>WOAB01000780.1:1195000-3826158 GCA_027886185.1 Rheum nobile
TATTAGAAGAATATAGTCCAATTCTCATTTTGTTATTAAGTTTTTGGTTAATAAGTTTGAAACACAAAGGTTATATACACTATTACCTTATGCACAACTAATAATCTATTGGTTATTTAAACACTTATTAATTCTTAACCACTAAGACATGGGATGTGCATTCACGTGATAGTCAAGGATACAACTTTGTTGATCTAACATGTGAATGATGGGCTTTGTTGGCTTATAAATCGGCGATTGTCTTCAATGGAAGATAGTGCACGAACCGTGCACTCAGATGCACGGTCTATGCACCTCAACCGAGAGCAACAAAGTTAAGGTACACAGACCGTGCACATGAGTGCACCATCTGTGCACCTTAACTGAGCACTCCAACCAGTTGCACACGGTCCGTGCACTTTGTTTGGCTCCCGGATTCACCTAGTCGGTATCCTACCTATAGGATTCGACACGTTCTGCAACTCAAGTGTGCACTCCGCACACTCGATGTTAACAAACCAAGTCTCATGAATACGATCACTTACCAACTTTGTTAGTTATATAATACAAAGGATCATCTATCCCAATACGGCTATACATACGGTTATCATCCATCCCAATACGGTTATAGACGTTCCACAATACGGTTATACATACGGCTAGTTCCATAACAAAGGATCATCCATCCCAATCTAAAGTTAACACGAAAAATGCGGAATCTTGCATCCACATAAAAGAAATGCATTCATAGCTACGGAAAATTACCAAATGCATTTGTTAAGATCGCAACAATAATCTCTTATCTAGATTGAAACTATTCACCCTCAATTTATTGTCCCATAAATCGTCATCTCGCATTATAGCACCAGTTATGACGTCACACTCAACATCGCCAGACCATTCAAAGGCCTTCCATACATTCTGTTTTTTCTTCAAACTTTCTAACTTGTTCTTCAACATTCTAATAGTAGCATCTCGGCCCGTAGCACAAGTAAACTCATCCTTTATTATATTCCATGAGTAACACTCGACTGCCCCATATCGAACTACATATTATATGCACACCTCGACCAAAGCTTGATTGTCATCATCAGTCCAAGTCCAAAAAGTCCTCGTTGCTCCTATGTGCAAATAACAATGTTCTTTAAAACTTTAAAATGCACTTTAGTACATGTACAAGACATACAAAATATTCACTTCATATGAGTTATTAGCCTATTTAACAAGTATCATGGATAAACACATGATATTTATCTAAACACTAGAGGTAGAAATTTTACATGACATTCTTCTACTAGTATGCTTGTATGTTATAAAATAGAGATGTCTTATTGCCTTACTTGTGGGTTTGATGGAATACAAATGTAGGAAAGGCCTTATTTAGAGAGAGAAGGCCGAGAGCTTATGACATTTTGTACATAGGCTTGTTCTTTTCTTTTGGTGAATATCGCTTGTCATATCAAATTCAGAATAAAGTATAATCTATATAAATTATGAATTAATACCAAGATTATAAAATATATATGCAAAGCTCAATATATACCAATGTGAAAAAAGAATCTTATATCAAAATAAATTATACATAACATAAATACAAAATACAAGAACCATCAAAGTCTTTGCAACCAACACACATAAGGTCTCAACCATTAATATAATAGCCATCTAACATACATAAACTTCACAATACAAAATACAGTCGAATAACTGAAGCTTATCATACAAAGTACCATACAATACATGCTCCTACAAAAGTTATAAGGGAAATGACGAGGTGTATAGTATAGCAAAGTGATCACCCAAATTGTTAACAAAGGTGATGCCCCGAACATTTCCCCTAAACCTAGATCAATCACATATTGGCATAACGGATGATAACATACATAATAACCACGACGAGGAGAATAGTAACAACCCAATCATAATATAACCTCCTCCTTGAAGCATCATAGAGCTCCGTGTTTGTAGCGAGGAGGGTGTCACGGTGTAATGCTCGTTGAACGTTTGAAGCTGCTAGTGTAGATACATGCTCAACTAGTTCTTGGTTCTCATCATCTAGATGCGCCACATGCCCACGCTCTTCTTGTAGTTGACTGCTAAGTTGTTCATGTCTTATCATGTCATTGTTAACATCCAATTGAGCTTCGCCACATGGGATCTAAGTGCTCTAGCAACTTGTTGCATCAAGCGTACTCGCGAGGAGTTTTCAACTCCATTGATAAGATCATCAAACCTTGAGACATCATATTCCCACAAATATGGTTTTAATACACTATATTGAAAAGAAATAACCTATGCATAAGTTCAGGAAAGGAGACAACAAAACTAACCTTTTACTACACATAAGTTCAGGAAATGAGACAACAAAACTAACCTTTTACTACTACACATATAACTCAAAGCTTATGCATATTATTAGGGTTTTTTATACTTAACCCCCCTTTACTTTTATATTTTACATCTAACCACCCTTATGTTTAGTTTTATTAAAAAAACACCCCTAATATATATTTCCCTCTACATCACCACCGCTCCCAAAGATTCTGTTATCCCTCCGTCAAATAATGAAATTGGATTATTAAATAAGAAAATTAATATATCTTCCAATATTGAAATATCAATAGATCCGTGGCCATCTCTACAACTTTCCAAATCGGGAGCACCACAGGGACGAAAGCCTTTGTCGACGGGGCTAGAGGATCGGAGTTGATGGATTTTGAACAATGCCCAAATCTCTACAATTCTCCGAAATCAACGTCGAATTTGAATTGGAGCTGATGAATCTCAACACTACTTCCCTGACGCTAATCACACCGAGGTTAGGTGTTATTTGTCTTGAATCAAATTCAGGTGCCACAAATAGAATTTTGAATCCTTAATTAACACCAAACCAGCAAGGGAACTCAAGCGAAAAAACTAGAATTTATATATATATTTTATGTTTTCTATTTTTAAAAGAAAGAAATTTACAGATCCACTCTTTTTACTCGTCCTGTTTTGCTTATCTTCGTAGAAGGAAAGAAGATTAAATACTTTTGTATTTCACAATTTTATGTTTAATGAAGAGATGACAGAAATTGTGGGAGGGGTGGTGATGTTTATAACAAAAATATACTTTAGGGTTTGCTTTTAGTGAAATTGAATAGTATAAAAGAGGGTTATGTGTAAAGAGAAACGCTCCGGTAAAACGAGAGTTATGGTAAAACGAAAGTATTAATCTGGAGCGTTGGATTGATGGTGATGGATGGTTGGATGATTAGGCCTTACAATAGATATGGTAGGGGTGTAACCATCAAATCTACTCTAATAAGGCAATTATTTAATTTTTTAATTAGGAAAAGATAATAAATGAGGTTGTTAGATGAGAGAGAAAACACAATATTTTCTCTTTCCTAAAACGCTGCAACCCGATTGATAGTAAAAAAAACAGTAGTCGATATTCATTCAAAATGTTATGATATTCACGTACTTTTTAAATCGATATTTATAAAAACAGTAGTCGATATTCATTAAAACAGTATCGATATTCAGAGTTTAATTCGCACATGATGATTATCGATTATAGAAATTAGGCGATATTCATACAAACTGTATTGATATTCGTGTTTAATTTCAATCTTTTGGAATCGATTCATGATTTTCGAAACTTTTTCTTTGTATTTGGTGAATATCGCATATCCAATTTTGAATAACCTGGTTGATTGTAAACTGATTATGATGAGATGATATTCATGTACAACGCATATATATTCGCCGTCGCTCTTCCAGGCCGGCCAGTCCGACGGCGGAGGAGTCATCGTCGACTCGGAAACCATTGTGACTCGTCTTCCTACTCAGGCTCTTCCAGGCCGGCCAGTCCGACAGCGGTGGCGTTGTTCGAACGGAAAGAGAGGTGGAGTAAATGAGAGTTCGGTGGGAGTCCTGATGTTGGTGGAGTAAACGAGAGAGACGATTTTTAAAAAGGAAGAGGAAGAAGATTTGGATAAAAAAATCCCTAAAATTATGGAAAGAATAAATAATTTGGTGTATATGTAGTCTATTATATTAATTTATATCCTTTTAGTTTTAATCTGGACTATTATTTTAATTCTAATTAAATAACTCTCATTTATACTTCCATTTTATCCTAAGAAACTGTTTTATCAAATCCAGAATCTATGTGTAAAAGCCAGAAAATAAGGATAATGAAGTTAAAAATCTATAATTTTTTATAATGTATGATACTGTATTACACTATTATAATTCCAAGGAGTGACAGCACTTACTTTTTTAAAGCCTTCAATTATTCGTGCGGTGGTAAAGCTGTAAAGCCTTCAATTATTCGATCACGTGAATGTTTCATCAGTCTCATGTCAGTATTGGACATACTGTGATAAACAAGATTTCTCTTTATCGTTTTTTATCATTGTGTGGTACAATTAGGGGAAAAAAGTTTAGAAGAATATATATATATATAATACTCTATCCTTCATATATATATATATATATATATATATATATATATATATATATATATATATATATATATATATATATATATATATATATATATATATATATATATATATATATATCACTTTAGCCTTAACATCTTATTCATTAATATTTGTTATTTTAGTTATTTTAATTAAAAAATTATTGATGATTAATAATGATTGTTTTTGAAAATTAAATTTTAAATCACTTTAATATTTTATATCTCTATTCATTGGTTTAAAAATAAACATGTTAAAGTCTAAGTAAAAAATACTAAAATTAAAAACTTTTTAGTCTAAATGATGACATTCTTAAAATTTGTGCTAAAAGATAAAATAACATATATTGTCAAAAAGAGGAAGTATTGCTTTAAAGTTTAATTTTATGATAGGGATTTTGTGTATTTATTGTCAAAGAAATGATGTATTAGAACCTCATCATTTTCATTCCTTTTCAGTCACTAATCTCAAGCTCGTCTCTTGTCTCTCCCTCCATCAGGCTATTGAGATAAATATATGTGAGTATATATTCGTATACTCTTGATTTTGTGTTTTTTGCAGATATGCTCTATATTTATGTTCTTTTTAGTTTCAATTCCTATGTTCTGATATATATATATATATATGTGGTTCTTGGTCATGAATAATTGAATAACGATGTCAATGTTTCTTGCATCTTTCTACGCTGAAAACATCTTCTCAAATTTTCAGGTAAATCATTAAGTTTTAAATTACTAATTTAAAAAAAGACAAATTTTCAGGTAAATCATTAAGTTTTAAATTACTAATTTAAAAAAAGACCAATTAAAATCTGTTCCTTTCGTTCACTTTTAATTATTTTTTTATCCTTAAATTTGGTCATAAATATTTATTTTGATAGAATTTTATGACAATTTATCACATATAAATTATAAATATTGTATTAGAATTTGATTATATTGGATTTTTTTTCTCTCCATCTATTTGTTATAAATGGTGGTAAATGATTCATTTGGAAAAAAAATGAATTTTCATAACAATTTTTTTTGTAATTTTTTAATATGTGTCAAGAATTTTAAAGGACAAATAAAAGTAAATGGAAAAGTATTTAAGAACATCGATATATTATGAACTTAGAAAAATTCAAATTGAAATCTCTCTTTCTTACTATTTTTTGATCATCAAGCAAATTAAAGATAGCTAAATGGCATGTCTATCAGTTTTATGTCTTTAGTGTGGACGTCAACTAATACTTATTTTCAATTTTTTTCCGGTCACGAAGATGATAAAATATTTGTTTGGACGGGAGTTTCAATTATGTTGTTTGAAGTGTATGGAAGCTACGAGTTTGTACAAAAATTATCATGAGGTAATTTATTACTCTCGATCCTAGATATTTATTATTGTGATTAAAAATATACTTGTTATGGCATTATTTGTGCTCCATTTTTCACGTACCTTCTATTTCGGGGAAAATTGTCTAGACAGTCCTTGAAATTTTTTGTGATTTAAATTAGAAAGTCGTGAAAATCCTGGACATTCGTGACAGTTCATCCTAGTTTTTTTTTTTGTAGTTCATTCATTTTAATTAGTTGGCAAAATATTCTAGTTATATATGATATATTTAAATCAATTTCACCAATCAAAGATAATGGATCATAAAATAGACTATAAAAATGGACTAGGTAATCTTTAGGAAGTTCAACGACCATGAATCACTCTGGCAGTCTGTATATATAAATTTAAATTTATTTTCAACCTTTAAACATTATAAAATTGAAAAACAAATATAAGTCTAGATGGCAGAAAGTGAACTAAGAGCATGTTTATTGGTAGGACGGACAGAGACTTTTAATTTGTTTTTTGAATAATATGATGGGAAAATCTCATGGGATGGGCAGGAGAGGCCCTAAAAAAGCAGCTTTTATGGGACGGTCCATGGAGGTCTTCAGCACAAGAACGCGTTTGGAAGGAATTTTTTTTACCTAGCCATCAACCAAAACAACGTCGTTTCGGTGGCCTGGCCAAACGTGCCTCAGCGAGCCACGCGTCGCGCTTTGATTCGCTCGCGCGCGCGATGTGCGATCCTGGCCGTCGATATTTAATTTAAAAAAAACATTTATCTCAAAATCGGTAAATTAAAAAAATATCATTATTCTAATTTCATTTTTCTCTATCCATAGACACCCATTTTGGGTATATTTGGTAGTTTTTATGTTATTTGTATATCATTAAGTAAAAAAATCATATTATTATTATTCTTTATGTTGGTTTAAAATAAAAAAATACCAATTTACTTTATTTATATTAAAATAACATTGGGGAGAAATTTTATAAATTTTATGTATAAATTTTGACAAGTTTTGATATAATTAAGTCCAAATAAATCTTATTATTATTATAAATATGTACTAACTAAAATTATTGATATTAATTTATGGTGGGAGATTCATGGTAGGTAAGATTATAGAAATTTATAATTATAAATATGTACTAACTAAAAATATTTATATTAAATTATGGTAGAAGATTCATCTAGGTAAGATTATTGTAATTTAAAATTATAAATGTGTACTAACTTAATTTTTTATTTGCCTATAAATAAGATGTAGGCTCCGTTCGGATAGCCCATTTTATATGCTTCTCGGTGCTCTTTTGATTTTTTGGCAAAAAAAGCACACCCGCGGTACCGTTCGGTAGTCTTCTTCCCCACTGCTTCCACATGATTTCAGATCATCTTGAATGCTAAAAAATGGCTTCGGAAAAAAGTATGGCCCCCATACTTTTCATACTTTTCAAGTGCTGTTTGCCCCCGATATTCCCTGGCTGCCCCTGATATTTCCCACACTACTCTCGAAGGACGATCGCGATCCATTGTTGCTCGCAGTTGAAGGTGATCTGTTCCCCTGGTATGTTCTTTCGTCATCTTCCCTCTCATCCCCCTAAGGCCTTCGTCTTCTTCCTCTCATCCCGTCACACTTTCGTGTTCTTCCTCTCCTCCATGTCTCCCCTCGCTCTTTCGTGTTCATTTTGATTTAGGGGTTTTACGATCTTATAAAAGACCTTGTTTCCAGTTCATATTCATCTCCCTACTTTCGTTCTTAGTTTTACTATTTAGAAAAGTCACTATTAGGGTGTTTACTATTTAAAATTACTGTTCAAAAGTCACTGTACATATTACTATTCACGCTGTAAATAGCTATTTTACTATTCACTATTTTATGTATTTCTTAGTTTTGTTATTTTGTTGTGTTTGCTCCTCAGTAATGTCTTCTTTCTTTACTGTCTTTCATTAGTATGATTACCTGAGTTTATTTGGTATCAGAGCCACTTATAGTATACATCTAGATTATAGTATCATAATCATTACATCTTTAGTTACTTTTTATCAAGGTCATACTCGTTACTGTTACTATTGTCTACATGGACGTATCGCGTAAAGCCGTTGGTTTAGCCCGCTAGAAAGGGTGGTCCAGGTCGTTGGTCCCACGCCAATCGTAACAATAACATTTGTGATTAAGATAAATAGTTCCAAAAACGTAATTTATTATGGCGCTACAATTTAGACGTATGTTATATAGAGGTTCTAGTTCAACTAGTACCCCTGTCGTCCATAGTAATGAAAGTCTTTATGAAGAAAATAATACTGATTGGAACATACCACAACAGTCTATATAATCTATTTACAGAATAGGATGGACAGACTTCAAAACAGCCTTTAGCATTAAAAGTCTTGAAGAAACACTCAGTCTTGACAAAGATCAACAGATCATTCAATTATTATCTACTATATCTATTGAAAAGTACTTAGAAAAAGAAGTACATATATATTCATATAGGTTTAATACAAGTTGCTCTTAAACCTCTAGCCAGATTAGGAATAGACACCCCAGTCTTTATAGCCCTAAGAGATGATAGACTCCTTACTTACAAAGACTCCTTAATCGCTGTTATTCAGACCAACATCTGCAATGGTCCCATCTTCTTCAACTGTTCTCCTAATTTCACAGTTGATATGACAGACCCAAGAATCAGTAGTACTCTTACCCTTAACATTAAGCTACTAAAAAATGGATTCAAAAACCTTTCAAAAAACTTTGTTGTAATCTACAGACTCCATTACAAGATTCTAAGTTCTTGCACAAACCCTAAATGTATTGTACCACCGGTAACGTAACTAATTATGGCTCTACAATTTAGGCGTATGCTGCATAGAGGTTCTAGTTCATCTAGCACCCCAGTCGTCCATAGTAATGAA
The DNA here is from genome assembly GCA_027886185.1 of Rheum nobile. NCBI lineage: Eukaryota > Viridiplantae > Streptophyta > Magnoliopsida > Caryophyllales > Polygonaceae > Rheum > Rheum nobile. Next base: position 1,203,692 of record WOAB01000780.1, read on the forward strand.
AATCTGTACGAAGAAAATAATAATGTTTGGAACATACCACAACAGTCTATACAATCCATTTACAGAATAGGTTGGACAAACTTTAAAACAGCTCTTAGTGTAAAGAGTCATGAAGAAACACTCAGTCTAAACAAAGAACAATTAACTCTTCAATTATTATCTTCTATAAATTTTATCACAAAAACAGTTTACACAATAGATAAAGATTATTTAAGAACAGATTTTGATTCCATAGATAACAGAATCAAGAAAATTTGGTTCATGGAATTTGACAGAACAGTCAGAGATAAAATAAGAGAATTATGGTACTCTGATATAGAAGATTATAAGATCAACATCCTATTCTTCACCTGGTTTCCTAATTATCTTAAGATTCAGGGTATAGAAAACCCTTTAGAACAAAAGTCCATAGAAATCCAAACTAAGTTAACTAAGATTTGGAATCTTTTACCTTCAGGATCTACACAAAGTGTTCATCCTCCTTTACTAGAAATTATTACTAAAAATAAAGATGTTCCTACTAAACCCTTTAAGAATCCTAGGGTCATTATTTCTAACAACAGTCTTGCAACTTTTGAAGATGTTAAGAATATACAGGATAAAATCATTACTGAAACTATCAAAATTAATCAAGACATATCTAGACCTCATTTCCAAATTCAGAAAATAAAAAATGAAACTCTTAAAAGTACCCCTTTTAACCCTTCTCTCAGTGTCATGAAATTAATTAATTTTAAGAAAAGAACTATGTCCTTAAACTATGTTGAAAAACATAACAATAAGACCAATACTGATTCTAGTAATTGTCCTGAGGATTCTAAAAAGAACTATGACCCTCCTGATAAGAAAAAACTAGATTATAACTCCTCTAAGGCTCTTTACCTCGACAAATTAGAACCTCCTTTTAATAATAATAAACAAAATCCTAATCTTGAAAACATGTTTGATAGATCTAATTACCCACCTATAAGTAGATATCAATCCAGGAAAACTGATAAAAAGATCAAAAGAATTTGTCGTAATAATAATACTCTAAAAAATAGACCTACAAAAGTCCTTTTGAAAGACTCTAAGGAAGATATTCATGTCCTTAATTCTTCAGACTCAGATGATTCAGGAACAACCCAATTCTGTAATGTCATCACCAAAAGTAATGAAAAAGAGACCCTCGTAAAACTTATTAATACACTCAAAGATCCTCAAATAAAATTTGAAGAACCTTTTAGTATTTCCAAAATTATCAATAAGAATTCCCCTGCTAAAACATTCTCCTCCATCACTATAAAAGATCTACAAACTGAAGTTAATAGACTCAAAAAAGACATTGAAACCCTTAACAAAAATTCCAAGTTACAACAAGAAGATAATGAAACTCTCCTTACTAAACAGACCCTTATCTCATCTATAAACAAGGTCAACCTTCAGAAATGGCATGTTAATATTACCATAAAAATAAAAGACTTCATCCTTTCTATAGTCGCTCTCAAAGATAGTGGAGCAGATCTAAACTGTATTTGTGAAGGTCTAATTCCAATAAAATATTACCATAAAAGTCATGAAAAAATCCTTGATGCTAGTGGTAGTAGAATGAACCTTAGCTACAAGATCCCTAAAGCTTCTATTTGTAATGACAAATATTGTTTTAACAATTCCTTCATACTAATAAAAGACTTAAATCAGGAAATAATCCTAGGAACACCTTTCCTAACACAGATATATCCTTTTACAGTAGATGTCTATGGTACACATGTTGTTGTTATAGGTAAAAAATTAAGCTTTGAGTTTATTTCTCCGGTCATACATAAAAACATATCTTCTTTACAGTCCTCTTCCATAAACAAAAGCAAGAATCTTATAACTAAGAAAAGATCTTTCATTCATTCCCTTGTCACGGAAATAGCACACCTTAAAATAGAAGAAAAACATAGAAACCCTAGTTTACAAAAACAGATCCTCATCCTGGAAGAATTACTCAAAAAACGGGTCTGCTCTGAATCTCTCACAGCCTTCTGGGACAGAAAGAAGCATCAGGTGTCTCTCCCCTATGAAAAAGATTTCAAAGAAATAGGCATTCCCACCAAAGCTAGACCCATCCAAATGAACCATGAACTCCTACAATTCTGCAAACAAGAAATAGACTCCCTCCTAAAAAAACAACTTATAAGACCCTCCAAGTCTCCCTGGAGTTGTGCAGCTTTCTATGTTAATAAGCAAGCCGAAAAAGAAAGAGGAGTCCCCAGACTTGTGATTAACTACAAGCCTTTAAATAAAGCTTTACAATGGATTAGATACCCTATTCCTAATAAAAGAGACCTCCTCAAAAGACTTTCTGATTCTAAGATCTACTCAAAATTTGATATGAAAAGTGGATTCTGGCAAATCCAAATAGAAAATAAAGATAGGTATAAAACAACCTTCGCAGTTCCTTTTGGACATTATGAATAGAATGTAATGCCTTTTGGCCTAAAAAATGCTCCTTCAGAATTCCAAAAAATCGTGAATGATATCTTCAACCCTTACTCTAGTTTCACAATAGTCTATATTGATGATGTTCTAGTCTTTTCTAAAAGCATAGAAGAACATTTCAAACACCTTAATACTTTTTTATACATAATAGAAAAAAATGGGCTGGCTATCTCGGCCTCAAAAATAAAATTATTCCAAACACAGATAAGGTTCTTGGGTCATAACATCTTCAACCAAACATTCAAACCTATAAACAGAAGCATAGAGTTTACTAACAATTTCCCAGATGAAATAAGAGACAAAAACCAACTACAAAGGTTCCTTGGATGTCTAAATTATATCTCTGATTTCTTCCCTAACCTCAGACAAATCTGTGCCCCTCTGTTTCAAAGACTCAGGAAAAATCCACCTCCTTGGACTACTGAGCATACCAAGGTTATCCAACTTCTCAAAAAGAATGTCAAAACCTTACCTTGTGCTAGTATTCCCCACCCCTCTGCTTCTATGATAGTTGAAACAGACGCCTCAGAATTAGGCTTTGGCGGAATTCTCAAACAAAGACTACCTAACCAAACTAAAGAAACCCTTGTTAGATACTACTCTGGTGTTTGGTCTGGACCACAAAAGAACTATAGCACTGTTAAAAAAGAAGTCCTATCTATTGTTTCTTATATCTCTAAGTTCCAAGATGATTTATATAACAAAGATTTCCTTCTCCGTGTTGACTGTCAATCAGCCAAAGAAATCCTGCAAAAAGATGTTCAAAATCTTGTTTCAAAACAGATCTTTGCTAGATGGCAAGCTATTGTTTCAGTTTTTGACTTCAAAATAGAATTTATAAAAGGAAAAAACAACTCTTTACCAGACTTTCTCACAAGAGAATTCCTACAGGGAAAAACCACAGAGACAAAAGAATTTTGTCCATGAGAGATCTTTACAAAAGTTGCAAAGCACGGTTTGAACAAAGCCTCTGGATACCACCTATAAGAGAATTACTTGATCTTGACGAAGATCCTTTCCTTCGCCAGTTTCTACAAGAACTTGAAAGGAAAGTCAAAGAACATCTTACCTTCCTTTAAAAGACCACCTCAGGTATGGATCCTAAAGACAGAAAATAGACTCCCCAAGACTACTGCAGTCCATCTTCCTCTTCCTCTTTGGTCCCAGTGCATAACAGATTCCAAGCTCTCTCAAACTTTCCAGCTCTCCCCTACAACCAAGCCCATGTGGCACCAAAGACTCCTGTCAAAACAGATCCCAAAAGGGACAGTTCTTACTTCCAATATTTCCTTAAACCACATCCTATTACTTCAGTCTATCTTACACTAGAACATTCTCCTATTTCACAAAACCAACTGGAACCATACACCAAAAGACTCTTCCCTCCTACTCTTCACTGGTTCTTTGACAACCCCTCCAAAAACCAGAAATTTTATGAATTCATCCTTGTTGATTCTGGTTCAGCAGAAATATCCCACACCATGTGCACAATAGATCCCTCTCACATCTCCTTCTCAAAATGCAAGATACTTAATGTCCTGGTCTCCCATCATTGGACTGATCCCTGGACTCTAAAATCCTTCTCCCTTCCAAATGCCATTCCTAATCTCCCAGGTTATTCCTACCAAGACTACAAAGATGCTTGAGAAAGAACTTTCCTACTTAGGCCATTCAATCATTCTTGGTTTTTCTTTTTTGACAAACACTGCCCCTAGGGTTTTCCAATTTGGTTCTATGAGTGGTGGATTACTTTTGGAGCCACAGAAAAATTTTACCCAGAGAAAATACAAAGAGCCTATTCCACCTACCTTTTCCATGCCAAAGACAGAACCTTCACAAAATCTCTTCGCTTCCACAATGATTTTGGTATTGCATGGATCTTTTGCTGGACTTATGAGACCCTACAAATTCAACCACAAAGCTATCCCCTTACACTTTGTCGCCGTTTCAAAGTCCGATGGTGGGAAAAGTTTATTATTTCTACTATTACAGTTGCAAAAGTGGAAACTTTTCTGCAGAATAAAATTGGACCAACGGCTTCTCCTATTTTAATCAAAGCCACCGCTTCTACTCCTCCTCCACAAAATAACCCTTCCCTTTCAAAGGATCAACTGGAGCAACTCAAACAATGGGAAGCTTTTCAAAAATATCTAGCTCAAGAAAAGCAAAGTGCTACTGGTAGCTGCGAAGACCTTGACGCCACTCCACCACCTTCTCCGGCGGATGATCCAGAACAATTTGCACAAGATCCATATGCTATGTAAACAAAAATAGTTCTTTTTGTTCATAAAAAAAAAGAGAGAGAGAGAAAAAAGAAAAAGATAGTTCCTATGTTTTCATTTTATGTTTTCTTTTCGGGGGGTAATCTAGCCTATTTTTAGATTATCTCCTTTGAACATCTTGTTACTTTGATAAAAGACCCAAGAAGCAGATCTCACAATAGGCCCATCTGGCAGCACAAGACAATAGGCCCAAAGACAAAAGGCCCATCATCAAAAAGGAAGAAGAGCCCAACAAATTAAAAGGCTCAGAAACCCATTACAAGAAGAGACCAAGAAGAAAAGCCCAACAAAACAAAAGGCTCAGTTACCTATTTACAAGAAGAAAGGCCCATTGACCAGCTCAGCACTCCGGCACAAATAACAGGCCCATCAAGACACAACGGATTAAAAGCCCATTACAAAAAACAAGGAAAGAAGAACAAGCCCATCAGAAGAACAGGCCCGCCATAATGCAGCAAGCAAAAGTCCAACAACTTCAAATACTCCACCTTATGCGAAGGATAAGAAAGATCCACTTGCAGTTGAAGACAAAAGACCCACTCACAAATAAGAAAAAAACTCCACTCAAGACAAGAAGACAAAAGATCAGCTCGACACTCCACCCAAGACAAGAAGACAAAAGACCAGCTCAGTACTCCACTCACAACAGGAGACTCCACCCGTGAAGAAATAGTACCAAAAATTGGTACGGAAAAACAAACTCAGACTCTCCCCCTCTCTATAAAAGGCAAAGCCCTCAGTTGTTTTGAGGTATCCGATTTCAGACTCTCATGTGTTGAGAAACTCATACAATATCTTAAGCTTAGAATCCTTCCTCTGGCTTAAGATATTGTGTGAGTTTTTGGCAAAGCCCTCAGTTGTTTTGAGGTATCCGATTCCAGAGGAAGGCTTCTAAGCTTAAGATATTGTGTGAGTTTCTCAACACATGAGAGTCTGAAATCGGATGCCTCAAAACAACTGAGGGCTTTGCCTTTTATAGAGAGGGGGGAGAGTATGAGTTTCTTTGTCCGTACCAATTTTTGGTACTATTTCTTCACGGGTGGAGTCTCCTGTTGTGAGTGGAGCACTGAGCTGGTCTTTTGTCTTCTTGTCTTGGGTGGAGTGCCGAGCTGGTCTTTTGTCTTCTTGTCTTAAGTGGAGTTTTTTCCTATTTGTGAGTGGGTCTTTTGTCTTCAACTGCAAGTGGATCTTTCTTATCCTTCGCAGAAGGTGGAGTCTTTAGACTTTTGCTTGCTGCATTATCGTGGGCCTGTTCTTCTGATGGGCATGTTCTTCTTTTCTTGTTTTTTGTAATGGGCTTTTAATCCGTTGTGTCTTGATGGGCCTGTTATTTGTGTCGGAGTGCTGAGCTGGTCAATGGGCCTTTCTTCTTGTAATGGGCCTTTTGATTTGTTGGGCTCTTCTTCCTTCTTGATGATGGGCCTATTGTCTTGTGCTGCCTGATGGGCCTATTGATTGTGAGATCCTCTACTTCGGTCTTTTATCAAAAAGTAACAAGAAATTCCAAGGAGATAACCTAAAAACATGCTAGATTACCCCCGAAAAGAAAATATAAAATGAAAACATTTTCTTTTTTCACTCTATTTCTTTTTTCTCTCTTTTATCATTTTCTTTTTTCACTCTATTTCTTTTTTCTCTCTTTTATCATTTTCTTTTTTCACTCTATTTCTTTTTTCTCTCGAACAGAAAGAATTATTTTTGTTTACAAAACTTAGGGATCTTGTGCTAACTATTTATGGAACATCCTAGAAGTCTCTATGGGTGTCTGGAATGTAAATGTCATCCCAGTGTTCAGAGTCTAGCATGTCTTCATAATTTTTGCGCTCCTCTTCTAGTGAGATGAAGTCTTTTATCCGAAGGAATTGGCCATCACCACTGAATGGTAGCCAAATTCTCCAATTATCTGAAACCCAGATTTGCGTGTAGTGTCCTTCTGCAATTAGTCTTTTATCTCTCCATCCTCCGTCAAAGTACCTATTGTTGTAGAAGTAGTCAAGGTCCTGGTGGCGCCTGAAGAGCCTATGATCTTCAATTATTGTGAATTCTGAGGGCTGCAAGCCAATCCAAAGTCTCAAGTCTTCTTCCTTAAAGATACCGTGGGAAAAGTGGATAGACTTTTTTGAAGGGATGACTGTGAAATTAGTCACCCTGGGGAGAGTTGCTTGAATGTAAGCAACTATTGGGCCAAAGCTTTCCATGTTGTTTGCAGTGAGGTAGAATTTTTCACCAAAAGCACGTATGGTTTCTTCGATCCTCCCTTCTTTGTCAGGACGGAAACTGATGATGTGGATCATACCTAAATGGAAGTATTTTAGGATGAGGTCATGTGGCATGGTGCAGGTGTTGAGGAAGAGAAGAATTTTGAGTAGTCCTTGTTCCTGGATTTTTGGGCCACTGCTTAGAGGTCTGAGGGTCGGGAATTATCGGACAGTAATTCCCTGGAAGTTCCATCCTGGTTCTCTGAAATACATTTTTTTGAGGTCTTGTTGAGCTTGTAGTAAGTCTGCAAGGTGGCTATCCTCCAATTTTTGGAGGAGAACATCTTTCCCTTGGGGCCAAGCATCAAGAAATGGTGTTAACGCTTCTTGTTCTAGTGTATCGAGGAGACGGGCTTGGAGATTCTTCTAGTGTCTACCTGTGGCAATGGTTAGTTGTTCGTTCAAATCTTTTTCCCTTTTTTCCTTTTCTCTTATCACATTTCCATTTTCATGGAAGTGGATACTGAGTGTATTTAAATATTGTAACTTTTTTCTAGCTGCATGTGGCATAGTGGGGAGCCTCCAAAGGTTATCCAGCAAACCTAATTGTACTGTGGAGAGCAAAAGCCCCTGTAGGGGTCTGAATTTACTGTTGGCTGTGGCTTGGGAGGAAGGTAAAGGTGTAACCATTTCCTTTCCTTTGTTGGAGGGAGATCTCATGTTTAGAACTTGAAAATGAAAACAAGTTAGAAATCTCTGTTTGTCTGTAACTCTGTAAGGATAGTAGGGGTTTGAAGTTTCGAGTTCTCTTGTAATCAGGTTTAAGGTTCTGCTAATGGAAGCAGACTATAGAGTATAAATGTCATTATGTTCAACCGCATAAATGAACTCAAAACTAAGCCTTTTTCCCAAGACAGCAGTATGTAAACCAGTTCTATCAACTGTAAACGGACAAATTTGTGTTAGAAAAGGTGTACCTAGGATTATTTGCTGATTTATGCCTTTTATAAGTATGAAAGAATTGTTGAAACAATATTTTTCATTATAAATAGAGGCTTTAGGGATCTTGTAACTAAGGTTCATACGACTACCACTAGCATCAAGGATTTTTTCATGACTCTTGTGGTAATATTTTGAAGGAATTAGACCTTCACAAATACAGTTTAGATCTTCTCCACTGTCTATGAGAGCAATTGTAGAAAGAATGAAGTCTTCTATTTTTATGGTAATATAAACATACCATTTTTGAAAGTTGATCTTGTTTATAGCCGCAATAAAAGAGTCTTCAATGAGGGGAGATTCTTCATCCTTTTGTTGAGAACGGGGGCTGGAGTACGGATGAAGACAGACCCAAGAATCTTCGAGTAGGGGTTGTTGTTGTTCTTTAAATATTAGTTCTTTTAGTTTCATGAAGTATTCTCGTTTTACTTGAGGATCTTCAAGGGTATCAATAAGCTCTAAAAGGGTCTCTTTTTTCATCACTTTTGGTGATAACATTGCAAAATTGGGTTGTTCCTGAATTCTCAGTTTCTGAAGTATCAGGGACAAAAAACTCATTCTCCGAATCTTCCAAAATCATTTTGGTGAGTCTATCCTTTAGGGTACTGTCATCCTGACAGATTTCACTGATCTTTTGTTTAAAGCTGCAACTGTCTGCCTTATGGCCTGGTTTACCACATTTATAACAGATAAACTTTTTATTAGTCTTTCTAGGTTGGAATCTTATTTTAGGTGGATGATTAGGTCTTTTATAATTGTTATTAGGTTCAGATCTTTTGTGTTTGTTTTTAAAAACTTTTTTATCTCTATTAGAAGGGGGTTCTATTTTGGTAAGACCAAAAGCCTCACAAAAGTTACCTAGTTCTTTTCTTCTGGAACCTTTTTCTCTACCATATTTGGCTTGTATTTTTAATTCAGAGCAAAGGGTTAATCCTTCCTTTTTGACAAAGCTGTTAGCTGACCATAGGTCATGTCTTTCCACGGAATATCTTCTGTTTGAATTTCTTCTTTTATTTTCTGAATTATTCTACTAGCAAACAAGTTTGGAAAACCTGTAACAAAACGTTCCTTCCAATAACCCTTATTGCAATCATTCCTTTTGTAGACGTAAGTCAGGAAAACATCTTTATACCACCTATAATCACTAAGGGTTCTGCATCTGAGATTAGAAAGGATCTCTCTATTGGCTTGGATTTCCTCTCTGTGATTGCCTATGAAGTGCATACTAATGGTATAAATAAGTTGGTGGATAGGTTCTGGTTCTTCGTCATCATTAGTAAATTCAAGGATCTCATCTCTTTGAAAGGAGGATAAAGCATTATCCCACCAATTTCTAAGCTAGCCTGTGAAACCAGTGGTTAAAAGTGAGAAGCAAGTTTTGGGATCTTTTCTACTAATAGTAAAGGCGATATTAGCCATTCCCATTTCTTGTAAGGTGTTGAGTATCTCATGTTCAGATTTTCCATCTATCTTCCATTCATAGATAGATTGACCATTATAATCTGTGGATCTGAACTTAAATCTTTCTTCATATTGTAGGTCAGGAGGAGAAGGTCTAGGATAGAAGTTTCTAGTGTCTGTATTTCTAAATATTTTTCTGTGTGCTTGAGGTCTATCATGGTTGTTTCTTATCCTATTAATAGTAAGGGGATTTTCTTCAAAGCAGGTTTACAGGGTTTATATAGATTTTTTATCAGAAGGACTATTATCTTTTTTAGAATTGTCGGAAGAACTGTTATCTCTATCAGAATTGATAGAAGAACTGCTAGAGTCAGTGTTGGAACTATTGTTGCATTCTTCGATACAACTGATTGAAACATTTTTTTAATTTTTGATCGATTAATTCCATGAGACTAAGAGAAGGATTAAGAGAAGTGTTATTGACAGTTTCTTTTTTTATTCCCTGAATTTGAAAATGAGGTCTAGAAATGTCTTTTGTGAATTTGATAGTTTCAGTGCTGATTTTATAATGTATTAATTCAACTTGTTCAGCTATAGTGTGGAGGATTTGGTTGGAATAGTTGTGTTATTGATGTATTTTCTTAACATCTTCTAAGGTAGCAGGACTGTTATCTGAAGTACCAATTCTTGGATTTTTAAAAGGTTCAGCAGGGACCTCCCCATCTTTTGTAATAATTTTTCTTCCTTGTAAAGGAGGATGAACACTTTGTGTAAATCCTGAAGGTAAAAGGTTCCAAGTCTTTGTTAACCTTGTTTGGACATCTATGGACTTTTGTTCTAAAGGGTTTTCTATTCCCTGAATCTTAAGGTAATTAGGAAACCATATGAAGAACAAGATATTGATCCTATATTTTTCCATATCAGAATACCATAATTCTCTTATTTTATCTCTGACTATTTTGTCTATTTTCATGAACCAAACTTTCTTGATTATGTTTTCAATGGAGTCAAAGTCTCTTCTTAGATAATCTTTGTCTATTGTAAAGTCTATTTTTGTGATAACATTTATGGAGGAGTATCTTCCCATATCACTCTGAGTAGGTGAAGAGGAAAAAGATTCATCTCTATTTTGTTCAATAACAGGGTTAGGAATGGGACTACTAAATTCATCCTTAACAGAATGGTCTTTAGCATTGTAGAGGGACTCAGAAAAAGAGTTTCTTACAGGGAAAGGATGGGGATTTCTAGGTATAGGTCTAAAAGATCTAGTGGAATTGAATCTTATAAGGACCCTACCATCACCATTTTCTTCTATCTGGGAAATTTCTGTTTTTTCAAGATCATCCGGAGGACAATCATGTTTTAGTTCCAGAGCTTCTGGTATAGTAATATTTTCCCATTTTATCAGTTTGGGAGTGAAAGTTGTAGATCTCTCAGCTTCTAGTTGTAGGAGGATAGTTTCTCCTCTAGGGACAGGAGGTACTATACACTTAGGATCTGTGCAGGAACTTAGGACTCTGTAATGGAGTCTGTAGATAATGACAAATTTTTTAGAAAGGTTTTTGAACCCCTTTTTAAGGAGCTTAATATCAAGAGTAAGAGTACTACTGATTCTAGGGTCTGTCATATCAACTGTAAAATTGGGAGAATAGTTGAAGAAGATCGGGCCATTGCAGATATTGGTTTGAATAACCGCAATTAAGGAGTCTTTGTAAGAAAGGAGTCTGTCGTCTCTAAGGGCAATAAAGACAGGGGTGTCTATGCCTAATCTGGCTAAAGGTTTAAGAGAAACTTGAATTAGGCCTATGTGGATATATATGTAGTTCTTTTTTAGATATTCTTCAATAGCTATGGAGGATAATAATTGAAGAGTCTGTTGTTCGTTGTCTAGACTGAGTGTTTCTTCATGACTCTTTACACTAAGAGTTGTTTTAAAGTCTGTCCAACCTATCCTGTAAATGGATTGTATAGACTGTTGTGGTATGTTCCAAACATTATTATTTTCTTCGTACATATTTTCATTACTATGGACGACTAGGGTGCTAGATGAACTAGAAGGTTGTAAAGCCCCTCCATTCTGATTGGAAACAAAAAATGTTCTTTTTGACTGTTTCATAATTATGAAAAAATCCTGTTTTTAGTCCCTGATAAATCACGTAATGTGAAAATCCCTTTTGCAGACTTTTTTGTTGTTTTATCTCTTGTCCATTTTTATGGAAGTAGATGCTAAGTGCATTTAAGCACTGTACTTTTTTGCCTGTGGCTTGGGGCATTGTTTGAAGCCTCCAAAGATTATCTAGCAAGCACTGTTGTTCTGTTGTGAGCATAAGCCCTTGTAGTGGTTTGAACTTTATGTTATCCTTCTGAGGGAATACTGTAAGGTTGACGTTACCAAAACGAAGTTTGGACGTTTCTCCTTTCTGTGTATGATTTGTGGGGAAGGTCTGTAATTTTCCAGAGGAATCCTGTTGGATTTGTCTTTCCATAATTGTGTCCTGTGATATGAAACATTTATTAGGATTTTTTGACAATAAATTTGTAAGGTTAATATTTTTACCTTTGATATGCTTGGAAGGGATCAATTCTAGGTATCTGTTATCCTGTAGAGAATACTGAAGGTTTATCCAAAGGTTTCTATTATTGTTCTTGGTTATAAGGTTTATGGTTATATTTGGGGACTGTAGAGTGGCTATGTCTTTTTGATTTAGCGGGGAAATGAAATCAAAACTAAGTCTTTTTTCTCTTACTTCAGTATGTATGCCATAAGCATCTACTATAAAAGGATATACTTGTGTTATGAAGGGTGTTCCTAGGATTATCTGATGGTTTAAGCCTTTTATTAGTATGAAGGAGTTGTCAAAATAATATCTGTCATTACATATGCTGGTTTTGGGGATTTGGTAGTTTAGGTTCATTCTACCACCACTAGCATTAAGGATCTTTTCATGACTTTTATGGTAATATTTTGAAGGGATTAAACCTTCACAGATACAGTTTAGATCTGCTCCACTGTCAAGGAGAACAACTGTACAAAGGACGAAGTCTTCTATTTTTATGGTAATGTTAACATACCATTTCTGAAAGTTAATTTTGTTTATTGCTGAAATAAATGTCTGTTCAGAAGGAGGAGATTCATCTTCTTTCTGTTATGATTTGGAACTAGAGTTGGGACTATTATTAGAAGTTTGAAAGAGTTCTAAATGAGCTATTCTAGTTTCAAGTTCAAGGTCTTTGGTCTCATTTATTAGCAATTGCTTGTTGAGGGTTCTAATGTCTTTTTTTATTTCATTAACTTCAGCTTGTAGGTCTTTAACTATGATAGAGGAGAATATTTTAGTAGGATATTTCTTATTAATGATTTTGGAGATACTAAAAGGTTCTTCAAGTAAAGGTTGTTGTTCTTTAAGGATTAGTTCTTTTAGTTTCAGGAAGTATTCTCGTTTTGTTTGAGGATCTTCAAGATCACTAATGAGTTCAAAGAGGACATCTTTCTCATCACTTTTGGTGATAATGTTACAGAATTGGGTTATTCCTGAATTCTCGGAATCCGAAGAATCAGGGACATAGACATCATCCTCAGAGTGTTCTAAGAGGGAGTCTTCTAAGAGGATTTTAGTAAGTCTATTTTTCAAGCTATTGTCATCTTGACAAATTTCATTAATTTTCTGTTTTAGTCTGCAGTTGTTTGCCTTATGGCCAGGTTCACCACATTTATAACAGATGATCTTATTATCTGTTTTTCTTGGTTGAAACCTTCTTTTAGGTGGGTAACTAGGTTTTTCATATTTGTTATCTGAATTGAACTTTTTGTGCTTATTTTTATGATTTTTTTTTTAACTATTAGAAGGGGGTTCTATTTTGGCAAGGCCAAAAGCCTCACAGAAGTTACCTAGTTCTTTTCTTCTAGATCCTTTTTCTCTACCATATTTGGCCTGTATTTTTAATTCGGAGCAAAGAGCTAACCCTTCTTTTTTGACAAAAGTTGTTAGTTGACCGTAGGTCATGTCTTTCCACGGAATTTCTTCTGTTTGGATTTCATCTTTTGTTTTCTGAATTATCCTATCAGCAAATAAGTTTGGAAGACCGGTAACAAACCTTTCTTTCCAATATCCCTTATTGCAGTCATTTCTTTTGTAGACATAGGACAGGAAAACATCTTTATACCACCTATAGTCACTAAGGGTTCTACATCTTAGATTAGAAAGTATCTCTCTATTGGCTTGGATTTCCTCTCCGGGGTTACCTATAAAGTGCATACTTATGGTGTATATAAGTTGGTGGATAGGTTCTGATTCACCATTATCATTGGTAAACTCTAGGATCTCTTCTCTTTGAAAGGAGGATAAAGCATTATCCCACCAGTTTCTAAGTTGGCCTGTGAATCCAGTGGTTAAAAGTGAAAAACAAGTTTTGGGGTCTTTTCTACCAACTGTATAGGCTATATTAGCCATACCCATTTCTTGTAAGGTGTTAAGTATTTCATGTTCGGATTTACCATCTATATTCCATTCATAGATAGATTGTCCATTATAATATGTGGATCTGAACTTAGATCTTTCTTCATATTGAAGGTCAGGAGGAGTAGGTCTAGGATAGAAGTTTCTAGTGTCTGTGTTCCTGAATATTTTTCTGTGTGCCTGAGGCCTACCATGGTTGTTTCTTAATCTGTTAATGGCAAGGGGATTTCCCTCAAAGCAGGTCTGTAAGGTTTCTATAGCCTTTTTACCAGATGGACTATTTTCTCTTTCAGAATTGTCTGAGGAACTGCTAGAGTCTGTGTTGGAACTATTGTTACATTGTTCGACACAGTTAATTGAAACACTTTTTAATTTTTGATCAATTAATTCTGTGAGGCTAAGAGAAGGGTTTAAAGAAGTGTTTTTGGCTATTTCTTTTTTGATACCCTGAATTTGGAAATGTGGTCTAGATATGTCTTTAGGAAATCTGCTAGTCTCAGTGCTGATTTTATCATGTATTAATTCTACTTGTTCAGCTATTGTGTGAAGGATTTGGTTGGAATAGTTATGCTGTTGATGTATTTTCTTAACATCTTCAAAAGTTGCAGGACTGTTGTCAGAAGTATTGGTTCTAGGCATTTTGAAAGGTTCACCAGGGACCTCCCCATCTTTTGTAACGATTTTTATTCCTTGCAAAGGAGGATGAACACTTTGTGTGGATCCTGAGGGCAAAAGATTCCAGGTCTTTGTTAACCTGGTTTGGACTTCTATAGACTTTTGTTCTAAAGGGTTCTCTATTCCCTGGTTTTTGAGATAATTAGGAAACCAGTAGAAGAATAAAATATTGGTTCTATATTTTTCCATGTCGGAATACCATAATTCTCTTATTCTATCTCTAGTAGGAATGTCTATTTTCATGAACCAAGTTTTCTTGATTCTGTTTTCTGTGGAATCAAAGTTTGTTCTCAAATAATCTTTGTCTATAGTGAAGTATGCTCTTGTGATAACATTTATAGAAGAATATCCTGCCATATCACTCTGAGTGGGTGAAGAAGGAAGGGATTCATCTCTATTTTGTTCATTGACTGGGTTAGGAATAGGATTGCAAAATTCTACCCTAACAGGATGGTCTCTTATAGAATGATCTCTTGTAGAATGGTCTCTAGCAGTATAGAGGGAATCAGAGAAAGAGCTTCTAGCAGGGAAAGGATGCGGATTTCTAGGTATGGGGTTATAAGATCTGCTAGAGTTGAATCTCATTAAGACTCTACCATCACTAGTCTCTTCTATGTGGGAAATTTTTGTTCTCTCAAGATTATCTGGAGGACAGTCATGTTTGATTTCAAGAGTCTCTGGGATGGTAATATCTTCCCATTTCATCAGCTTGGGAGTAAAGGTAGTGGATCTCTCGGCTTCAAGCTATAGGAGAATAGTTTCTCCCCTAGGGACCGGTGGTAGAATACATTTAGGGTCTGTGCAAGAACTTAGAATCTTGTAATGGAGTCTGTAGATTACAACAAAGTTTTTTGAAAGGTTTTTGAATCCCTTTTTGAGTAGCTTAATGTCAAGGGTAAGAGTACTACTGATTCTTGGGTCTGTCATATGAACTGTGAAATTAGGAGAACAGTTGAAGAAGATGGGACCATTGCAAATATTGGTCTGAATAACAACGATTAAGGAGTCTTTGTAAGTAAGGAGTCTATCATCTCTTAGGGCTATAAAGACTGGGGTGTCTATCCCTAATCTGGCTAGAGGTTTAAGAGCAACTTGTATTAAACCTATATGAATATATCTGTACTTTTTTTCTAAGTACTTTTCAATAGCTATAGTAGATAATAATTGAAGGGTCTGTTGATCTTTGTCAAGACTAAGTGT
Source organism: Rheum nobile (assembly GCA_027886185.1). Lineage (NCBI taxonomy): Eukaryota > Viridiplantae > Streptophyta > Magnoliopsida > Caryophyllales > Polygonaceae > Rheum > Rheum nobile. Next base: position 1,219,370 of record WOAB01000780.1, read on the forward strand.
TTCTTCAAGACTTTTAATGCTAAAGGCTGTTTTGAAGTCTGTCCATCCTATTCTGTAAATAGATTGTATAGACTATTGTGGTATGTTCCAGTATTATTTTCTTCATAAAAACTTTCATTACTATGGACGACAGGGGTGCTAGTTGAACTAGAACCTCTATATAACATACGTCTAAATTGTAGCGCCATAATAAATTACGTTTTAGGAACTATTTATCTTAATCACAAATGTTATTGTTACGATTGGCGTGGGACCAACGACCTGGACCACCCTTTCCAGCGGGCTAAACCAACGGCTTTACGCGATACGTCCACGTAGACAATAGTAATAGTAACGAGTATGACCTTGATAAAAAGTAACTAAAGATGTAATGATTATGATACTATAATCTAGATGTATACTATAAGTGGCTCTGATACCAAATAAACCCAGGTAATCATACTAATGAAAGACAGTAAAGAAAGAAGACATTACTGAGGAGCAAACACAACAGAATAACAAAACTAAGAAATACAAAAAATAGTGAATAGTAAAATAGCTATTTACAGCATGAATAGTAATATGTACAGTGACTTTTGAACAGTAATTTTAAATAGTAAATACCCTAATAGTGACTTTTCAAAATAGTAAACACTAGTACAAAATGGGCTATTTAGCCCGGGCGTTTTTATAAATATAGCCCGGATATAGAGCAAAATAGGTCCGGGCTTCAGGTTAATGTGATAATAGATCAATTAGTCCGGATGTAGAAAACACGCCCGGGCTAAATAATCATAGACCTTTTAGCCCGGATCTTTGGACATCCGGGCTAAAAAGTGTAGTTATTAACAAAAATAAAAAAAGGACCATTTAACCCGGATCTTTACAGATCCGGGCTAAAAAGTCCTATTTTTTGGAGAAAAAAAAACGTCCATGATGCAGCACCAGTCCACTGCAACACTGTAACATATTTTTACTGATGCATATAATTTCCACACTAGAAACATCCAAATGTTAAGCTACAATCGATACAACTACAGACAATATCGACATTTCTTGAACAATCATGACCCCATACTTGGGTCTTCCACACTGTTTCACAATTGACCAAATCACAATGTATCAAACAGGAAAAAGTGAAGACATCTTGCTGCAGTTAGAAAAACTCTATGAACAAGTTAAATTGTTCAGACCTGAGAAATCTGGTTTCCTTGATCAAATATAAGAGCTCGCTGTCCATGCCACCAGGCTCTTCCTGGAATAAGATGGGAAAGAAGATAAGACATTTTCATTCATGTAATTAAGAATATGCAAAGTCTTGAGTGATTTCATTGTCTAACATCTTGCTTCCAAATGATATACCTTACACATGTGGATATCCCATCAAATAAATATAAAAAGCATCAAGACCGACTAATTTACTTAAAATGATATACCTTCCTCCCAACCTTACTCCCCCCGTACTCCTTGCAAACCCAGATCCCGAACGTCTCCATTTGGAGCATGCCGGCGTTATAGCGCTGCGCGCAGGGATATAGCTTTTTCTTCAGTAGAATAATCTAAATGTAACCAGAATAATCTAAATGATCCAGACAGCCTCTACAACAAGATCAGACAAGAAATCCCTCAGGAAAGAGTAACAAGCATACTGTAAATATTCCTTGTCCCTTCTAGGACAACTTTCTTCAGTTTGTGCTGAAATCCTTAGAAAGAAATAATAAGTTGTAAAGGAGAAGCTAAGGGGAAGAATAATATGAAGTTTTATGGGAAGAAAAAGTAGGAGAAATCCTTATATGAACTCAATCTGCAATACTATGTTAATAGTAAGTTCAAAAAAAATAATAGGATTCCCATGTTCAAATTTTAGACCTATAAGGCTATAACAGATTCTGAAAAAAGGACCTATAACTAGGAATCAGAGAGGGAAATTACACAAAATGACTATGAAAAAAAAGAGTGATATATAGGGTGAAATCCTAGTCATTTCTACTTCTAAAACACTGCATGTTATCAGTCAATACCATCAACAGGTGGATGCGAGGTGTTAAAACTGCTAATACATTCTTTTTATCCATATGCATATTCTGCACAAATAATAAACTATAGCATTATATTAACAAACACATAAGACACGTAAATTCATACTGGGAAAATGAAATACCTCCTCCTTAAGCAGATTATCCAACTCATATCTGCAATCATCGAGACGTCTAAGATCTAAAATATCAACAACCCACACTAAACCATCAGTTTGCTCAAAGTAGTTTCGCCAGTAAGATCTTATTGTCTTCTGCCCTCCAACATCCCATATATTAAGTGTGTACCTGCCAAAATCATATCAAACATAGAATATACGTTCCACCTTAAAATAATCTAAACTCTACATAGATGGTGAACAACTTTTTATTAAGAAACATGTTTCATTTAAACTGAGCAAGATCAAAACCCATTAGATCCAAAAGCATAGTCTTTATACTTTTGGCAACTAAAATCACAGGAGAAGAGCTATTTGACCCCTCAAGATGCCACAAAAGATGTGTTTGGTACAAAATACTTATAATACATACATGTTAACGAGATAAGGAAGCCTTAAAATCTAAACTATATGTTAATAAACACACCCCAAGACCCCCTAGTGAAGTTAGTTTATAAGGAAGTCGTATAATCTAAAAGGCATGTCACCAAACAGACCCCAAGACACCCTGGTGAAAAAAATGAGACAACTGCCTAGAAGAAGTTCCAAAAGAGAGAAATAAATAAGGAGTTCAAAGAGTTACACTATCAACATCTATATTGCCAATCAATAGTATAAAGGAAACCGAGAAGAATCACAATGTGACTGCCCATGTAATTAAGTTACGATATAGAGGGAAACTCAAGCTTTAGAGTTTCATGTTTATGACTACGAGCAGTAGAGATCCACACATATCTTTTAATGCTAATTAAATTTCAATTCGCTCATCCATATTTCCTTTACATAATTACAGCTCTAAAATATTTCCCCCTTCCATTTACATAAATTCACAATGATGAATTTACAGCTCTAAGCATCAACATTTCCTTTACATAATTATAGCTCTAAGCCCAACTAATAGAAACTATAAAATATTCCCCCCTTCCATTTACATAAGTTCACAATGATGAACTTGCAAGTTCAGTCATAGATTAAAATGGAGCCACACGAATACAAAACACTTGCTCTCAACAAATCTGTCTCAAGAGTCTAGAAAAATCTGGAATCTTCATGGAAGACATAAGCTTAAAAACATCAGAGAAGTACAAAGGGCAGGAACAATATCATCACTATAATTGCTAAAAGGGCCACAAAAATACAAGAGTGGATAAGTAAAATCACATATATATAGTCCATCATCCTAAATTCAGACAGCTTTGGTATTATCTGATATCACATTTAACTCCACCTAAGACTACAAAGCACGTGATAAAACAGTGATGGCTACAACATACACACACCACATCAGAATGAGCCCCTGTAATCCTGTCTATAGAAGCTCCAAGGTCTCACATGGCATAGACAAACTCCTCGCTGCTGTCGACGTCAATCTCGGAGTCGGACAAGTCTAAACCATTTAACTCCACCTAAGAACACTAATTTTCCCTTTTTCTATGCTTAATTCCCCAAAATCACGCACACAAGAGTAAGAAAAATGAAGAAAAACACAGTAAAAAACCCTGAATCCCTTCAAATTAGGAAGAATTAGATGCTTAATCCCGAGAAACAACATCAGAGTCGGAAAAAGGAAATCGAAAATGTTGCATAACGAAAAGCAGAGGAGGAGATTGCTTACTAAAGAAGATCGAGCCCTAGGAGACCACGAACAAGCACTGGAAGATCGAGCCCTAGGAGACCACGAACAAGCACTGGAAGATCGAGCCCTAGGAGTTTGCAGCAACCACGATCGAGCCCTAGAAGATCGAGCCCTAGGAGTTTGCAGCAAGCACTGGAAGATCGAGCCCTCGCGATTTTGTGAAGACGCAGGTCGAAGTAAAAGAAATTGCTAAGTATGTGGCGGATCTATTATGCTGTGTATAGGGAGAATTTATCTTTTTAGCCCGGTTGACTGAAAACCCGTGATGAATAATCAAGTTTATATGGATTAAATAGCCCGGATATTGCATGGTTATGTATATCCGGGCTAAATTTATCTATGTGGAATAAGATTGCAACTATATAGCCCGGATATGCATATTACAAACACGCTCGGGCTATATAATTTTAACGTAAAAATTGAAATTTAGTATTTAGCCCAGACTCCCTTCCATATATCCGGGTTATTTGTTAATCCCAAAATTAAAATGTAATTTTTGTGGCTTATTAGCCCGAATATAGATGATCCGGGCTATTTGTTTACGGGGTAAATGAGCATTTTTGTACTAGTGAAAACTAAGAACGAAAGTAGGGAGATGAATATGAACTGGAAACAAGGTCTTTTATAAGATCGTAAAACCCCTAAATCAAAATGAACACGAAAGAGCGAGGGGAGACATGGAGGAGAGGAAGAACACGAAAGTGTGACGGGATGAGAGGAAGAAGACGAAGGCCTTAGGGGGATGAGAGGGAAGATGACGAAAGAACATACCAGGGGAACAGATCACCTTCAACTGCGAGCAACAATGGATCGCGATCGTCCTTCGAGAGTAGTGTGGGAAATATCGGGGGCAGCCAGGGAATATCGGGGGCAAACAGCACTTGAAAAGTATGAAAAGTATGGGGGCCATACTTTTTTCCGAAGCCATTTTTTAGCATTCAAGATGATCTGAAATCATGTGGAAGCAGTGGGGAAGAAGACTACCGAACGGTACCGCGGGTGTGCTTTTTTTGCCAAAAAATCAAAAGAGCACCGAGAAGCATATAAAATGGGCTATCCGAACGGAGCCTACATCTTATTTATAGGCAAATAAAAAATTAAGTTAGTACACATTTATAATTTTAAATTACAATAATCTTACCTAGATGAATCTTCTACCATAATTTAATATAAATATTTTTAGTTAGTACATATTTATAATTTTAAATTTCCATAATCTTACCTACCATGAATCTCCCACCATAAATTAATATCAATAATTTTAGTTAGTACATATTTATAATAATAATAAGATTTATTTGGACTTAATTATATCAAAACTTGTCAAAATTTATACATAAAATTTATAAAATTTCTCCCCAATGTTATTTTATTATAAATAAAGTAAATTGGTATTTTTTTATTTTACCTACCATGATTTTTTTACTTAATGATATACAAATAACATAAAAACTACCAAATATACCCAAAATGGGTGTCTATGGATAGAGAAAAATGAAATTAGAATAATGATATTTTTTTAAATTACCGATTTTGAGATAAATGTTTTTTTAAAATTAAATATCGACGGCCAGGATCGCACATCGCGCGCGTGAGCGAATCAAAGCGCTACGCGTGGCTCGCTGAGGCGCATTTGGCCAGGCCACCGAAACGACGTTGTTTTGGTTGATGGCTAGGTAAAAAAAAATTCCTTCCAAACGCGTTCTTGTGCTGAAGACCTCCATGTGCCGTCCCATGAAAGCTGCTTTTTTAGGGCCTCTCCTGCCCATCCCATGAGATTTTCCCATCATATTAGTCAAAAAACAAATTAAAAGTCTCTGTCCGTCCTACCAATAAACATGCTCTTAGTTCACTTTCTGCCATCTAGACTTATATTTGTTTTTCAATTTTATAATGTTTAAAGGTTGAAAATAAATTTAAATTTATATATACAGACTGCCAGAGTGATTCATGGTCGTTGAACTTCCTAAAGATTACCTAGTCCATTTTTATAGTCCATTTTCTGATCCATTATCTTTGATTGGTGGAAATGATTTAAATATATCATATATAACTAGAATATTTCACGACTTTCTAATTTAAATCACAAAAATTTTCAAGGACTGTCTAGACAATTTTCCCCGGAATAGAAGGTACGTGAAAAATGGAGCACAAATAATGCCATAACAAGCATATTTTTTATCACAATAATAAATATCTAGGATCGAGAGTTTTAAATTACCTCATGATAATTTTTGTACAAACTCGTAGCTTCCATACACTTCAAACAACATAATTGAAACTCCCCTCCAAACAAATATTTTATCATCTTCATGACCTGAAAAAAATTGAAAATAAGTATTAGTTGACGTCCACACTAAAGACATAAAACTGATAGACATGCCATTCAACTATCTTTAATTTGCTTGATGATCGAAAAATAGTAAGAAAGAGAGATTTCAATTTGAATTTTTCTAAGTTCATAATATATCGATGTTCTTAAATACTTTTCCATTAAGACAATTGCCCTGAAGATATTACTACATCAGCATTATATCAAAAGGTCCAGGTCCTAGAATCAGACAACACAAAACTCAGAGAACAGATGAATTTTGCTACAGGAAGACGATGGAAGCAACTCCAAGCTCGCCTCCTCGATACGCCAGCACAGGAAGCATTAACACCACTTCTTGACGCTTGGCCCCAGGGAAAAGAGGTTATAGTACAAAAGACAGAAGAGAGCCATTTGGCAGATCTAATACAAGCCCAGAAAGAGCTTATCCAGATGTACTTCAAGGAACTAGGGTGGGAATTCAAGGGAGTCACTGTTCGGCAATTTTCGACTATTAAACCAATAGTAGGTGGCCCAACAATGATGATAGACGGACTTCTTAAAATCCTCTTATTCTTAAACACTTGCACCATGCCCAAAGACCTCATCCTAAAGTTCTTCCACCTAGGAATGATCCACAGTATCAGTTTCCAACTCGATATTGAGGGAAAAATAGAAGAGACCCTGCATGCATTTGGAGAAAAGTTCCTGCTGATAGGAGGAAACATGGCAACTTTTGGACCAACAGTTGCCTATGTCCAAGCTACTCTCCCAAAAGTAACGGAGTTCACCGTGATTCCGTCAAAAAAGGTAATTTGTTTCTCCCATGGTGTTTCAAAGAATGAAGATTGGAGAGACTGGATAGGTCTGCAGCCCACCAACTTCACAATACACGAAGAACATGAGCTCTATAGACGCCACCAGGACGTATCCTTCTTCTAAAAGCATGCATACCTCTACAATGGATGGAGGGGCTGTAGATTAACAGCAGAAGGACATTATACACAAATCTGGGTCTTAGAGAAATGGAGAATATGGCTACCATTCAGCGGAGATGGCCAGTTTGTTGATTGGCAGAAGTTCATTTCTTTGGATGATGAACTCAGACAAGAAGATGAAGATATTTTAGACACAGAAGACTGGGATGACATAAGCATTTCCGATACTTATAGAGACTACTAGCAAACCTAGAAGTCACCCACAGATCCATATACCATGTAAGCAAAATAGTCTGAAAAAGACAAGAAAAGAAAAGAAAAGAAAAGAAAAAAGAAAAAAAGAAAAGAAAAGAAAAAAGAAAAAAATAAAAGAAAAGAAAAAAGAAAAAAGAAAAGAAAAGAAAAGAAAAGAAAAAAGAAAAGAAAAGAAAAGAAAAAAGAAAAGAAAAAGAAAAGAATAGTCCTTATGTTTTCATTTCAGAGGGTATAATCTAGCATGTTTTAGATTACCTCCTTTAAACAACTTGTTACTCTGATAAAAGACCTACGACAAAAGTCCAAGAAGAAGAACAGCCCAAGAAGAAGAACAGTCCAACATGAAGAACAGCCCAAGAAGAAGAACAGTCCAACATGAAGAACAGCCCAAGAAGAAGAACAGCCCAAGAAGAAGAACAATCCAACATGAAGAACAACCCAAGAAGAAGAATAACCCAAGAAGAAGAACAGTCCAACAAGAAGAACAGCCCAAGAAGAAGAACAGTCCAACATGAAGAACAACCCAAGAAGAAGAACAACCCAACATGAAGAACAACCCAACATGAAGAAGCCCAAGAATTCCTATAAAAGGCCCATTAAAAGACAGAAGCAAAGTAGACAAGAGACCCTCTCAGATCTCCAGTTAAAAAAGAAGACAAGACACCACCACCAGCAAAATTCCACTCAGAAGCAAAAGAAGACAAGAGACCCTCTCAGATCTCCACTCAAAAAAGGAGACAAGACACCACTCACAACAGGAAACCCATTTGTGACACTATAGTTCCCCAAAAGGGTACAGACAAAAGAGTTTAGCCCCTTCCCTTTTCCCTATAAAAGGCAAAGCCCTCAGTTATTTTGAGGCATCCGATTTCAGACTCTATTGTGTTGAGAAACCCTCTAAAAATCCCTAAGCTAGAAATCATCCGAGAATAGTCTTTCAAGTTTTTCAAGATCCTTTCGAAGTTTTCAACAATAGCCCGGTACAACAATTTGTAAGTTCTTTCTTACGATCTTATACAAGACCTTGTTTCCAGTTCATATTTCTCTCCCTACTTTCGTTCTTAGTTTTACTATTTACAAAAGTCACTATTAGGGTGTTTACTATTTAAATTTACTGTTCAAAAGTCACTGTACATATTACTATTCACGCTATAAATATCTATTTTACTATTCACTAGTTTCTGTATTTCTTAGTTTTTTTATTTTGTTGTGTTTGCTCCTAAGTAATGTCTTCTTTCTTTACTGTCTTTCATTAGTATGATTACCTGGGTTCATTTGATGTCAAGGATACAACTTTGTTGATCTAACATGTGAATGATGGGATTTGTTGGCTTATAAATCGGCGATTGTCTTCAATGGAAGATAGTGCACGGACCGTGCACTCAGATGCACGGTCCTTGCACCTCAACCGAGAGCAACAAAGTTAAGGTACACGGACCGTGCACATGAGTGCACCGTCTGTGCACCTTAACTGAGCACTCCAACCAGTTGAGTTCATCCATGCTCAAACCGTGCACTATAGCACACGGTCCGTGCACTTTGTCTGGCTCCCGGATTCACCTAGTCAGTATCCTACCTATAGGATTCGACACGTTCCGCAACTCGAGTGTGCACTCCGCACACTCGATGTTAACGAACCAAGTCTCATGAATACGATCACTTACCAACTTTGTTAGTTATACAATACAAAGGATCATCTATCCCAATACGGCTATACATACGGTTATCATCCATCCCAATACGGTTATAGACGTTCCACAATACGATTATACATACGGCTAGTTCCATAACAAAGGACCATCCATCCCAATCTAAAGTTAACACGAAAAATGCGGAATCTTGCATCCACATAAAAGAAATGCATTCATAGCTACGGAAAATTACCAAATGCATTTGTTAAGATCGCAACAATAATCTCCGATCTAGATTGAAATTATTCACCCTCAATTTATTGTCCCACCAATCGTCATCTCGCATTATAGCACCAGTTATGACGTCACACTCAACATCGCCAGACCATTCAAAGGTCTTCCAGACATTCTATTTTTTCTTCAAACTTTCTAACTTGTTCTTCAACATTCTAATAGTAGCATCTGGGCCCGTAGCACAAGTAAACTCATCCTTTATTATATTCCATGAGTAACACTCGACTGCCTCATATCGAACTACATATTATATGCACACCTCGACCAAAGCTTGATTGTCATCATCAGTCCAAGTCCAAAAAGTCCTCGTTGCTCCTATGTGCAAATAACAATGTTCTTTAAAACTTTAAAATGCACTTTAGTACATGTACAAGACATACAAAATATTCACTTCATATGAGTTATTAGCCTATTTAACAAGTATCATGGATAAACACGTGATATTTATCTAAACACTAGAGGTAGAAATTTTACATGACATTCTTCTACTAGTATGCTTGTATGTTATAAAGTAGAGATGTCTTACTGCCTTACTTGTGGGTTTGATGGCATACAAATGTAGAAAAGGCCTTATATATAGAGAGAAGGCCGAGAGCTTGTGACATTTTGTACATAGGCTTGTTCTTTTCTTTTGGTGAATATCGCTTGTCATGTCAAATTCAGAATAAAGTATAATCTATATAAATTATGAATTAATACCAAGATTATAAAATATATATGCAAAGCTCAATATATACCAATATGAAAAAATAATCTTATATCAAAACAAATTATACATAAACATAAATACAAAATACAAGAACCATCAAAGTCTTTGCAACCAACACACATAAGGTCTCAACCATTAGTATAATAGCCATCTAACATACATAAACTTCACAATACAAAATACAGTCGAATAACTGAAGCTTATCATACAAAGTACCATACAATACATGCTCCTACAAAAGCTATAAGGGAAATGACGAGGTGTATAGTGTAGCAAAATGATCACCCAAATTGTTAACAAAGGTGATGCCCCGAACATATCCCCTAAACCTAGATCAATCACATATTGGCATAACGGATGATAACATACATAATAACCACGACAGGAGAATAGTAACAACCCAACCATAATATAACCTCCTCCTTGAAGCATCATAGAGCTCCGTGTTTGCAGCGAGGAGGGTGTCATGGTGTAATGCTCGCTGAACGTTTGAAGTTGCTAGTGTAGATACATGCTCAACTAGTTCTTGGTTCTCATCATCTAGATGCGCCACATGCCCACGCTCTTCTTGTAGTTGACTGCTAAGTTGTTCATGTCTTATCATGTCATTGTTAAGATCCAATTGAGCTTCGCCACATGGGATCTAAGTGCTCTAGCAACTTGTTGCATCAAGCGTACTCGCGAGGAGTCACTAGTGGAGAAAACACTTTTTAAGGCTCCCTTTTAGAGGCGTACATAGTTCAAAACGCCTCAACAACGAATTAGGCAATCACTTTTTTTGGTTTTTGAGGCGGATAATTAATTTATACGCCTCAAAAACATTTTTTGAGGCGGGCAAATTAATATACGCCTCAACAAGTATCCGAAAAAACATTTCCCGCTAAAGTATTAGAGGCGGGCCATGATAATACCCGCCTCTAATGTTAACTAATTGAGGCGGGCCAAATAGCCCGCCTCAATTAAAGCTTGTTGAGGTGGGCCTCTTAAAGCCCGCCTCAACAAGTATGTCTATTAGACCATTACTCTGCGAACTTCATCCTTGCACAGTTGCACCGAGCTTCGGCCGATTATGATTTTTCATCATCATGGAATGCTTTCGGCCGCCTCAACAAGGAATGCTTTCACAAAACCAAGCTTCGGCCGCCCTACCTCCATCGTCCTCCAAAGCGATTGTTCATCAGCATCGCTCACTGCAGGTATGGCTCTGCTCTTTTCTCCCCTCACTCTTCATCTTCCTCTCCTCCCCAGCTCGCTCTCAATACTATTCCTCTCTTTTGATTTAGGGTTTCGTGAGCCCCAGATTTGAAGCTCTCTCAAATTTCATATCTGAAGCTCGCTCACTGCAGGTATTATCGTCTCGATCTTGACCTTTGATTTAGGGTTTTGTGAGTCACAAATTCCAATTGGCTTGAATCCATTTTGGGTTCATCCGATTACGATTTTTGGGATTTGGTCATTTGTATATTTAGGGTTTTTGATTTCAAGACTACGATTTGGTTAGGGCTTTCCTTTTCATTTATGGTTTCATTTGATTGATTTAGATTTGGACCTTTAGGGGTTTTGATCTATCCTATTTGTTTTAGGGTTTCATTTGACTACGATTTTGCTTTTCATTTGATTGATTTTATCAGTTGCTTGAGATGTTGAATCCATTTTGGGTTCAATCGATTACGATTTTAGGGATTTGGTCATTTGGTTTTTAGGGTTTTTTGATTTTGGCACTATGATTTTGGTTAGGGCTTTCCATTTCATTTTAGGTTTCATTTGATTGATTTAGATTTGGAGCTTTAGGGCTTTTGATCTATCATATTTGTTTTAGGGTTTCATTTGATTACAATTTTGCTTTTCGTTTGATTGATTTTATCTGCTGCTTGAGATGGCTGAGATCTGGAAGAATATATGTTTTACCTAATGACTACGTCATGTCATATTTCTCAAATTATATTAGAGCACTGATCCGTTACTTTCCGAACAGGAGGATAGATCCTTTGGTTTCTCAAATTCATGTCCTCCACACTCATGAACCTTCTTTGCAATATCTGCCCAAGGTCTTTGCATCCAGGGACTGATTGGTAGTTATGCTTTCGCGAGTCTTCTAGATCATCGACCCATCTAAAGACTCCTTCATCATTAACCCTGCTTTTAAAATTGGCCAAACTGGCAAGGCTTACCAAACTTTGGGGTCCTTTTGCATTTGATACAGAATATTGAGACTTCTCACAGACAATAGAGGCAGCCCATGGAGGAACATCCTCAAAGTGAGCAGACAGATATTGATCCACAAAACCAAGAGATTCAGCGAGAGATAACTCATCAGCGAGAGATAACTCAAAGTGAGCAGATAGATATTGATCCACAATCCATTTGGAATACTCTACAGTTGGTTTCTTGCAAAGGCATGTATTTCATAAGTCTTTAGCTACTGGCATTTTCTGTAATATTACTTTTTCATATGTATGGATATGGATCTTTGCTATTGGATCCATAACTTGCTTACACATTTTATGCTGAGTGTTGCTTCCTTACTATAGGTTGTTGATAAGCTTGAAGTTCTCCCTGCTATTTACATCCCTCTCCCGACTCCCTCTGAATCTCTGAATTGGGCAGCAACAGATATTGCTTGGTGACCGACCAATTAATGTAAGTTCTGTGGTTGGCTGATAGCAGTAGATATTGATTTTTGCTCCATGTGGTTATAGATTATAAGATGAAGAACTGCTAAAACTTTTCTTTTTTGATATGATTGTAACAAAGAAAACTCTAGTCTTATAATGGAAATATTGTTTAAAAAATATTTTTGCTCCTTGATAGTTATCCTGAGGTCACAATTGTATTTGTAAAATGCCTAATGTCTTAACACTAGTTTTTACTCTGAATGATTTAAGTCGTCCTCGACCTTTTGTATTGCAACTTTGGAACATCATACTATGGAATTCTTTCATTGTTTTGGTCATACGTAGTGTAAAATATCCATGTTTGTGGATTTGTCAGAAGGAATTTCCCATGCCTCATGAAGCAGCAACATTTCCCTGATAGTCCTGCCTGATTAATTTTGTATCCTCCTATATGTGACTCTAGACAGGTCACAGTTGTATCTTTTTTTTAAAAAAAAGATCTCGGACCCCGGTTATTTCGAAATACCGGGGTCCCAATTTGTATTTTTTTTAAAAACTATACACTTGTTGAGGCGGGCCTATAGAGGCCCGCCTCAACAAGTGGCTTTTAGAGGCGGGCCTCCATAGGCCCGCCTCTAAAAGTGCCTCACTTTGGCGCCATAGTGAGGCACTTGTTGAGGCGGGCCTATAGAGGCCCGCCTCAACAAGTGGCTTTTAGAGGCGTATATTGCCCGCCTCAAAAAGGGTCCCCACTTGTTGCAGCCCCCTCATTTGAAGCGAACGGTGTTCGCCTCAATAAGTGTCCAAAGGCCCGCCTCTATTAGGGTTTTTTCCACTAGTGAGTTTTCAACTCCATTGATAAGATCATCAAACCTTGAGACATCATATTCCCACAAATATGGTTTTAATACACTTTATTGAAGAGAAATAACCTATGCATAAGTTTAGGAACAGAGACAACAAAACTAACCTTTTACTACTACACATAAGTTCAGGAAATGAGACAATAAAACTAACCTTTTACTAACCTTTTACTACTACACATATAACTCAAAGCTTATGCATATTATTAGGGTTTTTTTGTGATACCCCGTATTTTTGTAAGGTTATTTTGGGAATTTTGGAATTTTCCCGAGTACCCGTTGTGTACGTCGGATTTAATACAGAGAGTTTGAGATATTCTGTAATGTGCTCTGTATCTGTAATATTTTTCTAGTGAAATAATATACAGACAAGGTGCCTTAGATTTTAATTGTCGTTCGCGTACGATAATTTTTATCCCGGTTTAACGTCAGGTTCGTTCAAAGCTGAATGGGCGGGAAAAGGGAGAAACGGCGACCGCCGTTCAGAAACGGCGACCGCCGTGGTTGGGCCCGAGGAGTCAGCGTGTCAGCTTCTAGCTGGCCGCGACAGGCCTAGCAATGGCGACCGTCACATTTACGGCGACCGCCGCGTGCCCGCCGCAGGCTAAAAACGGCGCCCGCCGTGTTTTGTCCAGTGGGCATTGCCCGTTGGTCGCCGACGGTAATCGAGGCACGCCGATCTTGCTTTCGGCCGCGTCTTAGGGTTTGGTTGAGGCTCCAGGTGTTTGGCTATAAATAGGGGTGTTTGGGAGAGGGTTTTGAAGCCCTTCCAACCCCGAATCGCTGCCGGATTTCCTTCTCGTCGGAGTTGGTTTTCGCCGGAGTTTGAAGGTCTCGCCGGTGTTGCTTTGGTGTGTTTCCTGAGTGCCTTTGTGAAGCTTTTGGTTAGCCTTGGAGGTTAGAAGCCAAAGCAAGTCGAAGGAGGCCGAACCGCTCGTGTTTTGGGGTGAGATTTCTCTCGTCTCTGTCGACCGTGTTCGTCACGGCGACCACCGTGATGAATGCGGCAACCGCCGCCAAGAACGGCGACCGCCGCAAGTGCCCAGAATGCCTTCGTGGCTTTGGCTTGGTTGGTTGTCGTCGTGGCGTCTTTCCTTCCGTGTTCTTTCGCCGTGTTTAGATTCGTACTGTTTATGTCGGATCTAACTTAGGGTTCCTTTTATGGGTCGACTCGAAGGTTGTTGTGCTGTCGGATCTATACCCGTGTCGAGCCAGAATCCAGTTGTCGTCTTTAGACTATTCTGTGGATTAAGGCAAGTGGCGGTTCGCTCTTGCTCATCGTTCCATATTTACATTAATTATCAGTAGTTTATCTGAGTAATTAATTTGGAATGATTATGGTGTTCATCTGGAAACGGTTTGATAACTGTTTTGGAAAACTAAAATATGATGTTATAATAGGTTGTATATCTGTTAGAACAACGCTATTATATATATGTGATTAATACATATATTATTATAGGTTGTATATTGTTAGAACAACGCTATTTTATCTGTTTCTGGCCGGGATGGCTTTGTTGTGATTGATTACTGTGTTGAACTGTTTAGTTAGCACGAGTATTCGTAGGAACGCTACTGTGTATCTCATTGCGAGTGCTAGTCGTTTCTTGATAACCTGGTGGTTAGGATTTAGTTCCTACCATCCTTCTCTAATGCCGTTTGTAGGGATTTAGTTCCCGACTCCGCCTTGAGGGATTTAGTTCCCGTGGGATTTAGTTCCTGATTCGACTCTTGGGATTTAGTTCCCGAGTCAACTCTGTCTTAGGGATTTAGTTCCCGAGGGATTTAGTTCCCGAACCGACTTTAGGGATTTAGTTCCCAAGTCAACTCCGTCCATGGATTTAGTTCCCGATGGTATCTCTTTATCCCGATGGATGAGATGATTTAAAAGCCTATAACGTGATGTGCGTTTTGGAATTAAAATAAGATAAAGTGCCCGAGTGCACTTAATTAATATACCTTTGGCGAGTAGTGTAGCTAAGTAAATAGTGCAGCTAGGAAAGCTCGTCTTGACTTTTGATCAGAGTACGTTCTCTTTCCAATCTGGATTCGCTGTAAGCGATGAGGTTGGTCGTGAACCGAAACATCTTAGTCAGTTTTTAAATCTTCGTTATGTGGTTCTGTAAGATCCAGACTTGAATGTAGTACGTTCTCCTTCCGATCTGGATTCGCTATAAGCGGTGAGGTTGGTTGTGAGCCGAAGCATCTCAGTCAGCTTTTAATCGCTGTTGTTTGATTCTGTAAACATTCCAGATTTGTCATATTTCCTTAAAGACTCATTTCCGTTGGAGTCTTCTTTCGGGTCGATTTCTGTGAAGATTCAGTCTTCCAGAATCATCTCTTGTGCATATCTCTTGTTTATTCAAGTAGAGTATGGTGGTTGACAAGCGTACTCGATTATTATTCGAGGGACGAGGAGTCTAACCTAATACGACTGCTTAGAACCACTCTGCTTTTTACCCTTGCTAGTCTATTCAAGTAGACTAATCCACGAACTTTGTTCTCCGCATGTGGGCTGGTGTCATCCGTTCGATTCGGCACATCAGATAGAGCGAAGATATGAGGAGACTAGATTGACTATGAAGACGACGGTTGTTTTTGGATGTTTTAATAATTGTTTTTAATCAGGTTGAGATCCTTGGGCAGGTGATCATTACGATCACAACCCTTTTTATAATATCTTTTATAAGTCTTCCGCTGTACTTTGTTTAAACTCTGTGTTTGGCCTATTCGGGATTGGGATGTAATCCCGTAACTCATGTTTCATTTGATTGATGTTTTGATTTGGATACTTTGATCATTATGTATCATTGTATGCCTTAAATTGTATTTAAACCGGTAAAGCCTTGGGTGATCTTGGTAAGGAACACTAGGGTCACTGGCGGTAATACCTTTCCAAATGGGTTAAGATTTGGGGGTGTTACAGTTGTGGTATCAGAGCCAAAGGTTTTAAAACGGGTTTGGGATTTTATAAATCATTTATCCGTTTTTGAAAATGCTTTAAAAGGGCTCTGAATTTTCAAAGTGAAAAGAATTTCAAAACACCGTTCATAGTCATGTCTTCTGTACAGTCTGATATAGTAAGCTTGCTTCTATGTCTAGAAAGACTAATTCCTTCCCCGTTGCCCCGTTAGATATGGGTGCATTCTGTTCTCTTCAGAGGAACCCGTGAGAAGCTGAGGTGGTTTCGCCATCTCCAGTTAGGCTTGATTCCCAGTTCGCTCGTTGTGAGTTGAGGTTGTAGAACCTAATAACTCGGTTTGAGTCCATCAATAGAAATTACCAAGTTGATCTATTCTAAGTTGATTTTATTACGATAAATATATCAGAATGATATTAATGTGATAAAATCCTTGGAATTTGATCGGTAAACAGATGGTAAACACGAGGAACGTTATCCGTGCTGGTGCTGGGCCGAGTAATGACCCCAGACCAACTGTAGGAAATGTTGGACAAGACAAACAGGAGTTTGGTTCCAACAACCCTCCTAGAGGCAATGGTCAAGAGCAGACCAACGCTCTAATGGCATTTGATGCTGTAACATTAGAGGCAATTCGGGGAATGGTCATGCAAGAAGTGACTGATATACTGCAACCGAGTATGCCACAGGCACAAGGTGTGCAAATTCCCCCACCGGTTCCCAGATTTGAGGAGCCAGGAAATCGTGTATTCCAGGAGAATATAGTCAGGACTCGAGACAACTATGGTCGTGCTCTGAAGACCATTAATTCCATGAGGCCTGACAGCTATAACGGGAAAGGGGAACCAGTCGGGGTGATCCATTGGTTCTCCCACATGGAGCAGTTGTTCCGCAACATTGATTGTACTGAAGCTGAGAAAGTACATATAGCTTCTCTTCAGTTAAAGGAGGATGCTAGTGAGTGGTGGGAGAGTACCGGCTTAGCTAATAGCCCTGTTTTGAACTGGGAGATGTTCAAGGCAAAGATGATAGACCGTTTCTTCTCTCGTGCTATGAGGGAGGAGAAACACAAGGAGTTCCTATACCCTAAGACTGATGGATTGAAGATGACTGAGCTGGCAACCAAATTCAATCATTTGCTACAGTATGCTGGACCTGAGATATCCAGTGAGGCACAGAAAATCTGGTATTTCCATGAGTGGATGGGCCCAGATATTAAGCCACTGATGGTACGTCACGGATGCTCGACTTTGGAGCAGTACGTGGATGCAGCCTACAAGTTAGAGGTGACTCTGGAAGAGTCGACCAAGAAGCGTGATAGCCAGAGGCAAGGGGAGAACCAGCCTAAGGCAAGTGGGTTTAAACGTCCCGCTCCACCATCTGATTTTGCCAAATCTGGCCGAGCAAAAACGAATATGACTCAGGATGGGTCTACGCAACGTTCGAGTCAGGGCAATAGCCTGATCCAGTGCTACAACTGTGGTACCTATGGGCACAAGAGTAATGTGTGTCCGAAGGAGAAGAAAACGTGCTATGACTGTGGAAAGGAAGGACACTTGCAGTTATTTTGTCCGCAGAGGAGACAGAAAGGGACTGAGTCACAACATGGATCTGTTAATCAGAACAACCAACCCAGGTTCAGTCTGGTGGAAGCCCCTAGTCCTTCAATGCAGACAACTGCGAGAAACAAGGGGAAAGCCCCGGTGGCTTCAGGAAGCCAAGGTCAACGCCTTTACGTGATGCGTGAGGCGGATGGACCCTATGATCCTAATGCTTAGAGTACTTTGTATCTGTATTACACTTTTGTTAATGTGTTGTTGATGTGGGTGCTACCCATACTTTAATTTTTTGATGGTTGTAAGTTAAGTTGTGTGTGCAACGAGGTTGTGAACCTTTTGTTGTAACTCTTCTTATAAATGAACCTTTGGTTTATACCAAGTTAATGTTTCGTTGCTTGGTATGGGGTATGGTCTCGTGTTCGAGACTCACCAACAACCTCTTAGGAGATGGCTGCCTATTAATTAGGTGGAGCTACCAAGGATGGGTTGAGATGTATGGACATCGGCTCATGGCAACAGTGGACGCTGGTAATGGCTGGGCCTGGGCTCGGAGCCACTAGTGAGTCGTCTGTGAACCATGTAGTGGGCTGGTCCAAGATGGTGACCATTTAGTGGGAACCAATCGTCTGTCGGATTGTCGATTACCATCAAGGGTAAGAAATTCAAAGCGATTTGACCTAAATAACCATGGTCCCATACGATAATTATTCTCGGTATGGACTGACGGAAGCGTCATAAGGCAGTGATCGACTTCAGTTTTTGTTCTTTCTGTGGTTAGAGGATTTACGGGTGTCTTTCCAAAAGATATTCTTGGATACCCCGAATCATGTTGTGGAGTTTGCAATTGATCTCGAGCCGAGTACCACGCCGATCTCTGAGGCACCGTACCGGATGGCTCATGTTGAGATACAAGAGTTGAAGAAGCAACTCAATGATCTTCTTGACAAAAGTTATATAAAGCTGAGTGCATCACCTTAAGTAGGAGTGCCCTAGTTTTATTTGTCAAAATAAAAGATGGACCGTTTCGACTTTGTTTTGACTTTCGAGAGTTGAATAAAGTCACGATCAAGAGCAAATATTTGTTGCCAAGGAGTGATGATCTGTTGGATCAACTACATGGAGCAAAAGTTTTCTCCAAGATCGACATGAGATCTGGGTATCATCAGCTCAGGATTTGTGAGGATGATATTTCGAGGATTTCATTTCGGACGAGAGATGGTCACTATGAGATTGTAGTTATGCCATCTGGATCTACGAATGCTCTAGCAGTTTTCATGAACCTAGTGCATCGATGTTTTAGACCAGTACTTGAATAAGTTCATAGTGGTCTTCATCAATGGCATTTTGATATTTTTCCCGAGCAAGGAAGCTCACAGGGAACATCTGTGGATTGCTTTATCAGTCCTTATACCAAGTCGGTTGTACGCAAAGTGGTCTAAGTGTGATTGTTGGATCTAGAAGTGGCTTTCTTAGGCCATGTGATTAATAAGAATGAGGTTATGGTTATTCCCCAGAAGAGTGAATCAGTAGTTGTTTGGAAGCGGCCTCAGGGTGTGAGCGAGGTGCGCAGTTTCCCAGAGTTTGCTGAGCATTATAGACGGTTCATGGAAGGACTTTTTTTAAGATCACTCCACCTATGACCAGTCTGTTCCGCAAGGTCAACAAGAAGTTGTCTGGGATGACAAGTGTAAGACCAGTTTTCAAGAAGTTGAAACAGTGTCTGACTTATGCACCAGTTTTGGCGTTGTCGGAAAGAATGATGGCTATATGGTCTATAGTTAATGCTTCGAGAAATGGGTTGGGATGTGTCTTTGATGCAGAGGGGCAAGGTTATTGCTTACGCATCTAGACAATTGAAAACCTATGAAGCAAACTAACCAACAGATGACCTAGAACTAGCAGCAATAGTGGTTGCATTGGAAACTGAGGTTACTTGGGTGACCCAGAGGTCAGAAGAAGTTTTCCACTAGGAGATTATCCGTTTACATGGCATTCCTAAGACCATTGTATCGGATCGGGATGGCCGATTCATGTCAAGTTTATAGCAAGAACTTCACAAGGCCATGGGAACTGAATTGAGATTCAGCAGCGTTTCATCCTCAGACAGATGGTCAGTCTGAAAAGACCATCTAGACCCTGGAGGATATGCTAAGAAGCATACGTACTCGATCATCCGACTAGCTGGGAAGATAGCCTAAGTCTGATTGAGCTCACGTACGATAATAACTGGCATGCTACGGTCAAGAGGGCTCAGTTCGAAGCTTTGTATGGTCTCAGATGTAGATCTCAGATTTGTTGGGTTGAGTACGCCAACAAGATTCTACTTGGACCAGAGTTGGTGGAAAGGACAACTTCGAACATTGCTCTGAGTAGACAGAGGTTGTTGACCGCTCAGAGTCGGCAAAAGTTTTACGCAGATCAGAAGCGTTAAAGTGTTGAGTTCGAGGTTAGTGGCAAGGTATTTGTCACAGTATCGCCACCCAAGGATGTTTTCAGGTTTGGTAAGCGTGGGAAGCTTAACCCTCGCTATATGGGACCATTCAAGATTCTGGATAGAGTAAGATCTCTAACGTACCGTTTGGCATTGTCGCCATCGGCGTACCCAGTGTATAATGTGTTCCACGTATCATTGCTAAGGATATTTGTGCCAAGATGAGTCTCGTAGGCTGAGCTATAAGGACGTCGAGATTCAGGCAAATGGTACTTGAGAGGAGATGCCAGTGTGCATTCTCGAACACCGTGTGAAGCGACTGTGCAACAAGATCATACTGTTGGTACGAGTTCTGTGGTCCAGGTATGGGACTGAGGAAGTTACTTGGGAAACCGAGGCAGAGATGGTCATACACTTTCCCGAGTTGTTTTTCGGCCAAGTTTCGGGGTCGAAACTTCCTTTAAGGGGGAGGTGATGTGATACCCCGTATTTTTGTAAGGTTATTTTGGAAATTTTGGAATTTTCCCGAGTACCCGTTGTGTACGTCGGATTTAATACAGAGAGTTTGAGACATTCTGTAATGTGCTCTTTATCTGTAATATTTTTCTCAGTGAAATAATATACAGACAAGGTTCCTTAGATTTTAATTGTCGTTCGCGTACGATAATTTTTATCCCGGTTTAACGTCAGGTTCGTTCAAAGCTGAATGGGCGGGAAAAGGGAGAAATGGCGACCGCCGTTCAGAAACGGCGACCGCCGTGGTTGGGCCCGAGGAGTCAGCGTGTCAGCTTCTAGCTGGCCGCGACAGGCCTAGCAACGGCGACCGCCGCATTTACGGCGAGCGCCGCGTGCCCGCCGCAGGCTAAAAACGGCGCCCACCGTGTTTTGTCCAGTGGGCATTGCCCGTTGGTCGCCGGTGGTAATCGAGGCACGCCGATCTTGCTTTCAGCCGCGTCTTAGGGTTTGGTTGAGGCTCCCAGGTGTTTGGCTATAAATAGGGGTGTTTGGGAGAGGGTTTTGAAGCCCTTCCAACCCCGAATCGCTGCCGGATTTCCTTCTCGTCGGAGTTGGTTTTCGCCGGAGTTTGAAGGTCTCGCCGGTGTTGCTTTGGTGTGTTTCCTGAGTGCCTTTGTGAAGCTTTTGGTTAGCCTTGGAGGTTAGAAGCCAAAGCAAGTCGAAGGAGGCCGAACCGCTCGTGTTTTGGGGTAAGATTTCTCTCGTCTCTGTCGACCGTGTTCTTCACGGCGACCGCCGTGTTCTTCATGGCGACCGCCGTGATGAATGCGGCGACCGCCGCCAAGAACGGCGACCGCCGCGAGTGCCCATAATGCCTTCGTGGCTTTGGCTTGGTTGGTTGTCGTCGTGGCGTCTTTCCTTCCGTGTTCTTTCGCCGTGTTTAGATTCGTACTATTTATGTCAGATCTAACTTAGGGTTCCTTTTATGGGTCGACTCGAAGGTTGTTGTGCTGTCGGATCTATACCTGTGTCGAGCCAGAATCCAGTTGTCATCTTTAGACTATTCTTCGGATTAAGGCAAGTGGCGGTTCGCTCTTGCTCATCGTTCCATATTTACATTAATTATCAGTAGTTTATCTGAGTAATTAATTTGGAATGATTATGGTGTTCATCTGTAAACGGTTTTGTTAACTGTTTTGGAAAACTAAAATATGATGTTATAATTGGTTGTATATCTGTTAGAACAACGCTATTATATATATGTGATTAATACAGATATTATTATAGGTTGTATATTGTTAGAACAATGCTATTTTATCTGTTTCTGGCCGCGATGGCTTTGTTGTGATTGATTACTGTGTTGAACTATTTAGTTAGCACGAGTATTCGTAGGAACGCTACTGTGTATCTCATTGCGAGTGCTAGTCGTTTCTTGATAACCTGGTGGTTAGGATTTAGTTCCTACCATCCTTCTCTAATGCCGTTTGTAGGGATTTAGTTTCCGACTCCGCCTTGAGGGATTTAGTTCCCGTGAGATTTAGTTCCCGATTCGACTCTTGGGATTTAGTTCCCGAGTCAACTCTATCTTAGGGATTTAGTTCCCGAGGGATTTAGTTCCCGAACCGACTTTAGGGATTTAGTTACCAAGTCAACTCCGTCCATGGATTTAGTTCCCGACGGTATCTCTTTATCCCGATGGATGAGATGATTTAAAAGCCTATAACGTGATGTGCGTTTTGGAATTAAAATAAGATAAAGTGCCCGAGTGCACTTAATTAATATACCTTTGGCGAGTAGTGCAGCTAAGTAAATAATGCAGCTAGGAAAGCTCGTCTTGACTTTTGATCAGAGTACGTTCTCTTTCCAATCTGGATTCGCTATAAGCGATGAGGTTGGTCGTGAACCGAAACATCTTAGTCAGTTTTTAAATCTTCGTTATGTGGTTCTGTAAGATCCAGACTTGAATGTAGTACGTTCTCCTTCCGATTGGATTCGCTGTAAGCGGTGAGGTTGGTTGTGAGCCGAAGCATCTCAGTCAGCTTTTAATCGCTGTTGTTTGATTCTGTAAACATTCCAGATTTGTCATATTTCTTTAAAGACTCATTTCCGTTGGAGTCTTCTTTCGGGTCGATTTCTGTGAAGATTCAGTCTTCCAGAATCTTCTCTTGTGCATATCTCTTGTTTATTCAAGTAGAGTATGGTGGTTGACAAGCGTACTCGATTATTATTCGAGGGACGAGGAGTCTAACCTAATACGACTGCTTAGAACCACTCTGCTTTTTACCCTTGCTAGTCTATTCAAGTAGACTAACCCACAAACTTTGTTCTCCGCATGTGGGCTGGTGTCATCCGTTCGATTCGGCACATCAGATAGAGCGAAGATATGAGGAGACTAGATTGACTATGAAGACGACGGTTGTTTTTGGATGTTTTAATAATTGTTTTTAATCAGGTTGAGATCCTTGGGCAGGTGATCATTACGATCACAACCCTTTTTGTAATATCTTTTATAAGTCTTCCGCTGTACTTTGTTTAAACTCTGTGTTTGGCCTATTCAGGATTGGGATGTAATCCCGTAACTCATGTTTCATTTGATTGATGTTTTGATTTGGATACTTTGATCATTATGTATTATTGTATGTCTTAAATTGTATTTAAACCGGTAAAGCCTTGGGTGATCTTGGTAAGGAATATTGGGGTCACTGGCGGTAATACCTTTCCAAATAGGTTAAGATTTGGGGGTGTTACATTTTTATACTTAACCCCCCTTTACTTTTATATTTTACATCTAACCACCCTTATGTTTAGTTTTATTAAAAAAACACCCCTAATATATATTTCCCTCTACATCACCACCGCTCCCAAAGATTCTGTTATCCCTCCGTCAAATAATGAAATTGGATTATTAAATAAGAAAATTAATATATCTTCCAATATTGAAATATCAATAGATCCGTGGCCATCTCTACAACTTTCCAAATCGGGAGCACCACAGGGACGAAAGCCTTTGTCGACGGGGCTAGAGGATCGGAGTTGATGGATTTTGAACAATGCCCAAATCTCTACAATTCTCCGAAATCAACGTCGAATTTGAATTGGAGCTGATGAATCTCAACACTACTTCCCTGACGCTAATCACACCGAGGTTAGGTGTTATTTGTCTTGAATCAAATTCAGGTGCCACAAATAGAATTTTGAATCCTTAATTAACACCAAACCAGCAAGGGAACTCAAGCGAAAAAACTAGAATTTATATATATATTTTATGTTTTCTATTTTTAAAAGAAAGAAATTTACAGATCCACTATTTTTACTCGTCCTGTTTTGCTTATCTTCGTAGAAGGAAAGAAGATTAAATACTTTTGTATTTCACAATTTTATGTTTAATGAAGAGATGACAGAAATTGTGGGAGGGGTGGTGATGTTTATAACGAAAATATACTTTAGGGTTTGCTTTTAGTGAAATTGAATGGTATAAAAGAGGGTTATGTGTAAAAAGGAACACTCCGATAAAACGAGAGTTATGGTAAAACGAAAGTATTAATCTGGAGCGTTGGATTGATGGTGATGGATGGTTGGATGATTAGGCCTTACAATAGATATGGTAGGGGTATAACCATCAAATCTACTCTAATAAGGCAATTATTTAATTTTAGGCAATTATTTAATTTTTTAATTAGGAAAAGATAATAAATGAGGTTGTTAGATGAGAGAGAAAACACAATATTTTCTCTTTCCTAAAACGCTGCAACCCGATTGATAGTAAAAAAACAATAGTCGATATTCATTCAAAATGTTATGATATTCACATACTTTTTAAATCGATATTTATAAAAACAGTAGTCGATATTCATTAAAACAGTATCGATATTCAGAGTTTAATTCGCACATGATGATTATCGGTTATAGAAATTAGGCGATATTCATACAAACTGTATTGATATTCGTGTGTTAATTTCAATCTTTTGGAATTGATTCATGATTTTTGAAACTTTTTCTTTGTATTTGGTGAATATCGCATATCCAATTTTGAATAATCTGGTTGATTGTAAACTGATTATGATGAGATGATATTCATGTACAACGCATATATATTTATGAACCATAATAGCGATATTCATTCAATATTTTATGATATTCACGTACTTTGTACTTTGTAAGCATAGTCAATATTTTATGATGGAATGATATTCATGTATCGAGTACAATTATTCAAGAACAATAATATCGATATTCGATATTCACGTTATGTGTACGCATATTCATATCGCTTTAGGCGATATTCATATAAACTGTACTGATATTCATATAATAAGCAATAAACTTTACACAACAGTTTAGCACCCAAGTACAAACTCATCTTCATTGCTTGAATCATCACTATCACTATCATCTTCAATCTTCTCATAATCAAGTAGGAATTGTAATGCAACTTTCATGATTCTACAAACATTCAAAATTACCATGTAAGAGGAAATTCATCTAGAAAAATATGAAATCATAGGCAAATAAAAAGAAACTTACTTTGATGAAGAGTGGAAACATGTCTCCTACGGGGACAGATCCCACACCGTCGCGGTACCAATTCTTCATCTAGAAAAATATGAAATCATAGGAAAATAAAAGATAAGGTTCTACAAACATTCAAAATCATCATCTTCAATCTTCTCATAATCATAGGCAAATAAAAGAAACTTACTTTTTCTCCAAAATTACCTCCCGATTCATTAGAAGTCGTTTAGAAGCTTCGGCGCGGTACCAGGTCTCCTACGGGGACGGATCCCACACCGTCGGCGAATTCGCCACGGAAACGCTGACCTCTTCGTCAGCGTGGTTAATCGAGTCGCAATCGGGTGCAGACATGACACCGAGGGCCTCTTCGTCGGCGCTGCCGGTCTGTAAGGCCTCGGAGGCGGCCCGTTGTCGCTCACTTCTCAGATCAAAGCGACTTCGTTCTGGTACTGCTTGGTGGACCGCGATTCGCGTAGATCCTCCACTCCGTCGGCGGCCATCGGCTCTCGATCTCGCCGTCGCTCTTCCAGGCCGGCCAGTCCGACGGCGAAGGAGTCATCGTCGACTCGGGAACTGTTGTGACTCGTCTTCCTACTCAGGCTCTTCCAGGCCGGCCAGTCCGACGACGGTGGCGTTGTTCGAACGGAAAGAGAGCGGTGGAGTAAATGAGAGTTCGGTGGGAGTCCTGATGTTGGTGGAGTAAACGAGAGAGACCGTTTTTAAAAAGGAAGAGGAAGAAGATTTGGGTAAAAAAATCCCTAAAATTATGGGAAGAATAAATAATTTGGTGTATATGCAGTCCATTATATTAATTTACATCCTTTTAGTTTTAATCTGAGCCATTATTTTAATTCTAATCAAATAACTCTCATTTGTACTTCCGTTTTATCCTAAAAAGTTGTTTCATCAGATCCAGAATCTACGTGTAAAAGCCAGAAAATAAGGATAATGAAGTTAAAAATCTATAATTTTTTATAATGTATGATACTGTATTACACTATTATAATTCCAAGGAGTGACAGCACTTACTTTTTTAAAGCCTTCAATTATTCGTGCGGTGGTAAAGGTGTAAAGCCTTCAATTATTCGATCACGTGAATGTTTCATCAGTCTCATGTCACTATTGGACATTAGGGGTGAGCACGGGCCGAGAAAACCGAAGTCCGACCCGAAAAACCCGAACCGAACCCGAACTGACATGTCTTCGGTTCGGGTTTCGGTCCGATCAAATCAGAGTTTCGGATTTCGGTTCGGGTTCGGTTCGGGTTGGGTTCGGGTTTTTAGTGTAATTTAGCCTGTTTTTTAACGAAAAGTGTTGTTTAGCCCGAACACGACCCCAACCCGAACCCGAACCGAATCGAACCCGAACCGATGTCTTCGGTTCGGTCTTCGGTCCCAGATTTTTGGCCGTTTGGGTTTCGGGCTTTTCGGGTTCGGTTCGGGTCGGGTTCCGGCCCGTGCTCAGCCCTATTGGACATACTGTGATAAACAAGATTTCTCTTTATCGTTTTTTATCTTTGTGTGGTACAATTAGGGGAAAAAAGTTTAGAAGAATATATATATATAATACTCCATCCTTCATATATATATATATATATCACTTTAGCCTTAACATCTTATTCATTAATATTTGTTATTTTAGTTATTTTAATTAAAAAATTATTGATGATTAATAATGATTGTTCTTGAAAATTAATTTTTTAATCACTTTAATATTTTATATCTCTATTCATTAGCTTAAAAATAAACATGTTAAAGTCTAGGTAAAAAATACTAAAAGTAGAAACTGTTTAGTCTAAATAATGACATCCTTAAAATTTGTGCTAAGAGATAAAATAACATATATTGTCAAAAAGAAAAAGTATTGCTTTAAAGTTTAATTTTATGATAGGAATTTTGTGTATTTATAGTCAAAGAAATGATGTATTAGAACCTCATCATTTTCATTCCTTTTCAGTCACTAATCTCAAGCTCGTCTCTTGTCTCTCCCTCCATCAGGCTATTGAGATAAATATATGTGAGTATATATTCGTATACTCTTGATTTTGTGTTTTTTGCAGATCTGCTCTATATTTCTGTTCTTTTTAGTTTCAATTCCTATGTTCTGATATATATATATATGTGGTTCTTGGTCATGAATAATTGAATAACGATGTCAATGTTACTTGCATCTTTCTACGCTGAAAACATCTTCTCAAATTTTCAGGTAAATCATTAAGTTTTAAATTACTAATTTAAAAAAAGACAAATTTTCAGGTAAATCATTAAGTTTTAAATTACAAATTTAAAAAAAGACCAATTAAAATCTGTTCCTTTCGTTCACTTTTAATTATTTTTTTATCCTTAAATTTGGTCATAAATATTTATTTTGATAGAATTTTATGACAATTTATCACATATAAATTATAAATATTGTATTAGAATTTGATTATATCGGATTTTTTTCTCTCCATCTATTTGTTATAAATGGTGGTAAATGATTCATTTGGAAAAAAATTGAATTTTCATAATAAATATTTTTTTTAATTTTTTAATATGTGTCAAGAATTTTAAAGGACAAATAAAAGTAAATGGAAAAGTATTTAAGAACATCGATATATTATGAACTTAGAAAAATTCAAATTGAAATCTCTCTTTCTTACTATTTTTCGATCATCAAGCAAATTAAAGATAACTGAATGGCATGTCTATCAGTTTTATGTCTTTAGTGTGGACGTCAACTAATACTTATTTTCAATTTTTTTCAGGTCACGAAGATGATAAAATATTTGTTTGGAGGGGAGTTTCAATTATGTTGTTTGAAGTGTATGGAAGCTACGAGTTTGTACAAAAATTATCATGAGGTAATTTAAAACTCTCGATCCTAGATATTTATTATTGTGATTAAAAATATACTTGTTACGGCATTATTTGTGCTCCATTTTTCACATACCTTCTATTCCGGGGAAAATTGTCTAGACAGTCCTTGAAAATTTTTGTGATTTAAATTAGAAAGTCGTGAAAATCCTGGACATTCGTGGCAGTTCATCCTAGTTTTTTTTTTTGTAGTTCATTCATTTTAATTAGTTGGCAAAATATTCTAGTTATATATGATATATTTCAATCATTTCCACCAATCAAAGATAATGGATCATAAAATGGACTATAAAAATAGACTAGGTAATCTTTAGGAAGTTCAATGACCATGAATCACTCTGACAGTCTGTATATATAAATTTAAATTTATTTTCAACCCTTAAACATTATAAAATTGAAAAACAAATATAAGTCTAGATGGCCGAAAGTGAACTAAAAGCATGTTTATTGGTAGGACGGACATAGACTTTTAATTTGTTTTTTGAATAATATGATGGGAAAATCTCATGGGATGGGCAGGAGAGGCCCTAAAAAAGCAGCTTTCATGGGATGGCCCATGGAGGTCTTCAGCACAAGAACGCGTTTGGAAGGAATTTTTTTTTACCTAGCCATCAACCAAAACAACGTCGTTTCGGTGGCCTGGCCAAACGCGCCTCAACGAGCCACGCGTCGCGCTTTGATTCGCTCGCGCGCGCGATGAAGAAACACTCAGTCTTGACAAAGAACAACTGACTCTTCAATTATTATCCTCCATAGCTATTGAATAATATCTAAAAAAGAACTACAGATATATCCACATAGGCCTAATTCAAGTTGCTCTTAAACCTTTAGCCAGATTAGGCATAGACACCCCAATCTTTATTGCCCTTAGAGACGACAGACTCCTTTCTTACAAAGACTCCTTAATTGCTGTTATTCAAACCAATATCTGCAATGGCCCGATCTTCTTCAACTGCTCTCCCAATTTTACAGTTGATATGACAGACCCTAGAATCAGTAGTACTCTTACTCTTGATATAAAGCTCCTTAAAAAGGGGTTCAAAAACCTTTCTAAAAGTTTTGTCATTATCTATAGACTCCATTACAGAGTCCTAAGTTCCTGCACAGATCCCAAGTGTATAGTACCTCCTGTCCCTAGAGGAGAAACTATCCTCCTACAACTAGAAGCTGATAGATCTACAACTTTCACTCCCAAACTGATAAAATGGGAAGATATTACTATACCAGAAGCTCTGGAACTAAAACATGATTGTCCTCCGGATGATCTTGAAAAAACAGAAATTTCCCAAATAGAAGAAAGTGGTGATGGTAGGGTCCTTATAAGATTCAATTCCACTAGATCATTTAGACCTATACCTAGAAATCCACATCCTTTCCCTGCAAGAAACTCTTTTTCTGAGTCCCTCTATACTGCTAGAGACCATTCTATAAAAGACCATTCTGTTAAGGTTGAATTTAGTAGTCCCATTCCTAACCCTGTTATTGAACAAAATAGAGATGAATCTTTTCCCTCTTCACCTACTCAGAGTGATATGGGAAGATACTCCTCCATAAATGTTATCACAAAAATAGACTTTATAATAGACAAAGATTATCTAAGAAGAGACTTTGATTCCATTGAAAACAGAATCAAGAAAGTTTGGTTCATGAAAATAGACAAAACAGTCAGAGATAAAATAAGAGAACTATGGTATTCTGACATGGAAAAATATAGGATCAATATATTGTTCTTCATATGGTTTCCTAATTACCTTAAGATTCAGGGAATAGAAAACCCTTTAGAACAAAAGTCCATAGATGTCCAAACAAGGCTAACAAAGACTTGGAATCTTTTACCCTCAGGATCTACACAAAGTGTTCATCCTCCTTTACAAGGAATAAAAATTATTACAAAAGATGGGGAAGTCCCTGCTGAACCTTTTAAAAATCCAAGAATTGGTACTTCAGATAACAGTCCTGCTACCTTAGAAGATGTTAAGAAAATACATCAACAACACAACTATTCCAACCAAATCCTCCACACTATAGCAGAACAAGTTGAATTAATACATGATCAAATCATCACTGAAACCATCAAATTCCCTAAAGACATTTCTAGACCTCATTTTCAAATTCAGGGAATAAAAAAAGAAACTGTCAATAACACTTCTCTTAATCCTTCTCTTATTCTCATGGAATTAAGCGATCAAAATTAAAAAATGTTTCGATTAGTTGTATCAAAGAATGCAACAATAGTTCCAGCAGTTCCTCTATCAATTCTGAAAGAGAAAACAATTCTTCTGACAATTCTGAAATAGAAAATAGTCCTTCCGATAAAAAAGCTATAGAAACCCTATAAACCTGCTTTGAAGAAAGTCCCCTTACTATTAATAGAATAAGAAACAACCACGGTAGACCTTAGGCACACAGAAAAATATTTAGAAATACTAACACCAGAAACTTCTATCCTAGACCTTCTCCTCCTGACCTACAATATGAAGAAAGATCTAAGTTCAGATCCACAGATTATAATGGTCAATCTATCTATGAATGGAATATAGATGGAAAATCTGAACATGAAATACTCAACACCTTACAAGAAATGGGTATGGCTAATATCGCCTTTACTATTAGTAGAAAAGATCCCAAAACTTGCTTCTCACTACTAACCACTGGATTCACAGGCCAGCTTAGAAATTGGTGGGATAATGCCTTATCCTCCTTTCAAAGAGATGAGATTCTTGAATTTACTAATGATGATGGAGAACCAGAACCGGTCCACCAACTTATTTATACCATAAGTATGCACTTCATAGGCAATCCCAGAGAGGAAATCCAAGCCAATAGAGAAATCCTTTCCAATCTTAGATGCAGAACCCTTAGTGACTATAGATGGTATAAAGACGTTTTCATAACTTACGTCTATAAAAGGAATGATTGCAATAAGGGTTATTGGAAGTAACGTTTTGTTACTGGTCTTCCAAACTTATTTGCTAGTAGAATAATTCAGAAAATTAAAGACGAAATCCAAACAGAAGATATTCCATGGAAAGACATGACCTATGGTCAGCTAACAGCTTTTGTCAAAAAAAGAAGGTTTAACCCTTTGCTCTGAATTAAAAATACAAGCCAAATACGGTAGAGAAAAAGGTTCCAGAAGAAAAGAACTAGGTAACTTTTCTGAGGCTTTTGGTCTTACCAAAATAGAACCCCCTTCTAATAAAGTTAAAAAGGTTTATAAAAACAAACACAAAAGATCTGAACCTAATAACAATTATGATAGACCTAATTATCCACCGAAAAGAAGATTCCAACCTAGAAAGACTGATAAACAGTTAATATGTTATAAGTGTGGAAAACCAGGCCATAAGGAAGACAGTTGCAACCTTAAACAAAAGATCAGTGAAATCTGTCAGGATGACAGTACCCTAATGGATAGACTCACCAAAATCCTTTTGGATGATTCCGAGAATGAGTTTTTTGTCCCTGATACTTGAGAAACTGAGAATTCAGGAACAACCCAATTTTGCAATGTTATCACCAAAAGTGATGAAAAAGAAACCCTTTTAGAGCTTATCGATACCCTTGAAGATCCTCATATAAAACGAGAATACTTCATGAAACTAAAAGAACTAATATTTAAAGAACAACAACAACCCTTGCTCGAAGAGTTTTTCAGTATCTCCAAAATTATTAATAAAAAATCGCCTACTAAGATATTTTCATCCATTACTCTAAAAGAACTACAAACTGAAGTCATTAAAATAAAAAAAGACATAGGATCCCTTAACAAACAGCTATTACTAAATGAGACCAAAGATTTTGAACTTGAAGCTAGAATAGCTCATCTAGAATTTTCTAAAAACCCTTACTCCAGCCCCCGTTCTCAACAAAAGGAAGAAGAATCCCCCCTCATTGAAGATTCTTTTATTGCGGCTATAAACAAAATCAACTTTCAAAAATGGTATGTTCATATTACCATAAAAATAGAAGACTTCATTCTTTCTACAGTTGCTCTCATTGACAGTGGAGCAGATCTAAACTGCATATGTGAAGGTATAATCCCTTCAAAGTATTACCACAAGAGTCATGAGAAAATCCTTGATGCTAGTGGTAGTCGTATGAACCTTAGTTACAAGATTCCTAAAGCCTCTATTTGTAATGAGAAACATTGTTTCAACAACTCCTTCATACTGATAAAATGCTTAAACCAGCAAATAATCCTAGGAACACCCTTCCTGACACAAATTTGTCCGTTCACTGTTGATAGGTTTGGCCTACATACGATAGTAATGGGAAAAAGGATTAGTTTTGAGTTCATTTCCGCGGTTGAACATAATGATATATCTACCCTACAGTCTGCATCCATTAGCAGAACCTTAAACCTTATAACAAAAGAACTCGTAACATTAAACCCCTACAATCCCTACAGAGTCACAGACATACAGAGATCTCTAACTTGTTTTAGTTTTCAGGTCTTAAATATCAGATCTCCCTCCAGCAAAGGAAAGGAAAAGGTTATACCTTCACCTTCCTCCCAAGCCACAGCCAACAGCAAATTCAGACCTCTACATGGGCTTTTTCTCTCCACAGAACAACTTGGTTTGCTGAATAACCTTTGGAGGCTTCCTACTATGCCCCATGCAGCTAGAAAAAAGTTACAGTGCTTAAATGCACTCAGTATCCACTTCCATGAAAATGGAAATGTGATAAGAGAGAAAGAAAACATGGAAAAAGATTTGGGTGAACAACTAACTCTTGCCACAGGACGACGTTGGAAGAATCTCCAAGCTCGCCTCCTGGATACACCAACACAAGAAGCGCTTACACCACTTCTTGACGCTTGGCCCCAGGGAAAAGAGGTTCTAGTACAAAAGACAGAAGAAAGCCATTTGGCAGATCTAATACAAGCCCAGAAAGAGCTTATCCAGATGTACTTCAAGGAACCAGGGTGGAAATTCAAGGGAGTCACTGTTCGACAGTTTTCAACTATTAAACCAATAGTAGGTGGCACAACAATGATGACAGACGGACTTCTTAAAATCCTCTTATTCCTAAACACATGCACCATGCCCAAAGACCTCATCCTAAAATTCTTCCACCTAGGAATGATCCACAATATCAGTTTCCAACCCAACATTGAAGGAAAAATAGAAGAGACCCTGCATGCATTTGGAGAAAAGTTCATGTTGATAGGAAGAAACATGGCAACTTTTGGTCCAACAGTTGCCTATGTCCAAGCTACTCTCCCAAAAGTAACGGAATTCACCATGATTCCGTCAAAAAAGGTAATATGTTTCTCCCATGGTGTTTCAAAGGATGAAGATTGGAGAGACTGGATAGGTCTGCAGCCCACCAACTTTACAATACACGAAGAACATGAGCTCTATAGGCGCCACCAAGACGTATCCTTCTTCTACAAGCATGCATACATCTACAATGGATGGAAGGCGTGTAGATTGGCAACAGAAGGACATTATACACAAATCTGGGTTTCAGATAAATGGAGAATATGGCTACCATTCAGCGAAGATGGCCAGTTTGCTGATTGGCAGAAGTTCATTTCTCTGGATGATGAACTCAGACAAGAAGATGAAGATATGTTTGACACAGAAGACTGGGATGACATAAGCATTTCCGACACTCATAGAGACATCTAGCACAAACCAAAAAAGTTCGCACAAGATCCCTACGCTATGTAAACAAAAAATAGTTCTTTTTGTTCAAAAAAAGAAAAAGTAAAAAGAGAGAAAAAGAAAAAAGAGAGAAAAAGAAAAAAGAAAAAGAAAAAGAAAAAGAAAAAAAGAGAGAAAAAGAAAAAAGAAAGTTCTTATGTTTTCATTTTATGTTTTCATTTCAGGGGGTAATCTAACCTGTTTTTAGATTATCTCCTTTGAACATCTTGTTACTTTGATAAAAGACCTGATAGGAGTTGTCGTCGTGACACCTAAACAAATAAAATCCTAACAAACCTAAACAAGTAGTAGAGGCAAGCAAGGGTCGAATCCACAGGGAGGAAGTGATCTATCTATGTGTTCGTAAGCATGCAAAGTAACAAAGGGGGGGTTTTAGTTATCAAACATAGAGTAACAAAGATGCAAGCTTTAGAGAAAGAATAAGAATGATGGGTGTGAGTATTCCACTAGACAAATATCCACACTGCAAAGGAAACAGGTTGATCACTGAAATCTATTAAATCCAAGTTCTTTTCACAATCTTATAGTTGTTCCCATCCTGATCTTAAGTACTACTGATTCTCACAGTTGTCAATAGACTTATTACTATGCCAATGGTAAAATACACCAGTCACGCCTATCACGCGGTACCAGACCAGGGTACATTACCACCAACAAAGCAATAGCAATGCACACAAGGATATAGGATACATGCAAGTAGAAAGACGTACAAGTACTCACTCCCCTACTTAACATGTAACTGATTCTCACTCACAATTGTACGCTCGGAACCCCTATACGCACAATTGTGTTTGCCACTAGATATGCACTCGGAACCCCTATATGCAATCCTAGCACTATGATAGATGTCGATAAGCCTAGTTAGCAACTCTAGATAAACCAACATAAATCAATAGACAATATAACCAAGAGAATCAAACCAATACTTATAAGATATAGAACAAGGAATAGAAATCTCACAACCAATCCATTGCAATGCTTCAACTGTCTAGCGAAATAAAGGTGTTTAGCTCTCCATGGGTTGGAAACCCTGGAGGTGGAAAAGAAACGAACTTCAAACTAAAATCTAATCTAATTGTGGATGGAGGCTGTGGGAATTAGGTTAAATAGAGTTAACCTAAAGCCCAAGATCACAAACCCTATCTTACAAGGAAATAAAATAATATCTCGAAATAAAATAATAAAAAGAAAAGAAACAAAATACGGAAGCTGCTTCTTGACTCCAAATCTTCATGCAAGCATCTCGGCTTCTCTATTTGCAGCTTCGGCCCATCACACGCAGCGGCCCATCTCCAAATGCATCAGCGGCCCATCTTCAACAACATCAGAACGCTGACGTCATGGCCTTCATCATCTTCCGCTTTCCCCCGCTTCACTTTTCCGCTTCAATTCTTCGGATTTCCTTCACGCGGCGCGGCATCTGCTTTGTGGGCTTTTATTAACGGGCCTTCCTTCTTAAACTCGGCCCAACTTCCACCAAATTCTAGCATCAACCCGCGGCATCAATTTATTGCTTCGCTTCAACTCATGGCCGCAGGGCGCCATCTCCCACCGCGGGGCGGCATTCTTCTCTGAGACCCATCACCGGGTCGCGGTGGCTCTGACGCGGGGCGGTAACTTTTGCACGCCTTCTTTGCTCTTTATTGTGGTTCCTTCATGGATCTTCGTCATCTCCTCAGGTGGTCAACTCCTCTTCCTCTGGATGTCTCCAATTAGCTCCTCCAGACCACCAAAACCACACTTCTCCACTCTAACTCCATAATCTCCAATTGTGCATAAAATCCAACCAAATGGTGCCTCAAACCTGGTAAAAATCCCTAGATATGTGCTCCAAAATAGCACTTATCAAATCCCCCATGCTTAAACCTTGCTCATCGTCGAGTAAGCTAAAGTCAACCTACTCCTCCAATCAATCCCCAAGGCTTCAGGAAGCATAGAAAACTCAACCTCCAAGAATCATACCAAACAATAAACTCCAGGCAACCATACAAATAAGCACAGCATAATAAACTACAACATCAAATCAACAAATCTCAACACCCACACAACCAAGCTAAAAGGAAAGCAGAGTACTTCTCCCAATCTTATCCCAAACACCATAGAGTGAAACAAAATCTAATCCTAGTCTCCCATCTATCTTCTTATCGCTCCAGAGTGACCTACCCGACAATCCTTATTTGACTCCTCTTCTTATGACGCCTCGCCAAGAATAATGAGAAATCCTAGAATCACTCTTCTTCTTTTTCGCTCATTTTGCCAAGGCGCCCTTTCGGGTTTTCACCAAGCCACTCATTTCATTTTCCAATAGATGTACTCACATAAGCTCACGTCACTCTTGACCTCATATTACCCCAGCCTAATGCTGGTCCAAGCCACCTGCTTATTACCTAGGCCGCCCTTTCGGGTTTTCGACCTATCCCAGGATTTTTAATGTATGCCTTTTTTCAATTTTTGGTTTTTTCTCTTTATATTCATTTTTCTCCTCAGCGACGTAGCAAGTATAGAACTCTCCCCCATGCTTAAACATTGCATTGTCCTTAATGTAATGAAAGACAAAAGAATAGAAGCACAGGGAAAAGCAAAAAATAACTCACTAACGTCGCCAAGCTGCTTGGACACTGAAGTTATCGCTGACGGTCTTCTCAATAATTGCCCAGGTCTCTGGTGTTGGGCGGGTGTCTTCATCAACTCTGTCGTCTTCATCTACCGTGCAACCAAAAGAGAACCACTTTGGTGAGTAGTGGTAAAACATAGAAGTCGGGGTTGCACGGCCTTCTAGGAATACATGGTGGAGCCCAGATGTAATCGTGGTGGAGGCTCTAGTGTTCCTCCTCCTCAACTGTCGAATGTAGAGCCATCATCGTTGTCAAATAATGTGTGGGGCTAATGTAACCTCCGTGACAACATGATGCGCACCATCTCCATGGGGAACTCTGGACAGCTGGCCTTCGGTAAAACTTTTTTTTTTTTTTTTTGCCCCCCGTTTAAGATTTTTTTCTGGGGGTGACTTAGTGCAGGGAAGGAAGAGACTTACATTGGTGTGGAAACACCTTCTTCAATAGGCATGGGTCTCTTCCCTGCAGGTTAGTCGGAAACAAAAACAAGAACAAAAACAAAGCAAAAACAAAGCAAAACTAATGCAGGAAATAAAGAAAGAAAAACAAAGAAAGTAAAACATACATCGGGTTGCCTCCCGGACAGCGCCTTAGTTATTGTCATGGCTTGACATACTACTCCATTTTCCTCAACTCGGGTTGCTCAAAGCAACTGAACATCTGTGATCTATATCAGGGGGATGCCTCTTTGTATATTCCCTGTTGAGCCTCTCCCCCATGCTTGTGCACTTCATGATGGTTGGACCGCTGTTCATATCTATGAATGCACTTGCCATCTTTCGAAACGGTCTACCCAGCATCTCAGGGCCTGCATGTATGTCCTGCCCCGTATCCAGCATGTAAGAATTCACCACTTGAGTCAAGTTCTCCTTTTTGTGCTTCCCATTCGGCTTCTTCTTGATTATGCCCAGCACCTTTAATATTTCCTTGTAGCGAGGGGTGCTGTCCGCCAGATGGACCAAAGGGATGGTTCCCTTGGGACTACTGAAGGTGTCAAATAAGCCTTTGTCGCTCCCCACTTTTTGGGTGTCCTTCAGAGCCTCAGGGGAGGGTGTAACGGGTTTCAGCACGACGAGCGGGAAGGAGTTAAGACGCAAAAACTCATCATAGGCAGCCTCTAGAGGATCGGGGACTGCCGGGGAGATTGTCTCTGGAGTATTTTCGCGAACATGCCACTCCTCCTCATTGTCGCTCCAATCCTCCTCAAATCTCAAAAACTACTCTTCCTCAGTCAGCACCGGATGTTCAACCCCGTAAGTGTCTACCCAAACTTCACCAGCATATCTAAAATTTTGGACACCGGGCCACAGCAAGATCGCGCTAGGAGGTACTTTGTCCACCGCGGTGCGGTAGTCATTGCCGCGGGGCGGTGAGGTCGCGGCGGAGATACTGAGGCACGTCGCCGGGTCGCGGTCATTCTCGCCGCGGGGCGGTGAGATAACTGGGATCTCACGCCGAGTCGCGGTGAGAGGTGACGCGGGGCGGTGGGCGATGTTCTCCATCTCACGGTCGCTCTCTTTTTCAGCTGACTTCGACTCAATCAACGCTTGACTCAGTTGGTTAACTTGGCTTTGGAGATTAGAAATCGCCTCTTGCTGTTGGTAGTCATTCTGGGCCATGGTTATTTACAGTGTGGACACGTTCTGGGCCATGGTTGTTTTCATTGAGGACACGGTCTGGGCCATGGTTGTTTGCATTGATGACACGGTCTGGGCCATGGTTGTTTGCATTGATGACACGGTCTGGGCCATGGTTGTCATACTTTGAATCAGAGTGCTGAGCACATCGGCATTGGGTACAGGCGAGAACTGTGGTTGATTTCCATACGGAGCTGGGTTATGGTTTTCCCTCCACCCTGAGTTGTAGGTGTCCGGATAGTGCTCTTGCCTCGGTCCCTGCGAGTTCACACCTCGACGTGAATTTACTGCTGCTCTGAATGCAGGAAGTCCTGGACAATCGTCAGTGGTGTGCAGGGTATCGCGACAGATTCTGCACGCACTAGGAGTTGGGTAGTGTCCCCTCTCTGGAGAGAATGAGCAGGGGCCTGGTATTTCGTGCGGTTCTCCCCCGAACTCCATATCTGTATCAAAAGCAAAAGAGAAAAACAAAAATTAGTAGCACGGGTGTGGACCGTAAGATAGGTCCACACCAAAGTAACACACACACAAACAAACACACAGAAAAATCAAATCTTGCCTCCCCGGCAACGGCGCCAATTTGATAGGAGTTGTCGTCGTGACACCTAAACAAATAAAATCCTAACAAACCTAAACAAGTAGTTGAGGCAAGCAAGGGTCGAATCCAGAGGGAGAAAGTGATCTATCTATGTGTTCGTAAGCATGCAAAGTAACAAAGGGGGGTTTTAGTTATCAAACATAGAGTAACAAAGATACAAGCTTTAGAGAAAGAATAGGAATGATGGGTGTGAGTATTCCACTAGACAAATATCCACACTGCAAAGGAAACAGGTTGATCAGTGAAATCTATTAAATCCAAGTTCTTTTCACAATCTTATAGTTGTTCCCATCCTGATCTTAAGTACTACTGATTCTCACAGTTGTCAATATACTTATTACTATGCCAATGGTAAAATACGCCAGTCACGCCTGTCACGCGGTACCAGACCAAGGTACATTACCACCAACAAAGCAATAGCAATGCACACAAGGATATAGGATACATGCAAATAGAAAGACGTACAAGTACTCACTCCCCTAGTTAACATGCAACTGATTCTCACTCACAATTGTACGCTCGGAACCCCTATACGCACAATTGTGTTTGCCACTAGATATGCACTCGGAACCCTATATGCAATCCTAGCACTATGATAGATGTCGATAAGCCTAGTTAGCAACTCTAGATAAACCAACATAAATCAATAGACAATATAACCAAGAGAATCAAACCAACACTTATAAGATATAGAACAAGGAATAGAAATCTCACAACCAATCCATTGCAATGCTTCAATTGTCTAGCGAAATAAAGGTGTTTAGCTCTCCATGGGTTGGAAACCCTGGAGGTGGAAAAGAAACGAACTTCAAACTAAAATCTAATCTAATTGTGGCTGGAGGCTGTGGGAATTAGGTTAAATAGAGTTAACCTAAAGCCCAAGATCACAAACCCTATCTTACAAGGAAATAAAATAATATCTCGAAATAAAATAATAAAAAGAAAAGAAACAAAATACGGAAGCTGCTTCTTGACTCCAAATCTTCGTGCAAGCATCTCGGCTTCTCTATTTGCAGCTTCGGCCCATCACACGCAGCGGCCCATCTCCAAATGCATCAGCGGCCCATCTTCAACAACATCAGAACACTGACGTCATGGCCTTCATCATCTTCCGCTTTCCCCCGCTTCACTTTTCTGCTTCAATTCTTCGGATTTCCTTCACGCGGCGCGGCATCTCCTTCGTGGGCTTTTCTTAACGGGCCTTCCTTCTTAAACTCGGCCCAACTTCCACCAAATTCTAGCATCAACCCGCGGCATCAATTTATTGCTTCGCTTCAGCTCATGGCCGCAGGGCGCCATCTCCCACCGCGAGGCGGCATTCTTCTCTGAGACCCATCGCCGGGTCGCGGTGGCTCTGACGTGGGGCGGTAACTTTTGCCCGCCTCCTTTGCTCTTTATTGTGGTTCCTTCATGGATCTTCGTCATCTCCTCAGGTGGTCAACTCCTCTTCCTCTGGATGTCTCCAATTAGCACCTCTAGACCACCAAAACCACACTTCTCCACTCTAACTCCATAATCTCCAATTGTGCATAAAATCCAACCAAATGGTGCCTCAAACCTGGTAATAATCCCTAGATATGTGCTCCAAAATAACACTTATCAAGACCCAAGAAGATCTCACAAGACAATAGGCCCATCATCAAAAAGGAAGAAGAGCCCAACAAAACAAAAGGCTCAGAGACCCACTACAAGAAGATCCCAGGAAGAAGAGCCCAACAAAACAAAAGGCTCAGAGACCCACTACAAGAAGAGACCAAGAAGAAAAGACCAACAAATCAAAAGGCTCAGATGCCTATCACAAGACAATAAGCCCATAGACTCGCTCAACACTCCGGCACAAATAACAGGCCCATCAGAAGAACAGGCCCTTCAAGACGCAGAAGGCAAAAGCCCAACAATATAAAAAGACTCCACCTTCTGCAAAGGATAAGAAAGATCCACTTGCAGTTGAAGACAAAAGACCCGCTCACAAGAAAAGCAGAAAAACTCCACTCAGATCTCCACTCACGACAAGAAGACAAAAAATCAGCTCAGTGCTCCACTCACAACAGGAGACTCCACCTGTGAAGAAATAATCTCCACTCATGACAAAGAAGACAAAAGACCAGCTCAGTGCTCCACTCACAACAAGAGACTCCATCCGTGAAAAAATAGTACCAAAAATTGGTACGGAAAAAAGAAAATTAGACTCTCCCCCTTCTCTATAAAAGGAAAAGCCCTCAGTTGTTTTGAGGCATCTGATTTCAGACTCTCATGTGTTGAGAAACTCACACAATATCTTAAGCTTAGAAGCCTTCCTCTGGAGCTCCTTCAAGCTTTTCGAAATCGTTTCATGTTAGAACAATAGTCCTTGTAAGTTTTTACTTATGATTTTATAAAAGTCCTAGTTTTTGTTCATATTTCTCTTCCTGTTTTTAGTTTTTCATGTTTTTCAGAATAGTAACAATTTTGTTTACTATTCATTGTTCTTAGTTTTTCACTATTTATATGTTACTGTTCATAAGTCACTGTTCATTACTATTCACACGGTAAATCTTTGTATTACTGTTCACCTATGTTCTGTTTTACTGTTTTCTTCCTACGCCTTTCCTTACTTTAGATTACCTGGGTTCATTTGGTATCAGAGCCACTAGAGTAATCTAAAAACAGGTTAGATTACCCCCTGAAATGAAAACATAAAATGAAAACATAAGAACTTTCTTTTTCTATACCCCCTTAGTGACTATAGATGGTATAAAGACGTTTTCCTAACTTACGTCTATAAAAGGAATGATTGCAATAAGGGTTATTGGAAGGAACGTTTTGTTACTGGTCTTCCAAACTTATTTGCTAGTAGAATAATTCAGAAAATTAAAGACAAAATCCAAATAGAAGATATTCCATGGAAAGACATGACCTATGGTCAGCTAACAACTTTTGTCAAAAAAGAAGGTTTAACCCTTTGCTCTGAATTAAAAATACAAGCCAAATACGGTAGAGAAAAAGGTTCCAGAAGAAAAGAACTAGGTAACTTTTGTGAGGCTTTTGGTCTTACCAAAATAGAACCCCCTTCTAATAAAGTTAAAAAGGTTTATAAAAACAAACACAAAAGATCTGAACCTAATAACAATTATGATAGACCTAATTATCCACCGAAAAGAAGATTCCAACCTAGAAAGACTGATAAAAAGTTAATCTATTATAAGTGTGGAAAACCAAGCCATAAGGCAGACAGTTGCAACCTTAAACAAAAGATCAGTGAAATCTGTCAAGATGACAATACCCTAAAGGATAGACTCACCAAAATCCTTTTGGATGATTTCGAGAATGAATTTTTTGTCCCTGATACTTGAGAAACTGAGAATTCAGGAACAACTCAATTTTGCAATGTTATCACCAAAAGTGATGAAAAAGAAACCCTTTTAGAGCTTATCGATACCCTTGAAGATCCTCATATAAAACGAGAATACTTCATGAAACTAAAAGAACTAATATTTAAAGAACAACAACAACCCTTGCTCGAAGAGTCTTTCAGTATCTCCAAAATTATTAATAAAAATCGACTACTAAGATATTTTCATCCATTACTCTAAAAGAACTACAAACTGAAGTCAATAAAAATAAAAAAAGCTATAGAAACCCTACAAACCTGCTTTGAAGAAAGTCCGACCTTGGTAAACAGTAACTAAAGGCGTAAATAACTATTATCCTACAACTGGGGAGAAATGTTGCCTAGTGGCTCAGATACCAAATGAACCCAGGTAATCTAAAGTAAGGAAAGGCGTAGGAAGAAAACAGTAAAGCAGAACATAGGTGAACAGTAATACAAAGATTTACAGCGTGAATAGTAATGAACAGTGACTTATGAACAGTAACATATAAATAGTGAAAAACTAAGAACAATGAATAGTAAACAAAATAGTAACTATTCTGAAAAACATGAAAAACTAAAAACAGGAAGAGAAATATGAACAAAAACTGGGACTTTTATAAAATCATAAGTAAAAACTTACAAGGACTATTGTTGTAACATGAAACGATTTCCAAAAGCTTGAAGGAGCTCCAGAGGAAGGCTTCTAAGCTTAAGATATTGTGTGAGTTTCTCAACACATGAGAGTTTGAAATCGGATGCCTCAAAACAACTGAGGGCTTTTCCTTTTATAGAGAAGGGGGATAGTCTAATTTTCTTTTTTCCCGTACCAATTTTTGGTACTATTTCTTCACGGGTGGAGTCTCCTGTTGTGAGTGGAGCACTGAGCTGGTCTTTTGTCTTCTTTGTCGTGAGTGGAGATTATTTCTTCACAGGTGGAGTCTCCTGTTGTGAGTGGAGCACTGAGCTGATTTTTTGTCTTCTTGTCGTGAGTGGAGATCTGAGTGGAGTTTTTCTGCTTTTCTTGTGAGTGGGTCTTTTGTCTTCAACTGCAAGTGGATCTTTCTTATCCTTTGCAGAAGGTGGAGTCTTTTTATATTGTTGGGCTTT
Source organism: Rheum nobile (assembly GCA_027886185.1). Classification (NCBI taxonomy): domain Eukaryota; kingdom Viridiplantae; phylum Streptophyta; class Magnoliopsida; order Caryophyllales; family Polygonaceae; genus Rheum; species Rheum nobile. Next base: position 1,262,512 of record WOAB01000780.1, read on the forward strand.
TGCCTTCTGCGTCTTGAAGGGCTTGTTCTTCTGATGGGCCTGTTATTTGTGCCGGAGTGCTGAGCGAGTCTATGGGCCTATTGTCTTGTGATAGGCATCTGAGCCTTTTGATTTGTTGGTCTTTTCTTCTTGGTCTCTTCTTGTAGTGGGTCTCTGAGCCTTTTGTTTTGTTGGGTTCTTCTTCTTGGCCTCTTCTTGTAGTAGGTCTCTGAGCCTTTTGTTTTGTTGGGCTCTTCTTCCTTTTTGATGATGGGCCTATTGTCTTGTGAGATCTTCTTGGGTTTTTTTTATCAAAGTAACAAGATGTTCAAAGGAGATAATCTAAAAACAGGTTAGATTACCCCATAAAATGAAAACATAAGAACTTTCTTTTTTTTTCCTCTCTTTTTTTCTTTTTCTTTTTCTTTTTTCTTTTTCTCTCTTTTTACTTTTTTTTTTTGAACAAAAAGAACTATTTTTTGTTTACATAGCATAGGGATCTTGTGCGAACTTTTTTGGTTTGTGCTAGATGTCTCTATGAGTGTCGGGAATGCTTATGGCATCCGAGTCTTCTATGTCAAATATATCTTCATCTTCTTGTCTGAGTTCATCATCCAGAGAAATGAACTTCTGCCAATCAGCAAACTGGCCATCTCCGCTGAATGGTAGCCATATTCTCCATTTATCTGAAACCCAGATTTGTGTATAATGTCCTTCTGCTGCCAATCTACACGCCTTCCATCCATTGTAGAGGTATGCATGCTTGTAGAAGAAGGATACGTCTTGGTGGCGCCTATAGAGCTCATGTTCTTCGTGTATTATAAAGTTGGTGGGCTACAGACCTATCCAGTCTCTCCAATCTTCATCCTTTGAAACACCATGTGAGAAACATATTACCTTTTTTGACGGAATCATGGTGAATTCCATTACTTTTGGGAGAGTAGCTTGGACATAGGCAACTGTTGGACCAAAAGTTGCCATGTTTCTTCCTATTAGCAGGAACTTTTCTCCAAATGCATGCAGGGTCTCTTCTATTTTTCCTTCAATGTTGGGTTGGAAACTGTTACTGTGGATCATTCCTAGGTGGAAGAATTTTAGGATGAGGTCTTTGGGCATGGTGCATGTGTTTAGGAATAAGAGGATTTTAAGAAGTCCGTCTGTCATCATTGTTGGGCCACCTACTATTGGTTTAATAGTTGAAAACTGCCGAACAGTGACTCCCTTGAATTTCCACCCTGGTTCCTTGAAGTACATCTGGATAAGCTCTTTTTGGGCTTGTATTAGATCTGCCAAATGGATTTCTTCTGTCTTTTGTACTAGAACCTCTTTTCCCTGGGGCCAAGCGTCAAGAAGTGGTGTAAGCGCTTCTTGTGCTGGTGTATCCAGGAGGCGAGCTTGGAGATTCTTCCAACGTCGTCCTGTGGCAAGAGTTAGTTGTTCACCCAAATCTTTTTCCCTGTTTTCTTTCTCTCTTATCACATTTCCATTTTCATGGAAGTGGATACTGAGTGCATTTAAGCACTGTAACTTTTTTCTAGCTGCATGGGGCATAGTAGGAAGCCTCCAAAGGTTATTCAGCAAACCAAGTTGTTCTGTGGAGAGCAAAAGCCCATGTAGAGGTCTGAATTTGCTGTTGGCTGTGGCTTGGGAGGAAGGTGAAGGTATAACCTTTTCCTTTCCTTTGCTGGAGGAAGATCTCATATTTAAGACCTGAAAACTAAAACAAGTTAGAGATCTCTGTATGTCTGTGACTCTGTAGGGTTTGTAGGGGTTTAATGTTACGAGTTCTTTTGTTATAAGGTTTAAGGTTCTGCTAATGGATGCAGACTGTAGGGTAGATATATCATTATGTTCAACCGCGGAAATGAACTCAAAACTAATCATTTTTCCCATTACTATCGTATGTAGGCCAAACCTATCAACAGTGAACGGACAAATTTGTGTCAGGAAGGGTGTTCCTAGGATTATTTGATGGTTTAAGCCTTTTATCAGTACGAAGGAGTTGTTGAAACAATGTTTCTCATTACAAATAGAGGCTTTAGGAATCTTGTAACTAAGGTTCATACGACTACCACTAGCATCAAGGTTTTTCTCATGACTCTTGTGGTAATACTTTGAAGGGATTATACCTTCACAAATGTAGTTTAGATCTGCTCTATTGTCAATGAGAGCAACTGTAGAAAGAACGATGTGTAACAATTGTCTATGTGTATGTACTTTTTAGTCATTTGATGTGTGTATCATTTGTTTATTTAAATGAGTTGTCTCTAGCATTTGAACACCAATCATTTGTTCATTTGCTTATCGAACAAGCACATGTGAATGTGCAGAAATCTCATCCATCATGTGATGCAACAGGGTTTAGGGCATGTGAATGTACAATGTATTAAGCAAGACCACACAAACATCCCTCTATATATATTTGTCGTTCTAGTGTATAAGCATTAAAACCACAATTTTCACTATCCTCTACTCCCCTACAATATGTCGAGTATCTCATGGACCATTGCAGATTCAAATGAATTGCTAGAGGCAATTGTTCTGTGGCAAGACCAAATGGGTCTTGCCACTTCCATCGAATGGCATGTTATAGCTGAACGACTGCATAACGCTACCGGAAGAAATGTTACGGTGAAATATATCTTTGAAGAACCAATTCAACTTTCTTAAGAAGGATTGGCATCTATGGCACCGATTCGAAAGGGATGGAGATGTTGAATGCGACCCAGTTACTGGGGCCATTTTGGGAGATGCTACTTGGTGGGAAAATAAGATTGCGGTGAGTTTAAAAACAATCGGTAATCATGTTTTTATGCATTTTATTTTCGTACTAAATACCTTGTCTATTCTATGTGTTGTGTTGTGCTTTGTTGTAGATCGACGGCAATTACCGCAAGTTCCGCAGAACCCCCTTATCTCCTGTCACCAAAGAGTTGTGTGCACGCGTCTTCAGTTATTAATGTCATGCAAAATCTACCTCTGTACTTGATGTGTGTATTTCCAGTCTTGTTTGCATTTCCAGTAGTTCCTTGCTTTTGTCCAGTCGGTTGTTTGTTGTTTAATGCTTTAAGTACTTGGCTTTCGGCCACTTGGTTGTTTGGCCAGTTGGTTTAGGGTTGTGTAATGCTTTAAGTACTTGGCTTTTGGCCACTTGGTTGTTTGGCCAGTTGGTTGTTTGTTGTGTAATGCTTTATATGTTTTGTGGTTCTTTTGGGGTTTTTGTTAATGACATGGCATTTATGCAACTATGGAGCAAGCAAGATAAAAATACACATAATTAACTAGGCAAGATAATAATACACCAAATTCTTAACAATCAACATACGCAACCAACATAGAATTCCAAGAGCCCAAATTATTAACCGGGTTTGTTTCAAACATCATAAAGTTCCAAAATGATTTTCAACCGGCATCATTTCAAACATACTAAAGAAATCTTGCTCTATTGTTCCAAATTTCACGTGCAATTTCAACTCTTAATTCGCCCATGCCTCCAGGCAATTCTCCAGTGCCTTCATCTTCTCGCTCTTGAAATATTTCTTCCAATTGTTCGTCATCTTCAAATAATGCATCATGGTGCTGATGTTGTAGAATGAAATTGTGAAGGCCAAAACAAGCTAGAATAAAGTCGTTCTGTATTGGGATATTGTAGCTCGACATAGCATTTAAAATCTTCCATCTCTTTTTTAGGACTCCGAAGCATCGCTCAATGGTGCATCGTAAGGAAGAATGAACGCGGTTGAATCCTTCTTCAGCGTTTTTTGGAATCTCCCGCTTGAATTGAGATTTATGGTATTTCACTTTAGAATATGGCACCATGTATCCTTGTCTATCCGGGTATCCCTTGTCCAATAGATAATAACGACCTGGAAAAAAATATGTGTAAAACAACCTAGAATACAATGGCACCCAAAAAAGTTCATGTGAAGAAACGTGTTTTACCTTTGCAAACAAGCTCTCCAGATCCCAACATTGATATGCATAAAGTGAAACTTAACAAGTAAAAGTTTAAAAGTTACCTGCTGGAGGGTGTGGGAAGTTAAGACATGGCGTTTTTACAGCATGGTCGAACACCCGCGCATCATGCGCACTCCCTTCCCACCCGGTCGAAATGAACGTGAAGTACATGTCAAAATCACACACGGCCATGACATTAAACGAGCAATATTTTTTTCGCCCAAAGTATGGATATTGCTCGTGCAATGGTATAGAAGCAGTTATGTGAGTCCCATCAATGCAACCAATCGCCCCCTACAAGTGAATGTGTAGCACAATAAGGAGTTAATTATTGAATTCTTATGTGTCAATGCATAAACCCTAAAGAAAAACCATAAATACCTCAAAAAGGCCATATCTCTCTTGCGATTGAATCTTGTTAGGAACTGTAGTGAAATTTCGGTCATGGGGTTATAGCAGTTTTCGTACAAGACCTTGGAATCCAGACTTCCGACCAACTAATGCATCCAATACTTGATGGAATACTCGACTAACAGTGTCTCCTGATCTCTGAAAACGTTCACATGTTGCTCTGTTGGACTGTCCTAGAGCAATTATGTATAGAAACACTCCCACTTTTTCTAGCACTGTCATATTTCGAGACGCTTTTAAGCCATAATTCTCTAACTCTTTGCACAAGTCTAGGACGGCATGTCGTTCCATTCTAAATGAAATCATGCACCGCACATTTGACTCTGAGTCTATGATTTCTCTCATCCACATGATCCTAGTCAATTCCGAATCAAAACAAGCGACCTTAATGATGTACCTTCGTTGGTAAGCTGTTAAAAGTTGAGTGTTCATGTCCAACCACAGCTTGCAACGAGGATACCACTTATTTCTGACATCTCTTTTGGACAATTTACACTTGACTTTTCTGAGCTGGCCATCCATAGCCTAGGGTATATAACACCCTGTTACATACGAACAATCATTACATATTAAAATGTAATACAAACTGTAATACAATGCACGCTTATCTTAACCCATATGACATGTATCCAAAATCCAAATATAAAGAAATGTCAACAGAGTTTGCAGAGTACCACATAACACCACATAGTTTGCATAACACCACATAAAACATACAAGATAAAAAATACGAAGACAAATTGTCTTAAAACGCATGCCATGTTTTCAGAGAAACAAGAAATGTCAACAAAGTTTGTATAATGCCACTCGGTGGAAGTGCATCTACACTTGGCCACTGTTTCTGTACTCGTGAGCCAACCACTTGACCCTGAATTCATCGGACTGTATCTTCATAAATATCATACGTCTATTTTCCTTTTCCAACTCAGTCATGGCAAAACACCATAAGCCAGAACCCCATTCAACGAGACTAGAATCAACAAGCTTGTCTAGCACCCCAACTGCCTCGTTGTATTTGGTGTCATCTCCTGTGGTGCTCGCCTCAAAATCATTCTTCATCAATGTCAACATTTGTTTACTAGTTTCCTCCACAGACGCAATTTGCTCGCTAAACAAGGCAGTTGAAGGTGATTGCCTTTTCCTCTTTTTTTTTGTATACTCGTTGTTGTTGGGACGCTATGGGCCTTACGTTTTGATTGTGATTGCAACGTTGGGCCAGTTGTCCCTATGAGCGGTTGAGTTCCCCAGGTTTGAGTAATGTCATGTTCGTCATCTTCAACGTCTTTTTCCAATTGAGCCTCAAGGAGATCATCCTCAGCATCAGTCTGGACCATAACATCATCATCAACGCCCATGGGAACCGAATGAGGTTCCATCGATGCAGCCACATCGTGCTTCCCTGACGCCACCAATTCAGTATAGATGTCATCCCACAGATCACTTATCTCTGGTTGCACTCCTCTCCTTCTGAAGGATGTATACGCATCACCTAACTCCTGAACAATCCATTTGTAATAGTTAAAATGCTGTGTGGGATTGACAAAACTAACTTAGCAAAAAAACAACACCAGTCTCCATGTGCCTAATGTAAAGATTCAAAGAAAAAAGAAACCTTGACACATTTTAAAAGTAGTAGGACAAGAATTGCGATACCGTACCTTTCTTTTCTTTTGCCACCATTCCTCATCTGCCATAATGCGACCAGTTGTTTCATCCCAACCAACACCAGTCTCCATGTGGCTAATTTTTCCCCAATTCGACCATTTTCTCCTTTGAGCGAAATATTTATTCTGGACACTTTTAGGCGTTATAGCCATCTTTGTTTTCTTCTCAAATTCAGAACATATCTCGGGCCAACTGAAGGCCATACCATACCCATTTTTTCTTTTTAGAAATCATAGGACTTCCAAAAAAGTTAAAGTAAGCGACTCAGTCCAGTGGTGTAACACCCCCCGATTTATACCGGTTGTGCCACATGCCAGTGACCTCAGACGTTGCTGTCCGATGTCACCCTAGGCTTGGTCGAAACAATTAAACTTAAATACATAAACATATTAAATGAAAGATTAAACAGCGAAAGACATTTGTACATGAAACTCAATCCTTTTATTAAAAGATCTCTCTTCCAACGAGGATATTATTTTACAACAGAGTGTTAATACAACGGAAGACTTTAAATTACACAGCGGAAGACTTTTAAGAATCTTAATAACTTAAAACACTTAACAACTTAAAACACTGACACTTAAATCTCCGTCTGCAAGCCTCTTATCCTTCAACAAGTTACTTTGACTTCGGACATCAATCACTGATGTGCCGAATCGAACGGATGACACCAACCAACCATGCAAAGAACAATTACGGTTGGTTAGTCTAATGAAAGACTATGCAAGGGTACAAGCAGAGTGGTTCGAGTGATCGTAACCGTTTACGATCATTGTCCCTCGAATAATAACCGAAGGAACGATATATAACCCGATACTTTCACTGAATGATTATTAATTAGATATGCACTGAAGAGAAGACTCCAAAGGAAGTGAGTCTTATAGGAAATTATGACAACTGTTTGGGAACATTAAAGTTTCACACAAACTTTTAATTAAATCAAGAAGAGCTTTCCTAGCTGCACTACAGCCTAGTTGCACTACTCGTCTGAAGGTATATTACTCATGTGCGACAACGACACTTAACTTATTACTTACAACACTCACATTAACGTTAAGACTTTTAATATTATTATGAGCAGCTATGAAGCTTTAAACCTCAGGGTGACAATTATGTCCACCCATACTAATACAACGCTTAAGGTTTATTAATTATGTGCTTAACTGCACTTATCTTATTAAATTACAACACACACACTACTGTTAAGGCTTTTAATATTATTACGAGTAACAACGGAAATTTAATACACAGGGTGACCTTACGTCCACCCAGATTGCACTTACAAGGTGCTTAAACTTAAGTCACAGGGTGACAATTATGCCCACCCAGATTGCATTAGCTAGGTGCTTAATACACAGGGTGATAATTATGCCCACCCAATTGCGCTAGCAAGGCGCTTAAACACCTCCTACCTTAACGGGGGTAAGAAGCAATGGTCATGACCTTAAAATTATTTGGAAATTATCCCGATGAGTACCAAGTTATAAAGAAACGACTAATCCTTATTTGGACTTAGCGTTCCTACGAATATTTGCTAATCTAGCATTAAAGTTAACATTAAATTCACAACAATACCATCACGGTAATTAACACATATAATAGCGTTGTTCTAACAAATATACAACCTATTATACCATCATCTTTTAATCACGTTATTTATGAAATTAGTTCCCAAACGAAACCAATAGTTCACTCCAATTTAATTAACAATTAAACAATTGATAATTAATGGAAACATGGAATGATTAAGCAAGAGCGAACCGCCACTTGCCTTAGATCCGACGAAAGCTTGAACAAGCTTAGAGACGACAAGTTCCTGGGTCAGAAGCATGGACAGATCTCGAGTAACAGATCCCTAAGAACCGACCCATAACGAGACCCTAAGTTAGATTCAATATCCACATATATGAATCTAAAAGAATACGAAAGGAATCGAAGGAACCAAGCCTCGCCCAAGACCACAATACCCAAGAACACACCACGTCCCAGCTCACCGCGGGTGCGGTGGGATGCTTGCCGCGGGTGCGGTGGCTGCACAGGGGCAGAGGACGAAGACAACGTCCATGGAGAAAACTCACCCAATCCGATTCGTTGGGCCTCGATTCGATTATGGTTCAATCTCCAAACACCTAGGCCTTTGAATACCACTTGAGGGAACCTTTACCACTCAAAGGGAACTCCGGTGACACTCCGGCGAAGCTCCAAAACTCAGACAACAATGGAGTTTTTGGAAGAAAAACAGAGGAGGAAGAAGGAGATCAGATGTGCACTCTCCCCTTCTGATTTCTCTCCCTTTTATAGGCTCAAGCAAGGAGGGGACAAGCCCTCGACCAGAAGGGATCAAGTGGGCGAGACGTGACAATCGGCGCTGCTGACAGGAGCAGAGGGGAAGAAGATAACGTTCAGAAAAGATCTCACCGCGGGGTGCGGCAGGGTGCGGTGGCCGACTCAGAAATTTGCCTTCACCGCGGGTGCGGCAGGGTGCGGCAAGGGTGCGGTCAAGGCCAACTTTGCCCCTTTTTGACCGGTTTACTTTTGGGTTAATTATCTTAACCCCGGGTTAAATATATTCGTACACGAACGACTATTTAACCCCGAAAATACGTCAGCTGTATTTTATATTACTCAGAAAAATATTACAGAGATCAAACATATTACCGAATGTCTGAACTTCTCTGAAATTAATCCGACTTGTAATACGGGAGTTGAAAATTTTCCAAAATACCCTTACTAAAATTAAGGGGTATTACATTACTACCCCCTTAAGAAAAGTTTCGACCCCGAAACTTGGCTAAACCAAAGAGGAGACTGTCTCGCTATCAATCTTACTATCTGAACTTAATATCCTTAATCACTTCATCATCGAAATTATTTCTAGAGAAGTCAATCTGATTCCTCAATCACTATATCAACTACAACTCTACTGCCATACATCATACCATGTAATAACTCTTACTACAACCACATAATCATGGTTACCTTAAAATAGTGATCTCCAAAATCATCATAACGACATTAATGTACCTTTAAATAAGGGAACACACATTTCCCATTGCCTTATATAACAATCCCGAGCTCACACATTAACTTCTTATAACCTATACATCAAACCTTAATAACCTCGAAACATTACAACCTTAACTTCCTTAAAGATACCTCCCACAATTCCATTACTCATTAACATCAGATTTGGCCCTTATGCCAAATTCCAACTTGGAATCCTTTCGGTAATGACTTAACTTATTCCTTTAATTACTTTATAACTTAAACCTTCAAGATTCCTTAATTTTCTCCAACATAATCACCACATTTTATATTCCTCGGAACGGATCACATGAGATATTACTCTTAATTCCTTAAGATATCATTCTGAAAATGATTCATCCACATCAATGCTTACAACACGAATCCATATATGGGAGATAACTCTTAATCTCTTAGAACATCAACTCCACACATTCATTCCTACACCTTAAGGAATTTCGGAAGAACTCAGCTTACGAGATACACTTACCACTTTACTCCTTAGACGTACATAGACAATTCTCTTTACTGAATCTTTATTACATCGGGATCATTAACATATCCCATCCTTAAACTGTAACCTTTCCTCTTAACACAATAACTTTACAACATAATCTTCTTCAAAGAGTTGCATCATAAACCTTATAGATGACATACTCCAGTTATGAAGAAGAATCTTAGGAATGGATTTAGATTTAAACAATAGAGTCGACCATGGGGTTAACCACATAGGAAACGAACATCTAAGTCACATATGATACCTTTTTCCACCATAAGTCCGACAGTCTCTATCCTTACATGGCATATACTGTTTCCGGCACTTACGGGGTTTCATATGAACGATTAATTTGTAATGACAATGAATTCATAAATTTTCCGAAATAAGGAAACACTTCTTTATCATTCGAACATTACATTAAAACAACTGACAAAAGTCGAACAGATAGATTACTACACTACGGAGATTATCGACACACGTCGTTACTCTTAATCTTAAAGAAAGACTTAACACAATTACAACTTAATCGATCAGGGTTCTTCTCCGTTGGCTTGACTCATTATGAAGAGTTGTTTCCCTTGGCCTGAAGACCCCATAGGCGCCTTGCCTTTATTACGAGCCATAGACTGCTCAGGAGCAGATACCTTTGGCTTTGGGTTCTGCCCACTGCCAACATTTGATGCTTGATAAGACTGCATTGGTCCTTGACCCTTCAGTCTGCACTATGTTTTCATATGGCCTTCTCTTCCACAATTATGACATACTCGCTTATCCTTTTGGCAATTAAAACTTTAATGCCCAACTTCACCACAGTTGTGGCACTGAATTACTCCGCTACTCCAACCTGAGCCTCTGGCGGAGTCAGACTGAGTCATCTCGGTCTTAGCATGACCAGACCTCTCAAACTTGGTAGGCGATGCCGGTCGTTTGAACGAACCAACCTGGCGATCCTGTTGCCCACCCTTTCCCTTAACTTGTTTTCCCCGTTTTTGGGTGGATTCTTCCAGCGTGACCTTTGTCTTGTAGGCCGCATCCACATATTGCTCTAACGTAGAACAACCGTGATGCAACATTAGAGGTTTGATTTCTGGATTCATCCATCCATGGAAGTACCAGATCTTTTGTTCTTCGCTCGACACCTCTGGCCCAGCGTATTACAACAAGTGATTGAACTTAGCTGCAAGCTCAATCACCTTTAACCCATCAGTCTTAGGGTACATAAATTCCTTATGCTACTAGTCTCTCATAGCACGGGAAAAGAAATGGTCAGTCATTTTTGTTTTAAATATGCTCCAATTCAGCTCGGGATGATCAACTAGACGAGTGCTCTCCCACCATTACCTAGCCACATCCTTGAGTTGAAGGGAGGCGATGTACACTTTCTCAGCCTCAATGCAAATAACGTTCTGAAACAGCCGTTCCATATGCGAGAACCAATACGTCACTCTGACCGGTTCTCCAGTACCGTCGTAGCTGTCAGGCCTCATTGAACTCACGGCTTTCAACGCTTGACCGTAATTTCCTCTGTTCCTGACAATATTAATCTGAGGCACGTGTTCCACTGGCTCCTCAACTTCAGGAATAGCCTGAGGAACCGGAACACCTTGTGCTTGCGGTGCATTCGACCGAATTACGTCGGTAATCGTCTGCACAACAATTTCACGAATGGCTTCTTTAATAACGTCATTCAACACTACCGGAGGATTAGCATGAGCTTGGCCAACGCCTGCGGGGTTATTGTGAAAGACAGACTCACGTTCCTCCCCTTGATTAGCGGCGCTCCTCAGATTAAATCTCGGGTCACCACTTGGTTCTGCACCAGCATGAGATGTGTTTCGTGTGTTCACCATCTGTTGGTGAATCATAACGTTACTTTAGAACTTTTCCAACTTGATCATGACACTTAAGTCAAATACGTTATGATACAGATTATAAGGGTCTAAACTAATAACTTTATATTAGTCTGACTAACCCTTCATTGTTAACTGCAGAAACGACCTTCTTCTGCTTACTTAAGAATGAGTATTCTAGGGGAATGTCAACCTTTAAATGACATTGACCCTAAGAAGAGACAATATTCCTAAGAATGGATCTAAGAAATAAGTAACATTTGAAGCTTGCAGAAGTTTGAAAACCACTTATTAATAACTTCTTACTTTCAAACTTCATACCTTTAAACTTTATATATTAACCTTAATGAAATAATTAGTTTCGCAACTAGTGATACGATTTTCGCAAAACTCGTACCAAGATCAAAATAACACTTTGAAAGTTTACAATCTTAAACTTATTTTTACTGCGCATAACACGCCTTTTATAAACCAATTATAAATAGTCTTTGAAGTTCAAAAAGCTAAATCATTTAAATTAAATTACCAAGTTACTTATAACTTTTAAATTTAACATTTAAACTCTCAATTTTTTATTTTTTTTAATAAAACATAAGTTTAAAAAAAAAATCAAAATTAGTTCTCGAAAATTCTCAAACCTAACAATAGGACAAGAATTTTAAAACCATTGCTCTGTGCCACATGCCAGTGACCTCAGACGTTGCTGTCCGATGTCACCCTAGGATTGGTCGGAACAATTAAACTTAAATGAAAGATTAAACAACGGAAGACATTTGTACATGAAACTCAATCCTTTTATTAAAAGATCTCTCTTCCAACGAGGAGATTATTTTACAACAGAGTGTTAATACAGCGGAAGACTTTAAATTACACAGCGGAAGACTTTTAAGAATCTTAATAACTTAAAACACTTAACAACTTAAAACACTGACACTTAAATCTCCGTCTGCAAGCCTCTTATCCTTCAACATGTTACTTTGACTTCGGGCATCAACCACTTATGTGCCGAATCGAACGGATGACACCAGCCAACCATGCAGAGAATAATTACGGTTGGTTAGTCTAATGAAAGACTATGCAAGGGTACAAGCAGAGTGGTTCGAGTGATCGTAACCGTTTATGATCATTGTCCCTCGAATAATAACCGAAGGAACGATATATAACCCGGTACTTTCACTGAATGATTATTAATTAGATATGCACTGAAGAGAAGACTCCAAAGGAAGTGAGTCTTATAGGAAATTATGACAACTGTTTGGGAACATTAAAGTTTCACACAAACTTTTAATTAAATCAAGACGAGCTTTCCTAGCTGCACTACAGCCTAGTTGCACTACTCGTCTGAAGGTATATTAATCATGTGCGACAACGGCACTTAACTTATTACTTACAACACTCACATTAACGTTAAGACTTTTAATATTATTATGAGCAGATACGAAGCTTTAAACCTCAGGGTGACAATTATGTCCACCCATACTAATACAACACTTAAGGTTTATTAAATATGTGCTTAACTGCACTTATCTTATTAAATTACAACACACACACTACTGTTAAGGCTTTTAATATTATTCCGAGTAACAACGGAAATTTAATACACAGGGTGACCTTACGTCCACCCAGATTGCACTTACAAGGTGCTTAAACTTAACTCACAGGGTGACAATTATGCCTACCCAATTGCGCTAGCAAGGCGCTTAAACATCTCCTACCTTAACGGGGGTAGGAAGCAATGGTCATGACCTTAAAATTATTCAGAAATTATCCCGATGAGTACCAAGTTATAAAGAAACGACTAATCCTTATCTGGACTTAGCATTCCTACGAATATTTGCTAATCTAGCATTAAAGTTAACATTAAATTCACATCAATACCATCACGGTAATTAACACATATAATAGCGTTGTTCTAACAGATATACAACCTATTATAACTTCACCTTTTAATCACGTTATTTATGAAATTAGTTCCCAAACGAAACCAACAGTTCACTCCAATTTAATTAACAATTAAACAATTGATAATTAATGGAAACATGGAATGATTAAGCAAGAGCGAACCGCCACTTGGCTTAGATCCGACGAAAGCTTGAACAAGCTTAGAGACGACAAGTTCCTGGGTGAGAAGCAGGGACAGATCTCGAGTAACAGATCCCTAAGAATCGACCCATAACGAGACCCTAAGTTAGATTCAATATCCATATATATGAATCTAAAAGAATACGAAAGAAATCGAAGGAACCAAGCCTCGCCCAAGACCACAACACCCAAGAACACACCACGTCCCAGCTCACCGCGGGTGCGGTGGGACGCTTGCCGCGGGTGCGGTGGCTGCACAGGGGCAGAGGACGAAGACAACGTCCATGGAGAAAACTCACCCAATCCGATTCGTTGGGCCTCGATTCGATTATGGTTCAATCTCCAAACACCTAGGCCTTTGAATAACACTTGAGGGAACCTTTACCACTCAAAGGGAACTCCGGTGACACTCCGGCGAAGCTCCAAAACTCAGACAACAATGGAGTTTTTGGAAGAAAAACAGAGGAGGAAGAAGGAGATCAGATGTGCACTCTCCCCTTCTGATTTCTCTCCCTTTTATAGGCTCAAGCAAGGAGGGGACAAGCCCTCGACCAGAAGGGATCAAGTGGGCGAGACGTGACAACCGGCGCTGCTGACAGGAGCAGAGGGGAAGAAGATAAAATTCAGAAAAGATCTCACCGCGGGGTGCGGCAGGGTGTGGTGGCCGACTCAGAAATTTGCCTTCACCGCGGGTGCGGCAAGGGTGCGGTCAAGGCCAATTTTGCCCATTTTTGACCGGTTTACTTTTGGGTTAATTATCTTAACCCCGGGTTAAATATATTCGTACACGAACGACTATTTAACCCCGAAAATACGTCAGCTGTATTTTATATTACTCAGAAAAATATTACAGAGATCAAACATATTACCGAATGTCTGAACTTCTTTGAAATTAATCCGACTTGTAATAAGGGAGTTGAAAATTTTCGAAAATACCCTTACTAAAATTAAGGGGTATTACAAGTGGAATGACTTTTCCTTTGCTATTGCCTTCCCCTTTCCAGATCCTTTCCCTTTCACAATTTCGGTATCTATACTTTGTTCAGCCATGCCCTAATATTATTTAGACAAACATTACATATTTAACATGCATAGCCCTAAATCAATTAACTAACAAGTAGCCCTAAATCAGTATTTAACATAGCAAAATTTAGTGAAATAGCTAACAAGTAGTCCTAAATCATTATCTAACAAGTAACATTACATGAATTATCAGAATTTAGAAGTACAAAATTCAGTGAAGTAACTAACCAGTAGCCCTAAATCAGTATCTAACAAGTACAAAATTCAGTGATTTATGACAAATTCAGTGAAATATCAATAGCCTAAACAAGTAGGCCTAAATCAATTACCATAAGTCCAGTGAATCTCTTGCAAATTAACGATTTGTCATAAATCAATTACGTCACGATTATCCCTTTACCAAGTACCCTAAATTCATTCGAAAATGCTAATCAGTTAAATATCCTAAATTTAGTTAAATACCCTAAATTTAGTTAAAATTCAATTAAATAAGTTAAGTAATCAACTAGCTCACGATTATCCCTAATTCAGTGAAATCTCGACCCTATATTCAACTAGCTCATGATTAGGCCTAAATTGAACCCTAAATTCAGTGAAATAGGCAATCTCGACCCTATATTGAACCCTAAATTCAGTGAACCCTAAATTGAACCCTAAATTCAGTGAACCCTAAATTGAACCCTAAATTCAGTGAACCCTAAATTGAACCCTAAATTCAGTGAATGAAGCTCAAATTACAAACACTCATAAATAGGCGAAGGATTGAGGGACATTACTCGTTCTGAATCAAGAGAATGATGAAGGTCGACTTACAGATTTTCAGAGCAGCGGCGGACGAACGATGTCGTCTCTAGCCGTCGCGGATGAGCGCCTTTCGCGAGCCTCCCGGACATCGGACCAGCATCTGACGATGTGGTTTCTAGCTGGAGTCGTCGTCGTGAGCAGAGGAGGATTGGCTTCGGTCACCAGCGTTAAGTTCTTTGGTTTTCTGATGTGTTGTTTATCGAAGAGAAACGACTGCAGACTGCTATCGAAGAAGAAAAGACGAGCTCGAGGGCTTCTCTGATGTCCAGTCATGTGCACTTCACGTGATGGGCAATAAAACTTTGAGCCAAAAATTAGTCACGTGCTATGCACGTGATTATACCCTTAAATAGTTAATTGAGGCTATTTTGGTCATTTTGGCAAAAAAATAAGTATAAATAAGTATTGTTTTACCGAACAATCATACATAAAATAAGTATCAATATCAGCATAAGTATCAGCATCTAAATAAGTAACAGCATCAGCATCTGTTACAGCATCAGCATAAGCATCAGCATAAGTAACAGCATCAACATTGTATTACCGAATAGAGCCGTAGTAATCATTGCAATACTTACACATTCCTCACTCATTATCTCTTTTTAATCTCTCATTTCTCTCTTCTCAATCTCTCATTCCTCTCTTCTTATCTCTTACCATGAATCAAAACCAAGGTGATTACCCAAACAACTTTCAAGATTTGTCCTTAGAATCATATGATGTGCAGTATTATACAAATCTCCTCTCTCAAAATTCACAAAATCAAGCCATAACTGGAGGTGCATATCAACCCATGGAGATCCCAAGCTTTAGCACCCAACTAGAAGATCTTGATGATTCACCCGACCAAAGTCAGCATAACGGTCTTGGTCGTGGTCGTGGTCGTGGTCATGGACGTAGTCGTGCTGGTGATGCTGGTGGCAAAAATTTCCCCTAGAGTGAGGCTGATGATTTGGTCCTCATTAGTGGGTACATAAACATCAGTACTGACGCCATAACAAACACAAATCAAACGACAAATTCATTTTGGAAGTGAGTTCAAGCCTATTGGAACAAATGGAAACGTCCAAATGCCAGCGAGCGAACTCTGAAAAGTAGTAAGAATAGATGGCATGTGTATAGTCATGTTGTTTCTAAGTTTAATTCTTCATATGATGCAGCCTCTAGAGATAAAGCTAGTAGGCAGTCAAAGGATGATGTTATGCAGAAGGCACATGAGACTTATGTCGCTCGTGAGAAGGAGATGTTTTCTTATATGTATGCATGGGAAGCTCTTCAGAATGAGAAAAATGGAGTCATTCTTATTTGAACAAGGTCAACGGGATGCACCAAAGCTCTGGAAGTGGCTCCAAAAAATCGAGGTCTAATATGGACGGTGATACTTCTAATCAAGATACTCCGATAAGTGCTTTCACTGGGGTTTCTATTCAGCGTCCAGAAGGTATAAAGGCGGCTAAGAGAAAGGGGAAAAAAGTAGTATCCACAAGTTGTACTGAAGATGATGAGCAACATAAGGAGCTCGCGAGACAAAAACTGAGCATGTGTGACAAAGTTCATGAATGGAAAATTATGAAGCAGCCACGGAAGAGGGAGAATCAATCACAGTTTGTTCAGGTGAAAAACATTGAGTTAGAACAACCGTTGGTGATTGAGAGAACTAAAAAGTGGGACATGCTCCAATTCTGACGGGGAAACCTAATCTTCCACCGGAAGAAGAAGTTCTCAAGATAACATTGATGAAAGAATTATGTGGTTAAGTATTTTCCATGTACTCATGAGGAACATGTCTTTGTAGTGTTTATTTTTTGCCTTGTATGTTTTTATTTCCGAATTCATGTTTCATCTTGTAATGCATGTCTCAATCTTGTTATGTATCTTTCAATCTTGTTATGCATATTTCTATCTTATAATGCATATTTCAATATTGTAATGCATTTTCAATCTTGTAACACTTTACTTAATGTAATGCATGTTTATGAAAGTGATAGCTTTTTGGAGTGTTGCATGTGATTGCTTCTGCAAAGTCATTTCGTCTAAAAAGATAACAAGTAATCATGTGGTCTGAAATCATAGCATGTGATACCATGCTTTTCAGTTTCTTGGACTAACCGATAAAGATGCTTTATGGTTGACATTTGATAGCTTTTCAGTATGTTTGAAATCATGCAGAGAAAGCAATTTCATGTGGTCTGAAATCATAGCATGTGATACCATGCTTTTATGTTTCACGGACAAACCCATAAAGATGCTTTTATGGTTGGCATTTGATATCTTTTCTTGTGGTCCTCAATTATATAGAGAAAATAATTTATTGCTTCTGCAAACATAGCATGTGATACCATGCTTTTCAGTTTTTTTTACTAACCCTAAAGATGCTTTTATGGTTGGCAATTCATATCTTTTTATGTGGTCCTAAATCATGCAGAGTTTTGTTATATTAATGCATCTTCAAACATAACATGTGATACCATGCTTTTTTGTTTTTTGGACTATAAAGATGCTTTTATGGTTGTCATTTTATAGCAATTCATGTGGTCTTAAATTAAGCAGATAAAGCAATTTATGAATTTGCAAACATAACACGTGATAGCTTTTCAAAGATCTATATAAGTGAGGATAACTAAGGGTTTATTTTTACTCCTCAAATTTCAAAAATGTCTAGTTCATCCTCACACTCAAACCCTCTCCTTTCTAGCAATAGCTCTGAATATTATGAGTTGACAACACTTTTACAAGAGGCTATTCTTGCATGTAATGCAGTTCAAGAACGTGCTCAACATCGCACAAACATCACAACCAGAAGGTTCACGAAGGCGACGTCGTCGAACCTATATTGAAAGAGATAGGGAACAAAGCTATGAGCAAATTTACAAAGATTATTTCTCTGACCAACCAACTTATCCAGATGATGTATTCCGACGTAGGTTCAGAATGTGCAAGGAAGTTTTGAAGCGCATTGTGGAAAGATTGGAGAATGGAATGGAGTACTTTCAACAAAGACCAAATGCAATGGGTTGGCTTGGTGTATCTACATTACAAAAATGTAGTAGTGCCTTGCATATGTTGGCTTATGGAACTGTTGCTGATGCGTGTGATGAGAATCTTCGTCTTTTTGGAGGAACCGCAAGGCAGTGCTTGGAGCATTTTGTTGATGGAATCATTACCTTTTTTGGTGATGAGTATCTCAGGCGTCCAACTACGACAAACACACAATGCCTTCTAAGCGTGGGAAACTCTCGTGGATTTCCCGGAATGTTGGGTAGTATCGATTGTATGCATTAGGGGTGGAAAAATTGTCCAACTGCATGGAAAGGTCAATATTCCCGTGGAGATCATGGTCATTCGACAATTGTTTTGGAGGCTGTTGCATCATACGACCAATGGTTCTGGCATGCAGTTTTTAGGGTACCAGGTACGTGTAATGATACTAATGTTCTTGATCGATCTCCTGTCTTTGATGACGTTTTGCAAGATAGAGGTCCAAACGTTAATTTCACGATTAATGGACAAGAATACAACATGGGATATTATCTCACTGATGGTATCTACTCATCTTGGGCGACATTTATCCAATCAATTCGGCTCCCTCAAGGCCCTAAAGCCAAGTTGTTTGCCCAAAACCAAGAGTCTGTTCTTAAAGACGTGGAGAGGGAAATTTGGAGTGTTGCAATCTCAATTTGCAATTATTTGTAACCTAGCACTCACTTGGGATTTTGTGAAGCATGGAAAGATAATGAGGGCTTGTATCATTCTATATAATATGGTCGTAGAAGATGAGCGAGATTCTTACACTCATCATGGATATGAAATCCCACAATTTGGTGATGGAGTAAGTGGAGCGACTACATCGGTAGATAACCGGATTGGACATGCTCCACCGATGGACCGCCGAGTATGAACAACTTCATCACGAGGACGGCTCGACTTCAGGATACAAATATACACCGCCAACTTATGGAAGATTTGAAAGAACACATGTTGCAACGATTGGGCGATAATTAAGTTGTTCCGGTGTTATGTGTTGTTTTATAATTATTTAACGCCCTTTGGCCTTAAAAACGCTCCATCAGAATACCAGAGAATTATGAATTACATTCTCAACCCTTATTCAAACTTTCTTATAGTCTACATAGACGATGTGTTAGTCTTTTCTAAAACCATAGAAGAACATTTTAAACATTTAAATGTCTTTTTACACACAGTCAAAAAAAATGGATTAGTCTTCTCTGCAACAAATATGAAACTATTTCAAACAAAAGTCCGGTTTCTTGGTCATAACATTTACCAACAAACCATCAAGCCTATAGATAGAAGCATAGAATTTGCAGAGAAGTTCCCTGATGAAATAAAAGACAAAACACAGTTACAAAGATTTTTAGGATGTCTTAACTACATCTCTGATTTCTTTCCAGGGTTAAGACAACTTTGCATTCCCCTCTTTCAAAGACTTAAGAAAAATCCACCTCCTTGGGGAATAGAGCAAACCAAAGCCGTTAGAATTATAAAAGACAAAGTCAAATCCTTACCTTGCATTGGCATTCCTCAACCTAAAGCCTTTATGATAGTTGAGACGGATGCTTCAGATATAGGATTTGGTGGTATATTAAAACAGAAAATAAATAATAAGAGTTCAGAACAACTAGTTAGATTCTACTCAGGAATCTGGGCAGGACCACAAAAGAACTATAGTATAGTCAAAAAAGAAATACTATCTATTGTTGCATGCACCTCTAAGTTTCAGGATGATTTGTTTAACAAAAAATTCCTTCTCAGAGTCGATTGCAAATCTGCAAAAGAGATTTTACAAAAAGATGTTCAGAATATAGTTTCAAAACAAATTTTCGCCAGATGGCAAGCAATTCTTTCAGTATTTGATTTTGAGATAGAATACATAAAAGGAGAGAACAACTCCTTACCAGATTTTCTTACGAGAGAATTTTTGCAGGGAAAATCCACAGATTAAATGAAGCTTTATAGCAATCTCAAAAAAGAAATTTACAGTCAATGGCGAATTCCCTTTTTCCGCCTAGCCCTTAAAAAAGCCCGTTTTAATTTTGAAACGTGTGATTCCAAGGATATAAAGCAAGTTTGGACGTTGTTATACCACCTTGATAATTTGAATGACATAGTTTATAACAGTACCTACATGGCAAATATACAAATCTCTAGAGAATTAAAAGCATTAGAAATTCCGCTTTAATGGCCCATTTTCCACAATTCAAAAGTCTTCAAGATCTTCAAAACAGATACTACATTGACTTCCAGGTTTTACACAATAAAAAGGTGTTAAAAAAAGTTTTAAACGAACCCTTAATTTCTAAAGATTTGAAAAATATCATTTTAACCAGTGAAAGAAAGATTTTGAATAGCAGGCAAGCAACAACAAACAGACTGATCCAAGAAAAGGTAAAGGCCCTCCATATTCCTTTCTAACTTCAATTGTTTTCCAGGAATGGAGGGGAGAGACACTCCTTCGAAAAAATAGACTCCACAGGATTATGCCCCTTAAAAAAGTCCTAACCAGACTACAGTACCTATGCAAAACCAGTTCCAAATTTTATCGCAGTTTCCTTCTCTTTCTAATAGCCAAGCCCATCTTAACCCAAGAACTCCTCAAAAGAAAGACTCACAAAAGTCCAAAATCTACCATAAATATTTCATTAAACAAACATCCCTTCAAGAGGTGTGTCTTACCAAAGAATTCAAGACACATGAACCCAAAGAGTTTGAACCTTTCATAAAAGGCCTCTTCTCAAAAGACTTCCAATGGTTCCCTACAGAACCAACAAAGACCTAGAAATTCTACGAATTTATCTTAGTAGACTCAATGTCTGCATAGATCTCTCACACTAAAGACGAAAAAGACCCTAATCTTACCTTATTCTCCAACTGTAAAATCAAAAAGGTCATTTCCCGAGAAGAGTGGGGTGACCCAAGCACACAAAAACAGTTCTCTATCCCATTTTACCCAAAGGGATATTCCTACTTTGATTATCGTGAAGCATGGTCAAAGGCATTCCTCATCAGACCCTTTAATCATTCGTGGTTCTTCTTTTTTGCCAGAAACTGCAATGATAAACTACCCATATGGTTCTATGCATGGTGGAACATATTTGGCCCAGTCCTAGAGATCTTTCCAGATCAAGCAAGACTAGCCTTTGATTACTTTTACAAAAATTGTCCAACTCCAGAGTACGTTAGACCAGTCCAATTTCACAAAAGTACCGGAGTTGCATGGATTCTCTGTTGGATCTATGAACTCCAACAAATCCTACCTAGACCTCTTCCCCTATCACTTTGCATAAAATACAAAGTAAGGTGGTGGGAAAAACTAGACATGTTAAGTACTTTAGGATGTAAAAAAGTTGATTTCCCGCTCTCGGTCTGAAGCGATTTCTTGCCGGAGAAGTTAGCAAACCGCTAGGCTGATTTCAACGGACATTGATCGCTGATGAGTTCTCCGGCGGGCATGACAACACGTTTTGGAAAGAAGCATGGTCGGGGAGGTAAGACAATCACAGGTTCAAAATCTCTCGATCCGAATCTCTTTGACAAATCTTCGGCGATGAGTTTAGAAATTATGATTTCGATTGCGAAATCGATTCCTGTTACTTCTAAAAGTCCGGTTGTGAATTCGGTTGATTCTGGTTCTTCTTTGTCTAAATCTAAGATTCGTGAGGCTAATCTGATTGTAGAGTTGCCTGATTTGTCTAAATCGATGGAAATTGGGACTGGTGGAGTTCATAAATCTGATGTTGCTCTGGAGAATGTGATTGATCTTGAATCTAAGAAGTCTGTAACTGAGAATATAGAGATTCTGAGGACTCAGAAGCGGTCTCTTACGCATAAACTTGATAAAATTGAATTAGAGGATAAAGACATTTATGTCTTCTCTGATGAAGAAGTAAAAATGGAAGTTGATACTTGGAAATTCACTCTAATTGGAGGGATCCTGGGAAAACAGTTATCCTTTGATGAAATATCTGATTTCATGAAGCAGAATTAGGGAGAAAACTTGCCTGAGGCTCAGATGAAAAGGAATGGTATATGGACCTTTTGGTTTAAGTATATTGAGCACTTGGACTGGGTTGTGAGGAATGGACCTTGGTTAGTGGATGGAATTAAGCCTCTTGCACTGAAACTATGGTCTCCAGGGCTAGCAGTTGCTTGGTCTAGCTTTGAGGAAGTTCCTGCTTGAGTTCAAGTTAGGGATTTGGATTCCATATTCTTTTCTAGACATATGTTGAGTGTTATAGGAAGTATCATTGGCCAGCCTGTGTGCATGGATGAATTTACTGCTAAAGGTAGGAAGGTTTCTTATGCTCAATTACTTGTCATGGTCAAGGTGCAAGATATTCAAAGGGAGGCAGTTGTCCTTAAGGGATCAGATGAGAAGGTGTATAAGTATAAGATCTGGTTTGAATGGGTGCCTTAGTGCTGTGCAAAATGTAATGTGTTTGGGCATGATGATAGAGGTTGCTGGCATCAGAAGCAGAAGAGTATGCCTAATAAGACTGGAAAGCAGTAAGGGGAGACTCATGGTGACAAAGTTTGGGTAAAAAAAGGAAGTAAAGCTCAGGAAAAGGGGCAAGTTTCTACTATTGATCTGAATTCTGGTTCTTCTGCCAATGAGGAAATAGGTAGAGAACAGAGTCCTAAGAGGAGGGGGCTTAATAAAGAAGGCATTATCAAAGGCTCAATTCAACAGAAGAGTGGTATTGAAGGTACACAGGCCCTGGGACAGAAAAGTAAAACTAAAAATAGTCCTTCTTTTAGCTCTGTCCTAATGAATTCTCAATCTGGTGCTCCATCTATTACTGAAGGAATTGGGAGTGGTAGCAGCTCCAAAAATAATTCCCATGGCTGAAGTAAGTTTTGGTGCTTGGAACACTAGGGGTTATTGCTCTTCCCCGCGAATAAAGATGATTAGAGACATGGTTAGGAAGAATAGGCTGTGTGTTGTTGCTTTTTTGGAAACTAAAATTACAAAGTATAAGGAAATGGATGTGGCCAGCAGATTAATGAAGCAATGGTCTTATGTGACTAATAGCTCTCCATCTGAGAGAGGAAGAATTTGGTTGACGTGGGATTCTGCTATTGTTAATGTGTATGTGCTTTACTCTTCTAGACAATTGATTCACTGCCTAGTAGCTAGTAAGGATGGGCAAATCTCTTTCTATGCTTCCTTTGTTTATGCTTCTAATGCTTTGGTAGGCAAAATAGATATTTGGAAAGAATTGGAGAACACAGCAATGACAGTTGTTGGGCCTTGGACGATTGTTGGTGATTTTAATTGTATACTATGTCCTGCTGAGAAACTCTCTTATAGGCATAATGTGTGTGTTAGTAATGAATTGGTTGAAGTTTTGGATAAGTTGGAGGTGCAAGACCATGCTTTTTCTGGTGCTAAGTACACTTGGAGCAATCAACAGGAGGGGATGGACAAGATTGCCTACAAGCTTGATAGAATGTTGATCAACAAGGATTGGGACAATGCTTTCCCTGGGTCTAGAGTCTTTTTCTCTGATCCAAATATTTTTGATCATTCACCTTGTGTGGTGCAGTTGAATCCTACTATTGGGATTAAGAGAATTCCTTTTAAATTCAGAAATTTCTGGACTGAAGAAGAAGATTATGAGGTGTTGATAAAGAATGTTTGGCAAAGGCCTATTCTAGGTACTGCTCAATTTGTGGTTGCTGAAAAACTTAGAAGGGTGAAAGCTGAATTGAAGAATTGGCAAAAAGGGAGATTTAGGAAGCTAGAAGTCATGGTTGAAGATTGTGATGAGAAACTGAAAGCTGCAAATGAGTCTCTTCAAACTGATTTTTCTAGCCTTATGAAGCAACAAGTTGTCTCAGATGCTAAGAGTGAGCTCAACCTTAGGCTGGATCAGTTGCAAAGTTTTACTGCTCAGAGGGCAAAGATTGACTGGATCAAATTAGGAGAGGAAACATCTTCTATGTTCTATAATGGCATTAAATCTAGGAGAGCTAGATGCACCATCTTTACCTTGAAAGATAGTGCTGGAAGAGCTCTGGAGAGGCAAGATGAAATTGAAAAAGAAATTCTGGATTTTTATATTGGTCTATTTGGCACTGTTGGTCCACATATTGCTCTCAATTTTGATAGTTATGATGGTGCTATGGTCAGGTCCGAATGCCATGATAGTTTGTGTGAGCAGCCTAGTCCTCAGAATGTAAGAGATGTTGTTTTTGGTATGGGTAATCTGAAATCTCCAGGTCCTGATGGCTTTGGGAGTTGGTGGGAAACCATTCAAAATGATGTTTTGGCAGCTATTAGTGAATTCTTTAGAAGATGGGGACTTTTAAGACAAACAAATGCTACCTTTGTTTGCCTTATTCCTAAAATTGATCATCCCTTTTCTGTGAAAGAGTTCAGACCTATTTCATGTTGCAATACAATGTTGAAAACTATTTCTAAGGTCCTAGTACTGAAGTTGAGGCCTATACTTGATGAGATTATATCTATTAATGAGGGTGCTTTTGTCCCAGGGAGATCAATAACTCATAATATGGTTGTTGCTCAAGAACTGGTCAAGGGTTATGATTGTACAAGGATTTCCCCTAGGTGTATGATTCAAATTGACCTGCAAAAGGCTTATGATTGTGTGTCTTGGGATTATCTTGAGGAAAGCTTGATATTTCTTAACTTTCCAAGGCAACTTATTTTGTGGATTATGGAATGTGTTCGGACTCCTTGCTTCTCTGTGATTATTAATGGAGAAGCAAAAGGATTCTTTGAAGGGAAGAGAGGGCTAAGACAAGGTGATCCTCTCTCTCCTTTCCTCTTTGTCATAGTGATGAAATTATTTGCCAGAAAAATGAGGAAGGTGAGTGCATATAAGGATTTCAGATTCCATCCTAAGTGCAAGCAGATGCAGTTGACTAATATTGCTTTTGCTGATGATCTACTGATTTTTTGTAAGCCTACTACTCCTTCTCTAAAGTTGATTAAACAGTGTCTGATTGAATTTGGAAAGGAGTCAGGTTTGGTTGCTAATTCTGCTAAAACTAAAGTTTTTTATGGTGGATTGAGTGATGTTAGGAAGATTGAATGTTCTTCTGTGTTAGGATTTAGTCAAGGTGTCTTCCCTGTGAGATACCTTTGGACTCTTTTGCATTCAAGAAAACTGAAGGCCAATGAACTTACTCCTTTGATGAATATAATTAAGAGTGTGATTCAAGATAGGAGTGCAAGAAAGTTGTCTTATGCAGGCAAAGCCCAAGTCATTAGAGCTGTAATTGAGGGTATTGTTTCTTTCTGGATGAAAGTTATCTTCATTCCTAAGAAAGTTCTTAAGAAGATTGAAGCTATTTGCAGAGCCTACCTATGGTCAGGTGAAGTGGAGAGTAGGAGATGTTTGGTTGCATGAGAAGCAGTTTGTAGGCCTTTTGTAGAGGGTGGATTGAACTTTAAAGAGTTGCTCTCTTGGAATGACACTCTTATGTTCCACCTTATCTATGACTTGCATAAAGAGAAAGATAATCTGTGGACCATGTGGGCTAGAAAACATCTTACCAAAGGGCAATTTGTTTGGCTTGTGGATGCATTGCCCAGCAGTTCAATGGTCTGGAAGCATCTTATTTTGGTAAAGGATAGAGTCTTGGAGCTAAGACATGGTCTTGCTTTAGATGAGCAATTTTTGTCCAAGAGTAATGGGAAGATGGATAGCCTATATCTCTATGATCTGCTTAGAAATATTTCCTTGGAGAATCTTTGGTGTAGTGTATTATGGGATGGTTTTCAGCCCCGAAGATGGAGCTTTATGTGCTGGCTGGCTACTCTTGGTCGTCTTCCAACTGCAAGCAAACTTCATAGATGGGGTCTGCTTCCCTCAACTACATGTGCTCTATGTCACACTGCTGATGAAGATGAGAGTCATTTTTGGTTTGGATATCCAGTTATTCAAGAAGTTGCACAGATTGTTCTGCTTTGGCAAGGGATTCGAATTAGGAAATGCAGCTTGACTGAGTGGTTGTCTTGGTTTGCTCAGTGCAGGAAAAGAGATAACAATATTTACAAAAGCAAGTTGTTGGCAATCATGGGAATTGTTTACCATTCTTGGTGACTAAGGAATGAGGTCATTTTTACAAGGAGTAGTATTTCACCTGAGCAATGTGCTGCTAAAATTGTTGAGGATTGCAAGTTCAGAATCCTGCAGAAATTGAAGATCACAGGAAGAAGAGGGAGAGCTATGAGGAGAAGACTTAGGATTTGATTTAGTTTTTGTTCTCTTGTTTCTGATGTTTTTGTTTGATTCTTTTGCTGTATTGTGGTCTGTCAGTTTGTTCTTTCACTGATGTTCTGTTGGCTTGTTTGTTGTTTGCTTTACTGTTCCTTTTGTTGCTTGTTTGTTGTGTGTTTGGATTCTGTTTTTTTTTTTTTTGTGTTGTTTGTGATGCTTTTGTTTGTTGATTTGTTTGGTTTGTCTTGAATTGGTGTGTGTAAATAGGACGTTGGACCTTTTTCCCAACCATCTATACAATTTACCATTTGGCAAAAAAAAAACTAGACTTGGAATCATTGACCATTGATAAAATCCAGGTCCTTCTCAGACTAAAAGAGTCCCCTCATTCCTCAGAAAAATCCATACAAATCCATCCTACAGGTATTCTTGTAGCTTCAACCTCTCAGACTCCTCCACAAATGACCATAGACCAACAAAAACAATGACAGGAATTCCAAGAATTCAAAAAGTACCAGGAATTTATGGCAGTTAAATCATGTCAAGAACAGTCTAAACCCATGGTTAAGAAGTCATGGGCTCAAAAGGTAGAAGAAGAACAGGAAGAACAAAACAACTCTTCAAATCAGACCCCAGACGACAATTACGATCCATTTGAGCAATTTTCCCAAGATCCTTATGCCTAAAAGGCCCAAGCAGAATTCAAGTCCCAATTCTTCTTCAAGCCCAGAAAGAAGATGACAGCCTTAATCATTAAGCAAAGTCTTCAGGTCGGCAGAAGATGCCAAAAGGCCAAGTCGACTGGCACTACCAAAAGCAGATGGCAGACAAGAGTCCAAATTAGCAAAAGCAGATCTCAATAATAGACCAAGAGTCACTATACTATTACTGTACTCAAGAACAGTAGTACGGATTCCACATAGTGGACTTCAACAGTACAATTTCAATTTTCTATTTAAGCGAAGCTTCTCAGTTGTAGAGAGGCAAGTTTTCAGACAGCAATAAAAAACTCTCATGTGTTGAGAATACCTTCTCAAAAAGTCTTCTGTAGTATTCCGTTGTTGTAACAAGATCAAGATCAAGACCACGATCAAGATCTAAAGTCTATCAATAAAAGTCAGTTAAAGTAAGCTTTCTATTAGTCCCAGTTCATATTTCTCTCCTTTTATATAATAGTTTCGCTTGTTACTATTCATAAAAAGTCACTATAGCATAGTACTATTCATGCTATTTTTCAAAGTCCTTTTCTAATCAATTAATACCTGGGTTATAATTGGTATTAGAGCCTTGTTTACAGTCTTCTTACTTTTCATTATCGTGTTCATAGAACTGAAACTATTTATCTGTTTAAAATCATAATCTAGGACTCTGGGTAAGTGCTTGGTTTAGTCAATAAATCCGTTGGTCAGCCCTTTGTGATTGGGTGGTCCCGGTTGATGGTCCCACTTTATGAGCCTTAGTTTTAATCTTAATCAGTTAAACCACAACAATTAATATGAACCATGACTGAAAATATAAGAAGATTGTTTAGGCGAGGATCTAGTAGTAGTTCCAACCCAGTTATCCATAGTAATGAAAACTTGTTTACTTTAGACCTTGATAATTTAGAAGACTAGACTATTCCAGATAATTCACAGTCCATTTATAGAACTGGAATCTTAGACTTATTTCATGCATGCTGCATTAAACATCATGAAGAGACCATTAGTCTAACCAAAGAACAACAATCCTTGAAGCTTCTTAATCCTTTAACTATTAGAAAATATTTAGGAAAAGGATTCAGATACATGCATCTAGGATTAATTCAAATAGCTCTCAAACCTTTACACAGAAAAGGAATAGACTCTCATGTCTTCTTATCCCTAAGAGACGATAGGTTTAGAACCTAAAGACTCTATCTTAGCCATAGTCCAATCCAACATTTGCAATGGCCCTATATTTTTCAATTGCTCTCCGAACTTCACAGTAGACATAACAGACCCTAGAATTTGTCAAACTTTAATATTAGACATAAAAATGTTAAATGACAACTTCAAACAGTTTACTAAAAACTTTGCAGTAATTTATAGACTCCATTTTAAGTTAATGAGTTCCTTAACTGACCCTAAATGTACTATTTCCCCATTACCTGAGGGAGAAACTATTCTCCTTCAACTTGAGGCAGATAAGTCTAGTACCTTTACTCCCAAATCAATAAAATGGAAAGACATAACTATTCCAGAAACCTTAGAAGTCTCCAATGACAATCCTCCTAGGAATTTGGAACAACAAGAAATATCTCAGATCATAGAAGAATCTGACGGAAGAATTTTAATTAGATTTAATTCTACCAGAGAAACTTCTATAGAAAGACCAAATATGTTCCACCATGCATAGAACCCCGATCTTAATTGCATTAGAGAAGGACTTATACCTTCAAAATTCTTTATAAAATTCTTCCTTGATCTGTTCTCTACAATCTTTATCTATACTCATAAACCATTTTCTTTTTTCTTCATTTTTGGTACTACCAAAGTCTTTTCTTAGATATTCTTTGTCTATCTCGAATTCTGTTTTAGATATCATATTAATTGTGGAAAAGCTTTGCATATCATTTGAGGTTGGTGAATGCCTGCTTGTTGACTCTTCATCATTTTGAGGTATGATTCTAGGCATAGGGTTATTAAAGTCTACCCTATCTCTTCTTAATGATCCTGTAAATTCACTTCTAACAGAGTAAAAAGGGTCATTAATTGAGTTTCTGCTAGGTAGAAAATTTGGTCTTTCTATAGAAGTTTCTCTGGTAGAATTAAATCTAATTAAAATTCTTCCGTCAGATTCTTCTATGATCTGAGATATTTCTTGTTGTTCCAAATTCCTAGGAGGATTGTCATTGGAGACTTCTAAGGTTTCTGGAATAGTTATGTCTTTTCATTTTAATGTTTTGGGAGTAAAGGTACTAGACTTTTCTGCCTCCCTGAGGTAATGGGGAAATAGTACATTTAGGGTCAGTTAAGGAACTCATTAACTTAAAATGGAGTCTATAAATTACTACAATGTTTCAGCGTCCAGAAGGTATAAAGGCGGCTAAGAGAAAGGGGAAAAAAGTAGTATCCACAAGTTGTACTGAAGATGATGAGCAACTTAAGGAGCTCGCGAGACAAAAACTGAGCATGTGTGACAAAGTTCATGAATGGAAAATTATGAAGCAGCCACAGAAGAGGGAGAATCAATCACAGTTTGTTCAGGTGAAAAACATTGAGTTAGAACAACCGTTGGTGATTGAGAGAACTAAGAAGTGGAACATGCTCCAATTTTGATGGGGAAACCTAATCTTCCACCGGAAGAAGAAGTTCTCAAGATAACATTGATGAAAGAATTATGTGGTTAATTATTTTCCATGTACTCATGAGGAACATGTCTTTGTAGTGTTTATTTTTTGCCTTGCATGTTTTTATTTCCGAATTCATGTTTCATCTTGTAATGCATGTCTCAATCTTGTTATGTATCTTTCAATCTTGTTATGCATCTTTCTATCTTATAATGCATATTTCAATATTGTAATGCATTTTCAATCTTGTAACACTTTACTTAATGTAATGCATGTTTATGAAAGTGATAGCTTTTTGGAGTGTTGCATGTGATTGCTTCTGCAAATTCATTTCGTTTAAAAAGATAACAAGTAATCATGTGGTATGAAATCATAGCATGTGATACCATGCTTTTCAGTTTCTTGGACTAACCCATAAAGATGCTTTATGGTTGGCATTTGATAGTTTTTCAGTATGTTTGAAATCATGCAGAGAAAGCAATTTCATGTGGTCTGAAATCATAGCATGTGATACCATGCTTTTATGTTTCATGGACTAACCCATAAAGATGCTTTTATGGTTGGCATTTGATATCTTTTCTTGTGATCCTAAATTATATAGAGAAAACAATTTATTGCTTCTGCAAACATAGCATGTGATACCATGCTTTTCAGTTTTTTTTACTAACCCTAAAGATGCTTTTATGGTTGGCAATTCATATCTTTTTATGTGGTCCTAAATCATGCAGAGTTTTGTTATATTAATGCATCTTCAAACATAACATGTGATACCATGCTTTTTTGTTTTTTGGACTACAAAGATGCTTTTATGGTTGTCATTTTATAGCAATTCATGTGGTCTTAAATTAAGCAGATAAAGCAATTTATGAATTTGCAAACATAACATGTGATAGCTTTTCAAAGATCTATATAAGTGAGGATAACTAAGGGTTTATTTTTACTCCTTAAATTTCAAAAATGTCTAGTTCATCCTCAAACTCAAACCCTCTCCTTTCTAGCAATAGATCTGAAGATGATGAGTTGACAACACTTTTACAAGAGGCTATTCTTGCATGTAATGTAGTTCAAGAACGTGCTCAACATCGCACAAACATTGCACAACCAGAAGGTTCACGAAGGCGACGTCGTCGAACCTATATTGAAAGAGATAGGGAACAAAGCTATGAGCAAATTTACAAAGATTATTTCTCTGACCAACCAACTTATCCAGATGATGTATTCCGACGTAGGTTCAGAATGTGCAAGGAAGTTTTGAAGCGCATTGTGGAAAGATTGGAGAATGGAATGGAGTACTTTCAACAAAGACCAAATACAATGGGTAGGCTTGGTGTATCTGCATTACAAAAATGTAGTAATGCCCTGCGTATGTTGGCTTATGGAACTGTTGTTGATGCTTGTGATGAGAATCTTCGTCTTTCTAGAGGAACCACAAGGCAATGCTTGGAGCATTTTGTTGATGGAATCATTACCTTTTTTGGTGATGAGTATCTCAGGCGTCCAACTGCGACAAACACACAATGCCTTCTAAGCGTGGGAGACTCTCGTGGATTTCCCGGAATGTTGGGTAGTATCGATTGTATGCATTAGGGGTGGAAAAATTGTCCAACTGCATGGAAAGGTCAATATGCCCGTGGAGATCATGGTCATTTGACAATTGTTTTAGAGGTTGTTGCATCATACGACCAATGATTCTGGCATGCAGCTTTTAGGGTACCAGGTACGTGTAATGATACTAATGTTCTTGATCGATCTCATGTCTTTGATGACGTTTTGCAAGGTAGAGGTCCAAACGTTAATTTCACGATTAATGGACAAGAATACAACATGGGATATTATCTCACTAATGGTATCTACTCATCTTGGGCGACATTTATCCAATCAATTCGGCTTCCTCAAGGCCCTAAAGCCAAGTTGTTTGCCCAAAACCAAGAGTATGTTTGTAAAGACGTGGAGAGGGTGTTTGTAGTGTTGCAATCTCGATTTGCAATTATTTGTAACCTAGCACTCACTTGGGATTTTGTGAAGCTTGGAAAGATAATGAGGGCTTGCATCATTCTACATAATATGGTCGTAGAAGATGAGCGAGATTCTTACACTCATCATGGATATGAAATCCCACAATTTGGTGAAGGAGTAAGTGGAGCGACTACATCGATAGATAACCGGATTGGACATGCTCCACCGATGGACCACCGAGTATGAACAACTTCATCACGAGGACGGCTCGACTTCAGGATACAAATATACACCGCCAACTTATGGAAGATTTGAAGGAACACATGTGGCAACGATTTGGCGATTATTAAGTTGTTCTGGTGTTATGTGTTGTTTTATAATTATTTAAGTCATGTATCGTTTAATGATGTTTCTTGTTAAGTTCGGTTATTTACATTAGTTTAAGTTGTTTTAATGTAATGTATTTTTCCTTCAATATATGCATCCATCGTTTGTTGTTTTTAATATGTATGTGTTTGTCGATAAATTCGGTTATTTACTTTTGTTGTTAATTTCCCTTAATTTTTAATAATATAACAAAACTCTTGAATTAAAATATATTTGATTAATTTATTTTGTAATTTAATATAACTAATATATTAATCATTTAATATAAAAGATATATTGATAATTTATTATAAAAGGGTATAATTGTAATTATCAATAGGGTTGATGAGACCCTATTGAGTCCCACTAATAAAGGATAAATTTTTGATGGGTCTCTTGAACCAAAAACTGAGCTAAAAGCCCAATGATGGGGCTTACTAATAAACATACCCAAAGGGCATCTTTAACGGGAGGCCCATAGAGAGGCTTTTAAATATTGAAACAATGAGGCCCATTGATGCGAACGACCCTCGAAAGCGCCGTTGCAAGATAGGATCTTTAACGTTGAACAAGCCTTCCTTCGTCTCTTCTAACTTGCCAAGGAGATGGCGTCTTCTAAGGCTAAAGAGACAACCTTTTCACGCAGGAAACTAGACCAAAGTGATGGTCTTCACACGTCCAAAGTAATGCTCGAAGCGATGAGCTACGAGATAATTGAGATCCGGGGGATCGTAGGGGGTTGATGTTGGGATTTAAGGAAGGAGATAACTCAACTTAACAACTCAAATCAACATGCTTTTATTAATGACATAAGTAGTGTTTATATAACACAATTTTGTGGCCTATAGACTTGTAAAAGAAGAAAACTACCTAATGCGAAAGATAAGAAAACTAGATAAAAGATAAGATCTTGCTAAAAAGCAATTAGGAAACCAAACAATCTTGAATCCTAATTATTCTTATCTATTTCTAAACAAATAATAAACTAAATAAGAATGATGGAAATAATAATAAAAAAATGGATTAAACTATATCTAATAGAACCTAATTAAGGAAAGTGAATAATTCCCGTTAGAAATTGCACAGCTCTCAGTAAAACTCGATTTTGAACATCTTCTTGTCGGAATCTTGAATCAGCTTTCCAACGCATCTTGAATCATCTCGAGATCAATTTTCTAGCCACAGTTATGGCCGTTTTACTGAAGACTGTCCAGAACCAAACGAGAAGTACCAATTTCAAAGTTGCACAAGACTTCACCCTTTGCTTGAGCCTCTTCCTTGGAGGCCTTTGATTAATTCTCCCATGCATGTTTCTATCACCCATTGCCCCATTGTTTACATGATAGTTGATAACTACCCCCTTAAGTAGTTATTTTACAAAAGAACCCCCCTTATAAACTCCCTCATTCAGATTTTCTCTCTCTTCACTTTCAAACAACTCTCTCCCCCGTAAAAAATTGCTCGTTCTCTTCTCCCTCTCGCTCGACCTCTCTTTTCAAAAACTGCTTGATCGTCCTTCATCGTTGTCTCTCTCTCTCTCCGTCGTCATTTTTTCTCTTGCTTCCGGCGTCGTTCGTCCTCCATCATCGTTGTATTGTTATCGTAAGTGCTCCTCTACGTCTTTTTTCCCGGTTTTTGGTACTATCTAGGGTTTGTCACCAATGCTTCTTTGTTTACTCGTTTCGTTTTTAGTTATTTGTGTATGTTGTTGTAAATGTTGTGATTTTCCTAATTATTTTTGTTTGCCCGCTCGATTTTCCTGATCGTCATCAACGCTTCTTAGTTGATTTTCATGAAGTAGTTGAATGTGACAGTATTCAACTGTCACCAAATTATGTTTTTATGAGATTTATCGGTGACAGTAGTAATATTGTGTTGAGATTGTTACTTGCATGTGTCATTATAATACTATTCGTGTGATGACAGTGTTTTACATGTTTTTAATCATGTGTGCTGACATTGTTTTTGATTTTGATAAAATGATGATAATATTTTTTTTGTTTGACTAGTCATTAATATGTGTGATGACAGTTGTAGTTGTGGTGACAATGTTTTTCTAGTGTGGTTATACAGTAGTTTGTGTGATGACAGTAGCAGTAGTGTGGTGACAATGTTTTAATTGTGTTTACAACACTAGTTTGTGTGATGACAGTAGCAGTAAAATGATGATAGTGTTTTTTTTATGTATTTACACATTAGTATGTGTGATTTGCATTGTTTTGATAGAACTGTCACAATATTTTTGTTGATGACAGTTTTCTATTGTCATCAACAATACACTGTCATCACCAATTGACTACTCATTAATGTGATGACAGTAGTAGTAGTAGTGTGGTGATAATGTTTGTGAGGTTTGACTACTCATTATTCTGTGTGATGACAGTGTTATTCAAGTGTGATTACACACTAGTTTGTGTGATGACAGTAACAATTAAATGGTGATAGTGTGTCTTAAGTGTTACACTTTAGTATGTGTGATTTGTAGTAGTATAAATGTGATGACAGTATGTTGCAAGTGTTTATGTTCTTGTTTACTTGTTGATATTGATGACACTATTTATGTAATGACATTTTTAATGACAGTGTTTATGTTCTTGTTTTCTTGTTAATTTGATGACAATGTTTATGAGGTTTGACTACTCATTAATATGTGTGATGACAATAGCAATAGTGTGGTGACAGTTTTTTGTAAGTGTGATTACACACTAATTTGTGTGATGACAAATTTTTTTTTATCTGTTGACAGGCCGTGGATGAAGGCACATGTAATTTTATTGTTCAAAAAGAGCTTCATTCTGCATGCAAATGCAACTATTTCACGGGTGTGGAAGAGCTTCATTTTGTTGTTCAAAAAGGCCGTGGATGACAATGTAATTTTATTGTTCAAAAAGAGCTTCATTTTGCCCTCGTCTGATTTTATGGTTCTCTCTGATGGCCCTCTTGGCCCTACTTTTCTACTGGGATATAGTATGAAGTTTTGTGCTTAGTTGGCCCATTACTTCCTTATCCATGAGTTAGAGACTAAAAAGACACATGAAATGTGGTTTAACGTCGGCGGTAACATATGCCGCTTCTCCATCGCTGAATTTGTTGCAGTCACCGGGTTAAATTGTGGTGAACTTTTAGATTATGAGCTTCCTGATATTGACATGGAGGAGTACCTTGGGTCAGATCCATGTATAATAAATGATCTGGTTGCTCAGTTTCCTATTGAAACTGATCGTGATAAGAAGATGAATCTTGCACATTTGATTGTTGTTGAGACTATTTTGTTGCCTCAACGCCATATTACTGTTACATATGAGTACTTCAAACTATCAACTGATTGGAATAAGTTTTCTAGATACCCTTGGGGTAGGGTAGGATATTCGCTGACCCTAGAGTACCTTAGGAAGGTTAGTAGGGCAGTACGTGAACAGAAGAGCGTAGCAAAGTTTGATGAAAGGATTGGTTACAATTTGTATGGGTTTCCTATTGCTTTCTAGGTACCGTTTTATGTTATTTTTATGTTGTTTCTGTCTTGTTTATATTTACTGTTCTATTAATTGTCTATATTTCCTTGATGACAAGTATGGATTTTAGAGTTATTCCCACAACTTCGCCATGTTGTGGGTTGTGTGAGTTCTGGTCTAAAAAACATTTCGTACTGTACATGGTGGTACAGTTCAAATCCGAAGAATGTGTGGCATAGTTCCATTAGTAACTTTGTCAAAGAAAATACATTGGTATGCTTTTTTTGTTATTTTCTCAATTAAGATATGATTGTTCACCATTTCTAACTGTCAACAAATATTGATTAAGTTGTTGTGTGTGATAGTTTATAACTCTCACCTAATTACCTTCATGTTTTTATTGATGACAGTTTGTAACTGTCATTAAGTCGTTCAATGACAGTTTTAAACTGTCACCAGTGTATTTTTTATGTTAGTTTCTGATTGTCATCAATTATTGATGACACCTGATAAGTATTAATATATTATGGGTTATCATCAATTATTATTGATGACAACTTGTAAGTATGAAGAAGTTTTGGGTTGTCATTAGTTATTATTGATGACAACTGGTAAGTATCTAAAAGTTATTGGTTGTCATCAATAATACTGATAAGTATCAAGAAATTATTGTTTGTCATGAATTGGTGACAAATTCTTACTTTCATGTAAATGCTATCAAAGTTTTACTAAGTATCAAGAAGTTATAAACTTCATCAAAATGTTTTTTAGCTATTTTTTATTATAGTATTCTTATCTTTATGTAACTGTCATCAATCTTTGGTCGATGACAGTTGCTGGTGACAGTTATCACGTGTCTCAAAGATAAAAATGATGATATTTTTATTCTTATTGTTTTCATTTTATTTGATGCATTTGCAGATTTGTAAATATCCTCCATATGAAGAGCATGAAAGGTTTCACAACTTGTGTTTTAAAGATGAAAGTGAAGATGCCTTTTACGATGAGTTGTCTGAACGCATGATTTCTCTTGCAAAGGAGCAACAGGGGAAAGAATATGATGTTGTTGTTGTGGATCCAAGAAAAAAAAGAGCAACAAGTTGGCTCAAAGAGGAAGAAAGTTGTTATTGTTGAGATTAAGTGTCCTCCAAGAACAAGGGCTCGCAAGGGTGAGGTCAAGAAGGTTGTCCAGGAGAAGGATAAAAAGGTGTACCAAAGGCGGCCAACTGATAAGGTTGTTGTGAAGCATGTACCAAAAGACAAAAAAACTTCAAAGGTTGTGAAGGATGTACCAAAAGACAAACAAGCTTCAAAGGTTGTGAAGGATGTCACCGACAATGATAAGGCATTGATTGTGTACAATATATTGATGATGTTTCGTCGATGGTTGATAAAATAATTGAGGATTTGCATAAGTCATTTGAGGCTGAAAAACATGCGGAGGTTGTTCTTGAGAAGGATGGTGATGTGGTTGAATCTAACAATGAAAAAACTGTCAGCGCTGATATGGGTATGCCTACAACAGGCAACGAGGTTGGAGGTGAGTCTGAAGTTGGGAATGAGAATGTGAATAATATGCCAGAATTGTCCAAGGGAGCAAATGACGAGCCACAGTGGGCAAATGAGATAAAGGAGCAATTAGTTGCTATCTTTGGTGTTATTTAAGAGCTTGAGTGTAAGGTTGATAATAGTTGTCTGCAAATGTGTGGTTTCTCTAAGAGGCTGTATGACATTGAGAGTGTGATCAAAGCTAGGCATTCATCTCCATTGAATGATGACAATAAAGGTAAGGAGTTTGAGGAAGGTTTACGTTGTGGTGGCATTAGTGATTCTCAAACAGACATTGGAAATGAGATGAATGATGTTGATGAACCACTTGTTTCCAATTTGAAAGTTTTGGAGAAGGCTTGTGTGTTGATGTCTGTCATCGATAATGAAGTTGTTGACAATATAGATGATAAGTCTCATAAGGATGAAACCCCTGAGGCAGCTGACACTGATGTCCTGGATGTCAAAGCTGCACAAGAAGCATTTAAGGTGGAAGATGCTATTTTGAATGATGATTCAAAAGAAGAGGTATATGAGGGACATGGTGCTAATACCAATATGACTGAAGCTACAGAAGAAGTAAGTGTGGAGGCAAATGAGGCAGATGGTGGTAATGCCAATGCCGATATGACTGAAGCTGTAGAAGAAGCAAGTGTGGAGGCAAATGAGGTAGATGGTGGTAATGCCAATGTAAAGGAAGCTACAAAAGGAGTAATTGATGGCAGTTTGAATCCTGAAGTTAAAGATACTTCAGTTGATGACAGTATTGTTCAAGTGAAATTAGGAGAGGAATCAGTTGAGCCTATTGTTCTGAATGCTGACACTTTTGACTCCCAAGGAGAAATAGTTATGGGAGGATTGAGCGAAAATGAAGAAACATACGATGACAATGAAAAGCTAAGGAAGTCCACAAGGACGACAACAATCAGTGCTCATTTGACCTCACCATTTACCGCTGGGAAGAAGAAACAAACGTTGCCTCCAAGACCTTCTTATTCCTTCTACGAGTATGATGACCTTAGAGAGTTTTATGATTGGTTTCAGAGCAGGTATGTTGATATTGTATTTTTCCTTGCCATTGAACTTTTTGTTGACAATTTTTTATTTGCTGACAATGTTACATTCTTTTCTTTATTTGTAGTTTTGTTTTAGTATCATGTTAAAAGTTGTTGGCAATTTGAACTTTCATAACTTTCTTTATTACCTAGGATTTTGTTTTGTCTCTTATTGTAAACTGATGACAGTATTTTACAAGTATGATGACTGTTTTATCTTATGTTGACAGTTTGACATCTCGATAACATTTTTAATTTACATTCATAACTTTTTTTCCTTGTTTTGCTTTTTTTACCTTAGTGTAATGTGATGACAATTTTATATTTGTTGACAGTTTAACATCTCGATGACTACTTATTTTACATTTATAACTTTCTAGCTTTCTTTGTTTTTTTGTCTCTTATTCTAATGTGATGACAGTGTTTTGCAAGTGTGGTGACAGTTCGATATTTTATTGACAGTTTAACATCTTGATGACTTTTTAATATACATTCATAATTTTCAAGATTCTTTTGCTTTATTTTTGTCTTTTAGTGTTATGTGATGATAGTGTTTTGCAAGTGTGATGACAGTTTGATCTTTTATTGACAGTTTAACATCTTGATGAATTTTTTAATTTGCATTCATTACTTTCTGGTTTCTTTTGCCTTTTTTTGTTTTTATGGTAGTGGTGACAGTTGGTGATGATTTGAACTTGCTACTTCTTTGTTTTTGTACAATTTCAATTGTATATATTTGAATGATGACAGTTTTATCATGTTTCTTCTTTTTTTACTTTATTTTTAGATGTTGTTGACAATTTTTTATTGTTTTAGTGATACCAAGGCTACCGTCCCCGGCTATGATATTCCTCTGGACAAGGACTTCTTCAAAAAACTTGTGTACAAGAATAATTGGATGGATGATGTCGTAAGTATTTACTTTTTACTTCTCTACAACATATTTTTAATTTCTGAAACTGATTGCATTTTTTTATTATGTAAACTAGCATATAGCAGAAGCTTTATATCATATGAGAAAGCGTGTTGCCTAAGAACCTGAAGCTTTCAAGGGATAGCCATTATGGATTGGATTTGGTTTAGTAAATTCAATGATGCCATGCTACAACGCTTAAAAAATGGCGGTGCTGAATATTTAGACTTCTACCTTGAGTATTTTGCTGGTATGTATCCTAAAGAATACGGAAAGTCATGATTTGATGGTGTTACCAAGGTATATAGCCTGTTTAACTTTATTGAGAAGCATTGGGTTGGTTTAAAGATTGATTTGGCTAAACATCATGTGAGGGTGTTGGACTCAAACATCAATGTAGTCAGTGATGCCAAGGTTGCAGAATCATTACGACCTTTATGTGTCGTGCTCCCTATTTTGATGAAGAAATCAAACCATTTTTCACACCTTGGGTCACTTGATGAGGATTTTACCATAAGTAGAGATGGAACTCTTCCTCAAGATACTCCAGGGTAAAGTTTTTATCTTATCTTTTCATTTTGTATTACACGTTTTCTGTTTTTTGTTTATGGTTTATAATGATATGAATTGTGGATGCAATTGATTGAGGCAATTTGTCCTTTAATTTTTTCTTGTTTATTTTGACAGAGGCAATTATGGAGTTTATACCATCAAATATATTAAAGCTTTTGCATTTGGTGGTAATCTGGATGATTTGGATGATCAGCGTATCAAGACGCATAGAGAAAAAATGAGCATTGACTTGTTCAAACATACTTGAATTTTCAAGCCATTGCCTCCTACAAAGAAGAATGAATAGTTTGTTGATTGTGTCTTTGGGATTATATGTTATGTAAAACATTTAGTGGATTACCTTTTTGTGTTAATGTTACTGTTGAACAAATTATCGTTTATGTGTAAACGTTTGGATCATTGTGACCGTGTTTTTACATTTTGATGACAGTTTGTTTAGTTAATTTGTAATGATATTATACTGATGATAGTTGAGCTGATTTTCATGTGAATATAATCTTCTAAGTTTTATTGCAACAATATAACTGTGTTTTTATAATGCTGATGACACTTTGTATAATTTGATGACAGTATATCACTTTAATAACACGGATACATGAAACATTCAAAATTGTCATCAAAATATTTGTCTTATGGATATGACCGTTTGCTTGATGGCAGTTTTCTTTTTGTCATCAACTTTCAATTTCGTTCTTTTCATGTTTTGATCACAGTTAACAAAATTAATTTTCTTTTTTGTTAGTGTAATCATTTTCTAATTTAGAAAATCCGCGAGGTCGGCCTCTGCCTCTAGAACCTCTACTAGACATCTGCATAAGCAGATGTTAATTCAGACACATACAAATAAATGCACACATATACACACATACACATATATATACACATATATATATCATACAATAACCTAAATACCTAAGCAGTAGTTGTGGAGGAGGTGATGCGACATATGATGCTGATACTACCCATTCCCAAAAAACATTAAACCTAAGCTCCGATATCAACTTCTGTAATGCACCAAATTAGCTTATATTGGGGAGCTACAGCGCCAGGAATTTCTAATTTCCTACACAAATTCCCTCAAGCAGTTTTTAAGAAAAATTTCAACCTATAGGAGCAAAAACCTGTCCCCATAATAGTAATATAGTTTGAACCTGTCCAAGAGAATTTAATACGAGACCTAATATATAAACAGGGGTTGGCGTATACAGACGCTCCACGACCCATCCAAAAAGGAATCCATAACCAACTAACATCATCGATTTAGTCATAGCCACACGAGAAGACATGATAGAGATTTAAGCAAGATATACATGCATACAACTACAAGATTTAAAGCAAAAACCCAAAATTCCCATCCTAATTAGCATCATGTCGCAGGGCTTCCTCCTCCACGCTCCGGTGCTACCTGCAAACCTGGTCATGTAAAACACAACCAGCCCCCACATATCGGGGGTTAGTTTACAACTAGACTAAGCAAGTATATAAGTGAATTGTGCATGTGCTTAAATCTGAATAAAGGTAATCAATCAAGCAGATATCATTATTACATTAAACTAATGTTATAACAATTAGCATACTCAATAGATGGAGTAAGATTAAAGGAACTCTGTTATTTTTCTACTGCATGAATCCAACATTTTATACCATATAAGAATAACTAACTGGATGCTTGGTGTATAAGTAGATATGCTATTTACAATTTTTATATAATTACCCGTTATATTTTACTTATTATTCTGTCACATCATTGATTCCTAGATAAGCAAATAATAATTTAAATAGACATGCAGACAAGCGTTCTATTCAAAAGAAAATCTTTTCTAATTGCCTGAATAAGTATTAGTGAGATCATAAGTAGTTATAATGTGATCAAACTAGACTCCTTTACCCAAAATAACATTAAGAATGTATATATGTATTAACCCTACTTACATGAACCCCATAACAGGTCACACTAATTTCAATCTGTTTCCATTTAAGACATAATTTGCCACATATTTAATATTACCATCAACTATACGTGCAAAAACAGATGACAGAGATATTACAATTACCTAACAACTTAATGTTGCAACTAACTATCCCTACATAAACAGATAACACAGATACTACAATACCTTACAACCTATTGTTATAAATAATCATACATGTTTGAACAAAAATACAGATACCTCAATTTCATTTTATATCACACC
This sequence comes from Rheum nobile, assembly GCA_027886185.1. Lineage (NCBI taxonomy): Eukaryota > Viridiplantae > Streptophyta > Magnoliopsida > Caryophyllales > Polygonaceae > Rheum > Rheum nobile. Next base: position 1,304,381 of record WOAB01000780.1, read on the forward strand.
AAATCATACCATATCATATATTTGTAGACAACACCAACCACAACATATATTTATAGACGGTAATTAACGTAACATGTATTGAGAATCAATATCTTTTCATCTTTTAGTAACAAGGCAATCCGAAATACGGGCATATAGATTCATACTCGAGCAATATCACATATCTAGTATTTTCATGTACGATAAGAATCCAATTTCATGAATGCTTAATAATCTACTGACAGGCATAGTGTGATATCTTAAACTTGAACTACGACACATATACACTCCGAGCAACTTACATTCACAATCGCAACCAACCAAAATACAATTCATAACATATATAATCCCACATCGCATTATTACAAGATTAGTCACAATAATTCATACCAAATCCATTTAAATCACAACTTGCCACAGATTTAAAACAGTTATTAAAAACTTATACCCGTGTATACTGTTGTTTAAGAAAACTCAATGAAAAATAACATTTATGAAAACATTCGAAAATCATTTATAAAACGTTCGAAAACATGTCCGAGCATGTCTCAGACACGAAGGTACCTTCTATCATATACATTTACCCGCGGGTTGAAACGGCATCGTTAGCTAGGTGACCCGCCCCCCCCAATACAGGTAAAGTTTCCCCATTGGCATACCCAATCCGGATTCCGTGGGTAACAAGGGATGGATATATTCCAAAAATAAAACATTTTAATGCCATGCGGGGCTCGGAACAATCCTTACCCACAAAGATATAAAAATTCATAAACACAACATTACAAGTATCCATCAACATACTTCTGCATATTCCATCATATAGTTTGCCACTCAGGCATAATCATCAACAATTCATATAGTTTGCCACATAGGCATAATCATCAACAATTCATATAGTTTGCCACACATGCATAATCATCAACAATTCATATAGTTTGCCACACAGGCATAATCATCCACATTTTATTATATAGTTGCCACACATGCATAATCCTCAACAACTCACATTCATAATATGACCAGCCACAGATACCAAATCATAATATGACAGTTCTCACCAGCACATTACTTCAAATCAATCTCAACTATTCAATAATATAATAACCACCAATTCATACATAAATACATATCGAACACACTTAATATGAATTCATACCTAAGATACAAAAACACCATTACCAGTTATAACATCATATGAAACATATCATATCAAGATCAATTCTGATTACGCACCAATTCCATATTATCTCATTATTTCAAAAACAGCCATTGTCACAACATGCATTCAGTGATAAACGCATTCTCTATTTCATATAAGTGTATTAAAGCACCTTTAATACGAGTTTCTATCTAAGGTACAAATGCACCTATCAACATAACATCCATATATCAATCATCATAAGTTATCATAATTGACTATGTAATAAGCCACCAATATAACTGTTAACAATTCCTTTCGCAACCATGAACAATCCTATTTTAAAATAGCCATGAGTACAGTATGCATTCAATAATGAACTAACCCCTAACACGTATAATTATATCAAGGCACATAATATCATATTCCTATCTATGAAACAACAACCACATAACAACACCGCACACTTATTATAATTTATCTGCATAGCCAGATATCCTGTATTCAAACTAAGCACATAAACATTCACATATAACTTGCCTTGATGAGTTTTTATATCAAGGTTCTCGCGTTATAGTTGCTTAAACGACTGGCAAATCCCCGGTTCTTGATATTACCGCGAATTCCTGAATTTACAATATAATACGAAATTGGCCATAACTTTTGATATACATATCAAAATCAGGATATGTAAAGTTCCAGATGCTCGTAAGAGAATTCCTCACCTTATGAAATAGGCCACAACTTTCCATAAATTACGAAATTTGTGCAGAATTTCCGGTAGTGTTCTGTTTTGCCCTAAACTTCAAGATTCCACTTCCAAACTTCAAATCCACCTCACCTACACCTTCCACCATACCAATTAAACTCTTATTGACCCCACTTATGTCCTAAATACCACTTTTGAGCAAATAGGATGTTATTGACAAGAAAAGAAACTTATGGCTTCTATGATGATGTAGAAATCAAGCTTACACACACAATAATGACAGCCTTCAACTCTAATCAAGCACGGCTGGCCAAGATGAAGAACCGATGGTGATAGTGGTGGTGCACCTTAACAAGGGTGGCGGTGGAGAGGTGTTCTTGGCGATGGGAGCAAGGAGGAGCAAGGTGGTGATAGTTGTTAATGGTGGTTCGGTGATGACAAAGAATATGGAGGAGGGAGCCGGCCATAAAGGAGCAAGGAAAGGAATGGAGAGCTAAATAAGAGTCTAGAGAAAGTTAGGAGAAATATCTCCTTTTAAAGATAAGCTTGCTTTTAATTACATAAGACAAAATACTATTTTGTCTTGTAGTGCATATATTATGAAAAATATAATTTATGTGGGTGTTGAATTAAAATATCCCATTGAGTATACGGAAGTAATCCCAGTATCGATATGAATCTGTATTCAAAAACCCTCAACGATATTCCTACCACAACTTCTAGTAAGAAAACATGTCAAAAATTACCGATCAAAATTAATTATTAATTTTCACTTCATTGGGGTATTTCATTTTTTGTCTGTAAATCAACGACATCGTAGAAGTTGCCACCAAGTACCTAAAACTGAACTGAGTTCAGCATTTTTACCTCATATCTCTTTGACAACGTATATCTCTCCTCTAGTATTTTTGCCACATTTGGTGGTAATCTGTTCACACCTTTTTCTGTCTTTTCCTGCCGCTCATTAAACTATTTGGATAGTAAATCCCTGATGTACTCAAGGAGGGCAATAATCTAGTACGACCGAGTCTTTTTAAGTACTGCGTTTAATGTTTCTGAGCTATTTGTAGTCATAATATTGTATATGTCTCCCTTGCAATGTGCTCTAGACCATTAATTCATTGGTTGAAGTCTTTGTGACAGTTTTTCACTGTCACCATTAATTCATTGGTTAATGCACTAGTACAAAATGGCAAGTTTACTACGGTTCCAAATACATATATTACTACGGTTGTCAACCGTAGTAAATGTGGCCGTTATAAACTTGTTTACTACGGTTACAGATTTACTACGGCCGATTTACTACGGTTCGGTAACCGTAGTAAATATACTATGGTCGTCGTTTAACCACGGTCGTTATTTTACTACGGTTACAGATTTACTACGGTTACCAATTGACTACGGTTACCTGTTTACTACGGTTCTCGAACCGTAGTAAACAGGTAACCGTAGTAAATAGGTGACAACCGTGGTAATTTGACATGTCATAAATTTGTTTCAACCAAAGCAACCGTGATAATTTTACATGTAGTTAAACTGTTACAACCGTAGTAAAAGGTAATAAACCGTGTTAAATGTGCACATAGTATATTTGTTTAAACCGTAGTAAAGGGATTGATTCACCCGTAGTAAAATGTTTACAACTGTAGTAAAATGTCATCGTCGTTAGTTTGTTACAACCGTAGTTATATTGTATGTCCCATTTATTGGGTCACCATTATAAACAATATGATGGATATATAAATCTGATCGAATTTTATATCATTTACCTATGACAAACAATTCCAATGAACATCCGACAACCATCCAAATATAATTAAACATCGTTCACAATATCGATCATGTAACAACGTAACTAGCTTGGTCATCAATTCAATAAATCACTAATATCCTCTAAACTAATTAATGTTTTCTAATAATATCACTTGCACAATTTGACAAATTAAAAGATCAACCTTTGTACAAAAGTAATCCATTGATCTCCAACCTCATCTATTTTGTCCTTGGACAGTGGCTTCGACCCAATCGGTTCTGGATAGCCTCGGCCAGCTTCATTTTGAATTATTGCTTTATTTTCCCTAAAAGGTGAATTCCACATAAGAAGCTCAAAATTCAACATATATTGTAGGATTACATAATTGTAGAAAAATTAGCTAAAGAAACCACAAAGAGATGAAAACTAAAATGATATGAGAACCTGAAAGAGCAAAAAACATATCTTAGACTTATATTCTTCAAATCAGAAAACAAGGAAAATGATATGGGAATGCAAACCCATGAGAAGCTGATGATAAACCTAACACTCTTCCTAGAAGCCTAGATACATCTTACCAAAGTCAAGATTATTTATTTTATGATACAACTTTTATCTATAACACACAAATCAGGTGGTCCAAGAGTATCATGTGTTTAGCAAGCACCTTGACTTATTATTGCTATAGTGTATAGATACCGTGTTGAATAAATGAAGCCTACTGGTTAGAACTGATCTGATGTTTTCTTTAAGTGCGTACTACAACTGACTCCACTTCTCAAAGTGACATGGTCTAAGATTAATCTAATCTTGCCTTGTAGATGTGTCATTAAAACATAGCAAATAACATGGTCCCTTCCTTTAGTCAACTATCCTCCCCTCACAAAGAAAATATATGATTTGCAACAATACAATTACAATTTAGAAGCACAAAGTTTATTGAGGAGGGATTACCTGAAGAGTCAAAGCACTTGTATGCTTGGTGACCAGGTTGTTTGTCAAATTGACAAAGTGCTAGCGATGAATTGAAAAGAAGGTACCAAACAATCTTAATGTCACGCCTTGCAAGGCATACAGTGATAACAATCACATCTTTCCCCATTATCAGTACAACAGGAACAAGACAGACAACAACAATTTGTGCCATGTACAATAGAAGATTCATAGAGTTGAGTTCCTCCCTGAAATACACAAACTGAGATAGCTCAATCTAACTGCCAATAGAGCATCACATTTTTTAGGGACAGGAACAAGGCAGACAACACCAACTGGTGCCAGAAATTCAGAGGTGTTTACTGACCCTTCAGAAGATAATAAAATCCCTTGAAGTACTGTTTTCAATGCCCTTGCAGCAGTAGCTCCAACACACACTATGAACCCAAATAGGTGAAAACTGGGTTCTCCCTGCAGGAAAATACATAGACACATTCTAACACAATTCACCTCATGTACATGGTTTGATAAGTATTGTAATTTGCAACCAAATGAAATCAGTGCACACTAATATAATACATATAGAACAAGACAAAAAAGGGAAACCTAACACCCTATCACAAACATATCAAGAACAATAAAAGAATTGTAATATGCATAACACTATTTCCTGCTCTTTTTTACTTTCTCTACTGGGAATTATAGAGAATAAAATTTACTTGCTATTGATTACTGAACGCATAATCTGTGAGCCAGTAACTGAATCCTCAGATCCTCAAGACTGGCATTGTCGGTGGTATCTAAAACAGCAGGCACATTGAGCCCTAACAACGCCTCAATCAAAGGCCTTGTTATTAACCCAAGCACTTGTTGCGTCAGGCCATAAGTATATAAGTAGCTTGATTGAATGCAAGATTAAATGTCAGTAAAGGCTATCTATAATCAGAATAGATACAGGAGAAGCCAGTTCAGAACCTAATATAGATTTACAGGAAGCCAATTCATAACCTAATAAAAGCACACAAATTTAGAGCTCTAGCCTGCAGGAACCAAAATCGAGCCCTGTAGGAACCAAAATTTAAAGGTGGAATGAGAATTACCAACCTGGAACGAAAAGCAATCCACACAGCCGCCTAGAACGAGAGTTTCTGAGCACGAACTGGATCGAACGGATGCAACCAAAATTGAAATCTAGATGGAGACGATGTAGGGATTGCAAGCAAAAACGATAATTACCAACCACGGCAGCCGGTGAACGATGGATGGAGATGATCTGGAACGAGTTGGTGGAGACGATGGGTGGATCCGGTGAACGATTGTTAGCAGCAGCGGCACGGTGGGTGCGGTGGTCGCGATCTAGGATCGTGGTGGGGCTTTCCGGTGGTAGAGAGAAACAGAGGGGGGTTCCGGTGTGGTGAGGGCGGCTCCAATGGCGGGTTGTATGGTCCGGTGGGGGTGAATTTGGTACGACACGGAGGTCCGGTTCGGTTGGTGGGACGCGCCGGTGCTGGGTGGTGGTCGGTGGTGAGGGGAGTGGTGAAGGAGTGAGAGAGAAGGGAGAGATGGTGGGGTGAGAGAGGAGGGTAAGGGCTATCGGCGGGGGCATGCAAAAGAAGCAGAGGGTGGGTAGGGTAGGAGAAAGGGTGAAAGAAAAGAAAACCACTTTTTTTTTAGGAAAACAAATTACCACGGATTCCAGCAAATGCGGTAAATAAGGTGAATAAACACAATCAACCGTGGTATTTTAACAGTTGATTATCATGGTTGTGACAATGTAACTCATATTACCCATTTATAACATAAAATAAAAGAACCGTGGTATTCTAACAGTTTATTTTACTATGGCTCTCCCACAACCGTAGTAAAAAGTATGCATAAAAATCACGGTTATTAAGAGAACCATAGTAATTTAACCATGACAATAAAATTACTACGAAAAACATTGAACTGTGGTATTGTAGTAGTTTATTTACCTTGGTTTTCCCATAACCGTAGTAAAAAAGATGCATAAAAACCACGGTTGTTCATAGAACCGTAGTAATTTCACCATGACAACAAAATTACTACGAAAAAATACGGGACCGTGATATTTTAGCAGTTTATTTACCACGGTTGTCACATAATCGTAGTTAAAAAGATGCAAAACAACCACGGTTGTTCATAGAACCGTAGTAATTTAACCATGATAACAAAATTACTATAAAAAAATACGGAACCGTAGTATTTTATTAGTTTATTTACCACGGTTGTCACATAACCGTAGTAAAACAGACGCATAAAAATCATGGTTGTTCATAGAACCGTAGTAATTTAACCATGACAACAAAATTACTACGAAAAAACACGGAACCGTAGTATTTTATCAGTTTATTTACCACGGTTGTCACATAACCGTAGTAAAAGAGACGCATAAAAACCACGGTTGTTCATAGAACCATAGTAATTTAACCGTGACAACAAAATTACTACGAAAAAACACAGAACCGTAGTATTTTATCAGTTTATTTACCACGGTTGTCACATAACCGTAGTAAAACAGACGCATAAAAACCACGGTTGTTCATAGAACCGTAGTAATTTAACCATGACAACAAAATTACTACGAAAAAACACGGAACCGTAGTATTTTATCAGTTTATTTACCATGGTTGTCACATAACCGTAGTAAAACAGACGCATAAAAACCACGGTTGGTCATACAATCGTAGTAAATTAACCATAACAACAAAATTACTACGAAAAAACACGGAACCGTGGTAATTGTGTCCGTAGGGGAAGCCCCTTTTTGTACTAGTGATGGCAGTTTTTGTGACAGTTTATGGTGATTTGCATTGTTTTATGCTTTGAGTTTGTGACATGTAGAATCTATCTTGTACTAAACAAGGTTTGTGTTCTTCGTCAACTGCATCTCGTTCCTCCGACAAAACAAACTAAGCAAAGTATCCAGTTAATGATTTAGCTGTTTTATACTTTGATTTCTATTTGAAATCACGCGAACCTGTAGCAGATAATCATTGAAGTAGTTCTATCACAGTGTTAGATAAATACCTTGATCGATTGTATTCTACGCTGATAGTTCTCGATGAATTTTGTTTTCGATTGATTACTTATTGTCGTCTTCCACGTTGTTTGTTGTCGTTTTCGTTAGTTAATTGATTTCTCTTAGTTGATTGAGTTTCCTGTCGAGAAACCAGACGCCATTGAAGGTGTCTTCAGCTCTACGACGCGCGTTTTGTCTAGGTTTTTGTTTGGACTTCTGTCAGCGCGTGTTAGGTAGTTATCTAAGGGGTCACGCAGACAAATTAAGCTTGTTTGGGTGTATTAGCTTGATTTCAATCATATAAAGGGGTTACTTAACCTGAGGAGGGTTAAATATTTTCATTAAAATATTAGAATTGCTCTAAAAGCCCTTAGCATCGTCCCAGGAAAAGTGGGAATCAAGGAAATGTCTCGTACACACATGCATTAAGGGCTGTTTGGTGGCTTAAAAATTTGCCTTACCTTCGTTCAAAATGACGCCGTTTCATTGCCCCTCCAAATGCGTACCTTTGTTGCAATTGTACGAAGCACCACGCGTCGCGCGCTGATTGGCGCTTCATCGGACGACCAAGATTTATTCATGGCGTTCGATAATATTTTTTTTATAGAAATCATTTTCCAAAAAATTGGGTTGTTACAAAAATTACCATAATTCCAATTACATTTTTCTTTATCTATAGGTATCCATTTTGAATATATTTGGTATATTTTAATATTTATTTTTTTATCTATTTTGGGTATCATTAAGTAAAAATAAATCATTTTTTATTACTTTTGGCTGTTTAAATAAAATAAATACCAATTTCATTTCTTTATATGAAAATGACATCGTAAAGAAATTTTATGAATGAATTTTGTCAAATTTTAATATAATTAAGCCCAAATAAACCATATTATTATTTAGGATAGTTTAAAATTATAAATATATACTAACTAGTATTATTGATATCAAATTATGGTGGGAGTAATGTTATTATGACAATTGATATTAATGTTTTAAGCTTTTGCATGCATGTCATGAAATAGATAACGACAATTGATTTAGCAAAATAGAAAAACAAAATGTAAATGATTTTTTTATTTGCCTATAAATAAGATGTAGTGGTCATTGCTATGGTTCACGTGTATTTGTGAGAAAAGTGTAAAGTGTTTCATTATAAATAAAAATAGGAGTGTTTCACATATATCGCGTTCTTTCTTTTGTTTGTTTGCTCTATTAAGTTGACGCGTTCTTTAGATAGTCAAAGTCTTGTAGAGACACCTTTCCCTTCGCTCACTTAAAAGCGCGAGAACCAGTGATAACAGGTTTTCGTCGTGTAAAAACTGCTATGCAAAATATCCAAACAAACCCTAAACCGTAGTCCTAGGTAAGTAAAGGTCGAACCCACAGAGAGGCGAATTCTGTCTATGTATGCAAATTATGTGTCAAAGTAACCAAAGGGGGGTTTTGTTTGTTTTGTAAGTTCTAAACATGCAAAGGTAAACAAGCGAAAGAGTTGTGAAATCAGTGATGGGAAAAGCACTTAGTCAAACAACATTCACTATTCGTATGACAAGTTGATCATAGATAATCATTCAAAATCTCATGCAATGGAAATTCCAATTCCTTTTCAGATATAACTAATAGCACAACCAGATACTATTAGCACTAACTAATTAAACAACCCTGAAACTATCAAGATTTAGTCTAATAGCAGCGTTACGGATAGGAATATAGTTGGATACAATTCTAGCATAAAACAACCAGCTTTTATCCTAGAATGTAAATCAGTTCTCTTCTGCATAAGACTAGCACAACCAGATACTAGTACGATGCAGTTGGTACTCTGAAATAGATATGCTCAACCAGTAACAATCTAAATCTAGCAATAGATCAATAAAAACAAACCCTAGTTGATCAGACTAGAAATTATCAATATCAATCATAAGCAATCAAGCAAGAGAATAGATAAAATCCATGCAATAGATTAAGAACGAGAATCTCACAACTGAATCAAAACGAAAGCTTCAGCGTCTGACTAAGCCAGGGAGGCTTAGTTCTTCATAACAAATACGTAGAATGAAAATTAGGGTTCGAGAGATATCAAACAAGTCTTTCTCTCTACCCTTAAATACTAAAGGAAATAAAATCTGAAATTAACCTAAAACGAAATAATAAAAAATAAATAAAATAATGCAAAATAAAGCAAATAAGGAAATGGCTCGGCGGACTTCTGAACAGCGGCAGTGGGCGCTGCAACCTCCATGGCGGGCGCCGTAATGGCGGCGGGCGCCGCATTTCCACGGCGGTCGCCCTGACCAAGTCGTAGCCATCGTTGTTGGGAGGGTTTAGGCGGCGGTCGCCATGGCTTCTACGGCGGGCGCCGTAAGGTACTTCCTCCGAAGTCTTCGTCTCTTCAGCTCCTTGGCGTCTACTTCTGGTGGCTTCCTCCTCAGTGTCTACTATGATCTCCAAAACGGCTCAAACACCTCCAAATACACCAACTTCGCCCCCAAACGCCATACACATGAATGTGTCTAAATCTACCCGAATGACACCAATAAAACCTCTAATGACTCTTGGTTAAGCCTTATAAAGTAGTGCTTATCAACCAGCAATTGCCAAACTCACACATCTCATTCCTCTCTTCTTAATCTCTCATCTATATCTTATAACCTCTCATTCCTCTCTTCTAATCACTCATCATGAATAAAAAACATTGTGACATCCCAAATAACTTTCAAGATTTATCATTAGATTCATATGATCCGTTTAATATGAAGTATTATACGCAAATCCTCTCAAATAATTCACAAAATCAAAACACAACCGGAGGTGCATCTCGATCAATGGAGATCCCAAGCTTCAACACTCAACCTCAAGATGTTGTTAAGTCACCCGAACAAACTCCACGTAGTGGTCGTGGTCGTGCTGCTCGTGATGGTTATGCCGGTGACACCCCTAAATCCACAAAATGCCTCTAGAGTAAGTTTGGCGATTTGCTCCTCATCAGTGGGTACTTAAACATCACTAAAAACCCCGCAATAAACAAAAAACAAACCGTCGATTCATTCTAAAAGCGAGTTCAAGCCTACTAGAACACTTATAATCAACTAGATCAAGGTGAGTAAACTATTAAAAGTGTTAAGCAAAGATGACATACGTGTAACCCTGTTGTGAATAAATCTATTTCTGTGTATCATGATGCATGTATTGATAAAAAAAGTGGGGAGTCAGAGTATGACTTTATCCAGAAGGCACATGAGATCTATATCAATGATGTAGTTAAGAGGTTTTTATATGAGAATGCATGACATGCTCCTCGGTACGAGCCAAAATGGAGTCATTTTTATCTAAACCAGGCCAGCAGGATGAACCCAAGCTCGGGAAGTGCCTCAAGCTCGAAAAGATCAATGTCTGACATGGAACGTTCTAATCAAGATACTCCAACAAGTGTTCTCACTTGGGTTTTTCAGCATCCTCAGGGCATCAAGGCGGTTAAACAACAACAACAATTGACCCAGTAAAGTCCCACCAACGGCAGGATCTGGGGGGTCCAGATGTACGCACCCATACCCCGAAGTAATTCGAGAGGGTGTTTCCTGATAAACCCAAAAAGAGACTGACACACAAGCAGAAAATAACCAAAACCAAACCAGAGAAACACTTCATGTCCATATCAATCCTCTACCCTAATATTTTCCCTCCAAAGCTTTCTGTTCTGAGCCATGTCCTCTGTCAGTGTCAGGAGAGTCAGATCATGCTTAACTACCTATTTCCAACTCTTTTTCGGTCGACCTCTACCTCGACGAAAATCACTGAGCAATAACCCTTCACATCTACGTATTGGTGCATCAGGCTGCCTCCTCTGCACATGCCCAAACCATCGGAGTCTAGATTCGCGCAACTTGTCTCTAACGTTTTCCACTCCAATCTTCTCTCTAATTGATACATTTCGGATTCTATCCAACCGGGTATGTCCGTACATCCATCGTAGCATCCTTATCTCTGCCACCATCAGCTTCTGTTCTTGATCTTTTCTCACCGGCCAACACTCTGCACCATACAATAACACCGGCCTAACTATCACCTTGTAAAACATACCCTTTAGTTTGAGTGGCACTTTCTTGTTGCATAAAACGCCTGATGCGCCTCTCCATTTTTGTCAGCCCATCTATATTCTGTGCTTAATATCTGCATCTATACCACCGTCGCTTTATATAAAAGACCCCAAATACTTGAAAGTCTCCTTCTTCGGGACGACCTCCCTACCAAGCTGCACTTCTGCCCCCGTCACATCGCCTCTACCAAAGATGAACTCAACATACTCTGATTTAGTCCTACTCAACTTAAAGCCCTTGGACTCGAGCTTCTCCCTCCAAAGTTCTAGCTTACTGTTGACCCCATTCCTAGTCTCATCCACTAGCACAATGTCATCGTATGCAAACAGCATGCACCACGGTACCTCACCCTGTATTGTCCCTGATAGCACATCCAACACTACAATAAATAGGAACGGACTTAACACCGACCCTTGGTGCAAATCGACGTCGACCCGAAAATACTCTGTGTCTCCTCCTGGGGTACACACGCTAGTCAAAGCACCCTCGTACATGTCTTTTAGGATTCTAATATACGAGCCTGATACTTGCTTCGCTTCCAGGCACTCCCAAATTAATTTTCTTGGCACTCTATCATACGTTTTCCCCAAGTCAACAAAGACCATATGTAAATTTCTCTTCCTTTCCCGATATGTCTCTATCAACCTCCTTAGTAAGTGAATGGCTTCCATAGTCGACCTCCCCGACATAAAACCAAACTGATTTTCGGACACGCTTATAAGATTTCTCAACCTTACCTCTACTATTCTCTCCCACACCTTTATTGTGTGACTAAGGAGTTTGATACCCCTATAATTGTTGCACTATTGCGCATCACCCTTGTTCTTATATAACGGAATCAACTTGCTAAGCCTCCACTCTTCGGGCACTTTTGTTGTCCTGAAGATAACATTGAAGAGTGTCGTGAGCCACTCTAAGCCTTTTACCCCCAAGCACTTCCAAACCTCAACTGGGATCTCGTCTGGTCCTACTGCTCTCCTGCTCCTCATCCTACGGATTGCCTCTTTTACCTCCTCCTTTGAGATGCGTCTGCAGAAACTATTTACGGTCCGACCTTCTGTATCGTGGTATGCTACGGGTGCACCGTGTCCGTCGTTTAGCAGTTTGGCAAAGTATTGTTGCCACCTAAGCTTGATGTCCTGGTCGTCTACTAACACCCTTCCTTCTTCATCTTTAATACACCTCACTGTGTCTAGATCAAGGCGGCTAAACGAAAGGGAAAAAAGTGGCATCCACAAGTTGTGCCGATGATGAATAAGATAAGTTTTTGAGAGAAAAGCTGGTCATTTGTGATAGAGTGCATGAATTGGCGATGGGAAATGAGGCCCGAAAGAGCGAGAAGCAAACACATTTTCTTCATATCAAGAACATCAATTTGGAACAAAAGAACATTGAGTTGGAATAGATGAAGATTGAGGAGAGGAACAGGAAGCGGGACATGCTCGAGAATCTGATGGGGAAAATTAATCTTCCACCGCAGGAAGAAGCTCTCAAGATGCAATTGATGCAACAATTCGTTGGTTAAGTATTATCCATCTAGTGTTTTTTTTGCCTTGCATGTTTTTATTTCTGAATGAATGTTTCATCTTATAATGCATGTTTCATCTTATAATGTATGTTTCAATATTGTTATGTATCTTTCAATCTTGTAATGCATATTTCAATATTGTAATGCATCTTTCGATTATGTAATGCACTTTGCTTAATGTAGTGCACGTTTATGTATGTGATAACTTCTTTGGAGTGTTGCATGTGATAGCTTCTGCAAAGTCATTTCATCTACAAAGATAACAAGTAAGTCATGTGGTTTGAAAATCATGCAGAGAGATGCTTAAAAGGGTTGCATTTGCAAACATTACATGTGATACCATGCTTTTTCCTTTTTTTGGACTAAGCATAGAGATGCTTAAAAGGGTTGCAAGTGATAGCAATTCATGTGGTCTAAAATCATGCAAAGAAAGCAATTTATTGCATCTACAAACATAGCATGTGATACCATGCTTTTTCGTTTTTGGACTAAGCATAAAGATGCTTTAATGGGTTGACATTTGCTAGATTTTTATGTGGTCTAAAATCATGCAGAGAAAGCAATTTATTGCATCTGCAAACATAGCATGTGATACAATGTTTTTTCATCTTTGGACTAAGCATAAAGATGCATTAATGGGTTGACATTCGCTAGATTTTCATGTGGCCTAAAATCATGCAGAGAAAACAATTTATTGCATCTATAAACATAGTATGTGATACCATGTTTTTTTTGTTAGAGATGATTTAATGTCTTGTGACAAGGCTTTTGTCGTATGTACCTATCAAAGAAACCTTAAAAACCCAACTAATGTAGTCTGGCAAGTAAGGGTCAAACCCACAGAGAATCAAGCTATCTATCATGTTTGCAGAAATCGTTTATCAACAGTAACAAATGGGGGTTTTGGCTTTTTGTTCTAAACTATGAAATTAACTAACAGAAGTAACAAAGATGTAAACATATATCGACGAAAGAACTCAGCCAGACAGATATCCACACTTCAGTTTAATTGGTTGATCATCGATTATCTCTAGTCATGTAACCCAATGAATGTTCAAATTCCTTTTCTTAAGTTTATTAACAGAACAACTAGACCTTGATAATACTAATTATCAAACAATCAAGAAACTATCAAGATTCAATTCAATAGCATCAGTAAGTTCCAGAAATTTTAGCAGATACATGCAACATAAAACAATCAGTTCAGCAAATCAATTCTCTTCTACATAAACTATCACAACTAGTTCTAGAAGATCGTAGTTGCTACTCTGAATCAGATATTTCAACTAGAAACATTCCAACTCTAGCACAAGAATAATACCAATGACCACTAGTTGATCAGACTAGTATAATCAGTAAAACTCAAAGAGATTAAGCATAAGAGAATCAATAACATTCAAAGGAATAGAACAAGAGTTATAATCTTACAACTAAATCAAACGAAGGCTTCAATTGTCTGACTAAGCAAAGGAACTTAGTTCTTCATAGTCTTGCAAAACACAAAAGCTCTCAATGAAAACGTAAACTGCCGTTCTGATAAATGATATCCAAAACCCAATGAAAACTTAGTCTTTTTAACCTAAGTGAAATCGTCTAAAAATAATAATAACTGAAATATAATAAAATAAAATAAAGGAAATGAAATAACAAGAGAATCTGCATGTGAAATCTTCCGCATCGGGCTCGACTTGCAAAGCCCCGATCGATACCTTCGTGGCCGCACCCGCGGCTTCCTCTTCCTGGCACTTCAGCGAATTCCTTCTTGGCCGCGCCCGCTGCCTCCATTCCTCGCCTGCGGCTTACTCTTCTCCGCACCTCTAAGCTCCAAAACTCACTAAAATCATCACTTTCTCCACTACTTCTCTACTGCTCCATCATTCTAAATTATCTCCTAAGCCCACACAAATGGTACCTAATAATATAGTAACAGCTCCTATTTACGCACTACAAAGTAGAGCGTATCAAATTCCCCCATGCTTAGACCTTGCTCGTCCTCGAGTAAGCTAATAGGAACCTACTCCACCAATGAAATACCTAAAGTCTCAGTAAGCACAACAAAATTCTCCACTAAGAACCGCCCCTACTCATGAATCTCTAGCAACACCAACACAGCAACGCAGCACACAAGCATCAAGGGAAGTAGATTACTTCCCCCATGCTTAACCCGAACTCTAGTATGTGAATGAAACTTTCTAATCCTAGCTCCAATCTATCCCCTTATAACTACAGAGTGACCTACCCGAAACCTCCTTATTGCTCCACCACTTATGTCGCCACGCCAGAAGAATGAATGAATCATATTAATCACTCTAATTTTTTTTCACTCATACTGCCTAGGCGCCCTTTCGGGTTTTCACCTAGCCACTCATTTCATTTTTCTTAGATGGGTGATGTGACTAAAACCTATCCGCAAGTGTACGATATCAGTTGTAGTAGTCAAGTGTCGATCCCACAGAGACCAATGTAATATTAATTGAAACGCTACCAGTGAACTAGGCCGAAAATATATGAGATTGGATAAACTAATAACTAATAAAACAAATAAAAAGGATAAAAATCAGTGGGATAAATGTGTCTAAGGTTAAGGATCACCGCAACAATGCAATAGTAAGTAAAATCACCATTCACCTGAATCTAGTCCAAATTATTTGAAGGTAGGCTATCTAAGGTAATCTACTAACTCCTTTCAGACAATAGTAAACGTGCCTGGATTAAACTAACAATCGCTGTCGCGCAGAGCTAATCTCATCCAAACCCTTTAACGCGCTTAGAGTCTAGGAATAAACTGAAATAACATTCGATGTCGCGCTCCGCTAATCCAACTCAAACCTAGCACATCTACGATAGCCTATTAATCCTCAAGAGTAATTCAGTTGTTGTCGCACAAGTAACATTCAGGTTCAATTCCTAGTAGTCTAATAAAGTAATCTCCTTTCAGACTCATACCCTATCTGAGTTATCTATTGAGGTTATCTCCTTCCAGACTCAAACTTAATAGAAACCTAATTGACATTCATCAATTGCATTAAGAACTCTAGGATTGAATCAAACAAGGTTTCAGATTTCAATTCAGGCAAATAAATAATTCTAATTACATACGCATCGTCGGGATCACCATAACCCTAGAACTAGAAATTTAGCCAAGCATGATCGAAGATAAATAATAGATTAAACTAGCTATCAATATGCATAAATTATTCAACAAAAATAAGAGATAAGAAAACTTAATCTCAATGTCAAAATAATTCAAACGAAAGCTAGAACATTAAGGACAATCTTCAATCCATGCCAAAGGACAAAATTCCTTCATGAAGTTCCACTCCCTCTGCCTGCGGCAGAGAAGCTCTCCCCCTCCAAAACTCCCCAAAACCCCAGCCAATATCATCCCCCTCCATGATGTAATCTTCTCCTCCATAAATTGCATGCGTGTCGTCCCACGTGAAAGGCTTTACAAGCCCAATAGGCCCACCAACCATAATCCGTAATCAGCATCAATAGGCCCACTTAGTTCATTCTTTAAATCATCACGTGGGCTTCTAAAATTCGGGTGTCGGTCCAACTCTAATTTCTTTTATTTGTTGCCTTCCAAAATAGCCATGAATCATCTTTAAATTATACCTAGAATACCTGAAATCACAAAAGTACGAGTGTAGACTCCGAATACAAAATAATGCAAAACTAACAATAAAATATATAAAATATACATGCAATTGAACTATTTCAATATGCAACTAGACTCCTAAAATATGTATAAAATGGATGTTATCAAATCCCCCAAGCTTAAACCTTGCTTGTCCTCAAGCAAGTACATAACTAATGAGTCCGCAAAATATACAATGGTTGTTGCAATCCAAGAGACAAGTGAGGATGACCATGAAAGTCCAAACAAATGACAACTTCCTAGCATGCTTCTTAATCAATGACAAGATGAAATTAGTTCTTCTACTCTAGACCTCACCAAGATAAATATAAAGTCACTCACACTCATGTGTTTAGGATATGTATTTCGCTTAATTCTCTACTTTGAATGCTAACTACCATAAGCTTGCAACAATATCTAGATCTCCACTGCTAGAGACAATGCAAAACACAATCATGAGACATATAAACAGGGTTGTAATGGGGCCAAGGTATTTTGATAGGACATGGATAAATTTTGGCCATATGGTGCTAAATCCAGGGAAAAGAACTTCACAAAAATAACACCAAGCATAAACTGATTTTACAATAAGCTCAACAATAACCCAAAGTTCATCATTCTATCTACGCACTTCTTTTCTTCTTCTTCATTTTTTTTTCTCTTTTTTTTTTAGTTTTTTTTAGTTTTTTTTTTAATGAAAAAGAAGGAAGCAAACTTTTATGAACCGAATGGTATAAAACCTTACAATCAATTTCTAATGATCACCCAACATTTTATGCAACTCCCTCAAGCTTAGTCCACTTCCACGTTAAGCAAACAAAAGTTCAATCCCCTGGATGGGAAGGATATATAAATAGGCTCGGATGCTTTTGTGGAGCTTTCAAAGAATAGGCTTTAAGGCTTAAAGGGCTTCAAGAAGAGGGAAAAAATATTAGGGTGGTCAAGGATAATATAGGCTCATGAAAAATAATGTCTCAATCAAAATGTAATGCACATTAGTCCTATATGCAGTCTCGAAGAGGTATTGAAGCAAGTTCTAGAGATAACAAGCAAAGAGAGATCACACAAGAAAAATTAGAGGACTTATGCAATTGTAGTCCAAGAAAAGCTAACAAGCTCACCAGGACATTTTGTCTAGAGTATCGGTCCTAACACATCTTAATCAAAGTCCACATGCTCAAGTCATTGTCAAAGGTTTGATCAATCATATCATGCTCATAATGCAATTGCAACATTAACAACCAAGACATATTAAGGAGATTCACAATCATGTACCGTTATAATGACCCACAAAGGAATAAACAGGAGAACATATCAAACATCCAAATGCAAATATGCAATGCAATGCATGAGAAAAAAAATGTCATGCAAAAAAAAGAAAAAATTACACTAAAATGCAGACGGAGCTCCACATGGAATTATCACTCCCCCAAGCTTAAAGTCTACATTGTCCCCAATGTAGACATAAAAGAAAGAGGAAAAGAAACTCACCAAATAAATCAGGCAATCATGCATCTTCACTCTATGCTCCAGGTTGTCAAAAATTGGTACAAGTGTAGAAGAATTTTCATCAGCATCCTATCTTCCATCTTCCAGTAGCACTGTACACACATAAATAAAACAAACCCCACACACAAGACTACACACATCCCAGCAATTATAAGATATAACAATGTAAGTATATGCTTAAGACGAACTCAAACTCATAGTCAACACCAAAAAAGCTGATCATAGGCCATCACGCCAAGATTATATCCAATGTCTATAACGGACTTGTTAATCCACCATCAACAAACCAAACACCATATAAGCAATCATTAGAAGGTATCCACAAGAGAGAATCACACCAAAACCAACACAAATATAATAAGTTCAGTTCAGTATAAATCAATTCAACCAAATTAAAATTAACCAACCCAATATACATGCTTATATATATAATGTGAAATCAGAGGCAATGAACGGCAACATATAAGCACATGTAAGGGTGAAGATAATCATACCGAGTCGAATTGAACACCGACAGTGAATGGCAACAGTGGTGATGCAACGCAAATGGATTTGCGGCTCGGCTGGGAGAGGGCGTATTTGGGTTCGCCGGTGGTTGGTGTGGGTGGGGGTGGCAGAGGAGGGTACGGGTAGATCTGGACATTGGTGTAGGGCGGCTCGGAGGTGGTTCGGTGCTGCTGGTTCGAGATGCGGTCGAGTGCGGCAGGTGCGGATCGAGTGATTGGAATAGAAGAGAGGTGGAGGGTGGTGTGGTGCGGTGGTTTGGTGGTGGGCCGGAGGTGAGGGAGACCGGTGTGGAGGAGCAGGAGGCCGGAGGTAAGAGATGGTGACGGCGGCAGACAGGGGAAACAAAGGAGAAAGAGAGGAAGGGAAGAGAAAAGAAAACAGGAAGGGAAAGTTTTTTTTTTTCAGCCAACAAATCGAAACTCGGTTGATAACTCGGCCGAGTTCTTGACCGAGTTTCTTTCTGTTAAGACAACTCGGTCGAAAACTCGACCGAGTTTCCCGAGTTTGTTGAAGTTTTTTTTTTTTTTTAAATAAGAAGAAGAAAAATATCAAAACAAAAATAATGACTTAGACTCACCAATAGAAATGACAACTAATATTAACAAATTGGTCCCCGGCAACGGCGCCAAAAACTTGATGTGGCTAAAACCTACCCACAAGTATACGGGATCAGTTGTAGTAGTCAAGTGTCGATCCCACAGAGACCAATGTAATATTAATTGAAATGCTACCAGTAAACTAGGCCGAAAATATATGAGATTGGATAAACTAATAAAACAAATAAAAAGGATAAAAATCAGTGGATAAATGTGTCTAAGGTTAAGGATCACCGCAACGATGCAATAGTAAGTAAAATCACCATTCACCTGAATCTAGTCCAAATTATTTGAAGGTAGACTATCTAAGGTAATCTACTAACTCCTTTCAGACAATAGTAAACGTGCCTGGATTAAACTAACAATCGCTGTCGCACAGAGCTAATCTCATCCAAACCCTTTAACGCGCTTAGAGTCTAGGAATAAACTGAAATAACATTCGATGTCGCGCTCCGCTAATCCAACTCAAACCTAGCACATCTACGATAGCCTATTAATCCTCAAGAGTAATTAAGTTATTGTCGCACAAGTAACATTCAGGTTCAATTCCTAGTAGTCTAATAAAGTAATCTCCTTTCAGACTCATACCCTATCTGAGTTATCTATTGAGATTATCTCCTTTCAGACTCAAACTTAATAGAAACCTAATTGACATTCATCAATTGCATTAAGAACTCTAGGATTGAATCAAACAAGGTTTCAGATTTCAATTCATGCAAAGAAATAATTCTAATTACATACGCATCGTCGGGATCACCATAACCCTAGAACTAGAAATTTAGCCAAACATGATCGAAGATAAATAATAGATTAAACTAGCTATCAATATGCATAAATTATTCAACAAAAATAAGAGATAAGAAAACTTAATCTCAATGTCAAAATAATTCAAACGAAAGCTAGAACATTAAGGACAATCTTCAATCCATGCCAAAGGACAAAATTCCTTCATGAAGTTCCACTCCCTCTGCCTGCGGCAGAGAAGCTCTCCCCCTCCAAAACTCCCCAAAACCCCAGCCAATATCATCGCCATCCATGATGTAATCTTCTCCTCCATAAATTGCATGCGTGTCGTCCCACGTGAAAGGCTTTACAAGCCCAATAGGCCCACCAACCATAATCCGTAACCAGCATCAATAGGCCCACTTAGTTCATTCTTTAAATCATCACGTGGGCTTCTAAAATTCGGGTGTCGGTCCAACTCTAATTTCTTTTATTTGTTGCCTTCCAAAATAGCCATGAATCATCTTTAAATTATACCTAGAATACCTGAAATCACAAAAGTACGAGTGTAGACTCCGAATACAAAATAATGCAAAACTAATAATAAAATATATAAAATATGCATGCAATTGAACTATTTCAATATGCAACTAGACTCCTAAAATATGTATAAAATGGATGTTATCAATGGGCTTACCAATCCTCACATCACTCTTTAGCCTCTTATTATCCCACCCTAATGTCGGTCCGGGCCCTTGAATTTTGCATAAGCCGCCCTTTCGGATTTTCAGCTTAGCCAGGCTTTTCTGAATTTTTTATTATTTTTTTTTATTATTATTCATCTACAACCAACAACAAGTAAAAATCCCTCTCCCATGCTTAAATATTGCATTGTCCTCAATGTAATGAAAGACGAAAATGAAAATATTGGGAAGAAAGAAAAATAACCATTAGGGCTGCCGAGGTGGTCCGCGTCTCGGACGTCGGGGCTGGCGAGGCGGTGGAAAATCATTGAAACAAGAGTCTCCGGTGCCAAAGCGGGAGGCAACGAGATCGATCTCATCATCCGTCGATCCCATATACTCAATGTTCTAAAAGTCACTAGGCGGGAGCTGGGCGGTGAGGGGGGGCCTAGCGCCTAGGTGACGTGGCTGAAGTCGTTATGCCTATCAAAGTAATCCTCAAAAACCTAACTAAGTATAGTAGGCAAGCAAGGGTCGAATCCCACAGGGAGGTAGCAATCTTTCTAAGTGCAACAGTTGTATGTTAATAGTAACAAAGGGGGGTTTTGGTTTGTTTATCAAGTAACAAAGTAAATCAAAGCAAATGATGTAATCACATGGTGAGAAGTAACTTAGCCAGACAAATATCCACCATTCATTTGATTGGTTGATCCTAGATTATCTCAATTCCTTCCTATGAATATTCCTGTCCCTATTCTGAAATAGTTATCAGTCCAACCAGTCCTGGTAACCCTAACTATCAAACAATCATGAAACTATCAAGATTCAATTCAATAGCAGCAGTAAGCATAGGAATTTACCAAGATACATGCAATACTTAACAACTAGTCAGTACTTGACATATAATCAATTCTCTTCACAATAAACATTCACAACTAGTTCTTGTAAATCGTGGTTGCTACACAAGATAAGAGATTTCAACTAGAAATATCCAAACCCTAGCAAAGTAGCAATAGATAAATACTAATATGAACTAGGTGATCAGGCCAGTCAAATCAGTAAGAATCAATGGGATTAAGCACAAAGAGAAAATATATAATCAAAGGAAAGGAAATAGAGTTATAATCTTACAACCAAATACAAACGAAGGCTTCAATCGTCGGACTAAGCAAAGTTGCTTAGTTCTTCATAGTCTTCAAAGCATAAAACTCTAAGGGAAAAATTGAACGATAATGAATAATGAAAAGGCTGCTAATGAAAACTAGGTTATAACCCTAGCAAAACCTAATACTAAAAGATAGGAAATAATATCTAAAATAAAATAAAATAAACTAACGGAAATAAAATAAATAAAATAAAATAAAACGAAGTATCGGACAAAAAGGAAATCCCGCTTCCGCGTCTGTGAACAGTATCCGCGACCGCAGCTTAATATCCGCGACCGCGGAAAACTCTCTGGAGCTTCGCTGCTTCTCGCATTATTCCGCGACCGCGGCAATGACTTCCTTGACCGCGGAAAACCTTTTGTTGCTCTTTTTCAGCTTCCGCTTCGGTCTTCTCTTGTGGCTTGTGTCCATCTTCAGTATGTCTTCATTTAATTTCTTCAAAACCACCAAATCAACATTCCTTCTCCACAACTCCATTCTCCTGACTTATGCTCTAAACACACATAAATGGTACCCCAAATACTAGTAACAGCTCCTAGTTACGCACTACAAAGTAGAACGGATCAAATTCCCCCATGCTTAAACCTTGCTCCTCCTCGATTAAGCTAATAGAAACCTACTCCTCCAATGAAATACCCAAGGTCTCAGGAATCACAACAAAACTATCTCCACTAAGAACTGCACCTAAACATGAATCTCCAAGTACCAACACATCAATACAACACAACACACAAGCTTAAAGGAAAGCAGAGTACTTCCCCAAGCTTGACTCAAATACCATAGAGTGAAAGTAACCATCTAATCCTAGCCTCCATCTATCTTCTTATACCTCCCATAGTGACCTACCCGAATCCTCCTTATATCACCTCTTCTTATGTCACCACGCCAGGAAAAATGAGGAATCCTAATAATCACTCTTCTTCTTTTCACTCATTTTGCCAAGGCGCCCTTTCGGGTTTTCACCAAGCCACTCATTTCATTTTTTCAATAGATGGGTTCACAAAACTCACATCACTCTTGACCAATTATTACCCCAGCCTAATGTTGGTCCAAGCCACCTTCTTATTGCCTAAGCCGTCCTCTTGGGTTTTCGACTTATCCCAGGATTTTCTTTTATGTCTTTTTTCATATTTTTGACTTTTTCAAATTTTTATTTTCTTTCTCAGACGACTAGTAAGTATAGATCACTCCCCCATGCTTAAATATTGCATTGTCCTCAATGTAATGAAAGACAAAAAGATGAAGCACAGGGAAAGGCAGAAAAGTACTCACACCGTCGCCGAGGTGGCCTGGATGTGGATGATGGGGCTGGTGGTAAAACATTGAAAACTCATGTCGTTGGTGTTGCGCGGTCCTTCTCAAATAAACTCCACATGCAACCAAATAGATCCACTGTAAGGTGTAGTGGTACATCAAAGAACCGGGGTTGCATGGGCCTTCAACGAACATAGAATGGGAGCCCGAATGTAATCGTGTTGTGGGCTCTGGTATTCCTCCTCGTCAGCTGTCGAATGTTGGGCCATCAACGGTGCCAAATACAAATGTGGGGCTAATGTTTCCTTCTTGGTAGCATGATGCGCACCGTTTCTCAAGGAAAAGCTCGGACTGCTAGGTCTTCAGTACCTCTCTTTTTTTCGATGTTTTTTTTTTAGGATGGGAGACTTACAGTGGCAAATCCGCGGTCGCGGAACATTTTTCCTCGGTCGCGGAACATTTTTCTGCGGTCGCGGAAAATCTTCTGGTGCGAGTTGAACACCATCTTCGAATATTAGCTTTGAGTCTCCTACCTGCAGGTTAGTCTAAAACAAAAACAAAACAACAATAATGAAAGCTAGAAAGGAAAGACAAGAAAAGAATTTTATACCTCGGGTTGCCTCCCGAGCAGCGCCTTGGTTAGTGTCGCGGCTCGACATAATGCCCTTCAGATCAACTTGGGTTGCTCACATCAACCGAACACTCGGGGTTACCATCAAGAGGGTGTCTCTTTGCATCATCGATGTTGTGCTCGACCCTCACCCCATCAAACTCCATTGTGAGCGAACCACTGCTCACATCAATCTTGGTATTCGCCGTTTTCATGAACGGCCAACCTAGCATCACAGGGGTTGCGTGTTTGTCTTGCCCCGTATCCATCACAAAGAAATCCGCAGGGAAAATCAGCTTATCAACATCTACCAGAACATCCTGCACGACTCCTTTGGGATACACATAGGACATATCCGCCAGTTGAATCACAGTCCCTGTCTTAATCAGTGGTCCAAGCTCAAAAGACTCGTATAGTGAGAGAGGCAGTACATTTATAGATGCACCCAAATCCAGAATGGCTTTATCGAACGTGGTGTCACCTATTTTGTAGGGAATAATGAACATGCCTAGGTCACTGCACTTCTTGGGCAACCGCTTTTGCAGCATAGCGGAGACATTCTCACTCACTTGGACCTTCTTCTTCTCTTTCACTGCTTTCTTTTTCTTAATCTTGCACAATTCCTTCAAAAACTTTGCATAGCGGGGGATGCTCTTAACTAGCTTGATTAAAGGAATGTTTACCTCGCAATTGCTGAAGGTCTCGAATAGTTCCTTGTCATTCTCCAGCCTTCTAGTATCCTTCAGTGCCTCGGGAAAGGGTGCGAGCGGTTTCAGCGAACTGAGCGGGGGAAAATCAGGACGAACATAATCATCGTGGACAACTTCGAGAGGATCTGGGTTGCCAGTGGAATTTCCGCGGTCGCAGATTTGCTTCGATAATTTCGTCTCCACCAGGAACATTTCCGCAGTCGCGGATTTCTGGCCGCGGTCGCGGAAATTCGCCGATTTTTGCTTCTCCTTCAGGGGTTTTTCCGCGGTCGCGGCTGTGCTCTCCGCGGTCGCGGATTTCTTTCTGTTGTCCACGAACTGCCTCGTCCTTTGCCTCCATCACTTCTTTCATCTGTGTTCCGCTCCTCAGTGTCATCGCACAGACATTCTCCCTCGGGTTGGCTACCGTTTGAGATGGTAGTTTCCCCGAATCCCGAGCTTCTAGTGCGCTCACGGCCAGAGAGATATGCCCCACCTGCTTCTCCAGGTTCTGAATACTAGACTTCATCTCTTGATTTTGTTGGGCCATAGTGTTTGCCAACGTCGAAACACTCTGAGTGAGAGACCTGATCATGTCATCACCGGACATAGACGAACTTGCGCTCTGGCCTTGAGGTCTAGGGTCACACTGGGCTCTAAATTGTTGTTGTTTATCCTCAAGCCGTTGAAATTGTTATTGCTGTTGTAAGAATTGTGGTGGCCTCTGGTGAAACTCTTGATCATCATGACCCTGAGAAGGATTCTGCTGGTTCCCGTACCTCAAATTAGGGTGATCTCTCCACCCTGGATTGTAGGTGCTGGAGTACGGGTCATATCTCAGCCTTGGAGGGCCGAAACCTCCAATAGCATTCACTTCAGCAGTGAGCTCCTGCAGCGTGGGACACGCATCAGTAGGGTGCATCGTGTCATAGCAGATTCCACAAGACTTGACTTGCTGTTGGTTGCCCTTCGTCATAAATCTCCTCATCCTCTCCTTCATCTCAGCCATCTCAGAAAGTAGTGAAGACGATGGCTGAGAATCTGCAGCCTTGACTGCTTGGGCGCTCGCCCTCTTGCTAAACTGTCTTGAGCCCTCAGATAGCTCAAAGAATATCTCAAATGTTGCAGCTGGCGTCTTGTTTAGAATATTACCGCCACAAGCTGCGTTCACCATTCTTCTCTCATAATCAAGGAGCCCACCATACAAATAAAGTACGAGGTCTTGGTCAGAATACTCATGGTAGGGACAGCTTGAGATCAACCTCTTGAACCTCTCGTAGTACTCATACAACGTCTCAGTAGCATGCTGCTCAATGTTGCTAATATTCCTCTTCAGGCTATTGAGCTTCGTTGCAAGAAAATACTTATCCAAGAAAGCTTTCTTCATTTTAGTCCATGTGTCTATGCTTCCTGGGGCCAAATAGTAGAACCAATCATTGGCCGAATCCTTCAAAGAGAAAGGAAAGGCCCTCAGCTTGATCTGGTCCTCAGTAACGCTTATTGGCTTCATACTGCTGTAGACAGCGTGGAATTCAGAAAGATGTTTGTTGGGGTCTTCTCCACTCATCCCATGGAAGTGGGGTAGTAAGTGAATCAACCCAGATTTGAGCTCGAAATTCACGCCATCCGCCAACTCTGGAAACTACAGAGCAAGCGGTTTCTGCTATAGATTCGGGACAGTCAACTGCCTCAAAGTCGGTGCTTCCTCCACCATCTCGATTTGTGTGCGGGCTGCTATACTATTTCTGGAAAGTGTTCTTTCGATTTCTGTATCAACATCTGAAAGTGGAGAGTCAGTAGCACGGGTGTGGACCATAAGATAGATCCACACAAAAGTTGGCACACAAACAAACACACAGGAAAATTACAACTTGCCTCCCCGGCAACGGCGCCAAATTTGACGTGGCTGAAGTCGTTATGCCTATCAAAGTAATCCTCAAAAACCTAACTAAGTATAGTAGGCAAGCAAGGGTCGAATCCCACAGGGAGGTAGCAATCTTTCTAAGTGCAACAGTTGTATGTCAATAGTAACAAATGGGGGTTTTGGTTTGTTTATCAAGTAACAAAGTAAATCAAAGCAAAGGATGTAATCAATTGGTGAGAAGTAACTTAGCTAGACAAATATCCACCATTCATTTGATTGGTTGATCCTAGATTATCTCAATTCCTTCCTATAAATATTCTAGTCCTTATTCTGAAATAGTTATCAGTCCAACCAGTCCTGATAACCCTAACTATCAAGCAATCATGAAACTATCAAGATTCATATCAATAGCAGCAGTAAGCATATGAATTTACCAGGATACATGCAATACTTAACAACTAGTCAGTACTTGACATGTAATCAATTCTCTTCACAATAAACATTCACAACTAGTTCTTGTAAATCGTGGTTGCTACACAAGATAAGGGATTTCAACTAGAAATATTCAAACCCTAGCAATAGATAATTACTAAAATCAACTAGGTGATCAGGCCAGTCAAATCAGCAAGAATCAATGGGATTAAGCACAAAGAGAAAAGATATAATCAAAGGAAAGGAAATAGATTTATAATCTCACAACCAAATACAAACGAAGACTTTAATCGTCGGACTAAGCAAAATTTGCTTAGTTCTTCATAGTCTTCAAATCATAAAACTCTAAGGGAAAAACTGAACGATAATGAATAATGAAAAGGCTGCTAATGAAAACTAGGTTATAACCCTAGAAAAACCTAATACTACAAGATAAGAAATAATATCTAAAAGGAAATAAAATAAACTAACAGAAATAAAAGAAATAAAATAAAATAAAACGAAGTATCGGACAAAAAGGAAATCCCGCTTCCGCGTCTGTGAACAGTATCCGCGACCGCAGCTTAATATCTGCGACCGCGGAAAACTCTCTGGAGCTTCGCTGCTTCTCGCATTATTCCGCGACCGCGGCAATGACTTCCGCGACCGCGGAAAACCTTATGTTGCTCTTCTTCAGCTCCCGCTTCGGTCTTCCCTTGTGGCTTGTCTCCATCTTCAATAAGTCTTCATTTAAGCTCTTCAAAACCACCAAATCAACATTCCTTCTCCACAACTCCATTCTCCTGACTTATGCTCTAAACACACATAAATGGTACCCCAAATACTAGTAACAGCTCCTAGTTACGCACTACAAAGTAGAACGGATCACTAGGCGGGGGCCTAGGCGGACTATAAATTAATGCATGATCCATGTGATTATTTGATTATGTTCTTCCAAATTCATTAATCTTTATAAAACTATGTTGGAATTAGATTTGATATTATATTATGGGCCTTATTGTACAAAGCCTAACCCAAAATCATGTTAATGCATCTGTCATCTTCTAAGATGTTGCAGCTTCCACAACATTTGAGGATTCTTCTCGCCTAGGCGGATCTAGGCGGGTCCTAGGCAAAGGGTGACCGCCTAGCGCCTAGCCGGGGCCTAGGCGGTCCTAGGCGGGGATTTTTAGAACATTGCCTATATTGCACCCACATGGAATGAGAAAAGTTGTCCCAATGTTGGCCATAAGTGCACACCATCAGCGACTGATCCCGGAGCATCCGAACATCCTCATCTAGCTCAGCAATCCACTCACCATGCTGAGTCTGGGTTCTCCTGACATCAGCCACATCTGCAGTCACACGATCCAAGCTAGAGGCAAACCGATGCTGCTCTTCCATCATATAGCGCTGATCTGCAGCCATCTCTCTAAGTGTCATGTCCATCTCAGCTTGGCGATAAGCCATCTCTTCTTGTCGAATAGACATGCTGGACATAGCAGCTAACATTTGCTCTTGCCAAGAACTAGATGCACCAGAATGGCCTGTAGGACCACTCAAAGTGCTCGCCTCATACTGCCTATCCGTGTCAGCGGCCTCATCATCAATCATCATATCGGTGGGTGCCCCTGGAAATTCCTCCTCAGCAGCTGCTCTATCCTCATCATCATCAACCATATGAAAATCCCGAGCCGTGGGTCCAAAGGGAATGAAACGAGGTAGGGTAAGATGATGGATGACACCCTTCCCTGTCTTCCAGAAATATTGTCCCCGTGTAGAACCCAACAACCCCGCCTTCTTCAGAGAGTGCTCATCATAGACAAATACGCCAGACAACTGCTGATAATTCTCTGGCGCTTCCGGTCCCCAAATTCTAGCAATTAGAGTGATCATCCCACCCATAGCTATCTTACCAGACTCCTTGTCGCAAACCCGGAAGCAACTGGCCACAAACAAAGCAACCCAGTCTGGAATGGACTCACTCTCTAGAGTCATGCACCAGAGAACTGACAGATCAGCAGGTAAAACCTTGTTGACTTCACCATGTCCCAAGAACGCCATTGCTATGACCTTATGGGCTAATCTCAAGCATGGATGTGAAATCTTGTAGTTATACTCCCCTTTCTTAGGCTTGAAAATCTCACCAGTAGCTGCATACCAGAAGTCATAGTGTTGGGTGCCCACAACTGTCCACCCCTCAGTCGGAGGACCAAACACTCCAAAAATTTGTTTAAGCTCATCAAATGACAACGAGCGAGCCTCATCATGCAAGTGAAACGTAATCCTATCCCCATATTTTTCTAGTGTAGCCAAGAATTCCATCACGAGAAGGGGATAGGTAGGAGCCCCCATAGGAACAAAAGCACCCAAACCACCATGCTCAAACAAAAGCCTTGTGCAGTCCAATAGACCCAAAGTATGCAAAGTAGGTACATCTAGGAAGCGGGTTTCCACAATTTCACGATGACAAAGTGCATCCCAACGCTTCATTTGCCTTTTGTTCAACCGTTGCAAACCTCTACTAGACATTTCCAACCTTCAATTTCGAATTCAACACAAGAGGGAATGGATGAACTCACCACATAACCGACAGAAAATGATGCAGAAGAAGGAGCAGCGGTCGCGGTTGGTCTGGTGGCGGTCGCGACTTCAAAGTAGATGAGGTGGCGAGGAGAACTCACCAGATCTGGTCGCGGCAAGTGGTGAATGACGGGTGGCGTCACGGTTTGAGGAGAAAGAACTTTTGAGGAAGAAGAAAGAGAACAAGGGCTTATATCCATGAAAAGCAGGGCAGTGATCGCGGTTTTCAGGCCTCGACCACGGCATCAATAATACAACTATTTTCTTTTCTTTTTTTTCTTTTTTTTAGTAGAACAAGAAAGAGAAGGCAGCGACCGCAGGGCCATCCTTTACGTACAAGGCAAGGCCGTGATCGCGGTTTGTAGGCCGCGGTCGCGGCTTTGCCTTCGAAACCGTCTTTACCTGTATGTTAGTCGAGAAAACGAAACAAAGAACAATAACAACAGAAGACAATGAGAATATGACAAGAAAAACTTCATACCTCGGGTTGCCTCCCGAGAAGCGCCTTGGTTAATGTCGTGGGCTCGACATACTGCCTTGCAGATCAATGTTCAACATCTGGTTCTTCAAGAACCGTCTCCTCTATTGCTTTCTTGTTGAACCCGTCATGATATGGTTTCAACCTTTGACCATTCACCTTGAAAATCTTATGATTCGCAGGCTCATACAATTCCACCGCACCGTGTGGAAAAACGTGAGCGACAACATACGGGCCTGCCCAACGGGATCGGAGTTTACCTGGGAAAAGACGTAGGCGAGATTGAAATAGTAGGACTTTGTCTCCGGCTTTAAAGTCCTTTCTCAAAATATTATTGTCATGCCAAGCCTTTGTCTTTTCCTTGTAGTTGACTCCGTTGTCATAAGCTTTTATCCGCATTTCCTCCAGTTCTTGCAGCTATAACTTGCGGAATTCTCCAACCTCATCAATTCGCATGTTGCAATTTATTATAGCCCATAAAGCCTTGTGCTCGAGCTCCACTTGAAGGTGACAAGCTTTCCCAATCACCAATCTGTAAGGTGACATACCAATGGGCGTCTTGTAAGCTATATGATAAGCCCATAGTGCATCATCTAATCTTATACATCAATCCTTCCTGTTTGGAGCTACGGTCTTCTCAAGAATGGTTTTGATCTCTCTATTGGACACCTCAGCCTGTCCATTTGTTTGTGGATGGTATGCAGTGGAAACTTTCTACGTGACATGGTATTTATTCAATCACACACTCACTGTTTTGTTACAGAAGTGAGTCCATCTGTCACTGATTAGAGCTCTGGGGATGCCAAACCTGGCAAAAATGTTTTCTTTCAAGAAACCTGCCACAACTTTAGAATCATCAGTTTTGGTGGCCTTCGCTTCCACCCACTTGGAAACGTAGTCCACCGCAAGCAAGATATAAATGTTCCCAAAAGAATTAGAAAATGGTCCCATAAAGTCTATACCCCAAACATCAAAAATCTCACAAAAGATCAAAGGGGATTGAGGCATTTCATTCCTCTAGGACATATTCCCAACTCTCTGGCATCGATCACAGGATTTACAGAAACCATATGCATCCCTAAAGATGTGAGGCCAAAAAAATCCTGCATCTAACACCTTCCTAGCTGTCTTTTTAGCCCCAAAGTGACCACCACATGCATGAGAATGACAAAAGGCTAAGACAGAAGTTACCTCATTGTCTAGAAGACATCTACGGATTACCTGATCAGAGCAATGCTTTCACAGATAAGGGTCATCCCACACATAGAATCGCGCCTCACTGCACAGCTTGTCTCTCTGGGCCTTTGTAAAGTGTGGAGGAAACTCACCAGAAACCAGAAAATTCACCAAATGTACATACCACGACTGAAAAGCCTGAACTCCGAACAGGGTATCATTAGGAAACGTCCCCTGGATCTGCAGCTGAGCTTGTGGTGTGTCTTCATCATGAACGAGCCTACTAAGGTGGTCAGCAACCAAATTTTCAGCCCCTTTCTTGTCTCTTATCTCAATGTCAAACTCACTCAGCAACAAGATCCATCTAATCAGTCTCGGCTTGGCCTCTTTCTTCGCCAATAAATAACGAAGTGCTGCATGGTATGTATACACGATCACCTTCGTGCCGAGCAGATAGGATCTGAACTTCTCCAGTGCAAAGACGACGGCCAACATCTCCTTCTCGGTTGTGGAGTAATATTTCTGCGCACCATTCAGAATCATGGACGCATAGTGAATCACGTGGGAAGCGCGTGCCTCATTCTGGCCGAGAACTGCACCTACAGCATAGTCGCTAGTATCACACATAATCTCAAAAGGAAGAGCCCAATCCGGAGCTTGAATAATCGGGGCACTTGTGAGACGTGCCTTCAACTCATCAAACGCCTTCTTGCACTCGTCAGTAAGCTCAAAAGTCACATCTTTCTTCAGTAGCTCGCATAAGGGTGAGGAGACCTTGGAAAAGTCTTTAATAAAGCTGCGATAGAAACCTGCATGGCCTAGAAAAGAACGCACTTCACATACATTAGTAGGATAAGGCAAAGACTGAATGACATCAATCTTCGCCTTATCGACCTCAATACCCTTAGACGAGACAATATGACCGAGGACTATACCATGTTCTACCATAAAATGACACTTTTTAGAATTCAGAACCAAGTTAGTGTCTATACATCTCTTAAGAACAAGTGACAAGTGATCTAAGCATGCATCAAAACAGTCCCCATGGACCGTGAAATCATCCATAAATACCTCAATAAAGTGCTCAACATACTCAAAAAGGATGCTTACCATACACCGCTGAAAAGTGCAGGCGCATTACACAACCCAAATGGCATTATGCGATATGCAAACGTGCCAAAAGGACATGTAAATGTTGTCTTTTCCTGGTCCTCTGGTGCAATGGCTATCGGAAAATAACCTGAGCATCCATCTAGAAAATAATAGTAGGAACGACCAGCAAGTCGCTCAAGCATCTGGTCAATAAAAGGTAGAGGGATACGATCCTTCCTAGTTACCGCATTCAGCTTACGGTAATCAATGCAGACTCGCCACCCGGTTTGTATTCGGGTTGGGACCAACTCACCTTGCTGATTTTCGATAACTGTAATGCCTCCCTTCTTAGGGATAACCTGTGTGGGACTCACCCACTTGCTGTCAGAGATGGGGTATATCATTCCAGCCTGCAGAAGCTTCAGAACTTCTTTCTTCACTACCTCCATCATGGGCGGATTTAGCCTTCTCTGTGGCTGTCTGGAAGGTTTGGCTTCTCCTTCCACTAGGATCTTGTGCATACACGTCGTGGGACTAATCCCCTTGATTTCTGCAATAGTCCATCCAATAGTTGTCTTGTGCTCCTTGAGCACGTCCACCAACCTCTCTTCCTGACTCGTGGTGAGCTTGTTCGAGATGATCACTGATAGTGTATCCTCAGCTCCAAGGAGTGCATACTTCAGGTGGGCTGGAAGTTGCTTGAGTTCGACCACCGGTGCCTGCACTATAGAGGGCAAAAGCTTCTCCCTGGGCAAGGTTAGTGGTATGGGCTGAGAGCCCGATAAAATAAGAGGGTGCTTATAGTAAGCATCCAATTCAATGACAACTTCCTACAGGTTAGTAGATAATGCAAATTCTAGATATGTATCTATTATAGCATTTTCCGAGACAGCTTGTACATCTTCCAAACAACACACATCAAAGACATCTTGCACTAACGGGTCAATCACATCAATAGAGCATAAAGAATGATCATCAACAGGGTATTGCATGACATCATAAATATTATACTCTACCCTTTCACCATCAAACTCCATAGTCAGCGAACCATTACTCACATCAATTTTCGTGTTAGCAGTTTTTAGAAATGGTCTGCCTAACAGAACAGGGGCTGCATGTTTGTCATGTTTCATATCCATCACAAAGAAATCAGCAGGAAAAATCAGTTTCTCAACCATCACAAGAACGTCCTCTACTACTCCTTTCGGATAAACATTGGAACAATCAGCTAATTGAATTACTATCCCAGTTTCATGCAATGTTCCAAGCCCCAAAGATTCATATAAAGAGTAAGGCAACACATTGATAGATGCACTTAAATCTAACATGGCTCTTTCAAACTGGATGTCACCTATCGTACAAGGAATGTTAAACATGTCAGGGTCGCCACACTTCTTAGGTATTCTCCTTTGAAACACAACAGACACATGTTCACTCACCTTAACCTTTTGTTTTCCTTTCAATTTTTGGTTCCTTTTAATGGTACACAATTCTTTAAGAAACTTTGCATAACGAGGAACACTTTTGATCAATTTAAGCAAGGGAATGTTTACCTCACATTTACTGAATGTCTTGAAAATCTCCTTGTCATTCTTCAGCATCCTCGTGTCTTTCAACGCCTCAGGGAATGGCGGAGCTGGTTTTTGGGAGCCGAGTGGAAGAAAATTCGGTCGAACGTATGAGTTTTCAGCTTCTGAGGCAAGGTCGCGATCAAGGTTCTCAGGCCGCGCCCGCAGCTTTGCCTGAATTTCGGCCTCTGCTTCAGCATTCATTGGCTGCGATCGCGGCTCCCTTTCCACGCCCGCGGCTTCTTCCTTTGCATCAGGTTCGTCCCCTTCATCTAAGGGGACAAGACACTGCTCTCCATTTTTTCGTCTAGCTTCCTCCCACTTCTCAGCATGATGGCATTAACATTATGTCTCAGGTTCAACTCCGTCTGAGACGGTAGTTTACCCGAATCCTTGGCTTCCAACTTACTTAATGCTTGAGAAATCTGCCCAACTTGAGTCTCCAAGTGCTGAATGCTTGACTTGGTATCATGCTGAAATTGTATCATGTTACTCTGCATCGTGGTCACGTTCTAAGTAAGGGCCTTGATCATATCCTCT
The DNA here is from genome assembly GCA_027886185.1 of Rheum nobile. NCBI lineage: Eukaryota > Viridiplantae > Streptophyta > Magnoliopsida > Caryophyllales > Polygonaceae > Rheum > Rheum nobile. Next base: position 1,338,650 of record WOAB01000780.1, read on the forward strand.
GCAGACATAGATGAACTCGGATTCCGACCCTGAGGTCTAGGATTATATGGAGGTCTAAATTGTTGTTGACTCCCAGGTTGTTGAAAGTGCTGCTGCTGCTGGAATTGCTAGTTTTGTGGGTTCCCATATCTCAAATTAGGGTGATCTCTCCACCCTGGATTGTAGGTGTTGGAGTATGGGTCATATCGTGGTCTTGGAGGTGTGAAACCTCCCATAGCATTCACTTCAGCTTCAGGCTCTTGAAGTGTCGGACATGCGTTCGTAGGATGGAGCACGTTATAACAGATGCCGCAAGCATTAACTTGTTGCGGGTTACCTTTCACCATAAAACGCTTCATCTTCTCCTTCAACTCGTTCACATCAGATTGCAGTGCAGATGATGGATGAGAGTCATCTACTTTGGCTGCGTGAGAACTTGCTCTCTTGCTGAATTGCCTTGAGCCTTCAGATAGCTCAGAAAACATCTCAAAAGATGCAGCAGGCATCTTGTTCAGAATATTATCTCCACAAGCTGTTTTCACCATTCTGTTGTCATCACAAGAAGTCCTCCATACAGATATAGAATTTGGTCTTGATCAGAATAACCATGGTACGGACAACTTGATATTAGGCGTTTGAATCTCTCATAGTACTCATACAACGTCTGTAACACCCCCAAAACTTAACCCTTTTGGAAAGGTATTACCGCTAGTGACCCCAGTATTCCTTACCGAGATCACCCAAGGCTTTACCAAATAAATACAATTTATGAAATGCAATTGATACATAAAGATCAAGCATTAAATTCCAAAACATAACATTGTCGAGGAAACAAGAGTTACGGGATTACAACCCAATCCCGAATAGGTCAAAACATAGTTTAAACCAAACACATCGGAAGACTAAGAAAGTAAGTTACAATCGGAGTTATTGTCCAAAGGATCATAACCTGATTAAAGAAATAATTAAAACATTCAAAAACAACCGCCGACTTCATAGTCCTTCTAATCTTCTGAGCTACTTCTTAACTGATGTGCCGAATCGAACGGATGACACCAGCCAACCATGCAAGGGAAAATATTGGTTGGTTAGTCTAAATGAATAGACTAGCAAGGGAACAAAGCAGATTGGTTCGAAGCAGTCATATTAGGTTAGACTCACCGCTTCTCGGATAATAACCGATAACGGTAGTTAACCATCATATTCCTACTGGAATAGACAAGAGATATGCACAAGAGAAGATTCTGGAAGACTGAATCTTCACAGAAATCGACTCGAAAGAAGACTCCAACTGAAATGAGTCTTTAAGGAAGAATGACAAATCTGGAATGTTACAAAATCATTCAACAATGATTTAAAACTGACTGAGATGCTTCGGTTCACGACCAACCTCATCGCCTACAGCGAATCCAGATTGGAAAGAGAACGTACTACATTCGAGTCAAGACGAGTTTTCCTAGCTGCACTGAACTTAGCTGCACTACTCACCCAAGGTGTATTAATTATGTGTGTCAAGGTAGCACTTATCTGATTTATGTTTCAAAAACACACATCACGTTATAGACTTTTACATGTGTACCCCACCAATAGGACGACACATCTTAGTATACGTTTCGTCGAGAGTGACGTATACCGAAAGGTTTGTGACACCAGCTAAGTGTCCTGTCTCTACACACATGTGTAAGAGACCGATCATGATCTTAGAATAGTACCAGATAGGGACGAGCCATCCCGATACCAGATTATAAAGAAACGACTGGACAGAGTCCGAGTAACGTTCCTATCTAACAGTGCTAACTAAACAGTTATAGCACCACAACATTTACAGGATAAATCCACATAAAGGCCCGAAAGGCGATCACAGATAATAGCGTTGTTCTAACAGATATACAACCTATTATATGATTTTCAAAACAGTTTATCAAAACCGTTTCCAGACAAACAGAATATTCATTTCAAATTAATTACTCAGATAAACTACTGATAATTAATGTAAATATGGAACGAAAGAGCAAGAGCGAACCGCCACTTGCCTTACTCCGCAGAATAGTCTAAAGACGTCACTGGATTCCGGGCTCGACACGGTATAGTTCCGACAGCACAACAACCTTCGAGTCGACCCATAAAAGGAACCCTAAGTTAGATCCGACATAAACAGTACGAATCTAAACACGGCGAAAGAACACGAAAGGAAAGACGCCACGACGACAACCGACCAAGCCAAAGCCACGAAGGCGTTCTGGGCACTGGCGGCGGTCGCCGTTCTTGGCGGCGGTCGCCGTATTCATCACGGCGATCGCCGTGAAGAACACGGCCGACTGAAACGAGAGAAAACTCACCCCAAAACACGAGCGGTTCGGCCTCCTTCGACTTGCTTTGGCTTCTAACCTCCAAGGCTAACCAAAAGCTTCACAAAGGCACTTTGGAAACACACCAAAGCAACACCGGCGAGACCTTCGAATTCTGGCGAAAACACAACTCCGGCGAGAGGCGAATTTGGCAGCGATTTGGGGTTGTAGATGACCCAAAACCCATGCCCAAGCTCTTCTATTTATAGGCAAACCCCAAGGAGTGATATGCAAATCCTCAGACGCGGCAAACGACGCAACGGCGCGCCTCGAACGACGCCGGCGACCATCGGGCAATGCCCACTGGACAATCACGGCGGTCGCCGTATTTTTGCCTGCGGCGGGCACGCGGCGGTCGCCGTAAATGCGGCGGTCGCCGTCGCTAGGCATGTCGCGGCCAGCTAGAAGCTGACACGTTGACTCTTCGGGCCCAACCACGGCGGTCGCCGTTTCTGAACGGCGGTCGCCGTTTCCCCCTTTTCCCGCCCATTCGGCTTTGAACGAGCTTGACGATAAACCGGGATAAAAATTATCGTACACGAACGACAATTTAAAATTCAAGGCACCTTGTCTGTATATTATTTCACTGAGAAAAATATTACAGATATAGAGCACATTACAGAATGTCTCAAACTCTCTGTATTAAATCCGACGTACGCAACGGGTACTCGGGAAAATTCCATAATTCCCAAAATAACCTTACAAAAATACGGGGTATCACATCTCCTCCCCCTTACAAGAAGTTTTGACCCCGAAACTTAGGTCGAGAATAACTCGGGAAAACGCCTGAGCATATCTGACTCGGTTTCCCACGTCTCCCAAGTAACTTCTTCGGTCCCTGACTTGGACCACAGCACTCGTACCAAAGGTACGATCTTGTTGCGCAAATGCTTCTCCCGACGCTCCAAAATGCGCACGGGCAACTCTTCATAAGTACCATTAGCTTGAATCTCGATGTCCTCGTAACTAAGCACATGAGACTCATCTGGCACATACTTTCTGAGTAAAGACACGTGGAACACGTTATGCATCGGGTGAGCCGATGGCGGCAACGCCAAACGGTACGCTAGAGATCCCACTCTATCCAGAATCTCGAATGGTCCCACGTAGCGAGGGTTAAGCTTCCCACGCTTACCAAATCTGAAAACTCCTTTGGATGGCGATACCTTGACAAAAACCTTGTCACCGACCTCAAACTCGACAGTCCTGCGCTTCCGATCTGCGTAGGACTTATGTCGACTCTGAGCGGTCAACATTCTTTGTCTGATCAAAGCAATGTCTGAAGCCGTCCTTTCGACCAACTCTGGTCCAAGCAGAATTTTGTCGGCATTATCGTCCCAACAAATCGGAGATCTGCATCTGCGACCATACAAAGCTTCAAACGGAGCCATCTTGATTGTAGCATGCCAGCTATTTTTGTACGTGAACTCAATCAGACTCAAGCTGTCCTCCTAGCTAGTCGGACGATCGAGCACACAAGCTCTAAGCATATCCTCCAGAGTCTGGATGGTCCTTTCAGACTGGCCATCTGTCTGAGGATGAAACGTTGTACTGAACCTCAACTCGGTTCCCATAGCCTTATGAAGTTCCTTCCAGAATCTTGACATGAAACGGCCATCTCGGTCTGATACAATGGTCTTAGGAATGCCATGTAAGCGGACAATCTCCTTCTGGTAAACTTCGGCTAGGTTCTGGGTTTCCCATGTGGTCTTGATGGCTATGAAATGAGCACTCTTCGTAAGCCTATCCACAATTACCCAGATAGCATCTCTCTGACTTCGAGTCTTGGGTAGCACATTGACAAAGTCCATGGAAATGTCCTCCCATTTCCATTCTGGCACGGGGAGAGGTAGCATCTCACCACCTGGTCTGCGGTGTTCGATCTTGACCTTCTGGCAAGTTAAGCACTTTGCCACCAAGTCTGCTACGTCCCACTTCATGTTTGGCCACCAAAACTTCTTCATGAGATCCTTGTACATCTTGCTAGAGCCAGGATGCACAGAATAAGCAGATGAATGAGCTTCTCTCATCACCAACTGACGAAGACCTTCTGTGTCAGGCACACAGATCCGATCCTGAAACCAAAGTGATCCATCATCCTGAACCACAAAACTGGGAGCTTTCCCATCCATCACTTCACTGCTTAACTTTACCAAGATGATTTCATCGACTTGCTTTTCTTTGATTTGATCCAGCAGTGTAGCCTGAATTTCAATCATACTCAGGTACCCTCTACACTGGTCATACAAGACTTCAATGTCGCATGACTCTTGTTTTAGCTTGGTCTGAGCAGTAAGCAACGCAACCACCGTCTCGTGCGTTGTCTTCCGGCTTAGCGCATCAGCTACTACATTAGCCTTGCCCGGATGATACAACAACTCCATGTCGTAGTCCTTGAGCAACTCTAGCCAGTGGCGTTGTCTCATATTTAACTCCTTCTGAGTAAATATATACTTGAGACTTTTATGGTCAGTGAAGACTTGGCATCTTATACCATAGAGGTAATGCCTCCAAATCTTCAGCGCAAAGACAACCGCTGCTAACTCAAGATCATGGGTCAGATAGTTTTCTTCGTAAGTATTGAGTTGTCTAGATGTGTAAGCAATGGCTCTGCCCCTTTGCATCAAAACACAACCAAGGCCACACTTGGAAGCATCACTATAGACCACATAATCGTCATTCCCCTCTCGGAGTGCTAACACGGGTGCCGAGGTCAATCGTCGCTTCAACTCCTGGAAACTGACCTCACACTTGTCATTCCAGACAAACTTCTTGTGGACTTTGCGGAGTAGATTGGTCATCGATAGAGCGATCTTTGAAAATCCTTCTATAAACCTTCTATAATACCCGGCAAGTCCAAGAAAACTGCGCACCTCCTTCACATTCTGGGGCTGTGTCCAATTAGCCACCGCTTCAATCTTTTGGGGATCAACCATAATCCCATTTTTATTGATCATGTGGCCTAAGAAAGCCACTTCCTTCATCCAGAATTCACACTTAGACAGTTTAGCATAAAGCTGATGTTGTCTAAGGATCGACAAGGAAATCCGTAGATGTTCCTCGTGGACTTCTTCATTCGGAGAGTAGATTAAGATGTCGTCGATGAAAACCACCACGAACTTATCCAAGTACTGGTGAAAACATCGGTTCATCAAATCCATAAAGACAGCTGGAGCATTTGTAAGCCCAAAAGGCATTACTACGAACTCGTAATGACCATATCTGGTCCTAAACGCAGTTCTAGGAATGTCCTGCTCCCGAATCCTGAGTTGATGATATCCAGATCTTAAGTCGATCTTGGAGAACACCTTTGCTCCTTGCAACTGGTCCCACAAGTCATCAATCCTAGGCAAAGGATACTTGTTCTTGATCGTCACCTTATTCAACTCTCGGTAGTCGATACAAAGTCGGAACGATCCGTCCTTCTTTTTGACGAATAAAACCGGAGCATCCCACGGCGATGCACTCGGCCTGACATAACCTTTATCAAGAAGATCTTGAAGTTGATTCTTCAATTCTTGCATCTCAGCCGGAGCCATCCGATACGGTGATTTGGAAATCGGCGCCGTACCAGGCTCGAGATCAATAGAAAACTCTACGTCACGATTTGGGGGTAATCCTGGAATTTCTTCCGGAAAGACATCCAAAAATTCCCTAACTACAGGAATATCAAGAACCTCAGGTCCATCCTTCTCAGGCGAATCCAAGTAGCAAAGGTACCCGACACATCCTTGTCGTAGTAGCTTAAACGCAGCCATCGCATTGATCAGCTTGCCGTTATCAGCGTCATTTCGACCTTTGAACTTGCACACGAATTGGCCCCCGGATGACACCGTCACCGTTCTTGAACTGAAGTCGATCACCGCCTTGTGACGCGTTAGCCAATCCATACCGAGAATAATGTCGTATGGAGCCATGGCTATGCAGATTAAATCTGCCTCGAATTCTGTACCCTGAATGGTAATCGGAAAGTCGGACAAATGCTTGGTTCCCACCAAACGTTCTCCATTAGGAATATTAACGACGAAAGGGTCACACGAATCATTGCACACTAAGTCTAACTTGCTAACACAGCTATCCGAAATAAAGGAATGCGTAGCATCAGAATCAAACAGAATGCACACTGAAGTAGAGTGAAGGTATAGAGTACCTTGAGCAATCGGAGCGTTGGGTCCATCTGCCTCACGCATCTCGTACAAGCGTTGGCCCTGACTTCCAAAAGCAGTTGGGGCCTTTCCCCTGTTCTGAGCAGTCGTCTGCACTGAAGGGCTAGGAGTCTCGACAGGCTTAAACCTAGGTCGGTTGCTCTGATGAACGGACCCTTGTTGCGACTCTACTCCCTTCTGCTTCCCCTGCTTGCAGAACTTTTGCAGATGACCATCACGTCCACACCCAAAGCATGGCCTCCTCTCCTTCCGACACTCAGTGCTCTTGTGCCCAGCAGTACCGCAATTATAACACTGAACTGAACTCCTGGTATGCCCTGACTGCTGAGTCGATCCCCCTTGCATCATCTCCATCTTAGCTCTGCCGGATTTGGCGAAGTTAGACGGTGGCGCAGGGCGCTTAAAACCACCTTCCTGGTTCTGATTCTGCATCGACTTCTGTCGGTTGTGCCTCTTGGTCGACTCCTCGAGAGTTACCTCCAGCTTATAGGCACAATCCACATACTGCTCCAAGGTAGAGCATGTGTGGTGCACCATTAATGGCTTGATATCCGGGTTCATCCACTCGTGGAAGTACCAGATCTTTTGAGCCTCGCCGGTGATCTCGGCAGTGGCGTACTGTAGAAGATGGTTGAACTTAGATGCCAACTCGGTCACTCTCAGACCATCAGTCTGAGGGTACAAGAACTCTTTATGCTTCTCCTCTCTCATAGCACGAGAGAAAAAGCGATCAACCATCTTGGTCTTGAACATCGACCAAGTCAACACTGGGCTCTCAGCCAAACCAGTGCTCTCCCACCACTCGCTAGCCTCCTCCTTCAGCTGAAGAGACGCGATATGGATCTTCTCGGCCTCCGTACACTCCACGTTCCTGAACAGCCTCTCCATATGGGAGAACCAATGAGTCACTGCCACTGGCTCCCCTTTCCCGTTATAGCAGTCGGGTCTCATGGAAGTAATGGTCTTAAGAGCGCGACCATAGTTGTCCCTCGCCCTAACGGCAGTCTCCTGAATCACAGGGTTTCTGGGTTCCACAACATCAGGAACCGCTGCATGAATAGGCACTTCTTGTGCTTGAGGCGCACTTGGTCTCAAGACATCTGTAATAGCCTGCATCACGATCCCACGGATCGCCTCAACAGCTGTAGCGTCAAACAGCATCGGCGCCTGGGTCTGATCCTGACCTTCACGCCTCTGCTAGACGCGAGACTCAGACTCGTGTTCATCCTGAACACCTCTTCCTGCTGGTCTGGGGTTTTGGCTAGTCCCAGCACCGGCTCGAGTCGAATTCCTCGTGCTTCTTGGGTTCACCATCTATTTACCGATCAAATTCCAAGCATTCAATACATTAATATTATGCAATATACTTATGCAATATACCAACGTAAATAAATTACTAAGAATAGATCAACTTGGTATTTTATAGATGAACCTTCGAATTCTTACACAAGTTACGCATAAGTTTATCATTCGAGCGTTAGGACAACATTGCTCGAAGATATAAGTGTTTCTCAAAGTACTTGCCGCAATACTGAAATATTACATAAAGTACAACTTGGAATACTAAGAAACGAAACTACTACGATAGGCAACGCCACTCCTCCTCAAGGCGTTCCAAAACGTCTCCCATACGACTGGCTACTCGTGCATGGTCTCTTCGGGCTAGGCTCACCATCGAGCTCTGGCGATGGGTTTCGCACCCTGCTTGACCCTGAAGCACATAGTCCTAGCTCAGTCATGGTAAAGTATGGGTCGTCCATGACTGGTCCTCCTATTCCAGCCCTCCTCTGAGTACTGGCGGTCAACTCATCCCTCTGACGCTGCTGTTCTGCGGAGATTACCTCGCTCTGCCGGAGAATCTCCTACAGCTCGGATTCCGACCTCCATCTCCTTGGAGTAGGGATAGGCTGAGATTCCCTATCACTTCTCCCAATACCGTACTCGGTATACAGTGCCTCCCAATCAGCTTCTGACATGGGTGCGTACTCTGGCACTGGTGACAATCCTGTATCGGGCTCCTGATTCTGCCCTCCAAGGTCCAACTCTGTATCCTCTTCTGGATCATCCTCTATGGGATCCTCATCCTCGGGATCATCCTCGATGGGATCCTCATCCTCGAGATCATCCTCGATGGGATCCTCTTCCTCGGGATCATCCTCGATGGGATCCTCATCCTCGGAATCATCCTCGATCATCTCCTCGTCCTCGACAGGATCTTGCTCAAGCATCTCCTCTTCCTCCTCCTCATACTCGATCTCCTCGGGAATTGGTCCCAGCAGAAAGTCGTCTTGGTAAACCCCTTGTTCATACCTTGACAACTCGTCTTCCTGCTCCCATTCCTGTACTCCCTCCACCCTTGGTGGCGGCACAGGTACAGGTCTAAGGACCATAGCATTCCTGGCTACAAGGACAACCGACTCGGGGAGAACGTGCTTGACGTCTTCGGGTGGGCTACTCGGGCCTCCAACCTCGAAACATCGCTGAGGTAACGGAAAATCTAGCCTCGGCTGATCCGACTTGGCGTCTTCCGACCCTCTACCAATAGAAAAGCAGACACCCATCCTATCGAATAATAAGGAAGGAATTAGTCTTTCTAGACATAGAAGCAAGCTTACTATATCAGACTATAAAGAAGACATGACTATGAACGGTGTTTTTAAATTCTTTTCAGAATGAAAATTCAGAGCCCTCTTTAAAGCATTTTGAAAATGAATAAATGGTTTATAAAAATTCCAAACCCGTTTTAAAACCTCGCTCTGATACCACAATTGTAACACCCCCAAAACTTAACCCTTTTGGAAAGGTATTACCGCCAGTGACCCCAGTGTTCCTACCGAGATCACCCAAGGCTTTACCAAATAAATACAATTTATGAAATGCAATTGATACATAAAGATCAAGCATTAAATTCCAAAACATAACATTGTCGAGGAAACAAGAGTTACGGGATTACAACCCAATCCCGAATAGGTCAAAACATAGTTTAAACCAAACACAGCAGAAGACTAAGAAAGTAAGTTACAATCGGAGTTATTGTCCAAAGGATCATAACCTGATTAAAGAAATAATTAAAACATTCAAAAACCACCGCCGACTTCATAGTCCTTCTAATCTTCTGAGCTACTTCTTAACTGATGTGTCGAATCGAACGGATGACACCAGCCAACCATGCAAGGGAAAATATTGGTTGGTTAGTCTAAATGAATAGACTAGCAAGGGAACAAAGCAGACTGGTTTGAAGCAGTCATATTAGGTTAGACTCACCGCTTCTCGGATAATAACCGATAACGGTAGTCAACCATCATATTCCTACTGGAATAGACAAGAGATATGCATAAGAGAAGATTCTGGAAGACTGAATCTTCACAGAAATCGACTCGAAAGAAGACTCCAACTGAAATGAGTCTTTAAGGAAGAATGACAAATCTGGAATGTTACAGAATCATTCAACAATGATTTAAAACTGACTGAGATGCTTCGGTTCACGACCAACCTCATCGCCTACAGCGAATCCAGATTGGAAAGAGAACGTACTATATTCGAGTCAAGATGAGTTTTCCTAGCTGCACTGAACTTAGCTGCACTACTCGCCCAAGGTGTATTAATTATGTGCGTCAAGGTAGCACTTATCTGATTTATGTTTCAAAAACACACATCACGTTATAGACTTTTACATGTGTACCCCACCAATGGGACGACACATCTTAGTATACGTTTCGTCGAGAGTGACGTATACCGAAAGGTTTGTGACACCAGCTAAGTGTCCTGTCTCTACACATATGTGTAAGAGACCGATCATGATCTTAGAATAGTACCAGATAGGGACGAGCCATCCCGATACCAGATTATAAAGAAACGACTGGACAGAGTCCGAGTAACGTTCCTATCTAACAGTGCTAACTAAACAGTTATAGCACCACAACATTTACAGGATAAATCCACATAAAGGCCCGAAAGGCGATCACAGATAATAGCGTTGTTCTAACAGATATACAACCTATTATATGATTTTCAAAACAGTTTATCAAAACCGTTTCCAGACAAACAGAATATTCATTTCAAATTAATTACTCAGATAAACTACTGATAATTAATGTAAATATGGAACGAAAGAGCAAGAGAGAACCGCCACTTGCCTTACTCCGCAGAATAGTCTAAAGACGTCACTGGATTCCGGGATCGACACGGTATAGTTCCGACAGCACAACAACCTTCGAGTCGACCCATAAAAGGAACCCTAAGTTAGATCCGACATAAACAGTACGAATCTAAACACGACGAAAGAACACGAAAGGAAAGACGCCACGACGACAACCGATCAAGCCAAAGCCACGAAGGCGTTCTGGGCACTGGCGGCGGTCGCCGTTCTTGGCGGCGGTCGCCGTGAAGAACACGGCCGACTGAAACGAGAGAAAACTCACCCCAAAACACGAGCGGTTCGGCCTCCTTCGACTTGCTTTGGCTTCTAACCTCCAAGGCTAACCAAAAGCTTCACAAAGGCACTCTGGAAACACACCAAAGCAACACCGGCGAGAGGCGAATTTGGCAGCGATTCGGGGTTGTAGATGACCCAAAACCCATGCCCAAGCTCTGCTATTTATAGGCAAACCCCAAGGAGTGATCTGCAAATCCTCAGACACGGCAAACGACGCAACGGCGCGCCTCGAACGACGCCGATGACCATCGGGCAATGCCCACTGGACAATCACGGCGGTCGCCGTATTTTTGCCTGCGGCGGGCACGCGGCGGTCGCCGTAAATGCGGCAGTCGCCGTCGCTAGGCCTGTCGCGGCCAGCTAGAAGCTGACACGTTGACTCTTCGGGCCCAACCACGGCGGTCGCCGTTTCTGAACGGCGGTCGTCGTTTCCCCCTTTTCCCGCCCATTCGGCTTTGAACGAGCTGGACGATAAACCGGGATAAAAATTATCGTACGCGAACGACAATTTAAAATTCAAGGCACCTTGTCTGTATATTATTTCACTGAGAAAAATATTATAGATATAGAGCACATTACAGAATGTCTCAAACTCTCTGTATTAAATCCGACGTACGCAACGGGTACTCGGGAAAATTCCATAATTCCCAAAATAACCTTACAAAAATACGGGGTATCACAACGTCTCAGTAGCATGTTGTTCAATGTTGCTGATGTTCTTCTTCAGGCTATTGAGCTTTGTTGCAGGAAAGTACTTCTCCAGAAAAGCTTTCTTCGTCTTTGCCCATGTATCAATACTCCCCGGAGCCGAGTAATAAAACCAGTCATTGACCGAATCCTTCAAAGAAAAAGGAAAGACCCTCAACTTGATCTGATCTTCAATAACTCCTCTCGGCTTCATGCTGGTGCAGACAGCGTGAAACTCAGAACTATGCTTGTTGGGATCTTCACCACTCAACCCATGGAAGTGTGGTAGCAAATGAATTAATCAAGACTTCAACTCAAAGTTCAAACCATCAGCCAGCTCAGGAAACTGCACAGCAAGCGGTTGTTGCTCTAAATTCGATGCAGTTAATTGCCTCAAAGTCTGTTGTTCAGCCATCTTGAGTTGCTCACGAACGGTTCTGCGGTTCCTGGAAAGTGTCAGTTCAATTTCTGGATCAAGATTTAAAATTGGAGAATTAGTAGCACGGGTGTGAACCATAAGACAGGTTCACACAACAGTTGGTAAACAATCACACACAAACACGAAAAGATTAAAACTTCAGATTCCCCGACAACTGCGCCAAATTTGACAGGCATTTTGCCGAACCCACAGAGAATCAAGCTATCTATCATGTTTGCAGAAATCGTTTATCAACAGTAACAAAGGGGGGTTTTGGCTTTTTGTTCTAAACTACGAAATTAACTAACAGAAGTAACAAAGATGTAAACAGATATCCACACTTCAGTTTATTTGGTTGATCATCGATTATCTCTAGTCTTGTAACCCAATGAATGTTCCAATTCATTTTCTTAAGTTTATTAACAGGACAAGCAGACCCTGATAATACTAACTATCAAACAATCAAGAAACTATCAAGATTCAATTCAATAGCATCAGTAAGTTCCAGGAATTTCAGCAGATACATGCAACATAAAACAACCAGTTTTACTTAGCATGCAAATCAATTCTCTTCTACAATAAACTATCACAACTAATTCTAGAAGATCGTAGTTGCTACTCTGAATCAAATATTTCAACTATAAACAATCCAACTCTAGCACAAGAATAATACCAATGACCACTAGTTGATCAGACTAGTATAATCAGTAAAACTCAAAGAGATTAAGCACAAGAGAATCAATAACATTCAAAGGAATAGAACAAGAGTTATAATCTTACAACCAAATCAAAAGAAGGCTTCAATTGTCTGACTAAGCAAAGGAACTTAGTTCTTCATAGTCTTGCAAAACACAAAAGCTCTCAATGAAAACGTAAACTGTCGTTCTGATAAATGATATCCTAAACCTAATGAAAACTTAGTCTTTTTAACCTAAGTGAAATCTTCTAAAAGTAATAATAACCGAAATATAATAAAATAAAATAAAGGAAATAAAATAACAAGAGAATCTGCGTGTGAAATCTTCCACGTCGGGCTCGACTTGCAAAACCGCGATCGCTGCCTTCTTGGCCGCGCCCGCGGCTTCCTCTTCCTGGCACTTCAGCGAATTCCTTCTTGGTCGCGCCCGCTGCCTCCATTCCGCGCCCGCGGCTTACTCTTCTCCGCACCTTTAAGCTTCAAAACTCACTAAAATCATCACTTTCTCCACTACTTCTCTATTGCTCCATCATCCTAAATTATCTTCTAAGCCCACACATATGGTACCTAATAACATAGTAACAGCTCCTATTTACGCACTAAAAAGTAGAGCGTATCATCTTGGCATGTGATAGCAATTCATGTGGTCTAAAATCATGCAGAGAAAGCAATTTATTGCATCTGTAAACATAGCATGTGATACCATGTTTTGTTTGCTTTGAGCAACATGTGAGACAAGTAGAAGAAAGAGAGATGCTTTTTCATGTGTTAGTTATTGATGAAAGCAGGATTGAGAGGAAGATAATGGAGCAACTTCTCACTGTTTCCTCTTACCAAGGTCACTCTTTCTTAATATATTTTTTAATTTTCTTATTTATAGTTTCTTGAATTGTTTCTATTGAATTTGATTAAGGGCTTGTGATTGTAGCGACCAGTGTAGAATCTGGTGATACGGCTCTAGAATCAGGTGATAAATCTCCTTGCCTTTTTGAGAACTATGAGTTGTTAATCTGAAAAAGAGAATCGACTATCTTGGTTCGGAGTTAGATCGAGTATATGAAGAAGTCGAGAATGTGAAGCGTCGAAGAGAAAGGATTGAGTTAGAGATCAATATGAGCTCTACTAATTTTTTTTATAGCATATATTCAATATATTGATTGCCAATTGAACTTCAGATTGGGCTCCTATATATTGTAACTTGTAAAATTTGATTTGCGATGAGGGCTTTTTAGTTATGCATGAAATTCCGATCAATTTTATTGGAATTTGTTTTTTGAGTGCGTAAATCATGAGTTTTTTGTATGTATGTGGAGTTGATTCTTGTAATTTTATTTGTTGGAGTTCAACAATGCATTCACCAAGGATGATGTGAAGGTTTATGCCGCTGTTTTGGAGAATCTTGTTGGTATTATAATCAATAAGGAATTAGCGGTTTATAAGTCAGCTTAATTCGTGATTTGTAGCTTGATTCTTATTTCACCTGTTCCGAAAGTTTTCTTTATTTATATTTTGAAGACCATTATATTTATAAATTAGAGTATCAATCTTGCGTTTTTATATTATAGGTTGCACCTGCCGATGATGATGATGATGATGATGATGGAAAAAAGAGAGTAAGACACCCTTGTTAGTTCGAATTAGTTTCATTTGAATGTTGACTGAACAAAGTTGCGCAGAATATTCAATTGAAATTAAAGATTGCAAGTGTAAACCTATGGTTGTGCAGGTAGACGGGTTGTTTAAATTAGCTTTCTCAAAATCCATGGATAAAATTCTTCTGGAAGCATTAAAAATATATTCTAACAAATGCTCATTGCATGTGTAAACTCATCAAATATATAGATTGTGCATAGTGCAAGCATCTACAAAGGTAAATTGCTGAAACAACGGATGTGGTAACTTAGAACATCATTGAAAATAGAACTTTGTATGTAAAAGATATGTTAGGAATTATATCTTATAAAAACTTCAGCTTGAGCATAACAAAAACAGTCCTAGAGAATTTATACAGCAAATTAGTGATAAGCACATATAAGTTACTCAAGAAGTCATTGTTCGGGAGGATATTCATCTAATTAGCTTTAAATTATTCGACAAAGTACTCATTTCAACCTGCTATTTTTGGATTGCAACCTACTGCCTTTTTATAATCTACTACAGAGGCTAGTAGTTCCCAGTTTCTCGTTGTTTCATCGTAAGAGAGAGTCTGTGTGTGTCAATGTGTGTAATGTTGGAAATCAGTGATGAATTTAGGATCTAGATGAACTCGTAGTAAAACGACGTCGTGGAATAGACTGATGGAATTAGAGACATCTAATTATACAAAAGAGGATAGATTATTTTGCATATCAGGATTCTAAATTGAATTAGTACAATTTTTTGGGAAGTGGGAGTCTTTTTATTTGTTTTTTTGGCTTCTCCAATTGTTGTTTTTGAATATAGAATTAGGTAGACCTTCATTAGATATGCTTTTGGGAATTCTATCCAAAACAGTGAACATTAGGACCATGAAAATCCCAATTCATGACACATGAATAGTTTGTAAGTTGTGAACAGAGACATCGGACATTAGATACACCAACCGGTGTTGTTAGTTCTAAAGAGTAGATTCTCCTAGCAATTCGATTTTCATTTTCTCAATGTTTTCTAAACCTTATGTACTTCTTATTCGCAAGTTGAGAGACTAACTCGTTATTAACTTGTCTTTTTGTGTTTATTGTCCAACAAATTATCTCAAAATCTATCCCACTAGTACAAGTGTCTGTTTAGACATCAAAGTTCTAGTGGTGACGCAACTAAGGGCACATTGGATCATCATACGCATATGTATGACTACCATGTAAGGCTCTTATAGTTTCTCTATGGCTTTGGGAGGACCTATGCGTTCCTAGCATTAGCAGTGGTTTATAAATTGTAAAATACAATGTCAAATGTGGTACAAGTGCTAGAGATTTATTTTATGTGTATATTCGTACTGTTGTATTCTAATTTTGTAAAGGAATGTCAATAAATCGGTGCTGGAGCAGGATTCTTCATCACAACAGCAGGATTTCTTATTATAAAAACACAATGGGACAGTGGTTCATATAAACAAAGCGTTGTCCGACAATCATTTATTTGTTTTGGAAAAAGCAAGCGGACCTCAGTTTTTAAAAGGAATCGCGGTCTAATTTTACCCCGGTTTTGCGCAAAGAACTGTGGTCCGTGTTTAACCACAGTTGTATAAAAACACGGTCCGAGATGTGTACCACACCGAGAATAACCACGTTTTGTAAATCGCGGTCCGATTCATAAAATAACCCTGGTGCATCCCTTGTTTTTGTACTAGTGTGAGTACCAAAGAACTATACAAGAAGCGCTTGATGTGTGTGATGCACTTCAAGAATGTGCTCAACAACGCAGAAACAATGCACAACCAGAAAGTTCACAAAGGTGATGTTGTCAGACATATATTGAAAGAGGAAGGGAACAAGGCTATGAGCAGCTTTATAGAGATTATTTATCTGATCAACCCACTTATCTAGATGATGTCTTCTGATGTAGATTCATAATGCACAAGGAAGCTTTCAAGCGCATTGCCAAAAGACTGGAGAATGAAGTGGAGTATCTCAACAAAGGCCAGATGCAAGAGGTAGGCTTAGTATATCGGCATTACAAAAATGTAGTAGTGACATACGTACGTTGGCTTATGGAACTGTTGTTGATGCTTGTGATGAGTATCTTTGTCTTTTCAAAGGAACCGCAACGGATTTCTTAGAGCATTTTGTTGATGGAGTAATTACTTTTTTTGGTGATGAGTATCTCAAGCGCCTCACCGCGACAGACATACAACGCCGACTAAGCGTAGGCGAGTATCGTGGATTCCTAGGATGTTGGGTAGCATTGATTGTATGCATTGGGGGTGGAAAACTTGTCTAACTGCATGGAAAAATCAATATGTTCGTGGAGATCATGGTCATCCGACAATCATTTTGGAGGTTGTTTCATCATACGATATGTGGTTTTGGCATGCATTTTTTAGGGTACTAGGAACGGCTAATGATATTAATGTTCTTGATCGATCTCTTGTTTTTGATGAAGTTATGCATGGTAGAGCTCCAAACCTGAATTTCCATTCAGTATTGTTTTTCCCTTTCTTAGTTTAGTTCTTTGTTTTGTTTGGTGTTTTTGGCTAGACAATTGAAGCCTTGGTTTGAATTTGATATTGAGATTATTCCCTTACTCTTTCTATGATTGTATTAATTCTCTCTCGTGCTTAATCTCATTGATCATATATCGATTCCCCTTGATTTGTTGATTAGGACATCAATTAGATTGTTAATAGTAGTTCCCTCTAGTCTGACAACCTAGAGAAATTAGTATTATGCTATTGGTTCCCCTTTTCTATACAACCTGTTGAGATTGGTATTGATCATACTACTAAGGATTAGAGGATACTGGTTGAGAATCTAAATCCCTTAGTTTGTGTAGAGAATTAATTGCATGCAATTGTATGACTGGTTGCTACACTTGCATATACCTATCTATTCCTGAATTCATTATTGATGTTAGATTCAATCTAGAAGGTCTTTTAGATTATTTGATAGTTAGGGTTATCAGGACTGGTTGGACTGGTAACTAATTCAGAACAGGGATTAGGACATTCATGAGTATTGAGGACTAGGAGTAATCAATGATCGATCAACCAAACTAAAGGTGGATATTTGTCTAGCCAAGCTTTCTATATTTTATTTATCGTTTTCTTAGTTAGTTTCATTCAAAACCCCCCCTTTGTCTTTGTTATCAATTGGTGAATGATTTTGCAAACATGAAATATAACTTGATTCTCTGTGGGATTCGACCCTTGCATACCAGACTACATTAGTTAGGTTTGTTTAGGATTATTTTGTTTAGGTGTCACGACAACGCTTATCAAAATTGGCGCCATTGCCGGGGAATCTAAGGTATGTATTTTCTTGTTTGTTTGTTTACCAATTTGATAACAAGACACTATCCTTTTCTTGTAGGTTTCTTTCTTTGTCTGTGTTTTCGTTTTCGACTAACCCGCAGGAAGAGCATAAGGAAAACCGCGACCGTGACCTTGAAACCGCGATCGCGGCCGCCGCGGCGAATTAGGGTTTAGTAAAAAAAAAAAAAAGTTCTACCGAAGGCCAGCTGTCCAGAGTTCCTCATGGAGATGGTGCGCATCATGTTGTCACGGAGGATACACTGCCCTACACTTGATTTGACAACGATGATGGCCCTACAATTGACAGCTGAGGAGGAGAAACACTAGGGCCCACACCATGATCACATCTGGACCCATTTTTTGTGTTCATTGAAGGCCGTGCAACCCCGACTTACTTGCTATACCACTACTCACCAAAGTGGTTTCCTTTTGGTTGCACGGTAGGAGAAGATTTTGGAGTTGATGAAGACACCCGCCCAACACCAGAGACCTGTGCATATAGTGTCTACCGCCAGCAACAACGAAGTGTCCAAGCCAACTCAGCGACGTTTGTGAGTTATTTTTTTCTTTTCCCTGTGCTTCCATTCTTTTTGTCTTTCATTACATTGAGGACAATGCAATGTTTAAGCATGGGGGAGGGTTCTATACTTGCTATGTCGTTGAGGAGAAAAATGAATAAAAAGAAAAAAAGCCAAAAAAATTGGAAAAAAAGGCATACATGAAAATCCTGGGATAGGTCGAAAATCCGAAAGGGCGGCCTAGGTAATAAGCAGGTGGCTTGGACCAGCATTAGGCTAGGGTAATAAGTGGTCAAGCGTGATGTGAGCATATTGTGAGCCCATCTATCGAAAAATGAAATGAGTGGCTTGGTGAAAACCCGAAAGGGCGCCTTGGCAAAATGAGTGAAAAGAAGAAGAGTGATTTTTAGGAATCATCATTTTACCTGGCGTGGCGACATAAGAAGAGGTGATATAAGGAGGATTCGGGTAGGTCACTCTGGGAGGTATAAGAAGATAGATGGGAGATTAGCATTAGATTTTGGTTCACTCTATGGTGCTTGGGATAAGCTTGGGGGAAGTACTCTGCTTTCCTTTTAGCTTGATTGTGTGTGGTGTTGATTGGTATTGTTGTATGTTGTGCTAGGCTTATTTGTGTTGGTGCCTGGAGTTTATTGTTAGCTGTGATTCTTAGAGTGATTGATTTGTCTATGCTTCCTGAAACCTTGGGGATTGATTGGAGGAGTAGGTTGACTTTAGCTTACTCGAGGACGAGCAAGGTTTAAGCATGGGGGATTGATTTTGCAAAAAAGTTCTACCGAAGGCCAGCTGTCCAGAGTTCCCCATGGAGATGGTGCACATCATGTTGTCACGGAGGATACACTGCCCTACACTTGATTTGACAATGATGATGGCCCTACAATTGACAGCTGAGGAGGAGGAACACTAGGGCCCACACCATGATCACATCTGGACCCATTTTTTGTGTTCATTGAAGGCCGTGCAACCCCGACTTACTTGTTATACCACTACTCACCAAAGTGTTTTTTTGCAAAATCATTCACCAATTGATAACAAAGACAAAGGGGGGGGGGGGGTTGAATGAAACTAACTAAGAAAACGATAAATAAAATATAGAAAGATTTGGAGAGACTATATCGGTGGATACAAAATCCCACAATTCGATGAAGGATTAAGTGGAGAGACTATATCGGTGGATAACCCAGATTGGACATACTCCAACAATAGACCAAAGATTATGAACAATTTAATCACGAGGAGGGCTCGACTTCAGGATAGAACTATACATCACCAGCTTAAGGAAGATTTGGAGCAACATATTTGGCAACGATATCGCGATAATTAGATTGTTTCAGTGTTATGTGTTGTTTTTAATTATTAAGTCATGTATCGTCTGATGTTTGTCGTTTAAATTTGATCATTTGCGTTAGTTTATGTTGTTTTAACGTGTTGTTTTGTATTTTCTTAAATTTATGCAATGCTAGTTTATGTTGTTTTTCTTATATATGTATGTTTGTCGTTAATTTCTTTTGACTTTTAATAATATTGCAAAATAATCTAATTAAAATGTGGCTTTTTTGCAAAATACCCATTTGGAAGTTGGATTTAGTAAATTTAGGCTAGTTAGTTTTGGTTTTACAAGCATGCCCAATTAGGTACCCATGCAATTTCTATTTACCTTTTCTTTTAAATACAACAAACTGGAAAACCTTTTCATTTAAAAAAAAATAAAGATAAAAGAAACTAATAAGAAATAAATTTATACATTTTTAAGAAAGAAGTGCAATGGAAAAATAATAAAAGACTAAAAAAGAATCCTACCATAATAGGATTCCATAATAAAAGAAGAAGAAAAACGGGAAAGAAGTACAATAAAAGTACAAACTTATGCAGGCAAATGTCACATCAATCAATCCAATTTCCCCCAACAAAAGGTAGTAAACTTTGGATTTTTAGTTAAACATTAATAAAAGGTAGTACTAGTAACCCTACGTCTACTACGCAGGGCAAGTTATCTTTCTAAAAGATAACTTTAATCTTCATCTTCGAAATTCCTGCCATAATACATTCATCTCCATTCCTCTTCTCTAATACCGCCATACTTCATTAATCGCTATTCCCTTTTCTTTAGCCAGAAAGAATCCTACCATACCCTGTTACTTGTTCCTAATAAGGGAATCATATACATTGAATACGGCATGGGTAAGTTGTTATTGTTTTCAGAGTTGAAAGTGTCTATGAACTACCATTTGTATCCTTACATTTTGTTTTTGTTGTCCTTAGGTCGGACGAGGTTCATGATGTTTTTGATTAGTGGTGGGGAATGGAAGTTTCTGGCTGAAACTTGGACTTATGAAGGCTCGAGGAAGGCGAACGAAATTATGGTCTCAGATACAACAAGGGTTGAAGAGTTGTGGAGAAAAATATCTGAAAAGTTGTCCGTTGATCATGATATGTTTCGACTGAAGTTGAGTTACACATAATCACTTAGAGAAAATATATCACCTTTCGATCTTACTGACGACGATGATCTTGATGCATTAAAATTTCTTTATATGAAATCTTGTAAAGATGGGGTTTCGCCAATAGCTCTTTATGCAAGCTTGACAGTTAAAGGTGCAAATAACTTATTTGGGGAGTTTTTTTAGGAGAAACCTTGTAAAGATGAGGCTCATGAAATCGATGTACAACTAAGTGCATCTCCATTGGTGACACAGACACAACCTCCTGTCCGAAATTCGACGGTGGAAGGTGAACACATCTTGGGTGACAGGATACTGGATGATATATTACAGGACGATGTTCTATAGGATGCAAGGGGAACGTCTTGGATGGGTGACAGGATATATAGCAATAAAGATCGGAAAAGGAAGAGGGATGATGTAAGAAAATGGTTTTGCGAGAAATCAACACCAGCATACGTTGTCTCACTAAGCAGCGATGAGGAAAAAGTTATTGTGTCTCCAACCAATCAAAGGGGTCACTAAGTAGCGACAACGAAGAAGTTCTTGTTTCTGCAACAAAGCACATGGGGTGTGACCTGGTTGTAATTGTCGACGATGATCAAACAAAGAAAATGTAATCCTCGGTGACATTGAAGGGGAAGGCCACACTGGTGGTGAAAATGATAACCTTGGTGACAATGTAGGCCTTGTCGAGGAGGAAATGGACTTCGTTTTTATGAATGATGTAGTTGAAGAGAGGTATTACCGACCAATGGATGAGGATGGTGAATGGGCCAAATTCGAAGATGAAGAAGTAAAGAATGGGGGTGATAATATGATAAAGATTGGAGATGAATTTGATACGTACCAAGAAGGAGTTGAAAGATGTGTTAACTGTAATTGCTTTGCAGGATTGTTTCCAACTTAGGGTGAAGAAGCCTGACAAATCAACATATTCAGTAGGGTGTGTCAACAAAGTATGCACATTTGGATGTCGTGGCTCAGTAATGAAAGAAAGTGGTTTGTTCGTGGTTCAAAAGTTTAATGGAACCCATAGTTGTGGATTGCGTTATCGACATGACTACAACAAACCTACAACTGCATCCGTAATAGCTGAAAAGATACTTCCAAGGTAAAACTAAGTTATTTCAGGTACGTTTAATGCCTTATTACAATGTATGACATGATGTGACGATTCTGTTTTATTGCTTGACAGGTTCAGAGGTCTTAAGAAAGCCCTAAGAGCAAGAGAAATCCAAAGTGCCATAAAGGACATGGGAATTGATGTCAGTTATTATAAGGCCAATCAAGCACATTAGTTAGCCGAAGACATGATACGAGGTACTGCGGAGGGAAGTTACAATGAGCTAAAGTTGTGGCTGTACATGCTTAAAAAAACGAATCATGGCTCCCACACAACTATTACCAAAGATTCTAACAACATTTACAAGTAATGCTTCTGGTCCTTGGGTCTTTGGATAAGGGGACTGTCCCAACTGAGGAAGGTATGCTTGTTAAGTACTTTTTGCACAATCAAGAAATGTAAGGATTGGTAGGATAGTGTTCCAATCATGACTTGATAGGATCGTTCTGGTTAGGTGGCTTGAAATATTTGCATGTATGACACGATGATTAGTTGTTTAAGGTTATTTTCTGGTCGCATGTAATTTCAGTGGATGGAGCTTTTTTGAGTGGGAAATACTTTGGCCAACTTCTTCTAGCTACTGCCCAAGATGGAAACAGAGGTATATACCCTCTCGCATTCGCAATGGTTGACAACGAGAGTGATGTGTCATGGTCAATTTTTTTTTGTGAGATTAAAGTTGTTGTAGCAGACGTGGAAGAGGTTGTGTTCGTGTCTAGTCATCACGCGGGCATTTCAAGGGGATTAAGAAGACACTATACTCTTGCAGGTCATGGATTTTGCATCTATCATATATACCAGAACATCAAGACAAAATACCATAGGGGAGACATGTTGAGTCGGTGAAATAAGGTTGCAAATGTGTACACCGTCTAGGTGAAGGGTTATCCACGTGGTCAAGGGCTCACTTTCCGACAAACAGGTTCAACATAATGACAACAAACAATGCGGAATATTTGAATTCGCTGTATAAGGAGGAGCGTGCATATCCTATAGTTGCATTGTTTGATGCATTTCTACTAACTTTTGCAAGGTGGTTCTATGAGCGGAGGGAGCACGCAGACAGGTGGGCTGAGGGTGTTACGAAGGAAACCACTAAGCTTATGGACCTCAGGTACCTGAGGTCTTTATCAATGAAGGTGTGTAGGCTTAGTCAGTTTGAAGCGGAGGTAATAGATGGAAATAACAGATTTGAAGTGAATCTTCACGCTCAGACCTGCCAGTGCAAGGTATTCCAAACTGACAGAATTCCATGCACACATGTCCTTGCTATAGCAAAGGATAGGGGTATTGATGTTTCTTCCTTGGTAAGTCCATTTTACATGAATGATAAGGCTATGGAAGCTTATAAAGAAACAATGCATCTAGTGCCCCTAACCAGTCTTTGGGATGTCCCTCCATCTATATCCAATAAGCCTTGCCTTCCACTGCTCCTGACCAGGCACGTTGGAAGGCCAAGGGTTAATAGGTTCAAGGCCCATTGGGAGAGGAATTATGGAACAATCAAGCGTTGTTCAAGATGCGGGCTGAGAGGACATACCCTGAGGACATGCTACAGATGTTTGCCAAGTTGAGAGGACACATCCCCTTAATATGTGCAGTAAGAGATCCATATTTTTCGAACATTCGTCCAAATTTTGCTTCTCACTTCATGTTGAATGCATCCCATTAATATGTGTAGTAATAGATCCAAACTTTTGAAAGATCTCTTACCTGTCATATTACTTTTGAACCTAGTTAATGTATATATTTTAGGACTTTTTCTTGTGAACTTTCTTTTCTTCGAAGACAGAATCAAGTCATGGTCTTATATTTATCATGTCATGGTCAATATGGTTTCAATTGATCTTATTGTGCTAGATTGTGAACTTTATTTGTATGGTTCGAATTGGTTGAATTGATATTTTGTTGAAAGTAGTTAATGATTTTCTTAGTTAATGATATTTCTCATATCAGTTTTCGCGCTTTTATAGAATATAACGCAATCCTGTCATGGTTCAATATATATCTTGTCATGGTCAATATGGTTTGAAATGATCTTACCGACTAGTTTGGGTTAAATTGCACGTGATTTCCACATGACATGAGTGACAGTCCAGATCACGTGATTTTCACGTGAGATAAGATTAGAGTGGGAAATAGAAGAAGAGAATTATTAAAATAGGAAGAAAAGTAAAACCTTCTCTAAGTCATAGGCTTCAAACAAGTTACTAACATGAAACTATCATATGCTTCCGCATATACATTGTATCTAAATTATGACCGAATGCAAACTTCTACTGAAATGATAATACTCGACTTGTCTTTTCCATTAAGTTAAGGCACCATACCCCTATAAGGCACCATACAAATTTACAAAATGGCATGTTAAGATACAAAATGCCAAACATCTATGCCTAGCTATTACAATGCATAAAGTTTCAAAATGGAATCCTTGGTTCCATCTTCTTACAACTTACCATCGCATTCTGTACCCTACACATATAGATAGAGTAGAAAATAAGCCACTAAATCAAGCAAAATCAAAATAACTAGGACAACCAACAGAGGTATCGCAACCCGATTCAACTTTCTTAGATCGTCTCGTTCCAAGTAAATCAACACATGCGCGGTTGTTAAACCAGACAGCCTCTCCGACAAGTCACCATTAACATTCTCGGCAACCGTCTGATGACTACAGTAAGCAACTATGTCATACAGCCTTGCACTCCGTGCGCTTCCTGGGCTTTCCTGTAATAAAGCCATTTCCTCCTAAACTCATCCTCAAGGGCCTGCATTTGAGAATATCAATTTGGTCAATAATTCAAGTAATTGTGCTCAGGATCAAAACTACCTCAAGTCCATCATATCACCTCGAATTATATCACATAGTAGCTAAAAACAATGAGTGGTTATGACAGAATTCACCCTTAGGTCATCAAATAGCATGCCAGAGGATGACACACTGAAATTAGTTAGTGTCTCCAACACCTCTCTTGGCAATCTGTATTCGAACTGGAAGGAGTTCTGCGGTTAGAGATTAAAATCATTCATGTCGTTGTGCGATTGCTCACTTTCAGAGTCCGACATTCCTGTAATTACCACACCGAAAAAAAATGCAGTATCATTATGGAAATCAAGCAGGAGTAGATCGCATTGATCTCTTGTTATATTAGCACCAACAAAGTAGTTTGTAGGGGTGCATATTGATCTTGACAAGATACATATCGATTGATCTACCAGCACACCAATTAATTTATGTTGTAGGCTAGAAGAAATATTTCTCATATCAGTACACAGTTATAGGCAGATCCCGAAAGTAGAAGTCAATTTTTGTTGTATGTTATCCAAACCTTAAAACCCAGAATCCCCAAAGGCCCTAAAACAATTAAACAGACCCAAAGAATTGGGATTTCACAGCAAAATCATACAATAAAACCCACAATCCCTAAAATCCCTCAGCCAAAAACTAGTTCAAATGAGAATTCAATTCATACATTAATAAACCCCACATTTCACGTCAATAGCATACCAACTAAACAAATTGAAGAACTTCATTATTTTACAGCAATGATAAATTCGAAAAAATTAACCCTAATGAAAACCCTAGATTTGTTTTACTACAAGCAAGAATGTGGAGGTGAAGAAGAATGAGTAGGTGAAGAAGAATGAGGAGCGAAGATGAATCTAAAATTTCATAGCAAAACCCCTTATTTCAAAGCAAAACCCTCAATCTATTTCAATACGATTTTTGGAAGAAAGATTTTCCAAAACTCTAAAACTAGTTAGGGGTTTTGCTGTGAAATTTTAGATTGATGAAGAAGAAGAACGAATGGAAGATGTGAAAAACACGTACTTGAAGGATGGTCGTTCAACTTCAAACAAACCCCAGCTCAAGAATGTCGAGAATGGATGGAAGCGTGTAAGTACCAAAAGCATCACCATTGGTCTATTTTTTGCCATTTTTTAGCAAACGGAAGTGAATTGGAGGAGATGGGAGTATCCAGGAGAAAAACAAGCCGAACGCGCCATTGTTGCTTATTCGTGGAGGAAGAAGGAGAAAAAAACATATAAAAAGTGAACCGAATAGACCCTTAGTTGAAAGTATTTAATATAATTTTTTTAACACTTAGTCAGTAAGTTTTCGCGCTTTCATAGAATATATCGAACACTGGTAGAAACACCATCCTGTCCTCGTTCAATATGTATCCTGTCATGATCTATATTAGTTGAAATGATCTTACCGATTAGTTTGTGAACTTTATCTGTATGGTTTGAATTGATATTTAGTTGAAAGTAGTTAATGTAATTTTATTAGCACTTAGTTAGTTAGTTTTCGCGCTTTCATAGAATATATTGAGCACTGGTAGAAACATTATCCTTTCATGGTTCAGTATGTATCCTATCTAAGCCCAAGATTCTTTCGTTATCCTGTGAATGTAATATTTGTTGTTTCATAGAAAAGAACCAGTCCCGGTAGACAGTCATTGTTCTAGCACAACCCCAAAATACATTTATATTATATACAACGAAAATACATAAAATACATCATAAAATACTAAATATTACATATATTAAGTGACATTAGATAGTCACTACACTAAAATGCATCATAAATTACTAAATATTACATATATTAAGTGACATTAGATAGTCACTACACATCTCATGCGGAGGACATGGCGGAGGCTGGGAAGTCACGTGGGTGAAGTACGTTGTCCACTTCTTCGGTCACGATATATATATTTTTGAAGGTGACTGTCCTATCAAGGTCGGCAAAGGTGCCAACGTCTTTGTGGTTCTCCAATGCCCTCAAGGTACTCAGGCTGCCATGTGGGGGTACTACTTCATTGAAGTAGGCGGTGGACACCGTTTACATTTGTTAAAATTATAATTTCCACAGAGCCACCAAATGTCTCTTACCATGTTGGAAATTCGTGCCCAGTTTTCAAAAATGCCACCCTCATTGACGTGGGTAGAGGTGCTTGCCATTTGTCCCCTCGTAGGGACAATTCTCCCACCGATATGGACCGTGGTGTACACCCTATGTGTCGGTTGTTCATTCATGAATGATGTAGGAAGGAAGAGTAATAGATGAGTAAGAGTTGTGTAGATTCAGAAGATGTTGGAAGAGTTGTAGATGAGGAAATCTGGCTAAGAGGAGGTATATAAAGAAGAGTGAAATGGAGTTGGTTGGCCGTTTAGAGGTAATTTATGGCGGTTTCTTTACTCTTCTAGGATAGTAGGGTTAATCATAACTTTACATATCTTGTTAGGGACGTATAGTTTGCACTAATCTTCACCTTATAGTACATATCAGAGAATCCCCTATGTCAGTACTTTTTGTTTGAAAAACCGGCAACAGTTAAAGGGAGGAGTATTACAAGACAATAATGTATATAAAATAAGAGTATTATATACATTTGTACCATATATTTGTACTATATATCTTCACCCTATAAAATAAGATTGTATTTGGATAGGGATCTTGTCAAATCCGACTGAATATCTTGCATTAAACACTCTGTACATGAAAACAAAAATAAATGATATTTCAGAATTAACACACATCCCACAACCCTCTTACACTTATCCTGTTATGCTAACTACTTTATAATATGTATACTTTTACACAACTATCATTTAACTGGAAGTTAAATGAATGCCGGTAAACATAAAAGTAAACTGGTACATAATTGTCATTTAACTGGCACTTAACTACCACATAACTTCTACTTTTTTTTTGCCAGAAGGTAAAATTGTATAGATAGTTGGGAAAAAGGCCCAACGTCCTATTTACAAACACCAATGCAAACAACAATCAAAACCAAACAAAGCAATACAAACAAAGCAAAACAAACAGACCTAAAACAACCCGGAATACAAGCCAAAACAGAACAAGACACAACAAACTAGAAACAACATACCTGCACAAGCAAAAACAAAGGAAAAATACAGCAGAAAACCAGCAAAAACAGAATACAAAACAACAATGAAAAGGAGGAAAACATCATTCAAGCTCTCAATCTTCTCCTCATAGCTCTCCCTCTTCTACCTCTCAGCTGCACCTTCTGAAGGATTCTGAATTTGCACTCATCAATGACACAAGCAGCACACTGAGCAGCATCCACAACTTTGTCTTGGAAGATGACTTCATTTCTCATTTTCCAGGAATGATAGACAATACCAGTCACAACAAGCAGTTTGCATTTATAGATATTGTTATTCCTTCTCCTACACTGAGCAAACCACCCCCACCAATCCATTAGATAATTCTTTCTAATGTTAATCCATTTCCACTGTAAAACTCTTCCAGTAATATCTTGAATAACTGAACAATTGAACCAAAGGTGAGCATCATCCTCGGCTGTAGAATGACAAAGAGCACAATCAGCAGAAGGAACCAAGCCCCAATGGTGAAGCTTACTAGCAGTAGGAAGGCGCCCCAAGGAAGCCAACCAGCAAATGAAGCTCCACTTCTTAGACTGCAACCCATTCCATATAACACTGCACCACTCCTTTTCCACAGACCAACTCCTAAGCATATTGTAGAGAGCAAAGTTGTCCAACTTGCCAGAGTTCCTAGCTAAGAACTGATCATTAAGGTCACTGCCATTACTATTATCCAGCACTCTATCTCTCACCAACAACGGGTTCTTCCACAGTGAAGAACTACATGGAGAAGCATGCACAGACCAAATGGATTGCCCTTTGTGAGATGCTTATTGGCCCACAAAGTCCAAAGTTTACTCTTCTCCCTATGAAGATCAAACACAAAATGGACCATAAGGGTATCATTCCAGGACAGTAACTCTTTGAAGCTGAGACCCCCTTCAGAGAAAGGTCTACAAAAATTCTCCCAAGCAACCAAGCTTCTCTTGCTCTCCACAACTCCAGACCATAAGAAGGATCTACATACAGCTTCAATCTTCCTTATAACTCTCTTAGGGATGAATAATACTTTCATCCAAAAGGAAAGAACACTTTCAATGATAGCTCTAACAACCTGAGCTCTACCAGCATAAGAGAGCTTCCTAACACTTCTGTCATGGACCACAGTCCTAATTTTATTCAACAAGGGAACCATCTCACAAATTTTCAGTCTTCGAGAATGTAACGGTGTGCCAAGGTATCTTACATGGAAGTTCCCTTGACTAAATCCTAGCATTGCAGAAAACTCAGTCTTCCTATCAAAACTTACTCCACCAAAAAACACTTTGGTTTTATTAGAATTTGAAACCAAGCCAGATTATTTACCAAATTCAACAAGGCATTGCTTTATCAACATAAGAGAGTGAGAGGTAGGCTTACAGAATATCAATAGGTCATCAGCAAAAGCTATGTTTGTTAGTTGCAGCTGCTTGCATTTAGGATGAAACCTGAAGTCCTTATTAGCACTCACCTTCCTCATTTTCCTGGCAAACAATTCCATAACAATCACAAACAAGAAAGGAGAGAGAGGATCACCTTGCCTAAGACCTCTTTTTCCTTCAAAGAATCCATTTGCTTCACCATTGATGATACTAGAGAAACAAGGGGTCCTAACACATTCCATGATCCAGAGAATAAGTTGTTGAGGGAAATTCAGAAAAATTAAACACTCTTCCAGATAATCCCAAGAGACACAATCATATGCCTTTTGTAAGTCAATCTGGATCATGCATCTAGGAGAAGTATTGTTGCAGTCATAGCCCCTGACCAACTCTTGTGCCACAATCATGTTGTGAGTGATAGATCTCCCTGGCACAAAAGCTCCCTGATTAATAGATATAATATCATCCAGGAATGGTCTGATCTTCTGGACAAGGATTTTAGAAATGATCTTCAACATTGTATTGCAACAAGAGATGGGTCTAAATTCCTTCACAGAAAAAGGGAGGTCCACTTTAGGAATAAGGCAAACAAAGGTAGCATTTGTTTGTCTCAAGATTCTCCCTCTACTGAAAAATTCCACAATGGCAGCCACAATATCATGATTAATAATATCCCAACTATTCTTGAAGAACCAACCTCCAAATCCATCTGGACTAGGGGACTTCAGATTACCCAAACCAAACACCACAGTTCTTACCATCAGAGCAGTAGGAATCTCACATAAATTGCTATGACTAGCATCACTAACCTTAGCACCATCATATCCATTAAAACATATAGGATAATGAACACCAACAGTACCAAATAGACTAGTAAAGAAATCCAGGATTTCCTTCTCAATCTCTTCATTCTTCTCGAAGGCTCTCCCAGCACTATCTTTCAAAGTAAAAATTGTGCATCTAGCCCTTCGAGCTTTAATTCCATTATAGAAAATAGGAGAAGTTTCCTCCCCAAGTTTTATCCAATCTACTTTAGCTCTCTGAGCAATAAAACTCTGAAGTTGCACCAATTTCAGATTCAGATCATTCTTTGCCTCAAATACATCCTGTTGTTTACTAAGGCAAGAAAAATCATGTTGTAAAGCATCATTTGCAGCCTTCAATCTATCAACACACTCTTCAACCATGATCTCAAGCTTCCTGAATCTCCCTCTTTGCCATTTCTTCAGTTCAGCCTTCACTCTCTTAAGTTTTTCTGCTACAACAAACTGAGCAGTCACATAACTTCTACTTTGATCGAGTATGAACTGGCACTTTACTACCACATAACTAGCACTTATCCTATCATGCCATTTACGTAATCTTGTCACAACTTAATGTGTTTCTCGTATGCTATTTGTTCAAGTTGTCATAATATTGTGCGTAAACTAAGGCTTATGCCTTACCATAAGTCAATAACATTAATCAAATCCAAACAATTGTCATCCAAACCACAAACAACCTAATATTTTCGAACAACACATGTTCGACCTCCACAATATTATCCAAACATCCAATTTAAACCTCGGCGTTCCATGTGTTCGATCTCCATACCCCGTCAAACACGTTGTGAGCCATATCCCTCATGAAGTCGCCGATAAATTTGTCTACCACAACGTTAATATTTGTCCAACCAGCACTAAGTATCTCTATGTGTTTTAGAGGGTACACCCCATAGTCCCCCTGGGAACAGAAAATGCATCAAAGTTAGTTAGATCAAGTATAAAAAAAATTGGATTAATATGCATATGGTAATGATATTTCGAATGACCTGCGTTTGTTCTACTTCCCTTGTCGAATTCTGGAAAATGTAAACTCCTCATTACCACGGCAAGTGGCGGGTATTGGCTGATGAAGTAAGGAAGGCACTTGGTCACCCCAATCACCATGCTCTCTACCTCCACCTTTCTGTTCAAATCCATAACACGATCATATACATTTATCTTCCATTGTTGCAGATTGACATGTAGAGCTACTGATGTGACCCTGCCCTCCATATCAGCTACAGAGGAGAAAGACGCCATGAGACATCCGCCTTGATACTCCTCTACAGCTACATCTACCCCGACCTAGATTTAGGAGACTTTCTATTTCTAGTTCTTACGGTTTTGAGACATTACTTCCTTAGTACTTTCTATTTGCAGTATTTCTATTTTTAGTAGTTGCTATGTCTGGGTGGTTTCCATTTATGTTAAATGGACCGCCAGATTTAGTAACTAGAGAGTCCGGCCCATTAGGTCCACTCTCTAGTATAAATAGGAACTATTGTATTTCATTTCAGGCACGTCGAAATAGAGCTTTGCTTTTCCAGTCGAGTAATCTCCTGAAAACCCGGGCCCTGACGTCACAAAATTAACGCGTTCCTAGTCGAACTATCCTGACGCGCTAATTAGGTTACCCACATCTATCCATCACTATCTGCAGCCAACACTCCACAAACCCTAACCCTAGTTCTTCACGGCTGCCTCCATCCACCTTCACCCTCTCGGCCGCCGCCCCCTCACCACCACTGTCCGATGCCTCATCCGTTGCCACCGCACCACCACCATAGCCGTCGGTCATCCTTCCGTTGCGCCCCCACAGTCCACCGAACACCCACTTCAGTCCCTCCCGACGAGTTGTTCGCCCCAATACGCATTCAAGCGATCCTTGACAATAATTTGTGGTCTTTCCATCGGACAAGGTCACATCAGCTACCCAATGTCAATTTTTGAGGTTGTAGAGGGCATAAATGAAGCCCGCATTATCCCAACTCGACCCATAAAATGCGGGCCTATCTCCCTCGAAGTATTCAATTGCACGTGGAGCTATATGTGGAACAATTTGATGTTTGATAAAGTCTTTCAATACATGTCTATAATCTTCAGACCAGAAAACGTCTAATACAATTGCCTTATGTTTGTATACAAGGTTCTCCACAAGCGCCTTACGGATATAATAATAAATCTCATCCATTTGCTTTAAAAATTAAAAATCATCTTGTCATACATTGCAACAAATCCCAACAGTTAACTAATTTCACATCATAACTAAATAACTTACACCATCATCCACCCAAGCTTTTGGTTCCAATAATAGCCAAAACCAATCCTTGTCCATCGATTCACCAAGGAGTCCAACTCTTGGCTTAGAGATGAAAAAGAATGTAGGCATAGTTAAATCTGTGAGATACTAACATTTCATCATCTATCCATTGCAGCAAAGAAGTCATCTCCTTCACTTATGAATTCTTGGTTATATTCTTCATATTTTTACCCTTTTTCTCATTTGTGTAAGGTATTAGCGTTTTGGAGGATTGCTTCATGCTACGTCTAGGAAGGACCCTCTTCGGTGGAAGAGTATGCTTTTTCATTTTGGATTTCCCTTGACATCCTTTCACCCCTTAACATCCTTTGGAACATTTCCTTCAATGGGTACATCAGCCACTTCATCCTCTCCTTCATGTAGGGGTACATCAGCCACCTCTTTGGTTTCCAACACCATGGCCAATGTGGTTACCACTTCAAGACCCTTTACATCTTGCTACTGGATAACCTCCTCCCATGGGGCATCTTTAAGATCATTAGTAATAGTTCTTTCATTATCACCTTCTTGTTCTTGATCACCCTCGTCAGCAAGATCCTGGTCTTTTTCGCCAGCCTTTTCATTTAGGTCTTGAACAATGCCCATTACTACAATTTTTGGATTCTCAACAACATCTTCACCATCTCCTACAATTTCCTCAAATGCTTCATCCAATCTCCTTGGTGATAGATGTTGTAATCCACCTTCAGCATTATCTTGCAAAATATAACAAAACAAATGTACCTCATTATCCTCAATAGAATTATCCTGCAATCATAATAACCAATCTAGAATGAAACGAATAAAGAAAATTGTAAAACATCTAAACTTATATCCTAACAGACACAACTAAAAATCATGTCACCATGTCACAAAGAAAATTGTCAAAAATATAAACTCCAATCCTAACAGAGACAATTCAAAATCTTGGCACCATGTCACAAATAATACTGTCAAATATATAAATGAAAATTTTGAGAGGATCATATTTCATGCCTCTTTCTCTTTGCCTTCAACCTCTACCTTCTCCTCCTCCTCAACCTCATTATCATCCTCAACCTCATCCTCCTCCCCAACCTCAACCTCGTCCTCATGCTCCTCCTCTTCCTCATCCTCCTCATCACTTAGATGAAATTTTAAGATTACTTAGGATATTCTCCAGCAGCAAATTATAAAGCACGTCAGCTTTTGAAAAACAAAAAGGCAACTACAATAGTGCAATACATCAGAATGATACAATACAGGTTATACGGCTAAAATAAGTGATTGATGGGATAATCAAAAAATTGTTTCAAGAGCTCATGAATAGCCTCTTTTGTCAGGAGCACCAGAATGGCTCCTCTCTTGGTCACAGTCACTGCTCCACACCCATTTGCAAAGCACATATCCTCTCTTAACCGCTTCTCGTTCTGTTAAATGCACAAGCACAATCGATATTTTACGTCAGACCGTCAATTATGATCTGTATTATGATCCGATCATATGATTCATTTCCAAAGATTCCTAGAGCATAGCACATTCTTGATGTTCTCTCACTTATACGTTATCAAATTCTATTGGTTTGAACATCATTCATGGGATGATAGCATACTCATGGTCTTCCCTCCAAATTAAGTACTTCCACTAACATCCTAGACTGAGTTACAAATTCATAATATTTATTCATCAACGCATCCTTCTCAACTTGTTTAATACCATCTGTAAGTCCTTCATTCACAGATATAGCCTTCTCTTACAATATTCCAATCTTTAACACTTGACTATTTGCAATTATCTATTCTTAAAGAAACTGTTGGATAAGAGAAAGAGCCTACTATAAATTCCAGTGAAGTCCCCTGTATAATATTTAGATCGAAAGCTAGTTGACTAAGAAGTCCTCTCACGAATGCATCACATGCATATGTAGTATCCACTGGTTTGACTTTCATTGCAACAACCATGCCCTTAAAATTCTGCATATATTGGATTGAGACACTCTCACATTCAATAATCAATATTACATAGTTAAGAAAACAAAACAAAGAGGATCGAGACCAAGGTTCAGAGTAGTAAATGTACCAAATATTTGAAAACACAAACCTTAGTATAATATCTGCAACCTCTTCAGGCCTCAGTAACGATCATAAGCTTAAGATTAGGATGAAACAACTTTTCCAGCACATCATCATCATTAACATCACCCCCTTTTATCAAGAATGTAATTTCCTCCTCCTCTATCTTCCAGATTAATAAAAGAGTTCTTATTAAAATATACTGATCAAGCTCTGTTATGATCTTATACATGACTAAACACTCTTAGAATAAGGTTTTCTATCACTAGGCTGATACCTTTAGGTCATTTGACTTTATCATGGATTCATGATTACATACACAACAAACACTCTTGTAATATGGAATTTATAATTTAAGCTTTAAGAGAAAAGGGGGAAAGTTTTCTATCTTCATAGTGATAACTTAATGAAATCAGCATCATCCCATACAAT
This sequence comes from Rheum nobile, assembly GCA_027886185.1. NCBI lineage: Eukaryota > Viridiplantae > Streptophyta > Magnoliopsida > Caryophyllales > Polygonaceae > Rheum > Rheum nobile. The sequence continues at coordinate 1,373,311 of WOAB01000780.1, forward strand.
CATAATGCCATGCCCAGCTGCATCCGTGGATGGCCACATCACCAACCTGGCAACCTCAAATTAGGATCATAAGACACAAATGCTTTAGCTATATGGACTACGACAATCATGCAATGCAAGTACTGAATGATTTAGGCAAAATCCATTGAGTTGTGCAGCATGTCTGGGATTCCCAGTGAACAACCTTAGTCAATATATACTTTGAATGATATGCATTTTTTATCAAGAACATAAAACATTGCTCGTAATAACCAAAACCATGTTTTTTCTTTCCCACCTCAATTATCTATATGTTCATATTGGCAATTTTCCAAGCGAATCAATTTCCATGCTCAATAAACAACATAGTGGAGCATATCCCCTTCCAGAAGAAACTTGAACCTGGAATTGAATCATATGATTCATAAAGAAAAATAAGCTTCTCCATTATTAAACTAACCTCTCATGCATAATGGTGAATTCTAAACTTCCAATCTTTTACCCCTCTAAAACATGTGTTAGAACATAGGCGTTGCTTAATCTTGTAAGTCAATACCTCCCTAAGTCTTCATCCTGCAAATTTTAACATGACAACAGATGTTCAGTTTCTTCATCTCTAAAATCATGATAAAAAAATCAGGAGCTGTTCAAATTTCTTCTGAATGCACACAAAATCTTTGAATTTAGTGAAACAAAGTTGCACCAAGGTTGCGGAATGGAATTGATAAAAAATATACTATCTTAGAAAAATATCCCAAAGCTCATATTAACAAGAGTAAAAATTCCAACCATATGAACATCATATTCGAAGCTAGCACCTCAACCATATACAAAAACTATCCTAAACAAAGAACATGACAGAACAAAAGAACTGAACCAACTACGAAGATCATATACGGAAATATCAGTAGCAAACATTAGCACAACAACACCACATTAAAGATCATCAAAACATATCACATCAAAGTGAAACTTACTACAAATTGAAACTCACAACATCAGCACAACAACAACACATCAAAAAAAATTCTCTCTACAATAAACTAGTCCCAATGATGGAGTAAAGAAGAATTTGTATAAAGATTATGAAGATTATCCTAAAAGATATCACGGTTGCAGAAAAGGGAATCAAGGAGATCACGCCGGTTGGATGTCGAAGAGAGAGAAGAATCCGATTGTGTTATCTTAGGAAATATTTCCTAAGATAATATATTTGGAGAGAGAAGGATTTTATATTATTCCAATTATGTTATCTTAGGAAATCCTTCCTTAGATAATATAAGCGGTTAAGATAATACTCTGCAGATTATTTACTATCTTCTTGTTGTCGATTTTAGAGAGATACTTTCTCTTGTTACGATTGTTTATCGAGTTGTATTTATAGGAGTGTGAGATTCATTTCTATGTACGAACTCGGAGCATTTAATTGAGAAGAAAAAGAGAGTGAAGTGTTTGTGAGTCTTAGAAAAGTGAGTTCGTATTCACCGTTGTAAAAGAGATTCAAATCTAGGTGGGAAGTCTAGGGTTTGGAGTCTAGGATACAAGTGTAATCGAACAAGAAATCAATAAGACGAGTAGACTCTTCAAAATCCTCTCAAGCGAGAAGCTTGAAGGTAGTGGTTTTACTTGATTAGTTATTTAACTGATTAAGGTTTCCACTATACATCATGAGTTCTTTCCTTTATCTTTCTTGCTATAATATTCCGCTACACCTTCTGTGGGAACAAAGCATTTGCTCCCTCAGACGTAACTCTAACGATCCAACAATTGGTATCAGAGCCTGGTGCTCTAGACTATTTTCGTTAAAGACTTTGCAGGAAAGATGTCGTCAAGCAATGCTATTGGAGATTCATTCTGGAAGCCTCCGATTCTGAAGGCTGGAGAATATGATTGGTGGGTGGAATAAATCGAGTCTCATATTTGTTCCCTCGATGGAAGGATATGGAGAATCATCGAAGTAAGCCCCATCGCTATTCCAAATGAGAAAGATGCCACAAAGCCAAAGCCAAGAGTGGACTACACGGATGACGATTGGAAAAAGCTGAAGAAGATCCTTCACATGGCTCTTATTCCCACTGATCTCAAGAAAATCATCGGCTACAAAACCGCTAAGGAGATCTGGGATGCTTTAAAACGTCTCCATCATGAAAATGAAGGCGTCAAGAAAAATAGAATTATTTCCCTGATGAAGGAGTATGATCAAATTTCTCAAGGAAAGGGTGAGCACATTCAAGAGTTCTATTCCAGGTTCCAAAGGATTGTAGGTCAACTAGAGTTCCTTGATGAAGAGATGTTAGACTGGAAGCTCACTCACCACTTCATGCAAGACCTCAACTCTCAATGGGATGCAATTGCCCTCGCTCTCTACTCCCAGACTGACGTCAAGACTCTCACTATGGAAGAGGTTGTTGTGAAGCTTGAAAGCAGCGCCTCTGTCTATAACCACAAGATGAACAAGAAAGGAATTGAGAAGGCTCAAAACATTGCCTTGAAGGTTGAACGTGCCTTTGACTTATCTCAAGTTGAAGATGAAGACAAGGACGGTGATGAAGATATGGCTCTCATCACTAGAGCTATGAACAAGATATGGTCTCGAAACAAGGGCACACCGAGTTCTTTCGAAGGGAACAAAGATGAAGGATGTCGTTTGTTACCACTGTCAAAACAAAGGACATTTTTCCAAAAACTGCTTCAAGAAAAAGGCAGGTCTTCCTCCGGCTCGTGAAGGGAAGCAAGTAATGGTCGCAACATGGGGTGATTCTACTCCGATGATGAAGAATCGTCATACTCTAGGGATGTTTGCTTGATGGCCATAGAAGACTTTGATGAATCAAAAGGTGATTTGCATAAGGATGAGGTAAATGAATCTGAACTCATCTCAAGCTTGAAAAGTAAGTCTAAAGAACACTTAATTTTCTTCATTAAAAAACTCGTTCATGAGAACAGTCTTTTCAGTGAGCAGGTTGAAAAAAAGGATGAATCGATCTCAAGTTTGATCGAGGAAAACAAAGGTTGGTCAGAAAAAGTGTTCAAACTTGAGAAAGTTTCATCCTCTTCTCCAAGTCCTTGCAATGAGTGTCCTAAACTCACTGAGAAGATCATGTCTCTAGAATCCTCTGTCTCCTCACTTGAATCCGAGTCATTAATGTTAAAACTAGGCAATGCAAAACTGTCTATTGATCTATCTAAACTCAGTGAGGAACAGAAGGAAAAGCCAAAAGATATTGTGTTTGTAGCGGCCAAGAATGAAAAGAAAACAGAAAAGAAGGAAGTACCTCGCTTTGGAATTGGTTATCAACCTAAGCTTCATGTTGATGGCATCAAGTCTAAAAGTCCTGGAGTCGAAGGAACACAGTCAGGACAAGAAAAGAGGGAAAGTTCCTCAAAAGGGAACAATGGCAAAGACTATACAAATTCGACTGACGGAAACAAGGCTTGGTACCATGGACAGAAGGCTCATTCCATTTGGTTGAAACAATCTCAAAGTGGTAAGTCCAATAATATTGATTTTCATTCTAGGATTGCTAACAAACCAATTTGGCCTGGACAGAGTAAGTATGTTGATCTAAAGTGTCAAAGGATCTGTTGGTATTGCGGTCACTCTGGACACTACAAACAAGAGTGCCTCCTGAAGAAACACAATGAAGCAATTGCTCGCATTGCTAGGGAGAAATTGAATGCTAAAATTCCAAAAATCAAATATGCTGCTCCTACACCCAAACAGCCTAAGCTTGTATGGATTCGGAAAAACTAACTCTTTCTATATAGGCTGAAGTGAGGAAGGTTCCCGGTATTTCGATAGTGCTTACTAAAGGTACCTGACAGGGAACAAAGGATGGCTCACCTCACTTCAACAGGCCTCTGGAGGTTCAACAACCTTTGGAATTAAGGGGTTGGTGATTTCTGCGGAACCAAGGCTCAATTCGTTGACATTATCACCAAGGCACTAAATAGGGAACCCTTCGAACAGTTCCGTATGGAACTAGGTATGATCTCCCTAAACTAACTGTCTATCTCTTATGTTCCCTCGATGATTGGCTAAATTACATGATTAATTGTGAAGGTTTAAATTGCATATCTTGATCTACACTCATTCTATTGATCATTAATTGTACAACGAGCTTAGATTTGTGCTAATACTTCACTTATGTGCAAAATTTCATTCATGATCATCTATGCTATCTTAATAATACATGAATCAGCTTTCTTTCGGCCCAAAAGAGTCAACTTGATGCATTGATCCCTCACTATAAGCCCAAATGATTGTTGACTCTATAGCTTACCCTAGCCATCATGTTTGATGCTTCCTATGAGTCCCTCTAATCATCCACATCTGGGAGCCTCTCATTCATGATTAAAAATATCAAAAATTTTGCATACTTTTTCGTGTGTTGCTCTTTGTACCCTCTCTGGTAACGTTCCCTCAGCAACACACACTACTACTCTTCTGGTTTGGCGGGAAAACAAATCGTTTCCCTGTGTTCTGGAGCTGTGAGTTGAATGATGTGACAAGCAATTAAGGCTTGTGCCTGCTCTTGGGAAGAGATGTGTAATTAGGGTTGACAAGACGGCTTTGTGATAATGGGTCGGGCTCTCGTGTTTGGTTGAATCTGGACAGATAATGAAGATATTATTTTGGGAAGGTGAAGATCTCAGTTGATTATCCTTGGAAACAAATAAGATATTAAGTTATCTTTGGCAACCGAAAAGATTTTGTGGCAAGTATATATTTCGGCTCTCCAGGTATTCTCCCATCACCATCTTCGCCTGTGTCTTCTCTTCTCTTACTTTTTGCCCTCTTTTGTCTCCTCTCTCACCTCTCACAAATGGCCTTCCACTCAAACTTCCCTGCCGCCGCCGCTGAGGACCTTCAAACCCTCCTCAACAAACTCACGACAATGGGAACAGACCCTGCCCTCCTCGCCGCCATCTCTCAATCCCTGCCATCCTCCTCCAACACTCCCTCATCTCCCCCCAACGATCACCACAACCAAAGTCACCCTACCTTCATCGCCTACACCAGACAAACTCATCATGGTCCCATACGTCGCTCCATCATCCCCTACACCACAGCCTACTCCCCAAAACCCTAACCCTAACTACAACCCAATCGCTCCCACCGCCGTCTCCTCAAACGACAGAGAGGAGGTTGATAGGCGTTGTCGAGGCGCCTAAACAAAATAATTCTAAACAAACCTAAACTAGTAGAATAGGCAAGTAAGGGTCGAATCCCACAGGGAGGAAGTAATCTTTCTAAGTGCACAATTGTATGTCAAAGGTAACAAGGGGGGTTTTGGTTGATTGGTTGTCAAACAAGTAAACAAGGGAAACAAAAGCAAAGAGTTTGAAATCAAATAGGGAAAAACACTTAGCCAAACAAATATCCACCATTCATTTGATTGGTTGATCCTAGATTCTCTCTAATTCCTTCCTATGAATGTTCCTATTCCTTTTCGTGAGTTATAAACAGGACAAACAGACCCTGAGAATACTAACTATTAAATAACCATGAAAACCTCATAATTCAATTCAACAACAACAATGAACACAGGAATTTAGATAGATACATGCAAGAGTAGCAAACAGTCATACTATTGCATGCAATTAATTCTCTCTACAATAAACTAGTCTCAAACAGTTCTTAGAGTATTGCAGTTGCTACACATGAATTAGGTAACTCAAACAGTAATTACCAAACCCTAGCAATAGACAATTACCAATAACGTCCAACAAGCGAAATCAACAATAATCAATGGGATGAAGCACAAGAGAATCAATACATTCAAAGGAAAAGAAATTGAATCAGAATCTCACAACCGTATATCAATTGAAGGCTTCTATCGTCGGACTAAGCAAAAGTGCTTAGTTCTTCATAGTTCAAAGGAAAAACAACACTCAATGGAAACAACGATCTTGATAAAAATGGCTAGGGAAAACTAGGTTAAGAACCCTAGAAACCAAAGTAAAGATAACCCAAAATAATCCAAAAGGAAATAAAATATAAATTATGAAATAATAAAGGAAAATCGAAATCGAAAATAATAGAAATAAGAAACTCATAAATCTTCTCGCGGACGGCCTCCGTGTCCTTCCGCGGTCGCGACACCAAATCCGCGGTCGCGGATAATGGATCTTTTCTCTCGATATTTGCATAGGTGGGATTTTCCGCGGGCGCGGATGACTTCGCCGCGGTCGCAGAAGTGGCATTCGCTAGTCCGCGCCTCGCCTTTCGCCGTGGCCTCTTCGTGCACTCCTTCTTGGTCGCGGTAGCCCGCGGCTGGTGTCTTCTCCTCCTTCGTGTGGATTCTTCTTCGTCTTCCTTGGTCTCCTCAAGTGGTTGACTCCTCTGGTTTCTATAAATCTTCGTTTAAGCTTCTCCAAACCACCATATCCACACTTCTTCTCTCCAACTCCATACTCCACAGTTGTGCTCTAAATCCCTACAGATGACACCCTAAACACCGGTAACAACTCCTAGATAAGCACTACAAAGTAGAGCTGATCAGAGGTCCAATCCTCACCTACCCATCCTACACAAATCGAGGAAGACACATAGGAGTTTCTGGGAGGAGCCGCCACAGCGACGCCAACAAAGACAGAGGAGCATGCTGAGCTCACTCAGAAAATTCAGGGGGTTGTTCGTAGTCTGGCCAGGGAACTGATGGAGGATGCTGAGGATGATATGCCGGCTAAGGTCACTAAACCCTCCGGTCGGGTTAAGATGAGTTGCACTGCAAAGCGCAGGACTCGTGCTCAGGTCCAAGCCTCAAAAGCCATTCCCCTAAGCTTCGATGACGAGTCTGAGCCCATCTCTGAGAGCAAGGCCAAGAAGGCAAGAGTTTCTACTGCTCCGATGCGCCAGAGCCAAAGGCGTCAGCTCGCCAAGTCCACAGCAAAGGGAACTGTCGAAGTAAAGGATATGAGGAAGTTGTGGATGAAGTGCAGTTGCGGGAGTTCTACTCAACCTTTGTCATCGAAGTCAGGCCCTATGCTGTTATGGGCAGCTACAAAATGGGTAGTACATTCCACATGTTTTCAAGTATTGAGCTCGGCATTGCTCTAAATGTTCCCCATGAAGGATATGATGGGTACCCGAAAGGCCGTTGGCCCAAGGATTTTCCCTATCTTGAGGTTGTACGCAAAGTTGCTGGGATACAAAATCCACCAGAGTCTAGGGGTTTTGACACTTCTGAAATGGCTGCCGTCAACAAGGTTCTGTTTCATTATCTCATCTGCAACTTCACCCCAAGGGGACAAAAGCGCAACAAGCTCTTAATTTTGGATGTGGTTCTTTTGTCTCTACTGCTGAAGAAGGAACCCATTTGTCTGTCGAGGGTGATGATGCAGCACATGGCCCATGCTAGGAACACTGACCAGCACGCCCTTCCGTTTCCCCGTGTTATCAAGAAAATTCTAGAGTACCACAAGGTGTACAACACCTCCACGAGAAGCTAGTGTCTTTTCTCGCCCTTTGGATGCCAGTAATCTGCATAAGATGTAGTTTGTTCTACAAGAAGGCGTAGGGTGGGTTAAAGTGGCCAGTGTGCCTGCTATTTCAGAGGTACAAGAGGAGTCTGAGGATCCCGTCTCTGAGAGGGAACAAAAGGAAGCATCTGATTTGGGGAAGGACATAAGAAGCATGTGCCGCGCAGTGACTAGACTGGCGGATCAACAGAAGCATCTTATGGCGGATGTGCGTGCTCTGATTGCTCTCCACTCGTCGGCTCCATCTGCCGGTCCCAGTGGTGTCTGATTCGCTTTCCCGCCTTCCAACCCCTTCTTTTGTTCCCTAGCTCATCTATCCCTGCTCGCTTTGTTTTTCCTTGTTTCTAAATTATGTGTTTGCCTTGATGGGCATGTTGATCATGGTTGTTTATTTTGCATATTTTGATGATTGTCTGTGCACTTTGTTTAAGTTGGTTGGTCTCTTTTAATGAACAAGAGTTGTTTGTTTATCCTCATGTGCTCATTTTCCTTTTTCTATTTACTTATGTTTTTGATGATGCCAAAAGGGGGAAAATGACGGGTAGCCTTAGTTGAAGGGGAACAAATCATGTCTTCATAGTTGTGTAATATCCCTCATTTTTAGTAAGGGTATTTGGGTAATTTCCCCAACCCTCGTTCTGTAATCGTGTCGCTTTCGGACAAGTTTGGATTTTCTGTAACGTGTATGATCTCTATAATAATTCCCTGAGTGGTAAAAAATACATTCGATGTATTTTCGCGGCTTAGAATATTTGTTTGGGTACAAATATATAATTTCCGGGACTCAAACTCGTGCTAAATCCTTCCTTGAGCAAGCGGACGAGAAAAAGGGCATTTCCGCGACCGCGGAAGTATTTCCGCGACCGCGGATAAATGGCACTCAGAGACTCTGGGCAATGGAATTTTCTACGACCGCGGAATAATGCATGCGTGTGACGCCTCGTCTTCCTCCGTGCCTCGTCGAACGCGTCATCGTCGATCCTCTGAGCTGCCGTCGATCTGGTCGGGGGGCTGCTCCTCCTTTGGCTATAAATGGGGGCCGAGTTGGAGGGTTTTGGGCATCCGAAAATTAGATCTCCCCTCTCTCTCTCTCTCGTGTTCTTCGTCGCCGGAAATTTGTGGTGTCGCCGGAAGTTGTGGTGGCCGTGGGGTGGTGCATTGGAAGCGCGGTGAGGATAGGAGTTGAAGCCCTCTCGCCTCGAGCCCCGTCGTGTCATCGCCGGTGAGAATTTAGCCGATTTGGGGTCGCCGAGTTCACGGCCGCGACCGCGGACGATGTCCAGTCGGCCGCGACCGCAGACATGAACTGCCGCGACCGCGGACGATGTCCAGACGTCCGCGACCGCGGAATCCAAGCCGCGACCGCGGTTTGCCTTAGCAAACGCGATCGTGGCCTTGGACAAACCGGTCTCGGACGGGACCCTCGTTCTTTCGGTTCCGTTCGTTTTTCCTTAGATTCATATTATTAATTGTCAAATCTAACCTAGGGTTTCGTCGTGGTCGTTGTTGTAGGAATCTGTAATCCGATTTCCGTTCGCGTTCCGGACCCAGAAACCCGACGTCGCTCAATCGTTCGTCTAGACTAAGGCAAGTGGCGGTTCGCTCTTGCTTATCATTCCATGTTTCCATTAATTATTAATTGTTTTTAATTGTTAATTAAATTGGGATGAAGGTTGTTTTCGTTTGGGAACAGTTTTGTTAAACGTATGTGATATAAAAAGTGATATTATAATAGGTTGTATATACTGCTAGAAACAACGCTATTATATATGTTATTGCCATAATGGTATTGATGTGGACTATTGTGTGGTTTTAACTGTTTAGTTAGAACGAGTATTCGTAGGAACGCTATGTACCTTGCAAGGTCTAGTCGTTTCTTTATAACTGGTATTAGGAGGATTTTTCCCTAGTACTTTCTCTGGTCATGACTGTACCCTTACTCAGGGTAGGTGCACACAACTGGTGCCGACACTCGGGATTTATCCCTTCCGATATCTCTCGTGTTGAGATGATATATCTTAAAAGCTTATAACGTAATTGTGCATTTTGGAATTAAATAAGATAAGTGCGATTATGCACATAATTAATATACCCTCGGGCGAGGAGTACAACGTGGAAACCGCCCGGACTTCGATTAAAGTAAGTCCTCCTTCCAAATCTGAATTCGCATTGCGCTGTGAGGTTGGTCGTGGACCCAAATGGTCAAGTCTTTTTAAAGAACGCTTGTGCGGAATTATAACGTTCCCGAACACTTGTCATACTTTCCGATAAGACTCAATCCTTTGGAGTCTTCTCTTCACACGTTTCCCATAAGACTCAATCTTCCAGAGTCTTCTCGTGATCTTCATGTTTCGTATATTCCTGTAGAAGTATCAAGGTTTACTATCGTCATCAGCTTTCATTCGAGAAGCGATGGGTCTAACCTAATACGACTACTTAGAACCTTTCTGTTTTACCCTTGCATAGTCTTTCATTAGACTAACCAACCGGTTATTTTCCCTTGCATGGTTGGCTGGTGTCATCCGTCCCATACGACACATCAAGTAAACTCTCGTTCCGTGAAGGCTAGAATCCGACAATGAAGGCAGATGAAGTTTTTAAAGAGTTTTATCAAGGGTGAAGATCCTAGGCGTGCGATCGCGTGATCAAGACCCTTATGTTATTTATTTAAGACTTCCACTGTATTAAACATATTCTGTATTTCTGTTGTATTTGGAATTTACGGATGTAATCCCGAGACTTTGGTTTCAAAAAAGATTATGATATTTCATATTATCAATGTATTTTATGTTTTGTATAAAGTAGTTAAGCATTGGGTGGCTTCGGATGTGAAATCTGAGGTCACTGGCGGTAATACTTTCAAGGTGATATTTGGGGGTGTTACAAGTTGCTGGACTAAGGGGAAACTATTATGCCTAAGTGTGAAACTTTCTCTATACAACTGTCTTTATCTCATATGTATGTTTTATTGTCAAGGACGTTTGTCACCATCAAAAAGGGGGAATTTGTTGAATTCCTTAGGTTTTGATGGTAACAAACATTCAACTAATCTGGTAACTAAGTGTTTCAGGAACAATACAGTTGTCACAGGGATCCATTAGTAACGAAAGATTGCAGAGGGAACAAAGCTTTCTCTACTTGCTTTGTTACCTCTCAAGGAACATCAACAACGAATGAGACTCAAGCTGCGAATGGAGTAAAGAAGAATCTGCATAAAGATTATGAAGATTATCCTAGAAGATACCACGGTTGCAGAAAAGGGAATCAAGGAGATCGCACCGGTTGGATATCGAAGAGAGAGAAGAATCCGATTGTGTTATCTTAGGAAATCTTTCCTAAGATAATATATTTGGAGAGAGAAGGATTTTATATTATTCCGATTATGTTATCTTAGTAAATCCTTCCTTAGATAATATAAGCGGTTAAGATAATATTCTTCAGATTATTTACTATCTTCTTGTTGCCGATTTTAGAGAGATATTTTCTCTTGTTACGATTGTTTATCGAGTTGTATTTATAGGAGTGTGAGATTCATTTCTATGTACGAACTCGGAGCATTTAATTGAGAAGAAAAATAGAGTGAAGTGTTTGTGAGTCTTAGAAGAGTGAGTTCGTATTCACCGTTGTAGAAGAGATTCAAATCTAGGTGGGAAGTCTAGGGTTTGGAGTCCAGGCTACAAGTGTAATCGAACAAGAAATCAATAAGACGAGTAGACTCTTCAAAATCCTCTCAAGCGAGAAGCTTGAAGGTAGTGGTTTTACTTGATTAGTTATTTGACTGATTAAGGTTTCCACTATACATCGTGAGTTCTTTCCTTTATCTTTCTTGCTATAATATTCCACTGCACCTTCTGTGGGAACAAAGAATTTGCTCCCTCAGATGTAACTCTAACGATCCAACACGTCTCAATCATGTCTTTAGGGAAGCAAACTATGTCGCCGACTCCCTCGCTAGCTTAGCCTTTTCCTTTCCTTTTGGTAAACATGTTTTAGTTAACCCGTCTGTGGGTTCCTTTGCTTTCATTTCGAACGATGTTAGGGGTAGGGCTACCTTTAGACTTACCTCTGTTTAGCCCTTGTTTTTTTAATATTAATCCACGAGAGTGTCGCCTCTCGTTTACCAAAAAAAAGATGCTTTTGTTGATTATATGTAGCTTTATACATATTTTATACCTTACCTAATTACATCATCGATTTCTCTTCAAGAAGAAGCTATATTCTGTATTGTGTTGTTATTGGTGCTTGTTTGGTTGAATGTGGAAAGTGTAATTCCTAGGAAGTTATTTCATGTGAAATCAAAACATGGGAATTTAAATTCACGAGAATTAGTAAATTATGTTTGGTTAAAATTTAAATTATGGGAAATATGGAGAAAAAAAAAATTACTCACCCCTCCCTAGGTGATTGCGTTTTATATATTTTGTAAGAATTGAAAATCCCATAAATTAAATATCTGCATTTTTCAAAAAACAAAAAGGTCAAGATAACACTTCACAAGTAATTTAAAATCATGAAATTTTTTTTTCCAACCAAACGAGCACTTGATCTACTAGACATATAAGCAACAGTTTGGAGTGTCATTGTATATATGTAAGCTAGAGGTTAGTGTTTACAGGTGGATGGGAATAAGTCTGGATTTGTATGGTCAGAATATCAATGAGGCTAGGTATGCTGGCATGGGTATATATGGTAGTGGATAAGTTTTCAAATCAATCACCCTTGCTTCAGTTTATAGAAATTTACATGCAACTTTCATCGATCCTATACAACTTTCTGTGCATATAGTGCAAGGCTTTTGCACTAGCATGCTATACAAATTCTTACCCCATAAAAGCAATTTAAAGAGATTGTTGTAAAAGTACCTTGAGATAACTTACTAATACTCCCTTGGTTTTTTTAATCATTGTCAAAATTCTTACCCCATCCATTGTATTGGTTTGACCATCATATGTTGTTTATGTTGTCATTATCTCAACTTTTGTCCGGCATTCTTACTTTCTATGTTTTATTTGGTTATATATATAGGTAGGTGATCATTTTCCCTTTGATTTAGCAGAGGGGAAGTAGTGCAATATACAAGAAGTTAGTTGACATGTCAAGGTTACTATATGAATTCTTACTTATCTTTCTGATCTATATAAAGAGTGAAGCTTTCTTGCAAAAGAAAATAATTAACGGTTCCACATTTTATCCAATACTAGACTTTTTAATTAGCTTTCTTATTTAGATAATAAACATTTAAGTGGTTGTGCATTTTCCAGATGTATACAATTGAAAATATTAAGTATAAAGTGCGAAGTTGTTTATGTACAAGGATTCAAAATGGTCTTTGATCGACTCTTCTTTTAATTATTTCAGATTGTTATTTGGTTGGTAATATGGTGGAAACCCGTTCATGCTCTGGTGATCCTATCTAAAATCTTCTTTGAGGGTTCTTTTCAAATACTCTAGTTAAAATATATTTTCTTCTTTTTCTTGCATGATAATTATTTTGATCTAGCAATTAAATTGTGTACTTTCAGGCGTTTCACTTTTTGCAGCCTTTGGTTTCCTTCTCTATTGGGGGGGAGGTAAGTGTGCTTACTTAAGCTGATATTGCTAAGTTTTCATGGCCTCAGCAAGTGCCAATTTTAACTGAATGTGCTCATCCTCTTTTTATTAGCCAACATATGTTATGCATTTCAAAGTGGAGAGTATATTGGGCTATTTGACCATTAGTACTCAGTTGGCACAATTAAAATTGGGTTTAAGCTGTGTATCTTCTGATTGGTAGATTTTTAATTTTTCGTTGGCCTTTGTACAGTTAGTTGTGCAGTTATTTCTCTTTTCACTAAGATTGAAATGATCGAACTTTTGAATTACCTTCAGACAAACTGGTCGTTGCATACATATTTTCAGTGCATATAGAGTTGTCGTTTTAAATCATATATGTCATGGTTTACTAACTGGAATTTCATAGTAACAAATGTATCTTCTGCAACTCTGCAAGGTGTGATCATCAAACGAAAGATCAAACTAAAAAGGGTGTGAAAGAGGAATCACCTAAACCGCCTTCATCATGTTATCTTTTCATTTGGAGGTAGAAATTTATAAATTGTATATGTAATTGATCTATTGTTCATCGAATTGTTCTTTCTTCTCCTTGCTGACATGTACGCATACATACCCTTAAGGAGGTGATATCTCTATCGTATCGAAATCTATGAAGCTACAAGAAGTAGTGACAACCCAAATGTTTTATGTTTTAAAATAGGCTAACCATCTACTCTAACAAGACTATGCAATAAACTAAAAAGGGTGTGTATAGTCCCATTGATTCATGGATTGTTTCATTTCTTTTTTTTAAGCCTCTTTATCTTAGTACATGAGTCTTGCTCATCTATGAGATTTTATATATTTGCAAATGATTTACCATTGTAATGTAATATACTTTTAATAATATTGATTAAGTAGCATTATAACACTTATAATTATCCACGGGTGATTTTGTGAAGGTGACTTAACATTCAATGAAGAACTTCTATTCTTCTTATAACCTGGACGTTTTTCACCACTCCCAATTTCAAAGCAGGCACAAGAGGCTATTGGTAGGTCTTATGATATTCTTAGACCATCTTTAATAGTGATATTCTTTTTAAATATTTTATTTTATTTTTTCAATATTTTATTTCTTTCACATCACCTTAAGATACTTATATTTCACAATCATGATATTTATACCAAATCTCTTATTTTTTATGTCATCATCTTAAATACCAAGAATTTATATGATAACATAGTCAATATGGATGTCAAAATGTAGATAAAAATATCTTACATAGATTTGAAAAAATAAATTTACTAAATATTTGATTAATAATAAGTTAATAGTGTTGAAGAATATAGTTTTATGGAACAAATTAGTGGTCACAAATACAAAGCTAACACGTGGAGGTGTAGGGAAGGAAATTCTTGTGATATTGTGTCAGAGAGAATCATACAGTTGATAATCAATTTTTTATTTACCCACCAAACACAATTTTATTTATTTTTTAAAAAAAATTGCTATGATACTCCTAGTATTACCATTAAAGATGCCCTTAGTCACTAGTTACTCACTAGTTACTGCTCTAGTTTAAGCTTATTGGTCCTTTCATACCTCCAATATGGTAATGCACCATCTAATCGATATATGATTTCAATGGATACGTTTGTTGTTCTTGACTTCTCAGTAAAATATTGAATGCTTTTGGACCTTTGTTTCAGGTTGTGATCGTATTGCTTCTTTCATCTTCGTGGAACTGTTTACTTTCAATAACGTACAAATTTTGGAGTATTGATTAATCCAAATTCTGCTTGTACTTTGCCTTTACAGACTAGTAGCGTGTTCTATACAATAGTTTCTACTCTAAAAGATTAACAAAAAAAACCTAAAAAAAACTTTGTTATGAAAGATTCGAACAAATCTTCTCTAATTTTATATTTTTTCTTTTCTATTTTTAAGAAAGAGAAACTCACAAATCCCCCTTCATTATGGATGATCTTACGAATATGAGATTTTTTAGAGTTTGGATCATATGAATAAGTAATTTTGGGTATTGATAGGGGATTTTAGTATTAAATCCCTAATTAATGATATAATTACTGGTGATTTAGGGTTAACCGAATTAAATAAGGGTAGAAGGGTAATTATACGTAGAAGTATATATTGTATCATTTTCTCTAGCCCTAGGGCACAACTGATATCCAATCTTCTGCCTCCACGTTCTTGGAGAGAGCAATACACATCGTTCTTCGGATTGTCGATTCGTTCTCATTCAATTAAATTTAATCTCGTTCAGTTTACGACAACGACATTTGGCGCCGTCTGTGGGAACGACGTCGAAGATCGTCCGAAGGACGAACTTGTGGTGGTTCGGTCTTTGTTCTCTGCCGCCGATCCGGGCGGTTAGGGCTCGGTGTTGGTCCGCTGATCACCGTTGTGGTCTGCGGCGGTTTGGTTCGGTGGAGTTGGTGTTCGGACTGTGGTGAGGGGAATATTTTGGATCGAATATTTTCCTTCTCATCTGGTGTCCCACGTTTTTGCTTGTTCGAGAGGCTAGGTTTGTGGGTTCTTGCGAGATCGAAGATCGGCGGCTTCATGGGTGAATTTGCTTCGCCGGAATCAGCAGCCAGGGAGGCGGAATGGGCAGCGGCGCTGGAGGAGCGTGACCGTCGCATCTCAGCCATGGAGGCGGTGTTGGAAGTGAGCCGTCGAGAGGCTCAGGATGAACACGACACGTTGGAATCGGAAAGGAGGCGCAGCGAGATCGCTTCCGGGAAGCGAATCGCAGCGGCGGGAGAGTCGAACGGCATCACCGGCGGTCGTCGGAAACTTCTGAGCGTGGTGGAGGTCCCGTCTCGCAGCCTGCGACGTTCGGCGGAGGAGCGCAGCCATCGGTCGAACCGCTCGCCCTTTAGCGATCAGCGGGCGGGAGGGGTGACTCGGGCTGGGGGGTCGGTGCACGGTGATGTCACTGGCCATACTCCGTCGCGAGGGAATCGTGCCGATCCCGGGAATTCGCGGTGGACGGGAGTCTGGGCTAGTTCATCGGGAACGCCGCGTCGGGATAGGGTTCGGTATTCGGACTCTCCGTCGGATTCGGGGTCCGACCGGCGCAACCCCAGGGCGCAACGAAGGTCTCGGACGAGGTCTAGGGAGAGAGGTGCGGGACCCGCAACTGGTTCGGGTCGCCAGCGGTCATCTCCTCCGGGTCGGCGTCACCGCCGCACTGCGTCTCATATGCAGCAGCCCGTAGGCGATGATCATCGCAGGGGGCGCTCGCCCGCGCGATCTGCTGGGGCACGCCGTCGGCGTAAAGTGTCCGTGAGCTCGACTTTGCAGGAGGAGTGCGAGACCCGTCAAGGAGGAGGAGCCCTAAGAGGAGCTATGGAGCAGGCTGAGCATCGCTTATCCAGGATGACGTCCACCCCGTTTGTCAGACGGATTCGCGAATCTAATCCGCCAGCTAAGTTTTCTTCTCCTTCCTTTGAACTATATGACGGAAAGTCGGATCCGGTATTGCATGTGGCTTCGTTTACTCATAAAATGGCTTTATGGACTGAGCATGATGCGCTGCTTTGCAAATTATTCCCTGCTAGTTTAGGAACTACTGCGTTTAATTGGTTTCACTCATTAAAACCGAATTCGATTAGTTCCTGGGATCAGCTTGCTAGGAAGTTTGTGAGTCATTTTGTTGCTAATAGTAGAGAGCCTATGTCTATGGGTATATTGTTCAAGATGAAAATGCGCAGGGATGAAACACTGCGTCAGTTTGGACCAAGGTTCATGGAGAAGTACGCTGATATGGACAGTGTTGATGAGCACACGGCTATAGAGGCCTTTCAGCAGGCTCTGCCGGCGGACAGTCGTTTGAGGGAAAGCATCACTTTGCAGGTTCCCCGCAGCATGGCAGAGTTGCAGGACAGAGTGCGGCAGTACGTGAAGCTTGAGGATGACCGAAAGGCGGCTAGGGACAAACGCTCGTCCATGTCGCCTGTCGGGCGCAGCAAGCAGGACGTTTCGGCTAGGAGGGGTGATAACGGGACGGCGGGTAAAGCAGGAGGGCTACTTCCGGCTAACCCTGCCAGGAAATCCGTTAACTTCAACTTCAAGCTACCAATTCCGCGCATCTTATCGCTGATCCGGGATAAGCCATTCTTCTATTGGCCTAAGGAGCAGGAGAGCGCTTCTAAGGCGAGAGACCAGACCAAGGAGTGCGACTTTCATCGCGCCAAGGGGCACTTCACCAGCGACTGCTTCGCCTACAAGAGAGCCTTGGCCAAGTGGGCGAGAGAGGGGCATCTGGACGAGTTTCTTGGCGACCGTCAGCCCCGCGTCGACGGCGAGAGGCATGTAGAGCCGGCAGCCCACGCTCCGAGGTGGGTCATTCATGTGGTTGATGCAGCGGTAAAGCAGTCTGGCGAGCGCATGCATGATTACAGGAAGCGCTGCCACGAGTTGGAGGTCTTGCAGGCTGACGGGGGTCCTTTCAAAAGACCCAGCAGCTCGGTGTCCCAAATCCTGGGGTTCTCGAACTCCGACTTGGTAGGGTTGCAGTGGCCGCATAACGACCCCCTTGTCTTATCTGTTTGTGTCGGAGAGTTCGACGTTAAGCGAATTCTGGTTGACTCAGGCAGCTCAGTTGAGATTATGTTCTATGATATGTTCAAGAAATTGGGAAAGAAGCAGGAGGATTTGATCCAAGTGTCGATGCAGCTCACAGGTTTGGGGGCTCACTCGGTCTGGCCGTTGGGCATGCTGCGCAAGACGGTTACCCTGGGCGGTAAGTCTCAGGAGACCGAGTTCCTAGTGATCAACGCTCCTTCGTCTTATAATGCCATCCTGGGGCGCCCGTGGCTGCATGCGATGGAGGCAGTTCATTCAACTCTGCACCAGATGATCGTTTTTCCCTTCAGCGGAAAGGTGATGCGGGTTCGGGGCGACCAGCGGACCGCCCGGCACTGCCTTGGTGTCGAGAGCAGTGCATCGACGGTGCTCACCGTGGATGCCGATCCGCAGGTCCTCGAGGAGGTCGGGATGTCGCCGGACGAGAGGTCACTTGAGGCTCTCCAGAAAATCCAGGTTAGTGATTCTGAACCCGAAAAATATTTTTTTAGTTAGTGTTGATATTGCAGGTGACGAGCTCGCCTCCCTCACGGGTTTGTTGATAAGAAACAAGCGGGTTTTCGCTTGGTCGCCTTACGAAATGCCTGGGCTGGATCCTTCTATTGCTTGTCATCACCTGAGTGTGCGAAAGGAGGCGAAGCCTGTGGTTCAGTGAGCCAGGCGGTCGTCCGTTCAACACACAGAAGCAGTTCTGAAGGAGCTGGAGAAATTGCTAGAAGCTGGGGCAGTTGAGGAGGTTAAGTTCCCCGAGTGGTTGGCCAATCCGGTTGTGGTCAAGAAGAAGAATGGGGAGTGGAGGGTCTGTGTGGATTTTACAGACCTGAACAAAGCTTGCCCGAAGGACCTGTTTCCTCTGCCCAAGATCGACCAGTTAGTGGACGCGACAGCGGGGCACGAAAGGATGAGTTTCTTGGACGCTTACAGGGGCTACCATCAGATTCCTCTGGCAAAGGAGGATCGGGAAAAAACAGCCTTTTTGACTCCTAGAGGCGTATTTTGCTACCGGGTGATGCCCTTCGGTTTAAAGAATGCGAGTGCAACCTTTCAGCGAATGGTTGTAAGCATCTTTTCAGACCTGATTGGCGTCAAGGTAGAGGTTTACATTGATGACATGGTGGTGAAGAGCAAGCTGCGGGGTTCCCATTTGGAGGATTTGCAGCTGGTGTTTGATATTTTGCAGAAGACCGGTCTTAAGCTAAACGCTTTGAAGTGTGCCTTTGGAGTCGGCTCTGGCAAATTTCTGGGGCATCTGGTTACCAGGAGGGGTATTGAGGCTAGTCCGGATCAGATTCGAGCCATTCGATCCATCCAAAGTCCGAAGAATGTCAAAGAGTTGCAGAGGCTTACGGGCATGGCCGCCGCTTTGAATAGGTTTATTAGCAGATCATCCGACAAGTGTAGCGCGTTCTTTAAGTTGCTGAGGGGAAATCGTATCTTCCAGTGGGATGACGAATGTGAAGTCGCTTTAGCTGACCTGAAGAGATATTTGCAAGAGCCGCCTATCCTGACGGTCCCTAGCGCAGGAGAAGCCTTGATTTTGTACCTCGCCGTCTCGGTGCACTCGGTTAGTGCAGTGCTCGTAAGAGACGAGAAGAGGAAGCAAAGTCCGATCTACTATATGAGCAAAACGCTCCTAGACGCAGAATCTCGGTACCCGCCTCTTGAGAAGTTGCTCCTGGCATTGATGGTGGCGGCGAGGAAGTTGAACCACTATTTTCATGCACACCCCATCAAGGTGATGACGTCTTTTCCCTTGAAGTCGTTATTGGCAAGCTCTGACTTGGCAGGGCGGGTTGCTAAATGGGCGGTGGAGTTAGCGCAGTATGAGGTCGAGTTTGTCCCTAGGACGGCTATCAAGGGGCAGGTCCTGGCTGACTTCATTGCGGAGTTTGTCCAGGAAGCCCCGGTGATGATAGCGGAAGTCTGGCAGGTAAAGATCGGTCAGCAGGATGTTTGGGAATTGCAGGTCGACGGAGCCAAGAACCGCAGGGGTGCCGGGGCAGGTTTGGTCTTAACGTCTCCAACCGGTGAGGTCATTCGAACCGCTGTCAGGTTGGAGTTTGAGGCAACAAACAACGAAGCCGAGTATGAGGCTCTGATCTTGGGGTTACTGGCAGCCAGAGGTCAGGGGGCCAAGTCAGTTGTCGTATATTCAGACTCTCAACTGGTCGTCAACCAGGTTGCCGGGGAGTACGGTGCCAGGTCGGTTCGAATGCTTACTTACCTGGAGAGGGCCCATAGCATTCTGGCCGGTTTCGCTGAGTTCAGAGTAGAGCAGATTCCCCGCGAGCAGAATGAAGTGGCAGATGCCCTCGCCACTTTGGGATCATCAAGTTCTTCCGGATCTGACTCGATGATTCAGATTAGTTGCCTGAGCGCTCCGAGCATTGAGTCGGAGGAAGTCTTTCCCGCTGACACAAATCCTAGCTGGATGGACCCCATTGTCGATTTCTTGGCCCGAGGAGTACTTCCGGACGATAGGAAGGAGGCAAGGTTGGTTAGATTGTGAGCGGCCAGGTTCTGGTTGTCCCCCGACGGGATCTTGCATCGGAAGTCTTTCTCGGGCGCCTACCTTAGGTGCGTTCCCCCGTCTAAGGTGGAGGACACTCTGTTCGAGATTCATGAGGGGATATGTGGTGTGCACGCTGCCAGTCGCACCATGGCCAACATCGCGAGGACCCAAGGTTTTTGGTGGCCTTATATGCAGAAGGACGCAGAGTGCTATGTCAGAAAGTGCGAAAAGTGCCAAAGGTTCGCTAAGCAGATACATCTGCCGGCAGGAGATTTGCATCCGCTGACGAGTCTGTGGCCATTTGCGCAGTGGGGACTGGATATTGTCGGTCCTTTCCCCAAGGCAAAGGGAAACAGGCGTTTCCTGGTTACGGCTACGGACTACTTCACGAAGTGGGTTGAGGCGAAGGCCTTGGCGAATATCAGGGATACTGACATCATCAGCTTCGTTTGGGAGTTTATTATTACCCATTTTGGAATTCCATATGCTTTAGTTTCTGACAACGGCACTCAGTTTAGCAGTGCCGCTTTTAAAACTTATTGTGAAGGTTTCGGGATTAAGAATTTTTACTCATCTGTAGCTTATCCGCAGGCTAACGGCAGGCTGAGGCAACCAACAAGGCGCTCTTGGATGGGATCAAGAAGAGACTGGATGAGGCAAAGGGCAGGTGGGCAGAGGAGCTTCCCACGGTTCTCTGGGCTCACCGGATCACGCCCCGACGCTCTACTGGAGAGTCTTCTTTTGCACTGACGTACGGCACCGACGCAGTGATTCCCTTAGAGATAGGCCTTCCTGGTGTGCGCACCACCGCCTTCCAGCAAGGCGGGAATGATGAGGCGCTCGGCGTCAACCTCGACCTTCTGCAGGAAAGGAGGGAGGCGTCGGCGGTACGATTGGCGGCTTACCAACGGGAGCTGATCAAGCTCCACGGGAAGCAGGTTAGGCCACGCCCGATCTCAGTGGGAGACTTCGTCCTTCGGAAGGTCCTGGGAAATACTAGGGACCCGACGGAAGGGAAGCTCGGTCCCAACTGGGAGGGTCCTTACAGAGTCGCGGCAGCTCTAGGCAATGGATCATTCAAGCTGGAGGATATGGATGGGAAGGAAATTCCGCGGACCTGGAACATCTACAGCCTGAAGAAGTTCTACGTATGAGGCGCTACAGGGGTACTCTTTTTCCTCTTCGTATGGTTTTTCCCATGAGGTTTTCCTGCGAAGAGGTTTTAATGAGGCCCCGAGGGGGTTCACCCCGGACTACTTTCGTTTCTACTTTATGACGGTTTTCTCCATTATGACTCTTTGCATTATGTGTTGACGATGGCAGCATCTTTTATGACATTGGTTTGCATGTTTCGTGTGTTTGAATGCTTGATTATACAGGTTTTGCGCTATACTCGGAGGGCGAGGGCCCCTTTTGAGCGTTCCGCACGCTAGAAAGGAGTTCATGCCCGTAGGTTAGGAATGAGCTCTGGTGGCAGGTAATCCCCATCGGTGTCTCGAGCGCCCGAGGGAGGTATATGCCATGAGTTTAATCTCGTTAATAAGTTGGTAGGTGCACGTGGGGTCTGGGGCAGGGAAGCCTGATGTCGGTGTCCTTGACACCCGACAGGGGGGCATGCCAGGGGATCCCAGATCGTGTTTCCAACGGGTATTAACGGGTTATAATAATAAAAACGAACGCCGCATAATCGCACGGTGTAGAGCGATAGTGAGCGTTAAGTCCGGTAAGGGCGGTCGTCCTTGGGGAATCGAATCTCCAGATTCAAGATTGATTCCGGAAATTCGAGGGGCAAATTGATAGGGGATTTTAGTATTAAATCCCTAATTAATGATATAATTACTGGTGATTTAGGATTAACCTAATTAAATAAGGGTAGAAGGGTAATTATGCATAAAAGTATATATTGTATCCTTTTCTCTAGCCCTAGGGCACAACTGATATCCAATCTTCTGCCTCCACGTTCTTGGAGAGAGCAATACACATCGTTCTTCGGATTGTCGATTCATTCTCATTCAATTAAATTTAATCTCGTTCAGTTTACGACAACGACAAGTATAAAGTAAGGAGTAATAGTGGCTATTAGATCTATGAAATGAAGAGCTAAGATTAAAATATATAGAGTGTCAAATTTATAAATACAATAAAGATTTTTATTTTTATTTTAGAATTATTTTAAAACAATAAATAAATATTTTTTAGAAAAAATATTATTTTTCATATTTTATTTCTCAAACATTATTTTTCGACACTTTTTTCTAAACTTTTTTCATATTTTTTCTCCCAAATATATTTTTCCTAATTCCCTCCCCCAAAAATGTTTAGTATTGTGCACTTAAACATCTTAATCATATACTTTAACATACTAACACATGAACTTTAACATACTTACACATGCACTCAATTTTAGCCTACTAAACATGCTTACATATGCACATTTTAGCATATTGAACGAGCACTTTAACATACTAACATATGCACTTTAACATAATAAATCTACAATAGCTGAAATGTGCATTTTCGATACACATGTTAAACATGCACATTTACATATTACCACATGTACTTTAACATATTAAAGATGCACTTTTTATACTCTATGTGAGCTAGAGGTGTGCATAATTAGACCAGACTAGAAAACCGGACCGGACCGGGTGTATTTAGTCCGGTCCGCGGTCCATACATTTTAAGTATATGTTTTTTTGTTCAATTCAGTCTGAACCTAGACCAGACAAAAAATATAATCTTAAAAAGAAAATAATTTTCAGGAAAGTTCTGTTTTTATGAAATTGAAAAAAAAAATCTACTCCAAAACGAAGTTGGAAAGAAAGAAAAAAATATTTTTCAAGGATGTTCAGTTTGATACCCTCGTGGTTAGGGTTTTCTTGTTGGTGTCCTACATTTAAAAAGTTTCATGTTAATACCCTTGTGCTATGTAAATAGTTGTGCCCAAGTGTTAAATTTTGTTTGATTCCATTAGTTTGTTTATTAAAAAAGAAAATAAATACAAAATTGTAGAAAAGAAAATTAAAATGGTAGAAACAATAGACTCGCCCAGTTAACTAAATAAATTTGACAAAAAATTGAACCCTATTGGAGCTAACAAACGATAAGTAGTCAATTTGAGAACCTCGTTTGATATTCAGTAGAAAGCAAACCCTAGCTAAAAATGAACCCCTAATTAACTAAAAAATCATCC
Source organism: Rheum nobile (assembly GCA_027886185.1). Lineage (NCBI taxonomy): Eukaryota > Viridiplantae > Streptophyta > Magnoliopsida > Caryophyllales > Polygonaceae > Rheum > Rheum nobile. Next base: position 1,396,630 of record WOAB01000780.1, read on the forward strand.
CATAATTCAAATCTTAAAATCAACCCTAACTCAAATTCTGTCCCAAAATTGGGCCTAAGAAGAGCAAATAATTGTGTAAATTAGATGAATCATACATACCCTAAGTCGCCTTAATCGCACCTAAATTCGAAATAAAAAACGTACTTATTCGCACCTAGATTCGGAGGAAATACACATGAAATTGTGCAGGCTGAGCAGTTCGCCTATGCCACTAGCTGAGTGGCTTGCCTCCGTCGCCGGCCAAGTGGTTCACCTTCGTCGCCTACTTTGCCCACACCATCACGTTGTCTCTATTCATGCCCACTGATAGAAAAAAGATGTGTCGTGGTTTAGAAAATCCAATTGTGCGATTGATTTGATCCCTTCATAATCTATGTTAGGAAAACCATTTAAAAATGATTCACTCCATTTTAAGAAGGCACGATCTTGATCTTTATAAGATAATCAACCAATATGTAAAGTATATTAGGAAATTATCAAATATTTGGTATATATCTTGAGGTTTAAAAATTTAAAATTATATTTCAAAGTATTTATGAAAGAAAGTTGATTAAAAAACAATTGTGTGATAGTTTTATATCTTCATAATCTATGTTAGGAAAACAAAATTGAAAATTCGATACACTCCATTTTAAGAAGATAGGATCTTGATCTTAATAATATCACCAACCAATGCTTTTTCCATTAGTTATTCTTTTTAATTGAGATTTTTCTAATCAAAGTACGATATTTAATATAAATTAGAATTTGTGTGATTTATTTATATCTTAATTAGTAATTGTTTTTTATTGAATATTTATATCTATCTTGATAAGGAATCGTTGACTTCTAGAAATTGTGGGATTAAATGTTTGTATATAATTTTGGGTTTAAATGTTCTTAATTAGGATTTTTTTACTTTTAGAAATTATGCGATCAAATCTTTGTATATACTTGTGTGATCAAATCTTTATGTATATTTTGAGGTTTATAAAAGATAAAATATTTAGAAAATGACATATGATAAGAAAGATGATAACGGTGACAAATAAAATGTAATGTGATATGTGACAAAATGAAATATTAATTTAGTACATATATAGTAGACTTTCCAAAAAAATATAGTTTAGGATTTTTTATACTTAACCACCGTGTATTTTTATATTTTGCATTCAACCAACGCTTATGTTTAATTTTATAAAACAAAAACCCACCTCTAATATATATTTTCCTCCACATCACCGTCGCTTCCAAAGTTTATGTCTTTGTTTGGCCAATTTGTTTATTATTTATAAACAATTTATTTTTAAAATATACTTTTATACATTTCGATAAACGTGTAATAAAATTATTCTTTTTTTTTCACTACTCACATTTTTTTTTAACTACATACATATCCAAAAAAACTACATTTTTACCAAACGTATTTTTTTACCCAAGCCTATTTATTAACTATTGATAAATAAAAAAGTCTTTATAAGCCAGGTTATCCGAATTTTTTCCCAATCTAGGCACTTTTCATAAACTTATTCTTGAACTAGGTTTGAATTCAAACTTATGCTGAAAATAGGCAGTCATAGTAGCTTCGGGGTAAGTCGTTGTGCCGTACAACGACTCATCAAAATAACCCGCTATATGCTACAACGACTTTAAAAGAAGCGGAATGGGTTATTAAAAAAAAAGTATAAGGGTCGCTGTATACAACGACTTATACCTTTTATTATTTTTTTATTTATCGGTTTAATTTGGAAAAAAAAATAAAAAAAAGGCATGAGTCATTGTACCATACAACGACTCATACCTTTTTTTTTTATATATTTCCCAAATTAAACCGATTAATAAATAAAAAATGTATGAGTCGTTGTACCGTACATCGACTCATACGTTTTTTTTTACGTATGAAATAAGTCCGATGATTAAAAAAATAAAATATGGACAAGAGTCGCTGTACGGTACAACGACTCATACCTTTTTTAATTTTTTTAAATAACCCATTCTGCTTCGGTAAAAGCCGTTGTGCCTACATCAGCTCATTTCTGACTTACCCCGAAGCTACTACCGCCAGCCTATTTTCAAAATAAGTTTGAATCCAAGCCTAATTTAAAAATATTTTTTTTTAAAAGTGCCTAGATTGGAAAAAATTTCCAGGTTATCCCTCCATCAAAAAAAAAATTCCAGGTTATCCCTCCGTCAAACCCAAAAAAAAACCTCAAGAAAAGCTCCCTTTGGGAGCCAACCCTAGAAAGCCACTACTGAACCCAACACCAGCCCGGCCCTAGAAAGCCACCGGAGCTTCATAATGTGGCCACCGGAGATAGAAAGCCACTACTGAACCTAGGGGTGAGCACGGGCCGAGAAAACCGAAGCCCGAACCGAACCCGACCCGAAAAACCCGAACCGAACCAGAACCGACATGCCTTCGGTTCGGGTTTCGGTCCGACCAAATCAGAGTTTTGGGTTTCGATTCGGGTTCGGGTTCGGTTCGGTTCGGGTTTGGGTTGGGTTCGGGTTTTTAGTGTAATTTATCCTGTTTTTTAGCGAAAAGTGTTGTTTAGCCCGAACCCGACCCGAACCCGAACCGAACCGAACCCGAACCGATGTCTTCGGTTCGGTCTTCGGTCCCGGATTTTTGGCCGTTTGGGTTTCGGGCTTTTCGGGTTCGGTTCGGTTCGGGTCGGGTTCCGGCCCGTGCTCAGCCCTAACTGAACCCAACACTAGCCCGACCCTAGAAAGCCACCGGAGCTTCATTATGTGGCCACCGGAGCTTCAACCCTCTGTGCCGGCCCTCGAACAACCGATCCCTGCGAGCCTCCCGCGAGTCCGTCCTACACTAGCCCGGCCCAACGCCGCACGTTCACCACTACTGAACCCAACCACCTCAGGCCGACCGCGACCTCCTCAAACTCCAACCACGATTTCGCCGGAGCTGCTGCTCTTCATCGGCTCCAACTAGTCCCGCTGATAACAGGTTTTTGTCGTGTGAAAAACTGCTATGTAAAATATCCAAACAAACCTTAAACCGTAGTCCTAGGTAAGTAAATGTCGAATCCACAGGGAGGCGAATTCTATCTTAATATGCAATTTGTATGTCAAACTAAAGTAACCAAAGGGGGGTTTTGTTTGTTTTAGTAATCTAAGCATGCAAAAGGTAAACAAACTAAAGATGAATGAATTCAGTAATGAGGAAAATCACTTAGTCAAACAACATCCACTATTCGTATGACAAGTTGATCATAGATACTCATTCAAAATCTCATGCAATGGTAATTCCAATTCCTTTTCAAATATAACTAATAGCACAACCAGATACTATTAGCACTAACTAATTAAACAACCCTGAAACTATCAAGATTCAGTTTAACAGCAGCCTTACGGATAGGAATATAGTTGGATACAATTCTAGCATAACACAACCAGATATTATCCTAGAATGTAAATCAATTCTCTTCTGCATAAGACTAGCACAACCAGATACTAGTATGATACAGTTGCTACTCTGAAATAGATATGCTCAACCAGTAACAATCTAAATCTAGCAATTAATCAATAACAATAAACCCTAGTTGCGTCCAAATAGAGATTATCAATATCAATCATAAGCAACTTAAGCAAGAGAAAGATAAAAACCATGCAATAGATTAAGAACAAGAATCTCACAACTTAATCCAAACGAAAGCTTCAGCGTCTGACTAAGCCAGGGATGCTTAGTTCTTCATAACGTAGAAAAGAGAATTAGGGTTCAAGAGAAAGATTATCCAATTTTCTCAACCCTTAAATACTAAAGGGAATAAAATCTAAATTAACCTAAAACGAATTAATAAAATAATAATAAAATAATAAACTAAAACAAGGAAATTAATCTCGTTCTTCTCGCAATTCTCGTTCAGCACTGCTCCAAATCCAGCAAAGCATCACGTGATGGCCTACTCCAATTCATGCAAGCATCAACGGCTTGAACAAAGCACCAGCGGCCCAACTAGCGTCTTCGGCCCAACTCCAATTCAGCACATGCCGACATCAGCGTGACATCACGCTTCTTCACAATTCATTTCTTCAGCTTCACATTGACGCTGGCATCTTCACGTGGGCTCCAGCCGCCAATTGGGCCTCTCCAGCTTGCTTCTCGCGGCATTTCACGTGGGCCTTTCTCAATTGGGCCTTTTCCTCTAATTCGGCCTTTTCCTTCAATTCACGCCACGCGGGAGGAGTTCTTCACTTGGGCTTTTCTCAATTGGGCCTTTTCCTCTAATTCGGCCCACCAATCACGTGGCTTTTAATTAATTACCAAACTTCGCCCTCACACGCCATGCACATGAATGTGTCTAAATCTACCCGAATGGCATCAATAAAATCTCTAATGACTCTTACTTAAGCCCTACAAAGTAGTGCTTATCAAATCACCCCATGCTTAGACCTTTGCTCGTCCTCGAGTAAACTAATAAAGAGTCTACTCCTCCAATGTAGCATCCAAGGTCTCAGGAAGCATATCCTCCAACTAAGAGTCACCTAACCCATGCCAAGCTCCTGACACCAATCTCATTCACAACACATCCACAACTCAACAAGCTTAAGGGCAAGCAGAGTACTTCCCCCAAGCTAACCCGGACATCCAAAAGCGTGAGTAACCTCTAATCCTAGCCTCCATCTATTGCTCCTTATGTCTCCCAGAGTGACCTACCCGACAATCTTTCTTTGACTCTTCTTCTTATGACGCCTCGCCAAGAATAGTGAGAAATCCTAAAATCACTCTTCTTCTTTTCGCTCATTTTGCCAAGGCGCCCTTTCGGGTTTTCACCAAGCCACTCATTTCATTTTTCAATAGATGTGCTCACATAAGCTCACGTCACTCTTGACCTCATATTATCCCAGCCTAATGCTGGTCCAAGCCACCTGCTTATTGCCTAGGCCGCCCTTTCGGGTTTTCGACCTATCCCAGGATTTTTTATGATAGCCTTTTTTCAAATTTTTTTGGCTCTTTTCAATTTTTTTTTTCATTTTTCTCCTCAGCAGCGTAGTAAGTATAAAACTCCACCCCATGCTTAAACATTGCATTGTCCTCAATGTAATGAAAGACAAAAGAATAAAGCACAGGGAAAAGCAAAAAATAACTCACAACGTTGCCGAGTTGGCTTAGACACTTCCTTGTCGCTGGCGGTGTACTCATGAAAGTTCATGTCCTGGATGTCTGGCATCAACGCCATTATCTTCATCTACCGTGCAACCATAAGAAACCACTGTAGGGTGTAGTGGTCAATCAAGGGAACGGGGTTGCAAGGCCCTAAAAAATGGGCCCAAATGTCGTCGTGGTTGGGCCCTGGTGTACCTCCTCTCCAGCTGTCGACTGCAGGGCCATCATCGTTGCCAAATAAATATAGGGTGAATGTATTCCTCCGTTTAGCAACATGATGCGCACCTCTCCGTGGGGAACTCTGGACAGCTGGGTAAAACTTTTTTTTTTGTTTTTTTTTTGTTTTTGTTTTTTTTTTTACTTTTTCTCCCCGTTTAAGGTCTTTTCGGGGTATCTTATTTTCGTCTTTTGCTCCCCGTTTAAGGTTTTTTCGGGGCCCATTTTTTTCGATTTTTTTTTTTAAAATTTTAAAATTTTTTTTTTTTACCTGCGAAAATGCGGAGGTCGCCGTGAGGGGTGCGGCGGTCTCCGTAATTAAACGGCGGTCACCGTTTTTAGGTCGTAGCCAACTTGCTTGGCGAGGCATTTGTGGAGGTCGCCGTAAGGGGTGCGGCGGTCGCCGTAAGGGGTGCGGCGGTCGCCGTGAACTCCATCTTCGTTTTTTCACTCTACCTGCAGGTTAGTTCAACACAGAAGGGAAAAACAAAAAGAAAAACAACTGAATAAAGACTAAGGGAAAGAAAATAGACTACCTAACATCGGGTTGCCTCCCGAACAGCGCCTTAGTTAATGTCGTGGCTCGACATAGTGCTCAACCTCTTCAACTCGGGTTGCTCCTATCACTTGAACTCCTGAGGTCTACATCAGGGGGATATGCCGCTTTGTGTGCTCCATGTTGAGCCTTTCCCCCTTGCTTGTGCACTTGCTGATGGGAGGACCGCTGTTCATATCTATGAATGCACTTGCCATCTTCAGGAACGGTCTACCCAACATCTCAAGGGCTGCATGTATGTCCTGCCCCGTATCCAACATGTAAAAATCTGCCACCTGAATTAAGGCTTCCTTCTTGTGCTTCCCCTTTGGTTTCTTCTTTATATTGCCCAGCGCCCTTAAGAACTCTGTGTAGAGAGGGATGCAATTTTCCAGTTCGATCAAGGGAATGGTTGCCTCGCAGATACTGAAGGTTTCATATAGCTCTTTGTCTTCCTTCAGCCTTCGAGTATCTTGTATTGCCTCAGGGAGGGGTGTGGCGGGGTGCAGCGAGACAAGTGGAAAGGAGTTGAGATGCACATACTCATCATAGGCAGCCTCAAGAGGGTCGGGGGCTGCCCGGGCGTTTTTGAGAGGAACAAGCGTCGTAGGATCGTTTTCGCGATCGTGGTTCTCCTCCTCTTGATCGCTGAATTCCTCCAGTCCCAAAAAAAACTCTTCTTCAGAAAGCACAACGCGGTCCAAAATATCGTCTGGAATACCCATCTCCTCAGTGGGTGAACCGAGGTCGAGGTATAACTCCCGCGGTCTTGGGTTCTCTTCTGCAGATATCTCGATGTATTCTGCACCCGTCTCACAAATTTGTTCCTCCCTGTCAGCTAAGGGGGCGACATGCAACTGCTCAGTACTTTGTAGGGTCAACGAGAAGACATTCTCTTCCTGGTGCACCACTGGGTGAGATAGTGGTTCTGCCGACGTCATGGACTCCACCCTGCTCAATGCTTGCACCATTTGCTCCGTCTGCCTCTCAATGATCTGGATATTGGACTTTATTTGTTGTTCAAGTTGGATCGTGTTCTGTTTGAAAGATCGAAACATGTCCTCCAATGACATGGAGGGACTTGGATTGTGCCCATAACTCGAATTAGGGTGATCTCTCCACCCTAGAGTGTATGCGTATGAGTATGGGTCATATTGCGGCTCCTGATGGAAGTGGAGAAATCTATCCATCTCTGTAACAAAATCAAAAAGGAAAAAACAAAAATCAATAGCACGGGTGTGGACCGTAAGATAGGTCCACACAATAGTTGACACACAAATCGCACACAAAATAGATTATTGTCTCCCCGGCAACGGCGCCAATTTGATAACAGGTTTTTGTCGTGTGAAAAACTGCTATGCAAATATCCAAACAAACCTTAAACCGTAGTCCTAGGTAAGTAAATGTCGAATCCACAGGGAGGCGAATTCTATCTTAATATGCAATTTGTATGTCAAACTAAAGTAACCAAAGGGGGTTTTTGTTTGTTTTAGTAATCTAAGCATGCAAAAGGTAAACAAACTAAAGATGAATGAATTCAGTAATGGGGAAAAGCACTTAGTCAAACAACATCCACTATTCGTATGACAAGTTGATCATAGATACTCATTCAAAATCTCATGCAATGGTAATTCCAATTCCTTTTCAAATATAACTAATAGCACAACCAGATACTATTAGCACTAACTAATTAAACAACCCTGAAACTATCAAGATTCAGTTTAACAGCAGCCTTACGGATAGGAATATAGTTGGATACAATTCTAGCATAACACAACCAGATATTATCCTAGAATGTAAATCAATTCTCTTCTGCATAAGACTAGCACAATCAGATACTAGTACGATGCAGTTGCTACTCTGAAATAGATATGCTCAACCAGTAACAATCTAAATCTAGCAATTAATCAATAACAATAAACCCTAGTTGCGTCCAAATAGAGATTATCAATATCAATCATAAGCAACTTAAGCAAGAGAAAGATAAAAACCATGCAATAGATTAAGAACAAGAATCTCACAACTTAATCCAAACAAAAAGCTTCAGCGTCTGACTAAGCCAGGGAGGCTTAGTTCTTCATAACGTAGAAAAGAGAATTAGGGTTCAAGAGAAAGATTATCCAATTTTCTCAACCCTTAAATACTAAAGGGAATACAATCTAAATTAACCTAAAACGAATTAATAAAATAATAATAAAATAATAAACTAAAACAAGGAAATTAATCTCGTTCTTCTCGCAATTCTCGTTCAGCACTGCTCCAAATCCAGCAAAGCATCACGTGATGGCCCACTCCAATTCATGCAAGCAGCAACGGCTTGAACAAAGCACCAGCGGCCCAACTAGCGTCTTCGGCCCAACTCCAATTCAGCACATGCCGACATCAGCGTGACATCACGCTTCTTCACAATTCATTTCTTCAGCTTCACATTGACGCTGGCATCTTCACGTGGGCTCCAGCCGCCAATTGGGCCTCTCCAGCTTGCTTCTCGCGGCATTTCACGTGGGCCTTTCTCAATTGGGCCTTTTCCTCTAATTCGACCTTTTCCTTCAATTCACGCCACGCGGGAGGAGTTCTTCACTTGGGCTTTTCTCAATTGGGCCTTTTCCTCTAATTCGGCCCACCAATCACGTGGCTTTTAATTAATTATCAAACTTCGCCCTCACACGTCATGCACATGAATGTGTCTAAATCTACCCGAATGGCATCAATAAAACCTCTAATGACTCTTACTTAAGCCCTACAAAGTAGTGCTTATCACCCGCCCCCCTCGCGACCTCACCCAACCGAGCCCACACCAGTTCCACCGAACCAACCAAACTCGACCACACCTCACCTCGCCGTGCCCAGATCTGTCGGCATCTCCCCACCAGTCTGGCGTCCCACCAGACCGCCGATGACCCATCTACCCTCCAGACCACCGGCTTCAACGGACGCTGCTCCGACCGAGCCCTTGGCTGCAGCTATGGGGAAATCCTACCCCCGCCGCTCCGACCGAGCCCCCGATCCGCACCGCCCCCGAACGCCGCTGAAGACAACATGGTCCGAGAGCACCATGCCCAGATCCCGCTGAAGACAACATGGTCCGCTGAAGACAACAGTAGTTGATGGATTTTGAACAATGCCCAAATCTCGACAACTCTCCGAAAACAGCGTCGAATTTGAATCGGAGCTGGTGAATCTCGACACTGCTTTTCGGGCAAATGTACGTTTGCAACTGCATTATTTTTAACAGCTTTACTTGCTTTCCTTTTTTTCATCTTCCTTTACTACTGTTTTCAGTCTTTTTTTCTTTTCTTTCCATCTATTTTCAGATCTGAAATTTTTATTTATTTCCTTTTTTTTAGTTCTTTATTTGATTGGTGACGGAGAGAGAAGCCATGGGAGGCAGCGGGGAGAGAGGCGCCCCTGGACGGTGGTGCGGGGGAGAGGCGCTTGGGTACCGGCGCGGGGGACGAGGCTCTTAGGCGGCAGTGGCTTTGGTCGGTGGCGCGTGGTCTGCTTTTTCCAAGCCAAGCTCTTTGGCTTTCCGGATGCAAATCACACCGAGGTTAGGTGTTGTTTGTCTTGAATCAAATTCGGGTGGCACATGTGAAATCCTGAAACCTTAATTAACACCAAACCAGCAAAGAACGTACTCAAGAGATAACGAAGGCAATATCTTCATTATTCTCTATTCCCTAAATCTCTTTTTAATCCTTTTTTATTATTTTCTTTATTTTAATAGAAGGGAAGAAGATTTATTATTTTTTTATTACACAATTTTATGTTTTAATGGAGAGATGACAAAACTTATTGGGAAAAGTAAGCAGATTTCTCGTGATGTCGTGCAGCGTGCAGTGTGCTCTATGCTTTACTTTCATTGAAGTAAAGGACAAAAATGCATGATTTAACGGAAACATTTACTTTTTTAAAGTATTCAAATATACTTGTATTGTACAGTGGTAATAATGTTGTATTTGTCCATCACGTGAATTCATATGAAACAAGGTGTGGTAAACATGATTTTTTAATTTTTTTTCTGGTTATGATGTGATACAATTTAATAAAAATTCTTAAAAGTATATATATAATATTATTTCAAAGTTTAATTATATAGTAGGAATTTTGTATATTTATAGTCAAACAAGTCTACTATTAGAAGGTCATCTTTCCCCCTCATCTTCTCTCCCTCATCACTCTGCTGAGACAAATACATGTGAGACAAATACATGTGAGTATTCGTAATTCGTACTTTTGGTATTGTGTTTTTGCAGATTTGGTATATATTTATGTTTTTCTTAGTTTCAATTTCTATGTTCTGATATGGTGTATATGGTTCTTCGTTGATAAATAAATAAGTAATTGTATAACGATGTCAATTGTCAATATTACTTTCATCTTTCTGTTGAAAACATCTTCTATTCTTCTCAAATTTTCAGGTATCATTAATTTTTAAATTACTCATATTTCAAAAATATCAATTACTATAATCTATTAAAGAACAACGATATATGAACTTAAAAAAATATAATTAAATTGAAGTCTCTCTTTCTGACTATTTTTCATCAAGCAAATTAAAGATAATTGGATGGCATGACTATCAGTTTTATGTCTTTAGTGTGGACGTCAACTAAGACTTATTTTCAATTTTTTCAGGTCATGAAGATGCTCAAATATTTGTTAATTTGGAGGGGAGTATCGATTATGTTGTTTGAATGGTTGTTGTAAGTATAATGGAAGCTATGAGTTTGTACAAAATTATCACGAGGTAATTTGAAACTCTCTATCCTTAATTATAAATTTATTGTGTGATTCATATTATACTTATGGCATCATTTGTGCTCCATTTTTTACTTACATTTTATAGTAGTGGAAATTATTTAGACAATCAATGAAACTTGTTTATTTGGTAACGTGGAAATAAATTATAGGATTTTTCTAATATGTGTTCATTGACACTCAATAAGAACCTTATATTTAGTAATAATCACTTTTAGTTATTAGTGTAACTTTTTTTTTCTAAGGATTATCCCTTTTATTTTAGGAAATATTTTGGTAAAAGTTTTTAATTTAGACTTTTAACATGTGTCTATAGATACACATTACACAAACCGTTAATTATATTATTAGACCGTTGGCTAATTATATACACTAAATGTTATCACAAATTTCATTTAGTGTGTCCAATTATTTGTTTTTGGACTTAATTACCCTCAGTTTATTACTACCCTAATACTCTCCCGTAGTAGGTTCCTACTTTCTAGCCACAGAAAAACCCTCATTTTAATCAAGGTCAGCTATTTGCACCATTAATAGGTTATGTAGATACCACTGCAGAATCGCTCAGACCAGCAGTGATAGAAACCGTTCGAAAGAAAAGTGTCAAAAGCCACTGTTTTTTTTTATAAAAAAATGGGAACTAAAAAAACTTAAACCAACGTTTATCAAAACCGTTGGGCCTGCAATCCAGTTGGGTCAACGTAGGTACGACCCAGCTAATAGTAGGGGTATGGGTCAACCCAGATTGCGGTATGAGGTTTTGTTGTGAATTCGAGTGATTTGATGAACAATAAAGCGAAAGAGAACAAGAACGAAGTTTGGAATAAATCATCCTTCTAGGGTTTCTTACTGCTTTTATGGATAAGTAATTACAACCCTAATACGATCTATTTATAACCCCCAAAAAATCCGAAATGGATCCAATTACCCGTACCGTACCGGTTAGAACATGTGACGTGGCGGATGACTAAGAGGAGAAGTCCATGTCAGATTACGTAACGGTTAGAACTTGGCCCCAAGCAAGGTTTTGAATGTGGGGCCCACAGGGTCGGACTCCCTGTGGTTGAATATGAATAGGCCCTTACTTTTTAACGCATAGGCGAAATTGTCTTTCAACGCATAGGCACCTCACGTAACGTGGGGATATGATTCCCACGTTACGCGCGGGATGATACCTTTTCAAGCTCCACATGTTACGTGTGGAGAGACACCACACGTAACGTGTGGGACTGCTCCATATGTAACGTGTGGTCTGTCTCCACACGTAACGTGTGGAGTCTCTCTGGCTTTAAAAGCCAAATTTCTCCTATTCGTCTTCATTACCCTAAAACGCAGCCTCTTCTTCCCTTCTCGCATAACGCGTCTCGTGGATCTCCTCATTACGAAGCAACGAATTCCGCACGTTACGTTCAATCAAGATCTTTGAAAGGTTAGTTAGTAGAAATTGTTGTTTGGTTATTTTTTGTTAATTTTGAAGTTTTTTGTTGGATATTGTAGATCTATGTTGTGTAGATGTTTTTGATGGTGTTGTTGATTTTTTCTTTAATTTTAAAATATTTTTTTGTATGAAATGGTGAAAATTTGTTAGATTTGTATAAAATGGTGTTGAGGGTTTATGTTGAATTTTTGTGAAAATATGCAAATGGAAGTGATAGTGTTGGTGGATTGGTTAAAATAGTGTGATTTTTGTTGAATTTATTGTATTATTTGATGAAAATAATTTTCACCGGAATCTATAAATTTCGCCGGAGAAGGCGACAGAATGTCGCCGCCGGCAGTTGGAATATGTCATTTCACACGTTACGTGTGAATTTGCTGTTTTGGCTGCAGATGTCTGCACACGTTACGTATGGGATGTCTCCACACGTAACGTGTGGATTTGCAATTCTGGCTTGCAAATTCGGCGACTCTCCGGCATAGTATTTATCCAGAAAACAGAATATATTATTTTGATTAAAATGTGTGGATATATAACCGCAGATGGAGCCTGGTGACAGAACTGCACGTAGGAGCCGCCGCAACCTTGTCCGCGACTAGTCGTTTAGGACTGAAGAAGAGGTGACAAGGACGGAGAGAAGGCAACGTAGGAATGTATGCTACCGGGATGATGAGACTGACGCCTATCAGACGAGATCCGATAGTAGTAGTGGGGCTGCTGGCATGATTTCCGCTCAGAGCTTAATGGCGGTGCCTTCCTTTCCTGGAGATAGGGCAGATTCTGAGCCTCAGTTCTACCCGGACTACCGAGCGAGCCCGCTGCGTGGTTATTCTGATACAATAGATCAGAATAACTACTACGGGCCGACTTTTAGTCCGCCGATACTACCGCCGCATGTGAGCCCTCATCACAGCACTTCGTATTATCAAGGGGCTGAGGATCAGCACAACCCTTGGGAGAACCCGACAGTGTACCCGAATGCTCCCTATCATCAGCCTATGGTAAGTACATTTAGTATAACATGAATTTGTTTAAAAATTGTAATTACTTCTGATTTATTTAATAAATGTAGGACCAGGCCAATGTATAGGGAACTCAGGACCAGGCCAGCAACGCCTAGATGCCAAGAGATGACGCTCCGTACGTGGACGAGGATAGTCAGGCTTGGGCTCCAAGAGGTCAACCTGATGATGCGGACGATGAGCCAGAAGAAGCCACCTCTTCGCAGGCAAGACCTCCCCGAACGAAGAAAAAGGGGAGATATGACCCTGAATTGCAGGTTAGAGTCTATGGAGGTCCGGAGATTCCCGAACTTCTGAAGGATTTTGCCAATCACGTGGCGTACACCCTTTATCAGCGCATTGTAAGTTGCATGGAAAACCTTATTCTTGTAATTCCACATTTTAATATAAATATGTCCTATCGATTGCTTACACTGCCCTAAAAATGCAAATATTTATAGCCTGTGCCACCGTTGAGGTTTCAACAACGATGCAAACAGACACGCGCATGGCGTTTGCAGTTGCAAACGCCATGGGGTGATCTGGCATCTAGATCAGGCTTGTGTTATATTCCGGATGTGATACATGAGCATGTGCACAAGACACTGATTGGTGTATTCGTTGAGCGCTGACAACCTGAGACCAACTCGTTCCATATGCCATGGGGAGAGATGACCATAACTCTCCATGACGTATTGTTGATCATTGGGCTAAGCATCAACGGAAAAGACTTAGCACCTCCACGGGGTTGGCAAGAGCGGTTGACTGTGACTGATTTGAAGAAGGCCATGGTGGCTGAGGCACAAGGATTCTTTGAGTTGCCTGCTAAGGAGGTGACATCTGGTAACGTAACTGCTGATACGTTCAGGAAGCATTGCAAAGAGCTGAATGACGAGAAGTGTGCGTCTGGGTACTTGCTGTACTTGTTGGGCTCTTGTCTCTTTCCGGACAAGTCCCAACACAAATTGCCACTCTACTATACGGGATTTGTGGACGATCACTCGTGCACCAAGGATTATGCATGGGGTGCTGGCGTTCTTGCCCACGTGTACCGCAGCTTGGACGAGTGCACCAGAAAAGATGCGAGATTGATGTCCACGTGCTACACTCTGATTCAGGTATTTTTTTAATTATAACAACTATTGTTTTTACCAAATTTTATTGTTGTAAATGTAATTATTCAATAACATGGATTGCTTACGAAAATTGTCTTTCAGGCGTGGATATACCAATATTTCACCATGTTCAGACCTGCAGAGAGTAGAGACTGAGACTCTGATCACGCGGTCCCCTACACTCGTAGATGGGACCTTTCAGTGAAACCCAACCCAATGAGAAACTACAGATTGGAGCTCGATATGATGACGGTGGACATGGTAAGTGCATATTTTGATAGGTATGTTTAGGTTGCCTTTGATTTTTAAATATTTTGCAACCAATTATGTTTAGGTTGACTGGAAGCCGTACGATACGATTGACTTTAGCGATGCGAGCTTTGCTCCATCGCGCTTCCATGGAGTTATTTCGTGTCTTTGGATAACTGAGCCGTACATGCCAGACCGTGTGGCGAGACAGTTTTGCCATGTACAACAGATTCCACGAGCGCCTATAGTGCCTACAAGGGCTTGGAGAGGAGCAAAGATCAACAGCTACACGGTGGAGGAAACCATGCAAGCTTCGCCTGTTGGGCGAAGGAAACCATGCAAGCTTCGCCTCCATTGCCTCAAGTGTCATCGTAGACATCCAAATTGGCGCGAATAGCTCATACTCTTGTTTCAACGTAGCGATCATGGTACGTCGAACAAAAGCCCACTGCTCCTGCCCTAAACCCAGACCATGCGCAATTGATCTGTATCCGCAGTTTCCATCACCCACTATTTCCCACCATCCTCCCACGTGTGGTTTCATACACTTGGGAAACTGGGTAATATATCGCTTAGGGTTCTTGATCAACGTCGTGTGACCCGAAGGCATAGGCTCCCATGAATTCCATGACATGGTTAAAGCTTCCTTTGGTGGTGTTGCTTTTTGCTTCTTCGGAGGTGTTCCCTCCATCTGTTGGTCAGTGTACTCCCATGCTGACGGTTGTCTTTTGGTGGGAATGTTTAGAGCTCCTTGAGGCCGACCCTTATGCCTAACTTTAGTTGGCTCTTATAGAGTAGTCCGCTCTGGATGTGCTATACTTGTTAGTGCAGAGACAGCTCTGTGTTGATCATGCACTGGCAATGTGGGGAAGACGCTTGCAGCAAATTCTTCAAGCAACGACCTATTCACTCTACGTTCTGTGGCTTCTTCTTCTTCTTCTTCTGTCCGCACTTCTGACAAGATCAATTGCCTCCAGAACGGATGCAATGAGCTAGGTTCAATTGGTTTCTGGTTCATGACATTCCGCGCCATGTCATGCACGCAAGGCAAGCCATCTCTGACCCTCATCTGGCATCTGCATATAGTGTTCTAGCATGGAGCTTCGCCTTTCTTGTATTCCTCAATCAACCGAGCTAGTGCAATCGCAGAGACCTTGTAGTGCAGCTTGCAGAAAAGATGTGCGTTTGTTATCAGCGTAAATCGCTTTTCTATGCTCTCATTCAAGGCCCCCCTTATCTCACTAATATGAGTGCGCAACCGTGTATCATATTGATCGAATACAGTGCAAAGGTTTCCATCATTGCTAGTGAAGAAGCTTTTAAGACTGGAATGAACCCCTTCAACCCTGTATTATAATCAAGAATCCGAAGTCAGTATGTTGTTGTAAGTTCAAAATTAACATTTTGGATATTTAAAAACATAATGCACAAACCTGTTAGTTGTGGTAGTTCCAAGAGTGAACACTATATCTGTCCATACTGAGACGATTCTTTCCCTGTACGGGTCAAGCCAGTTTTTTGTACGTAATGGAGACATTTTGGATATTTCCTCCAATCGAGCTGAATCTTCTTCAGTGTTGCTTCATACCCTTCTAGGGTTGTTTCCTTGAATAGTTTCATATAATCACTGGAAAACGTTGTGCCCCTAAACTTGTCCATGGCCTTCTTCCCGAAGTCTTCAATATTCTTCCTCACATGGCGCCTAACACAGAAGGAATTTTGCTTCTGGAAACTGCTTCTCTAAGGCGTTCATCAATGCCTTCTCCCGATCTGTGACCAAGCATGTGGGTGCTCGTTGGACCTTGACAAACATTTTTGAAAGTTGTTTTATGGCCCACCTGTAACTCTCTTCGTCCTCATGCTCCAGAAATGCCTCGACAATATTGTAGTTTTTCCAAACAGATGTGATGCCGACAATTTCAAGGAAGGGCAAATCGTAACTGCACACATAATGATATGTTATGGATTGCTAATGATTACATGAACAAGTGAAGAATATAATAGATATGTGTGTTACTAACCTGTTAGTTGCGTATGTAGAGTCTAGCAACACAATGTACGGGAATGCCTTCAGCAGCGACAACTGGTCCGGGCTTACAAAGAAGATATCTGTGATCTTATTGGTCTCCTTATTGAATCTATGCTCCATGAAGTATCCCTTCTCATTGCACTCATAGAAGAACTGTTGCACCACTGTTCTTCCTTCCATGCCATTTTTTCGTATCTCATGCATGATGTTGTACACTTGCTTCATCTTGGTCAAGTTTCCTGGGGACGACCTAATTGTAGTAAAAATCTTTTGAGGCTTGCAATGATTGACTGTCATCACCCTAATAACCTCATTCTCTTCAACGTTTGGTCGCCCAGCTAATGTATGACCATACAAATTCTCTTTTATCACATGATTGTGAGTTCCATGTTGTACACTGATCTTCCATGATCCCTTCTGCCCTTCTTTCAGCCTCAACATGAATGGACACCCACACTTCTTCGACTTTGTAATGTCCCTCACTTGGTCAGCTTGTTTATGGATGTTTTGTCCATGCCTATCGCACAGTAACCAAGTCCCCCCAAGGGCTCTATACGCGGAAGGTTTATTCCTCCCCTTTATGATGCAGAACTTGTGACACATAGTAGTCTCCCGCACCCATATAAATGCTTCTTCTCTGGACTCCCAGATTTGGTCAGTTGTGAAGAACTTTGAATAATCAGCAGAGACAAAAACATCCTCTTCTGGTGGTACACTAAACTGAGGCTGTGTGTGTAGGGATGGAAAGAAAAATTGTGGGTTAGCAGAAGCCGAATTCTTAGTCTCTCCATGAGATAAAGATGCTTCTAGAGGCGGACAACTATAGTCAAACGATCCAAGTGAGAAAGATGGTATTTCCCAACGACAAAAATCTTTTTGTGGGATGCTCCAGTCATCGAGGAAAATATTGTTTAACCCCTTGTACAAAGAATAGTTCGTCTGCATACACATGAAATCGTCTCATCAAGTAGTGAACTAATTATAAACTGTGAAACTCTAAACCCTAAACCCTAAACCATGCCCTTTTACAGAAGGAACAGTATTTGGTGGTGAGTTGCTTGCCCACGTAACGTGTGGAGCATGTCTACACGTTACGTGTGGAGCATGTCTACACGTTATGTGTGGATATGCACAGGTCATAACGTGTGAAACTGTATTTTAATGCAACGCCAATCTCGCTTTCTTACAAAAGTATCCCTCAAAATCTAGCATGTAAAACTTGGTTTCTAATACCTAAACAACAAATATCAAGTTCAAAACTTTAAAAATCTAGCATGTGAAACTTAGTTAAACCCTAAACAATAAATATCATGTCTAGTTTTCTAAACCCTAAACAACTAAAGCTCAAAACTTTGAACATGTCCAAAACAAAAAATGAGAACTTTAACTTTAAATAAAGGGAATCACCTCATTCGGAAGTGAATTCTCTTCGACATTGTTGTTCCAATAATCATTGTTGTTCATATTGTCCATTTTTTTAACAAAAAATGAGAGTGTAAAACACAAAATTTTAGTGTTTGATATGAAGTGTTTAGGCTCGAAATTGGGGCTTAGTCGGGGAAAATGAAGATGAAGAGGGGACCATTAATTCAGTTAGGTGGGGACAAGACGGTTAATTCAATGCGTTTTACAACAGACGAAACCACACGTTACGTGGTAGCATCTACCACACTTTACGTGGGGAGTCGTTCCACACGTAACGTGTGGAGTTTATTCACACGTAACGTGATGATTCCCTTAGGGTTTAGGGTTTAGGGTTCGGGGTTTAGGGTTTACATTTAGGGTTTTAGGTTTTAGGGTTTATGGTTTATGGTTTAGTGTTATGGTTTAGGGTTTAGGGTTTAGGGTTTTGATGTTTAGGATAAAAGACTCGTGACTATAGTTGTATATAGCTATATAGAACAGCTGGTTATTAGTTGTCAAAGATTTGTCAATCAGATTTCTCCTTTTTGAGGCTGGTTATTAGCTGTCAAACACATTGGCATTTCACTATATAAGAAGCATTAGGGTTGTTTGTTCACTACAACAATTCCAACACAAGCGGCGCCTAAAGATACACTTTTGGGTAAGTTTCTTCTTCCAATTTCTATCAATTTAGTAACCCTAATTTTTTATATTAATGGATTCATGGTATTTGTAGGAAACCAAACACTACAGCAAATAATGGCATCTTCATCCAAATCATCAACAAACGCAGATAGGCTATGCTATTGTAATTTGAAAGTTGTTGTCCGAACTTGGGATTTGCAGTGGAACTATGAAAGAAGGTATTGGGGATGCCCAAAAGTGGGGTGTCGTTTCAGGGAGTGGATTGATCCAATGTACGAGAACATGGCACACGCGGTTATTCAACAACAATGACAGGAAAAACAAGATCTTGTTAAGGAAAAACAAGATCTTGTAAAGGAAAATCAAGATCTTGTTAAAGATCTTGATAACATTCGTAGGTATAACTTCAATATACTAAATGATATACATCGTAGGTGATTATTGTCGTATCTTTTGTGTAATGTTGTTTATGTACTATCCACCTTTGTAGGGAGCAAGCAAATTTAGCAAAGTAGAGATATCATATGAAGCGAACGTTTACCAGAGACTACCCTAATTTCTTCAAACGCTAAAGCAGTGTCATATATTTTCTCTATTTTTTTCTAAGTTTATGATCAATTTGTATTCTTTTATGTATTGTGTGCTAAATGAGGTTGTAGTCAACCAGCATAATGAACAATTTGTTTTGTCTTCTAGGTTGATGATCAATTTGTATTGTTCTTATAAAGATTACAGAAAAGTCGGGCTACACAATGGGGGTAACCCTCCCCTAATATGCCTATTTAGAAACAATAGTATGGTTCATACACAACATTGAAATACAAATAAATACTACAAATAAAGTATAATGTTACTTAAGCAAAATAGAGCCACACGTAACGCATGGCTCCCATCCACGCGTTACGTGTAGGTGAGATCCACACGTAACGTGTGGATGAGAGCCATGCGTTACGTGTGGCTCTATTTTGCTCTCACGTAACGTGAGGAGCCTCTCCCCACGTTACATGCGTACCCTATGCGTTAAAAGACAATTTTGCCTATGCGTTGAAAAGTAACCATGTATGAATATTATATCTGACGTGTAAGATAAATTACATTCACCAATTTATAATTTTATTTTTTTAATCTATGCCCTAGGTACATAGCTTAAGAATTTATAATTAGTGTAGCATTCGTGTCATGCACGGATTAATGCAACTTATGAGTTAGTAGATAAGTTACTTATTATATAATTTAATTTAACCAAAAAATGAGTTCGCTAGTATAGTTGAATACAACTTATGAGCAACGAAAATAATAAATAAGAATTTTGAATTGACGCCGTTACATAATTTTGTTTAACCGAAAAATGAGTTAAAGATTCGATACAACTAATGAACAAAAACAAGATGTACTTCAAATTTAATGATTATTACAATCCGTTGTTTCCATATATAATATATAATACATTATAAGTTGTCTATACAATCTGTTAGTGTAGAAAACGTTTCTAACATGTGATAAATACTTGGACTCACATTCTCAATCAAATTTCGTTATATATAGCCCCACCCACCCGATTATGGACGACTCAAAATGCATAGTTGAAGACAAAATTGAGGAATTGAGGAGCCAATTATTAGCTTTACCAGTTTCAGACGATCGGAGAGAAACCATTCATGCCTGTATTCAGACTCTTGAGAATGCTCTCAGGGATGTATTTCCCCCGATGCCTGGCCCGCAGGTATATTTATCTTTTTTCCTCGTAGCGGGTCGCATTGACACTAATTAACAAAGAGGATTAAAAAGCACATAAACAACAACGATTCCTGAATTATGGTATATGTGACTGCAGTCTGCATATGCAAAAAACAACGGTATTAGAACAAACAAAGATTCACATTGCTAACTGCTGTAATAGTTTTGTAAAAGTAAATTGAAGCGTGTTGTCTAAGATGTATTTTAAAAGGCCCGTATTTTTTAACGCATAGACAAAATTGTCTTTTAACGCATATGACCCTAAATTGGTGGTTAGAGTACCTGAAGGTCCGGAGACGCCTGAACTTCTGAAGGGTTTTGCCAATCATGTATCGTACTACCTCAACAGCGCATTGTAAGTTGCAGCAAAAATCTTATATAAAATTTCACATTTATTTTAAATATTTCAAATGGGTTGCTTACATATATTAAAAATTCAAATATTTAAAGCCGGTGTCAGCGTTGAGGTTTCAGTAACGAGGCAAGCAGATACGGTCATGACCTTTGAAACAAAGAGCCATGTGGTGTCATCTGGCATCTGCGTCAG
Organism: Rheum nobile; assembly: GCA_027886185.1. Taxonomy (NCBI): domain Eukaryota; kingdom Viridiplantae; phylum Streptophyta; class Magnoliopsida; order Caryophyllales; family Polygonaceae; genus Rheum; species Rheum nobile. The sequence goes on from WOAB01000780.1 coordinate 1,417,414, forward strand.
GTTGTGTCATATGCCGGAGCTGATGCACGAGCATGTGGGTGAGGCACTGATTAGTGCGTTCGTTGAGCGCTGGCATCCAGAAACCAGCTCATTCCATATGCCATGGGGAGAGATGACTATAACTCTCCATAACATATTGTTGATCATTGGGCTGAACATCCATGGAAAAGACATGGGACCTCCACAGAAATGGCATGAGCAGTTGGGAATGAATGATCTGAAGAAGGGCTTCGTGGAGGAGGAGCAGGGAGTCTTTGAGCTGCCTGTTGGGGCTGTGACATTTGGTACTGTACATGCTCAGTTCTTTAAGGAGCATTGCGAACAGCTGAGTGAAGAGCAGCGTGCGTCTGGGTTCTTGCTTCAGTTGTTGGGCTCCTGTCTCTTTCCGGACAAGTCCCAACACAAATTGCCCGTCTACTACACTCCATTTGTCTCTGATCCCTCCGCAGTTTCTATCACCGACTATTTCCCACCATCCTCCCACGTGTGGTTTCATACACTTGGGAAACTGGGTAATATATCGCCTAGGGTATTTGATCAATGTTGTGTGGCCCGAATGCATAGGCTTCCATGGTTGCCATGGCATGGTTGAAGCTTCCTTAGGTGCTCTTGCTTTTTGCTTCTTCGGAGGTGTTCCCTCCATCTCTTGGTCAGTGTACTTCCATGCTGACGGTTGCCTTTTGGTGGGAATGTTTAGAGCTCCTTGAGGCCGACCCTTATGCCTAACTTTAGCTGGCTCTTGCAGAGTAGTCTGTTCTGGATGTGCTATACTTGTTAGTGCAGAGACAATTCTGTGTTTATCATGCACTGACAATTTGGGGAAGACGCTTGAAGCAAATTCATCAAGCAACGACCTATTCAATCTACGTGGTCTGGTTTCTTCTTCTTCATCCGTTCGCACTTTTGACAAGGTCAATTGCCTCCAGAACGGATGCAATGAGCTAGGTTCAATTGGTTCGTGGTTCATCACATTCTGCGCCATGTCATGCACGCAAGGCAAGCCATCTCTGACCCTCATCTGGCATTTGCATATAGTGTTCCATAATGGATCTTTGCCTTTCTTGTATTCCTCAATCAGCCGTGCTAGTGCAATCGCAGAGACCTTGTAGTGCAGCTTGCCGAAAAGATGTGATTTGGTTATCAGCGTAAATTGCTTTTCTAAGCTCTCATTCAAGGCCCCCCTTATCTCCTTAATGTGAATGCGCAACCGTGCATCATACTGATCGAATACAGTGCAAAGGTTGCCATTGCTAGTGAAGAAGCTTTTAAGACTTGAATGGGCCCCTTCAACCATGTATTACAATCAAGAATCTGAAGTTAGTATGTTGTTGTAAAAGTCTAAGTTCAAATAACCAGTTCACTTTAAAAACATAATGCACAAACCTGTTAGTTGTGGAAGTTCTAAGAGTAAAGACTATATCTGTCCATGCTGAGACGATTCTTCCCTTGTACGGGTCAAGCGAGTTTTTTTGTACATACTGAAGACATTTTGGATATTTCCTCCAATCTTGCTGAATCTTCTTAAGTTTTGCTTCATACTCTTCTATGGTTATTTCCTTGAATAGTTTAATGTAATCATTGAATCTATGCTCCATGAAGTATCCCTTCTCCTTACACTCATAGAAGAGCTGTTGCACCACTGTTCTTCCTTTCATACCGTTTTTTCATATGTCATGCATCATGTTGTACACTTGCTTCATCTTGGTCAAGTTTCCTGGGGACGAGCTGATTGTAGTAAAAATCGTTTGAGCCTTGCAATGATTAATTGTCATCATCCTAATAATCTCCTTCTCTTCAGCGTTTGGTCGACCAGCTAATGCATGACCAAACAAATTCTCTTTGATCACATGATTGTGAGTTCCAGTCTGTACATTGATCTTCCATGATTCCTTCGGCCTTTCTTTCAACCTCAACATGAATGGACACTTCTTCGACTTTTTGATCTCCCTCACTTGGTCAGCTTGTTTACGGATGTTTTGTCCATGCTTATCTCACGGTAACCAAGTCCCCCCAAGGGCTCCTCATATGAAGGTTTATTCCTCCACTTTATGATGTAAAAGTTATGACACATAGCAGTCTCCCGCGCCCATTTAAATGCTTTCTTCTCTGGACTCCCAGTTTTGGTATGTTGTGAAGAACTCTGAATAATCAGCAGACACGAAAACATCCTTTTCTGGATCATTTCTGAACTGAGGCTGTGTATGTAGGGATGGAAAGCCGAATTTTTGGGTTAGCAGAAGCCGAATTGTGGGTCTCTTGATGAGATAAAGATGGTTCTGGAGGCGGACAACTCTCGTCAAACACTCCAAGTGAGAAGGATGGTATCTCTTCTGGTGTTTTCCACTCAGATGGTATGTTCCATCCCGGCAACGGTTGATGAGGTGTTGCCCAACTAGAAAAGGATTGTTGTGGGGTGCTCCAATCATCGAGCGAAATATTGTTCAACCCCTCGTACAAATAATAGTTCGCCTGCATACACATGGATCCATGGAGCATCGATATGGCAAGTCAAGTTATGAACAGCCGCGGGCGCAGTTGCGTAGCAGCGATCGCGGGAAATGTTTTGAACGTTATGTGTGGAACAGACCCACACGTTATGTAGGACCCATGTCCACACGTTAAGTGTGGAGCTGCTCCAAACATAACGTGTGGAGATGCTTCTTACATGACGTGTGGAACCGCAATCCACACATAACGTGCGGAACAGTTTCCCACTTTATGTGTGGATTTACCACAATTCACAACTTCAAAACATCACAAAATCACAAATATTTGTCTAAATATCCAAACTTTCCCGGCAAACAAATACTTTCTAACATGTACATACAACATTGCTTTCCAAACAAGCAAATATAATGTCTAATCATATGAAAATAAAAATGAAATGAACTAACAATATCTAGCATGTATCCTTCAAAATCTAGCATGTAAAACTTTGTTTCTTACACCTAAACAACAAATATCAAGTTCATGTAATGTTTTCAACAACTAAAGATCAAAACTTTGAACATGTACTTAACAAAAAATTAACACTTTAACTTCAAAGTATGAAAAATACCTCATTTGTAGGTGGATCTTCATCATCATTGTTGACTTGTTGTTCCAATAATCATTGTTGTTCATGTTATCCATTTTTTTGAAAAGTTTGAGAGTGTTTAAAAGTCATGGAGCTTTGAAGTTTAGGCTCGAAATTGTGTGCTTAGCCGGAGACGATGAACTTAGGGGACCATTAATTCAATTAGGTGGGGACAAGACGTTAATTCAATGAGTTTTTCATCCGCCAATTTGACACGTTACGTGTGAGCACCTTCACCACGTTACGTGCTGGTTTACTCCAGACGTTACGTGTGAGTGGTTTTCACACGTTAAGTGTGGATCTATTTCACCCTTAACGTGTGGAGTCTGTTATGGTTTACGGGGGGTTTAGGGGGTTAGGGTTTAGGGGGTTAGGGTTTGAGGTTTATGATAAAAAGACTCGTGACCACAGCTGTATACAACTATATACAGCAGTTGTCAAACAGTTGTGAAACACTAAAGTTATTCAGTTTTTTTTAGCTGGTTTACAACTGCTTATTAGTTGTCAAACACGTTGCCAATTTTTTTCACTATATAAGAAGTATTAGGGTTTGTTCACTCTAACAATTCCAACACAAGCGGCGCCTAACAATATATTCGAATCCAATTCTAAAACTATAGCAATGTTTATTGTAAAACTCGATTATTAGCGAAGAAGACCGAAATACTTCGATGGTATTCTAATTCGTATTTAGCGGCACCAACAGATAAAGTTTTGGGTAAGTTTCTCCTTCCAGTTTATATCGATTCACTTTCATTGATTTATGATATTAATGGATTTATGATAGTTGTAGGAAACCAAACACTACAGGACATAATGGCATCTTCATCAAAATCATCAACAAACGTAGATAGGCTATGCTACTGTAATTTGAGAGTCGTTGTCCGGACTTGGGATTTGCAGTGGAACTACGAAAGGAGGTATTGGGGATGCTCAGAAGTGGGGTGTCGTTTCAGGGAGTGGATTGAACCAATGTACGAGGAGAGGGCACACGCGGTTATTAGAGAACTATGGCATGAAAAACAAGACCTTGTTAAGGAAAATCAGAACATTCTTAGGTATAACTTGAATCTACTAAATGATATACATCGTAGGTGATTAATGTTGTATCTTTTGTGTAATGTTGTTTATGTACTATCAACCTTTATAGGCAGCAAACAAATTTAGCAAATGAGAGATATGGTATGAAGCGAACGTTCACTAGAGACTACCCTAACTTCTTCAAACGTTAAAGCAGTGTCATATCTTTTCTCTAATTTTTTCTAAGATTATGATCAATTTGTATTGTTTTCTGTATTGTGTGCTAAATGTGGTTATAGTTAAAAAGTAATGTTTTCATAATGTAATATGTTTTCTATAATGTCTTCTAGGTTGATGATCATTTTGTATTGTTCTTATATTGCCAATATAAAGATTAATACAACTTGGGCTACACAATGGGGATAGCCCTCCCCTAATATTTAAAAACAATCTTATGGTTCATACACAACATTAAAACACAAATAAATACTACAACTAAACACAAATAACATTAGTAAGTATTAAATGTCATAAACCATAAACTTTAAACATACGCTATCTTTAGGTTGGAAGCGGCCGTGTGGCTCGATCGAGGACTTTACATTGGAAGGGAAAAATGGTCATAGCAATGTTTATGTTTCAATACGATGGTAACTTCAATCTTATTGTAAAACTCGATACTAAGCGATGATGACCGAAATACTTCGTATTAAGGGACCTAATCAAAAAAAGAGGTCTACTTAACGTGAGGACACTTTCCGCACTTAACGTGTAGACCTTCTCCTCACGTTAAGTGTGGAGCCTCTTCACGTTACGTGAGGAGCCTCTTAACACGTTAAGTGGGTTGAGGCTCCACACGTTACGTGTGGAGAGGGTCTACATGTTACGTGTGGATCTTGTAACACCCCCAAATATATATCCTTGAAAGGTATTACCGCCAGTGACCTCGGATTTCACATCCGAAGCCACCCCAGGCTTAAGCCATTTATATAAATCATAAAACAACAGTTATAATACAAAATATCATAAACTTTTGATTTAACATCATTGTCTCGGCATTACATCATAATCCGAAATACAACTGAAATATAGAGTAGTCTTGACATAAAATATGTTTAACACAGCGGAAGTCTTTAAAATAAAGGACACAAGGGTCTTGATCTAAACGATCACCCGCCAAGGAATCTCAACCTGGTAAAACTCTTCAAAATTTCAACTGCCATCATTGTCGTTTCTAGCCTTCATCGAAACTGCAGTTTATCTGATGTGCCGTATGAGACGGATGACACTAGCCAACCATGCAAAGGAATATAACCGGTTGGTTAGTCTAATGAAAGACTATGCAAGGGTAAAACAGAAAGGTTCTAAGTAGTCGTATTAGGTTAGACTCATCGCTTCTCGAATAAAAGTCGATGACGATAGTCAACCACCATACTCCTACTGAAATATACGAAAAGGCATGATCAAGAGAAAAAACTCTAAAAGAATGAGTCTTAAGGAAACATATGAAGAGAAGACTCCAACGAATTTGAGTCTTATCGGAATTATGACAAGTGTTTGGGAACATTAAAGTTTCACGCAAACGTTTAAAAGCGACTTGACTATTTGGGTCCACGACCAACCTCACCGCATAATGCGAATTCAGATTCGGAAGGTGGACTTACTCTAATCGAAGCCCAGACGAGTTTTCACGTTGTACTTCTCGCCCAAGGTTCATTAATTATGTGCACTAAAACACTTATCTTATTTAATTCCAAAACATACATTTTACGTTATAAGCTTTTAAGATCTCTTCACGAGAGATATCGGATCTCCTCACAAGAGATATCAAAGGGAATACATCCCAGGGAATACATCCCAAATGGCGGCACCAGCTGTGTGCACATACCCTGAGTAAGGGTAAGGTCTTGACCGAAGATACTAGGGAAAATCCTCCTAGCACCATTATCAAGAAACCACTAAACCTCACAAGGTACATAGTGTTCCTATGAATACTCGTGTTAACTAAACAGTTCAACACAATAATAATTCACATCAAAGCCATCGAGGCCAATAACAGATATAATAGCGTTGTTTCTAGCAGTATATACAACCTATTATAATATATGTATTTCAATCATATATATATATATATAATAGCGTTGTTCTAACAATATACAACCTATTATAATATATCTTTTAAAATCACATACAGTTAATAAAACTGTTCCCAGACGAATACAACAATTCATCCCAAATTAATTAACAATTAAACAATTGATATTCAATATAAATATGGAATGATAAGCAAGAGCGAACCGCCACTTGCCTTAGATTAGACGAAGCTCAACGAAGCTTGAGACGACGGGTTTCTGGGTCGGAAACGAGGAAGAACTCAGATTATGATTTCCTACGGAACGACCCATAACGAAACCCTAAGTTAGATTCAACAATAAATAGTACGAATCTAAAGAAAAATGAACAAAATCGAAGGAACGAAAGTCCCAAACGAGATCACAAAGCCCAAGCCACAACCACACATGCCCAGGCCCACCGCGGGTGCGGCGACTTGACCGCGGGTGCGACGAGGCTACAGAGGCGAGACGCCGACATCGAAAACTCACCGTGGAAGACGATGGGGCTCGACTTGGGTTGGTTTTGACTTCCAAACTCCTTGTGTCACTAACCACCACCTTGAGGGCACCTCCTCCTCCTATGGCAACTTCGGCGACGACCTTGAAGAACTCCGGCGGCGCTTGCAACTCCGGCGACAATGGCAGTGAAAGATAGAGGGATTTGAGGGAGAGAGAGAGAGTGGAATGGCCTCCTCCTCTTAGCCCCCTCCTTTTATAGGCCATCAAGGAGCCATAAGGAGTCCAGCTGGCGCCCTCTCCCACCGCCTCACCGGGGACAAGATCGGCAAGCAGCTCAGACGAGTTCGGCGGAGCAGAGAAGCCATCATCACAGCGCGGGTGCGGTGGGTCTCACCGCGGGGTGCGGTGGCGACCAGTTCTTGACCACATGGTGTGGTGGGTATGACCGCGGGTGCGGTCAAAGCCAATTTTGTGCCTTTTGCCCATTTTTGACCGAGAAGCCCATTTTTAACCGAGAAGAATCTTGGATATGGGTTTTAACTCCGGGTTAAATATATTCGTACCCGAAAAATTATTCTAAACCCCAAAAATACGTCGAATGTATTTTATTCCACTCAATGAATTATTACGGAGATCAAGTATTTAACAGAAAGTCTGAACTTCTCTGAAAATAATTCGACTACAATACAAGTGTTTGGAAAACTTACCAAAATACTCTTTACTAAAATGAGGGGTATTACATCACCTCCCCCTTACAAAAAGTTTCGATCCCGAAACTTGGCCGAATAAACCAAAGAAAAGCGAGGCGTTACAACACTACCCCCTTAAAAGGTTTCGACCCCGAAACTAGGCCGAAAATAGCTCGGTAAAACGTCTAAGCATATCCGCCTCCGTTTCCCAGGTTTCCCAAGTAACTTCTTCAGTTCCTGACTTGGACCACAAAATCCATACCAATGGTACCACCTTGTTTCGTAACTGCTTCTCACGGCTTTCGAGAATACACATCGGTATCTCCTCGTAGGTACCATTTGTCTAAATCTCGATGTCGTCATAACTCAGTACATGAGACTCATCTGGCACGTACTTCCTCAACAAAGATACGTGGAACACGTTATGCACTGGGTGTGCCGATGGTGGCAATGCCAAACGATACGCTAGAGACCCCACTCTATCAAGGATCTCAAACGGTCCCATATAGCGAGGGTTAAGCTTCCCATGCTTACCAAACCTAAACACACCTTTTGATGGCGACACTTTGACAAACACTTTGTCACCAACCTCAAACTCAAGATTTATGCGCTTCAGATCTGCATAAGACTTTTGTCGACTCTAAGCGGTCAACATCCTTTGTCTTATCAAAGCAATGTCCGAGGCAGTCCTTTCGACTAACTCCGGTCCAAGCAGAACCTTATCGGCATTTTCATCCCAACAAATCAGAGATCTGCACCTTCGACCGTATAAAGCCTCAAATGGAGCCATCTTTATGGTAGCATGCCAACTGTTGTTGTATGTGAACTCAATCAGACTCAGGCTGTTCTCCCAGCTAGTCGGATGATCGAGTGTACAAGCTCTTAGCATATCTTCCAAGGTTTGGATGGTCCTCTCAGACTGTCCATCCGTCTGAGGATGAAACGCAGTGCTGAATCTCAACTCGGTTCCCATGGCCTTATGTAGTTCTTTCCAGAATCTTGACATGAATCGGCCATCATGATCCAATACAATGGTCTTTGGAGTACCATGCAAACGGATGATCTCGTGTAAAAACACTTCTGATAACTTCTGGGTTCCCCATGTTGACTTGATAGCCACAAAATGAGCACTCTTCGTGAGCCTGTCAATGATTACCCATATAGCATCTTTCTGGCTTTGAGTCTTTGGCAGCCCAGTGACGAAATCCATAGCAATATCTTCCCATTTCCATTCTGGCACGGGAAGAGGTAGCAACTCACCACCAGGTCTACGGTGTTCTATCTTGACCTTTTGACAAGTCAAGCATTTTGCCACAAACTCTGCTACATCCCACTTCCTGTTGGGCCACCAGAACTTCTTCCTGAGGTCCTTGTACATCTTGCTAGAGCATGGATGTACATAATAAGCTGACGAATGGGCTTCTTTCATCACCAACTGGCGAAGACCATCAACGTTAGGTACACAAATCCGGTCCTAAAACCAGAGTGATCCATCTTCCTGAATCACGAAACCGGGAGCTTTCCCGTCCATCACTTCACTGCTTAGCTTCACAATGACAACATCATGAACTTGTTTCTCCCTAATTTGATCTAGTAACATGGCCTAAATCTCAAGCATACTCAGATATCCTCTTCGTTGATCGTACAAGACTTCAATCTCGCACAACCCTTGGTTCAGCTTGGTCTGAGCAGTAAGTAAAGCCAATATAGTCTCGTGCGGCGTCTTCCGGATTAATGCATTGGCTACTACATTAGCCTTGCCCGGATGATATAACAATTCGATGTCGTAGTCCTTGAGCAGCTCTAACCAGCGACGTTGTCTCATATTTAGCTCCTTTTGAGTGAATATATATTTGAGACTCTTGTGATCGGTGAAGACTTGACACCTTACACCATAGAGATAGTGTCTCCAAATCTTCAGCGCAAAAACTACAACTGCTAGTTCTAGGTCATGCATCGGATAGTTTGCCTCATAAGTCTTCAATTGTTGGGATGCGTATGCAATAACCTTGCCTCTCTGCATTAGCACACATCCCAAACCACTCTTCGAAGCATCACTATAGACCACATAACCATCATTCCCTTCTAGTAGTGCTAACACTGGTGCGGAGGTCAGACATTGCTTCAACTTCTGAAAACTGGCCTCGCACTTGTCATCCCAGACAAACTTCTTACGGACTTTACGGAGCAGACCGGTCATAGGTAGAGTGATCTTAGAGAATCCTTCTACGAACCATCTATAATAACCAGCGAGTCCTAGAAAACTGCGCACCTTCTTCACATTCTGAGGCCGCTTCCAATTGGCTACTGCTTGAATCTTCTGGGGATCAACCATAACCCCATTCTCATTAATCACATGGCCTAAGAAAGCCACTTCCTTGATCCAAAAGTCACACTTAGATAAATTTGCGTATAGCTGATTTTGTCTAAGGACTGACAAGGTAATCCGAAGGTGTCCTCATGAGCTTCCACGCTCGGGGAATAGATCAAAATATCGTCGATGAAGACCACCACGAACTTATCCAAGCACTGGTGAAAACATCGATGCATGAGATCCATAAAGACCGCTGGAGCATTAGTAAGTCCAAATGGCATGACTACGAACTCATAGTGACCATATCTCGTCCGGAACGCAGTCCTCGGAATATCCTCCTCACGAATCCTGAGCTGATGGTAACCAGACCTCAGATCGATTTTGGAAAATACCTTTGCTCCCTGCAGTTGATCCAACAGATCATCAATCCTCGGCAACGAATACTTATTCTTGATCGTGACCTTATTCAACTCACGATAGTCGATACAAAGTCGAAACGATCCATCCTTTTTCTTGACGAACAAGACCGGAGCACCCCAAGGCGATGCACTCGGTCTTATATAACCCTTCTCAAGAAGATCTTCGAGTTGCTTCTTCAACTCTTGCATCTCGGGAGGAGCCATCCGGTACGGTGCCTTAGAGATTGGCGCAGTACCAGGCTCGAGATCAATAGTAAATTCTACGTCACGATGCGGGGGTAAACCAGGAATCTCCTCCGGAAAGACATCCGGAAATTCACAAACAACCGGGATATCAGGAATTGAAGGTTCATCTTTCTTGGGCTCGTCCAGATAGCACAGGTACCCGACATAACCTTATCGAAGTAGCTTAAACGCAACCATCGCATTGATAAGCCTGCTGTTATTAGCGTCATTCCGACCCTTAAACTTGCATACATACTGGCCCCCAGATGACACCGTCATAGTCCTTGAGCTAAAATCGATTACCGCCCCATGACGCGTCAGCCAATCCATACCGAGAATAATGTTGTATGGAGCCATGGCTATACAGATCAAATCTGCTTCGAACTTCTTACCCTGGATGGTAATCAGAAATTCTGACAGACGCTTGGTTCCAACCAAATGTTCACCATTATGAAGATTCACAACGAAAGGTTGACAAACCTCGTTGGATACTAATCCTAACTTACTGAAACAACTTTTCGAAATAAAAGAATGGGTAGCACCCGAATCAAATAACATACATACTGAAGTCGAATGAAGGTATAGAGTACCTTGAGCAATTGGAGCATTAGGTCCATCAGCCTCACGCGTCTCGTAAAGGCGTTGACCCTGGCCTCCAGAAGCTGCTGGGGCTTTCCCCTTGTTTTGTGCAGACGTCTGCATCGAAGGACTAGGAGCTTCCACTGGTATGAACTTAGGTCGATTGTTCTGATTAACTGACCCTTGCTGCGACTCAGCTCCTTTATGCCTTTTCTTTGGACAGAACTTCTGCAAATGTCCCACCTTTTCACAGCCAAAACACGTCTTCTTCTCCTTCGGACACCCATTACTCTTGTGTCCGTGTGTACCACAGTTATAGCATTGGATCAGACTCTTGCCCTGACCCGTTTGATGTGTAGACCCTCCATGAGTCATATCCGTTTTTGCGCTGCCAGACTTGGCAAAATTAGACGGTGGCGCGGGACGCTTAAATCCACTCGCCTGAGACTGGCCCTGTATTGACCTCTGGCGACTTCATTTCTTTGTTGACTCCTCCAGAGTCACTTCCAACTTATAGGCAGCGTCCATGTACTGCTCCAAAGTAGAGCATCTGTGACGTATCATTAGTGGCTTAATATCTGGGTTCATCCACTTGTGGAAATGCCAGATCTTTTGCTCCTCATTGGACACCTCCGGCCCAGCATACTGCAATAGATGATTGAACTTGGTCGCAAGCTCAGTCACTCTCAAACCATCCGTCCTTGGATATAGAAACTCCTTGTGTTTCTCTTCCCTCATAGCTCGGGAAAAGAAACGATCAGTCATCTTGGCCTTGAACATTCCCCAGTTCAAACCTGGGTGATCAGCCAAACCTGTACCTTCCCACCTCTCACTGGCTACTTCCTTCAGCTGAAGGGATGCAATGTGTACCTTCTCCGCTTCAGTGCACTCAATATTGCGGAATAGTCGCTCCATGTGCGAGAACCAATGTGCCACCCTGACTGGCTCTCCTTTCCCATCATATCAGTCGGGCCTCATAGAGCTTATGGCCTTTAGTGCTCGGCCATAGTCGCCTCTATTCCTGACCTCTTCCTCTTGGGGAACATGGATATTAGGCTCCTCAAATCTAGGAACCGCTGGAGGAATGGGCACAGCTTGTGCCCGAGGCGCGTTTGGTCGCATAATATCGGTGAATGATTGCATTACAATCCCCCGAATAGCTTCCACTGCTGCGACATCGAATACCACTGGAGCGTTGACCTGAGCTTGGCCACTGCCTCTAGGATTGTTGTTGGAAACAGACTCGTGTTCCTCCACAGGGTTCGCGACATTCCTCACGTTTGGTCTGGGGTCGTTGCTTGGCCCAACACTAGCATGAATGGTATTCCTTGTGTTCACCATCTGTTTACCGATCAAATTCCAAGTATTTTATTACATTAATATCATTCAATATACTTAACGTAATAAAAATCAACTCAGAATAGATCAAACTTGGTAATTTTCATTGATAAGCTCAACTGAGCTAATACGTTTTACAAAAGGGATCTCCCGAGCGTCAAGACAAAATTGCCCGGAGACTTAGGTTCTTAACAAAACAACTGGAATACTACAAAGGGAACTGCTAATCAGTACTGGCCCAATCATGGCGCCCTGAAACATTTCCTATAATCGTCACTCCTCATACATGGCTTCTTCGAACAGGGTTTACCATCGGAGTCTGGTGAAAGACTCCTCACCTTGCTTGGTCCTGGAGCACATGGCTCATTCCTTGGTCTCGCCCTTCTTAGAGCATGCTCAACCGCCTCGTCCATCTGGCGGCGCTCTTCTGGGGAAATCATCTGACTTAGGGGAAGTGCCTCTCGCGAGTCAGGACTCAACATTAGCCTTCTCTGAGCCGGAATAGGCTATGAGTTCTCAGATGCATTTCGTGGACCATTCCTTCTTCTGGGAAATACCACCTTGTAAAGCGTATCCCAATCGGCCGAAGTCAATGGTGAGTATTCTTGCTCATGCGGCAACTCCGGACTGGGAAAAATAACCTCCATTCCCGGGTCCTCGCTGCCCACCAACAAGCGCTCTAAGCCATCAGACTCGTGGCCCTGTCCCTCGAGGTCCTCCTCGGGGTCCTCCTCTTCTTCCGAATCCTCTTCCGGGTCTTCTTCAGGATCCTCTTCTTTTGGATCCTCCTCGGGAATCATCTCAATCATGAAGTCATTGTTGTAATGCCCTCTTGCATATCTTGACCACTCTTCTTCATTTTCCGTGTCCTCCCTTGGCTCCTCTGTAGGTTCTGTCACTGGAACCTTGGCCCTATCGGACACTAGTACTACTGACTCAGGTAGTACAGTCTTCACCTCCTCGGGTGGACTACTTGATTCTCCTACTTCGAAGCATCGCATGGGAACTGGAAACTCAAGCCTTAATGGAGATGGCGGAGCCACCTCGTCTTCTTCCGAGTCCCTTCAAAGAGAAAAGCATGCACCCATAACCTACGGGTGACGAGAAAAGAGTTAGTCTTTCTAAATATAGAAGTTCGCTTCCATATCAGACTAAAGTGAAGGCACGACTAGATCGGCATAATAAAAATTTTACTTGGAAATTGATAAGGGGTTGTCGTGACACCTTAAACAAAATAATCCTAACAAACCTAAACAAGTAGTCTGGGCAAGTAAGGGTCGAATCCACATGGAGGAAGTGATCTTTCTAAATATTAATCAGCATGCAAAGTAACAAGAAAGGGGTTTTTGATTATCAAGCAAAGTAAAGTAAACAGGTTTAGTTGACTTGAGAATATGAATGGGGAAAGTAGTTCCACTAGAACGAGAACCACAATACAGAGATATAAGTTGATCACTGAAATCTATTCAATCCAAGTTCTTTTATTATTCTTATGGTTGTTTCCACCCTGATCTTAAGTACTATTGATTCTCACAGTTGTCAATAGACTTATTACTATGCTAATGGTAAAGTACCTCCGATTCTCACAGTTGTCGGTGTACTTTACCACCAACAAAGCAATAGCAATGCACACAAGGATATAGGATACATGCAAATAGAAAGACGTATTAATACTCGCATGCAACTGATTCTCACTCATAATTGTACGCTCGGAACCCCTATACGCACAATTGTGTTTGCTACTAGATATGCACCCGGAACCCCTATATGCAATCCTAGCAATTTATAGATATTACTCAACCTAGCTGGCCAGACTATGAAGAACAATGATAAATCAATAATCAATATAACCAAGAGAATCAAACCAACACACATAAGAATAAGAACAAGGAATAGAAATCTCACAACCGAATCAATTGTATTGCTTCAAACGTCTAGCATAACAAAGGTATTTAGCTCTCCATGGGTTGGAAACCCTGGAGGCAGAATGAAGAACGAACTTGTAAAACTTAATTGTAGATTGTAACTAGGTTAACAAAAAGAGTATTTAACCTAAATCCTAGAAGTAATAAAAATAATAAAAGGAAATAATAATAAAATAAAATAGGAAAGTAAACAAATAAAACTGGGAATTAATCCCGTAATCCGGAAATTCTCTTCTCTCAAGCATCACGCCAGCAGCTCCTTCTCTCGGCCGGCAAACGAACAGCAAAGCATCCACAATTTGGCCCAATTCCAAGGCAGCCGCTCTCGGCCCATTCCATGCAAGCATCTCGCTTGGCCCAGCAGCGCGCGGCCCATCTCCAACTTCAAGCAGCTCGCTGACGTCACGCTGCATCATGCCTCCGCTTTCCAGCTTCAATACTCTGATTTCCGCTTCTTCTCGCTTCACTTCACGCGTGGGCACTTCACGTGGGCCTAGCTGTAATTTGGGCCTTTCCTTCATGGGCCTTTATTCTATTTAATTCCAGCATCAGCACGCGGCATAATTAATTGCTTCGTTCAGCATATTTCCGCGGGGCGTCATCCTTCTTTGACACCCACCGCCGGGTCGCGGTGGCTCTAGCGCGGGGCGGTGATTTCGCCCACTCCAATGTGGTTCCTTCATAGATTTTTCTTGTCTCCTCAGGTGGTCAACTCCTCTTCCTCTGGATGTCTCCAATTAGCTCCTCCAGACCACCAAAACCACACTTCTCCACTCTAACTCCATAATCTCCAATTGTGCATAAAATCCAACCAAATGACGCCTCAAACCTGGTAATAACCCTTAGATATGTGCTACAAAATAGCACTTATCAAATCCCTCATGCTTAAACCTTGCTCGTCCTCGAGTAAGCTAAAGTCAACCTACTCCTCCAATTCAATCCCCAAGGCTTCAGGAAGCATAGAAAACTCAACCTCCAAGAATCACACCCAACAATAAACTCTAGGCAACCATACAAATAAGCACAACACAATAAACTACAACATCAAATCAAAAATCTCAACACCCCACACATCCAAGCTAAAAGGAAAGCAGAGTACTTCCCCCAAGCTTATCCCAAACACCATAGAGTGAATAAATTCTAATCCTATCTCCCATCTATCTTCTTATCCCTCCAGAGTGACCTACCCGAATCCTCCTTATAACTCCTCTTCTTATGACGCCTCGCCATGAATAATGAGAAATCCTAAAATCACTCTTCTTCTTTTTCGCTCATTTTACCAAGGCGCCCTTTCGGGTTTTCACCAAGCCACTCATTTCATTTTCCAATAGATGTACTCACATAAGCTCACGTCACTCTTGACCACATATTACCCCAGCCTAATGTTGGTCCAAGCCACCTGCTTATTACCTAGGCCGCCCTTTTGGGTTTTCGACCTATCCCAGGATTTTCAAATGTATGCCTTTTTTCAAATTTTTGGCTTTTTCTCTTTATATTCATTTTTCTCCTCAGCGACGTAGCAAGTATAGAACTCTCCCCCATGCTTAAACATTGCATTGTCCTCAATGTAATGAAAGACAAAAGAATAGAAGCACATGGAGAAGCAAAAAATAACTCACAAACGTCGCCAAGTTGCTTGGACACTTCCGTTGTTGCTGGCGGTCTTGTCAATAAATGCCTAGGTCTCTGGTGTCGGGCGGGTGTCTTCATCACGTCATCATCTTCTTCTACCATGCAACCAAAAGGGAACCACTTTGGTGAATAGTGGTATAGTAAAAATATTAGGATTGCACGGCCTTCTAGGAACACATGGTGGAGCCCAGATGTAATCATGGTGGGGGCTCTAGTGTTCCTCCTCTCCAGTTGCCTATTGTAGGGCCATCATCGTTGTCAAATAATGTGTGTAGAGCTAAGGTTTCCTCCTTGACAACATGATGCGCACCTTCTCCATGGGGTACTCTGGACAGCTGGCCTTCGGTACCACTTTTTTTTTTTTTTGCCCCCCGTTTAAGGTTTTTTCGGGGGGTGACTTAGTGCAGGGAAGGAAGAGACTTACATTGGCGGTAAACACCTTCTTCAATAGGCATGGGTCTCTTTCCTGCGGGTTAGTCGGAAACAAAAACAAGAACAAAAACAAAGCAAAAACACACTAAAGAAAATGCAAAAACAAAGAATGAAAAGCAAAGGAAGAAAAACATACATCGGGTTGCCTCCCGGATATCGCCTTAGTTATTGTCATGGCTTGACATCCTACTCCAAACTCTCAACTTGGGTTGCTCATAGCAACTAAACTCCTGGGGCTTGGATCAGGAGGATGCCTCTTTGTATACTCCATGTTGAGCCTTTCCCCCATGCTTGTGCACTTCATGATGGTTGGACCGCTGTTCATATCTATGAATGCACTTGCCATCTTTAGAAACGGTCTATCAAGCATCTGAGGGGCTTCATGTGTATCTTGCCCCGTATCCCGCATATAAAAATTCACTGCTTGAATCAAGGCCTGCTTTTTGTGCTTCCCCTTCGGTTTATTTTTTATCAAGCCCAGCACCTTTAACATTTCCTTGCAGCGAGGGGTGCTGTCTGCCAGATGGACCAAAGGGGTGGTTGCCTTGCAACTACTGAAGGTGTCAAATAAGCCTTTGTCGCTCCCCACCTTTTGGGTGTCCTTCAGAGCTTCAGGGAAGGGTGTATCGGGATGCGATGCGACGAGCGGGAAGGAGTTGAGACGCACAAACTCATCATAGGCAGCCTCCAGAGGGTTGGGGACTGTCGGGGTGTTTTCGAGAGGAATGGTTGTCTCTGGCGTATTTTCACGATCACGACACTCCTCCTCATCGTCGCTCCACTCCTCCTCTCCAAAGAAGTTCTCCTCCTCAGTCAGCCACTCTGGACGATGATAAGGATCAACCCAAACCTCATCAGCATAAATAGAATTTTGGACATCGGGTCGCGGTGAGATATCACTAGGAGGCACTTCGTCCACCGCGGGGCGGTAGTCATCACCGCGGGGCGCTGGACTCACCGCGGGGTGGTGTACTTGGCCGCGGGGCGGCGAGGTTGCGGTGGGGTTACCGAGGTTCACCGCCGGGTCGCGGTGGGAAGCACCGTGGGGCGGTAGGAGTCTCCCATCTTCAATTTCAACTTTATCAGTGCCGTTTTCGCCCTTGATCACCTTCTCTTCGTGGGATACCTCTATACTCTCCTGGACCTCCTTCTTCATGACCTTACTGGTCACAATCTCAGCCTCTTGTGTATTTTCTGCTGCAGGGACTTGAGGTTGTGCTGACTTCGACTCAAGCAACGCTTTACTCAGCTGGTTAACTTGGCTTTGGAGACTGGAAATCGCCCCTTGTTGTTGTTGGACACTCTGAGCCATGGTTGCTTGCAGTGAGGACACGTTCTGGGCCATGGTTGTATGCATTGAGATCACGTTCTGGGCCACAGTTGCTATACTTTGCATCAGAGTGCTAAGTATATCAGCATTGGGTGCAGGCGAGCACTGTGGTTGATTTCCATATGGAACTGGGTTATAGTGCTCCCTCCACCCTGAGCTGTAAGTGTCCGGATATGGCTTCTGCCTCGGTCCCTGTGAGTTTACACCTCGACGTGCATTTAATACTGCTCTGAATGCGGGAAGTCCAGGACAATCGTCAGTGGTGTGCAGCGCATCGCGACAGATTCTGCAGGCACTAGATGGCCTTGCTGCACTGGGAGTTGGGACGTATCCCCTCTCTAGCGAGAATGAGTAGGGGCATGGTCTTTCGTGCGGTTCTCCCCCGAACTCCATATCTGTATCAAAAGCAAAAAGAGAAAAACAAAAATCATTAGCACGGGTGTGGACCGTAAGATAGGTCCATACCAAAATAACACGCACACAAACAAACACACGGAAAAATCAAAACTTGCCTCCCCGACAATGGTGCCAATTTGATAAGGGGTTGTCGTGACACTTTAAACAAAATAATCCTAACAAACCTAAACAAGTAGTCTGGGCAAGTAAGGGTCGAATCCACAGGGAGGAAGTGATCTTTCTAAATGTTAATCATCATGCAAAGTAACAAGAAAGGGGGTTTTGATTATCAAGAAATGTAAAGTAAACAGGTTTAGTTGACTTGAGAATATGAATGGGGAAAGTAGTTCCACTAGAACGAGATCCACAATACAGAGATATAAGTTGATCACTGAAATCTATTCAATCCAAGTTCTTTTATTATTCTTATGGTTGTCCCCACCCTGATCTTAAGTACTATTGATTCTCACAGTTGTCAATAGACTTATTACTATGCTAATGGTAAAGTACCTCTGATTCTCACAGTTGTCGGTGTACTTTACCACCAACAAAGCAATAGCAATGCACATAAGGATATAGGATACATGCAAATAGAAAGACGTATTAATAATCGCATGCAACTGATTCTCACTCACAATTGTACGCTCGGAACCCCTATACGCACAATTGTGTTTGCTACTAGATATGCACTCGGAACCCCTATATGCAATCCTAGCAATTGATAGATATTACTCAACCTAGCTGGCCAGACTATGAAGAACAATGATAAATCAATAATCAATATAACCAAGAGAATCAAACCAACACACATAAGAATAAGAACAAGGAATAGAAATCTCACAACCGAATCAACTGTATTGCTTCAAACGTCTAGCAGAACAAAGGTGTTTAGCTCTCCATGGGTTGGAAACCCTGGAGGCAGAATGAAGAACGAACTTGTAAAACTTAATTGTAGATTGTAACTAGGTTAACAAAAAGAGTATTTAACCTAAATCCTAGAAGTAATAAAAATAATAAAAGGAAATAATAATAAAATAAAATAGGAAAGTAAAGTAAAGTAAACAAATCAAACTGGGAATTAATCCCGTAATCCAGAAATTCTCTTCTCGCAAGCATCACGCCAGCAGCTCCTTCTCTCGGCCGGCAAACGAACAACAAAGCATCCACAATTTGGCCCAATTCCAAGGCAGCCGCTCTCGGCCCATTCCATGCAAGCATCTCGCTTGGCCCAACAGCGCACGGCCCATCTCCAACTTCAAGCAGCTCGCTGACGTCACGCTACATCATGCCTCCGCTTTCCAGCTTCAATACTCTGATTTCCGCGTGGGCCTAGCTGCAATTTGGGCCTTTCCTTCATGGGCCTTTCTTCTATTTAATTCCAGCATCAGCACGCGGCATAATTAATTGCTTCGTTCAGCATATTGTCGCGGGGCGTCATCCTTCTCTGAGACCCACCGCCGGGTCGCGGTGGCTCTAGCGCGGGGCGGTGATTTCGCCCACTCCAATTAGCTCCTCCAGACCACCAAAACCACACTTCTCCACTCTAACTCCATAATCTCCAATTGTGCATAAAATCCAACCAAATGACGGCTCAAACCTGGTAATAACCCTTAGATATGTGCTACAAAATAGCACTTATCAGAAATTCAGAGCCTTCGAAAACATTTCTCAGTTTCAAACGAGTAAACGGTTTACAAAAAATTTCGTTCCAAGAAAATGTTTTAAAACCCACCCGTTTAAAAAACAATCGGCTCTGATACCAGATCTGTAACACCCCCAAATATATATCCTTGAAAGGTATTACCCCCAGTGACCTCGGATTTCACATCTGAAGCCACCCCAGGATTAACCCGTTTATATAAATCATAAAACAACAGTTATAATATAGAATATCATAAACTTTTGATTTAACATCATTGTCTCGGCATTACATCATAATCCGAAATACAACTGAAATACAGAGTAGTCTTGACATAAAATATGTTTAACACAGCGGAAGTATTTAAAATAAAGGACACAACGGTCTTGATCTAAACGATCACCCGCCAAGGAATCTCAACCTGGTAAAACTCTTCAAAATTCCAACTGCCATCATTGTCGTTTCTAGCCTTCATCGGAACTGCGGTTAGTCTAATGAAAGACTACGCAAGGGTAAAACAGAAAGGTTCTAAGTAGTCGTATTAGGTTAGACCCATTGCTTCTCGAATGAAAGCTGATGACGATAGTAAACCTTGATACTTCTATAAGAATATACGAAGCTGATGACGATAATAAACCTTCACCGTCGTTTCTAGCCTTTATGGGACTGCAGTTTATCTGATGTGCCGTATGAGACGGATGACACCAGCCAACCATGCAAGGGAATATAACCGGTTGGTTAGTCTAATGAAAGACTATGCAAGGGTTAAACAGAAAGGTTCTAAGTAGTCGTATTAGGTTAGACTCATCGCTTCTCGAATAAAAGTCGATGACGATAGTCAACCACCATACTCCTACTGAAATATACGAAAAGGCATGATCAAGAGAAAGGACTCTGAAAGAATGAGTCTTAAAGAAACATATGAAGAGAAGACTCCAACGAATTTGAGTCTTATCGGAATTATGACAAGTGTTTAGGAACATTAAAGTTTCACGCAAACGTTTAAAAGCGACTTGACTATTTGGGTCCACGACCAACCTCACCGCATAATGCGAATTCAGATTCGGAAGGTGGACTTACTCTAATCGAAGCCCAGACGAGTTTCCACATTGTACTTCTCGCCCAAGGTTCATTAGTTATGTGCACTAAAGCACTTATCTTATTTAATTCCAAAACGTACATTTTACATTATAAGCTTTTAAGATCTCTTCACGAGAGATATCGGATCTCCTCACAAGAGATATCAAAGGGAATACATCCCAGGGAATACATCCCAAATGGCGGCACCAACTGTGTGCACATACCCTGAGTAAGGGTAAGGTCACGACCGAAGATACTAGGGAAAATCCTCCTAGCACCATTATCAACAAACCACTAAACCTCGCAAGGTACATAGTGTTCCTACGAATACTCGTGCTAACTAAACAGTTCAACACAGGAATAATTCACATTAAAGCCATCGAGACCAATAATAGATATAATAGCGTTGTTTCTAGCAGTATATACAACCAATTATAATATCTCTATTTGAATCATATATATATAATAGCATTGTTCTAACAATATACAACCTATTATAATATCTCTTTTAAAATC
Organism: Rheum nobile; assembly: GCA_027886185.1. Taxonomy (NCBI): domain Eukaryota; kingdom Viridiplantae; phylum Streptophyta; class Magnoliopsida; order Caryophyllales; family Polygonaceae; genus Rheum; species Rheum nobile. The sequence continues at coordinate 1,438,597 of WOAB01000780.1, forward strand.
ACATACAGTTATCAAAACTGTTCCCAGACGAAAACAACAATTCATCCCAAATTAATTAACAATTAAACAATTGATAATCAATATAAATATGGAATGATAAGCAAGAGCGAACCGTCACTTGCCTTAGATTAGACGAAGCTCAACGAAGCTTGAGACGACGGGTTTCCGGGTCCGAAACGAGGAAGAACTCAGATTATGATTTCCTACGGAACGACCTATAACGAAACCCTAAGTTAGATTCGACAATAAATAGTACGAATCTAAAGAAAAATGAACTAAATCGAAGGAACAAAAGTCCCAAACGAGATAACAAAGCCCAAGCCACAACCACACACGCCCAGGCCCACCGCGGGTGCGGCGGCTTGATCGCGGGTGCGGCGAGGCTACAGAGGCGAGACGCCGACAGCGAAAACTCATCGGGGAAGACGATGGGGCTCGACTTGGGTTGGTTTCGACTTCCAAACTCCTTGTGTCACTAACCACCACCTTGAGGGCACCTCCTCCTCCTATGGCAACTCCGGCGACGACCTTGAAGAACTCCGGCGACGCTTGTAACTCCGGCGACAATGGCAGTGAAAGAAAGAGGGATTTGAGGGAGAGAGAGAGAGAGTGGAATGGCCTCCTCCTCTGTAACACCCCCAAAACTAAACCCATTTGGAAAGGTATTACCGCCAGTGACCTCGGATTTCACCTCCGAAGCCACCCAAGGCTTTAACGGATTATACAAATCATAAACAAGATTTATATAATTAACAAACCATCGGTTAAAACATATGTCTGGGGATTACATCCCAATCCCCATAGGACAAAACATAGTTATCAGAGTAACCAAAATGTAGAGGAAGTCTTTTAAAGATAAGTACAAGTTTTGATCACAGCAATCAACGCCGAGGATCTCAACCTGAATAAACTTGTCAAAAACACCACCCGTCATAGTCGTTTCTAGCCTTCGTGGGATGGCAGTTTATCTGATGTGCCGAATCGAACGGATGACACCAGCCAACCATGCAGAGAATAATTACGGTTGGTTAGTCTAATGAAAGACTATGCAAGAGTACAAAGCAGATGGTTCGAGTAGTCGTATTAGGTTAGACTCATCACTCCTCGAATAATAACCAACGACGATAGTCAACCTTCATACTTCTACTGTAATATATCAAAAGACATGATCAAGAGAAGACTCCAACGGAAATGAGTCTTATGGGAAATATCCAAGAGAAGACTCCAAAAGAGTGAGTCTTATCGGAAGCATGACAAATGTCTGGAACATTATAGTTTTACATATAAGCGTTTAAAAACTGACTAAGATGTTTCGGTTCATGACCAACCTCACCGCATAATGCGAATCCAGATTGGAAAGAGAACGTACTCTGATCAAAGTCAAGACGAGTTTTTCCTAGCTGCACTACTCGCCAAAGGTATATTAATCATGTGCGCTCGGGCACTTATCTTATTTAATTCCAAAACGATCATTCACGTTTCAAGCTTTTAGAATCTCATCCTCGCAGGATATTGAGATAGAGAGTTGGGACTAAATCCCAGAGAGTGGCACCAGCTGTTGTGCACCTTCCCTATACACGGACAGGGACTGGTCATGACCAAAGAGAAGTGTTGGGGCCTAGACATCCCATCCACTTGATTATAAAGAAACGACTAGTACTCACAAGGAGATACCGAGTAGCGTTCCTACGAATACTCGTTTTAACTAAACAGTTCAGAACAATCATATAATCATATCAAAGCCATTAAGGCCATCATCATAGATATATTTCAATCTAAATATATATATATAATAGCATTGTTCTAGCAGATATACAACCTATTATAATATCATCTTTTAATCAATTATTAACAAAGCTGTTCCCAACGAACAATAAATCAGTAAATCATCCCAAATTAATTAACAACTAAACAATTGATAATTAATTGAAATATGGAATGATGAGCAAGAGCGAACCGCCACTTGCCTTAGATTTGACGAGAGCTTCACAAGCTTAGGAACGAAGGTGTTTGAGTCTGAAACTGGGACAGATCCTGGATAATAAATCCCTCTGGAACGACCCATAACAAGACCCTAAGTTAGATTCAATATCTACATATATGAATCTAAAAGAATACAAAAGGAATCGAAGGAACCAAGCCTCGCCCGAAGCCAAACACCCAAGAACACACACACAAACCCGGCATGCCGCGGGTGCGGTCGGCTCTCACCGCGGGGTGCGGTGGGGGTGCGGTGGTGCACTGCCGCGGGTGCGGCGGGATAACAGGGCGAGAGTTCTTCGACAAATTTCGTGGAGAAACTTACCCAAATCAATTCGTTCGACTTTGATTTGTTCTTGGTTTGATCTCCCACCTTCTTAAGCCTTGGAATACCTTTCTAACACTCAAAAAGGGATTCGAACTCTCTCATAACAAAGCTTGAATTTAGAACAACAATGGAGTTTTCTTGGGAGGAAGAAGATGTTGCAGCTGATGTTGTGGCCTCTCCTTCAGCCTCCTCCCTCCTTTTATAGCCCCATCAAGTTGCTCACAAGCTGGACACATCAACCACGAGGTGTCCCAACCTATAGGAGTAGGCTAGGTGACTCAACAAAGCTACTTTCTGCCACGCCCAAATTGCACTGCAAAGCTGTCGAGGAGACAGCTGCCCACCGCGGGGTGCGGTCCCCCTGCCGCGGGGTGCGATCAAGACAAAAAACGGGCCTTTTTGCCTTATTTCATCCGATTCACTTATGGGTAAATATTTTAACCCCAGGTTAAATATATTCGTACCCTTTTAACATATTTGCTCCTGAGTGACTATTTAAAGTCCCAAAAATACGTCGAATGAATTTTATTTCAGTCAGAAATTTATTACAGAGGTTATACATTTCTCAGAATGTCTTGACCTCTCAAAAATAAATTCGACGACATTACAAGGGTTTGGGAATTTACCAAATTGTCCCTTACAAAATTGAGGGATATTACATTACTTCCCCCTTAAAAGAAGTTTCGACCCCGAAACTTAGGTCGTAAACATCTCGGGAAAGCGTCTACGCATATCTTCCTCAGTTTCCCAAGTCTCCCAAGTAGTCTCTTCGGTTCCTGCTTTAGACCATAGCATTCATACCAACGGTACCACTTTGTTGCGCAATTTCTTCTCACAGCGTTCCAGAATGCACACAGGTGTCTCTTCATAAGTACCATTTGCCTGAATCTCGATGTCTTCATGGCTCAGCGCATGAGATTCATCTGGCACGTACTTTCTCAACAGAGATACGTGGAACACATTATGCACGGGATGTGCCGATGGCGGCAATGCCAAACGGTATGCTAGAGATCCTACCCTATCAAGGATCTCAAATGGTCCCACATAGCGAGGGTTAAGCTTCCCACGCTTACCAAATCTGAATACACCTTTGGATGGCGATACTTTGACAAATACTTTGTCACCAACCTCAAACTCGACATTCCTACGCCTTGGATCTGCGTAAGACTTCGGTCGACTCTATGATGTCAACATTCTCTGTCTGATTAAAGCAATATCTGAAGCAGTTCTCTCGACCAATTCTGGTCCAAGCAGAATCTTGTCGGCATTTTCATCCCAACAAATTGGCGATCTGCACTTCCGACCATATAAAGCTTCAAATGGAGCCATCTTGATAGTAGCATGCCAGCTATTATTATATGTGAACTCGATTAGACTCAGACTGTCCTCCCAGCTAGTCGGACGATCGAGTACACATGCTCTCAACATATCCTCCAAGGTCTGGATAGTTCGTTCAAATTGTCCATCCGTCTGAGGATGAAAGGCAGTGCTAAAACCTTAACTCAGTTCCCATGGCTTTGTGGAGTTCCTTCCAAAATCTTGATGTGAAACGGCCATCACGATCCGATACAATGGTCTTGGGAATACCATGTAACCGGATAATCTCTTGCTTGTATACTTCGGCTAACCTTTGGACTCCCTATGTTGACTTGATAGCCACGAAGTGAGCACTCTTCGTGAGTCTGTCAACAATCACCCATATAGCATCCTTCTGAGTTCTAGTCTTGGGTAATCCGGTGACGAAGTCCATAGCAATATCCTCCCATTTCCATCCTGGCACTGGGAGAGGTAGCAATTCACCGCATGGTCTACGGTGTTCTATCTTGACTCTCTGACAAGTCAAGCATCTTGCTACAAATTCTGCTACATCCCTTTTCATGTTTGGCCACCATAATTTCTTTCTGAGGTCCTTGTACATTTTACTAGAGCCTGGATGTACAGAATAGGCTGACGAATGGGCTTCCCTCATCAGCAACTGGCGAAGACCATCAACGTCAGGTACACAAATTCGGTCCTGAAACTAGAGTGATCCATCCTCCTGAATCACAAAATCGGGAGCTTTCCCGTTCAACATTTCATTGCTTAGCTTTATCAAGACGATATCATCTATTTGCTTTTCTCGAATTTGATCAAGTAGCGTAGCCTGAATTTCCAGCATACTCAGGTATCCTCTATGCTGATCATACAAGACTTCAGCCTCGCATATTAATTGGTTTAGCTTGGCCTGTGTAGTGAGGAGTGCTACTACCGTCTCATACGGTGTCTTTCGACTCAATGCATCGGCTACAACATTAGCCTTGCCCGGATGATACAGCAATTCAATATCATAATCTTTGAGTAGCTCTAACCAGCGTCGTTGTCTCATATTCAACTCCTTCTGAGCGAATACATACTTGAGACTCTTATGGTCAGTGAAGACTTGACATCTTACACCATACAAATAGTGTCTCAAAATCTTCAATGCAAATACCACTGCTGCCAACTCCAGATCATGGGTCGGATAGTTTGCTTCATAATTTTTTAGTTTTCGAGATGCATATGCAATAACTCTGCCTTTCTGCATCAGCACACAACCCAAGCCACTCTTTGAAGCATCACTATAGACCACATATCCATCATTTCCTTCTGGCAGCGCTAGTACTGGTGCAGAGGTCAGACAATGTTTCAGCTTCTGAAAACTGGCCTCGCACTTATCATCCGAGATAAACTTCTTGAGGACCTTGCGGAGTAAACCGGTCATGGGTAAAGCGATCTTAGAAAATCCCTCTACGAACCGTCTGTAATATCCAGCAAGTCCAAGGAAACTGCGCACCTCTTTCACATTCTGAGGCCGCTTCCAGTTAGCTACAGCTTCAATCTTCTGGGGATCGACCATCACCCCATTTTTATTGATCACGTGGCCTAAGAAAGCCACTTACTTGATCCAAAAATCACACTTGGACAACTTAGCATACAACTTATTTTGTCTAAGGACTGACAAGACAATCTGCAGATGTTCCTCATGAGCTTCCTCACTCGGATAGTAGATTAAAATATCATCGATGAAGACCACCACAAACTTATCCAAGTACTGGTGAAAACATCGATTCATCAAGTCCATAAAGACTGCTGGAGCATTGGTAAGTCCGAATGGCATAACTACAAACTCGTAGTGACCATTTCTTGTCCGGAATGCAGTTCTCGGAATATCTTCCTCACGAATTCTGAGCTGGTGGTAACCGGATCTCAGATCGATCTTGGAAAAGACTTTTGCTCCCTATAGTTGATCTAACATATCATCAATCCTAGGCAAAGGATACTTGTTCTTGATTGTAACCTTGTTCAAATCACGATAGTCGATACAAAGTCGAAATGATCCATCCTTCTTCTTAACAAACAAAACCGGAGCACCCCAAGGCGATGCACTCGGCCTTATATATCCTTTGTCAAGAAGATCCTCCAGTTGCTTCTTCAGTTCTTGCATCTCCGCATGAGCCATCCGATACGGTGCTTTCGAAATCGGTGCAATACTAGGTTCGAGGTCTATCGTAAACTCTACGACGCGATGTGGGGGTAATCCGGGAATTTCCTCTGGAAAGACATCCGGGAATTCACTAACGACTAGAATATCAAGAACTGGTGGTTCATCTTTCTTGGGCACATCCAGATAGCAAAGGTACCCGACACAACCTTGTCGAAGTAGCTTAAACGCAGCCATCGCATTGATAAGCCTGCCGTTATCAGCGTCATTTTGACCCTTAAATTTGCATATTCTTTGGCCCTGAGATGACACCGTCATAGTCCTCGAACTAAAGTCGATCACCGCCCCATGACGTGTCAGCCAATCCATACCGAGAATGATGTCGTATGGAGTCATGGCAATGCAGATCAAATCTGCTTCGAATTCCTTACCTTGGATGGTAATTGGAAATTCTGACAGACGTTTGGTTCCCACTAATTGGTTACCATTGGGAAGATTCACAACGAAAGGCTCACAAGCTTTGTTGCATACTAATCCTAACTTACTGACACAGATCTCAGAAATAAAGGAATGAGTAGCACCTGAATCAAACAAGATGCATACTGGAGTAGAGTGGAGGTATAAAGTACCTTGAGAAATCGGAGTATTGGGTCCATCCGCCTTATGCATCTCGTACAAGCACTGACCTTGTCCTCCGGACACAGCTGGGGCTTTCCCCTTGTTCTGAGCAGTAGTCTGAGTCGATGGACTAGGACTCTCCACTGGTTTGAATCTAGGTCGGTTGCTCTGATTAACTGACCCTTGCTGCGACTCAGCACCTTTCTGCTTCCTTTGCGGACAGAACGTATGCAAATGTCCTTCCCTTCCACAAGCAAAACAAGTCTTCTTCTCCTTTGGACACACATTGCTCTTGTGTCCGTGCACACCATAGTTAAAACACAGTATCGGTTTCTTACTCTGACCGGACTGCTGTGTAGACCCACTCTGAGTCATCTCAGTCTTTGCCCGACCAGACTTTGCAAAGTTCGATGGCGGTGCAGGACGCTTGAAACCACTCGCCTGAGATTGATTCTGCATAGATCTCTGGCGGTTACGTCTCTTAGTTGACTCTTCCAGAGTCACTTCCAGCTTATAGGCTGCATCCACGTACTGCTCTAAAGTAGAGCATGTGTGGTGCATTATTAGTGGCTTGATATCAGGACTCATCCATTTGTGGAAATACCTGATCTTTTGTTCCTCACCGGATACTTCCGATCCAGCATACTGCAATAGATGATTGAACTTGGTTGCCAGTTCAGTCACCTTCAACCCATAAATCTTTGGATACATAAATTCCTTACGTTTCTCATCCCTCATAGCCCGAGAGAAGAAACGATCTGTCATCTTAGTCTTGAACATCGCCTAGTTCAAATCAGGGCTATCTGCAAGGCTGGTGTTTTCCCACCACTCGCTAACATCTTCCTTCAGTTGGAGAGACGCTATATGCACTCTTTCAGACCCAGTGCATTCCACATTGCGAAATAGTCTTTCCATGTAGGAAAACCAGTGAGTCACACGGACTGGCTCACCTTTCCCATTGTAACTATCGGGTCTCATAGAGTTTATGGTCTTTAAAGATCGACCATAATTACTTCTATTCCCGACTGCATTCTCTTGAATCACGGGTTCATGAGTCTCTGCTTCCCCAAACCTGGGAACTGGTGGAGGAATTGGCACTCCTTATGCCTGAGGCGCATTTGGTCACAGTGTGTCTGTTATGGCTTGTATAACAATTCCCCGAATTGCTGCAACTGTTGCTTCATCAAATACCATTGGAGTGTTGGTCGGATCTTGGCCATTGCCTCCAGGGTTAACATTGGATGCAGACTCGTGCACATCCTCAAGGTTTACAGCATTCCTCTTGTTACTTGGCCCAGTTCCGTCACGGGTGTTGTTTCTTGTGTTCACCATCTGTTTACCGATCAAATTCCAAGGATTCCTTACATTAATATTTTTCCAATATATTGAATGTAATAGAATCAACTCAGAATATATCAACTTGGTAATATATATTGATTAACTTCCAACATAGCCGTAAGGTTTTACAAAATTGCTCAGAGAATTTAGTACTACATCGCATAACATCCGAGTTTTATACAAAAGTACTACTACTTGCTACATTGATCCTTCTTCACAGTCCTCTGAAACGCTTCCTATATGATAAGCTACTCATACAGGGCTTCTTCGGACGAGGTTCCTCATCAGAATCAGATTACTGGTATCTTTGTAACACCCCCAAAACTTAACCCTTTTGGAAAGGTATTACCGCCAGTGACCCCAATGTTCCTTACCGAGATCACCCAAGGCTTTATCGTTTAAATACAATTTATGAAATACAAATGATACATAATGATCAAAGCATTCAATCCCAAACATAACATTGTTAAAGAAACAGAGTTACGGGATTACAACCCAATCCCGAATAGGCCAACACAGAGTTTAAACCAAAAATAGCGGAAGTCTTATAAAGTACATTACAACCAAAGTCATTGTCCAAAAGATCTCAACCTGATTAAAGAAATAATTAAAACGTTCGGAAACTACCGCCGACTCCATAGTCCTTCTAATCTTATGAGCTACTTTCGATCTGATGTGCCGAATCGAACGGATGACACCAGCCAACCATGCAAGGAATAATTACGGTTGGTTAGTCTACTTGAATAGACTAGCAAGGGTATAAAGTAGACTGGTTCGAAGCAGTCGTATTAGGTTAGACTCATCGCTTCTCAGATAACAACCGATGACGATAGTCAACCATCATACTCCTACTGGAATAGACAAGAGGTATGCACAAGAGAAGATTCTAGAAGACTGAATCTTCACAGAAATTGACTCAAAAAGAAGACTCCAATGGAAATGAGTCCTTAAGGAAGTATGACAAATCTGGAATGTTTACAGCATCATACAACAATGATTTAAAAGTTGACTGAGATGCTTCGGTTCACGACCAACCTCATCGCATACAGTGAATCCAGATTGGAAAGAGAACGTACTATGATCAAAGTCGAGACGAGTTTTCCTAGCTGCACTATAACTTAGCTGCACTACTCGCCGAAGGTTTATTAATTATGTGCGTCAGAGTAGCACTTATCTGATTTATATTACAAACCACACAACACGTCATTAGACTTTTACATGTGTACCCCATCATTAGGACGACACATCTTAGTATACGTTTCGTCGAGAGTGACGTACACCGGAAGGTTTGTGACACCAGCTAAGTGTCCTGTCTCTACACACTTGTGAAAGAGACCGATCATGATCTTAGAATAGTACCAGATGGAGACGAGCCACCCCGATACCAGATTATAAAGAAACGACTGGACAGAGTCCGAGTAACATTCCTATTTAACAGTGCAAACTAAACAGTTACAGCACAATAACAGTTACAGGATAAATCCACATAAAGGCCCGAAAAGCGATCACAGATAATAGCGTTGTTCTAACAGATATACAACCTATTATATGATTTTCAAAACAATTTAACAAAACCGCTTCCAGACAAACAGAGTATTCATTCCAAATTAATTACTCAGATAAACTATTGATAACTAATGTAAATATGGAACGAACGAGCAAGAGCGAACCGCCACTTGCCTTAATCCGCAGAATAGCCTAACGACGACAACCGGATTCCGGGCTCGACACGGGTATAGCTCCGACAGCACAACAACCTTCGAGTCTGTAGGATCGTGATTGTTAGATAAAAACTTAAGGAACTCAGAATAACGATTCTCAGTTCCTTTCGCAGCGGAAATAAACAATCAAGCAAAAGACAAGTTCCTTATAGTGGAAACCTTTGATTGCCAACTAGCAATCCAGGATAAAAACCACTACCTTTCTTTCGAAAGGATTTCAAAGTCTACTTCTTGATTTCTTATCTCTTTTGGTTACAGCTTATCCTAGGAACGAACACACAGTTCCTTTGCCTTACACACAGTTAGACAATCCTAGATAACTTAACACAATCAATAATCAATCCAAGAAACAAACTTTCACACCTAGGAACTATTACTTACAGTCACAGGAACTTAGCACCTAGCTCTTCTTCCTTAACTGGTTCCTCTTGATCTCGGTTTGCTTTGATGATCTTTGTTTGGAGGTTCACACTAGATATTTGCTAATGAGTGTGAGTTCTTGTTTTGGTGCTTGAAGATAACCCTTGGGTTAGTCTTCCTTTTATAGAGGATTCTTCGTAGCTCGATCCTCTCGTGGTTCCCACGGATTGAGCTTGTCCTAGGATTGATGGTTCTCCTTGATCCACGTTGGTTCTTGGCATGTGCAAACAACCTAGGCAGCTCAGAATCTCTCTTGGTTGGTCAACTACCTCAGACGAGCCTTGTGGTGTCGTTGTCAAAACGCTTTCGTCCGAGGTTGAGTAAGCTGGCCGCTTGGGAACCGTCTGCTGGACAGCGACGTCTTCATGTGCTATCGCTTTCATCGTCTCTGTCCGAGGTAGAGGTTCTCTAGGCATCTTGTTCTTTAGCTCTTGGACCTTGGCAGACTTTTGGAAGCTTCGGACAAGTCGTTTTCGACACCTTTTGTCCGAGGTTGTGTGTTCCCAGATTTCTCGGGAATCGCAATGTCGCAAGCTTCATTTTTGGGCACACATGGGTTCCTCTGGATTCCTTCAGCTGTCTTGTTCCTTTGGTTCCCTTGTTCTGTTTGGCTTTCCTGCCTTCGGTATATTCCTGTGGTTCCTTAAAACACATCTTTGAGATAAAACATTAGTATCATAATATTTGTCATCTTCAAAAGTAGAGAAACTGAGGAAAGGAACTCTCAGGGGAACCGAAGTTCCAGAGTTCCGTTTCCTAACAATTTCCCCCTTTTTGATGATGACAAATATAAGGAACCTGGCAACATAATAGGAACATGAAATTCATGAGACCATATTGAGATAACGGGATTTACAATATTACAGATTAGTGATAGAACATTCAATGGTTGCAAATTCCCCCTAAGCACGTGAACAAGTTTATTTCAAATTCCCCCTTAGAAATAGAACTAGTTTAGAGTTCCTATTAATTCAGTAGTCTCCAAAGTTCAAGGTTCCTATCCTTTTCTTCCCCCTTTTGACATCATCGAAAAGATTAAGTATAAGTTAAGAACATGATATCGGAGTGAATATGCGATTACAGCAAGCCCATAAAATGTCATAATGAAAACTTAAGGCGAAGACAAATGAGCATGGGAACGAAACTGAAGATAATCATTAAAAACTTCACTTATCATTGATCAAACACACAAAATACCACAAGCAAACAACAAACAACCTACAAGACAAACAACAGATAGCAAGGAAGACAACAAAAGCAACCTTAAGAAAGACAACAAAAGGGATAGAAGAGGAGAGTAGGATCCTAAGGGAAACTACTAGCTCGCTGTGGCGTTGCAGCACTGGGAACCTAGAACAAGCGTTCCTAGGGCGTAGTAGCGGCCTCTTCTTCTGCATCTTTATCGTCGGTTCCTACATTTTGGCCCATGGCCTGATGAGCACTAATTGCACCTTGCCAATCCTTCTACAGAACGTCCACCAGACTCTCGACAGCAGAACTGATACGCCCCAACTCTCTTACTTGATCATGGATGGCGACCGTGTTGGCAGTCGAGCCTTCCAAAATAGCTTTTTCAATACGATCCAACGCAAGGAGGATCGCAGAGGAGTCTGAAGAGGGGGTTTGCTGAGGATGGGAACTAGAACGGCCCTGGGAACTCGCCTTTTCCTTAGGCGGGATTTCTTCTGTTTCAGCAGGGTTGGGTTGTTGTTCCTTAGATTTCAGCTTCCGAACTGTGTGCATTGTAAGACATTTGCTGTAGGCAGTCTCGGGGAAGTCTTCTAGGTACTGATTGAGGTTGGAGAGTAGCCTTTTGATGATGTGAGGGAAGGGTAAAGCATGGGAGTCATGGGATGCACAGAATTGCATGTGAGCCAGCACAATACGAGGAAGATCCAACTGAACGCCGGAGAGCACTTTGTCCATGTAGATGGCGTCGGTGATGAGGACTTCGTTCCTGTGCTCTTGCCTGGGAACCAAGTTGCGAGTGATCCAAAAATGCAGTAGCCGGTTTGCGATGGAGAGATCCTTCATCTCCAAAGATAAGGGGGATGCGCCATCATAAATTTTCTTGACGATTGCTCCTTTGGACTTGAAGCCCTTTCCCTTGGGCCATCCCTTCTTCTGAGGCAGAATGCCAAACCCAGACCTCGACTCAATCCCTAGAGCAGACGCGATTAGATTGGCGGACAGGGGAAAGTTGGTTCCCTTCCATATGAGAATGGCGTCGTGACAGGGAGAGTTCTCCTTCTGGGGTACAAATTCCATAGATTGGTAAAACATCCGGACAACCTTGTCGGAAGCAGAGAAAGGCTCGCACAGTATCTCGTCCCACCCTTGGAACTGCAACAGAGAGTGGAACTCATCCAAAGCTTCTCCATAGAGTTCCTCATCCTCTTCTTCTAACGCCTGGGTCCAGAATTCTCTGCCGATAATGAGAGGTTTTAGGATCTTTCTTTTGGATAAGGAAGAGGAGACAGAGAGGGTGGTGGATTTGGCCCTTTTTGTGGATTTGGTTTCATAGGGAACAATGGCTTGGGAGCTTCTCTTCCTCTGTTGCATTCTTGTGGCGACAGAGGGGCTTTGGTTGGAAGTTTTGGATTTGAGGCTGATCGGGGAAGGCACGGGGCTAAGGATCTCTTGAAGGGATTTATCCGGAGAGGAATCATGCGACCCGCCTTCAGAAACTGATTTTGTGACTGATTCTGAAGCCAAAGTGATGGCTTGCTCCTCTTCTTTGGGCATGGTTGGTTCCTCTTCCACCTTTTCCTTAGCCTTTGGTGGTTCCTCAAGCTTCTCTTCTGGTTTCTCTGCCGGTTTCGCCACAGGGTTCTCTTTGGGGAGGGATTTTTGAGAGGTGGAGGGAGAAACAGGCTTGGAGGAGGAGGCTTTAGCCTTCTTTTCACGAAAGGCTTGAAGAAAAGCAGCCTCTTCTTCATCCATAACAATGAGTGGGTTAGGGTTGGCCATTTGAGAGGAGCTAAGATGATTTCTGTGTGAGGAGAAAGAGAGGTAGAGGATCAGAGAGATAGAGAGCTTGTGTGATCAACTCGGAGCAACTGAGCACCTCTTTAAGTGCGTTGAAGATCTGGGATGGCCAAGAAATGAGGTGAGCATTGACGCAAATCCAGCCGTTGAGAAGATCAAGGCAAATCCGAAGCATTGAAGAGAGTTGCAGCTTTTTGGAACGACTAATTTAAATTCAAAATATGACCCATTCCGAGAAGAGGGAGGTCTGCCACTGATGAGACATGCCTTATCCCTGCCAATATGCCATAAATAGGGTCTGGGAGAGCCAAGCGAGCCGTTGGAGAGACGCGAAGTTCTGGTTCCTTTCTGGCGACATTTTCAGCGAGCTAGAGGAATGTATGGGAACCTTTGGTGTGGGTGGAGACAAAGGAACCAAAAACAGTACGTTCTCATACAAGGAATCAGGGTAGGCTATTTATCGCATTGCACAATAATTCTCAGAGAAGGTTTAGAGATGGATCATAGAGAATTAAATTGAGCAATGAGGCAAGGGTAGGTCTTAGTACACAATCATCATTTCAGCTTGTAATGTTGGGTTAGAAATATGATCAGATTGTGACTTTTGGGCCATCAAAGAAATTTGAACAATGAGGAGTTGAGAAATAATGATAATCAAAAGGAAACGAACCAGAAAAATGTATCTAAGCCTTTATAAGAAGTCATTATAACAAGAAGGGTTTGTAGCAAAAGATATAACACAAGGACATCAAGACTCAATAAGTTAAATATCTTAAACTAGTCAATCAGGGGAACTTGGAAAGAATTCTCAGAACTAAGGTCACTACTGAGTAATGGGAATCATTCCTAGTTCCAATCTAAGGTTCTCAAAAGGAACTCTATTCAATGCCTTGGTGAATATATCTACAATTTGATCTTCAGTTCTACAAAATTTCATAATGATGTTTCCCTTCTCAACATGATCCCTAAGAAAATGATGTCTAATGTCAATATGCTTGGTCCTAGTATGATGCACAGGATTCTTAGAAATGTTTATAGCACTAGTGTTGTCACAAAGAATAGTGAGAGGGCCATAAGACATACCAAAGTTCGCGAGTTGTTGCTTTAGCCAGAGAAGTTGGGAACAACAAGAGGCAGCTGCAATGTACTCGGATTCTATGGTGGAGAGGGAGACTGAAACTTGTTTCTTTGATCCCCATGACACAAGGCAAGGGCCTAGGAACTGTGCCATTCCAGAAGTGCTCTTTCTATCCACCAAATATCCAGCATAATCAGCATCAGTGAAACCCATGAGCTCAAAGGGACATTCTTTGGGATACCAAATGCAGAGATCGTCAGTTCCCTTGAGATATCGAAGTATTCTCTTTACAGCAGCCAAGTGGGTTTCTCTCGGACAAGATTGGAACCTAGCACACAAGCCAACAGCAAAGACAATGTCTGGTCGACTAGCGGTTAGGTACATGAGTGAGCCTATCATACCTCTATAGAGCTTCTCCTCCACTAGAGGACTCGAGTGATCCTTATCCAGATGGGCAATGGTGGATATGGGAGTGGAGAGAGGCTTGCATGAATCCATTTTGAACTTCTTCAGTAGTTCCCTGACATACTTCTGTTGGTGGATTTGAATACCATCTTCCTTTTGAGTGATTTGTAATCCGAGGAAGAATGTGAGTTCCCCAATTAAACTCATTTCAAATTCACTGCTCATCAAGTCTTTGAACTTGTCTACAAGGGACAGGTTAGTGGAACCAAAAATGATATCATCAACATAGATTTGAACCACTAAGATGTTACCTTCTTCTTCTAGGATGAAGAGAGTCTTATCAATAACTCCACGCCTGTAGCCATTTGAGAGTAGGAACTGGGCAAGACGATCATACCAAGCTCTGGGAGCTTGCTTGAGGCCATAGAGTGTCTTGTCTAGAAAGTAGACATGATCTGGATGATCGTCGTCTTCGAAACCAGGAGGTTGCTTGACATAGACTTCTTCTTGAAGAATTCCATTGAGGAAGGCTGTCTTCACATCCATTTGGAACAACTTGAGCCCTTTGTGAGATGCGAAGGCAATCAACAACCTTATTGCTTCGATCCTTGCCACTGGAGCATAGGTTTCATTATAGTCAATTCCTTCTTGTTGATTGTATCCTTGAGCCACAAGTCTTGCTTTGTTTCTTATCACAGCTCCTGTATCATCTAGCTTGTTTCTGAAAACCCATCTGGTTCCTATGATGTGCTTATCCTTGGGGCGAGGAACCAGATGCCAGACTTTGTTCCTTTCAAATTGATGAAGCTCTTCTTGCATGGCTTGGATCCAGTCCGCATCCTTCAGTGCCTCACCTATGTTCTTTGGTTCCACAATAGACAAAAAGGCATTAAAGGCAAAGAAAGTTAGATGTTCGTACCTGACTGAAGGCTTGACGACTCTTCTTTCTCTGTTGGAAGCCAAAGTATTTGATGTGGAGACATTCTGAGTTGAGCATTCAGCTTCCTGGTTGGGGTCACCTTCTCCATTGAAGAACATGTGGGAAGATGAGTCATTGAGGTCTCCACAGATGTTGTCGTCATGCTCATGGTTCTCAGAAATAGATTGTTGTTCATTATCCATTGGAACTGGTGGAGAAGCCATTGGAGGGTTCCGTTCAGCAGGGCAGGAACTGGGAGGAGTGACATCTTCATCTGGATCTTCTTGGGATGACTTGGGAAACGGATCTTCAAAGGAACTGGTGGTGTTCTGCACAATCTTTCCAAGTGATTTTTCATTAAAAATAACATGAACACTTTCTTCTACCTTTTTAGTCCTTTTGTTGAAGACCTTGTATGCCTTCATCACTTCTTGGGTCGAACTTGCCAAGATTGTCCTTCCCATTGTTGTGCACAAAGAACTTGCATCCGAACACCCTTAGATGAGAAATGTTGGGAATTCTTCCTCTTAGGAGTTCATAGGGTGTCTTCTCTGTGATAGGGCGAAGCATGGCTCTATTGATGATGTAGCATGCTGTGTTGATCGCCTCAGCCCAAAAGGATTGGGAGAGTCCACTTGAGATCAACATAGTTCGAGCCATGTCTTCCAAGGTCCTATTCTTTCTCTCCACTACTTCATTCTGTTGAGGAGTGTATGGTGCAGAGAAGTTGTGATCGATGCCATGCTCACTGCAAAAGGTTAGAAATTCTCCATTTTCGAATTCGGTACCATGGTCAGACCGAATAGCATTAAGTGAACAATCAAGGGATTTTTCTAACAAGGGAACCAGGTCTTTAAAGCGATCAATGACTTCACTTTTAGATTTAATGAAAATGGTCCAAGTAAAGCGAGAGAAGTCATCGATAATAACAAAAATATACCTGTTCCCTCCTAGGCTTTGAACTCTCATGGGTCCACAAAGATCCATGTGGATGAGCTCAAGAGGCCTTGAGGTGCTTACCATGTTTTTGGATTTGAAGGAACTACGAGCTTGTTTTCCTTTTACACAGTCAGAGCATGGTTCCTTAGATGTGCCACTCAGCTTTGGCAATCCTCTGACTAGTTCCTTTGAGTGTAGCTTTTGAATTAGCTTGGTCCTAGCATGACCGAGGCGTTGGTGCCACAACTCAGCTTGGTCATTCACGGTTGAGAGACACAGTTTCTCCTTGGGGACGAAGGATGGATCAACAATGTAAACATTGTTGAATCTCTTTCCTTTTAGGATGATTTGTCCCGAGGAGTCAAGAACTGAGCATTCGTTTGATCTAAATCTGACTTCATTGTCTCCTTGATCACACAGTTGTGACACACTTATTAGATCAAAACCAAGATTATCAACAAGGTGAACTTTGTTTACCTGAATGTGATCGTTAAGTTTCACAGTTCCTATTCCACAGATTTTCCCTTTGCTTTTGTCTCCAAAGGATATGTTCCCTCCTTGGAGAGGTTGAAGAGAGGTCATTTGATTTCTTTTTCCGGTCATATGGCATGAACAACCACTGTCAATGTACCATAGTTGGGGTTGCCTCTCTTCTTTCTGCACATAAGGGAACTAAGATTTCTAAACCCAGCGAAGCTTGGCTTTACTGGGGGGATTAGCATTTCGAGTCTGTGAATAATCAGGGAGTTGGTTCCTTTCCTGGTGATAAGCACTTTTCTCCCTTTCAAAGTTCCTTTTCTTAGCACAATCAATGTTGTA
This sequence comes from Rheum nobile, assembly GCA_027886185.1. Classification (NCBI taxonomy): domain Eukaryota; kingdom Viridiplantae; phylum Streptophyta; class Magnoliopsida; order Caryophyllales; family Polygonaceae; genus Rheum; species Rheum nobile. The sequence goes on from WOAB01000780.1 coordinate 1,455,610, forward strand.
ATGGCCATTCTTACCACAGTAGGTACATAAGCGGTTGTAGACAACATGACCATACTTTCCTTTCCCTGGCCTAAAAGGTTTTTCATTTATTTTGTTGAAATCAATATTGTTTTTAACCTTACTATTGGCCATGTCAACATACTTTTTGTGAGCAAAAGAATTGGTGAACCGTTGATTTGCAGGAGTCATTTTTTCTTTTCCTTTTGGTTCCTTCTTAGGGCTTTGAGAACCTTCATTGAGACGTTTGGCAACCTCAGCCTTGTTCTCAAGCACCATGATCTTCTCTGATAGGAACTGATTCCTGTCACGAGAGGTGGCAAGAGCAATGCTGGGTTCTCATTCATCTCAACAAGTTCTCGTCTAGCTTTTTCATCTTCAGCATCATTGTTATCCTTGTTGTTGACATATCCTATTCCATGGCGTTGTCTCACAAAAACAGTTTGATTTATTGTCTTTTCATTAATAGAATCAGTGAGGATGTCCAATCTATCAATTATGGATTGAAGCATGTCTTTTCCAGGTAAATTAGCATGCAAGGGAACTGTGACAGAGTCTATGCTAGTTTCATCACAAGATTTGCAGATTTTAAGGTGACTAGCATGCACGTTCCTAATTTCAATCAGTTTGGAGTGAGTTTCAGCTAGGTCTTTCTCAGTTTCATCAAGTTGTTTACTCCAAACAGAATTCTCAACAGTTAAGCATGCAATTTCATCTTCACAATCATCAAGTTTCTGTTGAAGGGAACTGGTTTCCTTTCCTAGTTTCTTTATGATCTTAAGAAGTTGTTTCTTATCACAATCAACTAGGGATTTTAAGAGATCATCAAAAGTTACCTCAAGGTCTTCTGAGTCGCTTGAGTCTCCTTTTGCCATGAGACATATTCCTCCAGAGAAGCCGCTCAGATCCAGTTCCTCATCTGAGTCTTCTCCCCATGAGGCTACGAGAGCCTTCTTTCTCTGAGGTTTTTCTTCTTCCTTGGAGTCTTCCTTGTTGGGACAGTTCTTAGCGTAGTGTCCCTTCTCTTTGAACTCATAACAAGAGACTTCATTTAGATCCCTTCTGGGTCCGTTGTAGGAGGAACTGCCCTTTTGGAACCTTCCCTTCACAAAGAATTTTTTGATATTCTTTGAGAAGAAGGCTGTTAGCTCGTCCTTCTCTTCTTCCAAGTCTGAGTTCTCTTGCTCCATCTCAAGCTTTGAGAAAGCTTTGGAGATCTTAAGGGCGATTCCTTTCTCCAGTTTCTTATCGGCATTGGCTTTAGTGTGTTCTCCTTCTTCAACTTCCAGTTTTCCTATGACTTGGGTCAAGGGAAGGGATTGGATACCTGGAGTGTTCTTCATGATTCCTTTGAGAAGGGTGAACTTGGAGTTGAGTCCATTGATGATCACTAAGGACTTGGAGACTTCATCAAGATCAACTCCCGCCGCCGTCAACTTTCAATTAATCTGTTGAAGCGAGAGTAGTACTCTGAGATGGTCTCAGTTTCCATCATTTTGAAGGTGTGGTATTCTCCTTCCAAAGCAAACTTTCTGCTTTGCTTTAGTTCCTCACTTCCTTCATGCATCTCCTTGAGAGCTTTCCACATCTCTTTGGCCGTCTTGATTCCTATGACCTTGTCCATGTCCTCTCTGTCCAATCCATTGAGGATGAACTACCTGGCCTTGGCATTCTTCTCCATGATAACATAGTGTTCTGGTTTCCAATCCTCTTCCTTCATGGTGAGGTCGACATAGCCATCTCCATTTTCGACTATCCTCCAGCATTGGTAGTCGTTGGTCTTGATGTGGCTTTCCATGCACTTTTCCCACCATGTTTCTTCTCCTTTCTTTCGGAGATGTGGCTTGTTGGTGGAGATTTCGATCTCAAACTTGCTTGGTTGGGACATGATCTGCAAACTTATCAAAGATCTAGAGCTTTTCCTGCTCTGATACCAATTGTAGGATCATGATTGTTAGATAAAAACTTAAGGAACTCAGAATAACGATTCTCAGTTCCTTTCGCAGCGGAAATAAACAATCAAGAAAAAGACAAGTTTCTTATAGTGGAAACCTTTGATTGCCAACTAGCAATCCAGGATAAAAACCACTACCTTTCTTTCGAAAGGATTTCAAAGTCTACTTCTTGATTTCTTATCTCTTTTGGTTACAGCTTATCCTAGGAACGAACACACAGTTCCTTTGCCTTACACAAAGTTAGACAATCCTAGATAACTTAACACAATCAATAATCAATCCAAGAAACAGACTTTCGCACCTAGGAACTATTACTTACATTCACAGGAACTTAGCACTCAGCTCTTCTTCCTTGACTGGTTCCTCTTGATCTCGGTTTGCTTTGATGATCTTTGTTTGGAGGTTCACACTAGATATTTGCTAATGAGTGTGAGTTCTTGTTTTGGTGCTTGAAGACAACCCTTGGGTTAGTCTTCCTTTTATAGAGGATTCTTCACAGCTCGATCCTCTCTTGGTTCCCACGGATTGAGCTTTCCCTAGGATTGATGGTTCTCCTTGATCCACGTTTGTTCTTGGCATGTGCAAACAACCTAGGCAGCTCAGAATCTCTCTTGGTTGGTCAACTACCTCAGACGAGCCTTGTGGTGTCGTTGTCAAAACGCTTTCGTCCGAGGTTGAGTAAGCTGGCCGCTTGGGAACCGTCTGCTGGACAGCGACGTCTTCATGTGTTGTCGCTTTCATCGTCTCTGTCCGAGGTAGAGGTTCTCTAGGCATCTTGTTCTTTAGCTCTTGGACCTTGGCAGACTTTTGGAAGCTTCGGACAAGTCATTTTCGACACCTTTTGTCCGAGGTTGTGTGTTCCCAGATTTCTCGGGAATCGCAATGTCGCAAGCTTCATTTATGGGCACACCTGGGTTCCTCTGGATTCCTTCAGCTGTCTTGTTCCTTTGGTTCCCTTGTTCTGTTTGGCTTTCCTGCCTTCGGTATATTCCTGTGGTTCCTTAAAACACATCTTTGAGATAAAACATTAGTATCATAATATTTGTCATCTTCAAAAGTAGAGAAACTGAGGAAAGGAACTCTCAGGGGAACCGAAGTTCCAGAGTTCCGTTTCCTAACAGAGTCGACCCATAAAAGGAACCCTAAGTTAGATCCGACATAACCGCAGTACGAATCTAACAACGACGAAAGAGAACGAAAGGAAAGACGCCACGACCACAACCAACCAAGCCAAAGCCACGAAGGCATTCTGGGCACTGGCGGCGGTCGCTGTTCTTGGCGGCGGTCGCCGCAGTTCATCACGGCGGGCGCCGTGAAGAACACGGCGGTCGCCGTGAAGAACTCAGACGACAGAATGGCGAGAAAACTCACCCCAAATCACGATCGACTCGGCCTCCTTCGACTTGTTTGGGTTCTGACCTCCAAAGGCAACCACAAGCTTCTCGAAGGGCTACTGGAACAACACCAAAGGCCACCGGTGAAAGCTTCATAATTCCGGCGAGAGGCACAAACTCCGGCGAGAGGAAGATTTGAGGATTTCAGCCTGATTTGTGCATGAATCTGATCCCAATCCCCTTCCTTTTATAGCCACAGATCATGTGGACACCGCGATGGTCTAAACGAGACGTGGCGAGGCTAAATTGGCGCCTTGTCAGACGTCTCCGGCGACCAACGGATAATGACCCCTGGGTAATCACGGCGGGCGCCGCAATTTTGCCTACGGCGGGCCGCGGCGGGCGCCGTAATTACGGCGGTCGCCGTTCTTCGGGTCTTTGCGCCCAGCTGGAAGGCGAGGGCACTGTTGCCTCGAGCCTTTCGCGGCGGTCGCCGCCTTACCTACGGCGGTCGCCTCCACTGTGGCGTTGCCCTTCTCAGCTTTTGGATGACAACAACTTTAACCCGGGATAAAAATTATCGTACGCGAACGCGTATAAACATTCGAAGTACGTCGTCTGTATTTTATTTCACTGATAAAAATATTACAGATACAGAGCACATTACAGAATGTCTCAAACTCTCTGTATTAAATCCGACGTACACAACGGGTACTCGGGAAAATGTAACACCCCTCAATTTATAAGAATATTTTGGAATTTTTCTAACTCCTGAATTACTAGACGGATTAATTTCTGAAGAGTTTTGGACTTTCTGTAAGAGGTTTGAACTCTGTAAATTTTTCCGAGTATTATAAAACACAGTTGAAGTGTATTCGGGGTTAATTTGACGTTTATGTACGAATATACTTAACCCGGAGTTAAGAAATTTAAACCAAGCCGAGTCCGGATAAGGATTAACGAAGTCGGCCTTAAAACCGCGACTCACCGCGATTGACCGCGATCAACCGCGATACACCACGACCGGCCGCGCTCGCGGTAACGCCTTTTGCTGAGCAGTGTCGTCTTCCTCAAAGGCGGTTACTGTAGCTCTGTTCCTTGATTTTTCTAGAAGGACAGGTGGCTCTCCAGCTGGCTTGGCTTGTGTTCCCTTGTTTCATGCGTGTTTCCCTTGGTGAGGCTCAGATTTTCAGTATAAAAGGGGGTGGAACCAATCCGAGAGTTGCCTTCGTCTTCCTCCTTGAGCTCTCTCTTTTCTCTGGTTTTTGCCCACTGAATTTCGCCATTTTCGTGCCTTTTGAGCTCGATTCGAGTGATCCCAAGGATTGGTCAAGCTTGCCCAAGTGTTAGGGAAGGCTTACAAGTGTTTTGTGATCGATTTGAATGCAAAACGAGGCCTCCACGAATCGGGTAAATTCCCCTCCCCGCCATGGAAGTTGTCGAAGCTTTGCCATTGTTGATGAACCGCGACTTGCCGCGATCGCGGTAAGGGCGTCCGAGTCGTGTGTCTTGTGGTTTGGCTTTGGGCTTGGCTCGATTCCTTTGATTTCTTTTCCTATTCTTTTAGATTCATATGTAAGTGTATGGAATCTAACTTAGGGTCTCATTTTGGATCGTTCCAATGGGATTTGTATCCAGGTTTCGTTCCAGATTCAAGATTCAGGACCCGTTCTTAAGAAGTTGTCTTAGCAATCGTCTATTCTAAGGCAAGTGGCGGTTCGCTCTTGCTCATCATTCCATACTTCAATTAATTATCAATTGTTTGTTGTTAATTAATTTGGGATGATTTCTTGTTTATGTTGGGAACAGTTTTGATCAATTATTTGATAAAAGAAGTGCTGTTATAATAGGTTGTATATTGCTAGATACAGCGCTATTATGTTCATAATGGTTTTGTTGTGGATTTTAAAGGTGAAATTCATATAAAAAGATTATAATAGGTTGCATATACTGTTAGTGGCAACGCTATTTTGATATATATATATATATATATATATATATAGATTGTTAGATCTATGATGTTGGCCATGTTGGCTTTGATGTGGATTATTATTGTGATGAACTGTTAGTTAGCACGAGTATTCGTAGGAGCGCTTGGACTCTGCGAGGTCCATTCGTTTCTTTATAACTGGCAAATAACAGGGCATTCAAGTTCCTATGCCAAATTTCTGGTCATGACCAACCGTGTTGTGGATTGAGGTTTGGACTCTGCGAGGTCCATTCCTTCGATGTATGTCCCTCATGACGACACATATATCTAAAAGCTTATAATGTGATGTGTGCTTTGGAATTTAATAAGATAAGTGCCGTTGTCGCACATAATTAATGTATCTTGGGCGAGTAGTGCAGCTAAGCGCTAGTGCAGTTAGGAAAAACTCATCTTAGTTGTAAATCGCTCGTATGCGATGCTGTGATGATGTGTTAGTATGTTTGTTTAAGTTCCCCAACATTTGTCATATTTTCCTATAAGGCTCATTTCATTTGGAGTCTTCTTTTGGGATTGATTGCTGTGAGACTCGGTCTCTAGAATCTTCTCTTGTTCATGCTGTTTTATATATTCTAGTAGGAGTATGATGGTTGACTAGCGTACTCGGTTATTATTCGAGGGACGATGAGTCTAACCTAATACGACTGCTTTGAACCACTCTGCTTTGTACCCTTGCGTAGTCTTTCATTAGACTGACCAACCTTTATATTCCTTGCATGGTTGGCTGGTGTCATCCGTCCGTTCCGGCACATTAGATAAATTAAGGATTTGAGAAGGCTAGAAGCGACTAGAAGAATGAACGATGTTTGATAAACTGTTTGTTTAAGATTTCCGTTGTGTATTATTGTATTTTGTTAAGATTTCCGCTGTAAACTTTGCTGTTATGCATTTTGTTGTACGTGGGAATGGTTGTATTCCCAGTACATTGACTTCATAAAAGTTGTAATATATGGCAATATAAGCCGTGATTTGATTTTATATCAACTGTAAAAGCCTGGGGTGACTTCGTGATGTTGAATCCGGGGTCATCGGCGGTAATACTTTCAATTGTCAAAATCTTGCGATTTGGGGGTGTTACAGATTTGGTATCAGAGCCAAAATGTTTTCCAAGAGCTCTGAGTTTTCAAATAAAAAGTCGTTCATAGTCGTGCATTTTCTAGAAGTCTGATATGGAAGTTGCTTCTGTATCTAGAAAGACTAATTCTTTCTTATTGTCCCGAAGGATGAGAGCTTGCTTGTCTTTGATTAGAGAGCTGGACGAGGCCGAGATGGCTTGCCGTCTCTTGAGAGGCCGAGTTTTCCGACTCCTCCGAGGTGTTTTGAGATTGGTGAGTCCAGTAGTCCACCCGAGGAGGTGAAGCATGTGTTGCCTGAGTCAGTGGTGTTGAGAACCCATGCTGAGGTAGCACCAGTTGCAGAGCCAGTAGAGCCATCAAGGTACGCGCTAGGCCACTATGACAACGACTATTCCATGGGAGTGATCCCAGAGGACGAGGAAGGTGGTGATGAGGAAGGATCACCTGATCACTACATCGACTATACCCTAGAGGTTGAGTCAGTACCGGGGTTAGATTCTGATGAGGATCCCGAGGAGGACCCTGAAGAAGACCCAGAGGAGGATCCAGAAGAAGATCCTGTAGAAGTCGAGGTACAGGTTCAGGTTCAGGAACCTGATAGGTTGAGGCATTTGTTGGTTTAGAGTGACGACTCGGGGATGCAGTATATCTACCCGTGTTCGCCACCAAGACCTACAGGCCCATCCATGACAGATGCTGAGTGGAATGCAATCTTTGTTGAGTTTCGCAGCAGAGAGAGAGGCGACCCTCAAACAGGTATTGTCCAGGACAGGAGGAGGTCAAGCCAAGAGGTCTCCGAGATCTTTCGTCAGGACCAAGAAGTCTCTATTGAAGAGCATCAGTTGATGAGCGAGATGGATCAGGTTCAGAACAGGGCGAGGCCTAGCACTCCAGAGCAGAGGGACGAACCGTGTGTTCCAGGACCGAGTAGGGTTAGGAGTCCGTCTCCGGATTCCGAGGACCAACCCCGCTCAAAGAGACATTGTCTAGGGAGTCTGCTCTACAGGAAGCGTTTTCAGGACGCCAAGTAGAGGGTCGACTTAGACAGTAGTAGTTCTTTCTTTTTGTGTGTTTGTTTTGTTGTATATACGGCACAGTGCAGAAATCTTCGGGCAATTTTGTTAGAAGCTCGGGAGATCTTTCTTGTATGATAGGTAGTTCTATTAGAAGTTCACCATATATATAAAATTACCCAGTTGATCTATTCCAAGTGACTTTATCATGATAAGTATTATGGAAAAGATATTAATACGTGGGATTTGATCGGTAAATAGATGGTGAATACAAGGAATACCATACGCGCTGGTGCTGGGCCGAGCAATCCGAGGCCAATCATAAGGGACGACCTGGACCGTGTAGAAGAACACGAGTCAATATCACAGAACAATCCTAGGGGTAATGACCAAGCTGAGGTCCAAGCTCCAGTGGGTTTTGATGCTGCGGCTGTTGCTGCTATTCGGGGAATCTTCATGCAGGCATTTGCTGATGTGATGCGACCTGTCGCACCGCAGGCACCTGAAGTGCCAGTTCCGCCAGTTGTACAAAGGGTTGAAGAACCTAATGTTCAGGTACACCATGTTGAACCGGTCAGAAACAGGGATAATTATGGTCGAGCTTTGAAGACCATTAACTCCATGAGGCCGGATAGTTATGACGATAAAGGAGAGCCGGTCAGGGTAGCTCATTGGTTTTCCCATATGGAACGATTGTTCTGTAACATCGAGTGCACTGATGCTGAGAAGGTGCACATAGCTTCTCTGCAGCTGAAAGGAGATGCTAGTGAATGGTGGGAGAACACGGGGCTAGCTGATAGGGCTGATCTAACTTGGGGGATGTTTAAGACGAAAATGAATGACCGTTCTTTTCCCAAGTTATGAGGGATGAGAAGCTGATAGAACTCTTATACCCCAAGAACGACGGACTAAAAGTGACTGAGCTGGCAGCTAAGTTCAATCATTTACTACAGTATGCTGGGTCGATAGTGTCCAGTGAAGATCAGAAGATTTGGCACTTCCACGAGTGGATGAGCCCGGACATCAAACCGATGATGTTGCGTCACGGATGCTCTACTTTGGAGCAATACGTTGATGCAGCATACAAATTAGAGGTGACTTTGGAAGAGTCGACCAAGCGACGGAATCGTCAGAGATCGACGCAGGGTCAATCTCAGGCCAGTGGTTTTAAGCGTCCTGTGCCGCCATCCAACTTTGATAAGTCTGGTAAAGCGAGGACAGAAATGACTCAAGGTGGGTCAACACAACAGTCAGGTCAGGGCAAAGGCCGGATCCAATGTTTCAACTGTGGTGCCTATGGGCACAAGAACACTGATTGTACGAGGGAAAAGAAGCTATGTTATAGCTGTGGAAGAAGAGGGCATGTGCAAAAGTTCTGTCGTCCGGAAAAGCAGACGGGGACAGAGTCACATCAAGGGTCAGTTAATCAGAATACTCGACCTAGGTTCAAACCGGCAGAGACTCCAAGTCCTTCAATACAGACTGCCGCGCAGAACAAGGGCAAAACCCTAGCAGCTTCAGGAGGTCAAGGTCAACGCTTATACGAGATGCGTGAGACTGATGGACCTAACGCTCCAGTTGCTCAAGGTATTCTATACCTCCATTCTACTTATGTGAGCATTCTATTTGATTCGGGTGCTACCCATTCATTTATTTCAGAAAATTGCGTTAGTAAGTTAGGATTAGTGTGCAACAAGGTTTGTGAACCCTTCGTTGTTAATCTTCCTAATGGTGACCGTTTAGTGGGCACCAAGAGTTTGTCAGAGTTTCCAGTTACCATTCAGGGTAAGGATTTTGAAGCAGATTTAATCTGTATTACTATGGCTCCATACGATATTATTCTCGGTATGGATTGGTTGACACGTCATGGGGCTGTGATTGATTTTAGCTCGAGGACGGTAACGGTGTCATCTGGGGGCCAGTTTGTGTACAAGTTCAAGGGTCGGAATGACGCTGATAACGGTAAGCTTATCAATGCGATGGCTACGTTTAAGCTGCTTCGGCAAGGATGTGTCGGGTACCTTTGCTACCTGGATTCGCCCGAGAAAGATGGACCTACAGTTCTTGAGATTCCTGTGGTCAGGGAATTTTCTGATGTTTTTCCAGAAGAAATTCCTGGTCTACCCCCGAGTCGTGATGTTGAATTTTCTATTGATCTCGAGCCTGGTACTGCGCCGATTTCAAAAGCTCCGTATCGGATGGCTCCTGCTGAGATGCAAGAATTGGAGAAGCAACTTGAAGATCTTCTTGACAAGGGATACATAAGGCCGAGTGCATCGCCTTGGGGTGCTCCGGTATTGTTCGTCAAAAAGAAAGACGGATCGTTTCGACTTTGCATCGACTATCGTGAGTTGAATAGAGTTACGATCAAAAACAAATACCCTTTGCCAAGGGTAGATGATTTATTGGATCAGCTGCAAGGAGCAAAAGTCTTTTCCAAAATCGATCTGAGATCTGGCTATCATCAGCTCAGGATTCGTGAGGAAGATATTCCGAGGACTGCATTCCGGACGAGATATGGTCACTACGAGTTCGTGGTCATGCCATTTGGGCTTACGAATGCTCCAGTTGTTTTCATGGACCTGATGAACCGATGTTTTCACCAGTACTTGGACAAGTTCGTGGTGGTCTTCATCGACGATATTTTGATTTACTCTCCGAGCATGGAAGCTCATGAGGATCACTTGCAGATCATTTTGTCAGTCCTTAGGCAGAATCAACTTTACGCCAAGTTGTCTAAGTGCGACTTTTGGATCAAGGAAGTGGCTTTCTTAGGCCACATTATCAATGAGAATGGGGTGATGGTCGATCCCCAGAAGGTTGAAGCTGTAGCTAATTGGAAACAGCCTCAGAATGTGAAAGAGGTGCGTAGTTTCCTAGGACTTGCTGGATACTAAAAACGGTTTGTGGAGGGATTTTCGAAGATCGCTCTACCGATGACCGGTTTGCTCCGCAAGGTCCACACGAAGTTTGTCTGGAGTGACAAGTGCGAGGCCAGTTTTCAGAAGCTGAAGCAATGTCTGACCTCGGCACCAGTGTTGACGCTGCCAGAAGGAAATGAAGATTATGCGGTTTACAGTGATGCTTCGAAAAATGGGTTAGGATGTGTGTTGATGCAAATAGGCAAGGTGATTGCTTATGCATCGAGACAGCTGAAGACCTATGAAGAAAATTATCCGACGCATGATCTGGAATTAGCAGCAGTTGGAGGCACTATCTTTATGGCGTGAGATGTCAAGTCTTCACGGATCACAAGAGTCTCAAGTACATATTTACTCAAAAGGAGCTGAATATGAGACAACGTCGTTGGTTGGAGCTACTCAAAGACTACGATATCGAGTTGTTGTATCATCCAGGCAAGGCTAATGTTGTAGCAGATGCATTGAGCCGGAAGACGCCGCACGAGACCGTAGTAGCTTTGCTTGTTGCTCAGACCAAGCTGAACCAAGAATTGTGCGAGATTGAAGTCTTGTACGATCAACGTCGTGGATGCCTGAGTATGCTTGAGATACAAGCTACGCTTCTTGATCAGATTAGGGAGAAGCAGGTCGACGATGTGATCTTGGTAAAGCTATGCAGCGAAGTGATGAACGGGAAAGCTCCCGGCTTCGTGATTCAAGATGATGGATCGCTTTGGTTTCAAGACCGGATTTGCGTGCCTGACGTAGATGGTATTCACCAGTTGGTGATGAGAGAGGCCCATTCGTCAGCCTATTCTGTACATCCAGGCTCTAGCAAGATGTACAAGGACCTTAGAATGAAGTTCTGATGGCCCAATATGAAGAGAGATGTGGCAGAGTTCGTGGCCAGATGCTTGACTTGTCAGAAGGTCAAGATAGAACACCAAAGACCCGATGGAGAATTATTACCTCTACCAATTCCTGAGTGGAAGTGGGAGGATATTGCTATGGATTTCGTCACGGGGTTACCCAAGACGTGAAGTCAGAAAGACGCTATATGGATTATCGTTGATAGGCTCACAAAGAGTGCTCATTTCGTGGCTATCAAGATAACATGGGGAATCCAGAAGCTATCGGAAGTGTTTTTACACGAAGTTATCCGTCTGCATGGTACTCCAAAAACCATTGTGTCAGATCGCGATGGCAGATTTATGTCCAGATTCTGGAAGGAGTTGCATAAGGCAATGGGAACCGAGCTAAGGTTCAGTACTGCGTTTCATCCTCAAACTGATGGACAGTCTGAAAGGATCATCCAGACCCTGGAGGATATGCTGAGAGCATGCATGCTTGATCGTCCGACTAGCTGGGAAGACAGCTTGAGTCTGATTGAGTTCACATACAACAATAGCTGGCATGCTACTATCAAGATGGCTCCATTCGAAGCTTTATATGGTCGTAAGTGCAGATCTCCGATTTGTTGGGATGAGAATGCCGACAAGATTCTGATCGGACCAGAGCTAGTCGAAAGGACTGCCTCAGACATTGTGCTGATCAGACAAAGGTTGTTGACCGCTCAGAGTCGACAGAGGTCTTATGCTGATCCGAAGCGTAGAAAAGTGGAATTTGAGGTTGGCGACAAAGTGTTTGTCAAAGTATCGCCGACCAAGGGCGTGTTCAGATTTGGTAAGCGTGGGAAGCTTAACCCTCGCTACGTGGGACCTTTTGAGATTCTGGATAGAGTGGGATCTCTAGCGTACCGTTTGGCATTACCGCCATCGGCACATCTAGTGCATAATGTGTTCCACGTATCCTTGCTAAGGAAGTATGTGCCAGACGAGTCTCATGTGTTGAGTTATGAAGACATTGAGATCCAGGCGAATGGTACGTACGAAGAGTTACCGGTGCGTATTCTTGAGCGCCGAGAGAAGCAGTTGCGCAACAAGGTTGTACCTTTGGTACGGATTTTGTGGTCCAAGTCAGGTGCCGAAGAGGTTACCTGGGAGACTTGGGAGACTGAGGTGGATATGCTTAGACGCTTTCCCGATTTGTTTTCGGCCTAGAATAGTCAAGTTTCGGGGTCGAAACTTATTTTAAGGGGGAGGTAATGTAACACCCCTCAATTTATAAGAATATTTTGGAATTTTTCTCACTCCTGAATTACTAGACGGATTAATTTCTGAAGAGTTTTGGACTTTTTGTAAGAGGTTTGAACTCTGTAAATTTTTCCGAGTATTATAAAACACAGTTGAAGTGTATTCGGGGTTAATTTGACGTTTATGTACGAATATATTTAACCCGGAGTTAAAAAATTTAAACCAAGCCGAGTCTGGATAGGATTAACGAAGTCGGCCTTAAAACCGCGACTCACCGCGATTGACCGCGATCAACCGCGATACACCGCGACCGGCCGCGCTCGCGGTAACGCCTTTTGCTGAGCAGTGTCGTCTTCCTCAAAGGCGGTTATTGTAGCTTTGTTCCTTGATTTTTCTGGAAGGACAGGTGGCTCTCCAGCTGGCTTGGCTTGTGTTCCCTTGTTTCCTGCGTGTTTCCCTTGGCGAGGCTCAGATTTTCAGTATAAAAGGGGGTGGAACCAATCCGAGAGTTGCCTTCGTCTTCCTCCTTGAGCTCTCTCTTTTCTCTGGTTTTTGCCCACTGAATTTCGCCATTTTCGTGCCTTTCGAGCTCGATTCGAGTGATCCCAAGGATTGGTGAAGCTTGCCCAAGTGTTAGGGAAGGCTTACAAGTGTTTTGTGATCGATTTGAATGCAAAATGAGGCCTCCACGAATCGGGTAAATTCCCCTCCCCGCCATGGAAGCTGTCGAAGCTTTGCCACTGTTGATGAACCGCGACTGGCCGCGACTTGCCGCGATCGCGGTAAGGGCGTCCGAGTCGTGTGTCTTGTGGTTTGGCTTTGGGCTTGGCTCGATTCCTTTGATTTCTTTTCCTATTCTTTTAGATTCATATGTAAGTGTATGGAATCTAACTTAGGGTCTTATTTTGGATCGTTCCAATGGGATTTTTATCCAGGTTTCGTTCCAGATTCAAGATTCAGGACCCGTTCTTAAGAAGTTGTCTTAGCAACCGTCTATTCTAAGGCAAGTGGCGGTTCGCTCTTGCTCATCATTCCATACTTCAATTAATTATCAATTGTTTGTTGTTAATTAATTTGGGATGATTTCTTGTTTATGTTGGGAACAGTTTTGATCAATTATTTGATAAAAGAAGTGTTGTTATAATAGGTTGTATATTGCTAGATACAGCGCTATTATGTTCATAATGGTTTTGTTGTGGATTTTAAAGGTGAAATTCATATAAAAAGATTATAATAGGTTGCATATACTGTTAGTGGCAACGCTATTTTGATATATATATATATATAGATTGTTAGATCTATGATGCGAGGTCCATTCCTTCGATGTATGTCCCTCATGACGACACATATATCTAAAAGCTTATAACGTGATGTGTGCTTTGGAATTTAATAAGATAAGTGCCGTTGTCGCACATAATTAATGTATCTTGGGCGAGTAGTGCAGCTAAGCGCTAGTACAGTTAGGAAAAACTCGTCTTAGTTGTAAATCGCTCGTATGCGATGCTGTGATGATGTGTTAGTATGTTTGTTTAAGTTCCCCAACATTTGTCATATTTTCCTATAAGGCTCATTTCATTTGGAGTCTTCTTTTGGGATTGATTGCTGTGAGACTCGGTCTCCAGAATCTTCTCTTGTTCATGATGTTTTATATATTCTAGTAGGAGTATGATGGTTGACTAGCGTACTCGGTTATTATTCGAGGGACGATGAGTCTAACCTAATACGACTGCTTCGAACCACTCTGCTTTGTACCCTTGCGTAGTCTTTCATTAGACTGACCAACCTTTATATTCCTTGCATGGTTGGCTGGTGTCATCCGTCCGTTTCGGCACATCAGATAAATTAAGGATTTGAGAAGGCTAGAAGTGACTAGAAGAATGAACGATGTTTGATAAACTGTTTGTTTAAGATTTCCGCTGTGTATTATTGTATTTTGTTAAGATTTCCGCTGTAAACTTTGCTGTTATGCATTTTGTTGTACGTGGGAATCGTTGTATTCCCAGTACATTGACTTCATAAAAGTTGTAATATATGGCAATATAAGCCGTGATTTGATTTTATATCAACTGTAAAAGCTTGGGGTGACTTCGTGATGTTGAATCCGGGGTCATCGGCGGTAATACTTTCAATTGTCAGAATCTTGCGATTTGGGGGTGTTACAGAAAATTCCAAAATTCCCAAAATAACCTTATAAAAATACGGGGTATCACATCTCCTCCCCCTTAAAAGAAGTTTCGACCCCGAAACTTAGGTCGAAAATAACTCGGGAAAACGCCTGAGCATATCTGACTCGGTTTCCCACGTCTCCCAAGTAACTTCTTCGGTTCCTGACTTGGACCACAGCACTCGTACCAACGGCACGCTCTTGTTGCGCAAACGCTTCTCCCGACGCTCCAAAATGCGCACGGGCAACTCTTCATAAGTACCATTAGCTTGAATCTTGATGTCCTCATAACTAAGCACATGAGACTCAACTGCCACATACTTCCTGAGCAGAGATACGTGGAACACATTATGCACTGGATGAGCCGATGGCTGCAATTCCAAGCGATACGCTAGAGATCCTATTCTATCCAGAATCTCGAATGGTCCCACGTAGCGAGGGTTAAGCTTCCCACGCTTACCAAATATGAAAACTCCTTTGGATGGCGATACCTTGACAAAAACCTTGTCACCGACCTCGAACTCGACAATCCTGCGCTTCCGATCTGCGTAGGACATCTGTCGACTCTGAGCGGTCAACATCCTTTGTCTGATCAAAGCAATGTCTGAGGCCGTCCTTTCGACCAACTCTGGTCCAAGCAGAATTTTGTCGGCATTATCATCCCAACAAATCGGAGATCTGCATTTGCGACCATACAAAGCTTCAAACGGAGCCATCTTGATTGTAGCATGCCAGCTATTGTTGTACGTGAACTCAATCAGACTCAAGCTGTCTTCCCAGCTAGTCGGACGATCGAGTACACAAGCTCTAAGCATATCCTCCAGGGTCTGGATGGTCCTTTCAGACTGGCCATCTGTCTGAGGATGAAATGCGGTGCTGAACCTTAACTCGGTTCCCATAGCCTTATGAAGTTCCTGCCAGAACCTTGACATGAAACGGCCATCTCGGTCCGATACAATGGTCTTAGGAATGCCATGTAAGCAGACAACCTCCTTCTGCTGACTTCTGGGTTTCCCATATGGTCTTGATGGCTATGAAATGAGCACTCTTCGTAAGCCTATCCACAATTACCCAGATAGCATCCCTCTGACTTCGAGTCTTTGGTAGCCCAGTGACGAAGTCCATGGCGATGTCCTCCCATTTCCATTCTGGCACTGGGAGAGGTAGCAACTCACCACCTGGCCTACGGTGTTCGATCTTGACCTTCTGGCAAGTTAAGCACTTTGCCACGAAGTCTGCTACGTCCCACTTCATGTTTGGCCACCAAAACTTCTTCCTGAGGTCCTTATACATCTTGCTAGAGCCAGGATGCACAGAATAAGCAGATGAATGAGCTTCTCTCATCACCAACTAACGAAGACCTTCTGTGTCAGGCACACAAATCCGATCCTGAAACCAAAGTGATCCATCATCCTGAACCACAAAACTGGGAGCTTTCCCATCCATCACTTCACTGCTTAACTTCACCAAGATGATGTCATCGACTTGCTTTTCTTTGATCTGATCCAGCAGTGTAGCCTGAATTTCCATCATACTCAGGTACCCTATACGCTGGTCATACAAGACTTCAATATCGCATGACTCTTGGTTTAGCTTGGTCTGAGCAGTAAGTAGAGCAACTACAGTCTTGTGCGTTGTCTTCCGGCTTAGTGCATCAGCTACTACATTAGCCTTGCCCGGATGATACAGCAACTCCATGTCATAGTCTTTGAGCAACTCTAGCCAGCGGCGTTGTCTCATATTTAGCTCTTTTTGAGTAAATATATACTTGAGACTTTTGTGGTCAGTGAAGACTTGGCATCTTATATCGTAGAGGTAATGCCTCTAAATCTTTAGCGCAAAGACAACCGCTGCTAACTCAAGATCATGGGTCGGATAGTTTTCTTCGTAAGTCTTGAGTTGTCTAGATGCGTAAGCAATAACTCTGCCTTTCTGCATCAGTACACAACCCAAACCACACTTTGAAGCATCACTATAGACCACATAATCGTCATTCCCTTCTGGGAGTGCTAACACGGGTGCCGAGGTCAACCGTCGCTTCAACTCCTGGAAACTGGCCTCGCACTTGTCATTCCAGACAAACTTCTTGTGGACCTTGCGGAGTAGATTGGTCATAGGTAGAGCGGTCTTTGAAAATCCTTCTACGAACCTTCTATAATACCCGGCAAGTCCAAGAAAACTGCGCACCTCCTTCACGTTCTGGGGCTGTGTCCATTTAGCCACCGCTTCAATCTTTTGGGGATCAACCATAACCCCATTTTTATTGATCACGTGGCCTAAGAAAGCCACTTCCTTTATCCAGAATTCACATTTAGACAATTTAGCAAAAAGCTAATGTTGTCTAAGGATTGACAAGGCAATCCGCAGATGTTCCTCGTGGACTTCTTCATTCGGAGAATAGATCAGAATGTCGTCGATGAAGACCACCACGAACTTATCCAAGTACTGGTGAAAGCATCGGTTCATCAAATCCATAAACACAGCTGGAGCATTTGTAAGCCCAAAAGGCATCACTACGAACTCGTAATGACCATATCTGGTCCTGAACGCAGTTCTAGGAATGTCCTGCTCACGAATTCTGAGCTGGTGATATCCAGATCTCAAGTCGATCTTGGAGAAAACCTTTGCTCCCTGCAACTGGTCCAACAAGTCATCAATCCTAGGAAAAGGATACTTGTTCTTGATCGTCACCTTGTTCAACTCTCGGTAGTCGATACAAAGTCGGAACGATCCGTCCTTCTTTTTGACGAATAATACCGGAGCACCCCACGACGATGCACTCGGCCTGACATAACCTTTGTCAAGAAGATCTTCAAGTTGATTCTTCAACTCTTGCATCTCAGCTGGAGCCATCCGATACGGTGATTTGGAAATCGGCGCCGTACCAGGCTCAAGATCAATTGAAAACTCTACGTCACATTTCGGGGGTAATCCAGGAATTTCTTCCGGAAAGACATCCGAAAACTCCCTAACTACAGGGATATCAAGAACCTCAGGTCCATCCTTCGCAGGCGAATCCAAGTAGCAAAGGTACCCGACACATCCTTGTCGTAGTAGCTTAAACGCAGCCATCGCATTGATCAGATTGCCGTTATCAGCGTCATTTCGACCTTTGAACTTGCACACGAACTGGTCCCCAGATGACACCGTCACCGCTCTTGAACTGAAGTCGATCACCGCCTTGTGACGCGTCAGCCAATCCATACCGAGGATAATGTCGTATGGTGCCATGGCTATGCAGATTAAATCTGCCTCGAATTCCTTACCCTGAATGGTAATCGGAAAGTCGGACAGATGCTTGGTAATCCTATTCTATCCAGAATCTCGAATGGTCCCACGTAGCGAGGGTTAAGCTTCCCACGCTTACCAAATATGAAAACTCCTTTGGATGGCGATACCTTGACAAAAACCTTGTCACCGACCTCGAACTCGACAATCCTGCGCTTCCGATCTGCGTAGGACATCTGTCGACTCTGAGCGGTCAACATCCTTTGTCTGATCAAAGCAATGTCTGAGGCCGTCCTTTCGACCAACTCTGGTCCAAGCAGAATTTTGTCGGCATTATCATCCCAACAAATCGGAGATCTGCATTTGCGACCATACAAAGCTTCAAACGGAGCCATCTTGATTGTAGCATGCCAGCTATTGTTGTACGTGAACTCAATCAGACTCAAGCTGTCTTCCCAGCTAGTCGGACGATCGAGTACACAAGCTCTAAGCATATCCTCCAGGGTCTGGATGGTCCTTTCAGACTGGCCATCTGTCTGAGGATGAAATGCGGTGCTGAACCTTAACTCGGTTCCCATAGCCTTATGAAGTTCCTGCCAGAACCTTGACATGAAACGGCCATCTCGGTCCGATACAATGGTCTTAGGAATGCCATGTAAGCAGACAACCTCCTTCTGCTGACTTCTGGGTTTCCCATATGGTCTTGATGGCTATGAAATGAGCACTCTTCGTAAGCCTATCCACAATTACCCAGATAGCATCCCTCTGACTTCGAGTCTTTGGTAGCCCAGTGACGAAGTCCATGGCGATGTCCTCCCATTTCCATTCTGGCACTGGGAGAGGTAGCAACTCACCACCTGGCCTACGGTGTTCGATCTTGACCTTCTGGCAAGTTAAGCACTTTGCCACGAAGTCTGCTACGTCCCACTTCATGTTTGGCCACCAAAACTTCTTCCTGAGGTCCTTATACATCTTGCTAGAGCCAGGATGCACAGAATAAGCAGATGAATGAGCTTCTCTCATCACCAACTAACGAAGACCTTCTGTGTCAGGCACACAAATCCGATCCTGAAACCAAAGTGATCCATCATCCTGAACCACAAAACTGGGAGCTTTCCCATCCATCACTTCACTGCTTAACTTCACCAAGATGATGTCATCGACTTGCTTTTCTTTGATCTGATCCAGCAGTGTAGCCTGAATTTCCATCATACTCAGGTACCCTATACGCTGGTCATACAAGACTTCAATATCGCATGACTCTTGGTTTAGCTTGGTCTGAGCAGTAAGTAGAGCAACTACAGTCTTGTGCGTTGTCTTCCGGCTTAGTGCATCAGCTACTACATTAGCCTTGCCCGGATGATACAGCAACTCCATGTCATAGTCTTTGAGCAACTCTAGCCAGCGGCGTTGTCTCATATTTAGCTCTTTTTGAGTAAATATATACTTGAGACTTTTGTGGTCAGTGAAGACTTGGCATCTTATATCGTAGAGGTAATGCCTCTAAATCTTTAGCGCAAAGACAACCGCTGCTAACTCAAGATCATGGGTCGGATAGTTTTCTTCGTAAGTCTTGAGTTGTCTAGATGCGTAAGCAATAACTCTGCCTTTCTGCATCAGTACACAACCCAAACCACACTTTGAAGCATCACTATAGACCACATAATCGTCATTCCCTTCTGGGAGTGCTAACACGGGTGCCGAGGTCAACCGTCGCTTCAACTCCTGGAAACTGGCCTCGCACTTGTCATTCCAGACAAACTTCTTGTGGACCTTGCGGAGTAGATTGGTCATAGGTAGAGCGGTCTTTGAAAATCCTTCTACGAACCTTCTATAATACCCGGCAAGTCCAAGAAAACTGCGCACCTCCTTCACGTTCTGGGGCTGTGTCCATTTAGCCACCGCTTCAATCTTTTGGGGATCAACCATAACCCCATTTTTATTGATCACGTGGCCTAAGAAAGCCACTTCCTTTATCCAGAATTCACATTTAGACAATTTAGCAAAAAGCTAATGTTGTCTAAGGATTGACAAGGCAATCCGCAGATGTTCCTCGTGGACTTCTTCATTCGGAGAATAGATCAGAATGTCGTCGATGAAGACCACCACGAACTTATCCAAGTACTGGTGAAAGCATCGGTTCATCAAATCCATAAACACAGCTGGAGCATTTGTAAGCCCAAAAGGCATCACTACGAACTCGTAATGACCATATCTGGTCCTGAACGCAGTTCTAGGAATGTCCTGCTCACGAATTCTGAGCTGGTGATATCCAGATCTCAAGTCGATCTTGGAGAAAACCTTTGCTCCCTGCAACTGGTCCAACAAGTCATCAATCCTAGGAAAAGGATACTTGTTCTTGATCGTCACCTTGTTCAACTCTCGGTAGTCGATACAAAGTCGGAACGATCCGTCCTTCTTTTTGACGAATAATACCGGAGCACCCCACGACGATGCACTCGGCCTGACATAACCTTTGTCAAGAAGATCTTCAAGTTGATTCTTCAACTCTTGCATCTCAGCTGGAGCCATCCGATACGGTGATTTGGAAATCGGCGCCGTACCAGGCTCAAGATCAATTGAAAACTCTACGTCACATTTCGGGGGTAATCCAGGAATTTCTTCCGGAAAGACATCCGAAAACTCCCTAACTACAGGGATATCAAGAACCTCAGGTCCATCCTTCGCAGGCGAATCCAAGTAGCAAAGGTACCCGACACATCCTTGTCGTAGTAGCTTAAACGCAGCCATCGCATTGATCAGATTGCCGTTATCAGCGTCATTTCGACCTTTGAACTTGCACACGAACTGGTCCCCAGATGACACCGTCACCGCTCTTGAACTGAAGTCGATCACCGCCTTGTGACGCGTCAGCCAATCCATACCGAGGATAATGTCGTATGGTGCCATGGCTATGCAGATTAAATCTGCCTCGAATTCCTTACCCTGAATGGTAATCGGAAAGTCGGACAGATGCTTGGTTCCCACCAAACGTTCTCCATTAGGAAGATTAACGACGAAAGGGTCGCACGAATCGTTGTACACTAAATCTAACTTGCTAACACAGCTATCCGAAATAAAGGAATGTGTAGCACCAGAATCAAACAGAATGCACACTGAAGTAGAGTGAAGGTATAGAGTACCTTGAGCAATCGGAGCGTTGGGTCCATCTGCTTCACGCATTTCGTACAAGCGTTGGCCCTGACTTCGAGAAACAGCTGGGGCCTTTCCCCTGTTCTGAGCAGTCGTCTGCACTGAAGGGATAGGAGTCTCGGCAGGCTTAAACCTAGGTCGGTTGCTCTGATGAACTGACCCTTGTTGCGACTCTACTCCCTTCTGCTTCCCCTGCTTGCAGAACTTTTGCAGATGACCATCACGTCCACACCCAAAGCACGACCTCTTCTCCTTCTGACACTCATTGCTCTTGTGCCCAGCCGTACCACAGTTATAACACTGAACTGAACTCCGGGTCTGCCCTGACTGCTGAGTCGATCCTCCTTGCGTCATCTCCATCTTAGCTCAGCCGGACTTGGCAAAGTTAGACGGTGGCGCAGGGCGCTTAAAACCACCTCCCTGGTTCTGGTTCTACATCGACTTCTGTCGGTTGTGCCTCTTGGTCGACTCCTCAAGAGTTACCTCCAGCTTATAGGCACAATCCACATACTGCTCCAAGGTAGAGCATGTGTGGTGCACCATTAATGGCTTGATATCCGGGCTCATCCACTCATGGAAGTACTAGATCTTTTGGGCCTCGCTGGTGATCTCGGCAGTGGCGTACTGTAAAAGGTGATTGAACTTAGACGCCAACTCGGTCACTCTCAGACCATCCGTCTTTGGGTACAAGAACTCCTTATGCTTCTCCTCTCTCATAGCACGAGAGAAAAAGGGATCAACCATCTTGGTCTTGAACATCGACCAAGTCAACACTGGGCTCTCAGCCAAACCTGTGTTTTCCCACCACTCGCTAGCCTCCTCCTTCAGCTGAAGAGAAGCGATATTGACCTTCTCGGCCTCAGTACACTCCACGTTCCGAAACAGCCTCTCCATATGGGAGAACCAATGAGTCACTGCTACTGGCTCCCCTTTCCCGTTATAGCAATCGGGCCTCATGGAAGTGATGGTCTTAAGAGCGCGACCATAGCTGTCTCTAGCCCTGACGGCATTCTCCTGAACCATAGGGTTTCTGGGCTCCACAACATCAGGAACCGCTGGGTGAGTAGGCACTTCTTGCGCTTGAGGCGCACTGGGTCTCAATACATCTGTAATTGCCTGCATCACAATCCCGCGAATCGCCTCAATAGCTGTGGCATCAAACAGTGCCGGCGCTTAGGTCTGATCTTGACCTTCACGCCTCTGCTGGACGCGAGACTCTGACTCGTGCTCATCCTGAACACCTCTTCCTGCTGGCCTGGGATCTTGACTAGTCCCAGCACCGGCTCGAATCGAGTTTCTCGTGCTTCTTGGGTTCACCATTTGTTTACCGATCCAATTCCAAGCATTCAATACATTAATATTATGCAATATACTTATGCAATATACCAACGTAAAGAAATTACTCAGAATAGATCAACTTGGCATTTTATAGATGAACCTTCGAATTGTTACACAAGCTACACATAAGTCTATCATCCGAGCGCTAGGACAACATTGCTCGAAGATATAAGTGTTTCTCAGAGTACTTGCCGCAATACTGAAATATTACACATAGTACAAACTTGGAATGCTAAGAAACGAAACTACTGCGATAGGTAACGCCAATTCTCATCAAGGCGTTCCAAAATGTCTCCCATAAGACTGGCTACTCATGCACGGTCTCTTCGGACTAGGCTCACCATCGAGCTCTGGCGATGGGTTTCGCACCCGGCTTGACCCTGAAGCACATGGTCCTATCTCAGTCATGGTAAGGTATGGGTCGTCCATGACTGGCCCTCCTATCCCAGTCCTCCTCTGAGTACTGGCGATCAGCTCATCCCTCCGACGCTGATGTTCTGCAGAGATTACCTTGCTCTAGCGGAGGATCTCCTGCAGCTCGGATTCTGACCTCCTTCTTCTTGGAGTAGGGATAGGCTGAGATTCTCTGTCACTTCTCCTAATACCGTACTCGGTATACAGTGCCTCCCAATCAGCTTCTGACATGGGTGCGTACTCTGGCACTGGTGGCAACTCTTGCATAGGTGGTAACTCTGTACTGGGGTGAATAAATTGCATCCCCGTTTCCTGACTATCCACCAGCAAGTGCCTCAAGTCATCGGACTCCTGGTTTTGTCCGCTGAGGTCCATCTCGGTATCCTCCTCGGGATCATCCTCGATAGGGTCCTCTTCCTCGATAGGGTCCTCTTCCTCTTCGGGGTCATCCTCTATGGGGTCCTCTTCTTCATCTTCCTCCTCGCTCCCTTCAATAATCACATCCATCAGGTAATCGTCATTGTAGTACCCACTCGCGTACCTAGACGATTCATCAACTTGCATTGCTTCCTCCGTTGGTGGCTCCACTGGTGCTGTCACCGGAACTACAGCATTCCTTGACACCAGGACTACCGACTTAGGAAGCACATGCTTGATCTCCTCAGATGGGCTGCTCGGGCCTCCAATCTCGAAGCATCTCTGGGGTATAGGGAAGTCTAGCCTCTCGGTAGACGGTGAATCCATCTCGGCATCTTCCGACCCCTTCTTCAGAGATATACATGCACCCATCTCCTATAGGATAACGATGAAGGAATTAGTCTTTCTAGACATAGAAGCAAGCTTACTATATCAGACTATCCAGAAGACATGACTATGAACGGTGTTTTTAAATTCTTTTTACTTTGAAAATTCAGAGCCCTTTTTAAAGCATTTTCGAAAACGGATAAATGGTTTATAAAAATCCTAAACCCGTTTTAAAACCTTTGGCTCTGATACCACAATGTAACACCCCCAAAACTTAACCCTTTTGGAAAGTTATTACCGCCAGTGACCCCAGTGTTCCTTACCGAGATCACCCAAGGCTTTACCGTTTAAATACAATTTATGAAATACAAATGATACATAATGATCAAAGCATTCAATCCCAAACATAACATTGTTAAAGAAACAGAGTTACGGGATTACAACCCAATCCCGAATAGGCCAACACAGAGTTTAAACCAAAAACAGCGGAAGTCTTATAAAATATATTATAACCAAAGTCATTGTCCAAAAGATCTCAACCTGATTAAAGAAATAATTAAAACGTTCAAAAACCACCGCCGACTCCATAGTCCTTCTAATCTTCTGAGCTACTTTCGATCTGATGTGCCGAATCGAACGGATGACACTAGCCAACCATGCAAGGAATAATTACGGTTGGTTAGTCTACTTGAATAGACTAGCAAGGGTATAAAGCAGACTGGTTCGAAGCAGTCGTATTAGGTTAGACTCATCGCTTCTCGGATAACAACCGATGATGATAGTCAACCATCATACTCCTACTGGAATAGACAAGAGGTATGCACAAGAGAAGATTCTGGAAGACTGAATCTTCACAGAAATCGACTTGAAAAGAAGACTCCAACGGAAATGAGTCTTTAAGGAAGTATGACAAATCTGGAATGTTTACAACATCATACAATAATGATTTAAAAGTTGACTGAGATGCTTCGGTTCACGACCAACCTCATCGCATACAGCGAATCCAGATTGGAAAGAGAACGTACTATGATCAAAGTCGAGACGAGTTTTCCTAGCTGCACTATAACTTAGCTGCACTACTCGCCGAAGGTTTATTAATTATGTGCGTCAGAGTAGCACTTATCTGATTTATATTACAAACCACACAACACGTTATTAGACTTTTACATGTGTACCCCATCATTAGGACGACACATCTTAGTATACGTTTCGTCGAGAGTGACGTACACCGGAAGGTTTATGACACCAGCTAAGTGTCCTGTCTCTACACACTTGTGAAAGAGACCGATCATGATCTTAGAATAGTACCAGATAGGGACGAGCCATCCCGATACCAGATTATAAAGAAACGACTGGACAGAGTCCGAGTAACGTTCCTATTTAACAGTGCTAACTAAACAGTTACAGCACAATAACAGTTACAGGATAAATCCACATAAAGGCCCGAAAGGCGATCACAGATAATAGCGTTGTTCTAACCGATATACAACCTATTATATGATTTTCAAAACAGTTTAACAAAACCGCTTCCAGAAAAACAGAGTATTCATTCCAAATTAATTACTCAGATAAACTACTAATAATTAATGTAAATATGGAACGAACGAGCAAGAGCGAACCGCCACTTGCCTTAATCCGCAGAATAGCCTAACGACGAGAACTGGATTCCAGGCTCGACACGGGTATAGCTCCGACAGCACAACAACCTTCGAGTCGACCCATAAAAGGAACCCTAAGTTATATCCGACATAACCGCAATACGAATCTAAAAATGACGAAAGAGAACGAAAGGAAAGATGCCACGACCACAACCAACCAAGCCAAAGCCACGAAGGCATTCTGAGCACTAGCGGCGGTCCCAAAATAACCTTATAAAAATACGGGGTATCACAATCTTACCCTACTTGGCCCTAGGGCACATGATCCATCCTTAGATCTCAGTGTCTGTGGCCTTATATTAGGCATGCGAGAATCCTGGTCATTCTGATTTGCCTCTCTGGTCCTTGCCCACCTCTGAGCACGTTCATTCAACTCTTCTAACTCGCGTTGTCCTTCAAGAGTTTTCTGTTGACTCTGACGGAGAATTTCGCGCAACTCGGGACTCAACCTTCGCTTCCTTCGAGCTCGAAGGGCTTGCGAGTCTTCGGATGTGTTCCGTGGATCATCTCTCTCTCTCTGATGCCATACTCGATATAGAGACTTTCCCAGTCAACGTCAGTAAATGGCGAGTACACTTGTTCGGTTGGCGGACTTGGGTATATGAATTGCATTCCTGGGTCTTCCTGGTCCACCAACAAGTGCCTCAGCTCATCGAGTTCCTGATCTTGCTCTTCATGGTTTTCTTCGGGATTTTCCTCTTCTTGGGGATCCTCCTCGGGATCCTCCTCGGGGTCTTCCTTGGAATCCATCCCGGGAACTGACTCTATCTCCGCGTCATCGTCGAGGTATTCTCCGGTATACACTGACGTATCTCCTTTGATGTCCACTTCCATAACCTCCTCATCTTTTTCTTCCTCTTCTTCATTCCCTTCCGGAATTGTTCCCGCCGTGTAGTCATTGTTGTAGTAACCTTGAGCATATCTCGACGGCTCAGCCTCGGCCCTCGGTTGTACAACAGGTTCTACTACTGGAATCACAGAATTGTCGGATCACAGCACCACTGATTTAGGAAGCACGTGCTTCACATCCTCATCCTCTGGTGATTTGCTAGAGCTTCCGACTTCAAAGCATCTTTGGGGAATAGGAAAATTGAACCTATCAGGAGAGGGTGGAGTCATCTCAACCTCCTCCATGTCTCTTTGAAGGGATAAACAGGCACCCATCCTACAGACGATGAGAAGGAAATTAGTCTTTCTAAATATAGAAGTTTGTTTTCCATATTAGACTAAAGAAGAAGGAACGACTATGAACGGCGTTTGAAATACATCGTTTAAAACTCAAAGCCTTATGAAAACGTTTTTCAATGTAAAACGAGTAAATGGTTTATAAAATACCCAACCCGATTTAAAGCTTTGGCTCTGATACCAGATCTGTAACACCCCCAAAACTTAATCCATTTGGAAAGGTATTACCGCCAGTGACCTCGGATTTCACCTCCGAAGCCACCCAAGGCTTTACCGGATTATACAAATTATAAACAAGATTTATATAATTAACAAACCATCGATTAAAACATATGTCTGGGGATTACATCCCAATCCCCATAGGACAAAACATAGTTATGAGAGTAACCAAAATGTAGCGGAAGTCTTTTAAAGATAAGTACAAGTTTTGATCACAGCAATCAACGCCAAGGATCTCAACCTGAATAAACTTGTCAAAAACACCTCCCGTCATAGTCGTTTCTAGCCTTCGTGGGATGGCAGCTTATCTGATGTGCCGAATCGAACAGATGACACCAGCCAACCATACAGAGAACAATTACGGTTGGTTAGTCTAATGAAAGACTATGCAAGGATACAAAGCAGATGGTTCGAGTAGTCGTATTAGGTTAGACTCATCGCTCCTTGAATAATAACCGACGACGATAGTCAACCTTCATACTTCTACTGGAATATATCAAAAGACATGATCAAGAGAAGACTCCAACGGAAATGAGTCTTATGGGAAATATCCAAGAGAAGACTCCAAAAGAGTGAGTCTTATCGGAAGCATGACAAATGTCTAGAACATTATAGTTTTACATATAAGCGTTTAAAAACTGACTAAGATGTTTTGGTTCACGACCAACCTCACCGCATAATGCGAATCCAGATTGGAAAGAGAACGTACTCTGATCAAAGTCAAGACGCGTTTTTCCTAGCTGCACTACTCGCCAAAGGTATATTAATCATGTGCGCTCGGGCACTTATCTTATTTAATTCCAAAACGATCATTCACGTTTCAAGCTTTTAGAATCTCATCCTCGCAGGATATTGAGATAGAGAGTTGGGACTAAATCCCAGAGAGTGGCACCAGCTGTTGTGCACCTTCCCTATACACGGACAGGGACTGGTCATGACCAAAGAGAAGTGTTGGGGCCTGGACATCCCATCCACTTGATTATAAAGAAACGACTAGTACTCACAAGGAGATACCGAGTAGCGTTCCTACAAATACTCGTTTTAACTAAACAGTTCAGAACAGTCATATAATCATATCAAAGCCATTAAGGCCATCATCATAGATATATTTCAATCTAAATATATATATATATATATAATAGCATTGTTCTAGCAGATATACAACCTATTATAATATCATCTTTTAATCAATTATTAACAAAGTTGTTCCCAACGAACAATAAATCAGTAAATCATCCCAAATTAATTAACAACTAAACAATTATTAATTAATTGAAATATGGAATGATGAGCAAGAGCGAACCGCCACTTGCCTTAGATTTGACGAGAGCTTCACAAGCTTAGGAACGAAGGTGTCTGAGTCTAAAACTGGGACAGATCCTGGATAATAAATCCCTCTGGAACGACCCATAACAAGACCCTAAGTTAGATTCAATATCTACATATATGAATCTAAAAGAATACAAAAGGAATCGAAGGAACCAAGCCTCGCCCGAAGCCAAACACCCAAGAACACACACACAAACCCGGCCTGCCGCGGGTGCGGTCGGCTCTCACCGCGGGGTGCGGTGGTGCACTGCCGCGGGTGCGGCGGGATAACAGGGCGAGAGTTCTTCGACAGATTTCGTGGAGAAACTTACCCAAATCAATTCGTTCGACTTTGATTTGTTCATGGTTTGATCTCCCACCTTCTTAAGCCTTGGAATACCTTTCTAACACTCAAAAAGGGATTCGAACTCTCTCATAACAAAGCTTGAATTTAGAACAACAATGGAGTTTTCTTGGGAGGAAGAAGATGTTGCAGCTGATGTTGTGGCCTCTCCTTCAGCCTCCTCCCTCCTTTTATAGCCCCATCAAGTTGCTCACAAGCTGGACACATCAACCACGAGGTGTCCTAACCTATAGGAGTAGGCTAGGTGACTCAACAAAGCTACTTTCTGCCACGCCCAAATTGCACTGCAAAGCTGTCGAGGAGACAGCTGCCCACCGCGGGGTGCGGTCCCCCTGCCGCGGGGTGCGGTCAAGACCAAAAACGGGCCTTTTTGCCTTATTTTGTCCGATTCACTTATGGGTAAATATTTTAACCCCGGGTTAAATATATTTGTACCCTTTTAACATATTTGCTCCTGAGTGACTATTTAAAGTCCCAAAAATACGTCGAATGAATTTTATTTCACTCAGAAATTTATTACAGAGGTTATACATTTCTCAGAATGTCTGGACCTCTCAAAAATAAATTCGACGATATTACAAGGGTTTGGGAATTTACCAAATTGTCCCTTACAAAATTGAGGGATATTACATCCTCTTAGCCCCCTCCTTTTATAGGCCATCAAGGAGCTAGAAGGAGTCCAGCTGGCCCCCTCTCCCACCGCCTCACCGGGGACAAGATCGGCAAGCAGCTCAGACGAGTTCGGTGGAGCAGAGAAGCCATCATCACGGCGCGGGTGCGGTGGGTCTCACCGCGGGGTGCGGTGGCGACCAGTTCTTGACCGCGGGGTGCGGTGGGTATGACCGCGGGTGTGGTCAAGCCCAATTTTGTGCCTTTTGCCCATTTTTGACCGAGAAGAATCTTGGATATGGGTTTTAACTCCGGGTTAAATATATTCGTACCCGAACAATTATTCTAAACCCCAAAAATATGTCTAATGTATTTTATTCCACTCAAGGAATTATTACGGAGATCAAGTATTTAACGAAAGTCTGAACTTCTCTGAAAATAATTCGACTACAATACAAGTGTTTGGAAAACTTACCAAAATACTCTTTAATAAAATGAGGGGTATTACAGATCTGTTTTTTTCCTCACGAAACGTGGTGAGCCATTCACCACATAACGTGTGAACCTATACGCCAAAAGGCAATTTTGTCTATGCGTTAAAAAGTAAACGTGTTTTAAAAGCCAAAAAAGTAATTGGGAATAGACAACATATCTATACTTTTCCCCTGTTAACCTATAGAAGGCAATATTTAAGGAAAAAATAAAAGCAATAAGATTAAGAAGCTCAGCAGAAAACAAAACCCAAAGCTTCTACCTCCTCTTCCACCGCCATCCCCGATGTTGATTCCCCTACCCCAGATCCACTCTCCAGCGACACCACTCAACCTCAATTTGAACTTGGGTATCCCAAATCGCCCTCTCTGATAATCTGGTCGATGACCCACCAACGACGACTCACTTTGAACAACCCACAGAAACCCAGTAACGCCCTGGGCCGGAGGCCCAGGGCTTACCTACTGCTCGCTCTAGAAGGGACCCTTTGCTGGTACTTCTTTGATTTTAAGTCAACTAGAACAGGGTTGAAATGACCCAACAGTTTCAAAACCGTTGATATGAACAGTAAAATGAAATTGCCTATAAAAGGAGAAGAGTAAGCGATAAAAAAATAATAAACTAAATTTGATTAATACTTAGAAAAAAAATAGAAATATCTTGGACTTAGGTTCGACATAAATTGATATTTATTTGTTAACTTATAATTTTTGTACGTTTATTTTCGTTATTGTTTTAGTACTCGTCATTTAGCATATATCATAATAAACTAAATTTGATTAATACTTAGAAAAAAATAATTATAAATATTTTGGACTTAGGCTTGACATAAATTGATATTTATTTGTTAACTTAGAAATTTTGTTCGTTTATTTCCGTTATAGTTTTAGTACTCGTCAAGTAGCATATATCATAATAAACTAAATATGTTTAATACTTAGAAAAAAATATCTAGAAATATTTTGGACTTATGCTCGACATAAATTGATATTTATTTGTTAACTTAGAATTTTTGTTCATTTATTTCCGTTGTAATTTCGGTACTCGTCATCTAGCATATATCATAATAAACTAATTTTGATTAATACATAGAAAAAATAATTAGAAATATTTTGGACAGTGCCCTGATATCAGCCTCCGTGGAGCGATTATCATTACACTCCACGATTCGTTCAAATTATGAAATTGCCAATCTAGGGTCGTGTTGTACATGGACCATTGGATGATATCGAAATAATTCTAGATATCAACCAAAGGCTTGACTATCAATTAGACCAGGTTAAAAGGTGATTCAGATTATGGTTTTGTGTATAGAGCGCTGAATAATCATTTGACGATCGCTGAGTTATCCGACAGTGCTGTTGTCTCTGGGTTTTTGGCCGTTTTGCTTGGCAGTACTTTGTTTCCTGACAAGTCGGGGAACAAAATCAAGCTCCAAATATTTCATCTGCAATGGGATCACGATGCCACAGGGCAGTACGCTTGGGGTGCAGCTACGCTTGCCTACTTGTACAGACAGCTCGGTATGGCAAGCCGTGTAGATACTGCTCAAATATATGGCTGTCTTTTGCTTCTTCATGTAAGGATCCAAAGTTTGCAAGCATAGCTACACTTGAATTGATGGCCCACGGGCGGGCTAAGGTTTGCTTATTTACGTGTAGGACTGGATTTCATTTAAATTTATACGACACAAGCTCAAGATTTTATGTGTACATGTCGTATGGATGTCGTTGGACAATGTTGAACATCGTCACTACAACACATCGATGTACAGAGGAACCCTGAGGTGCATAAACGAGAGTGAGCCTTACATGCCTGATCGAGTGACTCGTCAGTTCGGTAGGTTTCAACCGATTCCCAGGGACCCGATCGCCCCATGAGTAGAATCAGAAATATGACGCTTAAGAGTTACAAGGCGAAGTTATTTCCCACGGACGACCATTGGGATGACTTGTCCAACTACCAACTCCCGATTCTGACGCTACCCATATGTACCATAAGCTCGCAAACGGTGGATGGCTACGTTTCGTGGTTGCAAAATCTTTCCCATCCTTACATGTATGCAAATTCCATGAATGTAAAGGAAACCGAACGTCCTCTTCCCGCATACATAGAGACTTTTATCAAAATTAATCATATACAGGGGATAGTAAACGAGAGCATGCACCACTTGCATACAATGCCAGACGACCATCCCGCAAAAGTGGTGCTTCAGCAGATACATGCGCTTGTGAATGTCCAATCGGTTGAAGTTCCGGTTGCAGAGGCTACTGGACCGAAAGGCTATGTCCTAGTTCTCGAAACAGAATACGAGGAGCACGAGACACAGTATGGGTCAGCCACAAGTCCAAGTACAAGGGCAGGGTACCATGGTCCATACTTCGGCCAAGGATTCCAAGATCCAACATTTGGTCAAGGATACCAACCTCTAGCATTCGCACCGCCAACAGGAGGTCCAAGCTTTGGACAAGGATACCAAGGCCCACCGTTTGCACAGCCGACAGGGGGCCTTGAGTTCGGGTGGTAGTACGAGGGTATGAGTGGATTCCTGAATTTAGGCAAGGGTACATGCAGTATGGGGAAGGGTATCCTTCCCAGTACAGGACACGTTTTGGGCAAGGGTGGACGTACGGGGGAGGGAATGAGGGTAACAATTAAATATCTTCAGTATATCCCTAAATCCAAATTTTATGTACTATATTTGAGTTAGTATTTTATTCTTCCTTAAATGATTTATATTTACTTGGTTTATTTCATATGAATGTGCCACATAAATGATGCGTTCCTACTAGTGGTGAAGGATCGATGATCTTGTTTGGGAAGTCGCACGCGTTTTGTTGGAGGTTGGTAGCGTGGAACGCGTGGTGTAGAAGGTGACAGCGGAGGAGTGTGACTCGAAAGAGATCGAGTTCTTTGGCCGTAGCGTCGGTAGCGGGTTGGATAATCTCGATAAAGATCGAGTGGTGGCCGTAGCATCGGCGGCGGAGGAAGGAGTTGAGAAGACAGAGAGTGTTTGACGTCCGATCAAAGGGGAGGAGGCAAATGACTCTCAATACTCAGGCTTTGATTAAAATGAACGTAACCTAATATAGAAGAACGAGTTGTCCTTTTATGCTAGGTCGCGGAACTCGGATGGGCCGAGTCTTGATTAGTGGGCCGGCCCACGCGACATTCGTGGAACACACGCCCCAAAAGGAAATAAAAACACTAATGTCTTAAGAGAATACATTCCATTCAACAGAACGCGTTCATTGGATGGTTGAGAGAAGACAAACAGAGAATGCGTTCTCTGGGCTTGTTTGAAGACGCTTCAAAGAGAATGCGATGTCTTGTGTGCCCTGGCTGGCGACGACGCGGGCAATCAAGGATTGTGTTGCGTTGGCGATGGCTTTAGCGCGTGCTCTTGTGATCGGGCCTTCTGAGTGAATACTCATAGCCTCTTCTTCCCATGTGACATTCATGGTGGGTAGGGGCGCATCACCCTCCCTCACTTGGCTGTGAAGCGTCCCCGCTTCACCATCATCGAACTCAGGCTGCAAGTCAGCTACATTGAAGGTCGCGTGGACACCGTAGTCTGGTGGCAGCGCGATCTCATATGCGTTGTCCCCAATGGCCTTCACAACTTGAAAAGGGCCATCACCACGGGGGCCAGCTTGGATTTGCGTTTTGCTGGAAAACGGCCTTTGCGAAGGTGCACCCACACCAAGTAACCTAGGGCAAATATAACGCGGCGGCGCCCACGGTTGTGTTGTATGGCATACTGTTCAACGCGACGCTCCAGCTGTGCTCGCATTCTTTGGTGCAACTCCTGGATCATCGCGGCGCGGTTGGCCGTGGTGGGGTGCTCAGTATCCTTCAGTGGACGCGGTAGCATGTCCAGCGGAGTCAATGGGTTGCTTCCATACACCACTTCGAAAGGAGTGAGCTTTGTTGCTAAGTGCCTAGACGTGTTATAAGAAAACTCAACAATGACAAGTAAGTCCTTCCAACGTTTTGGGTTGGATTTGAGCATGGTCCTAAGAAGGGCTCCTAAGGTTCGATTGGTCACCTCAGTTTGACCATCAGTTTGGGGGTGGTAGCTAGTGGAGTACAAAAGTTTGGTTCCCAACTTCCCCCAAAGTGTTCGTCGGAAAATTCCTACAAATTTTATATCGCGATCACTCACTACAGTTCGTGGTATCCCATGTAAACGAACCACGTTGTCAAAGAACAACGCAGCGATCTCACTGGCAGTGTGTGTGGTTTTGCACACGATAAAATGGGCCATTTTGGAAAACCTGTCTACAACTACAAAGATAGAATCCTTACCCCGGCGAGAAAGAGGTAAACCTGTGATGAAGTCCATAGACAAATCTTCCCAAGGGCCTAAGGGGATGGGTAGAGGCGTGTAGAGACCATAGGGATGGGAAGTGGATTTGGCGCGTTGGCATGTGACACAACTGGTGCAATAGCGCATCACCTGGGTGGTCATACGCGGCCAAAAGAAATGCTCGCGAAGAGCAGCTAATGTCTTGGTGACCCCAAAATGACCGCGTCCTTCATGGGCTTCTTGGATGAGGAGTTTCCTAATTGGTGAGCTAGGAATGCACAAACGGCCTGCTTTGTAAAGGTAACCCTCATGGAAGAAGTAGGTTTCGAACTCGCGGTCCCTAAGGCATTGTTCAACAATGGGTTTAAAGAAAGGATCAAGCAGATATAAATCCTTAATCAGTGCGAAGCCAAGAGGTTTAGATTGAAGATGAGTAAGGAGAACATACCTGCGAGAAAGGGCGTCAGCGACCACATTCTCCTTACCTTTTTTATGCACCACCACGTAAGGAAAGGTTTCCATAAATTCCACCCAGCGAGCATGGCGGCGGCTCAGGTGTGCTTGACTCTTCAGATAGCTGATGGCCGCGTGGTCCGAGTGGATCACGAACTCGCGTGGCCACAGGTAGTGCTGCCATGTCTTCAGGACGCGAACTAGCGTGTAGAGCTCCTTGTCGTATGTGGGGTAATTCAAGGTGGCCCTAGTGAGCTTTGTAATACCCCTCATTTTAATAAAGAGTATTTTTATAATTTTCCTAACTCCCGTATCACAAACCGGATTAATTTCAGAAAAGTTCAGACACTCTATAATTTGTTTGATCTCTGTAATATTTTCCTGAGTGGTATAAAATACATTCAATGTATTTTCGGGGCTTAGAATACTCATACGGGTGCAAAGATGTTAACCGAGTACGAATATATTCAACCCGGGGTTAAAAACTCGTACCCGTACTTAACCCGGACAAAAGGGCCCAGATTTGGCCTTGACCGCACCCGCGGTCAAGTGGCCGCACCCTGCGGTGAAGGCCAATTCTGTAAGGCGGTCTGGGGAGGCTCGCCGCACCCGCGGTGAGGCCACCGCACCCCGCGGTGTCATCATTTCTTCTCTGCAGCGAAGGACTTCAGACGTCGCGTCGTCTTCGCCTCTGCAACTGTCCCATCCGGTCGTTGTAGGCGCCTACCATGAGTCACCTAGTTGCTTGACCTCCTTTATTGGGCTATAAAAGGAAAGGAGCTGGAGTGGAGTTGAATCACAGCTCTCAAACTCTCTCTCTCAAATCTCTCCTTTCCATTGTTACCGGAAAGCTCAAGCTTTCGCCGGAGTGTCGCCGAAGCTACCACAGGAGGAGAAGGTTCTCTCCAAGTGGTGTTTGGAAGTGCAAGGAGTTGGGAAGTCGAAGCCCATCCTAATCGAATCCAAACGCATCGATCACGGTGAGTTCTCGTCGTCGTCGTCTCGCCACTGTCACACCACCGCACCCGCGGTCAAGGCCGGCGCACCCGCAGTGGGCTGGTTATGGGTCGAAGCCCATCCTAATCGAGTGAGGCTTTGTTCCTTCGATTCCTTTCGTCTCTTCTTAGATTCATATATTTGGTTATCGAATCTAACTTAGGGTCTCGTTATGGGTCGTTCCGTAGGGATTTGTTACCCAAGATATGTCCATGCTTCGGACCCAGAAACTCGTCATCTCTAAGCTTTGTTCAAGCTTCGTCTAATCTAAGGCAAGTGGCGGTTCGCTCTTGCTTATCATTCCATATTTCTATTAATTGTCAATTGTTTAATTGTTAATTAAATTGGGATGAATTACTGGTTTCGTTGGGAACAATTTTCTTAAAATGATACGATTAAAAATGAATATTATAATAGGTTATATATATTGCTATAAACAACGCTATTATATATGTTATTACCGTGATGGTATTGTTGTGGATTTTTATGCAAACTTGAAATATAGTTAGCAGTGGATTTTATGTGCACTTGAGATATAGTTAGCACGAGTATTCGTACGATCATTGCTTACCTTGAGAGGTAGCCGTTTTTTTATAACCCGGTGGATAGGATGTTCAAGCCCTAATACCGTTTCTCTAGTCATGACTATCCTCTATCCGAGTATAGGGGAGGTGCGCTTAGCCGACGTCAAATCTTTAGGGATTTATTCCCGACTATATATCTCTATATCCTGAGGGATGAGATGATTATGATAAAAGCTTATAACGTGAATATACGTTTTGGAATTAAATAAGATAAGTGCCGTTATGCACATCATTAATGAACCTTAGGGCGAGAAGTACAACTTGGAAACTCGTCCGGGACTTCGATTAGAGTAAGTCCACCTTCCGAATCTGAATTCGCATTATGTGGTGAGGTTGGTCGTGGACCCAAATAGTCAAGTCGTTTTTAAACGTTTGTGTGAAACTTTAATGTTCCCAAACACTTGTCATACTTTCCGATAAGACTCAATTCGTTGGAGTCTTCTCTTCATATGTTTCTGTAAGACTCATTCTTTCATAGTCTTTTCTCTTGATCATACCTTTTCATATTTTTTTTAGTAGGAGTATGGTGGTTGACTATCGTTATCGACTTTTATTCGAGAAGCGATGTGTCTAACCTAATACGACTACTTAGAACCTTTCTGTTTAACCCTTGCATAGTCTTTCATTAGACTAACCAACCGGTTATATTCCCTTGCATGGTTGACTAGTGTCATCCGTCTCATACGGCACATCAAATAAACTGCAGTCCCATGAAGGCTAGAAACGACGGTGAAGGCAGATGGAATTTTGAAGTGTTTTACCAAGGTTGAGATCCTAGGCATGTGATCACTAGATCAAGACTTTTATGTCATTTATTTTAAAAAGGACTTCCATTGTATTAAACATGTCTTATGTTAAGACTACTCTGTATTTCTGTTGTTTTTGGATTATGGATGTAACTCCAAGACTTTGATTTAATACGAAATGTTATGATATTTCGTATTATAAATGTTGTTTTATGTTTTGTATAAACTGGTTAAGCATTGGGTGGCTTCAGATGTGGAATCTGAGGTCACTGGCGGTAATGCTTTCAAGGAGATATTTGGGGTTGTTACAGATTTGGTATCAGAGCCGATTTTTTTTTCTCGGGTGGGTTTTAAAATATTTTCTTGGAACGAAAATTTTTATAAGCCATTTACTCGTTTTGAACTGAGAAATATTTTGAAGGATTGAATTTCCAAATAAAATTTTTATTCTGCTGATCTAGTCATGCCTTTTCTTTAGTCTGATATAATAAGTTCGCTTCTATATTTAGAAAGACTAAACTCTTTTCTCGTCACCCGTAGGTCGCATGCTTTTCTCTTCAGAGGGACTCGGAAGAAGCCGAAGTGGCTCCGCCATCTCCAGTAAGGCTAGAGTTTCCAGTTCCCCTGCGATGCTTTGAGATTGTAGAATCTAGTAGTCCACCCGAGGAGGTGAAGACTATACTACCCGAGTCAGTAGTACTAGTGTCCGATAGGACCAAGGTTCCAGTGGTAGAACCTATAGGGGAGCCAAGGGAGGACACAGAAAATGAAGAGGAGTGGTCAAGGTATGCAAGAGGGCATTACAACGACGACTTCATGATTGAGATGATTCCCGAGGAGGATCCTAAAGAAGACCCGGAAGAGGATCCGGAAGAAGAGGAGGACCCCGAGGAGGACCTCGAGGGACAGGGCCACGAGTCTGATGGCCTAGAGCGCTTATTGGTGGGCAGTGAGGACCCGGGGATGGAGTTTATCTATCCAAGTCCGGAGTTGCCGCCTGAGCGAGAGTACTCGCCATTGACTCCGGCCGATTGGGAGACACTCTATGCTGAGTTTGGCATCAGAAGAAGGAGTGATCCACAAAATGTATCTGAGGACTCACAGCCTATTCCTGCTCAGAGGAGGCTGAGGTTGAGCCCTGATTCGCGAGAGGCACTTCGCCTGAGTCAGATGATTTCCCCTGAAGAGTGCCGTCAGATGGATGAGGTGGTTGAGCATGCTCGAAGAAGGGCAAGGCCAAGTAATGAGCCATGTGCTCCAGGACCGAGCAGGGTGAGAAGTCCATCACCAGATTCCGATGGTAAACCCCGTTCGAAGAAGCCATGTATGGGGAGTTGTGATTACAGGAAACGTTTCAGGGCGCCATGATTGGGCCAGTGCTGATTAGCAGTTTCTTTTCTTGTATTTCAGTGTTCATTTTGTTAAGAACCTAAGTCTCCGAGCAATTTTGTTTTGACGCTCGGGAGATCCCTTTTGTAGAACCTATTAGCTCAGTTTGAGTTTATCAATGAAAATTACCAAGTTTGATATATTCTAAGTGATTTTATTACATTGAGTACATTGGAATGATATTAATGTTATAAAATACTTGGAATTTGATCGGTAAACAGATGGTGAACAGAAGGAACACCATTCGTGTTGGTGCTGGGCCAAACAATGACCCTAGACCAAATATGAGGAACACTGCGAACCATGTGGATGAACACGAGACTGCTTCTAATAACAATCCAGGGGGCAATGACCAAGCTCCGGTCAACGCTCCAATGGTATTTGATGCAGTAGCAAAAGAGGCTATTCGGGGAATTGTGATGCAAGCATTCACCGATATCATGCGACCAAACGCGCCTCAGGCACAAGCTGTGCCAATTCCCCCAGCGGTTCCTAGATTTGAGGAGCCTAATATCCATGTACCCCAAGAGGAAGCGGTCAGGAATAGAGGCGACTATGGCCGAGCACTGAAGGCCATAAGCTCTATGAGGCCTGATAGCTATGACGGGAAAGGAGAGCCAGTTAGGGTGGCATATTGGTTCTCACACATGAAAAGATTATTTAGAAACGTTGAGTGCACTGAAGCTGAAAAGGTGCACATTGCTTCCCTTCAGCTGAAGGAAGTAGCCAGTGAATGGTGGGAAGGTATAGGTCTTGCTGGTCACCCTGGTTTGAACTGGGGGATGTTCAAGGCCAAGATGACTGATCGTTTCTTCTCCCGAGCTATGAGGGAAGAAAAACACAAGGAGTTCCTCTATCCAAAGACGGATGGATTGAAAGTGACTGAGCTTGCGGCCAAGTTCAATCACCTGCTATAGTATGCTGGGTCGGAGGTGTCCAACGAAGAGCAAAAGATCTGGCATTTCCACGAATGGATAAACCCAGATATTAAGCCACTAATGATACGTCATAGATGCTCTACTCTAGAGCAGTACGTAGACGCTGCCTACAAACTGGAAGTGACTCTGGAGGAGTCAACGAAGAAGCGCAATCGCCAGAGGTCAATACAGGGCCAGCCTCAGGCGAGTGGATTCAAGCGTCCTGCGCCACTGTCTAATTTTGCCAAGTCTGGCAAAGCAAAAACGGATGTGACTCATGGAGGGTCTACGCAAAAGTCAGGTCAAGGCAAGAATCTGATCCAGTGCTACAATTATGGTACACCCGGGCACAAGAGTAATGCGTGTCCAAAGGAGAAGAAGATATGCTATGGCTGTGGAAAGGAGGGCCATGTGCAGACGTTTTGTCCGCAGAGAAGGTAGAAAGGAGCTGAATCACAGCAAGGGTCTGTTAATCAGAACAATCGACCCAGGTTCAGACCAGTGGAAGCTCCTAGTCCTTCGACGCAGACAGTTGCACAGAACAAGGGAAAAGCCCCAACTTCTTCTGGAAGTCAGGGTCAACGCCTTTACGAGATGCGTGAGGCTGATGGACCAAATGCTCTGATTGCTCAAGGTACTTTATACCTTCATTCTACTTCTGTATGTATGCTGTTTGATTCGGGTGCTACCCATTCCTTTATTTCGGAGAGTTGTGTCAGTAAGTTAGGCTTAGTATGCAACGAGGTTTGTGAACCTTTCGTTGTGAATCTTCCTAATGGTGAACATTTAGTGGGCACCAAGCGTCTGTCAGAATTTCCGATTACCATCCAGGGTAAGAAGTTCAAAGCAGATTTGATCTGTATAGCCATGGCTCCATACGACATTATTCTCGGTATGGATTGGCTGACGCGTCATGGGGCGGTAATCGATTTTAGCTCAAGCACTGTGATGGTGTCATCTGGGGGCCAGTATGTATGCAAGTTCAAGGGTCGGAATGACGCTGATAACGGCAAGCTTATCAATGCGATGGCTGCGTTTAAGCTACTTCGATAAGGATGTGTCGGGTACTTGTGCTATCTGGACAAGCCCAAGAAAGATGAACCTTCAATTCCTGATATTCCGGTCATCCGTGAGTTTCCAGATGTCTTTCTGGAGGAGATTCCTGGTTTACCCCCGTATCGTGACGTAGAGTTTACCATTGATCTCGAGCCTGGTACCGCGCCGATATCTAAGGCACCGTACCGGATGGCTCCTGTTGAGATGTAAGAGTTGAAGAAGCAACTCGAGGATCTTCTTGAAAAAGGATATATAAGGCCGAGCGCATCACCTTGGGGCGCTCCGGTCTTGTTCGTCAAGAAGAAGGATGGATCGTTTCGACTTTGTATCGACTATCGAGAGTTGAATAAAGTCACGATCAAGAATAAGTATCTGTTGCCGAGGATTGATGATCTGTTGGATCAACTATAGGGAGCAAAGGTCTTTTACAAAATCGATCTGAGGTCTGGTTACCATCAGCTCAGGATTCGTGAGGAGGATATTCCGAGGACTGCGTTCCGAACAAGATATGGTCACTACGAGTTCGTAGTCATGCCATTTGGACTTACAAATGCTCCAGCAGTTTTAATGGATCTAATGCATCGATGTTTCCACCAATACTTGGATAAGTTCGTAGTGGTCTTCATCGACGACATTTTGATTTATTCCTCGAGCGTGGAAGCTCACGAGGAACATCTTCGGATTACTTTGTCAGTCCTTAGACAAAATCAGCTTTATGCAAAGTTGTCTAAGTGTGACTTTTGGATCAAGGAAGTGGCTTTCTTAGGCCATGTGATCAATGAGAATGGGGTTATGGTTGATCCCCAGAAGATTGAAGCGGTAGCAAATTGGAGGCGACCTCAAAATGTGAAAGAGGTGCGCAGTTTTCTTGGACTTGCTAGATATTATAGACGGTTTGTGGAGGGATTTTCTAAGATTGCTCTACCTATGACTGGTCTGCTCTGCAAAGTCCACAAGAAGTTTGTCTGGGATGACAAGTGCGAGGCCAGTTTTCAGAAGCTGAAGCAATGTCTAACCTCTACACCAGTATTAGCGCTACCGGAAGGAAATGATGGTTATGTGGTCTATAGTGATGCTTTGAAGCATGGGTTAGGATGCGTACTGATGCAGAAAGGCAAGGTTATTGCATACGCATCTAGACAATTGAAAACCTATGAAGAAAACTATCTGACGCATGATTTGGAACTAGTAGCCGATGCATTGAGCCGGAAGACGCCGCACAAGACTATAGTGGCTCTACTTACTACTCAGACCAAGCTGAACCAAGAGTTGTGCGAGATTGAAGTCTTGTACGATCAACATCAAGGATACCTGAGTATGCTTGAGATTCAAGCTACGCTACTTGATCAAATCAAGGAGAAGCAGGTTGATGACGTGGTCATGGTAAAGCTAAGCAATGAAGTAATGGACGGGAAAGCTCCCGGTTTCGTGATTCAGGAAGATGGATCGCTCTGGTTTCAGGACCGGATCTGTGTGTCTGACGTTGATGGCCTTCGCCAGTTGGTGATGAAGGAGGCCCATTCGTCAGCTTATTTTGTACATCCAGACTCTAGCAAGATGTACAAGGACCTCAGAAAGAAATTCTGGTGGCCCAACATGAAGTGGGATATAGCAGAGTTTGTGGAGAAATGCTTGACTTGTCAGAAGGTCAAGATAGAACATCGCAGACCAAGTGGTGAGTTGCTACCTCTTCCAGTGCCAGAATGGAAATGGGAGGATATTGCTATGGATTTCATCACGGGGCTGCCAAAGACTCAAAGTCAAAAGGATGCTATATGGGTAATCATTGACAGGCTCACGAAGAGTGCTCACTTCGTGGCTATCAAGTCAACATGGGAAACCCAGAAGCTATCTGAAGTATTTCTACACGAGATTGTCCGTTTGCATGGTACTCCAAAGACCATTGTATCAGATCGAGATGGCCGATTCATGTCAAGATTCTGGAAAGAATTACACAAGGCCATGGGAACCGAGTTGAGATTCAGTACTGCGTTTCATCCTCAGACGGATAGACAGTCTGAGAGGACCATCCAGACCTTGGAAGATATGCTAAGAGCTTGTATACTCGATCGTCCGACTAGCTGGGAGAACAGCCTGAGTCTGATTGAGTTCACATACAATAACAGTTGGCATGCTACCATAAAGATGGCTCCATTCGAGGCTTTGTACGGTCGAAGGTTCTGCTCGGACCGGAATTAGTCGAAAGGACTGCCTCGGACATTGCTTTGATAAGACAAAGGATGTTGACAGCTCAGAGTCGACAAAAGTCTTATGCAGATCTAAAGCGCAGGAATGTCGAGTTTGAGGTTGGTGACAAAGTGTTGTCAGAGTATCGCCATCAAAGGGTGTGTTTAGATTCGGTAAGCATGGGAAGCTTAACCCTCGCTACGTGGGACCATTTGAGATCCTTGACAGAGTGGGATCTCTAGCATATCGGTTGGCATTGCCGCCATCGCCGCATCCAGTACATAACGTGTTCCACGTATCCTTGTTGAGGAAGTACGTGCCAGATGAGTCTCATGTATTGAGTTATGATGACATTGAGACTCAGACAAATGGTACCTACGAGGAGATATCGGTGCGTATTCTCGAACGTCGTGAGAAGCAGTTACGGAACAAGGTGGTACCATTGGTACGGATTTTGCGGTCTAAGTCAGGAACTGAAGATGTTACTTGGGAAACCTGGGAGAAGAGGATATGCTTAGACGCTTTCCCGAGCTATTTTCGGCCTAGTTTCGCGGTCGAAACCTTTTTAAGGGGGTAGTGTTGTAACGCCTCGCTTTTTTTTAGGTTATTCGGCCAAGTTTCGGGTCAAAACTTCTTTTAAGGGGGAGGTGATATAATACCCCTCATTTTAATAAAGAGTATTTTGATAATTTTCCTAACTCCCGTATCACAAATCGGATTAATTTCAGAGAAGTTCAGACACTCTGTAATTTGTTTGATCTCTGTAATATTTTCCTGAGTGGTATAAAATACATTCGATGTATTTTCGGGGCTTAGAATACTCATTTGGGTGCAAAGATGTTAACCGAGTACGAATATATTTAACCCGGGGTTAAAAACTCGTACCCGTACTTAACCCGGACAAAAGAGGACAGAAGGGCCCAGATTTGGCCTTCACCGCACCCGCGGTCAAGTGGCCGCACCCCACGGTAAAGGCCAATTCTGTAAGGCGGTCTGGGGAGGCTCGTCGCACCCGCGGTGAGGCCACCGCACCCCGCGGTGTCATCATTTCTTCTCTGCAGCGCCGGACTTCAGACGTCGCGTCGTCTTCGCCTCTGCAACTGTCCCATCCGGTCGTTGTAGGCGCCTACCATGAGTCACCTGGTTGCTTGACCTCCTTGCTTGGGCTATAAAAGGAAAGGAGCTGGAGTGGAGTTGAATCACAGCTCTCAAACTCTCTCTCTCTCAAATCTCTCATTTCCATTATTACCGGAAAGCTCAAGCTTTCGCCGGAGTGTCGCCAGAGCTACCATAAGAGGAGAAGGTACTCTCCAAGTGGTGTTTGGAAGTGCAAGGAGTTGGGAAGTCGAAGCCCATCCTAATCGAGACCAAACGCGTCGATCACGGTGAGTTCTCGTCGTCGTCGTCTCACCACTGTCACGCCACCGCACCCGCGGTCAAGGCCGGCGCACCCGCGGTGGGCTGGGCTCGTGGTGTGGCTTTGGGTCTTATGGTGTCGAGCGAGGCTTTGTTCCTTCGATTCCTTTTGTCTCTTCTTAGATTCGTATATTTGGTTATCGAATCTAACTTAGGGTCTCGTTATGGGTCGTTCCGTAGGGATTTGTTACCCAAGATCTGTCCGTGCTTCGGACCCAGAAACTCGTCATCTCTAAGCTTTGTTCAAGCTTCGTCTAATCTAAGGCAAGTGGCGGTTCTCTCTTGCTTATCATTCCATATTTCTATTAATTGTAAATTGTTTAATTGTTAATTAAATTGGGATGAATTACTGGTTTCGTTGGGAACAGTTTTCTTAAAA
Source organism: Rheum nobile (assembly GCA_027886185.1). Lineage (NCBI taxonomy): Eukaryota > Viridiplantae > Streptophyta > Magnoliopsida > Caryophyllales > Polygonaceae > Rheum > Rheum nobile. The sequence goes on from WOAB01000780.1 coordinate 1,499,273, forward strand.
TGATACGATTAAAAATGAATATTATAATAGGTTGTATATATTGCTAGAAACAACGATATTATATCTGTTATTACCGTGATGGTAATGTTGTGGATTTTTATGCAAACTTGAAATATAGTTAGCAGTGGATTTTATATGCACTTGAGATATAGTTAGCACGAGTATTCGTCGGAGCGTTGCTTACCTTGAGAGGTAGCCGTTTCTTTATAACCCGGTGGATAGGATGCTCAAGCCCTAACACCGTTTCTCTAGTCATGACTATCCTCTATCCGAGTATAGGGGAGGTGCGCTTAGCCGACGTCAAATCTTTAGGGATTTATTCCCAACTATATATCTCTATATCCTGAGGGATGAGATGATTATGATAAAATCTTATAACGTGAATATACGTTTTGGAATTAAATAAGATAAGTGCCGTTATGCACATCATTAATGAACATTAGGGCGAGAAGTACAACTTGGAAACTCGTCCGGGACTTCGATTAGAGTAAGTCCACCTCCCGAATCTGAATTCGTATTATGCGGTGAGGTTGGTCGTGGACCCAAATAGTCAAGTCATTTTTAAACGTTTGTGTGAAACTTTAATATTCTCAAACACTTGTCATACTTTCCGATAAGACTCAATTCGTTGGAGTCTTCTCTTCATATGTTTCCGTAAGACTCATTCTTTCAGAGTCTTTTCTCTTGATCATACCTTTTCGTATTTTTTTTTAGTAGGAGTATGGTGGTTGACTATCGTCATCGACTTTTATTCGAGAAGCGATGAGTCTAACCTAATACGACTACTTAGAACCTTTCTGTTTAACCCTTGCATAGTCTTTCATTAGACTAACCAACCGGTTATATTCCCTTGCATGGTTGGCTGGTGTCATCCGTCTCATACGGCACATCAGATAAACTGCAGTCCCATGAAGGCTAGAAACGACGGTGAAGGCATATGGAATTTTGAAGTGTTTTACCAAGGTTGAGATCCTAGGCATGTGATCGCTAGATCAAGACTTTTGTATCATTTATTTTAAAAAGGACTTCCGCTGTATTAAACATGTCTTATGTTAAGACTACTATGTATTTCTGTTGTTTTTGGATTATGGATGTAACTCCAAGACTTTGATTTAATACAAAATGTTATGATATTTCATATTATAAATGTTGTTTTATGTTTTGTATAAACTGGTTAAGCCTTGGGTGGCTTCAGATGTGGAATATGAGGTCACTGGCGGTAATGCTTTCAAGGAGATATTTGGGGGTGTTACAAGCTTCTCGCTAAAGAACGCGATGGGCCGTTTCTCTTGGTGGAGCACTCCACCAATCCCCACATTTGACGCGTCACATTCCACTTCAAAGTGTTTGTTGAAGTCGGGAAGTTGTAGCAGTGGCGCGTTGCATAGGGCTGTTTTTAATGCGTTGAACGCGTTGTTGTGTGTTTCCTTCCAAATCACCACGGCGCCCTTCTTTGTGAGTTCATGTAATGGCACGGCGATGGAGCTGAAGTCGTGAACAAAACGCATGTAGAAGCCAGCCAAGCCAAGGAAGCTTCTAACCATTGTTGGCGTTGTGGGTGTTGGCCAATCTCTGATGGTATTCACTTTCTCCTCATCAACACGTAGTCCGTCCTTGGATACCACGTAGCCGAGGAAGTTTGTAGTGTCGGAGGCAAATCGACACTTGCCAAGGTTGGCATACAAATGTTCGCGTTTCAAGCACTCTAACACAAGCCTAAGGTGTTGTACATGAGTCTCAAGACTACGCAAATAGACCAAAATGTCATCAAAGTACACTACAACGAATTTCCCCAGAAAGTCCCTCAAAACATGGTTCATGAGCCTCATGAAGGTACTTGGCACGTTGGTGAGGCTGAAAGGCATGACTAGCCATTCATAGAGACCATATTTTGTCTTGAACGTGGTCTTCCATTCATCACCCTCGTTCATGCGAATCTGATGATATCCGCTCTTTAAGTCAATCTTGGTGAATAGGGTCACGCCATGCAACTCATCTAGCATGTCATCAAGGCGCGGTATGGGGTGCATGTACTTGACTGTGATCTGATTGATGGCGCGGCAGTCCACACACATTCGCCACGAGCCATCCTTCTTCGGAACGAGGATCACTGGGACCGCGCAAGGGCTTAAGGATTCCCTCACGTAGCCGCGATCCAGAAGTTCTTGGACTTGGCGTTGGAGCTCCTTTGTTTCATCTGGGCCAGCGCGATAAGCAGCTTGATTGGGGAGGGAGGCACCAGGCACCAAGTCAATTTGGTGCTCAATGCCTCGCAAAGGGGGGAGGCCTTGGGGAAGCTCCCATGGGAACAAGTCGTTGAACTCTTCAAGCAACTCAGAGATCTCGGTCGGCATGGCTTCCAGTATAGAGGCCTCTTGGGTACAAGGCGTTGGCACTAGAAGGAAGCAGGGTGCCTTGCCACTCAAAGGGGCGGTGAGGTCACTTGGCCGCGCCAGGAGCAGCCTATGCTCACAGGTGCCTTTCAATGTGTCGTTGCTCGACATGGTCTTTGACCCTTCTTTGGAGCGCGTTCTTTCCATCGACGCATTTTCTTTGGTTGCGTCTTTGTTCCCAGGCGCAGAACGCTGGCTACTGCTGGCCTGTTGCTATGAGGCTTCAATTTCCTTCTGTCTATCACGCTCAACCTGGTCCTGTAAAATCTCATGGGGGGTCATAGGTAAGAGCGTGACGCGTTTCCCGTGGTAAGTAAACACATAAGTGTTTAAATATCCATCGTGAAGAACGCGCCTGTCAAATTGCCATGGGCGCCCCAACAAAAGATGTGTCGCGTCCATGGTAATGACATCACATAGGACAGAGTCTGTATATTGACCAATGGAAAAGGAAATTAGACATTGACGAGTTACAGTGTTACCAGCGCTCGATGAAATCCATTGGAGGCCGTATGGTTGTGGGAGAGGAGTCGTTGGCAGGTTAAAATGAGTGACCACCTTCTCATTAATGATGTTGCAACATCTGCCTCCATCAATGATGCCACTTAAGGTCGCGGTCTTGACCAAGCAACAGGTCTGGAAAAGATTCTCGCGTTGATCACCCAGCGTTGCTTCCTTGACAATGAGCAAATGTCGTGTGACAAGGCTGAGAGATGTGCCTTCATGCAACGCGGTGGCTTCACAGGTGTAAGCCTCCTCGTCGTCTTCGAACCCTTCATCGATTGTCTCAAGCGCGGTGTCATCCTCCTCAAAAGATTCATAACCCGCGGAGGTTGTGGAGAAGAGGACTTTCTTGTTGTTGGGGGCAACTCCTCATGATGTGCCCTCTGCCTCCACACTTGAAGCATTCTATATCACGTGCGCGTTCCTGGGTTAGTGATGTACCCTTTGGTGGTTGGGCGCGTGGAACAATGTTGGGTATTGTCGCGGTCTTTCCTAGTCTGTTGTGATTTGACGCGGTGGTTCCTGGGGGAGGACTGCGCACATTAGTAGAAGGAACTTGACTAGTTTGAGAGTCATACCTTTTTTGACCATAGGGTTAGTAGGGTCCTTGACGCTTTTGCACTATCTGGTTGTGGAGTTGCATTGCCGTATGCGTGAGCGTGTTGAGGTCCTTGATCGGGAGGATCTCCAATTGGTTTCGGATGTTGGTGTTGAGACCACTCAAAAACTTCGTCTGTATCGTGGAGGGAGCCACGCTAATGGACGCCTTGTAATACATGTCCTCGAGTTGCGACAAGAACTCAAGAGGTGTCTTCAAACCCTGTTTTGCCATGGCAATGTCCAGGCGCATTTGGTTCTTGTAGTCTTGTGGCACGTACTTGAGGGTCATCACGAACTTGAGCTGGTGCCATTCAGTGAGAGGCACCAAATTTTCCTGATGCGATCATTCACAAATCGGTGCCACCAAACTCTCGCGACACCTCGGAAGTGGACAGTGGCGGCGGCCACATAGTCCTCTTTTGGAACTTGGCAGTAGATCAAGGTGTACTCTGTGGCCTGCAACCATTCAAGAAAAACTGCAGGGTTGTATTCACCAATAAAAAATTCAATTTTTACCTTGATATCGTGGCGATTGAGCTTGGGCACATTGGCTTGAGGCCTATGTTGTAATCGCGGCGCTGGGATGTCCAAGGGGGCATACGCGTGGCCTTGGGCTTGAGGGAACTGGGCATGCCCTTGTTGGTGCCTTTGCGCGTCAACATTGCCGGGATGATTGTCAAATGGAGCATGTTGCTCCCTCCCCTGGGCGCGTCTACGGCGCTGGTGTCCTTGGGGTGGCGCGTCGCGGTGAACAGCATAAGGCATGTCTTGCCTCCTCTGCATTTCATCGCGCCTGTCGAAGTACGCATTGGCCATGGCTGGGCCTTGGTTGAGCCTAGCTGGAGGGATCCAATCGGTTGGTCGGTCTTGAAGATGAAGAGTCTTGCCATCAAGACGGTCATGTGAAGAGTCGTGCCATCAAGATGGTCATGTGAAAAGTCTTGCAATCAAGATAGTCAAGTGAAGAGTCAAGCTTTTATGGTCATTCATGGCACATATCAAGAGTCACGCTTTTATGAACTTTCATTCATGGCGTTACACCAAGAGTCACCCACCCTATTATGGCTTGGGCTCTGATCCGCTCTACTTTGTAGTGCGTAACTAGGAGTTGTTATAAGTATTTGGGGTGCCATTTATATGTGTTTAGGACACAATGTAGGAGAATTGAGTTGTGGAGAAGGAGTGTTGATTTGGATGTTTTGAGTGCTTAAATGAAGACATATTGAAGATGGAGGCGAAGCCACAAGAGAAGACCACAAGCGGAGAGAAGAAGAGCAACAAGAACATTTTCGCGGTCGCGGAAGACAGCAAAAGCAGCACTCCACAGAGGCATTTCCGCGATCGCGGGGATCTTGGTCGCGGTCGCGGGTCTATAGGCGGAGCGCGCGTCGGGGATTTTCATCCGAGATCTTTTATTTTATTTTATTTTATTTCCTTTTAGTTCGTTTATTTTCTTTTCTTTTAGAGATTGTTATCTTTTAGGAAATTAGGTTTTACAAAGTCTTTATATTCTTTCTTTAGAACATCAGTTTTGTAAGTTGGGTTCTACCCCAAGTTGGGTTTTACCTTTCTTCCTCTTTTCCCTTTTCTTAGTTTAGTTCTTTGTTTTGTTTTTGGCTAGACAATTGAAGCCTTGGTTTGAATTTGATATTGAGATTATTCCTTTCTTTATCCTTGAATGTTATGATTTTCTTACGCTTCATCCCATTGAGTTTTATTGATTTCTCTAGCCTGATCAGCTAGTTTTATTGGTATTATTCATACTGCATGATTAGGGTTTTGAATTCTATTGGTTGATCTAGTTCATCAATTATTGTGATTAGTATTATTAATATTAGTTTCCCTAGCCTGACAAACTAGTTGAGATTGGTATTATCTATAGTGCTGGTTCCCCTAATTTGGTCAACTTGTTGAGATTAATATTGTTCATCCCTAATTCAGAGTAGCAACCACGATTTATAGGAACTAGTTGTGAATATTTATTGTGAAGAGAATTGATTGCATGTCGAGTACTGACTAGTTCTTAAGTATTGCATGAGCCTATCTATTCATGAGCCTACTGTTGTTGTTAGATGTATCTTGATAGCTTCTTGATTGTTTAATAGTTAGGGTTATCAGGACTAGTTGGACTGGTAACTAATTTAGAATAGGGATTAGGACATTCATGAGGATTGAGAACTAGGGATAATCAATGATTGATCAACCAAACTAAAGGTGGATATTTTTCTAGCCAAGCTTTTTATGTTTTATTTATCGTTTTCTTAGTTAGATACAACCAACCCCCCCCCCCCCCCCCCCCCCTTGTCTTTGTTATCAATTGGTGAATGATTTTGCAAACATGATATATAACTTGATTCTCTGTGGGATTCGACCCTTACTTACCAGACTACATTAGTTAGGTTTTTGAGGTTTACTTTGTTAGGCGCTTGCGACAACGCCTATCAAATTGGCGCCGTTGCCGGGGAATCTAAGGTCTGTATTTTCTTGTTTGTGTTTGTTTACCGTTTTGATCAACAAGACACTATCTTTTTCTTTTATTTTTCCTCTTTGTTGTGCTTTCGTTTCGTTTTTCGACTAACCCGCAGGAGTAGGAAGAACAGAAGAAAAACCGCGACCGCGGCAAACATCAGAGAAGAATCCACGACCGCGGAAATTTTTCCGCGATCGCGGCCGCCGCGGCGATTTTAGGGTTCAGTAGAAAAAATAAATAAATCGCGACCGCGGTTAATATTCATCAAAAAAAAATCAAAAAAAAAATCAACGTTTTTCCGCGATCGCGACACTCTTTCCGCGATCGCGGCCCAGCTGTCTGTGTTTTATTTTGAGAGACGATGCACCTCATGCTGCCAAGAAGGAGACATTGCTCGACATTTTATTTGGCACCGATGTTGGCCCGACATTCGACAACTGATGAGGAGGAACACCAGAGCTCACAACACGATTACATTAGGGCTTCCATTATGTGTTTATTGAAGGTCGTACAACCCCGTTTTCTTTGATATACCACTACACCTTACAGTGGATCTATTTGGTTACACGTGGAGTTTGATTGAGGAGGATCGCGCAACACCAGAGACATGTGCTTTCATTGATTTACCGCCAGCCCCAACATCCACATCCAAGCCACCTCGGCGACGGTTGTGAGTACTTTTCTGCTTTTCCCTGTGCTTCATCTTTTTTTGTCTTTCATTACATTGAGGGAAATGCAATGTTTAAGCATGGGGGAGTGATCTAAACTTGCTAGTCGTCTGAGAAAAAAATAATGAAAAAGAAAAAAGTCAAAAATTGAAAAAAAGACAAAAATAAGATCTTGGGGTAAGTCGAAAACCCGAGAGGGCGGATTAGGTAATAAGCAGATGGCTTGGACCAACAATAGGCTGGGGTAATATGAGGTCAAGAGTGATGTGAGTTTTTGTGAGCCCATCTATTGAAAAATGAAATGAGTGGCTTGGTGAAAACCCGAAAGGGCGTCGTGGCAAAATGAGTGAAAAGAAGAAGAGTGATTATTAGGATTCCTCATTTTTCCTGACGTGGTGACATAAGAAGAGGTGATATAAGGAGGATTCAGGTAGGTCACTCTGGGAGTTATAAGAAGATAGATGGAGGCTAGGATTAGATATTTTTATTCACTCTATGGTGTTCGGGATAAGCTTGGGGGAAGTACCCTGCTTTCCTATAAGCTTGTATGTTTTGTGTGTGGTGTTGATTGTGTTGGTACGTGGAGAATCATGATTAGGTCCAGTTCTTAGTGGAGATAGTTTTGTTGTGCTTTCTGAGACCTTGGGTATTTCATTGGAGGAGTAGGTTTCTATTAGCTTACTCAAGGACGAGCAAGGTTTAAGCATGGGGGAATTTGATCCGCTCTACTTTATAGTGCGTAACTATGAGTTGTTACTAGTATTTAGGGTGCCATTTATGTGTGTTTAGGACATAATGTAGGAGAATTGAGTTGTGGAGAAGGAGTGTTGATTTGGTGGTTTTGAGTGCTTAAATGAAGACATATTGAAGATAGAGGTGAAGCCACAAGAGAAGACCACAAGCGGAGAGAAGAAGAGCAACAGGAACATTTCCGCGGTCGCGGATTTATTTTCGCGGTCGTGGAAGACAGCAAAAGCAGCACTCAACAGAGGCATTTCCGCGATCGTGGGGATCTTGGCCGCGGTCGCGGGTCTATAGGCGGAGCGCACATCGGGGATTTTCATCCGAGATCTTTTATTTTATTTTATTTTATTTCCTTTTAGTTCGTTTATTTTCTTTTCTTTTACAGATTGTTATTGTTATCTTTTAGGAAATTAGGTTTTACAAAGTCTTTATATTCTTTCTTTAGAACATCAGTTTTGTAAGTTGGGTTCTACCCCAAGTTGGGTTTTACCTTTCTTCCTCTTTTCCATTTTCTTAGTTTAGTTCTTTGTTTTGTTTTTGGCTAGACAATTGAAGTCTTGGTTTGAATTTGATATTGAGATTATTTCTTTCTTTATCCTTGAATGTTATGATTTTCTTGCGCTTCATCCCATTGAGTTTTATTGAATTCTCTAGCCTGATCACCTAGTTTTATTGGTATTATTCATACTGCAGGATTAGGGTTTTGAATTCTATTGGTTGATCTAGTTCATCAATTGTTGTGATTAGTATTATTAATATTAGTTTTCCTAGCCTGACAAACTAGTTGAGATTGGTATTGTCTATAGTGCTGGTTCCCCTAATCTGGTCAACTTGTTGAGATTAATATTGTTCATCCCTAATTCAGAGTAGCAACCACGATTTACAGGAACTAGTTGTGAATGTTTATTGTGAAGAGAATTGATTGTATGTCGAGTACTGACTAGTTGTTAAGTATTGCATGAGCCTATCTATTCTTGAGCCTACTGCTGATGTTAGATGTATCTTGATAGTTTCTTGATTGTTTAATAGTTAGGGTTATCATGACTAATTGGACTGGTAACTAATTTAGAACAGGGATTAGGACATTCATGAGGATTGAAAACTAGGGATAATCAATGATTGATCAACCAAACTAAAGGTGGATATTTGTCTAGCCAAGCTTTCTATGTTTTATTTATCGTTTTCTTAGTTAGATACAACCAACCCCCCCCCCCGCCCCCCGCCCCCCCCCCCCCCCCCCCCGCCCCCCCTTTTGTCTTTGTTATCAATTGGTGAATGATTTTGCAAACAGGATATATAACTTGATTCTCTGTGGGATTCGACCCTTACTTACCAGACTACATTAGTTAGGTTTTTGAGGTTTACTTTGTTAGGCGATTGCGACAACGCCTATCAGGATCCAAGTTTAGGGTCGACATTTTTCCTATTTAAGGGCTTGTTTTGCCTCAGTTGTAGATAGACAAGTTGAAGAAAAAACCAAGTTCTCTTGTCTCATTATATTTTTGTTTTCATTTGTTTTTTCTTTCTTTTGTTGGTGGGTTCCAACACCGATCTTGTGGCCTTATCAAGATTGTTTTGCTCTAATCCTTGGTGAATCTATCCAAGAGCTCGAACAACCCTGAATCCTAGAGGCACAAGTGGATCTATCTTGTGACTTCCAAAGATTCAACCTCGTCAATCCTTGGTGGACATATCTAAGAGTTGTCGGGTCTTTCAACCTCTTTTGGTGGATTCCTTGAGAGAGTTGATTGCCTATATTGTTCTAGTTCATCGATAAAATCATTTGTTTTTCACTTTGTTATAACTTCGGTTTGGCCTAAGTACTTCATAGTTCTGAATTTTGGGAGACTTCATCTAGAAAGGACTTATTCGACACCGACACAAGCGAACAACGATCTGATTGTCATCATCACGTGTCCTTGTCGATGATCAAACCAAACTTCAGTCTCACTCCTCAACAGTTCCCTTTGCAACTCTGGTTGAGCAATGAGTAAAGCTACCACAGTCCCATGCGTCGTCTTTCTACTCAATGCGTCATGTACCACATTAGCCTTTCCTGGATGATAAAGTAACTCAATATCATAATCCTTAAGCAACTCCAACCATCGACGTTGTCTCATGCTTAATTCTTTCTGAGTAAACACATACTTCAGACTCTTGTGGTCGGTGAAGATTTGGCATCTAACACCATAAAGATAGTGTCTCCAAATCGTTAGCGCAAAAACAAGTGCGACTAATTCCAAATCATGGGTTGGGTAATTTGCTTCATTATACTTAAGTTGTCGAGATGCATTATATAACTTTTAAATTCTGTATAAGCACACATCCTAACCCCTGCTTTGAAGCATCGTAAACCACATAACCCTCAGTTCCTTTTGGCAATGCCAACACTAGTGTAGATGTCAGTCACTCCTTTAACTTCTAGAAACTAGCCTCACACTTCCTATCAGATATGAACTTCTTATGTACTTTGCAGAGCAATTCGGTCATGGGTAGAGCGATTTTAGAAAATCCCTATACAAATTGTCAATAATAACCAGCAAGTTCTAAGGAACATGGCACCTCCTTCACATTCTGAGGTTGCTTCCAATTACCTACAACTTCAATCTTCTAGGCGTCAACCATTACCCCTTTCTCATTGATTACATGGCCTAAGAATGCCACTTTCTTCAACCAGAAATCACATTTAGACAGACTAGCATACTATTGATTATTTCTAAGGATTGATAGAGTAATCCACAAATGTTCCTCATGAGATTCTTCATCACGAACTTATCCAGACACGGATGAAAGCATATGTGCATCAAGTCAATAAAAACGGTTGGAGTATTCATAAGCTGAAATGGCATGACTATGAACTCGTAGTGGCCATATCTCGTCTGAAATGCAGTGTCCTCGGAATATTCTTCCTCATGAACTCTGAGTTGATGATATCTAGACTCAAAACGATATTAGAGAAGAAATTAGCTCCTTGCAGCATGTCCATAAGATCATTTATCATTGGCAAACGATACTTGTTCTTGATAGTGACCTTATTCAACTTTCGGTAGTCAATGCAAAGCCAGAACGAACCATCCTTTCTTCTTAAAAAATGAGACTAAAGCACCCTAGAGTGATGCACCCATTCTTATGTATCCTTTCTCAAGCAACTTTTCAAGTTTTTTCTTCAATTTTTGCATCTCTATTGGAGTCATCTGATAAGGTGCCTTCAAAATTAGCATTGTACCAGGTTCTAGCTCAATAGTAAACTCCACGTCACGATTTAAGGGTAAACCTAGGATTTTCTCTTGAAAAACATAGGCAAATTCACATATGATAGGAATATAGTAAACTAAAGCTTCATACTTTTTGGGTTTATCCAGATAACACAAAAACCCGACATAACCTTGTCGAAGTAACTTAAACGCATACATCATGTTTATCAACTTTTCATTTTCGGTGTCATTATGACCCTTAAACTTACATATAAACTGACCCCATATGAAACTGTCACTATCCTTGTATTAAATTCGGTCACCACCGCATGACGTGTTAACTAGTACATTCCGAGAATAATGTCATATGGAGCCATGGCTATACAAATCAAGTCAGCTTCAAACTTCTGACCTTGAATGGTAACTTGGAAATCTGACAACCGCTTGGTTCTTACTAATTATTCCCCATTGGGAAGATTCACTACAAAATTTTCACAAGCTTCATTGCATTTTAGCCCTAAGTTATTCACACAATTCTCCGAAATAAAGAACGTGTAGCACCCTAATCAAATAATATCCAAACTAATGTAGAATGGAGGTATAGATTACCTTGAGAAACATGAGCATTTAGTCTGTCGGCCTCGCGTATCTCATACAGTCGCCGACCCTAGCTACATGTTGCAGTTGGGACTTACCCTTGTTCTAAGCGGCCGACTGCATAGAAGTATTAGCAGTCCCAGTAGGCTTGTTTCGGGGTCGATTATTATTGCTAACTGACTCTTGTTGGGACTTAGCCTCCTTTTGCCTCCTCTTAGGGAAAAAAGTCTACAAGTGCCCCTCTTTCCCATATGTAAAGCGCGTTCTCTTACCCTTCGTGCACTCATTGCTCTTATGCTCGGGTGTCCCACAGTTATGAAATTTATGTTCTTTCTTTATGAAAGAGTAATTGAAATTTAATTAACGTAAGTCCATAAATTATGTTAAGATAATTTTTGTGCAAATTATACAAAGGGTTACAACAATATAGTGTATAAATTAATAATTAAGTGTAACAATAGTAATAAAATAAAGTTTGGGAAACATTATAATAATTTTGTAATTGAAATAGGTAGTTTTTGTCTCACTTTTGAAAGTTTGGGCAAAAGCATGCAATTCACCCTAAACTGAAGGGGGTCGTGTGTAATTAAGGCAAAAGTGTGGGATGTCTTCTTCTTTCTCAGTCCAGCGAATTAGGGTTCTGTTCATGGGAAAAATTCGAGCTTGTCTTGAAGAATTGAACCCGATGGAGGCATGGGACTTAAATATCTTGAAGAGACGAATCAAAACCTCTTAAATTCGGGATCAACTGGTGCTCAAAACCATGAGAAATTCGCTTGAAAGTGAATGACGCGTTTGTGACTCATACGAACGAAATTCTCCGAAATTCGACCAGATTCGAATTAAATTTGGAGAGAGGAATCTATGATCTTGTTCTTGACATTGAATGCAACATTTACCTTATAAATTCGAGTCTTTCTAATCGAATTCGTCATTCAAATCGATAAAAAAACCATCTCGTTCCATATTCATCCTCGGTTTTTCGCTCTCTACTGTCAAGGCCAATTTCTAATGCCGGTGCCAGCCACATTTGGAGATAGCCTGTAACACCACGAGTCTATAGCCACTGGCCACCAACGAGCCACACCAAGTGGGCTCGAATGACACTCTGTTATGGAAAATCGATTTGGACCCGCCTGTTCATCGGTATTTTCCGGCAACAATAGAACACCTCCAGTGTTGATTCCAAGTCCTAGTGAAACGTCTCATTGCAACAAATTCAACCACACCGGTATCAACCCATTTGGATTCCAAACAAGCCCGAACGAGCCTTGCGAAGTTGCGTCCTCGAACACTCTGTTTTTGCGGTATGGGTTGTTCAAAAACTCACTTTTAAAAAAAAAATTAATTCGATTAGCTTTATTAAATTAATCTAAAATTAATTAGAATTAAAATTAATTGGATTATTTGTAGGAAAAGACGGAAAAGTGCTTAAAAGTTAATGTTTTATAACGTTAAGGGAATTTGACGAAATTTATAAAAATCTTAGGGGTATCGCGCGAAATTTTCCAAACCTTCGGGTATTTCACGAAAATTGTAAAAAAAACTCAAGGATACCATACGAAAATTCCAAAAATCTTAATATTAACACTATAAAACTATACAATGCTTATAGTTAAAATTGGTTATTAGATGCTAGAAATAAATTAAATAATTTATTTATTTGTAATTGGGTTGTTAGGACATGTGATTAAAGAGGATTAGTGCTACGTGTAATTCATCGACTACAATTAAGTTAATCTTGATGATTGATTTATTCGATTTATTCTATTTAAATCAATTAAAATATTAATCGATACGAGCCTCGTTCAAATTTTCTGTTTCGAAATAAATTATTTAATTATAATTTCTTTTGTGTAAATTGGATATGTCTCGAAATCGCAGTTGGAAACGAAAACGAATCAAAAACTATGTCCGTTGACTACAATTGATCTTCTCTCGAGCGTTGACACGTCGTTTATGTTATTCTTTTGACCGACATTAATATTGAAATTAATTTTAATTAATTGGGTAATTTTTGAAACTTGATTAAATGTTTGGAAATCTTGTGTGTTTAAAATAATTTTGTATCTAGGTTGATTGTATTATTGATATATGTATAGTTATATATAGGTATATATGATTAATATTGTTATCGTCGTAATAACGATATTGGATGTGGACTTTGTATGTAATGTGGACTTTATAGTCATTATGTATGGACTCTAACAGTCGTGTGTGTCAAGGATTTTATGGTTCTGCGAGGCGTAATGAACTCCTTATAATTTGGTATTAGAAGGCATAATTCCCTAATACTTATTTGGTCATGACCATGCTTCTTCTTCATCATGGAATAAGAAGTATCTGGGGTACCTAGCGAGTACAATGTGTGGGTTGATAATGAGTCACCCGTTTTGGTCTCGATTTTCAATAATATATTAAAAGCTTTAACATAATGTGTGGTGTGTGGAAATTAAATAACATGAGTGTTGTGAGCACATAACCAGAGCGATAAGTACAACTTCAAAACCTATCATTCTCCAGTTTAAGCGGGTCTTCTTTCCAATATGAATTGGCATTATGCGGTGAGGCTAGTTGGACCCAATTATTCAATGGAGTATATATATGTTGTGTGTTGACTAAAAACATTCCCAAACAAATTCATTTCTTCTTCCCATAATACACACATTCATTTCGGATATTCTCTTAGTGCATATCTCTTTGTCCATCTTTCATTTCAGTGGAAGTATTTTTGTTATTTATCATCTATCGGCTTTTATTTGAGAGACAATTATAATAACTAGATATGACCACACAGAACCTCACATAAAATACCCTTACTTAGTCTTTCACTAGACTAACCAACCACTATTTTTCCTTGCATGGTTAGTTGGTATCATCCATCACATAATGCACATAAATTAGCTTGTCTCAGGTTATTTAGAAGTAACAAACAGAGAAGAAAAGTCTCAGCTGAAGTTTAGTTTGAAGTATTTCCAAGTTGGTTTGAATATAACGTTTAATTTCCCAATTAATGCAATAGATGAAAGTGTTAGATAACCTAGTCATGTAATTAGGATTTATTTAAAGTCTTTTGTTGTAATTTCAATATCGTTTTGTAAAACTCATCTCCTCAATTTATGAGGGGAATATTAATAAAGATTTGGTATTTGTTTCAAAAGCTTTCCGCTACTCTTTTATTATTCAATATTTATTAATTTTACACATAAATTGTTCAGAATAAGCCTAGTCAGGGTGGCTTTGTCTGGACATTAAAGTCAGAGGTCACTAGCGTGTGGCACTACTGACATAAGTCGGAGGTGTTACAGAAAACCATATCATTGTCCTACTTTCCCAACAAGAAAAAGATCTATGATTTCCTAAAGATCTCTATCTTATATAAAAGATTACATCAAGAGAAATTTATCCTAAAATATAATTTGAAGATAAGATATAACCTTGTTGACATTTACCAAATGTCATCACTATTAGTGGTGATGACAGTTTCGAAATGTTTGTCATCACTCGGAGGAATGAAAAAATGCCTCAAAAAATTTGAAATTTGTCATCAACATGATGACGTCATCACTACAGTAGTATGATGTTATCACTAAATGTGTCATCGCTCAGGGAAAAAATGTCCGGTAAGTGGCCAAGGGTGGGAGTGGAAGGTGGAGGGGTACATATACTCAATAAATTCTTTTTGGGGTCCATGTATCTAATTTGACCCTTCATAAAGGTATAGTTACTAAAATCACCCTTAAATAAACCTAAACAATCTTTACTAAATTTGGATTTTTTTCTAAAAATCTTATGTAACACCCCTGACTTATGTCGGTAGTGCCACGCGTTAGTGACCTCAGACTTTAATGTCCACAGCCACCCAAGGCTTAATTCGAACAATTTATACGTAAATATAAGTACATTAATAATAAAAGAAATAGTTTTTATATACTTTTGAAATAAATACCCAATCTTTATTAATATTCCTCTCGTAAATTGAGGAGATAAGTTTTACAAAACGATATTGAAATTACAACGAAAGACTTTAAATACATCATAATTACATGACTAGGTTATCTAACACGTTCACCTATTACATTACTTGGAAAATTAAACCTTATAATCAAACAACTTTGAAATACTTCAAAACTAAACTTCAACTGCGAGCCTTATTCTTTGATTCGTTACTTATAGACGACCTGAGACAAACGGATTGATTTGCCATATGGGACGTATGACACCAGCCAACCGTGCAAGGGAAAAAGAGAGGTTGGTTAGTCTAATGCTGGACTAAGAAAATGTATTTTATGTATGGTTCTATGTGGTCACATCTAGCTACTATCGTCGTCTCTCGAATAAAAGCTGATTGCCGATAAATAACAAAAATACTTCCACTGAAATGAAAGATGAATAAAGAGATATGTACCAAGAGAATACCCGAAATGGATGTGGGTATTATAGAAAGAAAATATGATTTGTTTGGGAATGTTTTAAAATCATCACAACATATAAACTCCATTGAATAATTGGGTCCGACCAACCTCACCGCATACGTGTTGTACGAATTCATATTGGAAAGACAATTGATCAGCGCTACTTTGTAGGGTTTAACTAGGAGTTGTTATCGGTGTTTTGGGTACCATTTGGAGATGTTTAGAGCACAATTGTAGAGATTGGAGTTGAGGAGAAGAAGTGTAGATTTGGTGGTTTGGATGAGCTTAAAAGAAGACATTAAGAAGATGAGAAGAAAACCACAAGAGAAGACGGAGGAAGAGATGAAGAAGGAGTTGGAAGACCTTTACAGGAAGTTTTCCGCGGTCGCGGAACATCACGAGACGAAGAGAGAAACAACGCGAAGATCCGCGGTCGCGGAATTCTATAGCCGCGGTTGCGGAAAAGTCGAGAGCAGCGAAGATCAAAATTGTATTTTCCGCGGTCGCGAAAATTCCTCCGTGATCGCGGAAATCCCATCATCAGCGCGCGGCGAGGATTTTCTTCCGAAGTTTTACTTTTATTTTATTTCCTTTTATTTTATTTCCTTTTATTTTATTTCTTTATTCCGATTATTTTATTTCCTTTTAGGTTATGTTTGTTATCTTTAGCTTTAGGTTTGCTAGGTTATTTAACCTAAGTTTCTTGGCAGCCTTTTGGGATCTTAGATTATCAGTCAGACTATTATTCAGTATTGTTTTCCCTTTGAGTTTTCGTTTCAAGACTATGAAGAACTAAGCAACCTTTGCTTAGTCCGACGATTGAAGCCTTCATTTGATATATGATTGTGAGGTTATAATTCTATTCCTATTCCTTTGGATTATATCTTTTCTCTTGAGCTTATTCCTATTGATTCTTATTGATGTGACTGGAATGGTCACCTAGTTGATATTAGTAATTGTCTATTGCTAGGGTTTGGATATTTCGAGTTGAAATCCCTTATCTTGTGTAGCAACCATGATATTCTAGGACTAGTTGGACTAGTTTATTATGAAAGAGAATTGATTATGTGTTAAATGCTGCGAGTTGTGGTGTTGCATGTATCCTGGCTAATTCCTATGCTTCATGCTGCTATTGTTCTAAATCTTGATAGTTTCTCGTGCGTTCGATAGTTAGGGTTGGCAGGACTAGTTGGACTGGTAACTATTTCAGAATAGGGACATGAATAATCATAGAAATGAATAGAGATAATCTAGGACCAATCAATCAAATGAATGGTGAATATTTGTCTGGCTAAGTACTGTTTCTCAATTGATTACAACCTTTGTTTTACTTTGTTTATTTGCAATCAAACAACCAACAAAGCCCCCCTTTGTTACATTGACATACTAATCTGCATTAAGAAGGATAACTCCTCCCTGTGGAATTCGACCATTGCTTGCCTATTCTACTAAGTTAGGTTTTTAAGGATTTACTTTGATTGGGCATCACGACATTTAGCCCCTGTCAACAATCCACTTAGAGGTTTCCAAGTTGTAATTCTCGCTCTGGTTCATTAATTATATGCTTGCAACACTTATCTTATTTAATTTCAACACATCACATTATCTTGAAACTTTTAAAACAATCTTGAATAAAACGAGAACAGCACAAGACGACATTATGTCCAACCCAATTGCACTAGCAAGGTGCTTAAACACCTTTTATCATTAACTAGTGGATAAAAAGCAATGGTCGTGACCTTAAATCATGTATTAGGAAATTATTCCGACTAATACAGAGTTATAAAGAGATCATTGCGCCTCGCAAGGCCATAATATCCATGACACACACGACTATTAAGGTCCATACTTAATGACTATAAAGTCCACATTTAACATGCAAAGTCCACACACAATATTGTAATTAATAACGATAACAACATTAAGTACTTAAACATATATATATATATATTTATACATTGAACAATAACTATCAACATAGATACAAAATTATTTAAAGCACACAAGTGTTTCCTAATTCGTTTCCATTTCCAATTGTGATTTTGAAACGTATCCAATTTATACAAAATAAATTATAATTAGATAATTTATTTGAAATGAAAAATTGAGCGAGGCTCGTATCGATTATTATATGGATTGATTTAAACTTAATAAATCAATCATCGATATTAACGTAATTATAGCCGATTAATTATGCGACACTATTAATTCTTGGGAAATTATGTTTGTGCCCCTGAGTTTAGGGTTATTCTTGTTGGTGTCCCACGATTAAGTTTTTTCCCGGTTGGTGCCCCTAAGATTTGGGTTTGTTTGATTCGTAACCAAACTTTTTCATGTTTGTACCATTCAAGTTCAAATTGATTAAATCTAAGTCCACCATTGTGTTCCTCGCCCTCAAATTAGTAAGATTTGACTCCTAAAATACCCAAATCCATGTCTGAACCATGTCGATTTGAATTCTGAAGCATTAACCTATTTCCGACCTTAAGAATTCAAATCGGAATGATTCGAGTATGGATTTGATTGTTTTACGAGTCGAATCCTACTAAGTTGAGGTCAATAAACATAATGATGAGCTTTGATTTGATCAATTCGAATCGAAATGATATGGATATGGAAAATTTTGGTTACAAAGCGAACAAACCAAAACCTTAAGGGTACCAACTAGAAAAAACTTAATTGTGGGACACCAACAGGAATAACCCTAAACTCAGGGGCACCAACATGAATTTCCATTAATTCTTAAATCACAAGTCCTAACAATCTTATTACAAATAAATTAATTGATTAATTTATGTATTGCCTCTAATAAACAATTTTAACTATATACATTAGATACTTTTAAATGTTAATATTAGGATTTCCAAATCAAAATATTATACAAATAATTTGATTAATTTTACTCTTAATTATAATTCATCCAAATTTAATTTAATTAAGCTAATTTTTCTTAATTAAATTAAACTAATCGAATTAAATTATAAAAAAATTGGAACAACCATACCGCAAAAACGGAGGTGTTCGAGGTCACAACTTCGCAAAGCACGTTTAGAATCCAAATGGATCGAGACCGGTGTGGTTGGATTTTTGCAACGAGACCTTTCACCCGGAATTGGAATCGGTGTCAGAGGTGGTTTATGGTGGTCGGAAAATGTCGATGAACAAGCGGGTCTAAAACGAATTTCCAAAATAATTAAAGCGTTGATCGAGCCCACTTGGAGTGACTCATTGGTAGCTCAAACGACATCCAAATCGAGCAAGATTGATGGCTATAGACTTGTGGCATTGTAGGCTATCTCCAGATATGGTTGGTGGCAGCGAAGCTAGAGCACCGGCGTCGAAAATTGACCCTAATGATAGCGAGTGTGTATAATCAGTTTGATCTTGAGAAGTTGGTGTCGAATTGAAATGAATTGAAGCCATATTTATAGGTCTTTGATTTTCTATTACTCTACCAACATAATCCCACCATTTTCGCCTTCCAATTTATCCAGATAAGGCTGAGTTTTGCAAATTTTGCTCGAATAGCCATATATGCGACATTCACTTCCTGACATATTTCTCATGATTTAAGCAATCAATTGATCCCGAATTTATGGGTTTTGATTCGTATTGATATGATCTTTCACGACTCCAATTCTCCCAATTCTTGAAGATGAGCTCGAATTTTGCCACTGAAGTGAGCCCTAAGCGTGGTGATGTGTTCCTGCTTGTGATGCTGGATCTCTAATCTTGGTGGGAAGTCGCATGCGTCGTTTTTGAGGATGATAAGGTGGAACGCGGTGTTTAGAAGACAGATCGAGAGGGAGATTAGAGTTGTAGTGTCAGCAGCGGAGGAGATCGACTCGAAAGAGATCGAGTGCTTAGCCGTAGCGTCGGCAACGGGGTTGGATAATCTCGATGAAGATCGAGTGGAGGCCGTACCATCGGCAGCGGAGGAATGGAGATGAGAATGAAGATTTAGGGGTTGACGCTCGATCAAAGGGGAGGAGGCAATTATCTCTCAATACTCAGGCTTTGATTAAAAATGAACGTAACCTAATACAGAAGGACGAGGTGTCCTTTTATACTAGATCGCGGGACTCGGATGGGCTGAGTCTCGCTTAATGGGCCGGCCCACGTGACATGCGTGGAACACATGGCCCAAAAAGATAGAACTAAAATAATAATGTTCTGACACTCCAAATAATACAAAGAACGCGTTCAATTGATGGTAGAGAGGATGTTAATAGAGAACGTGTTCTCTAGTGTGGGTTGAAGGCTTCTGAGGAGGAACGCGCTCTCTTGAGTCCCTTGGCTTGCGACGACGCGAACAACCATGGATTGTGTCGCGTTGGCGATTGCTTTGTCACGTGATCGCGTTATTGTCCCTTCTAAGCGAATGCTCATAGATTGCTCTTCCTCTGTGGCAGTCATGGTGGGCAGGGGCGTATCACCCTCCCCCACTTGGCTGTGAAGCATCCCCGCTTCACCATCATCGAATTCGGGCTCCACATATGGTTCCAAGTCGGCGACGTTGAAGGTCGCGTGGACACCATAGTCTGGTGGAAGCTCGATCTCGTAAGCGTTGTCTCCCATGGCCTTCACAACACGAAAAGGTCCATCACCGCATTGAGCCAGCTTTGATTTGCGCTTCGCTGGAAAACAGCCCTTGCGGAGATGTACCCAGACCAAATCCCCTGGTGCAAATATAACGCGGCGGCGCCCACGGTTGTGATGTGTGGCATATTGTTCAGCGCGTCGTTCGAGCTGTACCCGCGTTCTTTGATGCAATTCATGGATCATCGCGGCGCGGTTGGCCGCGTTTGGGTGCTCCCTATCCTTCAGAGGACGCGGCATCATGTACAGCGGAGTCAGTGGGTTTCTTCCATAGACCACTTCGAACGGCGTGAGCTTTGTCGCGGAGTGCCTGGACCTGTTGTAAGAAAACTCAACAATGGCAAGTAAGTCCTCCCAACGATTTGGGTTGGATTTGAGCATGGTCCTAAGTAGGGATCCTAGGGTTCGATTGGTCACCTCAGTTTGACCATCAGTTTAGGGGTGGTAGCTAATGGAATACAAAAGTTTGGTGCCCAACTTCCCCCAAAGTGTTCTCCAAAAAATACCCATAAATTTTGTATCGCGATCACTCACGACAGATCGAGGTATCCCATGTAAACGGACCACGTTGTCAAAGAACAACGCGGCGATCTCACTGGCAGTGTGTGTGGTCTTACACTCGGTAAAGTGGGTCATTTTGGAAAACCTGTCCACAACTACAAAGATCGAATGTTTACCCTTACGAGAGAGAGAGAGAGAGAGAAACCTGTGATGAAGTCCATGGACAAATCTTCCCAAGGGCCTAATGGGATGGGCAGAGGCGTGTAGAGACCATAGGGATGGGATGTTGATTTTGCGCATTGACATGTGACACAACTGGTGCAATAGCGCGTCACTTGAGTTGTCATGCACGGCCAAAAGAAATGCTCGCGAAGAGTAGCAAGAGTCTTGGTAACCCCAAAATGACCGCGTCCTTCGTGGGCTTCTTGGATGAGGAGTTTCCTAATTGGTGAACTAGGAATGCACAAGCGACCGGCTTTGTAAAGGTAACCCTCGTGGAAGAAGTAAGTTTCGAACTCACGGTCCCTAAGGCATTGTTCTACAATGGGCTTAAACAAGGGATCAATCAGATATAAATCTTTAATCAACGCGAAGCCAAGAAGTTTAGACTGAAGATGAGTAAGGAGAACATACCTGCGAGAAAGGGCATCGGCTACCACATTCTCCTTACCTTTTTTATGCACGACGACGTAAGGAAACGTCTCCATAAATTCCACCCAACGAGCATGGCGGCGGCTTAGATGTGCTTGGCTCTTGAGATAGCTGATGGCCGTGTGGTCCGAGTGGATCACAAACTCGCGAGGCCACAGGTAGTGCTGCCATGTCTTGAGTACACGAATAAGAGCGTAGAGCTCCTTGTCGTATGTGGGGTAATTCAAAGTGGCTCCAATGAGCTTCTCGCTAAAGTACGTGATGGGCCTCTTCTCTTGGTGGAGCACTCCTTCAATCCCCATATTTGACGCGTCACATTCCACTTCAAAGTGTTTGTTGAAGTCGGGAAGTTGTAGCAGTGGCGCGTTGCACAGGGCGTCTTTCAACGCGTTGAACGCGTTGTTGTGCGTCTCCTTCCAAATCACCGCGGCTCCTTTCTTTGTGAGTTCATGTAATGGCGCAGCGATTGAGCTGAAGTCGCAAACAAATCTCATGTAGAACCCTGCCAAGCCAAGGAAGCTTCTAACCATTGTTGGCGTTGTGGGTGTTGGCCAATCTCGGATGGCCTGCACTTTGTCCTCATCGACGCGGAGTCCCTCCTTGGAGACCACATAGCCCAGAAAGGTTGTAGTGTCGGTTGCAAATCGACACTTGCCAAGGTTGGCATACAATTCTTCGCGTCTCAAGCACTCTAACACAAGCCTAAGGTGTTGTACATGAGTTTCAAGACTACGTGAATACACCAGAATGTCATCAAAGTAAACCACAACAAATTTCCCCAGAAATTCCCTCAACACATGGTTCATGAGCCTCATGAAGGTGCTCGGCGCGTTGGTGAAACCAAATGGCATTACTAGCCTTTCATACAGACCATATTTGGTTTTGAACGCGGTCTTCCATTCATCACCCTCTTTCATGCAAATCTGGTGATATCCGTTCTTCAAGTCAGTCTTGGTGAAGTGGGTCGCGCCATGTAACTCATCGAGCATGTCATCAAGGCGCGGTATGGGGTGTTTGTACTTGACTGTGATTTGATTGATGGTGCGGCAGTCGACACACATTCGCCACGAGCCATCTTTCTTTGGAACCAGGATCACTGGGACGGCGCAAGGGCTTAGGGATTCCCTCACGTAGCCGCGATTCAGAAGTTCTTAGACCTGGCGCTATAGCTCATTTGTTTCATCTGGGCCAGCGCGATAGGCAGCACGATTGGGGAGGGAGGCACCAGGCACCAAGTCAATTTGGTGCTCAATGCCTCGCAAAGGTGGAAGGCCTTGGGGAAGCTCCTCTGGAAATAAGTCGTTGAACTCTTCGAGCAGCTCAGAGATCGCGCTCGGCAGGGCTTCCATTATGGGGGCCTCTTGGGTGCAAGGTGTGGGCACTAAGAGGAAACAGGGTGCCTTGCCACTCAAGGGGGCAGTGAGGTCGCTTGACCACGCCAGGAGCAGCTTGTGCTCACAGGTGCCTTTCAACGTGGTGTTTTTTGGCACGGGCTTTGACCCTTCTTTGGGACGCGTTCGATCACTTGACGCGTTGTCGGTGCTAGCGTCTTTGTTCCCAGATGAAGAACGCGTGCTACTGGGAGTCTGGTTCTTTGACGCTTCAATTGCCTTCTGTCTATCACGCTCAACCTGGTCCTGTAAAATCTCATGAGGCGACATAGGTAAGAGCGTGATGCGTTTCCCATGGTAAGTAAACACATAAGTGTTTAAATAGCCATCGTGAAGAACGCGCCTGTCAAATTGCCATGGGTGCCCCAACAAAAGATGTGTGGCGTCCATGGTAATGAAATCACATAGGACAGAATCTGTATATTGATCAATGGAAAATGAAATGAGACATTGACGAGTTACAGTGTTACCAGAACTCGATGAAATCCATTGTAGGCCGTATGGCTGTGGGTGAGGAGTGGTTGGCAGGTTGAAATGAGTGACCACCTTTTCGTTAATGATGTTGCAACAGCTGCCTCTATCAATGATGACGCTCAAGGATGCGGTCTTGACCAAGCAACGCATGTGGAACAGATTCTCGGGTTGATCACCAAGAGTGGCTTTCTTGACAGTGAGGAGACGTCGCGTGACAAGGCTCAGAGTTGTGTCTTCATGCAGCGCAGTGGCTTCATAGGTGTAAGCCTCCTCGTCATCTTTGAACCCTTCATCGATGGTCTCAAGGGGTGTGTCCTCCTCCTCATAAGATTCATACCCCGCGGAGATGGTGAAGAAGAGGACTTTCTTGTTGTTTGGGCAATTTCGCTAGATATGCCCTCTGCCTCCACACTTGTAACATTCCAAGTCACGCGCGCGTTCCTGACTTGGTGGTGTACCCTTTGGTGGCGGCGCGCAAGGAACATTGTTGGGTGTTGTCGCGATCTTCCATTGCCTGTTGGGATTTGACGCGGTGGATCCTAGGGATGGACCACGCACATTAGTGGAAGGGAATTGACCAGAGTTCGAGTCATACCTTCATTGGCCATAGGGTTGTTAGGGTCCTTGACGCTTTCACACGATTTCCTGGTGGAGTTGCATCACGGTGTGCATGAGCGTGTTCAAGTCCTTGATTGGAAGGATCTCCAATTGGTCTCGGATGTTGGTGTTGAGACCACTCAAAAATTTCGTCCTCATCGTGGATGGAGCCATGCTAATGGACGCCTTGTAGTACATATCCTCAAGTTGCGAGAAGAACTCAAGGGGTGTCTGCGAACCTTGTTTCGCCATGGCAATGTCCAGGCGCATTTGGTTCTTGTAATCTTGGGGCACATACTTGAGTGTCATCACATACTTGAGCTGGTGCCATTCAGTGAGAGGCACCAAGTTTCTCCTTATACGATCATCCATAAATCGGTGCCACCAAACCCTCGCGGCGCCACGGAAGTGTACCGTGGCGGCGGCCACGTAGTCCTCTTCAGGAACTTGGCAATAGATCAAGGTATACTCCGTAGCCTGCAACCATTCAAGAAAAACTGCAGGGTTGTATTCACCAAAAAAGAATTCAATTTTTACCTTAATTTCGTGGCGATTGAGCCTGGGAGCATTGGCTTCTGGCCTTCGTTGCAAGCGTGGCGCTGGAATGTCCAAGGGAGCATATTGATGGCCTTGGGCCTGTGGAAACTGGGCATGCCCCAGTTGGTGCCTTCGTGCGCCATTGTTGCCACGATAGTTGCCAAACGGAGCCTATTGCACCATCCCCTGGGCGCGTTGGCGGCGCTGGTGCCCTTGGTGGGCCGCGTCGCGGCGAGCATCATAAGGCATGTCATGCCTCCTCTCTATTTCATTGCGCCTGTCATAGGGCGCGTTGGCCATGTTGGCGCCTTGGGGAAGCCTAGGTGGAGGGATCCAATCGGCGGGGCGGTCTTGCAACTCCATAGGGTCGCCGAGTGGGGGATGGAAATTTCCTGGATTGATCATCCCCAAGTCCTCCATTTCTTCGTCATCAAACTCCTCGAACTCGTCTTGGTGGAGAGGAGTATGGGAGAAGTAGCCATCCGAGCCATAGTGAGGCGTCCTCGCACTTTGGTGGCCCAGGTGGTCCTCCACGTTGAATGGGACTGGTGTGGGGGCATGGAGACGCTGACGCGGCACAGCATCTGGAGCGCGATTGGATCATCGCGGCAGACCTGTGTCGCGTTCTTCTCTTCGGGCTCTGCCGGCAAGCGGGGTAGATGCGATCTCGCGTTGGCGTCTTGTGCCTTTGGTTGCGTACCTGTCATTGAAATCGTAAGGTTCAGAGTACTCACCATGGGACACCTCATCACGGTCGGAGTCGCTGTCGTAGCCGGTTGGAGTAGGCCGCGGTGCATAGCGGTCGCGATGCGACACATAGCCTTGTCTGCTTTCGATCACGGATTGGATCCTTTGAAGACGCGGTTGCAAGTTGGAGGTCGAGGGCATCACTCCTTTGCCCTTCTCAACGCGTTGTTTGCTTGGCCCGGCTTCAGTTTGATGTGGTGCGGCCAGAGGATCCATAGGTATTTGCATGGTTGGTGTGGGTTGTGCTGCCGCAACGCGTTGTATGGCTTGGAATTCGGCAACTTGGCGCCGAAGTTGTTGGATCTTGCGTTGTTCCTCCGAGAGCTCTAGAATTGGGTCTTGTTGGGGAGGGTTGGCAAGAGGCACCACTTCATGTTGCGCAATGTGTTGCTGTTGTGGGTTGGTGTTGCCTTCTCCTTGGATGTTCCCACCTGTGGGTGCCGTGAGGCTACCTATCACAATATGTCCATCCATCGCGAGTAAAAACGCACAAAAGACAATATACAACCAAAGAACAAGTAAGCACTCAACAAGTAACAAGTGTTCATGTAGGAGGGTGCGTTCTTTTGGCCTGGAGGGCGGCTAAAGGCAAGCAAAGCAAGTGTGATATGCAAGCACAAAAGCAACGAAACGAAAAGAAAGAAGTCCTAGCCTTTTACGTAAACAACGCGTTCACACAAGACACTTTCAAGCGTGACACTAGACGGTGGAGAGATGAAGAAGATGAGCCTAGTCATTGAGGGGAGAAGGTTGCCTTATTTTGGCTTTACTTCTCTTCTCTTTTTTTTGAATGTCGCGTCTTTTTTTTTGTTTAAATGCGACTTGACTTTTGAATTTTAAAATTCAAATCCGAGATCTTTGACTTTTGATTGTAGATCGAATAAAAATTAAAGAAAGAGAATAAAAATAAATGGCTAAGTAACTTAGGAAAGAAATCGCGAGATTTGCGCAATAGGAGAGAGAAGATTTGATTCAGATTTGTAACGGTCAACACGAGCAAATATGGCAAGATATGCACGCGAGATTTAAGCAATTAATTAAGGAAATCAATCAATTAATTACGCAGATTTCATGCAAAGCAAATCACACCAGTTTCGCGCGTGGATCAAGCAAATATTCGGCCAAGAGATTCTCTTGTAGAAGCCGATGGGACAAGCATGTGTATGAGAGAGAAAAAAAAATTAGTGATTATGGCGGAAGCAAGGATGATGGGGGAGAAAAATATTTTCATGAACAACTGAAAACTTGACAAGCGACTTACAAGATCAAATGCTCTGATGCCAGTTGATGCGTTCCTGCTTGTGATGCTGGATCTTTGATCTTGGTGGGAAGTCGCACGCGTCGTGTTTGAGGATGATAAGGTGGAACGCGGTGTTTAGAAGACAGATCGAGAGGGAGATTGGAGTTGTAGTGTCGGCAGTGGAGGAGATCGAGTGCTTGGCCGTAGCGTCGGAAGCGGGGTTGGATAATATCGATGAAGATCGAGTGGAGGCCGTAGCGTCGGCAGCGGAGGAATGGAGATGAGAAGGAAGATTTAGGGGTTGACTCTCGATCAAAGGGGAGGAGGCAATTAGCTCTCAATACTCAGACTTTGATTAAAAATGAATGTAACCTAATACAAAAGGACGAGGTGTCCTTTTATACTAGATCGCGAGACTCGAATGGACCGATTCTCGCTTAATGGGCCGACCCACGCGACATGCGTGGAACACACGCCCCGAAAAAAAAAACTAAAATAATAATGTTCTGACACTCCAAATAATACAAAGAACGCGTTCAATTGATGGTAGAGAGGATGTTAATAGAGAACGCGTTCTCTAGTGTGGGTTGAAGGCTTCTGAGGAGGAACACGCTCTCTTGAGTCCCTTGGCTTGCGACGACGCGAACAACCATGGATTGTGTCGCGTTGGCGATTGGTTTGGCACGTGATCGCGTTATTGACCCTTCTGAGCGAATGCTCATAGCTTGCTCTTCCTCTGTGGCAGTCATGGTGGGCAGGGGCGCATCACGTGGCTGAACAGAGGAGGAAGAAGATGGGGTTTGTTGACGCTCAGCCACCCCTTTAGTTCACTTAATTACAAATTTTAGTCCAACTTTTCGAAGTTGTGGAATAATACCCCGATTTTATGTTTTAGAAATTATAAAACTTCCCAAACTTATTTTATAAGATTAATTAACCTAAGTTTAATAACACATCTTATCCCAAGTTTAAGATGTAAGAAAATTAAATTACGCTTGTTTTATACTTTAGTCGCATTTTTACTTAAGTTTTCAATAATTAAATCCTAATTAACATAATGTTAAAATAACTTTATATAACTCATGTTAAGTTGATTATAATTAACATAGGGTTCACCAATTTAAATAATTCATGATTAAAAGAGATACATACTTAGGATAAGAATTTGATTAATTTATTCTTTCTTAGAATAACATAATAAATGCTATAGCCTTTATTATAGAATTAAAATTTTCAAAATTAAATTCATGGTTACACTTAATTATTAATTTGTACACTCTTTTATTGTAACTCATTTAATAATTCGTACAAAAATTAAATCTCAACATAATTTCTTGACTTAAGTTAATGAAAATTTAAATTACTCTTCTACAAAAGATATATAATAAATTTCATAACTTTTATTATTATCAAAATAAAATTACCATAATGCCCTTCTAATTTAAGATGGGTTATTACATCTTATAACGACATAATAAGGAAACAAGATATTGTTATTTATTTATTTGGTCGGAAAAACAAGGCTAGGCCCTTGCGGTTTTATTTAGATGATAAAGAGTTAACCTATAAGGGCTACAACATCAGTAAATAAAGCATTGTCAATGGTAGGATGAGCTTTATGGAAATTCAGTAAAGGTATTCGGGTTGAGAAGAACAACATTAGACAAGAAATCAACGGCGAGATTGGCATCAGGGCAAATTTGAGAAACATGAACCTCCCAGGATGAGTTTAGAAGAAGATATCGGTATCAACAAATTATATGGAAATTAGGGTGTGTGTAAGACCTGAGATCTTAGAAGCGGCATCCCAAGCCAACACGATAACTTCCCAAGAGGTTGGCCATCCTGGGTACTACACTCGCCCTAGAACACTTCACTTCAGAGTTATTTTCTCTCACTTGAACCCTGAAAAAGGAATAGCTCTTCTTGATATGGGTAGCACTTAAATCCTTATAAACCAATCTCAAGTTTGGGATGCTACAAACTCCCTTACTTACACCCTCAATGCCCAAAGAACACCATTTGAGTCGTGTGACTGCCCTCCATGATGGCGCACACACCAAGGATCTTCTTTCTGGTTCAAGGAAAGTCGCCACCAAACCACGGGATGATCACGCTCAAAAGGACGTCGACGAACACGGTTGGAGGTGGATGTGTTTATGGGGATTTTTGCGGATTTTTTATATGCAAGAAAGAAAGGGATAACGAACCTAATTGTACTGGATAAATGCACCAATAAGATCAAGAATAAGGTTAAATTTCTCGAGGATAAATGCACCTAAAACAACACAACTTGTCTTTGGATAAACTCACCAAAAACACAAATGGATCACCTTGCATAAACTCACCAAGAAAATGCACTCTGAACCTAAACACAAAGCTTAACAGTGGAAGCTCCAAGTTTTAAATGTAAATAATCAATTCTTCTAAGGATGAAAACCGAAAAGCATATAAATAGAAAAGCAATGTCATAAAACCCTAATTTGCAAGTAAATCGAAAAGAGGTGTTCTCTCATCTTCGAGCTCCAATGGGCTTGAAATTTGGAAACGATGTAGAAAGGCCCATGGTCCATGTCATATCTAAATATGTGCCAAATCGCACAACCCAATTGGGAGTTCTCCCTTGGCCAATTCTGGCGCTAGCTCATCAAAGGATGCTCCACTAGCAACTCCACTAGGCACTTCACCTCCAAATGGCTTGAACTAGGAATGAGCTCCTCATTTGGCCTCTCTTGAAGGTGGACACCTTAATGGATCAGTTTTGGAGCCATTGGTACTGCAGTTTTGGGAAACCCTAGTTTGGACGACATTGGCGCCGAGGATGAGACTCCTTGAATCATCATCACCGGTCTTGCTTCAGCTTGGCCTGGCGCTCGTTGGCTCCAAAGGCACCTTTGGAGGTCTAGACAGAGTTTTCGAGCCCGGGTTCGAGTGCTGGCTTCTGGAGGTGCACCTTGTTCAGTGTCTTTCACTTGTGCGCGCATAACCGCACGTGTGACCCGAGGCGACGACGCTAGTGTGTTTGGTTCTATTGAGTCCCATTTTGGCTCCCTTGAAGAGCTGGTTAAGGCTTGACCTTGATGTGGCACATACGTGATCACATCACCCTCCTTCTCTTGAAAAATGATTCAACCCCGAATCTTCTTCATTGTCCAAGGGAGCGTGTGTTAGCTTGTCCTTAGGCACATGAAATGCCTTCTCTTGTTCTTCACCCAATGGAAAACCACCTTCTTCCTTGTGAGCTCAGTTAGAGGCATGGCAGTGATGCTGAAATCTCTCACAACCCGATGATAGAAATGCGCTAGTCCTAGGACACTCCTTACTTGCGTCATTGTAGTCGGCGTAGGCCAATCCTTTATAGCTTTAACCTTCTCTTCATTAACCTTGAGACATGCCTTACACACCAAGAAACACAACATGGTCCGAGCAAAATGGCACTTTTTAAAATTAGCATAGAGCTTCTCCTTCCTAAGGACTTCTAGGACTTGTCTAATATAATCAACATGTTCTTGCAATGAATGAATATAAATCAAGATGTCATCAAAATAGACAACTACAAACCTCCCTAGAAATTGTATAAGAACATGATTCATCAAACGCATAAAAGTGATAGGAGTATTAGTGACACCGAATGACATTACCAACCACTCGTACAATCTATACTTTGTCTTAAAGGTGGTCTTCCACTCGTCGCCTTCCTTCATTCAGATCTGGTGGTAGCCACTCTTCAAATCTATCTTGGAGAAGATATGAGACCCATGGAGGTCATCAAGCCTAGGAATTGAGTGCCTATATTTTATGGTGATGTTATTGATGGCTCGACAATCTATACACATGCGCCAACTTCCATCCTTCTTTGGCACTAGGATCACGAGTATGGCACATGGGATCAAGCTCTCCCTAACATAACCCATCTCCATAAAGTCTTGGACATGCCTTTGAAGTTCTTTGGTCTCCTCGTGATTTGTTCTATATTTTACCCGGTTGGGTAGGGTTGCTCCCAGAATGAAGTCGATTTGGTGGTCAATACACCTAAATGGTAGAAGGCCATTAGGGATTTCTTCTTAGAACAAATCTTTGAAGTCATGCAGCAAAGAGGCAATAGTAGGGGGGTAGATCACTGAATTCTTTAGAAGTAAACAAATTAGACAATGGAATTAAGAGGAAACAAGTTCTACTTTGCTGAATTGTGTGGTCTATTTCCTTTGCCTTAGCCAAAAGCATGTGGTTGCTAGCTCCTGAGTTGGTGCCAATAGCTAGGATTTTACTACCACCCTTTTCTTGACCCTTCAAGCTACTTCTTTGCTCAAAATCTATATAGCCGGTCATGATCTTATGTGGGGCCATCAAGTGTATGGTAATCCTCTTTCCTTCCATGTGAAATGAGTATTCATTCGTGACCCCTTGATGGATCACTCCTCTATCATATTGCCATGGTCTCCCAAGTAAGAGATGGAAATCGGTCATAGGGAGCACATCACATAAGACCTCGGCTTGGTATCCCCCTATAGAAAACTGAATTCTTGCTTGTTCATGAACCTTGAGAGGGCCAGTGGAGCTCAACCAATTCAGGGTGTACGGTTGGTTATGTGGAGTGGTCTTGATGTTGAATCATTCTACAATAGCTTGATCAATAATATTACAACAACAACCACCATCAATGATAACACTACATACATTTCCTTGGATGAAGCATCTTGTGTGGAAGAAGGTCTCCCTTTGTGAACGTATCGGTGGATTATCGCTAGCTACAACTAAAACTATTCTTGTCAACTGAAACTAATCGCTAGCTACAAGTGATCTCTTGACCACCAAGCTTTCCCTCACAGGGGCCGTAGCAAGCCTCGTCTCTTCTTCTTTCGGTTCCTCATCAAGGATATGTGGATTCTCCCTTGAAATTGTCATCCCCTTGTCCTTGGCCGCCAAGGTGAAAGGATAATTCAAAGTTTCTTGTCCATGGCCGTAGCATGCATGGCTCCTTTTTAGCTTCAACTTTTTTTTGCTTTCCACACCTTTGCTCAAGCTTCTCGTACAAGACTGCAAGGAAGTCAAGGTGGGTACGCTCAAGTATGATTTGTAAGTCTCTGAATGTGATCGGCATATCTTCTTCTTTGGGGCTCTCCATTGGCTCTTTGCCTAACACTAGTACATAAATGACCATTAATTGCGCTATATTTGGAGCGCTTTAACACGATCGTGGTAAATATACAATTTGGTCCTCACTTTCAATCATAATCGCATAGTATGTATGTTTTTTTTAAAGTGATAAAATTCGGATCATGGTTTATTTAAACACTTGTGGTATCCAATTTTGATTTTGGTACTTTACCCAGTTTGACATTAGAACTGCAACGAAGTTAGTTTTTTAAAAAATCTCAAATCGCGGTTTTAAAGTTTATGCAGTACAAATATTGATGAAAATTAAAGATAAGAATCTCTACTCAAATGTTCCTCTAATCCTTCTTCGTCAACTACGTACTTCTCCCTCTCATACTGCTTCCTTCTGTCTTTTTCCTTTGTCGTAGTTTTCGGCGACTCGACGGTGCTCCAAAATCTTAGGGTATGTTCGGTATCGGGCTTATTGGGACTTATGGGGGCTTATCTTATTCTCCTCCTCGCGCAACTAGCATGTACGTATATATTGTTCTTTCTCTTCTTCTATCTTCTTCACCTCGCACAGTTTAGGAATTTTGGGGTGCGATTTCCTTCGTTGCTTGCTTCTTATATTTTTGTTCTTCCTCTTCTTTTGGTTTGCGAGCTTCTTCCTCCTCGTCTAGCTCATAGGTTTAAGATTTAGGGGTTAAGATGGTGTACTGCTTTGCTTTTTTAGCCGATTTAGGGTTTGAGGGATAGTGTTTGAGGGATTTAGGGTTACGTTTGGTTGTTATTTGTAGACTAAGGGGTTGGGATTCGGGGATTTAGAGGTTGGTTGTTATCGTATTTTACATTCACGTTGGAACTGGAATTTCTTGCTACTTGTTGAATTTGGTTGTTGTTGTTGCCCAGGACTCGGCTGCAGAGGCAAGTATCTACATTTTGAGGTTCGCTGGTAAGGTATTTTCTTCATTTTGCTCATACTTGGGCATATGTCACTGTAAGATTTGATCTTTGTGAGTATTTTGTTGTTGTTATGCTACTCGTATTTTGCTTCTCTTGGATTCATTTAGGCAAGTTTATATATGTTTGTCGATGAATTGTGGACAATAATATCTTGAATGTATCAAATGATGGGTAGTTATATTTACTTCCAAATTTTGCTGCAAGTAATGGGTATTTTGGATTCGTTTAAAAGTCTATTGCTTTTTTCTGGAGTCATTGAAATGATAGTGAAATGTCTATTGTTATCTCATCTTGATAATTTGTACAAGTAAAATGATGCAATAGATAAGAAGAAGAATAGATAAGACATGTATTTGTGCATATATATATTACAAGGTCAAATTGACAATAATTTACATGGAAATGTATCTTACTTTTGGTACCAATGTTGTCATACATTTCCTGTCATAAATTTGGTTATTTTTTTCTTTCTTGCTGTGCAGAATTGAAATTTTATTTGTTACTTTTTGTGTTCCACTACTATAAAAAAACCACCTAATATCTCATAGCAAATAACCCGGACGTAAAATTGTCGAGATATAAAAGTGCTGAAAAAAAGTTGTTGCTAATTATAACCCGTGCGTTTCTCAACCCGGGTTATATAAACGGATGAGACACTAAAATAACTCGGATCTGTACACACCTGGGTTATATACACGTTTATATATCCCGTGCAATTGAAATCCGGGTTATTTGTGAATTTAATTTATTTTATTTTTATCAAATGCTCGGAATATTTGTCGAGCAGAAATATCGATCACTTGCTTCTCATGCCTTAGCCCCAAATCGATCTGCACCAACCCTAGCACTTCTTCACTCCTCATCTTCTCTTGTATGTCGCCGTGAGTTCCACCGATTCTCGGCTTCAATGTCTTACCTTCTCTCTCTGCCACTCAGTTCTCTTCACTCTACACCCTTTTTCTCAACGTTGGCCGTCTCCGCCATCCTCTTCGCCTCTTCTGTGATCTGTGAGATCTGGTTCGCGGTTTCCTGGGTTTTGGATCAGTTCCCTAAATGGTCCCCGGTTTGTCCTGAAGCATACAATGATCAATTGTCCTTGAGGTATTATAGTGAACTATTAGCATAATAAATTCTCATCTCCCTCTTTAGGAAGTTGAGATTTCAGTTTGTGATCCTTGTGTGGATATTTTGCTGGTAATGGCTAGGTACGAGAGGGAAGGCGAGCCCCCACAACTAGCAGTAGTGGACTTCTTTGTGAGTACGGTTGATCCGCTGAAAGAGCCACCGTTGACCATAACAAACACGGTGCTTTCCATCATTGATGTGGACTATCTAGTGGATTTGGTATTCTAAATGGAATTTCAATTGGGAAGTTGAATCTTAGTTTGGGTTTTAACTCTTGGTTTTTATCAGGTAGTCAACGTCTTATTATTTCTCGCTATTTTCATCTAATGCAATATATCTATCAGGCTCAAATTCTATACAATCTTGTATGTTATGGGTTTGTTTAAATTATTCTTGTGTGTGTATAAGTAGAACTTGATGATCTAACTCGTTGTACAACATCAGGTTCTTGTAATGATAAATAATACTTATGCTACTTATTATAGAGGGTGCTAAGATGTATGTTAACTATGGAAATTGGTGGTGCTGCATATGTGCTTATCTGAATTTTTAGGAAGCTAATCTGAATATTCCATATTCCCCTAGTTCTCTTATATCGGATGAACCTTAATCATTAAGCTTCAGTTTGGTGGTGGTGCACCGTGCACATGTGCTTGCATAACAGTCTTACTTCTAAGTATTGTCTGAATAATTGAAGGAGCTCTGCACTATGCTCTGGTGAACTCCATCCAGAAGCAGTTTGTCACTATGATGAAACATTTAGAGCTAATAAAAATGCATACTATTATGAGCTGCACAAGTATCATGACAAGTATGTATATTACATGTGCTGAAATATATCAAATATCATTTATTGTTAACCTCACTCAAAAGTTGTATAGCTGAAGTGTTCATTGCATTTTATGGCAGTATGATCAGGAATTTGCAGAAGTTGAAGGACAGATGTGCTAATGCCAATGATCTAGAAGTAGAAATCGAGCAAATGATGTGGAGGTGAGATTTTCCTGTTCATCTTAAGATTTATAAATTATGGAAGTTTGAAGATTACAGCTTGTAGTTTTATCTCTAAAACTTAACAAGATTGTGGTTGTTGTGAATGTATATGGTGATGCAGAGACTACCTTTTTTAACAAAAATTGTAGTTAACGCTTGGGCTAATTAAGCAATGTTCAATAACAAAAACTTGCATTCTCATCCTTGATGTTGTTGTAGTCATTTTCATCATTTTCTATGTTGACCTTCCAACTATATGTTAGGTTTTGTATGAATTGATAAAAAGTACTCACTTATAATTATTCAGTTCTTAGTTTCCTAAGTGTTACTATTTAATGCTAAACTTTATGGGTTCACAATATCATATTGCAGATGAAGCAACCTGTTAGCATGTAATTACACTAGTGGTAGGGCTATAAATTAGATACATTATATTTGAAGGTCTAGGTGATATCTTATTCTCCCTTTTATTTGAAGCTTCAGTCAGCTTTCTATAGTAGTCTATCTGTTTGTAGGTAGCTTTTATTTTAAGCTTATGTTGGTTTCATTCTTGAAGCATTGTTAACACTGTCTGATTAGTGATTAAGTAATTATTCAGTTCTTACAAAAGGTTGTGGCTTTCTTATATATTTAGGTATAATGCTTTGTGATTCTGCAATTTAAGATCTATAAATTGTGCAGACAACTCTCATTCATATTCTAGATATGTCAATCACCCTGAAGCTGTAGCTAGTGCAATTCAAAGGAGTTGGCCAATCTTTAAAGCCATCTTTGATATGTAAGATTGAGGACATTAATCTTTTGCATCAAAATTCTACAACTTGTAATAGTTTTACCTAAATTCTTATCTAATCTTGATCGTGGAAATACATAATTCGTGCAGCCGTGCATGGGACATTCGAACAATGGATTCTATCTGCAAGGCTTGTAAATATGTTGTAAGTTTGTTGGACTCTGACCTTTACATATTGGTTAGGTTTATTTAGCAGCCTTTTTCAACCTTAGTTGTGAATTTTGAAAATGATGGATTATGTTGCACATGTGTTTCTTATACCAATGCTCTTAGAGTACAACCTATAAAAGAGATAATAAAGCGATGGCATCTTATGTCGTTGATTTGATTAAAGAAACCTCTTGAAACTGTAGAAATAGACATGTGAGGACTAGAGGGTAGAGTAGTAGCTGTAGGGAAACATAGTAGAAAGCAACATAGATAGACAGCTTGGTTTGTACATCTGCAGACTGCAAGTTGTCATCTTGAAAAGAAAAAAGGGAAAAAAAACCAAGTGGTTTACAATGAGAACACCCACATGGCAATTGAAGCTCTTGTGTGTGTGCTGGCTAGTTGCAATACCTAACTGACTTCCACTTTTTAATTTTGTTAAGGTGAGAACTTCTCGAAGGTTTGTGGGCATTACTATTGGTGCAATTTTGGAAGAGATTAAAGCCATGTATCAACATCATCATCAACCATGCTTTCTGTATTTGTCTAGTGAAGTAATGATAAAGGTGCGCCAATTGCTCCTGATATCAGCTATACTGTTTTATGCCTTCTTTGTTCAGAATACCTCAAAAGTTTGATTGAAGCCCTCTTCAGCCGCACTACATATCTTCTCACACGAATTCAGGAATGGCTCCTCTAAATGACATCATGTAGTCTGTGATGTCAAGGTAATTGTGTAATCTTTATTGGGTATGCTTGACAGGATTTCATTGCCAGCCTAGATATCGCAGACGACTGCTTCTTATTGGCCTCTAGGTGCATACACTATTGTCCTCAGATATTTATTCCATTTGCATTCTTCTTATCATTAGTGGATTGCGCCATAAATGGAGTCATTGTGCAACATAGGTATGTTTCTAAATTAAATTACATCTCTTTATAAAATTGGGATCTTCTGATCTACCTCATTTAACTCACAAACCCACTTGTTAAATGGGTTCTATTAGTGAATACCACCAAGTCATTATGTTCTGTTGAGATTCAATTATTAGGTTACTCAATGAATTTAGGTGTAATATCAATTGTTTTTACAAGAATTTTTTGATGGAATAGTTGACCTAGATGGCATTTGGTCAACATAAACCATTTAACGGGTGTGTTTTTTTTGTTTAGTTTTATGTTTTTATTTTGCTTTAAAAAATGGTGAATAGTTAAAATAATTAAGAGGTAATATTCTGTAATTTGCTCATTGATTAAATAAAAAGGTGGTTGTATTCTGTCATTTGATTCATAATTAGTAAGTTAATCTCAAGATATTTGAATTCTAAATTCTAAGTTATAATGCAGAAGGTGTTACTTTCTGATATGAAATCAGTCCTTAAGCTAATGAAGGAAGTTGAATTTCAAGAGAATGATGCAGAGCAAGCCAAGAAAGAAGTAGTTGACTTAGTTATACTTCGGTTATTTTTAGTTGTGACATTGAGTTGGCAATGACATATATTGTCTTAGTTATTTGTAGTTGTGATATGGAGTTGGCAATGACATATATTGTCTTAGTTATTTGTAGTTGTGATATTGATTTTGTCAATGACTTGTTTGGTTAGTGACGTAGTTGGATAATGCAAAAAACATATGGTATTTTGACATTGAGTTTGAGAATGTTGCTAATTATTATGTATACTCAGGACAAGTGCTTAATGTGTCATTTAGGTTATGGTGTCTCCACTAAATAACACGGATATCATAACCAGTTTATTTAACAATATATAAATAACCCGGACCTAC
Source organism: Rheum nobile (assembly GCA_027886185.1). Lineage (NCBI taxonomy): Eukaryota > Viridiplantae > Streptophyta > Magnoliopsida > Caryophyllales > Polygonaceae > Rheum > Rheum nobile. The sequence continues at coordinate 1,536,501 of WOAB01000780.1, forward strand.
AATACGGGTTATATTTGAAATCAAATAACCCGGACTTGTAAAATCCGGTGTATTTTTGGTTGGGTCAAATAACCCGGATATATAGGTTTTTTATATAACTCGGATGTGCTAATATTCGGGTTATTTGAACATCAAATAACTCGGATCTTGAAAAAATGTGGGAAAGTTGTGGGCGGCAAATAACTCGGGCATGTCGATTTTAGGTCCGGGTTATTTGACCTCGAGTAAATGCGGCGTAGCTCTTTAATCCGAACCGGATCCGGGTTATATACCCTTAAACGCCCGGGTTATTTGCCCTGTTCTGTAGTAGTGTTCGAATGTATGTTGATTCTAATCTCCTCGCGCAACTCACATGTACGTATGAATTTTCTTTCTCTTTTTCTCCTCGCACAGTTTAGCAATTTTGGGGTACAATTTCCTTCGTTGCTTGCTTCTTCTATTTTTGTTCTTCCTCTTCTTTGTGTGTGAAAAAATGATATATTTATGAAAATGGTGTAACATACATGATTCTAGAGTATGAAAATGAAATAACGCGTCCTCCTTTTTTGTTAGTGTAAACTATTCCAAAGCTGGTGAAAATGGTGTGAACTACATGATTCTTTGTTGTGTGATCATGGGAAATATGGAGCTGGTTATGTGTGGATCAAAGCTGTTTCATCCGAGTAGTGAAAGTTTTGACAGTGGAGTTGATGATCTTCAGAATCCAAAGTATTATGTTGTCTGGAGTATGAATTTGAATACTCACATTTATCATGAATATGTTGTCAGATTCAAGGTTTCTTCTAAACAAGAAGGTGATAATTTGTACCTCTTAAGTTTCTCTTTTTAACTGAAATGGAGGATATCTGTTTCAATCCTAGAAAGGACATTCTTATGTTGTGATAATTTCATCCCTATATGGGGTGATATTGGTACGTGTTTCATTGCATAAATATTTTAAAGGACCTTATTATTCTCCTTCAAGCATCGGCTTTCTTGAGTAGAGCAAATATAGTAGTTATAGTGTCTGCATGAACCTTTCCTTTAATTTAGATTAGCACATCACTCTTTCGTGGGTGTCTCTTGTGTTTGTTCTTGTTTAGGGGGATATGACATATATATTGCTTTATGGTACACAGTACACTTAGTCAATTGTCTTATCTTCAATCACGTAGGTTGTACTGACAAAGAGGATGAACTCAAGGTTTATTGCATCTTGTCGAATCATCTAATTCCCCAATGTAACTTACTTTTGTTGAAAATAATATGTTACGAAAAATAATTACTGACATGATTTTTTGTCACATTTATGTCAAATGTACATCTGATGTAATCAAGGGTTTGGTATCTTTCAAAAAATTATTTCCTGGCCGGAGGGAGGAAATAGATAATTGTATCAAGAAAGTTAATAGATTCATCGAAAAAATTCTGAGAGCAGATGCGTCATGGTATGTTTTTGTTTTCCTTTCCACTTGCCTTATGTCCAAATCGGGTTCTATAGAGATTACACTTGTAAATTCATCCATGTTGCTATAATAGAACATGGTGTGTGCAACTTCTTACACAATTGATTTGTGTTAGTTCCTTGAAATTCAAAGTAGTAGCTTTACAAGTGTGCTAATTAGTCTTGAAAGTAACATATTTTCTTACTTAGAATGTTCCAGGATCTTATTTATTAGCGGTGAATCAATTTTCTACAGGGGAAAAAATCTTGCCAATTGAAGTGGATGCGCTTTTGATATCACACAATGATGGTGCTCAAGCTGTTTTTTTTAGTCCAAGATGATAAATACGACAAAAAGGTAAATAGAAGGTATCTTCTCTTTTGTTCATCTTTATCTATTGTTCTTGTTAAATCTTACGATATCTCCATGGCATAACAACAACTAGTTTACCTGCATCATCAAGAACCATAACTAAATTTGATCAATTTATTAGTGGGTCAGGCTTACAATTAAGACACTATTGGACAATTTCAAATTGTTCATTTCCTATTTTCTTTGAGAAATTGATTTGGATAAGGTTTTATGATAATGTTGTTGTGATCCTCTTTATGTTTTCAGTGATAAAACATTCAAACAATAGCTCTAAACAAGATGAATATAAGAAAAATGTATATAACCCAATTTCGGTACTATGGATCTTCAAATCTGCATTCATAATCACCCAGTCTGATCTTTTTGTCAGATCTATTGCAGATCAATTGCGCATTGATCCCACGAGAAGGATTAAACATGAACAAGGAAGAGGTGTTGCGATTCCGCAAGACGAACATGGCCCCCTTAAAGGCACCCAATAAGGCGTTCATTGCTGACTCTCTCAAGAAAGTTGCCGCATGCAAAATACAACACATGTTCATCAAACTTGCAAAAGTTATATGTCCATCAAACGTCCAAATGAACTTCGATAAGATCTTTCTCCTCTTCCTCCAGGGGAACAACACTATAATTTGCGAAAGTTGTAAGGCCATCAAACTTGCTATTTATATTTTCTTCAATGGGTTATGCTCCATAAAAAGGTGTTGTATCTCATGTTATTTTTGCATTTGCAGGTGATGAAAACATCCAAGGGAAGCATGGAATAAAATACGCGGATGATTTGATAAAGATGAGTGTCATTGCGAGGAGAGTATAATTAAAGGGGTAGAGGAAGAGGCTGGAGAAGGGTGGGTCACTCACCGAGACATATAAGATGTTTGTGTGTAATTGGATGGAACTCTGTAATGAATTTAGTAGAGTTGCGGGTTTATTTGTAAAAGAATAGGGTGATAGTGGTCCTATTTAATAACCGTTGTCCAATTATTATTTTTAGAAAAAATAGCAAGGCTTACCACGGTTCTGAGAAAAAACGGTGTCCACGTCTTTTTATATTTTTTTCTAAAAAACGCAGGATGGACCGCGGTTGTCCAAAGAACGGTGGTCTGAGTTTATTACCATGGTTACAAAATAACGCGATCTGAAGTCCTTACCGCGCCGAGAACAACCACGCTTGTTAAACTGTGGTCCGATTTAGAAAAAAATGCGGTGCATCCCTAGTTTTTGTACTAGTGCAAGGTAAACCTTCAGCCTTCCAAAAGGGATAAGTCGTGCACTTAGGTGGCTAATTCCAAGTCCTTCACTTGATCCAAGTTAGTGCAATCACAAGAATATCTCACAAGCATAAGGAAAGACCACGCAAGATCTTAAAATCAAACAATGGCAAGCAGTGCTCGACTTAGGGTTTAGGATGGCTAGGGTTTAGGATAGAAAAAGGAAAGAGCACCAAAGCCAAGAATTAGTAAGAAAGTGTGTCCAGATATAAGATAGACAAGATTAAACTTAGATCATATTAAGATAGTTTGGACACTTGCTAAAAATAGAATTTCTTGACTATTAAAGACTCGTGGGATCCGAGTTTTTCTAAGCTCGACTTCTCTTTCTTTAACTTTCGTTGAGTCTGAATTTTTCTAAGTCCCGCCTCTTTTTCCTTTAATGAGTCTGAATGTTTCTTTCTCGTGGAGTCCGAATTTTTCTAAGCTCCACCTCTTTTTCTTTTTTCTTGGTTAAGTTCGGCCTTTGTCTTTTTTTGTAAAACTTTGGTCAAGATAGCAAAATATCACGAATTACCTAAAAGATATAAGCAAATCTTAACTATATAATATGTAAACACAAAAGGCAAACAAAATCTTATCTTAAGGTGCAAGAAAAATAATGCAAAGATATGGTAAAATATATGGCAAGATATGCTAAGTGGTTAGGATAGGGCTGGAAGCTTGGCGTGCAAGAAGTCCACATGCACAAGGGCGGTTTGGCTTTTGCTTGGTGCGCAAGACTTGGCTAGGGCACACACAAAAACACGACTCTCTTGGGATAATTTTTGTAGGCCTTTCAAGATAAGCTTTTAAGATTCTATGGAAAGTAACCTCACAAAAATTCACCCAAAATGCAGCAAAGAACAACAACAAAAAATTAGAGCAAAAACGGCAAGTGATCGAACACAACTTAGCAAGATGTTTGAAATCAAGACAAGCTCGGGTTTAGGACTTTACCTTGACCTTTCTCTAATAAAAAATGATGACTCACACACCAAGGATCTTCTTTCTGGTTCAAGGAAAGTCGCCACCAAACCACGGGATGATGACGCTCAAAAGGACGACGACGAACATGATTGGAGATGGATGTTATTATGGGGAATTTTGTGGATTTTTTATGTGCAAGAAAAAAAGGGATAAGCAACCTAATACTACTGGATAAATGCACAAATAAGATCAAGAAGATGGTTGAATTGCTCAAGGATAAATGCACCTAACATAACAAAACTTGTATTTGGATAAACTTACCAAAAACACGAATGGATCACCTTGGATAAACTCACCAAGAAAATGCACTCCAAACCTAAACCCAAACCTTAACAGTGGAAGCTCCAAGTTTTAAATGTCAATAATCAAGTCTGCTAAGAATGAAAACCAAAAAGCAATGTCACAAAACCCTAATTTGCAAGTAAATTAAAAAGAGGTGTTCTCTTATCTTCGGGCTCCAATGGCATTGAAATTAGACACGATGTAGATAGGACCATGGTCCATGTCATATCCAAAAATGGGACAAAACGCACGATCCAATTGGGATTGCTCCCTTGGCCAATTCTGACCCCAACGCCACAAAGGATGCTCCTCTAGCAACTCCACCGAGCACTTCACTTCCAAATGGCTTGAAACTGGGCATGAACTCCTCATTTATCCTCTATTGAAGGTGGCCACCTTCATGGCTCAGTTTTGGATTCGTTGGTACGACGGTTTTGGGAAACCCTTGTTTGGACGGTGTTGGTGCCGAGGAGGAGACTCCTTGAATCATCATCATCATCATCATCATCATCATCATCATCATCATCATCATCATCATCATCGGTCTTGCTTCAGCTTGGCTCAGTACTCCTTGGATCCAAAGGCACCTTTGGAGGTCTAGAAAGTGTTGTCGAGCTCGGGTTTGAGTGATGGCTCCTGGAGCTGCACCTTGTTTGGTGTCTTTGTCTTGTGCACGCGCAGTTGCATGGAGCTTATCTTGAAGCTCCATCTTGAAGATGTTGTTGCTTCGAGATGAAGCTTATCTTGAAGAAAATGAAGTGTCTCTGGGAAGTGAGTTGGATTCTGTCGTTGTGGAGAAGATGAAGTTTAAGGGTGATTCCAAGGGAACGGGCACTGCGACTGTAAAGAAAGCAGTTGGTGAAGGAACATCAAAGGGGAGCTCAGTTCAACACCAGATTCTTGCTGAGCTCAAGCAGTTGAACACCACAAAGACGTTGCTCTTAGATCACTTTCTGAGCAAAGCTGAAGACTCTACTGAAGACCCTGAGATCTGAGTGCTCTCCGTTTCCCTCCTAGCCCGTCTGATCTTTTGTTCTTGTTTTTATATGTTGCTATGTCTTGTGTGTGATTGTTCCTCATCTTTTGATATTAGTTGTCTATGTCCCTTTGCTTTGTACTTCGCCTTGCATTATGAATGAAATATTATGCTTATGATTTGCACGTGAGTCAAGTCTTTGTGTCTTCTGTGGTCTTTTGATGATGCCAAAAGGGGGAAGTATGGAAAATGTGAAACCCAAGGAAGAGTTGATAACAGAAGCTAGTGCTCAGGGGAACGACAATGTTGCTTGAAGGTAAATTCTCGATGAACTTTCTGAGGGGGAACAATGTCAATATTCTGAACATAGTATTTGTGTGATTAAATGTGAATTTGACTTCTTACTTGTCTGTTTTGAACGTGCACTTAGTATTTGTGTGATTAAATGTGAATTTGACTTCTTACTTGTCTGTTTTGAACGTGCACATTTTGAAGGAGTTTGTCATCACCAAAAAGGGGGAAATTGTTGGAACATTGATATTCCCTCTAGTTTTGATGATGATAAACTCAAATGCATTTGATGGTTTTTTAGTGTGACTATGAGTTTCAGGAAACGATTGAATCAAAGGAACAATGAAAACCAGTGAAGAGTCAAAACAGAGAAGACAAGGAACAGAGAAGCCAACAATGACAAAATAACACGCTGGAACGAGAGAAAAGAAAAGACGCGTGTTGGTGATCAGAATAGAAAAGGGAACAGCGCAAGGAACGAAGGACGCGCGCTGTAAACCCTAGCGCCTGCCGAATCTCTGTTTATGGAAACAGACTTTGGAGAAGCAACTTGGGTCTCAAGGAAAAGATCTTGTTGGAGATATTGTGGTTAGAATATATTAGAAAAGATTGTATAGGATTATTTTATCTTATTTCCTTAAGTAAAATTAGGGTAAATCAGAGAAAATACCTAGACTATATATTAGAGAGTTGCCAACTTCATTTGATACACGGAACACAGAGCATTTTCAGTGAGCAGAGCATTCGGAAGAAGAAGAACACTTACAAGGATGAGACTTTTGGTGAGTTGAGTACTTGTTAGGGTTTTGATTGTCTTAGGTGTTGTTAGGAACGTTACATCTAGAAGTCTAGATATCTAGGAGTAAACTAGATTGAGATAAGACTTGCTTGTTTGTAATTCTGGGATTAATAACACAAGTAGACATTCGAAATCCTACTAGGGAAACCTAAAGGTAGAGCTTTTTTCTTAGTCAACTAGTTGGTTGATTAAGTTTTCCTCTCTAAGGAACTGAGTTCCTTACTTTGTCATTCTGTTACTATTTTCCGCTGCCCAAGGAACACGTCTACCGCTCCTTGCACTAACACACTCGATTCTACAATTGGTATCAGAGCAGGTTTGTTCTAGATTGTGTGTTACTTACAGATTTTCAGGTAACGATGGCTCCTAGCACTGTCGAAGTTGGTTTGAACTCTTCAAGGCCTCCTCTCTTGCTCCCTGGCCAATATCAACATTGGAAGACACTCTTCATCAAGTGGGTGCAAAGCAATGATTACCAATGTTGGTTGGTGATCTTACTTGGAGATATCGATATTGTTGACCTTGAGAAGAAGAAGAAACTGAAGAAATGGGATCAAGACGATCTCCAAATCATGGAGAAAAACTGCAAAGCAGCCATGCTCATTAACAATGCTCTTAACCAGCAAGATGTGCAAAAGCTTCAGTCTTGTGAATCTGCCAATGCTAAGTGGCTCGCCCTGGAACAGATGTACATGGGAAGTAAGGACCTTCGTGAGATTGATCGTTTCACTGCCAAGAAGGATTTCTACAATTTCAAAATGGAAGACAAGGAAGATGTGAGCTCCTACCAAGCCAGGTTTGAGAAAATCACTGCAAACTTGTATGCTCACTCAGTCACTGATAAAGAAATCCTCTCTGACGAGAAAATCCTTATTATCATTGATGGGCTTCATCATCGTCATACGATGACCAAGGCCATTCTAAAGGAGAATCCCAACACTGTCAAACTGATATTCCATGAGGTCTTTAGCAAGATCCAGAAGTATGACAATGAAGAGAAGGTTGCAAGAAACAAGGATTCCAAAGAAAAGGGAATCGCTTTGATGGTTGGAAAGGATGTTGACAGGATTGAGAACGACCTTGATGAAAATGATGGCTCCGATGATCCTGAGGTGGTGCTGCTAATCAAAGTCATGTGTTCCCTCTACAACAAAGGAAGAAACAGTAGAGGTGGGAACGATGAGACTCGTGACATCAAGGACATCACATGCTACAACTGCAATGAAAAGGGTCACTACTCTAGTTCATGCCCAAAGCCCAAGAAACCAAGCAAACCTTCTGGGAATGATGAGAAGAAAGCTTTCGTTGCTGTGTGGGACAATGAGCTAGGATGACTCAGATGGTGAAGACCCTGAAGCTTGGAGTGGCAAGATGTGTGCAATGGCCATCAACGACTCTTTTGAGGAACTCGAGGTAAATCCTGAAACATTCTTGAAATCTCTTGTGAATTATGATAAGAAATCATTGATTGCCCTCATAAGAGAAATGTACACTGAGAATTTGAAAACACAAGAGGAACTTGCTAACTCTGAAGATGAGTGTAGTAGTTTAAAAGAAAATCTTTCTAAAACTGCTAGTAGCTCAACTGTTCCTTATTCTTCATGTGATGCTAATCATGAGGAACTTCAGAGGTTAAGAAATGAAAAAGTCTCTTTGCTTATGAATGAAGTCTCTAACAATACTGATGCAAGGAGTATAGCTGGACCAACTAAGCTCGAGGAACAGGTGTCTGAGATGAGAGCCTATGTTCACAAGATTCATTTTGTGCTAATGGAACAGAAAGCTGAAACTAACAGCGTTAAGTTCGTCGAAGCAAGGTATGGCATTGGTTATACAGGTTCCAAACAAAAGGAAGATGATCCATCTATACTGGAACTACGTGAAGCAAGAGATAGGGAACTTCAAGATGCTAGAGAGAAGAATCGCAATCTTGAGGAACGCATCAAAGTCATTGAGAGTGGTCTGGATGAAACTCAGTCATGGTACACTGGACAACTTGCCCACAAGATTTTTCTCAAGCAGTCTCAAGGGACGCAATCCAACGTTTCGTGTCTTGAACGTGCAAAACAACGCAAGAGTGTTGTTCCCAACAGAAAGTATGTTCAAATGGAACAATTCAAGTTGTATTGGTATTGTGGGGACAACAGACATGTGCGGATAGACTGTGAAAAGAAAAGGAAGTTCTCTGAAGAGCACACAAAGAGAAGGAACAGTAGGAGTAACAATGTGAACTTGAATGACTTCTATGATGAGTCACATGTGCATAATCATAATCATGCTAGATCTAGGAAGAAAACTGTTGTTAATGTTAGAACTATTCCTATGGAAAAATTGCACTATGTGTCTCGACCAGGTAAGGCTAAGCTTGCATGGGTCGCCAAACCTTAACTTTTTCTTTGCAGGTTGAAGTGAGGGGGAACGAGAGGTGGTACATTGACAGCGCTTGTTCATGCCACATGACCGGAAAGGAAGATCAACTCACCTCACTTCACAAACACTCAAGAGGGAGTGTTGCTCTTAGAGACAAGAGATGCGGAGAAATCATTGGAACAGGCGAAACAAAACTAAACTCCAGTATCACGGTAAAAGAGGTCAGTTTAGTTCATGAACTTGGTTTTAGTTTGTTGAGTGTTGCACAGCTTTGCGACCAAGGGAACAACAAGATGGTCTTCACTTCACAAGAATGCTACGTCAAAGATCGTGAAACCAAGAACATAATTTTGAGAGGAGTCAGATTCAAGGACGTGTACATTGTGGACAAAAATTTCAAGCCAAAGGAGGTTCTATGTTTTGCGTCTATAGCTGATGAGACGGAACTGTGGCATAGAAGGCTTGGACATGCAAATCTTCGACTCATCCATAAGCTGTATACCAAGGAACTTGTTCGTGGTCTTCCCCATGTTCAATCAGAATTCCACGGTGTCTGTGATGCTTGTGTAAAAGGGAAACAGACCCGTTCCTCTTTCAAGGTTAAACCAGATGTAACAACCTCTCATCCTCTGGAACTGATTCATATGGATCTCTATGGTCCCATGAGGATAAGAAGTCACGGTGGGAACAGGTATGTTTTCGTAATTGTCGGTGATTATTCTAGATTCACTTGGACAATTTTTCTGTCTTCGAAGGATGAAGTCTTCTCTGAGTTCGAGGCATTCATCAAGAAGGTGGAAACAAGCTTAGGAAAGAAGCTGAAGGCTATAAGGTTTGACCATGGAACGGAGTTTGAGAACTCCATGTTCTTCAACTTCTGCGAGGAACATGGTGTGTCTCATGATTTCTCCGCACCTAGGACACCACAACAGAATGGGGTTGTGGAACGGAAGAACAGGACTCTGGAAGATATGGCAAGAACTCTCCTCATTGCAAGCAACCTTCCAAGAATCTTCTGGGCAGAAGCGATTAACACTTCATGTTATATTCTCAATCGTGCCATGCTCTGTCCCTTATTGAATAAAACTGCCTATGAACTAATAAGGGATCGCAAGCCCAATATTTCCCACTTGCATGCTTTTGGATACAGGTGTTACATTCACAATAATGGGAAGGATAACTTAGGAAAGTTTGACCCACGAAGTGATGAAGGAATTTTCTTGGGATATGCAAAGGCAAGCAAGGCCTACAGAGTATACAACAAGAGGCTTCACAAAATTGAGGAAAGCATTCATGTCGTCTTCGATGAGAACTCAAAAGGTTCCAATGGCGAGTTCAAAGCAATGTCCCCAGAGGAAGGTTATCCAAGAATGCAACGTGAAGATTCTGATGATGAAGACATCGGTCTTTCTTCACGACCTAATGCAGGTCGTGGGAACGGTCTTTCCAATACTGCTAATGAGTCTCCATCCTCTCCAGACTCTTCTAGTCATGACGCCTCTTCCAAGGAGGATACATCAAGTGATTCTGCACAAGATGCAAATGTTCCCTCTTCATCCAATGTTGATTCAACAATCATGCCCCCACCTAATGCAGAAGCCTCTATCAATATTCCAACTGGAACTTCTGGTGATGTTATTATTGTTGATTCTCAAAGCGATGACGATGGAACGGACAAATTTGAAGATGCCCAGTTTCATCCATCTTCAACAGACGACTCTGAGATACAACCTGATGACCCTTCATTACTCGTATCAAAGAGTGTTCGAATTCAAAAGGCTCACCCCACTCATAATCTGGTCACACCTTTTGGTGAAAGAGGTTTGCGTTCTAAACTGAATATGTTTTGTTCTCTCCATGCGTTCATCTCTCTTGTAGAACGCAAGAATATCAAGGAAGCATTGAAGGAACCGGACTGGATCGTAGCTATGCAAGAGGAGCTACATCAATTTGAGAGGAACAAAGTCTGGAGGCTCGTTCCTTTGCCTCGCAACAAACATGCCATTGGGACTCGATGGGTGTATAGGAACAAGCTTGATGACTCTGGGGTAGTCACAAGGAACAAAGCAAGGCTGGTTGCTCAAGGTTACAATCAACAAGAAGGGATTGACTATGATGAGACGTATGCTCCAGTGGCTCGCATTGAAGCTATTCGTCTTCTTATAGCCTATGCCGCTCACAAAGGTTTCACTTTATACCAAATGGATGTCAAGACTGTGTTCCTAAATGGATATCTTCAAGAAGAGGTATATGTGAAGCAATCCCCTGGCTTTGAAGATGCCAATTTTCCCTCGCATGTATACGCTTTGGATAAGGCATTGTATGGTCTTAAGCAAGCACCTCGTGCTTGGTATGATAGACTTGCATAGTTCCTTCTCTCCAACGGATATCGTCGAGGAACGATTGACAAAACCTTGTTCCTTTTGGAATAAGAAGGTAAGATTTTGGTGGTTCAAGTCTATGTTGATGGTGGTTCAAGTCTATGTTGATGATATTATTTTTGGTTCCACTAACCCTGCTCTTGTAGAAAAGTTCAAAAATCTTATGAGTAGTGAGTTTGAGATGAGCATGATTGGGGAGTTATCCTTTTTCCTCGGATTACAAGTTACTCAGACTAAGGAAGGAACGAAAATACACCAACAAAAGTACATCAAGGAGCTGTTGAAGAAGTATGGTATGGATACTGCCAAACCTATCGTTACTCCTATTTCTCCTAACACTCGCTTGGATGCAGATCTTAATGGAACAGACGTTGATCCTACCATGTATAGAGGCATGATTGGTTCTCTCCTCTATCTCACGACCAGTCGGCCAGATATTTTGTTTAGTGTGTGTCTTTGTGCTAGATTTCAGGCTAATCCAAAGGACTCACACTTGAAGGAAGTCAAGCGAATCTTTCGATACCTCAAAGGAATGGACCATCTCTGTCTATGGTATCCCAAGAACTGTGATTTCAACCTTGTTGGATTCACAGACGCCGACTTTGCTGGGCACGTAGTAGATCGCAAAAGCACTTCTGGAACGGCACAGTTCCTTGGGCCCTGTCTCATTTCATGGGGTTCCAAGAAGAAAAACTTTGTGGCCCTCTCCACTGCAGAAGTTGAATACGTCACCGCGGCAAGTTGTTGTGCTCAGGTATTGTGGCTTAAACAACAACTGGAAGACTATGGTATGTCTCTTGGCACCGTTCCAATTATGTGTGACAATACTAGTGCCATCAACATCTCTAAAAATCCAGTTCATCATTCACGTACTAAGAATATTGACATTCATCATCATTTCCTACGTGATAATGTTGACATAGGCTTTATCAGAATGGAACATTGCAGGACTGGAGATCAAGTGGCAGACATCTTCATCAAAGCACTAGACAAAGGTCCATTCGAGTATCTTCGATTACTCCTTGGCATGATCTCTCTGAATTGAGGATCTTCACACCCATTATTCCCTCAATGCTTGGCTAACTTGTTTCACAGATTTCATGAAGTTCCTTGTTTACTGGCTTCTCATGACATAAATTTTCATGATTTTTGTGTGTTCGAATTGCCTTGTCTTAGGGTCTAGATACTTTGTTATTTGATTTGTGTTGAATTACTTGATTGTATGCTAACATCTTACTTAAAGACCCAAAACAACCAATTTGATGAATTGAACCCTCATTACAAGCCCACATGATAATTGGTTGTACTGCCTACCTTAGCCGCGATTCAGGTAAACGTTCCCTATGATCCCTCTTTGCTAAACCTTTACTGGGAATAATTATCTGAGTTGTTTTTCTCCTTACCACATGTTTGGATATACTATATTTTGTGTGAACCCAACATTGAAATATCCAGACAAGCCTCGCAAGCACTCTTGGTCTCAGGGGGAACGACGACTGTTGCTCAGATTAAGGGGGAACATCTGTGTGTGGAACGTTGAATTTGAATCAGTGGCTGGCATTAATTGGGTTACAAGTGAACGTTGGAACGGCTTCCTGTGAGATTTGACAGCTCTGCGGCAGGAACAGTGACGCGGTAAACGAGTAAAAAGTGGTTGTTGCATCAGGAGAGAGAAAATCTAATGATGGAAATTTTAAAGATAGAAATTTTGTAGACGGTTGAGATTTTGGAAAGATTTTATCTTGCAAAAGATATTATCTTGCCTATATATGTGGGATATTCCTCACAAAGCCTCTTCACCGTCTTTCCTCTCTCTCTGATCTCTCTCAGAATCCAAACTACTCTCAATCTCTCAAAGCTCTCTGCATTCCATGGATTCCCCAAGCAAGAAGATCATCACCGACCAGTTGACCGACGCTGAGATGGAGCTTATCTTGAAGCTCCATCTTGAAGATGTTGTTGCTTCGAGATGAAGCTTATCTTGAAGAAAATGAAGTGTCTCTGGGGAGTGAGTTGGATTCTATCGTTGTGGAGAAGATGAAGTTTAAGGGTGATTCCAAGGGAACGGGCACTGCGACTGCAAAGAAAGCAGTTGGTGAAGGAACATCAAAGGGGAGCTCAGTTCAACACCAGATTCTTGTTGAGCTCAAGCAGTTCAACACCACAAAGACGTTGCTCTTAGATCACTTTCTGAGCAAAGCTGAAGACTCTGCTGAAGACCCTGAGATTTGAGTGCTCTTTGTTTCCCTCCTAGCCCGTCTGATCTTCTGTTCTTGTTTTTATATGTTGCTATGTCTTGTGTGTGATTGTTCCTCATCTTTTGATATTAGTTGTCTATGTCCCTTTGCTTTGTACTTCGCCTTGCAATATGAATGAAATATTCTGCTTATGATTTGCACGTGAGTCAAGTCTTTGTGTCTTCTGTGATCTTTTGATGATGCCAAAAGGGGGAAGCATGGAAAATGTGAAACCCAAGGAAGAGTTGATAACAGAAGCTAGTGCTCAGGGGAACGACAATGCTGCTTGAAGGTAAATTCTCGATGAACTTTCTGAGGGGGAACAATGTCAATATTCTGAACATAGTATTTGTGTGATTAAATGTGAATTTGACTTCTTACTTGTCTGTTTTGAACGTGCACATAGTATTTGTGTGATTAAATGTGAATTTGACTTCTTACTTGTCTGTTTTGAACGTGCACATTTTGAAGGAGTTTGTCATCACCAAAAATGGGGAAATTATTGGAACATTGATGTTCCCTCTAGTTTTGATGATGATAAACTCAAATGCATTTGATGATTTTTTAGTGTGACTATGAGTTTCAGGAAACGATTGAATCAAAGGAACGATGAAAACCAGTGAAGAGTCAAAACAGAGAAGACAAGGAACAGAGAAGCCAACAATGACAAAACAACACGTTGGAACGAGAGAAAAGAAAAGACGCGTGTTGGTGATCAGAATAGAAAAGGGAACAACGCAAGGAACGAAGGACGCGCGCTGTAAACCCTAGCGACTGCCGAATCTCTATTTATGGAAACAGACTTTGGAGAAGCAACTTGGGTCTCAAGGAAAAGATCTCGTTGGAGATATTGTGGTTAGAATATATTAGAAAAGATTGTATAGGATTATTTTATCTTATTTCCTTAAGTAAAATTAGGGTAAATCAGAGAAAATACCTAGACTATATATATTAGAGAGTTTCCAACTTCATTTGATACACGGAACACATAGCATTTTCAGTGAGCAGAGCATTCGGAAGAAGAAGAACACTTACAAGGACGAGACTTTTGGTGAGTTGAGTATTTGTTAGGGTTTTGATTGTCTTAGGTATTGTTAGGAACGTTACATCTAGAAGTCTAGATATCTAGGAGTAAACTAGATTGAGATAAGACTTGCTTGTTTGTAATTTCAGGATTAATAACACAAGTAGACATTCGAAATCCTACTAGGAAAACCTAGAGGTAGATGTTTTTTCTTAGTCAACTAGTTGGTTGATTAAGTTTTCCTCTCTAAGGAACTGAGTTCGTTACTTTGTCATTCTGTTACTATTTTTCGCTGCCCAAGGAACAGGTCTACCGTTCCTTGCACTAACACACTCGATTCTACACCAACTCCTTCGAGAATCAAGATATTTCTTCGCTTCCAAGTATGATACAACATATATGCATAGGTCATGCTTCAACGATATACATTCTTAATATGGCCCATGATCCAATATATCTTGCACATTAGAAGTAGTAAAAAATGAAGAAGATGGAGAATTACCAAACAGAGCAAGCTAGGCATTATGAATTGGGTCACAATCGCATAAAGCATGAAGAATGGTTTCAGAAGTTGAGCATCGGGGGAAAGTCGGTTTTGAAGCAATGTATCGTCGAACTCTTTGAAATTTGCAAAAGAGAGTATCATGAGCAACCAAACAAAGGTAGTTTCTAACTCATTGTTCAACAGGACAAGTCCAAATGTGCTTCCAAATTGGAAAGGCATGTGCAACATATTCAAAACGAAGGAGCTACATAGCTGATTTTGCAGTAAATGTTCTGGAAGAAGTATGACTCTAGAAAATACGGTCATTCGTTGTATATAGGGCAATCAAGGACACAAACATCAACCATATGTTGGCGTGTCGAGGCCAAAAGATAAGACGACAAAGTCTCCAAATCCCATTGATGGGTAACCCAACATTCTGCAACAGTGGCCCCAATGAGAGACTACGAAACCGGTTGAACAAGAACGTCAAGTAATGGTCTATCAGCGAGACAATGTTGGAGCCAAAATAAGATCCGTTGAAAATTTCCATTGGACATACATGTACCCTTAAATAAAGTTTGGGCCCCATGAATGACCCCCTTCCACAAATGCGGTGAGCGAGGACAATCAATGAAGATGTCGATGTCAGCTCTACCATGGCAATACTTTTCATGAAGACAAATAACCACAAGGACTAGGATTTATAGATCAAACGCCAACCAAACACGTGATAAATTTTAGATCATATTAACAATCTTATATTTAATAAAGAGTGCGCAATACTCAATCCCTACTCATAGTCCAAAAGGTCAAAAATACCTTATGGAACATAGAAACCTCATTGCCTCAATTCTTTCTCTTCAGTTGTTTCACGTTTTGATTATTTCAAATTTCAATGTTCTTCACAATGTATAAATATATTTATTCCGGTTTGTTAACCTATATTCGAAGGGAGTAAGGGTATAGGTTAATAATACTCACCATGAAAAATGAAACCCTGAAAATGCTTAAACACTTTTAAAAAAGCTTAAAATATCTAATTGATAATATTTAATAAATTTTTCCACGATAAGTGCTGAATCGATGTATGTTAGACAGGGAACGGTGATATTGTTCCCCGGGCAGCGAAAATAATATAGATTCAAAGAGTAACAACAAGACAATTCCTTTATAGAGGAAACTCGATCAACCAACTAGTTGAAAAGAGAAAAACCTCTACCTCTAAGTGTTACCGTAGGAGGATTTCAAACCGTATACTTGTATTATTAATAAGTTGTACAATCTCACATGCCTTCTCTCTACCTATTCTCACACGGATCCTAGGCTTCTAGACCTTGAGTGTAATCAACTCACAATAAGACAAGAACACAAGAAAACCTTAAGCAAGAACTAAACTCGTACCTTGCCTTTGGATCTTCTTATCTCAACTCGTAATATGCTCCGTTGTGATAGCTGGGATACCGTTCCCCAAGATATGCTCATCTATTTATAGTGTTAGCAAAGATCTCTTACCAAATTACCAAATAATTAGTAACCCGCTATATAAGGTAATAGTGAAAGATTTCTTCCTAAACTAAATGTTTCAGCTTGTAAACTCATAGTTTCCATATACAAAGTTTCCTAGAGCACACTAATTAAGACCTCTCTCTTAAAGTAGATCTTCAAATCTTGTTTCCATAAATAGTGGTCTTCTCCTGGTAACAGCTAAGCGATCCCTGCTTTCCCGCATTGCTCCTTATTCGTTGTTTCCTTGTATAATTGATTCCTTGTATAAACTCTACACGCGCTTCACATCTTTAATTTGTTTTCGCGCAATAGTTCATTGTTTACACAACGTTCCTTTGCACTTCTCTGTTTTCTCTTCTTCACATGATTTCCATTGTTCCTTAATTCTTTCATGGAACCTGAAACTCATAGAAACAATATAAACCATAAAACCTAATGGTATTTAT
Source organism: Rheum nobile (assembly GCA_027886185.1). NCBI lineage: Eukaryota > Viridiplantae > Streptophyta > Magnoliopsida > Caryophyllales > Polygonaceae > Rheum > Rheum nobile. The sequence goes on from WOAB01000780.1 coordinate 1,553,336, forward strand.
CATCATCAAAACTAGAGGGAACGTCAAGGTTCCAACAATCTTCCCCTTTTTGGTGATGACAAACTCATTCAAAAATTGTTCGATCAAAACCAGAGAGTAATAAGCAAGTCAATATTTATCATCATGCATCTAAGATCAAGTGTTAAGCAAAATTTTATATCAAATGAATAATTACAGTTCATACCTTCAAGTTGTATCATCGTTTCCCCTCAGTACTAGCATCATTCAAAAATTCATAAAGAATTAGGAACAATAAGACTATTACCTCTTTTTACTAAGTTCATCGCACAATTTTCCACACTTCCCCCTTTTGGCATCATCAAAAGATCAAAAGTAATCAGTGGAACAACAATACTAATGCAGCAAATTAATAACGAAATAAGAGTTCATTAACCTAGCAGGGAGATGAGTACAAAAGATCATAAACAACTTAACAAACAACACAAAAAGATCAAAGAGCAGACAACTAAGCAAAATAACATAGAAAAGTCAATGAGAAGAGGGAATAACGGGCTATGATAAATAAGGGGTCCACTCAAGACTCAGAATCCTCCTTCTGGTCCTTGTCCTTGTTGAGGAAGTGTTCAAGAAGCAGCGACATAGTTTTCTTGATCTCACGCAACTCAGCCAGCATTTGGCTTTGCACAGAACTGCCTCTCGATGTTCCCTCACCAGTTTTGCGTTTGATCTCGGACGTGGGTAGAGTTCCCTTATCATCACCTTGATACTTCATCTTTTGAATATTCACCATGTCCAACTCAGTGGTCATGGGAACTTCACCTTTTGCCCAGTAAGCCCCTTCTTTCTGTAGGATGAGCTTAATCACGTTCGGGTAGGCTAAAGAGTGAGTCTTGGAAGTGCACTTCGACATGTGTAGCAGGATGACCTGGGAATATCAATCTTCTCTTTATGCCAAAACCTATCCAATAGCAGCAGATCGGTGGTAGTGATCGTGTTCCTCTTCTCTTGCCTAGAAACGACAACTTTCATAATGACTTGATGTGCTATTCGTTGAGGCAGAGTAAGAGTAGACACATGAGTAGCACCTGATTTGGATTTGAAGAGTTGTTGATCACTTGCCTCCTTCTCCTCTTTCTGAGCAGTTGTGATCTTGTCGCCAGGAATGTCAAAAAATCCATCAGTGGTGACACCCTACAAGCGAGCGACATTTGAGACGGTGAAAGACAAGTCCTCCCCAAATCCTGATGACGTTCCCACCATTGTTGAAGAAGAATTGAGTTGAAAGAAGTGCTAAAATTCGCAAACCTGATCGGAGTTGACCATGACGCGGTTGGAGAAGAGATGTTCCCATCCTTGGAACTTAAGCCTTTCCAGGACTTCCTCGAAACCATTTGCAATGAGAAAGTTCTATGGAATCATTAATTGTGGAAGGTTCTTCTTCCCCTCAGTGAAGTCGGGAACAGTGGATTGTTCCTCAATCTTTGCCTTCTTCTTCTCAACTTTCTTCGCCGATCTCAGTCTCGTCTTTAAAGTGTCAGGAGTTGTCTCACCGGCATCAGACCTGGTGGGGGTGGAGAACTCTGTGGACACATGCTTTTCCCTAGTGTACTACGCATCGAAATCCTCATCAACATCATCGGAGCCGATGGTGTGTTTGCGCTTCTTGCTTGCTACAACAGTTTCAAGTGGACGAGTTCCCAACTCTCTTTCCACTTTGGCCATGGCCTGGTCCTTGTCGGTAGCTTTGTCCTTGGGAGGAGAGTTGACCTCTTGATCAGTGGTGACAACCAGTTCCCAAGACGACACTGGAGATTTCTCCTTGGATGGTGACGTCGATGTTCCCTGAGGTTGTTCCTCTTGCGGCTTTTCTTCATGTAATTAGACAACGGAGGAGGCGGCTTCTTTTGCAATTTCCACCACGACGGCAGGTAATTATGGTGGCCTTCTTGGATGATGGAGTGAGAGCTACATGTTGTGCCTCAATGGCCTTCTTGAGAGAATCCAGCTCTACTTCGGACAGTTGAGAGACATCAATGGCGAGGATGGAGGTTGAGCTTGATATGGCCATTGGGTTGTGTTTGAGAGAGGGAGAGGTTGAGCTTGATATGGCCATTGGGTTGTGTTTGAGAGAGGGAGAGGTGGAGGTGATTAGGGTTTGTGGAGGCAGAGACCAAAGGGGAGTTGTGAGAGATTTAAGAGCGAGAGAGATTTGGGAGCAAGAGAGCAAGGTGGTTTAGGTTTAAGGAAAGGATAAATATTTATAGGAGGGTGAGGTAATTGGAAAAAGGTAATTATGGAAAATCAGGGGATACACTTACCAAAGATCTCGCATAAAAATCATGCAGACCTGCAACCGGATCTTTTCTCTCTCCTCTGTAACGTCTCTTTTTCTCTCTTTTTTTCAGTGAACTAGCCGTTCCTCTCTACAAACCAGTCAAATCAACATTCAATGTAATATTTCTCACTGAAGCAACGTTCACATGTAATTCTCCAACGTTACTCAAACGGTTCCCATTAATGATGTTCGTGTCTCTGTTCCCCATTAGGCAAAGCTCCATCAAGACGATTTCGAGATACTTGAGTGGATATAAAAGGCTAGTTTGGATATTTAATTGGGTGCAAAAAAAATCAAAGATATATCCAAATAAAAATAAGGTATGGAACAAAGATGATCCAGATAATTATACCCAGTAAAAATTAGTAAACAAAGAAGGGTTCATAGGGAACGACGTTTACCTGGATCATGGCTTAGGACGGCTTGGCAACCAATTATCATTTTGGCTTATAACGAGGGTGCAGATAATCAAATTGGTTGCATTGGCAAAAAATAAGATGTTATCATGTAAAGTTGAAGCACATATGATCAAGAATAGAAGTTGCAAGAGATTATGAAATCATGTAACACAAAACACATAGCAAGATTTAATAAACAAAATTTTTGCAATTAATAAGCTGCATAGAACATTTTCCCTGATTAAGATTGATCGATCTAGCCAATCATGGAGGGAATAGTGAACATGGAATTCCTCAATTTAGAGAGATCGTCCCAAGGAGCATTCGCAAATGCTCAAAGGATTTTCTATCCAATGCTTTGGTGAAGATATTAGCAACTTGATCTTCTGTCCTGCAATGATCCATTCTAATGAAATTTTTTTCAGCATTATCACGTAGAAAATGATGACGAATATCGATATACTTAGTACGTGAGTGATGAACAAGATTTTTGGAAATGTTGATAGCACTAGTTTTATCACACATAATGGGAACGGTGCCAAGAGACATACCAAAATCCTCCAATTGTTATTTGAGCCACAATACATGGGCACAACATGATGCGACAACTACATACTCAGCTTCAGCGGTGGAAAGGGCAACTGAGTTTTGCTTCTTTGATCCCCAAGAGACAAGGCATGGGCCAAGGAATTGTGTCATCCCTGATGTGCTTTTGCGATCCACCAAGTGTCCCACAAAATCAGCATCAGTGAAACCCACAAGTTCAAACCCACTTTTCCTTGGATACCAAAGGCTGAGATGATCGTTCCATTTCAAGTACCGCATGATACGTTTGACTTCAGTTAGGTGTGAGTCCTTAGGATTTGCCTGAAATCTAGCACAAAGACACAAACTAAACATGATATCTGGCCTACTTGTCGTTAGATAGAGTAATGAGCCAATCATTCCTCTATACATTATAGTATCCACATCTTTGTCATTCAAGTCTGCATCATCTTGATGTTTGAGTTCAACACAGCTTCTCTTGTTCCTACTATTTCTCATCATCTCTTATCTCTAAGGGCAATGCTTCCCCTAGAGTGTCGTTGAAGTGAGGTGAGGTGATCTTTATTTCCCGTCATATGGCATGAGCATGCGCTATCAATGAACCACATGTTGTTCCCCCTTACTTCATGTTGCATTTGGAAAGTTAGTGTTTAGCGACCTAGGCAAGCTTGCCTTTACCTGGTCGCTTAGAGACAAAGTGATATGCTCTAGGCTTAGCATATAACATGTCAGAAGATGCATCATAATCATTCAAATCAACATTGTTACTTCTACTATTCCTATGTTGAGTGTGCTTTTCAGTTAACTTCTTTTTCTTAGCATAGTTTCTCACAACATGACCATTGTTCCCACAATGCCAACATATCTTGTAATAATCCCCCAAGGTATACTTACGGTTGGGAACAGCGACCCTACGTTGTTTGGCTCTACCTGAGTCAGGTGTACTAGGTAGGTTTCCCTGGGATTGTATGAGATACATCTTATAGGCAGGTTGGCCTATGTATCAGGATTGGTTTGCATTCAACACATTCTCCAGAGTTTTCACACGCTCCTCTAGATAAAGGTTCCTATCCTTGGTGCTCTGGAGGTCCCTATCCTTCAACTCTCTAAGCTCAGGTATGGTTAACTCATACTCCTACTCTCTTGTTTTTCACCTTTGTACCCAATGCCATACTTGGACTCAATAAAGGTAATTTCTTCCTCCTTAAGCTTCTGCTCAACTAGAATAGAGTGGATTTTGTTAATCTGAGCTTTCATCTGAGACAGTTCCCTTTCTGTCTTAGAGGTTTCAAGTTCACTGCGAGTAGCATCACATTTATCACGGGGAACAACAGAGGAACTAGCAATTCTAGATAGAGATTCATTTAATTCAATGCATATATCTTCAACAACACTCAAATCATTTTGAGTTTTAAGATTCTCATTATACATGCTTTTAATAAAAGAAATCAAGGACTTTTTATCATAATTGACAAGAGATTCAAAGAAAGTTTCAGGATCCACCTCTTGTTCTTCGCTTGATGACTTCAGAGTCATTGCACACATTTTGTTATTACCTCATGCCTCTGGCTCATCACCATCAGAGTTGGCACAATCATCATCCCAGACAACAACGAAAGCTTTCTTCTTGTCGTTCCCAGTATTGTCACCATTGGTGTTGACTGAGTTGTTCCCCTTGGGACACTTGTTAGCATAGTGACCCTTGTCCTTGCAGTTGTAGCATGTAACATCATTGATATCACGTTTCTCACCATTGTTCCCATCATTCCTGAATGATCTACCCTTGCGATAGAGAGATCGCATGGCCTTTGTGAGAAGAGTAGTGTCTAGATCTACACCATCCAAGTTGTCATCTTTGTTGCTTTCAATCATCTCAATATATTTTTCAACCATCAAGGCTATCCCTATAGGTTTAACATATTTGTCTTCCTCATCATACTTCTTGATCTTTCCAAACACTTCATGAAGTGTAAGAGAAAGAGTAGAGGGATTTTTCTTCAGAATGGCTTTGGTCATCTTATGCCTTGGAAAAAGTCCATCAATAATGATAAGAACTTTCTCCTTAGGAATAATTTCTTCATCTTTGACCTCATGAGAAGTAAGTCGAGCGATGATTTCCTCAAATCTGGATTGGTATAAGGAAACAGTCTCACCGTCGATCATGGAGAAGTTGTAGAAGTCTTTCTTAGCTTGAAAGTGATCGATCTCTCTAAGATCGGAACTTCCCATGTACATTTGCTCCAAAGCAGCTCACATGTCTTTAGCGGTTGCACATGACTGTAACTTAGAAGCATTTTCAGCATTGAGGGCGTTGTTGATGAACATGCGAGCCTTTGAGTTTGTCTTCATGATTCTGAACTCATCTTGACTCCTAGGTGTTGTTCCTTTAAGCATTGCTTCAGCAACCTTCTCATCACCAACTTCAATGACTCTTCAACATTGGTATTCATTACTCTTCATCCAGTCAGTGAAGAGGTCCTTCTAGTGTTGAAACTTTCCATCGATGGGCAGGAACGATGGTTTGTTGTTCCCAATCCCGACTTCATGAGTTGACGACATTGTTACATGTGAATCTAAAAAGAACACACAATCTAGAGTGAACCTGCTCTGATACTAATTGTTGAATCGATGTGTGTTAGACAGGGAACTGTGATACTTTTCCCTGGGCAGCAGAAATAATATAGATTCAAAGAGTAACATCAAGACAATTCCTTTATATAGGAAACTCAATCAACCAACTAGTTGAAAAGAGAAAAACATCTACCTCTAGGTGTTACTCTAGGAGGATTTCAAACTGTATACTTGTATTATTAACAAGTTGTACAATCTCACAAGCCTTCTCTCCACCTATTCTCATACAGATCCTAGGCTTCTAAACCTTGAGTGTAATCAACTCACAATAAGACAAAAACACAAGAAAACCCTAAGCAAGAACTAAACTCGTACCTTGCCTTTGGATCTTCTTATCTCAACTCGTAATATGCTCTGTTGTGATAGCTGAGATACATTTCCCCAAGGTATGCTCATCTATTTATAGTGTTAGCAAACATCTCTTACCAAATTACCAAATAATTAGCAACCCGCTATATAAGGTAACAATGAAAGATCTCTTCCTAAACTAAACATTCTAGCCTGAAAACGCATAGTTTCCTTATACAAAGTTTCCTAAGACACACTAATTAAGACTTCTCTCTTCAAGTAGATCTTCAAATCTTGTTTTCATAAATAGTGGTCTTCTCCTGGTAGCAGCTAAGCGATCCCTGGTTTCCTGCATTGTTCCTTATCCGTTGTTTCCTTGTATAATTGTTTCCTTGTATAAACTCTATGCACGCTTCACATCTTCAATTTGTTTTCGCGTAACAGTTCATTGTTTACACAACGTTCCTCTGCACTCCTCTGTTTTCTCTTCTTCACATGATTTTCATTGTTCCCTAATTCTTTTAATGGAACATGAAACTCATAGAAATAATATAAACAATAAAACCTAATAGTGTTTATCATCATCAAAATCAGAGAGAACATCAAGGCTCTAACAATAAGTTACTTAACGTATGCCTTTAAGACATATATTAGAAAACACGTATATATAAACATGCACACATATTTATTTCTATTTTCTATAGGTATAACATTAGCACGTTACTTGAGTTCACGTTCACTTTTTATCACACTAAATTACATTAAGCCCAGACACATAAACTTTCTCAAATCATAGTCTACTCCAATGATTTATCAACTATCAAGTTTTCTTAACTTAGTTGGTAAACCTAACATCTCATAATCAAGAGATCTATTTCTTATCTAGTGTTGTAACTCTCCAAGTACCTCTTTTGGGAGGAAAACAGATTCATAAAGAAAATAAGTTATTGAAAAGATATTAGGGTCGTGAAAGAATGAGTTATGGAGGAGGTTTATTTCATACTTGGGCTTGTGACTTGATCCATAGATGTTTGATTGGGCTTTGGGCGTCTACAAGAACAAAAAAGCCCGCCTTAAACCCTAACTTTATAAAATCCATCATATTGAATCCTAATTGCTTCCTCCATCAAATCTTTCTCGCTCTCCTAGGGTTCCCGGTTTTGCCGAGTGCAGGTGAGACACAGTTGCTCAGCAGCACAACGCCGCCGCCACCATGGGTCGTATGCACAGTAGAGGGTCTCTATCTCCTTCTTCCTTCTGTGACAAATTATCTATGTGTTGATTTCTCAGTTTGAAATTTGGATTACAGAAAAGGTATATCGGCATCTGCCCTTCCATACAAGCGCACCCCGCCTAGTTGGCTGAAGACCTCATCTCAAGATGTGAGATTCAGTTTCGATCCGTTTTCTGAAAACTTGGTATCCCCATTTTCTCGTGTACCAACAAAAAAGATTAACTTTTTTTGTGTGGAATTTTGAAGGTTGAGGATAACATTTGCAAATTCGCCAAGAAGGGGCTTACTCCGTCCCAGATTGGTGTGATTCTGAGGGACTCTCATGGTATTGCTCAGGTCGGGAGCGTTACTGGTAGCAAGATCCTCCGCATTCTCAAGGCACATGGTTTGTTCTTTCACCCCTTTTGTAATGATGGATTGATTGTCTGTTTATGATTAGATTGTGAAGCTTGTAGTGGAATTTGAATGGGCTTGGTATCTAAGCTTGTTCCTGGACAACTTTATAATAGTCAAGTGAATGTAGACGAGATCAAGGTGAATGTGTTTTTTTTTTATGCTTAGTTGTGTATTTGGTATTCATGTTCTTGGTTCAGCCTGTTACATGATGTTCAGAAAACAATTGTGTAGAGTTAAAGCCTATGGTAATCGATGTAATGTTTTTTTTTGTTGATAGTACATTGACTTCTGGGTTCCTATATAATAGTATGATCCTACAACGTTTATGTTCTTTGCGTTATTGTTTATGTAGAGGATTACTTTCCCGTCTTTCGTCTTTATACTTCCAAATTCCAATTGATCACTTGTAATCTTTTGATGATGTTGTTTGATTGAACAAGCCTGTTAATGCCTTCAACCTTGTCTTTTATTATGATGTGATGCTGTTCAACATTGATTCCCGTCTCCATTTTTCTCCGTTACATTTTGAAAGTGTTGGATTTCTGCTTGCTCTAGAGAAGTAGCATTTGCCTTGTCCCATGTTATTATCTATGTTGACCCATTCTTCTACCTAATTATAAGAAACATATGCTCCAATCGGGTTATAAATTTGCTGCCTCCATGTTCAAGGTCTTGCACCCGAAATTCCTGAGGACTTGTACCACCTAATCAAGAAGGCCGTTGCCATCCGCAAGCATTTGGAGAGGAACAGGAAGGACAAGGACTCCAAATTCAGGTTGATTTTGGTTGAAAGCAGGATCCACCGCCTTGCCCGCTACTACAAGAAGACAAAGAAGCTCCCACCAGTTTGGAAATAGTACGCCTTCTTTTTCGTCTTATTCCTGTTGGGTGATTGTTTTTCAATTTGATGATTCATTGTTGTCCATGCCTTCTAACAATATGTGTGGGATTTGTGTGCAGCGAGTCCACAACTGCTAGCACTCTCGTGGCTTAAGAAGACAGCTGATGACTTCTTCCATAATTGAGCAGATTTAGTTTTATATGCCTGAGTACTGTGTTGAACGATCATTTCATTATCAATTGAAAATTTTGGTTTTGTTTTTGGACTAAGAGCTTTTGAATTGGACGTTTGTCTTGAATGCAGCTAGTTGTCTTATTTTGCTTCTATGTTCGACATTTTGTTGGTTCGATTTGAAGTTTTTTCTCCGAGATTCAGTTAAAGTGAACTAGGGTGTACTATAAGTGTGCGCATAAGCATGCTCATATGAAATTGACGGTGAGCAGTATCACAAAATCGACAGATGAAGGTAGTAAAACAACAAAGAGGGTAACTAATTATCTGTGGTGAGCAGTATCACAAAATCGACAGATGAAGGTAGTAAAACAACAAAGAGGGTAACTAATTATCTGTGTGGTTTGTATTCTACCATACCCTGAAACTATAATGCTTGGTAAGATGATGGAATAGATAGAGGCCTCAATAGTCAATACCAACCAAGAATATGTTAGAAAAGTAGGTACGAAAGAAACTTAGACGGCTCTTGACCAACAAAAACAAACAAAAAAAAAGAACTTAGAAGGCTACAATTAACTTCTGTTTGTTATAAGATGAAGATTAAGGTGAATTATTCACCTTTTACTGTACATTTGGCCTATATGGCCTTTTGTAATTGCGGCCTTTACGGCCCTTAAGAGTCCGAAGATTTATTGACTTTAGCCTTTTGTCCGATAAGCCAAAATTTTGGCTATAAAAACAGATGTAATATTATGTAAAAATCATCCATAAATTGAATGAAGTTTTCTTCAGTTTGTTCAAAATCTCACAACACGTTATCAGTACGAGAGTATCAAAATACCAACTGAGTTAGGCAAGATCATCAAGGTATAAGTTATATCCTTTTTCATTTTCTCTAACCAAATGGTTTAAGGAAATCATGTCGTATGAAAAGTATGCTCTGTAGTTGCCCAAAATTGGAATCTTCTACATCAGAAACTCATAAAAACGCTTGAATTTCTTCTACCATTTTGTGGTTCGATGATACGAGAGCAAGCATCAAATTGTTTTCCACAAAAAGAAAAAAATTCAAACAAACACCTCGGTATTTTATTAGATCCGAATGGATATCACAACAAAATCGAGTTTTACATCCCAAATCAAAATATAAACTCCTAGTTTATACAAGATCTAAGCTAAAACCGATTTTACACACCTCATTGCCGGATCTTTTCAAAACGCCTAAAAATCGAGGCTTTTCTTGCGGTGTTCTTCAATATCCTTCGCGCATAACCCGTAGAAACTCTCGGATCATTATAAGAAGAATTATGTAGATAAGTATGGTGCAAATGGTGATCTCGATTATAACCCGATCGAAAGGAGACATGGCGGTCGGAGAAGGAGGAAGAGATGAAGATGTTAAGAGGATAAGGATGAAAAATTTAGTGGTAGATATTTTATTTTATTTTTTATAAAGTAATAATTCGAGAATCCAGAACAATCAAACCTGGAAAACTCGAGAGGCCGAGCAAACGGCGTCGGACCACCCGACAAAGCAATCAACCAAACGAACAAACAACAAGACACAACACAAAAAAAAAACAGACACAACAGAAAACGAAATACAGACACAACTGAGCAAGCAGACCTACAAGGCTAATCAGCGAGAAAGTCTTCAAACAGGGGTTGGAAATCACCAACAAGTCATTTGAAGCAGGCGGAAAGAAGAAACAAGATACAATCTGGAGGCAAATCGTCAATAGAAACCATCAGGGATCACACGATCACTATCTTGTCTCGAACCGAAACAACATTCTCAAATCAACCCAAAAGGAGAACCTGCAACAGCACACACAAGGAGAAAGGCGGGGGACAGTGAAAGAAAACGCTAGGCGGGGGACCGAGGAGGGAGGAGGTCGGCGGAGAAGGAGGAGGAGGGAAAAGGAAGAAAACAAAGGGGAGGGGCGGCGACGACCAGAGAGGGAGGCCAAAGAGGAGGAAGGCGACGGCGGCGGCCAGGGAGGGAGGGAAGAAAGGAAGAAGGCGGCGGCGAGGTGGCGGAGCTCTTCTGGGAGCAAGAGAAATATAAACTCCTAGTTTATACAAGATCTAAGCTAAAACCGATTTTACACACCTCATTGCCGGATCTTTTCAAAACGCCTAAAAATCGAGGCTTGATTTTAGTGGTAGATATTTAATGGTGGTAAAGGGGTAATAGTAAAGGAATAAAAGAATAGAAGAAATGGAAGAAGTGTTAGGTTACCTATAAGAAATTATTACCATTCTTTCCACAAGATTTACAAAGGCTTGATTTTCCTCCATTGAAAGCCCAAAACAATTCTTCTTCTTGAAAGCAAACTTTCTTCTCGCAAGGTGTAACAGTTTAAAAGCTTTCACAATGAAATAGAACTTCCATGGTTTAATATGAATATCACTTGTCTTGCATGTCCACTTTACGTGGAAAATGAATTTCAAAGGCCATTTGACAAAACCAATCCTACAAGCAAAATCATGCTTTTTTGCTTCTTTTTTTATCATCATGTCTAATCACTATCCATCTACTATTCATAGAAATGACAATATATATATGCCATCATGACTTTACATATATTAAATGGTTACTTTTCTTGTCATCCAAATTGTACACTTCATCCAAGCATATGTACGTTACTTTTCATATTTACATACATATAAGCATGAACACATGATATTTCATGCATGTGATATTTAATTTAAATTCAATATAGGAAAGTTACATATAGTGTTAGCATATAATTATGTACATATTTAAATATTAAAGTTTTGTTAACTTAAATAATAATTAACATAAGTGTTAAATTTTGTAGTTAATCCAATGGCAAATATTGCAAAGCGAGAGTTTGATATTCTCGACTTATTCGGCCAAAGATATCTGGAATGGAGGAGGGTTGATGCAATGGCGCACCTCCAAGCTAATGGCCTACAAGAGACAATCAAAGAAACTGAAATTACTTCCCCGCAAGATAAGGCTAAGGCGATTATCTTTCTTCGCCATCATATTCATGAAAGCCTGAAATCTAAGTATCTGTTGGTGGAAGATCCTAAAGAATTATGGGAAAGCTTGGAGCAAAGGTATGGCCATCAACAGAAGGTCATGCTCCCAAAATCCATATATGACTCGATGAATTTAAGGTTTCAAGACTTTAAATCAGTCAATGACTATAATTCTGCTTTGTTCCGTATAACATATCAGCTACGCTTGTGTGGGCAAATAGTCACTGAAGAGAACATGTTGGATAAAACTTATTCGACCATGCATGCTTCCAATGTATTGTTACAACAACAATACAGGGAAATCAACTTTAAAAAGTATTCTGATCTGATATCAGTATTACTTGTGGCTGAGTAGAAAAATGAACTCCTCGTGAAAAACCACAACATGAGGCCAACATGTGTTGCACCGTACCATGAAACAAATGCAACACATGGAGTGTTTCCAGGTCCTTATGCCGCTCAGAAAGATGGTAGCGGGCATAAAGCTAATCACGGACACGATGGTGGTCGTGGCCGTGGTCGAGGCCGTGGTCGTGGCAGAGGTCGTGGTCGCGGTCGTGGACGTGGACGTGGTAGAGGTACGGGTAATTACCAAAGACAACATGCTCATGAAGCATCCTCTTATAGGGGGAATGAGAACCAAATGGTCCTACAAGGCCTTCCCAAAAATCCAAATCTGTGTGCTACAGATGTGGCGTGGTAGGTCACTGGGCAAAGGTTTGTCGAACAGCCAAACGCTTGGTTGATTTGTACCAGGATTCTCAAAAGAATAAGGGGAAGAACGTGGAGACTCATTTTGTTGACGATACCTCCCCTATACCCAACCTAGACGTCTCTAATTTCATCATAGATGATGAATTTGGGATCAATGAGAATATCAACTAAATACTAGTAGTTATCTTTTAATGTAATATATTGTAAGATATTGTGGTGTGTTGTTTTTCCTTATCATCAGACATGTATCATCTAGCTACCATGTTGTGTCATAAATAAATTTGTCGTTATGTCTGTAATCATATTTTTTTTTATTTTGAAGATATGGATATAATCAAAGATGTATCAAGTGGCAAGGATCAATGTCTAGTGGGCAGCGCCACTACGCACACCATCTTAAGAAATAAAGAATACTTTACACATTTGACATTACTTGAAGCAAATGTCAATACAATTTCAGGTGTGACGAAACTTAGTGAAGGCTCTAGAAGAGCTTGTGTTTTGCTCCCTAAAGGAACAAAGTTATTAATAAATGACGCATTATATTCGAGTAAATCTCGAAGAAACTTATTGAGTTTCAAAGATCTGCGTCAAAATGGGTTTCATATAGAAACTGTGAATGAAAATGATAAAGAGTATTTGTGCATCACAAAAGAAATATATGGCAAGAAACATGTCCTAGAAAAATTGCCAGCCCATTTTACTGGACTTTATCATACATATATAAGTCCGATAGAAACACATGTAACATCTGATAAGAAATCAAATGACAAAAAGATGTTTACATTATGGCATGACTGATTGGGTCATCCAAGAAATGGGATGATGCATAAAATAATTGAGAGCTCAATTGGACATTCACTAAAGAATGTGAAAGTCCTCAAAACAAATGATTTCAACTGTAGCGGTTGTTCACTAGGTAAATTAATCACCAGACCTTCTAAGAATAAGATTTGAACTGAGAACCCAACGTTCTTAGAACGAATACAAGGTGATATTTGTGGACCGATAGTTCCACCATGTAGACCATTTCGATACTTTATGGTGTTGATTGATGCATCAACACAGTGGTCACATGTAATCCTCTTATCAACAAGAAATACATCTTTTGCTAAACTCTTGGCCCAAATAATCAGACTACGAGCTCAATTTCCGGATTATACAATTAAAAGAATTCGGCTTGATAATGCAGGAGAATTTACATCTCAAGCATTCAATGATTAATGTATGTCAATTGGGATTATAATTGAACATCCAGTGGCTCATGTTCACACATAAAATGGTCTTGCTGAATATCTAATTAAGCCATTACAACTAATAGCCAGACCATTGTTAATGAAGTCCAAACTGCCATCATCTGCTTGGGGACATGCGATATTACATGCAGCTACCTTACTTCGACTAAGGCCAACTGCATATCATAAATATTTCCCATCACAATTAGTGACTGGTAAAGAACCAGATATATCTCACTTAAGAGTCTTTGGATGTGCAGTTTATGTTCCTATTGCTCCACCACAACGCACAAAAATGGGTCCACAAAGGAGATTGAGAATTTATGTAGGTTATGAATCCCGATCAATTATTAAGTACCTTGAACCAAAAACATGCGACCTATTTACGGCAAGATTTGATGATTGTCATTTTAATGAAAATGAATTTTCAAATCTTGGTGGAGAAAGAAATAAGGAAATTACGGGGAATGCTCCATTACTATCTCATCTTGATCCATGAACAAAAACGTGTGAACACGAAGTATAGAAAATTATACACTTGCAGAGTATAGCAAATCAATTGCCTGATTCATTTACAGACATGAAGAAAGTGACAAAATCACATGTGCCTGTTGTAAATGCCCCTGAAAGAATAGAAATTCCCACAGAGCAATTAGGCAAGTCTCCTATAGATGAGCTTACAGTATGCCGCAAACGTGGTAGACCACTTGGTTCTAAAGACCTAAAACCAAGAAAAACTAGGCAGCATAACAACACAATAGATTATGCACCAATTGCTCGTTCAGGGAGAGAACGAGACAAAAATGAACATGACAAAGATACCCCTGAGAATCTGGAAGGTCCAGATGAAACCATTCCAGATAATGATAAGAATGTTGACAATTATGAAATCTCAATCAATTATGTTTCCACTACAACACAGTGGAATAGAAAAGAAATTATTGTTGATGAGATATTTGCATACTTTGTCGCCACCAAAATAGTAATAGATAATGATGATATTGCGCCACAAACTATTGATGAGTGTCGTCATAGACACGACTGGCCAAAATGGAGAGAGGCAATCCAGACTGAATTAAAATCGCTTGAAAAGCATGAAGTTTTTGGTCGTATAATACCCATACCAATGGGTATAAAACCAGTAGGCTATAAATGGGTATTTGTACGAAATCGAAATGAGAAAAATGAGATAGTGAGATACAAGGCAAGACTTATAGCTCAAGGATTTTCTCAAATGCCCGGGATAGATTACGAACAAACATATTCTCCTGTAGTTGATGCAACTACATTAAGATTTTTAATTAGCCTAGCTGTTTCAGAGGAACTACAAATGCGACTTATGGATGTCGTAACAACATATTTATATGGATCACTATGATATCTATATGAAAGTTCCTGAAGGACTGAAACTACCAGAAAAGCATAAAGCAAAACCCCGAGAAATGCTTTCTATAAAGTTGCAAAGATCATTATATGGTCTAAAGCAGTCTGGAAGAATGTGGTACAACCGACTTAGTGAATATCTCATTAAAAAAGGTTACAAGAATGATACCATTTGTCCATGTGTTTTCATTAAGCAATCCAAATATGGGTTTGCTATTATTGCAGTATATGTTGGTTATTTGAACATTATCGGTACGACCAATGTTCTAAAAATCCTCGCCTAGATCCGCCTAGGCGAGAAAAATCCTCAAATGTTGTGGAAGTTGCAACATCTTAGAAGATGACGGATGCATTAACATAATTTTGGGTTAGACTTTGTACAATAAGGCCCATAATATAATTTCAAATCTCATCCCAACATAGTTTTATAAAGATTAATGGATTTGGGAGAACATAATCAAATAATCACATGGATCATGCATTAATTTTTAGTCCGCCTAGGCACTAGCCCCCCCCCCCCCCCCCCCCCCCTCATCGCCCAGCTCCCGCCTAGCGACTTTTAGAACATTGGGTACGACCGATGAACTTGAAATGCTGAAAAATATTTGATGAAAGAATTTGAAATGAAGGATCTAGGAAGGACCAAATTTTGTCTCGGTCTACAAATTGAGCATTTGGATGATGGAATTTTCAGCCATCAAACAAATTATACCGAGAAAATTTTGAAAAGGTTCTACATGGACAAAGCACATCCATTAAGTTCACCTATGATAGTTCTCTCTCTTAGTACGCAGGATGATCAATTCCGACCTCGAGAAGAAGATGAAGAAGTACTTGGTCCCGAAGTCCCGTATTTGAGTGCGATTGGTGCATTAATGTATCTCGCAAACAATACGAGACCATATATTGCTTTTGTTGTAAGCTTGTTATCAAGATACAGTTCACAACCAACAAGGCAACACTGGAATGGAGTTAAACATGTGTTCCGATACTTACGAGGTACTCTTGACCTTGGATTGTTTTATCGTAAATATGCAAATGCTACTCTTGTTGGATATGCGGAATGCAGGATATTTATCAGATCCCCACAAAGCAAAATCTCAAAAAGGCTATGTATTCACATATGGAGACACATCGATCTCTTGGAAGTCAACGAAGCAAACACTTAAGGCTACATCCTCAAATCACGCAAAACTCATTGCTCTTTATGAAACTGGAAGAGAATGTGTCTGGTTGAGGTCGATGATTGGATATATACAAATAGAATGCAAACTTAAAGCAATCACTGATAGTCCAACCAAGATATATGAAGACAACTCAGCATGCATCACACAAATAAAGTAAGGCTATATCAAGGGTGATCGTACCAAGCACATTTCACCAAAACTATTCTCAACCCGTGATCTAGAGAAAGAAGGCAAAATTGATGTCCAACAAATCCGATCATGTGACAATCCTGCTGATTTGTTCACAAAAGCATTACATCCCAAGAAGTTTGAAGAACTTGTGTTTAAGATCGGAATGCACAGTTTTCGAGAAGTATGTTCATCAAAAGCCTTGATTTGAATTGGTTGGTTTGTCTTCTCTCACTTCAAATTTCTTGGACTCCCTAAGGCTTGATAAGGGGCAAAATATTGATTTTGGAAAGCTAACAAGCGATTCAAATCTTTCGGTGTTGCCACTTGATCGTTCCTTGGAGAAACCAGTTTCTGCGACAATAGTTCCCTGAGAAGGTTCCGACACCAACATTCGAAATCAATAACTTAGTGATCAATGGCAACAATTCCTGAGATGACAGCCAAGTTCCAAAAGCTTGACAAGTTTGAAGGGGTGGACTTTTGACGTTGGCAAAAGAAGATGCACTTTGTCTTGACCACCCTCAAGGTGGTGTATGTCCTCTCATCTCCTATTCCCGAAGTGGACGATGATGAACCGCTGGATGACGTGAGGCGTAGGAGCAAATGGAAGAATGACGATTATATTTGTCGAGGCCACATCTTAAATGGTATGTCCGACTCTCTTTTTGATGTGTACTAAAATGTCGAATCCGCTAAGGAACTTTGTGACTCTTTGGAGTCCAAGTACATGGCTGAAGACGCTTCGAGCGCGAAGTTCCTTGTAAGCAATTTTAATGACTATAAAATGCTTGATTCTCGGCTGGTAATGGAGCAATTCCATGAAATACTACGTATCTTGGGGCAGTTTGCCCAACACGGCTTGAAGATGGACGAGTCCATCTCGGTGTCAAGTGTAATTGACAAGTCACTACCATCGTGGAAAGACTTCAAGCACATGCTGAAGCACAAGAAAGAAAATGTTTTTTCTTGCGGAGTTAGGAATCCATTTGCGTATTGAAGAAGGTCTTCATGCGCAAGAGAAGGATAAGGAGAAGGAGACTTTAGGTTCTTCCGTGTTAACATGATGGAAGAAGGTTCTCATAAAGGGAACTAGAACAAGGGCAAGAAAAGGCCGTTTAACAACACTCACAATGGTCCCAACAAGAAACGTTCCCCCACAGGGATTGATTGTTAGAATTGTGGCAAGCGGGAACATTTCAAAAGAGATTTTCATGCTGGAAAGGAGAAGAAGGGAAACGCTTCCAACCATTCTGCTCAAGGGTCCAAGGACCAGGGGCAGAAGTCTCATCAAGGTCAGAAAGGAATTGTTTCCTCGGAGGAAATTGTTCCAAGTTTAGTAATATTTTCTGGTTTGGATTATGTTCCTATATTAATATTTCTGAAGCTTTCTTTGTGCAGGATGATGAGATTGCATGGTGGGTTAACTCGGGTGCTACTGCTCACGTGAGTAGGGACAGAACTATGTTCAAGTCATTTGTTCCCGTGAATGATGGATGTGTCCTTCACATGGGAACGAGTCAACTGCCCCTATACTAGGCCAAGGCCAAGTGGAGTTGGAGTTTTCATATGGGAAGATTTTAATTCTTAAGAATGTGTTGTATGTTCCGAAAATTAGGAAACATTTAGTCTCTGGTACTATCCTTAACAAGTTAGGTTTTCGGCAAGTGTTTAAAGCCGATAATTTTATATTATCGAAAGGTGGTTTGTTTATTGGACATGGTTATCTATGTAATGGCATGTTTAACCTCAATATTAGTAAAGTTGTAACTTTTGTTTACATGACTTGTGCACAAGGCTCTGTTACCTCAAGGGAATCTGTTCCCTCAGAGGAAACTGTTTCTTCTCTATGGCATGCACGTCTTGGACATGTTCATTATCAGCGTATGCATGATATGTCTAAAAATGGCTTAATTCCACCATTTGATATGAATATAGAGAAGTGTATAACATGTATGCTTACTAAGATAACTAGACAACCTTTTCCTGGGGTACAAAGGGATTGTTCCGTGCTTGAGTTAATACATAGTGATTTATGTGATTTTCATGCTTCTCTGTCCTTGGGGAATAAGAAATATGTGGTGACATACATTGATGATTATTCTCAATATTGTTATGTATTTTTACTGCATGCTAAGGATGAGGCCCTTGGTAAATTCAAAATTTACAAGAACGAAGTTGAACTTCAAAAGGGAACTATGATCAAAAGGTTACGCACTGATAGAGGTGGTGAATACTTTGACCCAGATTACTTCCAATCTGAAGGTATCATTCATGAAACCACATCTCCCTATACACCACAACAAAATGGTGTGTCGGAGAGGAAAAATCGAGTTTTAAAGGAAATGGTTAATTCCATGCTTTCCTACTCAGGGTTGAATGATGGATTTTGGGGAGAAGCCATGCTTATGACTTGTTACTTGTTGAATAGAGTTCCTAACAAGAGGAACAAAACTACTCCATATGAACTTTGGCTCAAAAGGAAACCCAATATAAATTATATTCGGGTTTGGGGTTGTAGGGTGGTAGTAAGACTACCAGACCCTAAGCATAAGACTTTGGGTGAAAAAGGCGTTGAATGTATATTCATTGGATATGCCGAGCATTCCAAGGCATATAGGTTCTATGTTATTGAACCAAATAAATCTATTTCGGTTCAAACCATTATAGAGTCAAGATATGTCATCTTTGATGAAAGACGGTTTTCATCAACACCTGTACCAAAGGACTTGGTTCCTAGATCTAGTGTAGATCAGGAGGCTTGTGTTCCTCCATGGGTATCATTACCCCAAGGGGAACAAATGTCTGAAATCAGAAGGAGTACACGAGTAAGGAAGGAAAAATGCGTTGGTCCTGATTTCCAAGTTTACTTGGTTGAGGGAACAAGGGATGAGATTGGTTCACAATATTTGTATTGTTATAATATTGAGAATGACCCAAGAAACTTTGTTGAGGCAATGAAGTCACATGATGTGTTCTTTTAGAAGGAGGCCATAAATGATGAGATGGATTCCATCATGGGTAACAATACCTGGGTCTTAGCTGATCTTCCCCCTGGTTGTAAACCTTTGGGAATTAAGTGGATCTTCAAGAAGAAGATGAAAGTAGATGGAACCATAGACAAGTTTAAGGCTCGATTGGTTGTCCAAGGCTTTAGACAAAAGTATGAAACCGGCTACTTTGATACTTATGCACCGGTTAATCGAATATCCACCATTAGATTGTTGATTGCCCTAGCGGTTATTCACAAGTTGGTTATACACCAAATAGACGTTAAAACAGCGTTCCTAAATGGGGATTTAGAGGAGGAAGTTTATATGAAACAACATGAAGGGTTTGTAATGCCTAAACAAGAGCATAAGGTGTGCAAATTGATCAAGTCCTTGTATGGGCTGAAGCAAGCACCGAAGCAATGACATCAAAAGTTTGATGAGGTTGTGTTGTCCAATGGATTTAACTTAAATCATTCGGACAAGTACGTGTATAGCAAATTTGATAATTATGGAAATGGAGTTATAATTTGCTTATACGTGGATGACATGTTGATCTTTGGTACAGATCAAGGGAAAGTAGACATTGCAAAGGAATTTTTGTCATCACAATTCTCTATGAAGGACATGGGGGAGGCCGATGTTATCCTTGGGATTAGGATAAAAAGGGAAGAGGGAGGTTTGACATTAACACAATCTCATTATATTGAGAAAGTGTTGAAGAAGTTCAATTATGATGAGTGTAATCCAGTTTGCACTCCATATGATCCCTCTGCACGATTAATCCCTCACAAGGGAACTTCTGTGTCACAACTTGAGTACTCAAGGGTTATTGGGTGCTTGATGTATTCCATGACAAGTACAAGACCTGACATTGTAATTGCAGTGGGAAAACATAACTGATACACTAGTAATCCTGGTGTGATTCATTGGCAAGCGGTCCATAGAGTATGTCAGTACCTGAAGGGGACCATAAACTTTGGTCTTACGTACTTTGGTTCCTCCTCGGTGTTAGAGGGGTATTCGGATGCAAGTTGGATAACGAATAAAGAGGATCATTCTTCTACTAATGGATGGATATTTATACTTGGTGGGGGTGCCATTTCATGGGCTTCCAAGAAACAAACTTGCATCACGAGTTCTGATGGAATCGGAGTTTGTTGCCTTAGCGGCTGTTGGGAAAGAAGCGGAATGGCTAAGGAATTTGGTTTATGAAATTCCTGAGTGGGAGAAACCAATTTCACCCATATCAATCCATTGTGATAGCGTTGTACCTTTGGCTAAGGCATATAGCCATGTATACAATGGGAAATCACGCCACTTGGTGTGAGGCATAGTGCGGTAAGAGAGCTCATTACGCATGGGGTGATTTCGGTGGATTTTGTTAGGTCTTAACAAAATTTAGTTGACCACTTGACGAAGGGGTTAGCGAGAGACTTGGTCTCCAAGTTGGCTAAGGGGATAGGATTAAGACCCATATAGTCTTCTAGTGGTGAGACACCCGATTCCTACCTAACTAGCATTAGGGACAAATTCAACGTGGAAAGCACACACCTAGAAACTGAAGAGCACAAAAGAACAATCTCCAAGTGTGTGCTCAGTTCCTACAAGAGGGAGGTTGAAGACAAAGTCTTCTTAATAGTTCCTTTGAAAAAGTGCAAATTGTAGGTGCACGATTGGGTAACGTTACCCTAAAGGGGTCTACCTACGTAGGCGTGAAGTTTGGCCACTTCATGAAGTTTCGGGTTGGCTTCAGATACGCTTATGAATGGATAAGGACTTAGGGCCGTAAAAGAGTCAAGTTAGACTTTAAGAGTTGTAAAGTAACTTGTGTGTGTGTTATATTCAAGCACCCAAGATGGGTTGATTGGTTCAATCCTTTGGACACCATGATTTTCGGGTGTTTGGAATGTGTAATTACACTAAGCGGAAATTCAATCCTTGTGATATTTTCGTTTATGCACGAGTTGGGATAAAGGCTTACTTATTTTGTGAATCAAGGATTACACTAAAATGGGGGCAATAATAAGATATTATTACTGGTACAGCAAGTTCCCTTGAAGGGAACTTTGCTGGTTTGTTCCTTATTAGGGATTTGTTCCCTATGAGGAAACTGTACAGTTGGCCGGTTGATTTGAGCACATTAAGCACGTGGCTAAATTACAGCGTATCTTGGAACGTACTTGTAACTGCAATCACGACTGCAGTGGTAACTTCTATTATAACTGCCATAACTTGTGTAACTACCTTGTAACCGTCGGTAACCACAGGTTTCAGTTCCTACAAAAGGTAACTACCTCTGGAGCGGTTGTAACCGCTTGGTAACCGCCATAACTGCCTGGTAACTTCTTGTAAACTGATTTGGAAGTTCCCTAAATCATATATAAAGGGTTCTAGGGCGTTAGTGTTGAGATGGTTGAAATTGATCTCACTTAAGATCAAACCATACAAAGCTTAAAGTCCGAAAACACATTATCTAAAGTTCAATTCTCATCAAAAGCCTTGATTTGAATTGGTTGGTTTGTCTTATCTCACTTCAAATTTCGTGGACTCCCTAAGGCTTGATAAGGCGTGAAATATTGATTTCGGAAAGCTAACAAGCGATTCAAATCTTATCCGGTGTTGCCACTTGATCGTTCCCTGGAGAAGCCAGTTTCTGCGACAACAGTTCCCTGAGAAGGCTCTGACACCAACAGTAATGATGGATAACAACCAGTTTTATAGTACTATATGGTCTCTTGGGTAACAATGAGGTTGAAGCTGAAGTTAAAAGGTTAATTTGGGGCTGAATTTTAAGGTGAAGTTTAAGGTGAATATATATTTGTGTGATCAGTTCAGTAGACTTATTGAAGCCGAGGTTATTGAAAGTGGGCGATAAATGACCAAAATGGGTATCAATTTTTCTGTGTTTATTAAGCACGTGCATTTGTCTCTTTCTCAGTACTAGTAAACAACGGACCAACCAACATCTTCTTCCCTAAAAGAGGACTTCGACAGGGTGATCCCCTATCCCATTTTCTCTTTATCTTAGGTGCTGAAGTCCTTGCTAGGCAACTTCAACATGAAGCCAACTCTAACACCAAACAACTAGGCTTTAAACTCAGTCGTTTGGGCACTAATATCCCCTTTCTGGCCTTTGCTGATGATATTCTCATTTTGGCCAAAGCAAACCAAACATCCTGCCAGAAGGTTAAGACAATAATCGAAGATTACTGCTCCGTATCAGGGCAATCAATACTAAATATTGATCCAATCAATACTAAATATTACTGCTCCATATCAGGGCAATCAACACCCAGTACATCAAACAATACCAAATTATTGATCCAATCAATACTAAATATTCCCAGTTCGGTCTCACTAGACAAATATCTCGGCTGTCCTATCATAAATGGGAAAGTTAATCAAAATACCTTCCAAGACACTATCATTGCAACAAATAATCAACTTTCCAAATGGAAAGCTAGTTCCCTTTCCCTTGAGGGAAGAGCTACCCTTATCAGAGCAAACTTGGCCGCGAAACCTAATTACATCATGCAATGCTTTATGCTACCAGTTTTCCTACACCAAAAACTGGATAAAGCTAACAGAAATTTCTTATGGAACAAAGATCTATCATTTAAACCACTTATCGGGTGGGATAAAATTTGCAAAAATAAAGCAAATGGAGGAATAGGAATCCGTAAAACGGAAGACATGAACAAAGCTCTTCAAATGAAACTCATTTGGAAAATATTTGCAGAACCAAATAACATTTGGGTCAAAATCATCAAAGAAAAATATCTCAAAAATGATAATATTCTTAACTATACTAGGAAAACGAATAATTCTTGGCAATGGGGTCACCTCCTCAAACTTCGCAATGACTTCAAAGCTGGTCTGCAATGGCTTATTGGCGATGGCCATTCTATCAACTTTTGGGTGGACCCATGGACCCCCAATTTTACCCTTAAAGACTACATTCTCCCAAACATCTACTTTGATGACCAAACCAAAGTGAGTGATTTCATCACTAACAAAGAGTGGGATACTCCTAAACTAAAAGTGGTTCTTCAGGATGAAGATGTTGAGTTTATTAACAACATCCAAATACCACAGAACAACATCCCCAATCGACTCTATTGGGCTCCAAATAAATCTGGATGGTTCTCGACTAAAACAGCCTTTGAATTAATAACCAAACAAACAAACCCTCCTACTAATGACCTGTCATGGGTTTGAAAACTTGATACCTACCCAAAAGTGAAGAACTTCTTATGGAAAATATGTCATGATGGCCTACCTACGAAAGCTAGGCTATCACAAAAACATGTCTTAGTCCCACTAGCATGTGACGCGTGCAATAATCCGCATGAAGACCCAAACCACTTCTTATTCAAGTGCCCCAAAACGCTGGAACAAATCAAGAAACAAAATCTTCCTATTGATTTCATCATTAGAAGAATAAATACTAATAACAAAAAACCTATTGACTTAATCAGTGAACTGCAGTCCTTACTTACTAAAAATGAATGGGTTTGTCTTGCTACCACCTGGTGGGGCACTTGGATCAATAAAAACCAAGTAATCTTCCAAACACCTAACCCGGACAAAATCTAAGATCTCACAATATACATCAAAACCCTAATCCAGAATTGGAATAAAACTAAGGTATCAGATACAGATGAAACAACAACTAAAAAACCCAACCCAGCCATTAGGCGTAAGACTAAAAACATTAAATGGGATAAACCAAAACCAGGATTTTGCAAAATAAATTTTGATGGTACGAAAACACCAAATGGTAAAACAGGTACGGGTTTCATCATCCGAAATGAATATGCTGAAACAATCCATATGTCCAACCAACAATACGGATGCCTCTCCGTCCTAATGGCAGAAACCCTAGCCCTGAAAAACAGTATCAAAACAGTTGTTTCCCTTCGTCTTAATAAAATCGAAGTCGAAGGGGACAATTTGTGTCTTATCAACTCCATCTTAGGCACTTGGACTTGCACTTGGGAAATTGAAATGGTCATCGCTGACATCCTCATCGATCTCCGTTCTTTTTAGGAAGTCCTTATAAGGCATGTTTTTCGGGAGGTGAACCGCTCTGCTGATCAAATTGCTAAACTCAACTTCTCACCTTCGAGAATTGCCTTGGAATCAAACCCAGAACATCGTGTTCTCATCCAATTGGATGCTCTAGGCCGGACCTTGCATCGCTGCTAGGACCCGTCTAATTCTTTCCTCATCAAAAAAAAAAATATTCCTTCTCCTGAATTTCCAGAACAAAAAGAAAAAGAAAAAAAACACCAATTCTTCACCATTGTTCGAGCTTCTTCTCGACCTGACCTCCAACGGCGTCTTCCCTACCAACACATTCCTTTCCCCGCTGCCTGCAAAATCACCTTCCAAACACCCCTCTTAAAACCACCACAGCCACTATCCTCCTTCCCGTTTCCGCCACTCACAAATTCCCTATCTCCCTTTCAACAACAACCTAAAGCCCTTTGTGGCGCTGCAATGAACCCCGGTAATTACTTCGCCGACGACTTCTCCGATAAGCGGTCAATGCGCGCCTCGTCGCCCAGCTCCATTGCAATCTCCCAGGACCTCAAACTTCGCCAGGCACAATGTCGACGCTGAAGAGGCACTCCCATACATGATTCATCTTCCTTTGAAACCGATTCCATAAATTGAAAAAAATTGATTTGATGGATCTAGAATTTCCAGAATCCTAGAGAAAAAACAATTTGCTAGAAAATCCCCTACCTATGTTATTGTGAAGAGTTGAAAAAATCGATCTTCACGATTTGAAATTTTCACAATTCCTTCTATGGGCATTTGATAGAAAATCCCAAATTCAACCCCGATGAACTTGCAAGTGAAGCTCATTTCAGAGGACTTATTTCAGCCACCTTTTAGCCATAGGATATGTTCGGTATGGCTGAGGCTTATTAGGGTTGAAACTGAAGTACGAGCTGAATTAGACTGAAGCTAAAAGCTAGGGAAATAAGTTGGGGGTTAAATTGAGCTGAAACTGACGATTGAAGTGTAAAAACGTGTTTAGTAATAACGACTTATCCAAACTGAAATTGTAAAAAAATACCAAAAATACCCTCAATTTATTTTGATGGAGGGTATCACATGCATTGCACGTGACACCACTTAACCCATAATAATGACAGCCCGCATCTTCCTCGTCTCTCTCAGCTGCCCCGATAGGGTTTCACAACAGAAGACTACTTCGTTCCTTAACCCCATCTTCTTCCTTCCCATTGCACGGCGCCTGTCCCGGGGACGAACGTCGAGCACCTCTCCCAGCTTTCTTCTCCGATGAGCATAGCCTGTAAGGAACCACCCCCGATGTCTTCTCCGACGTCGAGCGTTGTCTTCTCCGACGAAGAGGAATGTAACTACTGACGTCGATATTGTTTTTTCACAACAAAAGGTTGAGTTATTGACAGGGCTTTTGTCATATGTACCTATCAAATAAACATCAATAACCCAACTAATGTAGTTTGGCAAGTAAGGATCGAACCCACTGGGAATCAAGCTATCTATCCTGTTTGTAGAAATCGTTTATCAATCATCAACAGTAACAAATGGGGGGGGGGGGGTTTGAGTTCTAAATCTACGAAATTAACTAACAGAAGTAACAAAGATGTAAATAGATATTGACGAAAGAGCTCAGCCAGACAAATATCCACACTTCAGTTTGATTGGTTGATCATCGATTATCTCCAGTTCTTTAACCCAATGAATGTTCCAATTCCTTTTCTTAAGTTTATTAATAGGACAACCAGACCCTGATAATACTAACTATCAAACAATCAGGAAACTCTCAAGATTCAATTCAATAGCAGCAGTAAGTTCCAAGAATTTCAGCAGATACATGCAACATAAAACAACCAGTTTTATTTAGCATGCAAATCAATTCTCTTCTAAAATAAACTATCACAACTAGTTCTAGAAGATCGTAGTTGCTACTCTGACTCAGATATTTCAACTAGAAATAATCCAACTCTAGCATTAGAGTAATACCAATGGCCAATTAACAAAACTCAAAGGGATTAAGTTCAAGAGAATCAATAACATTCAAAGAAGTAGAACAAAAATTATAATCTTACAACCAAATCAAACGAATGCTTCAATCGTTTAACCAAGCAAAGAAACTTAGTTCTTCATAGTCTTGCAAAAACTCCACAAACAATAGAAACGATCGTTCTCCCAAAAACAACATAATGAAAACTAGGTTTAGCAAAGTATTTATATCCTAGGCTAAAGATAACAGTTTCCATAAAAACATAATTAAAACAATTAATAAAAACTGATAAAATAACTAAGGAAATCTGAAACAGCAACTCTGCTGATTTTTCTTCAATGGCCGCGATCGCTGCCTTGTTGGCCGCGATCGCGGCTTTGCTTGTCTTTGACTTCATCAAATTCTTCAGAGGTCGCACCGCTGCCCCTTGTTACCGCGCTTGCGGCTTCTTCTTCTGGACATCTCAGCGAGTTCTTCCAAGGCCGCAGTTGCAGCTTATCCTTCTCAACACCACTGACGCTCCAAAACTCCCTAAAATCCAGCATTTCTTGTACTAGTCTTCCCAACTCCATAATCACAAATTAGCTCCTAAACTAGTACAAACATCCCCAATAGTGTACTAATGATTCCTAGTAATGCACTACAAAGTAGAGCGTATCAGTTATGCTTGTAATTGTCCTTTATTTTGATCTATTTGTCCTTAATTTGGTTAGCAATATTGAGTTGTTTTCGTTGTACTGACGTCGAACACTACTTAACCCTTATCTGAGTTATGCTTGTACGTATGTCGAGCACCATCTTGCTGGGAATTACAATTTTCATCTGTTTGTCCTTAGTTCTGAGTTCTACTTATGAGAAATCAATTATAAATGAAAGTGAGAGATCTAGATTATTGAAAGTGAGACATTGAAATGAATTACAATTTTCATCTTAGTTCTGAGTTCTGCTTGCTGGGAATTACAATTTTCATTTGTTCATCTGTTTGTCCTTAGGCTTCTGAGACATTGAAATGAATTTAAAGTGAGACATTGAAAGTGAGACAATGAAAGTGATACGTTGAAATTGTTGATAAATGAATTGAAAGTGAGACATTGAAAGTCAAGAGATCCATGAAATCAGTTAAGGGTTGAAAATGAGTGACCTTTCCAGAGAATATGTTTTGGTTTGTATCATTGATACTTTGGATGTGTTTGGCCAAATACCATATGAGATGTTTTAGTTCAGCATATGTTTTGGTATTACATTGAGAAACTTTGGAAGTTGATGAATTGTTTGTAAATTGTTTGCTTAATTATTTGCACTTGTAAATTATAGTGAATTGCTAGATGTCGAAAAGTAGTCAGGCAAAAGGAAAGGAGAAGGAGAAGACTGGCATATTGAACGATAAGGATTGTGTTACCTTTTTGTGTGTGATAAAGGGGTTCCAAGCAAAAAATGGTTATAGTACTACATTTGCTTGGCCCATCCTTGTAGAGGAGTTTAAGAAAAAAAAAAAAGGGGGGGGGGGGGGGGAATGAAGTATCTGTAAAAGTTGCAAAGAACAAATTCAATCATCTTAAGAAAAAATGGAGTATGTGGTCATACTTGAGGTATAAGGTCACCGGTGCAGGGTGGGACCATGAGACTGTATTGATCATGGCTGACGATGCTTGGTGGGAACTTCAAAAGGGGGTACGTATACGATTAACTAAGCTACAAGTACTAAATTATATCATTAATCATAATATTGAATTGTTTTCCTATTTGTATGCATTTATTTTGCAGGAGGAATTCTACCGGTTTAGAAAGAAAGTGCCCTCTATTGAGATGAGTGACCTTGGGATGATGTGTTTGGCCAAATAGTTACAACTTGCAAGAATTTTGTTGCACCGTCAATGGATCCAGATTTTGTTCTGGTCTCTATGAATGAAGTTGTGGAAGTCGATGATGAAGTGAACTCAGATGATTCACTAGAGCGGCAAATGGAGAAAGATGCAATGATGGACAACACTCAGAGAGACATATTAACCCCTAGTTCCCAACAGGTGATACCGTTGTTGCATTCCAAGGCAAAGAGCTCTAGTTTAGCACCCGAAAATGTTAAAAAGAGACGTAGAAAGCAAACACCTGCAGCTTTAGCGTATCAAGAAAATATGGCATTGGTTGGCGAAACTAGTAGGCTGATGTTGTCCCTTATGAGGGGTGATATTGGGAGTTCAAACTCTGCTAGTAGGACGCCAGAATTTAAGGATGAATTTAAGGATGCATTTAAGGAATTGATGAGGCTAGTTACTGAAGGACATATGGAGCGCAAATCTCAGGTCTGGTGCTATGCAGTTACGGAGCTAGCAAAGGAGGAGAGGCGTTAGATATTTATGATTATGGAAGACGATGAGGATAATGTTGCTTGGTTGAATCACGAGTATGAGATGATGAGACTTCGCCTAGCAAAATGAATTGTAGTGTGGGTTTGATGACGGGGTTTTATTTCATATGATGTTGTTTTAGGATTTCCGGATGTTGTTGGTTCACTTCATGGGTTGTTGTTTTATCGTTTTCAGATATTGGTTTCATATGTTTTGTTGTAGGCTTATGTTGTACCCCGAATTGCTTTCCAATTTCAATTTTCTAGACAGATGTGTTTGTGTACTTTGTTAAGCTTATATGATGTATTATATTTGAACTCCTTTTAATTTTAGTTTAATAAGGCAATCGTTAATTGCTATAGTCATGGACGAAGAGCAAAACAAAAACAAGGCTGAGTTAGGGAGATTGGAGGAGATTCGAAAGTGGGGCCAACATCTACAGTTGTTGCTGACGACACGGTTACGGTTCAAGATGATTATTACATGAGGTTCGTCCACAAAGTCTCTTGTTTTACTTCAAAATTGACGGGATATCAGTGGATGAGGGGAATTTTAGACCCGCCGTCAGATGTAAGGTGTTTTAATGCCTTTGGAATGGAAAAACATGTCTTCCTAACCTTGTGTGATGAGTTGGAGGACAACTATGGGCTACGGCCTTCCAAAAATATGACCATTATAGAGAAGGTAGAGATTTTTCCTACCATTACTGCACAAGCAACGACAGTCAGAACTGTGTGTGAGTGTTTTCAAAGATCCCGGGACACGATCAGTAGGATAACCCATCAAGTACTTGAGTCACTAGCTAGGAGGAAACAAAACTACAACGAGTTTGTCAGAACTCTCTTAGGACCCTGTGATAGGAATTTTAGAATTCCAGCAAAAATCCTATCACAAGAGAGATATCGTGTTTTCAAGGTATTACACTAAAATTATACTTTGTACTTTGCATTCCATTGTATTTAGGGTATAATTTATATATTTTAATTGTAGGGGGCTATTGGTTGTATTGATGGGGTCCACATGAACGTGACTATTCCATAGGCAGAACATATTCCTTATTTTGGACGAAAGAAATATTGTCCGTTCAACGTAATGGTTGTGTGTGACTTCGACATGTATTTCACGTTTATTTCAGCTGGTTGGGAAGGTAGTGCACATGATGTGCGCGTCTTTGACCATACAGTGAAAAGTGTAAATATGAACTTCTCGCATCCTCTCCCGGGTAACAATTTTAGGGTTCACCGAGCACTAGTTTGACCTCAAACTTTAAATTGTTTCTAATTTATTTAAAACTTGCTAATTTTTTCAGGCAGATATTATTTAGTAGACTAGGGTTATCCAGACAGACGAGGATATATGGTACCATACTCTAAGGTGAACTACCACATATCTCAATTTGAGAGGGAGGCGCCAAAACATCAAAGGGAAGGGTTTAATCGTGTCAATTCTTCATTGAGGACCATAGAGCATTGCGTTGGTGTCTTGAAGAAGAGATGGAAGATTCTGACACAGATGCCATGCTATAGCATTGCCGATCAAATTGATTTCATCATTGTGTATTTTGGGTTGCACAACTTCATACTAAAACACAAACTCAATGATTATTTTGATGACGATGATGATTAATAAGTATTTAGGGGGCGAGAAAATGAAGGGAAGACAATGATCCTGAAGGCATGAGTACCGTTCATAACGCAATCACACATGAGATTTGGGAGAACAAAAGATCATGGTTGTACTAGTTTGGTATTTAAACTTTGGGTTAATTCACTTGTCGTAACTTTAGGTTGCATTGTAGTGTGGGTTTGATGATTTGGTTTTATTTCCTATGATGTTGGTTTAGGATTTTCGGATGTTGTTGCTTCACTTCATGTGTTGTTGTTTTATCGTTTTCAGATATTGGTTTCATCGTTTTCAGATATTGGTTTCATATGTTTTCTGTGCCAACAAAAATACCACTTATAAATCCCTAATTAAGGTGCACATCAGAATCTGTTGTTTGTTGTGACGTTTTGCTTTGTGAGTAATTGTTCTATTTCTTCATAAGTCAGAATATTTCACTTGATGTTTGTAACATCAAGTGAAATATTTCAATGTATCAAGAAACAAATCGGTTTGATCCCTTCTGAGCTCACCATTTTAAAACACAAACACTTAGAAGTGTTAACCAAGTTATGAAGCTAATAAATGAAAGATTCATACATATATATAAAGAGAGGAGGGGAGGAGGGTAGGCCCCTCACTCACATGCATTCCATATTCACAGTTACATTCCACTTTCAATTTCACATTAGGCACTTTCAATTTCACATGGGTAGGCCCCATGCATCACATGAAATGTAAGAGTCTCTATTACAAATAGTACATGCCACGAAATTATGATTGCAAAATGACAACAAGAGAATCCAAGAGCCATACTAATGCACACCCAAGTCACGACTGATATAAAACAACATAACAAACACAAGAATAACAGTGACTATCCAACCATATAAGCCCTTCTTCCTTGCATTGTTTGAATGGTAATCAATAGCCTCAATTAATCCATGTACTCGCTGAGCTTGTTCTTCGTATCAAGAATCCAAGTAACCCACATTTGCGAGCTCTTGATGAAGTTGTCGTTTAAGACATGCCACTACAATTGACTGACTAGCTTCTTCCTCTCGGATATGATTCCTCAAGTCCCTATCAATTTCCTAAAACAACCTTGCCCTAGGCTCGGTTTCTTGGACACCATAGATTGAGTCATCATACCTGCTTATGTCAAATTGCTACAAGGTGAAATAAATAAGTCAGAATTGTAACGTTACTAGAGGTTCTCAACTCAATTGCAATAATTGCTAAAACAACGTTACCTCAAAATAAGGATCAATGAATGAAGATACACTACTATCGTCGCTTGTGAGTGGGGAAACCATACTAATTTATCTTCCAAAGCTTGCAAGTTGAAGAAAAAAAATTAATGTTGTAGTTGAATACAGTGCAACACTACAGAAAATAATCACCATCAACCATAAAAGTGTAAATTATCATTTCGTATGAACCAATAGACACTTTAATTATGTTAGAAAATCATACACACAAACTAAGCATCTGAGAGTTGAACCTAATATATTGGATCAAAACAGCTGGAGATGACCAAACATTTGATCAAAACTGAGTTGGGCACTTCAAATTATTTGTATAGCAAGCCAATCATGTGTTATATCAACATTATGTTGCTAACAAATAAAAGAAATAGATAAATCATTACATATAAAGGGATAAATGCTGAAGTTGGGCACTTCAAATTATCTTTGAAGCTTTCATTTACCTACAACAAAGAAAAGAAATAAATAAATACAATGTCTCAAAGAGGGATGAACGTGGCTAAGGATGAATGTTGCTAACTTCATTTACCTGAGTGGTCGAATATTAGTTAATGGCAACCAGAGAGGGATGAATGTTGCTAACTATACAGACCTGAGCAGGGGCCAATGCTGAATTTCTTAGTGTAACAACAAAACATTTTCATCTGGCATATGCTAAACTAGGACTAGAAAAAAACAATCTCATTCTAGCCAAACAAAACATATCATCTGGAGATTCATTTTTTGAACTAGGACTAGTACACAACATATCATCTGGAGATTCATTTATCAACCACTACACACCAAAACATCTCATACCAAGGCAACTGAGTATGGCCTTGATGACAGTAATACATATTAAAACATCAAAGTTCACTCATTCTGGCCAAATACATCCAAAGTTTCAATTATACAAACCAAAACATCTCATACCAAGGCAGCTGATCAGAAGTATAAACGAAATGCAAATTGTGACATTTGAGGCATTGGCAAAAGTTTAGAAGAATCATTTCACTTCATATGATCACACCACATAATTAGGCATTGGCAAAAGTTGAACCTTCAGAAGACTTTGGATAATATGATCAGAACCATTTTACTATAAATTGTGACATATGCATTGATCATTTTACAGCAAATCAGCAGAAATGCATGACAGTATGATATGTAACTTGGACAGTCACATCATATGATCACAAATTTACAAAAGTTAAACCCATCATATGTCACACCACATAATATTATATTACTAATGACAAAAGTACAAATATATTAACATGGACAGTCGTATGATCACACCACTCATACACACCAGTTAAAAATCAAACGTCACTCATTTCTCAATGTAATAACAAACATATGATGAACTAAAACATCTCATCTGGTATTTGGCCAAACACATCCAAAGTTTCAATGATACAAACCAAAACATCTCATCTGGCATTTGCTGAACTAGGAAGAACATATGTTGAATTTCAGTGTAATAACAAAACATCTCATAGATACTCAAATCATTGTGATTTGTGTTTTAAAACTCATACACACCAGTTGAATATGGCCTTGATGACAGTACCTCATAGGCACTAGTGTAATACACACCATTTCTTTGTTGCAACCACTCAAACACACCAGTAACTTGCATCTATGTTGCAAAATGTTCTGTTCTTAGCATTTTCTTGATGGATTTTGCAGGTATACATATAGAATGAGCCACATGCCTAGAGATTTTTAGAAGACATTTCATACCTTTTTCTCTTCTTTTTAAATACGAACAAGGCCAGTAAACACCCTAGAACGGAGAAGCTTGATCAATATGTCGGCACACCAACAACCGAAGGTAACACCTGCGACTGCGAGGAGGAGCAGAACTGGAGATTAAACAAAACCCTAGAAATGTCGCGATTAACAAAACCCTAGAAATCAGATTGTTACAAACTATACAAACCCTAGAGCGAGATGGAAAAAGAGGAACGAGATGGGAAAAATCCCTAGAATCAAATATCTAAAGAGAACGAGATGGGAAAAGAGGGAGGACGATTTACGTACCTGCGAGGGGAAGAAGATGCCACCTAGTATGAAGCCGAATGTCGCCGGAGATCGAGAGTGACCGAAGGTTCTCGCCGAATGTCGGAGATCGAGAGGGAGAGATGCTGGAAGACGATGAATCGGGGAAGACGATGAATTGGGGAAGAACAGACGAGAGACGACGAACAGAGGAAGTATCGGGGTAAGGGGAAGTATTAGGGAAAATTTTGAGATAAGTCGAGCCCATTTTGAGATAAGTCGGGGAATGTAACTTATCATTTTGTCCAAAAATCAGTTAAAATAAGTTTCGATAAGTCGCGATAAGTCGGGAACATACCGAATACGTTTTTTGGGTGGACTTAAGTTTCGGAGACTTATCTGGACGGATAAGTCACGATAAGTTACATGCCGAACAGATCCATAGTCACGGAACGCATCTTGACCACCTGCTTTAGCCCCCTCTTTAGTCACATTCACCCATATTTAAGCCACACTGAACGAACTCTATATCTTTGTATATTACATTTTTCAAATTAAATGTAACTCTACAAAGTTACCAAACACAAGATTAGTGAAAATAAATTAAATATTTTCTATCGTTAATAAATACTTTCCCTTATCTATATACGTACATACTAAAGTCCCTCTAATTTTGTATCCTATGTGTCAACAAATTAGATATTCCACGTAAGCAAAATTAAATATCCATTTATAATGTTGTATTTTCCTTATACTAGGTCTTTAATCTCGTGCTTCGCACAGGTCATGATTGATGCGTTAGGGTAAGTTTGTTAGGTATGTTTTATAAT
Source organism: Rheum nobile (assembly GCA_027886185.1). Taxonomy (NCBI): domain Eukaryota; kingdom Viridiplantae; phylum Streptophyta; class Magnoliopsida; order Caryophyllales; family Polygonaceae; genus Rheum; species Rheum nobile. Next base: position 1,587,884 of record WOAB01000780.1, read on the forward strand.
AAATGTTTTTTTATTTTAGTTATTTTTAATTTATACAAATTTTAAAGGTGATTGACTCTTTTTTTGTGAATAGTAAATAAATCATATAATTCATTTTATTATGTAGGCAATACTCAATATAGAGTAAGTACCGTAATTTTTTATCATAATATATTAGTATTGAGTTTATATGATTGCATAGAATTCAGGTTTTGTCGATCCATAATGTATTTTTTTATGGAAATGTCAGTGTATTTATAGCCATTTTTGTTGTAAAATATTGTAGTTTAATTTATATGAAAGCTATATAGTTCTATACGTGATTCGAATAGGCTGAAAATGTTATTATTTTGTGTTTATATAATACATAACATTTCATTAGTTCTGGTAGAATCTTATAACAAACAGTAAATCACGTTTTTTTAAAGAAGACGGATCATGCGCTTTACACGGGTCGGTACAATGTTATCATGGTTTGCTTGACATGTAAATGAATATAATATTACAGTGCTTTAGCTATGTTAAGGTATGATTGTACGTATGAAGCGGTAACACATTTAAGTTTTTTATATTAAGGTCACACATTATTTTTGTTTGGAATTGTTTAATTTGAATAAATCCTCCCATAATAAAAACATAAATAGATTCAGCAGACTTAAATAAAATTAAATATATTTAGTGAAATTTATAAAAATAACAACAAATGAAGTTCATTACAAAAATTAGATAACAACCAATGTATGATATCGCTTCACACTCTTCAAATTACGGTGGGGGTAAATTAGTCATGCATACTCTTATATTTTGAAAATATTTATGATAACTTCATTATATTTTTGGAAATGGTTAGTGTATGTCCAAGAAGCTTTACAAAAGCTTTACTAAGAAAGCTTATGAGTGGTTACATTTAAGCGGTTCAATTTGCATAGTCAAAATCCCCTAAACAAAAGAGAGGGAATACCAAACACTAAGTGATCTCGGTAACACAAAGGTGTTTAAACCAGGAAAAGACAACCTTATTGTTAGCCTTTTGTCTTCCTTTAAGCCTTAACCTCACGTGTTTAATTGCTCTATGTGCACAATCTTTCGGACAGATGTCAATGTCTTCGCACGTGACATTATATGTATTTTGTGTAAAGGCTTAGTTCTCTTCTAATAAAATTTTTACCTGTTATAGACTGATTTTGTAAATATTTGTAATTGGTTATGTGAATTTGTAATCTGTAAAATATTGAATAGAATATTTGTGTGTTTTTGAATAGGCCTTTTTGCAGGGAACCACTCGCTATATGTCACTTTCGGCACCAAACCACCCGCATTTAACCTATTGATTTTAAACCACCCAAAAGTGTTAAATTTGTTACATTCGACCACCTGAAGACGGATTTCGTGAGATGAGTCGTTAAGTAGTGGGAAATGACTATTTTGCCCTTAAAATTTTACTGAAATTGCAGATCCAACCTGTTCATCTCGCCAGGGCTATGAATATATCTCGCGAGATGAACTTGTCTTCTTCACTAACACAAATCGAATTAGGGTTTCGAATACATTCGATCAACACGATTACACGAAGCAACCGTTGAAGAAGGATTGAAGAAGAAATCAATTTGGGAGGAAGGCGAAGTGGATTCTGGGTGAGGACAAGGCTAAGTCGAATTGAACGTAAGTCGAATTGAACGTAAGTCGAATTGAAGGTAATTATCAATAGAAATCAAATTAGGGTTTCGAATTTTGTCATTGTTTAGTTGAATTCCATGGTAATTGAAATCATACAATGGGGATATAGTTTGTTGTAGGAATGTCATCACAATCTGGTTCATACAATTCATACAATGGGGATACAGTTTGTTATTGCAATTTGACTGCAAAGGTTAGAACAGCTTACACTTCGAAGAATTATGGAAGAAGGTTTCTAGCTTGTCCATGCTACAGATCAAATGAAGCAAGAGGATGCAACTTCTTCCAGTGGATTGATGGACCATTTAGTACACAAGCTGAAGCCATTATTACTCGGCTGTTGAACCAGAAGGTTGATTTGGAAGTGAAGAATGGAAAGCTTGAACAAAAGTTGATGGAAAAAGAACAAGAAATCAGGGCCTATGTAGCTTCAGCCAGGGTAGAATTACTAGTTGTTATTGTTGTTTTAGGGTGTGCTCTTATATTTCAGAGAATGATTAGTAGTTAGCTTAGGTTAGAAGGTTGATGTTTGTGTTGATCAATGCTGAATATTAGACATGAGCTCTGAATGTTGTGTAATAACAGGTTGATGAATGCTTATTATTAGAGTTGAATTGAATCCTGAGCTTGTTTGAAAATGGTAACATTAGTGTGCTCTTATTATTAGACTAATGGTTGCATATAATAACTGGTAACATTGGTGCAACATGCAGCATCCTCATTGTCAACAAAGCTTGCATAGATAACTTATCAGAAAATGCTCTTATAGAGCTTGCATAGATAACTGGTAACATTGTCAAAACACATAAATTGTCTAGTACAGACCTGCCTAACTGAGTACAAAAGAGCATACACACATACACCAAACTAGAGCTAGTACAGACCTGCCTAACTGAGTACAAAAGAGCATACACGCATACACCAAACTAGAGCTTGCATAGATACCTACACAAAACAGCATAAGTTCAAAATACCATACATAAACCTCTCTCAAACATGAGTTCTAGCTTTCACACATACACCAAACTAACTACTTTTTTGCATGAGAACTAGGTGTGGATGATTTGGTCTTCCTTGTAACCTGCCTTGATCTGGTGGCCACAGCTGCTGAATTTACTGAGATAGTATTGGCCTTCTTCTTCCTAGTTGTGCACAACTTCTGCCTTGATGTGGTGGTTGAAGTACTAGAACAAGGTTGGAATGGGGTTAACTGGCTTGATGGTGGAGGCTGTAACAAACCTTGTGTTATAATTTGCATTTGAAACAATAATAAATGTGTATTCTCTGAGATGAAATTAGTTGCATACCATTGTAGTTTGTGAGACCTGAGTTGGGATAACATTCTCAACTTCATCAGGCTGGGTCATGGCTTCTTGAATCATGGCTTCTTCAATAATTGCTTGTTGTCCAAAACATCAAGAAATTTGTTAGATATGTGATTCTATATTTTGAGCATACTGTGAGCATAAGTTAGGTGTAAAGTATACCACATCATTATCATGCTCAATTGCCATCTGATCTTCATTTGAAGCTTGTGTTTCTGCTGTTCTCACCTGAAACAAATAAAATTTACCAAAGTATTTAGACAGTAACACATGGAGGAACAAACAAAAAATATTGGACAACAGAATCATAAAGTGTCACCTTTCTTTTAGTATACTTCCTTTTCTTAGGTTGGATGGCCATAGTGCTATCTTTAGGTGGTCTTCCACCTCTTTTAGGCTCCCTAGCTGGCTCTGGTGGTCTAGGTGGATTTTTACAGGTCTTCCTAATGTGACCCTCTTGCCCACAGTTCCCACACTTGTTTTTCCCAAACCTAACCCTTGGTACCTTAGACTTGTCCTTGGCTTCTCCAGGTTCTTTCCTCCTCAATTTTTTGGGTCTTTCAGGTTGAACCACAAGTTTTGGTGGTTCTAATGGAGGTTGGCCAGTCTTTTCCCATTGATCCTGTCCAAGCATTGGAACCACAGATAGCTCATAAGCCCTCATGTAAGTTTCTTTGTGATAGAAATGATCAACAAAGTCTTCCACTTTTAGTCTCCTCTTAATTATACAGCAAATGGCATGTTGGCAAGGGATTCCAGTGATATCCCACATGTTACAACCACATCTTCTTAGTGCCAAATTGACCACATATGTTCTCTCAGCTGAGTCTACTTCATACGAATCTCCATCCCCATGACACTGACATCTGCAGAGACTTTGAGCTCTAATGACATTGATTTTCTTCATCACTTCTGGAGTAAGCAGCCCTTGATGTGCCTTCATTGTGTTCCTTTTATTGATGAACATCTTCATCAATTTCCTTCTCAACCACTCACACATGGAGAGAATTGGCATCTGCCTAGCCTCTAGTATGCAGCTATTAAAGGATTCACAGGCATTGTTCAGCAGCATGTCTGACTTTGGGTAATACCTGAATCCATGGAGAGACCAAGTTCTGGGGTCCTGGCGCATTAAGTAAGCAGCAGCATCTTCATTCATTTCCCTTATCAATCCCATAGCATGCTCAAAATCAAGGAGGGTTGAAGCTTTTGCAGCAGCCCATACAGCATCCTTGAAAGACTTTCCTGGCCACTATTTTTTGAAGTTGTTATGCATATGCCTCACACACACCCTAGTGTCACAATTTGGTGCAACCTCAGCCAAGGCCTCTAACAAACCCTACACAAATGAACCATAATATAGTAAGCATACATAAAGAGAAAAAAAATTATTTAACAACAAGCAAAAGAAAACAAAACCAACCTTACACCTATCAGACATGAATGTCAAGGCTTTGCCTCCAATGTCATTAAGCAAGTTTTGAATAAACCAACACCATGTCACCTTATTCTCTTGTTCAACTACTGCAAATGCCATTGGGAATATGTTCTCATTCCCATCCTTAGCCACTGCAGTGAAAACTTGCCCAGTGTATGCACCTTTTAGATGGCATCCATCCAATCCCACAATTGGTCTACACCCATTTAAAAACCCATTCTTGCAAGCCTTCAAGCACACATAAAATCTTTCAAACTTAAGTGGTCTTTCTATACTTTCTTGAGGCCTCATATACACACTGCTCCCAGGATTGTAATGGCTAAGTGTAGCTGCATAATCCCAGACTCTTGCATATTGCTCTAGTGCAAAGCCTTGGGTAAAGAGTACTGCCCTAACCCTTGCTCTCTAGGCTTGATGGTATGTAATATCTACACTGTGTTCCCTCTTCACAGTCAGAATAAAAGACTTAATTCTCCATTGTGGGTCATCCCTATAGTGCTCCAGATATTTCTCAGCAAGCCAAGTAGATGTCATCTTTGTATTCTTGTCTTGCCACCCACAAGTATGATCAGGAATAAAAGTCTTGAGCTGAAATGAGCCATCTGAGCCCATTTTCCTTGCAAGAGCCTTAAAGCCACACAAATTTTCCTTACAAACACACTTCTTTCTGCCGTGTTTCAAGCCACAGTGACACTTATTCTTGCAATATGCAGAGACTTTGGTTTTATCATTGTGGAGATAGTAGTAGTCAAAGCCATTTTCCAAGGCATATTGTCTCAGTGCCTTTCTAAAATCATCATTGGAGCCAAATCTCATGCCAGGTTTGAAACTAATCTTATTCCTGAAATCAATTAAGGGATTAAACTCTGGGTACCTGTAGGTAATGGCATCATCAGACCCACTGAAGCTCCTATAATCATCACTCTCTACTCTGATATCAAAGACATCTTCAATATTCTGCTCACCAACTTCTTTGCTCAGATTCTCATCAACTACATCTGCATCTACATTACCCTCAAACTCTGCATCATCATCAGAGCTATCAACCCCAAATACATTTTCTTCATAAACCAAATCATCAGAATCATCATCAGAGGACTCTGATCCTATGACCTCTGCATCTTCATCCCCAGAGTTGTCACTTTCCTCCTCAGATCTATCCTCTTCCAATGGGTGCAAAGAGCTACTTCGAATGGCACTGAGCTTGGGAGTTGATTTTATATAAATGGATGGGGTGGGCTTAGGGTTAGTACATACTGCACTCATTGTACTTGGGTCTTGACTACTGGAGGGCTCCTTACCAAGTGGGCTGCCTAACTGAGTTATTGCTTTTATCTTTCGTCCATGTGCAAAGTCCAACAACTCATTTGGACTAACATCACATTCGTGGACCACAAACACATCTAATGTGTTGTTACAGCTAGAAGCAGTTCCACAGAGTTCTACTATATCTCTATCAACATTAATTTGTTGCATTCCTAGATGGAATGAAGTTCCTGACTTACAGTACCAAAGTTCACTAACTTTTCCAACCTCTTCAACACCATCTTTGACAAACCCTTCCAACTCTATCTTTGATAATCTATCAGGGTCCATATTCTTCATAGCATAAACATTTTTTCTCCTATAGCAGAGACTATGCTCAACCTTATTAAGGTAAAATGTACCTCCATAAAAGAATCTTAGAGTCACACTCATCTGTCAAAGCAATAACAAATAAATGCATGACAGTCCAAAAAAATCATTAAAGGCATATTTTACAATCTGACTATATGAGCCAGAAAGCATTACTATATATTTCCTAAGGGTCCACCATCTTTGTGTTGCACAAATTTGACTACTCAATGTCGGTCCAAAACAACAGCAATTCTAAAGCACTTTTTTGGTCATCCCAATCCACTAAAAACAATAAAATACTTCAATGCAAAGCACAGTGCAGAAACTTACCTTTCCCAGTAGTTATTCAACTCCTCGATATGGCTTCTTCTTCTGCTCAGAGTTTACCAATCCTCTAACTCTTCAATGTCTATGCCAAACACACCACCTTCCTCGGTCTTGGTCTTCTCTTCGAGTTCTGAAATCGAACAACTTCCTCTTGTTATCGCGAACCCTAAAAACATTCGCAGGGCATTCGTTACTTCTTCGCTGCCTCACTTCTTCGAGTTTACCAGTCCTTTAGTTCGTCCTTGAGCACATAAACAAACATCAATTAGAAGAAGGCGAGAAATCAAAACCCTAAACCAAAACCCCCAATTTCTGAAGATCAACCCTAGCCCGCAGAATTAGCCATAACCCATTCGCGACCCTAAATCCCTAACCTTCGTAGAGTGAGGTGAGGTTTTGGAAGAAGAACTTCAAGAACCGCCTTTCAATTTCACCACTGGTTCGAGCAATTTCTCACTTTTGGGGTGGGTTAAAATCAATTTCAGTAAAATCTATTTCAATTTCAGTAAAATCTATCTCAAGAATCGCCTTTCGATATATCGCGAGATGAACAGGTTGGATCTGCAATTTCAGTAAAATTTTAAGGTCAAAATAGTAATTTCCCACTACTTAACGACTCATCTCACGGAATCCGTCTTCAGGTGGTCGAATGTAACAAATTTAACACTTTTGGGTGGTTTAAAATCAATAGGTTAAATGCGGGTGGTTTGGTGCCGAAAGTGACATATAGCGGGTGGTTCCCTGCAAAAAGGCCTTTTGAATTAGTATATTTTTATAATGCTAGTTTTAACTTTTATGAGCATTTTATATATTGTGTATGCTATGTATTATATACTTTATGTAGGACAATTGTTATTTTGTTATAAAATAAAAAAACTTTTAAAAATATTATATATTTGAATTTGGAAACAAAATATCAAATATCCTACAAGTTTCAAATTATTCCAGCTACAGTCCAATCTAGGGTTGAGCACGATTCAGTTTAACCAACCGAACCGACAAAACCGATATCATTCGGTTTGGTTCTCGGTTTAGGAATTTTGAAATTTTGGTTCGAGTAAACCGAATTTAATATAAAATATTTCTTGGTCATTGGGCTTGGGCTTGGCCGTGAAATTGGGTCGTGTATGCTAGCTAATGGGCTATGGGCCTATGGTTGCTTCTTTCTTCCTTGTTTGACAGCATACTATTGCATCGGCACTCGCACAAGCTATAGAAAAACAAACCCGACTCGCACCTTTCCCATCTCCAGCTTGAAACCCTAGCCGCGGCACGGATTGCCTCCACCCACTCGCCCGTGTTTAACTCCGGTCTTGCCGGTTGTCACTCCGTGTCTCCCGTCGGCCGCTACTCCATTTACCTCCATTCTTCTTCTTTCTTGATTGTGCGTATTGTGTTACTCTCTTAGTCTTTTGTTTTTTAGCAGCTCTTAGTCTTTTGTTGGATGTTCATGGAAGCTAAAATGTTCTTCAAAGTGGTTTGCTTCAATCAATAGTGGTATATACGGCTTAGTATAGCTAGGGTACTTGTAAATTTGTATTTAGGTTTGAAAATTTTAGACTTGAATCCCTTACATGAAGATTTATTGGAAATGGAAATGGGTGAGTTTGGTATCACCTTTTCTTTGTAAATGCAAATGGGTAATTGTTAGACTTGTAAACAGTTTTTAGTGTCTACCACTTTAGTATCACCTTTTCCTTATTATAATGGCTAAGGCTTAATGATGGGAAATTGGAAATGAGTGAGTTTATGATTAGCTTTTGACAATAATGTGGCAGTCTAATTCTTTTACCTCTTATATGTTTCCTTTTCAAGTAAGACTGGTTGTTGATCTTCATTTATTCTATACTTTGTTGTTTTCCAATAAAGTTAATAAAATTATGTTTTTTTCAGCTGCCAAGTCTCTTTCATCACCAGTATTCAGAACATTGCAGTATGTAGGAATTTAACTCTTACTATGGCAGCTTACTTGTTATTTATGGATCAAAAATCTGTTATATCATACCATTTTTGTTCAAATAAGCCTATTATCATCCGTTATGTATGTGGTGAGATTTTAACTGCTATTCTCCTATACTCGTGCTAGCAGTACCTATATTATGCTAAGAAGCAAGAACAACTGCATGTTCTTTTCATTAGAGTAGTTTTATCTAATGTTCAATAGATATAGTTCTTTTTTGTGTTTGATATCCTTAACTGGAATACAATTTAAAATGTACATTGAATTTCCTCTTATGTTCAAAACAAAATTCTATAATCAAGTTAGACAAGTGTCTTTCTATTTTTGGTGTCGTCAGTTTTGGTATAACATTCTCAATGGGATAATTGATGTTGAAGGTTACTGTTGGATCGTTAGAGTTACGTCTGAGGGAACAAAAGCTTTGTTCCCACAGAAGTTGCAGCGGATTAAAAATAGCAAGAAAGATAACGAACGAACTCACGATGTATAGTGGAAACCCTGATTAGCAAAACTAGCTTCTCAAGGAAAAACCACTACCTTCAAGCTTCCGCTTGAGAGGATTTTGAAGCGTGTACTTGTCTTATTGATTTCTTATTCGATTACACTTGTATCCTGGACTTCGACCTCTAAACAACCAGCTAGACTCGAAGACTCTTCTACAACGATGAATCGAACTCAACCCTCAAAGACTTACACACACCTCACTTCTTTTCTTTCTCTTTTTCGTTCTCTCTTTTTTCGTCGTTCAAAGCCGTACCTAAGAAATGAATCCTCACTTCACTTAAATACAACTCAGCTAAACCCTAATCATAACAAGATAGGATATTCTAAAATCGGATTACAAAAGATATGATTTTGTTGGAAGAATAATATCCCAACCGATTATATTAATTAAGGAAGGAGTTCCTTAATTAATCCAATCGGAAGGATGTTCTTCTTCTTTCTCCAATTGCCTTATCTTAGGAAAGATTCCTAAGATAACACAATCGGGTTTTCTCTCTCCATATCTTCGCGCAATCCGACTTGATCCTTGGAGCCGAAGTCTTCATCCTTTACCGTGTGTGCTTCTTGATTTGTTTCCTTAATTCAACACGCTGGATTTCTTCTTTCCTTTTGCAGCCTTGATCTGGTCTGTCACTTCAGTTTCTTGAGAGGTAACAAAGCACTTGACAAGACTTTGTTCCCTCGGAGATCCTTTGCTGCAAAGCTCCCTGGGATAACTTCCCTTGTCCTTGAAACACTTGGTACACATATTAGTTGAGTGTTTGTTACTATCAAAACCTAAGGAATTCAACAAATTCCCCCTTTTTGATGGTGAGAAACACCCTTAACAAGAAAGCATAGACCAACTAGAAAAAGACAAATATGACATGAAAGTTTCACACTAAGACACAGTTAGTTCCCCCTTAGTTCAGCAATACGTTTTACATGTTCTGTTCCCCCTCAACCAATGCTACCTGTCATATTCCCCCTTTTGGCATCATCAAAAACATCAGTAAAGAGTTAGAGAGGAAAAAGTCAAGGCCAGATAAACATAAACACACCTGGTCATTAATTAAAAAAAAACTTAAAAACATGCAAACACCGCCAAGACAGACAAAACATCAAAACATAGTCAAAATGCCACACCGGGCACACAAATCAGATAACAAGAAAAAAACAACTAAGATGGAGTAGATGGGCAGGGGAACAAAAGAGGGGTAAGGACAACAGGTAAGCGATCAGGCATCACTGTGACCAGCCGGTTGAGCCGATGCGTGATGAGAGATAAGCGCGCGCACATCTGCCATGAGACGTCTCACATCCTTGCAGAGACTTCTCACATCCCTCCCTAGAGACAAATTCTCGTTCAGTTCCCCCTCAGAGCTGTCGGCCTCAGAAACCTCCATTGCCTCGGAATCCTCTATTGCCTCAGAAGCTGCAGGGGCACTCTCAACCTTCACCCAGCCTTCATTATCTTGAAGAACGAACTGCATCTTGTGCAGGTTACTGGCGTCAAACGGGCGGGAGAAGATGCTCATGTCCTCCGACGGGTTGTACACTTTATGGTACTCAAGGATTTTCTTGACAACCCGTGGGAAGGGAAGAGCGTGCTGGAGAGTGTTCCTGGCGTGGGCCATGTGCTGCATCAGAATCTTCGGCAGGCTAATGGGTTCCTTCTTCAGCATTAGGGACAGTAGGACAATGTCCAAGATTAGAAGCCGATTTCTCTTCTGTCCCCTTGGCGTGATGTTGCTGATGAGGAAGTGGTATAACACTTTGTTGACAGCGGACATCTCTGAGATGTCGAGATCAACACTCCCCTGAGGGTTCTCAATACCTACAACAGCCAACACAGCCTCTGAGTAGGCAAAGTCCTTCGGCCACCTTCCTTTTGGGTATTCCTCATACCCTTCATGTGGAACGCCCAGAGCAACACCAAGCTCAATGCTTGAGAACATGTGGACCTGCCCTTCCATCTTGTAACTCCCCAGAACAGCGTGGGGACGAACTTCCATCGTGTAGGTAGAGTAGAACTCCCTTAGCAGCACCTCATCCATCTCCTCTTCTTCTACAAACAGATTTCTCCATTTTTGGGTCTCCAATAGATCATGCACCCCTTCTAGATGGTTCTCCAGTAGGAACTCAGGGACGACTCGCAGCTCCTTGACCACCGACTTGTGGCTCATGTCTTTGACATCATCAGCCGCCACCTTTCCTTTGGCTTTGGCCGGCTGACGACGTTGGCTTTGACGGACAGGAGCGGCAGATACCTTGGCTTTCTTTGCGTTGTTCCCCGAGAGGGGTACTGACTCCTCATCGGAGCTGACCGTTATCGCCTTCTCAGACTTCCTCTGAGAGCGTGTCTTCCGCTTGGAGGAGCTGGCAGTCTTCACCCTGCCAGAAGTCTTAGGAGCCTTTGGGGGCTCCTCCTCATCAACTTCCTCAATCAGTTCCTTATTGAGGTCCCGTACAACCGACTGAATCTTCTCCTTCACAGCAAAGTGCTCCTCAGCTATGACCGGAGTCTCTTGACGGGGCATCTCCTCCATCTCCTCATCAATGGGGTCGGGATGGGTTGGAGAGTAATGGACCTCCTCTATTTCAGTAGAGGAGATGGCGGTTGGGACGGCTGGAGAGGTTTTGGGGTTAGGGTTTTGTGGAGCGGGGTCTGTGTTTGGGGCTACGAAGGGGACCATGGCGAGTTGGTCTTGGGTTGGTGATGGTGGAGGGGTAACAGTGGTGGTTGCTGGAGTGGTGGAGGTGGAAGGTAGGGATTGGGTAATGGCGGCGAGGAGAGCGGGGTCGGTTCCCATGGAGGACAGTTTGGTGAGGAGGGTTTGGAGGTCTTGGGCGATGGTGTTGGGGAGGTTTGAGTTGGAGGCCATTTCTGTGAGAGAGGGAGAGTTATGGGAAGACGAGAGACAGAGAGGAAGGGAGAGATTGCTTGAGGAAGATAAGGAAACAGTGAGGAGGAGACTTACCCGGAGACTCCAATTTATAATCTTCACCGAATCTTCTAGTGTTTCCAAAGCTAAATTCAAATCTTTTCAGTTTCCAACAGATAACAATTGCAATCTTCCAACTTTCCAAAATAAAATCAGAATCTCGTCCAAATCCGACTTAGCCAGCCGAATTACCCTTCCCAACTCCTTTTCATCAAATCAGCCCTAAATGCTCAACACGGCCCAACACAGACTTCCATCATTACACCCTGTAAACACACGTCACCTCAACCTGCAAGTCACAGAAGCCGAATCGTTTTCCCGCCAAACCAAAAAGTAGTAGGGTGTGATGCTGGGGGTTAGTTACCAGAGAGGGTACAAAAGACCATCACACCAAAATATATGATATTTGCGATTGATTTTTACATCATGCCTGAGGGGTCTCCAGTTGTGGATGATAAGAGGGGCTCATAGGAGACTTCAAACATGGCGGTCTAGGTAAGCTGTAGAATCAACTATCATTTGGGCTTATGATGAGGGAACAAAACATCAAGTTGATTCTTTTGGGTTGAAATAAAGCTGATTCATGTGACAAATGATGACATAGAAGATCATGCACGACATTCAGTATATCAAGAAAGTAGAAGCACATATTCAAGTCGAATGTTTAATTAATACCCAAGGAAGAGAATGCATATCAAGACATGAAAGTTCATATTTCACAATTTACCACGTAATCTAGCCAATCATCGAGGGAACACAACAAATAGATATGTAGTTAGGGGAACAAACCAGGTTTCGTATGGAACTGAATGTAGAGTTCCCCAACAGGTGTCCTAATGAGAAAACTGGCGTTTGATCCACAAGTTTCCCTGTATGCCAATCTTTCTCGACACAGTGATGTCTTTCCTAGATGTACATGGTACCTGAGTATTCAAACAAGAAACAATTTAGTCATTAAGTCCTTATCCACATATCCGTTTCCTTTACCTTTGTCACCAGGCACTTGAGTCTCGAACACTCCTGCAGAAGTGAGGTGAGACTCGCTTCGTTCCCTGTCAAGTAACTGACCCTTGTACGAATGAAATACTGGGAACTTTCCTCACTTTATTCTGCACAGAAAGAGTTAGTTCTTGCGAACCCAGACAAGCTTATGCTTTCTGGGCACAAGAGCAACATATCTAATCTTAGGAGGTTCGGCATTCATTTACTCTCTAGTAGTGCGAGCAATCTCCTCATTGTGTTGCTTCAGAAGGCACTCTTGCTTGTAGTGACCAGAGTATCCGCAATACCAACAGACCCTATGGCACTTCAGATATGCATACTTGCTCTTTCCAGGCCAAATTGTTTTATTAGCAATCCTTGAATGAAAATCAATATTATTGGACTTACTGCTTTGAGATTGCTTCAACCAGATAGCGTGAGCCTTCTGTCCATGATACCAAGCCTTGCCCTCCTCAGTCGAGTTTGAACAGTCTTTGCCTTTGTTCCCTCCGGAGGAACTGTCCCCCTTTTCTTTTACAGACTGTTTTCCTTCGACTTTAGAGTCTTTTTGCTTAGTTCCATCAACAGGAAGTTTGGGTTGATAGCCAATCCCAAAGCGAGGCACTTCCTTTGACTCAGTCTTCTTTTCATTCTTGGCTGCAACAAAGACAATGCCTGTTGGCTTGTCCTTCTGTTCCTCACTGAGTTTGGTTAGATCACTAGAAAGTTTTGCATTTCCTAGTTTCAACATTAATGACTCAGCCTCGAGTGAGGAAACAGAGGACTCCAGAGACGTAATCTTTTCAGTGAGTTTAGGACACTCAGTGCAAGAGTTTGAAGGAGAGGATGAACCTTTCTCAAGATTGAGCACTTTGTCAGCCCAACCTTGATTTTCTTCGATCAAACTTGAGATCGATTCATCTTTCTCTTCAATTTGCTCACTAAAAAGACTATTCTCATGAACGAGTTTCTTAATGAGAGATATCAAGCTCTCTTTAGATTTGTTTTTTAAGCTTGATACTAGATCAGATTCAGTTACCTCATCGTTGAGTACCTCTCCCTTTGATTCATTTGGCTCTTCAATGGCCATCAAGCAGACATCCCTGGAGTGTGACGAATCTTCGTCATCTGAGTTTGAGTCTCCCTAGGTGGCAACCATTGCCTGCTTTCCTTCATTTGCTGGAGGCATTCCTGCCTTTTTCTTGAAGCAGTTTCTGGCCATATGTCTCTTGTTCTGACAGTGGTAGCACACCACATCTCTTAGGTCTCTGTTCCCTTCGGAGGAACTCGACGAATCCTTGTTTCGAGACCATATCTTCCTCATGGCTCTTGTGATGAGCGCAACATCTTCATCACCATCTTCATCTTCATCTTCGACTTCGACTTGGGACAAGTCAAATGCCCTTTCCACCTTTAAGGCAATGTTCTTCGCCTTCTCCTCTCCCGTCTTGTTCAGCTTGTGATTATAGACAGAGGCGTTGCTTTCCAGCTTAGCAACAACCTCTTCCATGGTAAGAGTCTTGACATCTGTCTGAGAGTAGAGAGCAAGAGCAATGGCATCCCACTGAGAGTTGAGGCCTTGCATGAAGTGGTGAGTCAACTTCCAGTCTGGCATTGCTTCACCAAGGAACTGAAGCTGACCAATTAGTCCCTGGAATTTGGAGTAGTACTCCTGAATGTGTTCATCTTTTCCCTGAGAGACTTGGTCGTACTCCTTTATCAGAGAGAGAATCCTACTCTTCTTGGCATCTTCATTTCCTTGATGAAGGCGTTTCAAGGCATCCCAGATCTTCTTGACAGTCTTATAGCTCATGATTTTCTTGAGATCAGAGGAAAGAAGAGCCATGTGAAGGGTCTTCTTGGCCCTGTTGTTTTTCTCCAACTTCTTCCAGTCATCACCGGTGTAGTCGACCTTTGGTTTTGGCTTCGTCTCATCCTTCTCATTTTTGATAGCCAAAGGTCCAACTTCAATGACTCTCCAGATCTATCCATCAAGGGAACAGATGTGGGACTCAATTTACTCCACTCACCAGTCATATTCACCGGCCTTCAGAATTGGTGGCTTCCAGAATGAATCACTGATTGCATTGCTTGACGACGACATCTTTCCTGCAAATTCTGTAACGAAAACAATCTAGAGCACCAGGCTCTGATACCAATTGTTGGATCGTTAGAGTTACGTCTGAGGGAACAAAAGCTTTGTTCCCACAGAAGTTGCAGCGGATTAAAAATAGCAAGAAAGATAACGAACGAACTCACGATGTATAGTGAAAACCCTGATTAGCAAAGCTTCTCAAGGAAAAACCACTACCTTCAAGCTTCCGCTTGAGAGGATTTTGAAGCGTGTACTTGTCTTATTGATTTCTTGTTCGATTACACTTGTATCCTGGACTTCGACCTCTAAACAACCAGCTAGACTCGAAGATTCTTCTACAACGATGAATCGAACTCAACCCTTAAAGACTTACACACACCTCACTTCTTTTCTTTCTCTTTTGCGTTCTCTCTTTTTTCGTCGTTCAAAGTCGTACCTAAGAAATGAATCCTCACTTCACTTAAATACAACTCGGCTAAACCCTAATCATAACAATATAGGATATTCTAAAATCGGATTACAAAAGATATGATTTTGTTGGAAGAATAATATCCCAACCGATTATATTAATTAAGGAAGGAGTTCCTTAATTAATCCAATCGGAAGAATGTTCTTCTTCTCTCTCCAATTGCCTTATCTTAGGAAAGATTCCTAAGATAACACAATCGGGTTTTCTCTCTCCATATCTTCGCACAATCCGGCTTGATCCTTGGAGCCAAAGTCTTCATCCTTTACCGTGTGTGCTTCTTGATTTGTTTCTTTAATTCAACACGCTGGATTTCTTCTTTCCTTTTGCAGCCTTGATCTGGTCCGTCACTTCAGTTCCTTGAGAGGTAATAAAGCACTTGACATGACTTTGTTCCCTCGGAGATCCTTTGCTGCAAAGCTCCCTGGGATAACTTCCCTTGTCCCTGAAATACTTGGTACACATATTAGTTGAGTGTTTGTTACCATCAAAACCTAAGGAATTCAACAGTTACATTGTCGTCTTTTGTCATAACTATCTTAAAGGGTCAAGTTTTCGTCACTTTTGACTTAACCACCTCAAGGGGTCATTTTAATGCTGAGTATTACACTGTCCGTTAGAATTTTAGGGACATCACAAAGATGTTTAATTCATGCTTCACATATAGATGCTAGGTTAAGTCATCAAAATATATCTTTATGGACTTGTGTTTGATAAGAGCCATGTATATTAGTTTGTTTTTTCTCTGTTTCCCCCAAGTTCCTGCTTTTAAGGACATTTCTATATCATGTTGTTGAACGATCTTTGGAAGCATGTGAAAAAAGAAGTATTTGTTGCTTGTTTCAACTTCGCCAAAAAGGTTAACAATCTTCAGCGTCTTGAGGCACGTCGCAACGATCTTAACTCTAGAGTTTGGTGTACAATCTAGCTTCTTCTCCGAACTTATGGGTAGTTTAGGGTTTATTTCGTTTGATTTGGGGGCTTTGTTTTGTAATTGATTTAGAGACTATGCCAATTCTAGGGTTTTGTAAGTAGGAAGGTTGGTTTGATTTGGCTTTGGGATTTGAATTATAATCTATATTTGTCTAAGCAATTGGAATTTTGGGAAATTGTATGCAATTTGCGTCTTCATATTTGCACACTATGTTGATGCAGTAAAGTAGTTTCTAAACCCATGAATTCTATTGATTGATAGTGAGAGCATTAAAAGAAGAACTACAACTGCTCCAAGAACCAGGATCATATGGGGAGATCTAAAGTGTTGTTGAAAGTAAGTATATTTGTAGATTTATCTTCTCATTTTTAGTCTTCTTCGTGGTGCAAGTTCAAGTTTTGCATGTTAGTGTGTCCTGAATTCTTCTATAAAGGAGCAGTAGTAAGCCTTTACATATGACATGTGATTGAATGTTTTAATAACAATGAGGTTGTCATAAATATTTAAAAAATGTTTAAGTGAAACTGTTTTTTGGAGGGTAGTATGGGAATGTGAGCATTTTACTTTAAACAATTTCTCATAGTTTTTAGTTTTTTTTTATTCTTAAAAATGAGATAGCAACATAATTGTCAAGAGTATATGCTTTGAGATCATCACAAGGAATTATGAGGTTGAAAATATAATGTCCATGTTGACTGTATAGAGCAATAAAAAATAGTTCATATAATAATTCGTACTGATGGGTTGCTGTTCGTGTTTGTTCCTTTTGTTCAAGTTCATAATTAAGCTTTCCACTTCCCTTGAAATCAAATTTAGGTTGTAGTCTAGTTTATGTTATGAAAAGCGCGTTGGACTATTTTTTTATACTAATTTGCTTTTGTTATATTGTAATCCAGGAATCATAAATACAAATTGTGAAAGATGTGAAAAAAAGTTTATAAAAAAGAGCAAATGAAAAAAAATTGCAACACCTTTGATTTTGCTAAAGCCATCATTTGTATGCCATAAAAGAACAATTGTAATGTTGTGTTGAAGCTCACCTATTAAAACAACACCTAGTGAAACTAAATTTTGTGCTAGCAACTCATGAGAGGGTTAGGTTTACAAAATCAAAAATTGTTTTTTTTTGTTTGAACAATGTGATTCCAAGTCTATAAGACTCATGTTTTGTTATGGTTATCACTCATGAGTGCTTAAGATGTTGTTTAAATTGGAATTTAGTATACCTCTTACTCTTACATGCACAATTTAAATATTGGTAAGGATCTATTGCTCCTTGCACTGCATTGTATTACATTTCCTTATGATAGGCAGGACATGGAGTTCAGTGCTACAGATTGTTGTTAGCATGTAGCATGGGTTAGTAATGGTATCTATTGACTACATATTACTTGTGTTATAAAATACAACATGCATTTTTAGTTGATGCTTTTTGCTCCCTCCCCATGTGCAACAACTGTAAGAGCGATCCTTCTTTGGTTGATAAGTATTCAGGTGCATTGTAGTTGACATGAAGCTCTACATAGGTAAATGTAGTAAATACGACATATTGAAAAGAGTAGATGGAATTTATATAGTCTGATTTTTTTAAAAACAGTTTACCTCATTAGGGCCTTGAAATCTTCTATTTGAGGGATCTCTTCCCCGTCATATATGGACATTGTTGTTGTGCTGGATATATAACTCTCTTCCTCTTGAGACAGTAAGGCAACCGATGTCTTCTTTTTTGGGGTGGATGCTTCCATTTTGGCCTTGCGCTTGGTCAGATTCATTGTGGTTGCGGAAGAAGTCGTGTTGTGTGAGACTGTGCATGAGGCCATTTCCGCTTTCCTTGTTGGGTGTGTGGGTTATGGGAAGGCTGAAATAGTACAACAATATTTAAAAGGCTTGGTTATGTAGGCAGATTAATGCCTAGGTAGGTGAAAGAGTGAGCAGTTTAAGCATCTGTGTGAAGGGCAAGCCATTTAGGAAGAACATTAACAAACAAACATAAATGTGTGGAAGGTGGAAGGGTAAGTAGTTCACCACCATTTGTGTGAATGTATTACACTGCTGTCATTTATATTAATTACGGTTACCATATTGTAAGCATGCAACTGAAAGGATAAGAAAGTTAAAAACATTTATTGGTATTTTTTTTTCAGTACATATTTTCATTAAAAGAATTTAAAAATTACTAGTTTATTTTGATATTTGTTAGCAATATATATTCTGATGGGCCTATATTTGAGTTACTATTGGCCCATGAACATATTTGATTTAGCAGCCTTTGGCCCATGAATAAGCTCTTTTTTGTAAGCTTTGTATTGAAGTGAGCATTGAATGACTCAAAATATTAACTTTTAAATATAGATAGATAGATTTATATTTACATATGTCATTAGTGACAAAAAAAACTTATTTAGAATATATATATAAGACCAATAATTGAAAGTTACATTCCTTAACCTTATCTATATACAGTACTAAAGCCCAATCTTTTCTGTGTGTCATCCAATTAAATATATCACATAGGAGAATCATAATCACTTTTTTCATTTACTATTTTGTATATCCTTCATATATTTAGATATTTACTTATTCTACTTACTCTTCTTTATACTTATACAACTTAGTTATAAATACATAATCCCTTAAAAGATCTTTCTATTACTTACACTAAATAATTTGGAACTATAATTTCTAATAATATATAATTTATAAGCAACATATTATACGTACAAACTATTAAATAATATAAATCTTTACCATTGTAATATAAGTTTATTGTAATTTAATTTGGTTGATTGTATTTACCACTAACAAAATATTTATATTTAAAAAATTTAATGTTCATAAATTATTTGGTTACCTTTTTAATGATATCATGATTTGACTTAGGTAGATATTTTTAAAAATTCTCATACATCACTTGATTAATTTATTGTGTAGGACAGTAAGAGCATATCTATTTATTATTATTATTACATATACTAAAAGAGAAGCCTATTCTCCTATGTGTCATAGTTGATCTCTCTTTCATTTAGCATACATGTCAACCTCTAAATTATGTCACATCATCAAGCCTCTACAAAAATTAAAAGGTTCATGTCTAGCCTACTAATTTAACTCAAATTATGAGTAAATAAATCATCATCAAATTTGATAAAGACATGTCAACTCATTTATCTATTATATTAAACTGTATTATTTTACTTACTTTATCTATTTAGTAATATTTGTCATTTTAACCTTTGACACAACTAATAAGAAATGCAATCATTAAGATTATAAGTTTTTTTCTTCTAAAATTGACAAAGTAATTATTACCCTTTTAATTTCTAACCAATAAATAAAGAGAATATACATAAAAAATGTCAATATATACAATTCCAATAATATACATCGTACTCACCAATAAATCATTACCTAAAAATTTTAAAATAACAATAATTTCTTAACAAAAATAGAAGGCTAAAACGACATTTCTGAATGGAGAAAGTATTGTTTAGGTTTTTGTTTTTCTTAAAGTTTAAGGAATGATTCATCGCCAGAATATAAATTTTATATTTAACCAAATCCTTGTAGGGCATCGAGACTTATACTAGTTTATACACTAATATATAAAGATATATATCAAAATCTACGTTTTAGCAATATCAAAACTACGTTATTTTATTATTTTTCAAACACATGAAAACGCTCTCCGTACAAAAACCCTAAAATGAATTTCTTTGTGCAACCACCGCCATGAACTCGCCTCCGATGTAGCCCATCTCTCCCAAATCTTAAACCAAAACATTCTTACTCTTGTTAATCTCGTATGTTTGTGCATCATCTCCGCAAAAACGACTCATTGTCTTCTCTCCCGTTCTGAATTTGTGAGCAAAACTCACCTTTTTCGCCCAAAAGAAGTTGTTAAGGTTAATCGATCTTTGAACAAGATCTATGAGATTCTGAGCAAAACTCACCGTATCTGCCTCAGTGTAACCCTTCTACGTCTGTAGCTGAGGGAGGTGGTGTGGTGGCGGCCGTTCTTGGGGTTGTCCGGTGCCTCCCTGTTCATCTCTTCCCTTGTCTGCTTTGTGTCTTCCACGGCGTCGCTGGAAGTTCTTCCCCGTTCTTGATCTGGTTGGACTAATCTTTGTTTGGGTGGTCTTGCCTCGGTGTTGACTTGGTTTCTCAACTGTCCTTAACAATTTTGCTGGAAATCGACACCCTCATTGACAAATCACGGAATAAAGTAACTTGGCGACCCCATGTCATGCGGATCTGGAAGGTGGGATGGTGGTGTTGGCACACCGGCGACGTTTGCGACCCCGGGAGTAATTCTGGTAGCTCCTTGAGATCGGCGATTTGGTGGTGGAACCCGTTGCAACAACTTTGAGAAGATGTCGGGAGATTACGGTTGAGATTGGGGGCCTTTCTCTATTCTGGATAGGTTTTCTTCTCGGTGCTCTTCTCAAGTGCTCTAGGTGGTGTCTTTCTTTCCCTTATCTTTTTGATTTTTGCTTTAGAATCTCTATCCTTAACCGTTATGTTTGTAATCTTATCTTAACTTTGCTTGAATCCGAACTTATTATGGATCTGGAGCTTCCTTGGTTTTGTCTGAGGCTGCTCAGATGCTTGACTCCATTTTCTGCCCTTGAAACTGATAAAGACTTTTTTGTGTTGTTTTGCAAGGCTGGCACTTTATCTTTTGAACCCTCTGCTGAACACTTTTACTCTGATTTTGGATTGCTTTGTTTTTGCATGAATCCTTTCTGTTTGAATGTAATTATCTCTGCACTCTTTTATAATTTGAACCAACACTCGGTCAATCTCTGCCTTTGCATTATGCTCTGTGATGGTACTTATGACCACATCTGGACTACTATTTTCTGGTGCTTATTTCTTTCTATGAAATGCTATGCTCACCATGTGCTTAGAACTGATTATGACTTTTCTTTACAAAGTTATACCTCTATTATGTGTTTGTTGCTGATCAACTAGACTCTTCTCACTAAAAGCTACATTGACATTGTTGATCACCACGTTTGAATAAATACCTTATGACCTACTACTTATATACTTCTAGCTTGAACACTGGTTGGCCATTTATTTGTGGTGAGTTAACTTACTGCTGTCACATGGCTCTTGGATGTATCCACCTCAACTACCAGAATCAAAATGACAAGAAGACGGGGGTTGCATACCAATCGCATCCTCTTTCTCAGAACCATTGGCCTATGACCTACCATGAACAATTAAATTTTTCTGAACAAATCATTACAGCCTTTGTGATTACAACCAATTGTTAGAACAACTTCTCTTGGACAGGAAACTTTGCTTTGCTGATCATGACAACATCAACCTTGACAAATGTAGCACTATCCCTGGTATGTGGATTTCTTTGAGGATTCACTTTAAATTTACACTGATTCACTTCTGGGATTTGTTCTACTGTCCCATTATCTAGTCTCCTTATGCTATTGCCAATCTTTTCAACAACAACCCTTATAAATCACAGGTACATGTTTATTTGAATTATTTGATCAATGGATGGAACAAAAGAATGATCCAACCTTGGAAAAGTGTGACACACTACACCACTGTAGCAGATACTATACTGCTACAGTTGCACTTATGTGCATCCCAACTGGACTCTTGTATTTCATATGAACCTTCTTTGTTTTGGTTTTATCCATTACAGGACAACGTTTCCTTGTATCTATATTGTTGTATCCAAAATTCACTACAAAGTGAACAACAGATTTGTTTACAGGAACCTAAATCTTTTACCATTATGGTTGAGGAAACCATCAGAAATGGTGTTCTTACAATAGCTTACCATTGGTAGGTGTATGGATGCTTTTACTTGAACCTTCATTTATATGATTCTGTGTACTGCAAGCCGAAATCTTGTGATACAGTGATTAATAAGCATCAGAGAATGATTGCCAGAACAAATGAATTTAACTTTGTCAATCAAAATTTTTGTTACCCAGTTGCTGGGAAATATAAATTATTTACCAGTCAATTACACGACGCGATCAATCAGAATATAAAAACTTTTTACTAGCAGGCTTTTCATTTGTCTTGTCCAAAATTTATCATGCGATGACATCCATATTCTTTGAACAGATCTCTCATATCCAAAGCAAGACACTCATACTTGACCCCATGGCTTACCTTTTCTAAGATTAATCATATTTACAACCTTAATCATGATCTTCCTAGACCTATAACAACTATAACAAATGAACCGCTCTTCTCCCTTCTATTAAGGTTTTTATGAAGATTACAACCTGGAACTGTCGAGGTTTGGGACATAAAACTCTTTGGACTGATATGGAATCTTTCTGTAAAATTGAAAGAATACAATTGTTGGCGCTTTTAGAGACCAAAACAAATAAGGAATCTAATGACAAGATATGGAAAAAAGCTGGTTTTGACTAGTTTTACTTCATTCCTGCCACTGGGTTTTTGGGTAATATTTGTGTAATGTGGAAAACCTACCAACTAATCAATGAACTCCTTGAGGTAGATCATATCAATCTGAGATTTGTTAGCCTCAAATATACTAATCTGTGCACAAATAGTAAAATCATGATTATCCCCACATACGCACCACCTTATGAATCAAGGGAAAATAAATTCTGGAATGAAGTTATCTCATTCATTAATAATTGCGCTTATCCTTGTATTATCATGGGTGATTTGAATAAAATCCAAAATACGAGCGAAAAAATGGGTGGTTTGGCTCCCCCACTTACAAAGTTTGTCAAATTACAACATTTTAAAAACGAATGTGAATTGATGGACATACCGGTTCAAGGGAATAGCTTCACCTGGCGGAAAAATAAAACTAAAATCAATAATGTTTATGAAAAATTAGATAGAGTGCTAGTCCATCATCAGATTTTGCAATTATATCCCGATATTTTTACTAAACATTATGCCTTCACTAACTCAGATCATTGCCCATTTCTATTGATCTAGCAACATCTACACCCTTTAAATTTGAAAAAATGTGGATGAGCAGGAAAGACTTTAGAAACAGAGTTAAACAAGCATGTCGAACAAATTACCATGGATCTAGAATGTTTGATCTAATCTCTAAGACAAAATTACTAAAAAAACAAGAAAAGATCTGGAATAAAAGTACATTTGGTAATGTTTTTACCCAATTACAAGAAATTCAAAAACAACTCACTGCCATTCAAACAGAAATCTGTACTAACCCGATTCCAACCTTAGTACAAAGACAAAATAGACTTATAGAAAAGGATGAGATACTTCTTCAGTTCCAAAAGGTCTTATGGAACCAACGTGTGAAAGTTAAACATATTAAATTTAACGACACAAATGCTAGTTATTTCCATAAAATAGCAAGTGGGAAAAGAAATAGGAAAATCATAAAAGAAATCAACACACAAGAAGGAACTAGGATTATTGGGGAAGAAAATATCAGAAATAATTTCAATAAAAGATTTAGAAGTGAAGAATTGAATGATAATATTCTTTGCGAAAACCTGGATCTTATTCAATCAGAAATATTGACAGAGGAAAATTTACAATTGACAAAGAATGTTTTCAATGGCAAGATCAAACAAGTTGTTTTAGGTATTGGATCAGACAAATCTCCTAGCCTAGATGGAATGACAATAAAATTCTACCAAAAATACTAGGATATTATAGGCCCATCAGTAACTCAAGCCGTTAAAGTTTTTTTCCTCTATGGAAGGTTACTAAAACAAATAAACCACACATTTATATCCTTGATCCCTAAATGTGACAATTGTAACACCCTCAAATATTCCATTGGAAAGGCATTACCGTCAGTGACCTCAGATGTTCTGTCCGATGTCACCCAAGGCTTTACCAGTTGATATAAATCATCAAACAACAATTATGATACAAAATTGTCATAACTTTCATTTAAACCAAAGTTTCGGAATTACAACATAATTCCAAATACATCAAAAACACAACGGAAGTCTTTACACAAAACATATTTAACACATCGGAAGTCTTTTAAATAACCAACAAAGGGTCTTGATCGCAATGATCACCCACCAAAGATCTTAACCTGGATAAACTTATCAAAAACACTGTTCGCCTCTATAGTCGTTCTAGCCTTCACGGGATGACAACTTATCTGATGTGCCGAATCGAACGGATGACACCAGCCAACCATGCAGAGAACAATTACAGTTGGTTAGTCTAATGAAAGACTATGCAAGGGTACAAAGCAGAGTGGTTCGAAGTAGTCGTATTAGGTTAGACTCATCGCTTCTCGGATTAAAACCGATGACGATAGTCAACCACCATACTCCTACTAGAATACATGAAAAGACACGATCAAGAGAAGATTCTGGAAGACCGAGTCTTACAACAATCAATCCCAAAAAAAGACTCTAATGAATTGAGTCTTATCGGAAACATGACATATGTTGGGAAACATTAATAATTACACACAAGCGTTTAAAACAACTCGGTTCACGACCAACCTCACCGCCCAAGGCGAATCCAGATTGGAAAGAGAACTTTACTCTGATCAAAGTCAAGACGAGATTTCCTAGCTGCACTATTGCTTAGCTGCACTACTCGTCCAAGGGTATATTAATTATGTGCGACAACGGCACTTATCTCATTTAATTCCAAAACGATCATCACGTTAAGCTCTTAGATCATATCTACACCAGAAATATACCATCGGGAACTCAATCCCTAAGGCGGAATTGACTCGGGAACTAAATCCCTAAAGTCGAGTCGGGAACTAAATCCCTAGGGGACTAAATCCTTAATTATGTGCATCACCGCACTTATCTTATCCACTTAATCATGGCTAACTTAAAATAGGAGAACACGCATCTCCCTCACAATTTCCTTATATAAAAAATCTTAAAGTTCACCTCTTAATTCCTTACAATCCCATTATCAACTCTTAGTAACCTCGAAACATTACAACCTCAACTTCCTTAAAGATACTTCCCACAATTCCATTATTCATTAACATTAGAATTGGTCCTTATGCCAAATTCTAACTTAAGATCCTTTCGGTAATGACTTAACCTATTCCTTTACTCACTTTATAACCTAAACTTTCTAGATTCCTTAACTTTCTCCAGACATAATCACCACACTCTATGTTCCTCGAAACGGATCACATGAGATATTACTCTTAATTGCTCAAGACATCATTCTGGAAATGATTCATCCTCCTCAATGCTTATAATACAACTCACCTATGAAAGGTAACTCTTAATCTCTTAGAACATTAACTCCACACATTCACCCTTAATCACTTCATCCTCTAGATTACTTCTAGAGAGATTAATCGGTTCCTCAATCACGACATCAACTTTATTCCCATACATCATGCCATGTAATAACTCTTACTATAACCACTTAATCACACTCACATCAACGTTAAGACTTTTAATATTATTAAGAGCAGCTACAAATCTTTAAACCTTAGGGTGACAATTATGTCCACCCAATTAGTACAACTACCAAAGCTTATTAATTATGTGCGACAACGACACTTATCTTATTACAACACACACCCTTCTGTTAAGGCTTTTAATTATTATTCTGAGTAATAACGAAAGTTTAATACACTGGGTGACCTTACGTCCACCCCGATACACTAGCGAGGTGCTTAATTAATTTACCGCCGTTAAATTAATCCGAGTAACAACGGAAGTTTAAAACACAGGATGACGTAACATTACGCCACCCAATGGCGCTAGCAAGGCGCTTAAACCCCTCCTACCTTAGCGGGTGGTAGGAAGTTATAGGTTAACCCATTAAGTTATAAAGAAACGACTAATCCATAACCATATTAGTGTTCCTACGAACATTAAGTTATAAAGAAACGACTAATCCTTATATGGACTTAGCGTTCCTACGAACATTAAGTTATAAAGAAACGACTAATCCTTATCTGGACTTAGCGTTCCTACGAACCCATGTGCTATTCTAGCATTAAGTTCACATTAAATTCACAACAATACCATCACG
The DNA here is from genome assembly GCA_027886185.1 of Rheum nobile. Lineage (NCBI taxonomy): Eukaryota > Viridiplantae > Streptophyta > Magnoliopsida > Caryophyllales > Polygonaceae > Rheum > Rheum nobile. The sequence goes on from WOAB01000780.1 coordinate 1,614,098, forward strand.
GTAATTAACACACAATACTCGTGCTAACTAAACAGTTCAACACAGTAATAATCCACATTAAAGCCCTCCAGACCATTATCATAATCATTATTAACACTGTACCCAATGAAACGGTAAATCATCTCAAATTAATTAACAACTAAACAATTGATAATTAATGAAATATGGAATGATAAGCAAGAGCGAACCGCCACTTGCCTTAAATCCGACGAAAGCTTAAAGACGACGATGGGTTTTCGGGCTCGAAACAGGAACATATCTGAATTCGCAGATTCCTTCGGATCGACCCATAAAGAAATCCCAAGTTAGATTCGACAAACACGAGTACAAATCTAAAGAATAACGAAAGGAATCGAAAGGAACGAAGCCCGATCGAAAGCCACAGAAGCCAAGGCCGAAACAAGACAAGGGCTTCTGGGCGGCGGTCGCCGCCTGCCTTACGGCGGGCGCCGCTACGAACTGCACCGAAAATGCGAGAAGAGAATCTCACCGGCGACGTTCGATTTGCTACTCCTTAGCCTTGCTTTGGATTCTAAGCTTTTAAGGGCCTCCAAAGCTTCACTTTGCAACTGTAAGGAACACCAATGGAGCTCCGACGATCGATTGCGAGTTCTCCGGCGAAAGCTTGATTTTCCGGCGAGTAATTTATGTGGAGATCGAGCTCGGATTTGTGCTTCAATTCAGCTCCCAATCCTCTCCTTTTATAGCCAAACTCAAGGGGACAAGCAAGGGCACGTGGATGGCCTCAATTCAGAGGTCTCCAAGTCGCCGACAACGTAGAGGCTAGGCCTCTGACATCCCCGACATTGGCGGCGGTCGCCGTTGTCGGCAAGGGGGTCGCCGCCCAATTAGTGTCTGGCAGCGGTCGCCGCTTTCTGGCAGCGGTCGCCGCTTTTAGAGCCACTTGGCCAGATGAGGATGACGATGACGTCGACTAGTTGGCGGCGGTCGCCACTTGCCTTACGGCGGTCGCCGCCAAGGCCATTTTTCATCCGTTCTAGCTTGGAACAACTTGGCCTTAGCCCGGGATAAAAATAATCGTACACGAACGAGTATTAAGTCCCGAAATACGTCGAATGTAATTTATTTTACTGAGAAAAATATTACAGAGATCAGAAACCATATCTTCTGTGGTTTCTAGTCTAGTTTTTACCTTATAAAAAAAAAAACTACGTTATATTTAAATTATATATAACTAAAAAGTAATAACGTAATACTCTTATAGTTTTCAATATTTACACATATATATAATTGGTAACATACAATTAATGATGCAAATTTGGTAAATATATTATATTAAAAGAACTTTAAAAAATGATGTAATAAAATTTAAAGGCGATTTTCCTTTCAAATAATTATATGAATTTTTTTTTTCCATTACTTAAATCTTATTTATACATTTTGTTCAATTATTTATATGAAAAATCTAATTTAATTTTTCTTTTTGTATAAAAACTCGCATTAATACCTTCAGCACTATATGTTTAATAATACGAAAAATACCTATACATATTAAAAAATCAAGCCTATAATTTATTTAATTAGCTTTTTTAAATATTCAACAAAGTTTCAACTTGGAATTTATTTTGAAAAACCCGTGACATGAAATAATGTACATCACTTAAGGTGTGGTTATATGTTTGGGCCTAAACTTGGATAAATTGTTGCCCATCCGAACTGTCAAATAAAAAGTTTAGCCCAATCGAACTTAAAGGAACTGACCCGCTCCCATTCTACAAAAACCCTAGCGATCACCTCACTTTGTCTTTCCGTATGCCCGATCGGTTTTGAGGCGAACGCAGCTGCCCTTTCCCACTCCACGGGTACATCGCCAATCTATTTCCTAATTTCCTCGTTGAATCGCTTCATTGGTAGAGTTGTGGCCATGGAATTTTGCTCAATGTTTTGCTTTCGATATTGCTGAAACTATCTCTGATGATTTTTCCTCTTTTGTTCAGAAGTAGAACCTCGGGACCTAAGCAACAATGGCATACGCGATGAAGCCGGTGAAGCAGGGGCTGGAAGAGACTCAGGAGCAGATCCACAAGATCAGGATCACTCTCTCCTCCAAGAATGTCAAGAACCTCGAGAAAGGTTTCATTTCTTCTTCTTTAATTGTTTGCTTTCTATATTTTCATGTATTGTTCTCTGCTGATGCAGTTTGGAATATGAAGAATTGCTATATCTCCCCCAGCTCAGATACAATTTGTTGTTTTGGTTTCTACATATTGGAATTTGGTTGCTTAGTTTAATGTTTATTTGCTCTATTTCCTTGTTAGGTTTAGCTAAAATGTGTTAGCATATTGTCTTTGTTTAGCATCTGCTTGTACAAATTATATGCTGTATTCACATTAGCTGCATAAGTAGCTATCCAGACTATTTCAAAGTTTTCTTCACCTGTATACTTGGAATTGACTTATAATGCGAATTGAAACTTGTATTATTACTGATATATTATTATCATTAGAAAGGACTGCTCCTGTATATTTGGCAAATTTGTTATGTTTGATAGTTATAATAGTTGGAAGTTCTTATCTCTTTTGATGTTCCTATATGTTTATACCTGCATCTTTTTTAGCAATTCAATCCAAGTATTCCTGTAATTGGCTTGCTAAACTTGTATTATGTTCATTTGATTCTTGGCGAAACAGTCTGTGCTGATTTGGTTCGTGGGGCCAAGGACAAGCGCCTGAGGGTGAAGGGACCAGTGAGAATGCCCACCAAGGTTCTTAACATTACCACTAGGAAGTCTCCTTGTGGAGAAGGTATGAGGCTTTTAATGCCTTACATTATTCAGCTGCTGTGTAATTGAACCATTCTTATGTGTAATTCTGCTGTGTTCTGCAATTGTACATGTTTGCAGTTTCCTTGTTTAATTGTTTGGAAAAGCTGAGTATGAAATAGTATTATGAATTCTGAGATTAGTAATCTGAGAGTTTTCATACTCTTTTACAGAGTGAGACACTTGTAAATAAATATTGAAGCCATCATCTATTCTTATGTTTGGCAAGCATAATGAATGTCAGACTGAATTTTTGTTATGATACAGGAACCAACACGTGGGATAGATTCGAGCTGCGTGTTCACAAGAGGGTGATTGATCTCTTCTCATCCCCTGATGTGGTGAAGCAGATCACCTCCATCACCATTGAACCTGGTGTTGAGGTCGAGGTCACGATAGCAGACTCTTAGACGTGCCTCTGATTCTCATTGTCATGCTCCTAGACTTGTAGCTCTCTCTTTGTTGTCAGTCACCTTCCAGTTGTTGAAGTTATTGGATATGTTTTGGAGATGGTTTTGCATCAGGCCTTAGTTTTAATATAATTCCTTTGTAACCAGAGGATGAGTCAATGCTTGTCCTTCGCTTTTACACAGCATCGTTTGAACACATGGATTTTGTACTGTAAGTCTGTAATGCTTTTAATGCAAACCAATTCACTCTTTACCCCAGATTATATGTTTGTTCTCGCTATCAACTACATGTTATTCTCGATATTTGTCGCTTGAGGTGTTTGCCTTTACGACAATTATGTTCATGTCAACGGACTCAGCAGCTGTTATCACCAATGGAAACGGCTGCCACAAGGGACAATGTGTTATTAAACTGTGCTGTTGTCACCTCGGATTGTCCGGTCATTGTTAGTGAAAGTAGTCTCCGAAGAAAGTGCTCTTCAGTCTTCACAAATCTTTGCTGTGTTTGGATGGTCATTTAAATTAGCTATTTCAGTAGTAAGTTGGAATTAGTTTTTGATATTATGTTCTTTCGATTATTGCGGTTATCAGGGAAGTCTCAGATTTTCAACATAGCAACTTGCTCTCAAAGAAGAATATTAAACATTTATGTTATCTTCATCTTGATGCCACTGGGAAGAAGTAGACTTTACAATTAGATACAAACAACAAAAAATTAGAAATAGAATAGTGAAGTTTAGAAAGGAAAAATATCATTGGCCCATGCAGGTCTCGAACCTGCGACCTTCGCGTTATTAGCACGACGCTCTAACCAACTGAGCTAATAGGCCGTTTTGACATTGCTCTGGTATACTTATCCTACGTTTTATAGTACCGTAGGGGATGTTCGTTAATTACTTGTTTCTTCAACTGAGATTAGTTTTTTGAGGAAGAAAACACCGTTTTTCCCTCCATGTAAGTAAGACGTAACTCTTTCAGTATCAATGGCGCTCACTTGGCAACTAGGCTCGTCCGCCGGCGCCGTCTCCACCCCGAGCACCTCCTTCATCCACCGCTGCTCTCTCCCTGACAAGATTAAGAAGTCCCAGAAACGCAGAATCAAACAAAAACGGCAACACCAGCAAAACAATCAGCTTGCTTTCCCCAAATCATCACCTACCCCAATCCTAATCAGCCCCAAACCCCAGACCAGAACTAAGCTCGAAGCCCTCGAGTCCCTCGTCCATAACCTCGAATCTGCTGCGAAAAAAGGTGTGACAGTCGATACACAAACGTTCTGTTCCATTCTGGAGACATGCTTCCAGTTAGGTGCTATTGATTTTGGCATTCGGGTTCACAGACTGATTCCGACCAATATTCTGAGGAAGAATTCTGGGGTTGCTTCGAAGCTGCTCCGGCTATACGCTGCAAATGGCCGGATGGAGGACGCCCACCACCTGTTCGATGAAATGTCCAACCGCGATGAATCCTCTTTTGCTTGGAATTCCATGATTTCCGGGTATGCCGATATGGGTGAATTTGAGGATGCTTTGGCGCTCTACCTTCAGATGGAGGAGGAAGGCGTTGATCCCGACCGGTTCACCTTCCCACGGGCTCTGAGGGCGTGCAGTGGATTGGGATCCATTCATGTCGGGGAGGAGATCCATCGCCATATTGTTCGTCATGGTTATATTGATGATGGAATCGTGCTTAATGCTCTTGTTGATATGTATGCCAAGTGTGGTGATATTGTAAGGGCAAGGAAGGTCTTTGACAAGATCAAATATAAAGATTTGGTCTCATGGAACTCAATGATAACCGGATACGTTCATCATGATCTTCTCGTCAAGGCTCTGGACATTTTTGGACAGATGCTTTCTGTAGGAGAAGTTGAGCCAGATGAGATCACCTTATCGTCTGTCCTCACAGGGGCCGTAACTTCATTGCGTCTTGGGACCGAAGTTCATGGATGGGTTCTTAGGCAAGGCAGGGAACGGAATCTAGCCATCAACAATTCTCTTATAGCCCTGTATTCCTACCATGGTTTGTCGGTCCAAGCTCGTTGGCTATTCGAACACATGCCCGAAAAGGACATTGTTTCATGGAACTCAATCATTTCTGCACACTCCAAGGAAACACGAGCACTAGTCTATTTTCATCACATGGAGGATTCGGGTGCACGCCCTGATATCATTACATTCGTGTCACTGCTATCCACCTGCGCGTACCTGGTGCTGGTGGAAGACGGTGAGCGGATTTTCTCATTGATGAAGGACGAGTACGGGATTGCACCAGTCATGGAGCATTACGCGTGCGTGGTAAACCTTTATTGTAGGGCAGGACTGATGAATGAGGCATATGATATTGTTTGTAATAAAATGGAATTCGAGGCTGGTGCGAGTGTGTGGGGTGCGTTGTTATACGGATGTTACCTGCATAAGAATGCGGAGATTGGGGAGGTGGCGGCGCAGAAGCTGTTCGAGTTGGAGCCTGATAATGAACGCAACTTTGAACTATTGATGGGGATTTATGAAAGATTAGGTAGGGTGGAAGATGCAGAAAGAGTAAAGAAGATGTTGTTGGATAGAGGATTGGATGACTTGTTGTAGATCATGCTTATGTGAAGAGGGTTTATGTCGTAACTTCATCCTTTCTGCTTTATGTATATGTTTTTGTTCCTGTTAATAGGTACTGTTGGACAATACAGTAAACTTCAGCATTCTGATTGGAAAGGATTATGCTAGATTTTAAAGTTTAACCTAATAACATTAGTAATTCTCTTTTCTAATGTCTTCAAAGGAAGTTCAGCTTTGGACCGTCATTTCTTCAACTTTTCAACGTTGTATATTAGGTTTCTGGTCAAGTATGCGTTGTAGAAGTCAAACAAGAGTTCGTTCCCCCACGGATCCAATTCCGAATATTTTATATGATCTTTAAAATCATCAAACAAATAGATCATGGATATATATTATGAGTTTGGATCATATGCGGAGCACTCTTCCCGTGCGGACGTACGGAGCATGCACTTTAGGGTCTTATTTGTGCACTTTAATGTCTTATTTGTGCACTTTTTCAAAAAAAAATATTCTTTTACAAATTATTTTCCAAGCATTTTTCAAATTTTTTGCAAAAGTGTACAAATAAGGCTCTAAAGTGCACAAATAAGGCCCTATAGTGTATGTCCGCACGTCCGCACGGGAAGAGTGTTCCGCACCGGAACCGCACTCTATATATTATATATAAATGCCTTTACGTAGTCGAGAACACAAGTGGGTATGTGGTTAGATCTGGGCAGATCTAAGAATAGGCATCTCAAATCTAGTACTGAAATGCAAATATGTAGATAAACAGGCACTAGAATGCAACACTAGGAAGTTGAATTTTATTAGGAAGTACACTTATTTTCTGTGTTTGTTAAAAAATTAAATAGAAATTTCTGTTGGTGTTCCTAAGTTTAGGGTTAATCTTGTTGGTATCCCACGATTAATTTTTTCTAGTTGGTACCTAAGGTTTTGGTTTATTCGCTTTGTAACTAAAATTTTTCATATCGTATCATTTCGATTCGAATTGATCAAATTCAAGCTCATCATTATGTTTATTGACCTCAATTTAGCAGGATTTGACTCCTAAAACAATCAAATTCATACTCTAACCATTCCGATTTGAATTCTTAAGGTCAGAAACGAGTTGTTGCTTCGGAATTCAAATCGACATGGTTCAGACATGGATTTGGATATTTTAGGAGTTAAATCTTACTAATTTGAGGGCGATGAACACAATGGTGGACTTGCATTTAATCAATTTGAACTGGAATGGTACAAACATGAAAAAGTTTTACGAAGCAAACAAACCAAACCTTAGGGGCACCACCGAAAAAAACTTAATCGTGGGACACCAATAGGAATAACCCTAAATTCAGGGGCACCAACAAGAATTTCCCAAAAATAAATAGTGGAAATTTATTTTCCAAAAAGTTACAATTCCTCCAAATCACAAAATCGAATTGCACTTACCTTGAAGAAGTAAGTAAGATTTAATTCCTGCGGTTTTTAAATGGTAACATTTTTACTTTCTATATTAATATAAAAACAATAATTTTGAATCAAACATGATTTCATAATTTCCATCAATTTGCAATTCCTAAGAAGTAGCTAAATTCTCAGGAACTTAATTTCTCACGTTCAACCAAAGAGGGGTAATTCTACGTTTTGACATTTTTTGATAATTGAAAGTCATTAGGTTGGTTACTTATCCGAAAGTCAAAAATCGGCTAGTGGACTATTTTAGGGTATTTTGACGGATAAGCGAAACAAAATTTGATCTTCAGAGAGTCAAACGACAGAGACTGAATGACCAAACTTTTTTTGGGTGGAAAGACTGAATAACCTAACTTAGCAAATCTATTAACAGACAATTTATTTCCCTAAGAATATGTTGGACATGAATCTCCTCAAACCATAGAAGATCTACCTTAGAGCCATAAATTATTAATTCAATATCTCAAGGACAAATCCATTTTTCATTAATGGCATTAATGATACATAAATTGTCACCATCTATTACTAACTCCTTTAAACCCATATTTTTTTGATGCTAATAATCACCTTAGATGAGGATGTACATAAATTGTCACCATCTATTACATAAACTAGAAATCAAAGCCCGTGCTTCGCACGGACCATTTGTGTATATGTAGTGTCACGATATACAAAATAAGTTTGTAATACATGGATCGTTGTTCTGTTTTTTTATGTTAGACATATATTATTTGATATTTATTTAAATGTAAGTATGCTAGGTATAAAATGTTATGATTATACATAAAAAGCGAGTTATTTTATTTTTTATAATTTTGGTTAGAAGTATAATTTTAATTTTGAATTAAAGTGAAAGTTTGTTTTTGTAGGGATGTGTTTATATTTTGATGAAATTTTTTGTGAATATTTTAGAAATCTTCTATATCTAATATAAAGTTTGCATTTTTGTGCATTAAGTGTGTTCATTCAATACCATACAATTTTGAAAGTATTAAATCGGCTCTGGCTCTAGCGGGTGGAGCAACCATGAATGTTTTCCCATCGAGCTTTTTGATCTTCTACGATCTATTGAATAAAAAATCTACGGAGAAAATGATACGAACCCTAAAAAAGTAACAGTTGACGGAAAAGACATGAGATATAAATATCAAAGAAGAACTCCCAAAAGGAGAAAAAATCTATACCAGATTATTTTTAAACTGAAATTAAAAATAATAACATTATCTAAATTGTGTTATAGTTTTTTGTTCTTTGTTTTGAGAAAGTAAGGAATTCAAAATTTTGTTGCTTTTTATTTTGAAAAATTGAGGAGTTCACAAAGGTATTTCTTAAGAAAAAACATTTTCAGCATTTTTAAAGTTGTATAAAAGTAAAATTTTCTACACATTTCTCTTAATTGTACTACATATATTTTTCTATTGATAAATACATTTTATCCAAGAAACTTTTAATAAGAAAATACATATTTCTACAAAAGTCTTTATAAATAGTCACATCAAACAAATCCTTCTAATCTAACCTATTAGATTGTCATTATCACGATGTAGAGAACTTGATAACATTTGTTGATTTGTCGTTAAAGAGTTCAATTTGAATAGAATTGAAAAAATAAGAGAGGTAGAGTTGAATAAATCTTGAATTCTTGATTGTTAAATAAGAATTTTTTAATCATGATTATCTTTTTTTATATATCAATGTATATTTTTTAATTTTAACTTTTATCGACATATAACTTTTTTACTATATAGTTTTTGAATTCTACCAAAGAGATTCCTTAAAAAAATACCATAATATGACCAATAATGTTTAAACTTCATAGTTGATTTTTTACATCAATATAACATTGAGGATTCAATTGATCATTTAAAATTTTATGGACATTTTACGTATTTTTCTATAGGGCACTTATTGCTTAATTTAAAACATTTTATAGACTGAGGGCATGTTTTATGATAAAAAAATTTAAAATTTTGTTTTTAATCTGATAAGTATTTTGAAAATCCTTATAATTTTTTTTTGTTAAACAAAGGTGACTTTTGCCATTGTTTTGTCATACTTATTTACTTAAAAACTAGCATTGAATGACAAGAAAACCAACTTTTAAGTAGATATAGATTGTCCCCATCGTTTCTACTAATAAAATAGATGAGGATGTACAATGTCCATATTTTATAAGGATCACCTTAGGATTGAAATTTCTCAGTACATATCTAAATGCACTTTCTACACTGTCGGTACACGATCCTTCAAAACTAAAGTTGTAAAAAGGTTGATCTGGGCCTAGTCGGTCTGATATGCTTTGGTACTTGGCTTGGTATATTACATTTAATACCATTGGAGATTTCAAGGTTCTCATTGTCAGATGTATTCTTGGTAATCCTATTTTCCGATGTGTTCATTAATGATTAAGGTATATCTGGTTGAAGATAGATTGATTCCTATAAAACCAAATAGCACATAATGACATTACGGGTCTATTTGGATTCTCTAGTATAATGTATTAAAATACACTATTTTACATTAAATTGCATTAAATCATCAATTTAATACAAGATAATACATTTTAATACATTCTAGAGAGAATCCAAACGGACCCTACGAGTTGTAAGAACGTTTTATTCTCTAGTTTATTCCAAAGATTGTAAACGCTATGATTAATGGACGTTAATTGAAAATCAAGAGTACATAAGTGTCGTACAATATTTTTGTTAATATTATGAATAATATGTAACTAGCATAGTGCCCGTGCCAAGCATGAGATGTGAGTTTATTAAATTTTTAAATAAAATGACATTAGAAGTTATAGAGTCAAATATGTTTGATGGTACTTAAAGATCATTTTTTTATACATCAATGCTCATAAACACATCATACTATAGGAAAAACAACAACAATCAAATTCAGTGAACAACTATAGTTCTCCAAGTCAAAGTTGAATGATATTTATTTATCTTAGGAAATAAATTGAATACTAAACAATTAATTATGTATATATAGATGTGAATGGATGCCGTATGAGGAGATGTTGCGGGTCTTCACTTGGATGATTACACATTTCACAGTTAGGTATAACTTCAAATCATTTCTGAAGTAAAGTTCCTTCATTGCAAGATAATTTTTCATTACTTTCCATAGAAAATTATCTACTTCTGGTGCTAAGTCTAGCTTCCATATCCACCGAAAGTTATTGTATAAATTTTCTCGTAGGTGATGTAAAAGGTCAACAATTGAGAAGGTCGAGAACCGATCATCCGTACTAAGTCCTCAATAAAAATGGGGTCCGGTTCCGGTGATGACGATGCTTCATTATAGGATTGATGATGTATGAGAGAAGAGGAAAAAATTAGAGGAAAAAAAAAAAAAACGGAGTGAACAGTGGCGGAGGCGCGCACCCTTATAGGGAAAAGCTTCAATTCGGCCTTGCAGTACAATTGCCGAATTTTTTGCGTATAATTCGCGAATAATTCGGCAAATTTTTTTTCCAAGTCAAAATTTTTCCCAGAAAAATCGATTTTGTGTGCATATCATATAACGTGTGTGTGCATATCAGATGCACTGTTGTGTGCATATGTAACTATGTGTGTGTGCATATGGTTTCTGAAATTGTGAATGCCTTTAATATAGTGTTTATGCTTAGAGGACTTGTGTGCACATCAAATAACCTGTGTGTGCACATCAATTATACTGCTGTGTGTATACTCCGTGTGTTCATATGGTATCGGGTCGTGTGCATACCCGAAAACAAGTGTTGGTATGCACACATGTGTGTGCATACCAAATAACTTGTCGTGTGCACATCCATTATACTATCGTGTGCAGACCCCGTGTGTGCATATGGTCTCAAGTCATGTACATACATGGAAACAAGTGTTGATGCACACAAACCATGTGTGCATACCAAATAACCTCTCGTGTGCACATCAATTACACTATCGTGTGCATACCTCGTGTGTGCATATGGTCTCAAGTGTTGATGTACACAAACCATGTGTGCATACCTCGTGTGTGCATATGGTCTCAAGTGTTGATGCACACAAACCATGTGTGCATATCAAATACTCGTTATGTGCATGTCAAATAGACTATTGTGTGCATATCATCCACCTTGTTGTGTGCATATCCACTACGTGCGTGTGCGTATCAAATATAAGCCCAGGAATCATGTGTTCATACCGCAGAAATCATGTGTTCATACCCAGGAAATCATCCACCTTGTTGGTTATATGTGCGCACACACTTTTTCGCGTATGTACACAGATGTGTATTTGATATGCACACATGTCTCTAGCAGTAACAACTGTTCCCAGACATGCACACATTCTGAAAACCACATGCACACAGCCACACACCGAGCCTAACATGTGCACACATACGTTCTGACATATGCACACAACAGTGTATTTCATATGCACACAAAATCGATTTTTTTTGCAAAAATTCAAATTTTTGAAAAATATTTTCCGAAAAATTCGCGAATAATTCGGCCGGGCCAAATTTTTGGACGCGCTTGGTGCATCCTGAGTCCTGACACGGGGAGTTGTCCTCATTTGAACTTTTCCCATAAAAATGATCTGTAAACGTAAAAGGATTTTGTGGAATTGGAATTCTTAGAGTTTCTTCTGTAATGTGATGGTCTAAAATGAGAGAAATCTTTATATAATTTAGTTGTTAGCTGTAAGATTAGGTTACTCAAACTTAGTTATAAAGAATCCTAAATCATTAAAAAAAAAATATACACATAAATAATCTATTACAACACGAAAAAAGACCAACATGAATTAAAGTAACAGATATTAACTTTCACGAAAATAATTTAATGTCACACAAATTAGCTGACACAAAATTATTCTATTATAAAAAGAAAGTAATCTATGTAAAATAAAATTATTTTATGTAATGACACAAAATTATATTACATGAATTACTGTTTAGTGTTTACTGAAGGTGATGAAAATATCTCTATATATTTATATATATATTAAACCAAAGGAATTTAGAGCCATCGTATTGATTCTGCCACCACAAATCCTAAGTGTCAATTTGTGGTTAATCCATTTTTGTTCATTAACATTATATTTTAATTTAAATCACAATATCTAATCACAACTAACTTCAAATATTTAAAATTTTAAATCACAATATCTAATCACAACTAACTTCAAATATATAAAAACTATATACAACTTTTTTATAAAATTTGATTTCTACAAATTACACATACAATAAGCTTATAATATATGTCAAAATAATATATGATAGATTTCTTACTAAACTTATATATAAAATACATCTTATATTCATTTATGTAATTAGTAATATTATTTTCATGCGTTTGCATATATAATTTGACCTGTATAAATTTATGGGCCAAAATCATACAATATCTACAATTTCCAACTCATAGTACATATGCTTTTATAATCAAGCCCACTATATTATATTACTACACATACAAATTTAAATCACAATATCTAATCACAACTAACTTCAAATATATAAAAATCTATATATAAGTTTTTTTTATAAAATCGATTTCTACAAATTACACATACAATAAGCTTATAATATATGTCAAAATGATATATGATAGATTTCTTACTAAACTTATATATAAAATACATCTTATATTCATTTATGTAATTAGTAATATTATTTTCATGTGTTTGCATATATAATTTGACCTATATAAATTTGTGGGCCAAAATCATACAATATCTACAATTTTCAACTCATAGTACATGTGCTTTTATAATCAAGCCCACTATATTATATTACTACACATACAAATTTAAATCACAATATCTAATCACAACTAACTTCAAATATATAAAAACTATATATAACTTTTTTTTATAAAATTTGATTTCTATAAATTACACATATAATAAGCTTATAATATATGTCAAAATAATATATGATAGATTTCTTACTAAACTTATATATAAAATACATCTTATATTCATTTATGTAATTAGTAATATTATTTTTATGCGTTTGCATATATAATTTGACCTATATAAATTTATGGGCCAAAATCATACAATATATACAATTTCCAACTCATAGTACATGTGCTTTTATAATCAAGCCCACTATATTATATTAGTACACATACAAATTTATGGCCCATTTAGAGTAAAATGACCCGAATAAATTTTATGGCCCATATATATATAGTGAAAAGATCACGTGAGGATGTGTTAGTAGGGTAAGAATGAGGATGAATCAATGCCATTCGTTCTTTTCCCTCTCCATCTAATCTTGGTTGTTCGTTCGTTTTTCCCTGTTCGCTCGATAAAACAGATTTGAGCCCCCTCTCTTCTTCGTGGTAATCCGTTCTTCTTCGTGATAAAACTAATTCTTCGTGGTAATCCGTTCACTCGTTCTATCGGCCGATAGTTTCCGTCTTGCCGTCGGTGTGCTTTCTCTTCTTCGTGTTTACTGTTTTTGTTTTATTCTCGTCGTTCTTAGTCGACATGGTTACTCCTTCTACTGATTCAGGTACAGATCTATAATTTGTTGTTGATTTGTTTGTTGTTTAGGTATTTAGGAATTTAGGTATGTGCGTTTCAACAGAATTTCTCTGTTTTTGGGATTTAGGTATGTGCTTGGTTGAATTTTAGGTATGTGCTTGGTTGAAATTAAGATATGTGTATTGCAATTTAATCAGATTCAAAATTCACTAAATTCAGTGCCTCATGCACTTTCTTACTAGTTCATGCATTTTGTCCATTGGTTCATGCACCTTTATTCTTTATTCCATGCACTTTAGTCCAGTCAGTGATGCACATAATCTAATCATTGTTGATTGTGTAAATATTGCATAGAACTAACTACCTCATGCACTTTACTCCATTTGTTCATGCATCTTTATTCATTGGGTCATGCACTTTCTTACAGTCAGTCATGCACTTATAAGCTCATGCACTTTACACAATTGGTTCATGCACCTTTATTCATTGGGCCATGCACTTTCTTTCCGTCAATCATGCACTTATAAGCTCATGCTCTATTATTAATTCCACTCTTTCTTTTGTCAGGAGATGAACATCAAATGAAGCATAATATTATATCTGTTTCCCCAAGCATTACCGCTGAATATATTATTCCTGAGTGCAATGATGCATTGAAGCCGTATCTTGGGCAACTTTTCCCGACTCTTAATGACGCTGTCACTTTTTACGAAGCTTATGCAGCAGCATGTGGTTTTACTGTTCGTGTTTGTTCTACCAAGAAAAACAAGGATGTACCGCCGACTGTTATTTGGTAGAATCTGTGCTGTTCAGAAAGTGGTTGCAAGTAATGAGTATCATTGTTCTTGTAATAATTTCCTCACTCTGGGCTTTCCTTGCCGACATATTTTCTTTGCCTTAAAGAATACTCATGCAACTGTCTTGCCTCCTACCCTCATCAACACTCGCTGGACGAAGCAATCGATTCTACAACCAATTTTTGAAATGGATGGTGCAGTGTATGATGCGGTGTTCAAATTGATGAAAAGAAGAGGCTGTTGGCTGAAGTGATGACATAAATGTACTTTTGTGTCAACATTGTTGGTGATGACATGGACAAATTGAAAGACTTTTTAGCTATTTTAAAGGAACAAAAGGCTGCACTCACAAGGTCACAAGTAGTTGATCCTTCTGCCTCAACATCAGCTGGCAACTATAAGTTTGAGAAATTTGTAGGCCCGTTACCGGATCAAGTGAATATCCATCCTCCCGAAATGGCAAAGAACAAGTTTAGGAAGATGCGCATTAGAAGTGGCCAAGAGGTTGGAATGGAAAATTCCAGGAAGAAGACAAGATTATGTATTCTTTGTAAAAGGTCGGGACATAACATCACGACTTGTCCTCAATATGTTAATTAGGTGTTTCAAAT
Source organism: Rheum nobile (assembly GCA_027886185.1). Taxonomy (NCBI): domain Eukaryota; kingdom Viridiplantae; phylum Streptophyta; class Magnoliopsida; order Caryophyllales; family Polygonaceae; genus Rheum; species Rheum nobile. The sequence continues at coordinate 1,629,187 of WOAB01000780.1, forward strand.
TTTATATATATTTAGATATTAAGAAATGCACTTATATATACTCAACCATGCACCAAAATACAGTGACTCATGCACTTTTCACAAATTCACGACTTGTCCTCAATATGTTAATTAGGTGTTTCAAATTTTATATGTATTCAGATATTAAGAAATTCACTTATATATACTCACTCATGCACCAAAATACAGTGACTCATGCACTTTTCACAAATTCATGACTTGCCCTCAATATGTTAATTAGGTGTTTCAAATTTTATATGTATTCAGATATTAATAACTCATGCACTTTTACATATTTTCTCATGCACCAACAAAACAATGACTCATGCATTTTCCACATACTACCCATGCACCAATACAAAATCACTAATTCTGTTCCATGTTCCAACACATATTAACTCATGCACTTTTTACAAATCAACTCATGCACCAACACATAATAACTCATGCACTTTCCACATACTACCCATGCACCGATATAAAATCACTAATTCTGTTCCAACTGTAACACCCCGGGCCAAAGGTGCTACAGTGTCATAGTCCCGAAGGACTATAAGGCGGGTGAAATAAAAATTTGCAAACATATCCCATACATAATATATACCAAAAGCAGCACAGCGGAAAAACCTGTCCAAAGTTGAAACCATAATCAACTTAACATACAGAAAGTACTACAATTTACAAACCAGAAACCAACAACCAAAGACCAAAAGCCAAAAGCCAATACAACAAGTTCGACCACTTCAAGGTCCAAAACCAAAACGATACATACAATCAAGTCAAAGTCTCAAACCAAAAGTAGAGTTCTCGACTCCAAAACCGACGGTGATCAGGATCCTTCTTGCTGGCGCTAAATCTGCAAAGCCTGATTGACTGGGGGACCCGATACCCCAGCCAACCACGTCACGTAAACCGAGGTTGGTCAGTCTTTTGAAAGACTATGGCAAGACTAGCCGAGCCCAAACAGTTCAAACAATAACAATCAATATAATATCAATCAATTCAACCAAAATAAGATATATATATACCAACACATTATCCGACCATACAACCAAAAGAGCTCAACTCTTAAACGCAATAACTCCAACACAATTCATTCCAACCCATCACCGGCGAGACTCTCAACACCTAAACCAACTATCCAATCACACATCAAAACACAACATAACACACGCTATCACATAAATCAACCATTACTCATCCTTATTCAACTCTACACGATACTAACCTCTTTCTATCCAACCTCAAACTCATCACAAGCATAAACGAATAGAACGGTCCAATCCAACTTCCTCTTCAATACTAATACCTCCAATCCAACTCCATGCACATACACAATCTCTTATTACCGACTTACAACCAAAGCTAACCAATAAGACTGAACTCACTACTGCACTACACAACAAATTCAATTAACCTGCACATCCACAAACACATAAGCATCAACGAGATAATTATCACATAACACAATCATAACCTAAATAACGGTCCAGGCCAGCCACCCTTCTGGTGCCGCCGGTTCGTCACCCTAGACTACAACTCATACATCAAACTCAACTCGTATTGGCTCACACCCTCAAGATGGGAAACCAATCTAAACACTCAATCAACGCAACCGACCTTCATAACCCACTAGCTACCAACAACCATACCAACAGAAATTACCACCTTGACCAGATACAATCAACCACTAAACACACGTAATTTAACAACCACAACCAATGGCCAACAATGGCCCACAACCACAACTAATAACAATCAACATCCAACATAACCCAATTATCAACATACAACCAAATTACCAACACAACCACTTAGTCAAGTACATAATCAACATTCATCACAAATCCACGTATTCAGGTACACAACCAATATCATTAACACAACCACTTAATCAAGTACACAACCAACATTCAACACATAACCAACACACACAACCACCAACACCTCCAATCCAACCTCCGTCTCCACCACCACATCACCGGGTGAGACAATTCACAACATCTCCGTCTCCACCCCCACATCACCAAGGTGAGACAATTCACAACATCTCCGTCTCCACCCCCACATCACCAAGGTGAGACAATTTACAACATCTCCGTCTCCACCCCCACATCACCAAGGTGAGACAATTCACAACATCTTCGTCTCCACCCCCACATCACCAAGGTGAGACAATTCACAACATCTCCGTCTCCACCCCCACATCACCAAGGTGAGACAATTCACAACCTCCAAAACCCACTATCCATCACCATACCAACCAATCAAACAACACGACGACAGTCAAAATCACATAACCACACCTCATCACACATTATCACATATCATCACACACACAACATCACACATTATCACATATCCTCACACACACATCATCACACAATATCACACATATATATATATTCACCCAATTAACTTTAAAATCAATAATCCAATCAAACCACATCAGTCCATCTACAACACGGGACAATTACTAATGTACCCACACATTCACACACACACAATCCAACACACGCATACACACATTCAATCCAACACACACATACGATCCACACACACACACACACACACACACATTCAATCCACACACACACACACACACATTCAATCCAACACACACATACGATCCACACACACACACACATATTCAATCCAACACACACACACACGATCCAATACACACACACGTGTCAACAGACACTATCAACAACAATCAATCACATTTAGTCACAATTGACTACCACGTCAATATTTAATCAAATACGATACAAGACAAATCATATCACACGCACATACCCATATTCAACCAAGCAACGGTAAACTTAATTATGAAATAAATTAAGCATAAATCAATTTATAAAAAAAAAATATAAGTTAGCAAGGATCCTCTTGCCTCAAGTCGAACCGCAACGACCCCAGAGGTCTCCAAACCACTCGAACGAACCTGCGAAATCAATCCGAGCAAAACCCTGGCGTTAATTACTCATCCAAATGCACTACTAGCAAACCCCCAAATTCAAACCCTAAATCAATACCTTCAAAAATTCCAATCAAGCAAACCCCACACAACCAACCAAAAATTCAGCAAACCACACCTTTCTTCAGCTGTCCACGATCACACACAACATCAATTCGAACAATTCAATATCAATTCGGAATACACAATATCAATTCGAACGCACACCAAAAATTCAGCCAATTCGAAATTAATCCAACCCATAAGCTCACCTTATCGACAACCAAGCGGTAGTCACCGGGAAGAGGCTCCTCGTCGCCGGAACCACAACAACAACAATGAACAACAGCTGCACAACCCCAAAACACCACAATTTGCTGCACAAATTCAGCAAGGAAATGGAGTCCGAAAATCTAACAGACCAACACCCCCTTTCTTACCTCGTCGGCGACCACAATCTTAGCCCCGGGAACACCACCTCTCGCCACCGGAAAGCTGCAGTACGACCGGACAACAAAAGCTCGAACCAGCAGCGACGAGCTCCACAGTAGCAGCTATGAACAACACGCAGCAGGGAGGAGGAGGAACAGCGGCGGCGCGGTCCAAGTTGGCACGCCGGAGACGAGCTGGCTGAGCACAGGAGAAGGTCGGATCGCCGAGGGAAATGGCTGGGCACAGGAGGGAGAGACCACGTACAGGGGATGAGTTCGGGAAGGAGACAACCGATTATATTGAGGGATTTAGGGATTTAATCCCCAAAATTCTATTTCTCCCACTTAAGTAAAATTCCATAATTAATTTACCCTTATGCCATTCTCCTTATCTTATTTGGGGTATTTCACCAACACATAATAACTCAAGCACTTTCCACAAAATCACTAATTCTGTTCCATGTTCCAACAAATAATAACTCATGCACTTTTGCATATTAACTCATGCACCAAAAAACAATGACTCATGCACTTTGTGTCAACGCTTGAATGAACATTGATCTTTCAATGAGAAACATTCAAACAAACAAATACCTATTGTTTCTTTCCAGAAAAACTCATATACTTACAAATAACTACTGTTTCAAACCAAATTCCTACAACCATTACCTAAACTGTTCATTAGATTAGCCAAATTACATTGAAACATTCTTTTTCCCACGCCCACGCCCACGCCCACGCCCACGCCCACGCCCACGCCCACGCCCACGCCCATGCCCACGCCCATGCCCACGCCCACGCCCATGCACAGCTGCTACATTTCCATCTTTCTTCTCTTGAATAATTTGTTCAACTCTAGCCTTCCTTTCATTAAACTCGCTGGTTATGAGAGCATAACAATACTTGATCCTAAGCTTTGCCAACTGGCGTTTGTCTCCCGTATTCAGTTTAGAATTCCAGCTTGACAGTCCATTGCCCATATATGTCTCCATGTGTCTTAGTAGAAAGACCCCACAATCAACTTTGTTTTTTCCATCCCTCCATTTCATTTGCAGCCTTTCACATGGGACATTTGCAATGTCTTCAATTGCTTTAGCTTTGGCTTCCATATCATTATTCATGAAGAAACTGACCATCATATGTCTCTGCACAAATAAAGCGATTAAATTCTATCACATTTCTATATATGAAAACTTTTAATTGTTATAAAATCATTATACTCAATGTCTACTCATCAGAGTAGATGGTACTTTTTCATACTTGTCATCGCCCCCACTTGATGAGTTGTCTATGATATGGAAACTTGGGTTCTTGACATTTATTGCAATCAAATAGTAATGCCCATGCCATTGTTAAGAATTGGGCAAAAGAACTGTACAAGTAAAAGAAAAACAGATTGTAAGTTATCTAATAACAACATGGTCTTACTCATGCACATTAATGCAGTTATCATGCACATATATCCACCCTCTCATGCACTCACAACTATTCCTTCAAATTAACTCACTGATTCACCCAGAAACAATAGTTCATGCACTCTACAAACAATACTTCATGCACCTGCAAGCATTGGTCCATGTACTTTTGAGCACTGTCTCATGCACCAACATACAAAACACTGTCTTATGCACCAACATAGAAACACTTACTCATGCACTCATATTCTCTGACTCATGCACACAGATATATTCATTCATGCGTCAAGAAATAAATTTACTTATGCACCAACGTTCATTAGCTTATGCACCTATAAACACTGTCCCATGCACCAATCCATTTTCAGTCATGCACCTATACAAATAGGCTCATGCATCTACACACTCTTAACTCTTGCATCTATACACATAGTTACTCATGCACCAACACACACTAAGTCATGCACATAGAAACACTTACTCATGCACTCATATTCTCTGACTCATGCACACAGATATATTCATGCATCTAGATTCAAATTTACTTATGCACAACATTCATTAGCTGATGCACCTATAAACACTTACTCATGCACCAATTCATTTTCAGTCATGCATCTATATAAATACGCTCATGAACTCTTACATCTACACACATAGTTACTCATATACCATCACACACTAAGTCATGCACCTACAAACACTTACTCATGCACCAACACTCTTCAGTCATGCATCTACACACACATGTTAGAGCAAAAGCAGCGAGTCATGCACTTTTTAATGATCTATTATACACAGACTTATATCCGGTCACATATATAGAAGCAAGTTCAAATCAGAGTATGTATTTAGTGAGAAATCTCTACATCTACCTTTGCATACTGTATAAAATGCATACCGAAATCGCGACGATTCATCAACTGAACAACTGAAAATATACCTTGTGTTCCACTGGCAATCTTTGACCTCATTTTGTTGTTATTTGTTGTTGATTCTTCTTCTTTCTGTGTTTGATGTTGTTGCCGAAATCGCGACGATTTTTCTTCTTTCGCTGGTAATCGCCTTTTCTAGGGTTTAAGGTTTCGAATTGCTGAAAATCGCCTCGAAAATGCTTGAGTGTGCAACGGAAGTTCGATTTGAGAAATTGAAAGAGAGAATCGAGAAGAGAGCGAACGGTTTGTAGTTTGATTTGAGGAATTGAAGGAGAGAATCGAAAAGGCAGAGAGCGAACATTTTTTTTGGGAGCCCGCTATTTTTCAATCCCAAAACCTTGATATTGCACGCGCGGGCCCACCTAGCTTCTGGCCTTCGGATGGACTCCATCCTTATTCCTTCTCTAAGAGGCCTTCCTCACCGGAATTTCACCCTATATATATATATATTAAAGCTATTGAATTTCGAGCCATCAGAATGCTTTTGGCCCCACAAATGTTACGTGTCATTTTGTTATTAATGCACCTTTTTTTCCCTTCTTCTTCTTAACATTATATTTCAATTTCAATCACAATATCTAATCACACCTAGCTTCAAATATATAAAAACTATATACAACTTTGTTGAATGCTTATACATTTTTTTAAAATTTTGATTTCTACAAATTGCAAAAAGTAAGCTTATATATGTCAAACTAATATATGATAGAATTTCTACTAAACTTATATATAAAATACATCTTATAAATTTATGGGCCAAAATCAAAGAATATATATTTTTCAACTCACAGTACATGTGCTTTTATAATTCAACTCACTATATTATATTATTACACATACATATTTTATTAACAATTTAGTGAAATTTCAGACTAATGTATTTTAACAAAATTAATTTATATAATCTTGATATTTCTTCTAAACCTTTCAATTTTAACAACTCATCTTAACAACAATTATATCAAAATAATATAATACAACTTTTTATAAACTTTGAAGCAAAGGATATTAGTGCAATATCTAGAGCAATAATATAATACAACAATTATATGAGCCATAAATTTACTGATATATATACAATAATATCTCAAGATTATATAAATTTTAACAACTCATCTTAACAAAAAATATATCATATCACATTTTTAACGAATTTGGTATATTGTATGTTCCCATTTAACAATTTTTATTTAATTATATTTTTTTATGAAAAATACATGGTCTCCATTTTCCGATTTTATAATATTTATATGGGCTTATTACTTATCATTTTGCTAAATGTAATTTTCAGTTTTATAAAATTAAATTGAGTTTGTTAATCACCAAGAAAATATTCACTAACAAACCGTGAAATATCAATTATAAATTACCAAGAAAATTTTGTTAAATCAAACAAAAAGTTTAACTAAAAAATCCAGGTAAATCTTTGTTGTAACAAACTTTCAATTTCATATGATTATACACATTATCAAAAGTAAATTAAATGTAGTACGTATACAAATTTTAAAAGTATTTGAATTTGAAATAACTTTACACCTACATAAATCAACCACTACTGATTAATTAATTATTTAAATAACTTTTTAATTATCGTTTTCTAGAAGTAAGGATATAAATTAAAATCAAAATTTTAAAACTTTAGATATGTCCATTACATAATTAGAAAAAACCAATAAAATGTGATTTATCTAGCTAATTTGTAATGATTTTCTTATATATTTTGTTGAATTATTTCATATGTATTTATTTAAACAAATAGTTAAAATATCAAAATTATTTTTTTCCCTTCGTTTGATCGCATATCCCTTTTGAGACACCAATACAATCATGGATCAACTTTGTTTATGTGTTATTTCTTCAACTTTTCAAATTTGTATATTAGGTAATGTATTCAAAGGAAGTTCAGCTTTGGACTGTCATTTCTTCAACTTTTCAAATTTGTATATTAGGTTTCTGGTCAAGTATGCGTTGTAGGAGTCAAACAAGAATTCGTTCCCCCACGGATCCAATTCCGAATATTTTATATGATCTTCAAAATCATCAAACAAAAAAATAAAATATCCAAAAAAATTAACACATAATCAAAATTTTTTACATATACGATCTTAACATATGTCGTTATGACATAGGTTAAAAAAATCGTATAAACGGTTTTCTAACCTATGCCCTTGGTTAAGAATTCCTATTAAAGAATATAAACCCTAAAGAAGGAAAAGTGAACCCATTTTAAAAAATAAAATATCCAAAAAAATTAACTCATAATAAAAAATTTCTACATATAGGATCTTAAGGGCACAAGTGGGTATGTGGTTAGATCTGGGCAGATCTAAGAATAGGCATCTCAAATCTAGTACTGAAATGCAAATACGTAGATAAACAGGCACTAGAATGCAACACTAGGAAGTTGAATTTTACTAGGAAGTACACTTATTTTATGTGTTTGGTAAAAAAATAAAGAGAAATTTCTGTTGGTGTTTCTAAGTTTAGGGTTATTCCTGTTGGTATCCCACGATTAAGTTTTTCTAGTTGGTACCTAAGGTTTTGGTTTGTTCGCTTTGTAACCGAAATTTTCCATATCTATATCATTTCGGTTCGAATTGATCAAATTCAAACTCATCATTATGTTTATTGACCTCAATTTAGCAGGATTCGACTCGTAAAACAATTAAATTCATACTCTAACCAATTCGATTTGAATTCTTAAGGTCTGAAACGAGTTGTTGCTTCGGAATTCAAATCGATATGGTTCGGACATGGATTTGGATATTTTAGGAGTTAAATCTTACTAATTTGAGGGCGATGAACACAATGATGGACTTGCATTTAATCAATTTGAATTGGAATGGTACAAACATGAAAAAGTTTTACGAAGCAAACAAACCCAAACCTTAGGGACACCAACCGAAAAAAACTTAATTGTGGGACACCAATAGGAATAACCCTAAATTCAGGGGTACCAACAAGAATTTCCCAAAAACAAATCGTGGCAATTTACTTTCCAAAAAGTTGCAATTCCTCCAAATCACAAGATCGAATTGCACTTACCTTGAAGAAGTAAGTATGATCTACTTCCTGCGGTTTTTAAGTGGTAATATTTTTACTTCCTATATTAATATAAAAACAATAATTTTGAATCAAACATGATTTCATAATTTCTATCAATTTGCAATTCCTAATAAGTAGCTAAATTCTCAAGAACTTAATTTCTTGTAACACCCCGGGCCAGAGGTGCTACAGTGCCATAGTCCCGAAGGACTATAAGGCGGGTGGAATAAAAATTTGCGAAACATAACCCATATAAATTATAAATATCAAAAGCAGCACAACGGAAAAACCTGTACAACCTGTCCAGAGTTTGAAACCACAATCAAACTTAACATACCGAAAATACAACACTTTATAAACCAAAAACCAATACAACAAGTTCGACCCATACAAGGTCCAAAACCAAAACGACACGTTCAATCAAGTCAAAGTCTCCAACCAAAAGTAGAGTTCTCGACTCCAAAACCGACGGTGATCAGGATCCTTCTTGCTGGCGCTAAATCTGCAAAGCCTGATTGACTGGGGGACCCGATACCCCAGCCAACCACGACACGTAAACCGAGGTTGGTCAGTCTTTTGAAAGACTATGGCAAGATTCCTCAAGCCAAAACAGTTCAAAACACATACATATATCACCAATCAATTCACAACAACGACAACACGCCACACAATATATAATATCATAACTATACTTAATCATATCAACCAACCAATGCCAATCACACGTCAAAACATATACACACACTATCACATACCATTCATTACACATCCTTATCCAACTCTTCACTATACTAACCTCAATCAATCCATCCTCAAACTCATCACAAGCATAAACGAATAAAACGATCCAATCCAACTTCACTGACACGTCCAATCCATCCTTCTCTCTATTACTAATACCTCAATCAACAACTCTATGCACATACACATCTCTTACTACTGACTTACAACCAAAGCTAACCAATTATACTGAACTTACTACTGCACTAACACAACAAAATCAATTAACCTTCACATCAACAAACACATAAGCATCAACGAGAATCATTACATAATACAATCATAACCAAAATAATGACCAATTCATACATTCAAACCCAACTCATGCATTTAATTTCAAACCATGTTAACCCACACCCTCAAGATGGGAAACCATCCTTCACACTCAATCCACACAACCGACCTTCATAATCCACTAGCGGTCACCAACAACCCCACCAACATAAATCCACATCACCATAGCTAAAATAGATAATATTTAACAAGTCAACTAGCCAACAATCAATATCCAACATAAAACCAATAACCAAACACACTGTCAATATCATCACACAACTACTTAATCAAGTACACAACTAATAATCAACACACAACCCATAACCGAGCACCCAACCAATAATCAACACACAACCCATAACCGAGCACCCAACCAATAATCAAGTACACAACCACTATTCAACACACAACCAATATACACACACAACCAATAATCAACACACAATCCATAACCGAGCACACAACCAATATTCAACGCATAATCACTTAATCAAGTACTCAAGCAACCATTACACATAATTAACACATCACAACGCCTCCGTCTCCACCACCACATCACCGGGTGAGACCATTCACAACATCTCCGTCTCAACCACCACATCACCGGGTGAGACAATTCACAACATCTCCGTCTCCACCACCACATCACCGGGTGAGACAATTCACAACATCTCCGTCTCAACCACCACATCACCAGGTGAGACAATTCACAACATCTCCGTCTCCACCACCACATCTCTCGGTGAGACAATTCACAACACCAAACCAACTATCCATCACCATACCAACCAATCAAACAACACGACGACAGTCAAAATCACATAACCACACCTCATCACACATTATCACATATCATCACACACACATCATCACACATTATCACTTATCCTCACACACACATCATCACACAATATCACACACACATATATATATATATATATATATATATATATTCACCCAAGTAACTTTAAAATCAATAATCCTATCAAACCACATCAGTCCATCTACAACACGGGACACTTACTAATGTACCCACACATTCACACACACACAATCCAACACACGCACACACACATTCAATTCAACACACACATACGATCCACACACACACACACACACACACACACACACACATTCAATCCAACACACCTACACGATCCAACACACACACACGTGTCAACAGACACTATCAACAACAATCAATCACCTTTAGTCACAATTGACTACCACGTCAACATTTAATCAAATACGATACAAGACAAATCATATCACACGCACATACCCATATTCAACCAAACAACGGTAAACTTAATTATGAAATAAACTGGGCATAACACAATTTATAAAAATATAAAGTTAGCAAGAATCCTCTTGCCTCAAGTCGAACCGCAACGACCCCAGAGGTCTCCAAACCACTCGAACGAACCTGCGAAATCAATCCGAGCAAAACCCTGGCGTTAATTAACTCATACCAATCCACAACCAACAAACCCCCAATTTAAACCCTAAAATCAAACCCTTAATTAATTAGGCAAATCACACCCCAAAATCAACCCAATCTCAGTCCAACTCCCAACTACACACATCAGCCAAAACGACCCCAAAATTCAGCAAAGAAATTCAGTCCCCACAGGACAACAACAACAATCAACCACAATTCATCAACAACACAAATCAACCCGAAAATTCAGATTGGAGGTAAACCCTCACACATACATTGATTTTACCTTGTTGTCAACCACTGTCCTCGCCGGAATTGAGCACCACGTCGCCGGAATCGCTGCAGAACTTCAGCAGAACAGCAACAGCACGCAGCAGATCACCAACAGCGGCTCCGACTTGTAAAAATTTGTTCTCCCTGCTCAGGACTCCGAATGCGATGATTCCAACTCGAGGAGTTAGATATACGAGTCTAGTTTACCTCCTCAAAATTTCAGACCAAAAGAAAAAGTGAGAAAAACGTTATTACCATTCTCCTGAGATGTCGCAGACGGGGCAACAAACATCAGCGGACAGCAGAGGAGACGGACGAACGGCGGCGGTCCGGTCTGGGTCGAGCTCGCCGGAGGGAGCAACGGCTGGGCACAGGGGAGGGAGTCGGGAAGGAGAACTTGGCTGAGCTGCTCGCAGGGGAAGGGATTCACGAGAGGGAGAGAGCAACGAGAGAGAGAGAGGGACCGAAAGTTTAGGAATTTTAATCCCAAATTCCATTTCTCCCCTTTTAAGCAAAACCCATAATTAATTTACCACTTTGTCATTATCAACTTATTTGGGGTATTTCATTCTCCCCTCCTTATAAGAGTTTCGTCCTCGAAACTAGATGAAACAGGTTCGGATAACTATCTCGCATAACTGATTCGAGAATATACAGGACTTGCCGAAGAATAAGCTTCATTGAGAATCCATTCTCTAATCTCTTTCTCAGCTGACACACATAACCGATCTGAAATTACAATACTCCATCTTCCTGAACAAAAATCCGAACACCCTTTCCTGAGCAATATCAATGCATATCTTACTTAACTTCCATCGCATTCAGCTGTGTTCTCTCTTTCCCAAATCAATTTCACTTTCACCATTCACCAACTCTTGTTGCAATCCCGACTGAACTGTCTGACAAGCAACCACATGCTCGAGAGTCGACTTCCTACACAAAGCATCAGCAACCACGGTACCCCTTTCTGATTGATACACAATATCTTTTCCTTAATCCTCAATCACTTCCGTCAACCATCTGTATCTCATGTTCAACTCTCTCTTATACAATTTGAACTGACGAAAAGCATACGCAATGACCTTCCCATTCTGCATCAAAACGCAACCCAGACCCTGCTCAGACACATCACTTTAGATAACAACCTTTCTGTTCCCTGCGGTATAACCAACACTGACACATTAATCAACTCTTCCTGAGTTCTTCGAAACTCTTTCCTGACATAACCTCTCCCATTCAAAATTCTCAGTCATACACAGATAACTGACATAACCTTTCCTTAACAATTTTACAGCTGTCGCCGCACAACAATTCTGTCAGAGTAATTAGGATCATAACCATGAAACACGTGCACTAAACCCTTATCTGTTGTTACAATAACTATCGTCTTCCTGCAGTCATACGCACATTCTGTTCCTCAACTCAGCCGAACCCATTGTCGAAAAATCCTACTTTTTCAGATGCAACTGAGTTCTCTGTTCCTTACTACCTCAAGCATCAATAATCTGATCAGAAACATCTATAGCAGTTTCCATAATCAAACACTCATCAACATACTGCTCAATGGTTGCACAACTGAGTCTCACCATCGAGATTCCAACTCGGAACACAACCATATCTGAAAGCGCTCTAACTGCCTTCTCATTCTTGACAACTATAGAAGCATACAACTTCTTCATACCCTATCATCAGTTACCAGACTCAACCTCTTGACGATAAGCCCAACGACCTCATCTTCTACCATACTCATACCTTTTCAATCTCTAGCACGTCCCACTTACCAGGGAACGCACCATTTAAATTTACTTAACAACATTAACCATCGCATATGAAATTAATCATCAATACTCAACATATAAACATTAGCATAAAACATCACAAACAACCAATACTTACTTACCAACACAACTCACTACAGGTTGACAGCAAGGGTTCCTGATCACACGATCGTTCACAACAACAACGTATAGAAATTCCCAAGTTGAAAACTCTGAAAGAAAACATTTTTGAAAAGAGCTCTGATACCAACTTCTATAACACCCCGGGCCAGAGGTGCTACAGTGCCATAGTCCCGAAGGACTATAAGGCGGGTGAAATAAAAATTTGCGAAACATAACCCATATAAATTATAAATATCAAAAGCAGCACAGCGGAAAAACCTGTACAACCTATCCAGAGTTTGAAACCACAATCAAACTTAACATACCGAAAATACAACACTTTATAAACCAAAAACCAATACAACAAGTTCGACCCATACAAGGTCCAAAACCAAAACGACACGTTCAATCAAGTCAAAGTCTCCAACCAAAAGTAGAGTTCTCGACTCCAAAACCGACGGTGATCAGGATCCTTCTTGCTGGCGCTAAATCTGCAAAGCCTGATTGACTGGGGGACCCGATACCCCAGCCAACCACGACACGTAAACCGAGGTTGGTCAGTCTTTTGAAAGACTATGGCAAGATTCCTCAAGCCAAAACAGTTCAAAACACATACATATATCACCAATCAATTCACAACAACGACAACACGCCACACAATATATAATATCATAACTATACTTAATCATATCAACCAACCAATGCCAACCACACGTCAAAACATATACACACACTATCACATACCATTCATTACACATCCTTATCCAACTCTTCACTATACTAACCTCAATCAATCCATCCTCAAACTCATCACAAGCATAAACGAATAAAACGATCCAATCCAACTTCACTGACACGTCCAATCCATCCTTCTCTCTATTACTAATACCTCAATCAACAACTCTATGCACATACACATCTCTTACTACTGACTTACAACCAAAGCTAACCAATTATACTGAACTCACTACTGCACTAACACAACAAAATCAATTAACCTTCACATCAACAAACACATAAGCATCAACGAGAATCATTACATAATACAATCATAACCAAAATAATGACCAATTCATACATTCAAACCCAACTCATACATTTAATTTCAAACCATGTTAACCCACACCCTCAAGATGGGAAACCATCCTTCACACTCAATCCACACAACCGACCTTCATAATCCACTAGCTGTCACCAACAACCCCACCAACATAAATCCACATCACCATAGCTAAAATAGATAATATTTAACAAGTCAACTAGCCAACAATCAATATCCAACATAAAACCAATAACCAAACACACTGTCAATATCATCACACAACTACTTAATCAAGTACACAACTAATAATCAACACACAACCCATAACCGAGCACCCAACCAATAATCAACACACAACCCATAACCGAGCACCCAACCAATAATCAAGTACACAACCACTATTCAACACACAACCAATATACACACACAACCAATAATCAACACACAATCTATAACCGAGCACACAACCAATATTCAACGCATAATCACTTAATCAAGTACTCAAGCAACCATTACACATAATTAACACATCACAACGCCTCCGTCTCCACCACCACATCACCGGGTGGGACCATTCACAACATCTCCGTCTCAACCACCACATCACCGAGTGAGACAATTCACAACATCTCCGTCTCCACCACCACATCACCGGGTGAGACAATTCACAACATCTCCGTCTCAACCACCACATCACCGGGTGAGACAATTCACAACATCTCCGTCTCCACCACCACATCTCTCGGTGAGACAATTCACAACACCAAACCAACTATCCATCACCATACCAACCAATCAAACAACACGACGACAGTCAAAATCACATAACCACACCTCATCACACATTATCACATATCATCACACACACATCATCACACATTATCACTTATCCTCACACACACATCATCACACAATATCACACACATATATATATATATATATTCACCCAAGTAACTTTAAAATCAATAATCCTATCAAACCACATCAGTCCATCTACAACATGGGACAATTACTAATGTACCCACACATTCACACACACACAATCCAACACACGCACACACACATTCAATCCAACACACACATACGATCCACACACACACACACACACACACACACACACACACACACACACACACACACACATTCAATCCAACACACCCACACAATCCAACACACACACACGTGTCAACAAACACTATCAACAACAATCAATCACCTTTAGTCACAATTGACTACCACGTCAACATTTAATCAAATACGATACAAGACAAATCATATCACACGCACATACCCATATTCAACCAAGCAACGGTAAACTTAATTATGAAATAAACTGGGCATACCACAATTTATAAAAATATAAAGTTAGCAAGAATCCTCTTGCCTCAAGTCGAACCGCAACGACCCCAGAGGTCTCCAAACCACTCGAACGAACCTGCGAAATCAATCTGAGCAAAACCCTGACGTTAATTAACTCATACCAATCCACAACCAACAAACCCCCAATTTAAACCCTAAAATCAAACCCTTAATTAATTAGGCAAATCACACCCCAAAATCAACCCAATCTCAGTCCAACTCCCAACTACACACATCAGCCAAAACGACCCCAAAATTCAGCAAAGAAATTCAGTCCCCACAGGACAACAACAACAATCAACCACAATTCATCAACAACACAAATCAACCCGAAAATTCAGATTGGAGGTAAACCCTCACACATACATTGATTTTACCTTGTTGTCAACCACTGTCCTCGCCGGAATTGAGCACCACGTCGCCGGAATCGCTGCAGAACTTCAGCAGAACAGCAACAGCACGCAGCAGATCACCAACAGCGGCTCCGACTTGTAAAAATTCGTTCTCTCTGCTCAGGACTCCGAATGCGATGATTCTAACTCGAGGAGTTAGATATACGAGTCTAGTTTACCTCCTCAAAATTTCAGACCAAAAGAAAAAGTGAGAAAAACGTTATTACCATTCTCCTGAGATGTCGCAGACGGGGCAACAAACATCAGCGGACAGCAGAGGAGACGGACGAACGGCGGCGGTCCGGTCTGGGTCGAGCTCGCCGGAGGGAGCAACGGCTGGGCACAGGGGAGGGAGTCGGGAAGGAGAACTTGGCTGAGCTGCTCGCAGGGGAAGGGATTCACGAGAGGGAGAGAGCAACGAGAGAGAGAGAGGGACCGAAAGTTTAGGAATTTTAATCCCAAATTCTATTTCTCCCTTTTTAAGCAAAACCCATAATTAATTTACCACTTTGCCATTATCAACTTATTTGGGGTATTTCTTTTCTCACGTTCAACCAAAGAGGGGTAATTCTACGTTTTGACATTTTTTGATAATTGAAAGTCATTAGGTTGGTTACTTATCCGAAAGTAAAAAATCGGGTAGTATACTATTTTATGGTATTTTGACGGATAAGCGAAACAAAATTTGATCTTCGAAGAGTCAAACGGCAGAGACTGAATGACCAAACGTTTTTTGGGTGGAAAGACTGAATAACCTAACTTAGCAAATCTATTAACAGACAATTTATTTCCCTGAAAATATGCTGGACATGAATCTCCTCAAACCTTAGAGCCATAAATTATTAATTCAATATCTCAAGGACAAATTCATTTTTCATTAATGGCTTTAATGATACATAAATTGTCACCATCTATTACTAACTCCTTTAAACCCATATTTTTTTGATGCTAATAATCACCTTAGATGAGGATGTAGTGATGTACATAAATTGTCACCATCTATTACATAAATTGTCCCTATCGTTTCTACTAATAAAATAGATGAGGATGTACATTGTCCATATTTTATAAGGATCACCTTAGCATTGGAATTTCTCACTACATATCTAAATGCACTTTCTACATTGTCGGTACATGATCCTCTAAAATTAAAGTTGTAAAAAGGTTGATCTGAGCCTAGTCTGTCTGATATGCTTTGGTACTTGGCTTGGAATATTACATTTAATACCATTGGAGATTTCAAGGTTCTCATTGTCAAATGTGTTCTTGATAATCCTATTTTCTGATGTGTTCATTAATGATTAAGGTATATCTGGTTGAATATAGATTGATTCCTATAAAACCAAATAGCACATAATGACATTACAAGTCTATTTGGATTCTCTAGTATAATGTATTAAAATGCACTATCTTACATTAAATTGCATTAAATCATCAATTTAATACAAGATAATACATTTTAATGCATTCTAGAGAGAATCCAAGCGAACCCTACGAGTTGTAAGAACATTTTATTCTTTAGTTTATTCCAAAGATTATATATGCTTTGATTAATGGACGTTAATTGAAAATCAAGAGTACATAAGTGTCGTACAACATTTTTGTTAATATTTTGAATAATATGTAACTAGCATAGTGTCCGTGCCAAGCATAGGATATGAGTTTATTAAATTTTTAAATAAAATGACATTAGACGTTATAGAGTCAAATATGTTTGATGGTACTTAAAGATCATTTTTTTATACATCAATGCTCATAAACACATCATACTATAGGAAAAACAACAACAATCAAATTCAATGAACAACTATAGTTCTCCAAGCCAAAGTTGAATGATATTTATTTATCTTAGGAAATAAATTGAATAATGAAATTGTTTCCATGATTAATTTTACAGAAGTCTTATTTTACAAAAAATAAAAATACATTGATACTACATAATATATAGTATTAATCAAAGTGCTTTAACTAATTTTTCATGCATATATGAAATAACCCCTATAACATAAAGATTAATATTATAATAAGTAGGTGAAGCTTTAGAGTTATCCTTTGATGTATATATTTAGAATATAGATATAAGATTTGGACTATATTGAAAAGATCAATTAATAATCGAATGAATGAGTATGAGTAAGCAAACATATTCATATCTTAGATTGCTACGTAGACATCTTCATATCTTTGACTCTTTTTTTAACTTTATGTAAACCATAAACAATAGAACCATTAGATATATAATCTCATGCAAAATTGACAGGTAGCTTTAGTTGAGGGGGAACTAACATGGTTTCATATGTTGCTAGACTGAGGGGGAACTATTATGCCTAAGTGTGGAACTTTCTCTCTTCACAACTGTCTTTATCTCATGTGTATGTTTTATTGTCAAGGATGTTTGTCACCATCAAAAAGGGGGAATTTGTTGAATTTCTTAAGTTTTGATGGTAACAAACATTCAACTAATCTGGTAACTAAGTGTTTCAGGAACAAAACAGTTGTCTCAGGGATCCATTACAACAAAGGAGTGGAGAGGGAACAAAGCGATCTTCACATGCTTTGTTACCTCTCAAGGAACATCAATGACGAACAACGCTCGAGTTGTGAACGGAATGAAGGATTTTCAACGTGAAGATTATGGAAACAATCTTGGAAGATCACGCGGTCAAGGAAAATGATTTCGGCTCGAAGGATATCGCCGAAGAGAAGATTTGGAGAGAGAATCCGAATGTGTTATCTTAGGAAATCTTTCCTAAGATAATATATTTGGAGAGAGAAGGATTTTATCTTTATCCGATTTTGTTATCTTAGGAAATTCATTCCTTAGATAATATCGGCTGATAAGATAATATTCTTCAAATCATTTAAATTTCTTGTTACCAAGTTTAGAAAAGATTTTTATCTTGTTACGATTAGGGTTTAGTCGAGTTGTATTTATAGAAGTGTGGATTCATTTCTATGTAAGGATCGACGACGACGAACTGTGAGCATAAGAGAACAGAAAGGAGAGTGAAGTTGTTTGTGAGTCTTTGAGGGTTGAGTTCAGATTCATCGTTGTAGGAGTGATCTTCGAATCTAGCTGGGTAGTCTAGGGTTTGGAGTCCATGCTACAAGTGTAATCGAACAAGAAATCAATAAGACGAGTAGACGCTTCAAAATCCTCTCAAGCGAGAAGCTTAAAGGTAGTGGTTTTTCTTCATAAAGGTGGAACGTGCCTTTGACTTATCTCAAGTCGAAGATGAAGATGAGGATGGTGATGAAGATGTTGCTCTCATCACTAGAGCCATGAAGAAGATATGGTCTCGAAACAAGGACACGCTGAGTTCCACTGAAGGGAACAGAGACATGAAGGATGTCGTTTGTTACTACTGTCAAAACAAGGGACATCTTGCCAGAAACTGCTTCAAGAAAAAGGCAGGTCTTCCTCCGGCTCATGAAGGAAAGCAGGCAATGGTCGCAACCCGGGGTGACTCGGACTCAGATGACGAAGAATCGTCACACTCAAGGGATGTCTGCTTAATGGCCGTAGAAGACACCGATGAACCAAAAGGCAAGCTGCACAAGGATGAGGTAACTGAATCTGATCTCATCTCAAGTTTGAAAAGTAAGTCAAAAGAAAGCTTAATTTCCTTCATTAAGAAACTCGTTCATGAGAATAGTCTTTTCAGTGAGCAAATTGAAGAAAAGGATGAATCGATCTCATGTTTGATCGAAGAAAATAAAGGTTGGGCAGAAAAAGTGCTCAAACTTGAGAAAGTCTCATCCTCTTCTCCAAGTCCTTGAATTGAGTGTCCTAAACTCACTAAGAAGATCGTGTCTCTGGAATCCTCTGTCTCCTCACTTGAGTCCGAGTCATTAATGTTAAAACTAGGTAATGCAAAACCGTCTAGTGATCTATCTAAACTCAGTGAGGAACATAAGGACAAGCCAAAATGTATTGTTTTTGTTGCAGCCAAGAATGAAAAGAAAACTGAAAAGAAGGAAGTACCTCGCTTTGGATTTGGCTATCAACCTAAGCTTCCTATTGATGGCACCAAGTCCAAAAGTTCTAAAGTCGAAGGAAAACATCCAGTACAAGAAAAGGGGGGCAGTTCCTCGAGAGGGAACAATAGCAAAGACTGCTCAAATTCGACTGACGGGAACAAGGCTTGGTACCATGGACAGAAGGCTCACTCCATTTGGTTGAAGCAATCTCAAAGCGGTAAGTCCAATAATATTGATTTTCATTCTAGGATTGATAACAAAACAATTTGGCCTGGACAAAGCAAGTATGTTGATCTAAAATGTCAAAGGGTCTGTTGGTATTGTGGGCACTCCGGTCACTACAAACAGGAGTGCCTCCTGAAGCAACACAATGAGGATGTTGCTCGCACTGCTAGGGAGAAATTGAATGTTGAACCTCCAAAAATCAAATATGTTGCTCCCACACTCAGAAAGCCTAAGCTTGTATGGGTTCGCAAGAACTAACTCTTCCTGTGCAGGCTAAAGTGAGGAAAGTTCCCGGTATTTCGATTGTACGTATTAGTTACCTTACAGGGAACAAAGAAAGTCTCACCTCACTTCTAAAGGCTTCTTGGGACTCAACAACCTGGTGAATCAAGGTAAGGGAAAATTTTCGTGATTATGAGAACTAATTGTCTGGTTGTTTCCTGATCAACACTCAGGTACCACTCATATCGAGATAAGACATCACTCCTTGCGTGATTGTGAGGAGAAAGGGTTAGCATCCATGGATCTCTGCGGAACCAAGGCTTAAATCGCTAACTTTCTCATCAAGGCACTAAATGGGGAACCCTTTGTTCGGTTCCATACGAAACCTGGTTTGTGCCCTCTAATATATGTCTATCTGTTATGTTTCCTCGATGACTGGCTAAATTACATGGTAAAGTGTGAAAGTTTAATCATCATGTCTTGATCTGCATTCTTTCTCCTGGTTATCAAATAAACAACTGCCTTAGATCTGTGCTTTTGCTTCACTTATGTGTTGAATTTCTTGCATGATCATCTATGCTATCACAATAACACATGAATCAGCTTTCTTTCGGTCCAAAAGAGTCAACTTGATGCATTGTTCCCTCATTATAAGCCCACATGATTGTTGACTCTACAACTTACCCTAGCCTTCATGCTTGATGCTTCCTATGAGCCCCTCTAATCATCCACATCTGGGAGCCTCTCATGCATGATTAAAAGTTATAAAAAATGTCATATGTTTTTTCGTGTGCTGTTCTTTGTACCCACTCTGGTAACTATCCCCAAGCACCACACATCACTACTTTCTTCTGGTTTGGCGGGAAAACGAATCATCTCTATGGGACTTGCTGCCATGAGTTGATTGATGTGACATGGAGTTATGTTTTGCGCCTGCCGTTGGGAAGTGTTGAGGTTTAGGGTTGATTTGATGGTTGTGAAACTGAATGGGCCTTGTGTTAGGGTTCGGTTGAATTCGGACGAGATTCTGAAAGTTTATTTTGAGAAGTTGAAGATTGTGATGATTATCCTTTGGAAACTGAGAAGATATGAATTTATCTATGACAACTGAAAAGATCTCATGGTGAATATAAATATCGGCTCTCCAGGTATTCCCCTCTCACTATTCACCTTCATCCTCTTCGATTGCCTATACACTCTCTTGTCTTCCCAAATCTCTTACCTCTAAAAAATGGCCTCTCACTCCAACCTCCCCACCGCCGTCGCCGAGGATCTTCAAATCCTTCTCAACAAACTCTCGGCGATGGGAACTGACCCAGCCCTACTAGCCGCCATCACTCAGTCTCTACCCTCCTCCTCAAACACACCATCATCCCCTCCGGAAGCCACCTGATGCGGGAGCATCCGAGGCTTCACCCAACACGTACACAAAGAAAGATGGCCAACTCACAAGGGTTCGAGCCAAGCCATTCAGGAAGAAGATGGTCCACTCACAAAGAGCTCGAGCCAAGCGTATGCAAGAGGAACTCGAGAACTTGGTTAGCCTCCATGCCTCAAGGGAGCCCACCCTCGTCGAGGACTTCACCGAATCAATACTAAGGACCTTGGTGACCTTCCGAGCCGAGCCAAGCACGGGAAAATGGCGACCATAAGAGTTGAGAGCCAAGACCCTGACTCGGCCCACACAACTCGGCCGGGTCCAAGCCGAGTTGTATCCAGTTAAGACGACGTGTCCTGACTCGGCCCCAAACTCGGCCACCCTGTCTGACTCGGCCCACCAAACTCGGCCGGGTCCAGGCCGAGTTTGCTCCAGTTGTTGTCCTTTGTTTCGGGCTTTGATTGGCTTCTTATGGGGGCCACTTAGGGACTTTCTTCCTTGTTCTTGTAAGTGTATTTTAAGACTATTTCAAGTGCCTTTTGTGTGGGCCTTTGTGGGTTTGTTTGGCCTTTGTCTTAGGGTAGTATATAAGGCCACTTTGTTGTCTTCTTTAACAACTTTGATGAAATGAAAATGTTGCTTTGAGCACATGAGTTTGAGAGCTCTCATGGGAGAGGCTTCCCTTGGTTGATTCGATCTTGCTTGGTTTGACTTGCTTGTGTCAATCTCCTCCATAAGGTTGGTGCTCGTAGGCTTTCACAAGAATCCTCCTCGTGCTCCTTGGATTCGTCCATTGTTGTGTGAGGTTGTAGAAGGAAGGGTTGGTTGATATTTGGTTTTGGTTCTTGGGAGACATCTTAGGGCTCCAAGGGTCTTGCCTCTATTCAATTCGGTTCTTTCTATATCCCTCTTATCTATCTTTGTTATTTCTTGCTTATTTTCAGATTTCTAACTCATTTGTGTTTCATCTCTTCCCCTCCATCTCCACGAGTCTCTCTTGGCGTCAAGATCGGGCCACTCGCGGCTAATCCCCGCATCAAATTGGTATCAGAGCTCCGGTGAGGCGCCAAGCCACCCCCCACCTCAGTCCATCTCAGCCGAGCCACCCTTGTGGTTAGCTTCTTTGAGTCTTCTTTCCACTTCTTGTGTTTTCTTCTTGTGTTTTCTAGCTTTGTTGTTTCTAGTTTTGTTTTGCTTGTGCTTGTGTATTTGTGGACTTTGCTTGCTTGATATTGCCATCACCACTCCAAAAAAAAACCCAAAAGAAAGCCCTATCAACAAGCCTTGCAAAATCTAAACAAAAACCAAAAAAATAATAATTATTCCGGCGACCGGAAAACCCCTCTGCCGCCTTGCCACCACCACCACCACCACCCAACAGCCACCACACCCCTCCATCTCAGCCGTGCCCAGCCATGCCATGCTTGTTCATTGTTTGAAAAGTTAAGTTGTGCATGTGACTCCCAACAATTTTGGCAAAGGAACATATTGCTTTCTTTCTAGACCATTTTGGTTGTCTTAGGAAGATTGGAAAAGAAGCCAAATCAGCTTTGTTTGGGGTAGAGAGCTTGAAAGCTACATATTCATATTAGTGGCAAGTGTTCAAACCCCCTTTTTCTACCCTCTTTTTCGTCCCTTCCCCAATTGCCACACAAATCAACCCTTTTCTTCCAAAGTCAAAGCAAAGGAAAAGAGCAGCCCATATACATCATATATTTTAGCTGCTGCACGTGCCTATTCAAAAAAAAAAAATCAGAAGAGAAAAAGAAAAGAAAACAAGATAAAAAAAAAGGAGAAAGAAAGGCCATGCATGCATGCAACCATTGTGTATGTGATTAGTTGTTATTGTTCTTCCCTTGATATCATTAAGTGTTCTTAAAGACTTGATCACCCTAGTCCAAGCTTGATACCCTACTCACCTTGCCTAAATACATTTCATATCATTGACAATTGTTCATAAATTTCATGAGTATTGGTAATGCATGCTAGATATAACATTGCTTTGTTGAGTCTCCTAAACACTTTTCATTGAGTCTTTGTTCTTGATTGTTGATCTCAACCGTGTGCTTCTTATTGTGTGTGTTGGATGGTTGTTTAATTCACTCTTGTGTCCAACCGTGTTTGAGCTTCCATTGTGTATCTTCTTGAGTTCAATTCCAAGTTTCCAAACACATATCTTAGCTCAACCCAATTGCATTGCCATTATCTTAAGTCCAAGAGCTAATCCACATTGGTTTGTGTTGTCTATGATCACCAATTCCACGTGAAGTTTTTGATCCTTGCAAGGCAGATTTTTGTGATCATAAGCATGTATCGACATCAACAAAAGAGTGAGTGATCAAACACACGAGAGTAAACACTTGTGAGGATGTTTTGATTTCACTAACTCTAACTTGTTTCTTGGAGTTTGTTGATCATGTCTCATATAGGGAGTCCATCACATGAAGGAGGGTCTGACACCGTGTCACCCGAGTTGTTCAACATGCTTAAGGCAATGTCGGACAACCTTGCTATCTTGTCCAATCGGATGGTAGCATGGAGACAAGAGTGCCCAAGCCCGCAACCGTGCCTCTTGGCACCCGAACTGAGCAAGGAGGCCCCTCCAATGCCGTGTCCCAAGAGACGCGCCGAGTGCCCATAGCCGCCAACTTCCCCCGAAGTAGAGATAAGCCTAATGCTCCTAACCATTTAAATGAATTTCAGGGAATTCCTAGGCGTGCCTATCATGAGGAGCCAAGGCGAGCCTATGAAGATGAAGAATGGGAGCAAGTGCCACATCGAGGTTTCCAAGGAAGAAGAGGCCGAGAGCAAGAGCAAAATGACATTGACAAGATCAAGGTGAAGATCCCATCTTTTGAAGGCAAATGTGATGCATATGTCTACATGGAATGGGAGACCAAGATTGAACAAATTTGGAGTTGTCAGAACTTTCCCGAGCATAAAAAGGTACAACTCGCCACCCTTGAATTCAATGGTTATGCACTAACATGGTGGGATAATCTTGTGAAAGAAAGGAAAAGAACCTTAGATGCACCCGTGACAACTTGGACTCAAATGAAGGCCTTGATGAGAGCTCGCTTTGTGCCTCGACACTACACACAATTGCTGCCCCTAGCCATCAAAAGTGAAGGAAAAACTAAGGCTAGGAACCAAGGAGGAAGAGTAACAAGTGAGATGCCCAACTCTTGGAAGAATCCTACTCAAAACCGAGACTACCAACCTTATGAAAGAGAGGCATCTCAAGCTAAGGACAAGGGGCAATCATCAAACCCTCATTGGGAGCAAGGAGGGCCGAAGAGGAGTGCTCAACCGACACCCTCCACACCGAGCCCAAGGCAGCCAACCGTGGCCCCTAATGGCCCCAATGGGAGTGATGAAGAGCTCAAGGACGAATCAAATCAACCTTCCACTCTAATGGGAGAGGAGTTCAAGCCAAGAAGAAAGGAGGAAATTGAAGCACCCACTACAAGAGGCAATCGTTTGCCCATCATTGTGCGTAGTTCATTCAAATCCTTGGCTACTCCATGGACGGACCGGACCCACATGGTTCCTTCAAGCTTATCCTTCCTACCCCATGAAGAAGTTGAAGTCAAGAAATCAATTTTCAACCAAGAGAAGAAGGATGTGCCAATGGAGACTAATGCAAGGGAAGTACCACTTATCTCCACCTTTTCAATTCCATCTCTTGAGTTTGAAAATGAGCATATCATTCCATATAGGACAATACACATGAAGAAATCAGTCTTTGCATGTAAAACTAGATATTCTTATGTGCATCAATATAATACCCCTCAATTTTAGAAAGGGAAAAGAAAAATAAAAATATCAGAAATGTACGTGTAGCTATGTTGTCCTCAAATTCAGATTTTTGAGTTTGATGAAAATCTGCAAAACCAAGGCCTATGTGTATCATTACCCTCCTCAAATTGAAATTGGAAATTGGATCAAAATCTGCAGAGGGGGTGCAGAACCAAAATCGAACTTCACTTCCTCTTCCTCTCGGTGAGCCCCCGCTGAAGAGCTGAGCCGTGTCTCCTCTTCCACCGCCTCCCTGTTCACCCGTCTCTCCCTCCGGCGAGCCCACCCAGCGGTCGTCGTCTCCTCCGGCGAGCTCGACCCGAAGTCGCCGCTCCTCCTCTGTTGTGCCGCTGTTTGCTGGTGTTCTGTTGCCCCATCTGCGACACTTCAGGAGAATGGTCATAACTTCCTTCTCACTCATTATTTTGGTCTGAAATTTTGAGGAGGCAAACTAGACTCGTAGATCTAACTCCTCGAGTTGGAATCATCGCATTTGGAGTCCTGAGCAGGGAGAACGAATTTTTGCAAGTCGGACCAACGCCCAGGAAATTCAGATGAGAGCGACTTGCTGTCTTATTCGGCTGAGCTGCTGTTGTTGTGCTGCGTCTGTTGCTGGTGTTGCCGCCATCATCTCCGGCGTCGAGGAGCCATCTCCGGCAAGGACGGGGTGGTCGACGACGAGGTAAGACGAGGTACTTCGATCGGCTTTGTTGTGGTTCGGATGGCTGCTGAATATATATATTTGTGGTGGTCGATTGCTGAATTCTGGAGGTTGGATGAAATTGATAATTGTTTGCTGAACTTGTTGGATTGTGCAGCAAAAATATGAATTTGAAGTAATTGATTTTGGGTATGGTTGCTTAATTAATTAAGGGAGGATTGATAAGGTGAAATTTGGGGGTTTGTTGGTAGTGGATTTATACGAGTTAATTAATGTCAGGGATTTACTCGGATTGTTGTCCGAGGTTCATTCGGGTTGATTGGAGATTCTCTGAGGTCGTTGTGGTTGAGTTTGAGGCCAGGTTTGAATGACGATCGATCTTCGTTGAGTATTAGTGCTTGGTCTCGAGGTAAGTCTCCCCAGACTTACTTAGTTGATTGCCTTGGCTTGGCTTGCATGATGATTGCATTTCTGGATTCTATCTGCGATTCATGTGTTTCCTTGTTATGTGATATAGATGAAGGATAGTTATGTGTTGGATATTGGTTGTGTATTTGATTAAGTGGTTTTGTTAATGGATATTGATTGTGTACTTGATTATTGGTCTTGTCTTGGATACTGATTGTTTGCTTGGTTGTTGGCAGATATTGATTAGTGTCTATGACGTTATTATGCTGGATTATTGGTTTTATGTTGATATGGTTGAATGTGTTAGTAATTGACTTGTTTGTGCTTATGTGTTCACTGAGGCGAAGGTTGGAATGGTTAGGGTGATGAGTGTCTCACCCGTGCATATGTTGGTATGATGGTTAGAGTGGTGAGTGTCCCACCGTGTATCTTGCTTGTGTGTTGACAGTTATGTGTGTTGACAATGGTGTGTGTTGACAGTTACATATGTTGGGCAGTTGTGTGTGTTGGATTGTATGTGTGACGTTATTGTGATTGGACGATCGATGTATTTGTGTTGTGTGTTAGGTGCATTGTGTTGTGTGCGTGTAAGGTGTGTTATGTTATGCTGTGTGTTGTATGTGAGTACGTATGACATGTTGCGTGTGTGTTATTGTGTGTTATTTTATGTGTTGTTTCTAAGTCGGGATTCCGATGTGTTCGTTTGATTACCTTAGTAATCTTCTATGATGTGCGTTTATGAGTTGGTTAAACTTTGTTTGTAATTTATTTGTTTAGTTTCCGATGTGTGATTTGATTATGGGTTAAGTTGCTAAGATCCCAATTACTAACCCAGGTTACTCTGGGGTTTTCTGTTTTGTTTTCGCTTGTGGTCGGTTACAGGTTTTCAACTTTGCTCAATTTGAAAGCTACATGGAGGAGTTGGAGGTGCTCGATGGTGGTGCTAGATTAGGCTATAGGCCTTCCTTCCTTTCGTATTTCGTTACGTACTCTGATATTGTTGTTAAGTCTAGTTGACCTTATGTTGGTCATTCATTTCGTTTTCGCCATTAATATTATTAAGTTCGGGTCTTTTAGTCGCTTCCGCTATCGTTGTTTATTCCGTTTGTTGTCTTTAGCCTGGTGGGTTCTGGGTAGAATCCACGGCGGTGATGCCCCGGGTTTGGGGGTGTTACAAGTTGATATCAGAGCCAGGTTAAAGAATACCAACTTTACTCTAAGAAGTGGGAGGAAGACGACTATTCTCGAAACCTTTGGCTCTGATACCAACTTGTAACACTCCCAAACCCGGGGCATCACCGTCGTGGATTCTACCCAGAACCCACCAGGCTAAAGACAACAAACAGAATAAACAACGATAGCGGAAGCGACTAAAAGACCCGAACTTAATAATATTAATGGCGAAAACGAAATGAATGACTAACATAAGGTCAACTAGACTTAACAACAATATCAGAGTACGTAACGAAATACGAAAGGAAGGAAGGCCTATAGCCTAATCTAGCACCACCATCGAGCACCTCCAACTCCTCCATGTAGCTTTCAAATTGAGCAAAGTTGAAAACCTGTAACCGACCACAAGCGGAAACAAAATAGAAAACCCCAGAGTAACCTGGGTTAGTAATTGGGATCTTAGCAACTTAACCCATAATCAAATCACACATCGGAAACTAAACAAACAAATTACAAACAAAGTTTAACCAACTCATAAACGCACATCATAGAAGATTACTAAGGTAATCAAACGAACACAGCGGAATCCCGACTTAGAAACAACACACAAAATAACACACAATAACACACACGCAACACGTCATACGTACTCACATACAACACACAACATAACATAACACACCTTACACGTACACAACACAATGCACCTAACACACAACACAAATACATCGATCGTCCAATCACAATAACGTCACACATACAATCCAACACACACAACTGCCCAACATATGTAACTGTCAACACACACCATTGTCAACACACATAACTGTCAACACACAAGCAAGATACAAGGTGTGACACTCACCACTCTAACCATCATACCAACATATGCACGGGTGAGACACTCATCACCCTAACCATTCCAACCTTCGCCTCAGCGAACACATAAGCACAAACAAGCCAATTACTAACACATTCAACCATATCAACATAAAACCAATAATCCAACATAATAACGTCATACACACTAATCAATATCTGCCAACAACCAAGCAAACAATCAGTATCCAAGACAAGACCAATAATCAAGTACACAATCAATATCCATTAACAAAACCACTTAATCAAATATACAACCAATATCCAACACATAACTAGTCTTCATCTATATCACATAACAAGGAAACACATGAATCGCAGATAGAATCCAGAAATGCAATCGTCATGCAGGCCAAGCCAAGACAATCAACTAAGTAAGTCTGGGAGACTTACCTCGAGACCAAGCACTAATACTCAACGAAGATCGATCGTCATTCAAACCTGGCCTCAAACTCAACCACAACGACCACAGAGAATCTCCAATCAACCCGAATGAACCTCAGACAACAATCCGAGTAAATCCCTGGCATTAATTAACTCGTAGAAATCTATTACCAACAAACCCCCAAATTTCACCTTATCAATCCTCCCTTAATTAATTAAGCAACCATACCCAAATCAACCCAAAATCAATTACTTCAAATTCATATTTTTGCCGCACAATCCAACAAGTTCAGCAAACAATTATCAATTTCATCCAACCTCCAGAATTCAGCAATCGACCACCATAAATATATATATTCAGTAGCCATCCGAACCACAACAAAGCCGATCGAAGTACCTCGTCTTACCTCATCGTCGACCACCCCGTCCTTGCCGGAGATGGCTCCTCGATGCCGGAGATGATGGCGGCAACACCAGCAACAGACGCAGCACAACAACAGCAGCTCAGCCGAACAAGACAGCAAGTCGCTCTCATCTGAATTTCCTGGGCGTTGGTCCGACTTGCAAAAATTCGTTCTCCCTGCTCAGGACTACAAATGCGATGATTCCAACTCGAGGAGTTAGATATACGAGTCTAGTTTGCCTCCTCAAAATTTCAGACCAAAATAATGAGTGAGAAGGAAGTTATGACCATTATCCTGAAGTGTCGCAGATGGGGCAACAAAACACCAGCAAACAGCGGCACAACAGAGGAGGAGCGGCGACTTCGGGTCGAGCTCGCCGGAGGAGACGACGACCGCTGGGTGGGCTCGCCGGAGGGAGAGATGGGTGAACAGGGAGGCGGTGGAAGAGGAGACACGGCTCAGCTCTTCAGCGGGGGCTCACCGAGAGGAAGAGGAAGTGAAGTTCGATTTTGGTTCTGCACCCCCTCTGCAGATTTTGATCCAATTTCCAATTTCAATTTGAGGAGGGTAATGATACACATAGGCCTTGGTTTTGCAGATTTTCATCAAACTCAAAAATCTGAATTTGAGGACAACATAGCTACACGTACATTTCTGATATTTTTCTTTTTCTTTTTCCTTTCTAAAATTGAGGGGTATTACAATCAAAGTTCCTTAGCACAATACATGTCTGGTGGAATGCATCTTGTTCATAATATGATTCTTATGTCCATGCATGTGCGTTATGTTGTTAATTGCACTCCTAAGCTTGAACGTAGGACTAGGAGGAGTGGAATACTATTTGCATGCATGTTTGGGTATCATATAGTTATTGGAAGATTTGTGCTTACATTCTTACTATTGTGTAGACATGCTAGAGGGCCTTATTTTTCCAGTGTTGTTATGCCTAAGCCCTCTAAGAAAGCTGAATTCATTGCATGTCCTAAACTTCATAATGCATCTTATGTGACTAACCCCTTTATTGACCAAATTGTGGAGTTGCATGGAGTTTCTAGTGCTTTGATTTCAGGCCAAGAATTGAAGTATGTGATCTACTCCAAGCTGAAATCCGGAGAAGTGCTCTTTGAGCCCGGAGATCATGGTGTCCTTAATGTGGTTGAATTGGTTCATTCCTTGAGGAAGGAAGATGAAGACATGGACGTGCTTGATTCGAGGTCGAATCCGCTTCAAGAAGGGGAGAACGATGATGGATCACCTAGCTCACCACCAAAGTCACCTACACTAGAAGATGGAGTTAGCCCCACATTCAATGTAGCCGACCTCACGCCATATCTCTCCATGGACGTGCTTGATTCGAGGTCGAATCCTTTCCAAGAAGGGGAGAATGATGCGGGAGCATCCGAGGCTTCACCCAAGACGTACACAAAGAAAGATGGCCAACTCACAAGGGTTCGAGCCAAGCCATTCAGGAAGAAGATGGTCCACTCACAAAGAGCTCGAGCCAAGCGTATGCAAGAGGAACTCGAGAACTTGGTTAGCCTCCATGCCTCAAGGGAGCCCACCCTCGTCGAGGACTTCACCGAATCAATACTAAGGACCTTGGTGACCTTCCGAGCCGAGCCAAGCACGGGAAAATGGCGACCACAAGAGTTGAGAGCCAAGACCCTGACTCGGCCCACACAACTCGGCCGGGTCCAAGCCGAGTTGTATCCAGTTAAGACGACGTGTCCTGACTCGGCCCCAAACTCGGCCACCCTGTCTGACTCGGCCCACCAAACTCGGCCGGGTCCAGGCTGAGTTTGCTCCAGTTGTTGTCCTTTGTTTCGGGCTTTGATTGGCTTCTTATGGGGGCCACTTAGGGACTTTCTTCCTTGTTCTTGTAAGTGTATTTTAAGACTATTTCAAGTGCCTTTTGTGTGGGCCTTTGTGGGTTTGTTTGGCCTTTGTCTTAGGGTAGTATATAAGGCCACTTTGTTGTCTTCTTTAACAACTTTGATGAAATGAAAATGTTTCTTTGAGCACATGAGTTTGAGAGCTCTCATGGGAGAGGCTTCCCTTGGTTGATTCGATCTTGCTTGGTTTGACTTGCTTGTGTCAATCTCCTCCATAAGGTTGGTGCTCGTAGGCTTTCACAAGAATCCTCCTCGTGCTCCTTGGATTCGTCCATTGTTGTGTGAGGTTGTAGAAGGAAGGGTTGGTTGATATTTGGTTTTGGTTCTTAGGAGACATCTTAGGGCTCCAAGGGTCTTGCCTCTATTCAATTCGGTTCTTTCTATATCCCTCTTATCTATCTTTTTTATTTCTTGCTTATTTTTAGATTTCTAACTCATTTGTGTTTCATCTCTTCCCCTCCATCTCCACGAGTATCTCTTGGCGTCAAGATCGGGCCACTCGCGGCTAATCCCCGCATCACCACCAAAGTCACTCCTCCACCATCACCAACACCAGACAAACTCATCATGGTCCCTTACACAGCCCCACCTTCTCCAACTCCTGAACCCGCTCCTCAAAACCCTAACCCTAAACCATCCCCGACCGCTCCAACCGCAACCTCCTCAAACGAAAGAGAGGAAGTCCAATCCTCTCCCACCCATCATACCCAGATTGAAGAGGAGAATGAGGAATTTCATGGAGAAGCCACACCAACAACAACAGGGGAGCACATTGCGCTCAAGCAGAAAATCCAAGGGGTGGTTCGCAGCCTTGCAAGGGAACTGATAGAAGAGGTTGAGGAGGAATTGCCCCCAAAAGTCCCACAGCCCTCCGGTAGGGTGAAGATGGGCTGCTCCGCGAAGCGAAAGGCACGCGGTCAAGGAAAAGGATTTCGGCTGGAAGGATATCGCCGAAGAGAGGATTTGGAGAGAGAATCCGAATGTGTTATCTTAGGAAATCTTTCCTAAGATAATATATTTGGAGAGAGAAGGTTTTTATCTTTATCCGATTTTGTTATCTTAGGAAATTCCTTCCTTAGATAATATCGGCTGATAAGATAATATTCTTCAAATCATTTAAATATCTTCTTGTTACCAAGTTTAGAAAAGATTTTTATCTTGTTATGATTAGGGTTTAGTCGATTTGTATTTATAGAAGTGTGGATTCATTTCTATGTAAGGATCGACGACGACGAACTGTGAGCATAAGAGAACAGAAAGGAGAGTGAAGTTGTTTGTGAGTCTTTGAGGGTTGAGTTCGGATTCATCGTTGTAGGAGTGATCTTCGAATCTAGTTGGGTAGTCTAGGGTTTGGAGTCTATGCTACAAGTGTAATCGAACAAGAAATCAATAAGACGAGTAGACGCTTCAAAATCCTCTCAAACGAGAAGCTTGAAGGTAGTGGTTTTTCTTTGATTAGCTAGTTGGCTAATTAGGGTTTCCACTATACATCGTGAGTTCGTTTCTTATCTTTCTTGCTATATTATTCCGCTGCACCTTCTGTGGGAACAAAGCCTTTGTTTCCTCAGACGTAACTCTAACGATCCAACTAAAACATTATAACAAATTTTACATAATTAATTGTTTATGTTTATAAAAGGATAATTTTAAACTAATTTGACTAAACACTGGACCTTCTTGATTTTCTCCTATATATTTTATACTGTTTTCTATGGTTAGATGGTTTATGTATACAATTATTTAACAATCTAATAGAACTAATTCACTAATCACAGTTTACAATATATCATATACAACTAATTAAATTATTAACACGACTATATATAAGATATGAATTTTGGTCTTGACAATAATGATTTACATTAACAATTAGTGTCGATAATAATATTAAAAAGTGTAGTTGTATAAAATTTATTTGATAAAACGGGTAAGACATAAACAAAATCCAAGAGATCTATACCATGAAATCGAAAGATAATAATTATTCAAATTTAGTTACAAATATTCAAATTCAACTCTAATCCTTAGCAAATTTATTTACAAAATCCTAATGTCTTAGATATTCATGACATTATTAAGTTGATTTGATTTTCAATAAATAATCTTATATGCTTTATAAAAAAAATTGAACTCTTCAATTCTCGGTTTAGGAGAGTTTTTATTTTAGGGATTTGTTCTTATTTCAAAGTTGGAATTAGATATTTTTTGTACCAAGTGTTTGTTTGATTTTTAGAGGGATTTTTCTTAATTATATATTTTGGAAACATTTTATTTAGTCCTTTCCTTATATTTCGCCCCCGTCACTTATATTCTATAGTCATCATTTCTTCTTTCATTATAATCTTTATAAAAAAATATCCATATCAACATCATTTCAAAAGTACATGTTGATCACAATATAATATAAATTATATATGAATGCGAATTTTTGAAAATTAAAAATCTAATTTTGAAAAAGAATAAAATTTATTTATTTGAATTCTATATAATTTCGTGGAGTTTTTTGTTTCAATTTAGTGGATTACTTTAAAATTAGTACTCAATATTTTGTAAATGTTTTCCTAAAATATGGATAAAAATAAATTTTGGATAAAAAAATATTCATAAATTAAAAAAAGAAAAATTGTTTTAAAATACTCAATTATTAAAGTGTGCATGCCGCAACCACAATTCTTGGTCGAAACTCAACTATATGCCACTCTAAAAAATTTGAATGATATTAAATTCATAATCATGATAGATAATTTTATCTAATCAAAATAATTAGTTATCATTAATATGTTAAGTAAAAATAATAATAGGAATAAAAGGAATTTAGATTTGATAAGATTTATATAAAATTATATCTTTTTGAAAATTTTCATAATATCTTTTTGAAATTTAAGTTGGATGGTCTTTTTTAATTAAATAAGTTTTATATATAATTAAACCGGACCCACTGTTATAACTTTTTTTTTAAAAAGATGAATGATGTGACGGATTATGGTTGGATGAGTGACGATACGTATGCGAATTGAATGTGAGGCCGACTCGTAGGATTTATGCCTCTTTTTTAATATATATATATATAGATGTGAAGGGATGCCGTATGAAGCGATGTTGCGGGTCTTCACTCGGATGATTACACATTTTACAATTAGGTGTAACTGCAAATCATTTTTGAAGTAAAGATCCTTCATTGCAAGATAGTTTTTCATTACTTTCCATAAAAAATTATCTATTTCTGGTGCTAAGTCTAGCTTCCATATCCACTGGAAGTTATTGTATGAATTTTCTCGTAGGTGATGTAAAAGGTCAACAATTGAGAAGGTCGAGAACCGATCATCCATACTAAGTCCCCAATAAAAATGATCTGTAAACGTAAAAGATTTTTGTGGAATTGGAATTCTTAGAGTTTCTTCTGTAATGTGGTCTAAAATGAGAGAAATCTTGATATAATTTAGTTGTTAGTTGTAAGATTAGGTTAATCAAACTTAGTTATAAAGAATCCTAAATCATTAAAAAAGAAATATACACATAAATAATCTATTACAACACAAAAAAAGACCAACATGAATTAAAGTAAGAGATATTAACTTTCACGAAAATAATATAATGTCACACAAATTAGTTGACACAAAATTATTCTATTAAAAAAACAAAGTAATCTATGTAAAATAAAATTATTTTATGTAATGACACAAAATGATATTACATGAATTACTGTTTACTGAAGGTGATGAAAATATATTATGTTACATGATAAGAATTTACGATCTTTAGGATTTTTGACCCCTTAAGGGGGTCAAATAACAAGTTTGAATTCCTAATTAAATAAATTAGCTTCTTGATCCCCTAAGCCTTTAAAAATTCCTAAATCCTACACCCTAAACCCTAACCCCTAAATTCTAAAAAAAACACTTCTACCCCCTTTGGGCCATATGTGTAGTAATAGGGGGTCATACTTTTTGGAAAAAATGAGCCTAAACTTGCTATTTTTTCCCTTAAGGAACCCTTCGCGTCCAATTTTCTCAAGAACTTATTGCCACACAAAACAAAAAATCTATAAGAATTTATGTAGAAAATTTCTTTAGACCCGAAATTGTTTTATTAAGCTCGTGTACCCTTTTCCTCCCCGAAATTGTTTTATTAAGCTCGTGTACCATTTTCCTCCCCTCACGTTCACTAGCTCGATATCCTCTCCAAAAATAGCTCCACTCTCACATCTGCCACTCCCCTCTTCCAGATCCGAAGTCTCACTCTCCTCTTCAAGATCTGGCCTTTATCAGTCCTCCATCATCGTACTGTCATCGCTTTTCCAGTCCCTCGTTTCATCTCTTCAACGTACGGCGACCTAAGTGCAGCGCTGGCGTGACAACATCAAGATCTCCGATTTTGCCCTCGCCTCTGAGGGATCCGACGACCTCCTCTTCCAGACGGTATGTGTGCGGAACCTCGATGTACGTTCGCTGCTCCTGAGTTAATCGCCTAAACGAGACCAACTTCGATAGGGTTTCGAGTACGAACATTTTCGTGTGAACTTGGAGCTTGATTATTCGGGATGAATTCTCATGGTACTTGTTTTGGGGCGAAAAGATCGAACCGACCTGAATCGCCTTAGAAGGGACAACTAGATAATAATTAGATAGATAATATCAGAATAATCCAAATCCACTAAGGTGCTGAACGAAACACTGTTAATTAGGTGAGAAGATAAGTCTATCTCCCTTGAGGAGAGGTTGATCGAATCGAGAGATTTAATCGACAGTCTCTTCGAACACTGAACTAGAGAACCGAGCTTGAGAACAATGGTGAAAGTAAGCCAGAGAGTATTAGTCTGTAGCTTGTATTCAATAAAGATGGTAATGTGTCCTACTAAGATCCTATTTCATCTAATATATACATACTTAATTTCTAAAGATCAGTCTAGACTAGCCGTTATCGTCCGTGATCTTCGGAGTTCGTCGGGTTTAATTACCGGATGGCCACGATCTTACGATATTTATGATCAATTAGGTTGGTTGTAACTGCCATGTGGGCCGGCATGCTAGTCCGTACAATCCGGGACTCAATAACTCCTCACATCCGTTGAGGCCGAGATTCTCGTTCGTCGCCCAACCAAGCGATCCTTCTAGAAGGGACTGCTTCTTCGTCCAATGGGCCGTTCTAGTGAAGGTCCGTTAAGAATGAGGCCCAAAAATAGCCCAAAAAATCGAACTGGGCCGGAAGCAGCGGTTGAGGCACGGTTGGGTTTTTTCCCAAGCCTCCTCTGAACGCGATCTTCCTCTTGCCGATTCTGCTATCATGGATCGATGACGTGGTGCATTCCCATTGGTCGAGAAGTTTGACTATGGGCGGGCAATTTTCACCACAAATGGCAGTCACTTCCCTTACTTTTCACCATCCTCTTTTTGCTCACGAAGGGTTTCTGGTTCAAAGGTAAAAGCTTTTTTGAATTTCTTACCGTTTCTTCTTGAACGATGTCATTTCCGAGATCAAAGAAGTCCAAACCTTCATTCTCTGGCATCGGTGAGAAAGATAGCGATTTCCCCCCCTCGAATCTTCTTAGCCCGGAGGATTCTTTAGCCGGGACCTTGACTCAGTCGGAATTGGATACAATTTTGGAAGTAGGCCAGTTCCCTCTTGAAATGGTTGCTCGCCTCCCTTTGCCCCAAGAGCGCGTCGATTGGTGTCGCGACGGATGGGTTTGCTTCTTTGAGTATCCCTTCAGAGTAGGTCACTCTTTCCCCTTTTCGAGCTTGGTGAGAAACTTCTTGTCTGTTCTTAATCTTGCCCCATGTCAGGTGATGCCACACGCGTGGCGTCTCCTTAGGGTAGTCGATCTTTTGGTATCTAGTGTCGAGGTCGATTTCGACTTCGATGCTCTCCGGTATTCGTATTATTTAAGTAGTTGAGGTTCTTCCCGTTTTCAATTGCGCCTTAGGCCAGACAGAGAACCGATCGCTCTGAATCTCAACGTTAATGATCGCGGATGGAGGTCGCTATTTTTCTTTATTGAGAGGAAGTCGCTTGAGGGGGATTCGACTGCTCTTTCTTGCGTGACGTCTGGAGGACATCAGGTACCGTATTAGCCTTTGAAGCTTTGTGTTTTGATGTCTTGTTAACTTGTGCTCACATGTGTATATTTTCAGTGCCGAGTCTAGAGGAGAAGACATATTCCAATTTCGCCGCGGTTACTGAAGTTTTGCTTGCTTTTTCGGAGGCCGACATGTCGTTCAAGAACGTGAATTGTCTAACCCTTAGCCCTCCGAGCATGGCGACTCTGTTCACTTCCGTCACCAAAGGCACTTGTTCGTTCCTTCAAGTATGCGTGTGGGTGGTCTTTGGAGTGACCATATATTTATATGTTTGTGCTTGCCTGATAGTATCTCGGGGCGCGAGGTCGAGCGCTCGCTTGTCCGGAAAGAGTCTCTTGGACCAGAAGTTGTCGGCGGCAAAAGCCTCTTCGCCGGCGAAGGTTGAAGCTAAAGCCCTTTGATCAGTTAGGGTCATCGCCTTAGATTCACCGTCGTCTAAAACTTCAGGGGTGAAAAGGAAAGCGACTGGTGCCCCAGGGCTTCCGGTGGGCATGATGAAGGGCAGAGATTTGGAAGAGTTGCTCCATACTTTGAACCTGGAGGCCAAGAAGGAGATCGGTGACCTGCACCCTATTGATTGTATCGATGAGGCCGGAGCGGCCGCTTGGCGAGTAAGTAAAGAGAGGTCTTGTATGAAATTTTCTGCTAATACACGCGTTTTTGTTTTATTACTTATGTCTTTTTACATGATTTGTTGTTTGCATGCTCTCCAATACTCAATCGTCGCGTTTTCCAACGTGTAAGACTTGAGCGACCGAGCTTATATGCGGGTATCCGAGGTTGAAGGTCAACTAAAGGTTGCCAGTGGGCGTGTCAAGGCCGCTGAGAGCAAGCAAGCACTGGCCGAGAAGAAGTTGGCGGAGGCGCAAGCCCGGCTCGTGGAGCTTGAGGGTAGTATTGAAGAGGTCCGCGTGAAGGATTCCCATGTTGCCATCGATGTCGGGATGTATTTCTACCTCAAGTCTCGTATTGAAATGATGGAGGAGTACGCCGCGGGGGCTCATTCGACTTGGAAGATTGAGGACGCGAGGGCAAATATGGATCTTTTGTACCCCTGCGGTAATCCTAGCAATGAGTTGTTCAAGTTGATGGGCCTTGGAGAAGGCGAACAGAGGGAAGAGGTCGACCCTGAGGAGGTTGGAGAAGACATCGGGGATATATCTAAGGAACTTTCTGAGGCGACCGAGGGTCAAGATGCTATTCTTGCGGAAGTTAATGAGAGGTCAGGCGAGTCCTAACTTTGTTCGATAATGACAATGTTTCTTTTGGTGTCATGAACCTTTTGCTTTAAACGTTTAGACAATGTATTGTGCCCCATTGTGGTGATGGGATGGATAATGTTTTGGTGACCCGTCCACCATCACGGGTCGCGTATTTTGTAAACATCTTAGTATTTGTTGCGTACCTTGTGTTTTTCTTGTGTGCTTTTTGCAAGTGGACTTTGTCAATCGCGCCTTGGCCGTGACGCAAAATGTTCGATCGTGATGTTCTGTAATTATAAATGTTAATGTAGCATGCTTCGTCTATCCAGGGAGGAGTCGTATGTAATATAGGGTAAAGACGAGTACCTTGGACAGGACAAGTGTAATACCCCTCATTTTTTAGTAAGGGTATTTGGATAAATTTCCAATTCTCGTTGGGATAGCAAGACACGTTTGGCAAAATTAGGAATTTCTGTAACGTGTATGATCTCTGTAAAAATTCCCTGAGCCTTGGATAATACATTCGACGTATTTTCGGGACTTAGAATATTTGTTCGGGTACAAATATATTTATTCCGGGGTTTAAACCCACGCCAAACCTTTTCCCGGGCAAACAGACACGGAAAGGGTAATTCCGCGACCGCGGCATAAATTCCGTGACCGCGGAAAAATAGCTCTCAGAAGAGCTGGGCACAGGAATATTCCGCGACCGCGGAAATGGTTCTGCGACCGCGGA
The DNA here is from genome assembly GCA_027886185.1 of Rheum nobile. NCBI lineage: Eukaryota > Viridiplantae > Streptophyta > Magnoliopsida > Caryophyllales > Polygonaceae > Rheum > Rheum nobile. Next base: position 1,668,835 of record WOAB01000780.1, read on the forward strand.
AAACTCCAACACGCCAACGTCGCGTTGTCTGCAGAGCTCGTCGTCCGTGCCGCCGTTGATCTCCTGCTCCATCGTTGATCTTGTCGGGGCTGGGCTTCTCCTTGGGCTATAAATTGGGGTCGATTTGGGAGGTTTAGGGGCACCCAAATCTGAGATCCCTCTCACTGTAACACCCCCGATTTATACCTCGGTAGTGCCACATGCTAGTGACCTCAGATTTTACCATCCAAAGCCACCCCAGGCTTTTCCAGAACAATCAAGCTTAAATACATAACATAATAATTGAAAGTTTAAACAACAGAAGATTTTTTAAAATAATCTTAACAATTTCAAACACTGACACTTAAATCTCCTTCTGCAAGCCTTTTATCCTTCAACATGTTACTTTGACTTCAGGCAACAACCTGATGTGCCGAATCGAACGAATGACACCAGCCCACATACGGAGAACAATTTACGTGGGTTAGTCTAATGAAAGACTATGCAAGGGCACAAAGCAGAAGGTTCAAAGTAGATGTATTAGGTTAGACTCGTCGTCCCTCGAATAATAACCGAGCACGATAGTCAACCACCATACTCCACTAGAATTCAACAAAAGGCATGATAAAGATTCTGGAGACCAAGCCTCACAACAATCAAACACAAAAGGAAGAAGACTCCAATGAATTGAGCCTTAACAGAAATATGACAAATGTTGGGGAACATTAAATAAATCACACAAGGCACTTAACTTAAACACCACGATACTTAACTTAATCACAACGACACTTAATCACAACAGTACTTAACTTGATCACAACTGCACTTAAAACACTTACCTTATCATTAAGACTTATTAAGTTATGAGCTTAATCGTACCCTTATTAATTTACAACACACCAGTTATTACACAGGATGATCCTACGCCATCCAGATTGCACTTACAAGGTGCTTAAACTTATTAATTATGTGCTTAACTGCACTTATCTTATTAAATTACAACACACACAACTGCACACATTTAAGACCTTTAATTATTATTCCGAGTAACAACGGAAGATTATTACACTGGGTGACCTTACGTTCACCCCGATACACTGGCGAGGTGCTTAATTAATTTACCACCTTTAAATTAATCCGAGTAACAACGGAAGATTATTAATACCCCGGGTGGTATTACGTCCACCCAGTGGCGCTAGCTAGGCACTTAAATCCCTCCTACCTTAACGGGTGGTAGGAAGTATTGTATTAAAGCAACGACTAATCTCTTAACCTGATTAGTGTTCCTACGAACATTAAGTTTTAAAGAAGCCACTAATCTCTTAACCTGATTAGCATTCCCACGATTATTGATTATAAAGACACGACAAATCCTTACTTGGACTTAGCGTTCCTGCAAACTCACGTGCTATACTAGCATTACAGTTAACATTAAATTCACAATAATACCATCACGGTAATTTATACACAATACTCGTGCTAACTAAACAGTTAAACACAATAATAAATCACACAAAGCCATCACGGCTCACACCTATACAATATATCTATAATAGCGTCGATTCTAGCAGAATATACAATCTATTATAATATCAGATTTTAATCACATATAGTTATCAAAACTGTTCCCAACGTAATTAAGAATCATCCCAATTTATTTAACAACTAAACGATTGATAAATAATTGAAGTATGGAATGATAAGCAAGAGCGAACCGCCACTTGCCTTAGATCCGACGAGTTCGAACAAGGCTTAGAAACGTCTGGTTCCTGGATCTGAAACTGGGGCAGATCTTGGATAATAAATTCCTAAGAAACGACCCATAACAAGATCCTAACTTAGATTCAATACACTTGTATATGAATCTAAAAGAATACGAAAAGAATCGAAGGAACCAACCCTCGTACAAGACCACAACACACAAAACCACAACACGAACCTATCTCGCCGCGGGTGCGGTGAGGTCCATGCCGCGGGGTGCGGTGACTGCACAGAGGCGAGCTCCGACAGTGCATCAATGGATAATTTCTTACCCAAATCGTTTGTATTCTTCGATTTGTCTATGGTTTGATCCCCCAACACCTTAAACCTTCACACAATACTTAGGAGCACCTTATTGGACACTCAAAGGAGCTCGATTATGCCTCAAACAAAGCTCTTAAGCTCGGTTTTAATGGTGAAAAACAGAGGAGAGCAAAGGAGGAAGACGAAGAGCAAGCTCGACTTCGGATTTCACCTCCTTTTATAGCTCAACTCGAGCTTCCTCTAAGGGGACAAGGGGACAACGTGCCAAGCAAGACAAAGGGGACAAGAGACAACAAGTGGAGCAAGTGGCCAAATGGATAGAACTTCGGAAATTCTATCGCGAAGACGAAGACTCAGAGCTCGCCGCGGGTGCGGCAGGGTGCGGTCAAGGCTAAAAATCGCCCTTTTGTCCGTTTTCACTTTTGGGTTAATTACCTTAACCCCGGGTTAAATATATTCGTACACTAACGACAAATTAACCCCGAAAACACTTCAACTGTAATTTATATTACTCAAAAAAATATATGGAGCTCAAACATATTACAGAATGTCTGATCTTCTCTGAATTTAATCCGTCTAGTAATACGGGCATAAGAAAAATTCAAATTACCCTTATAAAATGCGGGATATTACACTCACTCTCTCTCTCTCTCTCGTTTTCCATAGTCACCGGAGTTTCGAGCTCTCGCCGGAAATCTTCGAAGTGTCGCCAGAGGCCTCGTCGGGAGTAGTAGCAGCCTTGGAGTGGTGCATTGGAGGCGCAAGGAAGGCTGGAGTCGAAGCCCTCGCGAACCAAGCCCTCTCGCATTGTCGCCGATGAGTTTTCTCCCTTCGGAGTCGTCCCGCGACTGCAGACATGAACTGCCGCGACCGCGGCAGTGACAAGGTCGACCGCGCCCATGGCCGCTGTCATGACACTCGCACACGCCTTATCCTCGATGGCCGCGACCGCGGAATCCCAGCCGCGACCGCGGATTGCTCTAGCAATCGCGATCGTGGCCTTGGGCATGCCAGTCTCGGTCGGGACCTTCGTTCTTCCGATTTCGTTCGTTCTTTCTTAGATTCGTATCATTTGATTGTCGAATCTAACCTAGGGTTTCGTTATGGGTCGTCGTCGTAGGAATCTGTAATCCGTCTTCCGTTCCCGTTCCGGACCCAGAAACCCGTCGTCGCTCAATCGTTCGTCTAGATTAAGGCAAGTGGCGGTTCACTCTTACTTATCATTCCATATTTCCATTAATTATCAATTGTTTAATTGTTAATTGAATTGGGATGAACTATTGTTTTCGTTTGGGAATAGATTTTATAAATGATACGATTAAAACATGATATTATTATAGGTTGTATATATTGCTAGAAACAACGCTATTATATCTGTTATTACCATGATGGTATTGGTGTGGATTTTATGTGTGAACTTATACATTATAGTTAGAACGAGTATTCGTAGGAACGCTATGTACCTTGCGAGGTCTAGTCGTTTCTTTATAACTAGTATTAGGAGGATTTCCCCTAATACTCTCTCTGGTCATGACTATCCCCTATCCGAGTATAGAGGAGGTGCACACAGCTGGTGCCAAACAATCGGGATTTATTCCCTCTAATATCTCTCGTAGTGAGATGATATATCTTAAAAGCTTATAACCTAAATATACGTTTTGGAATTAAACAAGATAAGTGCGATTATGCACATAATTAATATACCCTCGGGCGAGGAGTACAACGTGGAAACCGCCTGGACTTCGATTAGAGTAAGTCCTCCTTCCAAATCTGAATTCGCATTACGCGGTGAGGTTGGTCGTGGACCCAAATGGTCAAGTCTTTTTAAACGCTTGTGTGAAATTAGAACATTCCCAAACATTTGTCATACGTTTCCGTAAGACTCAATCTATTGGAGTCTTCTCTTCATATACTTTCCCGTAAGACTCAATCTTTTGGAGTCTTCTCTTCATACGTTTCCCATAAGGCTCATTCCTTTAGTGCATGTCTAAACTTTAATCATTCCGTGAAAGTTCCGGGTTATATATCGTTCCTTGGGTTGTTATTCGAGGGACAATGATAGTAAACGGTTACGATCACTAGAACCATCTGTTTTCACCCTTGCATAGTCTTTCATTAGACTAACCAACCGGGTTTTATTCCTTGCATGCTTGGCTGATGTCATCTGTCCTATACGGCACATCAGTGGTTGGTTCCCGAAGACTCGAAGTAAACAAATTGAAGAAGAGACTTGCAGTTGCAGATTTAAGTGCCTGTACTTCAAGATCGTCAAGTATTAATATTTTTAAAGGTTGTCAATTATTATTTATTCTTACCACTAAGTCATGTAATAGATTTATTCTTCAAGTCTTCCGCTGAAATTTCACTCTGTTGTAAAAACACTACTCTCGTTTGATGAGGGATCTGTTAATATAAAAGGATTGAGTTTCATATACAAATGTCTTCCGCTGTTTAGCCTTTCGTTATTTAATTGTGTTTATTCAATATTAATTGTTCCGATTAAAGCCTTGGGTGACATCGGATAGCAACGTATGAGGTCACTGGCATGTGGCACTACCGACAATAAGTCGGGGGTGTTACAATTATGGTATCAGAGCAACGGTTTTAAAATTCTTGGCCTATTGTTAGGTTTGAGAATTTTCGAAAATTAATTTTGAAACTATTTTCAAACCTATCTTCTATTAAAAAGGAATTTCGAAAGTTTCAATGTTGAATTTAAAAGTTATAAGTAACTCTGGTAATTTAATTTAAACTAATGATTTAGCTATTTTGAACTTCAAAAGTTGTTTATCGTTGGTTTATAAAAGGCGTGTTATACGCAATCAAAATAAGTTTAAGATTTGTAACTTTAAAAGTATGATTTGGGTCTTAGAAAAGTTTTGTGATAATTATATCACTAGTTTGAGGAACTAACTTTATAAATAACTATTTTTATATATAAGGTTTAAATATATAAAGTATGAAGTTGAAAGTATAAGATTTAAGTGGTTTTCAAACTTCTGCAAGATTCAAGTTGTTACTTATTCCTTAGATCCATTCTTAGGAATATCGTTTCTCCTTAGATGGAATGTCATTTAAAGGTTGACGTTTCTCCTAGAGTTTCCACTTCCCAAGTAAGTCAGAGATGAAGGTCGTTCTGCGGTCAATGGTGGTGGGCCAGTCATACTGATATAGAGTTATTAGTTTGGACCCTTATAAATCGTATCATAACGTAATTGACTCAATGCCATGTACAAGTTGGAAAAGTTCTAAACTAACGTTATGGTTCATCAACAGATGATGGACACCCGATCCACCAACCGAGCAGCTAACGAAAGTCCTAGCAACGATTCTCAAATTCGGCTGAGAAGTGCTACTCCACCAGGGGAAGACGTGGGATCTGGATCACGTAGTAGTGACCCGACCCTGCGACAGGATGTTCATCATGGACAAGTGGACCCCCAAGCTGCAAGGGGATTTCCACCTCCTGCCCCGATCGTGCTAAATGCGACAACCATTGGACAGATAGTGGGGCTAGTGGTCGAAGTATTAATGGGCCAGGTGATACCGCAAGTCCAAACAACCCCCATACCTCAAGACGCAGCTAGTGTGGAGGCACAGATTAAGACAAAGAATGGGCAACAAAATCGCAGGGCTGGCTCGTTCAAGCGGCCAGCGTCGCCCACCAAGTTCAAGAAGTCTAGTCGTACTAAGACCAAGGCGACTCAGTCCGGCCCCGCCAAAGGCTCAGACTGGAGTAACAGCGAGATTCAATGCCACAACTGTGGTAAGGCCGGGCACACGAGTCCTAGTTGCCAAAAGGATAAGAGGGTATGCTACTATTGTGGAAGAGAAGGCCACATGAAAGCATACTGTAGGAAGAAGGGCCTAAGGCCAACTCAAGCATATCAGGCCTCAAAAGTTGGCAGTGGACAGAACCCACGGGCGGAAGTATCTATTCCGGGGCAGTCTGCTACTCGTGATAAAGGCAAGGCGCCTATGGAATCTTCGGGCCAAGAGCAGCGACTCTTTGTGATACGTCACCCCGACGGTAGGGAAGTTTTGTACAAGTGGTAGTATTTTGTAAGGCTTTTTAGAATAAGGAGCGATGACTCGTGTCGATAGTCTCCATAGTTTAGTAATTCGTCTATTCGACTTTCTATCAGTTGGTTTATGTAATGTTTCGAATAATAAAGGAGTGTTTCCTTGTTTAGGAAATTACTAAATTCGTTACTTTTGCAATTGTTCGTTCATACGAGACTCCGTGAGTGCCAAAAACAGATATGTCACGTATGGATAAGGGCTGTCCGGTCTCACAAAGGAGGGGTAACGTATGTAACCGAGGTGTTCGTTCCCTAAATGGGTAACACCAGGGGCGACTCCATTACTGAATTACTAGATCCATTATTAGGAATCTCTCTTTGTTCTTGGAGTAATGTCACAACGGTATGACATTAATTACTCCCTTTGTTGATCGGACGAGCGTTATCTCATAAGCTGAGTTTTTCAATTTTTCTTAGGGTGTAGGAACAAATGTATGTGGTTAATGCTCCATGGGATTAAGAATTTTTTTTCTTCTTCTCATTTGGGTACCCTAAACATTTGTTCTGGTCAAAACACATAGGAATGAACTACATGAAGTTCAGAATGCCTCGTTGTGAGGTCATATTGTAGTCGTCTATATGGATAGATTGTTGAGAAGAGAATAAATGTATATAAGAGATAGTTCATAGGGAATCCAGTTTCTCTAAGCGGATCGTACTCTGTTACGACCTTGAGTAGAACTTTAGAACCCAAGGGTTATGGTTATGGAAGTTTTGAGTGAGTATGTTCATTGTGGACCAAAGGATTAGACTTTCGGAAAGGATAAATGTGTGAAGACATAGGTATTATTTTGGAAGATTTATCTGAGGTTTCGTTATGAGGCTTCCTTAAGAGAAACAACATAAGGATTGGCGTAGAGTGATCAATGTCTGTTAATGCGATTTGATGTCACGTTTTGGGGGAAAATCAAGTGATTGGTCATAATTGTGCTAATGGATTTATCACGGCATTATTTTGAGGAAACTAAAGGTTTTGAGTTGGAAGTGAGCTTTAGGGCCAAACTTATTTGGGCCAAGGAACTGAATCAGTGAATTGTACCTTGAAGGGATATAGAGATATGATATCTGGATATTTACAAGGTCTGATATGTCGATTGTTAGAGAGTGTGACGTCTATAAGGCCGATGATATAACACTTTCTAGAAATTAAGTTGTGAACGATTGTATTGGGAGAAAGCCCACTTGAAAATTTAAGAGTTATAGTGTAGGACCAGTGGTGAAAGCTTGTGGAACAACCAAGTGTACAAAATCATAGGTATCATATTGGAAGATCTATTCGAGGTTCGTTTTGAGGTTCTATAAGGAAATGATATGATTAAGTCTTGGATGGATAGTAGATTGTGTGAGGAATATAAAGATCTTAAGTTAGAAATAAGTTATTTGAGACAGTTAAACAAACCTTTGGGATGTGAGTCAGGAAAAGGCGGCTGAGCCAAATCTAAGTGGACCAAATGATTGAAATTGGTAGGTTGTACGATCAGGGAATAAGGAGTTATGATACTTGTAAGGTTGTAAGGTTTGATATTTGGATTTTATGTGAGTTTGGCAGTTAGAAGGCTTATGGTGCAATTCTTTGGAGAAGACTAAGTTGTGAAGTTACTGTGTTAGAAGGAGACCACTTAAATGGAAAGATTACAGTTTAAGGATAGATTATGTTGATGATTCCGATAAATTAAAGGATTTAGTGGAGAGAATTGTTTATGTGCGCCTGAGGAGTAAGATAGCACGCGTTACTCGTATAAAGTTATTAAAGGATCCTGATAGAAGTGACTGATGCAGTTGATAATGAATCATTTATCAGGATGGTACCTTAAGGATATAGGAGTAATGTCTCATGTGATTCGTTTTGAGGAACATAGGAATAAATGTATTGTGATTATGTTTGGAAAAAGTTAAGGAACTTTAAAGGTTTAAGTTAGAGATTGAATAAGGAATACGTTATGTTAACCTTGGATAAATGGTAATTATCCGTAAAGCAAAAGGGTGCTCGATTTGGGATAATAAATCGCATGAGGACAACTGATTGCCTGAGGATTTTTGGGTGAATAGCAAACTCGACCGATAAAAGTTGTTACGGTTTTGAAGGTCAATAGTGTGGCATAAAGTAAGTTTATAGATGATATCAAGTGGACTTGAGGAAAAGGTGACCCACATTTATTAAGGTGATCGTATGACACGTTTGGGTAAGACGAGAGTATAATCCTATGGAGAGGATTAGTAAATCATGTTGAGGTAATCGGACATAGGCTGTGGTGTGAGTAATTGTGGGATCACAGGAGTGAAGATTTTGAGTTAAAGATATGGCACAAGGGCCAAATGTGAGTAAGGTAACCAATGTAATAGGTGAGTCGTGTATGTAAGGAGTAAGGTCTATATGACAAGAGAGGTACTAAGTTGAGGTATAGTGAAATTCTATGTATGTACTTTGAGGATCTGATCATCGAAAGAAAGTTAGTAGAGAAATGATGTATTCTTCTATTTGAGGACATCAAGGTCTTTTGAGGAATAGGGCAACATAACGATGTTATATTGGAGATTATAATGGATACTCTGAGCGAGACAATGGTAATCTTGTGAATGATCACATCTGTGCTAGCAAGAGTAAGGAATGTAGGTAGTATGTTGTAAGTGGAATCATGATCGAGTAAATAGTTCGTTTTTTTTGGTGGTATAGGTTTCGGAAACCAAATTTATTCAAGGATATCGACTTAAGGAAGAAAAGGTACATACTTTAGGAGAAGTTTAGAGAAAGGTGAAAGAGAAATATGTATAATCTCATGCTTAAGGTATAGCGAGACTAGTGCGATGATTTTAGGAGACAATTATCCTAAGATAATTATGACCTTGAGGATGGTCACAAGTTAGTACAAGAATAGTACGTGGAAGTAGGCTATGCGAGATAGTGGTATGGTTGAGGAAACAAATCGTTTTCCAGGAGCAAGTACTTGATGCAATGATTAAGGAAGTTAAGATCAGGTAGGAGATTATGGTGGAACAGGTCCCATTAGTTTAGCAATGCTAGTTTTGGGGTCGAAACTTCTTTTAAGGGGGTAGTGATGTAATACCCCTCATTTTTTAGTAAGGGTATTTGGGTAAATTTCCAACTCTCGTTGGGATAGCAAGACGCGTTTGACAAAATTTGGAATTTCTGTAACGTGTATGATCTCTGTAAAAATTCCCTGAGCCTTGGATAATACATTCGACGTATTTTCGGGGCTTAGAATATTTGTTCGGGTACAAATATATTTATTCCGGGGTTTAAACCCACGCCAAACCTTTTCCCGGGCAAACAGACGCGAAAAGGGTAATTCCGCGACCGCGGAAAAATAGCTCTCAGAAGAGCAGGGCACAGGAATATTCCGCGACCACGGAAATGGTTCCGCGACCGCGGAAAACTCCAACACACCAACGTCGCGTCGTCTGCAGAGCTCGTCGTCCGTGCCACCGTTGATCTCCTGCTCCATCGTTGATCTTGTCGGGGCTGGGCTTCTCCTTGGGCTATAAATTGGGGTCGATTTGGGAGGTTTAGGGGCACCCAAATCTGAGATCCCTCTCACACTCTCTCTCTCATTTTCCATAGTCGCCGGAGTTTCGAGCTCTCGCCGGAAATCTTCGAAGTGTCGCCGGAGGCCTCGCCGGGAGTAGTAGCAGCCTTGGAGTGGTGCATTGGAGGCGCAAGTGACGGGGCTAAAAGTGCACAAGCAAATGTCGCTGAATAGCCAAATCAAAGTAAATATCCTAACGGACCTACTAAACAGATGTAAGCAAAGCAAACAAGTTTGGTTGAATTGAGAAAATATAATGGGGAAAGTAGTCCTACTAGAGCGAGATCCACAATACAGAGATATAATTTGATCACAGAAATCTATTTAATCCAAGTTCTTTTACTATCCTTATAGTTGTTCCCACCCTGATCTTAAGTACTATCGATTCTCACAGTTGTCGATAGACTTATCACTATGTCACTGGTAAAGTACCTCCGATTCTCACAGTTGTCGGTATACTTTGCCACTAACGCAGCAATAGCAATGCACACAAGGATATAGGATACATGCAAATAGAAGACGTCTTACTATTTAACATGCAAATAATTCTCACTCACGATTGTACGCTTGAAACCCCTATACGCACAATCGTGTATGCCACTAGATATGCACTCGGAACCCCTATATGCAATCCTAGCAGTTGATAAAAAGTATTCAACCTAGTTGATCAGGCTATGAAGAATAACAAGAAATCAATAATCAATATAACCAAGAGAATCAAACCAACACTTATAAGGATAAGAACAAGGAATAGAAATCTCACAAACACATCAACTGTATTGCTTCAATCGTCTAGTAGAACAAAGGGAAGTTAGTGCTCCATCAAAGGGGGATGAAACTCTAAGGGAAAAATAACGTCTGAAATAAAGTAGTAACGAGTGTCTCTCCTCTTAACCTAGAAAGAGGACTTTAAATAGTCTTAAGAAAACTAGGTTAAACTAATGCCAACAATAAAGGAAACAGAATAATAAAATAATAAAGTCTGAACGAAATAAAAGGAAATAAATGTCTCTGTGCGCGCGACATTTAACACGGCCACCGCGGGGCGTCAGGCTTTCCACCGCGGGGCGGTGGCTTCCTCTGGCGCGGGGCTTCAGTCTTCTCTGGGAGTCACCGCCGGGCCGTGGTGATTCTGGCGCGGGGCGGTGAACTCGCTCACTCTCTTCTCCAGCTCTTCTTCTCTTCTTCTGCTGCTCTTCATTACTACCAAGTGTTGGTAGTCTTCTCTAAATATGCTCCAGCAGCTCCATCTCCATTCTCATGTCTCCATCTAAGCTGCAAATCCTGGGATATCTTCACTTCTCTCCATAACTTCAGGGATCACAGACATAGCTCCAAAACTCATCCAAAACTCCTCCAAATCATGCTAATAATTGCTAGTAAAGGTGTATGAAATAACACCTATCAAATTCCCCCATACTTAGACCTTTACTCGTCCCGAGTAAGCTAAAGAAAAACCTACTCTCTCAATCAACACCAAGGTCTCAGGAAGTACAAGAAAATATGACACCAGCAATTACAACATATCAACAATAAGCTCCAGACAACCAAAACAAGTGATGTAAAGATAATTCTAATCCTAACTCCAAACTAGCTCCTTATCGCTCCAGAGTGGCCTATCCGAACTCCTTATACCACCTCTTCTTATGACGCCTCGCCAAGAAATAGAGAGAAATCCTAGAATCATTCTTCTTCTTTTACGCTCATCTTGCCTAGGCGCCCTTTCGGATTTTCACCTAGCCACTCATTTCATTTTGCTAGATATCTCACATATACTCACATCACTCCAGTCCAATTTTGCCCTGGTCTATACCAGCCGGACTACCTGCTTTTTACCTGAACTGCCCTTTCGGGTTTTCAGCTCATCCCAGGATTTTGGTTGCCTTTTTACTTCTTTTTATTTTTATTTTAAAGGGAAATACAGCACACGAAAAGAAAACAATATGTACAAAGGATAGAAAGATAGCAAGTCGAAATCCCTCCCCCATATTAAACCGAACATTGTCCTCAATGTAGAAAAGAGAACATCAAATGAAATAGGGGAAGGGAAAACAAACTCACTGTGGGCCTGATGGTGGTGGTGGGAACCTCCCAAAGTAGTCCCTCAGATGAGCATACATACCGTCCAGACGCTCATCTACATCAGTGCGGAACTAGGCCTGCCAAGTCTGCAGACTGGTCTCTACTCGGATGTTCCAATGCGTCTGCTGCACTGAGAATGCATCAAATCTCGAATACAACTCTTGCCAAGGTTTGGCAGGACCGTAAGAAGATGAGGGCGCGTCATAAAGTGTAGGCATAGGAGTGTCCTCGCCCGCAAACTCAGCAGCAGCAGCAATACCACTAGGGCCCTCTCCATACGGGCCTGAAGGAGCAGCAGCAGGGGTATCATCAGTCGTCATCCTGCTATCACTGAAGATCCACCAATCTGCAAATGAAGGGGAATAAGCGAACTCCCGTGGAAGAATCAGAATGTGGCCATCATATGACGACCAGACCAAATCACCATCCTTTCCCAATGGCTTCAGCATCGAGCACACCTTCATGTGCGCCATATCATACACCACATAGGCAACACGTCGAGGAATCTGATCGCAAGCTATCACTCCAGCACAAAGGAGGGTGATCAGGCCACCCCCACAGATATCTCATGGCTCACCATCACGAATCCTCTTCAAGGAACCCAAAAAGAGGGTAGCCCAACACGGCGTGTACGTAACAAGCTCCAAGATGCTCATAAACCACTGCAAATCCTTCAGAGGAACCTTTCCATCATCAGCATGGCCAAATAAGTCTCTCATCATCACCTTGTGGATCAACCGTAGACACGGGTTCACCAGCTTCGAATTTACCTCCTAACCCTTCCTGAACGTCCTGCCCGTAGCAGCCTTTCAGAACTCCATCATATCAGACTCTAGAATGCCACCAGACCACCCATCAGTTGGCAGCTTTGTAATGCCCAGGGCATCACGCACCACCTTAGGGGACAACGAATAATCACGCCCATTGTAAGTGAACGTGACCCTCATCATCCTCTTGTTGTCGGAACCATCGGAATACCTCTTGAAAGAGGCGATGAACTGGTAGCAGAGCTCGGGATACGCAGGGGCAGCCATGTTCAGAAATGTCCCCAACCCACACTGTTCCAGACACAGGGACACACACGCCAACAAACCCATCTCAGACAACGTAGGCTTGTGAAAGAACTTAGTCGCCAACACCTTCCTCTCCTTCACCACATTGTAGACCTCATTCTCATCCCTCGTAGACACTTGCTTCTTACCCTTAGGTGCCATAAGTAGTGAATGTAGAATTTCAAAACGAAGGGCAACCAAGAGAACTTACAAACGAGCAAACACGCAGCCAAGAGGTCTCGCCGCGGGGCGGTGAACGAGTCGCCGGGTCGCGGTGGGACAACTGGAAGCTTTGTCCGGGTCACGGGGCGGTGGCAGCAGCGACGCGAAGCGGGGCAGCGCGAGGCGGAGCGACAGCGAGGCGGGACTGAAGCGACGCGGTGGGGTTGTGTTTGGCTTGTTTGTGAGGCTAGACTTCCAATTGGTGAATTGGGGGCTAGATTCGGATCAAGGTCGAGAGAGATTTGAGGGAGAATGGGGCAAATTCTTTGGGGGCTTGAGAGTGGTGTTGGGAATGGAGTGTTTGTGAGTATGGGGGCTAGGTCAGGGAAGGGAAAGGGAAAGAGAAGAAAGGGATGATGGGCCGGATATGTACCATGGCCCAAAGAAAAATCTTGGCCCAAAGGGGGGCCCAACTCAAATCCTTCATAACAACTCAAGAAATAAAAAATTTACTCACCCGTGTAAGGTTTTTTCGGGGCCCTTTATTCTTTTTTTTTTTTTTCCGGAGTTGAGAAAGTATACCAGACATCCACCGCGGGGCGGTGAGGGTCGCCGCGGGGCAGTGGAACGAACTGGACACACCGTCTCCTCTCCACTTACTTTCGTACCTGAAATGTTAGTGACAGGCGAACAAAACAAAACAAAACAAGAGAAATTATGAAATTAATCTAAGAGAAAGGAAAAATAAAAGAAAAACTACCTCGGGTTGCCTCCCAGACAGCGCCTTGGTTAATGTCATTGGCTCGACATACTGCAGATCAACTACCACTTGGAGTAGGATCCCTTCGGAATCCTCTTACTTGTCTCTTCCTGTCGAGACTTCCCATGGAAAGGTTGAGATCTTAGACCATGTTCCCTTTTTTCCATCGACTCCATGCTTACCTCCTTTGGAGTATCTCCCCCATACTTAGAGCGATGTGGGGGCCGATATGGCTCAATCTGAATATGCTGCACGCCACTGGATAAAGGCTTACAACCTTGTATGGTTAGTGCAGGGGGGCAAGTGCCCAAAGTAGAGGGAATGGAATCTCCTATATCATCCAACAAGACATCACCAACATGCAACTCATGCAACTTAATAGGTCCAGCAATAGTAGAACACTCAACTACGGTCTCTACTGCACCAGTTTTAACATTTTCATGCACATGATTATCAATATCACTAATGCAGCAAGGAGCAGGCAATTCAATGGAGATGGCCTTATGAATATTGTGTTAAAAAATTATTCCATCAAATTCCATAGTTAAAGTTCCACTATCTACATCAATCTTTGTCATGGATGTTTTCATAAAAGGTCGCCCTAGCATAACTGGAGCCACCTGCTCATCATAGTCCATATCCATAACAAAGAAATCATCGGGAAAAATCAAAGAACCTATCCTGACAAGAACATCCTCCACAATACCCTTAGGGGGCACATAAGAACCATCAGCGAGTTGTATCACAATGTTAGAATTATGCAAGGGTCCTATTCCTAAATCTTCAATCAGTGAATAGGGTAACACATTAATTGAGGCACCCAAGTCTAACAGGGCTTTCTCAAATCGATGCCCACCTATAGTAATAGGAATAGTAAATGTACCTGGATCCTTGCACTTCTCAAGCATGCGTCTCTGAACTACCGTTGACACATGTTCACTCACTGGAATCTTCTTCTGAACCTTCTGCTTATGAGTCCTCTTTACGGTGCACAACTCCTTCAAGAACTTGGCATATCGCGGGATAGCCTTGATAAGCTTAATCAAGGGAATGTTCACCTCACAATCCCGAAATGTCTCGAACAGATCACTATCGTCTGCTACTCTCTTGGCCTTCAGCGCCTCAGGGAAAGGTGCTGGTGGCTTCTCAGAACCTAGAGGGGGAAACACGGGGCGAACGTAGTCATCAACACAGGTTTCTTCAACGGGGTTGGGTTCTCGAAGGCCAGGTCGCGGCAAGCCCACCGCGGGGCGTTGATCATCACCGCGGGGCGATGGGGTCGTGGTGTGTTTACTGAGATCAGCCGCTGGGTCGCGGTGAAAGTCGCCGCGGGGCGGTGGCTTCAGCTCTTCTTTCCTAGCTCCTTCTTCCATTTCTGGCCGGGTCGCGTTAGCATCCACCGCGGGGCGGTGGGTGATTTCTGCCTTCTCGACTTCGTTCTCCTCTTCAGCAACAGGAGCATCGACCAACTTCTTACCACTTCTGAGGGTAATAGAACTCACATTCTCCCTTAGGTTCACAGTAGTCTGAGATGGCAGGGAGTTAGATGTCCTCTGGTCAATCTTGGTCACAACATCAGCAAGCTGACCAATCTGTCTCTCCATGTTTTTTATACTTGACTCAGTAGCCTGCACATGCGTGGCGAAATGCTGAGTCAATGTCTTTAGCATCTCTTCAGTAGAAGCACCAGAGCTTTGGCCTTGAGGTCTCTGTTGGTATGGGACTCTCTGCTGGTACTGCTGTTGTGCCGGCTGTTGACCACCTTGAGGGTCACTCCATCTAAAACCTGGGTGGTCTCGCCCTCTCGGATTATAATTGGGCTATCTACCAAACTGTGGTCTAGGGGGTCCATAACCTCCTATAGCATTAACTTCAGCAACACCCTCCTCCTGCAGTTGAGGACAAGTGTCGGTGAGGTGGTATTGATCAGAGTAAAGCCCACATGCTTTAACTTGTTGAGGGGCGTTCTGGTTCGCCATCCTCTTCACCATCTCTTTCAGCTCGGCTAACTCAGTCAACACTGGGCTTGGTCCTGCAGGGGCCACGGCATTGACCGCCTTCCTCTGGTATGTCTTTCCAAAACTCCTGGTACTCTCACTCATCTCCTGGAATCTCTCCATGGCTGCATCCGGTGTCAGATTCAGAATGTTTCCACCGCATGCAGCGTCAACCATCCTCCACTCTTGATCTAGCAAGCCATTGTGTAGGTAGAAAACAAGATCCTGCTTGGCGTATCCATGGAATGGGCAGCTGGAGCAAAGCCTCTTATACCTCTCAAGATAATCATATAGCGTCTCATCACCAGCCTGCTCGATGTTAGCAATTGCTTTTTTCAAAGCATTTGCCTTCTTTGTTGGAAAGTACTTGTCCAGAAATGTGCAGTTTATTCCAGGTATCTATGGTTCCTGGCGGCAAGTGATAGTACTAGTCGCTAGCAGAGTCTAACAGGGAGAAACCAAAAGCTCTCATCTTGATTTGGTCCTCCGTCACATTCCTGGGCTTCATAGTCATGCAGACACTGTGGAACTTGACCAGGTGAGAGATTGGGTCCTCTCCACTCAAACCATGGAACTTTGGTAGGTAAGCAACAACTCCAGACTTCAGCTCAAAGTTCACCCCTTCGCCAAGTGCTGGGATGATAACAGCCAGGGGTTGTGCTCCAATATTCGGCTCAGTAAGCTCTCTCAGAGTGCCAGCCATTGCAAAAGCAGGGATGTCAACTGGCTCAGTCGGCTCAACGATCTCAACCTCTACTTCTTCTTCTCCTTGATCGCGTAGGTTCGCACGGAACGATCTGTCGACTTCTGGATCAAAAGCAGCTAGAGGGGAGTCAGTAGAACGAGTGTCGACCATAAGATAGGTCTCCACCAAAAATCAATCACAAAAACACACAACAAAACAAAATCTTCCCCGGCAACGGCGCCAAATTCGACGGGGCTAAAAGTGCACAAGCAAATGTCGCTGAATAGCCAAATCAAAGTAAATATCCTAACGGACCTACTAAACAGATGTATAGTAAGCAAGTAAGGGTCGAACCCACAGGGAAGATCGAATGAAGTATGAGTCGTGATTGACAAGTAACAAGCAAGGGGGGTTTAGTTATCACGAGAAAACAAAGTAAGCAAAGCAAACAAGTTTGGTTGAATTGAGAAAATATAATGGGGAAAGTAGTCCTACTAGAGCGACATCCACAATACAGAGATATAATTTGATCACAGAAATCTATTTAATCCAAGTTCTTTTACTATCCTTATAGTTGTTCCCACCCTGATCTTAAGTACTATCGATTCTCACAGTTGTCGATAGACTTATCACTATGTCACTGGTAAAGTACCTCCGATTCTCACAGTTGTCGGTATACTTTACCACTAACGCAGCAATAGCAATGCACACAAGGATATAGGATACATGCAAATAGAAGACGCCTTACTATTTAACATGCAAATAATTCTCACTCACAATTATACGCTCGGAACCCCTATACGCACAATCGTGTATTCCACTAGATATGCACTCGGAACCCCTATATGCAATCCTAGCAGTTGATAAAAAGTATTCAACCTAGTTGATCAGGCTATGAAGAATAACAAGAAATCAATAATCAATATAACCAAGAGAATCAAACCAACACTTATAAGGATAAGAACAATGAATAGAAATCTCACAAACACATCAACTGTATTGCTTCAATCGTCTAGTAGAACAAAGGGAAGTTAGTGCTCCATCAAAGGGGGATGAAACTCTAAGGGAAAAATAACATCTGAAATAAAGTAGTAACGAGTGTCTCTCCTCTTAACCTAGAAAGAGGACTTTAAATAGTCTTAAGAAAACTAGGTTAAACTAATGCCAACAATAAAGGAAACAAAATAATAAAATAATAAAGTCTGAACGAAATAAAAGGAAATAAATGTCTCTGGGCGCGCGGCATTTAACACGGCCACCGCGGGGCGTCAGGCTTTCCACCGCGGGGCGGTGGCTTCCTCTGGCGCGGGGCTTCAGTATTCTCTGGGAGTCACCGCCGGGCCGCGGTGATTCTGGCGTGGGGCGGTGAACTCGCTCGCTCACTCTCTTCTCCAGCTCCTCTTCTCTTCTTCTGCTGCTCTTCATTACTACCAAGTGTTGGTAGTCTTCTCCAAATATGCTCCAGCAACTCCATCTCCATTCTCATGTCTCCATCTAAGCTGCAAATCCTGGGATATCTTCACTTCTCTCCATAACTTTAGGGATCACAGACTTAGGTCCAAAACTCATCCAAAACTCCTCCAAATCATGCTAATAATTGCTAGTAAAGGTGTATGAAATAACACCTATCAGCAAGGAAGGCTGGAGTCGAAGCCCTCGCGAACCAAGCCCTCTCGCATCGTCGCCGGTGAGTTTTCGCCCTTCGGAGTCGCCGGAGTTCATGGCCGCGACCGCGGACATGAACTACCGCGACCGCGGCAGTGACAAGGTCGGCCGTGGCCGCTGTCATGACACTCGCAGACGCCTTGTCCTCGACGGCCGCGACCGCAGATTGCTCTGGCAATCACGATCGTGGCCTTGGGCATGCCGGTCTCGGTCGGGACCTTCGTTCTTTCGATTTCGTTCGTTCTTTCTTAGATTCATATCATTTGATTGTCGAATCTAACCTAGGGTTTCGTTATGGGTCGTCGTCGTAGGAATCTGTAATCCGTCTTCCGTTCCCGTTTCGGACCCAGAAACTCATCGTCGCTCAATCGTTCGTCTAGATTAAGGCAAGTGGCGGTTCACTCTTGCTTATCATTCCATATTTCCATTAATTATCAATTGTTTAATTGTTAATTGAATTGGGATGAACTCTTGTTTTAGTTTGGAACAGATTTTATAAATGATACGATTAAAACATGATATTATTATAGGTTGTATATATTGCTAGAAATAATGCTATTATATCTGTTATTACCATGATGGTATTTGTGTGGATTTTATGTGTGAACTTATACATTATAGTTAGAACGAGTATTCGTAGGAACACTATGTACCTTGCGAGGTCTAGTCGTTTCTTTATAACTAGTATTAGGAGGATTTTCCCTAATACTCTCTCTGGTCATGACTATCCCCTATCCGAGTATAGGGGAGGTGCACACAGCTGGTGCCAAACAATCGGGATTTATTCCCTCTGATATCTCTCGTATTAAGATGATATATCTTAAAAGCTTATAACCTAAATATACGTTTTGGAATTAAACAAGATAAGTGCGATTATGCACATGATTAATATACCCTCGGGCGAGGAGTACAACGTGGAAACCGCCTGGACTTCGATTAGAGTAAGTCCTCCTTCTAAATCTGAATTCGCATTACGCGGTGAAGTTGGTCGTGGACCCAAATGGTCAAGTCTTTTTAAACGCTTGTGTGAAATTAGAACGTTCCCAAACATTTGTCATACGTTTCCATAAGACTCAATCTATTGGAGTCTTCTCTTCATATACTTTCTCGTAAGACTCAATCTTTTGGAGTCTTCTCTTCATACGTTTCCCATAAGGCTCATTCCTTTAGTGCATGTCTAAACTTTAATCATTCCGTGAAAATTCCGGGTTATATATCGTTCCTTTGGTTGTTATTCGAGGGACAATGATAGTAAACGGTTACGATCACTAGAACCATCTGTTTTCACCCTTACATAGTCTTTCATTAGACTAACCAACCGGGTTTTATTCCTTGCATGGTTGGCTGGTGTAATCCGTCCTATACGGCACATCAGTGGTTGGTTCCCGAAGACTCGAAGTAAACAAATTGAAGAAGAGACTTGCAGTTGCAGATTTAAGTGTCGGTATTTCAAGATCGTCAAGTATTAGTATTTTTAAAGGTTGTCAATTATTATTTATTCTTACCACTAAGTCATGTAATAGATTTATTCTTCAAGTCTTCCGCTGTGTAATTTATAAGTCTTCCACTGAAATTTCACTCTATTGTAAAAACACTACTCTCGTTTGATGAGGGATCTGTTAATATAAAAGGATTGAGTTTCATATACAAATGTCTTTCGCTGTTTAACCTTTCGTTATTTAATTGTGTTTATTTAAGATTAATTGTTCCGATTAAAGCCTTGGGTGACATCGGACAACAACGTCTGAGGTCACTGGCATGTGGCACTACCAACAATAAGTCGGGGGTGTTACAACAAGTCTTGTAAATAGTTTGTAGTATGTCGTTTCTCTACTCCCCATGTGTCGATCGACTTGTGTGTTATAAGCGCTATTTTGTATGTGATAAGGATATCCGTTTGAGCTTAACTGTCGTGTTTGTCTTTGAAGCTTCTCGTTCCTGTTCAAATTGTGTTAAGAATGCAAGAAAGGAAAGGTCTTGGGGCGACCATTGGGGGTTGACCCAACGTCCCTCCGATGCTTAAGTTAGTAACGCAATTCAAACAAGTGTAATCTAATGGATGTAAAGAAAATAAGAAGGAAAGAAAGGTTTAGAAGTGATACAACTTTAAGTGGATCACATTCCAACTTCTGGGAATTGGCTGTCTGTCTTTGGTTTCTAGTCGGTATGCTCCCTGCCCGATGATTTCTTTGATGATGTAGGGTCCTTCCCATTGAGGTGCCAGCTTTCTGTCGGTTGGATCTCTGGTGTTCTGAAATGTTTTCCTTAGGACCCAGTCTCCTAACTTGAAGACTTTGACATAGACGTTTTTGTTGTAGCTCCTAGCGACTTGCTGCTGGTATTGGACCATTCGAATTCTGGCCTTCTCTCTGGTCTCACTTATGGTGTCAAGATTGTGAGCCAACTCGACGTCATTTTGTTCTGGGGTTTGAAGCCCATTCTGGCAGTTGGGACGAGTAGCTCAGTAGGGATGACCGCTTCGCTCCCGTAGACCAATGAGAAGGGACTCTGTCCGGTCACATTTTTTGGTGTCGTCCTGTCAAACCATAGTATCAAGGGGAGCTCGTCGGCCCACTTGCCTTTTGCCCCTAAGAGGCGTTTTTTGAGATTACTGATGATGATTTTATTGCTGGATTCTGCCTGACCATTGGATTGTGGGTATCTTGGCATGGATGTGACTAGTGTGATGTTCCATTATTTGCAAAAGGATCGCGTCTTGCTACCAATGAATTGGGAGCCATTGTCTCATACAATTTCGGAAGGGACGCCAAATCTGCATAGAATATTACGTTTTATGAATGAGATGACGTGTTTTTCTTTTACCTCTCGATAGGCTTCGACTTCTATCCATTTAGAGAAATAGTCAGTCATGGCCAGGAAGAAGACACGGTGTCTTGACGCTGGCGACAGTTTCCCGACGATGTCCATCCCCCATCGCATGAAAGGCCAGGGTGCTAGAGTCGGATGGAGCATCTCCGACGGCTGGTGCGTGACGGGTGCGTGTCGTTGGCAGGCGTCGCACTCTCTGACATAGTCGATCGCATCTTTGTTCATTGTGGGCCAGTAGTAACCTGTCCTGAGGGCTTTTCCGGATAGGCTACGTCCTCTAGTGTGGTTTCCACATTCTCCGTCGTGTAAGGATTGTAAGACGCGTCTTATCTCAATTGTTTTGAGAGAGCGTAGGTGCAGGCATGTAACAGATCGTTTGAACAAAACATTATCCTTTAAATCAAAGGTTATGGCTTGTACCTTAAGTCTTTTAGCTTATGCTTTGTCTGTTGGGAGTGTTCCATCCTTGAGCCACTTGATGTAGGGTGTGGTCCAATCCTCTTGGTCGCCTATTAGGTCTTCTTCTGTGTGGTCGCCTACCTATGCCGAAACGACTTCTTCCAAGGGCAGTTCACTCACCATCCGAATGTCATCTTGACTGGCTATTTTGAGGATTTTAGGGACGGCCGATGTGGTGATGTGTGCCAAAGGGGTGTTGTGGAAGTCGTCGGGATGTAGGGCGGAGCCAAGATTTGCTAGAGCATCGACTTGTGTGTTGAGGTCGCGCGGGACCTGCTGGATGGTAAAGTTCTAGAATCTGCTTGTTAATTTCTTGACGACATCTAGGTATGCCATCATTCTGTCGTCCTTGGCGGCGTACGATCCTTGTACTTGGTTGATGATCAAGAGGGAGTAACATGTCACTTCTATGTTTAGGATTGCGAGATCGTTCACGCGTGTTAAACCAAATATGAGGGCTTCGTATTCTTCTTCATTGTTGGTCACGTCCCACTCGCATCTCACAGCTTGGGCTATGTGGTCCACTTGTGGTGATTTCAGTACGACACCCATGCCGACTCCTCTTAAATTCGACGCTCCGTCCGTGTGGAGTTGCCATGTGCCTTGGTCTTCTTCACCTTTCAGTTGTTCGACCTCCTTCGTGGCTTCTTGTTCCAGTGTAGGACTGAAATTGACCATAAAGTCGGCCAAAGCTTGAGATTTGATCACCGTTCTTGGCTCGTACTCAATGTCGAATCCGCTAAGATGTATAGCCCATTTAGCCATTTGTCCTGTAAATTCTGGTTTCCTCATGATGGCTTTCATGGGATGGTTAGTCCTTACAATAATAGCATGTGATTCGAAATAGGGCCTTAATTTGTTTGAGGCCGTAACGAGTGCAAATACTAATTTTTCAAGTGATGTGTACCTTGTCTCGGCAGGAAGTAGGGAGCGACTTATGTAATAGACTGGTGACTGCTTACCGTCCTCTTCTCTTGTCAAGACAGCGCTGACGGCTGATTTTGATACGACCAGGTACAGTGGTAACAGATCATCGTCTTTCGGCTTGGCCAGCAGGAGGGGGCTTGCCAGATACATCTTCAAGTCCTGGAAGGCTTGTTCGTGTGCTGTTGTCCAATCGAACGACTTGTTCTTTTTAAGGGCCTCGTAAAAGAGCTTGCATTTGTCCAAGGATTTTGATATGAATCTGTTCAATGTCGTTATCCATCCTGTCAATTTATGGACGTCTTTGACACATCGGGGGGATCTCAGGTCGACAATAGCCTTGATTTGGTCCGGACTAGCCTCGATCCCCCTTTGCGTCACCATGTATCCCAAGAATTTTCCTGAAGACACTCCGAAAGAGCATTTAGTCGGGTTTAATTTCATATTGTATCTTTTCAATACCTCGAATGCCTCTTTTAGGTGTCCAATGTGGTCTTTTTCCGCTTTGTACTTGACGAGCATGTCGTCGATGTAAACCTCCATGGTGTCTCCGATCTGGTCTTTGGACATTCTATTCGCTAGTCTCTGATATGTAGCCCCTGCGTTTTTCAATCCAAAAGGCATGACTTTGTAGCAGTACGTACCTTGGCTTGTTATGAAAGCGGTTTTCTCTTGGTCGTCGGGGTCCATGAGGATTTGGTTGTACCCACTGAACGCATCCATGAATGTTAGCATTTCGTGTCCGGCGGTTGCGTCAACCATGGCGTCGATATGTGGTAACAGGAAGGATTCGTTTGGACAAGCCTTATTTAGATATGTGAAGTCGATGCATACTCTCCATTTCCCATTTTTCTTTTGGACCACGACGACGTTTGCTAGCCAATCGAGGTACTTGACTTCCCTTATTTTACCTGTCTCGAGCAAGTTCTTGACCTCGTCGTCTACGATTTTGTTGTGTTCAGGCGCGAACTTTCTCCTTTTTTGCTTGACCGGGGGATACCAGGGATCTGCATTCAGCTTGTGAGTAATTATATATGGGGAGATCCCCATCATGTCTTCGTGTGACCAAGCAAAACAATCAGAGTTGGATCGTAAAAAGGAAATTAAATATGACCTGGTCTAATCGTTTAGGTCCGATCCGACCCTTACCGTTCATGTTGGCTTTGAGGGATCCAGTGCGATCTCATCGAGTTGCTCCATCTCTGGTTCGATGTATCGTGTGGTTCCCTTGCCACATTGTGATTGCTATGCGGAGGACTTGTCGACCACCCCTTTCATCGAAGTGACGTAGCATTCCTTAGCAGTCCGCTGGTCGCCTCTTATTTCCTGTACCCCCACTTAGTTGGGAACTTTATGGTCTGGTGATAAGTGGAAGGTACAACTTTCATGGCGTGGATCCAGGGTCTGTCGAGGATTGTGTTGTATGGGGATGGGCAGTCGAGTATTAAAAATTTTACTTGTTGGTTAACTCCACCAGCATATGTTATCAACACGATTTCACCTCGGGTATATTTAACTTCTCCGCTGAATCCGACCAGCGGTGTGGAGTTTCGGGTTAGGTCGTCCTCACTTAAGCCCATACCCTTTAAGGCGTCGAGTGTCAACAGGTTGGTGGAGCTACTTGTGTCGATTAAAACACGGCGGATAAGGCATTTACTAATTGAAAGTGAGATTACCAAACCGACGTGGTAGTCGCCTAGTTCTTGAGCTTTCGAGTCCTCGAAGGTAATGGCGGGGGCGTTGGTGGTTTGTGATTGCTTCACCTCTGCCCAAATCGGTCTATCACCTTTGCTTTCTCGAGCGTACCTTTTGACGGCCGAGGATGTGTTTCCACACACGTCTGATCCTCCTGAAATGGTGTTAACAATCTTAGTGTGAACTAGAGAGGGCGGTTTGTCAGATGTTACCTGGTCCCTTCGATCGAGGGTCACCTTGGCTTTGTCGGAGATGACGTCACGTAATAGCCCCTGCGCGAGGAGCCTTGCGACTTGATAGCAACATGCATGAGAGAGTTAATCAAAGGCCTCCAAGGAAGAGGCTCAAGCAAAGGGTGAAGTCTTGTGCAAGTTCGGACTTGTTACAAGCGATTTGGTTCTGGACAGTCTTCGGTACAATGACCATAACTATGGCTAGAAAATTGATCTCGTGATGATTTAAGATGCGTTGGAAAGATGATTCAAAGATCTACAACTTCATAGTTTACGTCGAATCAAGATTTCAACAAGAAGATGGGAAAAACCGAGTTTTACTGAGAGCTGTGCCAAGAACTCGACCCAGAACTCGGCCGAGTTCTGGGCCGAGTTGTCAACCCCGGCCGAGTCATTGGCGGCGACCGCCGCCAAACTTACGGCGACCGCCGCTTTTGACTCCTCAAGGAATTCGCCAACGGCAAATGGCAGCGATCGCCGTTTAATTACGGCGACCGCCGCTTTTCCCACTTTCAGTCCGCGCCAACGAATTCAATCTTCGTCGTTTTGCTGAACAATTTTTATTATTATTTTATGTTATTTCTTTTGGCACTATTTAAGACTTGAAACCCTAGTTTGTATTCTGGACGTTGAATTTGAGTAGTAAAGTTGAGTACGCTCCTTCCCTTGAATTCTAACGTCAAATCTCGATCCCCGAATCGTTTATCCCGTAGCTCGTCGCTTCGAGCAATTGTCGATCATCACGTTGATCCCTTTCGTTCATCACGTTGAACGAGTTTGAAGGCTAACTCTTTAACCCTAGGAAAGCCCTCACGTTGGCTACGGAAGAGAAGAACCGAATCCAAGCTTGAGGAATCCAAGATCCTGCGTTGCAGACAACACTTCTATTGATCCTTCGCATCACGACTTCCTTACGAAAGGCTATATACTCACCCGTTGAGTGTCCGTGGTCCACATGGAATTCTCACCACCGGTTCATGTCCTTCTTTGCGTCTGGTTTTTCGCTCTTCCGAGGCCACCTTACCTCTTTCCCGTATCTGTCGAAACTCTTTATGAGCTCTAACACAGAGATGTTGAAGTTGTAAGAGTGGAGCTTTGTTGGGAGAGCGGGATCGTTCTTCTAGTTCTGGTTCCTGTCATAAGAATTGTTTACCTGATTGGGATCGCTTCACCCCTTAGGATAAGGCTGATGTCGTCGATCGCGTCGATGGTCCAAGGATGCCCTTCAGTCGACTCGATCGGGACTTATGTTTGCTTTGGAGGGCTCCTCGTCTTCTTCGAGTCTGACTTGTTCCATGATTTTGGCTTATACGTCTTTAAAGCTTCGGCACAGATGTTTGGTCAGTTCGTGGTAGAGTTCACTACCCTTGATCAAACCCCGGCGGAACGCTTCGATTGACGTAGGAACGTCGTAATGCAGGATCGCGATCTTCTCTTTGTTGTACCTGTTGAGATAGTCTCTTAGAGGTTCACCACACCTTTGTACGATCCTGTATAGATCGCTTGATTGCTTCTCTTTGGTGTCGTGTCCGCTCCATCCAGGTCGAGTCGTGTAGACAATCCTTTCGTGTTGACCACGCGTCTTGAACCTCTGGGAATCGATACGGCCGAGTGTACCTACGACCTTAAAAACTCATTTTCACGGGTTGGTCGAGCGATTTCAGATTCAGATTAAGCACTTAGCATTTCGGTCTTAGCACGTTGTTGAGCCAATTCCTCTTGAAAGACGCTCATGGTTCTTGCGAGTTCTTGCATTTACGAATCCGCGACTGGTTGGCCGCTGACGTCCTCTGCCTGATTTGCAATTTGGACGTTGCCTTGGCCTAAATCTTCGACAAGGACCATGGGGTTTCCTGTGTCGGCCATGATGGGATGAAAGTTGGATTGATGATTGGATCGTTGATTGGCTAGATGCCCCACGGTGGGCGCCAAATTGTTTTGGGACGAAAAGATCGAACCGACCTGAATCGCCTTAGGAGGGACAACTAGACAATAATTAGATAGATAATATCAGAATAATCCAAATCCACTAAGGTGCTGAACGAAACAATGTTAATTAGGTGAGAAGATAAGTCTATCTCCCCTGAGGAGAGGTTGATCGAATCAAGAGATTTAATCGACAGTCGCTTCGAACACTGAACTAGAGAACCGAGTTCGAGAACAATGGTGAAAGTAAGCCATAGAGTATTAGTTTGTAGCTTGTATTCAATAAAGATGGTAACGTGTCCTACTATGATCCTATTTCATCTAATATATACACACTTAATTTCTAAAGATTATTCTAGACTAGCCGTTATTGTCCGTGATCTTCGGAGTTCGTCGGGTTTAATTACCGGATGGCCGCGATCTTACGATATTTATGATCAATTAGGTTGGTTGTAACTGCCATGTGGGCCGGCATGCTAGTCCGTATAATCCGGGACTCAATAACTTCTCACATCCGTTGAGGCTGAGATTCTCGTTCGTCGCCCAACCAAGCGATCCTTCTAGAAGGGACTGCTTCTTCGTCCAATGGGCCGTTCTGATGAAGGTCCGTTAAGAATGAGGCCCAAGAGTACTCTTTATTGGAGGAAACCTTGTTTTATATGCTTGTGACATCCTTGGTACGTTGTTTTGGTCATAATTCTTTTGCTATCCTTGGTACGTCTTCATGGTACGTACTCTCGACATCATATGGAATACCTGTTCTGCTGTGGAGCAAATGAAAAGACTGACTCCTGTAAGTTGGTCATGGTATAGGAGAAAGGAAATATATTTTTTGGTTTTTGGAAATAATATGTGTTGAGTAGCTGCGGAAGCTTCGACTAATATGGAATAATAAAAGTTGTATAAACACACAAGAATTTAACGAGGTTCGGCAAATTGCCTACGTCCTCGGGGTGATACTGTCTTTACTATATGAAGGAATAAACCAACGACTTGTACAAACCACAAGTTCGTTGTAGAAAAGAGCTTATCCTCACAAAGAAATATAACCTCTCTTTGTTTTCCCTCTCTTTTCTCTCTTGATGAAGAAGTATTATTTTCTCTCCTCTTTTGTGATTTCCTGAAGATGAGTTGAATTGATTTCTTCTTCTCTCTTTTCTTTCTTATATATTAGTGATTACATCTTTAATCACCATCCACAATAATAGAAAACCCCATCCACAATAATAGAAAACTCCTATCATTGGAATTGCTCTTTCCACCGATAATGAATAAGAGATCTTTTCCTATTTTGTTGTTTGCTATTTTCTACAATTCTCCACCTCGTACACAATTTGAAAAAACTCAAATTTTGGACGATTACGAGAATAATCCGTAGCATCCATAATATACTTCATCATATGGGTTGCATCATTTTAACCATGACTGCCTACGTACCCTTTGCCGGGATCAAGCCAACCGTAGTTCTACCTGTCCTCCACATAGTCTCCACCTCACCCCATACCGCCCCGAAAGGCCATGCCCTCATTGGGCAAACTAACACGGGCCAATCTTGAGCAAGTCCAAGCAATGCTGAAACTTGCTACTTGTCACAACTTTAGTCAACATGTCTGCTGGATTATCTTTTGTATGTACCTTCAGTACAAAAATATATCCATCCTCGATGACATCTCGTATAAAATGATATCTTACATCAATATGTTTTGTACGAGCATGATGAACTTGATTCTTAGCCAAGTGAATGGCGCTTTGACTATCACAATACAAGTTCACAGAATCTTGTTGAATACCCAAATCATCTAGTAGACCCTTCAACCACAATGCCTCTTTTACTCCTTCAGCAATAGCCATATACTCAGCCTCTGTTGTGGACAAAGCAACTGTAGCCTGTAACATCGATCTCCAACTTACTGGAGCACCATATACATTAAAGACATATCCAGTAGTAGATCGTCGTCTATCTAGATCTCCAGCGTAGTCAGAATCAACAAAACCATTTAACTGACATGTATCTCCACCAAAGCACAAACCCGTGTCAACAGTACCCTTTAAGTACCTTAAAACCCATTTCACAGCTTCCCAATGTGCCTTTCCCAGATTCGCCATGAATCTACTGACAACACTAACCGCTTGTGAAATATCTGGACGTGTACACACCATGGCGTACATTAAACTGCCAACTGCACTAGCATAAGGTACATTTTCCATGTATGCCTTATCTTTCACTATAGTGGGAGACTGTTTACCAGAGAGCCCAAAATGTGGAGCCAATGGGGTCACCACTGACTTTGCACCTTTCATCCCAAACCTTTCAATGACCCACTCAATGTAGCCTTTCTGGCTCACGAACAACTTCCGGTTTGTCCTCTCTCTTCTTATCTCCATACCCAGTATCTTTCTAGCAGCACCCATGTCCTTCATATCAAACTCTTTACCAAGTTTGACTTTCAGCTTATTTATCTCCACCATGCTTCTTGACGCAATAAGCATGTCATCCACATACAACAAGAGATAAATAAAATTACCTCCATGAAGCTTTTGAATGTAGACACAACAATCATAATCACTTCTGGAGAATCCATGTTTTAGCATGAAAGAGTCGAATCGCTTGTACCACTGTCGAGGCGACTGTTTTAATCCATACAAGGATTTCCTCAAGCGACATACTTGACCCTCCTTTCCCTCTACTTTGTATCCTTCTGGTTGATACATATAGATTTCCTCATCTAAGTCTCTGTGCAAGAAGGCTGTTTTGACATCGAGTTGTTCCAACTCAAGATCACCATGTGCAACAATGCTCAAAAGCACCCGAATAGAAGTATGCTTTACCACAGGAGAAAAGATCTCATTGTAATCCACACCTTCTTTCTGTGCAAAACCCTTGGCCACTAATCTTGCCTTGTATCTTGTACCACTGGGCTCAGATGAATCTTCTTTTCTCTTATACACCCACTTACAACCAATAGCAGTCTTTCCCTCGGGCAATGGGACTACCTCCCATGTCTTGTTCTTATGGAGTGATTCCATCTCTTCCTCCATAGCAACCAACCATCTCTCTCTATCAACATCTTTGATAGCTTGTTTGAAGGTGATCGGCTCATCATCCTCCGCTAAGAGAGCATATTCTAACAAGTTTACCTGCCCGTAATGTTTCAGAGGCTCATCGGATCCATACCTCTGAACTGGTTTAAAATTCCGCCTTGGCCTAGTGGAAGCCAAGGTCTCCTGCTGTTGTTGTTGTAGTACTTGTGCATTTTCTTGCTGAACCTCCTCATGTTCAAGCTCATCATTTTCTTGACAATATGTGTCACCATGAGATGTCTCTTGATCGACTAGAATCTGGTTGGTCTTCAGATTCTTCTATCTCAACTACTTGAGATTTTAACATTGCACCATCACCACCTTTGGTCACATCCGCTTTTGTTAAAGCTGCCATGGAGTTCTCATCAAAAGTAACATCCCTCCTGATTACAAACTTAGAATCCTCTAAACACCAAAGATGATAACCCTTGACTCCTCTTGCATATCCCAAGAAAATTGCCTTCTTGGCCCTATTATCAAGCTTGTTATCCTTGACATGATAATAAGCGATGCATCCAAACACTCTAAGTCTTCCATAATCTGCATGTTCTCCTGACCACACCCTAAAAGGAGTGTCTCCATCCAATGTCGAATGTGAAGACCGGTTTACAATATAAGCAGCTATAGCAACCGACTCCGCCCACCATTCTCGACCTAACCCAGAATTGGAGCGCATACATCTAGCCTTCTCAAGTAGTGTACGGTTCAGTCTTTCAACGACTCCATTCTGTTGTGGTGTGTCTCTAACTGTCCAATGTCGAACAATGCCTTCTTCATCACAAAACTTCTTGAAAGCGCCATTTGTGTACTCTGTACCATTATCAGACCTCAGAGTTTTTAGCTTCCTATCCGTTCTGTTCTCGACCATTGATCTCCACTGTTTGAATGTCTCGAATACCTCATTCTTATGCTTAAGGAAATACACCCAAGCATACCTTGAGTAGTCATCTACAAACGAGACAAAGTACCTGGAACCACCTTTGGAAGCAACTTTAGCCGGACCCCAAACATCAGTATGCACGTAGTCTAATATCCCTCTGCTTTTATGGTTGCTTGTTGAGAATGAAACCCTGTGTGCTTTTCCATACACACAATGCTCGCAAAACTCCATGTAAGGCTTCTTCATGTACTTCAACAAACCTTTCCTACCAAGCAAATTTAGACCTTTTTCCGACATATGTCCAAGGCGCATATGCCAAAGCCTAGTATACTCTGTTGGGTTTTTCTTACTTCCACTGGTTCCAACTGCTACATCACCTGTAACTGTATTGCCAAAAAGATGGTACAAGTTTCGATGACGAATTCCCTTCATCACCAACAAAGAACCACTAACAACTTTTAGAACCCCGTTTTCACCAATCAGCTTGCAACCTCTTGATTCTAATGCACCCAGAGAAATTAGATTTTTCCGTAAATCAGGGACGTGTCGTACATCCATTAACGTCCTAACAACACCATCATGCATCTTGATTCTAATTGTACCAATGCCCACCGTCTTACAACCATGATCATTACCCATCAAAACGGTTCCACCATCCATGGCCTTATAAGAAGTGAACCACTTCCTGTTTGGGCACATATGATAAGAGCATCCAGTATCCAGAATCCAATTGCTTGAATATTCAGATGTAATAGAATAACATTCTGCGCCCCACTCATTTGAAGCGATGCTAGCTTCGTGCTTCACATTCTGATCTCCCTTATTCTTGTTGTTTTTGTTCTTCCATTGTACCTTCTTATTAGAACAATCCTTTTTCCAATGCCCAAGCTCACCACACTTGTAACAACGAGTTTCCGCTAGAGATCTAGATTTTGATCTAGACTTTCCCCTCTTGCTATTTCCTCTGTCATTACCCCTTCCTCTTGTAAACAAACCTTGTGCTTGTTCATTGCTCGCACCAGCACTCATACAGCTAGTTGCCACTTTTCGTAGATCATCTGCCAGAAGCGCCGTTCTAGTCTCGTCCATGGTCAGTGTATCACCCACAAGAATCAATGTTTGTACAAGATTCTCGTATGATTTTGGCAAAGAAAGCAAAAGCATAAGAGCTTGATCTTCATCTTCAACCTTCACATCAATATCCTTCAAATTTGAAATTATCCTATCAAATTTGTTGATGTAATCACAGAGTGAAATCCCTTCCTCCATCTTGCAAGTATACAATTTAGACTTGAGATAAATTCGATTTGTTAGAGTTTTCGTCATGAAGTTTCCCTCTAACTTTGCCCAAACACCTAACGCGGTTTCCTCGTCATTCACCATGAATGCAACATCTCTTTCGAGACATAAGATTATGGCAGCGCGTGCTTCAATATCGAGCTCATCCCAGTCACCATCCTTCATATCTGTAGGTTTCTTGTCCTTGCCCAACAACGCCTTGTGCAACTTTTGAGATATGAGCAGATTCTTCATCTGCATCCTCCAATAGGAAAAATCATTTTTCCCATTGAACTTCTCAATTTCATATTTCCCAACTTTGACAATTCCACTGCTTGAAGCCATTGTTTCCAAAATCAGACTTTCACCGCCTTAGATCTTGATTTGGCTCTGATACCAATTGTAGAATAGCTGCGGAAGCTTCGACTAATATGGAATAATAAAAGTTGTATAAACACACAAGAATTTAACGAGGTTCGGCAAATTGCCTACGTCCTCGGGGTGATACTGTCTTTACTATATGAAGGAATAAACCAACGACTTGTACAAACCACAAGTTCGTTGTAGAAAAGAGCTTATCCTCACAAAGAAATATAACCTCTCTTTGTTTTCCCTCTCTTTTCTCTCTTGATGAAGAAGTATTATTTTCTCTCCTCTTTTGTGATTTCCTGAAGATGATTTGAATTGATTTCTTCTTCTCTCTTTTCTTTCTTATATATTAGTGATTACATCTTTAATCACCATCCACAATAATAGAAAACTCCTATCATTGGAATTGCTCTTTCCACCGATAATGAATAAGAGATCTTTTCCTATTTTGTTGTTTGCTATTTTCTACAATATGCAAATATGAGGCTTTTGAGGTTCATATAATTGGTGGCAATTTAGCCTTTGCAATATTGCATTGCCTTG
Organism: Rheum nobile; assembly: GCA_027886185.1. NCBI lineage: Eukaryota > Viridiplantae > Streptophyta > Magnoliopsida > Caryophyllales > Polygonaceae > Rheum > Rheum nobile. The sequence goes on from WOAB01000780.1 coordinate 1,701,086, forward strand.
ATCCGAAAAAGCTAATCTCGTAATACTAGTTGCAATTGAGTTGAAGTTTTAGTGGTACATGTGCTGGGTGGATTTTTAAATGAAAAATGTATCAACAGTTATCTACTTAATTAACTAGAGGAATAGCACGGGTCATAGATTATATATATTAATTTTATTGATTTTTTTTGTTTTTAAATGAGAAAAGAAAATAATTTTTTTATTTTAAACATTTTCAGCTTTAACAACACAAACATTCACCTAAATTTGAACATTTTAGTATGACAGGTACACAAATAACAACTCATTTTTGTTCACCGAGCTAAGCTGGAGAATTTGTCATTTTTATGGACAAAGACACACTTAGATGCTATGGTAGAGAATAAATAACAATTTAGAATACGTTGCCTTCTTATTTTGTCAATCACCATGTTTAAAACGGTTTTATGTAGATCAAACATCTTATTAGTAACTCTTAGATAGATCTCAAATATCGTATGAAACTAAGAAATTTATTTACTTGTGATAGCATTGTCTCACTTTGATTGTACATAGTAATAAGCTTTAGTAGGTCATGATATATTATAATGATTTTGTATGTCTTCGAATAATCCACACCATTTATAAAATATATTTTTTTAGATATGAACATGCATTTGAAAGCGTTATCGAACGGTTAAGTTATACGACAATTAATTGACATATAGAACATTGTTAAGAAGTTATTATCATAGTTTTTATTACTTATATCTATTTCTTAAAAGGGATTACATGTTTCAAAAGTAACAAATGAATCACAAAGATAGAGGATATTATAACAATCATTGATGATCAATTATGTATATATATGAATACGAACTTGTACTCCTATTAGAGCTGTCAATCGGGCCGGTCAAGTCGGGTTCGGTTCGGTTATTTTCGGTTCGGGTTGAGAATGGGTCGGGTCATTTCGGATAACAGGTCAAGCCGGTCGGGTCAATACAGGTCAGCGGGCGGTTCGGGTTAACCAACGAGTCAAGAGCGTCATTTTTTAAATATTTTTTTCACTATTTAAATATTATTAAATAGTTAAAAACTAATTTAAATATGTCAAAATAAGTTGAAATGGATTAAAATAATAATAAAATTATTAATTAGTTTAATGTAATTGATATTAGTAGACCAAAATCATATTTTATTTTTATTTATTATTTATTAATTTATAAATTTCTACATTATAAAAAATTATATAAGTACAACAATGTTCTTTTTTTAGGATATTAAGCATATTATCATTATTTATATGTCATTTATCATATTATTTTATGTTATATTTTATTAATACTCCACATTTATTCATTAATCGGGTCGGGTTCAGGTTGGTCGGGTTCGGTCTCGGTAAATTCGGGTTCGGTAACTTCGGGTTATCAAAAATTTTGGTCAGGTCGGGTCGGGTCCAAAAGCGGGTCGGTCAGGTCGGTAAAACGGGTTCGGTAACTTTTTGACAGCTCTAACTCCTATGGAGTATGTAGTAAACATATAACAAACAAAAATGCTTATTGCTTAAGCTATTATTCAATGAATCTCTTATTTTGCATCAAAATTTTAGATAATTAAATAATATCATAATATAAGTTAAAGTTAACCTTTTTATAGTACATATATTGTAAAAAAAACTTCATTTGTAGTGGACAATACCATCGACCACGATAATCATATATATACTCATGATCTCAATTATTTCTGTCACTTTAGTAAATTAATTATAGTTATTGCATGTAGTCATGTAAATAATCCAGCGATAAGTTAAAACTTTCTCATTTAAGAATAAAAAAATATTGCTCATTTCTTAAATGATAGAAGTTTACCAATTGATCACATATACAACTTTGTGATACCGGTAGGAAATGACCTTAGAGAATGCAAAACCACCCAAAAATCTACATTTGACAAATGTATATTTTTAGTTTTAAAGTTGTTAAAAAGTAGTAATAATTGGCTTAGTTATTATTATATAAAAAAATAATAAAAATAATTAAATATTATCAATGTATCTTGAAGCTAAAGAATTTATGGGAAAAAGTGTTCTGAAAAAAATAGAGCTAATAAAATAGCTTAAGTTTTCAATTTGGCTCATGTGAATGAGCATGAGTAGTCCATGAGGATTGTGATAATGTGCTAAAGAGACCGAGATTATACTTGTCACTGAACAAAATATCAACAAAAAAAATACACAAATTTCAATTCAAATTCCAATTCATAAAGTGGGGATTAGCAAAACATACAAAATGTGAATTACAACTCATAAAATAAATATCAATAAACTAATCATATAACAATCTAATCCAAGCAATTATAGGATTAAGGTGTAAGAAAACCATAAGAAAATGGAGATGTGGATTGAGATCTTTTATTTTTTTGGAATGGATGTCTTGTATTCGTATGACCTTTATATAGAGGTAAAATTTCTCTTTATGGTCACATTTATTTGTCATCTACATTAAACCAGTCTTTAATCAATTAGGAGTTTGAAATATGAAAAGAAGAAGTTACGATCTATAATTTAAATGTGATTAATTGACATTAGAAACATATAATGAAGATGTAACGGTCACAACAAAATATATTACTATAAATTGAAATAATGTTTTAATCTAATATCTTAAATGAGATCATTTCTTTAAAAAATAAAATAAATTGTCGTATAAAAGCTATGTGCAAGTGGGTTTGAACGACCATGCAAGCATTTTTAAATATATTTTTCGAGTCAAATTTGATGTCCAAGTGAGTTTGAATGACCCGAACGTTACTAAGCTTGACAAAATATAATTGATATAAGCATATCACCAATTAGTATAATAAACTTTTCAATTTCTTTGATGGTAACTTTTTCATGTTTTAATCCTCTTCTTAATTACTTCGTCCAAAATGTATATTTTATTGATAATATGTTTTCTTAAGTGATACATTAACTATTATTTATTACAGACAATTTAATAGGGAATATGTTACACATTTTTCAAATCACTTACATTTCTAAAATAATGTTTGTGACAAGCTTATCCTGCCAAATAATCTTCCATCAACTTATTTTCCCCCCTATATTGAATTTGATAGTTGATGACTATTTGTGGATTTTAATTTTATAAATTATTCCGATTTACACAAAAACAATTGAAGGGTTTTAGAACTAAATTGGGTTTCTAACGTCAAAATTAAAAAGTAGTTCTTAGAGTTATGGAATTTTTTTTACAATTAAGTAAAAAAATCAATATATGCATTAAAATTAGGTGTTTAAGTTTGAATGTTGGTAGTGGATTTTAGAGTTTTATGAAGATTATATTGGCATGTTTTAACTTGAATGAGGTTAGCCGTATTTTAATTTTAAGTAATTAGTTAAATTATTACATTAAAATAATTTATAATTTAATCGTGATAAAGGTGGATACAATATTTGTTTTTGTACTCAAGGGGATACAATTTTGTATATTCGAATTATGTTATTTGGATTTGTAATGTCTTAATTTTGATATTTTGTTTTACATTTAATTATATGTTTTTATGTTATATAGAGATTTTGATTTATATATGTAACTATGAGTAGTAAAAAAAGAAATTGTTTAGCTAGGCATGAAGAAGACCATATAACAAATAAGAACATATTCTAATTGTGATTTGAATTTTTCAATTGCATTTACCAAACCACCTCAAATTGTATATTTTTTGGTAGAAATCTCACATTGTTTCCTTAGGTATGAAGAAGACAATAAATATATTCGTATTTCCTTTTTAGGATTGTTTTCTCTTTTTTGGTTTTTTAGTGTTACTTTTTGGTTTACTTATTGAGATAATTGTCAAGTACTATAGATTTTAGTGGCTGGTTTAAAAAAATAAATAATTTCTTAGGTTTAGTAAAAAATATCAAAAAATCAAATTGTTTCTAAGAAAAATTGAACTTTCAATGTTTTCTTTTATGAAGTCCCTTCACTAAACCATTGAGATAAAATAGAATATTTGACTTCTAGTGGAATGTAAAAATAAAATGAGATGGAATTTATGAGGCATTAAATGAGAAAAAAAGTATACTTTATATTTTTATAGATAGATACATAGATAGATAAATAGATAGATTAAAATATTTGAGTAACTAATTAATATAAACAAAAATATAATGAAAGATAAAATAATAAAACAAAGTTGTTTAGAAATGTGGATTGAACCCCAGACCTCTTGTATTATGAGAGTGTCTTTAACCATTGAGATATATTAGATGATTTAGTTTGTAATGAAAGATTAACAAAAAAAAGAAATAATTTCTCATATTTATTGGGCATTAATTACACCCTTAGTCTACTTTATATATTTATAGAAGATTTGTATAATAATATTTTATATCAAATTATTAAATAGAAGTAGTTTGCACATTCATTATTTAGATGATATTTCAGAGGCGAATACATTTAGCTAATACAAAACAAATGTGTTAGATTATTTTTAGTTATGTTCTCCTCATTTTACATGTATGCCTAAGGATATGGGTTGGTTTTCAACTCATATTTAAAAAAAAATATATATAAATATGAGCATGAATAAATAAATATTTTATTTTAAAATGGTTGAAAAAGAGTTAAAAATGTCATTAAATGAATTTATAAAGATAGAAGATTAGAGGGAATTAGTTTTATGTAAAAAGACTTAATTATAATATAGAAAAAATTGTGTAACAGAGAGATCATTAATTGTGACAAATATGTCAACTTTTATATATAGATATATTTATCGTTCTAGATCTATGCTCTAGTAAAACGGATTCTTATGGTGAAACGAGTGTATTAATTTAGGACGTTGGATGAGAGGAGGATGGATGGCTGAGATTGAATCTAAAAAGGTACAAGATTAGGGGGTAGAATCACCCACACTAGATTACCTAATTTTATGGAATTTGTTTCTCCAATTTACTCCCTCTCTCTCCAATCTAGAGATTCAGTTTCCATTAAATCGTTTCTTCCTCTCTGCTCTCCCTAAAACATCCATTAAACGCTTCTCCTCTTCCTCCTCATCTGACGATGAAGATATCAACCACCACCAAATTGACCCCACGAACCCTAATCTTTTCCCATTCCGATTCCCAAATCTCCGACCGATTCCACTCCCTTATCAAAGACCACCATCGCAAACACCCGCCCGCTGACTCGAACCCGACTCTGTCATCCCCGAACCTCACCATTTCATCCCTCTCTCACGACTTCTCCTGTATCGCCGCCGCCGCCGAAACCCTAACTCCCGGCGTCGTCTCCTGAGTGATCGAGCAATGCGCCACCGTCCGCCATGGGATCCCCTTCCTCCCGGCGCTCGCTTTCTTCAACTGGGCGACCAATCGAGAAGATTTCGCCCATTCCCCCGAGATTTCGCCCTCATCGCTTTCTTCAACTGGTTGGTTTCAGTCTCTTTCTAATACCTGCCATATTGTAATTGGCTTTCGTTTATTTTCGTTTTCAATTGCTATTCCTGATAGTTGATGTTCTCGTGTGTCTGAAAGAGGAGATTTTGATTTCCGACGGGGGTTTACTATCATTTCTTCTTGTTTTTGTACTAGTCAAAGAATTAGACTGGTTAATTGTAGACGAAAAAAGAGTCTTTGATTGTAATTATTTCTTTTCTGTGATCGATCAGAGCCAGAAAATGTTGATGGTTGTTCACATCAAACAAAACCGGAGAAGATGATAAGGGGGAATCTCGATCGACAAGCTCGAGGGTGATGGCCCTGTTTGCGAAGTTCAACCACAAGGTGTTCGACAAAATGCCCCTGAGAAGAGGTTAATTCTATTGGGTATTTAATACCATTGATGGGTTTCTGCATAATGTAATGTTTAATTTTTTTTATTAACTCCGCTTCGCCTATGTTGTATAATTCGATGGTATATATGGCAGGGCGATACAAAAGAAAGTCGGTTAAAATTTGAAAACTGATTTGATTCTACATAACTTGGAAGATTTACTTCAATGCTGAGATAACAATCATACATTATATGAATATGTAAATATTTTATGGGTGTGATATTCAGTTTTTTGGGTGTGATATGCATGATTCACATCTAATCGATTAATTGGATTATTTCATTGGTCGTGAATGTGATATGTATTTATGTGGGTGAGATATGCATATTCCATACATTGATATGCGAAATAGTTGTTGGATTGATTATTTCTGACCGTAAATGTGATATTCAGTTGTATGGAAGGGATATGCATTTTCCATATAGTGATATGCACAATATACTTGTATGATATGCAATTTGTAATTATAGATTATTTTCTTGGCCGTGAATATGATATTCATTTGTGTGGATATGATATGCATTTATTGTACAGTGATATGCAGAATACACTTGTATGATATGCAATTTTTTATGATAGATTATTTCATTGGTTGTGATTGTGATATTCATTTGTGTGGATTAGTTATGCATTTTCTATACATTGATATGCAGAATAAGCCACGGGCGCGGAAAGGGAGCCGCGTGCGCGATCAAGGAAGATCTCGCTGAGTGATATTCTCGTCAGAAGATGAGAAGAACAAGTTGTGGGTGCGGACAGGAAGCCGCGGGCGCAGCCAAGGAAGATCTCGCTGAGTCCGGCCATGTAATTATGTGGATGGGATATGCATTTATTGTACAGTGATATGCAGAATACACTTGTATGATATGCAATTTATAATTATGGATTATTTTCTTGGTCGTAAATATGATATTCATTTGTATGGATGGGATATGCATTTTTTGTACAGTGATATGCAGAATTTACTTGTATGTTTTAAATTGGAATATCAATTACCACAATGTGCATATCTGTTCAATGTTTTTGAATATCAGTATATATACGACTGACCATGATCACGAATAATAGTTATTCAATAATACTTGAACGATATTCAGATAATATGCTTTGATATTAACACATTGTATCTCAATTCAGTCGATGCATTATATACGATGGAACATGAACAAGATTAACATATATGCAAATTATATATAACAATATTCATCTTTTTCGTCTCGATATGCAGATTTTTTGTGTCGATATGTAGAACGGTTTAAATTTTTTTCTGGACCAAATCCACGTTTTCTCTCTCCAATCTTTCTCTCTCCAATATCCTTCTAACTGCCTATTTTGGTGGTGATATTTATTCCATGATTCACACCCCCACTACACCCTATTTTCTCTCTCCTAATCTAGCCATCTATCATCCTCAATCCAACGCTCCAAAATTGTCCACTCGTTTCACCATAAGACTCGTTTTACCTGAGCGCCCCTCTATCGTTCTATGCTTTATTGCTTTATGCTGTGTTTTGATGTCATGTAGTAACATATATATTGTCTCCATTTTGTTTCGTTAGTCTATGAAATTTCTCCTTGTAGGCAAAACAACAAAGATTTTTTCCCATTATATAGCTTTTATGACTACCGAAACTGAATTTTATGTTTGGTGACAACAAAAACCGTCATGACAAAAATTGTTATTAACAAGTGGTAATGATGGAAATCGGCAGCAGCAAGTGTTGATGAGACTTCGAAAGTGTCTCTAACTAGTGTTGATGACATTACGAAAGTATCACCAACTAGTGTTGATGGAAATTTAAACGAGAAGTGTCATCCAAACAAAATTTGTCATCAAAACGAGAATTGTTGATGACACTCCGAAATGAGAATTGTTGATGACACTTTGAAACAAGAAGTGTCATATGCAAATCGAGAAGTGTCATCAAAATGAAGAGTGTCATCAACGTCTAGTGGTGATGACGAAAATAATAAGTGTCACAAACTAGTGTTAATGACATTTCGTAACACTAAACGAGAAATGTCATAAAAAAGAGAAGTGTCCTCAATAAACGAGGAGTGTAGTGTCATCAAAACGAAAACTATCATCAAAACGAGTAGTGTTGATGACACTTCAAACGAGAAATGTTGATGACACTAAGAACCGTCATCACCTAGTGGTGACAATTAACTACTGGTGGTGATGAAACCGACATCAACTAGTGGAGTCGACAAAACCGTCATCAAATAGTGGTGACGGTGGAACCGTCGTCAACTAGTGGTGACAGTGGAACCGTCATCAAATAGTGGTGACTGTGGGACCGTAATCAACTAGTGGTGACAACTAGTGGTGACGACTGAACCGTCAAAAACTAGTGGTGACAACTAGTTGCAACAGCTGAATCGTCATAACCTAAAGGTGACAACTAGTGGTGAAGGCGGAATCGTCATCAACTAGTGGTGACGGTGGAACAGTCACACTAGAGGTGATGACGAAAACTAGTGTAGATGACACTTCTAAATGAGAAGAATCATCGAAACGGGAAGCGGTATCTGATAAGCACTACTTTGTAGGGTTTAAGTAAGAGTCGTTAGAGGTTTTATTGGTGCCATTCGGGTAGATTTAGACACATTCATTTGTATGGCGTGTGGGGGCGAAGTTTGGTAATTAATTAAAAGCCACGTGATTGATGGGCCGAATTGGATGAAATTAGGCCCGTGAAGAGGAAAAGGCCAAATTGAAGGCGTGGCCCACGTGAAGGAAGGAAGCCCACGTGAAGATCCCGCGTGAAGTGAATGCTGGAGTGAAAAGGAAGTTAGGCCCATGATGAAAGGCCCAAAAGTCGGTTCGGCCCAATTGAGGAAAGTGAGCGGAAAGTGAAGAAGCTGGAAAGCAAATTGGAGGTGATGTCATCCACGACATCAGCGCGCAAGGATGAATTGCTGGAATGTGCTGATGCTTTGTTGGGCCGAAACAAGCGTGAGATTGGGCCGAGATGAGGTGGGCCGTGTTGTTGCTCGAGCTGCTGAGCGAAGATGCTTTGTCGAGAATGCTTATGGGATTAATTTCCCTGTTTTAGTTTGTTTGATTATTATTATTTTATTATTTCTTTTTAGGTTAATTTATATTTTATTTCCTTTAGTATTTTAGGGTAGAGAAAAGGCTTGTTTGCGAATCAATCTTCGTTTTTCTCTTGAACCTTAATTCCCTTTTCTACGCTATGAAGAACTAAGCCTCCCTGGCTTAGTCAGACGTTGAAGCTTTCGTTTCGATAAAGTTGTGAGATTCCCGTTCTTAATCTATTGCATGGTTTTTTATCTTTCTCTTGTTTAAGTTGCTTATGATTGATATTGATAATCTCTATTTGGACGCATCTAGGGTTTATTGTTATTGATCTATTGCTAGATTTAGATTGTTACCGGTTGAGCATATCTATTTCAGAGTAGCAACTGCATCGTATTAGTAACTGGTTGTGCTAGTCTTATGCAGAAGAGAATTTATTTACATTTTAGGATAAAAGCTGGTTGTTTTATGCTAGAATTGTATCCAACTATATTCTGATCCGTAAGGCTGCTGTTAAACTGAATCTTGATAGTTTCAGGGTTGTTTAATTAGTTAGTGCTAATAGTATCTGGTTGTGCTATTAGTTATATCTGAAAAGGAATTGGAATCACCATTGCATGAGATTTTGAATGAGTATCTGGGATCAACTTGTCATACGAATAGTGGATGTTGTTTGACTAAGTGCTTTTTCCCATTACTGATTTCATCATATTTCACTTTGTTTACTTTTGCATGCTTAGATTACTTAAACTCACAAAACCCCCCTTTGGTTACTTTGGATTGACGCATAACTTGCATATTAAGATAGATCCGCCTCCCTGTGGATTCGACCTTTACTTACCTAGGACTACGGTTTAGGGTTTGTTTGGATATTTTGCATAGCAGTTTTTCACACGACAAAAAAACCTGTTATCAAATTGGCGCCGTTGTCGGGGAGGCAATAATCTAGTTTTTTGTGCGATTTGTGTGTCAACTATTGTGTGGACCTATCTTACGGTCCACACCTGTGCTATTGAATTTTGTTTTTTTGTTTTTTGATTTTGTTACAGAGATGGATAGATCTCCCTAATTCCAGCAGGAGTCGCGATATGACCCATACTCCTACGCATATACTCCAGGGTGGGGATATCACCCCAATTCGAGTTATGGGAACCAGCAATACCCTCCATATGGTCATGATTACCAGGAGTTTTACCCGGGACCACACTCGCTCTATCAGCAGGGTACTCCACCGCAGTACTACCCAGCCTACGAGCATAGCCCATCAGTGTCCAATCCAGATTACTATGTCTCACAGTCTACTGTGGATTTATTCCGGACCTTGGAGAATCAGATGGGGCACAATCCAAGTCCCTCCATGTCATTGGAGGACATGTTTCGATCTTTCAAACAGAACACGATCCAACTTGAACAACAAATAAAGTCCAATATCCAGATCTGATGTGACCTTGCTATGAAGAAGGTCTCAAGTCCCGGATGAGATCGTGATGAATCCGTAGTGGGGCGAAGCAACTCCTTGGATAGGCGTCTGCGATTGATGGAGATTGCAAGACGACGGCGAGGCGGAAGCGATAGGAATTTGAGGGGGGTGGCCGTAGGGATGAAGGGATGTGCACGGCCAGTATAGGGCTGAAAAAGATGGAGATTTGGAAGCGGGATATATGAAGGGAGCACGCTCGACCTAGATCTAAAGGATTTGATGTGAGAATGACGAAGGAGCAAGCTCGACTAGGTGATTCAAGGTGACGTTGAAGGAACTTCAATGGAGGTTTTCTCTCAACATAAAAGTATGAATATCAACGTAGGAGAGAAAGGAGGCTACAAGGATAGGTTAAGTAAAAGGAAGACTCTTCCTTTTCCTTAACCAAAAAGTTTAAAAATAAAACAAATAAAACACTAAAAATTACTCTAAGTATAAAAATGACCTCCTAAACTCCCTTAAAAATGCTGAAAATAATAATAAATAATATCCGGACTAAAAACTAAAAATGTCATAAATCAGAAATATTGATAACTAGGCGAATAGCGATCAATATCTCTAATCTGTAAGCTCTTGGATCTCTGCAGACTGTGTAGATGTCCCAACTGTCACTAAGCTCAGAATGGATCCCTCATCTGTAGTTGGACGTCCATGACCTGCTATGAGTCTGGTCACCAGTGATTGAGTCGCAGCTTGAATAGCTTTGGCTCGTGCTCTAGTAATGGGACCTGAGGACCAAAGACTCATAGCCTCCTCCTCGTCTACAGCTGTCATGGTAGGCGAGGTCACATCATCCTCCCCCACTTGAGTGTGAAGCGTCCCCGCTTCACCCTCATCATACTCTGGCTCCACGTACGGTGATAGATCAGCAACATTGAAGGTCGGGTGAACACCATACTTGTCTGGGAGCTCTAGCTGGTAGGCGTTGTCATTGATGGCCTTGACAACACGGAATGGTCCATCACCCCTTTGGTCGAGCTTAGACTTACGGTTGGAAGGAAAACGCTCCTTCCGCAAGTGAAGCCAAACCAAGTCGCCAGGAGCAAAGACAATCCTGCATCGTCCTTTGTTCTTCTGGGCTGCATACTGTGCTGCTCTGTGCTCCAGCTGGATGCGCGCCCGAGTGTGCAGTTCCTTGCTGTGATCGGCCAATCTGTCAGTTGTGGTGCTGTCTGTATCCTTCCTAGGATAGGGAGTCAAGTCCAGCGGCGTCAGCGGGTTCCGTCCATAGACAACTTCGAACGGGGTCAGTTTAGTCGCGCTGTGCCTGCACCTGTTATAAGAAAACTCCACAGTAGACAGTAAGTCCTCCCACCTGCGTGGGTTACTCTTCAGAACCGTCCGAAGGAGGGCTCCAAGAGTGCGGTTGGTCACCTCTGTCTGACCATCCGTCTGTAGGTGGTAGCTCGTAGAAAATAGGAGTTTAGTACCGAGCTTACCCCACAAGGTTCTCCAGAAATTGCCGACGAACTTGGTGTCCCGATCACTAACAATAGTGCGCGGAATACCGTGCAGTCTCACGACATTGTCGAAGAACAGAGTAGCAACGTCAGTGGCGTTACTAGTGTTCTTACAGGCAATGAAGTGTGCCATCTTAGAGAACCTGTCTACGACCACAAATATAGAATCTCTACCACGCCGAAACATAGGTAACCCAGTGATAAAATCCATGGAAAGATCTTCCCACGGGCCAGCTGGAATCGGCAGAGGCGTGTAGAGACCATGCGGACTAGACCTGGCCTTAGCCTTATGGCATGTCACACAACTCTGACAATACTTCCTAACACTGTTGGCCATCTTAGGCCAGAAGAAGTGCTCGCGAAGTGATGCCAGCGTCTTAGACACGCCAAAGTGACCACGACTATGTGCTTCCTCAATCAGCAAATTTCTGACAGAGGATGAAGGAATGCAAAGCTTCCCACCTTTGTACAGAAAGTCGTCATCAAGGAAATACGTAGCATGTTCACGACCAGTGGATTTACATTGCTCAAAGAATGTAGAAAAGAAAGGATCAACAACATAAAGATCCTTGAGCAATGCAAACCCAAATAACTGAGACTATAGCTAAGTAATGAGGACGTACCTACGAGAAAGGGCGTCGGCTACCACATTCTCCTTACCTTTCTTGTGAACAATGAGATAGGGGAACATCTCCATGAACTCAACCCAGCGAGCGTGGCGTCTGCTAAGAGTCGTCTGGCTGCGCAGATAACTAAGAGCTGCATGATCTGAGTGAATCACGAACTCTGCAGGCCACAGATAGTGTTGCCACGTCTTCAGAACCCGAATCAGCGCGTACAACTCCTTGTCATACGTCGGGTAGTTCAGCTGTGCACCTGACAGCTTCTCTGAAAAGTAGGCAATCGGCCTCTTCTCCTGCAGCAAGACACCTCCGATGCCGAAATCATAAGCATCGCATTCCACCTCGAACCGACGGGTGAAGTCAGGAAGCTGCAGCAGCGGCGCGCGGCACAAGGCATCCTTCAGGGCGGCAAAAGCAGCATCATGCCGTGGAAGCCAAGTGATAGACGCGGCCTTCTTGGTCAGCTCGTGTAATGGGGCGGCTATAGTGCTGAAATCACGAACAAACCGTCGATAAAAACCAGCCAAACCCAAAAATGAACGTACCTGAGTAGGAGTAGCTGGCGTCGGCCACTCCTGGATAGCGCAGATCTTTTCTGCATCCACCTGCAGGCCGTCCTTGCAGACGATGAAACCTAGGAAGTTTGTAGAAGGAGAACAAAATACACACTTGCCAAGATTGGCGTATAAGCTCTCTACTCTCAAACACTCTAAAACAAGGCGAAGATGCTCAGTATGGTCATCTAAAGTCCTGGAGTAAATAAGAATATCATCAAAATAGACAACTACAAATTTACCCAGAAAATCTCTCAAGACATGGTTCATCAGTCTCATGAACGTAGAAGGAGCATTGGTCAGTCCAAATGGCATGACGAGCCACTCATACAGACCATACTTCGTCTTGAAAGCAGTCTTCCACTCGTCCCCCTCCTTCATGCGAATCTGATGATAGCCGCTCTTCAGATCAATCTTGCTGAAGAACTGCGCTCCATGTAGCTCATCAAGCATGTCGTCGAGGCGAGGAATGGGATGTCTATATTTGACGGTGATCTGGTTGATGGCATGGCAATCCACGCACATCCTCCAAGAACCGTCCTTCTTAGGCACCAATATGACGGGCACAGTGCACGGGCTAAGAGACTCGTGCACATAGCCCTTCTCTAACAGTTCTTGCACCTGCTTTTGCAACTCCTTTGTTTCCTCTACAGAAGTTCTGTAGGCAGCTCGGTTGGGAAGAGTAGCTCCCGAAACAAAATCGATCTGGTGCTCAATGCCACGAAGTGGTGGAAGACCATCTGGCAACTCGTCCGGCAGCACATCCTGAAACTCCTGCAAAACAGACAAAATACAAGAGGGGAGTGCGGACTCTGAAACAGGTAGGGCAGTAGGAAGAGCAATGAGTAGGAAACAGGGAGACTTGCCTTGGATGACGTCGGAAACCTTCCGGCGTCGCGCCAAGAGAAGTCGCTGCTCACAAGTGCCTTTCAGCGCAGAACTACCTTTGCCACCCTTCTGATGAGCAGAACCCTTTACAGCGCCCTGTTCTGAAGTGCCTTGGGTACCCGAAGAAGATGCTGTAGGAAGTTATAGGGAACTCTGCTGGAAAGCTATAGGGGACTCTGGAGGGGGTTTTCCGTTGTCCTTTGCAGCCTGTATAGCCTTGTTCCTCTGTCTAATAGCATGGTCCTGTAAAATCTCATTCGGAGTCATAGGTAAGAGCGTCACGCGGTTTCCATGGTGAGTGAACATATAACTGTTCAAAAACCCATCATGGAAGACGCGACGGTCAAATAGCCAAGGACGCCCTAACAGAATATGGGTGGCATCCATGGCGGTAACATCGCACAAAACAGTGTCTGTAAATGGTCCTATGGAAAAAGTAACGGGATACTGTAAAGAGACATTGTTACCGGGTTGGTCTGAAATCCACTGCAGACCATAGGGCTGAGGATGTGGTTGCGTCGGAAGATTGAAGTCGCGGACGACTCTCTCATTTATAATGTTGCAGCACGACCCTCCATTAATTATCAGACTCAGCGACGCATTCTTCATACGACACCGGGAATGAAACAGATTCTCCCTTTGGTCGAGTGGACCTCCTTCCTTGACGCTGAGGACGCGTCTGGTGACCAAGGCATAATGCATGACGTCTGTATCATGGTCGCCCGGCCTGATCACCTCATCAGTCAGCTCTGCAGACTCCTCTGGGACGTTCTCCTCTTCATCCGAAAGGCTCTCGTAGTCTGCAGTGTGGGCAGAGTAGAGGACACGCTTTTGATTAGGGCAGTCCTTCCGATAGTGTCCTCGTCCACCACATCTGTAACACTCTATATCGCTAGAACGATCTGTACGGCCTGTCTCAGCAGAGGCCGATGGCTGTCGGCGCGCAGAAGAAGGGGGCGCCGGCCGCGGCATCGTAGAAGACGCAATACCTGTGCGATCCTGTCTAGGCACAGAACTAGAAGAAGAGTTAGTACGATAAGAATTGACAGGATTCGAGGTATACCTTGGAGCGGGAGAAGACGAAGACTGCCAAGGCTGCTGTCGACGTCTTTGCGCTTGAAGATAGAGCTTCTGCGCAGTATGTACTACGTTATTGAGGTCTCGGATTGGCAGAACGTCAACCTGATCCCTATACGGCTGTGACAAACCCGTTACAAAACATGTACGTAGAGTAGAGGGAGTAACACTTACCCCGGCCTTGAAGTACATGTCTTCTAAGCGAGCAAAGAACTCCTGTGGCGTATCACGACCCTGAGTAGCAAGTGCAATGGCTATCTTCATATCCTCTCGGTATGTCGTCGGCACGTACTTGCGCATCATGAGCGCCACTAGCTGTTGCCACTCTGTCACAGGTGGCATCCCCCTTCGTGCCTGCTGTTGGACCAGTCGGTTCCACCAGGTGCGCGCTGCTCCTTGGAAATGCAAGGTGACGATCTCCACCTTCGCATGCTCCTCATATTGATAGTATTGAAGAACATGGCAGGTACTCTGCAACCAATCTATGAAAGTAGAAGGATCATAAGTACCAAGGAAGGGTTTGATTTTCACCTTAATTTCTTGGCGATACGTAGCTGGGGGTGGGTATCGCTGTTGGGCTGCAGCGGGAGCATAGAAATTCTGTTGTGGAAGCCCCTGCCGCTGCTGTCCAACTGGTAGTTGTTGCCGTCGCTGCGCTCGTGGAGGACCGGCAACCCGTTGCTGCTGATATTGCTGTGGCTGACCCTGTGCAGCGTAATAAGCAGCCTGATTCTGTGGCTGCTGTGGAGGAGGAACCCAACCTGTATGATGAAACTGCTGCTCTGGTGGGTCCTGTAGGGGTGGGTGATAACCTGCAGAAAACCCATAGGCCCCTTCTTCCTCATCCTCAAGGTCAAATTCCTTGAACCCTTCATCTGAATCTGACTCAACAGGAGAAACAGTACTCTGATGGTCAGCAAAAGAATGGACATTGAAGGTTTCAGAATTTACCTGGTGTCGACTTGGACGAGCTGTGGAGGGTTTCCCTTGCTTGCTGGTGGAAGCATGTGGGTCTGTGCGTCTGCTATGGCATCTGACGGCACTTTCATCGACCTGTTCATCCTCCTCTGAAGATGACTCATCATTGTCCTGCTCGTCCTCGTCCTGAGAGTTGTGTTCAGGAATTGTCAACTGGGCTGATTTGGAGCGCACCTTCTTCTTCGACGCGCTACTTTCTTTCTGTGATCCTTTCCGCGGAGGCTGCGTTGGAGGATCGGATATCAGAACGCCCTTGCCCTTTTTCTGCTTCTGGGCTAGGGTACTCTGGTCGTCACGCTGGTTCGGTGACGGAGACGACATCACTCTACTGAGCATGTCACGCAGGGCTGCAAAATTGGCTTCGGAACGTTCATCGGAACGTGCGATGGAAGCCGCGTTGCTCTGAATGGCGGCGTCGGATCGTTGCTGATTGGCCACCAAAAGCTCAATGGCATTAGCCAGTTGATCGACCCGACCCGTATCCTGTCCGTCATTGGAGTTCACCATTATCCTGAAAAGACAACAGAAACCCCAACAGAGCAAAGGAAAAACAAAAACAAAGCAACAGAAACGAAAGAGAAGTCGAACTACCAAGATATCACAACTGAAAGCAAGGCTGATATGGCCGTGAGGGCGGGACGGCTAAGGATAATCACACAACAATCATAAAATGCAGCGATAACTCAGCAAACAAATTGTAGATATAAATTGCAGCAATATAAGCCTAGATATGCCAACAAGACTATAACAGCCAAGACAGTGAGAGAGAGAGAGAAAATGGTAAATGAATCAATAACGATAGGGCAACGATTACCTTATTTTGGCTTTGCGCACCCTATATCTCTTCACCGTTGCCACCTAAGTTCGGCTTTTCTCACAAAAAGCTCCTGCACTCTAATACCCCTACATAAACCTCAACTGCTGCCGCCAGGATATAACGGTAGGCACAAAACTTAATCCGGCGTGAACCTAGGCATCCCGGCTAAGCAGCTGCAAACTAACAAAAGCGGATAACTCACGCCAAAGTCAGAAGGATAACTGTAAAAAGCGAATGCAGAAACCGACACAAAAAGGAAAAATAAAAATAAAAGGACTCAGATCCCTGTAGTCTAATACCCCTACAGTAACCTCAACTACTGTCGCTAGGATATAACGGTAGGCACATAAATTAATCCGGCGTAAACCTAGGCGTCCCGGCTAAGCAGCTATAAACTAACAAAAGCGGATAACTCACACCAAAGTCAGAAGGATAATTGTAAAAAGCGAATGCAAAAATCGACACAAAAAGAAAGAAACAAAAAATTAAAATACCAAAGACCTTCCGTAGGCTGCAAATTTCGGAACCCACGAAAAGAACCCGGATCAGAGATGGCCGTGCTCGTTGCGCTGGGCGGGGGGCTTTTAACCCGGATCAGAGGCACCCGGGATATAAAGGGGTGTCTGCTGGGCGTGCGCACGCGGCTTGCTGGGCGCCGACGCTGCGTGTGTCTTGGCTTGGAGGCGCCGACGCTGCTGCTTGTGTGGCGCCGAAGGCCAAGTGCCTTAACCACTTTCCCTAAATACTAGGGTTTGATTGCCTTGATTTTTTTTTTGATTGATAATTTTTTTGGCAATTCTTCAGATCTGGCTTTTTCTACAAGGAAAGATCTCAGCCTTTTTTTTTTTGAATTAGAGAAATTGCAACAAGAACTCAAGAACCCTAATCTTCAAGAATTTCAGCCTCCTTGCGCAGATCGGTATTCAAAAAATTTAAAAAAATATTCTAGACACCAACACACTCAATTGATTCAAGTGGGAAACGAAGAGATCAAAGAAGATGCAGATTAATGGCAAATAGGTCAAGTACAGCAATTCAACGTATATGCATGCAAATCTAGATCTATAATTCAATCACCAATTTATCAACACAAGAAGCAATTGTTGTGTGTAGGGGACAAGGTAAGAACTCTAAAAATCAAGCCAACGAATTTTTTGAGGACGAAATTCACTAGAGCCGTGAAGAACTAGAGAAAATCACCCAATTTTTGTTTAGAATCAATTCGGTTTTGAAGGGAAAAAAAAATTTCGAATTTTTTTTGACTCTAAAAACTGAACTGAATAATAACAATCAGAATTATCACGAAAAATGAAGGAAAAAAAAAAATTTGGAATTTTTTTGACACGAAAATAAGGTTGTGATAAGCAAGGAATCGATTCGACTTACAGATTCGAAGGCTCTGATGCCAGTTGATGTGACCTTGCTATGAAGAAGGTCTCAAGTCCCGGATGAGATCGTGATAAATCCGTAGTGGGGCGAAGCAACTCCTTGGATAGGCGTCTGCGATTGATGGAGATTGCAAGACGACGGCGAGGCGGAAGCGATTGCGGAAGCGATAGGAATTTGAGGGGGGTGGCCGTAGGGATGAAGGGATGTGCACGGCCAGTATAGGGCTGGAAAAGATGGAGATTTGGAAGCGGGATAGATGAAGGGAGCACGCTCGACCTAGATCTAAAGGATTTGATGTGAGAATGACGAAGGAGCAAGCTCGACTAGGTGATTCAAGGTGACGTTGAAGGAACTTCAATGGAGGTTTTCTCTCAACATAAAAGTATGAATATCAACGTAGGAGAGAAAGGAGGCTACAAGGCTAGGTTAAGTAAAAGGAAGACTCTTCCTTTTCCTTAACCAAAAAGTTTAAAAATAAAACAAATAAAACACTAAAAATTACTCTCTAAGTATAAAAATGACCTCCTAAACTCCCTTAAAAATGCTGAAAATAATAATAAATAATATCCGGACTAAAAACTAAAAATGTCATAAATCAGAAATATTGATAACTAGGCGAATAGCGATCAATATCTCTAATCTGTAAGCTCCTGGATCTCTGCAGACTGTGTAGACGTCCCAACTGTCACTAAGCTCAGAATGGATCCCTCATCTGTAGTTGGACGTCCATGACCTGCTACGAGTCTGGTCACCAGTGATTGAGTCGCAGCTTGAATAGCTTTGGCTCGTGCTCTAGTAATGGGACCTGAGGACCTAAGACTCATAGCCTCCTCCTCGTCTGCAGCTGTCATGGTAGGCGAGGTCACATCAAGATCATTGAGAGGCAGACGGAGCAAATAGTGCAAGCATTGAGCAGGGTGGAGTCCATGACGTCGGCAGAACCACTATCTCACCCAGTGGTGCACCAGGAAGAGAATGTCTTCTCGTTGACCCTACAAAGTACTGAGCAGTTGCATGTCGCCCCCTTAGCTGACAGGGATGAACAAATTTGTGAGACGGGTGCAGAATACAGCGAGATATCTGCAGAAGAGAACCCAAGACCGCGGGAGGTATACCTCGACCTCGGTTCACCCACTGAGGAGATGGGTATTCCAGACGATATTTTGGACCGCGTTGTGATTTCTGAAGAAGAGTATTTTTTGGGACTGGAGGAATTCAGCGATCAAGAGGAGGAGAGCCACGATCGCGAAAATGATCCTGTGACGCTCGTTCCTCTCGAAAATGCCCCGGCAGCCCCCGACCCTCTCGAGGCTGCCTATGATAAGTATGTGCATCTCAACTCCTTTCCACTTGTCTCGCAGCACCCCGTTACGCCCCTCCATGCGGTATTCCAAGATACTAGAAGGCTGAATGACGACAAAGAGCTATATGAAACCTTCAGTACTCGGGAGGCAACCATTCTCTTGCTCGAACTGACAAGTTGCATCCCTCGCTACACAGAGTTTTTAAGGGCGCTGGGCAATATAAAGAAGAAACCAAAGGGGAAGCACAAGAAGGAGACCTTAATTCAGGTGACAGGTTTTTACATGTTGGATACGGGGCATGACATACATGCAGCCCTTGAGATGTTGGGTAGACCATTCCTGAAGATGGCAAGTGCATTCATAGATATGAACAGCGGTCCAACCATTATGAAGTACACAAGCATGGGGGAAAAGCTCTACAGGGAGTATACAAAGAGACATCCCCCTGCTATAGATCTCAGGAGTTCAAGTGCTAGGACAAACCCAAGTTGAGGAGGATTGAGTAGGATGTCGAGCCAACGACATTAACCAAGGCGCTGCTCGGGAGGCAACCCGAGATTTGGTAGTTTATTTTCTTTCCCTTAGTCAATTTCTATTGTTTTTCTTTTAGTTTTTCCTTTCTGTGTTGAACTAACCTGCAGGAAACGGAAAAAAAAAAACGAAAATGGTGTTCACGGCGCCCGCTGCGAAATTTACGGCGCCCGCCGTAAATGCTTCGCCAAGCAAGTTGGCTACGACCTAAAAACGGCGACCGCCGTTTAATTACGGCGCCCGCCGCAATTACGGCGACCGCCGCACTTCCTCAGGTAAAAAAAATTTTTTTTTTTTTTTTTTTAAAAAAAATAAATTTAAATTTAAATAATAACAAAAAAAATCGAAAAAAATGGGCCCCGAAAAAACTTTAAACGGGGAGCAAAAGACGAAAATAAGATACCCCGAAAAGACCTTAAACGGGGAGAAAAAGTCAAAAAAAAATAAAAAAAAAAAATAATAATAAATTTACCCAGCTGTCCAGATTCTCCACGGAGAGGTGCGCATCATGTTGCTAACAGAAGATTACATTCACCCTACTTTTACTTGGCAACGATGATGGCCCTGCAGTCGACAGCTGGAGAGGAGGTACACCAGGGCCCAACCAAGACGACATCTGGGCCCATTTTTGAAGGCCATGCAACCCCGTTCCCTTGATTGACCACTATTCACCAGAGTGGTTCCTTATGGTTGCATGGTAGGAGTTGATGGAGTTGAAGGCCGTGCAGCCCTGATTTCCTACACAACCACCGCACTTCACAGTGGTTTCCTATGGTTGTACGGTAGATGAAGATAATAACGTTGATGCCAGACATCCAGGACATGAGCTTTTATGACTACACCGCCAGCGACAAGGAAGTGTCCAAGCCAACTCGGCAACGTTGTGAGTTATTTTTTGCTTTTCCATGTGCTTTATTCTTTTGTCTTTCATTACATTGAGGACAATGCAATGTTTAAGCATGGGGTGAGGTTTTATACTTGCTACGCTGTTGAGGAGAAAAAATGAAAAAAAATGAAAAGAGCCAAAAATTTGAAAAAAGGCTATCATTGAAATCCTGGGATAGGTCGAAAACCCGAAAGGGCGGCCTAGGTAATAAGCAGGTGGCTTAGACCGGCATTAGGCTGGGGTAATATGAGGTCAAGAGTGACGTGAGCTTATGTGAGCACATCTATTGGAAAATGAAATGAGTAGCTTGGTGAAAACCCGAAAGGACGCCTTGGCAAAATGAGCGAAAAAAGAAGAAGAGTGATTTTAGGATTTCTCACTATTCTTGGCGAGACGTCATAAGAAGAGGAGTCAAAGAAGGATTGTCGGGTAGGTCACTCTGGGAGACATAAGGAGCAATAGATGGGGGCTAGGATTAGAGGTTACTCACGCTATTGGATGTTCGGGTTTAGCTTGGGGGAAGTACTCTGCTTGCCCCTTAAGCTTGTTGAGTTGTGGATGTGTTGTGAATGAGATTGGTGCCAGGAGCTTGGCATGGGTTAGGTGACTCTTAGTTGGAGGATATGCTTCCTGAGACCTTGGATGCTGCTTTGGAGGAGT
Organism: Rheum nobile; assembly: GCA_027886185.1. Classification (NCBI taxonomy): domain Eukaryota; kingdom Viridiplantae; phylum Streptophyta; class Magnoliopsida; order Caryophyllales; family Polygonaceae; genus Rheum; species Rheum nobile. The sequence goes on from WOAB01000780.1 coordinate 1,722,572, forward strand.
AGGCTCTTTATTAGTTTACTCGAGGACGAGCAAAGGTCTAAGCATGGGGTGGTTTGATAAGCACTACTTTGTAGGGCTTAAGTAAGAGTCGTTAGAGGTTTTATTGGTGCCATTCGGGTAGATTTAGACACATTCATGTGTATGGCGTGTGGGGGCGAAATTTGGTAATTAATTAAAAGCCACGTGATTGATGGGCCGAATTGGATGAAATTAGGCCCGTGAAGAGGAAAAGGCCAAATTGAAGGCGTGGCCCACGTGAAGGAAGGAAGCCCACGTGAAGATCCCGCGTGAAGTGAATGCTGGAGTGAAAAGGAAGTTAGGCTCATGATGAAAGGCCCAAAAGTCGGCTCGGCCCAATTGAGGAAAGTGAGCGGAAAGTGAAGAAGTTGGAAAGCAAATTGGAGGTGATGTCATCCACGACATCAGCGCGCAAGGATGAATTGCTGGAATGTGCTGATGCTTTGTTGGGCCGAAACAAGCGTGAGATTGGGCCGAGATGAGGTGGGTCGTGTTGTTGCTCGAGCTGCTGAGCGAAGATGCTTTGCCGAGAATGCTTACGGGATTAATTTCCCTGTTTTAGTTTGTTTGATTATTATTATTTGATTATTTCTTTTTAGGTTAATTTAGATTTTATTTCCTTTAGTATTTTAGGGTAGAGAAAAGGCTTGTTTGTGAATCAATCTTCGTTTTTCTCTTGAACCCTAATTCCCTTTTCTACGCTATGAAAAACTAAGCCTCCCTGGCTTAGTCAGACGCTGAAGCTTTCGTTTCGATAAAGTTGTGAGATTCTCGTTCTTAATCTATTGCATGGTTTTTATCTTTCTCTTGCTTAAGTTGCTTATGATTGATATTGATAATCTCTATTTGGACGCATCTAGGGTTTATTGTTATTGATCTATTGCTAGATTTAGATTGTTACTGGTTGAGCATATCTATTTCAGAGTAGCAACTGCATCGTATTAGTAACTGGTTGTGCTAGTCTTATGCAGAAGAGAATTGATTTACATTCTAGGATAAAAGCTGGTTGTTTTATGCTAGAATTGTATCCAACTATATTCCGATCCGTAAGGCTGCTGTTAAACTGAATCTTGATAGTTTCAGGGTTATTTAATTATTTAGTGCTAATACTATCTGGTTGTGCTATTAGTTATATCTGAAAAGGAATTGGAATCACCATTGCATGAGTTTTTGAATGAGTATCTGGGATCAACTTGTCATACGAATAGTGGATGTTGTTTGACTAAGTGTTTTTCCCATTACTGATTTCATCATATTTCACTTTATTTACTTTTGCATGCTTAGATTACTTAAACTCACAAAACCCCCCTTTGGTTACTTTGGATTGACGCATAACTTGCATATTAAGATAGATCCGCCTCCCTGTGGATTCGACCTTTACTTACCTAGGACTACGGTTTAGGGTTTGTTTGGATATTTTGCATAGCAGTTTTTAGAACGACAAAAACCTGTTATCAGTATCTAAACGAGAAGTGTCATCAAGCGTCATCTACTTGTGGTGATGACAGAACCGTCAATCAACTTGTGGTGACAACGTAAAACTAGTATAGATGACACTTCGAAAGTGTCTCCAACTAATGTTGATGACATAATGAAATGAGAAGCGTCATTGAAACGAGAATTGTCATCAAAACAAAATTTGTCATCAAAAGGAAATTTGTCATCAAATCGAGAAGTGTCATGAACTAGTGGTGACGACAGAACCATCATCAACTAGTGATGACGATGGAAATTATCATCAACTAGTGGTGATGACGAAAACTAGTGTAGGCGACACTTCGAAAGTGTCACCAACTAGTGTTGATGACACTTCGAAACAAGAAGCGTCATCAAAACGAGAAGTGTTATTAAAACATGAAGTGTCATCAAATCGAGAAGTGTCATCAAAACAAGAAGTGTCATCAAAATGAGAAAGTGTCGTCAAATCGAAAAATGTCATCAAAACGAGAAGTATGAAAACATTTTATCCGGTGAAGTTTTGGAATTCTCACCAACTAGTTTTGGTGACAACTCGAATCTTCACCATGTAGTTTCGATGACAACTCGAATCTTCACCATGTAGTTTCGATGACAACTCGAATCGTCACCAACTAGTTTCAGCAACAACTCGAATTGTCACTAACTAGTTTCGGTGACAACTCGAATCGTCACCAAAATTATGTGACAAATCTGTCACAAAAAAAATTGTCACAAACAATCTTTCATAAAACATCTGTTATAAAAATTTTATCACCAAAAATCTGTCATAAAATATTTCTTACAAACAATCTGTCACCAACCGCGGTCAATGTCGGTCAAAGTGAAGAGGGAGGGGTACGGGAGTGAGGTACGCAATAAAAACAATTTAAAATAGAGTCACATAGCGGAAAATGAATAATTACCGAAATCATCCAAAAATCTACTTCCACATTTTTTTTAATGTTACAATAATTTTTCTCGTTACATAAATTTAAATCGTGTTAACAAACTTTATAACCAAAATGAGAAAAAATATCTATTGTTCAAGTGGCCTTTTTCTGAGTTGGAGTCTATCTATACTGCAATAGAGATGTGAATATGGAGTTTGGTGGGCCACGCTTATTGGATTGAATTTACAGGTGATGTGCAATCTTTGTGTCTGACCTATTATTATCATTATATAGAAATTTTGCTGTTATGTCGGTGGGGAGATCTGAGCATTATCTTAATTAATAACTAATATAGTGTCCGTGTCAAGTAGGAATTTTGAAATGTAAATATATTTAATATAACTATATTATTTATTAAGAAATGAAAACAAACATTTAAAAAATACACCTTTTAAAGATTACTTGAAATAATACAACATATAATAATATTAATAATCATTATGTTTATCGTTCATATTTTACATTTACACAATTGTATTAATTATGACATAGTTTTTATTCTTAACAAATCATTCTAGAATCAAGACGACATGTCCCTCTTTATATTATGTCTGGTATGTAAATAAAATAAAATAATTCAGTTATGACACACGTGTCACAACTAAATGATACACGACTTTAACAACTAATTCATACATGACTACAATGAATGTCAAATATGTGGCCTTAACCACTAATAACATATGACCTTATGACTATTCAATATGTGTTGACTTTCCGTCACAACTTTAGTGATCACCCGAATTGTGACACGATTAAATCTTTGAATGTATAAATATATAGAATAAAGGAGGAGTTTTAAAATTAGAAATATCGATTTGGTTGGCTGAATATTAGAAATTTTCAAATTTGAAGTGAAGTAGATTTAGGATTTATAAAAATTTGTTAATTCAAAATTAATTAGGTCAAAAGAATTAATATGTTGAAAATCTAATAGAGTAAACATAACATACAATAAAATTATGATTGAAATAAATAGAAATTGATGTACTTAAGCAATCCTATCAAATAACGGATTAAAGTTATAGGATCTACGTTTGATATATTATTGAGATTGACACATTTGTATTATATTTATTTAAACAATGAAGGGACTGTAGATTTTCAAATAAGTTATGAGTGATCAACTAATATATTGAACAAAAATTTTATTTAATAAAAAAGATTTGTCTTACATGCTAGTGAATTTGCTTAGCATTTTGTTTGAGAATTGGTAAAATATATAGGATGGTCATTATTTGGTAAATAAAATCATCTAATACAACATATATATTTGATGATAGAATCGTAGTTCATAACGACTTTGAATCTTTAAATTATGTATTTCGTTAGTGGGTTTATTTATAACATGATATTTCCGTCATCCTTAATCAAATCTACGGGGATATCATTTTATCATGTGGAATGAAAAATATTAATTTAATTGTTAAAAGTTGTAAGTTAATTTGTTAAGATTTGGTCAAATTCGAATAAAGTACTTTATAATTTAGTTAAAATTATATTTTTAGTCAGATTTGATACGGGATAGATTCTATGATTCAAGCAATATATTTAGCTAAATAAAGATTAACTATTAATATGATTAACATTAGTATAGGTGTTGTTAAAAAATCAAATTTGATTATGTATTTGACATGTAAATTTTTGACAAACATCGTTCAAACTTAAACAAATTAATAAAAAAATAATTGATAGACTAAAATCAAATTTGGTTCCTAATACAAAGGGAAAATTTATATCATAAGGGACACGTAATATTACAAAATGTATAGATTAATCTCATGATCTCAACTAGACCTGTCAATTGAGTCGGGCGGGTCGGGTTCGGGTCGAAAACGAGTTCGGGTCAATCGGGTCACGGGTCGGTCGGGTTTCAACTTTCGGGTTTGGCTCAGGTTTGATTGGGGTTCGGGTTGACCCAACGGGTCGATATTTCGTCATTTTTTCTTGAAAAAAAATAAATCTAGTATCACATTATTGACAAATTAAAGATGATATACCTGAAATAATACGTATATAATACGACTAAAAAAACTAAACAAGCTATTCCTTAACATGGTTATAAGTTATAACTTATGACTAGCTAGTGCATTTGAAGAGCCATATGGGACTGCGACAAAGATGTTGGTGAAGCGGAGGACCTATTGTCTCGAGATGAACTCATTTTAGGAGGAGCTTGTAAATTGAGACAATTTGCTCTCTGTTTTTGTTGCTTCCTATATAGTGTTTGTTGCATAGAATGAAATTTATGTCACAGAGAAGGACGAAGCTTTAGTGAAATAATGAAGATCAAAGTTCCATAATGCAGCCTTTCTCTTTCCACTATGTACGTAATCACTTCTTCTTAATTATAAGTAAATTTAAATTCTTCATGATTAATATGTATCCCAGTTTTTCCATTAACGTTAACGTACGTACAAAATGAAGTTCATTAATTAGTATAAAAGATATTAAGAGCAACCAAACTGCATTATCGATAACAAAGTTTTCCATTGATGTGCATCAATTTCTCCCTGAACTCAAAAAAATATAACAGTCAAGACGTAAACTATGAATGCCAATATTCGGCTCAATTTGTCATAGCTAATAGAGTATGTCAAAAGGTCTAACTTAGATGGAAATCAAACAAGAGTACAACACTCAAATCAAACAATAATGAAACAAAAGTACAACATTCAAATCATACAAAGGTTACAAACTACTTTCAAGCTTCATTCCTTCTCTTAATTATTGTCTTGATCTGCAAAAATTTGAAATTCCAGCCCTTCAAGTTCTTGATCCTCTGCATTATACAAGATTTGTATCAAACTTTGACAAACTTTCAATAGAAAAACGATGTTATATAGAAATTAACTTTACCGTCTTCTACTTCAAACCCAAATAACCAAGAGCGTGTAGTCATAAGAGCATCAGCATTGTCGGTATCAAGAGAAGATCTCCACCTCGTAATAATTCTACTCCCCATACTAAAAGCAGACTCAGATGCCACGGTCGTAATGGGAGTCGCTAAAATATCTCTTGCCATTTGAGCAACCAAAGGATATTTACCTGCATTATCCTTCCACCATACAAGCACACTGAAAATACCTTTGGGTCTTACTCTAGGTGCCTCTAAATATGCATCTAATTCAGAGCTATCACATAAGTTATCAAAATAGTCAAGTCCCTACAAAAGAATTAACATATATTCAAAAACATTTAATAAAAAAAGGAACAAAAATCAAACAATAATGAATACAATTAATTAGTAGCAAACCAAATACTCTCTAAACTAGATTACCTCTACTTCTTCTCCAAGATGTTCTTCAGCCTCACTCATGTTTCCTCCTACTTCGGGACCATCGTGCGTTTTGTACTCATCAAACAAGTTGCGAAATTGGGTTTTCACATGCTCAGTCTTTGATGTGAAAGTTTCAGCATCTAACTATTTGAAACAATGTTGAATAAGCTGAAATTTATATCGAGGATCCAACATGGCAGCAAAGGAAAGTAACAAACTATAGTTTTCCCAATACTTGTCAAACTTCACCTTCATCCTCAATGCCATTTCACTCAGGAACTTATCATCAAAAGAAGAATGTTTCAATAACAAAATCTTAATTCTCCAAATACTATGCAAATACATATTAGCTGTAGGATAATTCTTTCCGGAGATCAGAGTTGTGAGTTGATCAAAAGGCTTCAGCAGTTCACACATTTTTTCTACTCTAAGCCATTCTTCATCAGTTGGAAGAGTAGGAAAACCAGAATCAGCTCTTTCCATGCTCCTTAAAAAAGCATTACGATATATCAACGCTCTATCAAGCATTTTATAGGTAGAATTCCATCTTGTACAACAATCCAAACATATCTTCTCAGAACAATCAATCCCAGCATACAAAGCATTTTCCCGAAACTTCAAGATTCTACGCTCTGAACCAGTAACATACTTCACCATCAACCTAATCTTACACACCCCCGCATCAATTAATAGCAAACCATCTTGAACAACCAAGTTCAAGATATGAGCGCTACAACGTACATGGAAGTAATCACCATCACATAACAAAGAATTGTACAAAGAGAGACTGCGAGTTAACATAGCTTGCATATTGTCATTGCATCGGGCATTATCTAATGTGATGGAAAACACTTTTTCTTCAATTTCCCAACTCCTTAAGAGACCTAATATTCTATCATGTAACACTATTGCGGTGTGAGGTGGTCCTATATGACAAAAATCCAGAATGATGGCATGTAACTTCCATTTATCATCAATATAGTGTGCAGTCAAAGAAAGATAACCTTGACCCACAGAAGAAGTCCACATATCACTAGTAAGGCAAATTCTCCCGGAAACTGCATGCAAGAGATCTCTAATCCTTCCTTTCTCTCTTGTATGAATTTTCATAACATAATTCTTGGCTGTATTTCTACAAATGGATTTGAAATATGGATTTAATAACCTATGAAGACTCCTAGTTCCAGCATGCTCTACAAAGGTAAAAGGATATGCATGTCTGATAATGCATAATGCAACTGCTTCCTTATAGAAAGACATGTTAAAGCCACCCGCTGACTTTGCATCTTTGATGGACATCCCTTTACCACTTCTTATATTTGATTCACAAATTTTATTATGACGTATAAAATTGGAAGTACCAAACACCGAAGAAGCGAGAATTGGTCCTTCTTTACAGAACTTGCAAACAACCCTCGGTTCACCATCTTCAAATACATCTCCATCATTTACGTCATAATCTTGCCAAACTGGAGCAGTCCATTTCCTTTTCCAAACCTCTGAAGTGTCAGCTTGAGTTGGGGAGACATAATCGCCTACTATACTTGGCGTAGACGATAACACACAAGTAACTACAAAACAGAAATGAACATATTAAGTCATTATATTAGTGAATAAATAATACAACTCTTTGTATTAGGATAATGGATTCATGAATAGATAGTAAGTAGTTATCTAGATCCAGAGATGAGGATGATGCTACTACATAATAGACATCAAATAGCATAAGTTAGTAGAATTAATGAAATACTAAAAGGTAAAAACTTTTAGAATTATAATGAATAATGATGATTATAGAAGATGTAGTTACATGGAGTTGACGTAGAACTGGTTCCAAATCCATCCCCAAATGATGATGAAGATGATGATCCTAAAGCAGTAGAACTGGTTCCAAATCCAGATCGAAATGGCAATAAAGGTGCATTTGATTTTTTTGAGGGACGATATCTTTTAGCTGGTGGCATATTTAGTATTATACGGTTACCTATATAAACTGGAATTAGAAAGAACATATAAGCTAAATTAGAAAACAACAATTGTTTTATTGTTAACTAAATCCATCACATATAAATCCATAAATAAACTGGACAAGAAGCTTATATGTGCAGTTTATATTTAGCACAACATTTTTATATGCAGTTTATATGTGCAGTTTTGTGCAGAAGCACATATACCTTCACTAAATTCAGCCATGAAATCCATAAATAAACCATACACTTAATCACATGGAATTAGGTTGGACTTGAAAGTGAAATCTCATTCAACAATCACATGGAATTAGTAACATATTAGGATTTCCAAGTATGGTAATTGGTAAGCATCTACTAAGTTTAAAAAAGGGATGATAGACCACAAATATCCAGTATCCAAATCTGACTAGCGAGCTAACTGAGACAAATTCGGGGAAGAGGAAACGTACCCTAGAAAAAGGATATCAATTTTGGAAGAGTTAACTTTGGGATCTGCAAAAAACCTAATGAATGCCAACCTCATATAACCAATGAATGGTTTGTCAAGAAAATTTGAAATATCTATGTAAAAAATATGATGAAACAAAGGGAACAAGCTGTTAATGTACGACTCCACCAAGACACATTGATCTTACCGATGCTATAATACACTGAACTCCCCCCAAGGACGAGGGTGAAAAGGGGTAAAGTTCCCGGAGTGTTGACCGGCGATCATCTAGAACCGGGATTCAACATAAATCTTTGAGCAACTCGTAGAAAAAAAAAATTGGAATGAAATTTCTTACATAAAAAATAAACAAAATAAGTTGACATCTTGTGTCTTTCTAAAACCAAATCGACTAAGGAACCAATTTTTATACCATTCCTAAACCTGGATTAATTCATCTTGTTTCTACCCTCCGTCAACCGCTTCTAAAGGTCTCATTTGGATCTTTTGGAAGAAAGACTCTAACACAGTAACACTACACCGCTAAATAAATACAGTTTTCAATTTCATAAACTAAGCTCTGAGGGTCGAAGAGGAAGCAGGCGAGGGTCGAAGAAATAAATCGTGAAATAGAAATAAATCAAAGCAAGGATAAATACCTCAAGAAAATGATGGAGAATAGTCGAAGAGGAAGCAGGCGAGGGTCGAGCGCAGTGAAGGCGAGTGCAATGCGAAGGAGAGCGCAGTGAAGGCGGTCGTGGGAGACGGGAAGTGAAGGAGGGACAAAATAAGATATTAGGGTTTTTTTACTTTTTGCCCCAACCCGATGGGTCAACCCGGTCGGGTCCGACCCGACCCGAATTTATTCAGGTTGATCGGGTTCGGGTTTAAAATGGGTTCGGGTTAAGATTTTTCGGGTTTTGACCCACTATTTTTCGGGCGGGTCGGGTTTTCGGGTTGGGTCAATTTTTGATAGGTCTAATCTCAACTAATAAATCTATCAAAAGAATTAATTTTTATAATATCTTTTGGAACATAAGTTGCCTGAATTTTATTATTTTTTTAATTAATTTTTTTATATATAATTAAACCGAATCCACTATTATAATTTTTTTAAAAAGGTTACATCATGTGGCGGATTATGATTGGATGACTAATGACACGTAGACGAATTGAACGTGGTGATGACACATAGGATTTAGGCCTCTCCTTTAGTATATATATAGATAGATATATAGATTAGGTTCGCTTAGTTTTTTTTTTTGAGGAAATGTTGGTTGGCTTGAGTTCTGCTTTTCCGCTAAAAAAAAAGAGTTCTGCTTTGACGAGTTTGTGTGAAGAGTCTGAAGATTGTCGTACGTATATGAGAATTTTATGAGGATTTTTGTTGTTGGAAGTTCAGTGATGTTTAAGTTTTTAATCTTATTAATTTGGATTGTTTCGACATTAAAATTAAGTTTATTTTATTCTTTTTTTATTAAATAATTTATATATTGATGTCTAGTTTAAATCTCATGAATATTTCTTAAATTATGTTTGACTAAATTCCTAGTTTTAAGATTATGGTGATCCCTATAATGTGTATGTAAAAAATATTTTTCTTTTTATTTGAATTAAAATAATATTTGATTCATTTCTAGATGTTTTATGTTCATAATAACTTACGCGAATAAAATCTTATTGGGAATTATGAAAAGTGATAATGCTAATAGATACTCGGATAGAATCTACTGCATAATAACTAAAGCAGAATCTCGTCTGCACAGACACGCACCCCCAGAATGCACTCGGAAATTACGTTGATACGTGTCATAATGGTATTGCTTTGGACACGTGTCAAGCTACTGTTTTTTGGTTATTTTGTCAAAAAAATAAAATAAAAAACAAACAAAGATTTCAACCTATTTTTGTCGGATTTGCCAGCAGGCTGGACTTTTTTGTATACTCTAAATATTTCTAAAAATTAACCAATTAATATTTTGCACCATAATTAGTGTATAGAATAAAATCTCTAATTATGAATAATTGGCAAAGAAATATTGGACAAACTCACGGACAAAACATGCAAAACTTGCAAGACTAAACCTGCATATATATGACAAAACAATGCACAAAACTTGCATATATATGACAAAACATGAAGCACACACAAATCACCCTAAAAAACTGACGGTTTAGGATTAATATATGACAATACATTGCACAAAACTTGTAAAACCTGCATATATATGACAACACATTGCACAAAAACTGAACCTACGCAATATTAAAACTTGCAAGACTAAACCTGAAGTACATAAAAAAATTACACAGCCCGTATCGCTCAGAACACACATTTTGCGAATGTTGCCTCAAAACACATATTCTGCAGATCTGAACCTGTCCATAAACAACATGCGTATTTTTTTTTTAAAATTCTGATTGCAAGATCTGCACAATAAAGCCAAAAATATTATAGCATCATCACAGTCGTGCATACTATGTTTAAAAAGATTACAATTGGAAGATATGCTATAGAAAATCTATGTGTTCCAAATTAAAAAAAAAGATTAAAAAAAATTTATAGTGAAACTTGTCTTACAAGACTGTATAACTCATTCACACATGCGGCTATAAAACTATAGCCTCTCAGTTATTTTTAGTACAAACTACAACATCTCAGTTAGTCATTTAGCAGGTAATAACATCCAGAAATTATATATGCTGATCTTGAACCTACATGCTGATATATACGTTGATATTGATTTGTTTCGTTCTTTCAGTTATTTTCAGTACAAACAACTACAGCCTCTCAGTTACTCATTTACCAGTAACATCCAGAAAGGCTCCAAATTATTTTCAATATATATATGCTGATATTGATTTGTTTCGTCCTTTCTGCACAAAATTTACGTTGTTTCAATATATTGCTACAATTTCTTTCTGCACAAAGAATTTAGTGTCGAAAATTGTATTCCAACATATCTAAGCTCTAGGAGAAAGGTACCTTTATATATACTATTGTTCTGAATAATTTTGTTTAAAAAATATAGATATTTTCTATAATATATGATTATAGCATTTCGAATGTATATCAAACACAAACCCTAAATATACGTATCCAAGCTATTACAGTGAGCTAAGATTGATTTAAGACATTTCAAATTCTATATCAAACTTGCATTTGGTCAAAAAACATATATCATACTTAAACAAAAAAAGAATCAAACAAATGAACAGATTTACACCAAACATGAAGTAATTTTCTAAAATAACCTATGTATAATCAATGAAACAGAAGACGGAGAATAAAAGACATAGAGAAAGATTTTATATGAGTATAGATTTAGTTTATGACGGTAGGGAGATACCTGCATAACTTCCTCCTTGAAACCGTACGTTTGGTGGTGGAAAGTGCTTTTGGTTGAACCCACGAAGACAAAGAAGTTAAAAACAATCAGATTTGTAAACTCATACACATAGAGATAAAGAGAGAGATAGAGATGGAGATATATACATATAGAGAGAGAGAGATAGAGACAAAGAGACATAGAAAGATACTTCTTACATTTATGGCTTTGGAGCTCGCCATAACATCCGCCATGGATCTGAAACCCCGCTGTGGCTTTGCATGTTATTAAAGAAGGGAAAAAATGATTAGTAGCAGATATGTAAATAATAGAATAAATACTTATTATAGACAGAACACTCACCTACATCGTTTGCACTTTGTATTGTTAATCTTGGATCTAGATATCCTCATCACCGGCGTTGTTGTGGTTCAAATGTTAAACAAGAGAAAGACAAAGACAAGGTCAGTTTGCAAGAGAATGTAGGTGGTGGTATATAGATCTACTAAAAATAAAGGTATGAAGAAGGCAAACACAATGTTTAAAAGACATGCATGTCATCTTCCAAGTTTTTGTTTTGGATCAGGATCTGTAAATGTGAAAGATATATATATATATATATATATAGGCATGCTCAGATAAAACGACTCTTATGGTGAAACGAGTGTACAATTATGGAGCGTCGGATTGAGAGTATTGGATGGTTGGATTTGGAGAGTATAATAAGGGTGTATGGGGCGGTTTTCATGGGATAGAATATCCCTACTGATTTTCTAAATTTCTTAAAATTAAAAACCTTTAAAATAGGCAGTTAGAAGGAGATTGGAGAGAGAAAACGTATATCCTCCAAAATAGGCAGTTATTCACCAGCATCTTCCACGCAGAGCTTCGATCCAGAAATTTCTAAACCGTTATGCATATCGACACGAAAAAGATGAATATTGTTATATATAATTTTCATATATGTTAATCTTGTTCAAGTTCTATAGTATATAATGCATCGACTGAATTGAAATACAATGTGTGAATATCAAAGCACATTATCTGAATATCGTTCAAGTATTATTGAATAACTGTTATTCGTGATCATGGTCAATCGTATATATACTGATATTCAAAAACATTGAACAGATATGCACATTGTGGTAATTGATATTCCAATTTAAAACATACAAGTATATTCTGCATATCACTGTACAAGGAGAAGGAGATTGGAGAGAGAAAAATTGCATATCATACAAGTATATTCTGTATATCACTGTACAAAAATTTCATATCCCATCCACACAAATGAATATCATATTCACAGCCAAAGAAATAATCCATAATTACAAATTGCATATCATACAAGTATATTCTGCATATCACTGTACAAAAAATGCATTTCCCATCCACATAATTGCATGGCCTCGATCGATGCCTTTGAACCGCGCCCGCGACTTGTTTTTTCCTGGCACTCAGTGAGATCTTCCTTGGCCGTGCCTGCGGCTTCCTTTCCGCGCCCGCGGCTTATTCTGCATATCAATGTATAGAAAAAGCATATCCCATCCACACAAAAGAATATCACATTCACGGCCAATGAAATAATCTATCATAAAAAAATGCAAATAATACAAGTATATTCTGCATATCAATGTATGGGAAATGCATATCACATACACACAAATGAATATCACAATCACGGCCAGTGAAATAATCTATAATAACAAATTGCATATCATACAAGTATTATTTGCATATCAATGCATGGAAAATGCATATCCCTTTCATACTGAAATCCCCGAAAGCATCGAAACCGAAATCCCATGAAACTTTCTCATTGCCGCTTTCTTCGCAGCCGGCGCTTTCTCATCACCAAAGAATAAACTTTAACAGTAAAAAAAGAAACCATTTCCAGGCTTCCACTCCTCCACTTATCACATGAATCAGACATCGATGAATTAGAACAGGATGAGGACATTACAGAGCCGGAATTCTAAAAATTGGCATGTTTTACCATATGTGACCTAACCAGGAAGATGGTGGTTGAGGTGGGTGGAGTCGGACCAGAGGATGGGGGTCGACGGTATTGGTCGCCGCTGGTCTGGGCTCAGGAAGAGGAAGAGCAGTGGTGTGGAGAGTTCAGCAGGATGGCGCGCGGGGCATTGGTTGGGCGCGGTGGCTCACGGCGGGATGAGGAGGATCTGGGCACGAGGGTCGTGCATGGCGAGGCCGGGCTGGTGGCTCGCGAGCGGGTCTGGTGGACAGGGTCGAGGTCGATCCGGGGCTGGTGCGGCTTAGTTGGTGGTTCGAGCGGAGGTTCAGCGGTGGCGTGGTTGGATGCGGTGGTGGGAAGAGCCGGTGGATCAGGTGAGAGGGAGAGATGGCGAGATGGGTTCGATGTTGGCGTGCTGCACGGAGGAGGCTTGGATGGTGAGGGATGGTGAGATGGTGAAATGAAATCGGGAGAGGTGGAGGTCGAGATGAGGGAGAAAGGTAATCGGGGTACCGGGCGACGGTGATTACAGGAAAAGAAACAGAGGAAGGAAAAAAAGAAAAGGGAAATATCAGAAATATCAATCCAACCACAGAAATCACCCATTCAAACAACACATCGAACTAAAATCCAGAATCCGTACCTAAATCAAACGAATCGATGCTCTTAGAAATCGATGAAAATCCCAGGCGGCGCTTTCTCATCACCGCTGCTTAGAAATAAATGGAGGTGGAAGAATTTTCGAGAGAGAGAGTATTGAGGGAGACGATGAACGGTTTTTGGAAGGAGAAAGGGAGAGACGATTTAAAGGAAAAGTGAATCGGTGGATTGGAGAGAGAGAGTAAATTGGGGAAAACAAATCCCATAAAATTAGGTAATCTAGTGTGTGTCTTCTATTTAAATTATTGTGTACCTTCTTCCATTAAATCTTGTCCGTCAATCTCATCAACATCCAACGCACTAGAATCATTCACCCGTTTCACTATAGAGCTTGTTTTACTAGAGCATAGATCTATATATATATATATATATATATATATATATATATATAGAGAGAGAGAGAGAGAGAGAGAGAGAGAGAGAGAGAGAGAGAGAGAGAGAGAGAGAGAGAGAGAGAGAGAGAAAGAGAATGGGTTGAAGCTAGACGGTTTCACATAGACAGATAAATATAATGACTTTTATAGAGGACATCGGTAAATGTGAAAGATAAATAATTTATTATTTTGTGAATATCAATGCGAACCCTCTAGACAGATTCAGAAATATCTTAAATTTTGAATTTCGTGGGCCTAAATATATCAGTTGGGCCTGTTCCATGTAAAAAGAAATATATTAGGTAATTTTATATTTATTACTATTAACAGATTAAATTTGAGTCGACTCATTAATATAGTTAAACATGTAATGGGCCAATAAGGCCATTTATAAATGTTAGTCATGGTAATGTTGTATCAGATTTTATATACACATGATGGGTCGGACTTACTATTTTTTTCGCTATAATTGGGCCTAAAAGCCTAATAATTTTATTGGGTTCATTAACAGGTTGATTGATATATATACACGTTTAATTTAATGGGCCAGTAAGTCCGTTAAATGTTTAATCCACAAATGTTAACAATCAATAAAAGTTAATAGATATCAACCTTTTTCATTTTTCTAGATTGTAACATATACAAAATGGGCCAATAAGCCCATTTAATTTTTAAGCCCGTTCAAGGAAGTTTTTGATAATTTGTAGCAATTTTGAACATCGTGCTAGATTTTTTGCTTAGCGTTTCATTTTCATGTATTAAATGAATATTTTTATTATGTTGGATGGTTTTATTAGTATTTATGTAAGGGGTGTAGCTATCCCTGTTTGAAAGACTATTTAGTCAATTTTTATTATTAATAAAGTTATGAAGAGTTCCGCCTCTCTTAATATAATGTAATTTTTTGTATATCTTGAATATTTTCAATCGATTAGTCATTTTTTATTTAAAGAACTAATCGAATATATATTGAACAACTGACTCATCGATAATTAAAATATACTATTTTTACAAATATAAGAAAAAATAAACAAATCCCGTGCAAGGCACGATATTACACTAGTTTAACAGTAAGAGGTAATAACCCCGGTTGGAATCCTAAGTTTGATCTTAGTGGCCTTATTGTGAGTTGGAGTCTATCTATACCGCAATAGAGATGTGAATATGGAGTTTGGTGGGCCACGCTTATTGTATTGAAATTACTGGTAATGTGCATTTTTGTTTTTTGATACAAGGCAAACATTAGGGCCCACCTAACAAGGTGGCTGCCCTAAATCATCCGAATGGATGATCTTTACAAACAACGAACCGAAATTATCAAAGGTAGAGTTCAAGCAATCGAACTCATTCTAGTTTCCCGAATACAGGCCGTATTAAAGGAAGAATGCAGTGGAGAGAGAATGCGCTGATAAGCAGCCAAGGCTTAAGCAGGAACGGGGTGAGTAGACTGGAAGTCGGCCGCTCGATTGGCCTCACGGAAGCAGTGATGTACCTGGAAAGAGACAAAAGAAGAAAGTAAAGCAGTTATATCATTGAGAATGCTGGGAATTTCCCAGGGAACTTTCCAAGTGGACCTGATAGAATTAATGACCACAAGATTGTCGCCTTCAATAACCAAATGTCGAATGTGATGTTGTACTGCCCATTGAATACCAAAAAGTACCGCGAGAGCTTCTGATTTAAGAACAGTTGTAGAGGCGTTTGATGCGCGGTCGAAGTGCACTATATCACCGTGATCGTCACGCAAAATGTAGCCCAGATGTGATCAGTCATCCTGTTTTTTGGACCCATCAAAATTTAATTTTATCCAGTTAGTCTGGAGAGAACTTTTGTGGAAGTTGACGGACAAACTAGAAGTACTACTGAATTGACGGAGGAGTTCTTGAATATAGAGCATATTTGTTTGTGTAGCATTTGCAGATATGAGAGTGTCATCAGCAAAGCTAAGGGAGTGAATGCAAGTTCCATTACGAGTTAGTTTGATGCCGACTTTGTGGTTATGGTCTCTTGATTGAAGGTCAAGTGTTCGAGTAAGGAACTCCATGGCAATGATAAAGATGAAAGGAGCAATAGGGTCACCCTGACGTAATCTGCAAGAAGGATGGAATAGAGGACTAGGTTCATTATTAACAAGGACATAGAATGTAGTAGATTGGATACAAGTCATTAGCAGTTTAACCCAATCTGAAGAGAATCCAAATTTGAGGAGAATAGTCTCGATAAAATTCCAGTTTAGTTTATCGTATGCCTTTTCCATGTCTAATTTCAAAGCCATCCAACCTTTCTTACCTTTAGTTTTTATATGAAAAGAGTGGAAGATTTCATGACTGAGTAGAATATTTTCTTGAATAGAACGCCCTTCTATAAAGGCCCCTTGAGAAGGACTAATGATTTTAGAGAGGATAGTTTTAAGTCTGTTTGTCATTATTTTAGTGATAATTTTGTATGCTGTGTTACATAAGCTAATTGGCCGGTAGTGATTGATAGTGAGAGGATTGTCATTTTTAGGAATGAGAGCGATGAAGGAGTGTGTGCATTCTCGAAGAAGCTGTCTAGAATGGAAAAACGCTTGAATGGCATTAGTTAGGTTTTTTCCAACAAAAGGCCAGTAACTTTGATAAAATTCTGCTGGGAAGTCGTCTGGTCCAGGAGTCTTATTTAGTGGTGACTGGAAAACAATTTGTTTAATTTCTGTGTAAGTTAGAGGAGTCAATAACCCTAGGTTGTCCTCAGCAGTGATTAGGGAAGGAATAATGTGTAAGGTAGACGGACTTATTTGATGCGAAGGTAATGTCTGGAAGCTAGATTGAAGTTCTTGTGTAATCTTTTGCTGGATGAGATAATGATCTTGGAAAATGCATCCATCTTGAGATTGGAAAGATGAAATTCGTTGTTTATAGGTTCGTATTTTAGCCATTGACTGAAAGTATTTTGTGTTCTTATCTGTGTTAATGAGATGAATAGTTTTGACTCTTTGTTTCCAGAATAAATGTTGAAATTCAAGTAGTCTATTGTATTTTAAAAGATGTCTTTTGTAAAGGGCAAATATGTGCTGATTATCTGGTCTTTGCATAACCTGGTGTTGAATATCAGATAATTTCTATTTTGTACTCTTGAGTTGTTCAAAATTGTTGCGGTTCTTACATTTTGACCATGTTTTGGAGTAGCGTTTGAGTAATTTTTGTTTCATATAGAGTTTCAACATGAACGAGCCTACGTGCTTATATTTCCAAACACGATTGACAAGAGTCTTGTATGTTGGATCTGACGTCCAAGCTATTTCAAAATAGAAAGGAAACTTTCTGAAAGGTTTGAGGTGACCTAAAGAAGTAGTAATAAGGCAATGGTCAGATGCAGTGAATGGGTGATGTTGAACTAATATGAATGAAAATTTAGTTGTGAATATAGGATGTAAGAAGACACGGTCCAGACGTTCATAGATTGTATTAGATGTTGAGCTAGATTTTCTCCAAGTGAAGGGAAACCATGTGTAGGTAGTGTCCAGAAGCCCAAAATCAGCTATAAATCATTTAATCTGCATAATCTGTAGTTTGAGGGTATTAATCCACCAAGCTTATCAGTAGGAATAAGGATATCATTTAAATCACCCATTAACATAACAGGAAGGTTAAAGGAGGATATGAAGTTACCAATCTGTTCCCAATATTCAGTTTTCAATCCCTCACGACTAGGCGCGTAGAGGAAGAATAAAAGGAAAGTGAGATCATTATGACAAACTTGTAATACTATGATGTTGGAATCATTGAACAGTAACTGAACAGATTGTAAGATTGGTGAGTTGGTGAGAAGGAGCCAAAGGCCACCTTTAGTTCCTGAGGCAGGAGATGTCACAACAGATTTAAATCCTAATTTTTCAAAGAAAGTTTGGCTTGACAAATTATTAGTTTTTGTTTCAGCTAAACATAACATGTCAAGATGATTATTACTTTTCATAAAGGCAATCTCTGTCCAGAAATGGGGTCGACGAACCCCTCGACAATTCCAGAATCCGATATTCATGTTATATTGTTTGAGATTAAAGTGGCAAAGGTATAGTTTCGAATATGATGAGTTAATTGATAATATTTTAATTTCATGGAATGGAAATACGATTTTGACAAGGATAGGAAACAATGTCGTTGTAATTTAAATCGTGTTGTAGAGTATTGATTGTAATGATAAATGAGAACATGGTTAGGAAGCGTACTGTGGATGGTGACATAAGAATTTGAACATGTATGATGTATCCAAAGTTCATGAATAAGATTCGTTTCATAAGGAGTCATACAAATGTCATGTGTCACAATGTAAAGATGAGTGCAGAACCATCAAATGGGCCGAAGCCCAAAGTGGAATTGCCAAGCAAGGAAGAAGAAAACAAAGAAAGAGACAGGGAAGAAGAAAACAATGAAAGCAGTCAAGAAAATCAGACTAGGAAACCAGTAAAACCAAAAACAAAGAAGAAGAACAAAAAGTAACTCAACAGAAAAGACAGAAACAACGAATAGAATGCAAAGTTGAGCAAAAGGTTCAAAGAGAAAGACTCTGAAACAGAGCCAAATTAGAATACGAAAAAAAGGAACCTGAAATTAAGAAGGAAACAGCATAAAAAGGTGTCATAGAAAACAAAAAGCATGAGCAAAAACTTGAAGTAGAGCAGTAGAGAATGCAAGCCAAAAAATGAGATATAACCTTGCAACCTGGGCATCATATAGTGCTTCAAAAGGACAGTCACATCACCGAAGAGGTTGGACTGAACGGTTACAAGAGCAGTACATAGAAAGATAACGCAAATAGATACAAGTTGGAGCTCATAGATAGCCCAATTAAACTTACAGAGGAAAGTAGAACATTCATAAGATATGCCAAAAAGGATTAGATAGAGAATTACAAAATTATCCCCGGCCACATATATAAAGTTGCATATAGTAGTGAACCTGCACATAGTAGTAGGAAGCAACAGTGGAAAAGAAAAGTAGTAGGTAGCAAAAGTGGACACATCCGTAGTAACCGAAGTGCTCATAGGCGAAATAGATGCATGATTCATTATAGAAAGTAGTGGACTGATTGAACAGAGAACATTCATACTGAAACTATATTCTTACCCTTGGCACGACTCTTCCTCTTCCTGGTCTGTGGAGGAGTAGTGTTAACAGGCGAAGGAGTAGTTTTGAAGGTCATGTCAGCAGGTACCTCATATTGAGCAGCTGGAGGAGAGGCCGCACCCGAGTTGGAGCTTCCCTCCCTAGAACGGATGTCAATTCCACCAAGCTTTCTGTTGATCGTGTTGTGGGATCTAGCAGAATGGTAGCTAGGGTGATTCAGGGGTGAAAGGGATGTTGAAGCCATGATGGAGAGCTGGAGGGAAGGCCGGGTAGATTGGCGACATTATGGAGGGAAAAGAAGGTGGCAGTGTAGGTGAGAAAGTTTGAAGGGATTGATGCATGTGAAAGTTTGCTAAGGCTTACAGAAGCTGATCACGAAGAGCATTTGGAGCAGCTTGGGTCGCAAAAGAGCTTAAGAACCGGGAATTACTGAGGATAGCCATAAGGTCAGGAGAGGTGACTGAGGTGGAGGAAGAAAGAGCAGCAATGGACGGATTGATGTTCGAATAAGAAGGTTGAGGATGAAGAATACCCTTACCTTTGTCAGTGGCAGGAGTGGAATGAAAGGAAGGAGAGGTCCGAGTGATAAAGTTAGGCCTAGTAGAGGAAACATGGGGAGTGGGAGCAGTAGAGTAAAGATTACCTAGAAGACGCATTCGGGTAAGGTTGGCCATCTCCTCCTCCTCAAGGGTACCAATAAAGTTGATTTGCATGGGTTGAAATTGAATATTGTTCAGAGGGCACTCATCAAAAACATGATATGGATCAACACAACACCCACAACCAGGGGAGAACCCTTCATACCACACCGTCATTGTGATAACAGAGCCATCAGTGTGAAGAATGCACAAAAACCTCTTGAAATCATACGCGAGCATGTTGACACATACACGAGCAAATTTCATCTTATTTTTCAAGTTGGATGCATCATCAAGCCGAATAAAGCTGCCAATATTATTGTCTCTCAAAATGTAATCGAGAGCTTGCCCATTGTAGAGATAGTAAGGGAGTAAGGGAATTCTGACCCAAGTATCAATACGGAGCACATGTTGATTCAGGGATTGAAAATTTGGAGTGTAAGGGATCATTACCACCAGCTTCCCCTGAACATGGTATGGCCGGTTGTGCCAAACCCAGTCACATGCCTCCCTGTTGGCAAAGATGAAGAGGAGCCATAAATTTCCGACCTCACGAACCTCAATGTCACCTCTAATACCCTTCCAGGAATCCTTCAGATGGCCAGTAATGGTAGATGGAGCAATAAAGGAAGTGGTGTTGGCCATGCGAAGAAGTAGAGAAAAGTGAGTAAGATGGGCAATCTCATTCTGAACCGCATGTAGTTGTAGTGGATTAGGCAAAGGAATTTGAGGCTCAGGGAGTTGCTCTGAGAGAGCAATGTAAGTGGAGTACATAATTTGCTCTTCAGTAAGAGGAGGGAGTGTTTGAGGCAGAGATTGGAGCTGGAGAAGGTCAATAGCTTCATTTGAAAAGCCAGCAGTAAAAGAGGCACAAACTGGTTCAAGTTGTTCATTGGAGGCAGCATTAGATAAAAGCATAAGAGGGGAGGAATGGTGCTCCATGAAAGCATCCATTCCGATGTGCAATCGTTTTGTATGCAGATCTTAGCATTATATTATTTTGAGTTTTTCTTTTCCTTAAATAAAAAAAAAGTTTTGCTTTTCCGCTCAAAAAGAAAAAGAAAAAGAGTTTTGCTTTGAGGAATTTGTGTGAAGAGTGATGACTGTCGTCCGTACGTATATGAGAATTTTATGAGGGATTTTTGTGTCTTTTTTTTTTTTGTATACAAGGCAAACATTAGGGCCCATCTAAGGTAGAGTTCAAGCAATTGAACTCATATCTAGTTTCCCGAATACAGGTTGTATTAAAGTAAGAATGCAGTAGAGAGAGAATACGCTGATAAGCAGCCAAGGCTTGAGCAGGAACATGGTGAGTGGCCAGGAAGTCGGCCGCTCGAATGGCCTCACGGAAGCAGTGATGTACCTGGAAAGAGACAAAAGAAAAAAGTAAAGCAGTTATATCATTGAGAATGCTGTGAATTTCCCAGGGAACTTTCCAAGTGAACCTGATAGAATTAATGACCACAAGATTTCGCCTTCAATAACCAAATGTCGAATGTGATGTTGTACTTCCCATTGAATACCAAAAAGTACCGCGAGAGCTTCTGATTTAAGAACAATTGTAGAGGTGATTGATGCGCGGTCGAAGTGCACTATTTCACCGTGATCATCACGCAAAATGTAGCCCATATGTGATTAGTCATCCTGTTTTTTGGACCCATCAAAATTTAATTTTATCCAGTTAGTATTCGGTTTCTTCCAAGATCTGTTTGTCGGACATAGACGGTTACGCTTCATAGGTACTTGGGTAGATTCTTGGTCTGTAATTGTCCAATCTTGGAGATGGGAAAAGGTTTGTTGTGCTGGACACATGGTCAATGCGAAAGAGTCTTGTCTGAAGAGAAGATTGTTTCGATAATTCCAAATTGACCACCAAAGAAAAAGCAATGGAGTAATTGTCGCGTTGGAATGTCTTAAGAAATCAAAATTGAAGAGGAAGTCTGATGTGAATTGAAGTGAAAAGGATTTGTGCAATTTGTTTTCCAAGATGGAGATCATGTGTTGAGTGAATGGGCAAGTGAAGAAGAAATGATTCAAGTCTTCGTCGTTTGTTTTGCAGAGGCTATAGGAAGCAGGAACTCTGGAGAAGAAACGATTTAATCGTTCTGTAGTTGGTAAACCATCTACCAGAGCTTTCCAAAGGAAGTTCTTAATTTTTGGTGGAATTCGGAGCTTCCAAATCTAGGAGAAAGGACCTGAACTCGGAGTAGGTGTTTGAGAATGGATCATAGAGAGACTTGATTTAACAGTGAAGTTTCCGTCTGTAGACATTTTCCAAATGATCCGATCTTCAAAGGGAGAGACAAGGATATGAATCTGAACAATTTTATCTATCATAGTACATGGCAGATATTGTCGGAGGAGTGGAACATTCCAATGATTACAACTTGTGATAAAGGTTGAAACAATGATGTCAATGGGTATAGATTGTCTAAAATAGGAGCAAAGATTACCTTCTGGGAGCCAATTGTCAGTCCAAAACTTAATATGTTGACCATTTCCTAGTTCCCAGCAAAGACCACTGTGAAACTCATCGCGTAAATAAAGGAGCCTAGAAAATTGCCAGGACTGCCTAGGTTTTGACTGATAAGAGAAAAGGTCGTGTGTGCGAAGGTATTTTTCAGTAATGATTTGTCGCCATAAGGTATCATGTTTTGTTAATAATGTCCATAATAATTTCATTTGAAGTGCTTTGTTCATATCTGATGCTTTATAAAGACCAAGACCACGGACAGATTTAGGTCTACAGATACTATCCCAACTAATTAGTGGTCGGTAGTTTGGATGAGGTTTATTCCAAAAGAAGTTTTTTTTTTAATTTTGTCAATGTCATTGCAAACAGATTGTGGAAGTAAAAAACTTTGCATTAGGTAATTCACTTTGGATGACAAGTTCGATTGAATGAGAATAACTCGTCCAGCCTGAGACAGAGTATTGGCTTTCCATCTTGACAGTTTTTTTTTTTTACTGTTCAGTACGTAGGTAAAAATTTCCTTCTTAACTCGACCTCTGTCAATAAGAATGCCAAGATATTTTCCCATTGAATTAGTGATCTGAATATTGAGGATTGCGGCAAGTGAATGTTGTTGTGTGGAAGAGATGTTTGAAGAAGTCTGGAGAGAACTTTTGTGGAAGTTGACAGACAAACCAGAGGTACTACTGAATTGACGGAGGAGTTCTTGAATATAGAGCATATTTGTTTGTGTAGCATTTGCAAATATGAGAGTGTCATCAGCGAAGCTAAGTGAGTGAATACAGGTTCCATTACGAGTTAGTTTGATGTCGACTTTGTGGTTATGGTCTCTTGATTGAAGGTAAAGTGTTCGAGTAAGGAACTCCATGGCAATGATAAAGATGAAAGGAGCAATAGGGTCACCCTGACGTAATCCGCAAGAAGGATGGAATAGACGACCAGGTTCATTATTAACAAGGACAAAGAATGTAGTAGATTGGATACAAGTCATTAGCAGTTTAACCCAATCTGAAGAGAATCCAAATTTGAGGAGAATAGTCTCGATAAAATTCCAGTTTAGTTTATCGTATGCCTTTTCCATGTCTAATTTCAAAGCCATCCAACTTTTCTTACCTTTAGTTTTTATATGAAAAGAGTGGAAGATTTCATGACTCAGTAGAATATTTTCTTGAATAGAACGCCCTTCCATAAAGGCCCCTTGACAAGGACTAATGATTTTAGGGAGGATAGTTTTAAGGAATTTTTGTGTCTTGAAGTTTAGTGATGTATAAGTTTTTAGTCTTGTTAATTTGAATTATTTTGATATTAACATTAGGTACTTTTATTTACTTTTATATTAATAATTTATATATATTGATGTCTAGTTTAAATCTCATGAATATTTTTTAAATCATATTTGACTAAATTTTTAGTTCTAAGGTTGTGGTAATCCCTACAATGTGTATGTAAAAAGAATTATTTCTTTTTCTGAATTGAAAAAATATTTGATACATTTCTAGATTTTTTATGCCCATAGTAGCCTATGCGAATTGGATCTTGTTGGGGATTGAGATCGGGAAGTGATAATGTTAATAGGTAGTCAGATAGAATTTGAGACTGAGAGGTAATAACATATATTGGAACCCTAGGTTTCGATTTGATTTAGCAAATCACGAGAGTGAATGTTAGTTCGATTTGATCTTAGATTCTAGGTGCTTAAAGAGTTTAGATTTTAATTAGGAAGCCGCGAGAGTGAATGTTATTTTGGGTCTAGGCACATTTATTATCATTCGAGAGGAATTAATTATCCTAGATAGTTACCTTTAAATAATTCGGAGTTAATTCAGAGTGTAATTTTATTTACTGAAACATTGTTGCGATAATCTGATGATCATTAACCTTGGATATATTTATCCCATAGATTTCTATCTCTTTTCTTTATTATTTTTTGTTATCTTAGTTATAGATTTCTCCTATCTTTATATCTTTACGATCTAGTTCATTGGTAGAGTTTCAATTGATTTTACATTGGTCTATGTAGGGTCGACACTTGAAAACTACAAGTGACCCGATACACTTATAGGTAGGATTTAGCCACAACAAGTTTTTGGCACCATTGTCGAGGACCAATTTGTTAATTTTAGTTGTCACCGCCTCCATTGGTGAGTCTAGGTAATTATTTTTGCTTTGATTTTTTGTTTTAGGCTATTAAAAAAGAGTCGAATAAATGGATTCAGGTATGTATGAGGTAAACTCTCCCCCCTTTCTTTCTTCTAGGCTTAATACAAGTAATCAGAGGTATGATCTTGTAAATTCTAATATGGCTTTCTTTAATCCAAAAACTACTAACCTCTTTTATGAGTCTTGTGGATTTGCAAATCATGATTTTGCATGTTGTCATATAGCTTTGAGGAATACGAATGTGCCAAGTTTAAATTTCAATCCTATTTGGATGACACCACCACCATTACCGCTCCAGTCAAAGCCTCTTGAAAATCTTTTATGGGGTGAATGATAGCTCTCTTAAAAATCTTCTTATTGTAATTTACGGGCTACAAAAAGTGTCAAGTCTTGCAAGCATGATGTACTCTTTAATGACTTCCTTTAGCTACACTAGCCACACACAATAAGAACCTGTAAGATTAAATTGCTCAGTTGGCTAGTCCAGAGTTGCCTACGGAGCCACCAAAAGTGCATTGTAGCACTCTTCACTAATTGCTGACAATGAGTGGGATGATTGTTGAATTCCTTGGGTTTGATGGTAACAAACATCCAACTAATATGGTTGCTAAGTGTTTCAGGATCAAACAAGATTGTCACAGGGAACAAACGACAATGCGGTTACAAGGAGGGAACACTTAGTCCATCAGACGATTTGTTACCTCCGAAGGAACAACATTGCTTTCACAATGACGACTCCAATTACCAAAAAGGAAACTTGTGAAACAAGAAGATCTCATCATAAAGATATTGCAATTGGAATCAGAAGGCTTGAAAGATTGCGCTATTGGAAAGATTTGGAGAGAGAAGGTTTTTATCCGTTAGGAGTTATTCAAGGACAGTTTCTCTAGATGTCTCTTTTGGTTAAGATATTATCTTATTGGGTCAAAGAATATCTTTTTGATTATGGAAAGTAGGTAGAAGATATTATTTGATACACGGATTTTGGGTATGTATTTATTGGAGTGATTAGATAATTTCCGAGTTACGAATTTGGAGCATTTCATACGAGAGAAAAGAAGTGAAGGTGTTTACGAGTCCTTCAGGTTGAGTTCATGTTCATTGTTGTAGGAGAGATTCAAGACTAGGTGGGAAGTCTAGGATTTGAAATCCGAGCTACAAGTGTAACCGAACAAGAAAGTAATAAGACAAGTAGACCTCTTCAAAATCCTCTCAAGCGAGAAGCTTGAAGGTAGTGGTTTTTCCTTTATTAGTTATTTGAGTAATTTAGGTTTTCCACTCTAAATCGTGACTCCTCTAATTCTTCTTTCTTGCTTTAAATTTTTGCTGCATACTTTGTAGGAACAAATCATTTGATCCCTCAGACGTAACACTAACGATCCAACAATTGGTATCAGAGTATGGTCTCTAGATTGTGTTCGTTAAGTCTGTGCAGGAAATATGTCTTCAAGCATAACAATCAACGATTCGTTCTGGAAGCCACCAACTCTAAGGTCTGGAGAGTATGATTTGTGGGTCAAACAAATTTAATCGCACATTTTCTCCCTTGATGGTCAGTTCTGGAGAATTATTGAAATTGGTCCTATTCCTATTCCTGATGTAAAGGATAAGACCAAGGCAAAAGCAAGGGCTGGTTATGATGATGTTGTCTGGAAAAAAATGGAGAAAAATAGCAGGGCCAAAAAGATCCTTCATATGGCTTTGCTTCCTGCTAATCTCAAGTTGTCATCTACTACAAAACAACCAAAGAAATTTGGGATGGTCTGAAGCGTCTTCATGAAGGAAATGATGATGTCAAGAAAATCGAATCCTCGCCTTGATGAAGGAATATGATCACATTGCCCAAGGAAAAAATGAACATATTCAAGACTTCTATTCCCTCTTCCAAGGAATAGTTGGTCAATTGGAATTCCTTGGTGAAATGCTTCCTGATTGGAAACTCACTCATCACTTCATGCAAGGTCTCAATCCTCAATGGGACGCTATTGCTCTGGCTCTCTACGCTCAAATTGATGTCAAATCTCTCACCATGGAGGAAGTTGTTGCTAAATTAGATAGCAATGCATCAGTACAACAATCCAAAATTAGTCGAAGAGAAACAGAGAAAGCTCTAAGCATCGCCCTGAAGGTTGAAAAAGCTTTCGATTTATCTCAAATCAAAGATGATGATGAAGACAGAGATGAAGATGTTGCTCTTATTACTAGAGCAATGAATAGGATATGGTCTCGAAGCAAAGGTCCAAATCGTTCCTCTGAAGGGAATAAATATTTGAAAGATGTTGTGTGCTATCATTGCCAAAACAAGGGGCACTATGCTAATGTTGAATTCCTTAGGTTTTGATAGTGACAAACATTCAACTAATCTGGGTACTAAGTGTTTCAGGAATAAAGACAGTTGTCTCAGGGAACCTTCGCAGCAAAGGATTGAAGAGGGAACAAAGCTCTGTTCTTGTGCTTTGTTACCTCTGAAGGAACAACAGTGACGAACAAGATCGAAGCTGCGAATGGAATGAATAAATCTAGCGTGTTATTTATGGAAACAAATCAAGGCGCACACGCGGTCAAGGATTGAAGAAATCGGCTAGAAGGATCTAGCCGTTGGAGGAGATATGGAGAGAGAAGCTCGATTCCTTATCTTATGGATTCTTTCCTTAGATAAGCAGATTGGAGAGAGAAGAATCTTATCACATCCGTTTATATTAATTTAAGGGAATCCTTTCCTTTTATTAATATATACGGCTAGGGATATTATTCCTCCAGCAAAACATATCTTCGTGTTACCATATTTGAATAAATCTTATCTTGTTACATTTAGGGTTTGCCGAGTTGTATTTAATAGAGATGTGGATTCATTTCTATGTAACCACGACGACGGGAAACAGAGAGAACGAAAAGAAGAAAGAAAAGAAGTGAGGTGTGTGTAAGTCTTTGAGGGTTGAGTTTGATTCATCGTTATAGAAGAGGTTTCGAGTCTAGCTGGGTGTTTAGATGTCGAAGTCCAGGATACAAGTGTAATCAAGCAAGATATCAATAAGACAAGTACACGCTTCAAAATCCTCTCAAGCGGAAGCTTGAAGGTAGTGGTTTTTCCTTGAGAAGCTAGTTTTGCTAATCAGGGTTTCCACTATATATCGTGAGTTCGTCTGTTATCTTTCTTGTTGTTCTTAATCCGCTGCAACTTCTGTGGGAACAAAGTCTTTGTTCCCTCAGACGTAACTCTAACGATCCAACAGCTAAAAACCGCTTCAAGAAAAAAACAGGTATCCCTCCGATCCGTGAAGAAAAACATGAAATGGTGGCAACTTAGGGAGACTCTGATTTGGAAGATGAGGAATCAACTCACTCCAGAGATGTTTGCTTGATGGCCATTGAGAGTCTCTATGACTCAAATGAATACAACTCTTCCTCAAGCATACTCTGTCTCATGGTTGAAGGTAGCTCCAACGACTCTGAGGTAATTGATTTTGAACTTATTTCAAATCTAAAAATTAAGTCAAAAGAGCATTTGATTTCTCTTATCAAAATGCTTGCTCATGAAAATAGTGTTCTCGATGAGCAACTCGAGGAAAAGGATGACACGATCTCAAATTTAATTAATGAAAATAAAGGTTGGGTTGAGAAAGTTGTCAATCTAGAGAATGTATGATCCTCCTCCTCTAGTACTTGTGAAGAATGTCCTAAGCTCACAAAGAAGATTATTTCCCTGGAAGCCTCTATTTCCTCATTGGAATTCGAATATTTAATGCTAAAATTGAGCAATGCTAAGTTATCTAGTGATTTGTTAGATATCATAAACAATAAGGAACGGAAAAGGAAGGCTGAAAGTATTGAGTTTGTTTCATCCAAGACTTAAAAGGAGAAAGGGAAGAAAACTATGCCTCGCTTTGGCATTGGATACAAAGATAAGGCTTCTATTGATGATACCCAAAACTCAAGCCCCAAAGCCAAAGGAAAACAGCCTAACCAAGAGGGTTGTGAAAGTTCCTCTCGTGGGAACGATTGTGACTCTTTGAAAAAAGATTGTACGAATTTGGGTGAAGGGAACAAACCCTAGTATCATGGACAGAAGGCTCATACTATCTGGTTGAACCAAGCACAGAACAGTAACCCCAATCACATCGATTTTCAATCAAGGATTGCTAACAAACCCATTTGGGCAGGTCAAAGCAAGTATGTAGATCTAAAGTGTCAGAGAGTTTGTTGGTACTGCGGTCATGCAGGTCACTACAAACAAGAGTGCTATCTAAAAAGGCACAATGAGGAAATTGCTCGTATTGCTCAAGAAAATCAAAATAAGAAACCTGTTAAGATTAAGTATCTTGCTCTACATTCGTATAAACTAATTTTTTCAATTCAGGGTGAAGTGAGAGCAGTTCCTGGTATTTCAACAGTGCATGCTCAAGTAATATGACAGGGAACAAAAGTTGGTTCACCTCACATCAACATGTCTTCGAAGGCTCCATTACCTTTGGAAACAAAAGTAGGGAGAAGTATGTGGTTTTGGAAAGGTAAGTCTCTCAAATCGAATAATTGTGGAGAATGTGAATTTGGTGAACAATATCAAGTTTGATCTTTTTAGTGTCGCTCAACTGTGCCAAAATGGAAAGAATAAGGTTATCTTTATTGCTCATGATTGTCAAGTTGAGTGTGTAAGTACAAGGAAAATTTTGTTGAAAGGGATCTGTGAGAACAACGTATACAAGGTTGATCCCTATTTTATCCTTGAGAAGGAACTATGTCTGTCACTATCTCTAAGATAACAGATCTGTGGCACAAGCGGTTTAGACATGCAAGCCTTCAACTTCTTTCCAAACTTCATCGTCAAGAACTAGTAGACGGTCTACCCAAGATTGAAATGACTAGTAATGAAGTTTGTGATGCATGTGTCAAAGGAAAACATGTAAGATCTTCATTCAAGTCCAAGAAGGAGGTAAGTACTACTCGTCCCTTGGAATTAATCCACGTGGATCTTTGTGGGCCAATGCGCACACGGAGCCATGGGGAAATCAATATGTCTTTGTTATTGTTGACGACTTCTCTAGATATACTTGGACTATTTTTTTGTCTTCCAAGGATTAAGTGTTTGCAGAGTTCGTGACTTGGCTAAAATCCGTTGACAAGAGACTTGGTAAATCTCTTGGTTCCATCCGAACTGACCATGGAACTGAATTTGAGAATTCTGAATTTCTATCCCTTTGCCGAAACAATGGCATAAGTCACAATTTCTCAGCTCCCAGGAATCCACAACAAAATGGTGTTGTGTAAAGGAAGAACAAGACTTTGGAGGACAGACCC
The DNA here is from genome assembly GCA_027886185.1 of Rheum nobile. Taxonomy (NCBI): domain Eukaryota; kingdom Viridiplantae; phylum Streptophyta; class Magnoliopsida; order Caryophyllales; family Polygonaceae; genus Rheum; species Rheum nobile. Next base: position 1,752,684 of record WOAB01000780.1, read on the forward strand.
GCACGATGTTGATCGCAAGTGGTCTTCCAAGAAATTTCTGGGCTGAAGCCTTGAATGTTCCTGTTATATGTTGAACATGGTAACAATATGTTCCTTGTTGAACAAGACTCCATACGAGCTCTTAAGGGGAAGAAAGCCAAATGTCTCTCCTCTAAGAACGTGTGGATGCAAGTGCTTTGTCCACGACAATGGAAAAGATTCTCTATGAAAGTTTGATCCCAGAAGTGATGAAGACACCTTTGTAGGTTATTCTCTCCATAGCAAGGCCTACAAAGTGTTCAACAAGAGGACAAGAAAGGTAGAGTAAAGCATTCATGTTATTTTTGATGAATCTATTATGGCTGGTAATCTTGTGCAGGAACAACGGAAGGATAACTCTCTTGAAGATGAAAACTTTCATCTTCTAAACGGTGCACAAGAAAGTGAGGGTAATGAAGACAACAATGTCACGACCCCAAGTTGTGAAAGCCCCGGCACCACCACTGATTCCTCAAATTTTAGGGATCACGACTCTGATGATGAAATGGAGCCTACTGAAGAAGTTCCTGAGTCTTCTTCACCTTTTATCTCTCCGAAGGAACAAAGTCCTATTCCAAATCACTATTACAAAAAAGCTCTTATAACCCTGGCGTTTTATGTAGTTAAAGGTCATCACGGTATTTGGTGGTTACTTTATAACCAAGACATTCGAAGTACACGCCCGTGTTATTTGGCTTGGTAAAAAAAATTGGCCCATCTCCAAGCGTCCGGGTTATTTGACACTTTATAACCCGGATTTGACAACAATCGGGTTATTTATATTGCTAGTTTATCCGGATTATTTGTGCATACGCATATAACCCGGAAAGAAACATTCGGGTCATAAAGTTAAATATATTTTCAAAAAAAAATTAAACTGAACCTTTGTGGGTCCATTTATTCATGTGTTTTTCAACAAACAAAAATAAATTAGTTTGTTGCTACATCACTCAATCAAACATGATTCAACATCCATGTTTAGAACATCACTCAACATCTTCAAAAAAAAATTCTCCAAATTTATATCATGACAACGAAGAAAAACTTACTCAATAATTCCTATTAAATGTATGGCTATTCTGCTGGTGGAAGTGAACATGTAAGTCTCATCATCTATTCATCTAGCGTAATTACAACCATATTTTTGTCTATGTGCTTATGGAATTCTTGATTATGATTAGATATGAGAAAATATACTCTTTTATTCTTGAAATATCAAATGCAAAAATGAATGAGTAGAGAAAGTGGTGAGCACATGATGTCTACGATGGAGTGGAACTTGACAATGGTTTACTCCTCAATGTCGGTGAACTCTTTCCACACCTTTAAAGTCCTTTGACATGTGAACAAGAGAGAGCTTCAAAAGACCATATCAAACATGGATGGCAATAAGAAATTTATCAACCAAAATTATGTGCAAGCTAAAAAAACTAAAGACAATTAAGGCGAACATTAATGATGAAAATACAAACCAGCATTCTTAGGCATAAGGCGCCAATTGCGAGTGACGTGTTGAGCAATGTAGGAAGAGAGCTTGTTGTCTTCCATAGACGCCCATTGTCCCCTCTTCACATTGTCCTTCTCACACCATAGAAATCTTCCCATTGCTTATATAAAACCCAAAATATGGAATATAGATTAAGGACTTAATGTTTGGACAACCTCACAAATTGGAGTTGCAAAGGGCAATAACCAGGCCATCCTTTCTACCAGATCATGGTCATAGCCGCTAGGGGTGAGCAAACAAATATATTCGATCCGGTCCGGTATGTCGGATATCCGGTAAAAAATATTTACAAAACTCCTATCCGTATCCGGTCCGAAACGGACCGGATATCCGATATATATTATCGGATTGGATCAGATATTCGACACGGATATCCAAATTATCCGGTTACTAGAAAACCTATTAAAAGTTAAATAAAAATATTACTTTTTTTAATTCCATCAAAACTAACAATGCGCAAAGTGCAAACTAAATGTCAAACATCAGTACCATTTGCAAGTCCCTGTAATTTTTTCAAACAAGTAAACTTGTCAACCTTTTCAGATTGAGAACCATAAACGTATATATTATATAACAAGAGGAATTCGCAAGTATATATAAAGTTGTAACTTTAACTTACATAATCAAAATTCAATTAAATGATGAACACTCAGTCTTGACAAAAAAAAAACATATTTGCTCTTCTTAGTGAGGCGACAATTAGTACATGATTTAGGGTTTTAATTTTATAAGAATAATAATCAAGGTTTTATTTTATTAAAAGGAATAAAATAAGGAATGTTGTATTGGAGAGTTGAAGTGGTTTAATTACTTAAAAATGTACAAGCACCATTTTGAGATCATCTAAACTAATTAAATAATGTATATTAGTTATAAAAACATATATATATATTATATATTAATAGTACCGGATTCCCGGATATTCGATAAGCAAAATATCCTGATCCGTATCCGGTCCAAGTATCCGGAAAAATCACCCGAATCGGATCGGATTCTGATAAAAATTAAATTGATGTTTTTGGATACGGTCTTTTAGGGTTCGTATTAGCGGGTTATCGGATCGGGTCGGGCGAATCAGATACTTTTGCTCGGCCCACTGCCCAAGCTTGTGTAGATCAGATGTCTTTCCATCTTTTAGAATTGGAGTTTGCTGTATCCAGCAAGTATAAATTAGAAAACTAGATTCACATAGCATCTTCAAGGTCAATACAATGACATTTTTAAAATTGGCAAGACATTTGCCTCAGTTTAGTTCATCAGAGCTTCTACTTTTCTATTATGCAACCCTTTGCAGTTGTAACCAGTATAATGCAGGGAACTCTAATATATTTGATATAATACTTCAACTATATGGATAATGAAGGTATGTGTATTTGAAACTAACCCAAATGACAAGGCTCTCTTGGCCTCTTGGATTATTATCATCAATTGGCTTTCTTCCCAAGAGAAGCTCAAGTAGGACTACACCAAATGCATACACATCAATCTTCTCAGTCACCTTTCCGTGCATGAAGTATTTTGGAGCCATATACATGTTGTAACACAAAGAAAAAGTCAATAACAACTTCCAAACAAGCTGGATGACCAGCAATCCAAAAGAAAAGAACATACCCAAAGGTTCCTGCAACATCCGTGCATTCTGTGATTCGCTTGATTCCTTCAACTGGCCGTAGATTCGCTTGATTCCTTCAACCATATGCACTTTTCCATAGTAGTGAACAAGGCTTAAGCCAGTGATAATGTCCATGTTTACCCCCTCGTCTTGCATCCTCATGTACAGATTTAGTGCCTCGTTGATTTTCCCTAAGGCTCCATAAGCGTATATGGCAACATTGTAGATCACGGGGTATGGGCCCAACTTTCCAGCCTTTCTGAGCACATCACAATACTTGAGGGCCAAATCCTGCAATTCCACCACAGAGAAAACATAGGTTAGAACAACTTCTTGACTATTAGGCTTCCTTCTTCTATAAAATGTGCCCAGCTGGTCTATAGCTTTGCTTGTTCGACCTCCCTTCTTCAACAAGATGAACAAAACCATGAAGGTACTACTCTGAAGTGCAACATTCTGGGTCATGCTACTTGCCAAGAGGATTAGATGCTCCTTCAGAACACCTCTTGCAACCATTGTGACTGATGTGGAAAGTCTTTGAATTGCTTGATCAAAAGCACATGAAATTCCAAGAAGTTCATGGACCTGTTTAACTACATATGGAATTGACCGCCTAGTATCAATCAATGAAAGACCGGAAGGCAGCAGTCCATCACAGTCCTCCATGCATCACCACTCTTTCTCACTGCTTTCTTCTCTAGAACAACCTCAACTGCCAACTCACCAATATCACGGTCACTAGAATTTCCAATCCATGTACTAGTGTCTGACTAATCCAATTTACATTTACTACTGCAATCCTAGGTTCATCTGAAATTCCATGGGAATAAAATTTACACTTATCATTCTAGAGTATTGCAACTCATTCAATGATCAGGGTCATTGACAAGGCCGGAAACCGGTGTCGTTTTCCTGTCAAAGAAATCCTAATTCATCTACTAAAGAGTATAGCAAGTAAGTCAGGGTCGATCCCACAGGGAGTCGGTTATCTGTATGCAAAAGACGTGTAACTGACAAGTAACAAGGGGAGTTTTATGTGATCGCAGAGTAACAATGATTCAAGCTTTAAAGAAAGAATAAGTATGATGGGTGGAATTATTCCACTAGACAAATATCCATGTTTAGAACATCACTCAAAATCCGGAATATGTGCTCTTCACAAATACAGCGTACTGAATGCAGGATTTGAAATAGGATGAAAATCTGAAATATGCACTAATTAAGTTTAATGGAATATGTGCTAATATATTGCTTATTTTGCTTTCATTTCAGTTTTTGTCCAAGAGAGAAATTGGTATTGGATAGGTGGGCCTAGTGGGCCTTTTTAAAAAAAATTATATTATTGATCCCATTTGTTGTAAAGTCAAAAAAGAAAGAAAAAGGGGTTGCATATTACATCAGAAAACGTTGAATTTCTGTGATAAAAATAGAAATAGAGATATAACAAAAATGCATGAAAACAAAGACAAAACAGAGCTATAACAACATTGTATATAGCTCCACAACAACATTACATATAGTAGTAATATGAGAAAAATCTCGAATGTGTGCTAATTAAGTTCAATGGAATAGGAGAAAAATCTGGAATATGTGCTCTTCACAAATACAGCGTACAAAATACAAGATTTGGAATAAGAGAAAAAACTGGAATATGTGCTCTTTTCAAATACAACGTACCGAATGTAAGATTTGGAATAAGAGAAAAATCTGGAATATACACTGATTAAGTTCAATGGAATATGTGCTAATTAATTGCTTATTTTGCTTTTAGTTCATTTTTTGTCCAAGAGAGAAACTGGTATTGAATACGTGAGCCTAGTGTGCCTTTTTAAATGAAATTGGTATTGTTGATCCCATTTGTTGTAAAGTAAAAAAAAAAAAAGGGCACAAGGAGAATTGAACCTATGTTTTTTTGATTGAGAGTTGGGGTATAAACCACTAGGCTCATTCACTTTTCTGATATATACATACTAATAGTAGTATACATACATATAAAATACATTAGGCCTCTAGGTATTTTGGATCCTAGGTCGGCGTCCCTTCTGAGTTCTGCCCATGCTTCTGGGCAAGCGATGAAGTTAAGTATCGTCGACCCACCTTATCCGAATACTTATATTGGTAGAAGATCAAAGTAATGACTCAAAATAAGTATTTTTTGGAACACAACTCAAGGTATGTCTTTCGTTCTTTCCCAAAAAAAAATTTGCTCATTACACATCACACGATCAAAGTAATGACTCAAAATAAGCATTTGCACGGTCCATGCAATTTTTTTTAAAAAAAGGCACATGCCAGCTAAAAAAAGAGAAAAACAAAAAAAATGCACTCGTGAAAACCCCCACTTTCGCTTTCTCCCTTTCCCATCCTCCTCCTTCCCTCGCATGCCACGAATTTAGCCGCCATACTCATCCCCGACTCTAGCCTCTCATCACCGGACTACTGCAACCACCGCCGCCCACCTTCACCCTTGTCGGAAACTCACCACCCCATGCACACCACCTTTTCCGCCAGCCTCCGCTGCCTCGATCCGAGCGGACCACCACTAGCCCAGTCACCTGTCGTCCTTGTCACAGCTTCCCGACGCCACTACCAAGTCCGACCACACTCTGCTTGTTGCCTTTGCTGCTCTTCTCCATCCAAATCTGGTAACGTTGCTGCCCACCTTTTACCGCCGTCGACTCCCTCTGGCGCTGCTCTCTGATGCCTATGATATGCGCCTCTTAGTCGCCATAGTGTTATGCTCAACTAAATTTAAAGTGGTTTGGTACCAATTTCTACACCCTTCCTCTATGTGGATTAGCTGAGATTTACATGTTCTTTTGGATGAGTCTAGCATAGTGAATTGGATTTGATAGGTGTGTGGGTAGACTCAACTCAATTTGATTGTTAAGAGTGAATTGAAATAGCTTGTGGCTAAATTTTGTGTTGAAATTGTCCTATTCCTGACTGCTTAGCTTAATTGGATGTTTTTGGTTTTGTCTCTAAATAATTAGGTTGTTGATTTGTTGAATTGGTTTACAGGAATGGATTCCTTGTTTAGTTTTGCTCGGGCTAGCTAGAATTGATATGCTGAATGGTGTTGAATATGTGCTTGATATTTGGAATTAATTTAGAATCTGTCAATGCATGCGTTGTGCCTCTTGCTGCTATTATTTGCTCCCTTGGATTGTTGTTTGTTAGATATGCTTGTTTTGGGCTGAGTTGTTTGCTAGATAGTGCGACGCACAAAGGAGGCTATGCTGAAATTTTGAGCCATCTGAAGATTTATAAGACATCCTACTCCTCTGCTATCTCTTCCCGTGTACATTGTGAAAACACCTTAATGCTTATCCCTTTGGTGAGTTTCTTGTCCTCTTTCTTCTTTTTCTACATTACGGACAATGTAGAATTTAATCTTGGAGGATAGATAACTCTACGTGTAGCTCCATTTACATTATAGTGATTTTTTGTGTTATTTTCATTGTATTTATGTGTTTTTCATTTTCATTACATTTCATGCATCACGCATTGTATTTTAGGTGTTTGATATGATTTTCATTCTTTACTTTGGTTATCTTGTTCTGCAATATTCCCCTTGATATACTTTGGTTCTTGATATTCTAATCTATTTTAAGCATGTTGTTAAGAATTTTTATATCGATTTTTCTAACCTATGCCCCGTTAAGATCCTATATGTAGAAATTTTTGATTATGTGTTAATTTTTTTAGATATTTTATTTTTTTTAAATGGGTTCACCTTTCATTCTTTAGGGTTTATATCACTAGTGGAAAAAACCCTTTTAGAGGCGGGCCTTTTGATACTTATTGAGGCGTACACCGTTCGCCTCTACTGTGGGGGCTACAACAAGTAAGGACCCTTTTTGAGGCGGGCAATATATGCTTCTAAAAGGACCTTATTGAGGCGGGCCTCCTAAGCCCGCCTCAACAAGTCCCTTACTTCGGCGCCAAAACGAGGGACTTATTGAGGCGGGCCTATAAAGGCCCGCCTCAACAAGTGTGTTTTTTTTTTTGGGTGGGTGTCGGTTGTTGAGGCGGGCCTATATAGGCCCGCCTCAAAAAGTCTTTTTTAAAAAAAAACAAAAAAAAAACCCTCCAATGGCATTGGCCTTTCATTATAAGACAGTAATGCATATATTGTTTCCATCCAGTTAAAAGTATTCAAAATCCAAACATAAGAGGCAACAACAACAAGAAAATGAAAGGGAAAAGAAAATGTAGAGATCAATTGTATAAATTAAGCATCTTTCATTCAAGCAAGGACAAGCCAATGAAGCAATGAAATATTATACCAACCCTCCAATGGCATTGGCCTTTCAGAGTATATCTGTTGTTACTCTATTCATTCCATATCTCCCTCTCTAGACATGTACTACTCTCAGCTTTTTAACATTTTCTGTGATTACAATTGTTGGTCTAGCACTATTCTAAAGTCCTACTATTCTTGCAGTATCTGTATTAGAAGGACGCTACCATGGGTATCTGCTGATTTCCTACTATAAGTTAGCTATTTCCAGTTTTGACTAAAGAAGTTTAAATTATCCATCCAAACCTCCCGATTTCTTCTTCATCAGCAACTCCATCTTCTTCAGCACTTTTGAGATCTCCAGCAGTTCCTGCTCCCTCCTTGCCTTCTCCTTCAGCATATCATTGTACCTTTCCTGTTCAAAAAAGAAGAATGATGGGTTAATCTAACTGAATTGGTGCTTCAAAGGCCAAATACCTCATACGGTTAGATGATTTTCACCTTAAACATAGCCGGATTTAGACTTTCAACAGCGCCTAAACTGCTCAAGACAGGCAGATTTGCCAGTGTCTGCTCGTCTTTCTGGGCTGCCATCACTTGCATTTCTCTGCAAATGGACGTTATTAGGGAAGACAAATGGGGCAAAAAGTATAAGATGATTAATTCTAGGGGATCTTAAGTTGAGCAAATCATGTTTTGCACTCTCATACCTTCAGAAAGAGCACTTGATCAGTAAAAATGCAGGAGGATCACTAAGGCATTCATTGCCTTTTTTCCCAAGATAACGTATAAGATGATTAATTCTAGGGGATCTTAAGTTGAGCAAATCATGCCCAGAGGTCTATGTATGCTCCTACCGAAGAAGACGAGTTCTCCAGGTCTTCCAAAAGTGAGTTTCTGAAGCTTATTTAATTAAAAATATAATAGATATAACTTCAACATTATGGAGTTCCAGAAAAGTGGACTTGTCACATAAAAATCAGTATAAAATGCAAGATAAAGGGGAAAACATCATGCATTTCAATGGAGCAGTAAGAGCTTTAATTAAAACTAAATGCCCATATACTGTGACAGCTAATTCATTTTCTGTAACACAAAAATACTGGCTAGGTGACTCTCTCTCTCTTATATATAATTAGAGCAATTTAAGTCAATTAATTTAAAAACACAAGCATTGTTTTAGTCGGTTCCCTTTACGCCAAACGCAAGGAAGATTCATACAAGAAAAAAAACAAAGAGACAGTGCATAGCAAGCGAAGTTCAGGCTAAAATGATTAACAGGAAAATCCAACTCTAAGTTGCAAATAACAACTAAAAATCAAAGATTCTAACAATTAAAAATCAAAGATCATCTTCTCTATTATACATCGACCGTTGCCGCATATGTCTTGCCCCTTCCTCCTTAGGGAGATCTGCTCCACTATCAACTATAAAGTCTAGAAACACAAGATTCTCAATCAGTAAACACAGAGATTCATGTGTTTGTTTCATGGCAAGTCCCACAGCCCAAGTTGTATTTTACAATCCATCTTTAAAATTCTACTAAGATACAAGAATCATGAAAGAAGAGCTTCTAAGTAGTCACTGAGATTCATGTTTTGTTTGATGCCAGCCACCAGAGCCCAAGTTGCACTTCACAATCTATCTAAAATTCTACTAAGAATTCCAGAATTATGATTGAATAGCTTCTAAATAATCGGCAATTATCAGTAGATTATAAGGCAATAAGATCATAAACAAACCGTCCCAAATGCATAAACCCCTATCGCCCCAATGTGACAAATTTAACAGAAATATTTGCAGCTAAAATTACCCAGAAATCAATTAAGTAAAACCTAATATGTGTCACGAATCAAAGCACCCGATTCGTTAATAGTGTGCGAACCAACAAAACCCTAAATCGCAAAAAGAAAAGAAGCGGCAGAATACTAACCATCTTCACCCTCCTCCTCTTCTTCCTCCTCGTCACTGTCAACTATAGCTTCATCGTCAATCAAAGCAGAGACCCGACCCCTTTTCGACGAGCTCCGCTTGGAAGCACCACCATGATACTCCTCCTCCTCGTACTCCTCCTCTTCCTCCTCATCGTCTTCCTCAGCGACGTCATCAATAAAATCGGATCTCCTCCTCTTTCCGCTTGGGGTGGCTCGCCGGTGGTCGGGGTGAGGGAGAGAGAGCGTGAGGAGGGAGTTCGGGGGAGAGATGGACGCAAAGGAGGGTTAGGGCTGAGAGGTATCGGGGCTGGGAGAAAAGAAAGAGAGGAGAGAGAGAAAGAAAAGAAAAGAGGGAGAGAGAGAGAAAGAAAAGCAAAGAGAAAAAAAAAATTGTTGAGGCGGGCTTTAAGAGGCCCGCCTCAACAAGCTTTAATTGAGGCGGGCTATTTCGCCTGCCTCAATTAGGTATCAGTAGAGGCGGGTCTAACATTGGCCCGCCTCTAATACTTTAGCGAGAATATTTTTTTCAGAAACTTTTTAAGGCGTATAATAAATTGCTCGCCTCAAAAGATATTTTTGAGGCGTATAAAATAATTATCCGCCTCAAAAACCTGAAAAACTGATCGCGTAGGTCATTGTTGAGGCGTTTTGATATATGTACGCCTCTAAAAGGGAGCCTCAAAAAGTATTTTTTTCACTAGTGTATTCCTTAATAAGAATTCTTAACCTATGCCATAGGGCTTAGGTTAGAAAAACCGTTTTTATATTTGGTGATGTTTGAGTTGATGTTTGTATATAGTCATTTATTGAGACAAGTTAGGACTGAAACTCTAGACATTTATCATGTGAGATTTTGAGCCTTAGGACTATACATAAATGAGTCATCTTTTTTCTTTTTATGTGTGTGATTCTCGCTTTGATTGCTTTATCTCTAGAACTTGCATTAGAACCTCTTTTGAGGCCACATGTATAATTCTTGTGCATGATATAAAAATGATCGTGACATTATTTCTTATTAGCATATATATTCCTTATCCACCCTTGCATGTTAATCCTCTGTTTGAAGCCAATTTGAGCCTTATTGGCCTTTTTTTAGAAGCACGACAAAAACATATCGAGCATAATTATTAGCCTTTTACCCATTCGGGAAATAGGATAATCATTTTTGTTGTTTTTATGATTGCATGTCAAGCTTGGGGGAGTTTACATGTATGATGTGTTGTTGTTAAAATTGTTTAAACTTTGAAAGAAAGAAAAAAAAGAAAAAAGGAAAAGAAATGGCATTTAGTTGAAAATGATGGTATGAGAAATCCTCTAAGTTTGGTGTTGTCTTGGTTAGTTTCTCTTTCCCGGATTTAGCACCACATGGCCAAATTGTATCCATACCTTTCTTTTTACCTTGGCCCCATTACAACCCAATAAAATTCCTCTTGATTTATGTCATGTGCATGGTCCTTAGTAGTGGAGATTTAGGACGCTGATGTAGGCTTATGGTAGATAAGTTGTAAAGTCAATATTTGATCGAAACACTTATCTTAAATACATGAGTGAGAGTGACTCTAATTTTTATCCTAAATGAGGTCTAGTGTGGATGAACTACTTACTCTCTTTGATGATTACATTGTTAAACATCTAAGTTTTCATGGACTTGTTTGATTATTAATTAGATAGAGACAATTTTTGAATTTTTGAACTTTGTTCTTGCTTGAGGACAAACAATGGTTAAGTTTGGTGGATTGTCTTAGTTTAGTTATTAGGTTAGCTTAGTTGGTATGCTCAACTAACCTAATAATTAAATAAAACCCCTCAAAACAAGAGTTCAACAGTGGCAAACGTTTAAAGGAAGTGGGATGCTCAACTATTGCCTTGCTAAAAAAGGTTGATCATCCCAATACTCTACAAGATTACATGCAAATAGCATGTTGATCTGTCATCTATAAAGTCATCACTAAGTTGATTGTCACTAGATCGAAGCCAATTCTGCCTAAGATAATCAACCAGGCACATGGAGCCTTCATTAAATATTGGTCCTGTTAAATTCCGATTCAACGCTTCGTGAAGGGATCAAGGGTCAACACACCCTTGACTCGGATTTGTTAAGGATTTGTTTGTTTTGGGGACGTCCTCAACAACTTTCTGGTCTCTAGCTTCGCGTAGGGCGGGGTCTCTGGCTCCACGGTTCAGTTCTGATGTTGACATTATTCCTCCACACTTCTCCAAATTGTATATAGCTGTTATCGAGCTCCGACAACTTTCTCGTTTGCCAGATTCACCTGAAAACGCCCCGGAGATGGCTTTCCCGGGGGCGGGCTCTCCGACGTTCAAGTCAGTTTTCCATACGAAAAACATATGTATATATATTTATAAACGGCTAAAGTTGAGAGATGCTCGCCTATCCATCAAACTTACCTTGGACGAGTGCACTCACCCTTCATTTCATTACTCAGGCATCAGGTTTTTTAGTGGCAATTATTCCATCAAAGGAACATTACTGGGCTAACATATAATTTCTAGCATTCGAACAAGACATCAAGCAAGTATAGATGATCTCAAAAGCTATATAGTCATCTCTTATATGAAGCCCAATGCTAAAGCACTCTAGCCATCCATCACGTGTTCTAATACGGGCCAATTTTGGGACTCTAAGTCAATTAGTCCTCAAGCACACACTTGCATCAACAATATATATAGAGCTAAAACCACGTGAAGTGATTAAACGAGCCACAGTAAGAGTAATACTCACAAAGCTCTTGCTCTTTCTCAAGGAGGAGGCGGCCGAGAGGCTATGTATCCGGACCGTAGAGGAGCTCGGAATTATTGAAGATCTCGACAATCCTCCAGTGATAGTGGAATGATGTAATTGACGCCCCTAGAAGGTGCCGGCAAGGCGGAATCGTCGGCGATTGCGGGTTGAGTTCGGATCCTGACCGGTGTAGTGATTGGAAACGTCAAGGATTATGAGCGAATTGAGCTTGAAGGTCAGATCGCAGCTGGAGGAGACCGCCATGATTTCCGATTCGAGATGCATATTGGAGTCGGATTAAGGAAGAGAGAAGGGTGAATTTCTAGCTCTTTCCCTTCGCAGATGACCAGATTTATGGTTTAGACTCTCCTTGCTTTTGCCTCTCTCTGCCCATCTCTTCTCCTCTGAGAGATCCCTCTGGTTCTCCCACCATTAGAGGCACCGAGAGGCGCTCTTTCTCTCACCCCATTGTTGCTCTCGACCCCCAAAAATGGCCCCGAAAAAGAGTCCCTTCTAACAAACTTCATAGGGCTTTTATAGGATTCTGACTCCATCCATAGATCGACACGTGCCCTCTCCTTGTAACCGTTTTCTCTCTCCAATGATGGGCTTTTCCCCTTTTCATCCAATGGGCCTCTTCCTTTACCGTTGGCCCATGGCAGATTCTAGAATTCGGTTTGTTGCTCGCTTGGAGTTCGCGTGGTATCTGCAGGTGCCCAGTTGCGTTCCACGCGTGGGCTCTCTGTCGATTTCTGGAGCCCACAGCCAGCCCCCCAAGCCCTTCGACTTCGCATAGCGAAGGTGAAGGCTTGGTTCACTGGTGGCCTCGCAAGAGCTTGCATTCGTCCAGGTTCCTCGCGAATCTTTCTTGCAAGTTGTCTTCTCTTTTCTCTTTCTTTTCGAGGAATGACTAAGCTAATTATTGTTTCTTGGTTAGGTCTTCCCTTAATTTGCTCATTTTCTGCGTCATCTCTCATTCCGTATTGATCTTTGAACCATCTCTATGGTTGGATGGAGCACAAGTTGAAGCGTAAGTTCGCGAGTGAACTGGTAGAGTGGCGCGGAGCCTTGAGATATCGCCTTTAGAGTTCGCGAGGGAACTCGTCGAGTGGGCGCGAAGCTCCGAGATATTGCACTTCGAGTTCGCGAGGGAACTCTTCGGGTGGGCGCGAAGCCTCGAGATATTGCTTTTCGAGTTTGCGAGGGAACTCGTCGGGTGGGCGTGAAGCCCCGAGATATTGCTTTTCGGGGAGCATGGCTCCACTCTAGTTAGGTCGCTTCTTGGTGCACTTTGCACTTTGCTTTTAATTGTTTACTCGTATTTGTCTTATTCTTGCTCTATCATTTTCTTGTTAATAGTGCAAGCATGAACCTTGTATTCGAAGGAAAATGCGAGTTTCCCATTGAGGGTATACAGACTTGCACATAAAGAAGCACATGTATGTGCGTCGTAGGGAATAGACTCGTGAAGAGTGTATGTGTTTGTGTACAAGAGACCCGCCACGCGTCGGAGAGAGTGATCCCATAGAGGGTATATGGGAGAGAGTGATTTCACTAGCTTGCCCGTGTTGCTCAGCTTGCTTTTTCACTCTGTCTATTTGCTTGCTTTCTCGTGTTACTCCTGTCATTTGTTTTCTCATATTGCCTATACAATTGTCTTATTGCATTTCCTTTTACTCGCTTTTTCTAAGTCCATGGAGGGTGCATGGTTGGGTAGTTATGAGTGAAGGGAGACCTTTGTGAAGGCCTTGAAGTGAAGATCTTCGTGAAGGGAAACCTTCATGAAGGATGGGCCTTTAAGAAGAATGGCTTACGTGAAGAATTGCTTTCGTGAAAGGACACAGGCACAAGCCGGGAAGCCACGAGCATGGGCCACGAGTACTACACGATGGTCAGTAAGGCCTTCGTGAAGGTGACTTCACTAGATTTCTCACGTTGTTGTTCAATTTGCTTTCAAATGTTTTGCCTTCTCCTTTACCATTCTACTTGTTTTCTCATACTGTTTTTCTTGTATTACTTTCTTGCATTGCGTTTATACTTGTTCTCTCACATTGCCTTTTCGTATTGCTTTTGCGTAATGCTTTTCATACTCGTGCACTTTTTGTATTGCTTTTCAAGACTTGTATTTCACACATCGCGTTCACTAATTGCTTTGTTTTTGCTCGTTTCACGCATCGTCTTGGTTTTAATTTACATCTCGTTCGTTATTCGGCTCTAGAGTTGTGAAGGCTTGTTATGACGGGTTGAAACCTCATCGTCTTAATTTTGTAGTTCACGAATGGAACATGAACTACAAGACCATAGTATCGTCTTCTAGCGAGCACAGTCAACCGCCTTCGCCGGAGACCCGCTTGGGATGAGGTCGGTCACCTTCGCTAGAGAGTCGCCCTAGAAAACATCTCATTCTTCCAGAGAATCATTACGAGGCTAAGCACGATCGTGCCTCTCGCTGCAGTAGGGAAGGCCTCCCTAAGGAGCCCCGCTCTCACCATCAAACAGGGCTTCATCTCGTGAAGAGACTTCTTCATCGTCTTCCTCTTCGCGTGACGCGACGGACACCGTTAGAATCTGGATACTGAGGAAACGGGTGAGACGATTACCCTTTTCTGACAGCACCATTTTCCGGGAAGACAACGGAGACGAATCCGTCCTCACTTTCGAGAACTTGGAGGGGATAGTAGGAGCTTATCCCTTCCCCGCGGGATCCATACTTGCTCTTCCCGAAGAAGGGTCACAGTCGTTGCACCATTATCCTAACTTCATGGCGGTGAGCCTTCCGGCGTTGTTCGCGGGTTTTCGCGTGCCTATACACCCACTTTTTAAGGAGATTTTGAATGCTCAAAGCACCAACTCCATCCAACTGCACCCGAATTCGTGGAGGAACCGGGCTATCATTCCCAACTCTAGGAACACTACAGGGGTGGTTTACAGAGATAGGGCTCCCTACTCGATTCTTTCCATTAGGGAAGTCAAGGAAGACCATGATGGGGTCCTGGAAGCATGTACAGTGACGACTCTGAAGGAGTGTGACCCTCTCGTGGGGAAGCCGCTCTCTCCTGGAGCTACCCCTTCTGTGGGAGTCAAGCGTTCTCGGGAGGAATCCCCACGGAGAGAACTTTCAAGTGTTGTTACTCCTCGCCCTTAGTCTAGCTTTACATTACCATGTTCGTGTGTTGCTAAACGGCCCCCTTGTATTGTTCTTTTCATGCTTTTGTAATGTGGTTGCTTTTGAACAAGGTTCTTTGATGGATAACAACGTTTGGCCCAACAGATTCAACATTCTATTTTAAGTTTCCCTTATTTGTCTCGTGTGTGTCACTAGCTACATTTAACATATAAATTTTGTGTGCATGTAACTCTTCGTGTAATTCGCTCGCGAGGCTGACTATGTCGTGTGTGCGGTTTTTTGGACATGACTTAATCAATTTTGGCTTAGTAATCATGACAATTACTCGGGTAGACCGCGCATTTTTGACTTTGTTTGCGTACAACCCCCTTCTCCCCCCCCCCCATCCCTCCTATCAGTTTGCGAACTGGAGGGGGTTGAAGAAGGGGTTGTGAGGGGGGGTTGGCTCACTGTTTTTAGTATCTTCCATGGTGTCTGTCCTTAGGGGCCATTTTGTATGTTTTGGGCACGCGTAATGGATGCAAACATGGTAAATGTAGCGAAGCTTTGTATGGGGCAAAACGATATATCTATAATTTTCATTTTTAAAAAAGCAACAAGGAACTTATACGAACTTTCTATTTCTTCTGCGTGTCTCTTTGCTTCCAACATTTTTGTTTGTAAATTGTTCCTTGTTGTGTCCTCGCGAAGGCGTACCTCATCGCCACTTAGGTTCTTGTAGGCGGTGGTTGCCCTTGTAAGTTGATGAGTCTTTCTCGTAACAATTACCCTCGCGCGTATCTTGCACTTGTATTGCTCTCCAACAGTTGATTTATCAACCTTGTGCTTTCGACTTGCCTTCTCAACTTGCTTTAACAACTTGCTCTCCAACACTTGCTTTATCAACCTGCTTGACACTTGCTCAAAACTTGCTTTCTTGTATCGTCTTTCTCATTTGCATTCTTGTATTGTTTATGCACTTGCTTTTTTTTCTAAATATATGGATAGTGTATGGCTAGGCTGCCATGAGCGAGGGGAGGCTTTTGTGAAGGCCATGAAACGAAGGCGGGGTTCTTCGTGAAAACCATGAAGTTATGAAATGAAGGCAGGGGCCTTCGTGAAATCAATAGGCGCCAGCTGGGAAGCCATGGATTTATGTTTATCCCATAGATTTATGTCTTTTTTATTTATTATTATGTTATCTTACTTATAGATTTCTCATATCTTTATATTTTACGATCTAGTTCCCTTCGATAGAGTTTCAACACTGATCTTTGTGGGATGGACATTGTTATATAGAGATTCACCAACGGAGAACCCCAATGACATCATATATCTAGCCGACAATCGATTCTTCTATTACCGTTCACACTCTACCGGAACAATGCGGTGTGTCTCCTCTTAACTTCACATATACTCACGATTTGCAGCCTGAACAAATCAAATAACCAATTGAAGTTTTTACTTGGTTTATTTTTTCAAAAGGATAATATCGAAAGCACGGAAAACTCTATGAAGGGAAGGTCTCGGTGTCGAAAGCGACATGAAGCGGCGGTGATGCGTTCCGGGCTCAACCCAAACTGGGCTACAGCAAGCCCAAGGCGACCAAGACCATGGCGTCTCCCTTGGCATAGAATTTAGTCTATTTTATCATTATATTTTCTATTTCTATTGTTTCCCGTTTTGACATGTTGTCACTTTTAGTATTGTCTATGTCTACACTTTCTATTTCGGGCGTGTGACTTTCTCTTGTTAGAGAAGCGGGACCATTAGTGTGACTTGCGGCCCAAACCCGTTAGGGGCCTTGGCCGTGCAAAATGGCTATATATAGCCATCTTCGTACTTGTTTATCCTTGTGTTGGAAATGAAAGGTGACAGGGCTAAATTCGTATGCCTAATCAAAGAAATCCTAAAGTACCTACTAAAGAGTATAGCAAGCAAGTCAGGGTCGATCCCACAGGGAGTCAGGTTATCTATCTCTGTAATTCGAAATCACCAACTAGGAACTAGGGGGGAGGGTTTGTATGATTTTCGAAACAAAGTAACAAGTAAGCAAGTAAACAAGTTTACAAGTAAAGGTTGTGAATATGATGAGGAAAAGCGCCACACTTAACAAAGATCCACACAACAAGAGAATGGTCGATCACGGAATTCTATCAATCTCAAGTTCTTAACTTTCCTATAGTTGTTCTTATCCTGATCTTAGATAACTATTAGTTCTACCAGCCCTAATAGTACTTATTACTAAATCAAATCCGAAAACCTTCAAGACTCAATAAAGCAATAGCAATCAAACAAGGATTCAACAAGATACATGCAATAGAAATAACCCGTTACTATAAGCATGCAATTAACTCTCTCTCACGATGAACACTCGCAACCCGCTTATGTAAATCGTGCTTGCCACTAGATATGCAACCTGAACCCGAATCACAAGTCCTAGCTATATGGAAGATATCAATAGACCTAGGTAGCTACTCTAGATAAATCAACATAAACCAATAGACAATCAAGCGCAAGATAATTAATCCAACTAGATAGGAAAACGAACAAGAGTAGAAAACTCACAACCAATCAATTGTTGGCTTCAAACTGTCAAGTGCAACAATGGAGGTTTAGTTCTCCATTAGGGTTTGTGAGAGGAAAAATATGAAAAGTGGCAACTAGGGTAAAGAGTAGATGATGCTCTAAAAGAGTCTTAAACCTAACTTAAATACTAAAGTAATAATTCAGAAATAAAGAAAATAAAATAACAAACTAGGAAACTAAGTCTCGAAAATAAAATAGAACGAAATAAAAACACGGAAATAAATCTCGTCAGCGCGTTTCCACCGCGGGGTGCGGTGGCCTTCATGCCGCTGGGTGCGGCAGTCTTCATTGGCCTTTAGCATCTGCGACACTTCAGGCAAAACGCCATAACTTTTGATTCCCAACTCGGATTGCGCTCATATTTTGAGGACTTGTAGTAGACTTCAAGATCTAACTCCTCGAATTGGAATCACTCCATTTGGACATCTGAGTAAAGAGAACGAACCATTTGAATTCAGCCCACTGTTCTTATACTCTTCAATGTACTTCAAACCTCTGTAAATCTCATGATTTCTTCACTTCTAGTCTCTAACTCTCAACTCCACAATTGTACTCTAAATCCATCCAAATGGCACCTCAAAACTGGTAACAACCCCTAGAAATACACTATAAAATAAATCTAGGGGTTGTTACCAGTTTTGAGGTGCAATTTGGATGGATTTAGAGCACAATTGTGGAGTTGAGAGTTAGAGACTAGAAGTGAAGAAATCATGGGATTTACAGAGGTTTGAAGTGCATTGAAGAGTAGAAGAACAGTGGGCTGAATTCAAATGGTTCGTTCTCTTTACTCAGATGTCCAAATGGAGTGATTCCAATTCGAGGAGTTAGATCTTGAAGTCTACTACAAGTCCTCAAAATATGAGCGCAATCCGAGTTGGGAATCAAAAGTTATGGCGTTTTGCCTGAAGTGTCACAGATGCTGAAGGCCAATGAAGACTGCCGCACCCAGCGGCATGAAGGACACCGCACCCCGCGGTGGAAACGCGCTGACGAGATTTATTTCTGAGTTTTTATTTCGTTCTATTTTATTTCCGAGACTTAGTTTCCTAGTTTGTTATTTTATTTTCTTTATTTCTGAATTATTACTTTAGTATTTGAGTTAGGTTTAAGACTCTTTTAGAGCATCATCTACTCTTTACCCTAGTTGCCACTTTTCATATTTTTCCTCTCACAAACCCTAATGGAGAACTAAACCTCCATTGTTACACTTGACAGTTTGAAGCCAATAATTGATTGGTTGTGAGTTTTCTACTCTTGTTCGTTTTCCTATCTAGTTGGATTAATTCTCTTGCGCTTGATTGTCTATTGGTTTATGTTGATTTATCTAGAGTAGCTACCTAGGTCTATTGATATCTTCCATATAGCTAGGACTTGTGATTCCGGGTTCGGGTTGCATATCTAGTGGCAAGCACGATTTACATAAGCGGATTGCGAGTGTTCATCGTGAGAGAGAGTTAATTGCATGCTTATAGTAACGGGTTATTTCTATTGCATGTATCTTGTTGAATCCTTGTTTGATTGTTATTGCTTTATTGAGTCTTGAAGGTTTTCGGATTTGATTTAGTAATAAGTACTATTAGGGCTGGTAGAACTAATAGTTATCTAAGATCAGGATAAGAACAACTATAGGAAAGTTAAGAACTTGAGATTGATAGAATTATGTGATCGACCATTCTCTTGTTGTGTGGATCTTTGTTAAGTGTGGCGCTTTTCCTCATCATATTCATAACCTTTACTTGCAAACTTGTTTACTTGCTTACTTGTTACTTTGTTTCAAAAATCATACAAACCCTCCCCCCTTAGTTCCTAGTTGGTGATTTCGAATTACAGAGATATATAACCTGACTCCCTGTGGGATCGACCCTGACTTGCTTGCTATACTCTTTAGTAGATACTTTAGGATTTCTTTGATTAGGCATACGACTTTAGCTCTTTCAAATTTGGCGCCGTTGCAGGGGATTCTCCTCCCTTAGGCCCCGGCATCACAATTGCCCAATCTCACGTCTTCTTTTCTCCCTCACGGCAGCGCTCCCGCGCCGCCTTCCCTCTCTCGCCACACCCTCGCCCCAAGTGAGCAAAAGAGAGTCGTAGACCATCCTTCCCGGTGGTTCGTACTTATCTGTTACCTGACCCAAAGAGACGGACCCCAGACAACCTTCGGCCTAGATCGGGCACAACGGCGATCCGAGCCATCAGATTCGTGGCAGGCGGGGAATCGGCCCGGAAATGCCCAAACATGGTCAAGTCTCTGGAAATGTTTTATGAAACGGTCAAGACACGCAACAGAACGTTGCGTGCTATATGCCTAATTGTGGAGTGCTTGAGGTTTGAATCAGTCGCACCGAATGGAAGCAAGGCATACGAGTGAAGGAAAGGCGGCACATAGTCGCTCCATATCGGCCACGCGTTTGTACCACAACATCGGTGCGACAGTCGCACCGTTCAAAAGAGATGATCCATTGGAGCTTTCATGACTTGTGCCTAGTGGAACTCACTGTTAGGTGACTAGGTCATTACAAGCTTAATAAAGACACACACAAACATATGGGCTGAAATCTGTTGGGTCACAACAATTATGGCCCAAAGAATTATGTTGTTTCTCTAGTCTGCTACGTGTAAACTATTAGGGTTGAAAGCCAAATTGCAAGTCCAATTAAAATTACACAAAGAGCCCTACAAATATAAGAAATTATAAGATCAATGTATTTCTTTGTAAAAACTTAGAATAATATATAATTTATATCTTTGTTCCCTAGTTGTTTCCATTTCTTTATTTTTCAGTGTTGTCGTTTCCAAGTGCCTTTCCGTTTCTGTTTCTCGCTTCTCGTTTCTGCTTCAGTGCTACAAAAAGGATAATTTGACGTGTAATTTGGGCATTGCAATTTGGTTTATTGGCAGGGGTGGTAGCGGTGGTCAAGGCATGGCAGAAGGCGGTTTGGTGGTAGCACAACAACAATGAGCAGTGCACGGGGAGGTAACAGAGGGCAACAACGTCTTGGCAACAAGTAGAACGACGTCATGGAAGCGAGCATCGAGCAGTGGTGAGCGAGGATAGTGTGCAGCAATTGGCCAGTGACAACATGATCATATGATTGTGATAACCTAACCTAGAGGCCAAATCAGGTACAAAGCACGGATCTCGTGAGAAGTACGAAGCAATCAGAGTCGTTCAACCACGCGCGTCCAGTTAAGCGAGAGGCGTGATATTATAAAAAAAATCCCATAATTAAACACAAAAGGCTCTTGGCCTAGTTGGTATTAGAGTGTGGGAGGAAAGGAGAGGTCTAGAGTTCAACTCTCACCAACAACACGCCTTGCCCTTGTT
This sequence comes from Rheum nobile, assembly GCA_027886185.1. Taxonomy (NCBI): domain Eukaryota; kingdom Viridiplantae; phylum Streptophyta; class Magnoliopsida; order Caryophyllales; family Polygonaceae; genus Rheum; species Rheum nobile. The sequence goes on from WOAB01000780.1 coordinate 1,773,761, forward strand.
TTTTTTTGCATTTTTTTCACTTTTCTTTTAATTCCGTACAGAACAAATATTTACACATGTGTTTTAAACTAAATCTGAAAGAAATGAGACGCTATCATATATGAATATTAAATGACAATATATGAACAACATATGTACATCTAGTTTATGAACCTTATAGAATTATTATATGAACATGTACATGTTACATATGAATCTTGACGTTATCGTATATGAAAATCAACACACAAAGATTAAGTAGAAGGAATTTCAAATATACGAGCATGTGCATGTTACATATAATACAGAACTAATATATGAATGTGTGCATGTTGCATATGAACCTAAAAGACCAAGTAAAAAGAATGAAATTTGTAAATTTGAACTTTGAGGTTCATATATTAATTATCTAAGGTTCATATGTAACATGCACACGTTCATATATTTGTTATGTATGGTTCATATGTAACATGCACATGTTCGTATGTTTGAAATTCTTTTTAGATGGTCGTTGTGTGTCAATGTTCATATCTAATAACGCTAAGGTCATAGGCGGGACTGAGGGGGGGGGGGGGCAGGGTCCGGTGCCCCTCCTTTCACTCTAGTTGTTACGTATAGTTTGTAACTAAATTTGTGAACAAATACAAGATTTAGCCCAGCTGGTCCACTTCCCACCATTTGGGCACATAGACCAGTGTTCGATCCTTGGACTTGCAAAATCAATTGATTTTTTGCTCCCCACCTCAGCGCATGTAGAAAATTCAATGTTACATATTTTTTTATTAACTATATTATCATCCTACTTTATCATCACTTGATTTATTTTCAACATTACTTGATTTTAACCATTCTAACATATATTCTATACTTTATCATCACTTGATTTTTTTTTCAACATCACTTGATTTTAGCCACATTAACATATAATCTCATTTTAATTAATTTATATTATCTATTGAAAATTATTCTTTTATTAGGATTTGTAATAAGAGAGAAATTCAAATTAGGATTAAAAAATATTTTTCATATGAAAAAAATGGAAAAGTATCATATAAAATATGTATTAATTTATTATCTTACCTCCTTTTCCAAAAACAGAGAATAGATGTTGTATAGGTATATATAAAATAGTTTAAATGCATGTACTAGCTACAACAAAAACTATATGTAAGACTATCTATATATAAAAGAGAATAAAATTTTACATATAAAACTATTAGATATGAGAATAATTATATCATTCAAACTCTATAGTTAATAATAATAATAATATTCAGTTGATCGCCTTATTCCCTTGATCCGTCTATATCTAAAATTGTTAGCATGTGTGCCCCCTTTTAAAAATTCATGGTTCCACCACTGGCTAAGGTTCATATGTAACATGCACATGTTTATATATTAACTAGAAATCGAAGTACGTGCTTCGCACGGGCCTTTTATGTATATGTAGTGTCACGATTTAAATTTGAGTTTCTAATATATGAATTGTTGTTTCATGTTTTATTTTAGACGATATATTGTTTGATATGTATTTAAATGTTATATCTAAGTCTTGAAAAAAAATTGTAATATCTAAGTATTTTAGGTATAAAATGCTATGATTGTACGAAGTATAATTTTATTTATTTATTTTGGTCAGAAGTTCAATTTAAATTTTGAATTAAAGTGGTAGTTGTTTTTTGTAAGGATGCGTTTTTTCCTTTGAAAATATTTGGGAAATATTTTAGAAATGCCTATCTAATTATATGTTGTGCTTGAACTCGAGTATTTGTAAGAAATTTGCTACAACAACTCTCATTTCTTACATGCTCCACAACTCTCCACATTTCTAATTTTTTGCCTTTATCTTACAAATTTATTGCATTTTAATAATGTTTTTTTGTTATGCTTTAGCTATTAATATTCATTAATATATCGTTTTATTTATTTGGTCTGAAATATATATCGTTTTATTAGTCACGTTGACTTGACATATTCCTAGACATTAATATAATTTTAATTAAAATATATTAGTCATTAATTCCTATTCTTATTAAATACGGAGTAATATAAATAATTGGTGACTCTACATTTTCTTAAACCTTCTACATTAGTTATTTTATCGGTACTTGCTTACTCTTCTTAGCGAAATTATAATTCATAACTTCTTTCTTGTACATTTCATATGTGAGAGTGAGTACATGTCTATTATTTCGGCTTCCATTCTTGATTAATTCCTCTAGACTAACACCAATGAGGCCAAATTTAGTATATATACATGATGAGTGTAAAATGAATATGTATAAAATAGAACAATAAAAATCATCCTTAACCAAAATAACAACACATCTACCTAAAACGATTTAGTACAAAAAAGAAACTAAAAATACAAACCTAATTGAATTTATGCTACCTATAGTTGAAGGGTTTACATCATTCATAAATAGTTTGCTTTATTCTTTACTAACAATCAGTCGTCCTAAATCGATTGTCTTTGTCCTCCTTCTAGTGAAAGCTACTGGTGCAGGATGTAAACAATCGATGCCTCAATAGTGCTATTAGATTATTCAATTCTCTGACATCTTCACATAAAATTAACCTATCTCGATCAAAATACAATTATATTAATAAATTTAAACCGATATATGTAAGTATTATAGACTACAAAAGAGATCCAAATACATATAATCAAGGAAAGTTTATCGTGAGGTGGATATATACTTGCATCATTGACAATCGGGAATCCTCATTCACATCTTTAACTTAATAATTATGCTTACTTTAGTGACCATGTCTTTTTAAGGTGTTGCCCACTATCTCCCAAGCTTCACTATATGGCTTTCTAAAGCTAATTTCCATGTAGAAGAATGAGATGATGGATTCCCAAAGAAAATGAACAGAATACCACCGTTTTCGCCCTTTTATAGATGAAAATGTTACTTGGAAAGTGAATCCATTTTGACATATAACCGTTTAGACATCTTGACTATAATTTGTTTTCAACCATTCATTGTGTACTAAATACGGGAGTTATGTGTAGTAATTGGATAATATTAAAATAGGAGTAAATGAGAGCAAAATATAACGTATACAGTATGTAGTAACTATCATTAATTGAGATTTAGGTTAAAAAATGAGTCATAACCTAAAGAGTAGTCCGTACGTAGAGGCAATATTTAGCTGAAAAAAGTGTGTGAGGGGAGGGAATAATTACTTACAAATAGTGCTCATTTTTATATATACACATAATTATGCTATGGTATATTAAAATAAACAAAAAAAAATTAATTACTTAAATTACAAAGTAGCCTATAATTATACTTATGTATTTTATATTGGTTTATAAACCCTATAGTAAAAACCGATCGAAAAATCTAACATATTATATACATATTATATACTAAGGGTGATAAACTAATCCTATAGGCAAACTATAACTTTAGGCCTATTTAAGCCTTTGATTTTGTCTTTAAAAGTTAGCATTCAATGACCTAGAATGCTAACTTTTAAATATATATATAGATATAGATGGTTATTTTTCATGCTTAATAGAAATATAAATTGAACTATGTTAAAAATTTAACGTGAAGATATAAGAATTATACAACGATATGAAAATGAGGACTTTGTAATTGATTAATATGTAGTAATTGTATATAATTGTGAATCAAAACTTTGTATATTATATAGACAATTATAGGTTATTAATATAATTGTTAATATATGAAATTTTCACTTTAGTACTTTTTGGATTTGAGAAATTGTTTAGATTTTATGCTAAATAAATAAGGCATGAAATGAAAAAAAAAATCATCTTTAAAGGTTAGCATTCAATGACCTAGAATGCTAACTTTTAAATATATATAGATTCTATGAGGTTGACAAACTAAAGGTTTATATATTGTGTGTTGAATTTCATATCATTTCCATTTAATGTTCATATAGTGTCACTTAATGTTCATATATGATTGCATCTCCTATCTCCCATATTTGATTTAAAACAATTTAAAAATATTTATAGTGCACGAAATTAAGAAAAAAGTGAAAAAAATGAAAAATAAAGGAGTGTTGTTGGGGGAGTTGAACCCAAGACCTCATGGTTACTCCCCCACTTTACTACCACCTGGTCTATAAAGCTTTAATGTTTTACTAAGAAAACAATTAAAATAAACTCACGTGCGTACTAGAAGGAGAGACGCGCATCCTATCAAACGAAACGGGCGGTCATCATTAGTTCGTATTTCGCACGCGGTACCTAATCCCGCTTCACCTAAACCTAATACAAAAATGCCGCGACTAAATATATTGGGTAAATATACAATTGAATGGCATGTATTTGTATGGCGTGCCCATGCACACTAGGCACGTATAAAGATCACGTTATCCGTCGGATATCGGAATTTGACACGGGTATTGGAAAAGACTTGTGCCATGGTCAAAGCAGCACGGGCACATCCTATGCTCACATGTCAAACCAGCACTGGCAAGGCCGAGAGCTGCTGCTCGTCGCCGTAAAATATTATTGTATTTAGGGGTAAAATAGTGTCACCCTACAAAAAATGTTGTTTGATTTTTACTAGAGTATTATTATATTTAGGGGTAAAATAGTATTTTACAAAGAAATGGGTATAGGTAGTGTTTTAAAAATTATGACATAGGGTCGTCTAAGCGAGAAGAACTTTCCAATATTGTAGAAGCAGCAACATATTAAGAGATGACGAATGCATAGTTTTATAAACATAATTAATAGAATTGGAAGAACATAATAAAATAATTATATGAATCATGTATAAATATTTAATCCGCCTAGGCACTAAGCCCTTTAGCTAAACTCCCGCTGACTTTTAAAACATTCGGTATAGGTACGGAAAAAAAATTTAAAAATACACTAATAAAAAAAACTAACTTGAAAATAGAATAATTTGATTATTCTCTACAAACAAATTGAATACTTATTATATAGATCTTTATGTGACGTCCTCCTCAACCCTCCTATACGGGCTATACCCATTTATAAATATATACACTTCCAATTTATTCTACAAACCCACCAATCCAACTAAACGAAAGAAACTAAAAAAAACAAAACAATGGCAAAACCAACTCTTCTTTTCCTGCCCATCACTCTGCTCTCCGTAAACCTCCTCCTCCTCCTCCTAGCGGCCGCAACCGCCACCGCCAAGTCGCCCTCCACCGACTTCATCAAGCAAAAGTGCAACGCGACGAGCTTCCCGGCCCTCTGCGTCCAATCCCTCACCCTCTTCGCCGGCAAGATCCAGCGGAGCCCGCGCCAGCTCGCACAGACGGCGCTCACCGTGAGCCTCTCGAGGGGCCGGGCCGCCAAAGCCAACGTGGCCAAGCTCTACAAGTCCAAGGGGCTACGGCCCAAGGAGAAGGCGGCGTTGGAGGACTGCGCCGAGCAGATGGGCGACCTGGTTGACCGGCTGGGAAAGTCAACGCGGGAGTTCCACCGGGCCGGGCGGGCCGGGCCCCACGAGAGGAATTGGCGGATCAGCAACGTGCAGACGTGGGTCAGCGCGGGCCTGACGGACGAGAACACGTGCTTGGACGGGCTTTCGGGCCGGGCCTTGAATGTGAAGGTGAAGGACTCGGTCCGGGCCCGGGTTCTCGACGCGGTGCATTGTACTAGCAATGCGCTGGCGTTCATTAATCAGTATGCCAACAGTTCGTGATTTTAGTTGGTTGGTGTTGACTAGAGTATTAAATGCTTGTTGTACTGTATGGTTTAAACTGAATGAGAAATTCTACGGATCGGAGTATTTTCCATTTGCTGTATGTTTGATTTCTTTTGTCTACTCTTCTTTGTTCGAGTTTCTTAATTAATAGGTTTCTTTGATGATGAAAAGAACCTGCAAGAATGACTATATGAGGGCTTAATTAATCATGAATATTGACTATAACAAACAAATACTTTTACATTTGTTTTATCATACTACTTCCTCCGTCTCATAATATAATATAAGGTCTATTTTTTTTATACTATTTATAATTGTTGAGAATTTTTAAATTTTTTTCTAATATATAAGAAAAAACATAGTCATGTGAGATCTTGTTTGATTCGTCTCAACGAGTACTGTGATAATATCAAAAAATTATAATTTTTATTAATATATAATTATAGATATTAACGATACAAAATTCGATTCGACAAATATGCTCAGTCAAAATAAGAAGAATATTATGGGACGGAGGGAGTAGTATTCTGCATGTAGCAAAACATTCCAAGTATATAGATGCCAAATGAAATGTAATTGATTAGTACTCTTGGATGATATATCATCCTGCTATTTTGTCGTTCGATACTTGTGAATTACGTGTGATCATTGTCATCGTGAGTTTCAGAATTTCAACGAACAAAGAATAGTAGATAGAAATCATGTTTGAGAAAATCATATTTGTTGGTTGTTACTTGTTACTGCTCAATGATCTAGACTACACCTTACCGTAGAAGCATGGTAGCCATAATTACTTTTCTACATTTGACAAAATGGTATTCATAGTGGATTAGTGGGGCTAGTGGGTGGGGTAACTTGGGTGAGAAGGATATTTATATTGGAAATGTAGGTAAGCAAATCCAGGGGACACGGAATGAATAAATTTAAAACTTAAAATTACAAGTCAAATAACGTGATTACGAATCTACGGAGGGCACTTGTATACTGTTAGTGTTAGTATTAGTTGTGGGGCCACGTGCAGTTTCATATCCTGTCCCGCACTTAACGTCAAACCCCATCTCAACAATTCAATATTGACCAAGTTTCTCAACTTTCCAGTTATACAGGGTACCACTTTTATGTTGTATTTTATAAGTTAAATTTATTTATTTTATATTTTAAACTCTAAAACATAAACCATAAAATTCTAAAATATAAACTACGTGTCTTAATTCCTAAACCTTAAATCATATACCCTAAATCTTAATACCCTATACCTTAAACTCTAAAATCCTAAATTTTAAACTATAAATCCTAAATCTTATTTAATAAACTTAATTTAAGATTTAAAATATAAAATAATCAAATAAAACTTAAAAAATACATGAAAAGTGCACAATTAGAGCACCCCTTATTGGGGGGTTAAAGAGGGGCTTTTTTTAGTGGAGAATGTGTGAGTTTTTCAATGACCACTACATCTTATTTATAGGCAAATAAAAAATTATTTACATTTTTTCTATTTTGTGAAAATATTAATTTTATATAAATAATTTTAGTTATAACTACCCTAAATTCATACATAAAATATATAACTACCCTAAATTCATACATAAAATATATAACTACCCTAAATTCATACATAAAATTTATAAAGTTTTTCCACAATGTCATTTTAATGTAAAGAAATGAAATTAGTATATATTTATATTTTAAACCACCATAAATAATATTAAAATGATTTATTTTCAATTAATTATATACAATAAAAAATTTAAAATATACCAAATATATTCAAAATGGGTGTCTATGGATAGAGAAAAATGAAACTAGAATTATGGTGGTTTTTTTAATTTTGATGTTTAAATTTTAAAATAAAGCATTTAAAAAAAAATAGGGTCGCTCATCGAACGAGCGACGCAGCTCCAATAGAGGAGCGACGCAATTTGGCTGCATACTAAAGTCGCGTTATTTTGGTCCTTTCTGGACCAAAACGCCGTGTTTTGTTCGCGTGTGGGCAAATTTTTTAGCCCCAACCAAATGGGCCTTAAATTAACTTTAGTTTAAGCCCGTTCGGTTGGGGCTTAAAAATGAGGCTTTATTTAAGCCTCTTGGGGGATTTTGAGACTAATAAAATATTTTATTAAATAATAATCCAAAACCCCTAGTTTAAGCCCCATAAGGGGTGATGCATAAAATTTGATGTGAAATCACAAGAGGAGTGGTTTTATTGATTGATAGTATGAATTGGCATTACAACTTTCCAATATATCCCCTTAGTTATGGGCTAATTTTGAGCCCAATTCAATCCGGCCCAGGCCCAGGCGCAGCTTCTTATTGGCAGTAATCCTCTGGTGGTATGTAATGTAGTAACTAGTAACAACACGATAAATTGATCAATCATGATGTAGAGGTCTTATTCTTATTCAACACCCCCATGCGGAGTTACGTTGTCTTCTCTTCTTGTATACGAAGGAAGCAAAAATCAAAGCTCTGATACACAAAGTACTCTACCATTCAGCCTACATAACGCTAGCTAGCTAGGAAGCGGGCGAGTATCAAGTCGCCTTGGACTTGAAGTAGGCCAAGAGGCCAACAAACGGTGCATTGATGTAAGTGGCTGGCTCGGCCATGGACACGTTCATCCGACTATCAATGTACCGATCGTCGCTACCCGGCCCTCCTACAACTGCTCCTACTAACACATTAGGGTTAGGTCTCTCCGTCTTGAAGAACGGCGACCCGTCCTGACAACCAAAACGTTCGGGGTGTTGTACAACCGAAGGCAACGTCGATCCTCGGTGGTGAATCTTCTGAGGAAACCTCGATCCGTATCCCACCATGTACGACATTTTCATCGGATTCTTTCCCAGAATGTAATCAACCTATACATGCATTACAATTAGTCATAAGCAAGTATGTACTATGTATGTCACATATATATATATATATATATATATATATATATATAGGTAGAGATATGGATTTTACTTGGCTTTTAGCAAGGTCCACGAGCTTGGCTGGTTCCACAGCAAGACTACCACATTGGATCTTTCTATTCTTATCGTACTTAATCAAGTATTGAGCGTAAGTTAGAGCGAGGAAGGACAAACTCGTCGCGTGTTGTAAGTTGTTCGTTCCACTCCGGAATAAAAGGCCACCTAAATACAAAACACAACGACCAATTGTTGTATATCACATCACACATGATTAGGTCTTAATTAAATAGCTAGCTAGTACCTCTGGAATACCATGTCTCTACTGATCTTGTAGGTGATTCGGGCAATATCGAGCATATGAATTGGTCCGATTCTGAGACGAATGGGTCGCGGCTTATCTTTCGGTCGGTCATCGCTAACTGTAAAGTCGCAACAAGTGAAGGAAACCATTGAAGTAGTTAGCTATCTAGCTAATTGCATAATTAGAGACAGTAGTCAAACCAAAACTAGCTAATAAATGGATTGATTAAGAAGTTGCCTGAGAAACAAGTATGTTAGTTCCGGCTTCTTTGCGATCCCAACCAAATTCTGCAAACGCCCCTTCAATGGAATTTATGTTCTTGACAACAAAATCCAAGTAGAAGGGCTGCTTCGTTGCCTTATACATCCAAGCCGCACCCCACACCAATTCGTCCTGCAAAACCCATGCAATTCAAATTAATTAATGTTTTTATTGAGAAATTTTCAAGATTTAATTACAATGCTGATCGAATCAAGACGAATCAACTATTGTAGGTACCTCATAACTAGAAGAGCAATAGAATGGACAAACTTGAGGAGTGCTTGCACTATGAAGGCCTCGGTTTGCATTGGCAAATTGGAAAACCTGACCCAAATAAAATTACATTCTAATACATATAATAATCAAATAATACAAAAACCGACCGAACAGGAAAAAAAAATACCTTGGCGGCTCGTTTGGCCAGGTTGACGGAGTAGCCAGGGCGAGAACCTTTGAGGACGAGGGAGGCAGCGGCCAACGCCGCCGCAACCTCAGCGGCGAGATCGGAGCCAGGGGCGGTGCGGTTGACGGGGTAGGCGTAGCGGGAGGTGTCCATGTCCTCCGGCCGCTCCCAGCAGTCGTGGTCGGAAATCGGGTCCCCCACCATGGCGTAGACTACGCCGTCGACGGCCGTGGCCTTCATGAAGTAGTCGGAGGCCCAGATCACGGCGTCGGTGGCATGGCCGAGGTCGGCGGCTCCCATCATGGAGCCGTACTCGAGCACGCCCCAGGCGAGGACGGTGGCCGAGAACGCCATCGGAAAGTTGAACTTGACGTTGTCGCCGGCGTCGTAGTACCCGCCTACTAGGTCCACCTGATCAACGCGCGCCATAAAATTAGTCAACCCATTATATTTTTTTTGGTGGAAAAGTCAACCCATTATATTAAATGATCCAAACTGAAAATGTTCTGACCCAATTCAACTTCATGAGCCCAAACTTACTGAATGAAGAATTTGGAGGTTACTGCTTAAATGGGAAGGTAAAAGATACTGTATCAAAATACTCATTTTTTTGAACAATTGCACAGATATGAAATGTACAAATATTTTCATATTTATTATTTTATTTTATTACTTTTTTAATACAATTACTAATAATCTTTTCTCATTTATTAAGAAGTGTTAAAAATTATATAGATATATATGTAAAATATATTGAAAAAATAAGTATATGGAGACAAAAAATTAAGACTAAAAAAACAAATATTTTGATACGGAGGGAATAGTAATTATTAACAATTTGTAGCCTTTAATTCTATATATCATATGTTCATAACTTCCAATACGAAGAATGAATTATGATCGAGAACGAAAATAGTAAATCGAATAAAGAATTGATCGAGGAGGGCAACTTACCCCGTGTGTGGAGCCATCTCGAAGGGCCGAGTCCTTTCGCCAAGTCAGGCGCTGAGTAGGAGGCAATTTTCCGGACCTCTGGCCTTCGAAGAACAAGATGCTCTTCGTCAAGGCGTCGCCATAGTTTTGGGCTTCTCCGAGCTTGGCTAGAAAACTCATCATCGCCAACACCACCACCATCACTATCACTCTCAACATCACTTTCTCCATGCTATCTATTTTACCTTTCTACCTAACAAGTTCTTCTAAAGGTGCCTCCAACTTTTGCAAACTTAATTTCACACCCACCCCATTGGATTTATGATGAGATCGATCGGATTTATAGGGACAAAATGCATGTAAACGGAACGTTTTGGGATTTATGAAATCAAACTGCTTTTAGCCGTTTATTTAGAAGGTTTTAATTCGGTTTTCATAATTAATGCGATCCATTATTTCCTTGTTTGGATTCGTTTATATGGATTGAACCTATGTACTCCATATCATTTGTTTCACAGTGCAATTTATTGTAATATAGTGTTTATCCAAATTTGTATGACTACTAATTTATAGTTAGATTTCAATTGTATTTTTTGACATTTATCTTTGATGAGAGGAAGGTATTTTCTATCCTTATTAAGGTATATAATAATTCTTATCCATATCAACTCCAAACTTGTGATTCGACGTCCTAATCTATAGGAACATAAATCTTACAAATTAAGAAAATAAATAGTTTTATATTTGTTTGGGAGGTACTAAGTCATAATTAGTAGGGAGAGAATGTTCGAAACAGTAATTACGAGATCACGTATATCAAATATTGGTTCCTTACCATCTATATATAACATATTGTCACAATTAATGACCTCTCTTTTACATATTTTTTTTTATTTTACATTTAAGTCTATTTTACATAAAATAAATTTTCTCTAATCTTCTATCTTAATACATGCATTTAATTAATTTTTGTAAAAACCCTTTTTCAACCCTTTATTTATCAATACTCACATTTTAATATAATTTTTTTATCAATATGTTTTTAAAAGATGAGTTAAAAACCAACAAATATCATTCAACATACATGTAAAATTAGGAGAACAAAAATCAAAATAATTCAACACTTTGGTTTTGTATTAGCTCAAAGTATCCACTTGAAATAACACCTAAATAATGAATGTTTAAACTACTTCTATATAAATTTGATATGAGATATAATCATACAACTTTTGTTATAAAGTTCACAAAGTAATTTTGTTTCATCCCAAATTACATTAATACCATAGTAATTAGTAAAGTATAATGAAATACCTTATATAATTCATTTCGCTATTTAAAAACCGATCGTAAATTTCAATAAATTTGATTGCATAAATTGTATAAAGTATACTAATGTATAAAAAAATAAACTAATCTAATTATAAATAAAATTTCATTAAACATGTAACGAACCCGTGCATAGTACGGGCACACATGTAACTAGTTTTAAGAAAACAACAGTTCACATGAAACCTTTTATTTGTTCGACAATTGCTGGTGAATTAGACATGTCAACTGGGTCGGGCGGGTCAGGTCAAGTCGGGTTCGGGTCAAATCGGGTTCGGGTTGATCGGGTCCGATAAAATTTTCGGGTCGGGTTGACCCAGCGGGTCGAAGGTACCCATTTTTTATGATTAATAATATGATTTTTAAATTTAATAAAATAGTTATATTAAAACATTAATATTATATAGTTATTTAATAAAGTATTTTAAAATATTTAATATAAATGAAATAAAATAAAATATATGAAATAACGGGGTCCCACGATCTCGAATTCACTATTCGGGTCGGATCCTTCGGGTTTGGGTTCGGGTCCTTCTTGACCCAGTGACTTTCGGGTCGGATCTTGACCCAAAAATGTCGGATTGGGTCGGGTTTTTCGGGTTGGGTCGATTTTTGACAACTCTAGGGCGAATACTTGATGACAGTTCCTGGAAAGTGCGTATTTGGAAAATTAAATCTTCTATTCCACTTCTATGTTCCCTTCTATGTATCTTAAGTTAAAATTATTTATTTTATACCTTAAACCCTAAAATATAAACCTTAAATCCTAAAATATAAATTCTATATCCTAAATCCTAAATCCTAAACCATAAACCTAAATCCTATACCTTAAATCCTAAAACCCTATACCCTAAATCTTAAACTATAAACCATAAACCTTAATTATTAGTACCCTAAGTTAAAGATTAAAATATGAAATAAACAAATAAAATGTAAAGGGTACATGAAATGGTGCACAATTAGGGTACAGAAAATTTGATGTGCATATTTGGGATGTTCGTAAGCCAATTTTAATTCGGTTGCTCATGATGTTACTCTGTAATCCTTTTCTTTTAATGATGCTTTTAGCGTTTTTTCTGTACTTTGCTTAGTGTTAAACCTTCTTTTAATTCTAATTTGAACTCTCGTAGTGAGGGGGCTAATCCTATATGCTACAAAATTTTCCTTCGCCCGCTTCTTGAAAAAAAATGCATCCGCTATATACACTACATTATTTTAACTTTCGCACTACATTTCTCTACGCAGAAACCTGGCGTACGCCAGGTTTCTGCGTAGAGAATCAAATTTGCCCGTTTCAACTAGCCGTTGGGGGTGATTTGAATTTTGGGCTCCTACGCAAATATATTGCGTACGCAAGGATGTTGCGTAGCCCAACGGCTATAATTTCAACGGCCAAATTACCCCTCTATATATACTCAAACTCAATCATTCATTTTTTGCACACATTCGAATACAATCTTACCACAACGGAAAATACCGAAAACGATTATTGGAGTAGCGATAAAGAATATTTGTGTAGTGATGAAGAATTCAACCCCAACAATTTTGCGGTTAATATTTCATAATTCGTAAAAGGCTTGATATTTGCATTATATAGATATGTATGAATTCGTTATAGTAATATTGCATGCGATATTGTGAATTGGTTCATGCATATAGAGGAATAAAAGTATATATAGTTTGACTACGCCAGATACCTACGTAGAGAACCAAATATGGCCGTTTGAACTAGCCGTTGGGGGTGATTTGAATTTTGGGCTCCTACGCAAATATATTGCGTACGCAAGGATCTTGCGTAGCCCAACGGGCTATAATTCCAACGGCCGAATTACGCCTCTATATATACTCAAACTCAATCATCCATTTTTTTCACACATTCGAATACAATCTTACCACAACGGAAAATACCGAAAATGATTATCGGAGTAGCGATGAAGATTATTTGAGTAGTGATGAAAAATTCAACTCCAACAATTTCGCGGTTAGTATTTCATAATTCGTAAAAGGCTTGATATTTGCATTATATAGATATGTATGAATTCATTATAGTAATATTGCATGCGATATTGTGAATTGGTTCATGCATATAGAGGAATAAAACTATATATAGTTTGACTACGCTAGATACCTACATAGAGAACCAAATATGGCCGTTTGAACTAGTCGTTGGGGGTGATTTGAATTTTGGGCTCCTACGCAAATATATTGCGTACGCAAGGATCTTGCGTAGCCCAACGGCTATAATTCCAACGGCCGAATTACACCTCTATATATACTCAAACTCAATCATCCATTTTTTTCACACATTCGAATACAATCCTACCACAACGGAAAATACCGAAAATGATTATTGGAGTAGCGATGAAGATTATTTGAGTAGTGATGAATAATTCAACCCCAACAATTTCGGGGTTAGTATTTCATAATTCGTAAAAGGCTTGATATTTGCATTATATAGATATGTATGAATTAGTTATAGTAATATTGCATGCGATATTGTGAATTGGTTCATGTATATAGAGGAATAAAAGTATATATAGTTTGACTTGCGGTTTAGTTTTGTAATATTGTATGCGGTATTTTGAGAAAAGTGAGGTATTTTGATATTGCATGTGTAGTTAGAAATATTATTTCTTTAAGTTTGGAGATTGAGATATTGTTATGTCATTAAATGCAAATGAATAACTTTAGTATTTACATTAATAGGGTAAAGATTATGGATCTGAATTTCGTACGAATCAAAAGTCGGATAGCCGACAGGAGTCAAACTATATTTATCCAAAAGTGGTTTAGTTTTGTAATATTGTATGCGGTATTTTGAGAAAAGTGAGGTATTTTGATATTGCATGTCTAGTTAGAAATAATAGTTCTTTAAGTTTGGAGATTGAGATATTGTTATGTCATTAAATGCAAATGAATAACATTAGTATTTACAGTAATAGGGTAAAGATTATGGATCTGAATTTCGTACGAAACAAAAGTGGGATAACCGACAAGAGTCAAACTATATTTATCCAAAAGTGATTTAGTTTTGTAATATTGTATGCGGTATTTTGAGAAAAGTGATGTATTTTGATATTGCATGTGTAGTTAGAAATAGTAGTTCTTTAAGTTTGGAGATTGAGATATTGTTATGTCATTAAATGCAAATGAATAACATTAGTATTTACATTAATAAGGTAAAGATTATGGATTTGAACTTCGTACGAATCAAAAGTGGGATAGCCGACAGAAGTCAAACTATATTTATCCAAAAGTGGTTTAGTTTTGTAATATTGTATGCGATATTTTGAGAAAAGTGAGGTACTTTGATATTGCATGTGTAGTTATAAATAGTAGTTCTTTAAGTTTGGAGATTGAGATATTGTTATGTCATTAAATGCAAATGAATAACATTAGTATTTACATTAATAGGGTAAAGATAATGGATCTGAATTTTGTACGAATCAAAAGTGGGATAGCCGACAAGAGTCAAACTATATTTATCCAAAAGTGGTTTAGTTTTGTAATATTGTATGCGGTATTTTTAGAAAAGTGAGGTATTTTGATATTGCATGTGTAGTTAGAAATAGTAGTTCAATAAGTTTGGAGATTGAGATATTGTTATGTCATTAAATGCAAATGAATAACATTAGTATTTACATTAATAGGGTAAAAGATTATGGATCTGAATTTCGTACGAATCAAAAGTCGGATAGCCGACAGGAGTCAAACTATATTTATCCAAAAGTGGTTTAGTTTTGTAATATTGTATGCGGTATTTTGAGAAAAGTGAGATATTTTGATATTGCATGTGTAGTTAGAAATAGTAGTTCTTTAAGTTTGGAGATTGAGATATTGTTATGTCATTAAATGTAATTGAATAACATTAGTATTTACATTAATAGGGTAAAAATTATGGATCTGAATTTCGTACAAATCAAAAGTGGGATAGCCGACAGATGTCAAACTATATTTATCCAAAAGTGGTTTAGTTTTGTAATATTATATGCGGTATTTTGATAAAAGTGAGGTATTTTGATATTACATGTGTAGTTAGAAATAGTAGTTCTTTAAGTTTGGATATTGAGATATTGTTATGTCATTAAACGCAAATGAATAACATTAGTATTTACATTAATAGGGTAAAGATTATGGATCTGAATTTCGTACGAATAAAAAATGGGATAGCCGACAGGAGTCAAACTATATTTATCTAAAAGTGGTTTAGTTTTGTAATATTGTATGCTGTATTTTGATATTGCATGTGTAGTTAGAAATAATAGTTCTTTAAGTTTGGAGATTGAGATATTATTATGTCATTAAATGCAAATGAATAACATTAGTATTTACATTAATAGGGTAAAGATTATGGATCTGAATTTCGTACGAATCAAAAGTGGGATAGCCGACAAGAGTCAAAATATATTTATCCAAAAGTGGTTTAGTTTTGTAAAATTGTATGCGGTATTTTGAGAAAAGTGAGGTATTTCGATATTACATGTGTAGTTAGAAATAGTAGTTCGTTAAGTTTGGATATTGAGATATTGTTATGTCATTAAATGCAAATGAATAACATTAGTATTTCTATTAATAGGGTAAAGATTATGGATCTGAATTTCGTACGAGTCAAAAGTGGGACACCAACAGGAGTCAAACTATATCTATCCAAAAGTGGTTTAGTTTTGTAATATTGTACGCTATATTTTGAGAAAAGTGAGGTATTTTGATATTGCAAGTGTAGTTAGAAATAATAGTTCTTTAAGTTTGGAGATTGAGATATTGTTCTGTCATTAAATGCAAATGAATAACATTAGTATTTACATTAATAGGGTAAAGATTATGGATCTGAATTTCGTACGAATCAAAAGGTGGATAGCCGACAAGAGTCAAACTATATATATATCCAAAAGTGGTTTAGTTTTGTAATATTGTATGCGGAATTTTGATATTGCATGTGTAGTTAGAAATTGTAGTTCGTTAAGTTTGGAGATTGAGATATTGTTATATCATTAAATGCAAATGAATAACATTAATATTTACATTAATAGGGTAAAGATTATGGATGTGAATTTTGTACGAATCAAAAGTGGGATAACCGACAGGAGTCAAACTATATCTATCCAAAAGTGGTTTAGTTTTGTAATATTGTATGCTGTATTTTGAGAAAAGTGAGGTATTTTGATTTTGCATGTGTAGTTAGAAATAGTAGTTCTTTAAGTTTGGAGATTGAGATATTGTTATGTCATTAAATGCAAATGAATAACATTAGTATTTACATTAATAGGGTAACGATTATGGATCTGAACTTCGTACGAATCAAAAGTGGGATAGCCGACAGGAGTCAAACTATATTTATCCAAAAGTGGTTTAGTTTTGTAATATTGTATGCGGTATTTTGAGAAAAGTGAGGTATTTTGACATTACATGTGTACTTAGAAATAGTAGTTCTTTAAGTTAGGAGATTGAGATATTGTTATGTCATTAAATGCAAATGAATAACTTTAGTATTTACGTTAATAGGGTAAAGATTATGGATCTGAATTTAGTACGAATTAAAAGTGGGATAGCCGACATGAGTCAAACTATATTTATCCAAAAGTGGTTTAGTTTTGTAATATTGTATGCCGTATTTTGAGAAAAGTGAGTTATTTTGATATTGCATGTGTAGTTAGAAATAGTAGTTCTTTAAGTTTGGAGATTGAGATATTGTTATGTCATTAAATGCAAATGACAAACATTAGTATTTACATTAATAGGGTAAAGATTATGGATATGAATTTCGTACGAATCAAAAGTGGGATAGCCGACAAGTGTCAAACTATATTTATCCAAAAGTGGTTTAGTTATGTAATATTGTATGCGGTATTTTGAGAAAAGTGAGGTATTTTGATATTGCATGTGTAGTTAGAAATAGTAGTTCTTTATGTTTGGAGATTCAGATATTGTTATGTCATTCAATGCAAATGAATAACATTACTATTTACATTAATAGGGTAAAGATTATGGATCTGAATTTCGTACGAATCAAAAGTGGGATAGCCGACATGATTCAAACTATATCTATCCAAAAGTGGTTTAGTTTTGTAATATTGTATGCTGTATTTTGAGAAAAGTGAGGTATTTTGATATTGCGTGTGTAGTTAGAAATAGTAGTTCTTTAAGTTAGGAGATTGAGATATTGTTATGTCATTAAATGCAAATGAATAACATTAGTATTTACATTAATAGGGTAAAGATTATGGATCTGAATTTCGTACGAATCAAAAGTGGGATAGCCGACAAGTGTCAAACTATATTTATCCAAAAGTGGTTTAGTTTTGTAATATTATATGCGGTATTTTGAGAAAAGTGAGGTATTTTGATATTGCATGTGTAGTTAGAAATAGTGATTCTTTAAGTTTGGAGATTGAGATATTGTTATGTCATTAAATGCAAATGAATAACATTAGTATTTACATTAATAGGGTAAAGATTATGGATATGAATTTCGTACGAATCAAAAGTGGGATAACCGACAGGAGTCAAACTATATCTATCCAAAAGTGGTTTAGTTTTGTAATATTGTATGCGGTATTTTGAGAAAAGTGAGGTATTTTGATATTGCATGTGTAGTTAGAAATAGTAGTTCGTTAAGTTTGGAGATTGAGATATTGTTATGTCATTAAATGAAAATGAATAACATTAGTATTTACATTAATAGGGTGAAGATTATGGATCTGAATTTCGTATGAATCAAAAGTGGGATAGCCGACAGGAGTCAAACTATATTTATCCAAAAGTGGTTTAGTTTTGTAATATTGTATGCGGTATTTTGAGAAAAGTGAGATATTTTGATATTGCATGTGTAGTTAGAAATAGTAGTTCTTTAAGTTAGAAGATTGAGATATTGTTATGTCATTACATGCAAATGAATAACATTAGTATTTGCATTAATAGGGTAAATATTATGGATCTGAATTTCGTACGAATCAAAAGTGGGATAGCCCACCGGAGTCAAACTATATTTATCAAAAAGTGGTTTAGTTTTGTAATATTATATGCGGTATTTTGAGAAAAGTGAGGTATTTTGATATTTCATGTGTAGTTACAAATAGTAGTTCGTTAAGTTTGGAGATTGAGATATTGTTATGTCATTAAATGCAAATGAATAACATTAGTATTTACATTAATAGGGTAAAGATTATGGATACGAATTTCGTACGAATCAAAAGTGGGATAACCGACAGGAGTCAAATTATATCTATCCAAAAGTGGTTTAGTTTTGTAATATTGTATGCGGTATTTTGAGAAAAGTGAGGTATTTTGATATTGCATGTGTAGTTAGAAATAGTAGTTCGTTAAGTTTGGAGATTGAGATATTGTTATGTCATTAAATGAAAATGAATAACATTAGTATTTACATTAATAGGGTGAAGATTATGGATCTGAATTTCGTATGAATCAAAAGTGGGATAGCCGACAGGAGTCAAACTATATTTATCCAAAAGTGGTTTAGTTTTGTAATATTGTATGCGGTATTTTGAGAAAAGTGAGGTATTTTGATATTGCATGTGTAGTTAGAAATAGTAGTTCTTTAAGTTAGAAGATTGAGATATTGTTATGTCATTACATGCAAATGAATAACATTAGTATTTGCATTAATAGGGTAAATATTATGGATCTAAATTTCGTACGAATCAAAAGTGGGATAGCCCACCGGAGTCAAACTATATTTATCAAAAAGTGGTTTAGTTTTGTAATATTATATGCGGTATTTTGAGAAAAGTGAGGTATTTTGATATTTCATGTGTAGTTACAAATAGTAGTTCGTTAAGTTTGGAGATTGAGATATTGTTATGTCATTAAATGCAAATGAATAAAATTAGTATTTACATTAATAAGGTAAAGATTATGGATCTGAATTTCGTACGAATCAAAAGTGGGATAACCGACATGAGTCAAACTATATCTATCCAAAAGTGGTTTAGTTTTGTAATATTGTATGCTGTATTTTGAGAAAAGTGAAATATTTTGATATTGCATGTGTAGTTAGAAATAATAGTTCTTTATGTTTGGAGATTCAGATATTGTTATGTCATTCAATGCAAATGAATAACATTAATATTTACATTAATAGGGTAAAGATTATGGATCTGAATTTCGTACGAATCAAAAGTGAGATAACCGACAGGAGTCAAACTATATCTATCCAAAAGTGGTTTAGTTTTGTAATATTGTATGCTGTATTTTGAGAAAAGTGATGTATTTTGATATTACATGTGTAGTTAGAAATAGTAGTTCTTTATGTTTGGAGATTCAGATATTGTTATGTCATTCAATGCAAATGAATAACATTAGTATTTACATTAATAGGGTAAAGATTATGGATCTGGATTTCGTACGAATCAAAAGTGGGATAGCCGACAAGAATCAAACTATATTTATCCAAAATTTGTTTACTTTTGTATGATTGTATGCGGTATTTTGAGAAAAGTGAGGTATTTTGATATTACATGTGTAGTTAGAAATAGTAGTTCGTTAAGTTTGGAGATTGAGATATTGTTATGTCATTAAATGCAAATGAATAACATTAGTATTTACATTAATAGGGTAAAGATTATGGATACGAATTTCGTACGAATCAAAAGTGGGATAACCGACAGGAGTCAAATTATATCTATCCAAAAGTGGTTTAGTTTTGTAATATTGTATGCTGTATTTTGAGAAAAGTGAGGTATTTTGACATTACATGTGTAGTTAGAAATAGTAGTTCTTTAAGTTAGGAGATTGAGATATTGTTATGTCATTAAATGCAAATGAATAACTTTAGTATTTACGTTAATAGGGTAAAGATTATGGATCTGAATTTAGTACGAATCAAAAGTGGGATAGCCGACATGAGTCAAACTATATTTATCCAAAAGTGGTTTAGTTTTGTAATATTGTATGCCGTATTTTGAGAAAAGTGAGTTATTTTGATATTGCATGTGTAGTTAGAAATAGTAGTTCTTTAAGTTTTGAGATTGAGATATTGTTATGTCATTAAATGAAAATGAATAACATTAGTATTTACATTAATAGGGTAAAGATTATGGATATGAATTTCGTACGAATCAAAAGTGGGATAACCGACAAGTGTCAAACTATATTTATCCAAAAGTGGTTTAGTTTTGTAATATTGTATGCTATATTTTGAGAAAAGTGAGGTATTTTGATATTGCATGTGTAGTTAGAAAAAGTAGTTCGTTAAGTTTGGAGATTGAGAAATTGTTATGTCATTAAATGCAAATGAATAACATTAGTATTTACATTAATAGGGTCAAGATTATGGATCTGAATTTCGTATGAATCAAAAGTGGGATAGCCGACAGGAGTCAAACTATATTTATCCAAAAGTGGTTTAGTTTTGTAATATTGTATGCCGTATTTTGAGAAAAGTGAGTTATTTTGATATTGCATGTGTAGTTAGAAATAGTAGTTCTTTAAGTTTTGAGATTGAGATATTGTTATGTCATTAAATGCAAATGAATAACATTAGTATTTACATTAATAGGGTAAAGATTATGGATCTGAATTTGGTACGAATCAAAAGTCGGATAGCCGACATGAGTCAAACTATATTTATCCAAAAGTGGTTTAGTTTTGTAATATTGTATGCGGTATTTTGAGAACAGTGAGATATTTGGATATTACATGTGTAGTTAGAAATAGTAGTTCGTTAAGTTTGGAGATTGAGATATTGTTATGTCATTAAATACAAATGAATAACATTAGTATTGACATTAATAGGGTAAAGATTATGAATCTGAATTTTATACGAATCAAAAGTGGGATAGCCGACAGAAGTCAAACTATATTTATCCAAAGGTGGTTTAGTTTTGTAATATTGTATGCGGTATTTTGAGAAAAGTGAGGTATTTTGATATTGCATGTATAGTTAGAAATAGTAGTTCTTTAAGTTTGGAGATTGAGATATTGTTATGTCATTAAATGCAAATGAATAACTTTAGTATTTACATTAATAGGGTAAAGTTATGGATCTGAATTTCGTACGAATCAAAAGTGGGATAGCCGACATGAGTCAAACTATATTTATCCAAATGTGGTTTAGTTTTGTAATATTGTATGTGGTATTTTGAGAAAGTGATGTATTTTGATATTACATGTGTAGTTAGAAATAGTAGTTCTTTAAGTTTGGAGATTGAGATATTGTTATGTCATTAAATGCAAATGAATAACATTAGTATTTACATTAATACGGTAAAGATTATGGATCTGATTTTCATACGAATCAAAACTGGGATAGCCGAAAGGAGTCAAACTATATTTATCCAAAAGTGGTTTAGTTTTGTAATATTGTATGCGGTATTTTGAGAAAAGTGAGATATTTTGATATTGCATGTGTAGTTAGAAATAGTAGTTCTTTAAGTTTGGAGATTGAGATATTGTTATGTCATTACATGCAAATGAATAACATTAGTATTTGCATTAATAGGGTAAATATTATGGATCTGAATTTCGTATGAATCAAAAGTGGGATAGCCCACATGAGTCAAACTATATTTATCCAAAAGTGGTTTAGTTTTGTAATATTGTATGTGGTATTTTGAGAAAAGTGAGATATTTTGATATTGCATGTGCATTTAGAAATAATAGTTCTTTAAGTTTGGAGATTGAGATATTGTTATGTCATTACATGCAAATGAATAACATTAGTATTTGCATTAATAGGGTAAATATTATGGATCTGAATTTCGTATGAATCAAAAGTGGGATAGCCCACATGAGTCAAACTATATTTATCCAAAAGTGGTTTAGTTTTGTAATATTGTATGTGGTATTTTGAGAAAAGTGAGATATTTTGATATTGCATGTGCAGTTAGAAATAATAGTTCTTTAAGTTTGGAGATTGAGATATTGTTATGTCATTAAATGCAAATGAATAACATTAGTATTTACATTAATATGGTAAAGATTATGGATCTGAATTTCGTACGAATCAAAAGTGGGATAGCCGACATGAGTCAAACTATATTTATCCAAAAGTGGTTTAGTTTTGTAATATTGTATGTGGTATTTTGAGAAAAGTGAGGTATTTTGATATTGCATGTGTAGTTAGAAATAGTAGTTCTTTAAGTTAGAAGATTGAGATATTGTTATGTCATTACATGCAAATGAATAACATTAGTATTTGCATTAATAGGGTAAATATTATGGATCTGAATTTCGTACGAATCAAAAGTGGGATAGCCCACAGGAGTCAAACTATATTTATCCAAAAGTAGTTTAGTTTTGTAATATTATATGCGGTATTTTGATAAAAGTGAGGCATTTTGATATTTCATGTATAGTTAGAAATAGTAGTTCTTTAAGATTGGAGATTGAGATATTGTTATGTCATTAAATGCAAATGAATAACATTAGTATTTACATTAATAGGGTAAAGATTATGGATATGAATTTGGTACGAATCAAAAGTGGGATAGCCGACACGAGTCAAACTATATTTATCCAAAAGTGGTTTAGTTTTGTAATATTGTATGCGGTATTTTGAGAAAAGTGAGGTATTTGGATATTACATGTGTAGTTAGAAATAGTAGTTCTTTAAGTTAGAAGATTGAGATATTGTTATGTCATTACATGCAAATGAATAACATTAGTATTGACATTAATAGGGTAAAGATTATGAATCTGAATTTCATACGAATCAAAAGTGGGATAGCCGACAGAAGTCAAACTATATTTATCCAAAGGTGGTTTAGTTTTTTAATATTGTATGCGGTATTTTGAGAAAAGTGAGGTATTTTGATATTGCATGTGTAGTTAGAAATAGTAGTTCTTTAAGTTTGGAGATTGAGATATTGTTATGTCATTAAATGCAAATGAATAACTTTAGTATTTACATTAATAGGGTAAAGTTATGAATCTGAATTTCGTACGAATCAAAAGTGGGATAGCCGACATGAGTCAAACTATATTTATCCAAATGTGGTTTAGTTTTGTAATATTGTATGCGGTATTTTGAGAAAGTGATGTATTTTGATATTGCATGTGTAGTTAGAAATAGTAGTTCTTTAAGTTTGGAGATTGAGATATTGTTATGTCATTAAATGCAAATGAATAACATTAGTATTTACATTAATAGGGTAAAGATTATGGATCTGACCTTCATACGAATCAAAACTGGGATAGCCGGAAGGAGTCAAACTATATTTATCCAAAAGTGGTTTAGTTTTGTAATATTGTATGCAGTATTTTGAGAAAAGTGAGATATTTTGATATTGCATGTGTAGTTAGAAATAGTAGTTCTTTAAGTTTGGAGATTGAGATATTGTTATGTCATTACATGTAAATGAATAACATTAGTATTTGCATTAATAGGGTAATGGATCTGAATTTCGTATGAATCAAAAGTGGGATAGCCAAAGGAGTCAAACTATATTTATCCAAAAGTGGTTTAGTTTTGTAATATTGTATGTGGTATTTTGAGAAAAGTGAGATATTTTGATATTGCATGTGTAGTTAGAAATAATAGTTTTTTAAGTTTGGAGATTGAGATATTGTTATGTCATTAAATGCAAATGAATAACATTAGTATTTACATTAATGGGGTAAAGATTATGGATTTGAATTTCATACGAATCAAAAGTGGGATAGCTGACTGGAGTCAAACTATATTTATCCAAAAGTGGTTTAGTTTTGTAATATTGTATTCGGTATTTTGAGAAAAGTGAGGTATTTTGATATTGCATGTGCAGTTAGAAATAGTAGTTCTTTAAGTTTGGAGATTGAGATATTCTTATGTCATTAAATGCAAATGAATAACTTTAGTATTTACATTAATAGGGTAAAGATTATGGATCTGTATTTCGTACGAATCAAAAGTTGGATAGCCGACATGTTCAAACTATATTTATCCAAAAATGGTTTAGTTTTGTAATATTATATGCGGTATTTTGAGAAAGTGATGTATTTTGATATTGCATCAGTTAGAAATAGTAGTTCTTTAAGTTTGGAGATTGGGATATTGTATGTCATTAAATGCAAATGAATAACATTAGCATTTACATTAATAGGGTAAAGATTATGGATCTGAATTTCGTACGAATCAAAAGAGGGATAGCCGACAAGAGTCAAACTATATTTATCCAAAATTGGTTTACTTTTGTATGATTGTATATGGTATTTTGAGAAAAGTGAGGTATTTTGATATTACATGTCTAGTTAGAATAAGTAGTTCGTTAAGTTTGGAGATTGAGATATTGTTATGTCATTAAATGCAAATGAACAACATTAGTATTGACATTAATAGGGTAAAGATTATGGATCTGAATTTCGTACGAATCAAAGGTGGGATAACCGAAAGGAGTCAAACTATATCTATCCAAAAGTGGTTTAGTTTTGTAATATTGTATGCTGTATTTTGAGAAAAGTGAGGTATTTTGATATTGCATGTGTAGTTAGAAATAGTAGTTCTTTAAGTTTGGAGATTGAGATATTGTTATGTCATTAAATGCAAATGAACAACATTAGTATTTACATTAATTGGGTAAAGATTATGGATCATTTCGTACGAATCAAAAGTGGGATAGCCGACATGAGTCAAACTCTATTTATCCAAAAGTGGTTTAGTTTTGTAATATTATATGCGGTATTTTGAGAAAAGTGAGGTATTTTGATATTGCATGTGTAGTAAGAAATAGTAGTTTTTTAAGTTTGGAGATTCAGATATTGTTATGTCATTAAATGCAAATGAATAACATTAGTATTTACACTAATAGGGTAAAGATTATGGATCTACATTTCGTACGAATCAAAAGTGGGATAGCCGACAAGAGTCAAAATATATTTATCCAAAAGTGGTTTAGTTTTGTAATATTATATGCGGTAGTTTGAGAAAAGTGAGGTATTTTGATATTGCATGTGTAGTTAGAAATAGTAGTTCCTTAAGTTTGGGTATTGAGATATTGTTATGTCATTAAATGCAAATGAATAACATTAGTATTTACATTAATAGGGTAAAGATTATGGATCATCATTTCGTACGAATCAAAAGTGGGATAGCTGACTGGAGTCAAACTATATTTATCCAAAAGTGGTTTAGTTTTGTAATATTGTATTCGGTATTTTGAGAAAAGTGAGGTATTTTGATATTGCATGTGTAGTTAGAAATAGTAGTTCTTTAAGTTAGAAGATTGAGATATTGTTATGTCATTACATGCAAATGAATAACATTAGTATTTGCATTAATAGGGTAAATATTATGGATCTGAATTTCGTACGAATCAAAAGTGGGATAGCCCACAGGAGTCAAACTATATTTATCCAAAAGTAGTTTAGTTTTGTAATATTATATGCGGTATTTTGATAAAAGTGAGGCATTTTGTTATTTCATGTATAGTTAGAAATAGTAGTTCTTTAAGATTGGAGATTGAGATATTGTTAAGTCATTAAATGCAAATGAATAACATTAGTATTTACATTAATAGGGTAAAGATTATGGATCTGAATTTGGTACGAATCAAAAGTGGGATAGCCGACACGAGTCAAACTATATTTATCCAAAAGTGGTTTAGTTTTGTAATATTGTATGCGGTATTTTGAGAAAAGTGAGGTATTTGGATATTACATGTGTAGTTAGAAATAGTAGTTCTTTAAGTTAGAAGATTGAGATATTGTTATGTCATTACATGCAAATGAATAACATTAGTATTGACATTAATAGGGTAAAGATTATGAATCTGAATTTCATACGAATCAAAAGTGGGATAGCCGACAGAAGTCAAACTATATTTATCCAAAGGTGGTTTAGTTTTTTAATATTGTATGCGGTATTTTGAGAAAAGTGAGGTATTTTGATATTGCATGTGTAGTTAGAAATAGTAGTTCTTTAAGTTTGGAGATTGAGATATTCTTATGTCATTAAATGCAAATGAATAACTTTAGTATTTACATTAATAGGGTAAAGTTATGAATCTGAATTTCGTACGAATCAAAAGTGGGATAGCCGACATGAGTCAAACTATATTTATCCAAATGTGGTTTAGTTTTGTAATATTGTATGCGGTATTTTGAGAAAGTGATGTATTTTGATATTGCATGTGTAGTTAGAAATAGTAGTTCTTTAAGTTTGAAGATTGAGATATTGTTATGTCATTAAATGTAAATGAATAACATTAGTATTTACATTAATAGGGTAAAGATTATGGATCTGACCTTCATACGAATCAAAACTGGGATAGCCGGAAGGAGTCAAACTATATTTATCCAAAAGTGGTTTAGTTTTGTAATATTGTATGCAGTATTTTGAGAAAAGTGAGATATTTTGATATTGCATGTGTAGTTAGAAATAGTAGTTCTTTAAGTTTGGAGATTGAGATATTGTTATGTCATTACATGTAAATGAATAACATTAGTATTTGCATTAATAGGGTAAATATTATGGATCTGAATTTCGTATGAATCAAAAGTGGGATAGCCCACAGGAGTCAAACTATATTTATCCAAAAGTGGTTTAGTTTTGTAATATTGTATGTGGTATTTTGAGAAAAGTGAGATATTTTGATATTGCATGTGTAGTTAGAAATAATAGTTTTTTAAGTTTGGAGATTGAGATATTGTTATGTCATTAAATGCAAATGAATAACATTAGTATTTACATTAATGGGGTAAAGATTATGGATTTGAATTTCATACGAATCAAAAGTGGGATAGCTGACTGGAGTCAAACTATATTTATCCAAAAGTGGTTTAGTTTTGTAATATTGTATTCGGTATTTTGAGAAAAGTGAGGTATTTTGATATTGCATGTGCAGTTAGAAATAGTAGTTCTTTAAGTTTGGAGATTGAGATATTCTTATGTCATTAAATGCAAATGAATAACTTTAGTATTTACATTAATAGGGTAAAGATTATGGATCTGTATTTCGTACGAATCAAAAGTTGGATAGCCGACATGTTCAAACTATATTTATCCAAAAGTGGTTTAGTTTTGTAATATTGTATGCGGTATTTTGAGAAAGTGATGTATTTTGATATTGCATGTGTAGTTAGAAATAGTAGTTCTTTAAGTTTGAACATTGAGATATTGTTATGTCATTAAATGCAAATGAATAACATTAGTATTTACATTAATAGGGTAAAGATTATGGATCTGAATTTCGTACGAATCAAAAGTGGGATAGCCGACAAGAGTCAAACTATATTTATCCAAAAGTGGTTTAGTTTTGTAATATTATATGCGGTATTTTGAGAAAAGTGAGGTATTTTGATATTGCATGTGTAGTTAGAAATAGTGATTCTTTAAGTTTGGAGATTGAGATATTTTTATGTCATTAAATGCAAATGAATAACATTAGTATTTACATTAATTGCTTAAAGATTATGGATCGGAATTTCGTACGAATCAAACGTGGGATAGCCGACAAGAGTCAAACTATATTTATCCAAAATTGGTTTACTTTTGTATGATTGTATGCGGTATTTTGAGAAAAGTGAGGTATTTTGATATTACATGTGTCGTTAGAAATAGTAGTTCATTAAGTTTGGAGATTGAGATATTGTTATGTCATTAAATGCAAATGAACAACATTAGTATTGACATTAATAGGGTAAAGATTATGGATCTGAATTTCGTACGAATCAAAAGTGGGATAACCGAAAAGAGTCAAACTATATCTATCCAAAAGTGGTTTAGTTTTGTAATATTGTATGCTGTATTTTGAGAAAAGTGAGGTATTTTGATATTGCATGTGTAGTTAGAAATAGTAGTTCTTTAAGTTTGGAGATTGAGATATTGTTATGTCATTAAATGCAAATGAATAACATTAGTATTTACATTAATAGGGTAAAGATTATGGATCATTTCGTACGAATCAAAAGTGGGATAGCCGACATGAGTCAAACTATATTTATCCAAAAGTGGTTTAGTTTTGTAATATTATATGCGGTATTTTGAGAAAAGTGAGGTATTTTGATATTGCATGTGAAGTTAGAAATAGTAGTTCTTTAAGTTTGGAAATTCAGATATTGTTATGTCATTAAATGCAAATGAATAACATTAGTATTTACATTAATAGAGTAAAGATTATGGATCTGAATTTTGTACGAATTAAAAGTGGGATAACCGACAGGAGTCAAACTATATATATCCAAAAGTGGTTTAGTTTTGTAATATTGTATGCTGTATTTTGAGAAAAGTGAGGTATTTTGATATTGCATGTGTAGTTAGAAATAGTAGTTCTTTATGTTTGGAGATTCAGATATTGTTATGTCATTCAATGCATATGAATAACATTAGTATTTACATTAATAGGATAAAGATTATGGATCTGAATTTCGTACGAATCAAAAGTGGGATAGCCGACATGATTCAAACTATATTTATCCAAATGTGGTTTAGTTTTGTAATATTGTATGCGGTATTTTGAGAAAGTGATGTATTTTGATATTGCATGTGTAGTTAGAAATAGTAGTTCTTTAAGTTTGAAGATTGAGATATTGTTATGTCATTAAATGTAAATGAATAACATTAGTATTTACATTAATAGGGTAAAGATTATGGATCTGACCTTCATACGAATCAAAACTGGGATAGCCGGAAGGAGTCAAACTATATTTATCCAAAAGTGGTTTAGTTTTGTAATATTGTATGCAGTATTTTGAGAAAAGTGAGATATTTTGATATTGCATGTGTAGTTAGAAATAGTAGTTCTTTAAGTTTGGAGATTGAGATATTGTTATGTCATTACATGTAAATGAATAACATTAGTATTTGCATTAATAGGGTAAATATTATGGATCTGAATTTCGTATGAATCAAAAGTGGGATAGCCCACAGGAGTCAAACTATATTTATCCAAAAGTGGTTTAGTTTTGTAATATTGTATGTGGTATTTTGAGAAAAGTGAGATATTTTGATATTGCATGTGTAGTTAGAAATAATAGTTTTTTAAGTTTGGAGATTGAGATATTGTTATGTCATTAAATGCAAATGAATAACATTAGTATTTACATTAATGGGGTAAAGATTATGGATTTGAATTTCATACGAATCAAAAGTGGGATAGCTGACTGGAGTCAAACTATATTTATCCAAAAGTGGTTTAGTTTTGTAATATTGTATTCGGTATTTTGAGAAAAGTGAGGTATTTTGATATTGCATGTGCAGTTAGAAATAGTAGTTCTTTAAGTTTGGAGATTGAGATATTCTTATGTCATTAAATGCAAATGAATAACTTTAGTATTTACATTAATAGGGTAAAGATTATGGATCTGTATTTCGTACGAATCAAAAGTTGGATAGCCGACATGTTCAAACTATATTTATCCAAAAGTGGTTTAGTTTTGTAATATTGTATGCGGTATTTTGAGAAAGTGATGTATTTTGATATTGCATGTGTAGTTAGAAATAGTAGTTCTTTAAGTTTGAACATTGAGATATTGTTATGTCATTAAATGCAAATGAATAACATTAGTATTTACATTAATAGGGTAAAGATTATGGATCTGAATTTCGTACGAATCAAAAGTGGGATAGCCGACAAGAGTCAAACTATATTTATCCAAAAGTGGTTTAGTTTTGTAATATTGTATTCGGTATTTTGAGAAAAGTGAGGTATTTTGATATTGCATGTGCAGTTAGAAATAGTAGTTCTTTAAGTTTGGAGATTGAGATATTCTTATGTCATTAAATGCAAATGAATAACTTTAGTATTTACATTAATAGGGTAAAGATTATGGATCTGTATTTCGTACGAATCAAAAGTTGGATAGCCGACATGTTCAAACTATATTTATCCAAAAGTGGTTTAGTTTTGTAATATTGTATGCGGTATTTTGAGAAAGTGATGTATTTTGATATTGCATGTGTAGTTAGAAATAGTAGTTCTTTAAGTTTGAAGATTGAGATATTGTTATGTCATTAAATGCAAATGAATAACATTAGTATTTACATTAATAGGGTAAAGATTATGGATCTGAATTTCGTACGAATCAAAAGTGGGATAGCCGACAAGAGTCAAACTATATTTATCCAAAAGTGGTTTAGTTTTGTAATATTATATGCGGTATTTTGAGAAAAGTGAGGTATTTTGATATTGCATGTGTAGTTAGAAATAGTGATTCTTTAAGTTTGGAGATTGAGATATTTTTATGTCATTAAATGCAAATGAATAACATTAGTATTTACATTAATTGCTTAAAGATTATGGATCGGAATTTCGTACGAATCAAACGTGGGATAGCCGACAAGAGTCAAACTATATTTATCCAAAATTGGTTTACTTTTGTATGATTGTATGCGGTATTTTGAGAAAAGTGAGGTATTTTGATATTACATGTGTCGTTAGAAATAGTAGTTCATTAAGTTTGGAGATTGAGATATTGTTATGTCATTAAATGCAAATGAACAACATTAGTATTGACATTAATAGGGTAAAGATTATGGATCTGAATTTCGTACGAATCAAAAGTGGGATAACCGAAAAGAGTCAAACTATATCTATCCAAAAGTGGTTTAGTTTTGTAATATTGTATGCTGTATTTTGAGAAAAGTGAGGTATTTTGATATTGCATGTGTAGTTAGAAATAGTAGTTCTTTAAGTTTGGAGATTGAGATATTGTTATGTCATTAAATGCAAATGAATAACATTAGTATTTACATTAATAGGGTAAAGATTATGGATCATTTCGTACGAATCAAAAGTGGGATAGCCGACATGAGTCAAACTATATTTATCCAAAAGTGGTTTAGTTTTGTAATATTATATGCGGTATTTTGAGAAAAGTGAGGTATTTTGATATTGCATGTGAAGTTAGAAATAGTAGTTCTTTAAGTTTGGAAATTCAGATATTGTTATGTCATTAAATGCAAATGAATAACATTAGTATTTACATTAATAGAGTAAAGATTATGGATCTGAATTTTGTACGAATTAAAAGTGGGATAACCGACAGGAGTCAAACTATATATATCCAAAAGTGGTTTAGTTTTGTAATATTGTATGCTGTATTTTGAGAAAAGTGAGGTATTTTGATATTGCATGTGTAGTTAGAAATAGTAGTTCTTTATGTTTGGAGATTCAGATATTGTTATGTCATTCAATGCATATGAATAACATTAGTATTTACATTAATAGGATAAAGATTATGGATCTGAATTTCGTACGAATCAAAAGTGGGATAGCCGACATGATTCAAACTATATTTATCCAAATGTGGTTTAGTTTTGTAATATTGTATGCGGTATTTTGAGAAAAGTGAGGCATTTTGATATTGCATGTGTAGTTAGAAATAATAGTTCTTTAAGTTAGGAGATTGAGATATTGTTATGTCATTAAATGCAAATGAATAACATTAGTATTTACATTAATAGGGTAAAGATTATGGATCTGAATTTCGTACGAATCAAAAGTGGGATAGCCGACAAGTGTCAAACTATATTTATCCAAAAGTGGTTTAGTTTTGTAATATTGTATGCGGTATTTTGAGAAAAGTGAGGTATTTGATATTGCATGTGTAGTTAGAAATAGTTGTTCTTTAAGTTTGGAGATTAAGATATTGTTATGTCATTAAATGCAAATGAATAACATTAGTATTTACATTAATAGGGTAAAGATTATGGATCTGAATTTCGTACGAATCAAAAGTGGGATAGCCGACAAGAGTAAAGTATATTTATCCAAACGTGGTTTAGTTTTGTAAAATTGTATGCGGTATTTTGAGAAAAGTGAGGTATTTTGATATTGCATGTGTAGTTAGAAAGAGTAGTTCGTTAAGTTTGGAGATTGAGATATTGTTATGTCATTAAATGCAAATGAATAACATTAGTATTTACATTAATAGGGTGAAGATTATGGATCTGAATTTCGTACGAATCAAAAGTGGGATAGCCGACATGAGTCAAACTATATTTATCCAAAAGTGGTTTAGTTTTGTAATATTGTATGTGGTATTTTGAGAAAAGTGAGGTATTTTGATATTGCATGTGTAGTTAGAAATAGTAGTTCTTTAAGTTAGAAGATTGAGATATTGTTATGTCATTACATGCAAATGAATAACATTAGTATTTGCATTAATAGGGTAAATATTATGGATCTGAATTTCGTACGAATCAAAAGTGGGATAGCCCACAGGAGTCAAACTATATTTATCCAAAAGTAGTTTAGTTTTGTAATATTATATGCGGTATTTTGATAAAAGTGAGGCATTTTGTTATTTCATGTATAGTTAGAAATAGTAGTTCTTTAAGATTGGAGATTGAGATATTGTTAAGTCATTAAATGCAAATGAATAACATTAGTATTTACATTAATAGGGTAAAGATTATGGATCTGAATTTGGTACGAATCAAAAGTGGGATAGCCGACACGAGTCAAACTATATTTATCCAAAAGTGGTTTAGTTTTGTAATATTGTATGCGGTATTTTGAGAAAAGTGAGGTATTTGGATATTACATGTGTAGTTAGAAATAGTAGTTCTTTAAGTTTAGGAGATTGAGATATTGTTATGTCATTACATGCAAATGAATAACATTAGTATTGACATTAATAGGGTAAGATTATGAATCTGAATTTCATACGAATCAAAAGTGGGATAGCCGACAGAAGTCAAACTATATTTATCCAAAGGTGGTTTAGTTTTTTAATATTGTATGCGGTATTTTGAGAAAAGTGAGGTATTTTGATATTGCATGTGTAGTTAGAAATAGTAGTTCTTTAAGTTTGGAGATTGAGATATTGTTATGTCATTAAATGCAAATGAATAACTTTAGTATTTACATTAATAGGGTAAAGTTATGAATCTGAATTTCGTACGAATCAAAAGTGGGATAGCCGACATGAGTCAAACTATATTATCCAAATGTGGTTTAGTTTTGTAATATTGTATGCGGTATTTTGAGAAAGTGATGTATTTTGATATTGCATGTGTAGTTAGAAATAGTAGTTCTTTAAGTTTGGAGATTGAGATATTGTTATGTCATTAAATGCAAATGAATAACATTAGTATTTACATTAATAGGGTAAAGATTATGGATCTGAATTCGTACGAATCAAAAGTGGGATAGCCGGACAGGAGTCAAACTATATTTATCCAAAGTGGTTTAGTTTTGTAATATTGTATGCGGTATTTTGAGAAAAGTGATGATATTTTGATATTGCATGTGTAGTTAGAAATAGTAGTTCTTTAAGTTTGGAGATTGAGATATTGTTATGTCATTAAATGTAAATGAATAACATTAGTATTTACATTAATAGGGTAAAGATTATGGATCTGAATTTCAGTACGAATCAAAAGTGGGATAGCCCGACAGGAGTCAAACTATATTTATCCAAAAGTGGTTTAGTTTTGTAATATTGTATGCTGGTATTTTGAGAAAAGTGAGATATTTTGATATTGCATGTGTAGTTAGAAATAATAGTTCTTTAAGTTTGGAGATTGAGATATTGTTATGTCATTACATGTAAATGAATAACATTAGTATTTGCATTAATAGGGTAAATATTATGGATCTGAATTTCGTATGAATCAAAAGTGGGATAGCCCACAGGAGTCAAACTATATTTATCCAAAAGTGGTTTAGTTTTGTAATATTGTATGTGGTATTTTGAGAAAAGTGAGATATTTTGATATTGCATGTGTAGTTAGAAATAATAGTTTTTTAAGTTTGGAGATTGAGATATTGTTATGTCATTAAATGCAAATGAATAACATTAGTATTTACATTAATGGGGTAAAGATTATGGATTTGAATTTCATACGAATCAAAAGTGGGATAGCTGACTGGAGTCAAACTATATTTATCCAAAAGTGGTTTAGTTTTGTAATATTGTATTCGGTATTTTGAGAAAAGTGAGGTATTTTGATATGCATGTGCAGTTAGAAATAGTAGTTCTTTAAGTTTGGAGATTGAGATATTCTTATGTCATTAAATGCAAATGAATAACTTTAGTATTTACATTAATAGGGTAAAGATTATGGATCTGTATTTCGTACGAATCAAAAGTTGGATAGCCGACATGTTCAAACTATATTTATCCAAAAGTGGTTTAGTTTTGTAATATTGTATGCGGTATTTTGAGAAAGTGATGTATTTTGATATTGCATGTGTAGTTAGAAATAGTAGTTCTTTAAGTTTGAACATTGAGATATTGTTATGTCATTAAATGCAAATGAATAACATTAGTATTTACATTAATAGGGTAAAGATTATGGATCTGAATTTCGTACGAATCAAAAGTGGGATAGCCGACAAGAGTCAAACTATATTTATCCAAAAGTGGTTTAGTTTTGTAATATTGTATTCGGTATTTTGAGAAAAGTGAGGTATTTTGATATTGCATGTGCAGTTAGAAATAGTAGTTCTTTAAGTTTGGAGATTGAGATATTCTTATGTCATTAAATGCAAATGAATAACTTTAGTATTTACATTAATAGGGTAAAGATTATGGATCTGTATTTCGTACGAATCAAAAGTTGGATAGCCGACATGTTCAAACTATATTTATCCAAAAGTGGTTTAGTTTTGTAATATTGTATGCGGTATTTTGAGAAAGTGATGTATTTTGATATTGCATGTGTAGTTAGAAATAGTAGTTCTTTAAGTTTGAAGATTGAGATATTGTTATGTCATTAAATGCAAATGAATAACATTAGTATTTACATTAATAGGGTAAAGATTATGGATCTGAATTTCGTACGAATCAAAAGTGGGATAGCCGACAAGAGTCAAACTATATTTATCCAAAAGTGGTTTAGTTTTGTAATATTATATGCGGTATTTTGAGAAAAGTGAGGTATTTTGATATTGCATGTGTAGTTAGAAATAGTGATTCTTTAAGTTTGGAGATTGAGATATTTTTATGTCATTAAATGCAAATGAATAACATTAGTATTTACATTAATTGCTTAAAGATTATGGATCGGAATTTCGTACGAATCAAACGTGGGATAGCCGACAAGAGTCAAACTATATTTATCCAAAATTGGTTTACTTTTGTATGATTGTATGCGGTATTTTGAGAAAAGTGAGGTATTTTGATATTACATGTGTCGTTAGAAATAGTAGTTCATTAAGTTTGGAGATTGAGATATTGTTATGTCATTAAATGCAAATGAACAACATTAGTATTGACATTAATAGGGTAAAGATTATGGATCTGAATTTCGTACGAATCAAAAGTGGGATAACCGAAAAGAGTCAAACTATATCTATCCAAAAGTGGTTTAGTTTTGTAATATTGTATGCTGTATTTTGAGAAAAGTGAGGTATTTTGATATTGCATGTGTAGTTAGAAATAGTAGTTCTTTAAGTTTGGAGATTGAGATATTGTTATGTCATTAAATGCAAATGAATAACATTAGTATTTACATTAATAGGGTAAAGATTATGGATCATTTCGTACGAATCAAAAGTGGGATAGCCGACATGAGTCAAACTATATTTATCCAAAAGTGGTTTAGTTTTGTAATATTATATGCGGTATTTTGAGAAAAGTGAGGTATTTTGATATTGCATGTGAAGTTAGAAATAGTAGTTCTTTAAGTTTGGAAATTCAGATATTGTTATGTCATTAAATGCAAATGAATAACATTAGTATTTACATTAATAGAGTAAAGATTATGGATCTGAATTTTGTACGAATTAAAAGTGGGATAACCGACAGGAGTCAAACTATATATATCCAAAAGTGGTTTAGTTTTGTAATATTGTATGCTGTATTTTGAGAAAAGTGAGGTATTTTGATATTGCATGTGTAGTTAGAAATAGTAGTTCTTTATGTTTGGAGATTCAGATATTGTTATGTCATTCAATGCATATGAATAACATTAGTATTTACATTAATAGGATAAAGATTATGGATCTGAATTTCGTACGAATCAAAAGTGGGATAGCCGACATGATTCAAACTATATTTATCCAAATGTGGTTTAGTTTTGTAATATTGTATGCGGTATTTTGAGAAAAGTGAGGCATTTTGATATTGCATGTGTAGTTAGAAATAATAGTTCTTTAAGTTAGGAGATTGAGATATTGTTATGTCATTAAATGCAAATGAATAACATTAGTATTTACATTAATAGGGTAAAGATTATGGATCTGAATTTCGTACGAATCAAAAGTGGGATAGCCGACAAGTGTCAAACTATATTTATCCAAAAGTGGTTTAGTTTTGTAATATTGTATGCGGTATTTTGAGAAAAGTGAGGTATTTTGATATTGCATGTGTAGTTAGAAATAGTTGTTCTTTAAGTTTGGAGATTAAGATATTGTTATGTCATTAAATGCAAATGAATAACATTAGTATTTACATTAATAGGGTAAAGATTATGGATCTGAATTTCGTACGAATCAAAAGTGGGATAGCCGACAAGAGTAAAAGTATATTTATCCAAACGTGGTTTAGTTTTGTAAAATTGTATGCGGTATTTTGAGAAAAGTGAGGTATTTTGATATTGCATGTGTAGTTAGAAAGAGTAGTTCGTTAAGTTTGGAGATTGAGATATTGTTATGTCATTAAATGCAAATGAATAACATTAGTATTTACATTAATAGGGTGAAGATTATGGATCTGAATTTCGTACGAATCAAAAGTGGGATAGCCGACATGAGTCAAACTATATTTATCCAAAAGTGGTTTAGTTTTGTAATATTGTATGTGGTATTTTGAGAAAAGTGAGGTATTTTGATATTGCATGTGTAGTTAGAAATAGTAGTTCTTTAAGTTAGAAGATTGAGATATTGTTATGTCATTACATGCAAATGAATAACATTAGTATTTGCATTAATAGGGTAAATATTATGGATCTGAATTTCGTACGAATCAAAAGTGGGATAGCCCACAGGAGTCAAACTATATTTATCCAAAAGTAGTTTAGTTTTGTAATATTATATGCGGTATTTTGATAAAAGTGAGGCATTTTGTTATTTCATGTATAGTTAGAAATAGTAGTTCTTTAAGATTGGAGATTGAGATATTGTTAAGTCATTAAATGCAAATGAATAACATTAGTATTTACATTAATAGGGTAAAGATTATGGATCTGAATTTGGTACGAATCAAAAGTGGGATAGCCGACACGAGTCAAACTATATTTATCCAAAAGTGGTTTAGTTTTGTAATATTGTATGCGGTATTTTGAGAAAAGTGAGGTATTTGGATATTACATGTGTAGTTAGAAATAGTAGTTCTTTAAGTTAGAAGATTGAGATATTGTTATGTCATTACATGCAAATGAATAACATTAGTATTGACATTAATAGGGTAAAGATTATGAATCTGAATTTCATACGAATCAAAAGTGGGATAGCCGACAGAAGTCAAACTATATTTATCCAAAGGTGGTTTAGTTTTTTAATATTGTATGCGGTATTTTGAGAAAAGTGAGGTATTTTGATATTGCATGTGTAGTTAGAAATAGTAGTTCTTTAAGTTTGGAGATTGAGATATTGTTATGTCATTAAATGCAAATGAATAACTTTAGTATTTACATTAATAGGGTAAAGTTATGAATCTGAATTTCGTACGAATCAAAAGTGGGATAGCCGACATGAGTCAAACTATATTTATCCAAATGTGGTTTAGTTTTGTAATATTGTATGCGGTATTTTGAGAAAGTGATGTATTTTGATATTGCATGTGTAGTTAGAAATAGTAGTTCTTTAAGTTTGGAGATTGAGATATTGTTATGTCATTAAATGCAAATGAATAACATTAGTATTTACATTAATAGGGTAAAGATTATGGATCTGACCTTCATACGAATCAAAACTGGGATAGCCGGAAGGAGTCAAACTATATTTATCCAAAAGTGGTTTAGTTTTGTAATATTGTATGCCGTATTTTGAGAAAAGTGAGATATTTTGATATTGCATGTGTAGTTAGAAATAGTAGTTCTTTAAGTTTGGAGATTGAGATATTGTTATGTCATTACATGTAAATGAATAACATTAGTATTTGCATTAATAGGGTAAATATTATGGATCTGAATTTCGTATGAATCAAAAGTGGGATAGCCCACAGGAGTCAAACTATATTTATCCAAAAGTGGTTTAGTTTTGTAATATTGTATGTGGTATTTTGAGAAAAGTGAGATATTTTGATATTGCATGTGTAGTTAGAAATAATAGTTTTTTAAGTTTGGAGATTGAGATATTGTTATGTCATTAAATGCAAATGAATAACATTAGTATTTACATTAATGGGGTAAAGATTATGGATTTGAATTTCATACGAATCAAAAGTGGGATAGCTGACTGGAGTCAAACTATATTTATCCAAAAGTGGTTTAGTTTTGTAATATTGTATTCGGTATTTTGAGAAAAGTGAGGTATTTTGATATTGCATGTGCAGTTAGAAATAGTAGTTCTTTAAGTTTGGAGATTGAGATATTCTTATGTCATTAAATGCAAATGAATAACTTTAGTATTTACATTAATAGGGTAAAGATTATGGATCTGTATTTCGTACGAATCAAAAGTTGGATAGCCGACATGTTCAAACTATATTTATCCAAAAATGGTTTAGTTTTGTAATATTATATGCGGTATTTTGAGAAAGTGATGTATTTTGATATTGCATCAGTTAGAAATAGTAGTTCTTTAAGTTTGGAGATTGGGATATTGTATGTCATTAAATGCAAATGAATAACATTAGCATTTACATTAATAGGGTAAAGATTATGGATCTGAATTTCGTACGAATCAAAAGTGGGATAGCCGACAAGAGTCAAACTATATTTATCCAAAATTGGTTTACTTTTGTATGATTGTATATGGTATTTTGAGAAAAGTGAGGTATTTTGATATTACATGTCTAGTTAGAATAAGTAGTTCGTTAAGTTTGGAGATTGAGATATTGTTATGTCATTAAATGCAAATGAACAACATTAGTATTGACATTAATAGGGTAAAGATTATGGATCTGAATTTCGTACGAATCAAAGGTGGGATAACCGAAAGGAGTCAAACTATATCTATCCAAAAGTGGTTTAGTTTTGTAATATTGTATGCTGTATTTTGAGAAAAGTGAGGTATTTTGATATTGCATGTGTAGTTAGAAATAGTAGTTCTTTAAGTTTGGAGATTGAGATATTGTTATGTCATTAAATGCAAATGAACAACATTAGTATTTACATTAATTGGGTAAAGATTATGGATCATTTCGTACGAATCAAAAGTGGGATAGCCGACATGAGTCAAACTCTATTTATCCAAAAGTGGTTTAGTTTTGTAATATTATATGCGGTATTTTGAGAAAAGTGAGGTATTTTGATATTGCATGTGTAGTAAGAAATAGTAGTTTTTTAAGTTTGGAGATTCAGATATTGTTATGTCATTAAATGCAAATGAATAACATTAGTATTTACACTAATAGGGTAAAGATTATGGATCTACATTTCGTACGAATCAAAAGTGGGATAGCCGACAAGAGTCAAAATATATTTATCCAAAAGTGGTTTAGTTTTGTAATATTATATGCGGTATTTTGAGAAAAGTGAGGTATTTTGATATTGCATGTGTAGTTAGAAATAGTAGTTCCTTAAGTTTGGGTATTGAGATATTGTTATGTCATTAAATGCAAATGAATAACATTAGTATTTACATTAATAGGGTAAAGATTATGGATCATCATTTCGTACGAATCAAAAGTGGGATAGCCGACAAGAGTCAAAATATATTTATCCAAAAGTGGTTTAGTTTTGTAAAATTGTATGCTATATTTTGAGAAAAGTGAGGTATTTTGATATTGCAAGTGTAGTTAGAAATAATAGTTCCTTAAGTTTGGAGATTGAGATATTGTTATGTCATTAAATGCAAATGAATAACATTAGTATTTACATTAATATGGTAAAGATTATGGATCTGAATTTCGTACGAATCAAAAGGTGGATAGCCGACAAGAGTCAAACTATATATATCCAAAAGTGGTTTAGTTTTGTAATATTGTATGCGGTATTTTGATATTGCATGTGTAGTTAGAAATAGTAGTTCGTTAAGTTTGGAGATTGAGATACTGTTATATCATTAAATGCTAATGAATAACATTAATATTTACATTAATAGGGTAAAGATTATGGATGTGAATTTCGTACGAATCAAAAGTGGGATAACCGACAGGAGTCAAAGTATATATATCCAAAAGTGGTTTAGTTTTGTAATATTGTATGCTGTATTTTGAGAAAAGTGAGGTATTTTGATATTGCATGTGTAGTTAGAAATAGTAGTTCTTTAAGTTTGGAGATTGAGATATTGTTATGTCATTAAATGCAAATGAATAACATTAGTATTTACATTAATAGGGTAACGATTATGGATCTGAATTTCGTACGAATCAAAAGTGGGATAGCCGACAGGAGTCAAACTATATTTATCGAAAAGTGGTTTAGTTTTGTAATATTGTATGCGGTATTTTGAGAAAAGTGAGGTATTTTGACATTACATGTGTAGTT
Organism: Rheum nobile; assembly: GCA_027886185.1. Lineage (NCBI taxonomy): Eukaryota > Viridiplantae > Streptophyta > Magnoliopsida > Caryophyllales > Polygonaceae > Rheum > Rheum nobile. The sequence goes on from WOAB01000780.1 coordinate 1,814,967, forward strand.
AGAAATAGTAGTTCTTTAAGTTAGGAGATTGAGATATTGTTATGTCATTAAATGCAAATGAATAACTTTAGTATTTACGTTAATAGGGTAAAGATTATGGATCTGAATTTCGTACGAATCAAAAGTGGGATAGCCGACATGAGTCAAACTATATTTATCCAAAAGTGGTTTAGTTTTGTAATATTGTATGCGGTATTTTGAGAAAAGTGCGTTATTTTGATATTGCATGTGTAGTTAGAAATAGTAGTTCTTTAAGTTTGGAGATTGAGATATTGTTATGTCATTAAATGCAAATGAATAACATTAGTATTTACATTAATAGGGTAAAGATTATGGATATGAATTTCGTACGAATCAAAAGTGGGATAGCCGACATGAGTCAAACTATATTTATCCAAATGTGGTTTAGTTTTGTAATATTGTATGCGGTATTTTGAGAAAGTGATGTATTTTGATATTGCATGTGTAGTTAGAAATAGTAGTTCTTTAAGTTTGGAGATTGAGATATTGTTATGTCATTAAATGCAAATGAATAACATTAGTATTTACATTAATAGGGTAAAGATTATGGATCTGACCTTCATACGAATCAAAATTGGGATAGCCGGAAGGAGTCAAACTATATTTATCCAAAAGTGGTTTAGTTTTGTAATATTGTATGCAGTATTTTGAGAAAAGTGAGATATTTTGATATTGCACGTGTAGTTAGAAATAGTAGTTCTTTAAGTTTGGAGATTGAGATATTGTTATGTCATTACATGTAAATGAATAACATTAGTATTTGCATTAATAGGGTAAATATTATGGATCTGAATTTCGTATGAATCAAAAGTGGGATAGCCCACAGGAGTCAAACTATATTTATCCAAAAGTGGTTTAGTTTTGTAATATTGTATGTGGTATTTTGAGAAAAGTGAGATATTTTGATATTGCATGTGTAGTTAGAAATAATAGTTCTTTAAGTTTGGAGATTGAGATATTGTTATGTCATTAAATGCAAATGAATAACATTAGTATTTACATTAATGGGGTAAAGATTATGGATTTGAATTTCATACGAATCAAAAGTGGGATAGCTGACTGGAGTCAAACTATATTTATCCAAAGGTGGTTTAGTTTTGTAATATTGTATTCGGTATTTTGAGAAAAGTGAGGTATTTTGATATTGCATGTGCAGTTAGAAATAGTAGTTCTTTAAGTTTGGAGATTGAGATATTCTTATGTCATTAAATGCAAATGAATAACTTTAGTATTTACATTAATAGGGTAAAGATTATGGATCTGTATTTCGTACGAATCAAAAGTTGGATAGCCGACATGTTCAAACTATATTTATCCAAAAATGGTTTAGTTTTGTAATATTATATGCGGTATTTTGAGAAAGTGATGTATTTTGATATTGCATCAGTTAGAAATAGTAGTTCTTTAAGTTTGGAGATTGGGATATTGTATGTCATTAAATGCAAATGAATAACATTAGCATTTACATTAATAGGGTAAAGATTATGGATCTGAATTTCGTACGAATCAAAAGTGGGATAGCCGACAAGAGTCAAACTATATTTATCCAAAATTGGTTTACTTTTGTATGATTGTATATGGTATTTTGAGAAAAGTGAGGTATTTTGATATTACATGTCTAGTTAGAATAAGTAGTTCGTTAAGTTTGGAGATTGAGATATTGTTATGTCATTAAATACAAATGAACAACATTAGTATTGACATTAATAGGGTAAAGATTATGGATCTGAATTTCGTACGAATCAAAGGTGGGATAACCGAAAGGAGTCAAACTATATCTATCCAAAAGTGGTTTAGTTTTGTAATATTGTATGCTGTATTTTGAGAAAAGTGAGGTATTTTGATATTGCATGTGTAGTTAGAAATAGTAGTTCTTTAAGTTTGGAGATTGAGATATTGTTATGTCATTAAATGCAAATGAACAACATTAGTATTTACATTAATTGGGTAAAGATTATGGATCATTTCGTACGAATCAAAAGTGGGATAGCCGACATGAGTCAAACTCTATTTATCCAAAAGTGGTTTAGTTTTGTAATATTATATGCGGTATTTTGAGAAAAGTGAGGTATTTTGATATTGCATGTGTAGTAAGAAATAGTAGTTTTTTAAGTTTGGAGATTCAGATATTGTTATGTCATTAAATGCAAATGAATAACATTAGTATTTACACTAATAGGGTAAAGATTATGGATCTACATTTCGTACGAATCAAAAGTGGGATAGCCGACAAGAGTCAAAATATATTTATCCAAAAGTGGTTTAGTTTTGTAATATTATATGCGGTATTTTGAGAAAAGTGAGGTATTTTGATATTGCATGTGTAGTTAGAAATAGTAGTTCCTTAAGTTTGGGTATTGAGATATTGTTATGTCATTAAATGTAAATGAATAACATTAGTATTTACATTAATAGGGTAAAGATTATGGATCTGAATTTCGTACGAATCAAAAGTGGGATAGCCGACAAGAGTCAAAATATATTTATCCAAAAGTGGTTTAGTTTTGTAAAATTGTATGCTATATTTTGAGAAAAGTGAGGTATTTTGATATTGCATTTGTAGTTAGAAATAGTAGTTCTTTAAGTTTGGAGATTGAGATATTGTTATGTCATTAAATGCAAATGAATAACATTAGTATTTACATTAATAGGGTAACGATTATGGATCTGAATTTCGTACGAATCAAAAGTGGGATAGCCGACATGAGTCAAACTATATTTATCGAAAAGTGGTTTAGTTTTGTAATATTGTATGCGGTATTTTGAGAAAAGTGAGGTATTTTGACATTACATGTGTAGTTAGAAATAGTAGTTCTTTAAGTTAGGAGATTGAGATATTGTTATGTCATTAAATGCAAATGAATAACTTTAGTATTTACGTTAATAGGGTAAAGATTATGGATCTGAATTTCGTACGAATCAAAAGTGGGATAGCCGACATGAGTCAAACTATATTTATCCAAAAGTGGTTTAGTTTTGTAATATTGTATGCGGTATTTTGAGAAAAGTGCGTTATTTTGATATTGCATGTGTAGTTAGAAATAGTAGTTCTTTAAGTTTGGAGATTGAGATATTGTTATGTCATTAAATGCAAATGAATAACATTAGTATTTACATTAATAGGGTAAAGATTATGGATATGAATTTCGTACGAATCAAAAGTGGGATAGCCGACATGAGTCAAACTATATTTATCCAAATGTGGTTTAGTTTTGTAATATTGTATGCGGTATTTTGAGAAAGTGATGTATTTTGATATTGCATGTGTAGTTAGAAATAGTAGTTCTTTAAGTTTGGAGATTGAGATATTGTTATGTCATTAAATGCAAATGAATAACATTAGTATTTACATTAATAGGGTAAAGATTATGGATCTGACCTTCATACGAATCAAAATTGGGATAGCCGGAAGGAGTCAAACTATATTTATCCAAAAGTGGTTTAGTTTTGTAATATTGTATGCAGTATTTTGAGAAAAGTGAGATATTTTGATATTGCATGTGTAGTTAGAAATAGTAGTTCTTTAAGTTTGGAGATTGAGATATTGTTATGTCATTACATGTAAATGAATAACATTAGTATTTGCATTAATAGGGTAAATATTATGGATCTGAATTTCGTATGAATCAAAAGTGGGATAGCCCACAGGAGTCAAACTATATTTATCCAAAAGTGGTTTAGTTTTGTAATATTGTATGTGGTATTTTGAGAAAAGTGAGATATTTTGATATTGCATGTGTAGTTAGAAATAATAGTTCTTTAAGTTTGGAGATTGAGATATTGTTATGTCATTAAATGCAAATGAATAACATTAGTATTTATATTAATGGGGTAAAGATTATGGATTTGAATTTCATACGAATCAAAAGTGGGATAGCTGACTGGAGTCAAACTATATTTATCCAAAAGTGGTTTAGTTTTGTAATATTGTATTCGGTATTTTGAGAAAAGTGAGGTATTTTGATATTGCATGTGCAGTTAGAAATAGTAGTTCTTTAAGTTTGGAGATTGAGATATTATTATGTCATTAAATGCAAATGAATAACTTTAGTATTTACATTAATAGGGTAAAGATTATGGATCTGTATTTCGTACGAATCAAAAGTTGGATAGCCGACATGTTCAAACTATATTTATCCAAAAATGGTTTAGTTTTGTAATATTATATGCGGTATTTTGAGAAAGTGATGTATTTTGATATTGCATCAGTTAGAAATAGTAGTTCTTTAAGTTTGGAGATTGGGATATTGTATGTCATTAAATGCAAATGAATAACATTAGCATTTACATTAATAGGGTAAAGATTATGGATCTGAATTTCGTACGAATCAAAAGTGGGATAGCCGACAAGAGTCAAACTATATTTATCCAAAATTGGTTTACTTTTGTATGATTGTATATGGTATTTTGAGAAAAGTGAGGTATTTTGATATTACATGTCTAGTTAGAATAAGTAGTTCGTTAAGTTTGGAGATTGAGATATTGTTATGTCATTAAATGCAAATGAACAACATTAGTATTGACATTAATAGGGTAAAGATTATGGATCTGAATTTCGTACGAATCAAAGGTGGGATAACCGAAAGGAGTCAAACTATATCTATCCAAAAGTGGTTTAGTTTTGTAATATTGTATGCTGTATTTTGAGAAAAGTGAGGTATTTTGATATTGCATGTGTAGTTAGAAATAGTAGTTCTTTAAGTTTGGAGATTGAGATATTGTTATGTCATTAAATGCAAATGAACAACATTAGTATTTACATTAATTGGGTAAAGATTATGGATCATTTCGTACGAATCAAAAGTGGGATAGCCGACATGAGTCAAACTCTATTTATCCAAAAGTGGTTTAGTTTTGTAATATTATATGCGGTATTTTGAGAAAAGTGAGGTATTTTGATATTGCATGTGTAGTAAGAAATAGTTGTTTTTTAAGTTTGGAGATTCAGATATTGTTATGTCATTAAATGCAAATGAATAACATTAGTATTTACACTAATAGGGTAAAGATTATGGATCTACATTTCGTACGAATCAAAAGTGGGATAGCCGACAAGAGTCAAAATATATTTATCCAAAAGTGGTTTAGTTTTGTAATATTATATGCGGTATTTTGAGAAAAGTGAGGTATTTTGATATTGCATGTGTAGTTAGAAATAGTAGTTCCTTAAGTTTGCGTATTGAGATATTGTTATGTCATTAAATGCAAATGAATAACATTAGTATTTACATTAATAGGGTAAAGATTATGGATCTGAATTTCGTACGAATCAAAAGTGGGATAGCCGACAAGAGTCAAAATATATTTATCCAAAAGTGGTTTAGTTTTGTAAAATTGTATGCTATATTTTGAGAAAAGTGAGGTATTTTGATATTGCAAGTGTAGTTAGAAATAATAGTTCCTTAAGTTTGGAGATTGAGATATTGTTATGTCATTAAATGCAAATGAATAACATTAGTATTTACATTAATATGGTAAAGATTATGGATCTGAATTTCGTACGAATCAAAAGGTGGATAGCCGACAAGAGTCAAACTATATATATCCAAAAGTGGTTTAGTTTTGTAATATTGTATGCGGTATTTTGATATTGCATGTGTAGTTAGAAATAGTAGTTCGTTAAGTTTGGAGATTGAGATACTGTTATATCATTAAATGCAAATGAATAACATTAATATTTACATTAATAGGGTAAAGATTATGGATGTGAATTTCGTACGAATCAAAAGTGGGATAACCGACAGGAGTCAAAGTATATATATCCAAAAGTGGTTTAGTTTTGTAATATTGTATGCCGTATTTTGAGAAAAGTGAGGTATTTTGATATTGCATGTGTAGTTAGAAATAGTAGTTCTTTAAGTTTGGAGATTGAGATATTGTTATGTCATTAAATGCAAATGAATAACATTAGTATTTACATTAATAGGGTAACGATTATGGATCTGAATTTCGTACGAATCAAAAGTGGGATAGCCGACAGGAGTCAAACTATATTTATCGAAAAGTGGTTTAGTTTTGTAATATTGTATGCGGTATTTTGAGAAAAGTGAGGTATTTTGACATTACATGTGTAGTTAGAAATAGTAGTTCTTTAAGTTAGGAGATTGAGATATTGTTATGTCATTAAATGCAAATGAATAACTTTAGTATTTACGTTAATAAGGTAAAGATTATGGATCTGAATTTCGTACGAATCAAAAGTGGGATAGCCGACATGAGTCAAACTATATTTATCCAAAAGTGGTTTAGTTTTGTAATATTGTATGCGGTATTTTGAGAAAAGTGCGTTATTTTGATATTGCATGTGTAGTTAGAAATAGTAGTTCTTTAAGTTTGGAGATTGAGATATTGTTATGTCATTAAATGCAAATGAATAACATTAGTATTTACATTAATAGGGTAAAGATTATGGATATGAATTTCGTACGAATCAAAAGTGGGATAGCCGACAAGTGTCAAACTATATTTATCCAAAAGTGGTTTAGTTTTGTAATATTGTATGCGGTATTTTGAGAAAAGTGAGGTATTTTGATATTACATGTGTAGTTAGAAATAGTAGTTCGTTAAGTTTGGAGATTGAGATATTGTTATGTCATTAAATGCAAATGAATAACATTAGTATTTACATTAATAGGGTAAAGATTATGGATATGAATTTCGTACGAATCAAAAGTGGGATAACCGACATGATTCAAACTATATTTATCCAAATGTGGTTTAGTTTTGTAATATTGTATGCGGTATTTTGAGAAAAGTGAGGTATTTTGATATTGCATGTGTAGTTAGAAATAGTAGTTCTTTAAGTTAGGAGATTGAGATATTGTTATGTCATTAAATGCAAATGAATAAATTTAGTATTTACGTTAATAGGGTAAAGATTATGGATCTGAATTTCGTACGAATCAAAAGTGGGATAGCCGACATGAGTCAAACTATATTTATCCAAAAGTGGTTTAGTTTTGTAATATTGTATGCGGTAGTTTGAGAAAAGTGAGGTATTTTGATATTGCATGTGTAGTTAGAAATAGTTGTTCTTTAAGTTTGGAGATTGAGATATTGTTATGTCATTAAATGAAAATGAATAACATTAGTATTTACATTAATAGGGTAAAGATTATGGATCTGAATTTCGTACGAATCAAAAGTGGGATAGCCGACAAGTGTCAAACTATATTTATCCATAAGTGGTTTAGTTTTGTAATATTGTATGCGGTATTTTGAGAAAAGTGAGGTATTTTGATATTACATGTGTAAATAGAAATAGTAGTTCGTTAAGTTTAGAGATTGAGATATTGTTATGTCATTAAATGCAAATGAATAACATTAGTATTTACATTAATAGGGTAAAGATTATGGATATGAATTTCGTACGAATCAAAAGTGGGATAACCGACAGGAGTCAAACTATATCTATCCAAAAGTGGTTTAGTTTTGTAATATTGTATGCTGTATTTTGAGAAGAGTGCGGTATTTTGATATTACATGTGTAGTTAGAAATAGTAGTTCTTTATGTTTGGAGATTGAGATATAGTTATGTCATTCAATGCAAATGAATAACATTAGTATTTACATTAATAGGGTAAAGATTATGGATCTGAATTTCGTACGAATCAAAAGTGGGATAGCCGACATGAGTCAAACTATATTTATCGAAAAGTGGTTTAGTTTTGTAATATTGTATGCGGTATTTTGAGAAAAGTGAGGTATTTTGACATTACATGTGTAGTTAGAAATAGTAGTTCTTTAAGTTAGGAGATTGAGATAATGTTATGTCATTAAATGCAAATGAATAACATTAGTATTTACATTAATAGGGTAAAGATTATGGATCTGAATTTCATATGAATCAAAAGTGGGATAGCCGACAGGAGTCAAACTATATTTATCCAAAAGTGGTTTAGTTTTGTAATATTGTATGCGATATTTTGAGAAAAGTGAGGTATTTTGATATTGCATGTGTTGTTAGAAATAGTAGTTCTTTAAGTTTGGAGATTGAGATATTGTTATGTCGTTAAATGTAAATGAATAACATTAGTATTTACCTTAATAGGGTAAAGATTTTGGATCTGAATTTCATACGAATCAAAAGTAGGATAGCCGACAGGAGTCAAACTATATTTATCCAAAAGTGGTTTAGTTTTGTAATATTGTATGCGGTATTTTGAGAAAAGTGAGGTATTTTGATATTGCATGTGTAGTTAGAGATAGTAGTTCTTTAAGTTTGGAGATTGAGATATTGTTATGTCATTAAATACAAATGAATAACATTAGTATTTACATTAATAGGGTAAAGATTATGGATATGAATTTCGTACGAATCAAAAGTGGGATAACCGACAGGAGTCAAACTATATCTATCCAAAAGTGGTTTAGTTTTGTAATATTGTATGCTGTATTTTGAGAAAAGTGAGGTATTTTGATATTGCATGTGTAGTTAGAAATAATAGTTCTTTATGTTTGGAGATTCAGATATTGTTATGTCATTCAATGCAAATGAATAAAATTAGTATTTACATTAATAGGGTAAAGATTATGGATCTGAATTTCGTACGAATCAAAAGTGGGATAGCCGACATGAGTCAAACTCTATTTATCCAAAAGTGGTTTAGTTTTGTAATATTATATGCGGTATTTTGAGAAAAGTGAGGTATTTTGATATTGCATGTGTAGTAAGAAATAGTAGTTTTTTAAGTTTGGAGATTCAGATATTGTTATGTCATTAAATGCAAATGAATAACATTAGTATTTACACTAATAGGGTAAAGATTATGGATCTAAATTTCGTACGAAGCAAAAGTGGGATAGCCGACAAGAGTCAAAATATATTTATCCAAAAGTGGTTTAGTTTTGTAATATTATATGCGGTATTTTGAGAAAAGTGAGGTATTTTGATATTGCATGTGTAGTTAGAAATAGTAGTTCCTTAAGTTTGGGTATTGAGATATTGTTATGTCATTAAATGCAAATGAATAACATTAGTATTTACATTAATAGGGTAAAGATTATGTATCTGAATTTCGTACGAATCAAAAGTGGGATAGCCGACAAGAGTCAAAATATATTTATCCAAAAGTGGTTTTGTTTTGTAAAATTGTATGCTATATTTTGAGAAAAGTGAGGTATTTTGATATTACATGTGTAGTTAGAAATAGTAGTTCGTTAAGTTTGGAGATTGAGATATTGTTATGTCATTAAATGCAAATGAATAACATTAGTATTTACATTAATAGGGTAAAGATTATGGATATGAATTTCGTACGAATCAAAAGTGGGATAACCGACATGATTCAAACTATATTTATCCAAATGTGGTTTAGTTTTGTAATATTGTATGCGGTATTTTGAGAAAAGTGAGGTATTTTGATATTGCATGTGTAGTTAGAAATAGTAGTTCTTTAAGTTAGGAGATTGAGATATTGTTATGTCATTAAATGCAAATGAATAAATTTAGTATTTACGTTAATAGGGTAAAGATTATGGATCTGAATTTCGTACGAATCAAAAGTGGGATAGCCGACATGAGTCAAACTATATTTATCCAAAAGTGGTTTAGTTTTGTAATATTGTATGCGGTAGTTTGAGAAAAGTGAGGTATTTTGATATTGCATGTGTAGTTAGAAATAGTTGTTCTTTAAGTTTGGAGATTGAGATATTGTTATGTCATTAAATGAAAATGAATAACATTAGTATTTACATTAATAGGGTAAAGATTATGGATCTGAATTTCGTACGAATCAAAAGTGGGATAGCCGACAAGTGTCAAACTATATTTATCCATAAGTGGTTTAGTTTTGTAATATTGTATGCGGTATTTTGAGAAAAGTGAGGTATTTTGATATTACATGTGTAAATAGAAATAGTAGTTCGTTAAGTTTGGAGATTGAGATATTGTTATGTCATTAAATGCAAATGAATAACATTAGTATTTACATTAATAGGGTAAAGATTATGGATATGAATTTCGTACGAATCAAAAGTGGGATAACCGACAGGAGTCAAACTATATCTATCCAAAAGTGGTTTAGTTTTGTAATATTGTATGCTGTATTTTGAGAAGAGTGCGGTATTTTGATATTACATGTGTAGTTAGAAATAGTAGTTCTTTATGTTTGGAGATTGAGATATAGTTATGTCATTCAATGCAAATGAATAACATTAGTATTTACATTAATAGGGTAAAGATTATGGATCTGAATTTCGTACGAATCAAAAGTGGGATAGCCGACATGAGTCAAACTATATTTATCTAAAAGTGGTTTAGTTTTGTAATATTGTATGTTGTATTTTGAGAAAAGTGAGGTATTTTGATATTGCATGTGTAGTTAGAAATAATAGTTCTTTAAGTTTGGAGATTGAGATAATGTTATGTCATTAAATGCAAATGAATAACATTAGTATTTACATTAATAGGGTAAAGATTATGGATCTGAATTTCGTATGAATCAAAAGTGGGATAGCCGACAGGAGTCAAACTATATTTATCCAAAAGTGGTTTAGTTTTGTAATATTGTATGCGATATTTTGAGAAAAGTGAGGTATTTTGATATTGCATGTGTTGTTAGAAATAGTAGTTCTTTAAGTTTGGAGATTGAGATATTGTTATGTCGTTAAATGTAAATGAATAACATTAGTATTTACCTTAATAGGGTAAAGATTATGGATCTGAATTTCATACGAATCAAGAGTAGGATAGCCGACAGGAGTCAAACTATATTTATCCAAAAGTGGTTTAGTTTTGTAATATTGTATGCAGTATTTTGAGAAAAGTGAGGTATTTTGATATTGCATGTGTAGTTAGAGATAGTAGTTCTTTAAGTTTGGAGATTGAGATATTGTTATGTCATTAAATACAAATGAATAACATTAGTATTTACATTAATAGGGTAAAGATTATGGATATGAATTTCGTACGAATCAAAAGTGGGATAACCGACAGGAGTCAAACTATATCTATCCAAAAGTGGTTTAGTTTTGTAATATTGTATGTTGTATTTTGAGAAAAGTGAGGTATTTTGATATTGCATGTGTAGTTAGAAATAATAGTTCTTTATGTTTGGAGATTCAGATATTGTTATGTCATTCAATGCAAATGAATAACATTAGTATTTACATTAATAGGGTAAAGATTATGGATCTGAATTTCGTACGAATCAAAAGTGGGATAGCCGACATGAGTCAAACTCTATTTATCCAAAAGTGGTTTAGTTTTGTAATATTATATGCGGTATTTTGAGAAAAGTGAGGTATTTTGATATTGCATGTGTAGTAAGAAATAGTAGTTTTTTAAGTTTGGAGATTCAGATATTGTTATGTCATTAAATGCAAATGAATAACATTAGTATTTACACTAATAGGGTAAAGATTATAGATCTAAATTTCGTACGAAGCAAAAGTGGGATAGCCGACAAGAGTCAAAATATATTTATCCAAAAGTGGTTTAGTTTTGTAATATTATATGCGGTATTTTGAGAAAAGTGAGGTATTTTGATATTGCATGTGTAGTTAGAAATAGTAGTTCCTTAAGTTTGGGTATTGAGATATTGTTATGTCATTAAATGCAAATGAATAACATTAGTATTTACATTAATAGGGTAAAGATTATGGATCTGAATTTCGTACGAATCAAAAGTGGGATAGCCTACAAGAGTCAAAATATATTTATCCAAAAGTGGTTTTGTTTTGTAAAATTGTATGCTATATTTTGAGAAAAGTGAGGTATTTTGATATTGCAAGTGTAGTTAGAAATAATAGTGCGTTAAGTTTGGATATTGAGATATTGTTATGTCATTAAATGCAAATGAATAACATTAGTATTTATATTAATAGGGTAAAGATTATGGATCTGAATTTCGTACGAGTCAAAAGTGGGATAACCGACAGGAGTCAAACTATATCTATCCAAAAGTGGTTTAGTTTTGTAATATTGTATGCTATATTTTGAGAAAAGTGAGGTATTTTGATATTGCAAGTGTAGTTAGAAATAATAGTTCCTTAAGTTTGGAGATTGAGATATTGTTATGTCATTAAATGCAAATGAATAACATTAGTATTTACATTAATATGGTAAAGATTATGGATCTGAATTTCGTACGAATCAAAAGGTGGATAGCCGACAAGAGTCAAACTACATATATCCAAAAGTGGTTTAGTTTTGTAATATTGTATGCGGTATTTTGATATTGCATGTGTAGTTAGAAATAGTAGTTCGTTAAGTTTGGAGATTGAGATACTGTTATATCATTAAATGCAAATGAATAACATTAATATTTACATTAATAGGGTAAAGATTATGGATGTGAATTTCGTACCAATCAAAAGTGGGATAACCGACAGGAGTCAAACTATATCTATCCAAAAGTGGTTTAGTTTTGTAATATTGTATGCTGTATTTTGAGAAAAGTGAGGTATTTTGATATTGCATGTGTAGTTAGAAATAGTAGTTCTTTAAGTTTGGAGATTGAGATATTGTTATGTCATTAAATGCAAATGAATAACATTAGTATTTACATTAATAGGGTAACGATTATGGATCTGAATTTCATACGAATCAAAAGTGGGATAGCCGACAGGAGTCAAACTATATTTATCCAAAAGTGGTTTAGTTTTGTAATATTGTATGCGGTATTTTGAGAAAAGTGAGGTATTATGACATTACATGTGTAGTTAGAAATAGTAGTTCTTTAAATTAGGAGATTGAGATATTGTTATGTCATTAAATGCAAATGAATAACTTTAGTATTTACGTTAATAGGGTAAAGATTATGGATCTGAATTTCGTACGAATCAAAAGTGGGATAGCCGACATGAGTCAAACTATATTTATCCAAAAGTGGTTTAGTTTTGTAATATTGTATGCGGTATTTTGAGAAAAGTGCGTTATTTTGATATTGCATGTGTAGTTAGAAATAGTAGTTCTTTAAGTTTGGAGATTGAGATATTGTTATGTCATTAAATGCAAATGAATAACATTAGTATTTACATTAATAGGGTAAAGATTATGGATATGAATTTCGTACGAATCAAAAGTGGGATAGCCGACAAGTGTCAAACTATATTTATCCAAAAGTGGTTTAGTTTTGTAATATTGTATGCGGTATTTTGAGAAAAGTGAGGTATTTTGATATTACATGTGTAGTTAGAAATAGTAGTTCGTTAAGTTTGGAGATTGAGATACTGTTATGTCATTAAATGCAAATGAATAACATTAGTATTTACATTAATAGGGTAAAGATTATGGATATGAATTTCGTACGAATCAAAAGTGGGATAACCGACAGGAGTCAAACTATATCTATCCAAAAGTGGTTTAGTTTTGTAATATTGTATGTTGTATTTTGAGAAAAGTGAGGTATTTTGATATTGCATGTGTAGTTAGAAATAATAGTTCTTTATGTTTGGAGATTCAGATATTGTTATGTCATTCAATGCAAATGAATAACATTAGTATTTACATTAATAGGGTAAAGATTATGGATCTGAATTTCGTACGAATCAAAAGTGGGATAGCCGACATGATTCAAACTATATTTATCCAAATGTGGTTTAGTTTTGTAATATTGTATGCGGTATTTTGAGAAAAGTGAGGTATTTTGATATTGCATGTGTAGTTAGAAATAGTAGTTCTTTAAGTTAGGAGATTAAGATATTGTTATGTCATTAAATGCAAATGAATAAATTTAGTATTTACGTTAATAGGGTAAAGATTATGGATCTGAATTTCGTACGAATCAAAAGTGGGATAGCCGACATGAGTCAAACTATATTTATCCAAAAGTGGTTTAGTTTTGTAATATTGTATGCGGTATTTTGAGAAAAGTGAGGTATTTTGATATTGCATGTGTAGTTAGAAATAGTTGTTCTTTAAGTTTGGAGATTGAGATATTGTTATGTCATTAAAAAAAATGAATAACATTAGTATTTACATTAATAGGGTAAAGATTATGGATCTGAATTTCGTACGAATCAAAAGTGGGATAAACGACAAGTGTCAAACTATATTTATCCATAAGTGATTTAGTTTTGTAATATTGTATGCGTTATTTTGAGAAAAGTGAGGTATTTTGATATTACATGTGTAAATAGAAATAGTAGTTCGTTAAGTTTGGAGATTGAGATATTGTTATGTCATTAAATGCAAATGAATAACATTAGTATTTACATTAATAGGGTAAAGATTATGGATATGAATTTCGTACGAATCAAAAGTGGGATAACCGACAGGAGTCAAACTATATCTATCCAAAAGTGGTTTAGTTTTGTAATATTGTATGCTGTATTTTGAGAAGAGTGCGGTATTTTGATATTACATGTGTAGTTAGAAATAGTAGTTCTTTATGTTTGGAGATTGAGATATAGTTATGTCATTCAATGCAAATGAATAACATTAGTATTTACATTAATAGGGTAAAGATTATGGATCTGAATTTCGTACGAATCAAAAGTGGGATAGCCGACATGAGTCAAACTATATTTATCTAAAAGTGGTTTAGTTTTGTAATATTGTATGTTGTATTGTGAGAAAAGTGAGGTATTTTGATATTGCATGTGTAGTTAGAAATAATAGTTCTTTAAGTTTGGAGATTGAGATAATGTTATGTCATTAAATGCAAATGAATAACATTAGTATTTACATTAATAGGGTAAAGATTATGGATCTGAATTTCGTATGAATCAAAAGTGGGATAGCCGACAAAAGTCAAACTATATTTATCCAAAAGTGGTTTAGTTTTGTAATATTGTATGCGATATTTTGAGAAAAGTGAGGTATTTTGATATTGCATGTGTAGTTAGAAATAGTAGTTCTTTAAGTTTGGAGATTGAGATATTGTTATGTCGTTAAATGTAAATGAATAACATTAGTATTTACCTTAATAGGGTAAAGATTATGGATCTGAATTTCATACGAATCAAAAGTAGGATAGCCGACAGGAGTCAAACTATATTTATCCAAAAGTGATTTAGTTTTGTAATATTGTATGCGGTATTTTGAGAAAAGTGAGGTATTTTGATATTGCATGTGTAGTTAGAGATAGTAGTTCTTTAAGTTTGGAGATTGAGATATTGTTATGTCATTAAATACAAATGAATAACATTAGTATTTACATTAATAGGGTAAAGATTATGGATCTGAATTTCGTACGAATCAAAAGTGGGATAGCCGACATGAGTTGGTTGATTGGGCTCAGAAGAGGGGCAAAGATTTGATGATGGTTCTAGTCATTCGCCGAAGTAATGACAGACATGTCAGTTTGACGTGCGAGTACTTTGGTGAATATAGATCGGGGAGAAAGAAAGGTAGTGAAGAAGATCCGAATGAGGTTGATGTTGTAATTTGTCAAACCAGATCGAAGAAGTCTGGGTGCACATTTGAGTTGTACGGTCTTCGAATGAAAAAGAAGCTGGGAGTAGAGACTCAGAAATGGATCTTGAATGTGTTGAGCGGACAACACAATCATAAGCTTCCGACTACCTTCCTTGGGCATCCATACCCGGGTCGAATGACACCTGATGAGCAGTGCATTGACAGGAGGTTCGACGAGAGGTTCAATCCGTCGAGTGTTATTGTTGCAGAGTTGAGAAGGTGCAACCCCGGAAATGTAACATCAACGAAACAAGTTTCGAACTATATACAAAAGATGCATTACAAGGATCGTGGGGAAATGACGGTCACCCAATGGACCCTAAATTTCTTCAAAGAAAACAGGTACGAAGTGCATCCTCTGAGGAAGCGGTCTACGTCTGAGATCGATATCCTATTTTTCGCTCACCCTGACTCGCTGCACCTGTTGAAGTTGTTCCCGTACGTGGTAGTTATCGACGCCACATACAAGACAAATAGGTATATAATGGCCTTATGTTTATTACAATTTAATATAGTCGTAATATCCATGATCTAAAATTGCTTATACTCTTTTGTTTTCTTACATTCATCCTTAGGTATAACATGCCTCTTGTGGAGATTCTCGATTTTACATGCACTAACAAGACGTTCAACATTGCCTATGCATTTATGCGAGAGGAAGATGGTTTGCATTACGGATTCATAATGCGAAAGCTTCTGCATTTGTTTCAAGAGGCGAGAGTAATGCCGACGGCCATAATGACTGATCGAGAGAAGGCCCTCATCAATGCAATTCAGATAGTTTTCAAAGATCGGGTTAAACACCTTTTGTGTTGGGTGCATATCAAACACAACATCGAGGCATATGCTAATCCAATCTTGAAGGATTCGAAAAGAGTCTGCAACTTTTACGGCCAATGCTAAGGACTTTGGTGTTCAACCACGGAGGAAAGCTACGAAGAGAGGCTCCAAAAACTTAGGAAATCGTGAAACAGCGGCCTTGTTGGATACCTTGAAAAACAGTGGTTGAATCCTTACAAGGAAAACATAGTCAGAGCGTGGACAGATCATCATCTTCACTTCTTCACGAGGACTTCAAACATGTATGTATCACTTTTCATTTTCTGGGATGTTTATTGGGCCTAGGACTCGGTGTCATACTTTCTTACTAGCACTATGCATTTTTTTTCTTTTGATAGGGTTGAGGGTATGCATAGGGTGTTGAAGGATATTGTGGATTCTAGTGTTTGCGGTTTTAACAGGATGGCATTGAGGATCCACCATGCAATCGAAGGTCAAATCGGGCAGGTGAGGGCGAGCATGGAGATGTCACGGGTCAAAAAACCAAATTGTTTCAACCAGGTGCCGCTAGAAATGAGAAGGGTGTTTACGAAGCTGTTCTATAAAGTGTCGAAAAGGGGCTTGAGGAAGTTGTTCGATATGTATAAGCAGCTAGATATAGATGATTTCAACGAGGAGTACGACGATTACTGGATGAAAGAATGTCAAGGCCTGTCGTGCATCCATGAGATTGGGGAGGCTATTGTTGATAAGAGGCAGATCATGCCGAGTGAGATCCACCGCTTCTGGAGGCAGCTAGAATGGGATAAGACTTATCGTGACGACACCATTGAGGAGCATGCAACAATGTCTCTTCCACATCTGAGACTTGAGGAATTGTACAAGAAGGAGAAAGATGGGATCCTTGATAAATTCACGTTAGTGCAAGTCACCGACCTGTTCCATGCCTTGGAGCATCCGCATGAATCTTCGTTGTTGGAGCCGACGGGTATCGTTGCCAAAGGAAGGCCGAAGGGTTCCACAAAGTATTCCACCAAGAGGGAGCCGAGCTTGTTTGAGCATAGAAGGGCCGAGTTAGAGGAGTATGAGAACGAGAAAGAGATAAAAAAAAGGAGAAGGAGAATGAGAATGGGACCCAAGGTAGCCAAGGTAGGGGTTGTGGCCGTCCTAGAAAGGATAAAAGTGAAGCGTCGGGATCATAGTTCCCTGACCAACCCATTATTTATATGGGGGTGAACTTCGGGGTTAAGAATGTGGATTACTTCTGGTTCCCATACATTAAGGAGGCGAGATCGGATGATTGGATACGAGCATCCGATCTCGTATGCTCGCTTCCATGTTCCAAAACCAGTTCCGTCAAAGATCTTGGATACGAGCATCATATCGGGATGATCGGATGATTGAAGAAAAAGAGGATTGAAACGATTCGCCAATCTCCTTCTCTCAATCTCAGCGTTGACGTCAGCCATGGTGATTTTTCAAAATCGAAAACGAAGAATCTCAAGACAAAGAGATCAAAATCAAAAGAGACGATTCGATCGAGCGAAACAAGCGGAAGCTAATCAGAGAGGAATAATCATGGCTCTGATACCATGTTGGAAACACAGAATTGAAACGACTGCCATTGAAGGCCTAATTGAAGCTCTCAATTTTATTGATGAAAGAGGGAAAATTTCACTATCTTACATCATCGGTAGAACAGAGAATTTATAGAGAATTACAATGGAGAGCTTGCCACTTAACAGATTGTGCCTACGTGGCAAGTCTAACAAACTCAGACAACAACCCTCTATAACGGCCTACAGGACACTACATAACAGAATGACTCCCAACAAATCCTCACATTCTTGGTTGTGGAAGCAACTCGTCAATGAGACCTCCAACAAATGGATGTGCACAATGCGTTTCTTCATGGAAACATTGTTGAAGAAGTTTATATGAAGCTTCCACCCGAGTTTTCCTCAAACTCCAAATCCCAGGTGTGTCCTCTTAAAAAGTCCCTATACGGACTCAAAAAAGCTCCTTGGTGTTGGTTCACGAAACTCTCTAAAGGCCCTTTGAAACTATGGCTTTCGACAATCTCAAGTGGATTACTCCCTATTTACACTGAGGAAGGGTGGTGTGTGCCTCTCAGTTCTTGTTTACCTGAATGACCTAGTTATACCAGGTAACAATGAGTTTTCTATTAAAATTTTTTGAGATTATTTACACTCATGCTTTCACATGAAGAATCTTGGAATAGATATCATCACTGAAACAGGCATGCTTGGCTCAAAACCTTTAGCGGTCCCAATGGAGCAGAAACACAACTTAGCTACTACTACAGGACCACTCTTTGACAATCCAAGTTCTTATTGGCGCCTTGTCGGCCAATTGATATACTTGACCATCACTCGTCCCAAATTATCATATTCTATCCCAATTTATGCAACAACCACACCAGAAACATTGCCTAGCTGCATTACGAGTGGTTAGATATCTCAAAGGTAATTTGACCTCACGCTTGCTGGCTACTGTGACTCGGATTGGGCCACTTGCCCAACATCCAGATGCTCATTAACATAATAACAGACTATTGTGTATACTTAGGTGCATCTTTGATCTCCTGGCGCACAAAGAAACAATTAACCGTGTCTCGATCCTCATCTGAGGATGAATACAGGGCCATGGCTTCCACAACTTGTGAACTTAAATGGATTTGACGACTACTATATAGCTGAATTTAACAATTTAATTAATTAGTTGTTTAGATTCAGCTACTGACATCACAAGCTCACAACTCATTCAGTTGCTAGTCTGTTCAATCTTAGGAGTGATGTAACCCACATTAGTTTCTAAACACAATTCTTTTCCTAATTGGGGAGAAACATTACCTAATAACTTAAGCAAAATGGTAAAAGATAACCATTGTGCAGTATAGAAAGAAAACTTGGATCGATCCCAATATAGGGTAAAACTTGATCATCGGAAAATTCAATAATGACGAGCTCTATTATGTGAAATTAAGTAAGGCAATTGGATAATTTGATCAAAATTAGCATAAGTATTGGACTCTCATCAGTGGTAAATTTGATCAAAATTAGTTGATCAAATTTTTTATGACTCATGTTTAAATTAGTTTTTTGGTCAAATTTACTATGATTCATGCTATAAAATAAGGTGGTTGATACATACTCCGTACTTGATAGCCCTGTGAAATATCCAGAACAAGCTTGACATAATAGACTAGCAATTTACTATGACTCATGTTATAAATTGGCAATCTACTAGTTCTAAATGATATTGTGATAAATGTATTTGTTTGTAAATAGGGCTATGAACCACGATATCGCGTGAAGGAATTTAAATAGACCTAAGAAGCCAATAAAGTTGATTGATGTAAAGGTTAGTTGTATTTTATGTATGTATTATATGATTTAGGCATATAAAGGTTTAAGATTAGACATACATGATATTGTGATAAATTTATTTGTTTGTAAATAGGACCGGGCCAACCCGCTTTTGTCCACATCTAAATCTTATTAACAACCCAAATAGTGGGTCTGGCCTATGCCCAAGCCGTATAAACCGGAAAAATATATATAGCCCGATACAGACCGGTGTTTGATCATGTTTATTTATAACTCAACCAATTCGGTATTAGTAGTTCGGTTATAGATTTAACGATTTTCAATTTTTATTTGTCTTTAAAACGAGATCAATTTTTTTAATTTTAAAAACATGTACTTTCTCGAATCTCGATGCATAAATATGTACTTCATTGTTCGTACTCACATTACCCCTAATTTCTAATATGAAGCCGCCATTTGAGGCCTCAACTTTAGCTAAATCCCTTGACGTGGGCTGTAGCCACATCCACCCAAAAATATAGATGGGCCGTTTCAGCCCATAAACGAAACATTGGGCCAATAGCAGCTAATACCATTCATTCGAGACAACCATTTTGCATCCTACATTGGTGCAATTTCGAAGACTTTGATCAAGCTAACACTAGTGATGTTATTTCCATATCTATCTAATAAATTTCTGTATCAGTTTTACTTGAACAGTTAAGCCGCCGTGTAAACTTTTAGTGGCAAATAAGAATATCAATTGGGAGGGAATTCTCTGAAATCTAACCCACAGGAAATCTTGTCATGACAATGGGAATGAGAAAATAAACGGAGACGGACCGGGATGAAGATGAAGGGCAAAGTAGTTTCCCCTGGAAAAGGATTCTGATTATTTTGTAACGTTGGTAATGATCTGTAAAATAGTAGAGTTTATTTGGAAATGGTATTTATAAAGACTTTTTTATTGATAAGTAGATAAAAAGTAGATTTGTGTAAAAAAGTGTGTTTGGTAAAAATAGATGTTTTATAGATATGTGTATTTTTGTTGAAAAATATGTATAGTAAAATAATATTATTATACGTTTATCGAAATGTATAAAAGTAATTTTTAAAAAAAAAGACTTTATAAGTAAAAATGACTTTTGTCAAACAAGGCCGTAATTTATTTTCACATTTAATTTATTACCTTTAAGCTTTTCGAAAAGAAAAAAAATGATATGTAAAGTAGTGCATGAACTACTAAGGAATTTTGAATATTGGTACTTAGTTTGAATTTTTGTTATGATTTTCTTATATCTCTGAGATATTTTATTTGTTAAATTGTAACCATGTCCTTATCTAAAAGACATTCAAATTAATAACAATTCACAAATGTAATCCTATTCAATCTTCTTAACGTATCAGAGTAGGTCGATCTCGTCCTATTTTTCGGCTTTGGCCTACCATTATCTGATTTTAGTGAGCAAAATCATGGCTTCAAAGTTTAGACTACATAAGTAAGGCTTCAGCCAACAAAACCATGGCCAGGGCCACAAAACAACCTCGACATCAAGGAGACTCGAGCAAATCTTGACGATTTCAAGTCTTCTCTGAATGAATCCACTCCACCCTGACTGCCTCCAAACAAAACAACCATCACTTTAGACGACTCCATATTAATCTTTGGATGACACCAACATAACCGAGATCGCCTTCGTCGACTCTAACAAAACCGAGATCGTCAGTTTCCCTAGGACTGTCTAGCTAGCTTGCGGGGCATGTTAAGGAATATATTTGAATTTTGAATATCTATATTTAGTTTAAAATTTGAATCTTTGGTATCATAAAAAAATTCGATATCTCTTCAGACAAAAAAAAATCCGATATCTCTAGGATATCTTATTTGTTAAAGTTGTAATCATGTCCAGTGGCGGAACTAAGGGGTTAGGGGGTGTCCGTCCCCGCCTCACTCAAACAACTCCTTGGGATCCTGTCAGATTTTAGATTCAGCCCCTTTGAATTTCTTATTTTCTTAATATCTTACTTACTCTAAAAGTCTAGCTCGCGGAAATGAACAGTAACCTGTATCATGTGTAGGTCGCGTGCTTCTATTGGGTTGGGCTTTTGGGTCCTTTAGTTGGCTGTGGAAGTTAGGGTTTACGCTTGCTGTTTTCGTGTCGTTCTTCTCTGCCTCTCTCTTGCCTACTCTCCGTCTCTTCCCGATTGTCCTCTCTCGACGCTCTCCTGTTTCTCTGTCTCTTCCCGGTTGTCCTCTCTGTCTCTTCCCGGTTGTTCACCTCCATTTGCGAATTTCTCTTTCGCCATCTTCGTCTGTGAATTTGGTTTCTCTGTTTCGGCATTTCCATCTGTGAAGTTGGTTTCTGATCTTTGTTCGTCTCTATCGTCTTCTTCCTCTGCTTCCATTCTCGAATTTGTTCATTTATATGTGCGAATTCCTCTTTTGCCATATTCGTCTGTGAATTTGGTTTCTCTGTTTGGGCATCTTCATATGTGAAGTTGGTTTTTGATCTTCGTTCACCTCTATTGTCTTTTTTCTACTAACCCTAATCTCCGATTTTGTTTCTTTCGGCCTTTTATGTGGGATTCCCTTTGTTTCCACAATTCTCGTCTTAGATTTCATGCGTTTGTCTTATGCCGTCGCGGTCATTATACATGTATTTCTTAAGTTTGTCTTTGTCTTTGATTACTAGACTGTTTGTGCATTGTGTTGTTGTTTTTGTATTTTTTCTGCTATCTGATATGAGATTCTCTTTGTTTCCACATTTATTATCTTAGATTTGTTGCCGTTGCGGTCATTATACATGTATTTCTTAAGTTTGTCTTTGTCTCTGATTGTAATAATTATAACTAGACTGTTTGTGCATTGTGTTGTTGTTTTGTATTTTTCATCTATCTGATCTGAGAGGTTGTCTTTATCTCCGATTACTAGACTGTTTGTGCATTATGTCGTTGTTTTGTATTTTTCTGCTATTTGATCTGAGATTCTCTTTGTTTTCACACTGTTTGTGCATTTTTTTTTTCATCTATCTGATTTGAGAGTTTGTCTTTGTTTCCGATTACTAGATTGTTTGTACATTGTGTCGTTGTTTTGTATTTCTCTGCTATCTGATATGAGATTCTCTTTGTTTCCACATTTCTCATCTTAGATTTCCCGCGTCTGTCTTGTGCTGTCGCGGTCTTTATACAGGTATTTCTTAAGTTTGTCTTTGTCTCCGATTGTAATAATTATAACTAGACTGTTTGTGCATTGTGTTGTTCGCATATTAAATTGTTGATCTAGGTTTATAGTTGTGGTGTGAATTTTTGGCCCTGCCATTCAGAAACGATGTTTGCTTCGTATGTTTTTTTTGGGTTGGTCGTTCGGTCTGTGTTTCGGTGCTTGCTGATATTAATTTTGGTTGTGTTTTGTGTATATTTTTGTCGCTCTATAATTTTGGTTGTGTTTTGTGTATATATTTTGGTTGTTCTATTTTGGTGGAGTAGTGCACATGCAAAATTTTACTCTTTGATTACAACTTCATGTAATTATGGTTGTATTTTGTGTTTGTTCTGCTTGTTGATATTAATTTTGGTTGTGTTTCATGTATATTCTGGTTACTGGTATTGTATAAATTATATGTATATTGTTTTTGAATTCTGCAAAGGCAAAAGAATTACGGTTTGGTTGTAGCTTCATGTAATTATGGTTGTATTTTGTGCATATTCTGCTTGCAATTATGGTTGTACTCTATTTTGGTTGTGTACATGTATATTCTGGTTGCCGGTATTGTATGAATTGTGCTTGCTGATATTAATTTTGGTTGTGTTTCGTGTATATTCTAGTTACTCTATTTCGTGTATATTGATTATGCTTCATGTAATTATGGTTTTATTTTGTGTATATTCTGCTTGTTGATATTAATTTTGGTTGTGTTTCATGTATATTCTGGTTTCTGGTATTGTATAAATTATATGTATACTATTTTTTAATTCTGCAGAGGCAAAAGAATTATGATTTGATTGCAGCCATGTGATTGTGGTTGTATGTTGTGCATATTTTGCTTGCAATTATGGTTGCACTCTATTTTGGTTGTGTTTCATGTATATTCTGGTTGCCGATATTGTATGAATTATAGGTTGTGTTTCGTGTATATTCTGGTTGCTGGTATTGTATAAATTACATGTATATTATTTTTGAATTCTGCAGAGGCAAAAGAGTTACGGTTTGATTACAACTTCATGTAATTATGGTTGTATTTTGTGCATATTTTGGTTGCAATTATGGCTGTATTTTGTTTTGGTTGTGTTTCATGTATATTTTGGTTGTCGGTATTGTATAAATTATATGTATATTGTTTTTGCAGGGGCAACAGAATTACGATTTGATTACAACTTCATATAATTGTGGTTGTATTTTGTATATATTTTGCTTGCAATTATGGTTGTAATTTGTTTTGGTTGTGTTTCATGTATATTCTGGTTGCCGGTATTGTATAAATTATATGGATATTGTTTTGACTTCTGCATAGGCAAAAGAATTACTTGTGCTATATACTAATGTGTATATTCTGCTTGTAATTATGGTTGTATTTTGTGTATATTCTGGTTGTTGATATTAATTTTGGTTGTTTTTCATGTATATTCTGGTGTTGTATAAATTATATGAATATTGTTTTTGAATTCTCAATGATTGGAAGATCGATGGTGGAAGAGATGAATAACATTTGATAGAGCTTGTGCTGAATAACATCCTAAGAGCTGAATAACTCTGCTCTAGCTTCTATGAATGGTCAATTGTAACTTTTTGTGTTAATCTGTTGATTTATAGATTGGAAGAGATTCAGTAAAGACATTGTGTATAGGATAGGAAGCAGTTTTACCAGTGTCATATGTTATTCCGGTGGTTAGTGTTAATGAGTTTGTTCTTTCTTTGCTTGTGTTAAATGATCTAATGCTAATAAGTTTGCATTATGACAGGTCATCTCAAGTTATTTTGGTGGTGGTGGCAACTCTGCCGCTAGCTCAATTATTGTTTTCTTATATCCTCCTGATGAGTAAGGTTTTATCAAGGTTTCATGCAGAGAAATCCCCAATTTAAGAATATTTGTGTTAATCTGTTGATTTCTAGATTGGAAGAGATTCAGTGAAGACATTGTGTATAAGCTAGGAAACGGTTTCATGTAATTGTGGTTGTATTTTGTGTATATTATGCTTGCAATTATGGCTGTATTTTGTTTTGGTTTTGTTTCATGTATATTTTGGTTGCCGGTATTGTATAAATTATATGTATATTGTTTTTGCAGAGGCAAAAGAATTACGGTTTGATTACAAGTTCATATAATTGTGGTTGTATTTTGTGTATATTTTGCTTGCAATTATGATTGTATTTTATTTTGGTTGTGTTTCATGTATATTTTGGTTGCCGGTATTGTATAAATTATATGTATATTGTTTTTGCAGAGGCAAAAGAATTACGGTTTGATTACAAGTTCATATAATTGTGGTTGTATTTTGTGTAAATTTTGCTTGCAATTATGATTGTATTTTGTTTTGGTTGTGTTTCATGTATATTTTGGTTGCTGGTATTGTATAAATTATATGTATATTGTTTTTGAATTCCGCAGAGGCAAAAGAATTACTTGTGCTATATACTTATGTGTATATTCTGCTTGCAATTATGGTTGTATTTTGTGCATATTCTGCTTGCTGATATTAATTTTGGTTGTGTTTCATGTATATTCTGGTTGATGATGCTGTATAAATTATATGTATATTATTTTTGAATTCTCAATGATTGGAAGACTGGTGGTGGAAGAGCTGAATAACGTTTGATAGAGCATGTGCTGAATAACATCCTAAGAGCTTAATAACTCTGTTGCTAGCTTCTATCAATGGTCAATTATAACTTTTTGTGTTAATCTATTGATTTCTAGATTGGAAGAGATTCAGTAAAGACATTGTGTATAAGATAGGAAGCAGTTTTACCATTGTCATATGTTATTCACGTGGTTAGTGTTAATGAGTTTGTTCCTTCTTTTCTTGTGTTAAATGATGAAATGCTAATAAATTTGCATTATGACAGGTCGTCTCAAGTTATTTTGGTGGTGGTGGAAACTCCGCCGCTAGCTCAATTATTGTTTTTTTCATATCCTCCTGATGAGTAAGGTTTTATCAAGGTTTCATGCAGAGAAATCCCCAGGTCTTGGGTTTGAATCCAGCATAGGTTTTAACAAGGTTTCATATCATTCCTCTTTGGTGAACTTTTTGGTACATAATGGATTTTCGTATTGCCTTCATTTTTCTCATGTTTATTTTATTTATTCTTGTTTTGTCATGTTGAGTTGTATTGTTTGGAGAGCAGCTAGAATGGCTTATGATCTTCATATACTGATGTGTATTGAATATGTATTTCTTTTTTCGATGGTCAATTGGAATCTTTGTGTTAATCTATTGATTTCTAGATTGGAAGAGATTCAGTGAAGACATTGTGTATAAGCTAGGAAGCAGTTTTTACCATTGTCATATGTTATTCTGGTGTTTAGTGTTAATAAGTTTGTTCCTTCTTTGGTTGTGTTAAATGTTGAGTTTCATTTCATTGGAGCGTTCTAATGCTAATAAGTTTACAATATTACAGGTCGTCTCAAGTCATTTAAACCTTGTTGATTTTGTTTCTTTGTCGTTTTGTATGTGTAGGATTTTCAAATTCATTGATAGGATATTGAGTCTATGACTAATTTGCGATCGTTGTGCTCCTGTTGTACTGAATATGTAGGTTTTTTTTTTCCAATGGTCAATCTTCTTTTTCTGGTTTGTTTGCATTGGATCTTTCACTATTCATGTCATTTGATTGTTGCAATTTTGTCTAATGGATGACTTTCTTCTATTCTGATTACGTAGAGTTTGTATATTACAATGTCAGGTGCGTTGACAACTAGTGGGGCCTTACTATTGGCTTAATAAATTTCAGATTAGGTAAGAAGCTGATGCGAGCCTGTGTAGTCCTTCAAGGTGATACGATAGCACCTATGGTGGAGACAACCTCCTACTATGGAGATTGATTCCCAAAATTCTCCGCCTTTTGAGTCAGGTGATATAATCTGGATGACCGATGAATTTTTGTTCTCTTTAATCTTGATAATGTATAACTATTCGTTTAATCTTCATGATGCCAGCTTTAGTCAATTTAATGTGTAAGCCGCATACATGGGAGAGCTTGTGAATGTCTTTTTCTGGATGGTGTGCAATATAGTGTTGTTAGCTGTAGTCATTTGAAGGTAATTCTTTTCCAAATCAAGATATTGAGCTCTGTAAATCTTTTCACTATTTTATATATGTCAGTAGTCTACAGTTGAATGGTAATTCCTTTCATTCTCAAACTGAGTACATTAATGTGTGTATTATTTAGCGTCCTTTCACACTTTTGTGAACGGTCAAACTCTTTTTTGTTACATTCTTTTGTAGTGAATAGTTTATTGCTTTTCATTACAAGTTGTGAAATTTAGAGAACAGTGATAGATATGCTAAACCGGTTAGGTGGTTTTGAAATTTAGAGAACTGTGGTAGAATCAGGTGATGTAATCTGCATGTCCGATGAATTTTTCTTGTCTTGAATCTTGATCTTGTATAACTATCGATTTAGTCTTCCTGCTGCCACATTTAGTCAATTTAAGGTGTTGCTACTGGGCCTTTTCTGGCTAATGGGCCTTTTTTTCTAAATGGGCTTCTGTTATTTAAATATTGCTTTATTGTTCTTTATTTTCTGACTTATGTTAATTTTTTTTCCTGTTGGTTTTTGCTACTGGGCCTTTTCTGGTAATGGGCTTTTTTTCTAAATGGGCTTCTGTTATTTAAATATGGCTTTCTTGTTCTTTTCTTTTCTAACCGATGCTAAAAAAAATTCAAATTGGTTTTTACCTATGATCTAATTGTATATTATTTGTAGTGGGTTACACGTGGCAACTTAGTGGTGCTTAATTGTATTATTTGTAGTGGGTTACACATGGCAACTGAGTAATGTTTCACTGTTTCTTTATAAGCAAAGTCCTGCATTTAGTTTTGCTTCCGGCCATTTTTGTTGTTGACTTTGTTCTACTTCTGGCTCTCCTTGCAGTTAAAGCTTTCTCCAGGTTTGTTGTTCTTTTTTTATGGTTTCTTTTATTCTTTCTAAACATTCCTCTTTGTCTTGATTTCTGATGTGCTTTAAATTATTTTGATGCTACACCCAGTGTTTTTTATCTGAAAAAAACTTTCTTTCTATTTTCTTCTCTGATTGGGTGTGCTTTCAGTTTCTTTTACGTTCTATTTTTTATGTTTTGTGTTGCATGTACCGATGATCCTTTTTTTCTTCGTTAAAGCGTTGTCATGTGGTGCGGTTTTTACGCTCTTTTTTAAGAGTATTTTGGGCTACATGTTCAGTTTGCATGTTTGTTTTACTCTCTCGCTGTCATATGGTACTATTTCATGCTTTTTCAAAAAGTTTTTGGGTTGTATGCTAAATGTCCATGTGTTTTTTGTATATTGTTGTTTTTCGTTTTGACTGATTTTGTGCATCTCTCTTCTCTGGTTGGATGTCCTTTTTGTTTTGTTTTCCTTATTTCGTGCGGCATCCCCCCCCCCCCCCCCCCCGAGTTCTGCATGCAGAGTTAACTTTGAGTTCTCTTTGTTTTTGTTTTTTCTTATGGGCTTTTTCTTCGTTTTTATGTGATATGTTCTTGTTTTGTGTACTTTTGTTCTTGTGTATGCGACCAATATTTTATAAATGATTTTTTGCATCTCTCTTCTCTGGTTGGATGTCCTTTTTGTTTTCTTTTCCTTATTTCGTGCGACATCCCCCCCCCCCCCCCCCCCCCCCCCCGAGTTCTGCATGCAGAGTTAACTTTGAGTTCTGTTTGTTTTTGTTTTTTCTGATGGACTTTTTCTTCGTTTTTATGTGATATGCTCTTGTTTTGTGTACTTTTGTTATTGTGTATGCGACTAATTTTTTATAATTGATATGTTTTGTTTAATTTTGTGCATGCAAATTTTGTTTAGCATGTGTTATTTCAGGTCTGTTTGTGATCATGCATGCATTGTGTTCTTGTAGGATGAGTCCAAAAAAGGTGTATCTTGACTCGATGATTACAAAATCTAAAGATCACGTTGTGCGTGTTAAGGTGATCAGTAAGCGTATTTTTTCTAACAAGCCAGAAAAACAGAAGTTCCAACGTCTATATCTTATCGATGAAAAGGTTTGACTTCAATTTTTATCTAATGCTTAGTCTATGTTTGTTTGCTTACATTTTTCCCTTTGCAGGGAGTTAGTATGAGAGCCGCACTGTTTGGTAACAATGTTGACTACTTTGATGATATCATTAAGGAGGATCAATGTTATGACATTAGCAATGTTGTGGTGTCACCTGTGGGTGAAGATTATAAGCGCTTCTCAGACGAAAAACAAATCCATATCAATAGTTCATCTTCTGTTAAAGTAGTTGATTTCATGAATGGTCATTTGAGTTCAAGCAAGAGTTTGTTCGGATTTCCGAGATACTTCGTGAAACAAGTCCTTGCAATGCAGTATTTGGTACGTTTTTGTTAAAAGTGTTTATTATGTTTCACTCCTGTACACAAATAGTAGTGTAATTATATAATTCACTTTATCCCCTATTTCTTCTAGATATGATAGTTGTCGTTCTCCATTGCACACTACCTCGGAAGGTGGTAAATAGGTTCTCACCTAATCTATCTGATCTATGTGAGTTACACATTACTGATGACAGGTATAGTTTGTTAAATATCTTGCATATTTTCTCTTTCGTGTGCTATAACTAAGTTTGATTTTATATGCAATTGGTTTCAGTTGTTCTGAGGTTACACTTATTTCTGCATGGAATCAACTTGCATTTACTTTTGTCAAACCTGATTGTGTTGATCTTTACGGTTCTGTTAATTTACTTATTGGGTGAAGACATCAACTTTTAATGGTTAGTACTGAAATACTATGTTTCTACCATTTTGCGTCTAATAAATATATCTGCATTTTTTTCGGTTTTATTTATTTCACTGACTTTAACTCCTAAATTTTTATTCGGATAGTAATCAACCCTGATGGGGTCAGGGAAAATGAGCTTCGTACATGGTATGTGTTATTCAATGTTATATAATATAACAAGATTGTTGTGATCTAATTTAGTCACTGTTTGTAATGTTTTCAGGTTTGAAGAGAACAAAGAATTGGTGTTGGCAAGAGATAGTACTATTATCAAGAAGGAGAATGGAGGAGTTGGTATGCCGATTGTTACGATTGAACATGCCTTAGGAATAAAGGTTTCGACTCATTATTTTTCCTTTTACATTATTATAACAATAAATTATCTATGTATTTTATAAAATATATTTGTTCTATTGGTGTATATGTAAGCATATGACATTACTTCCAGTGGTATGGTTAAGATCAATGCCTATATTCATGATTTCACCACCGACTGTTTATGCATGTCGATTAGTTGTAATTGGTGTGGTAAGGGTTGTGATGTTCCTCCCAACAATTCTTATGTGTGTGTGACTCATGTCAACAATATTCAGTGTTAAAAGCAAAGTAAGGAAACTCTAATGTGATGCTTTATCACTTTGATTAGACCGACCATATATTCATCTTGTATTATTACCTTTGTGTAGGGTATTTTTTGATTTCAAGGCTACAAATGGTACTGGAACCTTAAAATTGGTTGCGCATACTCGCATTGCAGAACAGTTGCTGAAATTTAAACCATCCGAGATATGTTCTATGAATGACGATGTAGTTGGTTGTAGATAAATTTATACTTGTTTTTTTTGCTTCAGGTTATTTCGTTAAATATTCAGCATCTATATACTTTGTTGTATTTGTATGCACGTATATTAGTTATACGGTTTCCAACTCTAAACATTCTATAATTGTTATTGCTAGAACATATATTTATCTTTTCTACTCACCTTGTGTACACTTATTTGAGTGAAATCATTGTCTTATACATTCTCAGCTCTTTCCTTTGTGTTTGTATTGTGGCAAATGCTCGTGTAACAAGATCGTGCTTCATTTATAGACAAGCTGAGCACGACACTTCGTAGCAAGAAAACTAAAATGTTGTTGTGTCCTGTGGCGACTTTGCTTGAAGATCACAAGACTTTGAGGTGGATGCTGAAAGATGTAGTATAAAATGTCTTCTCTCTGCAACTATATGTGTTGTCTAGACTGTAAGTGAAACGCTACTTCTGAAAATCAACATATCATATATATGTGATATGCTGATTTTCAGATGGCTTAGTGTTGTTATGGTGTAAGCTCATTCTCCTCCATGAAGCAGCAGTATTTTTTGTAATGAATTATATTATAGTTACTTTTGGGTGTTCTTTTTGTATGCAGTAGATGGTTTTGTGTGATCGAAGATGCTAAAGAAAGCTTTCTTTTTTGTGTATAGGATATGGGATTACTATGACCAATGTTGTATCCCTGATTTTGTATTTATATAGGGGTAGTAATTATGTTTGCTGAGGTTATATATATATATGAATCACTACTTATTGTTTTTTCAGAAAGGTATTAAATTAACACATTATTTTTTGCAGAATTTGAGATCATGGTTATGCATAATCTAGATACTTATTTCCTATGCTCTTACTCATACACAGGCAAAATCGGTTTTCCATATTCTTTATTAGTAAATTTATATAGAATATTCTTTAAATTTTTATTTCAGTTTAAATTACTTGCAGTATACGAGTGTAGAAGATTGAAGAAAGGCATTACATTAACATATGTCATTTCCTCCAAAATTTGCGCTTGCTTTTTTCTGATCTGTTCAAATAAGATTTGTTTGTGACTGGGGTAATTTTTGGTGGAGATTTTAGACAGGTATTGCCGGTATTGACACACAAAACACAACATGATACGGCTTCTGCTAGCTTGGTGAGTTCTTACCTGTGGCCAAAACTCATAAAATCAACACCCTATTTTTTAAGAATTTCTATTACGGCTTGGTTATGGATCTCTACAAAATACAGAAAAAGCTTTAATCAAAATACCAATTGAAATTTCACACTACATTACCAACGATGAAAATTGCCTTGATCTTTTGGTGCAATTCATTTTTCCCAGAAATGCCTAGACCTTCACCAAATAACTCCATTTTCTGTGGCCGAGCCATATTAACTCCTACGAATGAAGATGTCGATATGATGAACACAACTTTGATTGAAAGATTTCCAGGAGTTTTGATCAAATATAGAGGTATAGATTCTGCAGTAGATGACAACTGCAAAGTGTACCCGTTGGAGTTCATAAATACTTATAGTTATGTACACAAAGAATCAATGGCAAAATGCATAGTGAGAAGGGAACACCCAATTTTAGAGAGGGATATTCATGTCTAGATGTGTAAGAAAGAACGGTAAAAAGAGCAGCAGATAGAACAGAAGAAGGAAAAATAGAGGTGGTGAGAGTTAAACCTTAGAAAACCAACACGTCAATGACACATGATAATGGCATCTAGGCTAAGGCCGATCCACCTTCTCTCTTTGGGTCAATTATTGGGCCTTAATTTTCAAATGAGCACAAGTTAACCATGGACTCTCAATCAGATTGTTCATACTTGACTTTTGTATGTGCAAGCTGACACGTTCTAAATGCAAAGCACACAAAGTAGTTGTATCTCGCCTCACAAAGCAATTTTCACAAGAATGGAAGTCGGGATTTATCACAAATTAGCTTAACTTCAAACATGTCTATTTAAACAGTGGGGAAAACACACAAAGACACACAGTCTTTTGCACTTCTACTACATGATAGTTTCAACTGAAATAAAATCTATGTGATCACAAACAACATCAAACAAAGTCATCGAATACAAATCGTAGTTTCTAATCTATATTTATCACTTCAATTCTAGGACGTATCTATGTGTTCCCATTCCAATGAAGATGAAGTATGAGATCCTGCCCACTCACAATAACATTGTTGTAATTGAAATAAGAGAAATTAATTTCATTCCTATCAACATCATGAATTCTTATTATAGTACCATACCACCACCCCTCTCTTGTCCATAGATCTACATGCTCTCCTATCTCATACATAACTCGAGTTCTAATAAGAGGAATAGGGCGTAACAATCCAAAAGATATGATTTCTTGAAGACGGCCTAGACGGTCATGACGCGATAATCTGTCGTATGTAATACGATAAAATCCTACTAATAATGAAACTTCAGTTATTATTGCAGAATAATAAGAACCGATCAATCCTTCTTCGGATCCTATGACTTTGACATTTTCCTCCAATTGAAAGTGTGTAGTCATGTTGACGCTCTTGAAACCCACAAAAAAAGAAATCACATATGTAATTAGTAAAAAAAATGTAATGATATTTGAAGTTCTTATAGGAAAACAAAGGGAGGAAAAAAACAAAGACATATAAAACTTATCCTAAGTACGTACACGTTTTAACGCTCCTTTTTGGTTCAATACATATTTGTAAACACAACATAAATAGTTAACAAAGTACTTAGTATATATAGCTATAAATAGATACGGAGTATGTAGTATATAACTATACAACAAGATACAAACAAATGAAGTTTAATTTGGCTTCAGGTTCCAATGTCAATCAAATTTGCATTTCAAATGGAGTTTATGCATGCCCAGATATAAAAAAAAAAGAGAAAAGAAACGCCTATAGCAATTCATAAAATAAAATTTTTTTTTTAATGAAAAGCATTGCATGCTAGAAGATATGGTACACACTGTACTCCATTCATGTGAATATGTACAGATTCACGTGAACCTGCAAAACTCAAGAACTCTCGGTTTTTTAAACAACTGCAAGGCAAGATAAGGTCAACTGTTTTAATTGGTTGCATGCATTTAACGTTTTAGACAAACCTTTAAAAGCAAACTTTCCATTAATTAAATGATGAAGATTATTTTATTTTTGTTGAAAAAGGATCGTTTTATGGATTAGATCAAATCTAAATTAATTACACCTTTGAAACATGATACTACGTAGGGGTGTTCATCCGATCCGGACCGGACCGGATTTTTGGACATATGTGGACCGAAGACCGGACCGGACCGGATAGGTCCGGTCCGGTCTTAATCCGGTCCGGTCCGGTCTTGGACCAGGTTTAATTTTAAAAAATAAAAAAATTAAATTCTTATTTAAAATCTATAAAAAAAATATCTAAAAAAATATTTATAAAACATATATACTCCTAACTTATTAAATTTAAAAAAATATCTACAAAAAAATACATATAAATCTCTAAAAAAAATATATAAAACATATAAATTACAATTTTTTTTTTTTAAAATTCCGGTCTTCTGGTCCGGACCGGATTTTTTCCGGGTTTGGACCGGACCGGAAACCGATTTTGGGGAAATGGTGGACCGGAGACCGGATCGGAATTTTACCGGTCCGGTCCGGTCATTTCCGGTCCGGTCCGAAAATCCGGTCCGGTCCACCCATGAACACCCCTAATACTACGTATTTAAGTTACTAACTTATTTGAGCTGAAAAGTTTGATTTTACAGCTATTTTAGTCATTTCAGCTCAAATTTAGTTTGCTTGTTTTAAAAAATATATCAAATGCTCATAATTGATTTTTATCTATCCATAGACACCCATTTATACATGTTTTTCATTAAATTTATAAAGTGAAAAAATTTGGATTGAAAAATTATGAGTATGGAAAAAAGTAAAAGATTTTTTTTACATGATATGGCAGAGAGAGAGAGAGAGAGAGAGAGAGAGAGAGAGAGAGAGAGAGAGAGAGAGAGAGAGTTGATAAGTTGGCTAAAAAACTTTGTTTAAAAAACAACTACTCTGCATCCTTAGCGTATTTCCCAATATTCTCTGCAGAGCAATGAAATTGTATTGTTCATTTTAAAACGATTGAAAGACTGCAATTTTTTTCTTTTTTGGCTAGACAACTATCAAGCTTGTTTTGAGAACACCATCTGAGTGAGATTTTTTTTGGGCCCAATAGACTCACCAAGAGTTAAACCAAAATTCAGTATTTATATGCACGTATGATCCGAAGTAGTCACATACACACATTGCTAACTAAATTCAAAGGAGCCTTATCATGCAGAGAAAATCATTTCAATTTATGCGAGTGAAACAAAACAATACCACAAATTTTTACAGGTAAGTAAAATTCACCTTATGATTTTGATTTATTCCTACACCTTCATTATATTATCGATTAAATTGTAGATTTACAAAAAAAAATATCCACTATCTTCTAGATAAAATGTACTTTCACAAATGTGGTTGTTCTACAAATTTCACATTACTTACTTTTATGTGCTCACATTTTTTCAGGGATTTCTACTCAAAGCAGAAAATGAGGTGGCACATCATAGTCCAGTATCTGTTTACTCAAGATTGTTTGAAGATCGTAGTAGCTCAAAAACAGTCCTCACCCAAAAAACATAAGCAATAAGGAATCAAGCCATCTCTAGAATATTTCACTACCCAATTTGGTGTCACGAATTAGGAAGAAATAAGATGCACAAAGCAAGAAATAAGATGCGCAAAAGGACTTAAAGATCTTGGAGCGAAATGATATTAGACAACCAATCTGCACCCTTCGAGTAGTTCAAAATGAGTTACCATTCCTACCTTGTGTGGTCTTGGATTTGACAATGGTCGGAGTTGGATCAGAAATTCGGCCATGCACATCCATATATCACAATAAGGTAGGATGGGTAATTTAAAAAATAACTTTGCAACCAAGGGGAGAATTATTTGCTTTTGGATGAGGAGATTGGTATTATTTGCAAAGTATGCGGTCACATGCGACAGGAGATCAAATATGTCGTGCCATCGTTTGTAAGTCTTGAATCCAACATCCAATCCACAAAATCTGTCGAATTGATTTACATTTTTATGAATATATTGTTGTCCATTTTGAAGCATAAGAACCCGTTTGGAGTTTTGGATAGGAGTGACTTGCGCAGGTGTACACGATTGCTTTGTTTTGAAACATTGCAAGGTAAAGATCAGTATCATCAATGGGTAGTTTCAAACGTGAATGCGTTGTTCTTCCAGTAGGTATATCTGATGCCGCAATTCTTAAAGCGCGGTTGGAAGGACAAACTCCATCAGAATCGTTTCGAAGATAATTCCAGGGTTGAGACAAAGCACTATTTTACTAAGTCCTAATTTTATTTTGTCTTAAATGAGATCATTAGATTGTACTATACATATATGATAAATAGCTTTAAATTTTTTTATATAATTAGAGGTTCATGTATTGCTAATGTGTGGAAAGATCAATAATTGCAACGATTTAGGATTGCCTTCATTTTTTGGAAGGGTCTTAGTATTTACCTTGTATCACAAAGGGAAAAAAGTTATAACAAAAAAACAATGTTACTTGATTTTCTTTTTACTTATTAATAAAGGAAAAAAACAATAGAAGCGTGCATTGTGAATAATAAAGTCATACATTATTGTAACATATTAACCAACATCAAGAAAATATAAACAAGGGAAACCATCAGTATGTTCATGATGTTCAAAATTAGAGGATTAACATCATGCATAGTTTATAAAATTGCACAATTAATATCTGATGTCCTTAATTAATCAACAATATGGATATTATTTGTTTCCCAAAAAGTATGTTATGTACAAAGAAAAATAATTATTGTGATTTTTACAAATATTACTCCCGAAACAATCTATATTTTAATTAAGTCAACAATACGCTTTGCGCCTCCATCTTTTCGTCTACTTGTAGAAAATTCTCAGACCTACCTAGAAGGCTAGAAACTTTGTAAATCGTGAAATTTGATTTTGGAAATCCAAACGTCAGAGAATTCCATCAAACCACCAATGGATACCTCCCTTTTAAACCTTACTTTTTCACATCTACAAACCCTAATCGTCGTCCTACATCAATTGAATGAGAAAGAAAATCAAGTCTTCGGTGAAAATGAGCTATTGATTCAGATAGTGGAGTGTCCAATTTTTCAAGAGGACGACCTCACTGAGAAATTTAAGGTCCCTTGTGCTTGCAGTGGAAGTCTCAAAGGTAACATTTCAGATTTTTTGTTTGATATTATTGATGGTGCAAGTCAATATTATAGGTTATGGAACAATGTCTTTATGAAGAACATATATTTGCTATTGAAATCTGAGTTGTACATCCATATAAAATTTTAACACGTTCGTTTTTCTTTTCCGCGAAGAAGTAGATAGTTGGAAACAATTTATTGGTCAATCTGTGTCCTTGCAAGTAATAATAAGAGTTTCTTGAATTAAATATCAGAATAGGAGGTTTGCATGACCTAGATTAAAATTCATGAAGTTAATTTTGTCTTGATTTAAATTGAGTGTTAAGCACTCTGTGGGGAAAAGTTATGTGATAGTAGAAGTCTTATCAGGTGTAATGGAGACGATGGGCCCAAAGAAGCCTGATAAAGGTTAGGGCCTTTACGATTAAACCCAACAAAAATGTAATGTAAACCGTTCAACTACTACTGGTTGGTTACATTGTTAACCACCTTTTAAACTGCCATCCTCCTCCCATTACTACTATATATATGGAAGAAGGTAAATTTCACACTAGGATTCTTTTTCCCGAAGAAGAAAACGACAACTAGGATAGTTTCTAAATCATCGTAAGTGTTCGTAAAAGAGTTTCTAAATCATCTCCCACATCTCAATTTTGTTTTTATAGCATACTGTTTAAAATTGCCTTTCCATTTTATTTATTTATTTATGTTTCTTTTGTTGGCATTTCTATCCATCACCGGTTGTCTTCTTGAGTTTGTTAACTATGGACAATGAAATCCAGTTTTCCATGTAGACTGAATGGATAAAATATAGTGCTATAACCACTGAAGTAATTGTTCCCCTAGAATTGGCAATTGAATTTGTCTATATAGGGTTCTTTTGGTACATTGTTTGACAATGAATTATACACATACTGCAACATTTTTGTTTTTTTCCAAGTAATATAGTATTTTCATGTTTTATTGCACAATTCATTCACAATGCTCTCACCATCAAAACAATTGAATTTTGATTCCACAACACAATATTAAATTCAATAATGGTGTAACTAAGGAATTGATGATGAATTAGATGTCCAATTACTTAAACATGTGTAATTGTGCACATATCATTGTGTTGTCTATTAGGTTTGGTTTACCAATAGTATCCTAATCCGTATGAATTCCATTGTTTCACTATGTTTGTACTGTTTCTGTTTAAAATTCATCATCATTTTATAATCTGCCAAGTTCACTCAATGACTTTTGGATTGTGAGTTCATCATGATATGATGTAGGTTCATACCAAATGGCCGACAACAACAATGAGTCTAAACCCACGGTCCTCGCATTTGCCGAGCTGTGGGATATGCTTCAAACTACAAGGGGCATGAATCAGGATCGTTGTAATAATGAAACACTAACCCTGTCAAATATACTTATAAAATTGATTGATGGTTATTGTGGTCTGATTTTTGTTATATTCTTGTGTACACTTTAGGGAAAAGAATGGATATTGATGTGTATTCCACTTACATGCGGTCTATCAAGAATTGTGAGCGCGATTATTATAAGTACAGGGACGAACAACGCAAACTCATCGACCGGTTGCGTGCATTGAAGGAAAGCACTCCCGAGAACTGGATCGATTATAGGACCTGGGAAAGGAAACTTCACCAGGTAGATGTTAAGCTCGTAGTGTCATATACATAATGTAGTCTTATATTTAACAATAACGTACATATTTTGCAGATCCAAAGGGAATGGATGTGGAATGACCAATCGCTGGACGCAACGATTAACATTGCATTGCTCTTGAAGTCATCATTGGAGTTTGTCTATCGTCCGTGAAGTTTATAAGGGTCTTTGGGAGGTTGCTTTGTTTTATGATTGTTGTTGATGAATCTGGTTTTATAATGACAATTTCATGCCTATCGATTTTAAGATTGTAGTTGTAATATTGTTAATATTACTTTTTGTTTGATGAACAAACAACAAATGCTTAGCCATTGTGACCCGCTTGTTTTGCATATATATTTAATCAAGTCTTTTTGTTTTTTGTAAATTATCATGTTATCCATGTTGTTATCCATGTCATGCAATGTATATACTTACAAAATTAATAAATAATATATCAACACATCATTTTTTATATGACTTTATCTAATTTTGTTAAAATGTTTTAGAACCATTTGATCATACACTATAAACAAAACCAAATTAGAATTTAATAAACGACAACTTTACTTTAGAGGATATTTTTGTTTAGAAATATTGTATCTTATTCACAAGAACAAAATATATGTACTATATGCATCTAATAAATGGTTGTAGCTAATTTTATACAACTAAAGGTTCAGTTATTGCTAACATGTGAAAGGATTTAATAAAATTATTTGAAATAAAGCCATAATATATTAAATCCTATTTTATATTATTGTATTTTTGTTTATTTTAAATGTGTACATTCATTTTATAGCTTACATATGTGTAAAACAATTTAATTACAGTTCATATTCTACGTACCTTATTTTCTACAAAAATTGTAAAGTCATGTCCCCCAACTTCGTAAAGCGTAGAAATTTATTATGGAAACCCAAAAGTCAAACAAGTCCATCATATCATCCATGATGTCTCCCCTTTAAGCTCGGTTCTCTTTTAGTTCTCTACAAGTGCACCGATCTCAGCCTCGTCCTCCAAATCCAAGACCACACCTTCAAATTCACTCCTTACAGCGACACCTTTATCTTTGCAAACTCATATGTGTTTTCGTCCTCTCTTACTTTCAAAAGATCTTAAGGTACGTTATTAAGTAGGCGACTGGTATCAACATAACTTTCGCTTTTACCCACTTTCTACTCCATTACTCTGTTCGAAGACTTTAAGTTTCTTTTTGCCTATATCCATTTCTTTAGGACTGCACAATATTGGATTTAATTTCAGATTTCAGAAAATTATGGGTTTGTGGTACTTTGATGTGTGATTACTAAATGTTTCAGAATTTGCGACATTCAAATCGTTTGTGTAACACCCCCGACTTATGTCGGTAGTGCCACATGCCAGTGACCTCAGACGTTACCATCCAAAGTCACCCTAGGCTTTAATCAGAACAATTAAACTTGAATGCATATATAAATATTAAATGAAAGATTAAACAGCGAAAAATATTTGTATATGAAACTCAGCTCTTTTATTAAAAGATCTCTCATCAAACAAGAGTAGCGTCTTTACAACAGAGTAAAAATTCCAGCGGACGACTTATAAATTACACAGCGGAAGACTTTTAAGAATCAACCTATAACATCGCTAGGTTATAAAGATATATTAAAGTAATACTTAATAACTTAAAACACTGACACTTAAATATTCGTCTGCAAGCCTCTTCTTCTTCGACTGGTTACTTCGACTTCGGGAATCAACCACTGATGTGCCGTAGGACGGATGACACCAGCCAACCATGCAAGGAATAAAACCCGGTTGGTTAGTCTAATGAAAGACTATGCAAGGGTGAAAACAGAATGGTTCTAGTAATCGTAACCGTTTACTATCATTGTCCCTCGAATAATAACCGAAGGAACGATATATAACCCAGAACTTTCACGGAATGATTTAGTATTTAGATATGCTCTCAAAGGAAGACTCCAAAGGAATTGAGTCTTATGGGAAAGTATGACAATTGTTTGGGAACGTTACAGTTTCATACAAGCGTTTAAAAACGACTTGATCATTTGGGTCCACGACCAACCTCACCGCATAATGCGGATTCAGATTGGAAAGAGAACTTACTCTAACCGAAGTCCAGGCGAGTTTCCAAGTTGTACTTCTCACCCGAGGGTTCATTAATTATGTGCCTACCCGCACTTATCTTAATTTCAAAACGGATATTCATGTTAAAGCTTTTTAATATGATCTCGAGTAACTACGAAAGTTTACGATATCGAGTGACTACAAAGGTTTACGATCTCGAGTAACTACGAAAGTTTATGGTCTCGAATGACTATGAAAGTTTATGGTCTCGAATGACTACGAAAGTTTACGATCTGGAAAGCATTTAGAGACTGGGTCCACTAATACTGAGTTATAAAGAAACGATTAATCCTCATAAGGAATTAACGTTCCTACGAATACTCGTGCTAATCTAGCATTAAAGTTTACATTTAAATGCACAAAAAAACCATTACGGTCATTAACAAGTAAAATAGCGTTGTTTCTAGCAATATATACAACCTACTATAATATCATATTTTAATCACGTTATTTATAAAATCTGTTCCCAAACGAAAACAACAGTTCACTCCGATTTAATTAACAATTAAAAGCAATTGATAATTAATTGAATATGGAATGATTAAGCAAGAGTGAACCGCCACTTGCCTTAGTCTAGACGAACGATTGAGCGACGACGGGTTTCTGGGTCCGGAATGGGAACGGAAATTGGATTACAGATTCCTATGACAACGACCCATAACGAAACCCTAGGTTAGATTCGACAATAAAAAGATACGAATCTAAGAAAGAACGAACGAAATCGAAAGAACGAAAGTCCCGCCTGAGACCGGATTGTCCAAGGCCACGATCGCGATTGCCAAGGCAATCCACGGTCGCGGCTGGGATTTCCGCGGTCGCGGCCGTCGAAGACTTCGTCCGCGAGTGTCAAAGACAGCGGCCGCGGACGTGACTGGCCTTGTCACTGCCGCGGTCGCGGCCATGAACTCCGGCGACCCAAAATGGAAAAAACCTCACCGGCGACGATGCGACGAGGCTCGATTCGAGGGGGCTTCGACTCCTGACCTCCTTGCGCCTCCAAAGCACCACTCCAAGGCTGCCACGACCACCGGCGAGAGCTCCGGCGACACCTCAAAACTCCGGCGAGGGAAGGAAAACGAGCGAGAGAGAGAGAGGAGATCAGATTTCGGTGCCCCTAAACCCTCTAGACTCGCCTCTATTTATAGCCAAGGAGAGGAGCTCCTCCCCGCCCAGATCAACGGCGAGTCAGGCGTTCAACGGTGGCACGGACGATGAGCTCTGCAGACGAAGTGACACTGGCGTGTTGCACTTTTCCGCGGTCGCGGAACTTTTTCCGCGGTCGCGGAATATTCCTGTGCCCAGCTCTTCTGAGAGCCATTTTTCCGCGGTCGTGGAATTGCCCTTTTCACGTCTGTTTGCCCGGAAAAAGGTTTGGCGTGGGTTTGAACCCTGTATTATATATATTTGTACCCGAAGAAATTTTCTAAGCCCCGAAAATACATCTAATGAATATTACAAGGCTCAGGGAATTACTACAGAGATCAAACACGTTACAGAAAATTCCGAACTTCGCCAAACGAGTCTTGCTTTCCCAACGAGGGTTGGAAAATTACCCAAATACCCTTACTAAAAATGATAGGTATTACATCACTACCCCCTTAAAAGAAGTTTCGACCCCGAAACTAGCATTGCTAAACTAATGGGACCTGTTCCACCATAATCTCCTTACCTGATCTTAGTATCCTTAATCATCTCATCCGTATACTTGATCCTAGGAAAATGATCTGTTTCCTCAACCATACCACTATCTCGCATAGCCTACTTCCACGTACTATTCTTGTACTAACTCGTGACCATCCTCAAGGTCATAATAATCTTAGGATAATTGTCTCCTAAAATCATCGCACTAGTCTGGCTATACCTTAAGCATGAGATTATACATATTTCTCTTTCACCTTTCTCTAAACTTCTCCTAAAGTATGTACCTTATCTTTCTTAAGTCGATATCCTTGAATAAATTTGGTTTCTGTAACCTATATCACCAAAATCGACTATTTCTCGATCATGATTCTTCTCGCAACATATTGCCTACATTCC
This sequence comes from Rheum nobile, assembly GCA_027886185.1. Taxonomy (NCBI): domain Eukaryota; kingdom Viridiplantae; phylum Streptophyta; class Magnoliopsida; order Caryophyllales; family Polygonaceae; genus Rheum; species Rheum nobile. The sequence goes on from WOAB01000780.1 coordinate 1,857,300, forward strand.
TTTCTATTACTAGAACGGATATGATCATCCACAAGATTACCATTGCCTTAACCAGAGTATCCATTACAATCTCCAATATAACCTCATTGTTATGACCTATTCCTCCTAAAGACCTTGATGTCCTTAATTAGAAGAATACAACATATTTCTACTAACTTCCTTTCGACAATCCAATCCTCAAGTACATACATAGAATTCAACTATACCTCAACTTAGTACTTCCCCTTGTCATATAGACCTTACTCCTTACATACACGGTTCACCTATTACATTGGTTACCTTACTCACATTTGGCCCTTGTGCCATATCTTTAACTCAAAATCTTCACTCATGTGATCCCACAATTACTCACACCACAACCTATGTCCGGTTATCTCAATATAATTTAATAATCCATTCCACATGATTATACTCTCATCTTGCCCAAACGTGCCATACGATCACCTTAATAAATGTGGGTCACCTTTTCCTCAAGTCTATTTGATATCTACATACTTACCTCATGCCATACTATTGACTTTCAAAACCGTAACAACTTCTATCGGTCGAGTTTGCTATTCACCCATAAATCCTTAGGCAACCAGTTGTCCTCATACGATTTATTATCCCAAATCAAGCACCATTTTGCTTTACTGATATTTACCATTTATCCGAGATTAACCTCACGTATTCCATTATTAAATTCCTAACTTAAACCTTTAAGGTTCCTCAATTCTATTTACTCAAAAATACCATATTGATGCCTTGCCATCAATTCAATCACTTTACGTCCTAATCCTTCAATGGGTATATACGTGTAACATTTGTTACTTTACTCCTTAAACGCACATACGACAATCGTCTCTACTAAATCCTTTAATTTATCAGAATCATCAACATAATCTATCCTTAAACTGTAATCTCTCCATTTAAGTGGCCTTTTCCTAACATAGTAACTTCACAACTTAATCTTCTCCAAAGAATTGCACCAAAAGCCTTATAACTGACATATTCACATAAAATCCAATATCAGACCTTGCAACCTTACAAGTATCATAACTCCTTATTCCCTGAAAGTAAAACTTACCAAATTCAATCATTTGGCCTAATTAGGTTTGGCCCATACGCCCATTTCATGACTCAAATTCCAAACGTTTGTTTATCTGTCTCAAATAACTTATTTCTAACTTAAGGCCCTTATATTCCTCACACAATCTACTATCCACCCCAGACTTAATCATATCATTTCCTTATAAAACCTCAAAACGAAACCTCGAATAGGTCTTCCCAAAATGATGCCTAGGAATTCGTACACTTGGTTGCTCCAAGAGCTCTAACCACTAGTCGTACACTGGCCGTACTCATTTATAATTCTGATAACCATAGCTCTGGACTCTAAAGTCTTACTCGAGATCGTAATAGAGGAAACGAGTTCCCTATGAAATAACCCTCTTATACATTCATTCCATTCTCAACAATCTATACATATCAATGCCTATAGCATGACCTCATAATTGTAACAGCAATGAATTCAGTAATTTCCGAAATAAGGACACACTTCTTTATTTCTTCAAAACATTACCTTACAACTACTGACAAAAAGTCGAACAGACAGATTACTAAACTATGGAGACTATCGACACAAGTCATCGCTCCCTATTCTTAAGGAAAGGCTTAACAAAAATACAATTACTCGATTAGGGTTCCTTCCCGTCGGCTTGACGCATCACGAAGAGTCGCTGCCCCTGACCTGAAGACTCCATAGGCGCTTTGCCTTTATTACGAGCCATAGATTGCTTAGGAGCAGATACCCCTGGCTTTGGGTTCTGCCTAAAGCCAACATTTGAGGCTTGATAAGACTGCATTGGTCCCTGATCCTTCTTCCTACAGTATGTTTTCATGTGGCCTTCCCTTCCACAATAGTAGCACACCCTCTTTTCCTTTTGACAGTTAAAACTTTTATGCCCGACTTCACCATAGTTGTGGCACAGAATCACCCCGCTACTCCAACCGGAGCCTCGGGCGGAGTCTGACTGGGTCGTCTCGGTCTTAGCACGACCAGACTTTTCAAATTTGGTAGGCGATACCGGTCTCTTGAATGTACCAACCTGGCGATCCTGTTGCCCACCCTTTCCCTTAATCTGCTTCTCCCGCTTTTGGGCGGATTCTTCCAGTGTGACCTCTATCTTGTAGGCCGCATCCATATATTGATCTAATGTAGAACAACCGTGACGCACCATCAGAGGTTTGATTTCTGGATTCATCCATCCATGGAAGTACCAGATCTTTTGTTCTTCGCTCGACACTTCTGGCCCAACATATTGCAACAAGTGATTGAACTTAGCTGCAAGCTCAGTCACCTTTAACCCATCGGTCTTAGGGTACAGAAATTCCTTGTGCTTCTCCTCCCTCATAGCACGGGAAAAGAAACGGTCAGTCATCTTTGCTTTGAACATTCCCCAATTCAACTCGGGATGATCGGCTAAACCAGTGCTCTCCCACCATTCGCTAGCCACATCCTTGAGTTGAAGGGAGGCGATGTGCACTTTCTCAGTCTCAGTGCAATCCACGTTTTTGAACAGCCGTTCCATATGCGAGAACCAATATGCCACTCTGACTGGTTCTCCAGTACTGTCATAGCTGTCAGGCCTCCATGAGCTCACGGCCTTCAAGGCTCGACCGTAAGTTCCTCTGTTCCTGACGACATCAACCTGGGGTACATGATCCACCGGCTCCTCAACTTCAGGAATAACCTGAGGAACTGGAACACCTTGTGCTTGCGGTGCAATTGACCGAATTACGTCGGTGACCGTCTGTACAATAAACCCACGAATGACTTATTTGGTCACGGCGTCCAACACTATCGGAGGATTAGCCTGTGCTTGGCCAACGCCTGCGGGGTTATTGTGAGAGACAGACTCGCTCTCTTCCCCTTGATTAGCGGCGCTCCTCAGATTCAGCCTTGGGTTGTTACTTGGTCTTGTACCAGCACGGACTGTGTTTCTTGTGTTCACCATCTGCTGATGAACCATAACATTGATTTAGAACTTTTCCAACTTGATCATGACACTTTAGTCAAATACGTTATGACACAGATTATAAGGGTCCAAACTAATAACTTTATATTAGTCTGACTAACCCTCCTCTGTTAACTTACAGAAACGACCTTCTTCTCCTTACTTGAGCATGGGTATTCTAGGAGAAATGATGTCAACCTTTACATGACATTAAGCCTAAGAAGAGACAATATCCCTAAGAATGGATCTAAGGAATAAGTAACACTCGAAGCTTGCAGAAGTTTGAAAACCACTTATTAATAAACTTTATACTTTCAAAATTTATATACTAAACTTTAATAATATAATTATTTAGGAAAAATAGCTTTTCAAACTAGTGATACGATTATCCCAAAACTCTTACTAAGGCAAAAACCACACTTTTTAAAGTTACAATCAGAAACTTAATTTAATCACTTATAACACGGCATTTCATAAACCAATTATAAATAGCTTTTGAAGTTCAAATAGCTATATCATTAAGTTAAATTAAATTCCAAGAAATAATTAAAACTTTTACTTTTAACATTTAAATTCTCAAAATTCCTTCTTAATCGAAAATAGTTTGAAAATCGTTTCGAAATTAGTTTTTGAAATTTCTCAAACCTAACAATAGGCCAAGAATTTTAAAACCGTTGCTCTGATACCATAATTGTAACACCCTCGACTTATGTCGGTAGTGCCACACGCCAGTGACCTCAGACGTTACCGTCCAAAGCCACCCTAGGCTTTAATCGGAACAATTAAACTTGAATGCATATATAAATATTAAATGAAAGATTAAACAGTGGAAGACATTTGTATATGAAACTCAGCTCTTTTATTAAAAGATCTCTCATCAAACGAGAGTAGCGTCTTTACAACAGAGTAAAAATTTCAGCGGAAGACTTATAAATTACACAGCGGAAGACTTTTAAGAATCAACCTATAACATCACTAGGTTATAAAGATATATTAAAGTAATATTTAATAACTTAAAACACTGACACTTAAATCTTTGTCTGCAAGCCTCTTCTTCTTCGACTGGTTACTTCGACTTCGGAAATCAACCACTAATGTGTCGTAGGACAGATGACACCAGCCAACCATGCAAGGAATAAAACCCAGTTGGTTAGTCTAATGAAAGACTATGCAAGGGTAAAAACAAAATGGTTCTAGTAATCGTAACCGTTTACTATCATTGTCCCTCGAATAATAACCGAATGAACGATATATAACCTAGAACTTTCACGGAATGATTTAGTATTTAGATATGCTCTGAAAGGAAGACTCCAAAGGAATTGAGTCTTATGGGAAAGTATGACAGTTGTTTGGGAACGTTACAGTTTCATACAAGCGTTTAAAAATGACTTGATCATTTGGGTCAACGACCAACCTCACCGCATAATGCGGATTCAGATTGGAAAGAGAACTTACTCTAACCGAAGTCCAGGCGAGTTTCCAAGTTGTACTTCTCGCCCGAGGGTTCATTAATTATGTGCCTACCCGCACTTATCTTATCTTAATTTCAAAACGGATATTCATGTTAAAGCTTTTTAATATGATCTCGAGTAACTACGAAAGTTTACGATATCGAGTGACTACGAAGGTTTACGATCTCGAGTAACTACGAAAGTTTATGGTCTCGAATGACTACGAAAGTTTATGGTCTCGAATGACTACGAAAGTTTACGATCTGGAAAGCATTTAGAGACTAGGTCCACTAATACTGAGTTATAAAGAAACGATTAATCCTCATAAGGAATTAACGTTCCTACGAATACTCGTGCTAATCTAGCATTAAAGTTTACATTTAAATGCACAAAAAAACCATTACGGTCATTAACAAGTAAAATAGCGTTGTTTCTAGCAATATATACAACCTACTATAATATCATATTTTAATCACGTTATTTATAAAATCTGTTCCCAAACGAAAACAACAGTTCACTCCGATTTAATTAACAATTAAAAGCAATTGATAATTAATTGAATATGGAATGATTAAGCAAGAGTGAACCGCCACTTGCCTTAGTCTAGACGAACGATTGAGCGACGACGGGTTTCTGGGTCCGGAATGGGAACGGAAATTGGATTACAGATTCCTATGACAACGACCCATAACGAAACCCTAGGTTAGATTCGACAATAAAATGATACGAATCTAAGAAAGAACGAACGAAATCGAAAGAACGAAAGTCTCGCCCGAGACCGGATCGTCCAAGGCCACGATCGCGATTGCCAAGGCAATCCGCGGTCGCGGCTGGGAAGACTTCGTCCGCGAGTGTCAAAGACAGCGTCCGCGGACGCTGCCGGCCTTGTCACTGCCGCAGTTGCGACAGTTCATGTCCGCGGTCGCGGCCATGAACTCCTGCGACCCAAAATGGAGAAAACCTCACCAGCGACGACGCGACGGGGCTCGATTCGAGGGGGCTTCGACTCCTGACCTCCTTACGCCTCCAAAGCACCACTCCAAGGCTGCCACGACCACCGGCGAGAGCTCCGGCGACACCTCGAAACTCCGGCGAGGGAAGGAAAACAAGCGAGAGAGAGAGAGGAGATCAGATTTCGGTGCCCCTAAACCCTCCAGACTCGCCTCTATTTATAGCCAAGGAGAGGAGCTCCTCCCCGCCCAGATCAACGGTGAGTCAGGCGATCAACGGTGGCACAGACGACGAGCTCTGCAGACGAAGTGACACTGGTGTGTTGCACTTTTCCGCGGTCGCGGAACTTTTTCCGTGGTCGCGGAATATTCCTGTGCCCAGCTCTTCTGAGAGCCATTTTTCCACGATCGCGGAATTGCTTCTGCGGTCGCGGAATTGCCCTTTTCGCGTCTGTTTGCCCGGGAAAAGGTTTGGCATGGGTTTGAACCCCGGATTATATATATTTGTACCCGAACAAATTTTCTAAGCCCCGAAAATACGTCTAATGAATATTCCAAGGCTCAGGGAATTACTACAGAGATCAAACACGTTACAGAAAATTCCGAACTTCACCAAATGAGTCTTGCTTTCCCAACGAGGGTTGGAAAATTACCCAAATACCCTTACTAAAAATGAGGGGTATTACAGTTTGATAAATGCCTATAAGGATATGAGAATAGAGACTACCTCAATGTGTTCATGGAATGTCGGTCTAAAAATGATTATTTGGTTAATTAGGGTTTAATTGCTTCACTTATATAGTTATATGATATTCTTCTTAAATCGTTTTCTTCTTACTAGAAAAAAGAAATTGGAATCACTTTTTTTGTGTAAACCGTTTAACTACGGTTAGTTACATTGTTAACCACCTCTTAAACTGACATCCTCCTCCTATTACTACCATATATATGGTTACATTGTGTAAACGTTTCCTTGGCATTTCGTATCCATCACCGGTTGTCTTCTTAAGTTGTTAACTATGGAGAATGAAATCCACTTTTCTAAGTAGGACATCCAAGACAACTAAATAGCAATTCTTAACTATGGCATTTCGTATCCTCTGCGCTTCTGTTATTTTGTTGAATCAGTCTTTTGTTTTGTATCTGCCTATTATGTAAATCTAATCTCATTGCTTGTATTAGAAATTTGTCTTTTCTCTTCTCTGAAACTGCAGGAATGACTATTATAAATATATAATATAATTCTGGGTGTTGATTAATCCTATGAAATCTTAATCATTTCACTATGACTAAGTGGATAAAAAATGTCGTGTTTCATGACAATTTACATATTCTTGGTTTTATTTCATTACATTCATGTTATAATTTCAATTACTATGACAGTTGAATATGGGTGAAACACTACTGACATCATGCAAATTATATCAATAATCTGTATTTAAATCATGACACCTTCTAACTCTAAACCATTTGAACACAACTTCATATACTATGGCAGCCAACACAAGCGGTGGTTACAGACCCCAAAATACAGTGTGTCAAGAATTATGGGACCTACTTCAAACTGCCAGGAGGACAACTAGACCCAATGGCGGTAATCAAAATACAGTGTGTCAAGAATTATGGGACCTACTTCAAACTGAAGTTCTCAACCGTAACCCCCAAACACCGTATGAGATTTTCGCTAACCAAAATGAACAACATACGGTAATTCTCACTTTATGTTAATTTATCAATTTTCCCATACCATATTTAACTCCATGTTGTGTGCTTTACAACTTCAAATTCAACTTCTTCACATTGAGTTCTCACTTGAAGATACAGAAGATATGGCAATGGTTCTAAGATCTTCTCTGCACCGGGCCACTCGAGCATGAATCAAAACAGCTTTTAATGATAATCCTATGTTAACTTATGTTTGTTAGTGACATTTGGTTTGAATGTTTGTTAGTGACATTTTTAACATTGTTCAAGTGTTTCATTAAATAACTCGTGTTTTTATCTTTAACCATATACTACTCAATGCGTTGTTGGATGATTTGCTTGATTATTACATCTACTTCATTATTATTCTTATGAAATAATTGCATCAATGCGTTGTTGGGTTATCATTAAAAGCTGTTTCATTAAATAACTCGTGTTTTTATCTTTAACCATATACTACTCAATCCTATGTAAACATAACAGTATGAGAAAATTACAAGAAAAATGTTTTGGTCTAGTGATTTTTGTGTTGAAACTTGTGTAAAAAATACCAATAGGTCATGGATTTAATTCTTATCTTTTGTTTTTTATTCTTTCTTCCATAGTTTTTTTTCCTTTTTTATGAAATGAAATTGAAAATCCTATATATATTAATAAATATTTTGTAAAATACAAAAAAGTATATATGATATAAATTGGTCAAATTTCAAGTGGTAAATCTGCTAACGTTTCTCGTTAGTTTATAAATATTTAAAAAATGTCAATAAATAAATAAACAAAAAAAGGTCCATTTAGCAAATTCTTGCATCCACCACTGATCATATCCTTATTTAAAGATACTCAGATTATTAACAATTCACAAATTCACTTCTATTCAATCTCTTCATAAACAGTGCCGTAGTATATACTCTCTCTGTCTAATAATACTTGTTTTTCTAGCCTTCAACTTTTGTTATAAATACTTGTCTTGTTAGCTATTTTACTTCTTACTTTACAAATATTACTAGTAGTGATTTTCAAGAAAGTAAATAGGGGAGTATATGTTTCCACGCAATTGCAGTTAAAAGTCTGTGTGCCAATCCACTAATAACCCCAGCCATCCTTCAAACCCATTATCAATAATTGCAATTAATGTACGTGTGAACATAAATGTTATACATAAATCAATTTTCAATAGAAGTTTGAGGCAGCAAACCATATGAATTTGAGTGCCCTATTTTTTGCTGAAGCATGCACATGGGTTGAAGCCTGACATACAAGCTATGCACAGTTTAATTGGAAGACAGATGGTTTGAGTTTGCACAACGGAATGACATCTTCATCCGATCTTCATATATTCTAATTAACATCATCCTTTTACACTTAATTTTCCTATGACGACATTGCAAATTTCAAAGTTATATGATGTACCCAAAAACGGGCTTTATTTTGCAATTACTATACATCTCTTAAACTAATATATACTGTAATGGGTTTTGCTTATATTTGAAGTTTATGACAGAAAACCATATCAACATAGGAAACAAAAAGTATACATGGATGGGGTTTTAATTAATAAGTAGTTGAACCACTCTCGACCATCTAAGCCCAGCAGTTCTTTGACATGCTTAAGCTACCCTCATGTGGACGATTAATTTGTTCTTAATCATTGACCTCCAATGAAATTTCCCATTTTCCCAAGTCAATTACAAATTTAATAATAATACACCGACCTCGATCTCAAATCTCAATGTACTTACGTACTTCTTTGTTAATAAAAACTTTTGTAGGTGGGAAAAGTTTCTAAATGTTTGTTAGTTATATCGGAATTCAATTACTTAATGGTATCATGCAATGTGAACTGTGATTTGGGAGATTTGAGTTTAATTGTAGCTTGAATTGATATTTTTGGACCTCAAACTCAAAGACCCTAACTCCAACTCTGATAAAGTATATCGTAGCTTTGATTGACATGTCTTTTTTTTAATACATGGCCTTTTTTTTACCAAGATTCAGTAGGATAGCGGTGTCATGTTTTAGTTAGTGTGTGTTCGGTTAAAATTAGTGAAAATGAGTGAAATTATCCATTTTCTCTTTCACTTCTATTTTTATTCTTCGTTTTAACGCTACAACAGCGACGCTGATCGCGACGGAGATTCATGATGCTATCACGGCCCAAATCAAAGGGGTTGTGTGTAACTTAGAGAAGGAACTGGTTGATGAGGAGGTTGAGGAGTCGTCGGCGGCGGGTCTCAAGTTCTCGAGCAAAGTCAAAATGGGTTGTCCTCCCAAACGCAAGACAAGGGCCCAAGCCCAAGCCGCCAAGGCGATTCCGGTGAGCACGGACGACGAGTTTGAGCAAGTGTCTGAGCGCAAACCCAAGCACGCCAAGGTGTCCGCGGCTCCTGTTCGCAAGAGCCAACGTCACCAAGGGGCAAAATCCAAGGCGAAGACTGATTTGGAAGAAGTGAAGGATATGAGTCACAAAGGGGTTGTGAGGGAAGTGTTGCTGGATCATGGGTTCCTGGAGCAGAATGCTTTGGGTGAGATTGTCTCGATTCTGAAGGCTCAACAGTGGGACCACTTGTTTGTTGAGGCGGAGTCAGTTGATAAAGAACAGTTAAGGGCGTTCTACTCCTCCTTCGTCATTGAGGTCCGCCCCCACGCCATTATGGGCAGTAACACGTTGGAGGGCACTACTCATGTGTTCTCTAGCATGGAACTAAGCATCATTTTGGGGGTTCCTCATTCTGGCTATGACGAGTATCCAAAGGGACATTAGCCCAAGGATTTTCCCTATCAGGAAGTGGTCCGCCGCATCTCTGAGATCTCCCCCTCTCCCAAATCTAGAGCCTTGGATACCAACTCTATGTCTGCTGTGAACAAGGTATTTTACCACTTCCTGATCTGCAACATCACCCCAAGGGAACAAAAAGCACAACAAGTTGTTGATCTTGGATGTGGTCCATCTCGCAAAGCTACTTGATAAAGAGTCTATCAATCTGCCCAGAGTGATGATGCAGCATATGGGCCATGCGAGGAACACTGATCGTCATGCATTACCGTACCCCAGCGCCGTCAAGAAAATTCTGGAATACCACAAAGTGTACAAGGAGGAAACTGAAAGCTTCGTCTTTTCCCGCGGTCTGGATGCGAGTAATATTCACAAGATGTGTTAAATTTCCTTCTGCAATTCTCTTAAATTTTTTGATGATGCCAAAAGGGGGAATATGATGGGTTGTCTAGCTGAGGGGGAATATTTTCATCTTTACTGTCTCTCTAGGGGAACTATATTGTCTTAACAGGGAAAACTTTCTTCATGCTACTGTCTTTATCTCAAGTATGTGTTATTTTGTCAAGGATGTTTGTTACCATCAAAAAAGGGGAATTTGTTGAATTCCTTGGTTTTGATGGTAACAAACATTCAACTAATATGGTGACTATGTGTTTCAGGATCAAACAAAGATGTCACATGGAACGATTGGCAGCACAGAAATACAGAGGGAACAAAGAGATTTCTAAACGCTTTGTTACCTCCAAAGGAACATCAATGACGTAACAAACATCAAGTTGCGAATATCATAAGGAAGTCGAGCATGAAGATAATCCTTGAAGATCATGCGGTTGGAAAAGGAAAGTTGGTTTGGTCACGCCAACTAGAAGATTTGGAGAGAGAAGATTTTATCTTATCTCGATTATATTACTTTAGAAGATCTTTCCTTAGATAATATATTCGGTTGAGATATTATCTTATTGAGTTAAAATAATATCTTCTTGTTACTGGAAATAAGTGAGAGAGATTTTATTTGTTAGTGAGATTTTCGGATTGTATAAATAGAAGTGAGCGATTCATTTTTTGAGTATGAACTCCGAGCATTTCATTGAGAGAAAAAGAAAAGTGAAGCGTATGTACGTCTTAGAAAAGTGAGCTCATGTTCATCGTTGTAGAAGATATTCAAAACTAGGTGGAAAGTCTAGGATTTGAAATCCAAGCTACAAGTGTAACCGATCAAGAAATCAATAAAACAACTAGACTCTTCAAAATCCTCTCAAGCGAGAAGCTTGAAGGTAGTGATTTTTTCCTGGTTGGTTATTTGACTGATTGGGGTTTCCATTATACATCGTGAGTTTTAAATACATTCTTTATTGCTTTAATATTCCGATGCACCTTCTGTGGGAACAAAGCATTTATTCCCTAAGACGAAACACTAACGATCCAACAATATATATCGTAGTTTGAATTGATATTCTCATAAGACCCCTAACTCCACCTCTGATAATGTATATCGTAGCTTTGATCATATCTTTTATTTTTTTCTAATTACGTGGCCTTTTTTTACCAAGCTTCGGTAGTTTAACGGTCTCATGTTTTAGTTAGGGTGTGTTCGGTTAAAACTAGTGAAAATGAGTGAAATTCTCCATTTTCTCTTTCACTTCTATTTTCACTCTCCGTTTTCTCTACCCATATCTCCAAAAATAAGCAAATTACTTAATTTCACTCACTTATCACCTCTCTCCCACTTTATTGAAGTTATCCCTAATCAAGCTACATATCAATATTTGGTTGGTTGAGGGGAAACACTAATATTGAGAAGGTGACACTAATATTGAGAAGGTGACACTAATATTGAAAATGTCACGCTCTCAGAAAACGTAGAACGACACTATTTAAGTTGGATGAGTCTAAAACAAAACATAAAAAAATAGTCAAACCATCTCGGTTTGTCGCTAAAATAAAATTAATGTTTTGAGAAATGTATTTAGTATTACAAAACCAAATTAGTTTGTAAATTTATTTACAATCTTTTTAATAGAGTGTAGGTTAAAAATTATGTTTTAAGAAGTTGTTATGCTAAAAGAAAATACAAAATATTATAGATAAACAATATTCAACAAAAAAAATTCAAAATATGGTTTTTTACCTTTGTGGAGAGCTTAAGTTTTCTTTTTTTAGAACTTAGGTAAATTACATAAATTAAAAAGCAGAATGTAGAAAGAGTTTAGAGTGATATTACTTCAGCAAAAGACCAGCTAACAGAGGGGCGAATTAAAATCAAAGGTTGACACTATTTTTTGCTAACCAAGCAATGTCGTGTTTGGAGGGTAGTCGACACTTTGCCAGAAGGAGAGCCCGAAGATGTTGGATGATTGTGTGAGTGCAGCCAATGATGCTAGGAGAGCCATTTCTAAAGATGATTTCATTGCGATGAAACCCGATGAAGTAGACTATATAGATGTAGGATCAGGTGAAAAGTAGTATTAACGTCAAAAGTGTGAAGTTTTTTCGTCCGTCGGATTAGCTTAAATATGTGATTCTTGTTTAACCGTGTCTTTCAATATTTAATTAAGTCCAGGGGTGTTTTTGTAATTTTACCATTTTAAAGTGTTTCTTCTCCAAGAGTGCACTCTCTCCCTCGCAATGGTTATGTTCGCTGCTCTTCATACTAATCCGCCATGGATTTGCTTTGAGTATTGTTTCAATATGAAAATCTATCATCCTCTCTCTTTGCTCTCTAAAAATTGATCTTCATGGTTATCATCAACGTCTTATGGATTCCACCATAATCGAGAAGCTTTTCAATGTCGAGATGATTTTTTTAATCGAGAATCCTTTTTAGCTTTTTGAAATTAGCTCTTCATGGTGTTCCTTTTCAATGTGAAGATGGTTTAAACCCAAATTGAAAAGCTTAGGTTTAGTTATGAAGGGTGAGTTGAAAGATGCCCGTAAGGTGTTCGATGAAATGCCCTAGAGAGATGATGTGAGTAGGACATGTTTGAGAGTGATATTCACACCTTTTCAGTTTGAAACTTCTTGATGTTTTGCATTAAAACTAATGTTTGTATCAAGGATTTCTTGCAGTTGGATAAAATAAACGAATGCTTGATACTTCAGTTGATTTTCAAATATGCACAGACTATGAACCTCAAACGATTAAACATTAACATTTTGATGTTATTTAAGAACCTAAAACGCTTTTGGGATAAAGTTGTGTTTTGGTTTAATTGTTCTCATCTTTGTGCTAATTTTTTCCATTGATCAATCTAAATATGGCATTTGTGTGTGGATCTAATTAATGGATTAATTTGATGTTATTTATTTTGCTTTTTCTTAGCTTTTGTTTCTTTGCTTTTGTGTTTAGTGAGAAGTCCACAAGGTGTTTGATAAAATGTCTAAGAGAAATGTTGTGAGTTGAACATGAATGGATGTCCTCTATGGTTCATAATCAGTTTGTTTTCACATTTCTTTGGACATTTGACGTGAAGAACATGAGAAAGTCGTGATAAAGGCACAAAATAAAGTGAACCACAATGAGATTATATGACATTGACATTATATAAATGAACGTTATATGACTATATAGGAACATTGAACATACAACATGAACCTTTAGTTTATATATATGGTACACGAAGTATGGAAAAAGAGATGAAGTTTTCAAAATAATAGGTATGAACATTAGATGATTATATATGAAAGTTGTCATGTTAGATATGAACTTTTATGTTTCCATTATTTCTATACCATAAAAATAAATATGAACCTTATGAGAATATATATGAACTTAAACATGATACACGTGAATCCAACTTGAACTAGGTTTTTCACAAGCACAATATGTAGCCTATGAGAGATGCGAATCCTCATCCATGTGTACCAACACATTGCTCTACTATTTGAGCTAATAGGCTATGATAAAATCAATTTTTTTAACATTTTCAAATGACTAAATATGAACCTTAGAGGATTATATATGAACATATAAACTTAAGATATGAACGCAAAAGCAATTTTTGAAATCCATGTTAATACAATAGCTCATTACAAGTTCTTGATTTCTCAATTTGACAATGAACCCCAAAAGTATCTTCATTCACACAAATTCAAGTTGTTTCAAACAAATCGAAAAATTGAAACAATCAAAAGTAAAAACGAAGTAGTAGAAGACAAATATTTACCTTTGTTGTGTGTAGATGTTTGTTGAGCGGTTCATTAGTCTCCATAGTGAAGCTTTAGAGGGTGATTTAATGGAGATTTGAAAGAAATTATAAAAATGGGGTTTTTGTGTTTTCGAAGGGAAAAGGAGAGAGAGAGAGAGCATGGATGTTAAAATCGAGGTCAATTTTTTTTTTTTTTTTTAAAAATGGGTATTTTTGAGAAATCTCTTAAGTTTTGTCAGAATTTACAAAAATGTCATTCTAAATGAAAAAAGACACACGCACCCTACTATATTTTGTTTTTAACCTCATTCGTCCATATCTACATCTAGCGGTTAGAATTTGTTCTTATTTCGCACTGTAACTTTTATTTATACCTGAACTCGCCTCAGACTATATATATGTTGGAACGATAATGTTTCCTCTAGTTTTGATGATGATAAACTCAATGGCATTTGATGGTTTTTAGTGTGACTATGAGTTTCAGGAAACAAATTATTCAAAGGAACGATGAAAACCAAGTGAAGAATCAAAACAGAGAATGCAAGGAACAAAAAAAGCCAACAATGAGAAACAATACGCTGGAACGAAAGAGAAAGAGAGACGCGCGTTGTTGATCAGAAAAGGAAAGGGAACATCGCCAAGGAACGCATGACGCGCGCTGTGAACCCTTGCGTCTGCCGAATCTTTCTTTTATGGAAACAAAGATTGAAGGAGCAACTTGGGCAGCAAGAAATAATCTCGTTGGAGATATTCTGGTTAGGATAGATTAGTAAAGATTATATAGGATTATTTTATCTTATTTTCCTTAAGTAAAAACTAGGGTAAATTAGATAGAATACCTAGACTATAAAATAGAAAGTTGCAAACTTCATTTGATAAGTTTTTCACAACGTTTTCCACAGACAAGAGCATTCAGAAGAAGAAAAGAACTTACAAGGACGAGACTTTGGTGAGTTGAGTACTTGTTAGGGTTTTGATTGTCTTAGGTGTTGTTAGGAACGTTACATCCAGAGGTTTAGATATCTAGGAGTAAACTAGACTGAGATAAGACTTGCTTATTTGTAATTCCAGGATTAATAACATAAGTAGACTTTCAAAATCCTACTAGGGAAACCTAGAGGTAGAGGTTTTTCTTAGTCAACTAGTTGGTTGATTAAGTTTTTCTCTCTAAGGAACTTTGTCTGTTACTCTGTTATTCTATTACGATATTTCGCTGCCCAAGGAACAGTTATACCGTTCCTTGTACTAACACACTCGATTCTACAATTGGTATCAGAGCAGGTTTGTTCTAGATTGTGTGTTACTTACAGATTTTCAGGTAACGATGTCTCCTACCACTGTCGAAGTTGGTTTGAACTCTTCAAGGCCTCCTCTCTTGCTCGCTAGCCAATACCAACATTGGAAGGCTCTCTTCATCAAGTGGGTGCAAAGCAATGATTACCAATGCTGGTTGGTCATCTCCCTTGGAGATCTTGAGATTGTTGATCTTGAGAAAAAGAAAAAACTGAAGAAATGGGATCAAGAGGATCTCCAAATCATGGAGAAGAATTGCAAGGCTGCCATGCTCATCAACAATGCTCTTAATCAGCAAGATGTGCAAAAGCTTCAATCTTGTGAATCCGCCAATGCTAAGTGGCTTGCCCTAGAACAGATGTACATGGGAAGCAAGGACCTTCGTGAGATTGATCGTTTCACTGCTAAGAAGGATTTCTACAATTTCAAAATGGAAGAGAAAGAAGATGTGAGTTCTTACCAAGCCAGGTTTGAGAAAATCACTGCAAACTTGACTGCTCACTCGATCTCGGATAAAGAAATCCTCCCTGACGAGAAGATCCTTATTATCATTGATGGGTTTCCTCATCGTCATGCGATGACTAAGGCCATTCTAAAAGAGAATCCCAACACTGTCAAACTAACGTTCCATGAGGTCTTTAGCAAGATTCAAAAGTATGACAATGAAGAGAAGGCTGGAAGAAACAAGGATTCCAAGGAAAAAGGAATCGCTTTGATGGTTGGAAAGGCCGTCGATAGGATTGAAAATGACCTCGATGACAATGATGGATCCGATGATCCTGAGGTGGTGTTGCTAACCAAAGTCATGCGTTCCCTCTATAACAAAGGAAGAAACAATAGAGGTGGGAACGGTGAGACTCGTGACATCAAGGATATCACGTGCTACAATTGCAATGAAAAGGGTCACTACTCTAGCTCATGCCCAAAACCCAAGAAACCAAGCAAACCTTCTGGGAACGATGAGAAGAAAGCTTTTGTTGTTGTGTGGGGCAATGAGGATGACTCGGATGGTGAAGACCCTGAAGCCTGGAGTGGCAAGATGTGTGCAATGTCCATCAATGACTCTTCTGAGGATCTCGAGGTAAATCCTGAAACATTTTTGAAATCTCTTGTGAATTATGATAAGAAATCTTTGATTGCTCTCATAAGGGAAATGTATTCTGAAAACTTGAAAACACAAGAGGAACTTGCTAATTCTGAAGATGAGTGCAGTAGTTTAAAATAAAACCTATCTAATACTGCTAGTAGCTCAACTGTTCCTTGTTCTTCATGTGATGATAATCATGAGGAACTTCAGAGGTTAAGAAATGAAAAAGTCTCTTTGCTTATGAATGAAGTCTCTAACAATACTGATGCAAGAAGTGTAGCTGGATCAACTAAGCTTGAGAAATAGATGTGTGAGATGAAGGCTTTTGTTCACAAGATTCATTTTGTGCTAATGGAACGGAAAGTTGAAACTGACAATATTCAGTTTGTTGAAGCAAGGTATGGCATTGGTTATACAGGTTCTAAGCAAAAGGAAGATGATCCATCTATTTTGGAACTTCGTGAAGCAAGAGATAGGGAACTTCAAGATGCTAGAGAGAAGAATCGCAATCTTGAGGAACGTGTCAAGGTCCTTGAGAGTGGACTGGATGAAAACCAGTCGTGGTACACTTGACAACCTGCCCACAAGATCTTCCTCAAGCAGTCTCAAGGGAAGCAATCCAACGTTCCCTGTCCAGAACGTGCGAAGCAACGCAAGAGTGTTGTTCCTAACAGAAAGTATGTTCAGATGGATCAGTTCAAGTTGTGTTGGTATTGTGGAGACAACAGACATTTGCAGAGAGATTATGAAAAGAAAAAGAAGTTCTCTGAGGAGCACACAAAGAGAAGGAACAGTAGGAGCAATAATGTTAACTTGAATGACTTCTATGATGATTCACATATGCATAATTATACTCATGCAAAGACTAGGAAGAAAACTGATGTTTCTGATAGAACTATTCCTAGGGAACAATTGCATTATGTGTCTCGACTAGGTAAAGCTAAGCTTGCCTGGGTCACCAAATCTTAACTTTTTCTGTGCAGGTTGAAGTGAGGGGGAACGAGAAGTGGTACATTGACAGTGCTTGTTCGTGCCACATGACCGGAAAAGAAGATCAACTCACCTCACTTCACAAACACCCAAGAGGGAGTGTTGCTCTTGGAGACAAGAGATGCAGAGAAATCATTGGAACAGGCGAAACAAAACTAAACTCCAGTATCACAGTAAAAGAGGTAAGTTTAGTTCATGAACTTGGTTTTAGTTTGTTGAGTGTTGTACAGCTCTGCGACCAAGGGAACAACAAGACGGTATTTACTTCACAAGAATGCTATGTCAAAGATCGCGAAACCAAGAACATAATTCTGAGAGGAGTCAGATTCAAGGATGTGTATATTGTGGACAAGAATTTCAAGCCAAAGGAA
This sequence comes from Rheum nobile, assembly GCA_027886185.1. Lineage (NCBI taxonomy): Eukaryota > Viridiplantae > Streptophyta > Magnoliopsida > Caryophyllales > Polygonaceae > Rheum > Rheum nobile. The sequence continues at coordinate 1,875,060 of WOAB01000780.1, forward strand.
ATCCTATGCTTTGCGTCTATAGCTGATGAGACGGAACTGTGGCATAGAAATGCAAATCTTTGACTCATTCACAGGCTGTATACAAATGAACATGTTTGTGGTCTTCCAAATGTTCGATCAGAGTTCCATGGTATCTGTGATGCTTGTGTGAAAGGGAAACAGACTCGTTCCTCGTTCAAGATTAAACCTGATGTAACAACCTCTCATCCTCTGGAATTGATTCATATGGATCTCTATGGTCCCATGAGGATAAGAAGTCATGGAGGGAACATGTATGTTTTTGTAATTATCGATGATTATTCTAGATTCACTTGAACAATTTTTCTGTCTTCGAAGGATGAAGCTTTCTCTGAGTTCGAGGCGTTCATCAAGAAGGTGGAAACAAGTTTGGGAAAGAAGCTGAAGGCTATAAGGTCCGACCATGGAACGGAGTTTGAGAACTCTATGTTCTTCAACTTCTGTGAGGAACATGGTGTGTCACACGACTTCTCTGCGCCTAGGACACCACAACAGAATGGGGTTGTGGAACGGAAGAACAGGACTCTGGAAGACATGGCGAGAACCCTTCTCATTGCAAGCAATCTTCCAAGAATCTTATGGGCAGAAGCCATTAACACTGCTTGTTATATTCTCAATCGTGCCATGCTTCGTCCCTTATTGAATAAAACTGCTTATGAACTAATAAGGGATCGCAAGCCCAATATTTCCCACTTGCGTGCTTTTGGATGAAGGTGCTACATTCACAACAATGGGAAGGATAACTTAGGGAAGTTTGACCCACGAAGTGATGAAGGGATTTTCTTGGGATATGCAAAGGCGAGCAAGGCTTACAGAGTATACAATAAGAGTGTAGGATCATGATTGTTAGAAAATAACTTAAGGAACTCAGAATATGAATTCTAAGTTCCCTTCACAGCGGAAATAAACAATCAAACAAATAACAAGTTCCTTATAGTGGAAACCTTTGATTGCCAACTAGCAATCCAGGATAAAAACCACTACCTTTCTTTCGAAAGGATTTCAAGGTCTACTTCTTGATTTCTTATCTCTTTTGGTTACAGCTTATCCTAGGAACAAACACACAGTTTCTTTGCCTTACACACAGTTAGGCAATCCTAGATAACTTAACACAATCAATAATTAATCCAAGAAACAGACCTTCGCACCTAGGAACTATCACTTACAGTCACAAGAACTTAGCACTCAGCTCTTCTCTTCCTTGACTGGTTCCTCTTGATCTCGGTTTGCTTTGATGATCTTGTTTGAAGGTTCACACTTGATATTTGCTAATGAGTGTGATTCGTATTTCAGTGCATGAAGATAACTCTCTTGAGTTAGTCTTCCTTTTATAGAGGATTCTTCGCAGCTTAATCCTCTCTGGGTTCCCACAGATTAAGCTTGCCCTAGGATCAGTGGTTCTCCTTGGTCCACGTTGTTCTTGGCATGTGCAAACAACCTAGGCAGCTCAGAATCTCTCTTGGTTGGTCAACTACCTCAGACGAGTCTTGCTATGTCGTTGTTCAAATGCTTTCGTCTGAGGTTGAGCAAGCTGGGTGCTTGGGAACTGTCTTCTGGATAGTGACATCTCTATGTCCTGTTGCTTTCATCTTTTCTGTCCGAGGTTCAGCGTTTCTGGGTATCTTGTTGTTTTGTTCTGGACATTGGCAGACCTTTGGAAACTTCGGACAAGTCGTTTTCAACAACTTTTGTCCTAGGTTGTGTGTTCCCAGATTTCTCGGAAATCGCAGCCTTGCATGCTACCTTTCTGGGTACACCTGGGTTCCTCTGGGTTCCTTCTTCTGTCTTGTTCCTTTGGTTCTCTTTGTCCTGTTTGGTTTTCTTGCCTTTGGTATATTCCTGTGGTTCCTTAAAACACATCTTTGAGATAAAATATTAGTATCATAATATTTGTCATCTTCAAAAGTAGAGAAACTGAGGAAAGGAACTCTCAGGGGAACCGAGGTTCCAGAGTTCCGTTTCCTAACAATTTCCCCCTTTTTGATGATGACAAATACAAGGAACCTGGCAACATAATAGGACTTGAATTTCATGAGACTATATTGAGTTTTAAGGGATTTTCAATATTACAGAGTAATGAGGAACATTCAATGGTTGCAAATTCCCCCTAAGCAAGTGAACGAGTTTATTTCAAATTCCCCCTTAGAAGTAGAACTAGTTCAGAGTTCCTATTAGTCAAGTGGTTTCCAAAGTTCAAGGTTCCTATCCTTTTCTTCCCCCTTTTGACATCATCGAAAAGATTACATGCTAGTTAAGAACAGGATATCCAAGTGAATATGCAAATGCATCAATCCCATAACAGAAGCATAATGGAAACTTAGGGCAAAGACAAATTGATCATTGGAACGAAACCAAAAGATAGTCATTAAAACTTAACACTGATCATTATTCATAGAAAGGATAAGATAAGCCACAAAACAACACAAACTAATAACTTAACAACCACCGACAAGAACCAACAACAAAATAACAAACGACGAGGGCAACAACAAAAGCAATCGTTAGGAAAGACGACATGGGGAAGGAAAAGAGAAGTAGGATCCTAGGGGAAACTACTAACACGCTGTGATGTTACAGCACTGGGAACCAGAACAAGCGTTCCTATGGCAGAGCAGCGGCCTCCTTTTCATCAACTTTGTCGTCAGTTCCTACATTTTGGCCTGTGGCCTGATGAGCACCGATTGCATCTTCCCAATTCATCTGAAGGACTTTTACCAGACTTATCACAGCTGAGCTCATTTTTCCCAACTCTTGTACTTGATCACGGAGGGCGACCGGGATGGCAGTCGAGCCTTCCATGATTGCTTTTTCAATACGATCCAAAGCAAAGAGGATCGCAGAGGAGTCTAAAGAGGGGTTGAGCTGTGGTCGGGAGCTAGAAGGGGCCTGGGAACTCGCCTTTTCCTTAGGCGGATTGGCTTGAGCGTCAGAAGGGTTGGGCTGTTGTTCCTTTGTCTTCAACTTCCGGACATTGGCCATGGTAAGGCACTTGCTATAGACTGTCTCAGGCAAATCATCTGGGTATTGGTGAAGGTTAGAGAGAATAGACTTGATGATATGAGGGAAGGGTAGGGCATGTGAGGCATGGGATGAACAGAACTGCATATGAGTCAACACAATGCGAGGGAGATCAATCTGGACACCAGAGAGCACCTTGTCCACAAAAATGGCGTATGTGATGAGAACGTCGTTCCTGTGCTCCTGTCTGGGAACTAGATTACGGGTGATCCAGAAGTGTAACATCTTGTTTGTGATGGAGAGGTCCTTTGTCTCTAAGGATTGGGGGGAGGCGCCGTCGTAGATTTTCTTGACCACTGCTCCCTTGGATTTGTAGTCCTTTCCCTTAGGCCACCCCTTTTTCTGAGGAAGAATGTCAAACCCAGACCTGGACTCAATCCCTAGAGTGGATGCGATGAGGTTGGAGGATAGGGGATAGCTGGTTCCCTTCCATATGAGAATAGCATCGTTACAGGAACAATTGTCTTTAGCGGGTACAAACTCGATAGACTGGTAAAATAGGCGGACAACCTCATCAGAAGCAGAGAATGGCTCAATCAACATCTCGTCCCATCCTTGGTACTGCAGGAGGGAGTGGAACTCAGCAAGGGATTCTCCAAACATATCCTCATCTTCTTCTTCCAGTTCTTGTGACCAGAACTCTTTGCCGATTATGAGGGGCTTGAGGATCTTCCTCTTAGAGAAGAGAGAGGAGACGAGACCCAGGGAGGAAGAGGCAGAGACGGTTAGGGATTTGGTTCTTTTGGAGGGTTTCTGCTCGTTGGATTGAGGATCATAGGGAACCAAGGCTTGGGAACTCCTTTTCCGTTGTTGTAGCCTGGTGGCAACAGAGGGACCAGGATTGGAAGGGGGTTTTGATTTGAGGCTTGCTGGTGAGGGCTCAGGGCTGGAGAGCGTTTAGATAGACTTGTCAGGGGAGGAGTCATGAGAGTCACCTTCGGGGACGGATTTTGTAGCCGATTCCGAGGCCGGGGTGATGGCTAATGCTTTCTCCTCAGCCTGTGATTTTGACGGCTTCTCAAGTTTCTCTTCAGGTTTCTCCGCTGTTGTCTCCACAGTTTTATCTTCAGGTTGGGTTTTTGGAGAAGTGGTGGCAGAAATAGGCTTGGAGGAAGATGCTGCCTTCTTTTCGCGAAAGACTTTGAGAAGGGTTGCCTCCTCTTCATCCAGGATAACATTGGGGTTTGGATTGGCCATTTTTGAGAGGTTAAGGATTTCTGTGTTTAAGAGAGAGAGAGAGAAGTGGAAGATCAAAGAGATGGCGAGTTGTGGGATTAGCTTGGAGCAACAGGGCAACTCTTAAAGGTGGTGAGGGCAGAAGGGACGTTGAGACAAATCTAGTCGTTGAGAAGATTGGGGAGAATCTGGAGCATTGAAGGCTCTTTGCAGCTTTTCGGAACGGTCAATACAAATTCAAAGCTTACCCATTCAGAGAGGAGGGAGGTCTGCCAACTGATAGGACGTGACTGACCTCTGCGATTTTGCCATAAATAGCTTTGGGGGAGAGCCAAAGTAGTCGTTGGAAGTATGCTTCATCCTGGTTCCTTTCTGGCGATATATTCAACGTGCTAGAAGGACAAGTGGGAACCTTTGATATGGGTTTAAACAATGGAACCAAAAAAATACGTTCCCATACAAGAAATCAGGGTAGACCATTTATCGCATTGCATAATAATTCTCAGAGAGGGTTTAGGGATGGATCATAGAGAATTAAAGTGAGCAATGAGGCAGGGGAAGGTCTTAGTACACAATCATCATTTCGGCTTGTAGTGTTGGGTTAGAAATATGATCAGATTGTGACTTTTGGGCCATTCAAAGAAACTTGAACAATGAAGAAGTGGAAAGAATAATGAGGACCAGAAGGACACGAGCCAGAAAAATTTATCTAAACCCTTTTTAAAGAGACCATTATGAAAAGTAGGGTTTGAAGCAACATATATAACACAAAGATATCAAGACTCAACAAGTTGACAATCTTAAACTAGACAATCAGGGGAACTGGAAAGGAACTTTTATACTAAAGTCACTACTAGATTATAGGAATCATTCCTAGTTCCAATCTAAGGTTCTCGAAAGGAACTCTATTCAAGGCTTTAGTGAATATATCTATAACCTGATCTTCAGTTCTACAAAACTTCATAATGATGTTTCCCTTCTCAACATGATCTCTAAGAAAATGATGTCTTATGTCGATATGTTTGGTCCTAGTATGATGCACATGATTCTTTGAAATGTTTATGACACTAGTGTTATCACAAATAATTGTAAGAGGGCCATAAGACATACCAAAATCCACGAGTTGTTGCTTTAGCCAGAGAAGTTGGGAACAGCAGGAGGCAGCCGCAATGTACTCGGATTCTGTGGTGGAGAGGGAGACTGAGACTTGTTTCTTTGATCCCCATGACACAAGGCAAGGGCCTAGGAACTGTGCCATTCCAGAAGTGCTCTTCCTATCCACCAAGTATCCAGCATAATCAGCATCAGTGAAGCCCATTAGCTCAAAGGGACACTCTTTGGGGTACCAAATGCAGAGAGAGTCAGTTCCCTTGAGATATCTAAGTATTCTCTTCACAGCAGCCAAGTGGGTTTCTCTTGGACATGATTGGAACCTAGCACACAAGCCAACAGTAAAAACAATGTCTGGTCGACTAGCAGTTAGGTACATGAGTGAGCCTATCATACCTCTATAGAGCTTCTCCTCCACAAGAGGACTCGAATGGTCCTTATCCAAATGGGCAATGGTGGATATGGGAGTGGAGAGAGGCTTGCATGAATCCATTTTGAACTTCTTCAATAGTTCCCTGACATACTTATGTTGGTGAATTTGTATGCCATCTTTCTTTTGAGTGATTTGTAATCCGAGGAAGAAGGTGAGTTCCCCAATTAGGCTCATTTCAAATTCACTGCTCATCAGGTCTTTGAACTTATCTACAAGGGACAGGTTAGTGGAACCAAAAATGATATCATCAACATAAATTTGAACCACTAAGATGTTACCTTCTTCTTCTAGGATGAAGAGAGTCTTATCAATGACTCCACGCCTGTAGCCATTTGAGAGTAGAAACTGGGCAAGACGATCATACCAAGCTCTGGGAGCTTGCTTGAGGCCATAGAGTGCCTTGTCTAGAAAGTAGACATGATCTGGATGATCGTCGTCTTCAAAACCAGGTGGTTGCTTTACATAGACTTCTTCTTGAAGAATTCCATTGAGGAAGGCCGTCTTTACATCCATTTGGAACAACTTGAACCCTTTGTGTGATGCAAAGGCAATCAACAATCTTATTGCCTCAATCCTTGCCACTGGAGCATATGTTTCATCATAGTCGATGCCTTCTTGTTGATTGTATCCTTGAGCAACGAGTCTTGCTTTGTTCCTTATCACAGCTCCTGTATCATCTAGCTTGTTTCTGAAAACCCATCTAGTTCCTATGATGTGTTTATCCTTGGGACGGGGAACTAGATGCCATACTTTGTTCCTTTCAAACTGATGGAGCTCTTCTTGCATAGCTTGGATCCAGTCTGCATCCTTCAGTGCCTCACCTATGTTCTTTGGTTCCACAATAGACAGAAAAGCATTGAAAGCAAAGAAGGTTAGATGTTCAAACCTGACTGGAGGCTTGATGACTCTTCTTTCTCTATTAGGAGCTAGAGCATTTGATGTGGAGACATTCTGAGTTGAACATTCAGCTTCCTGGTTGGAATCACCTTCTCCATTGAAGATCATGTGGGAAGATGAGTCATTGAAGTCTCCACAGATGTTGTCGTCATGCTCATGGTTCCCAGAAATGGATTGTTGTTCATTGTTCATGGGAACTGGTGGAGGAGCCATTGGAGGGTTCCGAGCAGCAGTGCAAGAACTGGGTGGAGTGACATCTTCATCTGGATTTTCTTGATATGACTTGGGAAATGGGTCTTCAAAGGAATTGGTGGTGTTCTGCACAATCTTTCCAAGTGATTTTTCATTAAAAATAACATGAACACTTTCTTCTACCTTTTTAGTCCTTTTGTTAAAGACTTTGTACGCCTTGCTACCCGAGGCGTATCCAATGAAGATTCCTTCATCACTTCTTGGGTCGAATTTGCCAAGATTGTCCTTCCCATTGTTGTGCACAAAGCACTTGCATCCGAACACCCTCAGATGCGAGATGTTGGGAACTCTTCCTCTTAGGAGCTCATAGGGTGTCTTTTCTGTGATTGGGCGAAGCATGGCTCGATTGATGATGTAGTAAGCTGTGTTGATCGCCTCAGCCCAAAATGATTGAGAGAGTCCACTTGAGATCATCATAGTCCGAGCCATGTCTTCCAAAGTTCTGTTCTTCCTTTCCACTACTCCATTTTGTTGAGGAGTGTATGGTGCAGAGAAATTGTGATCAATGCCATGCTCACTGCAAAAGGTTAGAAGTTCTCCATTTTTGAATTCGGTACCATGGTCAAACCGAATAGCATTGAGTGAACAATCAAGAGATTTTTCTAACAAGGGAACCAGATCTTTAAAGCGATCAATAACTTCACTCTTAGATTTAATAAAGATGGTCCAAGTAAAGCGAGCGAAGTCATCGACAAGAAAAAAGATATACTTGTTCCCTCCTAGGCTCTGAACTATCATGGGTCCACACAGATCCATGTGGATGAGTTCAAGAGGCCTTGAGGTGCTTACCATGTTTTTGGACTTGAAGGAACTACGAGCCTGTTTCCCTTTTACACAGTCAGAGCACAATTCCTTAGATGTGCCACTTAGCTTTGGCAGCCCTCTGACTAGCTCCTTTGAGTGTAGCTTTTGAATCAGCTTGGTGCTAGCATGACCGAGGCGTTGATGCCACAAATCAGCTTGGTCATTCACAGTTGAGAGACAAAGTTTCTCCTTGAGAACAAAGGATGGATCAATTATGTAGACATTGTTGAATCTTTTCCCTTTTAGGATGATTTGTCCCGAGGAGTCAAGGACTGAACATTCGTTGGATCTGAATCTAACTTCATTGTCTCCTTGATCACACAGCTGTGACACACTTATTAGATCAAAACCAAGATTATCAACAAGGTAAACTTTGTTTACCTGAATGTGGTCGTTGAGTTTCACAGTTCCTATTCCACAGATTTTTCCTTTGCTTTTGTCTCCAAAGGATATGTTTCCACCTTGGAGAGGTTGAAGATAGGTCATTTGATTTCTTCTTCCAGTCATATGGCATGAGCAACCACTGTCAATGTACCATAGTTGGGGTTGCCTCTCTTCTTTCTCAAGGTCTTCTGAGTCGCTTGAGTCTCCTTTTGCCATGAGACATCTTCCTCCAGAGAAGCCACTGAGATCCAGTTCCTCATCTGAGTCTTCTCCCCATGAGGCTATGAGAGCCTTCTTTCTCTGAGGTCTTTCTTCTTCCTTTGAGTCTTCCTTGTTGGGACAATTCTTAGCGTAGTGTCCCTTTTCCTTGCACTCATAACAGGAGACTTCCTTGAGATCTCTTCTGGGTCCATTGTGGGAGGAACTGCCCTTTTGGAACCTTCCCTTCACAAAGAATTTTTTGATGTTCTTTGTGAAGAGGGTCGTAAGTTCGTCCTCCTCTTCTTCTAAGTCTGAGTTCTCTTCCTCCATCTCGAGCCTAGAGAAGGCTTTGGAGATCTTGAGGGCAATTCCTTTCTCCAGTTTCTTGTCGGTATTGGCTTTGGTGTGCTCTCCTCCTTCAACCTCCAGTTTCCCTATGATTTGTGTCAAGGGAAGGGATTGGATGCCTGGAGTGTTCTTCATGATTCCCTTCAGAAGGGTGAATTTGGAGTTGAGTCCATTGATGACCACTAGGGACTTGGAGACTTCATCAAGATCGACTCCCGCCGCTGTTAACTTTCCAATCAATCTGTTGAAGCGGGAGTAGTATTCTGAGATGGTCTCAGTTTCCATCATTTTGAAAGTGTGGTATTCTCCTTCCAAAGCAAACTTTCTGCTTTGCTTTAGTTCCTCACTTCCTTCATGCATCTCCTTGAGAGCTTTCCACATCTCTTTGGCCGTCTTAATTCCTATGACCATGTCCATGTCCTCTCTGTCCAATCCATTTAGGATGAACTGCATGGCCTTGGCATTCTTCTCCATGATAACATAGTGTTCTGGTTTCCAATCTTCTTCCTTCATGGTGAGGTCGACATAGCCATCTCCATTTTCGACTATCCTCCAGCATTGGTAGTCATTGGTTTTGATGTGGCTTTCCGTGCACTTTTTCCACCATGTTTCTTCTCCTTTCTTTCGGAGATGTGGTTTGTTGGTGGAGATTCCGAGCTCAAACTTGCTTGGTTGAGACATGATCTGCAAACTTAACAAAGATCTAGAGCTTTTCCTGCTCTGATACCAATTGTAGGATCGTGATTGTTAGAAAATAACTTAAGGAACTCAGAATATGAATTCTAAGTTCCCTTCGCAGCGGAAATAAACAATCAAACAAATAACAAGTTCCTTATAGTGGAAACCTTTGATTGCCAACTAGCAATCCAGGATAAAAACCACTACCTTTCTTTCGAAAGGATTTCAAGGTCTACTTCTTGATTTCTTATCTCTTTTGGTTACAGCTTATCCTAGGAACAAACACACAGTTTTTTTGCCTTACACACAGTTAGGCAATCCTAGATAACTTAACACAATCAATAATTAATCCAAGAAACAGACCTTCGCACCTAGGAACTATCACTTACAGTCACAGGAACTTAGCACTCAGCTCTTCTCTTCCTTGACTGGTTCCTCTTGATCTCGGTTTGCTTTGATGATCTTGTTTGAAGGTTCACACTTGATATTTGCTAATGAGTGTGATTCATATTTCAATGCATGAAGATAACTCTCTTGAGTTAGTCTTCCTTTTATAGAGGATTATTCGCAGCTTAATCCTCTCTGGGTTCCCACAGATTGAGCTTGCCCTAGGATCAGTGGTTCTCCTTGGTCCACGTTGTTCTTGGCATGTGCAAACAACCTAGGCAGCTCAGAATCTCTCTTGGTTGGTCAACTACCTCAGACGAGTCTTGCTATGTCGTTGTTCAAATGCTTTCGTCTGAGGTTGAGCAAGCTGGGCGCTTGGGAACTGTCTTCTGGATAGTGACATCTCTATGTCATGTCGCTTTCATCTTTTCTGTCCGAGGTTCAGCGTTTCTGGGTATCTTGTTGTTTTGTTCTGGACATTGGCAGACCTTTGAAAACTTCGGACAAGTCGTTTTCAACAACTTTTGTCCTAGGTTGTGTGTTCTCAGATTTCTCGGAAATTGCAGCCTTACATGCTACCTTTCTGGGTACACCTGGGTTCCTCTGGGTTCCTTCTTTTTTCTTGTTCCTTTGGTTCTCTTTGTCCTGTTTGGTTTTCTTGCCTTTGGTATATTCCTGTGATTCCTTAAAACATATCTTTGAGATAAAACATTAGTATCATAATATTTGTCATCTTCAAAAGTAGAGAAACTGAGGAAAGGAACTCTCAGGGGAACCGAGGTTCCAGAGTTCCGTTTCCTAACAAAGAGGCTTCGCAAAATTGAAGAAGCATTCATGTTGTCTTTGATGAGAACTCAAAAGGTTCCAATGGCGAGTTAGAGGCAACGTTCCCTGAGGAAGGCTATCCAAGAATGCAACGAGAAGATTCTGATGATGAAGACAACGGCCCTTCCTCTCGACCTAGCTCAGGTCGTAGGAACGATCCTTCTAATGCTGCTAATGTCTCTCCATCTTCCCTAGACTCTTCTAGTCCTGACGATTCTTCCAAGGAGGATACCTCAAGTGATTTTGCACAAGATGCAGACGTTCCCTCCTCATCTACTACTGATTCAACAATCATGCCCCCAACTAATGCAGAAACCACTATCACTGTTCCATCTGGAACTTCTGGTGATATTATCATTGTTGATTCTCAAAGTGATGACGATGGAACATACCAATTTGAAGATGCCCAGTTACATCCATCTTCAACGGACGACTCTGAGATACAACCTGATGATCCATCATTACTCGTGTCAAAGAGTGTTCGAATTCAAAAGGCTCACCCCACTCATAATTTGGTCACACCTTTTGGTGAAAGAGGTTTGCGTTCTAAATTAAATATGTTATGTGCTTTCCATGCTTTTATCTCTCTTGTAGAGGCCAAGACCATCAAGGAAGCATTGAAGGAACCTGACTGGATCGTAGCTATACAAGAGGAGCTACATCAATTTGAGAGGAACAAAGTCTGGCGGCTCGTTCCCTTGCCTCGCAACAAACATGCTATTGGCACTCGCTGGGTGTATAGGAACAAGCTCGATGACTCTGGGGTGGTCACAAGGAACAAAGCAAGGTTGGTTGCTCAAGGTTACAATCAACAAGAGGGGATTGACTATGATGAGATGTATGCTCCAGTGGCTCGCATTGAAGCTATTCGTCTTCTCATCGCCTATGCCGCTCACAAGGGATTCACACTATACCAAATGGATGTCAAGACTGCGTTCTTGAATGGATATTTCCAAGAAGAGGTATATGTGAAGCAGCCCCCTGGTTTTGAAGATGCCAATTTTCCCTCGCATGTGTATGCTTTGGACAAGGCACTGTATGGTCTTAAGCAAGCACCTCGTGCTTGGTATGATAGACTTGCACAGTTCCTTCTCTCTAACGGATATCGTCGAGGAACAATTGACAAAACTCTATTCCTTCTGGAACAAGAAGGTAAGATTCTGGTGGTTCAAGTATATGTTGATGATATTATTTTTGGTTCCACTAACCCTGCTCTTGTAGAAAAGTTCAAAAATCTTATGAGTAGTGAGTTTGAGATGAGCATGATTGGGGAATTGTCCTTTTTCCTCGAATTACAAGTTACTCAGACTAAGGAAGGAACGAAGATCCATCAACAAAAGTACATCAAGGAGTTGTTGAAGAAGTATGGTATGGATTCTGCAAAACCAATCGTTACCCCTATTTCTCCTAACACTCGCTTGGATGCAGATTTAAATGGAACAGCTGTTGATCCCACCATGTATAGAGGAATGATTGGTTCTCTCCTCTATCTCACGGCCAGTCGGCCAGATATTTTGTTTAGTGTGTGTCTCTGTGCTAGATTTCAGGCTAATCCAAAGGACTCACACTTGAAGGAAGTAAAGCGAATCTTTCGATACCTCAAAGGAATGGACCATCTATGTCTATGGTATCCCAAGAACTGTGACTTCAATTTAGTTGGATTCACAAACGCTGACTTTGCTGGGCACGTTGTAGATCGCAAAGTCACCTCTGGAACGACACAATTCCTTGGTCCTTGTCTTGTCTCATGGGGTTCCAAGAAGCAAAACTCTGTGGCCCTCTCCACTGCAGAAGCTGAATACGTCGCCGCGGCAAATTGTTGTGCTCATGTATTGTGGCTCAAACAACAACTGGAAGACTTTGGTATGTCTCTTGGCACCGTTCCCATTATGTGTGATAATACTAGTGCCATTAATATCTCGAAAAATCCAGTTCATCATTCACGTACTAAGCACATTGACATTCGTCATCATTTCCTACGTGATAATGTTGACATGGGCTTTATTAGAATGGAACATTGCAGGACTGAAAATCAGGTAGCAGACATCTTCACCAAAGCACTAGACAAAGGTCCATTCGAGTATCTCCGATTACTCCTTGGCATGATCTATCTGAATTGAGGACCTTCACACCCATTATTCCCTCAATGCTTGGCTAACTTGTTTCACAGATTTCATGAAGTTCCTTGCTTACATTGCATTTCTTGACATTATTATCTCATGATTTTTGCTTTCTCGAATTGCTTTGTCTTAGGGTCTAGCTTCTTTGTCTTTTGATTTGTGTTGAATTACTTGATTGCATGCTAACATCTTATTTGAGACCCAAAACAACCAATTTGATGATTGAACCCTCATTACAAGCCCACATGATAATTGGTTGTATTGCCTACCATTGCCTCGATTCAGGTAAACGTTCCCTATGATCCTTCTTTGTTAAACCATTTTACTGGGAATAATTATCTGAGTTGTTTTCTCCCTACCATCTGTTTGGATATACTATATTTTGTGTGAACCCAACATTGACATATCCAAACAAGCCTCGCAAACACTCTTGGTTTCAGGGGGAACGATGACTGTTGCTCAGATTGAGGGGGGACAGATGTGTATGGAACGTGGAATTTGAATCAGTGGCTGGTATTTATTGGGGTACAGGTGAACGTTGGAACGGCTCTCTGTGAGATTTGACTGCTCTGTGGCAGGAACAGTGATGCGGTAAACTAAGTGAAAGTGGCCGTTAGAGGAAGAAAGAGAAACGACTTATTGATGGAAATTTTGAAAGTCGGATGAGATTTTGGAAAGATTTTATCTTGCAAAAGATTTTATCTCTCCTATAAATATTTGATATTCCATTCAAGATTCTTTACCGCCAATCTTCATTCTCTGCTCTCTCAGAAATCAAAAACCCTTGCAAACTCTCAAAGCTCTCTGTTTCCATGGATTCTCCAAGCAAGAAAATCTCCACCGACCAGATGTCTGAAGCCGAGATGGATGCCTACATCCTCCAACTCCAACAAGCCCGAGCCGCCCGTGCTACACCGACTCCCACCGACGTGCCTCCATATGTAGTGGCAATTGCTCACGCCGACGTCCAACAAATTGTGGATCCCTCTGCGTTTACATCAACACCTACATCGACGTCGTCCCCCTCTGCTTCGTCCCCGCTAAAAGCCCAGGACCTCAATCTTGTGCTTGCCGATGTGCCTATGGAGGAACCCCCACGTCCCCAACATGTCGAAGAAGAGGAAGTCTCTTCTCCCTCCAAGGACAGAGGAGATGAGGAGGAACAGTCGATGCAGTCCTTGAAGAAGGAACTAGGTGTAAAGTCTGCACCTTTGGCGCCGCCTCCACCTCGCAAACGCAAACTCGCAGTTCTTGTTGTGACTGCTCAAGAAGAAGAGGAAGACGAGGATGTTGAGATCTTGGAGCATCAAATGGCTCCTACAGCACAGTCGACACCATCCAAATCTGGTGGCGATGAAACTGTTTCTCGCCCTCTGAAGGCACGGCTGTGTTCCGCTGTGAAGCCAGAGTTGAAAAGGGCCAAATCTGCTGGCAAGGCAAAGTTGGATCTCTCCATCTCCACCACCACTGTTCCCAACCTCTCTGAAGGTAAAAAGATCCTTCCATCTCTTCTGATTCGCGAAAGTTTCTACTCTGAACACAATGTGGAGGAGATCTTAGAACTTCTGTGTTTCCAAGGATAGGAACGTCTTTGTTCCAACAGGGCTACAGTCAATGAAGTTCAGATGCGAGAGTTCTACCACTACTTTCACCTATCCAAGGCTGATGTTCTGTGTGGGTCGACCAAGATCAGTGGCGAAGACCTGTCTTTTACGCCTAAGGTGATGTGTCCTTGCCTCCGATGATAAGCCAAATTGTCGAAGGAGACGCCTTTGGATCTAGTCTTGGTTGGGAAGTCACTCGATGTGTTGATTCTGATGTGGAACGTGACGATGGGGATGATCGCGAGCTGAAGATCGCGATGAATGGCTTGTTGACGTTGACGACTAGGAAGACGGTGGCGGCAACAAGGAACTCAGTGGCGATGGAAGCGATTTGATGGACGGATAGCGGTGGCGGAAGCGATTTGGTGAAGGATATAAGGCTTAAAAATACAAGTCTTTGGGGTGTCATAGCGTCGACTGCGGGTGAAGGAGATGCGAAGATAGACTTTGCTTGAGAAGATCAAGCGTTTGCCATAGCGTCGGCGGCGGAGGGAATGGGGATGAGAGGGATATGGGTGACATCCGATCAAGGAAAGGAGGAATTAACACTCGACTTGAAACCTTGAACTTTAACTTGAACGTAAATTAAAACAATAACAAAGTTGGGTATAAATAGGGGAGGTGAGACATTGGATGGGCCGAGTCGAACCTCGTGGGCAAGCCCATGCAAGCATGCAAAAGGCACAAACCCTAAAAGATAGAATGACTTAAAAGGAAACTATCTAAAATGCTATAAATAAGGAAACTATCTAAAACGCTATAAATAAGGAAACTATCTAAACATGCTGGAAATACCAAATATAGATAATGTCTTAAAAGAACGCGTGACACTTCTAGTGCGGTGAAGGCTTTAAAGAGATCATTGCGAGAGACGACGAAGTGTCAAAGTCTTCAGAAGAACGCGTTGTTTCACTTTCGATGGTGGCGAGGACGACGAGTCTTGGATTGTCATCTGGG
The DNA here is from genome assembly GCA_027886185.1 of Rheum nobile. Lineage (NCBI taxonomy): Eukaryota > Viridiplantae > Streptophyta > Magnoliopsida > Caryophyllales > Polygonaceae > Rheum > Rheum nobile. Next base: position 1,890,272 of record WOAB01000780.1, read on the forward strand.
CTTCCTTGGCTGGCGACGGCGTGTGCGATAAGTGATGCGACGGCGGCGGCGATGGCCTTGGACCTAGACCTTGTCACTGGGCCCTCTGAGCGTAGGCTCATGGCTTCTTCCTCGTCTTGGGCCGTCATGGGAGGCAGGGTCACATCACCCTCCCCCACTTGGCTGTGAAGCGTCCCCGCTTCACTATCATCAAACTCTGGCTCAACATATGGAGTCAAGTCTGCCACGTTGAAGGACGCGTGGACTCCAAAATCTGGTGGGAGCTCGAGTTGATAAGCATTGTCCCCTATGGCTTTGATCACGCGGAAAGGGCCATCTCCACGTGGTGCCAGTTTGTGTTTTCGCCGCGAGGGGAACCTCTCTTTTCGTAGATGCACCCAGACAAGGTCTCCAGGGGCAAAGACGACGCGACGGCGGCCTGAATTCTTCTACGAGGCATACTGCGCGGCCCTCCTCTCCAATTGGTCTCTAGTACGTCGATGTAGCTCTTGGACTTGCTCAGCACGATTGGAGACGGAGACATGCACTGGGTCTCGCAGAGGTCGCGGCGACAAATCAAGTGGTGTCAAGGGGTTCATGCCATACACCACTTAAAAAGGTGTCAACTTGGTCGCCGTGTGCCTGCATCTATTGTAACAAAACTCGACAAGTGATAGTAAGTCCTCCAACGCTTAGGGTTGGCTTTAAGCATCGTACGAAGGAGGGCTCCTAGAGTTCTATTCGTGACCTCCGTTTGGCCATCGGTTTGGGGGTGGTAGCTAGTGGAAAATAGGAGTTTGGTTCCTAGCTTACCCCAAAGGGTTCTCCAAAAATGACCAATAAACATAGAATCCCTATCATTCACTATGGTACGCGGGACCCCATTAAGACGCACCACATGCTCAAAGAATAGATCGGCAATCTCACTAGCACTATAGGTGGTCTTATAAGCAATAAAATGGGCCATCTTAGAAAATCTATCTACGACCACAAAAATAGAGTCTTTACCTCGTCTAGAGAGGGACAAACCCGTGATGAAATCCATAGATAAATCTTCCCAAGGGGCACTCGGAATGGGCAAAGGAGTGTAGAGACCGTGAGGACTAGACTTAGCTTTGGCTCTCTGGGAAGTCACACAACTTCTACAAAACCTAGTCACTTGGTGGGTCATCTTAGGCCAAAAGAAATGTTCTCTAAGCGCGTCTAAGGTCTTCCTAATCCCAAAATGTCCACAACTCGCGTGTGCTTCCTCAATCAATAGGAGCCTAATGGAGGATCTAGGAATGCAAAGACAACTAGCCTTGTATAAATAACCCTCAAAAGGAAAAAGGTCTCAAACTCACGTGATCTCAGGCAATGCTCAAGAATAGGGGCAAAGAGAGGGTCACTAGCATATAATTCCTTAATCAAAGCAAAACCCAGAATTTTAGTTTGCACCTGAGTCAAGAGAACATACCTGCGAGAGAGCGCGTCGGCGACAATGTTGTCCTTTCCCTTTTTGTGGACCAAGACATAAGAAAAAGTCTCCAGAAACTCCACCCATCAAGCATGGCGTCGATTGAGGTGAGCTTGGCTCTTCAAGTAGCTCAACGCGGCGTGGTCGCTGTGTATGACAAACTCACACGGCCAAAGATAATGTTGCCATGTCTTCAGCACGCGTACTAAGGCATAAAGCTCTTTGTCGTAGGTGGGGTAATTGAGCATGGCCCCTGTGAGCTTCTCACTGAAGTAGGCAATTGGCCTCTTCTCTTGGTGTAGCACACCACCAATGCCTATGTCAGAGGCATCACACTCCACTTTGAAGTGTTTGGTGAAATCTGGGAGCTAGAGCAAAGGTGCTTGGCACAAGGTTGTCTTCAAGGCAGAGAAAGCGCGTTCATGGGACTCAAGCCATAAGACTGTGCTTCCCTTCTTGGTGAGCTCGTGCAGTGGCGCGGCAATGGAGGAAAAATCGCGTACAAAACGCCTATAAAATCCTGCGAGGCCGAGAAAGCTTCGCACCTGTGTCGGTGTTGTAGGTGTTGGCCAGTCTTTGATGATCGCGATCTTCTCGTTGTCAACGCGCAAACCATCACTACTCACAATGTAGCCCAGAAAGTTGGTGGACTCGGAGCAAAAGGAGCACTTGGCCAGATTGGCAAACAGGCTCTCGTGTCGAAGGCACTCGAGCACTTGGCGAAGGTGATCGACATGGTCTTCTAGGCTCCGTGAATACACAAGGATGTCATTGAAATAAACAACAACAAACTTGCCAAGGAAAGATCTCAACACGTGGTTCATCACGCGCATGAAGGTGATGGGCGCGTTCGTGAGCCCAAAGGGCATGACAAGCCACTCGTAGAGCACATACTTTGTTTTGAACGTGGTCTTCCACTCATCACCTTCTTTCGTTCTGATCTGGTGATAACCATTCTTTAAATCAATCTTGGAGAAGAGTGTCGCGCCATGAAGTTCATCAAGCATATCATCAAGGCGTGGGATAGGGTGCCTATACTTGACTGTGATCTGGTTTATCGCACGGCAGTCAACACACATTCTCCATATGCCATCCTTCTTGGGCACAAGGATCACATGCACATCACAAGGGGAAAGAGATTCCCTTACGTACCCGCGATCCAACAATTCTTGAACTTGGCGCTGTAACTCCTTGGTCTCTTCTGGACCAGCTCTATACGCAGTGCGGTTGGGCAAAGAAGCACCTGGCACAAGGTCAATTTGGTGCTCAATGCCTCTCAGGGGAGGTAATCCTTGTGGCAACTCCTTTGGAAGACGTCGGTGAACGCGGCAAGCAACTTCACGATCGTTGGTGGCAAGGGCGCGTTCGTCAATGAGTCAGGGATGCATGGTGTGGGCACAAGAATAAAGCATGGAGGCTTCCCAGTCACACACGCAGTGAGATCACTGGGCTTGGCTAAAAGAACGCGTTGCTCACAGGTGCCTTGCAAAGGACGCATTGGTGGCAACAGAGCGGCCAACTGTGTTGAGGGGAAGGCACTGCTCGAATTTTGTGGGGCACTCGGTGTCCCAGCTGTGGCATTGTGTTTCTTCTTGCCAGTGCCTGGAGAAGACGAAGTGTTTCCAGATTTTGAGGAGTTTTGCCTCTGTATTATCTCTGGACACTCGTTTGACCTAGTTGACGCGGCCTCGATGGCTTTCTGGCGATCGCGTTCTACCTGGTCCTACAAGATCTCATGGGGAGACATTGGATGCAAAGTGACGCGCTTCCCGTGGTAATTGAACACACAAGTGTTCAAATAGCCATCATGGAGCAGGCGCCTGACGAATTACCATGGGCGCCCAAGCAAAATATGGGTGGCGTCCATTGCAATGACATCACAAAGAATAGAATCACAGTATTGCCCTATGGAAAAAGAAATTAAACATTGGCGAGATACTGTGTTACCTGGACTTGAAGAAATCCATTAGAGGGCATAAGGTTGTAGATGAGGCGTCGTAGGTAGTTTGAAGTGGTTGACGACCTTCTCATTCACAATATTTGCACAAGATCCTCCATCAATGATTACACTCAAGGAAGCTGTTTGGACTAGAGCCCTTGTGTGGAATAAGTTCTCTCGTTGATCACGTAAGCTGGCTTTCTTGACGGTGAGGAGACGACGCGTTACCAAGCTCAATGGTGTGTCCGCGTGCAGAGAAGCGGGTTCGCAGTCATACGCGTCTTCGTCCTCTTCTTCGTTGCCTTCAGTGATCGCGTCAAGTGTGGCCTCCTCGTCTTCACAAGACTCGTAGCCGGCGGCGGCTATGGACAACAACACCTTGCGAGCATTGGGGCAATCCTTCTTGTAGTGGCCTCTTCCACCACATTTGTAACATTCAATATCACGCGCGCGATCGTTGCTCACTAGAGCCTGTCTTTGCGTGTTCTGGCGCGGCGCAGTGGTCGGCATCGCGGGCTTCGCCTTGGAGGCTTGGCTAGACGCGGCTGTGGTAGAGGCACTAGGCCGAACATTAGTATAAGGTAATCCACTAGGGTGAGAAGAATACCTTTGTTGGCCAGTGGAATATGCGTAAGACTTTCGGCGAGATAATTATGCATGAATTTGCATCGCTGTGTGGGTGAGTGTGTTCGAATCCTTGATTGGCAGGATCTCTAGTTGATCACGTATGTTGGTGTTCAAGCCACTCAAGAATTTTGTCCTCAAAGTAGATGGTGCAACAGAGATGTTGGCCTTGTAATACATGTCTTCAAGCTTAGAAAAGAACTCGAGTGGAGTCAACGACCCTTGGCAAGCCATGGCAATCTCCAATCTCATTTGATTTCTATAGTCTGGAGGTACGTATTTCTTGGTCATCACATAGACGAGTTGATGCCATTCTGTGACTCGTGTCCTATGGCGATGAACGCAGTCATCTTCGAATCTATGCCACCATACGCGGGCGGGTCCTCGGAAGTTAAGCGTCGCAGCATCGACATGATCCTCAGGTGGCACTCGATTATATCGAAGGGTGTACTCCGTAGCCTGCACCCATTCAAGAAAAACAGAGGGGTTGTGCATGAATTTGCATCGTTGTGTGGGTGAGTGTGTTCGAATCCTTGATTGGCAAGATCTCTAGTTGATCACGTATGTTGGTGTTCAAGCCACTCAAGAATTTTGTCCTCAAAGTAGATGGTGCAACAGAGATGTTGGCCTTGTAATACATGTCTTCAAGCTTAGAAAAGAACTCGAGTGGAGTCAACGACCCTTGGCAAGCCATGGCAATCTCCAATCTCATTTGATTCCTATAGTCTGGAGGTACGTATTTCTTGGTCATCACATAGACGAGTTGATGCCATTCTGTGACTCGTGTCCTATGGCGATGAACGCAGTCATCTTCGAATCTATGCCACCATACGCGGGCGGGTCCTCGGAAGTTAAGCGTCGCGGCATCGACATGATCCTCAGGTGGCACTCGATTATATCGAAGGGTGTACTCCGTAGCCTGCACCCATTCAAGAAAAACAGAGGGGTTGTATTCACCATGAAAATGCTCGATTTTTACCTTGACTAGTTGTCGCTGGTATCGAGGTTGGCCTGGTCCTTGGTTGAACGCGTTGTTTGGCACGGCGTCGTAGAGAGGGTTCTCAAAAGCGCACAATCCATGTGGTCTTTCGCGTTCCTGGCGATTGTCACGGACATACTCATCCTTGGGCACGTAGGCGTCATCGCGTTGTCGTCTTTGCGGCTGGGCATCGTAGTTGTCGCGGCGAATGTCTCTCTGCATAACATCGCGGCGCTCGCCGCCAATGTCACGAATGCATTCTCCGTGGGGCTGGAGACGTGGTGGAGGTATCCAATCCGAGGGGTGATCCTGCAATTCAAGTGGATCTCTAAGAGGGGGGTGAAAAAAATTAGGATTGACCATACCTGAGTCCTCGATCTCTTCGTCATCATACTCGTTGAAGTCGTCTTGGACATTCGGTGTGATCGACGCGTAGCCATCGTATCCGTAATGCGGTGTTCAAACACTCTGGTGTCGAAGGTGATCACGTACATCATGGCTCCATGGTTGTGTAGGTGTGGGCCTATCATCGCGTCGTGTAGGTCTATTGTCGCGACGGCTTAGTCTTCTCGGCGTCGCGTCGGCCTAGGCGGCTTGACGACGTCGGCCATCGCGGGGTGTGGAGTCTGGCACACGACGCTGGGTTCCTCGAGAAGCATACCTATCATCAAAGTTGTAAGGTTCAGAGTACTCACCTCGAGAGTCGTCGGCGTCGCGGTCGGAGCCTGTGTCGTAGCCAGTGGGTGTGGCTCTGGGCACGTAGCGATCCATCTTGGGAACGAAGCCTTGGCGGCTCTCAATGACACTCTGCATTCTATTGAGTTGTGGTTGATGGTGAGAAGTAGACGACATAATTCCCTTGCTTGTGTCCACGCATGTCTTAGATGGGACCGCGTCGGTTGCTCCAGTGGGAGGCGGCGCGTCCAGACCACTAGGTGGTGTTGGGGTTGGCACAATGGGTGCCTCTTGTTGGTTGGCTCTGAGAGTCGCGTTCTCTTGTCGAAGAGCCTGGATCAAGATTTGATCTTCGGACAACACCATGATGGGATCGCATGGTTGGTCTTGAGGGAGACCCAACTGTGGAGGTTGGAGGTTGTGGGTTGGTGGTGTTATCTTCGCGATCGTCTCCACTGTGTCCAATCTGCATGGTGCCTATAACAAGACGACCAGACATGGGAGTAAAAACGAACCAAAAGACAACAAAGAACAACAACCAAGTAAATCACTAGTCAAGTCACAAAGGTCACGTAGGTAGGGCTTGTTTGGCTTGCCGTGAGGGCGGCTTGGCTTGAACAAGATATGGTGGATCAAGCAAGTTGCAATCAAACAAACAAGAACAAATTGAAACCCTAAAACAAACGTAAACAAAGTAACCTAGTTAGCAAGAAATTACCTTCTAGGAAGCTTGACCTAGATGGTGGAGAGATATAGAAGATGAGCTTAGACCAATGTGGGTTAGGGTTGCCTTATTTTGGCTTTCCCTAACTTTGGAAAGTTTTTTTTTTTTAATATATTTTCGATATCTTTTTTTTTTAATATCCGAGATCTTATCTTTTGATCTTTTCGGACTTGCAAAAGGAAACAAAATAAAAAGGTCTAAGTAACAAGAATATATCACAAGTGTGATCTTAGAGATAGGAGAGAGAAGATAAGATTTGATGATATCTTATTAGGAAATTGGTTAATGTAGGATCGTGATTGTTAGATAAAAGCTTAAGGAACTCAGAATAATGATTCTCAGTTCCTTTCGCAGCGGAAGATAAACAATCAAACAAATGACAAGTTCCTTATAGTGGAAACCTTTGATTGCCAACTAGCAATTCAGGATAAAAACCACTACCTTTCTTTCGAAAGGATTTCAAAGTCTACTTCTTGATTTCTTATCTCTTTTGGTTACAGCTTATCCTAGGAACGAACACACGGTTCCTTTGCCTTACACACAGTTAGACAATCCTAGATAACTTAACACAATCAATAATCAATCCAAGAAATAGACTTTCGCACCTAGGAACTATCACTTACAGTCACAGGAACTTAGCACTCAGCTCTTCTTCCTTGACTGGTTCCTCTTGATCTCGGTTTACTTTGATGATCTTTGTTTTGAGGTTTATACTAGATATTTGCTAATGAGTGTGAGTTCTTGTTTTCGTGCATGAAGATAACCCTTGGGTTAGTCTTCCTTTTATAGAGGATTCTTCGCAGCTCGATCCTCTCTTGGTTCCCACGGATTGAGCTTGCCCTAGGATTAGTGGTTCTCCTTGATCCACGTTGTTCTTGGCATGTGCAAACAACCTAGGCAGCTCAGAATCTCTCTTGGTTGGTCAACTACCTCAGACGAGCCTTGTGGTGTCGTTGTCAAAACGCTTTCGTCCGAGGTTGAGTAAGCTGGCCGCTTGGGAACCGTCTGTTGGACAGCGACGTCTTCATGTGCTGTCGCTTTCATCGTCTCTGTCCGAGGTAGAGGTTCTCTAGGCATCTTGTTCTTTAGCTCTTGGACCTTGGCAGACTTTTGGAAGCTTCGGACAAGTCGTTTTCGACACCTTTTGTCCGAGGTTGTGTGTCCCCAGATTTCTCGGGAATCGCAATGTCGCAAGCTCCATTTCTGGGCACACCTGGGTTCCTCTGGATTCCTTCAGCTGTCTTATTCTTTTGGTTCCCTTATTCTGTTTGGCTTTCCTGCCTTAGATAATTTCCTGTGGTTCCTTAAAACACATCTTTGAGATAAAACATTAGTATCATAATATTTGTCATCTTCAAAAGTAGAGAAACTGAGGAACGGAACTCTCAGGGGAACCTAAGTTCCAGAGTTCCGTTTCCTAACAATTTCCCCCTTTTTGATGATGACAAATACAAGGAGCCTGACAACATAATAGGACTTTGAATCTTATGAGACCATATTGAGATAACGGGATTTACAATATTACAGATTAGTGATAGAACATTCAATGGTTGCGAATTCCCCCTAAGCAAGTGAACAAGTTTATTTCAAATTCCCCCTTAGAAATAGAACTAGTTCAGAGTTTCTATTAATTCAGTAGTCTTCAAAGTTCAAGGTTCCTATCCTTTTCTTCCCCCTTTTGACATCATCGAAAAGATTAAGTACAAGTTAAGAACATGATATCCAAGTGAATATGCAATTGCATCAAGCCTAAAAAAAATCATAATGAGAACGTTAAGGCAAAGACAAATTGATCATTGGAACGATGCCAAATATAGTCATTAAAGCTTCATTGATCATTGTTCAAAACACTTATACCACAACATAACAACTGACAACCGACAACACAAACAGCAAATAGCAAGGAAGACAACAAAAGCAATCTTAAGAAAGACAACAAAAGGGATAGAAGAGGGGAGTAGGATCCTAAGGAAAACTACTAGCTCGCTGTGGCGTTGCAGTACTGGGAACCTAGAACAAGCGTTCCTATGGCATAGTAGCGGCCTCCTCTTCTGCATCCTTGTCGTCGGTTCCTACATTTTGGCCCGCGGCCTGATGAGCACTGATTGCACCTTGTCAATCCTTCTGCAGAACTTCCACCAGACTCTCGACAGCAGAACTGATACGCCCCAACTCTCTTACTTGATCATGGATGGCGACCGTGTTGGCAGTCGAGCCTTCCAAGATAGCGTTTTCAATACGATCCAACGCAAGGAGGATCGCAGAGGAGTCTGAAGAGGGGGGTTGCTGAGGGTGGGAACTAGAACGGCCCTGGGAACTCGCCTTTTCCTTAGGCAGGAATTCTTCTGTTTTAGCAGGGTTGGGTTGTTGTTCCTTAGATTTCAGCTTCCGAACTGTGTGCATGGTAAGACATTTGCTGTAGGCAGTCTCGGGTGAGTCTTCTGGGTACTGATTGAGGTTGGAGAGTAGCTTCTTGATGATGTGAGGGAAGGGTAAAGCATGGGAGTCATGGGATGCACAGAATTGCATGTGAGCCAGCACAATACGGGGAAGATCCAACTGAACACCGGAGAGCACCTTGTCCATGTAGACGGCGTCGGTGATGAGGACTTTGTTCCTGTGCTCTTGCCTGGGAACCAAGTTGTGAGTGATCCAGAAATGCAGTAGCCGGTTTGCGATGGAGAGATCCTTCGTCTCCAAAGATGAGGGGGATGCGCCATCATAAATTTTCTTCACTATTGCTCCTTTGGACTTGAACCCTTTTCCTTTAGGCCATCCCTTCTTCTGAGGCAGAATGCCAAACCCAGACCTTGGCTCGAGCCTTAGAGCAGACGCGATCAAGTTGACAGACAAGGGATAGCTGGTTCCCTTCCAGATAAGAATGGCGTCGTGACAGGGAGAGTTCTCCTTCTGGGGTACAAACTCCATAGAGTGGTAAAACATCCGGAAAACCTCGTCGGAAGCAGAGAAGGGCTCGCACAGTATCTCGTCCCACCCTTGGAACTGCAACAGAGAGTGGAACTCATCCAAAGCTTCTCCATAGAGTTCCTCATCCTCTTCTTCTAACTCCTGGGTCCAGAATTCTCTGCCGGTAATGAGAGGTTTTAGGATCTTCCTTTTGGAGAAGGAAGAGGAGGCAGAGAGGGTGGTGGTTTTGGCCTTTTTGTGGATTTGGTTTCATAGGGAACAATGGCTTGGGAGCTTCTCTTCCTCTGTTGCATTCTTGTGGCGACAGAGGGGCCTGGGTTGGAAGTTTTGGATTTGAGGTTGATCGGGGAAGGCTCGGGGCTAAGGATCTCTTGAAGGGATTTATCCGGAGAGGAATCATGCGACCCGCCTTCAGAAACTGATTTTGTGACTGATTCTGAAGCCAAAGTGATGGCTTGCTCCTCTTCTTTGGGCATGGTTGGTTCCTCTTCCACCTTTTCCTTATCCTTTGGTGGTTTCTCAAGCTTCTCTTCTGGTTTCTCTGTAGGTTTCGCCACGGGGTTTTCTTTGGGGAGGGATTTTGAAGAAGTGGAGGCAGAAACAGGCTTGGAGGAGGAGGCTTTAGCCTTCTGTTCGCGAAATGCTTGAAGAAAAGCAGCCTCCTCTTCATCCATAACAACGATTGGGTTAGGGTTGGCCATTTGAGAGGAGCTAAGAGGATTGATGTGTGAAGAGAAAGAGAGGTAGAAGATCAGAGAGATGGAGAGCTTGTGTGATCAACTCGGAGCAACTGAGCACCTCTTTAAGGGCGTTGAAGATCTGGGATGGCCAAGAGCTGAGGTGACCGTTGAAGCAAATCCAGCCGTTGAGAAGATCAAGGCAAATCCGAAGCATTGAAGAAAGTTGCAGCTTTTCGGAACGGCTAACTTAAATTCAAAATTTGACCCATTCAGAGAAGAGGGGGGTCTGCCACTGATAAGACATGCCTTATCTCTGCCAATATGTCATAAATAGCGTCTGGGAGAGCCAAGCGAGCCGTTGGAGAGACGCTACGTTGTGGTTCCTTTCTGGCGACATTTTCAGCGAGCTAGAGGAATGTATGGGAACCTTTGGTGTGGGTTAAAACAAAGGAACCAAAAACAGTACGTTCCCATACAAGGAATTAGGGTAGGCCATTTATCGCATTGCACAATAATTCTCAGAGAGGGTTTAGAGATGGATCATAGAGAATTAAATTGAGCAATGAGGCAAGGGTAGGTCTTAGTACACAATCATCATCTCGGCTTGTAATGTTGGGTTAGAAATATGATCAGATTGTGACTTTTGGGCCATCAAAAAAATTGAACAATGAGGAGTTGAAAAAGTAATGAGGACCAAAAGGAAACGAACCAGAAAAAATTATCTAAGCCCTTTTAAGAAACCATTATGACAAGAGGGGTTTGTGGCAAAAGATATAACACAAGGACATCAAGACTCAACAAGTTAAATATCTTAAACTAGTCAATCAGGGGAACTGGAAAGAATTCTTAGAACTAAGGTCACTACTGAGTAATAGGAATCATTCCTAGTTCCAATCTGAGGTTCTCGAAAGGAACTATATTCAATGCCTTGGTGAATATATCTGCAATTTGATATTCAGTTCTATAAAATTTCATAATGATGTTTCCCTTCTCAACATGATCTCTAAGAAAATGATGTCTAATGTCAATATGCTTGGTCCTAGTATGATGCACAGGATTCTTAGAAATGTTTATGGCACTAGTCTTATCACAAAGAATAGTGAGAGGGCCATAAGACATACCAAAGTCCGCGAGTTGTTGCTTTAGCCAGAGAAGTTGGGAACAACAAGAGGCAGCCGCAATGAACTCGGATTCTGTGATGGAGAGAGAGACTGGAACTTGTTTCTTTGATCCCCATGACACAAGGCAAGGGCCTAGGAACTGTGCCATTCCAGAAGTGCTCTTCCTATCCACCAAGTATCCGGCATAATCAGCATCAGTGAAACCCATGAGCTCAAATGGACATTCTTTGGGGTACCAAATGCAGATATCATCAGTTCCTTTGAGGTATCGAAGTATTCTCTTCACAGCGGCCAAGTGGGTTTCTCTTGGACAAGATTGGAACCTAGCACACAAGCCAACAACAAAGACAATGTCTGGTCGACTAGCGGTTAGGTACATGAGTGAGCCTATCATACCTCTATAGAGCTTCTCCTCCACTAGAGGACTCGAATGGTCCTTATCCAGATGGGCAATGGTGGATATGGGAGTGGAGAGAGGCTTACATGAATCCATTTTGAACTTCTTCAGTAGTTCTCTGACATACTTCTGTTGGTGGATTTGAATACCATCTTCCTTTTGAGTGATTTGTAATCCGAGGAAGAAAGTGAGTTCCCCAATTAGACTCATTTCAAATTCACTGCTCATCAAGTCTTTGAACTTGTCTACAAGGGACAGGTTAGTGGAACCAAAAATGATATCATCAACATAGATTTGAACCACTAAGATGTTACCTTCTTCTTCTAGGATGAAGAGGGTCTTATCAATAATTCCACGCCTGTAGCCGTTTGAGAGTAGGAACTGGGCAAGACGATCATACCATGCTCTGGGAGCTTGCTTGAGGCCATACAATGCCTTGTCTAGGAAGTAGACATGATCTGGATGATCGTCGTCTTCGAAACCAGGAGGTTGCTTGACATAGACTTCTTCTTGAAGAATTCCATTGAGGAAGGCTGTCTTCACATCCATTTGGAATAACTTGAACCCTTTGTGAGATGCGAAGGCAATCAACAACCTTATTGCTTCGATCCTTGCCACTGGAGCATAGGTTTCATCATAGTCAATTCCTTCTTGTTGATTGTATCCTTGAGCCACAAGTCTTGCTTTGTTCCTTATCACAGCTCCTGTATCATCTAGCTTGTTTCTGAAAACCCATTTGGTTCCTATGATGTGCTTATCCTTGGGGCGAGGAACCAGATGCCAGACTTTGTTCCTTTCAAATTGATGAAGCTCTTCTTGCATGGCTTGGATCCAGTCTGCATCCTTCAGTGCCTCACCTATGTTCTTTGGTTCCACAATAGACAAAAAGGCATTAAAGGCAAAGAAAGTTAGATGTTCGTACCTGACTGGAGGCTTGACGACTCTTCTTTCTCTGTTGGAAGCCAAAGTATTTGATGTGGAGACATTGAGTTGAGCATTCAGCTTCCTGGTTGGGGTCACCTTCTCCATTGAAGAACATGTGGGAAGATGAATCATTGAGGTCTCCACAGATGTTGTCTTCATGCTCATGGTTCCCAGAAATGGATTGTTGTTCATTATCCATGGGAACTGGTGGAGGAGCCATTGGAGGGTTCCGAGCAGTAGGACATGAACTGGGTGGAGTGACATCTTCATTTGGATCTTCTTGATATGACTTGGGAAACGGGTCTTCAAAGGAATTGGTGGTGTTCTGCACAATCTTTCCAAGTGATTTTTCATTAAAAATAACATGAACACTTTCTTCTACCTTTTTAGTCCTTTTGTTGAAGACTTTGTATGCCTTGCTGCCTGAGGCATATCCAATAAAGATTCCTTCATCACTTCTTGGGTCGAACTTGCCAAGATTGTCCTTCCCATTGTTGTACACAAAGCACTTGCATCCGAACACCCTTAGATGAGAAATGTTGGGAACTCTTCCTCTTAGGAGTTCATAGGGTGTCTTCTCTGTGATAGGGTAAAGCATGGCTCTGTTGATGATGTAGCATGCTGTGTTGATCGCCTCAGCCCAAAAGGATTGGGAGAGTCCACTTGAGATCAACATAGTTCGAGCCATGTCTTTCAAGGTCCTATTATTTCTCTCCACTACTCCATTCTGTTGAGGAGTGTATGGTGCAGAGAAGTTGTGATCAATGCCATGCTCACTGCAAAAGGTTAGAAATTCTCCATTTTCGAATTCGATACCATGGTCAGACCGAATAGCATTAAGTGAACAATCAAGGGATTTTTCTAACAAGGGAACCAGGTCTTTAAAGCGATCAATGACTTCACTTTTAGATTTAATGAAAATGGTCCAAGTAAAGCGAGAGAAGTCATCGACAATAACAAAAATATACATGTTCCCTCCTAGGCTTTGAACTCTCATGGGTCCACAAAGATCCATGTGGATGAGCTCAAGAGGCCTTGAGGTGCTTACTGTGTTTTTGGATTTGAAGGAACTACGAGCATGTTTTCCTTTTACACAGTCAGAGCATGGTTCCTTAGATGTGCCACTCAGCTTTGGCAATCCTCTGACTAGTTCCTTTGAGTGTAGCTTTTGAATCAGCTTAGTGCTAGCATGACCGAGGCGTTGGTGCCACAACTCAGCTTGGTCATTCACGGTTGAGAGACACAGTTTCTCCTTGGGGATGAAGGATGGATCAACAATGTAAACATTGTTGAATCTCTTTCCTTTTAGGATGATTTGTCCCGAGGAGTCAAGAACTGAGCATTCGTTTGATCTAAATCTGACTTCATTGTCTCCTTGATCACACAGCTGTGACACACTTATTAGATCAAAACCAAGACTATCAACAAGGTGAACTTTGTTTACCTAAATGTGATCGTTGAGTTTCACAATTCCTATTCCACAGATTTTCCCTTTGCTTTTGTCTCCAAAGGATATGTTCCCTCCTTGGAGAAGTTGAAGAGAGGTCATTTGATTTCTTCTTCCGGTCATATGGCATGAGCAACCACTGTCAATGTACCATAGTTGGGGTTGCCTCTCTTCTTTCTGCACACAAGGGAACTAAGATTTCTGAACCCAGCGAAGCTTGGCTTTACTAGGGGGATTAGCATTTCGAGTCTGTGAATAACCAGGGAACTGGTTCCTTTCATGGTAATGAGTACTTTTCTCCTTTTCAAAGTTCCTTTTCTTAGCACAATCAGTGTTGTAATGACCATTCTTATCACAGTAGGTACACAAACGATTGTAAACAACATGTCCATATTTTCCTTTTCCTGGCCTAAAAGGTTTTTCAGTTTTCCTTTTGTTAAAATCAACATTGTTTCTAACCTTGCTATGGGCCATGTCAATATATTTTTTGTGAGCAAAGGAATTGGTGAACCATTGGTTTTCAGGAACCATCTTTTCTTTTCCCTTTGGTTCCTTCTTAGGACTTTGAGAACCTTCATTGAGACGTTTGGCAACCTCAGCCTTGTTCTCAAGGACCATGATCTTCTCTGATAGGAATTGATTCCTATCACGAGAAGTGGCCAGAGCAATACTGAGATTCTCATTCATCTCAACAAGTTCTCGCCTAGCCTTTTCTTCTTCAGCATCATTGTTCCCTTTATTATTGACATATCCTATTCCATGTCGTTGTCTCACAAAAACAGTTTGATTTATCATTTTTTCATTAATGGAATTAGTGAGAATGTCTAACCTATCCATTATGGATTGAAGCATGTCATTTCCAGGTGGATTAGCATGCAAGGAAACTTTGACAGAATCTATGCTAGTTTCATCACAAGATTTGCAAGTTTTGAGGTAACTAGCATGCACATTCCTAATATCAATGAGTTTGGAGTGAGTTTCAGCTAGGTCTTTCTCAGTTTTATCAAGTTTCTTACTCCAAACAGAATTCTCAACAGTCAAGCAAGCAATTTCATCTTCACAATCATCTAGTTTCTGTTGAAGGGAACTGGTTTTCTTTCCTAGTTTCTTTATGATCTTAAGAAGTTGTTTCTTATCACAATCAACTAGGGATTTTAAGAGATCGTCAAAAGTTACCTCAAGGTCTTCTGAGTCGCTTGAGTCTCCTTTTGCCATGAGACATCTCCCTCCAGAGAAGCCACTCATATCCAGTTCCTCATCTGAGTCTTCTCCCCATGATGCTACGAGAGCCTTCTTTCTTTGAGGTCTTTCCTCTTCCTTGGACTCTTCTTTGTTGGGACAGTTCTTAGCGTAGTGTCCCTTCTCCTTGTACTCGTAACAGGAGACTTCCTTGAGATCTCTTCTTGGTCCATTGTGAGAGGAACTGCCCTTTTGGAACCTTCCCTTTACAAAGAATTTTTTGATGTTCTTTGTGAAGAGGGCTGTTAGTTCGTCCTCCTCTTCTTCAAGGTCTGAGTTCTCTTCCTCTATCTCGAGCCTAGAGAAGGCTTTGGAGATCTTGAGGGCGATTCCTTTCTCTAGTTTCTTATCGACATTGGCTTTAGTGTGCTCTCCTTCTTTAACTTCCAGTTTCCCTATGACTTGGGTCAAGGGAAGTTATTGGATGCCTGGAGTGTTCTTCATGATTCCCTTCAGAAGAGTGAACTTGGAGTTGAGTCCATTGATGACCACTAGGGACTTGGAAACTTCATCAAGATCGACTCCCGCCGCTGTTAGCTTTCCAATCAATCTGTTGAAGCGGGAGTAGTACTCTGAGATGGTCTCAGTTTCCATCATTTTGAAGGTGTGGTATTCTCCTTCCAAAGCAAACTTTCTGCTTTGCTTCAGTTCCTCACTTCCTTCATGCATCTCCTTGAGAGCTTTCCACATCTCCTTGGCCGTTTTGATGCCTATGACCTTGTCCATGTCCTCTCTGTCCAATCCATTGAGGATGAACTGCCTAGCCTTGGCATTCTTCTCTATGATAACATAGTGTTCTGGTTTCCAATCTTCTTCCTTCATGGTGAGGTCGACATAGCCATCTCCATTTTCGACTATCCTCCAGCATTGGTAGTCGTTGGTCTTGATGTGGCTTTCCATGCACTTTTCCCACCATGTTTCTTCTCCTTTCTTTCGGAGATGTGGCTTGTTGGTGGAGATTCTGAGCTCAAACTTGCTTGGTTGAGACATGATCTGCAAACTAATCAAAGATCTAGAGCTTTTCCTGCTCTGATACCAATTGTAGGATCGTGATTGTTAGATAAAAACTTAAGGAACTCAGAATAACGATTCTCAGTTCCTTTCGCAGCGGAAGATAAACAATCAAACAAATGACAAGTTCCTTATAGTGGAAACCTTTGATTGCCAACTAGCAATCCAGGATAAAAACCACTACCTTTCTTTCGAAAGCATTTCAAAGTCTACTTCTTGATTTCTTATCTCTTTTGGTTACAGCTTATCCTAGGAACGAACACACGGTTCATTTGCCTTACACACAGTTAGACAATCCTAGATAACTTAACACAATCAATAATCAATCCAAGAAACAGACTTTCGCACCTAGGAACTATCACTTACAGTCACAGGAAC
Organism: Rheum nobile; assembly: GCA_027886185.1. NCBI lineage: Eukaryota > Viridiplantae > Streptophyta > Magnoliopsida > Caryophyllales > Polygonaceae > Rheum > Rheum nobile. The sequence continues at coordinate 1,906,773 of WOAB01000780.1, forward strand.
TTAGCACTCAGCTCTTCTTCCTTGACTGGTTCCTCTTGATCTCGGTTTGCTTTGATGATCTTTGTTTTGAGGTTTACACTAGATATTTGCTAATGAGTGTGAGTTCTTGTTTTCGTGCATGAAGATAACCCTTGGGTTAGTCTTCCTTTTATAGAGGATTCTTCGCAGCTCGATCCTCTCTTGGTTCCCACGGATTGAGCTTGCCCTAGGATTAGTGGTTCTCCTTGATCCACGTTGTTCTTGGCATGTGCAAACAACCTAGGTAGCTCAGAATCTCTCTTGGTTGGTCAACTACCTCAGACGAGCCTTGTGGTGTCGTTGTCAAAACGCTTTTGTCCGAGGTTGAGTAAGCTGGTCGCTTGGGAACCGTCTGTTGGACAGCGACGTCTTCATGTGCTGTCGCTTTCATCGTCTATGTCTGAGGTAGAGGTTCTCTAGGCATCTTGTTCTTTAGCTCTTGGACCTTGGCAGACTTTTGGAAGCTTCGGACAAGTCGTTTTCGACACCTTTTGTCCGAGGTTGTGTGTCCTCAGATTTCTCGGGAATCGCAATGTCGCAAGCTCCATTCCGGGCACACCTGGGTTCCTCTGGATTCCTTCAGCTGTCTTGTTCCTTTGGTTCCCTTGTTCTGTTTGGCTTTCCTGCCTTAGGTAATTTCTTGTGGTTCCTTAAAACACATCTTTGAGATAAAACATTAGTATCGTAATATTTGTCATCTTCAAAAATAGAGAAACTGAGGAACGGAACTCTCAGGGGAACCTAAGTTCCAGAGTTCCGTTTCCTAACAGTTAACAACCTAAAAGTAATATCTAGCAAACAAGGAAATTCTATCCACGCATGAAATAAGGAAACAAAATATTCTAGCATGCAAGAGAACAAAATTACCTAACACACCAAAACTTGGGGAACAAGAAAAATTTCCGGCCAAGGTATTACCTTGTAGAAACTGAAGGTGAGCAAAGAATTGATTTTTATGGTTTTTCTCTGTCTTTTCACGCGAGTTTATACGAAAGCAAAAGATGGGGGCAAGAAAAAATTTAGTGAACAAGAGTGAAACTTGAGTTCGTGACTTACAAGACTGATGTGCTCTGATGCCAGTTGATGTGTCCTTGCCTCCGATGACAAGCCAAATTGTCGAAGGAGACGCCTTTGGATCTAGTCTTGGTTGGGAAGTCACTCGATGTGGTGATTCTGCTGTGAAACGTGACGATGGGGATGATTGCGAGCGAAAGATCGCGATGAATGGCTTGTTGACGTTGACGACTGGGAAGACGATGGCGGCAACAAGGAAATCGGTGGCGATGAAAGCGATTTGATGGACGGATTGATAGCGGTGGCGGAAGCGATTTGGTGAAGGATATAAGGCTTGAAAAGACAAGTCTTTGGGGTGTCGTAGCGTCGACTGCGGGTGAAGGAGATGCGAAGATAGACTTTGCTTGAGAAGATCAAGCGTTTGCCGTAGCGTCGGCAGCGGAGGGAATGGGGATGAGAGGGATATGGGTGACGTCCGATCAAGGGAAGGAGGAATTAACACTCGACTTGAAACCTTGAACTTTAACTTGAACGTAAATTAAAACAATAACAAAGTTGGGTATAAATAGGGGAGGTGAGACATCGGATGGGCCGAGTCGAACCTCGTGGGCAAGCCCATGCAAGCATGCAAAAGGCACAAACCCTAAAAGATAGAATGACTTAAAAGGAAACTATCTAAAACGCTATAAATAAGGAAACTATCTAAAATGCTATAAATAAGGAAACTATCTAAAGATGCTGGAAATACCAAATATAGATAATGTCTTAAAAGAACGCGTGACACTTCTAGCACGGTGAAGGCTTTGAAGAGATCATCGCGAGAGACGACGAAGTGTCAAAGTCTTCAGAAGAACGCGTTGTTTCACTTCCGATGGTGGCGAGGATGACGAGTCTTGGATTGTCGTCTGGGCTTCCTTGGCTGGCGACGGCGCGTGCGATAAGTGACACGACGGCGGCGGCGATGGCCTTGGACCTAGACCTTGTCACTGGGCCCTCTAAGCGTAGGCTCATGGCTTCTTCCTCGTCTTGGGCCGTCATGGGAGGCAGGGCCACATCATAAGATGATCTCCTCGCTTCTCTCTGTTCCTTTGGGTGGATTTTATGAGGTTCCAGCAAGCGAGATAAATGATGAGAAGCTTGCCTGTATGGAACGGCTGTTTGGTTCAACTACTGTGGAGCTACACACTGAAAGGCTGACATTGGCTCAGCGAATTGCCTTCCACATCATTTCCAGAGTTGTGGCGCCTCGCCAAGAGAAGCGCAACACCATCACCCTGTGCGATTTGTTTTTGCTTGACCGATTTCTGAGAAGGGAGAAAATTGATCTCCCTCGAGTAATCTTGTGCCATATGGATCGGTGCAAGGCCAAGTCCCACTCTTTAGCCTATCCAGGCTTGGTGAAGATGTTGTTGCTTCGAGATGAAGCATATATTGAAGAGAATGAGGTGTCTCTGGGAAGTGAGTTGGATTCTGCAGTTGTGGAGAAAATGAAGTTCAAAGGTGATGCGAAGGGAACGGGTACTGTGACGGCTAAGAAAGCTATTGGCGAAGGAACGTCAAAGGGAAGCTCAATCCAGCATCAGATTTTGGCTGAGCTTAAGCAGTTGAACACCACGATGACCCTGCTCCTAGATCACTTTCTGAGTAAAGCTGAGGACGCTGCTGAAGACCCTGAGATCTGAGTGTTCCCCGTTACCTCCCTGCCCGTCTAATCTTCAGTTTTTGATTTTATATGTTTTTATGTCTTTTGTGTGATTGTTCCCTATCTTTTGATAATAGTTGTCTAGGTTCCTTTGCTTTGTACTTTGCCTTGCATTATGAATGAATTATTTTGCTTATGATTTGCATGCGAGTCAAGTCTTTGTGATTTCTGTGATATTTTGATGATATCAAAAGGGGGAAGTATGGAAAATGTGAAACCCAAGGAAGGGTTGATAACAGAAGTTAGTGCTAAGGAGAACGACAATGTTGCTTGAAGGTAAATCCTTCTATGAACTTTCTGAGGGGGAACAATGTCAATACTTTGAACATAGTACTTGTGTGATTACATGTGAATTTGACTTCTTACTTGTCTGTTTTGAACGTGCACATTTTAAAGGAGTTTGTCATCATCAAAAAGGGGGAAATTGTTGGAACGATAATGTTCCCTCTAGTTTTGATGATGATAAACTCAATGGCATTTGATGGTTTTTAGTGTGACTATGAGTTTTAGGAAACAAATGATTCAAAGGAACGATGAAAACCAAGTAAAGAATCAAAACAGAGAATGCAAGGAACAGAGAAGCCAATAATGAGAAACAACACGCTGGAACGAAAGAGAAAGAGAGACGCGCGTTGTTGATCAGAAAAGGAAAGGGAACAGCGCCAAGGAACGCATGACGCGCGCTGTGAACCCTTACGCCTGCCGAATCTTTCTTTTATGGAAACAAAGATTGAAGGAGCAACTTGGGCCGCAAGAAATAATCTCGTTGGAGATATTCTGGTTAGGATAGATTAGTAAAGATTGTATAGGATTATTTTATCTTATTTTCCTTAAGTAAAACTAGGGTAAATTAGATAGAATACCTAGACTATAAAATAGAAAGTTGCAAACTTCATTTGATAAGTTTTTCACATCGTTTTCCACAGACAAGAGCATTCGGAAGAAGAAAAGAACTTACAAGGACGAGACTTTGGTGAGTTGAGTACTTGTTAGGATTTTGATTGTCTTAGGTGTTGTTAGGAACGTTACATCCATAGGTCTAGATATCTAGAAGTAAACTAGATTGAGATAAGACTTGCTTGTTTGTAATTCCATGATTAATAACACAAGTAGACTTTCGAAATCCTACTAGGGAAACCTAGAGGTAGAGGTTTTTCTTAGTTAACTAGTTGGTTGATTAAGTTTTCCTTTCTAAGGAACTTTGTCTGTTACTCTGTTATTCTATTACGATATTCCGCTGTCCAAAGAACAGTTATACCGTTCCTTGTACTAACACACTCGATTCTACAATATATATGATAGTAAGCATAATTGCATAATGCATCTAGCTTTGAAGACAATAGTATTTTTACCTAACCAGCTAACTCAGTCAACCAGGGAGTGGTGCCAAGCCAAGAGAACATTAACGAGCAACGAAACCAGAGATGCCATCCTCTCTCAGTCGAGATCGATCTTGCAAAAGACACTCTCAGTGGAGAGCTTAAGTTGAAAAAATCTGATTTATTTATATATATTGAATTTTAAAATAACTATTTAAAACAAGTTTACCTAAACTTATATACCCAGACACACGTATACATAAGAGGTTAAGTAATTTTCCCTGTATGAGTTTTACTTATTAACTCCACAAATATTTCGGTTGCCTTAGGTACAGTTTCCATCATGCTAGTCGGTAAAGATTTTCATATACTTGCATAAATATCAAGAAAACAAATTTCTTTATACACTCCAATTAAGTTTATTCCACTAGTTAGATTATACATAGAAAGAAAAGATTGGTGTATCCTTTACTAGAATTGGAAATATACGATGGAGTGATATATTACCCCTTATGTGAGGCATATACAAACCAATCCATACTCCGATCCTACAAATATGTATATAAGAAAGCTATGCCTTTATAACCAAGGATTTTTTTACCCAAAAAAGGTACCAAAGAATTACAAAAATTCAAGTGTTAAGTGTTAACCCGATCAATAACATATGTTACTAGTTTTTCTTCTCGATCCTTTATTTTTCCTGACAACTTTAATACCACCTCGATCCAATACATTATACATGCATACGCAAACAAGGACATCATCGTTTAAGCACGAATCAAGGGTAGACATGTTTTCTGTCTGACATTTTAAGTCATAAGTAGCCACATAATTATAATCCTAGCTGTTTTTTCTAATTAATTTTTATTTTTGGTTTCCCAAATCCATGCTCTTAAAGACTTTAATCAAATCATAAACGGAGTACTATTTACTAATTAACGAAAACATTGTATTCCAAAGTCATCTCTCTATATAGATCCTATCTTTTCATTATATAAACTCAATCTCTCCTTGAGATTTGAGTCCCCTCCTCCATCTTATATCATTAATTAGGCCATTCCTAAAATGGCACCGTTTCATCTCCTCCTCCTCCCATTCTCCCTCCTCCTCGTCACATCGACCGCCACTTCCTCCACCGTCCCGCCACCCTCTCCCGCCCCCATCGCCCAGCTTCCGATGCCCGAAAACCCGCCGCCCCAACCCGAAAACATAGACGGGTGGTGCGCGACGGTGCCGCACCCGGGCCCATGCAGGTACTTCATGGGCCGGAAGCACCACCAGTTCAGGCCCAAGAAGAAGCCCGAGTTCCTCCGGATGACGATCCAGGTGGCGCTGACGCGGGCGGTGGCGGCCCAGGGGATCGCGTGGCGGTGGCGGAAGCAATGCGGGACCCACGAAGAGAAGGCGGCGTGGATCGACTGCATGAGCCTGTACGACTCCACCATAACCCAGCTGAACCAGACCCTCCACGGGCTGACCGACTCCCGGTGCAGCGACTTCGACGCGCAGACGTGGCTGAGCGCGGCGCTGACCAACCTCGAGACGTGCCACGTCAGCTCCTCGGACCTGAACGTGACGGCCCAGTTCACGCTCCCCCACGTGGCCTACAACGTGTCCGATCTGATCAGCAACAGCCTGGCGATCAACGAGGGCATCCTGGCGACCGACAACAGCACCAACACCACCACCTCGAAGTTCCCGACGTGGGTGGAGAGGGAGGATAGGAGGCTGTTGGAGGGGCGGAGGTCGCTGGCGGCGAAGGCGGCGACGTTCGTGGTGGCGAAGGACGGGTCGGGACAGTATAAGACGGTGCAGGCGGCGATAAACGCCGCGGCGAAGGTGGGAGGGAGTGGGAGGAAGGTGATACACGTGAAGAGCGGAGTGTATAGGGAGAATATATGGGTGAATCCTTATACGAGCAATGTTATGTTGGTGGGAGATGGGATGAAGAAAACCACTATCACTAGCGGACGTAGCGTTAAGGGAGGTTACACCACTTACAACTCTGCAACTGCTGGTACGTATACTACCAATCATATACCAATTCCATGGATCCTATTTCATATTTTATTTTATATTTACCTTCATTTTGCACTTTTATTTTGGTCAAGTCTTTATATGAAAAATATGCTCTTAATTTGCTATTAGAACATATACAAGATAGTATAGTTTAGATTTTCCTGCTATAAGATAAGGTACTGATACGGTGTTATAACATATACATGATATGTATATGGTAACTATAGATTCAGATTGATGCTAGACCATTAATAAGTCGAAAATGTAGCCCAACCCAAGAAGCTTAGATGATCAGTATAAAACAACAAATGTATGAAACCTGCATCAATGATATCGATATTGGCAGAGTTGAAATTACTTGTAAAGCTATGTAGTTGTTAAAGTCTGATGAGTCGATAAATAAGAATGTATCAGTCTCATGCGCGATATAGATAATATATAAGCACATTTTAATTTTATCTTAAAATCAATTAACAATAAAAAAAAATAGTTTACCAAACTTTTATATTAGTCCCAAGTTTTCGAAATTGACAGATTTAGGTTTATGATTAAACAGTAGAATTTGAATCAGGCCTAGACTACTTAGAATTTGTTAATTGTATATGCCTGTGTTTGCTTAGCGTGTCAAAAGGGCTAAATATGTTGCATCATTCGTGTGCCCTACGCATCCCAAGTACATGTTAGTTCTTAAATTTGTCTAAGAGAATATATCTACATTTTCGATGAATCACGTATAATCTATACTTTTAGAATAGTGTAAAAAATGGTATGACTACTGAGACAAGAACATGGTCACATATATAAATAAATATGTGTGAATGTAGATCCAATTGAAAGCAAAGAATCATTGACTTGTGCGTGCATGAATGTAGATTAATCTATATTTTCACTGCAGTTTTCTAATCAATTAGCACAAAACCGCATAATTAACCAATCCACTTGAGTAATTAACTACAGGAATCGACGGAATGCAATTCATGGCTCGAGACATAACATTCGAGAACGCGGCCGGAAAATACGCGGGGCAGGCGGTGGCGCTCCGGTCAAGCTCCGACCTCTCGGTGTTCTACCGGTGCGCCTTCTACGGCTACCAAGACACCCTCTTCGTGCACTCGCAGCGCCAGTTCTACAGGGGGTGCTACATCTTCGGCACCATCGACATGATCTTCGGCAACGCCGCCTCCGTCTTCCAGAACTGCCTCCTCTACGTGCGCCGCCCCGTCTTCGGCCAGTACAACGTCGTCACCGCCCAAGGCCGCAACGACCCCAACCAGAACACCGGCATCGTCATCCACAACTCCCGCGTCATGCCCGACGCCGACCTCGCCCCCTACGTGTCCTCCGTCGCCACCTACCTCGGCCGCCCCTGGCAGCCCTACTCCCGTACCGTCGTCATGAAGTCGTACCTCGACCCGTTTATCAACGCCGCCGGGTGGATGGAGTGGAAGGGCGAGAGCTCGCTGAGGACGTTGTATTACGCCGAGTATAAGAACTTCGGGCCGGGCTCGGGCCTGACAAAGCGGGTCAGGTGGGCCGGGTATCATAAGACTTTGAGTGCCAACGCCGCCTCGAGGTTTAGCGTTGGGAGCTTCATTGCGGGCCGGTCGTGGTTGCCCGCCACCGGGGTGCCGTATACTTCGGGCCTTTGATTCATTTTTATGATTACTCATTAAACATATATACTTTTTATGTGGTGATTACGGATGTAAAAGCCAATTTTTTTAAAGTGTCACTGACTCACTATATATCTCCCATTCAAACTTCAAAGTGTTTTGCACTTTTGTAAATATAGCTCATTTAATCTACATAATGAAACCTCATTTATTTGATCGATCACTTCCTTATGTTATTCCCTTATAAATCGTTTGTACACACCGCAATACTGCACATTATTGTTAAAATATATATTCTAACAATTCTATGACTCAAAAATAATATAATAATCTCCATTCAAGGTAAAATCTTATTTAAAGTAGGATTTTAATATTTCGATATAAAATGAGTAGGATTTTATGTATGATTTTGATCCTGTATATGATTTTGATGATTCGACATATTTATTATATGACACTATTTCATTATGAGCCAAAATTTAATGCTTAAAATAATTTTTTTATAATATGATTATATTCGTAAATCACTACTCAAGTATTGTAAAAAAACATTTTCATACTATAAGATAACTAATATAATATATTTTGTATGTTTTTCCAACAAATATAAGAAATTTGTTTTAGTTTTTAATTTTTACTGTAAATCTTATAATTTTACAATTAGATTTAAAGGATCCTAACAACATTGATATTGCATATCAGTTATTCATGGACCTGCGCATATTTGGGCGGACCAGCCCAGTCCGACCCAATCCCCGCAAATAAGGCTGGATAAGAACAACAAAAATTGTACAAATTTACACATGGTCCATATCCGTATATTGGTCTCGAACTCGCTTTTCGCCTCTATATATTAACTTGATGATAAATCGAATGAAGCAAGTGTTTAATTTAAGAATAGAATTTGCAGCAAACAAAGTAAGAGTAGAATATGGCGCGCATAACAAGTTCCGTAATCTCACGTTACTAATCGAACAAAGGGTACGGTGTTTTTGGCCAAAAAATTGCGATCAAGTTAAGGATGAAGTGTTGCTAAAACAAAATGTTTTTTTTCTATAAGTACTAACAGAAAAAAGTTCAAGGTGGAGTTCACCGTACAATAATTTAATAGTTCAAATTGATGTCATTTCGTAATAAGGATATCTCACGTTACTGGCATGTGGCTTTGGGTATCCAGTGAAATTCTGTTATCATACAGAGTATATCCCAACAATTATGATACAATTATATATAATTTGCGTTACCTAGTTAACTTGCGTTTTTCCATACTAAGCTTTACATAGCGTACCTCCATGTTTCTCAAGTAAGAAATAAAGAATTGTCTTAGGGCGTCTAATGTATAGATTGATGTTCCTTAAAACCCTTACAAATTGACAATATTGTATAGAAGTTGGAGGAACAAAAAAAATTCAAGCAACCATTTTGACACCTACGGAGCGATTTGTAAGAGTTTTACCGTGCACTTCCAAGAAGAATACCTCCTCCTCGGCGAATGGTGGCGACGTATCATTGTATAAATTTTCATTACCCTGTGTTTGTGTAAGACTTATCTCATCCACGAGTCATAAACCTTAACCAAAATATACGTTGCTTTCGGCACGACAGAGCCAAAAAAAAAGAGCCAACTCTGAGAATCTACATCGTTTGGTTTCGAGAGTTTTCCCCTCTCCGTCTCTTACTTATCTTTTGAAAGCCGTTTTTTTTTTATGTATGTTGGGGAACTCACCTTGGTGTAAGAAGTTTACACTGATCAGGTGTGATTAGTCTTATCAGTGTAAGAATTAAGTATTCTTCTTCCAACTCACCCTTTGATCTACTAATTTAAGTTACACAACTGAAGGGACAAATTTCGAGCGATGGGAGTGCTTCTCTGGAGAAAGATGGGATGGTTAGGCAGACCATGGTAGAAGGCCAAGGACAAGAGGTCGTGAAAGTGCTTTGAGCTTTACTAGTAGATAGAGGTGGCAAGCTTTAGGGAGTAGGAGCGAGCAAGACCAAGGTCTGAGGCTACTTAAGAAGTTGAGAACTGGCTTAGACGGGCTTGACTTAGACACCCTTCTATTTCTACTCTTTAGATAAAAGAAATCAACAGGCTTTTCTTAAAAAAATGGGTAATTAGGCTTTCATCTTTTATGCAATTATATATAGGGAATCATCAATTACTTGTGAGATTGACCATCAAAGCTTTTTATGTCGGTATACTTTGTTTTCTCCTTTAACTTGATGTAGTTGCTTTTGTCTTCTCTCTCATGTCAGTTTGTTGATCTCTCTTGATTTATCATACTTGTCTGGTAAATCATAAGAGATTACTATAAGGGGAGAGGGATAACAAATTCAAGACCTCATAGTCACAGTCTCACGGACACGGAGTGTCATGTTTACTAGTTAAGGTAAGAGAATCAAACTCGTGACCTCGTAATTCCGAGGTGTCATTCTTGCCACTTGTAAAACGAATTCTTTACATGTACAAAAACAACCAACCATTTTGAGAACTTAACTTTGTCGTCTAGTATTGGGCATGTGGGCCCTGGACCAATATTTGCACTTATGAGTTAATCGATTCGATAAATCCATAACTGCATAATCGTTTCTGTTTTCCTGTTAGAATTTTGTATCGCCGATCTTCTTTTGAAGTTTCGTAGTCGTTGAAAAACACCCAATTTATGACGAACTCCATAGATGTACGTGTGAACTGGGTTGTTTGAAGTTGGATTAGGTAGTAACGTACATTGTCCATTATTCTATTTAAGATAATTAAGCTATCATCAATCATCATGACATTTATAAGATATCAAATAATACAACAATGAGGGGCGCACCCCAACAAAGAATACAATTAAGAAGAGATGCATCTCACATCTACCAAATCCACCTCCCTTTTTTACCCCTCTTGTTACATCTTCACATTCAAATCATCCCATCTTATACGAATCATTCCCCCCCCCCCCCCCCCCCCCCCCCCCCCCCCCCTCGTTCCCATGCCTAATTCTCTCGCTAAACCAACGGCATTCATAACGCAACGGAAAGATAGATCAAAGAGCGGCTTCAAAAATCACTCGAGTGGGAAAGGCTTGAAGTCTGTGGAGTTCATCTGCCACACCTTGACCGACGCTGTCACGTTCAAATCCGTGGCGTTGTTGAAGACAAACAGCCTGGCGTCACCATCAATCGCCTCCGTTGGATACACCCTTGATGTAATGCAAGTCCTCCCTCCTTGCCCGAACGCCTCCACAACCGAGTGATCCACCTGAAACGCACACCACTCGATTAATTCAGCACCCTTTCAAGTTTAATTTACATTATATAAATAATACCGTGACATACCAGTAGCCTCATTTTATAGCTTTCGTCATCAAGAACAGGAACCGGACCACCGTAAACTTGTACATCCACATCAGGGGCCTTTGTTGACCTGCATAGCAAAAAGGGGAATTAATTTGATTAGGCGCTAATTAATAATCCTATTGTGAACTTAGGCGTTAATTTTTACCTAGATTTATCAGTGCAAAACCAGTTAGTGATGGTTCCATCGGTTGATTTGGCGATGTAGAAGTAGACAGGGGTGAGCTCGGAAAGTGAGTCGTCGGTCAACACCAACAAGCCGAAGGGTCCCAAGACCCCCCTTGTGGTAGTCGTGGTGCAGTTGTTGATCACGTCTGCCTCCACCGTCGTGTTTAGTGCATCCCCGTCTATCACAAACTCCGCCGATATATCAATCTGCAGTCACATTCGTGCGTACATCAAGACACCTCAATTAAGAAATTGGAACAATCAATAATTCACACATACTTGGCTTGCGGCGCCTATGTCAAGATTGACCACGGATCCTGGCTGGACGACCACGTCACTGAATTCGTAGCTACTTGATCTCAAGCTCTCCACTTCCTCCACTGGCCATTGGATTATGTTGGATCCCGTTTTGTTATCGAATGTTACAGCTCTAGGGATAGTCTGCATTTTGTTATCGAATTATTTTCCCCATTTAACGCCAATGTACGTCGACTTTAATGAAACATACCAAACCAGAATTAAATGTGAAGAAATATATATATATATGCACATACCTGAACGGAGGCCCATCCTTTTTCCAAGTCAGAAGCTTCACAATCAGTCTCCCCAACCCAACCCCACAGAATCCGCCTCTCTTTGTTCTGGTCATAGAACGTCTTCGACGCGTAGTACTTCCCGTAGTCGACCCGAAGCCCGATACCCACGTCGTACTCCGCGTCATCCGGCGTCCACGTGTCTTTCACCGAATCGTACGTCCCAATCGCGTACCAGTCGTGTTTGTCGTTGTCCAGGCTGGCCTTGAGCACGTGCTTGACCCCGGGCCCGTTAACCGAGGTGTCGAGCCCGCCCGTCGTCGACACTGGGTAGAAGTCCACGCACTCCCACATCCCCGTGCCCGCCACGGAGTGGAGCACGTGGTCCTCAATGAGCTCGTAGCTCGTGAAGTTGGAGGTCTTGTACACGAGGGCGATGCCCGTCTTGTTGACCTTCGACCCGACGGTTACCCGCCAGAGCCCGTCCGGCCCGACCCACGCCGTTGTCGGGTCGCGGAAGTCCTTGAGCGCAATGCCCTCGGGTGGGGTCATGACCGGGTTGTCCGGGTACTTGGCCCAGTCGAGGAGGAGGGGATCGGATAGGTTGGCGGGGTAGGCTAGGTTTTGCACCTGCACGTAGTTGTCGGTGTCCCCGGTGTAGAGCATCACGATGTCGCCACCTGGCAAGATCGTGGCCGATCCCGTCCAGACGCCGTTCCAATCGAACCATTGATCGGGAACCATGGCCAAGGGCAGGTAGAGCCAGTTGATTAGGTCCGTTGATACAGCGTGGCCCCATGTGATGTTCCCCCATACAGCGGAGTCCGGGTTGTATTGGTAGAATAGATGGTACCATCCCATGTGGTACAGTGGACCTGCATCCACGTGATAATTAAGACATTTGTACATATATGCTAGTAGCACACCCAAAATTTTATATCCACACATTTTTAGTTATGTTTGTTCAAATGGGAAGTAGAGAAATATATCCCGAAAGATCCAGCACCAAATACAAGATAATCAATTAGTTATGTCACTAAATTGCTTATCTTATGAACATGACTAAACGAAAAATGATCTAAAATGAGATATAAGCAATCTTTTGTCATCACAAAATCATAATATTATAATAATTGTGTGAAGATTAAATGAATGTTGGATCGAAACAAGGGGATTATAATGCGTTACTTATCTTGATGTGCCACTTTGAGTAAAATAAGAGTGAAGACCTTATATTATGTAAATGGGAAATTTTCGATTCTCCTATCGGCTGAATTAGTTGAAAATATATAAAACTACTAAATTGAGAACATCTAAAATAAATTTCTCGTGTATTGGTTGGCAGATGAAGCTGGAGTGACAGCTACCGAATCGGACGGTGGCAGTGAGGTCATCATCCTTTATTTTACATTTGGGGGCCAAAACAATTAAGAAGGGACATTAAAAACGTGATTCAGCGATGTGAAGGCACTTCTACTACTCACTACGCCAACAAAAGTGGGCAAATCGATTATGGCAAACAGATCCAAAGGCAAGTATGATATTCATTATTGATCATACATTAATCTCTCACACACACAAAATATGGAGTATGTAGATAATGGAGCCAAATAGTATGTGATGTGACTTCGTAATATGATTGGTAAATTTGACTGTTTAAAACAACCAAGGGCCAGGACTACCAATTACCAATTAAAACAACTCCTGCAATAACCACTAAAACAATAAGACGTGGAAGACAATAATCCATAAAACTAAACCATTAATACGACTATATATATGTAGGGGTAATATGGTAAGTCTAGATGGTACCAAGGCCCGCCTTTTGGGTAGTTTAGGTAGGACGACCGCCTAGGGCCTAAAGTCGAGAAGAGTCCAAATTTAATATCAAATAGTAGTAATACAATTATTAATTAGAGAATAAATATAGAAAGTAAAGTTGGTCTAATGAATTAAGCTATAATGACCTTTCAAAAGGTCTTAGGTTCAAATATTAATAACTCCATTTTTTAATATGTAGGCCATATTTCTGTTTTAGTTTATTTTCTTTATTGTGTTAGTTTTATTATATTCATTAAGCCATTTTTATTTCTTTTTTGGCAAAATAAAAAACTCAAACCTTTTCATTTTTATCTTATATAATGTATATAACATTTTTTCTTTAATATGTGGCCTATTTCTCTCGTTTCCAAATTTTATTTCATTTGATATGTGAGCCAATTCCTTTTCAATTTGGATTTGGTTTTTATTTTAATTTCTTCTTTATATTATTTGTGAGGTTTTATTTTTCATTTTGAATATGAATAAATTATTTATTTGAATGTTGTTGATTATTATTTCTTTCTTATATTAATTATCTATCATAAAATCTCATTCTTCTAAGAAGATCAAATTTTTAATTTGGACATAAGAAGTGGTTTGATTGTATCTTTATTTACTTTATATAATTATCACATATAATACTTTCTTATTACTTTTTATTTCTTTCTTAAATTTTAAATAAAAAAATATTTTATATTTATGAGGATCTTAATTTTTATTTCGTCCTAGAATCCACCAAATGTTTTGACCGGCAGTGGATGTTACTTAGTAACACAATCATTTTCTAGAACAACTATAGTGTCCGGAAGGTAATGGTACAGTATTGAACTGATGGATGATGATTCATCAGCAGTTAGTTTTATCACTTTTATGAATGAGCTAATCAAAATTGAATAATTGAGGACTCACTATTCTCTACCCATATCACATCATCCTCATATTCACTAATTTATGTAGGTTCAAACACCAATCATACGTAAACACAATAATTAGTACTGTCAATCAATAATACACATTGCAAATAATTAAGGTTAGCAATTTGCAACAAAGGTGGTAAATACTACGTATAAGTTAAGGATTTGTTTGGTGAATGTCCATATCAACTCTTTTTTACTTATCCTATATTTAAAAAAAAAAAAAGTTTTTGAAATTTAAACTTTGAATGGTATGAAAATTTGTAAATATTTAGAAGTAAATACTTTTTAAAAATAAAGTTTTTATAAATGGTTGTCCTGACATAGTCTAATTCGGAATATAAAAAGATGGCTGACCTATCAGGTATTGCCACACAGATCAAACAAGCTAATGGTTCACGGTGGAGTCTAGATCGAAGAGGTGGATGCAATTAATTAAAGTTTATTACCTTTTTGGTTTTTTCACATCTAAATAACGTTAGAGTATTTGTTGTTCTTTTATACAATTATTCTTAATGACTGTGTATGCATTATTAATATATAGACAAAAATGAAATTTGTGGTATAGACTCGAAGACATGCTATCCCCCACAGTGACACGGTGTGGATAAAATTATTAACCCCGTCCAATCATGTCCCTAAACTATCAACCCTCTCAAACTTTGATTCTAATTTGTACTAACATGATAAATTTTAGGAAATTCTTATTGGTGTTCCTGAATTTAGGGTTATTTCTGTTAGTGTTCTACGATTAAGTTTTTTTCCAGTTAATACACCTAAAGTTTTGGTTTGTTCGCTTTGTAACAAAAAAATTTCGTATCCGTATAATTTCGGTTCGAATTGATCAAATCGAAACTCATCATTATGTTTATTGACCTCAACTTAGTAGGATTCGACTCCTAAAACAATCAAATCCATACTCGAACCATTCCGATTTGAATTCTTAAGGTCGTAAACGAATTGTTGCTTCAGAATTCAAATCGACATGGTTCGGACATGGATTTGGGTATTTTAGGAGTCAAATCTTACTAATTTGAGGACGATGAACACAATGGTGGACTTGGATTTAATCAATTTGAATTGAAATGGTACAAACATGAAAAATTTTGATTACAAAACAAACAAACTCAAATCTTAGGGGCACCAACTGAAAAAAACTTAATCGTGGGACACCAACATAACTAATCCTAAACTCATGGGCACCAACATGAATTTTCCTAAATTTTATATAATTATCCTAAATTTTAGCTTTAGTGAAGTAGTGCAAGCCTCACAATTACCCGTTAATTAACTATTCTATCAAGAAAAACAAGATCCAGGAATGTTGAAAATAGATTGATGGAATAGGAGTAAATAAAATAAGGAACATCAACAAGTAGCTGTATTTATTATAGATATGAGACTAGATCAAGATAATATGGTAAAATATATACATGTACATTGGCATTTAACATAGTTTTAAGTGATATATATTGTTATTCATGAATCTCTTGTATAAATAATAATCATCAAGTTTATAAAACTAGTAATTGCTGATTTGACATGATATCATGTAAATTAAAAGTCTACTCAATGCTTGTATTGCACTATTTTATTCAAATTACTATGTAGTTTAACAAAAAAAATAAAGAGAGAAGAACACGAAGTAATAACATACGTACCATTGGGATCTGAATTGCATAATCGTCCGATTCCCACGAGCAAGCACGAATTTCGCCATCAGAGAAAAAATTCAGGCAAACCCAAAGGAAATTAATTAGTATATAATATAGACAAAAAATATATGTAAATAAAAAAGATAGGAAGATCATATCTGCAAAGATTATAACAAAGTAAAAAATAAAATAAC
This sequence comes from Rheum nobile, assembly GCA_027886185.1. Taxonomy (NCBI): domain Eukaryota; kingdom Viridiplantae; phylum Streptophyta; class Magnoliopsida; order Caryophyllales; family Polygonaceae; genus Rheum; species Rheum nobile. Next base: position 1,923,085 of record WOAB01000780.1, read on the forward strand.
AGGTCAGCTCGTGACAGCCTACCATTCATCCAATTCTTCTGAGGTTGAAAGTGGTAGCCCGTCCTCTGCCACGTCAGCATAACATTGGTCCACACAAACGACCCGTTTTCGTCCCTCAACCCGGATCCCGACCCGACACGGAACCTCTTCTCCGACACCCCTTGCGCGCTCGCCCTGGACTCCGCCGCCGCCGCCGGATTGACGTTCACATCCGCTGGCGCGGCAGGCGGCTTCCCGTTCATGAACACCACAACGAGCGACACCAATAGCAAGCAGGAGACGACGATGGTGGCGGGCACCTTGACGGGTCGGCGCCGGCGACCCGCATCGGATCCGGGTCGGGTCGAATTTTGCAGAAGCGGGTGGCTCTGCTCAATGTCGTTAGTAGCGTAAACGGTCGCCATCGTAGATTTCTGATTAGAGAGAGGATCCGCAGAGGGAAAAAAGGGGAAGAATGAAGGTTTAAATAGGGAGGCACAGAAGAGCGTAGATCTGCGTGAGGGGCGTGCTGAATTTTCTACAGGATGAATGCGAGAGGAGAGAAAATACAGAATAGTTTTTAATAAAATAGTTAGTTTGGAAATTTCAGAAGAAAAAAGCAGATCTAGGAGATTTAATTACGGTCTGATTGGCTATATAACTGTATTTCACAAGATTTACACAAATTCATCTACTCACTTTTTTTCTTTACAAAAAAGATATTTCAAAAGATAAATTTTAAAATAACGCTTAAGATTCTTGTAAAAAATTCTACTAAAAAATAGATATTTCATATTAATTAAAATAATATCTTTTTGCTTTGATAGATGAAATTTAATTTTCTGACAACATATTATTTTCATGGCACCGCTCATGCTAATCTTAATTTTTTATCACCCGAAATCTACTTTCAATTTAGCCATTGTCGATTGTCTTCGAAATTTCATTAATTCGATCATATAAAAACCACAAGAAATATGCTTTTGAATCACATTTTTTCAACTCACAATATTATTATATCGTGAATCCGTGACGCCTAATCATATTGGATTTTTAAATGCTAATCATATAATAAGATCTTCAACTTTCTGTGCTAAGAATTCTTGATTTTGTGATATAAATCCGATCAAGAGAAAAAAAAAATAGAATGTGAGAACTATAAATTCATTATTACAAAAGGTTAATCATGACTCATGTTGATATCATATGAAAACACACACTAAACAAAAATTAATTTTATAAGAACTTGATTATAATTGAGACTTTTGCATGTATATTTAATAAGATATTATAATCATTTTAACTATTTATTTTATTTAAATTATTAATGTCTTATTGTTTTTTATAGTGTTGGATATTACGCTACTTTCTCCGATTTGGAGGTCACTTGTCCTTAGACCCGAGCAAGCTAGCCAATCATCGGGCGGCCCGGCTGACCAACCGGGTTCCCTTCAGCCTCAAGATGCTCCTAGGCTCCTACAACTAAGATGGATCCTAGACAGGACTACGACAAAGGAGGTAAACACTCTTAATATTTTAAGGCGTCTTTATGTAAAATTAACCGAATACTAATATTTCGTAATGACAAGTACGTTGGATGCTGTGGGGTGAGGACCTCGATTTTATTACTGCATGCAGAGGGTCCAAGTTCAATGACATTATTAGTTGCCTCAAAATCCATGAGCTATAAATGTCCATCCAGATCCTGCCACAGTTCAGACTGAGGCAGGTAGTTCCTCCACATGCGTCGTTCGAGCAGAGTAGAGCAGGTTGTGAGTAGAATAGAGAAGATGGGTAGATCGTGACGACATATGTTCGACCTTCAGGCGTTCGAGAAGGTTAGGTGGGCTTGGGACTGCGACATCCACTATCTCGACTATTTCCATAATAGCTCGCACCCGTACGTGTAATGTAACTCCCCGCCACAGGATCGTCCATGTGATGGACCTATCATTCCTCCGCCTGCACCTCTTGATATCGATGTGGTACATATTCAATAAATTTAGTTTAATCCATTTTATTTAAGAATTAAGTAATGTTAACCTTGACAAAGTAATGTTTATTTACACAACGACATCAGATACTACTTGGGTTGCACCGGTCTCATTTGGAGGTAGACGAGATAACTGATGGGGAGATAGAGTTTCTCTTTAGTGTCATCCGTCTTTTGGTGAGAGATCCGTCCCTGGTGCTAGAGCCATATCACCGCGCATCGCAGATGTTTAGCGATTCACAGTACGAGCATGAACAAGGGAGCGATGCCGCACATGATCAACACCTGGACAGACCCGAGCCTCGACGGGACTAGTTATATTTACGGTTATTCTGCTGTTTTGTATATATATTCTCATATTAAACTTTGGTTTGGTACTTTGTGTTGATACTTTGTTTTGATATTTTGGTTTGATAATTTGGTTTGATATTTAGGTTTGATATATAGGTTGATGATATGTTACATGAAAGTTGAATATAAATACCAAAATTCTCAATCATGCTCGAAATTATTGCATTCTAATCCTTACAAATAGGTCATAAACACATTTATGCAAGAGTGTTTGCAGTACGACCACCTTGCACACGATAGTCATGCCACAGTTGAATCCTATTCTCGTAGGAGTTATCCCACCCCGACACATTAGGGTGTTTGAAATTCATCCAATCTCTTGGAGGGGGCGGTAGTGGAGCGATATCATTGAGCCACACCTATAATATGATAACCGTATTCAAATAAGTTTGAAAATGATATTCCAACACATCACAATGCATTTACTAATTAATTCCATTATTACTTACCGATATGAAGTGGTTACGGTTCCCAACGTGAGCTATCATGATGATCTTGGTTAGACCATTATCATTGTCATCAGACGTCGTCATGGGTAAACATGGGCACGGGCCGTACCATGAAAGCAACACAAGGGTCACTTGATGTCTAGTGGCTAACGCTAAACCACCCATGGGCATCTCCATCCAATATCATGAGGGGCAAGGCGTTCCAATGTAGTTGACAAATTGTATTAGGTCGTCAAACTGGGTCTCCACAGGATTTACCCTTTTATATATAGCTTTGTTTTTCACAAGTTCTTCCACAATCTCCATGCGAACTCTAAGGTAGTCACTTTCATTCAATCCCATTAGTATAGCTAGGCTTTGATAGCCACAATGTCCATTTGTGCCTACGTCTTGATCCCGGTAAATAAAGGGCAACATGAAGTAGTTCACATTCTCTTTACCAAATCTCACCCCCTTATGAACAATGTCAATATCCGGGAATTGTGGGACTATCTGTTGTCGAAACTCCTCTATGTGGCTTGCTTTTTCGGGTACATCCTCGGGAACTGCATGATGATCGCGGGGGATCCTTCTCCAAATCAATAACATGAATTTTATTATGGTTGCTCTTCGTCGACTCGTGATACTCATGCCTTATATGCTCAATCAAGCTCGGAGTCCTCTTCATGGAGTACTTGGCGCTGATGGCACCCTTTGGCCTTTCTTTTGGGACGGCGGTTATAGGCTCCTTCAGTGAATTTTATGCGGCATTTCCATGTCATGGTACAACTCTAAGATCTTATATATTGTGTCTTTACCCAACTCACCCCTTGAACGTCTCTCATTCATCTCTCTCCATGTCATATCCTCAATAGATAAGGGTATCGTGTCATCTATCTCCATCGTATTGTCAGTAACACCTTCCCACACTACTTGCCTTCAAAAGAGGTGTATTTCACTCAGCATGATCGGAGTGAACATGAGAATGTCATTAGCAATTTTGTGGATGCACGAAAGCCCAAAGCAGTTTCTCCACCAATGATCAATGCAATATCTCGAAATTGCTCCTTCCACTATAGCGTAATACATATCTAGCAACATATTTAAACACCTCTCGATCACTCTATATAATAGTTGAGAAAATATGTCGGCTATTGGGGTTGGAAAATCATGCACTTCAATCGGCACTTTACGACGTGACATCTCCATTAATTCCCTAACCGTTACAATCATATTCTCCAACGCTTCGTGGATCCTCATAGTCAATCTGAAACCGAACCGAGTTAATTCCAAGATATCCCTCAAGTTGTGATGGATACCCTCAGCCCTATTGCAAAAACAAACTATTATAAAGTTACATGTGCATATAATATAAACCATACTTATTAGTGTTTAAAATTACATGTTTGTGGTTCTGGAGAAAAAAATGAAGATGAACATCGGTCCAAGTTCTGACTATATATATTCCCCTTGTAGGGATTGAGCCACGTCCTCTCCACGTAGCCACGAGGCAGTTGTGCCATTTTTCCCTAAACTCTATGAGTCTCTTTTAGTAGAATTCCTATGTGCTTGACAAAAACAGCCCCAAACATTTGCCCACAATACTATCAGTTGTATCTTTGAACTTTGTGACGCTGAGAGCATACGATTGATTGTTGTGTTTTATACGCACCCAGTACAGAAGGTGCTTCACCGTATCTCCAAAAACTATCTCGATTGCATTGATAATAGCTTTTTCTCGCGTTCACTATGGCCATTGGATATTCTCCCACAATCTAGTATAACTTCAGCAACCTTTTCATCACAAAGGTGTAATGAAGTGTGTCCTCCCCTTAGTAAATGCAAAAGTAATGTTGAACGTCTTGCCAGTGAATGAAAAACCAACAATCTCCACCGAAGACATGCCATACCTGTGAATATATCACAACTTTAAATAAACAACATACCATAAGATAATATAATTAAATACAATGAACACACACCTATTCATCTTGTATGTGTTGTCGATAACAACTATGTAAGGGAACAACTTCAGTAGGTGCAATGACTTTAGGTGAACAAAGAATAAGATATTCATTTCATATGTAGCCACTTCTCTCATAGTATACACTTTGTACTTCTCATCTCTAAGGTACTTTAGCATCCATTAGGTGACCGTCAATTTCCCACGATCCTCAAATTGAATTTTCTGCCAAAAGTTGCAAATTTGTTTGGTAGATGTCACATTTTCGGGGAATGGCTTTCGCATCTTTGATGCAATAGACCTTGGCGGCATGAGAATAGAGGACCACTTTCTAACCAATATCTTCTGCTCCGAGGTCATTCGACCCATATATGCATGCCCAAAGAAACTAGCCGGAAGCACATGGTTGTGGTATCCGTTATGAGGGATGAGCTTCCATATTTCTTTCTCTGTTTCAGTACTACAGATCCTTTGACCAAGACCATGTCTAGGCCCAAGTATGACAGTCAAACTAGGGCCAAGGGACTCAAGCACACTAGAGAGTTCTTTTGAGACATTGTTTGTTTTATGATAAACCTCGTTTATCGTTATTACAGACATTTATGCTTGACTTATATATATGAATTTCATATTATTATTTAATCATTTCTTGGGATTAGATAAAGTATCCAAACAATTTAATAGTTATCAAATGGGCTCATCAAAACTGTTTTGGTGAATGAAACCCCATTAAGTGAACTGAAATTATAAAATTGTTAGAAGTCCATGGTCTAAGTTGTTAACTTGGATACAAATGACTTAATCAAAAGACCATATTGTGAGATTGATTGATAACACAGGGTTTCATGTGTTATAGGGACATGAAGATGTCTAATCGATTACATAGATTTGTATACCGATACATATCGGACATACCAACCTTAGGACTCCTCAAGGTATTATTGCGGAGTTCTAGGATTATTCATGATTAGTGAGTTCCTTAGACATGAGTATGATATAGTTATCATTTGACTGCTGGTATGTCTTTGACGCTGTCAAACGCTAACCGTAACAGACAGTTATAAAGACAGTGATTGAGATTGCCAAAAGTTGAGTGGGAGCTGTAGTCTTACAAGATTGAATATGTCCTCCTATTCCGTGTATACCATGATACATTTGGAAAGGATTGGTGTCTCGGCCACTTGAAGAGTGAGAACTGTGAAAACGCATGGCCATGCTAAGATGGATTATTAGTAATCATCTGTACTGACAGTTTGATCTCAAGAGTTCAAGAAACGTATTTGGCGGTAAAGATGAGTTTCATCATATAGTCAGATAAGACACTTTGTGACAAAGGAATTTTAACATTGCACACTTGTTTTAAGGACAAGTGGGAGATTGAAGGAATTGTGTCCTTTAATCAAAGATGCAATTATTAATTATGAAGTGAGACCGTTTATGGAGATATTTAATCCGGTGATTTTAGGTAGTCATAGTGCTTTGCTAGAAGCCAACTATGATTTATAGACTATATGTTATAAAGTATATCATAAAGTCTATTGCTATTATTACCGGGTCCTATGAGGTCACACCCTTAGAGTTTGGACTAGATCAGTTTATTGAGAGACATATTATATGAAGTATATAATATAAAGTTATATAAGATATAACTTGGGAGATAAGGCTTGTCAATAATAAAGTATTATTATTAATAATAAAATATATACTTATTTAGGAAATAAGATATCTACACCTGGTATTATAAAATGAGGGCTTTCTAAGAGAAAACCCTAATCCCACATTAACCCAAGGTTGTTGCCCCCTCCCTTGCTCTCTTCCTCGTTCGCCTTCGATCCTCGCTCTAGCAACCGAGTCCCAGGCGATCCAAATCCAAGCTCGGGTGGACCAAATAGAGGAGTCACACGTGATGCTCTATTCTCTCCATTCCAGCAACTAGAAACACGCATCAAAGATATTTAATTCTTCCTATCTATGATCTATTTGGTTTATGCATGAGATCCTTGGTTAGATGTTAGGAAATCGTTTCCTGAAATTCCGCTTTACGCATCTAAAATCCCTATAGATGAGGATTGCTCCTTCTTGGATGAAGATGAGGATGGTAGTTTATTCTATATGATAAATTGGTATAAGATATCATAAAAGTTATAATATATAGAATTATGATTATATTACAATAAAATAAATAAATAATATATATTATTAGTACCTGTCCATCAAATATCATTTTTCTAAATTCTGTCCTTATTGATTCGTCACGTGTCATTTTCGAAACAGTAAAACCTGAATTGGGGTAATCCAACTTATACTGATCGACATTAATGCAAAACACATATGTATTTCCCACTAACACTTCAAGATCACTTGGTATGGAATTGACATTGTCATCATATATCAACAACAAACAAACAATAATTAAAAAACATCTAATGAATAATAAAAACAACACGAAAAGATTGAGCATGCATAGAATGTTGCATTAAAAAGTAATGAAGAAAATAATATAATAAATTTAATTATACGATTACCGAACCATCTATATTCTACAAATATAGATAAAATATGTGCATGCTATATAAATACATATTATATCTACTCCTTAGTTTTGTCGAGATTTTTATATTATAAATACTATTTTTTATTTAAAAAATAGTAAAGCAAATTGAAATAAAACTAACCTCGTTCATCAAATCTAAAATGGATGATGCAGACTTATTCACAAATTATAAAATATCTCTCTCAAATATCACGAAAGAGGTAAATGATGAACCATCATTAACTCGAACTCGAACTCGAACTTTATATCTGTATGACAAAAATGTATAAATTATAGAATTAATGTAAACAGAAGATATAAAAAGTCTAATGTATAAATTATAATATTAGTGTAAAAAGAAGATATAAAGTGAATGTTAGGAGTTTACTATGAGTGACATATTTCACATTACGCTCACACTTTTTGCACCAAAACTTGTCTCCTCTAAGATCAACTCCCCTTTTGCACTCATTACATGAGTTGTAAAACCAACCATGAATATTCTCAATATCCTCAATAGTAAGACATTTGCATGGCTGGAAAAAAAATGCGATTACATTGAATAAATATCATGATCATAAATTTGATATTTTAATAAACTAAATTTATATTTACCTCTTTGATGACAATGATTTGATCAATGGTCTTATACATTTTTGCATTGAGAAACTGTTCAGATAAATCACTTTTGGAAACACTTGGAATTTGAATAATATTGGAGGACTATCATTTCCATTTCTCTTTAAAATACTACAAAAAGAATTATTTAAAATATGTAAACATATATATTAAATGGTTCCACATAATATTTATGTACACAACACAAATGCATAATATGTTTACATACCTTGATTTAAAGTCTTCAATTTCTGGAATATTATAATCATTGATAAAAATTCGAGTACCACCCATGGCATTGGACAATTGAGTCTTATCTTTATTAAGAAAAAATAATAATTAAATAACAAAAAATACAATAACATATAAAAAATAAAAGAGGAAAAAATATTACTGTGTTTAGGTCCAATTTTGCAAATTGAATGACAACAATGACATTATCATTCAAGGTAGTATCCACATAGGGGGCAAATTAGTCAGCAAATTTGTCCCATAGAGTACAACTTATGACATCATTCCTGCAATATCAATAATTTTTCAATCATTAGTAATATATATTATTCAAAGCTATAACAACAAATTTGCATATAATATATAGAAAAAGGTTTAGGTTTGTAAATACCGAATGTCTTGTAATTGAATATCAATTTTCTTATGTTCTTCCTTCTTTTCACCAACTTTGTATATTTCAAAAGAATCAATGGCTCTCAAACTGCCTATAACATTTGTAAAAAAAATATAATGTAAAATGTATAATTAAAAAATGTCCACTTAAGTAATATCTTAACCCTATATATATACAATAGGGCTTTTAATATAAAAACTCCTATCCCAGAATAGATGTTTTGGAAGATATTGCAAAAATAGCATACCTTTATCTGATATGTTAAGTGTTAGTGGGCCTCTTTTTTATTCTAAATGTGCTAATGCCCTTCCATAATTACTTTATAAATGTAGAACTATGCACGTGTCATGAAACAGAGGATTATAAATCCAAATATATTGCCCAGGATCATGACTGAAGGGAGGTAGAGTTGATAAGTGAAGTCTAAGATCATAACGTAATAAATATAGTAAATTCACAAATGTAGAATATACTTACCAATTAAATATGTCTTCCATGGCATGATTTAATATGACATCAAAATTCACGAAATCGAATGTGTTTCGTGGTATTGAAAGATAATTAATTTGTTGCACTTTAGTAGTCCTAAAAAATGTCATACTAAGGGGAAGACGACAATAACGATAAGTACCACCATAACTGTCCAAACCAAAACTGGATATTAGATATACACCATATTGAGTTATGGTGGGAAATTTGACGAACAATGATTTTTGCATAAAACCATAAAGTTTGATCCCCTGTAAAACATTTAAAAATTGTGTTAATATCTAAAGAGAAAAAGAAGTGAATGTCTTCATAACAACAAAATTTTAAAAAGCTTCTTACCTTGTCATTAACCAAAACCATTTCTTTACCAGTGATAACATTCTTATTATTGTATAGAATTTATTCCACATATGCAACACACGAACTCGAATCTTCCAAGTGACATTAGTCTTTAACTTGAGATCTTCAATTGAGTATAAATTTTCAGTCATTGTTATCTGCAAGAATAGAATAAGCTATAATTTATTAGTAACTAAATAGTTAACATGAAATTAAGAAAGGATATAATTGTATGACATTTACAGGAAGAAGAGGAGGTTTATGGAGATTAATATAATAAGACTATAAATTAGGGTGAAATAAGTGCATCTAAAGAGAGTTTAAATAAAGAGAGCTTGATATAAAATACAATAAAAAGATATATATAAATTATCTTATTTTTTGCGAATAGGTAACATATATTCTAAACTACCTTTGATAATGAAAAGTAAGATTTGAAAGAACACCAGCCGTACATATGAGATTTAGCCCCAAAAAAGTGACCTGCTATGAGAAATAATTATGTTTACTCCAGCTATAAGATTTTGGTCATAAATATTTTGGTCATAAAGATAGCTTACCCACGCACAAATATTATAAAGGCTAACTGGATTATTAGATATTTTGCAAATAAAAAACATATATATGTTATGAGTCAGGCTCCGGTGAAACGGAGCCTTCCGGTGAAAAATGAGGAGCGTTGGGGAACGTCGGATCAAAGCAATCAATGGCTAGGGAGGCGCGCGTCTGATAGGGATGAAATAATACATTTAACGCCGTTAGTAACACCGTCAAGCTTTTAAATTCAATAAAAAAACAAATAATTGAACCGTCTCCAGCACACTTCGTTCGTACACTCTCTGCCTCGCCCGCCCGCTCTCTCTCTCTCTCTCTCTCTCTCTCTCTCTCTCTCTCTCTCTCTCTCTCTCTCTCTCTCTCTCTCTCTCTCTCTCTCTCTCTCTCTCTCTCTCTCTCTCTCTCTCTCTCTCTCTCTCTCCTCCCTCCATCGCTCTGCAACTCGCTCGCTCTCTCTCTCTCTGCATCTCGCTCTCTCTCTCTCTCTGCAACTCGGTCGCTCTCTCTCTCTGCAACTCACACTCTCTCTTTCTCTTCGTTTTTACTCGAAACGAAGACAAAATGTTCTTCTATTTGAAGCAGATTCTAATCCATACCAAAGGTAACGAGTTTTAACCTAAAAATCTGCGTATTTTCGTTGTTAAAATCTGCATGTTTATCTTAACCTAACCGACTTTCAACTACGATCGACGCTTAAAACTTTGATTTTCGTTGCTAAAACTAAAAACAGCAGTTAACATATGTTGTATTTAATACTAACTGTTGCTTCATGTTATCTTTCCACATCAGGAACCGAAAATGGTCCGGTCAAAGACAGTAGCAAGAAGAGTGCTGAAAGGTAAAATTTGAGTTTTCATCAGATAGGGCAAACAATATTTTGTTCAAAAATATGTGCTATTTGTTCAAGAAGAATTTGATAATGTTCCCGTTCTTATCACATAACACCAACTTTTAATTTTCCAGAAAATGTTCAAATATATGTGATAGTTGTTCAAGGATAATGTGTTATGTTCATACTTTTATCAAATAGTTACCAACTTTCAGTTTTCAAGAAAATGTTCAAATTCATGTTCTATTTGTTCAAGAATATTGTGATTCTGTTCTTGTCAGTAGATAGTGCAAATTGTCAATGACATGTGTTGGTTGTTCAGTTTTTTTATGTATACTTGAAGATTACTTGTTATGGGACAAAATATTAAAATGATTTGTTCCAAATCTAGATCAACATGAAAAACGTCTTTCAATCGTGAATGACCTACAAAAGATTATAGAGTTTAGAGATGAAACCATGATAGTGGGAGAGGATTATACCTCTCAAATAGAGATTAGAAGCAAACAAAAGAATAACAGGGGCATTCAACAGAAGAGGACTCACACAACCTCAACCAAACATGGTAACGAATTAAGGAAATACTTTGATCCTATTTCATCTTTTTATATTTTCCTGTCTTCTTATGCAGCGCCAGAGGCGCTGCATAAGAAGATAAGAAATATATTTGAACAAACACAATGTAAGATATGAATTATTTTTAGAGTTTGATGTTGTGTCACTAATATGTTACATTTGTTTGTTCAAATTTCTTGTTCAAATAATATATTTATTTGTTCAAATTTGATGTTAGTTTGTTCAAACATTATATTTCTTTTGATAAAATATAATGTTTATTTATTCAGAAACCATATTTGTTCAGAAAGCATATGTCTACTCTGTTTAATTTGTTAAAACTTCAAAACAGTGTGTAACATAAAAACTAATTATTTTGTTTTATATTATATGCAGACACAGACACACTTGCGGCATATGTTGAAAAGAAGAAGAGAAAACAAGTTGCGAAAGAAGATGACCCTGAAGACAGTAAGAAACAAAAATTAAGTCAACAACAGCAAGCACAACCACAGGAGTCTGAATCAGACGAGATAGAACAAGCAGAATCTGAAGATCTGGTTGAAAATAACACAACTAACGATGAGTCTGAATCAAGCTCTGATGATACTGAAGAGAGTCAATATATAGGGGACGATGAACAAGAGGACTCGGGGGATGATCATGAACATCTTCCAGTTAAAAGAAAACATGTCAAGGTAATATCCAAACATCCACAAACTACAAGTGAGGATGAAGTGAAACACAACAACACAAGGGGCAAAAAAGGGTTTTCATGCATTCAATACCGAATAAACCCAAATAAGTTTGTCAAAGCTGTTCAGAAATTGAGCAGTGAACAAAAGACGGATGTGGTGGACATGGGTTTGGGATCTCTTCTCAACTTCAACCTCAGTGGAATACCGAGATTTTTAGGTTATTGGCTTGTCAAGAGTTTTGATGCTAACAAGTGCAGCCTGAAGATGGATGATGGAACCCTAGTGCACATTGAAGAAGATGATGTACTGATTGCAATGGGGTTGTGATAAGTGCTATTTTGTAGCACATATCTAAGGATTATTACCAGGTTTGAGGCGCCATTTGGATGGATCTAGAGCACAATTGGAGATTATAGAGTTAGAGTGGAGAAGTGTGGTTTTGGTGGTCTGCTGGAGTTTATTGGAGAGGACTACCAACACTTGGTAGTAATAAAGAGCAAATGAGAGGGCAGAAGTTGACGCCCCGCGTCAGAGCCACCGCGACCCGGCGGTGGGTCTCAGAGAAGGATGCCGCCCCGCGGTGGGAGCTGGCGCCCCGCGGCCATCAACGAGAGGCGAAGTAAATAAATTGAAGAAGCCTCGCGTGCTGATTGCTGATGATGGCCCATATTGGAAGAAAAGGCCACGTGAAGACGGAAGGCCCATTAAGAGAAGCCTAATTGAAGAGAAGATGCCGCGCGCGTGAGAAGCGGGAAGCAAATTGAAGCAGCGTGTTGAAGCGGAGTGATGACAGAGCATGTCATCAGCGCCTTGATGATTTGAATTGGAATGGGCTGCCGAAGCTGATTTGTTGTTGGGCCGTGATTTTGCTGTTGCCGAAATTGGGCCGAGAAGCTGCCGAGCGTGATTCCGGGATTAATTTCCCGGGATTTGATTAGTTTATATTTGGTTATTATTTTATTATTATTTCCTTTTATTATTTTTACCATATTTTAGATTTAGGTTAAATACTCTTTTGTTAACCTAGTTGCAAACATTACAATTCAGATTTCAGTTTTAGAGTTCGTAGTTCTATTCTGCCTCCAGGGTTTTCAACCCATGGAGAACTAAACACCTTTGTTCTACTAGACGTTTGAAGCAATACAGTTGATATGTTTGTGAGATTTCTATTCCTTGTTCTTATCCTTATGAGTGTTGGATTGATTCTCTTGGTTATATTGATATTGATTTCTTGGTGTTCTTCTTAGCCTGGCCAGCTAGGTTGAATACTATTTATCAATTGCTAGGATTTGCATATAGGGGTTCCGAGTGCTTATCTAGTAGCAAACACAATTGTGCGTATATGGGTTCCGAGCGTACAATTGTGAGTGAGAATCAGTTGCATGTTAAGTAGGGGAGTGAGTACTTGTACGTCTTTCTACTTGCATGTATCCTATATCCTTGTGTGCATTGCTATTGCTTTGTTGGTGATAAAGTACCCCGGTCTGGTACCGCGTGACAGGCGTGACTCGTGGTATTTTATCATTGGCATAGTAATAAGTCTATCGACAACTGTGAGAATCGGTAGTACTTAAGATCAAGGTGGGAACAACCATAAGAATAGTAAAAGAACTTGGATTGAATAGATTTCTGTGATCAACTTATATCTCTGTATTGTAGATCTCGTTCTAGTGGAACTACTTTCCTCAACCATATTCTCAAGTCAATTAAACCTGTTTGCTTTGCTCTGCTTGATAATCAAAACCCCCATTTGTTACTTTGCATGCTCATAAATACTTAGAAAGATCACTTCCTCCCTGTGGATTCGACCCTTACTTGCCCAAACTACTTGTTTAGGTTTGTTAGGATTATTTTGTTTAAGGTGTCATGACAACGCCTTATCAAATTGGCGCCGTTGCCGGGGAGGCAAGTTTTGATTTTTCTGTGTGTTTGTTTGTGTGCGTGTTACTTTGGTGTGGACCTATCTTACGGTCCACACCCGTGCTACTGATTTTTTCTTTCCCTTTTTGATTTTTGTTACAGATATGGATTCATGGGGAGAGCCGCGATATGACCCATACTCCTACACATACACTCCAGGGTGGAGAGATCACCCCAATTTGAGTTATGGGTACCATCAATACCATCCATATGGTTATGACCACCAGGAGTTCTACCCAGAGCCACAGTCATTCTATCAGCAGGGTGCTCCGCAACAGTACAATCTTGCCTATGAGCATAGCCCACCAGTGTCCAATCCAAGTTCCGCTATGTCAACTGAAGAGATGCTCAGGACCTTGACTCAACATTTCACCACTCATGTACAGAATACTGAGTCAAGCATAAAGGATATAGTCAGGCAGGTGGACCAGATAGTGGAGTCAATTATACGGATCAAGGCAAGGAGGTCGGGAAATCTACCATCTCAAACGGTAGTAAACCCGAGGGAAAACATTCCTCCTAGTGCTGAAGAGGAGGACGAATATGAGATGGAGAACATCACCCACCGCCCCGCGTCACCTCTTACCGCGACCCGGCGTAAAGTACCAGTTATCTCACCGCCCCGCGGCGAGACTGACCGCGACCCGGCGGTGAGTCTCAGTTATCCATCCTCGTACCCACCGCCCCGCGGCGATGACCACCGCCCCGCGGTGGACGGAGTGCTTTCTTGTGAGATTTCGCCGCGACCCGACGTCCAAAATTCTATTTATGCTGATGAGGTTTGGGTTGATCCTTATCATCGTCCAGAGTGGCTGACTGAGGAGGAGAACTTCTTTGGAGAAGAGGAGTGGAGCGACGATGAGGAGGAGTGCCGTGATCGCGAAAATACGCCAGAGACAACCATTCCTCTCGAAAACACCCCGGCAGTCCCTAATCCTCTGGAGGCTACCTATGATGAGTTTGTGCGTCTCAACTCCGTCCCACTGAAACCCGTTACACCCTCCCCTGAGGCTCTGAAGGACACCCAAAAGGTGGGAACCGACAAAGGCTTATTTGACACCTTCAATAGTCCCAAGGCAACCATCCCTTTGGTCCATTTGGCAGACAACACCCCTCGTTGCAAGGAAATGTTAAAGGTGCTGGGCGCAATCAAGAAGAAGCCGAAGGGGAAGCACAAGAAGGAAGCCTTGATTCAAGTGGTAAATTTTTATATGCTGGATACGGGGCAAGATACACATGAAATCCCTGAGATGCTTGGTAGACCGTTTCTAAAGATGGCAAGTGCATTCATGGGTATGCACAACGGTCCACCCACAAACAATTGCACAAGATTGGGGGTCACGCTCAACATGGAGCACCCAAAGAGACACCCCCCAGATCCAGATCCCAGGTGTTCAGTTGCTTTGAGCAACCCAAGTTGAGAGTTTGGAGTAGGATGTCAAGCCATGACAATAACTAAGGCGCTATCCGGGAGGCAACCCGAGGTATGTTTTTCTTTCTTTGCTTTTCATTCTTTGTTTTTGCATTTTCTTTAGTGTGTTTTTGCTTTGTTTTTTGTTTCCGACTAACCTACAGGAAAGAGACCCATGCCTATTGAAGAAGGTGTTTCCACACCAATGTAAGTCTCTCATGTCCCTGCACTAAGTCGCTCCCCGAAAAAACCTTAAACGGGGAGGCAAAAAAAAAAAAAAAGTTTTACCGAGCTGTCCAGAGTCACCACGGAGAGGTGCGCATCATGTTGCTAACGGAGGAACACTTTCACCACACATTATTTGGCAACGATGATGGCCCTACATTCGACAGCTGAGAAGGAGGAACGCTAGAGCCCCCACCATGATGATATATGGGCTCCACCATGTGTTCCTAGAAGGCCGTGCAACCCCGACATCTTTGCTATACCACTATTCACCAAAGTGGTTCCCTTTTGGTTGCACGGTAGGAGAAGACAATAGAGTTGATGAAGACACCCGCCCAACACCAGAGACCTGGGCATTTATTGAGAAGACCACCAGCAACAACGGAAGTGTCCAAGCAGCTTGGCGACGTTTGTGAGTTATTTTTTGCTTTTCCCTATGCTTTATTCTTTTGTCTTTCATTACATTGAGGACAATGCAATGTTTAAGCATGGGGGAGGGTTTTATACTTGCTACGTCGCTGAGGAGAAAATTGAATATAAAGAGAAAAAGCCAAAAATTGAAAAAAGGCATACATTAAAAATCCCGGGATAGGTCGAAAACCCGAAAGGGCGGCCTAGGTAATAAGCAGGTGGCTTGGAACAGAATTAGGCTGGGGTAATATGTGGTCAAGAGTGACGTGAGCTTATGTGAGTACATCTATTGAAAAATGAAATGAGTGGCTTGGTGAAAACCCGAAAGGGCGCCTTGGCAAAATGAGCGAAAAAGAAGAAGAGTGATTTTAGGATTTCTCATTATTCTTGGCGAGGCGTCATAAGAAGAGGAGTTATAAGGAGGATTCGGGTAGGTCACTCTGGAGGGATAAGAAGATAGATGAGAGACTAGGATTAGAATTTATTCACTCTATGGTGTTTGGGATAAGCTTGGGGGAAGTACTCTGCTTTCCTTTTAGCTTGGTTGTGTGGGGTGTTGAGATTTTTGATTTGATGTTGTAGTTTATTGTGTTGGACTTATTTTGTATGGTTTCCTGGAGTTTATTGTTTGGTATGATTCTTGGAGGTTGAGTTTTCTATGCTTCCTGAAGCCTTGGGGATTGATTGGAAGAGTAGGTTGACTTTAGCTTACTCGAGGACGAGCAAGGTTTAAGCATGGGGGATTTGATAAGTGCTATTTTGTAGCACATATCTAAGGATTATTACCAGGTTTGAGGCGCCATTTGGATGGATCTAGAGCACAATTGGAGATTATAGAGTTAGAGTGGAGAAGTGTGGTTTTGGTGGTCTGTTGGAGTTTATTGGAGAGGACTACCAACACTTGGTAGTAATAAAGAGAAAAGGAGAGGGCAGAAGTTGACGCCCCGCGTCAGAGCCACCGCGACCCGGCGGTAGGTCTCAGAGAAGGATGCCGCCCCGCGGTGGAAATCACCGCCCCGCGATGGGAGCTGGCGCCCCGCGGCCATCAACGAGAGGCGAAGTAAATAAATTGAAGAAGCCTCGCGTGCTGATTGCTGATGATGGCCCACATTGGAAGAAAAGGCCACGTGAAGACGGAAGGCCCATTAAGAGAAGCCCAATTGAAGAGAAGATGCCGCGCGCGTGAGAAGCGGGAAGCAAATTGAAGCAGCGTGTTAAAGCGGAGTGATGACAGAGCATGTCATCAGCGCCTTGATGATTTGAATTGGAATGGGCTGCCGAAGCTGATTTGTTGTTGGGCCGTGATTTTGTTGTTGCCGAAATTGGGCCGAGAAGCTGCCGAGCGTGATTTCGGGATTAATTTCCCGGGATTTGATTAGTTTATATTTGGTTATTATTTTATTATTATTTCCTTTTATTATTTTTACCATATTTTAGATTTAGGTTAAATACTCTTTTGTTAACCTAGTTGCAAACATTACAATTCAGATTTCAGTTTTAGAGTTCGTAGTTCTATTCTGCCTCCAGGGTTTTCAACCCATGGAGAACTAAACACCTTTGTTCTACTAGACGTTTGAAGCAATACAGTTGATGTGTTTGTGAGATTTCTATTCCTTGTTCTTATCCTTATGAGTGTTGGATTGATTCTCTTGGTTATATTGATATTGATTTCTTGTTGTTCTTCTTAGCTTGGCCAGCTAGGTTGAATACTATTTATCAATTGCTAGGATTTGCATATAGGGGTTCCAAGTGCTTATCTAGTAGCAAACACAATTGTGCATATAGGGGTTCCGAGCGTACAATTGTGAGTGAGAATCAGTTGCATGTTAAGTAGGGGAGTGAGTACTTGTACGTCTTTCTACTTGCATGTATCTTATATCCTTGTGTGCATTGCTATTGCTTTGTTGGTGATAAAGTACCCCGGTCTGGTACTGCATGACAGACGTGACTGGTGGTATTTTATCATTGGCATAGTAATAAGTCTATCGACAACTGTGAGAATCGGTAGTACTTAAGATCAGGGTGGGAACAACCATAAGAATAGTAAAAGAACTTGGATTGAATAGATTTCTGTGATCAACTTATATCTCTGTATTGTGGATCTCGTTCTAGTGGAACTACTTTCCCCAACCATATTCTCAAGTCAATTAAACCTGTTTGCTTTGCTCTGCTTGATAATCAAAACCCCCCTTTGTTACTTTGCATGCTCATAAATACTTAGAAAGATCACTTCCTCCCTGTGGATTCGACCCTTACTTGCCCAGACTACTTGTTTAGGTTTGTTAGGATTATTTTGTTTAAGGTATCACGACAACGCCTTATTAGATTGCCTAAAGTAAGTGGGAAAATAGAAATAAGGAGAAAGTCAAACAAGAAGAGAAAAAAGGCTGATGAAGTCCATGACAATTGGGTGAAACGATTCACGAAAGATGAACACCGCATCTTACCACGCCATGTCTACAACATGCTGAAAAAGTGCAGGAAAGGAGGTCCATTTTTCAAACGGACGTTTATTGTCCTGTTTGTCACATTGTTGGTTGAGGGAAACTCGAATGGCACATCGAATCTGTCACTGTTGAGAAGCTTGGAAGATGTTGACAGAATCAAGGACATGAATTTCTGTGGTTACCTACTGGACAGCCTCGTCAAAACCACAAACAGTTGGAAGAAAAACCCTAAAGGAATGTTCAAGGGATCGCTCCCCTTCCTTACTGTAAGTAATTATTCAATTTTAAATATTTATTGTTCAAATCTAACTATACACTATTTTACTGGGTTTTTTGAAGCTTTGTTCAAATTCAATGGCAATTTGTTCAACTTCAATAAACATGTGTTCAACTTCAAGTAGGGGTTCTTCAAATGAACCTTTACTGCTGCAACATATCCTAATTATATGTTTGTTCAACTTTATATCTGATTTGTTCAACTTTAACACTTCTTTTTCATTACAGTTGTTCTATGTTGACCGAGTAGTAAATGGGAGACGTACTGTACCACGAGCCTTCCCAACATTTGTGAATTGGATTAGGAAAGAGATTACAAAAAGAGAGCTATACGAGATGAACAGTGGAGGGTTTGGACTGGGGTATGTGGATGTCAGACAAACAATTCCGTCAACATCAGAGCTAGTTTTTGCTGAGGGTTCAAGAAGCAGTCAGCGGGCGCAAGGGATTGGAACAAAGCGTTTATTGAAAGCTGACTTTTTCGAGGTAAGTGATTTGTCATTCATCCATGTTTATATGAGATAGTCCATACTTTCAATTTTACTGAAAATGTTCAAATATATGTGATGTTTGTTCAAAAACATATTGAAGTTGTTCATCTGTTTAGCACATAGTTCAAACTATTAATATTTGCAAAAAAAATGTAACAAACATGATACAGAAGCTGGCAAATAAGGCAAGGGAGGCAGCTACTGTTTTAAATGAGTTGGCAAACATGACCTTTTCAACACCAAATACATACCTAGCTGATGAACCAATGAAAAGCGTGCACAATACAACGGTTGACCTGATTGTCGGTAAAGGTGAAGATGACAACAATTCAAACAATGAGCATATGGCCACACATTTCGACAATAGCTGGTCAAACTCTGATGATCAGTTCTGGAATCATCCAGAACTAATTGAGTGCATGAACAAGGTTGAACTGGCCATCAACGCACAAGCTAGGGTGCAAAGGAAATTCAGATTCAATAGACCATCAGTAGCAGATAAAGTACATAACCAAGACATACCAAGCTTTGACCTTCTCCCAGGTATCGACCTTGACATGACTGTTGGTGAGATAGCTCGTACCTATCAGTCACTCACTAGAAGTGTTGGAGATCAGTGGAGACAAGAGCAGGTAAGTGAACATGAAGCCTTTTGAATGTCATTCAACAGTTTCCTTTTAAAAAGACAAACTAAAATATATCAATTACTAAAATTATTCTTAAAAATACAGACTAACAGAGAAGGTGTGGCTCAAGAAGTTCAACAAAACACTACTGTTGAGGATGTAGAATGTGATCCGATGACATTTCTCCAAGAGGGAGAAGAAGAGAAAGAAGGTCTTATGAGAGTGGATGATGAAGAAGCAGGAGGGGTTACTGAGGGACCACAACACCAGACAACAAGCATTGAGGGAAATGAAGGAGGCATTACCGAGATGGAGACAGAAGGAGAGGTTCGTGAGGAACCACAACATAAAACAACAAACATGGAGGTAAACTACAACACATATATGAAATTATAGTGTTTTTCATAACCTTCAAGTAGTTGTTATTCAATTTTTTAAATGTAAAATGGACAGGTGGATACGACAATAGTTACTGAGGCATGCAATAAAGAAGGCAATACTGTGAGGGCGAAGGAAGGGCAGGTGAATAATACAATACTTTCAAATAGTTGTTCAAGTAAATATTATATTTGTTCAGTTTCAAAGTGTTTTTGTTCAAACTTATATCATTTTGACAGTCTGTGAAGGTAGTTGATAGTCAACCAGAACAGCAACAACACATTGAAGAAGTGAGAAAAACTGTACCAAAGCTGAGGATTTATGTAGGAAAGACCAGGAATGCACAAAAAGCCCAAAAGGCAATTGAAGAAGCCGAGAAAGCAAAGAAAGCAGCTGAAGAAGCTGAAAATGCAAGGAAAGCAACTGTAGAAGCTGAAAATATCAAGAAGGCAATGGAGGAAGCAAAGAAGGCAGCTCAAGAAGCACACAAAGCAAAGAAGGCAGCAGGAAAGGAGGAGAACAAGAAGAAGGAAGCTGAGAAGGAAGCTGAGAAGGTGAAAAAGGCAGCTACAGAAAAGGCAAAGAAAGAAGATGAAGAACAAGAGAAGGCAAAGAAGATAGCTGAGGAAGTTGAAAAAGCAAAGAAGGCGACAGAAGATGCGGTACAGGAAGCCAATAAGGCAGCAGCAGAAGCACAACGATCCAAAAAGGCAACTGAAGAAGCTGAAAAGGCCAAGGAGGCTGAAGAAGCACAAAAGGCAAAGGAGGCTGCAGAAGCAGAAAAAGCCAAAAAGGAGGTTGAACAAGCACAAAAGGCCAAGAAGTTGGCTGAACAAGCTCAAAAGGCCAAGAAGGCAAACGAGGAAGCTCAGAAAGCCAAGGAGGCTGCAGAAGCAGAAAAAGCAAGGAAGATGGCTGAACAGGCTGAGAAGGACAAGAAGGCGAACGAAGAAGCTCAAAAGGCAAAGAAGGCTGATGAAGAAGCTCAAGAGTCCAAGAAGACGGCTGAAGAAGCCAAAGTTGGTGCGACAATGCATTCTCACCTTCCGAGCATCATCAACCCCACTCAGAAACACACAGATGAAGAGAAAAAGATTGTCAGATACATCACAGTAACTACTAAAGATATAGGGTAACTTCTTTTACTCTACTGTTTCAATGTTTTATATTATACAAAAAAATTTACTAAAACATTTTAATAAACGTAGGGAGATAATGTTTCAACATGAGAGTATTATAGCAGACTTATCTGACATGAGGAGTATCATATGTGAATCACTGGTCTCAATAAATGTGATAAATGCTTGGGCGGTGATCCTGAACGAGAGAGAGAAGTACAGGTCCAGCAAATCCACATCAAGATTTTTCGCAACTCCGGCAACAACTTTAAGTACATTTGTGATACCCCGTAATTTTGTAAGGCTATTTTGGGAATTATGGATTTTTCCCGAACGTCCGTTTGGTACGTCGGATTTAATTCTGAGAGCTTAAGACATTCTGTAATGTGCTCTGTATTTGTAATATTTTTCTCAGTGAAGAATTATATAGTCGAGGTGTGTTGGGAGTTTATACTCATTCGTGTACGACTTTCGTTAACGCGGATTAAGATTTGTATAAGTTTATTGCCCAAGAGTTGTTATCTAATGGGCAATAGTATAAGATTCTTTATCCAAAGGTTTTTGTCCAAGAGCCATTGTCCAAGGGGCAAAAGGGTTTGGATATTGTCCAAGAGGCAAGGACCCTAATTTCTTCTATAAATAGAGGTGTTGGGTGAGGGTGGAAGAGGGTGCGAAAGACGCGGAAGCGCTCTCAGATTCTCGACTCTCAAAAACGCTCTCAAAGAAAACGCTCTCTCTCGAGAAGGCTCTAAGTGGATCGTCGGAGCTCGTTTAGTGTCGTTCTCGGTGGCCAAGGGGAAGCTTGGGAGGCCCTTAGAAGCCTAGAAACCAAGCAAGGCGAAAGACGAGCCAAATCGATCGTCGAGGGTGAGTTTTCTCCTCTCGTATTTCTGTTTTCATTCGCGACGGCGACCGCCGCGAGGATCGCGGCGACCGCCGGCATGAGACGGCGCCCGCCGTGAGGAACACGACGACTGCCGGCATGAGACGGCGCCCGCCGTGGTGAACGGCGACCGCCGTGATGAAGGAGGCCAGCCGCCGTGGTTGAGCGGCGCCCGCCGTGGTTGAGCGGCGCCCGCCGTGGTTGAGACGGCACCCGCCGTGATTGTTGTGGCGCCCGCCGGTGAGTTGTTGTTGGCCGGGTTGTTGGTGTTGGCTTCCGTAGCCTTTGTTCGGGTTTCGTTTCCTTCGATTCCTTTCGTTCTTTCGTAGATCGGTATTGTTGTTTGTCGAATCTAACTTAGGGTTTCTG
The DNA here is from genome assembly GCA_027886185.1 of Rheum nobile. NCBI lineage: Eukaryota > Viridiplantae > Streptophyta > Magnoliopsida > Caryophyllales > Polygonaceae > Rheum > Rheum nobile. Next base: position 1,945,595 of record WOAB01000780.1, read on the forward strand.
TATGGGTCGATCCGAAGGTACCGGAGTTGGCAGATTCGTCTCTGTGTCGAGCCCGGAATCCCGTCGTTAGACTTCGTTCAAACTCTGCGGATTAAGGCAAGTGGCGGTTCGCTCTTGCTCATTCGTTCCATATTTACATTAATTATCAGTAGTTTATCTGAGTAATTAATTTGGAATGAATATTCTGTTTGTCTGGAAACGGTTTTGTTAAACTGTTTTGAAAATCATATAATAGGTTGTATATCTGTTAGAACAACGCTATTATCTGTGATCGCCTTTTGGGCCTTTATGTGGATTTATCCAGTAACTGTTGTTGTGCTATACTGTTTAGTTAGCACTAGTGGCTAGGAACGCTATGTACCTTGAGGGGGTTTAGCTGTTTCTTTATAACTGGTACATGGTGGTTCATCCCCAGTACTTTCTCTTTGGTCATGACCATACCCTTTCACAGGGTAGGCGCACTTTGCTAGTGCCAAATCTTCCAGGGTTCATCCCTTCGATATCTCTTGTGAGGAGATCTGATATCTCTTGTGAGGAGATCCGATATCTCTTGTGAGGAGATCCGATATCTCTTGTGTGGAGATGTAAAAGCTTATAACGTAATGCTCGTTTTGGAATTAAATAAGATAAGTGCTCGAGTGCACATGATTAATATACCTTGGGCGAGTAGTGCAACTAAGTTCAGTGCAGCTAGGAAAACTCGTCTTGACTTGAATGTAGTACGTTCTCTTTCCAATCTGGATTCGCTGTAGACGATGAGGTTGGTCGTGAACCAAAGCATCTCAGTCAGTTTTAAATCATTGTTGTATGATCCTGTAATCATTCCAGATTTGTCATTTTTCCTTAAAGACTCAATCTCTTGGAGTCTCTTTTCGAGTCGATTTCTGTGAAGATGAAGTCTTCCAGAATCTTCTCTCATGCATACCTCTTGTTGTTATTCCGTGAAAGTGTCGGGTTATATATCGTCCCTTCAGCTATTATTCGAGGGACAATGATAGTAAACGGTTACGATCACTCGAACCATTCTGCTTTTTACCCTTGCTAGTCTATTCAAGTAGACTAACCCACGAACTTTGTTCTCCGCATGTGGGCTGGTGTCATCCGTTCGATTCGGCACATCAGATAGAGTGAAGATTTGAGGAGACTAGATTGACTATGAAGACGACGGTTGTTTTTGGATGTTTTAAATAATTGCTTTTAATCAGGTTGAGATCCTTGGGCAAGTGATCATCACGATCACAACCCCGTTTGTAAAATCTTTTATTTGTCTTCCGCTGTACTTTGTTTGAACTCTGTGTTTTGACCTATTCGGGATTGGGTTGTAATCCCGTAACTCTTGTTTCCTCAACAATGTTATGTTTTGGAATTTAATGCTTGATCTTTGTGTATCAATTGCATTTCATAAATTGTATTTATTTGGTAAAGCCTTGGGTGATCTCGGTAAGGAACACTGGGGTCACTGGCGGTAATACCTTTCCAAAAGGGTTAAGTTTTGGGGGTGTTCCAGTTGTGGTATCAGAGCCAAAGGTTTTAAAACGGGTTTGGGATTTTATAAATCATTTATCTGTTTTTGAAAATGCTTCAAAAGGGCTCTGAATTTTCAAAGTGAAAAGAATTTCAAAACACCGTTCATAGTCATGTCTTCTGTACAGTCTGATATAGTAAGCTTGCTTCTATGTCTAGAAAGACTAATTTCTTTCCCGTTGCCCCGTTTGATATGGGTGCATTCTGTTCTCTTCAGAGGAACTCGGGAGAAGCCGAGGTGGTTTCACCATCTCTAGCTAGGCTTGATTCCCAGTTCGCTCGTTGTGAGTTGAGGTTGTAGAACCTAGTAACTCGGTTCGAGTCCATCAATAGAAATTACCAAGTTGATCTATTCTAAGTTGATTTTATTACAATAATTATATCAAAATGATACTAAAGTGATAAAATCCTTGGAATTTGATCGGTAAACAGATGGTGAACACGAGGAACACTATCCGTACTGGTGTTGGGCCAAGCATTGACCCCAGACTAAATCCAAGGAATGTTGCAGACCTATCAGAAGAGCGTGAGTCTGTCTTCCATAATAATCTTGGAGGCAACGACCCAGCTAGGGACAACGCTCCAAGGATATTTGATAAAGCAGCTGTTGCAGAAATTCAGGGAATCGTCATGCAAGCGATTGCCGACGCGTTACGCCCAAATGTGCATCAGGCACAAGGAGTGCCAGTATCTCGAGAAGTTCCGAGGTTTGAGGAACAAGAGAACCATGTGCTGCAGGGAGGGGTGATCAGGAATAGAGGGGAGTATGGCCGAGCCCTGAAGGCTGTTAACTCCATGAGGCCTGACAGCTTCGATGGGAAAGGAGAGCCAGTCAAGGTGGCTCATTGGTTTTCCCACATGGAGCGGATTTTCCGTAATGTTGAGTGCACTGAAGCGGAGAGAGTGCATATAGCCTCTCTTCAGTTAAAGGAAGAAGCCAGTGAATGGTGGGAGAGTACCGGCTTAGCTGATAGCCCGGTTTTGACCTAGTCTATGTTTAAGACCAAGATGACTGATCGTTTCTTCTCTCGTGCTATGAGGGAGGAGAAACACAAGGAGTTTCTGTATCCGCAAACGGATGGATTGAAGGTGACCGAGCTTGCAACCAAATTCAATCATCTAATGCAGTACGCTGGACCTGAGATATCCAGTGAGGCACAGAAGATCTGGTATTTCCACGAATGGATGAGTCCAGACATCAAGCCGATGATGGTGCACCACACATGCTCTACTCTGGAGCAGTATGTGGATACAGCCTACAAGCTGGAGGTGACTCTGGAGGAGTCGACCAAGAAGCGTAACAGCCAGAGGCAAGTGCAGTACCAGCCTCAGGCAAGTGGGTTCAAACGCCCCTCGCCACCATCAGATTTTGCCAAATCTGGCCGAGCAAGAACGAATAAGACTCATGATGAGTCTACGCAACGTTTTGGCCAAGGCAATAATCCGATTCAGTGCTACAACTGCGGTACGCACGGGCACAAGAGCAATGAATGTCTGAAGGACAAAAAGACATGCTTTGACTGCGGAAAGGAGGGTCATATGCAGGCGTTCTGTCAGCGGAGGAATGTGAAAGGAGCTGAGTCACGGCAAGGGTCTGTTAATCAGAACAACCGACCCAAGTTCAGTCCGGTGGAAGCTCCTAGCCCTTCAATACAGACAACTGCGCAGAACAAAGGGAAAGCCCCGATGGCTTCAGGAAGCCAAGGTCAACGCCTGTACGTGATACGTGAGGTGGATGGACCCTATGCTCCTAATGCTTAGAGTACTTTGTATCTGCATTACACTTTTGTTAATGTGCTGTTGATGTGGGTGCTACCCAGACTTTCATTTTGGATGGTTGTAGTTAAGTTGCGTGTGCAACGAGGTTGTGAACCTTTTGTTGTAACTCTTCTTATATACGAACCTTTGGTTTATACCAAGTTATGTTTCGTTGCTTGTTGATGGGCTAAGGTCTCGTGTTCGAGACTCACCAACAACCTCTGAGGAGATGGCTGCCTATTAATTAGGTGGAGCTACCAAGGATGGGTTGAGATGTATGGACAACGGCTCATGGCAACAGAGGACGCTGGTAATGGCTGGGCCTGGGCTCGGAGCCACTAGTGAGTCGTCTGTGAACCATGTAGTGGGCTGGTCCAAGATGGTGACCATTTAGTGGGAACCAATCGTCTGTCGGATTGTCAATTACCATCAAGGGTAAGAAATTCAAAGCGATTTGACCTAAATAACCATGGTCCATACGATAATTATTCTCGGTATGGATTGACGGAAGCGTCACAAGGCAGTGATCGACTTCAATTTTTGATATTCATGTGGTTAGAGGATTTACGGGTGTCTTTCCAGAAGATATTCTTGGATACCCCGAATCGTGTTGTGGAGTTTGCAATTGATCTCGAGCCGAGTACCACGCCGATCTCTGAGGCACCGTACCAGATGGCTCCTATTGAGATGCAAGAGTTGAAGAAGCAACTCAAGGATCTTCTTGACAAAAGTTATATAAAGCTGAGTGCATCACCTTAAGTAGGAGTGCCCTAGTTTATTTGTCAAAATAAAAGATGGACCGTTTCGACTTTGTTTTGACTTTTGAGAGTTGAATAAAGTCACGATCAAGAGCAAGTATCTGTTGCCAAGGAGTGATGATCTGTTGGATCAACTACATGGAGCAAAAGTTTTCTCCAAGATCGACATGAGATCTGGGTATCATCATCTCAGGATTCGTAAGGATGATATTCCGAGGATTGCATTTCGGACGAGAGATGGTCACTACGAGATTGTAGTCATGCCATCTGGATCTACGAATGCTCTAGGAGTTTTCATGAACCTAGTGCATCGATGTTTTAGACCAGTACTTGAATAAGTTCATAGTGGTCTTCATCAATGGCATTTTTATTTTTCCCGAGCAAGGAAGCTCACAGGGAACGTCTGCGGATTGCTTTATCGGTCCTTAGACCAAGTCGGTTGTACGCAAAGTGGGCTAAGTGTGATTGTTGGATCTAGAAGTGGCTTTCTTAGGCCATGTGATCAATAAGAATGAGGTTATGGTTATTCCCCAGAAGAGTGAATCAGTAGTTGTTTGGAAGCGGCCTCAGGGTATGAGCGAGGTGCGCAGTTTCCCAGAGCTTGCAGGACATTATAGACGGTTCATGAAAGGATTTTTTTCTAAGATCTCTCCACCTATGACCAGTCTGTCCACAAGGTCAACCAGAAGTTGTCTGGGATGACAAGTGCAAGACTAGTTTTCAAGAAGTTGAAACAGTGTCTGACTTATGCACCAGTTTTGGCATTGTCAGAAAGAATGATGGATATATGATCTATAGTTAATGCTTCGAGAAATGGGTTGGGATGTGTCTTTGATGCAGAAAGGCAAGGATATTGCATACGCATCTAGACAATTGAAAACCTATGAAGCAAACTAACCAATACATGACCTAGAACTAGCAGCAATAGTGTTTGCATTGGAAACTGAGGTTACTTGGGTAACTCAAAGGTCAGCAGAAGTTTCCACCAGGAGATTGTCCGTTACATGGCATTCCTAAGACCATTGTATCGGATCGAGATGACCGATTTATGTCAAGTTTATAGCAAGAACTTCGCAAGGCCATGGGAACTGAATTGAGATTCAGCAGCGTTTCATCCTCAGACAGATGGTCAGTCTGAAAGACCATCTAGACCCTATAGGATATGCTAAGAAGTATACGTACTCGATCATCCGACTAGCTGGAAAGACAGCCTAAGTCTGATTGAGCTCACGTACGATAATAGTTGGCATGCTACAATCAAGATGGCTCCGTTTGAAGCTTTGTATGGGCACAGATGTAGATCTCAGATTTGTTGGGTTGAGTACGCCGACAAGATTCTACTTGGACCAGAGTTGGTCGAAAGGACAACTTCGAACATTGCTCTGAGTAGACAGAGGTTGTTGACCGCTCAGAGTCGACAAAAGTTTTACGCAGATCAGAAGTGTTCAAGTGTTGAGTTCAAGGTTGGTGTCAAGGTACTTGTCACAGTATCGCCACCCAAGGATGTTTTCAGGTTTGGTAAGCGTGGGAAGCTTAACCCTCGCTACATGGGACCATTCAAAATTCTGGATAGAGTAAGATCTCTAACGTACCGTTTGGCATTGTCGCCATCGGCATACCCAGTGTATAATGTGTTCCACGTATCATTGCTAAGGATATTCGTGCCAAGATGAGTCTCGTAGGCTGAGCTATAAGGACGTCGAGATTCAGGCAAATGGTACTTGAGAGGAGATGCCAGTGTGCATTCTCGAACGCCGTGTGAAGCGACTGTGCAACGAGATCGTACTGTTGGTACGAGTTATGTGGTCCAAGTCTGGGACTGAGGAAGTTACTTGGGAAACCGAGGCAGAGATGCTCAGACACTTTCCCGAGTTGTTTTTCGGCCAAGTTTCGGGGTCGAAACTTCTTTTAAGGGGGAGGTGATGTGATACCCCGTAATTTTGTAAGGCTATTTTGGGAATTATGGATTTTTCCCGAACGTCCGTTTGGTACGTCGGATTTAATTCTGAGAGCTTAAGACATTCTGTAATGTGCTCTGTATTTGTAATATTTTTCTCAGTGAAGAATTATACAGTCGAGGTGTGTTGGGAGTTTATACTCGTTCGTGTACGACTTTCGTTAACGCGGATTAAGATTGGTACAAGTTTATTGCCCAAGAGTTGTTATCTAATGGGCAATAGTACAAGATTTTTTATCCAAAGGTTTTTGTCCAAGAGCCATTGTCCAAGGGGCAAAAGGGTTTGGATATTGTCCAAGAGGCAAGGACCCTAATTTCTTCTATAAATAGAGGTGTTGGGTGAGGGTGGAAGAGGGTGCGAAAGACGCAGAAGTGCTCTCAGATTCTCGACTCTCAAAAACGCTCTCAAAGAAAACGCTCTCTCTCGAGAAGGCTCTAAGTGGATCGTCGGAGCTCGTTTAGTGTCGTTCTCGGTGGCCAAGGGGAAGCTTGGGAGGCCCTTAGAAGCCTAGAAACCAAGCAAGGCGAAAGACGAGCCAAATCGATCGTCGAGGGTGAGTTTTCTCCTCTCGTATTTCTGTTTTCGTTCACGACGGCGACCGCCGCGAGGATCACGGCGACCGCCGGCATGAGACGGCGCCCGCCGTGAGGAACACGGCGACCGCCGGCATGAGACGGCGCCGACCGTGGTGAACGGCGACCGCCGTGATGAAGGAGGCCAGTCGCCGTGGTTGAGCGGCGCCCGCCGTGGTTGAGCGGCGCCCGCCGTGGTTGAGACGGCGCCCGCCGTGATTGTTGTGGCGCCCGCCGGCGAGTTGTTGTTGGCCGGGTTGTTGGTGTTGGCTTCCGTAGCCTTCGTTCGGGTTTCGTTTCCTTCGATTCCTTTCGTTCTTTCGTAGATCGGTATTGTTGTTTGTCGAATCTAACTTAGGGTTTCTGTATGGGTCGATCCGAAGGTACCGGAGTTGGCAGATTCGTCTCTGTGTCAAGCCCGGAATCCCGTCGTTAGACTTCGTTCAAACTCTGCGGATTAAGACAAGTGGCGGTTCGCTCTTGCTCATTCGTTCCATATTTACATTAATTATCAGTAGTTTATCTGAGTAATTAATTTGGAATGAATATTCTGTTTGTCTGGAAACGGTTTTGTTAAACTGTTTTGAAAATCATATAATAGGTTGTATATCTGTTAGAACAACGCTATTATCTGTGATCGCCTTGCGGGCCTTTATGTGGATTTATCCAGTAACTGTTGTTGTGCTATACTGTTTAGTTAGCACTAGTGGCTAGGAACGCTATGTACCTTGAGGGGGTTTAGCTGTTTCTTTATAACTGGTACTTGGTGGTTTATCCCCAGTACTTTCTCCTTGGTCATGACCATACCCTTTCACAGGGTAGGCGCACTTCGCTAGTGCCAAATCTTCCAGGGTTCATCCCTTCGATATCTCTTGTGAGGAGATCTGATATCTCTTGTGAGGAGATCCGATATCTCTTGTGAGGAGATCCGATATCTCTTGTGTGGAGATGTAAAAGCTTATAACGTAATGCTCGTTTTGGAATTAAATAAGATAAGTGCCCGAGTGCACATGATTAATATACCTTGGGCGAGTAGTGCAGCTAAGTTCAGTGCAGCTAGGAAAACTCGTCTTGACTTGAATGTAGTACGTTCTCTTTCCAATCTGGATTCGCTGTAGGCGATGAGGTTGGTCGTGAACCGAAGCATCTCAGTCAGTTTTAAATCATTGTTGTATGATCCTGTAATCATTCCAGATTTGTCATTTTTCCTTAAAGACTCAATCTCTTGGAGTCTATTTTCGAGTCGATTTCTGTGAAGATGAAGTCTTCCAGAATCTTCTCTCATGCATACCTCTTGTTGTTATTCCGTGAAAGTGCCGGGTTATGTATCGTCCTTTCGGCTATTATTCGAGGGACAATGATAGTAAACGGTTACGATCACTCGAACCATTCTGCTTTTTACCCTTGCTAGTCTATTCAAGTAGACTAACCCACGAACTTTGTTCTCCGCATGTGGGCTGGTGTCATCCGTTCGATTCGGCACATCAGATAGAGTGAAGATTTGAGGAGACTAGATTGACTATGAAGACGACGGTTGTTTTTGGATGTTTTAAATAATTGCTTTTAATCAGGTTGAGATCCTTGGGCAAGTGATCATCACGATCACAACCCCGTTTGTAAAATCTTTTATTTGTCTTCCGCTGTACTTTGTTTGAACTCTGTGTTTTGACCTATTCGGGATTGGGTTGTAATCTCGTAACTCTTGTTTCCTCAACAATGTTATGTTTTGGAATTTAATGCTTGATCTTTGTGTATCAATTGCATTTCATAAATTGTATTTATTTGGTAAAGCCTTGGGTGATCTCGGTAAGGAACACTGGGGTCACTGACGGTAATACCTTTCCAAAAGGGTTAAGTTTTGGGGGTGTTACAACATTAGCGAACTTCTAGATTTGAAAACTATTCACTAAAAAATACTGACACTTTTATCTATGCAAGGCTTTCTCTGTGGTGACCCCAGACACAAAAGGCTATAAAATAAACTTGAAGAGATTTACAGAAATGCTCGATTCTGTTCAGGACATGGCGTTGCACACAACACTTGACCGTGCAACATTGGTATCTCTTCCATTCTAACCTCATTTCAGTACATGTAGAATACTTTGTTCCCAGTTGACAAGGTTGTTGACAAGGTTGTTTGTAATATAGGTATTCTTCCCAATATGTGCAAGCGGTCACTACTACGCCTTATGTTTCAATCTAAAGAGAATGCACCTTGAAATCATTGATAATTCCTCGATAGGGGATGAAGTAGACGACAAGTATGGAGAGGTGCCAGAAAGACTGGTAAGCAACGCATATTGTTCAACTAATAAAAGTATAATGTCCAAGTTGATTGCTTTGTTCTTCAAAGTTTATATTGTTCAAATAATAAAAATATAATGTCCAAGTTGATTGCTTTGTTCTTCAAATTTAATATTGTTCAACTAAATAATGTTGTTGTTCAAATATGTGTATCTAATAGTTCAATTTCATTGATCTTATGTTCAAACTCGTCAACTGGTTTGTTCATTTTTTATACTTGATAAAATGGATTGCAGAGGAAAGTATATGCAGACTACTTGAGGTTGAAGGGAAGTGAAGCTGTAGCAAAGTCAATTGATGAAATGCCATTAGAACTTTTGAAAATGAAATGGCGTGATAGCAAGACCAAGCTTGATTGCGGTGTCTATCTGATGCGCCATATGGAGGCTTACAACGGTGAAGGTTCCAGCGGGTGGGAATGTGGATTCAAGAAAGAAAGCAGGAAGAACATGTTACTGTAGCAAACAAAATACCTAGCAGCCATCCTTGGATCAGAACTGAATGGGATCCGAGCAACTGTAATGGGAGAAGCATTGAAAACCCCAGTTCCTTGATGTTTAGTGACAATCTAATTGTGTATCACTGGTAGTTTGTTTTACTAGGTCCTATGTTTAGTAACAGTCTAATTGTGTACCACTGGTAGTTTGTTTTACTAGGTCCTATGTCATGGATGAACAAGTTTGTTAAACAATTTAGTCTATTGAACATGTATAACTTTTGGGTACTTTGCTGGACAGGTTCATCTTCTGTAACCATCGATCAACAATTTACATTAAAGCATAATTGTTCAAACGATTATTACTATTGTTCAAAAATAATCAAATATTTTTCAACGTTGAAATTAGTTAAACTTCAATATGCATTTGTTCAAATTTGACAATATTTTGTTCAATCATGTAACTCCTCCACACGTCCAACCAAACATAATGCTCGAACTAGCAAACAATATTAATGTATGTAATCACAATGTGTCAACAGGAAAACATATTGTTCAACTATAATAACAGAATGATCAAGCATGAAGACGAAACTGTTCAATAATAATAACAGAATGTTCAAGATGGTAAACTGTTCAAACTATTTAGTTTCTTTGTTTCGACTACTAAAATTACTTCTCTGGACACGTCCGACCGGACATAATGCTCGAACTAGCAAGCAATATTAATATGTATGTAATCACAATGTGTCACAGAAAAATATATTGTTCAACTATGATAACAGAATGGTCAATGGTAAAGACAAAACTGTTCAACAAAAATAACAGAATGTTCAAGAATAACGGTAAATTGTTCAACAATTATAGGTTTTTTTTGTTTCAACTCCTAAAATTACTTCTCTGTACACGTCCGGCTATTATGATCAACATATTTCTTGCATACACCACACTTCCTCGTCGCCTTTTTTGATTTTGATATAGCAACCTCTCTACTCGGCTTGATACGACGACCACTGCCCTTGTTCTTTGCTTGTTGTGGAGGCAAGACAGATATATTGGTAGGCACACTTGTACCCACAAAAGACTCAAAAGCTTTTTCTTTGCTCGATTTACATTTGCTGGATGAAGCGTTACTTTCTGTAGCAGATACATCTCTTCTCAAGCACTTACTCAAACAAGATCTGTGCTCCTTTATCAGACATAGAAGTTCTTTCAGCTTAGCACAATCATCACCAATCAAATCAATACAGCAATGGACCTCCGACCAAATATCATTAACGACAAACTTGCTTTCCACCATACCAGCACACTGATCAAATATAACACCACTAACACCAATTGAAGGTTTGAGGATTGCATTTTTTGTCCACCGGTTTAGAACAACATTGCTTGGGAACTGTTCAAGACATCTATCTTTAAACACCAGAACCATATGACGACATGGAATCCTGATCCTTTCAAACAACTTACAAGTACATGTAGAAACCTCATCTGGTACAGAAAATCTAACCTTGATATTCATACCATTAGGATCTCCAATAGTGTATACTTCACCATCACATTCAGCATCTTTACTTATAAATCGGCATGAAAAACATGCAGCATATATATCCTCTTGAACTTCATAGAATAACTTCAATGTAAATACATTGGCTGCATGCTTCTCCAAAGGTAAATGAGTCTTGAGATCCGGTTTCTTAGACTCTGATTCACTATTCAATCTCCATTGTTCATGCCTACAATGTAAACATTAAATGAGTTAAACAACAATAAAATATTGTTCAATAAAGGGCATTGTTTGTTCAACAACGCTAGTATAATGTTCAAAAATCTTGACGGTTTGTTCAAACAAACAGAACCGCTAAAAAAGATAAAATGATATGTTATACTACCTTTGTGAATCCATAGCGCCATCGAAAAGCATTACAAGCTCCACGAGGCTAAAAGCATGGTTGTTATAATTTCCAAAAAAGCGGTTTTGGGACTCAGACATTGATGTGGTGCGAGAGTACCAAGATAAAAGCACATCGCGGAAAAAGGCCGGGATCCAATTGCTGCGAATTTCAAAGATTTGTCTAAACCAACTGTGATCTTGCATATTGAATTCCAACATTAATGCAGTCCACCTCTCCTCAAACACTTCAGGTTCAATCGTATGGCTCCATACTAGACCATTCAACTTTGTTAAAAAATCACCTGACTTCTTCATTGAAGGGCCAATCTTCTCAGATGCTTTGCTCATGATATGCCACATACAGAACCTATGGCGAGTCTGATTAAACACCATTTGAATCGTAACTTTCATTGTCGGGTCTTGATCAGTTACCAAAATTCTCGGTTCTTTGCCACCCATAGCTTTCAAAAATGTATCAAACAACCAAGTGTAAGAAGGAATATCTTCTTTCAATAACAATGCAGCACCGAAAGTCACACACTTTTGGTGACTATCCAACCCAGTAAACGGTGCAAACACCATGTTATACCTGTAATAAGTTAAATTGCAAGAAGAAAGTAAACACATAAAACATTTGTTCAAAACTTGTCACACATTGTTCAAAAACATTCATGGTTTGTTCAAAAGTTAAAGAAACATGCTATGTCAATCAAGATCACATAACTTTCAACTATACAAGGACGTTATTTTACAAAAAAAATTACCTGTTTGTTCTATACGTTGAGTCGAATGAAACGACGTCTTCAAATATAGAATAATTCTTAATAGACACTGAGTCGGCCCTAAACAAACATGTCAACTGATCTGCGCTGTCAACATCATAGTCAAAGTAGAATGCTGAACATATCTCTTTTTTCTGGAAGAATTTGTCAATAACCATATGAGCATCAGCACCTCCAATAAAAGCCAACAAGTCTCTCTTCACGTTTTTGAAGTCTGACGACAGAGCACCAATATTTGGATAGCCTCCGACCAACTGTTTGTAAAGTCGGTAACTCTTAACATAACCCATATTTGCCTTGGCACAGCTCATCACAAGTTTTTGATGCGCAACATTCACAACCCGATTCGATCTCATAAAGTGCCTATAAATCTTCTTCACAAATGTATGTGTGTGACGATCAACAAACGTTTTAACAACATACCGACCATTACCAATAAACTTCAATATTATTTTCGCAGTGCAACCAACACGATTAGTAACACGCCTACGCTTACCGGTGTTGTTCTTACCAACTTTGTACCCAGCCCTACTGCATAACATGTACTTTAAAACTACAACACCATCTCGTGACTTGTGGATGGTGCTGTGACGAACCTCAAAGCCACACGAGTCAGCATAACTTTTGTAAAAACAAACCGCATCATCTAGAGACCCAAACTGTTGGCCAACAAAAGGCTTCGATTCAGCAGAACAGTTTGGGATCCAATATACAGTACTGTTATTAGGAGAGTACTGTACAACGGCATCATCAACATCAACATCATTATATCCCATAGAGCTTGAAGCATTATCACTTGAAACACCGTTACCACCTAAAAACAAATTACGCGTAATAAAAATATAGTAAAACTTCAATCACCTTAACGACATGTCACTTAACAACTTATCTGTTAAAATTGTTCAACTGTATAGACGAATTGTTCAAAAACAAGAATTAATTGTCTAGTGACGTAAATTGAGCAACAATATTAATATATAGTTCAACTATAACTAGATATTGTTCAATCGTGTTAGGATTCAAACAACTTCAAAAGAAACATATGCAACGCGTCAAATTCAAAAGAAAAACAGAAATAGTTCAAATACGTATGCTCATTGTACACCAATAAGACACGACTAAGCAAAGCACAAAAGCAAACAACTTCAAACGCATCAACAAACACAGATCCAACCTCCGAACACTAACATAATCAACAAAAGCATATAAAAACTAACGAGAAATGAAAGAACTATAGCCAAACCAGTTTCCATTGCAATTTCACAGCGGTATGAGTCTTCACAGACCAAAATCTACGACAAAACAAAGACCTTCAAACACCTAAATTGAGAACGAAGAGAAGAATATCAGAACAGTATACGAAGTGCGAAATAGTAGAAACAATGCATCAGATAAGCGAAAACTTACACAATAACAGCAAATCGATTGAGCGAGATTTTTCAAAATCAAACATCGAAGCACCGAATTACAATCAAAGGGAGCGAATCGCGAAATCCATTCAGAGAGCGAAGATAACAAGAACAAGATCTATGAACGGAAGGCGCGTTACCAAAAAAAACAACCCCATCCTTCAAACAATTACAAGAATGCCATTAATGAAACGGTGCAACGATATTACAATATTGCCATTAATGAAAACGCCGTCAACAGCCTCCAGCGTGTCGCCTCTCCATCGTCCGATCCGGCTCATCCAATGCTCCACACTCCTCCTCATTTCTCACCCTAAGCTAGCTTCTCACATGAAGCTCTCCCTATATGTTATATCCAAAGTGAAGGTATATTTAAGGGAAACGAGAGATAATTGAAGAATCAAATCTTAACAGATTTTTTATATGGTAATTTTTCTTAGTTATAGATTATAGGATTAGATTGATAAAAAATAAATAAAGATTTATGTAAGAGAAAACATATTATTATACAAAATTATTATATCTTATATGTAAGGAAAGTGTTATTAATATCTTATACAAATTATACCTTTATACAAAATTATTATATATCCAAACTCAAAATTATATGGTAATTATTTTGGGTTATATATTGAAATATGATTTCAATTTTGATAAAGTTTGGTCATGTGGAGTCATTTTTTTATATGATAACTTTTGGTGGTTATAGCTTATAGGATAGATTTATAATAAAAAGTAAAAAAAATACATGTAAGGTAAGAGATATATAATTTTATTTTTTATAACTTTTGAATGTAACTTAAGGCATGATGTTAAAAAAGGCATACGATCTATTAATACTCTCTTTTAGAAGAAAAAAAGTAATACTTTTCTAGAAGTATAATATTTAACATTTCTTTTGGTATATGTCCGGGGATGTATAAGCTTTGGAAACGAGTATAGTTCAAATTAAATTAGTTTTAAATAGTTATGGTAAAAATAATTATTATTTAGTTTTAAATTATTATATATATAGATGGTTATAAATTTATTAGTTATTAAATCATAAATAATTTTTATTTAAAAAATTCTAATTTACTATTTTAATGTGAAATAAGAAGATAAAATTTTTATATTGTCAAAATTAAACTAGTTGTAAATAGTTATGGTAAAAATAATTATTATTTAGTTTTAAATTAGTATATATATATATAGATAGTTATGTATTTATTAGTTTTTATATTATAAATAATTATTATTTAAAAAATTCGAATTTACTAACTTTAAAGTGAACTAATAAGATAAAGTTTTTATATTGTCAATATTTTTTAAATAGTTATGGTAAAAATACAGAAATAAGATAAGAAATGATATAACTATTATTTAGTTTTAAATAGTTATGGATATAAATAATAAGATAAGATATATAGTTATGGTAAAAATTTGGTTATATATTAAAATATGATTTCAATTTTGATAAAGTTTGGTCATGTGGAGTCAATTTTTTATATGGTAACTTTTGGTGGTTATAGCTTATAGGATAGATTTATAATAAAAAGTAAAAAAATACATGTAAGGTAAGAGATATATATTTTTATTGTTTATAACTTTGAATGTATCTTAAGGCATGATGCTGAAAAAGGCATACGATCTATTAATACTCTCTTTTAGAAAAAAAAAAATATACTTTTCTAAAAGTATAGTATTTAACATTTCTTTTGGTATATGTCCGGGGATGTATAAACTTTGGAAAAGAGTATAGTTCAAAGTAAATTAGTTTTAAATAGTTATGGTAAAAATAATAAATATTTAGTTTTAAATTATTATATATAGATAGTTATGAATTTATTAGTTTTTAAATCATAAATAATTTTTGATTAAAAAATTCTAATTTACTATTTTAATGTGAAATAAGAAGATAAAACTTTTATATTGTCAAAATTAAATTAGTTGTAAATAGTTATGGTAAAAATAATTATTATTTAGTTTTAAATTAGTATATATATAGATAGTTATGGATTTATTAATTTTTAAATTATAAATAATTATGTAATAACCCTCAATTTTAGTAAGGATATTTGGGTAATTTTCAAACTTTCGTTCGTAAGCAAGACAGGTTAGGCATATTCTGTAATCTCTGTAGGAACCATTTGAACGTAATAATATACCTTTTTTAAGTTTTTGGGTCTTAAAATATTTAAGGAGTGTATTTAGCAAGGACGCGATCAAGCCCGGAATCGAGTAAGGCCCAAGCTCAGCGGGCGCGGCGTTACCACGACCGCGGCCAAGCAGGCCGCGACTGCGGTAATTCCCGCGACCGCAGTTCCACACCGCGGGCGCGATTTTGGCTGGAAGCCAAACCGCGATCGCGGTTATAAAACCATAATCGCGGCCCTGCACTTCGTCGTCTTCTTCCTCATTTTCGAACTTCGCCGGTTCGGATTTCCCACGTTCTTCAACGCCTGCCGGTGGAGGGGATGTGAATCGATTGGGTTGCCGGCACTGGGGTGAACTCCCTCGTCCCTCAAGCTCTCTTCCTTCTCTTCAAAGTCCTTGTGTTCTTCGCCGAAGTTGTTCATCGCTAGAGTTTTGGTGGTCGTCGGAGGTCGCTCGTGGCTTGTGCGTGATCCTTGGAGTAGTGGTGATACACGATGGTTCAGAAGTGGAGTGCAAGCCTCGTCGTCGTCGTCGGTAAGGCTTCGAAGCCGCCCCAACCTCACGTCGAGATGGAGACCCGCGACCGCGGCTCCATCCACCGCGACCGCGGGCTTGGCCCAGAAAACCGCGACCGCGGTTATGCTAACCGCGACTGCGGCTTTGCCCAGCAAAGCGCGATCGCGACCATGCTAGCTGCGACCGCGGCTCAGACCTTTTTCCCTTCGTTTCGTTTCGTATCTTCGTTTCGTATCGTATCTAACTTAGGGTTCCTTCTTATACCTCATCCTCGTCATAGGAATCCGTGTTCAGATTCAAGTTTCCCGATCTCGGAACCCGATCTCTTCGTTCGTCTAGTTTAAGGCAAGTGGTGGTTCGCTCTTGCTCATTATTCCATGTTTCCCTTGATTATCAATTAATTGATTGTTAATTAAGATGGGATAAAAGTTGTTGTTTTCTGTTTGGGGATAGATTAAATAAAACAATGTGTTAAAATATGAATCTATAATAGGTTGTATATATTGTTAGAAACAACGCTATTATGTATGATATTACCGTAATGGTTTTGGTGTGGATTTATGTGTGAACTTATGTGTAGTTAGAACGAGTATGCGTAGGAACGCTATGTACCTTGCGAGGTCTAGTCGTTTATTTATAACTAGTATTAGGAGGATTTTTCCCTAGTACTTTTGGTCATGACCGTACCCTCATTCAGGGTAGGTGCACTCAGCTGGTGCCAACAATCGGGATTCATCCCATGTTATATATCTCATTGCGAGATTGTTGTGGATTAAAATGTTCAACGTAAATGTGCATTTTTGAAATTAAATAAGATAAGTGCCATTTTGCACATAATTAATATATCCTCGGGCGAGAAGTACAACGTGGAAACCGCTCGGACTCTTGTTAGAGTAAGTTCTCTTTCCAATCTGGATTCGCATTGCGCGGTGAGGTTGGTCGTGGACTCAAATAATCAAGGTCGTGTTTTAAACTTGTGTGTAAACTTAACGTTCCCAAACAATTCTTCATAATTTCCTATAAGACTCAATCCCTTTGGAGTCTTCTTTTCACTGCATACCTTCTTTTATAATTCCGTAAAAGTTCTGGGTTATGTATCGTTCCTTCAGTTATTATTCGAGGGATAATGATAGTAAACGGTTACGATCACTTGAACCATTCTGTTTTCACCCTTGCATAGTCTTTCATTAGACTAACCAACCGGGTTTTATTCCTTGCATGGTTGGCTGGTGTCATCCGTCCTATACGGCACATCAGTGGTTGGTCCCCGGCGAATTGAAGTAACCAATCGAAGAGAAGGCTTGCAGTTGAAGGTTGCATTTTAAGAAGTAATATTTCTAAGTCGTGTACGTTTAATTTGAATAAATGTAGTACATAGTCATGTAATTAGGACTACTTTAAAAGAGTCTTCCGTTGTAATTTAAAAGTCTTCCGCTGGCATTATACTCTGTTGTAAAACCGACCTTCTCATTTTACGAGAGGAGTCTTAATAAAAGGTTGAGTTTTAATCATCTGAAATGTCTTCCGCTGGTTATTCTTCCGTTATTTAATATTTACGTACTTATTTAAGCTTAATTGTTCCGATTAAAGCCTGAGGTGACTTTGGACATTAACGTCTGAGGTCACTGGCCTGTGGCACTACCGACATAAGTCGGGGGTGTTATAATTATGGTATTAGAGCAATGGTTTTAAAATTCTTGGCCTATTGTTAGGTTTGAGAATTTTCGAAAATTAATTTCGAAACTATTTTCAAACTATTTTATTCTTGGAATTTCGAGAGTTTAAATGTTAGTATTAGTTCAAAGTTTTATGACCTCTTAGAATGTAATTTAAAATAATGGTTTAACTATTAAGACGTTAATTGTTATTTTATAGTCCTTATTAAAATGACGTTATAACGGTTGAAATTAAATTTATTTTCTATTATTTTAAAAGTGTAGTTTTGAGAGTTGTTAACGGTACT
Organism: Rheum nobile; assembly: GCA_027886185.1. Lineage (NCBI taxonomy): Eukaryota > Viridiplantae > Streptophyta > Magnoliopsida > Caryophyllales > Polygonaceae > Rheum > Rheum nobile. Next base: position 1,963,605 of record WOAB01000780.1, read on the forward strand.
TAAAGAAGTGATAACTTTGTGTTCTAAATATAAGAGAGACTTATAATATTTTAGTTTATATACTAATTGTGTCTAAACAAGAAGGTTCAATTCATTTAATAATTTTAAAGTGCAGTTTTGAAAGTGATTGTGGTCTTCTGGATTTTAAGTTTATAAATAATTTGTATTGTAAAACGATAAGAGGATGAAGTGTTAACTTAAAGTGTGATTTAAAGTATTTTAGAGTGTATTTTTCAAACTTCTGCAAGCTTCGATTTGGTTACCTACTCCTTAGATCCATTCTTAAGGTTATCCTCCATTCTTAGGTTTGATGTCATTTAAAGGTTGACATTTCTCCTAATTGATCCATTCTCAAGTAAGAGAAGAATATCGTTTTAAGGTTAATGGTGGAGGGTCAGTCAAACTAATATAAAGTTATTGGGTTGGACCCTTATAATTCGTATCATAACGTAATTGACTAAGTGTCATGTACAAGTTGGAAAAGTTCTAAACTGACGTTATGGTTCATCAACAGATGGTGAACACCCGATCCACCAACCAAGCAGCTAATGTAGGTCCTAATAATGGTTCCCGAGTTCAGCTGAGGAGTGCTACTCAGCAAGGGGATGACGCGAGACCTGGCTCGCATAATAATGACCCGACCCTGCGGCAACATGTTCATCAAGGACAAGTAGACCCTCAAGCTGCGAGGGAAGTTCCACCTCCTGCCCCGATCGTATTGGATGCAACGGTCATAGGGCAAATAGTGAGTCGGGTTGTTGGGATATTGATAGCCCAGGGGATACCGCAAGCTCAAGCGACTCCCGTTCCTCAGGTCGCAGTTGATTTTGGGGGACACGAAGACCTTGCACATCCGATGGTTCCCGAGAGAAATGAAGGGAATTATAACCAAGCGTTGAAGACGATTAATTCAATGCGCCCGGATAGCTATGATGGAACCGGGGAACCAGTCAAGGTTGCCTATTGGTTTTCCCATATGGAGCGACTCTTTCGGAATATGGTCTGCACCGAGGCTAAGCAGGTGCATATTGATTCGTTACATCTGAAAGATGGAGCAAGTGAGTGATGGGAAGGAACTGGTTTGGACGACCACCCAAATCTGAGTTGGGCAATGTTCAAGGCCAAACTCACTGATCGCTTTTTCTCTCGGGCTATAAGGGAAGAGAAGCTGAAGGAGTTCCTCTACCCAGAGACTGAAGGACTGAAAGTGTCTGAGATGGCGGCAAAGTTCAATAACTTGCTACATTATGCTGGTTCGGACGTGCATTCAGAAGAACAGAAGATCTGGTACTTCCATGCATGGATGAGCCCAGAAATCAAACCTCTGATGGTGCGTCACGGTTGCTCTACCTTGGAGCAATATATGGACGCAGCCTATAAGGTAGAAGTTACACTGGAAGAATCCACCCGAAAGCGGGAGGAACAGAATAAGGCCAAAGGTGGGCAACAAAGCCGAAAGTTTAATGCATTTAAGCGGTCGGCATCGCCCACCGAGTTTGAGAAGTCTGGTCGTGCTAAGACCGAGACAACTCAGTCTGGCTCCGCCAAGGGATGAGGTTGGAGTAGCGGTGTGATTCAATGCCACAACTGTGGTAAAGCTAGGCACAAAAGTTCTAGTTGCCTAAAGAAGAGGCGGGTATGTTACAATTTTGGGAAGGAATGCCACATGAAAACATACTGTAGGCAGAAGGGTCAAGGGCCAACACAATCATATCAGGCCTCAAATGTTGACAGTAGGCAAAACCCAAAGCCGGAGGTGTCCGCTCCTGAGCAATCTATTGCTCGTAAGAAAGGCAAGGCGCCTATGGAATCTTCGGGTCACGGGCAGCGACTCTTTGTGATACGTCACCCCGAATGGAAGGAAACCCTGTTCGAGTAGTTGTAATTTTGTCGAGCCTTTTTAAGATTAGGGAGCGATGACTTGTGTCTATAGTCTCCATAGTTTAGTAATCCGTCTGTTCGACATCTTGTCAATTGTATTAATGTAATGTTTCGAATAATAAAGAAGTGTTTCCTTGTTCCGGAAATTACTAGATTCGTTACTATTGCAAGTTGTTCGTGCATACAAGAATCCTTGAGTGCCAAAAGTAGTACATGTCATGTGTGGATAAAGACTGTTTGGACTCATAAAGGATAGTGTGGGTTGGGACATGTGTGATTGTTCCCTACCTTGTTAGCGCTAGTTTCGAGGTCGAAACTATTCGTAAGAACCCCTCTATTTTCTTGAAGTAATGTCAAGTTGGGCATTGACATTATTTTTTCCCTTCGCTCGAATTCATGAGCCTTATCTCGAGAGGTTAGTGTTGTAAAGATTCCTTGCAATAAGGATTTGGTGTGTGTAGTAGTACTCTATGGAGTTTGAGGTTATTCCTCATATGCATACTCTGAGCATTAGATGGGGTGAGTTGTATAAATTATACATTTAAGTGAATAAATGTATAAGAGAGATATTTCATAAGGAGTTCATTTTCTCTAAAAAGATCGTACTCTATTACGATCTTGAGTAAACTTTAGAACCCAAGGGTTATGGTTATGGAGTTTATAAGTGAGTGTGCTCATTGTGGGACCAGTGGTTAAAGCTTTCGGAAAAGCTAAGGGTGTGAAATCATAAGTATTATTTTGGAAGATCTATCTGAGGTTTCGTTATGAGGCCTTCTTAAGGAAACGATATAAGGATAGGAGGAGTATTAAGACGATTATGTCTTGGATAAATATTAAATTCCGATAAAGCAAAAGGTTGCTCGATTTGGGATGATAAAATTGTGTGAGGACAATTAATTAAGTGTTTAAGGATCTTTGAGTGAATAACAAACTCAGTCGGTAAAAGTTTGTTTTAATTTATAAGGATTAAAAGTACGTGATAACGTAAGTGTATGGATTTTATCAAATGGACTTGGAGAAAAAAAAATGACATGTGTCTATTAAGGCGATCTTATGACACATGTTGGATAAATAAGGTGAGTGGTTATAATCGTATTAAACGAATTAGTGGCATCATGTTTGAGGAAAAAATATGTATGGGTTGTGATTAATTGTGAAAATTGAGGAATTCTAAAAGATTTTATGTTAAGAGCCTAATTAATGGAAGAAATTTGGGTTAAGAAAATGGCATAAGGGCCAAATTTAATTGGGCCAAATAATTGAATTTGTAAAGTTGTACCTTCAACGAATATGGAGTTAGGATACTTGGAAATTTACAAGGTTTGATATTTGGATTTTAAGTGAGTGTGTCGTTTATAAGGCTGATGGTATAACACTCTTTGGGAAGATTAAGTTGTGAAACGATTGCATTAGGAGAAAGCTCACTTAAATTTAAAGGTTATAGTGTAAGGATAGGTCATTCTGGAGATTTCGATAAACTAAAGGACGTAGTAAAGAGATGGTCTTATGTGCGCTTAAGGGGTAAGGTAATAAATGTTACCCGTGTATATCTATTGAAGAATTAGGACATAAGTGATTGATTTTGTTGGTATGGAATCATTTATCAATACAATATTTTGAGGAAATAAGAGTAATATCTTATGTGGTTCGTCTTGGGAAAGAATTAAGAAATCTTAAAGGTTTTAAGTTAGAGAATGATTAATGGAATGAGCTAAATGATTACTGGAAAAATTCTAAGTTAGAGATGGCATAAGGGTCAAACGTGATTAAGATGAATAATGGAATCGCATGATGTACCTTTAAGGAATTAAAGGATGTGATGTTTCGAGGTTAAAATAAAAATTGATATTCGGCTTATAGGCGAGTTCAATGGATGAACTTTGGGATTGATTACAACAAGGAAATTGGAAGAGAAGTGTGTGTTCTCATGCTTAAGGTATATTAAGATCGTCATGGTGATTCTGGAGACTATGATTTTAAGGTAGTTATAATCTTGTGGATAAACTAAGAGGTATTGTATGGAGTAAAATATGGAGACGATATAATTAAGATGATGTCATGGTGAGGAAACGGATCGACTTTCCTAGGATTAAAATTGAGTACGAAATAATCGAGGACGCTAAACTCAAATGGAGAAGTTAAGGAGGAAATCGATCCCTCTAACTTGGTAGTGTTAGTTTCGGGGTCAAAGTGTTAGTTTCGGGGTCGAAATTATTTTTAAGGGGGTAGTAATGTAATAATCCTTAATTTTAGTAAGGGTATTTGGGTAATTTTCGACTTTCGTTTGTAAGCAAGACAGGTTAGGCATATTCTGTAACCTCTGTAGGAACCGTTTGAATGTAATAATATACGTTTATTAAGTTTTTGGGTCTTAAAATATTTAAGGAGTGTATTTAGCAAGGACGCGATCAAGCCCGGAATCGAGCAAGGCCCAAGCTCAGTGGGCGCGGCGTTACCGCGACTGTGGCCAAGCAGGCCGCGACCGTGGTTCCACACCGCGATTGCAGCCCTGCACTTCGTCGTCTTCTTCCTCATTTCCGAACTTCGCCGGTTCGGATTTCCCACGTTCTTCAACGCCTGCCGGTGGAGGGGATGTGAATCGATTGGGTTGCCGGCGCTGGGGTGAACTCCCTCGTCCCTGAGCCTATAAAAGGAGCTCGGATTGGCTTCTTCTCCTTTATCCTCAAGCTCTCTTCCTTCTCTTCAAAGTCCTTGTGTTCTTCGCCGAAGTTGTTCGTCGCCGGAGTTTTGGTGGTCGTCGGAGGTCGCTCGTGGCTTGTGCGTTATCCTTGGAGTAGTGGTGATACGCGGTGGTTCAGAAGTGGAGTGCAAGCCTCGTCGTCGTCGTCGGTAAGGCTTCGAAGCCGCCCCAGCCTCGCGTCGGGATGGAGACCCACGACCGCGGCTCCATCCACCGCGACCGCGGGCTTGGACCAAAAAACCGCGATCGCGGCCATGCTAGCCGCGACCGCGGCTCAGGCCTTTTTCCCTTCATTTTGTTCCGTATCTTCGTTTCGTATCGTATCTAACTTAGGGTTACGTCTTATATCTCCTCCTCATCGTCGTAGGAATCCGTGTTCAGATTCAAGTTTCCAGATCTCAGAACCCGATCTCTTCGTTCGTCTAGTTTAAGGCAAGTGGCGGTTCGCTCTTGCTCATTATTCCATGTTTCCCTTGATTATCAATTAATTGATTGTTAATTAAGATGGGATAAAAGTTGTTGTTTTATGTTTGGGGATAGATTTAATAAAACAATGTGTTAAAATATGAATCTATAATAGGTTGTATATATTGCTAGAAACAACGCTATTATGTATGATATTACCGTAATGGTTTTGGTGTGGATTTATGTGTGAACTTATGTGTAGTTAGAACGAGTATTCGTAGGAACGCTATTGATAGCTCCATGACCCCCTCGATGACGGCGAAGGACGAAGAGGAAGCAATGAAGGTGCGTTCGAATGGCCCGGTAATAAGAGCTCGCACAAGGGCAATGGAGCGAGCAACACAATCATTAGTCTTGCGGGTGCACGCAAGTGACACGGGTTCATCTAGTCCTAAATGGGTCATTCTCTTGACCTATGAAGGATTAGGTGAGGTCCCGCCTTAGTCGATCCTGCCAAGAAGAACCAGACGAAGGAGCATCAAACTGGCTCTACAGAAGGTTTTCCGCGATCGCAGAAGTATTTCCGCGATCGCGGAACGACGTTGTTTTTCGGAAATTAGTGTGTTGCTTCTCCGCGATCGCGGCGGTATCTTCCGCGATCGCGGATTTGCCACGACTTTTTTAATTCAAACAATTTTCCGCGACCGCGGAAGTAATTCCGCGATCGCGGAAACGAACCCACGCGCTCGCTTAGTCGTCTTTGTTTTCGAAGATTTCTAATTGTTTTATTATTATCTTTTGTCGATATTTAAAACCAGGAATCCTAGTTTGTAATCTTATGTTGAATTTGAGTAGTAAAGTTGAGTACGCTCCTTCCTTGAATTCCCAACATCAAACCCTTCGATCCCACAGATCAACTATCCCGTAGCTCGTCGCTTCGAGCAATCAAACACCGTCTCTTCGGTGTCTCACGATCATCACTTTGATCTCTCCGTCATCTGTTTGACGAGTTTGAAGGCTATCTCTTTAGCCCTAGGAAAGCCATCACTTTGGCTACGGAAGAGAAGGATTCAACTACAAGATTGAGGAATCAAAGATCCTGCGTTGCTAACGACACTTCAGGGGTTGTTCGCATCAGCTATGTACCTTGCGATGTCTAGTCGTTTCTTTATAACTGGTATTAGGATGATTTTTTCCTAGTACTTTTGGTCATGATCGTACCCTCATTCAGGGTAGGTGCACTCAGCTGGTGCCAACAATCGGGATTCATCCCATGTTATATATCTCATTGCGAGATTGTTGTGGATTAAAAGCTTCAACGTAAATGTGCGTTTTTGAAATTAAATAAGATAAGTGCCGTTTTGCACATAATTAATATACCCTCGGGCGAGAAGTACAACGTGGAAACCGCCCGGACTCTTGTTAGAGTAAGTCCTCTTTCCAATTTGGATTCGCATTGTGCGGTGAGGTTGGTCGTGGACCCAAATAATCAAGGTCGTGTTTTAAACTTGTGTGTAAACTTAATGTTCCCAAACAATTCTTCATAATTTCCTATAAGACTCAATCCCTTTGGAGTCTTCTTTTCATTGTATACCTTCTTTTATAATTCCGTGAAAGTTTCGGGTTATGTATCGTTCCTTCAATTATTATTCGAGGGACAATGATAGTAAACAATTACGATCACTTGAAACCATTCTGTTTTCACCCTTGCATAGTCTTTCATTAGACTAACCAACCGGGTTTTATTCCTTGCATGGTTGGCTGGTGTCATCCGTCTTATACGGCACATCAGTGGTTGGTCCCCGACGAATTGAAGTAACCAATCGAAGAGAAGGCTTGCAGTTGAAGGTTGCGTTTTAAGAAGTAATATTTCTAAGTCGTGTACGTTTAATTTGAATAAATGTAGTACATAGTCATGTAATTAGGACTACTTTAAAAGAGTCTTCCGCTGTAATTTAAAAGTCTTTCGCTGTCATTATACTTTGTTGTAAAACCGACCTTTTTCATTTTACGAGAGGAGTCTTAATAAAAGGTTGAGTTTTAATCATCTGAAATGTCTTTCGCTGGTTATTCTTCCATTATTTAATATTTACGTACTTATTTAAGCTTAATTGTTCCGATTAAAGCCTGGGGTGACTTTGGACATTAACGTCTGAGGTCACTGGTGTGTGGCACTACCGACATAAGTCGGGGGTGTTACAAATTATTATTTAAAAAATTCGAATTAACTAACTTTAAAGTGAAATAATAAGATAAAGTTTTTATATTGTCAATATTATTTAGTTTTAAATAGTTATGGTAAAAATTCAGAAATAAGCTAAGAAATGATATAATTATTATTTAGTTTTAAATAGTTATGGATATAAATAATAAGATAAGATAAATAGTTATGGTAAAAGTTCGGTTATATATTAAAATATGAATTCAATTTTGATAAAGTTTGGTCATGTGGAGTCAATTTTTTATATGGTAACTTTTGGTGGTTATAGCTTATATGATAGATTTATAATAAAAAGTAAAAAAATACATGTAAGGTAAGAGATATATTATTTTATTGTTTATAACTTTGGATGTATCTTAAGGCATGATGCTGAAAAAGTCATACGATCTATTAATACTGAAATACCCTATTATATATTAAACGGTACAAGTGTAAATCAATTACTTATAAATGTGTATATATATATTAAGCCCAAAGCAATAGGGGATTATGGGTCTGTTCGGTAGGACTGAGGCTTATTAGGGCTGAAGCTGAAGTAAGGGCTGAAGTGTGCTGAAGCTGATTGAAAGAATTTAAGCTAGGGGCTGAATTAAGCTGGTGCTGAAGCTGAATGTAAGAGTCTGGAGCGTAAATAACTGTTCGATATAAATGACTTATTGAAACTTAATTTTACACAAAAATTACAAATTTACCCTTATTAAAATATTTGTATGGGTATCATGTGCAATGCACATGATACATTTATCCCAAATTTTAGGGCTGAACCACATATCGTCTCCTCATCGTCTTCTACCCATAGCCTCCTCTCAGGCAAGCGAAGGGAGTTGTGCTTGGCTCCTCATCGAGCCCGTCTGGATCCAACAGCGAAGGGAGCTGTGCTTGGCTCCTTGCTCGTCTTCCTCCAACAGCGGCTCGTCTTCCTCCAGCAGCGACATCGTCTTCCTCCAGCAGCGGCATCGTCAGAGACTATCGTTCCAGCCCGTCGTCCTCTTCACTTCGTCCATCGTCTTCCTCGAGCCCGTCGTCCTCTTCACGCTACTCTGGTTCGTATTTGCCCAGATATCCATTTCTGAATTTTACTGCCTTCATTGTATTTGCCTCCGATTAAACTGTCGTCAATTTGCCCAGATATCCTCTGGTTCCTCTGGTTCGTATATTTTAGCAACTTTGAACAATTTGTTTGTATTTTCATCCTTAAATGTGTTTAATTTTCGGCATTAGCAGAAGTAAATGCACATCACATTTCTTTGTTGTTGAGTAGTTGAATTAATTAATATCCTTAAATGTGTTAACTGTTCTTTGCTGTTGAGTAGTTGAATTAATTGATTTTCTTGTTTGTTATTTTTGTAATGTATATATTATAAAAGATCCAGGATATCCACTGATTAATAGGTGATTGCTAGTGTCATACAAATTCTTTAATTGTTATACAATTGTTAGAAGGTGATTGCTAGCATATGTTATGAAGTATCTTGTGTTATTAGTAGGTGATTGCTAGCATATGTTATGAAGTATATATCATATATGTGTTTAATTTTCGGGGAATGGTATGTTTAAGAGAAATTGTAATTGATTTGGTAAATTGTAATGATTGAGTAGATGGCCGGTAGTAGTCAAGCAACTGGAAAGGAGAAGGCATTTACGTGGACCGATAGTTTGTGCGTTAGCTTTTTGACTGTGATAAAAGCGTTTCAATCGAAAAATGGCTATACTACTCCATTCACTTGGTCCATTGCTTTAGCTGAGTTTGAGAAAGTAACGGGAAGGCATGTTGAAGTAAAAGTCGCGAAGAACAAGTTTACCCATCTAAAAAAAAATGGAGTTCGTGGAACCACTTAAGGCATAGGGTCACCGGTGCAAGGTGGGACCATGAGACTGGATTGATCATCGCTGACGATGCATGGTGGGAACTCCAAAAAGGGGTACGTATTTGAATCACGTAGTTTATATTATACTTAATAGCATTTTTTAAGGTATTTATTAATTGTACTCTTTTATCTTTTGCAGGAGGAGTTTTATCAGTTTAGAAAGAAAGCGCCATCTCTTGAGATAAGTGACTTGTGGGATGACGTTTTTTGCCAAATTGCTGCAATTGGTAAGCATGTTGTAGCACCGTCTATGGATCCTGATTCTGTTCCAGGCTCTACAATCCAAGGTGAGGAAGGGAACGGGAAAGGAAACGATGAAATGAACTCAGAGGATTCATTAGACCGATAACTTGAGATGGATGCAATGTTGGACAACACCCAACCATCCGAGCAGGCGATACCATTATCCAAGGGAAAGAGCACGACCACGGCATCCCAAAATGTAAACAAGAGACGTAGAAAGTTAGGACCAGCAGCTGCCGCATACCAAGAGAATCTGGCATTGGTTGGGGAAACTAGTAAGCATATGTTGTCTCTTATGAAGGGTGATTTGGGAAGTTCAAACTCTGCTAATCAGAAGTCGGAATTTAAGGATGCGTTTCAGGAGTTGATGAGGCTAGTTACTGATGGTCTACTGCAGCGCCAATCGCCGGTCTGGTGCTATGCAGTTACTGAGATATCAAAGGACGAGAGACGACAAATATTCATGATTATTGAAGATGATGCTGATAAGGTTGCATGGTTGCAACATGAGTATGACATGATGAGGCTTCGGTTGGCGAAATGATTCGGGTGTTGGTTTAGGGTTTGTCTTTCTTGTTTAAAACTTTGGTGTTTGTTGCTTGTCTTGTTGGTTTAGGATTTGGGGTCCTTGTTTAAAACTTTGGTTTGTGTTGCGTGTCTTGTTGGTTTAGGCTTTGTCCTTCTTGACTAAATTCGGAATGTATTGTGTGACTTTATGGTTTCTTGTTCATTGTTATGTGTGAGTTTTAATCAAGTTTCTTTTAATACTTGTTAATTGTTACAGTCATGGATGATGATGAACAAAAAAAGATACGTGAGATAAGGAGAATGGAGGAGATACGAAAGTGGGGCCCTCGGCTCCAGCTGTTGTTAGAGACACAGATACGACTTGCTGATGCTTACCACATGAGGTTTGTCCACAAAATTCCTTGTTTTAATTCGGAATTCACGGGATATATGTGGATGAGGGAAATAATAGACTCATCGTCAGATGTACGTTGTATGAATGCATTTCGAATGGAGAAACATGTCTTCCTTACTTTGTGTTATGAGTTGGAGGCCAATTATGGGCTAATGCCTTCCAAGAATATGACTATCCTAGAAAAGGTAGGGATTTTTTTCTCCATCATTGCACAAGCTATGGCCTACAGAACTGTATGTGAGCGGTTTCAGAGATCCTTGGACACGATTAGTAGGATCTTTCACCAGGTACTTGAGTCGCTAGCCTGGAGGAAAAACAAGTACAACAGGTTTGTGAGGACTCTTTTAGAACCTCGTGATAGGAATTTTACAACAGTTCCCCAAAAAATTCTATCACAGGAGAGATACAAAGTTTTTGAGGTATTACATTGACAAGTACATGACTCTCTTTACTTTGATAAACTACGTTACGCTCTGTAGTTTGATATTACTCAATTTTCTATACAGGGGGCTATTGGATGTATTGATGGGGTCCACATGGACGCGACAATACCTGAGGCAGAACAGATCCCTTATTTTGGACGAAAGAAATATTGCTCCTTCAACGTAATGGTTGTGTGCGACTTTGACATGTATTTCACATTTATTTCACCACTTGATTCGAATCGGTGCCATAAGTAATAACCCTTCTTGAGGACGTTGAACTGATAACTTTTGGTGGTTATAGCTTATAGGATAGATTTATAATAAAAAGTAAAAAAATACATGTAAGGTAAGAGATATATATTTTTAGTATTGTTTCTAACATTTAATGTATCTTAAGGCATGATGCTGAAAAAGGCATATGATCTATTAATACTCTTTTTTAGAAAAAATAGTAATACTTTTCTAGAAGTATAATATTTAATATTTATTTTGGTATATGTTTGGGGATGTATAAGCTTTGGAAAAGAGTATAGTTCACATTAAATTAGTTTTAAATAGTTATGGAAAAAATAATTATTATTTAGTTTTAAATTATTATATATATAGATAGTTATGAATATATTAGTTTTTAAATCATAAATATTTTTTGTTTAAAAATTCTAGTTTACTATTTTAAAGTGAAATAAGAAGATAAAACTTATATACTGTCCAAATTAAATTAGTTTTAAATAGTTATGGTAAAAATAATTATCATTTAGTTTTAAATTAGTATATATATAGATATTTATGGATTTATTAGTTTTTAAATCATAATTAATTATTATTAGAAAAATTCGAATTTACTGTCTTTAAAGTGAAATATAAAGATAAAGTTTTTATATTGTCAATATTATTTAGTTTTAAATAGTTATGGTAAAAATTCAGAAATAAGATAAGAAATTATATAATTATTATTTAGTTTTAAATAGTTATGGATATAAATAATAAGATAAGATAAATAGTTATGGTAAAATTCAGTTATATATTAAAATATGATTTCAATTTTGATAAAGTTTGGTCATGTGGAATCAATTTTTTATATGGTAACTTTTGGTGGTTATAGCTTATAGGATAGATTTATAATAAAAAGTAAAAAAATACATGTAAGGTAAGAGATATATACTTTTATTGTTTCTAACTTTGAATGTATCTTAAGGCATGATGCTGAAAAAGGCATACGATCTATTAATACTCTCTTTTAGAAAAAAATAGTAATACTTTTCTAGAAGTATAATATTTAACATTTCTTTTGGTATATGTCCGGGGATGTATAAACTTTGGAAAATAGTATAGTTCAATTAAATTAGTTTTAAATAGTTATGGTAAAAATTATTATTATTTAGTTTAAAATTAATATATATATAGATAGTTATGAATTTATTAGTTTTTAAATCATAAATAGTTTTTATTTAAAAATTCTAATTTACTATTTGAAAGTGAAATAAGAAGATAAAACTTTTATATTGTCAAAATTAAATTAGTTTTAAATAGTTATGGTAAAATTAGTATTATTTTGTTTTAAATTAGTATATAGATAGATAGTTATGGATTTATTAGTTTTTAAATCATAAATAATTATTATTTAAAAAAATCGAATTTACTATTTTTAAAGTAAAATAATTAGATAAAGTTTTTATATTGTAAATATTATTTAGTTTTAAATATTTATGGTAAAAATTCAGAAATAAGATAAGAAATGACATAATTATTATTTAGTTTTAAATAGTTATGGATATAAATAATAAGATAAGATAAATAGTTATGGTAAAAATTCGGTTCTATATTAAAATATGATTTCAATTTTGTTAAACTTTGGTCATGTGGAGTCAACTTTTTATATGGTAACTTTTGGTGGTTATAGCTTATAGGATAGATTTATAATAAAAAGTAATAAAATATACATGTAAGGTAAGAGATATATATTTTTATTGTTTCTAACTTTGAATGTATCTTATGGCATGATGCTGAAAAAGGCATATGATCTATTAATACTCTCTTTTAGAAAAACAAATAGTAATACTTTTCTAGAAGTATAATATTTAACATTTCTTTTGGTATATGTCCGGGGATGTATAAGCTTTGGAAAAGAGTATAGTTCAAATTAAATTAGTTTTAAATAGTTATGGTAAAAATAATTATTATTTTGTTTTAAATTATTATATATATAGATAGTTATGGATTTATTAGTTTTTACATCATGAATAATTATTATTTAAAAAATTTGAATTACTATTTTTAAAGTGAAATAATAAGATAAAGTTTTTATATTGTCAATATTATTTATTTTTAAATAGTTATGGTAAAAATTCAGAAATAAGATAAGAAATGATATAATTATTATTTAGTTTTAAATAGTTATGGATATAAATAATAAGATAAGATAAATAGTTATGGTAAAAATTCGAAAATAAGATAAGAAATGATATAATTATTATTTACTTTTAAATAGTTATGGAAATAAACAATAAAGTAAAATAGCGGATGACATGGCAGATGATGTGGCGGATGAGGTGACATAGCTCAGAGGCCGACACGTAGGCGAATTGAACGTGGTGACGACACGTAGGCTAATTGAACGTGAAGCCGACATATAGGATTTAAGCTTCTGCTTTAGTATAGATATATATATATATAGTATTATGTAGTTGTTTAAGAGTAGAAAAATTAGTATTAAATATACCACTTTTGCCACCCAAATTACACAAGTGCACTTTTTTTTTAGATATTGTAGGAATACCCATTTTACTACCCAAATAAGGGTAAAATGGGCCATTCACATAATTTTGATCCTAAAAAGAAAACATAAAATCGGTATTGAATTTACATTTTCTTCCTTTAATTGTAATGTTTAATATAATGTATTCTGACAAAGAAAAAAAAATTAGTGATTTTACATGATGTGACACTTGCATGTTTTCAACCAAATTGGTGATTTTGACCATTGGAAATTGTTTTCAACTTGTATCAAGCTGAACCCATCAATTGCCAAATTAACCAAATTAATTGCCAAATCTGAAATGCTTAACCAAATTAATTGCCCCTCCCCCCCAAATTCCCGGCGAAATGGAATTCCGGCGAGCTCTATAACCGCCCTCAACCTCTGCTAACCTCCCTGAACTGTTCCCAACTTACCTCAACCTCTTATATCCTCCTCTGCTTTCGCTGTAACCATTGAAGCCCAAACAAAGAAAGAAAAGAGAATGGCTGTTACCAGAGGTTCCAATGATGCGACACCGCAGAAGAAAAGAAAAAAAGAGGTGGATGAAGAAGAACAATGTGGTAAGAGGAAGGGAAAAGCTGCTGCGAAGAAAACCCCTCCATCTGCAAAACCCAAAGCTACAAAGAAGAATAAGAAATCAGAGAGCGGTTATTCTCTGAAGAAAAAGGAAGTTGTCGCTCTTCTGAAAAGGTGGAAAAGCATGAAGCCTTTAGCTTTCAAGGAAGATGTAAGTAAAAAAAAAACTCTCAGAAATGTTGAACATTTCAATTTGTGCATCTAGGGTTTATTGATATCCCGACACTATTGTGTCCGTAACTTATGAAACTTCTGTTATTCTATTGTAGATTAAGTACTCGTTCTACAAAGGTGACCCTTTATATGGAAGAATCAATATCAACTGTAGGATTTCATACGTGCGTGATATTGAAAACAAATTGACTGGTGCAGATTGGAGAAGGATAATTGCAAGCCCTTTTGGAAATCTAATGAAAATGCTGCGTCAGGTTACATTTTCTTCCCAAACTGTACATACTGTTCTTTTTAAGCAAATAAAATCAAAAAAGAAGTGGGAGACCTGGTACGAGATAGGTGGTAAAGAGTTAAGGTTTTCAATGAAGGAGTTTGCATTGATAACTGGTTTAAATTGTGGCCAATTGCCACCAGAATCAGTTGGGAAGAAGAAAAGGAAAGATGTACAAGTGATGGAGAAGTTCTTTGGTGGTCCTGCTGGTCCTAAGACCTCAGTGCAAGACTTGTACGAGAGGTTCAGGGATTATAGACTGCTAGATAATTACAAGTTGAAGATGGCATTGCTTTTGATAGTTGAAGGTATTTTTCTTGGAGCAGATAAGAAGAGACTAGTTAAAGCTGAACATGTGAAGCTGCTGGATAACATGGACAAGTTTTGGGATTATCCTTGGGGAAGAGTTGCTTATAAAGAGTTGCACAGGTCTTTGACAAAATCTCTGGCCAGAAGAATGCTTACTGTTGAAAAAGTTTTGCTACTCTCTGAAGATGCAAGGATTCCCTATACCATTCAAGGAATGTCAGTTGTGTTTTAGGTATATTAAATTAGTAATTGCATTTGCCTATATATCCCTGACTAGTTTGATAGTGTTGGGTGGTGGGATTTAAGTGTTTAAACATGAAGTGATACCTATAAAGTAAATATTTGAAGTTTGAGAAACTGTTGGATCAATTTTAAATCAAAGGATTGATTTGTTATATGGAATTTTTCCTAAAATCATGCAAACATTTGTATGAATTGTTAAAGTTCATACAAGTTTTAATATGCTTGACTAGTTACCTAGTGAAGGGTGTCTGGATTTGAAATGTTAAAGTTCATACAAGTTTGAATAATGAAAAAGTTGTGTCTATGTAGGTGTGGATATGGGAATGTGTCCAAAGCTTTGGAGTCCAATATGCTTCCAAGATAAATGAGACAGATATATCCCGAGGTCTTCGTTGGTATTCAGAGCAATGTCCTGAACATGGACTGCTTCAGTTGTGTTTTGCTGATCCAAAGCTGGAGGTCCTGCCTGTTCTCATACCTGATGAATCTGAGAGGAGTTTGTTAAGTGCCTGTAGATTCCATGATGAAGTCAAGGACACTTTCTTTGACAAAATAGTATCTGAGGCTATGGCTATGGCTATGGGCAAGGCAAATGCCAAACTGAAAGAGCCTAACAAGAGGAAAGAGGCTTTCAAAGGAGAAGTTAGTGGTGATGCAAGGCAGATGATGAATATCATTAATCAGTTGTATAACAAGATTGATAAGATGGAACACGGTCTATGTGAGAGGATTGACAGGTTGGAGAGGAACAATGTCCAAGTTTTTGAAAAGGTCCCTAAGAGGAAGAAAAGAATGGTTAAGAAGTCTGAGGCTCAAGCAAGTGATAGTGAAGAGTTTGATGGAGTTGATGAGTATATAGATGATTCAGAAGGTTCTGAGACTCAAGCAAGTGATAGTGAAGGTAGTGACAAGGCTGTTAGTGAGGATGAGGAGGGTCAAGAAAAGAAAAAGCAGGATGAGGATGATGAAAAAAGTGAGTCAGGAAGTGAGGATGAAGGTGGAGATGATAGAGGAAATGATGATGGTGGAGATGATGGAGGTGAAAAAATCACAATTTGATGGATTTTGATACTAAGGTATGACATTCCAGTTATTTTAAGATTTCTACTTTCATAGATATTTTAAAGAAGTATGGCAGGATATGGAGTTGAAGAAACTTAAATTAGATAGATAACACTAAAAATTCTCTATCATTGCACGGAAATGAAACAGAATATGGGAACAGTGAGCCCATTATTGAGAATAATCAAGAATTTGTTAGTGTTGGTGAGGCATTTGAACAAATTTCAAAGGATAATGATGTGAACCTAGATGACAACCCTAGAGACAATGATGAAGCCGAAGTTGTGGCCATACAAGAAAATGAGGGTTTGGTCAGCCAAAATGAGGAAGTTTTAAGCCCTAAAGACTCAAGTGAGACTGAGGTATGCCATAAGTACATGTCGAGTGTATTAATGAAGCATGACAGGTTATAAATTTTGAGAAATGTATTGTAGGTTTTAAAAATTGGAATATGCACAACATTTTGAAGTAATATATATTTTTGTGGTAAATGTAACTTCAGGGATTGGAGGAAAATTATGTATTAGTTGGTGTTGGTAGAAGAACTGGAGATATAGTAATGGATGTTGTAGCTGAAATTAGTGAGAAGCTAACTGATAAGGATGGAGTGCATGATGATGATGCTGATGCCCCTAGGGAGCAAGATGAGTTGATACCGAATGTTGATAGTGATAGAACTATCACAGATGATGTAGAAGATGCCCCAAGGGAAGAGCTTACCCAGCAGGTAAGCCAGCAAGCAGAAGTCCAGGTTTCTAGGTCAATAGCCGTTCATTTATTGAGAAGGAAGTTAGAGAGAAGGAGGTTGAGAAAGAAGGAAGAGGTTGGGAAAGAAGAGGTTGGGAAGGAAGGGGATGAGAAGGAAGAGGCTGGTAAGGAAGAGGTTAGGAAGGAAGGGGATGAGAAGGAAGAGGCTGGTAAGGAAGAGGTTGGGAAGGAAGGAGATGAGAAGGAAGATGTTGGTAAGGTTGACATTGACAAGGATGAGCTTCAGAAAGATGAGCTTGACAATGAAAAAATTGAGAAGGAGGGTATTGAGGAGGTTGTGAATGTGAAACAAGAGTTTGCCAAAGGCCAAGTTGTTTTTAGCAATAGGAAGAAGACTGTGGGTCTATCTCCAAAGAAGTCCCCAAAGAAGTCAAGGTACCTTCCCAAGCGTAGTGTGAAGCCATCTGCTTCAGTCCTCTCCCCTTATAGATCTAAGAAACAAAACAACCACAAGGCCAAGGACAATGAGAAGGACAAGGACAAGAAGAAGGATGTGAGGGGTAAGAGTTTTTGGAAAAGGATCACAAAAAATCCAGCTGTGAAGGAAATGACTCCTGTAATAGAGTGGTACAAGGATGAAAGGTATGTATATCCAACTTATATCTCTCTCATCCAATGAAATTGATGTACTTATATTGTCCTTTATATTGCAGACCTATAGAATTTCGTGGAGTTAGCAACAATTACATTGACAATGATTTCATGGAGAGCTTAATTGAACCAACTAAGTGGTGGGGTAATTTGGTAAGGGTGACCGGTTTTGAAAAATATTTGTAAATTTTGTCCACATACTCTATCAATATACTGATTTTGTAAATTTGTGTTGGCAGCACTTAGATGAGGTCCTAATTTTACTTCGCGATGCGCTCCTGAAGAACCCAAGTGAGAATCATAAGGCGGATATTATGGACACTACATGGTGTGAAGACTACAAAGACCAACACAAGTGTGAAATGGGTGGTGTTCCAGTACCAGAATTTCCAGATCGCGTCGCTCGATACTTTAGAGGTGAACTTCCAATTTTTCATGGGAAGAATTGGGAAGAGGTGGACTTCATCTATGCACCGCTTTTTGTGGGCACAAACCACTGGGTTGCCATTCAAATTGACCTGGTTAATTAGAGCCTAAGTGTGTTTGATTGCAATGCGAATCTGAAGCGTGATTATGTCGTAGAAGAAGCAGTCGCCCCCATTATCAAGTATCTTCCTAAGTTTGTGAGCAAGCACGAACCTTTGTCCAAGAAATATTCACACCGGGGTGTCTCGGTTCTTACTTACAATGGAAGAGTTGGCAATCTGGAACAGAACATAAGAGCGTAAGATATACTGCTACCAGTTTGTTTTTTACCCGCCACCTAAAATATTAACATAGAATTGACTTTTGTTATTTTTGGTTGCAGTGGTGACTGTGGAGTATACACCGTGAAGTACATTGAGTGGTTGAGTTTTGGAAGTGATGATCTCTCCCTCATTTCAGATGAGACGATCGACTATCACAGATTCGACATTGCTAATAGTGTGTTCGACCAGCAGTGGAAGACAATGTTGAACTATGGACAATAGTGTGTCATCATAACACTAGATTGTGTGAACAATGGTTTGGCTGCGTTGTGTTTGGATTGCAACTTTGATGCATGAACAATGTTTTGCTTGCATTGTGTTTCGATTGCAAATTTGATGTACGAACAATGTGTTGTGTTTTAACTCTACTAATTATGTTGTTGTATAAGTCATCCATGGATCTTGTTTCATAAGCATATAAGTGAGAGTTTATACCTTAAGTGACAGGTTTTACATTCAATGGTGGAGAGCAATATTACCTTAACCAAGAACTCTAGACAATTTCCAAAACCCGATTTTGATTAAAATAAACCGGTTAGTTAAAAACAATTTCCAAAACCCGGTTTAGATTCATTTTAAACTCACCCAAATTCTTACCCTCATCCTACAGATAGTCAGATACCGTATTTTCTTCATCCTTCTCCCATGGCTCATTGAGGCATTTCAAAAACTCTAGACAACTCCGAGAATCGATTGAAGGGTGTATTTCGCAGGGAGTGGAGATTGAGAGAGCTCGAGGGCGTAACCCATGGCATACTCAGAAGGATCCAGCAGTGGTGGGAATATAATGGTAAGTTTGGTATGATTTAGGGTTTCAATTTGGGAAAGTATTTGCTACTATTTTGTTTCAATGTATGTTCTAAAATACGAATTGAATTGTGGATTTGCTACAGAATTCCGTATTTGCTACTGTTTTGTTTCTGCTTGAAATTTTGTGAATTCTTATATGTGGTTTGTCAAAGTAGCTTGAAACTCTTCTTACAAAGATGTTTTGATTACTACTGATGAAGACAAGACGTAGCCTAAACTCATGTTTATTCATGAGGAGATGGAATACAACAACAATGGAGTCCAAATTGATAAGATGTGCATGTGGTGTTGCCTGTCGATATTTCACTTCTATGACAAACGAGAATTCGGGAAGGAGATTTATAAGATGTGTAAATCGGGTGCGTATCTAGCTTGTTTGCTGATATTCATAATATATAGAATTAAAAGTGTTTTTAATTGTATGTAGGTTGGAGGTTGTGGATTTTGGGAATGGTATGACCCTCCACTTTGCCCTATTGCAACAGAACTTATTCCTATGCTAAGAGATGAGATAATCCAGGTGAAAGATGCATTGGATGTGAAAGAGAGTATAATTTCAGCATATGAGGCAAAGCTTGGAATGCTACAGCAGGAAGTGATAAGGCTTAAAGGTGGTGCAAAGAGTGTTATCGGTCATGAAGATGAGTGTCGAGTTAAGACGTCAAACTATGTTGAACGTGTGCTGAAGGTTACTTGTTTTTTTGTGGTAATGGCTTGTGTAATTAAAGTCTATTTCACTTAGCATGTTGTAAGCTCTCGGTTGTAAGAGTACTTGTAAGCTATCTATGTCTAGAACTATTTAAGCTGTAGGATTTTATGGGAAAGTGTAAGCTTGAAGGAATTATATATGTTTCATGCGTTAAGCTTTAAGGAATGTTTCATGCTGAACTAGTTATGCTAACTAGTTGTCCTCCTTCTAAAGTTGTACTGCTTATCCCACTCATGGATTTGAGCAATTTGGCGACAATGGAATATGATACCAGGGTTTGTTGGCCCTGGAGGTGAAATCAGAATGCCATGCTTCTTAGCCCGCATCTTCAATACATGCTTTTAATATTATTTTTCTTACCCAAGATGGATGATTTGTGTGAACTCTTTTGACCATATATCATGTTCATAAATCTTAACTTAACTAAGAAGCATAATAAACCACACATTCATAACATTTTGCAAAGGTAGATAAGTGACAGGTTTTACATTCAAAGGTGGCGAGAAAATATTACATTAACTAAGAAGCATAAAGCATCCCATGGTTCATCACTGGATAAGTAACAGACACAAAAGTAAAGTAATATGACTTATAAGAGATCATTTAAGAGTTTGAGATCTCTTATTGGTCATATTAAGCTTACCAAAACCATACCAAAAAATAGCATTGTTCATAACTGGAATATAAAAGATAGCACACTATGGTCTTACCCTTGATCCTCCTCTTGCAGCCCGATAGCACCTCTGGTGAGTATGACCAGTTAGCCCACATCTTGCACATCTCTTGGACACACGTTTGTAGGGTCTCTCCCACCTAGCCTTGTATCTATTCAGCTTTGGTCTACCAGGGCCCCTTTTCCATGGTGGTGGCAAACATGCGATTTACGAGACGGACAATGGAACATCCCATTGCTTGTGTGGGGGGACCAGATGGATGGTTTCCTTGTAAACTTCTTTCAAACTGTTGTTGCTATAGAAGTGAGTAACCAGAGTAGTAACATCAACACCCCTATCCTTTGCTACTGCCATAGCATGTGTGCATGGAATTCGATCTTTCTGAAAGACATTGCATTGGCAAGTTAGTCGGAGAATATTCACTTCGTACTTATTCCTTCCATCTGTCACCTCTGCTTCAATATCACTTAGCCTATGGACACTCATTGTCACAGAAGCCGCATACCTTTGATCCATGGTTTTGGTCACAGACCTGGTACTTACCTCAGCCCACGTAGCAGCCAACTCCCTCCTTTCACAGAACCAGGTGGCAAAGGTATGCAAGATAACATCAAACAATGGTACAATAGGCCACATACGCTCCTCTTTAAACACATTGTTCAGACATTCTGCATTGTTTGTAGTCATGATGTTGAACCTGTCAGTTGAGAAATATGCCCTTGACCACTGATTAAGGGGCACTTTCAGAGCATCTTTTACCACAGCCGGAGTCCTGTTTCTTAGGATCTCAAGCTCGGTCCTATATTCTTCTACCGTGTACGCCTTTGCAACCTTGAACCACTGGTCTTGCAAGCCTCCCCAACTGCACTTCAGCTTGAAGTTTTGTAGCATATGATAAATGCAATATCCATGGCTAGCAAGAGTGTATTGTGTTTTCAGAGCTGCTTTTATACTCAAATGACGATCAGAGACAAAAACCACATCCACGCTATCGGGTACAACAACTTTCTTCAACTCCTTAAAGAAGAAGGATCAAGAATCCTTAATCTCACTGTCTACTACAGCAAAGGCCAAGGGGTAGATTTGTCTGTTTCCATCTTGGGCAGTAGCTAGAAGAAGTTGTCCGTTGAATCTCCCTCCTAAGTGTGCTCCATCAACACAAATCACCTGATTTTCATATAAAACCGGTCACCCTATTGCATTTTACCCTCCAGGTCATATTATATAATCAAGACAAACAATAAAGTTGGAGAAACATAAAGTTACCTTTCTCAAACGGGGAACAACCCTGATGCAAGCACCCAAGGCCCAGAAGCAATACTTAAAACGGTTTTTAGAATATGTTATTATAGTTGTATGCGTGCCAAGATTGACCTCTTTCAACATATGTAGCCATGAGTGAAGTTGACTGTAACCTTCCTCGGCAGTCCCTCGAATAATGTCCTCTGCTAGCACTCTTGCTCTATTGGTTTTGTGATAACTGGCATCGACTCCCAGGCCTTTCATGACAACTTGTATCTCTCTTGCCCTTGGTGCATCCTTGCGACCTCTAAACATGTTACACCAACACCAATAGATAGTCTTTAGACACTTTGCATAAAACTGTCTGAATTGAAATTAAAATCTTCAACAAAAACAATATATACCTAAGAATACTCTGTGAAATTACGGAGGCAGTGGCATGTCTGTTGTGATTGTGCCTGAACAGCATCCCACATGTATGGTTTATAGCAAACCTCCGGACAATAAACGCACTAGTACCTATCTTCACTAAAGCACGAAAACCAAATGAACATCCTCTGTTTTTGCACTCCACCACATAACAAGTCTTATCAGACCTCTTCACAAGCATTTCTACACAATTGTCCATAGCATATGCGGCTAACGAATGTTGAAGCTCCTTCTTGGTTTGAAACATATCTCCACACTTGATTGTCTTGGACTTTGACTTGACCTCCACTTCTTCTACATCCACCAAATTTTGAAAGTCAGCAGGGACTTCAGAACGGTAATATCTCTCTTCGGCTTCATCAATAGCATCCAGATATTCAGGCTTCCCAATATCAACCTCCTCAACGTTGTCATCATACTCAACATTTTCAATGTATTCCTCTTCTTCCTCGGAAAGGTTGACAAGGTCACAACCTTTATGCTTGGTTGCAGAAATAACAACATCCTCCTCTTCATCGTCACTGCTTAGTGACACAACCTCAACTGTCTTGGCTTTCTTACAAAACCACTTTGTAACAGTGTCAACATTCTGTTTCTCTCCACCCTTCACAGACATCCGGACATCCATCCCCTCCACTCCTATTTCATCTTCTAAAAGATCAGCATCTAATATGTCGCTCAACATCTGGTCCGACATTCTTTTTGGCTTAGTATAGGAGTAAAAGATGCACCATCATTTCCAGGCTGGGATACAGGTTGAGGTGCACTTAATGGAACATCGATCATCTCTTCTTCTTCTTTTGGAATTAATTTAGGTTTTTCTTTTGAAACTCCAGATTTTGGTTGCACAATGGAATGCAAAGCAATTGGCCAAACTCTGTCTTTACAATTTGTCATGTTCAAAAAGATGTATGCTTCTACATCATCCTTATCGCAAATATCAAAGGGAGGAAAGTGAGGATTTTGTAAAGACATGTAACTCATCTTCAAGTCGAACCTGGTAAGATCAATTTCCAGTTTTTCTGCAATCTTAATCTTTAGTGATTCATAATCGATTTTCTCACTAACCATCATCCCCTTCGCCTTTTTTGTTCCTTCATAAATCCAAATCTCATTCTCGCACCTCCATTTTCCTCCACTGATTAGAGAAACCATATACGTTGGAGTTGATCTTCCTGAAGAAGCAAAAAATAAGAAAAGTTAATCAATTTCTTAGTAAAGAAACAAAAAATAAACACAAATAAAACAGAGCATGTGTGAATCTAAGGCCCAAAGGACAGAAATATGACAACTTACCCATAGAAAATGAGAATATTAACAGTGAGAATAACTCGGATGGCAGGTAATGAAGCAGAGGACAAAAATAAAGGAAGAAGAACGATTAACTAAGATGAAGAAGCCTAATGTAATTTTTGGAGGGAAAACAACGATTAACTAAGCTAGCTTAGTTTTGGCGGGAAATATGCAGTGATATGACTGCTACACGTCAACGTTTTTTGTGGCTGAAATTCACTTGGTTTAACATTAAGCTTAATCTCCTTCCGGCTTAGAGCGAGCTTCTCTCCATATATATTTTTAAATTCTGACACACAGTACAATCAAGTTGTATACCCTAAAGCAACAAATACAAGTTTTATCAGACCCAACTTTTCAAATTCTTTTCTTTTCCCTTTAAATTTCGATTTACAAACTCTGATAATGTATTTTGTACCCAATATATAAAGGCAAAATAAAATCAAAAAAAATTACTTTATGTTATTGCAGTTATATCCAAAAAAAGAAGTACAACTTTGCACATTTCAATACCAAAGTGGTATACCCTTGCAAAATGGCCTTAAAAGTAATACACAATATTTTTGCAGGTCAAAATTAAGGCTCCGTTCGGCAGGGCGTTTTTGCACATTCACGAAGCTTAAAATTTATTTTCATCTCCTTGCTGAGTGTTTGGTGAAATATTATTCATCTAGCTTAACAAGCTTATTGTAGATGAATGTAACTTAATTTTGTTGCTTTTTTTAATTTGACTCCCCCAACATTATGGAAGCTTAATCAGCTTAACGTAACTTATTACCCACTGGTGCCCTTAAATGAGCACATAAAATAGTTTGTCACTATCATTATGAAATTATATAAACAATTGTATCATGAAATTATGTAAAAAGTTTATGAGCATTACGTATCTCCTCAATTAGACTTTTATCAAAAACTTATTATTAAGTACAATTGATAATTTATTGATCAATAAAAGCTCCAATTTATAGACCAACATGCTAACATGAAATCGAAAATGAGCAATAGATTGAAGCGTCCGTTATTCGGGTGGTTTCCGGTAATATCGATTTATAGGGGTGATTTTGGGCAATATGGCCTATTGGACGGGTGGTTTTCGGTAATTGACCCTTAGATTTAATTAGTCATATACATATGGATGAATTAAAGTGAAACTATACCAACATCGACGTCCGTGAAGATGTTTATGTGTGAGAGATGAGGATGAGACAATATAAAATATAGGGTTAAAAAGTACTCACATGGATCAAAATAAAACCTTATTTGTATATGCGCCAAAATATAGATGTATTATCATACCCTTTTTAGTAATTTTATTGCTATTATTAAATATCCAGCTCGTAATGTCGAACATTCAACTAGCTTTTAGAGAAAAAATAAGCTAATAAATCCAGTTGCAGCTCCAGCTACTCATTCAGCTCCAACTACTTATTCATCTCTAGCTCCAGTTTCAGCTCGATATACCGAACAAAGCCTAAGTCCAATTTTTTTTATGGGTAATATACTGGAACTTTTTAACTTAATCTTGACCTTAATAAATTTGGTATTACTTTTTATAAAATAGATAGATAAGGTTGAGTTATTTTGTTTATAACTTTGAAGGTTGAGTTAATTGGGTGGTAAAGATTGAGTTATTTTAATTAATTTTGCTTGCGAAGACAACGTAAGAAAGAGGTAGAAAAAAAAGGAATAGAGATGAGAATGACATAGAATATGATTTTATTTGACTATTTATATATATATAGAGAGAGAGGGTGCCTTTAGAAAAAATAATAGGATGAACTCTAAATAGAAACCTTGTTACTAGCCTTAATTGCCTCCTATTAAACCAGAATTTATATATAGAAATGAAGAGTGAGTTTCACATACATTTGGTCCTTACTGTACAACATGAGAAATTCTATGAGCCATTGGATCAAAGAGATTGAGGGCTGAGATTAAAATGGGTGAAAAAGTGAATAGTGATGCGGTGGCATAACCGTAAATACGGCGAACTTTTATTTTCGGTCAACAACTTTTTTTATATTATTATTATTATTATTCGTCTCTGATCGTTCTAGAATAGACAATTATTGACATTCACATGTAAGTACTACATGTTCATTATTCTATGCGGTAAGGTTCACATATAACATGTTCATGTTCAAACACATGTCTTTGCACATTTAGAGCTTATTTGTGAACTTCAGTACACAAATAAATGAATGTTAAAAGATTATTTGTGAACTTGGATATAAGTTATTCCAGAATGATCAGGGGACATTAAGAGCTTTTTTTATTATTTTTTGTCTCTGATCGTTCTGGATTAGACAATGATTGACGTTTGTTCATTTTTCTATCCCGTAAGGTTCACATATAACATGTTCATGTTCAAACACATGTCTTTGCACATTGAGTACTTATTTGTGAACTTCAGTGCACAAATAAATGAGCGTTAAGAGATTATTTGTGAACCTTCTATATAGGATAATCCAGAATGATCAGGAGACGAAAAGAAAAAAGAAAAAAAATTGTTGACCAAAAAAAAAATCGACGGTCGAGATCGCTTCGCACGTTGTACGATAAGTGCCTGTTGTACAGGATCCTCAATCCAGAAATGAATATATATGTAGAGTGAGTTTCACATACATTTGGTCCTTATTGTACACCATGAGAAATTCTATGGGCCATTGGATCAAAGAGATGGATGGCTGAGATTAAAAGGGGTGAAAAAGAGTGAATAGTGATGCGGTGGCATAACCGTAAATACGGCAAATTTTTTTTTTTCGGTCAACAACTTTTATTATTATTATTATTATTATTCTCTGATCGTTCTGGAATAGACAATTATTGACGTTCACATGTAAGTACTACATGTTTATTATTCTATGCGGTAAGGTTCAAATATAACATGTTCATGTTCAAACACATGTCTTTTCACATTTAGAGATTATTTGTGAACTTCAGTGCACAAATAAATGAACGTTAAAAGATTATTTGTGAACTTGGATATAAGTTATTTCAGAATGATCAGGAGACGTTAAGAGCTTTTTTTATTATTTTTCGTCTCTGATCGTTCTGGAATAGACAATTATTGAAGTTCACATCTAAGTACTAAATGTTCATTTTTCTATGTTGTAAGGTTCACATATAACATGTTAATGTTCAAACACATGTCTTTGCACATTGAGTACTTATTTGTGAACTTCAGTGCACAAATAAATGAGCGTTAAGAGATTATTTGTGAACCTTCTATATAGGTTAATCCAGAATGATCAGGGGACGAAAACAAAAAAGAAAAAATTGTTGACCAAAAAAAAATCGACGGCCGAGATCGCTTTGCACGTTGTACGATAAGTGCTTGTTGTACATGATCCTCAATCCAGAAATGAATATATATATGTAGAGTGAGTTTCACATACATTTGGTCCTTATTGTACAATATGAGAAATTTTATGGGCCATTGGATCAAAGAGATGGATGGCTGAGATTAAAAGGGGTGAAAAAGAGTGAATAATGATACGGTGGCATAACCGTAAATACGGCAAACTTTTTTTTTCGGTCAACAACTTTTATTATTATTATTATTATTATTATTATTCGTCTCTGACCGTTCTGGAATAGACAATTATTGACGTTCACATATAAGTACTACATGTTCATTATTCTATGCGGTAAGGTTTACATATAACATGTTCAAACACATGTCTTTGCACATTTAGAGCTTATTTGTGAACTTCAGTGCACAAATAAATGAACGTTAAAAGATTATTTGTGAACTTGGATATAAGTAATTCCAGAATGATCAGGGAACGTTAAGATCTTTTTTTATTATTTTTCGTCTCTCATCGTTCTGGAATAGACAATTATTGACGTTCACATCTAAGTACTAAATGTTCATTTTTCTATGCCGTAAGGGTTACATATAATATGTTCATGATCAAACACATGTCTTTGCACATTGAGTACTTATTTGTGAACTTCAGTGCACAAATAAATGAGCGTTAAAAGATTATTTGTGAACCTTTTATATAGGTTAATCCAGAATGATAAGGGGACGAAAACAAAAGAGAAAAAATTGTTGACCAAAAAAAAATCGACGGCCGAGATCGCTTCGCACGTTGTACGATAAGTGCATGTTGTACATGATCCTCAATCCAGAAATGAATATATATGTAGAGTGAGTTTCACATACATTTGGTCCTTATTGTACAATATGAGAAATTTTATGGGTCATTGGATCAAAGAGATGGATGACTGAGATTAAAAGGGGTGAAAAAGAATGAATAGTGACGCGGTGGCATAACCGTAAATACGACATTTTTTTTTTCGGTCAACAACTTTTTTTATATTATTATTATTATTATTATTCGTCTCTGATCGTTCTGGAATAGACAATTATTGACGTTCACATGTAAGTACTACATGTTCATTATTCTATGCGGTAAGGTTCAAATATAACATGTTCATGTTCAAACACATGTCTTTGCACATTTAGAGATTATTTGTGAACTTCAGTGCACAAATAAATGAACGTTAAAAGATTATTTGTGAACTTGGATATAAGTTATTTCAGAATGATCAGGGGACGTTAAGAGCTTTTTTTATTATTTTTCGTCTCTGATCGTTTTGGAATAGACAATTATTGACGTTCACATCTAAGTACTAAATGTTCATTTTTCTATGCCGTAAGGTTCACATATAACATGTTAATGTTCAAACACATGTCTTTGCACATTGAGTACTTATTTGTGAACTTCAGTGCACAAATAAATGAGCATTAAGAGATTATTTGTGAACCTTCTATATAGGTTAATCCAGAATGATCAGGGGACGAAAACAAAAGAGAAAAAATTGTTGACCAAAAAAAAAATCGACGGCCGAGATCGCTTTGCACGTTGTACGATAAGTGCCTGTTGTATATGATCCTCAATCCAGAAATGAATATATATGTAGAGTGAGTGTCACATACATTTGGTCCTTATTGTACACCATGAGAAATTTTATGGGCCATTGGATCAAAGAGATGGATGGCTGAGATTAAAAGGGGTGAAAAAGAGTGAATAGTGACGCGGTGGTATAACCGTAAATACGGCAAACTTTTTTTTTTCGATAAACAACTTTTTTTATTATTATTATTATCATTCGTCTCTGACCGTTCTGGAATAGACAATTATTGACGTTCACATATAAGTACTACATGTTCATTATTCTATGCGATAAGGTTTACATATAACATGTTCATGTTCAAACACATGTCTTTGCACATTTAGAGCTTATTTGTGAACTTCAGTGCACAAATAAATGAACGTTAAAAGATTATTTGTGAACTTGGATATAAGTTATTCCAGAATGATCAGGGAACGTTAAGAGCTTTTTTTATTATTTTTCGTCTCTGATCGTTCTGGAATAGACAATTATTGACGTTCATATCTAAGTACTAAATGTTCATTTTTCGATGCCGTAAGGTTCACATATAACATGTTAATGTTCAAACACATGTCTTTGCACATTGAGTACTTATTTGTGAACTTCAGTGCACAAATAAATGAGCGTTAAGAGATTATTTGTGAACCTTCTATATAGGTTAATCCAGAATGATCAGGGGACGAAAATAAAAAAGAAAAAAACTTGTTGACAAAAAAAAAAAATCGACGACTGAGATCGCTTCGCACGTTGTACGATAAGTGCATGTTGTACATGATCCTCAATCCAGAAATGAATATATATGTAGAGTGAGTTTCACATACATTTGGTCCTTATTGTACAATATGAGAAATTTTATGGGTCATTGGATCAAAGAGATGGATGGCTGAGATTAAAAGGGGTGAAAAAGAATGAATAGTGACGCAGTGGCATAACCGTAAATACGGCAATTTTTTTTTTTGGTCAACAACTTTTTTTATTATTATTATTATTTGTCTTTGATCGTTCTGGAATAGACAATTATTGACGTTCACATATAAGTACTACATGTTCATTATTCTATGCGGTAAGGTTCAAATATAACATGTTCATGTTCAAACACATGTCTTTGCACATTTAGAGATTATTTGTGAACTTCAGTGCACAAATAAATGAACGTTAAAAGATTATTTGTGAACTTGGATATAAGTTATTTCAGAATGATCAGGGGACGTTAAGAGCTTTTTTTATTATTTTCCGTCTCTGATCGTTCTGGAATAGACAATTATTGACGTTCACATCTAAGTACTAAATGTTCATTTTTCTATGTTGTAAGGTTCACATATAACATGTTAATGTTCAAACACATGTCTTTGCACATTGAGTACTTATTTGTGAACTTCAGTGCACAAATAAATGAGCATTAAGAGATTATTTGTGAACCTTCTATATAGGTTAATCCAGAATGATCAGGGGACGAAAACAAAAAAGAAAAAATTGTTGACCAAAAAAAAAATCGACGGTCGAGATCGCTTCGCACGTTGTACGATAAGTGCTTGTTGTACATGATCCTCAATCCAGAAATGAATATATATGTAGAGTTAGTTTCACATACATTTGGTCCTTATTGTACAACATGAGAAATTTTATGGGTCATTGGAACAAAGAGATGGATGGCTGAGATTAAAAGGGGTGAAAAAGAGTGAATAGTGATGCGGTGGAATAGCCGTAAATACGGCAATTTTTTTTTCCCGGTCAACAACTTTTTTTTTATTATTATTATTTTTCGTCTCTGATCGTTCTGGAATAGACAATTATTGACGTTCATATATAAGTACTACATGTTCATTATTCTATGCGATAAGGTTCACATATAACATGTTCATGTTCAAACACATGTCTTTGCACATTTAGAGCTTATTCGTGAACTTCAGTGCACACATAAATAAACGTTAAAAGATTATTTGTGAACTTGGATATAAGTTATTACATAATGATCAGGGGACATTAAGAGCTTTTTTTATTATTTTTCGTCTCTGATCGTTCTAGAATAGACAATTATTGACGTTCACATCTA
Organism: Rheum nobile; assembly: GCA_027886185.1. Classification (NCBI taxonomy): domain Eukaryota; kingdom Viridiplantae; phylum Streptophyta; class Magnoliopsida; order Caryophyllales; family Polygonaceae; genus Rheum; species Rheum nobile. Next base: position 1,993,887 of record WOAB01000780.1, read on the forward strand.
AGTACTAAATGTTCAGTTTTCTATGCCGTAAAGTTCACATATAACATGTTCATGTTCAAACACATGTCTTTGCACATTGAGTACTTATTTGTGAACTTCAATGCACAAATAAATGAATGTTAAGAGCTTATTTGTGAACCTTCTATATAGGTTAATCCAAAATGATTAGGGACGAAAAAAATAAAATAAAATTGTTGACAAAAATAAAATAAAAAATTGACGGCCGAGATCGCTTCGCACGTTATACGATAAGGGCTTGTTATATATGATCCTCAATCTATATATATGTATAATAGTTATGTTATCTTGTTACTAACCTTAAGATCGAAGGCTTGATATACTGCATGTGCCGTGTGCTGTTCTTCAATTGATTTGATTTGATGCAACCAACATTCAAACACAACCGCTTTCACAACTACTCTGGCTTTGAAGTGTAGTTAGATCTGCCTAGCTATATATATACAACTACTACTTTTGATTTGGTGATTTGGTAAATAGACAAATTATAAAATAAATTGAGATTAATTAAAAGCATATATGTTTAAAATAATGTACTTATCTAGCATGATCTCCAAGATCTAGATCCATGCGCGCAGGCGAGATAATGTAGGTGCATTTCTTTTCAAAATATAGAATCTATATATACTAAAGCAGAAGCTTAAATCCTACGTGTCGGTCTTAAGTTTAATTCGCTTACGTGTCGTCACCACGTTCAATTCTCCTATGTGTCGGCCTCTGAGCTATGTCACCTCATCCGCAACATCATCTGCCACGTCATCTGATATCTTATCTTATTGTTTATTTTCATAACTATTTATTTAAAACTAAATAATAATTATATCATTTTTTATCTTATTTTCGAATTTTTACCATAACTATTTATTTATTTCCATAACTATTTAAAAATAAATAATAATTATATCATTTCTTATCTTATTTCCAATTTTTTACCATAACTATTTAAAACTAAATAATATTGATGATAAAAAAAATTATCTTATTATTTCAATTTAAAAATAGAAAATTCGAATTTTTTAAATAAGTGTGTCCTTGATTGATTTTAAATAACCATATAATCTTAATAGGATGAAATCAAAATATGTAAATTAATCTTAATAGGATAATTGATATTTTATAATAAATGCATAAACCTAATTATATATATCCACGTTAAACATATTTAATTCTACAAAATTAATAAAAACTAAATTATAAATATAATTAGGATTAAATTTGAGCATATTAAATATATTAGTAATTTTATCTTTTGTACACATTTTTTTTGTTCGCCATATGCATATGTTTTTTTGTCTATAATACGCATATGTTAACCAAATAGTTAATAATTGAAGGAAAATAATTACAAAAAATAAATCTATTTAATAAGATCACATGTTGTTAGGAACATATATATATATATATATATATTATAATAATATGATAATAAGACTAAAAATTAAGTATATGATTTTTTTAAGTTTACATGGCCAATTATAAAAGGTTTTATCAAACCAAAATTAGTGTAATTTATGTAGATTTATTAAAAAATAAATAGTTTTAACAAAAGAGTTTGAATTATTTCTAGAATAAAGGAGCTATATATATAAATGAGGTTCATATCTTTATAGAAGAAAAATATCCTACAAAAATGGGGAGTGGTTGTAGCCTATTTTTAAAAGTAGAGATTATAATATAATATGATATTAAATATATAAAATAATAATCAAAATTTACTATATTAATAACATAATTAAAATTTTGTTTTATCATATTGAATATATTAGCAACAATAAGACTAATAGTGTCCGAAAAATTCTTTAATAATTAATAAAATTATTTTTAAAAAGTTTATAATCCTAACCCGTGTATGGCACGGGCACTATGCTAGTTTAATATCTATATTAATTAGCTTATTATATCTTCAACAAAAATAATGATCAGTTCAACATATTACCTGGAAATTGAAATGGATAGCACTTCAGATGATAAATTGTACTGGACAAGATTTATGTCAAACTCGGAACATTGTTTTGTATGTTGGCTTGGTGAGTAATTTAAACCGTGCTAATACATTAACTCAATTGTACTTAAAAACTTATAATTATAATTATAATCATAGTTTTTGATTGGTTAGATTTTAGTTTTATATTTCTTGGTGATTTTAGTGAAATTATTGCCGTTTAGTGTAATCGGGATTCATACGATACTATGGGAATTCAAGTCAGTATAACACATGTTCAGGTGTGTGGTGTGTTCCAAATCAGAGTTCCCAAAACATACATTATTAACATGTATTAAACCAAAATATAAATATCTTGTGAGGATGGGTGTGGAAGAGATAAGTAAGGACAATCCACAACCGTCGGGTCGCAAGGAAATGACGGTCCAAATTGCATGCGTCACTAAAGAGGGGAATTCGTAAAATTTGGCACGGTCGAATTTTGTGTAAAAAAATGGATTCTTGTGCACACAAAGTACACATTTGTGTGCATGTGAAATGCACTATCATGTGTATGTACTAAAACTCATACGTTCATATGGAATAAACAATGTGTGCATATAAAAATATTATCGTGTGCATATGAAATATACTATCTTGTGCATGTGAAATAACCTATATATGCATATGAAATACACTATGTGCTATGTGTGCATATGAAATAACACATATGTGTAGGGATTTAGATGTTTTTAGCAAAATTTCAGAAACAATTTTCTAACATCTAACTTAGGATCTCATACATAAATCAATATGAAACATATAAGAAAATCAAAGAGCAACATACCTTTTGATGCAAATCTTCTTGTTAAGATCATTTGGAGATGAGAGCCTCAAGTGTACTCATCTACTTGATCCACACAAGCACGATACTAGATCGTCTTGCTTTCGTTTGCTAGAGCAGGACGAAAGCTCCAAGCTTTGTTCTTGCAAGTGCACGGTCGACTTCTTAGGGTTTCTTGTATGGTGTGTGTACTTTCTCAACACATGAGATAATTGATAATTCTCTTGTATCTAGAAATGGATATATATATGTATAACATGTTATTTTATCTTTTTTTCAAAAAAATAACTTTCCTTATATCATCAAGTAAATAGATAACACTTTATTATTACTTGATGAACAATTCACATGCCCATATTTACCATCTCATGGCCGGCCCCCTATGTCCCTTTTGGGCGGGTTACTTTGATCTAGCCCAACTACTCTATTGTGTGTGACCTTATAGGACCCGATTATAATAGCAATGGACCAATCTTATTTAGCTCATAAATCATAGTTGACTTCTAGCAAAGCACTATGACTACCTAAAATATCCGGATTATAAATCTCCATTATTAATCCTATTCTAGTATTAGTAATTGCCACATTGATTAAAATGACATAATCCTTCAATCTTTCACTTGTCCTTAACCAAGTGTGCAATGCCAAAATTCCTTTGTCACTTAGTGTCCAATTTGATAGTATGATAACATTTTATGTAATCCATATTAATGTTCAAATTGTTTCTTGAACTCTGAGTTTGAACTGTCAAAACAAATGATTACTATTAATCCATTTGAGCAGGGCCATGCATTTTCATTTCTCACTTTTCAAGTGGCCAAGACACCGTTCCTAAATACATATGTAGATATATAAATAGGAGGACTTCTCCAATCTTGTATGACTATAGCTCCCACTCAATTTTCAGCGATCCCGATCATTGCCTTTATAACCGCCTTTTACGAAACAACGTTTGACAATGTCAAAGACATACCAATCACTAAGTAAGAGAAATATCATACTCATGTTTGAGGAATCTACTAATCATGGTTCAACTTAAAATTCTAAAACTCATTTGAAGAGTCTTAATGTAGGTTTGCCTAATATGTATCTTCTATACATATCCATATAATTGATTAGATATCCTTATGTCCCTATAGTCCATGAAACTCAACGCTATCAATCAACTTACAAAATAGCCTTTATAGAGTCATTTATGTCCAGCTTAATGACTTAGACTATGGATAACTCATAATTCGTAATTTCAATCCACTTAATAGAGTTTCATTCACCAGAACATTTATGATGATCCTATTTGACAATTATAAATTATTTGGACATTTTTTTAATTCTTAACCACAATTAATTAATAATGAAACTTTATTTCAAACAACAAGCATAACTGAAGGTTTAGCATCCATGAAAACAATCTCTATAATGTAAAACAATACAATCTCAAAGTCATTCTCCAATGTGCTTAATTCCCTTAGCCCTAGTGTGACTGTCATGATTGAGATTAGATAAGGGTTTAGTCAACGGATCTGCAATGTTGTGATCCATATGTACTTTGCACAGCTTCACATTCCCTCTATTGACATAATCTCAAATGACGTGGAACTTCTTGAGCACGTGTCTGGATTTGGAGTGAAAACTTGGTTCCTTGGATTGGACAATGACACCATTGTTGTCATAATAGATGTCAATTGTCTTAGCACAACTAGGAACAACATAGAGTCCAGTGATGAACTTTCTAATCCAGACAACTTCCTTTGCTGCATTGATTGCGGCAATGTACTCAGCTTCTATTGTAGAATCAACTATCGTGCCTTGCTTTAAGCATCTCCAGCTCATCGCTCCTCCATTAAGAATGAAGACGTATCCCAATTGGGACTGGAAGTTGTCTCTATCCGTCTAGAAGCTTGTATCAATATATCCTTCAACGATCAACTCACAATTCCATCCATACACCAAGAAATCATCCTTAGTCCTTCTCAAACACTTAAAGATCTTCTTAGCTGCATTCTAGTGTGCTTCTCTTGGATTCAATTGGTATCTGTTGCACATGCTCAAATCGAATGCAACATCTGAGTGAGTACAGATCATGGCATACATGAAGGATCTTATTGCTGATGCATAAGGAATCCTACTCATCTTCTCTAGCTCAACAAGTGTTATTGAACACTGCTTCTTGCTAAGATGTAAGCCATGTTGCATAGGCAAGAATCCTTTCTTAGAATTCTTCATATTGAACTTATCAAGGACCTTATCAATATAAGTCCTTGACATAGTCCAATTAGTCTCTTATATCTACCTAATATGTACTATGCCTCTCACAAGTCTTTCATTGAAAAACATTTCTTAAGCCAATCCTTGAAGAACTCTAGCATATGAATGTCGTTTCCATTGAGTAGTATGTCATCTACATACAAGACTAGGAAAACCACTTTACTCCCACTAAACTTCTTGTAAACATAAGGTACTTCTTCACATCTTATGAAATCAAACTTTTGATCGCCTTATCAAATCGAAGATTCCAACTCACTTAATGCTTGCTTAAGTCCATAGATGGAATTGTGAAGCTTGCATACCTTTCTAGGATTATGTGGATCCTCAAAACCCTCAGGTCATGTACACATCCTCTTCTAAATACTCATTTAGAAAAATAGTCTTGACATTTACCAACTCTCATAACCATAATGAGCTACAATTGCTAGGATTATCCGAATGGATCTAAGCATAACAGCTGGTAAAAATGTTTCATCATAGTCAATACCATGAATCTGTTTAAATCCTTTTGGAACCAATCTTGCTTTGAAAGCTATTATGTTTCCATCCTTGTCTATTTTGAGTTTGAAAACCCATTTGTATCCTATGGGTATTACCTGTTGAATTCCTTAGGTTTTGATGGTAACAAACATTCAACTAATCTGGTATCTAAGTGTTTTCAGGAACAAACAAAGTTGTCACAGGGAACCATTGCAACGCATGAGTACAGAGGGAACAACGCTTTCTCCATACGCTTTGTTACCTCTCAAGGAACATCATTGCCGAACAAAACATCAAGCTGCGAATGGAATGAAGAAATCAAGCATGAAGATTATAAAGATTATCTTTGAAGATCATGTGGTTGACAAAAAGGGAAATCGGGTGGATCACGCTGATGGGAAGATTGGGAGAGAGAAAGATATTATCTTATTCCGATTATATTATCTTAGAAAATCTTTCCTTAGATAATATATTCGGTTAGGATTTTATCTTATCAAATCAAGTTAATATCTTCTTGTTGCTGAAATTAGAGAGAGAGATCTTATCTTGTTAGTAGGATTTTTTAGTTGTATAAATAGAAGTGTGAGACTCATTTCTTAGGTACAAACTCTAAGCATTTCATTGAGAGAAAAGAAAAGTGAAGCGTCTGTAAGTCTTAGAAGAGTGAGTTCGTGTTCTCGTTGTAAAAGAGATTCAAATCTAGGTGGGAAGTCAAGGGTTTGAAGTCCAAGCTACAAGTGTAACCGATCAAGAAATCAATAAGACAAGTAGATTCTTCAAAATCTCTCAAGTGAGAAGATTAAAGGTAGTGGTTTTTCCCTGATTAGTTATTTGACTGATTGGGGTTTCCACTATACATCGTGAGTTCTAATTATTGTCTTTCTTGCTATATATTTTTCCGTTGCACCTTCTGTGAGAACAAAGCATTTTTTCCCTCAAACGTAACTCTAACGATCCAACAATTGTAAACCTGAGCAAACGCGTTCCGGCCCGCCAAACAATACGGGTCTGGACAAGGGTTTCAGCCCGAACGGGCCGGTTGGCCCGGCCCGTTCGGGCTGGCGGGCCGGGCGCAGTAACATGGCCAAGCCCGTACGGGCCGCTCGGCCCGTATAAAATTTTAATTATATAAAAAATACATTAAAAAAATAAATATAACCTAAAAATACATTAAAAAAACAATTTAAAAATAGGTTGTATGACATGCTGGCCAGCCCGCTCTTCCGGGCGGGCACGATTACCATCTTGGGCCCGACAAACGGGCTCGGCCCGGCCCGTGCCCGCAAAAATGGGCTCAAAATTTGGCTCATACCCGGCCCGGACCCGTGTTTGATCAGGTCTAAACAATTGGTATTAGAGCCTGGTCTCTAGATTGTTTTTCGTTAAGACTTTGCAGGAAAGATGTCATCACGCAACGCTATTCATGATTCGTTCTGGAAGCCTCCAGCACTGAAGGCTGGAGAATATGATTGGTGGGTTAAGCAAATCGAATCTCATATTTGTTCCCTTGATGGTCAAATATGGAAAATCATTAAAGTTGGCCCTATTGCTATTCCAAATGAGAAGGACGCTACAAAGCCAAAACTAAGGGCTGACTATACTGATGAAGACTGGAAAAAGCTGGAGAAAAACAGCAGAGCCAAGAAGATACTCCATATGGCATTGCTCCATGCTGATCTCAAGAAGGTCATTGGTTACAAAACTGCCAAAGAGATTTGGGAATCCTTAAGACGACTCCATCACGGAAATGAAGATGTCAAAAAGAATCGTATTCTGTCACTAATGAAGGAGTATGATCAAATGTCCCAAGGAAAAGGTGAACACATCCAAGAGTTCTACTCCAGGTTTCAGGGGATAGTTGGTCAACTGGAGTTCCTTGGTGAATAGCTTCCAGACTGGAAGCTCACTCATCACTTCATGCAAGGCCTCAACTCTCAGTGGGACGCGATTGCTCTAGCCCTTTACTCCCAGACTGATGTCAAAACTCTCACTATGGAAGAGGTTGTTGCCAAACTTGAAAGCAACGCCTCTGTCTATAACCACAAAATGAACAAGAAAGGAGTAGAGAAGGCTCAAAACATTGCTCTAAAGGTTAAACATGCCTTCGACTTGTCTCAAGTTGAAGATGAAGACGGAGATGAAGATGTGGCTCTCATCACCAGTACAATGAAAAAAATATGGTCTCGCAACAAGGGCACCCCTCGTTCCCTCGAAGGGAACAAAAACCTGAAGGATGTTGTGTGCTATCATTGCCAAAACAAGGGACACTTTGCCAAAAACTGCTTTAAGAAAAAGGCAGGTCTTCCTCCGGTCCGTGAAGGAAAGCAAGCAATGGTTGCAACTTGGGGAGATTATGACTCAGATGATGAAGAATCCTCTCAGTCAATGGATGTTTTCCTATGGCCATAGAAGAATCTAATGACACAAAGACTGAAGGTAGTCTGGATGACTCTGAGGTAAATGAATCTGAACTCATTCTAAGTTTGAAAAACAAGTCTAAGGAAAACCTAATCTTCTTCATTAAGAAACTTGTTCATGAGAATAGTCTTTTCAGTGAGCAGATTGAAGAAAGGGATGAATCGATCTCAAGTTTGATCGATGAAAACAAAGGTTGGGCAAGAAAAATGACCAATCTTGAGAAAGTTTCATCCCCTTCTCTAAGTCCTTGTAATGAGTGTCCTAAACTCACTGAAAAGATTACGTCTCTAAAATCCAGTATCTCATCACTAGAATTTGAGTCATTAATATTAAAACTAAGCAATGCCAAGTTTTCTAGTGATTTGTCTAAGCTCAGTGAGGAACAAAAGGAAGAGTCAAAAGGCATTGTATTTGTAGCAGCCAAAGATGAAAAGAAGAAACATGTGCCTCGCTTTGGAATTGGTTACCAACCTAAGCTTCCTGTTTATGGCACCAAGTCTCAAAGCCCTGAAGTCGAAGGAAAACAATATGTGCGAGAAACAAGGGCAAGTTCCTCTAGAGAGAACAATCGTAAAAACGTTGCGAATTTGACTAATGGGAACAAGCCTTGGTACCATGGACAAAAAGCTCATTCCATTTGGCTAAAGCAAGAACAGAACGGTAAGCCCAATCATATTGATTTTTATTCTAGTGTTGCTAACAAACCAATTTGGCCTGGACAAAGCAAGTAAGTGGATCTAAAGTGTCATAGGGTTTGCTGGTACTGTGGTCACTCCGATCACTACAAACAAGAGTGTCTCCTGAAGAAACACAATGAGGAAATTGCTCGTACTGCTAGGGAGAAAATAAACGAAAAACCTGCTAAGATCAAATATGTTGCTCCCACACCCAGAAAGTCTAAGCTTGTCTAGGTTCGTAAGAACTAATCTTTTCAATACAGGCTGAAGTGAGGAAAGGTTCCTGGTATTTCGATAGTGCATGCTCAAGTCATATGACAGGGAACAAAAGCTGGTTTACCTCACTTCAACAGGCCTCCGGAGGTTCAATAACCTTTAGAAATAAGAGTAAGGGAGAAGTTTGTGGTCTCGGTAAGATAAGGCTTTCTAACCGTATAATTGTGGATAACGTGACACTTGTGAATAATCTCAAATTTGATCTTTTTAGTGTTGCTCAACTGTGTCAAAACAAGAAAAATAGTATAGTCTTTACTACTGATGATTGTTATGTTGAGTGTATAAGTACAAGGAAAATTCTGCTCAAAGGGATCTATGATAACAATGTCTACAAAGTTGATCTTGCTTTTATCCTTGAGAAGGAACTATGTCTGTCGTCCATCGCTGCGATGATATACTTGTGGCACAAGCGCTTGGACATGCAAGTCTCCAACTTCTTTCCAAATTTCATAGACAAGAACTGGTCAATGATCTTCCTAGGATCGAAGCAACGAGTAATGAAGTTTGTAATGCTTGTACCAAAGGTAAGCATGTAAGGTCCTCTTTTAAATCCGAAAAAGAGGTAAGCACAATTCATCCTTTGGAACTAATCCACATGGATCTTTGTGGGCCTATGCGCACAAGGAGCCGTGGTGGAAATATATATGTGTTTGTTATTGTTGATGACTTTTCCAGGTACACATGAACCCTATTTCTGTCATCAAAAGATGAAGTGTTCAATGAGTTTGAATCTTGGCTCAAGTCAATTGAGAAGAGTGTAGGACAGTCTCTGGGGTCCATCCGCACTGATCATGGGACAGAATTTGAGAACTCTCAGTTTCTATCCCTCTATAGGAACAATGGCATAAGTCACAATTTCTCAGCACCCAGGACTCCGCAGCAAAATGGTGTTATGGAAAGGAAAAACAGGACTATGGAGGATATGACATGCACCCTGCTTATTGCTAGTGGTCTTCCTTTGAGCATTTGGGCTGAAGCCTTGAATGCTGCTTGTTATGTGCTGAACAGAGCAACCATTCACCCGTTGTTGAACAAGACACCCTATGAACTCCTAAGGGGAAGAAAGCCGAATGTGTCTCATCTGCGAACTTTTGGTTGCAAGTGCTTTGTCCACAACAATGGAAAGGATTCTCTTGGGAAGTTTGATCCAAGAAGTGATGAATGAACCTTTGTAGGATATTCTCTCCACAGCAAGGCCTACAAAGTGTTCAACAAGAGGACTAGAAAGGTAGAGGAAAACATTCATGTGTTTTCGATGAATCTGTCATGGCTGGTAACAATATGCAGGCACAAAAGACTAGTGTTCCCTCGAACACTAGTCTCTCCAAAGATGACAGCTTTCATCTTGTGGAAAATGGTGGTGTGGATGGGGTCCCTCCTAGTCAAGACAGTCATGATGACCCATCAATACCAAGAACTCAAGACTCTGCTGATAATGTTGAGTCAGATGAAGGTGTTCAGTCGTCTGGTTCCTCTCTGGTCCCTCAGGAGGAACAAATCCCAAGTCCTGATTCAGTGGAAACATCTGAGGAAAGTCTTATTGCTGAAGAAACTATTGATGAAGGTCCCATTGTTGTAGGGACTGGTGGTGAAAGCTCGACTGCATGTAACGTTGACTCTGACGAGTTTGACATCAACAATCTGCAAATAAGGAACTACCAGCAGAAGAAGGATCATCCAGTGCATATAATCCTTACAAACTTTCGAAAGGGAATTTCTCATAACACTTGTTCCTCTTTGTAAAATTTTTGTGCTTTCAATGCTTTTCTTTCTTTGCAAGAACCTAAAATTGTAGGAGAAGCATTGAAGGATCCATACTGGATAAACTCCATGCAAGAAGAGCTCCATCAGTTCGAAAGAAACAAGGTTTGGCGTTTAGTTCCTCGTCCAGGGAATAGAATAGTGATAGGAACCAAGTGGGTATTCAAAAACAAGTTGGATGATCAAGGGAAAGTTACAAGGAACAAAGCAAGGCTGGTGGTAAAAGGATATAACCAACATGAGGGAATCGACTATGATGAGACGTTTGGCCATGTTGCTTGTTTGGAAGCCATACGACTACTCATTGCATACTCATCTTTCCATGGCTTTAAACTACAAGAAATGGACGTAAAGACCGCCTTCTTGAACGGAGTTCTCAAGGAGGAGGTCTATATGGAGCAAACCCCTGGATTTGAAGACGCCTCCCAACCTGATCATGTCTGTATTCTTGACAAGGCGTTGTATGGTCTTAAGCAGGCTCCAAGGGCTTGGTATAATAGGCTCTCTCAGTTCCTTTTGTCTCATGGTTACACTCGTGGGAAGGTCGACAAGACTATGTTCCTTCTGAAGGAAGGAAAGCACACTCTGGATGTGCAGGTCTATGTGGATGACATCATCTTTGGGTCTACTGATGATAAACTGGTCCAGAAATTCTCAAGTCTTATGGCCAGTGAATTTGAGATGAGCATGGTTGGGGAACTAAAGTTCTTCTTGGGTCTTCAAGTCTCTCAGGGAGAAGATGGAACAAGAGTTCATCAGCAAAAGTATCTTCGGGAGTGTATCAAGAAGTTTGGAATGTCTGATGCAAAGCCCTTCACAACTCTCATATCTTCCAATAATCCAATGGGAAATGATGAGCATGAAAAGGGAGTTGATCCAACACTCTATCGAGGAATCATAAGTTCGCTTCCTTATCTCACTGCTAGTAGACCTGATATTATGTATAGTGTGTGTCTGTGTGCTCGATTTTAGGTTGATCCCAAGGACACACACACCTCAAAGCAGTGAAAAGGATTCTGAGATACCTGAAGGGAACAGACGATCTTTGTCCGTGGTATCCAAGGGGTGGCAACTTTGATTTAGTTGGATACACAAATGCCGACTTCGCAAGGAACAAAGTGGACAAAAAATCTACATCCGGAATGGCTCAGTTCCTTGGGCCATGTTTTGTTTCCTGGGGGTTGAAAAAATAGAATTCAGTTGCCTTGTCAACTGCAGAAGCCGAATACATAGCCGTCGCAGCTTGTTATACTCATCTCCTATGGCTCAAGCAACAACTCAGTGACTATGGTATTCTTCTTGAATATATTCCCATTCTTTGTGACAATATTAATGCCATAAATATCTCCAAGAATCATGTGCAACACTCATATACCAAGCATATTAAGATAAGACATCACTTCTTACGTGATTGTGTGGAAAAAGGATTGGTGTCCATGGACTTCTGTGGAACCAAGGATCAAATCGCTGACATTTTCACCAAGGCACTCAATAGGGAACCCTTCGAATAGTTCTGCATGGAACTTGGTATGATCTCTCTCAACTAAATGTCTACCAGTTGTGTTCCCTCGATGACTGGCTAAATTACTTGGTAATTTGTGGTTGTGTAAGTGTCGTGTCTTGATTTGCAATCTTTCCTTTGATCATTGTATGAACAACATGCTTAGCTTCTTGCTTGTGCTTCACTAATTTGCAAAATTTCTTGCATGATCATCTATGCTATCATTATAATACATGAAACAGTTTTCTTTCGGCCCAAAAGAGTTAACTTGATGCATTGATCCCTCATTATAAGCCCAAATGATTGTTGACTCTACAACTTACCCTAGCCATCATGCTTGATGCTTCCTATGAGCCCCTCTAATCATCCACATCTTGGAGCCTCTCATTCATGATTAAACATTTTAAAAATTCTCATATATTTTGTGTGTGATGTTCTTTGTACCCTCTCTGGTAACAATACCCCCTTATCGCACGCTTCTACTTTTTCGGTAAGGCGGGAAAACGAATCGTCTCTACTGTGGTCTGCAATAGGATTTGAATGATTTGACGGGTAATAATGGCTTGCACCTGCGATTGGGAAGTGTTGCTTGCATTTAGAGTTGGAGTGATGGCCGTGTGATATGATGGGCTCGAGAATTGTATGGGCTTTGATGAATCTGGACAAAATATGCAGAGTTTTAATTTTTGGAAGGTGAAGATTTCGGATGCAAATCTTTGGAAAAGATAGAAGATCTCAAGAGTTATCTTTGGCAACCGAAAAGATTTTATGCGCTCTATTTATTCGGCTCTCCCAAGTAAATCCCTCCTCACTGCCTTCTCTGCCTAAATCTCTCTTGCCCTCTTGCTTTCTCTCGTCTCCATCCTCACAGCTCCAAAAATGGCCTCCCACTCCAACATCCCTATTGTCGATGCTGAGGATCTCCAAAGTCTCCTTAGCAAGATCTCTGCTATGGGAACTGATCCCGCCATCCTCGCCGCAATTGCCCAATCCACCCCCTCCACCTCCACTCTTGACACCACCAACCCTCCACCACCACCACTAACGGCCATCACCCCCACCAAAAACAAACACTCCGCCTACATCGCCTACACCAGACAAACTCATAATGGTCCCCTACGTAGCCCTCAAATCACCCTCACCAACTCTTGCCTCCGTAAACCCTAACCCTAACCTTAACCCTACCCCCGACTTCCGTCTCCTCGAACGAAAAAGAGGAGGTGCTTTTGTCTCCCACCCACCCTACCCACCGTGAGGAGGAGTCCGAGGAATTTCTCGGCGGCGCCACCACGGCGACGAAGGATCATGCTGCCATCACCGCCAACATCAAGGGTGTTGTGCGCAGTCTGGAGAAGGAATTGATGGAGGATGATGCTGAGGCTTCACCGCCTAAGGGACCCAAGTTCTCTGTACGGGTCAAGATGGGCTGCTCTACCAAGTGCAATACATGCGCTCAAGCCCAGGCCGCCAAGGCAATTCCGATGAGCTTGGACGACGAGTCGGAACCGGTTTCTGAGCGCAAATCGAAACGCGCCAAGGTATCTGTGGCTCCTGTTTGCAAGAGTCAACACCGCCAAAGTGCAAAGGGCAAGGTGAAGGCATAAGTGGAGGAGGTCAGGGATATGAGTCGTAAAGGCGTGGTTAGGGAACTATTGGTGGATGTTGAGTTCCTCAAGCAAAATGCTCTGGAGGAGATTGTGTCGTCGTTGGAGGCGCAGAAGTGGAGTCACTTGTTTGTTAAGGAGGAAGAGGTTGATGAAGACCAGCTCAAGACTTTCTACACAACGTTCGTCATTGAGGTTCGGTCCCATGCAGTTCTGGGTAGCTACACGCTGGAGGGCACCGCCCATGTGCTCTCTAGCATGGAACTGAGCCTCATTCTGGGAGTTCCGCATGCTGGGTATGATGAGTATCCGAAGGGGCGCTGGCCAAAGGATTTCCCCTACCAGGAGGCCGCTCGCCGTGTTGCTGAGATCCCCTCTCCACATGCGTCTGGAGCTTTGGATACCTCCTCCATGTCTGCTATCAACAAGGTGTTATACCATGACCTCATCTGCAACTTCACTCCCAGGGAACAAAAGCGAAATATGTTGCTGATTCTGGATGTGGTTCTCCTCGCCAAGCTGCTTGAGAAGGAACCAATCAATTTGTCGTGTGTGATGATGCAGCATAGGGCCCACGCCAGGAACACTGATCGCCATGCTCTTCCGTACCCCTGCATAGTCAAGCAAATTTTGGAGTACCACAAGGTATACAAATGGGCCACATAAGGCTTCTCCTTTTCTCATCCTCTGGATGCTAGTAATCTGCATAAGATGCAGTTTGTTTTGAAGGAAGGAGTTGGTAGGGTCAAGGAAGTTCCCGAGCCAGTTGCTGAGGTTGAGGAAGAGGAGTCTAAAGGTGTAGACTCAGAGGGGGAACAAACATAGGAATCTTATCTGAGGAAGGAATTAAGGAGGTTGTCCCGCGCTGTGTCTACACTGGCGGAACAACAAAGACGTCTTATGGAGGATGTGCGTCCTTGATTGCTCTTCATTCTTCGGCTCCCTCTATTGGCATCAGTGGCGCCTGATTCGTCTTTCTCCGCTTACCCACCCCTCTTTTGTTCCCAACACATCTATCCTCTAGTTGCTTTGCTTTTCTTTGTTTCTGTTTCATGTGTTTGCCTTGACTGGCATGTTGATCATGTTTGTTCTCTTTGCTTATTTTGTTGTTGTCCTTACAGTTGTCTTTGTTTGTTTTTGTTAATGAAAAAGGGGTTGCTTGCTTATTCGGATGTGTTCATTTACTTTCTGCACTTGACTTCAGGTTTTTGATGATGCCAAAAGGGGGGAAATGACGGGTAGCTTAGCTGAGGGGGAACTAATCATGTTCTATCTGTACTGTCTCTGAGGGGGGACTATTACGTCTAAAAGGGGAAAACTTTCTTCATGCTAATGTCGTTATCTCATATGTGTGTTATTTTATCAAGGATGTTTGTCACCATCAAAAAGGGGGAATTTGTTGAATTCCTTAGGTTTTGATGGTAACAAACATTCAACTAATCTAGTATCTAAGTGTTTTCAGGAACAAACAAAGTTGTCACAGGGAACCATTGCAGCGCAGAAGTGCAGAGGGAACAAAGCTTTCTCCATACGCTTTGTTACCTCTTAAGGAACATCAGTGCCGAACAAAACATCAAGCTGCAAATGGAATAAGAAATCAAGCATGAAGATTATAAAGATTATCTTTGAAGATCATGTGGTTGACAAAAAAGGAAATCGGGTGGATCACGCCGATTGGAAGATTAGGAGAGAGAAAGATATTATCTTATTCCGATTATATTATCTTAGGAAATCTTTCATTAGATAATATATTCGGTTAGGATTTTATCTTATCAAATCAAGTTAATATCTTCTTGTTGCTGAAATTAGAGAGAGAGAGAGAGAGAGAGAGAGAGAGAGAGAGAGAGAGAGAGAGAGAGAGAGAGAGAGAGAGAGAGAGAGAGAGAGAGAGAGAGAGATCTTATCTTGTTAGTAGGATTTTTTAGTTGCATAAATAGAAGTGTGAGACTCATTTTTTAGGTACGAACTCGGAGCATTTCATTGAGAGAAAAGAAAAGTGAAGCGTCTGTAAGTCTTAGAAGAGTGAGTTTGTGTTCTCGTTGTAGAAGAGATTCAAATCTAGGTGGGAAGTCTAGGCTACAAGTGTAACCGATCAATAAATCAATAAGACAAGTAGACTCTTCAAAATTCTCTCAAGCGAGAAGCTTGAAGGTAGTGGTTTTTCCCTGATTAGTTATTTGACTGATTGGGGTTTCCACTATACATCGTGAGTTCTAATTACTGTCTTTCTTGCTATATTATTCCGCTGCACCTTCTGTGGGAACAAAGCATTTGTTCCCTCAAACGTAACTCTATCGATCCAACATTACCCCATGTAGCAAATCAATCAAGTCTTATACTTGATTCTCAGACATGAAATCCATTTCAGATTTCATGGCTATGCACCATTTTTTGGATTCTGGACTTGCCACAGCTTGCCTGTATGTAGTAGGCTCCTTGTATTCTAAAAGCAAGATATTGCAAGTTGCAGTCAATATGAAATCAACATAAAATATTTGGTTGCATTTTGGGCCTATCAGATCTATGAGTGGGTTGAACAACAAGAGGATCTTCCACAACAATTTGTAGATTCTCATTAGAATTAGATTCTGGAGGGATGATAGGAGTTGGGTCTTGAGACTCCACTACTTGCAGCGTATGGGTGGCCTCCCCTTGTGGGATTGTGTCGCCAAATACCATTATCTCTAACATGGTGTAATCTATGTCATCTTGTTGTCCAATTTGTTTCTCTTTTCAAACTTTTTCGAGATTAACATTTCTCACTTGACTTTTTGGAAATAAAATCGTTTTTTTCAAAAAGACACTATCCCGAGAAACAAACATTTTGTGCTCACTAGGATTGTAGAAATATTATCCTTTTATTTCTTTAGGATACCCTACAAAGAAGCACTTATCCTATTTAGGTGCAAGTTTGTTTGAGAGTAAACGTTTTACATAAGCTTCATATCCCCAGATCTTTAGAAAAGAC
Source organism: Rheum nobile (assembly GCA_027886185.1). NCBI lineage: Eukaryota > Viridiplantae > Streptophyta > Magnoliopsida > Caryophyllales > Polygonaceae > Rheum > Rheum nobile. Next base: position 2,010,620 of record WOAB01000780.1, read on the forward strand.
AAACTTGGAACTTTTCCAGCCCATATCTCATATGGTGTCTTATCTATAGTTGTGGACGGAATCATATTTAGTGTGAACACTACAGTTGTGAGAGCATATCCCCAATAAGATATTGGAAGATCAACAAAACTCATCATAGAACGAACCATGTCTAACATGGTTCTATTCCTCCTCTCAGATACACCATTCAATTGTGGTGTTCCTGGTATAGTTAGTTGTGAAAGAATCCCACAGCTCCTTAAATGATGATCAAATTCTTGACTCAAATATTCACCACCGCGATTAGATCTTAATGCTTTAATTTTCTTGCAAAATTGATTTTCAACTTCATTCTGAAACTCTTTGAACTTTTCAAAAGATTCAGACTTATGCTACATTAAGTATATGTATCAATATCTACTCAAATCATCAGTAAAAATTATGAAGTATCTGTAACCACATCTAGATTATGTGCTCATTGGTCCATATACATTTGTATGTATTAGGGTCAAAAGTCATTTGCCCTTTCAGTTACTCTAGTAAAAGGTCCTTTTTCCCATCAGGCAAGAATCACATGTTTCAAAAGATTCACAATCAAATGAGGCTAGAAGTCCATCCTTATGGAGCTTCTTCATGCGATTGAAGCTAATGTGGCCTAAGTGACAATGCCATAGATAGGTAGTGTTCAACCATTCTCTTCATTTCCTTGTGCAACAATTTCAATGAGATAAAAAAATTCTTCTTCACAGGGAGCACACTTTTTTTATTCCCGCACAGGGTTACCAGCCATGATAGATTCATCAAAAACAACATGAATGCTTTCCTCTACCTCTTTCGTCCTCTTGTTGTACACCTTATAAGCTTTACTCTTAATAGAGTATCCAACAAAGGTGCCTTCATCACTCTTTGGATCGAACTTTCCCAAGGAGTCCTTTCTGTTGTTTTAGACGAAACATTTGCACCCAAACGTCCTCAGATGAGATACACTTGGCTTCCTTCACCTCAAGAGCTCATAGGGGGTATTATCCAGCAAGGGACGAATCATCACACAATTCAGCACATAACACGAAGCATTCAAAGCCTTAGGCCAAAAGTTTCTTGGTTAACCACTCTCAATCAGCAACGTGTGAGTCATGTCTTCCAAGGTTCCATTCTTTCATTCCACCACCCCGTTCTGCTAAGGTGTTCTAGGGGCCGAGAAGTTGTGACTTATGCCATTGTTCTGGTAGAGGGATAGAAACTGACAATTTTCAAACTATGTTCCATGATCAGTACGGATGGAACCCAATGATTGTCCTAGCCTCTTTTGTGTTGATTTAAGTCAAGTCATGAATTCTGCAAACACTTCATCCTTGGAGGAGAAGAAGATACTCCAGCTATATCTAGAAAAATCGCCAACAATAACAAAGACATACTGGTTTCCCCCACGGCTCATTGAGCACATAGGCCCAGAGAGATCCATGTGGATCAGTTCCAAAGGATGAGTGGTACTTACCTCCTTATTCGATTTGAAGAAAGACCTTACCTGCTTTTCTTTGACACAAGCATCACAGACTTTATCTTTAAGCTTTTCGACCTTAGGCAGACCTTCTACCAATTCTTGTCGATGAAGTTTGGAGAGAAGTTGAAGACTAGCATGTCTAAAGCGCATGTGCCACAGTTCTGAAGTCCCCGAGATTGAAGACAGAGTGACAGACATAGTTCCTCTCCAGAGATAAAAGTGGGATCCACTTTGTAAACATTGTTTTCACAGATCCCTTTCAACATAATTTTCCATGTACTTATATCTTCAACATGACAATCATCAGTAGTAAAGACAATCCTATTCTTTCTATTTTGACAAAGTTGAGCAACACTGAAAATATCAAACTTGAGATTATTCACCAGATTCACATTATCTACTTCTATGCGTTTAGAGAAACTTACTTTTTCGATACCACAAACTTCTCCCTTACTTTTGTCTCCAAAGGTTATGGAACCTCCGGAGAGCTGACGAAGTGAGGTGAACCATCATTTGTTCCCTGTCATGTGACTATCAAATACCAGGAATTGTTCCTCACTTCATCATGAATTGAAGAGATTAGTTTTTACAAACCCAGATAAGCTTAGGCTTATTGGTTTAGGGGAAACATACTTAGACTTAGCATGACTCTTATTCTGATTAGCTCGAGCAATGCATGCATTTTCCTCATTATGCTTTTTGAGATAACACTCTTGTTTGTAATGTCATGCTTTACCGCAATACCAACAAACTCTATGACACTTAAGGTCCGAGTATTTGCTTTGACTTGGCCAGATGGGTTTATTAGCAATCCTTGATTGAAAATCAATGTGCGCATGCTGAGTATTTTGTACTTGTTTCAGCCATATGGAGTGAGCCTTTTGTCCATTGTACCAAGGTTTGTTCCCTTCAACCAAATTTTTGCATTCGGTCTTCTGAGCTTTGTGATCATTTCCTTTGGAGGTTCTAGCACTACATTCTTGGACAGGTCGTTTTCCTTCAACTTTAGAAGGGTCCTTCTTAGTATCATCAACATACTCTACTACAGAATTCACCTAATAACTCGTATAAAATAACCCGAGCTTTCAATTGTCGAGTTATAAAAGTGCGGATAAAAATGTGTTATATTTTATAACTCGGTCGTCTCATAATCCGGGTTATATAGACGATTGAGACAATTAAATGACTTGTAAGTTGTAACTAGAAACGCCTGAGTTATATGTACTTGTATATATACACTGTAATTTTGGCACCCGGGTTATTTGTGAGTTTAAAAAAAAAGTGAGAAGCCCAATTATATTCCTGCATGTACGCCAACAACCCCTCCTTCCTTCTCCTTCGTTGCCCTAGTCCCAAATTGACCACCATCAATCGCACGGAGCCCTAGTAGCCTCACAGTTGGTGTCGTCCTTTGTTCTTCAGTTGCGTCGAGCTCTCCGCCTCTCTGTTGCTCGCTTTGACGGTTCCAACACTACCACAAAAACATGATTTTAACCCGGGCGTAAAAGCTAATATAACCTGCATTTCGGCCCAAAATGATCTGGGCTTCAGGTTGAGGGTATAATTGGTTATATAACCCGGATCCCTTTTGACACGCCGGGTTAAATACATGAAAATAAAACACAAGGAAAACGGACTATATAACCCGGATCATGGAAACATGCCCGGGTTAAAAAGGGGGTCAACTAACCCGGATCCTTTTTTGTCCGTGTTATATTGTGTTGTCCAAATATCACACTAGTAGGACTTTATAACCCGGATCTTTAAATAGTCCGGGTTAAAAAAGTCCCATCAGCATCAAATTTCAAGGGATACTTAATAACCCGGGTATTATAATGTCCGGGTTATATTGTCATGATAGAAATGTGTTATATAACCCGAATGTGAATAGGTCCGGGTTATATAATGTCTTAATAATAAATGCCCAATTTATTTTTGCATATTTTCAGTCTGTAATTAAATTGCACCAATTGTACATTTTCTAAACTCATTAACCACTCTAAAATCCATACAAAAATGTAAAAGCTATGTTAAAATGAAATGTCATATCGCATTTCAACAAAATATGCCAATATTACAAAAAAGTAACATTGTTCACCTAATTTGACAATGTACTAGATAAACCAACTAAAGAAAGAAACAACACTAAAATCATATTAAGGCAATGCATACTAGTCTAGAGAAAGGAAAATACCAATTCACAATTCATGACCTAAAAAATTTAACACTTAAAGCAACAAAAGCCTCCCTTCAGATTCTTCATTCCCACTACCAACGTCTTGATCTCGAATCAGTACTTGTGTATTTCACTCCCTTTCATAGAGGCAACACATCCTGCACTTATGCACACAGAATGAGTCAAAACAAATTTGCATCCTTCCAAAAAATAACTACTGGCAATTATTGAGATTTATTTGATGTGTCCAACATGTATTTTGTCATTTAAATAACACTCGTACATAACTACTTACCTACACAAGTGATAAGAAATAATCCAACCACTCCTTTCACAATTCATCAATATCTTCGTGTTTGTAGGTAGTCTTGTCATCATACCACTGAAAAATCAAACATGATAATTGTTAATAAGTAGTGTGTCCCCAAAGACTTATTTAGTCACAAACAACCTATTGAAAACTATAAATGCCTTACATTTATAGGGATAACTGAAGATTGGTTTTGACAAAGTATAATTGTCCTCATGAACTTTAACACATAATATCCACAATCAATCATATTTTCCTGACGAGGACACTGTAATTTAGGTTGAAAACAGTTGGGAACTTGAATCTGGAGACCACCGAAGTCTTACAACAAGGTACTCTAAAAACCAATTGTTTCAACTCTGAGAGAGACCCAACATCATCCAGGACAACGAGTTTCCGGGTCTCGAGCTTCCATTCACACTGGAGGCTCCATTGTGGAACCACTGCAGGGGCACCCATTTGTTCAGTGCCTGATAAAAATGCCCATATCCTCAATTTCAATGCCTCCAAGTTTGGAGATTGTGATACTGTTAGGAACAAGATTTTGTTTCCAAAGTACCCTGTCATAATTACACCCATAACACAACAAATTCAGCAACAAATCCTAACCCCAAAACCATGATCACTATTCAATATGAAATCACAAGAATTTGCTAAAAATTTAACAATGTATCGGGTTGGAAAAAAGTGTTGATCGAAATAAATAACTCGTTGGTAGTTTGTTTCCTTAGAGCAGTTACCGTTGCTCCTATCAATGGCAATGCAACGTTATTTATGACGGGAAAAACATGCAAATCCAAGCACAGCCTTACTTCAACAACAAGATATAGTGTTTCCAGTAAGCCACATCCTGGCATTGAAGATAAGTAGCTAAAAAGATCATGCTGTCAAGCCAGAATCACTTGGAACTAGTATTACTCGGGTTTCTAATCTATGCATAATTAGAATCAGCATTCCAAACGGAGTAAAAACTCTTACAATTGGCAGAGGCAATAGGTATAAAAAGAAGCTCCAGATCTAAGAAATTTATAAGACAAGGTTAACATAATCTTGCACATTGTAATCATCATAAAGATAGAAGGAATAGAAGCCATAAGCAAGTCAAAATGAACTTAATCATGAGGAAAAACTGAAAATGGATAGTTTAATATTCAGGAGTGGAAATGGCACTAATCAAATTCAAATAATAAATTTTTTTGACAGGTAAACCTGATGCAACCAAAACATTTGCCGAGCAACATCAACAAAACCCTAGAAATTTGAAGAAATCATGCAATTCAATGACGCCTGGGAGCAACAAGTCGGACCCTAGCACGAATTAGCACAATCAGCATTTTCTTGCATCGAAATAGCTACAACTTACAAAAACCCTAAAATCTGAGCTCAAAACTCATCAATACTAAATAAGTTGAACATCGAACCTCAAATTACTGATGAGCAATTAGTAACAAAATGCAGTTGGTATCTATGCAGAGATTGATCGATCAATCGATCTCAACAAAGAAACATAGGCATTGATACAAACAACCCCATTAGCGAGACAAGACGGATAGCCCCAATCAATCATACCAAAATAACATCCTAATCTGCAATTAACAAGAAGGTGAAATTGCCAAACATTCTCAACCGATAGTAGATTGTCACGTCAAAGTTGGCAACCCACAAATTGCCCAAATTGAAGCAAAAGTAACACACAAGAGAGCTCCTACCCACAATCAATTTGCGCAACTAATTGCAACAAAGAAACATAACTTCAAAAGCAGCAACGACTTATCAAGAAAAAAGAAATCGGAAAGAACAAGAGCCTTATTTATCTTCTTAGCTTCTTGGAGTGTTTCATTATCTTCCTCTATTTCCATAATCAAGTGTCTCTCTTCAACAGTCTCATTAACCAATGCTTTAACTTAAGAGAGCGCGCAACCATTCAAGCAATCCACCTCATAAATCTCCGCCTCTGTGGTTTGCGCTTGCCTATAAACGTGAACCATCTTAGAAGAACTCATGTCAAGAAAGAAGCATTCCTCAGTCTTTTGATCGAGATATCAAATCTCTTTAATAGAGACTAAATAAAATATCTCACCTCAACACCAGTGATGCTATATCTCATATAATCAGAGATTTTGTTGGTGGAGATTGAAGAATACCGAAACATATGCAAATACTTCTTCAGTTGTGCTCAATCTAATCTACTATATAATTACTAAAGCAGAATATCGACTACGCCACATGACGCTCCTAAAATAAATCAAACCCCTCTGCTACCACGTGACATCACTACATTAAATTTGCAACGTGTGAAGCTCTCATATTTTTGGTTGTTTTTTTTCGAAAATCTAATAAATCAAAGAAAATCAATTCGCTATCTATATTAGTCAGATATGCATACAATATGAATATTTTTTATTACTCTAATCTTTCCAAAAATATAGAAAATAATATTCTCAGCCATATATTTTTTGTACGTAATCTATATCTATATACAACATGCATATTACATACGATACTAAAATAAGTCTATAACATTTTTATAATAATTTCTTTGCATAATGTAAGACAAAATATTACATTCTATGCATATTTTTATTCTCTGCAATATATTTCTAATGCACTAAAATAATTATGCAATATTTTTAACATCAATTATTTCCAAATTAAAAGTTGAATAATGTAGCATATCTCTTCCTTGCACATTATAATTATATAGTATCATATCATATAATTTCAACCCAAATCTATATATAATTGATATGGAAAGAAATTGTTAATAATATCATTCATTGAATGTCAATAGGAGACTAACTAAGGAAAAAATCTTAATAAGTCTAACCAAAATTTTAATCTTGATTTTGTTACACATTTTTGCTGAAATATTAACAAATAAATATTAGTAAATTCATTCTACTATATATATACTAAACAAAATTTTACTATGCCACATGTCATCCCCACAATGAAACTGCCACATGTCATTTTTTTAGAATTTTACTTTTTAAAATATAAATTTATAAATAAAAGATTTGTATCATAAATCTAGACTAATTTCTAATTTAGATACAAATTAATCACACAAATGAACTAATCATTTCCTAATTTACATACAATTTTCTAATTTTGATACCAATTAATCACATAAATAAACTAATTACTTCATACTTTACACACAAATACATAACAAGGATTATCAATACAAAACATGCACAACAATCTACTATATAATCTACTAAACCAAAACCACTTTATGTCACATGGCACTCTCTACCAAGCCTATAAATTTCTTATGCCACATGACACACTCATATTTATTTTGCTACATGGCATTTTCTCAAGTTTTTATTTTTTTCAAAAATTCAATATAATAATTATATATAAGATTTGTATCTTATTTCAAAATTCAATACTTTATATATTCGTTTCCAATTTTAAGCCTTAGGAAAATCTTTATGATTTCATTGGATATGATTTAATATAGCTTGATGTAATACTTTTTTTTATTAATTCACTTAAAAATTATATCTGATTATTATAATAAAATTTAAAATCAAATACTATAAATTTACAATTAATCTATTATATATAATATATCTATTAAAACAAATTCTCTATTAAAACAAAACTTCTCTATTAATTGATTATTAGTAGATATTTTTTTACCGTACTTATCTTATTTTCATATATATTGTCACTAATTAGATATATTTTTCATTTATTTAATAATTTTAAATGTGAAATTGATATATTTTTAATAATTAAAAAATATCAACATAAAATTTATGCAAAACCGTGCATAGCACGGGAAACTAAGCTAGTATCATGAAAAAACCAACACTTGTTAACCAAATTGTAAAGACTAATTTTCAATATTCCATCCGTAATTATAACTAAATATTAGGATACAAAGCCACAAATATAAAAACTTTGTTTGTATTCTATTGCCGAAGAATTAACGGGAGCCAGATTAAGACATAGTAACCGAATATATACCATAGTCATCAAGCAAATCTAAGAAATAGCAAGGATCACAACATGATGCAAAGAATTAGTGCAAAACTGCAAATGCATTTTTTTTAAATATTTCCAAAATGAAAAAAAAAAACTATTCTTTGTAGAAATAAAACTAACCAATCTTATGGTGCACACACAATTTTCCATAGGCATAGACGACTATGTTGGGGCTGAATCTTGGCTACTGATGAATACAATTGAGATTTTATTCTATGCTCTTTCCAGTTGGTATGTATATATATTCCAATTAATAAAACCCCATAGAATTATAAAATTTTAATGCCTAGCAACTACCAACTATCAAACAAAGCCACAAACGTAGTTCCGGATTAATAGAGGATGATCATCCTTCCGGCGGCGCAACGTTTGTTTGTGCTTTACTTATCTCATTTCTTGGCTTTTTTGCTTTATCATGCTTTAGTTTGTTTCGTTTGTTTTTTGTTTCTTTTGGGCGGTTGTTGTATTGCCGGTTAGGCCGGTTGCCAGTTTCTGGCCTCTCGAAGTTGTACACTTTGAATTCTTATTGTATCAAAAAAAAAAAATCATACCAAAGCATGATAAGCCAACCGCATAATAAAACCTAATCCCAAAATTGCACAGTAAGATGAAGTTCAGCATAGATTAGCACATAGCACAAACCCTAAATATAAATCATACCAAAGTGGCGAACCCACAGTGGATGGATGACAGAGGAAGCGAGGAAGAGGCAGTGTGAGTCGACTAGGGTAATCAATCTCCAGAAATCTAATCTCAGGAAACCTAGCTCTGAAGCAAGATGCTAGGGCTAACAATGTAGTAGTTGCCGATAAAGACTCAGCGACGAGTCGCCGACGACATAGGCGCTCGATCGATCTCGTACCAGGCCTTGCACGCCAGCGACACGGCGTTCTTGTCCACATCTGAATCGATGAACGAAAAGACGTGCTCGAGAATCTCGTCAGGGAATGAGTTCACCATTGCTGTTGATCTCTGCTCTTTCGCCAGGATTTCACTAGACGAGGAATGTCAGTTTGACAACGGCGATCGATCGAGAGAGCGAGCGAGCACTAGAAGAAGAACAAGACTACAGAATAATCCGGACAGCATACATTCGGGATATATAGTGATCGGATTTAGAAAATACATATACTATATAACCCGGGCGTTATTCCAATATATATCCAGGATATATTCTTAAATTACAAGGCATAATAACCCGGATATATCAAGCCAAAAAACGCCCGGGTTATTCTCGTACATGATCCAAAGAGCAATTTACTCAAATAACCCGGGCGTGTTGACTTAAATCCGGGTTATTTCATAATTTTATAGAAAATTTTATAAGAAAACCATTTTTTTTTATTGTATTAGACCCCTATTATATCGGATTTTTAACATTCAGGTTATTATATTACGGGTTAAAAGAGCATTTTTGTGGTAGTGCAACAAAATTAAGAACCGAGTAACATATGGAACACGAAGAAGCATTTGCCAACGCCAAGACCAAGAGCATACACTACAATCCTGCTGAGATAAGTATGATGAATCACTCTATTTGTCTCTATATTCTCCGTCCGTTGCTTTGAATTTATTTTTGAAGACATTCTTGAGCTCTCGATTTTAAATGTAAATGTTGCCAAATTGATTCAATTAGATTCTCGTAGTTGTTTGAAGTTGGTTGCAAGTACCAGAAGGCGAGATTGAAGAATTTTGGAGTTAGGATACTATATATTTGTGGAGTAAAATAGTGAATTACCCTGTGTAGATGGGGATAGTATTTAGCCATCCTTGGACTATGAGGAAAATGAAGTAGTTTGAAATATATGCAAAGATATCGTGAGGTGCATATTAGTAGCTTGTGAAGGAGAATTTGTGGAATTTTCACTTGCATCACCTCCCTTTTTCATCATATAGATCAACATATATTGTCTAGTGTAATTAAAATGAATGTGCATAATAATGTCCTAACAAGAACGAGAAAAACAAATTATATATTGTATTCACTCCTTTTCACTCTGCACCTGATCTTTATTCGTTTTATATTTATGTAGAAATTGCATATACAAGGTAGGTATATTATTTAGATCTTATTGAAAATCTGATTTACTGATTATCTTAAAACTTTAAGATCGTATAGACTTGTGGTATGTTGAACTATGGACATAACTTATTTTATCGTTTCTTTGTTTTTGGTCATTATAATCTGACTTCCATTACTCTGTAGACAACTTCCTCTCAGAGCACCCTTTTTGAGCATTTTAAAAATGTATGGGAATTCAATCCTGGATCCACTCCAGATACATGTAACCTTTATTTCATGGTGGACTTCAAATTTCATTCACCACTTTATCGGCAGGTAATTTTCTTTATTTTCTTTGTGTTTGATATAAAGATCTAACTGAGTCACTGCTCATTGCCTTTTATGTCCAAATACACTACATAAGTGCAACAAACTTGTTCTTGTGCTTACTTGGGAAAGAAAGAGGGGTAATGTTTGGTTATGATTCATAGTTTAAACTGAAGCAGTTAAAAATTACTGTATGAACTAAAGAAAACCACTCTGCCTGGGAAAAACTATATGGTTTGTGCTGATCATGTTTAGCTTCAAATTTTTTGGGTTTGTTTGTTATACTAACTTATAATGACATTTTTATGGTTAAAGGCTTTTTTTATATAATAGTGTTTGGTAAAATGTATTTATAAACTCCTTTTTATAGTAAATTGTGAAAGAGTAATTACACAAACTCTAAAGCATCACAAATATTTATTTTTGATAAACCTCTTTATAAATGATAAAATCATTATAAATGACTTTATCAAACAAACCCTTTGTTCTTTTAATGGATGCATTGTAATACCCCGACTTATGTTGGTAGTGTCACACGCCAGTGACCTCAGACTGTAAAGTCCAAAGTCACCATAGGCTTTAATCGGAACAATTATGCTTAAATAAATAAATAAACATTAAAGAATGAGCCTGTTATATACACGATTTTTTTCGCCTATATACACGATAATCTGTACGCACAAATTTTGCGTACACAAAATCTGTGCGTACAGGTGCAAATACGTAGAAAAATACATAAATGTGAAATAAGCGTATTTGAAAAAAAAAGTATTAACCTCTACGCAAGAATTTAGCATACGCTAAATTCTTGCGTAGAGTTTGGGCCGGCCCATAATATGGGCGGCCCAAGGATGTTAACCCAAATGCGTACGCATTTAGGTTAAATCCTTGTGTGCGTCTTCTTCTTCTCTTCTTCTTCTTCTCCTCTCCTCCCTGCGACGGCGATTTCTCTCTCTCTCTCCTTCTTTTCCTCCTCTTCTTCCCTTCCTCTTCTCCTCCTCTTGAATCTGTCATGGCTTCTGAAATTCCGGCGGCGGCGAGGAGCTCCAGTGGTGGCGGCGGCGAGTCTCCTCCGGCGGCGAGCGCTCCAGCGGAGATGTGTCCGGCAGTGGTGGTTCCAATGGTGGCCAGCAGCAGTGGTGGTGGGGTTGCCGGTGGTGTTGGTGGAGAGGCGGAGGCGACTAGCTCTCCGTCCAGCGGGGGCATAGTTGAGCCCGGACGAGGTCGTGTGCGGACTCGGGTTGGTATGCCCCGTGGGAGACGAGGAGGTGGACGATGCGGAGACGTTCCCGCGACTCCTGAACAGGACCCTACATGGGGTTCTAGACAAGTATTTTAATTGAATTTGAAATTATTTTATCTGTCTAATTTAGAATTAGGTATTGAATTTAGGAATAACGGATTTGAATTTAGGTACTGAAATTAGAAATAAAATTGGATGTATAATAAAAATGGATTTAGAAATTGGTAATGTATTTTATAAATAGTATTGAATCTTGTATTTTGATTTAGACATTGAATTTATAAAAATTTGTATATGATATTTGATATGTATTAATATTTTAAGAAATTGAAATGAGAATTTAGCTATTGGATTTAGCCATTTGCTAATGATTGGATTTAGGCAATGGGAATTTGGATATGATATATGATGATTTAGCCAATGAGAATTTAAATATTGTATTTTAATAACGTAAATTGTAATGAGAAATTGGATATTATATTTGATATGTCAGCCCATTTTATGATTTGGATTTAGCCATTTAGTCAATGATTATCGTGTGTTATTTATAAAACTATGTATGAATTAAAAAATTAAAATACATGTCTAATTTAGAATAAGCTTAGGTATTGAACTTAGGAAAAACGGATTTTAATTTAGCTATTGAATATATAATAAAAATGGATTTAGGCATTGTATTTGTGTAATATAAAAATATAAGAAATTAAGAAATTGAAATTGGGAAATTAAGAGAATTTTAGGGATTACTGAATTTGATTTAGCCATTTAGCCAATGATTATCATATGTTATTTATAATTTACGTTATTAAAATTTGATTATGGATTGATTCGAAAATTTAAAATAATGTAAAGGCTTTACAAGCCTTGATGCTGTCTGTGAGACGGCCCCGACGTTGGTCCCGTCAACTGGCGCGGAGGAATCCGATCACAGCATCGGCTCGTCGGGCCGCTTCGGTGGCTCTACTTCCCGCCCTACAGGCTGCACAGGACGTCGGGGCGGGAGTGCAGGAAGATGCGGCCATGTCGGACCCGTCGGTGTCGTCGTCTTCCTCATCGGCCTCGTCCATGGAGCTGGACGAGGAGACAGTTGACGCGTCCCTCCATCGCGACTATTACGAGGGATTTGAGGCGTCTCCCGGACCCGCAGCAGACTTGGGGATGGACAACGCTCCCCAGCCGGATCCGGCTGCGCAGCAGGGGGATCCAACTCCCCAGCAAGCGGATCCCATAGTGGATCCCGAGGATCCCGCTCCCCAGCAGGCGGGCCCCGCAGAGCCCTGGATGCCAGGAGGGCCGCTCGTTCCTGACCTCCTCCCAACGTATACGACTCACGTCGCCAGGGTCCTATGGGACATGACATCGGCGTTGGCACGTCCGGTTCCCCCACCACCCGTTGGGCTCGTGGATGATACGGTACGTCTTTGATTTAGTTTAATATTTTTTAATTAAAAATATCGAAACGTTATATTTATATTTATAAGTATAATACTAATTTTGTTATTTCTTTTTCAGATGAGGAAGGTTCTGAAGACGTACACCAGGAAGCCATGGCATTGGGAGATGAACGAGCACATTACAGCGACTCCGAACACCTGGTGGGATTTTGCTCAACGGAGCCATATCACCTTCATGAGGGAGGTGGAGTTCAGGAGGATCGACGACGTGCTTATTTCTGCGTTTGTCGAGCGCTGGCATTCAAAGACGAGCTTGTTCCATTTCCTGTGGGGCGAGATCACTATCACGCTCCACGATGTCACGCACATCCTGGAGATCCCCATCGATGGGTTGAGCATCACCACTGATATGGCAGACCCCGTCGTCAGAGAGCACATTTGCGCCATTACTAGGGCGAACCTAGAGTTGGTGGCCCAGTGGTTCGGTGGTGTCGGTATCCCGATGTGATCCCTCTTGCAGAGGTCGACTGACCAGTTGTCCAGCCCAGAGAGGGACGACCGGCGCATAGCGTCCATGTACTTGATGATGCTCTTTGGCTGTGGACACACGACAAGCCGAAGCAGTCTTATTAATGATGGTGTTTGCGATTCTGTGGACACACGGCACGTCGAAGCAGTCTCTCATCCAATGATCATCACAATCCTCAGGGAAATCCTCCTCCTCTATCTGCTTATACAGATCAAACAACACTCTCAAGCCTCTCTCCGACACTTTGAAGAATAGCCTTGAAAACAACACTCTTATTTCTGGCGGCACACCATCAAACATCGTTGGTGTTTTGATCCGTGACATCTCCATGGTCGCACGCACCTGCCCGATTTGACCCTCGATCGCATGGTGGATCCTCACTACCATTCTATTAAAACCACCAACACTAGAATTCAGAATTTTCTTCAACACGTGATGCATATCTTCAACCCTATCAAAACACATAAAAAGTATTGCGTTAGTCCCACATTGAGCCATGAACCTAGAAACTACTAAACATTGTACAAGGGATACCTGTTTGTAGTCCTCGTAAAGAAGTGAAGATGATGATTCGTCCATGCTCTGACTATGCTTTCCTTGTGAGGATTAGTCCACGTATTCTCAATGAATCGAACGAGGACACTCTTCCACGATGTCCTCAATTTCGCAAGCCTCTCTTCGTAGCTTTCCTCCGTGGTTGAACACCAAAGTGCCCAGCATTGGCCGCAAAACCTTTTGACTTGTTTTTTATCCTTCAATATTGCAGAAGCATATGCTTCTATGTTGTGCTTAATATGCACCCAGCACAAAAGGTGTTTAACTTCATCTTTGAAAACTATCTGAATTGCATTGATGAGGGCCTTCTCTCGATCAGTCATTATAGTGGTCGGCATAACACCCGCATCTTTAAACAACCGCATAAGTTTCTCCATTATGAACTTGTAATGCACAACTTCTTCTTGCCGTGTAAATGCATATGCAATGTTGAAAGTCTTGTGCGTGCAAGTGAAACCGACAATCTCCACCAAAGGCATGTTATACTTGTGGATGAATGTAAGAAAACAGATGAATGTAAGAAGCCATAGAATAAAAGATATAATTCAAATCGATGATATAAATCACTACTATTAAATTGTGTTGAAAATGTAATACAAATCCATCACGTACCTATTTGTCTTGTATATGGCGTCGATAATTACCACGTACGGGAACATCTTAAATAGGTGGAGCGAGTCCGGGTGAGCAAAAAATAGGATATCGGTCTCTTTCGTAGACAACTTTCTAAGAGGAAATACCCGATAACTATTTTGTTGCAAAAAGTTCAGAGTCTATTGCGTGACCGTCAATTTCCCACGATCTTCGTAATGCATCTTCTGGAGAAAGTTGGAAACTTGTGTCATGGATGTCACATTTCCGGGGAAGAATGTCCTTATCTCCGCAACAATAGTCCTCGACGTCATGAACGCATCGCCCAAACTTTTGGCAAGGCGCTGCTCATCCGGGGTCATTCTGCCCATGTATGCATGCCCAAGAAAGCTAGTCGGAAGCTTATAGTTGTGGCATTCATCTATCACATTCATGATCCATTTATGAGTCACTTCCCCTGGCTTTTTCTTCAATCTAACACCACACAACTCAAATGTGCATCCGGACTTCTTCGACCTTGTTTCACGAATTACCTCAACATCCTCTTTTGAGTCACTACCTTTCTTTCTCCTCGATCTATATTCACCAAAATGCTCGCACGTCAAACTAACACTTCTGACATTTGAGTTATGAATGACTAAAACTATCATCAAATCTTTGCCCTTATTCTTAACCCACTCAACCAATTCCTCTCGGCTATCCCACTTCAGATTGTTATGAAATTCATCTCCATAATCTTTCCCTTATACATGTTTACATAATCAATAATGTTACAATATATGGATCGCAATTCGTGAAATTTATATATTTATAGCTAACCAATATTAACTATACAACAAAACTACAATTGTAATACGAAACTAAACAACAACAAATTGATAGCAAATATAGGCATCTATGTATATCGCTAAATCGTCATCAACTTGTCCATTACCACTAAATAATATTCTTTTAATATATAGCTTATAATATAAACTAAAGAACAACAAATTCACAACAATTATCAACTTCTCCACTACTACTAAATACTAATTTTTTAACATATATCAAAATAAATATAGGCCTCTACCGCTAAATCGTCATCATCTTCTCCACTAAACACTAATCTTTTAACTATACGTACTTAAGCTATATTAATTATAACTAATTTCAATCTTAATCATTCCATAATTACTAACCACGAAATTGCCATCGTCGAAATCTTGATCGGCGAATTGGTTGCTATTTATAGGGGAAAATCTACCGTTGGAATAACGGCAGATTTTGTACTCACTAAGATGGCATACGCCACCTTATAGCGCACATGCCAAAACCATATGTACGATGTATTCTTGCGTACGCTAGAATATAACGTACAGTTTTATACAGTTTTCCTTGGACATTTGGGGTATTTATACATGATTCTTCTTAGGGTATTGTCGTGTACATAGACACTTTTTGTCGTGTACATAGAATCAACCTTAAAAAATAAGAGAGTAATCAGCGAAAGACTTTTATAACAAATACTCAATTCTTTTATTTAAAATTCCTCTCGTAAATTGAGAAGGACGGTATTACAAACAATGTGAACTTACGGCGAAAGACTTTCGAATAAACCCTAATTATATCTAAAGTTGTATTGACAACAGTGCAACAAATTACTATGCATTTGGAATGAAACTAAAGTGATTTTGCTTGTGATTCTTTACTGGCAACTGAACTGCTCAAGAAATCATCTTATTGGAGTATCATTTAAGGGTGTGAGACTAGAGTAATGGATGACGGAGACTATGAATCAAAGATGAGATGTGCAAGACTGTATTAAAGATTAGGTGTGCAAAACAAGGTGTACTAGATGTCGACATGGTTATATTTTAGTTACTTATAGTTATGACATTTATTTGACAATGATATTGTTTTAGTTATTTGTCGTTGTGTCATTGATTTGTCAATGACATAACTCGATAATTTGTATGAGTTATATCATTTCTAATGTTAATGCAAAAAAAGATATGGTGTTTTGACGTGTTGAATTTGAGAATGGTGTTGATCAATATGTATAACTAGAGAAGTGGAGCATCAGTTTGTATAATGTCATAATATGTGGGTATTGCATCGATATTATATAACCCGGATATAACCCGGACACTACTACAAAATGGCCCAAATAACCCGGGCATTTAACTGATATAAACCGGGCTTGGTCCGGATTTGGTTTATGGAAATAACCCGGATGTGTAATAACCGATGTATTTGCTTCTCAAATAACCCGAATTATGTATTTGTTTTTCAAATAACTCGGATGTGTGATAACCGGTGTATTTGCTTATCAATTAACCCGGATTTGTATGTGTGTTATATAACCCGAATGTATATATATTCGGGTTATATAATACCCAAATAACCTGGATGTCAAAACTATGTGGGAAAATATTGAGAGGCAAATAACCCGAGCGTGTCAAATTTAGGTCCAGGTCATTTGGTCCAAGGCAAATGTCGCGCTGACCTTTAACCCGGACCTAGTCCGAGTTATTTGCCTATAAACGCCCGGGTTATTTGAGGGGTTTTGTAGTAGTGAAAGTTCTTACTCATATAGCCAAGACCAATACGAGGCACAAATTTCTTAGAGAAGTTTCTCTTCTCCTTTTCAACCTTGGATGCAATAAACTCATCTATCTAGGCCTTCTTGTTCTGTTCCTCATTAACCCTTGACTCTTCTAGATCACTAGACAACTTAGCATTGCTTAATTTTAACATCAAGTTCTCAGATTCTAAGGAAGATGTTGATTTTTCTATTGAGCTAATCTTTTCATTCAACTTAGGGCATTTTTCACATTCACTTGAAGAAGAAGATGATACGTTCTCCAAATTAGGGACTTTCTCGGCCCAACTGTTGTTGTCATCAATTAGGTTGGAGATCGTGTCATCCTTTTCAACAAGTTGCTCATTAAGTTCATTGTTTTCTTGACCAAGTTTTTTAATGAGAGCAATCAATTGGTCTTTTGACTTATTCTTCAATTTCGCAAAAATTTCAAACTCATTTACCTCGGTATCTGTTGAGCTACCGCTATCCATGAGACAAAAAATTTTGTAGGAGAACTCACACTCCTCAGAGTCTAACAAACTGCCATTAGACATAGATCCTTGGAGTGAGAATTCTTTTCATCCTCCGTATCAGAGTCACCCCAAGGTGCAACCATGGCTTGCTTTTCTTCGCGTGCTGGAGGAACATCAACTTTCTTCTTGAAGCAGTTCTTAGCAAAGTGTCCCTTGTTTTTACAATGATAGTAGACAATGTCTTTCAAGTCTTTGTTTCCTTCTAAGGAACAATTTGAACCTTTGCTTCGAGACCAGATTCTTTTCATAGCTTTGGTGATAAGGACAACATCCTCATCGTCATCATCGTTTTCAACTTGAGATAGATCAAAGGCTTTCTCTCCCTTCAAGACAATGCTTTGTTCCTTCTTTGACCCCCTTTAATCCATCTTGGACTGTTGCACAACAGCATTGCTCTCAAGTTTAGCAACAAGTTCCTCCATAGTGAGGGACTTGAAATGAGTTTGAGCATGGAGAGCTAAAGCGATAACACCCACTTTGGGCTAATCCTTGTATGAAATGATGAGTGAGTTTCCACTCAGAAAGTTTTTCACTAAGGAATTCCAACTGACCTACAGTTCCTTGGAAACGAGAATAGAAGTATTAAATGGATTCATTCTTTCCTTGAGCAATGTGATCGTATTCCTTCATTAGAAAAAGAATTCGATTTCTCTTGACACCTTCATTTCCTTCATGTAGGCGCTTCAAGGCATCCCATATTTCTTTTGCGCTCTTATAGAAAATAAATTTCTTGAGATTAGCAGGAAGCAAAGCCATATGAAAGAATCTTTTTGGCTCTGCTATTTTTCTCTATCTCCTTCCAGTCAGCATCATCATAGTCAACCCTTGCCTTAGGTTTGGTTGGATCCTTTGTGTCATGAATATGAATTGGTCCAATTTCAATGATACTCCAGATTTGACCATCGAGTGAGCAGATGTGGGATTCAATTTGTTCCACACACCAGTCATACTCTCCAGCCTTCAGAACCGGTGGCTTCCAGCACGAGTCATTGATTGTTGTACTTGAAGACATCTTTCCTACAAACTTAATGAACGCAATCTAGAGATCAGGCTCTGATGTCAAATGTTGAATCGTTATCGTTACATCTGAGGGAACAAAGGTTTTGTTCCCACGGAATATGCAACAGAATAAAACACAAGAAAGATGAAATGAATAACTCATGACTTAGAGTAAAAATCCCAATTAGTCAGCTAGCTAATCAAGGAAAAATCATTACCTTCAAGCTTTTCACTTGATGAAATTTTGAAGAGGTGTACTTATCTTATTAAATTCTTATTACACTTGTAGCTCGGATTTCAAACCCTAGACTTTCCACCTAGCCTTGAATCACTCCTACATTGTATAAATCGAACTCAACTGCAAAGACTTCGTACACTTCTTCACTTGCTTGCACCAAGAATGATTGCTCAAAGTTCACACGCGGAAATGACCAGTCAACGATATATAAAACCAACCCGAAACCCTAGAATCAAAGAATATCTTTTTCTTACTTTTGCATTACGGAAAATATTTTCCTTAACCTTAAAATATAATATCTTAACTATAGAAAAATATTAGAAAAAACTATCCTAGAATAACTCTTAAAGATAAGATACAATCAATCTTCTTTCCATATCTTTCCAACAACTCTAACAACAAAATCTTCCTTAATTCCAAGTCTTCAGATCACAGTTGCATCTCATCTAGAACGAGATCTTACACAAGTTTCCTTTTTTTTGGTAGATGCAATCGTCAGTATATATGTGACATTGTTCCCTCCAAGGTAACGTTCTGTCTAAAAGACCTTGAGTTCCCTTGTAGATACCAAGTCGCCATTTGTTCCCTCTGACATACCGTTTGGTTTCTGAAACACTCAACACACATATTAGCTGGATGTTTGTTACTTTTAAAACCCAAACAATTCAACAAATAAACATTACCCAAAATAGCTAAAAGGATAAATATATTAACAAAATTTTGAGTTAAAAAATGACAACTAAAAACCGAAGGGAGGGTATTTGGAATAAGTATATATTGATCAGAATACATAAAATTAAGATAAGAAGTTTGTGGTTGGATGGCGTGGAAATTAATAAAGTTTGTGGTTGGATGGCTTGGAAAATATAAGGTTTGGAATTTAGGGTTATTTGGTGGTTAGATTTATAAAGACATGATAATTAATAATGATATTTTTTAAAATAAATATATTTGATGCTTTAAAAAAATATGTGTAAAAGAAAGGCTTTTTATTGATAAAGACCTTGTTTGGTAGTATATTTTATAGGGAACTTTTTATTTATAAAAAAAATCATCTAAAATAAGTACTTTGGAATTTTGAAAATAATATATTTGATTTTACACAATTTACTTTGAAATGTATTTATAACTATTCTTCACTAGATATTATTATATCTAAATAATATTTATTTATAAAAAAATCTTTATAAATATCTTTACCAAACAAACTCAAAGACATCTTCACCAAATATATTTTCATATAAAAAATACTTATTTATAGAAAATTCGTTATAAATAACTACACCAAATAAACCCTTAATTCCACCATGGTCAAATTTAATGTATCTTAGAGGGGGGGCACTCGCTAATATTTAGCACGATTATATTACTGGGAGCCCAGTTGCTGTGTATGGACCATATCAAATCATACGTGTTCCTTAGTCATCGATCTGATCTGCACTGCACATATATATAATATAACGACTCCTTCCACTCTCTCCAGCTTACCTATTTGCTACGTACAATTTTCACCTACACAGTACACTCCATTTTCGACTCCATCTCCTTGTTCGTTCTTCATATATATCTGCCTCCTAAGTGACATACTTAATGCAATGTGCTACTGCATTGACACTAGTTTCTCTTCATATATATGATATGTTTGTGTCGATGTTAAGGTGTATTCACTTACTATACTCTTGTTCCAATTGACATAATGTGAAGTGTTGTTAACAAACCTATTGAATCGTAAGTGTGTATGGTTAGGGAACGCCAAAACTATTCTCTGTCCAACGGAATAAGTAAAACAGTTTAAGATAACAGTAAAAACTTGAAGCAGTTCCTTAGAGTGGAAAACTCAATCAACCAACAAATTGACTAAGAAAAACCTATATCTCTAGGTGGCTAACCTAATAGGATTTCAAAAGTTTAGAATACTCATCCTACATCTGAAGTTGTGACATAACTTGCCTAGTATATAAACTTAGTGGATTATTCCTCCTATTGCCAATTGGTATTAGGATGGAACCCCACTGAGCTTATGTGCTAGGCCCATACGCGCATTTGTGCACTTACGTACCCACAATCCCCGGCGTAGGCCCACGTTCCACTGTCTAATTTGACAGTCTTGGGTCCAAGTGTCACGGGTCAGGTAGGCCCATCACACTTGAGGGGGTGTTAGAATACTCATCCCACATTTGAAGTTAGGACATAACTTACCTACTATATAAACTTTGTGGATTACTCATTCTATTGCCAATTGATTTTAGGATGAAACCCCATTGGGCTTATGTGCTAGGCTCATACGCATTTGCGCACATACGTACCCACATTCCCCTGCGTAGGCCCACGGCCCACTGTCTAATTTGACACAAATGTATACTTATGTTATTAATACGTTTACAAACAATCAAGTAAGTAAGGACTTCAATCTAGTCACACATATCATATATTACCTAGACTCCTAAACAAGTGATTATAACCTTAACAACTCAAGTAAACACAACCTAGATCAGAATACTCACAAAGCTCGTATCTTGATCTTCCTCTCTTTCTTCCTTGTATCCTCGAATGCCCATCTATAATGATAGATAACATGTATATATAGGCATATAGTCCTAGAACAAATTCTAACACTAACCATAATTTAGCCCTCACATGTCAACTAAAAGATAATATTTTCAAATTTCTATTTTCATAATTACAAACATCATATATCTTGTAACAAAAGATACCATCTTACACACGTAAAACTTAGTAAAAACTCTATATAAAAACTCAAGCATTGCGGACCAAGCCGTCGTTGGATCTTGTTTCCATAATTGACACAAAGCCATTACAAAGTTCCAGTTTCGTTGTTCCTTCGCTTCACAGACAACGCGTGATCTTATTCTCTCCGTTCCCTCGCTCATCGCTTTTTGTTTCTTGTTGATCGACTTTTTATTTCTTTACTTCTATTGATTTCCAATGTTTTCAAACTCGTTCTGTAATCCAAAACTCATAAGAACAAGTAAATTATAAAACATAATGGTGTTTATCATCATTAAAATCGAAAAGAGCAACATCGTTACCACAAAGTTGTGAGGCGACTTGAGAACTTGTGATAACCAATAAAGGAAACCGATTCGATGTAGGTAGGTAGGACTACAACCGCTAGGTCATGCCATAACGACCATCACGTACGTTGTGCTAGCCAAAAACAGTTCATCAAATAGGCTTTTCACTTCTATTTTCGCGGATGATAAAACATTTCGGTATTTTTTTCTGGGTTCTAACATCTCAGTAAATTAATTAGCTCATATAGCTGTTTATGGAATGATGAATCATTATAAAACCAATAACACAAGACGTAACGTATTATAATCGAATTTGGGCCCAAGAGTTGAATTTGTCAAATCATCACGAATTTTGCCATTTCAATCGGAATCCCCTCAAACTTGAAAGGTGGACCGATGTTATAAATCGAAAATTAATTCTCCATCTCCACATCCGTGTTGGATAAAATATTTAGGTCAAACTCTTCGGCTGTGGTAGAAGCTTGGAGAGTTAGAACTCTCCATGAATTGGAAATCATTAAACTTTTCCACGATTGATTGTTTACATCTCCACGTCAGGTGCACCATGAACACGTTTCTCTCTTTTTCATCCATAGAGAACATTAAGCCGTGGTAATTTATTAGTTATGTTAGGAAAACTTAATATATAAACAAATTTCTCTGAGCAAATGTTCGTTGGCCAATTGATTCTAGAAATAATGGTAGCCCAAGATTAATGTTACGTTTCTGAGCACATGGCTGCTGCAAAATTCAACTTAACATTTCCCACGTATCTTACTCATTCAAACAAATATCGTAAGCTTGACAATAACAATAAATACCAGCAAAAATATGAATGTAAAAGGATAACAAGGTGAATATTCCAATGTATATCTATTATATTATAGGGGAAGGAAGCTACAACAAGTTTCCAGCTCCTGATGCATTCAATGAAGAATAGAAATGAATGAAATAAGAGAACAATAAACCCCTACTACGACTACTACATATAAATGAAAATGCCTAACGAGACACAAATTACATCAATGTTCCTTCTCATGCTCTTTCTCTAAAAACTGCCCATTGTTATACATATCTGGGGAATTTTTTTGGTGGATTTTCCCGAGCAAGGTAAAAATGACAAAAGTGTAATAATATTACTAAGGGTAGAACCAGGAAACTAACTGCCTAAACTGTGAGAAGACGAATTAAAAAAGTTTGGAGATATCATTAACGCAGAATATACAAAACCATATAGAATGGATTTACACCTCAAAAGCGCGGTGCTCTTCTGTCGCTGATCAACTCAAGGGTACTTAGTCTGGTAGTATTATTCACTTGTAATTGGGTGTCTATACTGGAGCTGCTTAATTGTCTCCACTTTCAGGCATCATTATGCCAGCTAACTAGTGCCTTCAGGAGCTCCATAACCTGCATACATTCACAATAGCAACCACTAAGCTACACAAACACACACTACGTGCGGGAAGAACAGATATATGCATACCTCGGACGGGTCCTTGAGAGAGTAGAATGCGTTGCTTTCCTTAGGAACCGAGGATACCAGTATGCCATAGCCTCTATTTCCCTCCCGAAGAACCTGCAATCATGATATGAAGATGACTCCATTCATAAGATGTTTGGAAATATTCATGTTGGTTGAATGCGGAAGTGATTCTGTGGGCTTTGTAAGGTCTAGGTAAAATTAAGCCTACCTTGAATGCATCCTCGTCTGTGCGGTCATCTCCAACATAGACTGGGAGCACATCGTCCCGATTAGCAAGCCCTGCAGCGAGTATAAATATTAGAATGTGATTCAAGTATGAATTGAATTCCACAACAACATACTGATCATTAAATAACTGAGATAAGGAGGCATATTACCGAGTGATTCAAGAAGAAACTCGACCGCTTTTCCTTTGTTCCAGTCTATTATGGGTCGAACCTCTAAAACCTGAAGCAAAAGACCAACATCAAATTCAGGATATAAAGAAGGGGTATATATCGTACCAATGCAATGGAGTTAGTTTTTTTTTATATAATATATTTCAATGCAAAATTGCATACCTTCCGCCCATAAGTTAGTCTTAAACGTGGATATCCCTTGAGTATATCAGTGACAAGATCCCAAACTGTTTTCCAATCCTGGAGTGTTCAACCAACAGAAAAAAATTGAGCACGTACAGCATTTTACAAACGGGAGGCAAAAGTTACATCTGCATGATCTGATTTCAGAAATTTCACCTTTTCATCTACATTACGATAATGTACAGAGAGACAAAACTTGTTGTTCTCTACTGTTGCTCCCTTGATGTCTTTAGTAGCCTTAATCAGAGATGTCAAAACCTGCTCAGCATCAATATAACAAACACTAAATTAAGCCGACTCAACAATCCAATCCAATCGTAAATTATATTTCCTCCATTGGAAAGGAATGTTCTAATACCTCTTCAATCATAGGCAAAAAATCACTTGCAGGCTGGAATAAGATACCTTCCTTGCCCTACACAATCCAAAAGGACATATCATATTATTTCAGCTTCTAATTGTTTTCTCCTAGAAGAGATGTTTGTGTCAGTCAAAGATCAAGTCAGGTTAATTAGCATGTATCCTTACCTGCTTGTCAGTGGATTTGATACAATTAGGATGGCCATCAGAGACACCATGTTTTGCAGGACTCATGATATCCATTCCATGACTTCCAGCATAGTAGAGTTCAGTTAGTCCTATAAACTCATAAACCTGCATAAATGGGAAGTCCAGACCAAGAATGATTATACGTAACATACAAAAGGTTAAATGAGTGCTTGCAAACCAAAATATATCGAAATCACAAATATAACTACACAATTTCAAGCACGTTGTTTACCTTGTCACGGCTTCTTCCACTAATTATAGCAGTAGGAAAGCATTTTGCAACATCTCTAACAGCAGAACGCATCTGGGAACAAGTCAACAAACTTAAATTAGCATATCAGAAACAGAGATGTCAAATAGTATATAATCAGAATGAGTGTTTAGTAACACAATTTCAAACAGGAAATTCTTACATCATCGGACATGAAAGCATATTCTGGATTGTCAACAATAGGTGAGAGTGTTCCATCATAATCCAGAAAAAGAGCCAGTTTCTTTCCTTTTGCAAATTCAGTTATTTGTTCAAATGATGCAAGAGCTGATGGATATTTGAGCTGCAGGATCAAACAAATGAAGTGAGAAGAGATACCTAATGACTTGAACTTCAAATAATTAAAAAAAGGAACAAAAAACACCTACCAGCCATGTGCGATAAGCCAATTCAGTGCTAGTAAATTCTGGTTCAGAGTTTGCATCATACGCTAATTTCTTAGGTGGAGGGGACGAAGCTGTCATCACATCCAACCAAGCATTTGAACGGACATCATCCAGCACCACAGTCTTCTTCCTTGGGATTGATAAAATGAGGCTAGGATTGAAAACTGCTCGAGGAGGTGAGTATGGCATGAGACTTGCATGGATTCCTAATCGTGACTTGTTAATGGGGGCAGGGTCAGCAATAACAGGATTTTTCAGGTCCATTGGATCCAGCTTTGTAAAGATCTTTTGGCACTTGGAAATCGTTACTGGGATTTCTACTTTGCAGTCAGATATTACTTTTACGAGTTACAGGGCCTCAGTATTGCAGTCAATTTCAACGCGCAGAAACCAGTTTAACCAACCCTTTTGTCAATGAAAAACCACCTCTTCAGAGTAATCTTATCACTGCTAGGAGGAGAGCAGTCCATTAAGCGCAGGGCCCCTGGTTACTGGTAGATTGAAAGCATTTATTAGGAAAAGAAAGCTTAAAATGGTAAGCAAGATGCGAAGGTGAAAAATCTGAAGGAAGCAAGTTATATACCTTAACATTTCACCAACAAGCAACTTGAAGTTTTGTGTATATCCAATAGAAGTTTCTCAGCTCCCTGCAACATATACAGTAGTGAATACAAGCTCGTTATTATCCAGCATTAAATCAATTAAGAAAATGCTGTCTGATACGTATGGTAGTATAGTTATCTCTAAGCACATTGATCAAGTATGAAAAGGGACCTTACTATCAAAAAAGGTACAGAGGCAAGCACTAGATCTTACATAAACAACAAACATGACATAGTTTACACTGACATATAACAGTCACCACACTGAAGGGATTACAAGTAACCTTCATGCATAAAGTTTTTCATTTACCTTCGAAAAGCAGGCCATATATGTTCAAATAATGCACAGCTAAAATAAAATACAATGCACAAGCCATAAGAAATTACTGTTTAGAATAAATCAACGAAACCCATCCCTGTCAATAAAACTGGCAATGAAAACAATCTGGTTAAGAGTTGCCACAAATGCCAATCATTATCAATAAACAGCAACGATATGATTTCAAATTTGAATAAATAGGAACATGGTTCACCTTGCTAGGTGTGCTTCAGTATGATTGAAAGCCTAATTTTGTGGATGATTCTTTATTATTTTGGTTGAAAATTTGTTGATGTTTCTATGTGGTTATCAAATGCCAAACTCAACATCCTTAAAAAAAATTCAAACATACACATATTATAAGAGACATGTAACATGCAAACTTCCCCATCACGAGGTGTATAAATTCCAAGCCCATAAGAACATGAATTACATAGATCAACATGATGCTAGTATTAAAATATAATATTGATTTATTCTAACTGCCAAAATTGATTCTATCTAAGAGCAATATGATAATAATTCACAATACCAAAAAAAAACAAATAGTCTAATTCTACTGGCCTCCAAAATAGATACTGGGTGCGAAACAACTTGATCAACAGTACCCTCACAAAAGTTGACAAAATAAATCATCATATACAACCAAAGTATGAGGGCCTATTGAAAAATCATTCACCATGTAAACTCTGACCCACAAGATACTCACTGTCATTGATTCGACTAACATCAAAAATGTAAAAATAAGGAAAGGATCCCAAGCGCACTACCTCATGTTCTCTACTTACATATCCACAAGAGGAAACAGATAGAAAAAGAGCCATCGGATACATGACAGAAGTTGCTCTTTCAACAAGTGAAAGATCAGCGACCTATGGCAAACCATAAACAATAATAGCGGAAAAAAACATAGCCCATTTGGCAAGGACCAACAAATCCATGGGACCATATAATAAGTTGGTGTGACAGAACTCTTGCCCCACAGAGACAATAAAGAAAGAGAGAGAGAGAGAGAAAGAGAAATAGTAGTATAATGCTGAATATACATCATAAGGCATGAAAGGCAGATAGGAAAGAGATGGATGGCTCGGCAGGTCAACATCAAAAATTAATACACATACTTGAAATTACTGTACTGTACACATATATAGTTTAACTAGAAAAGGCTCAAAAAGACATCTTTTTCAATACATTGAGTTTATTAAGACCAATTTTTTTTTAATTTGGTCATATTTTCAGGCCAACTTCACGTTAATCGGACAGTATTGGGGTCCAGTCGTCCAGGCCATGAGTGGAGGGAATCAGGAGACGAGCTAAACATTAATTAACACCCACTTGGTTGATCAGATATGTTAAAAGAAAGCTTTCTCTGACTGAAACTAACAAGGACTAAAAAAGATTAACTTAATATAGACCAAGTGCTACACGTTTCAGCAAGTCATGCCGGCGTCCACGGAGAACTTAACATGCCTTTCTTTCTACTCGTCTTTTTCCCTAAAAAAAAAACCTCCAAAAATGAAGAATCTATGACCTCAATCACAACACAAACTTGAAATCTTGAAGCAAGAATAAAATTCAAACGGCAGCGCAACATTTCAAGTCCAATTCATTGAATACAAATCACGAAACAGCATAACCGAATACGGAACACACCAGCCAATTGACAGGAATAGGAGAGAAACAAGAGATTGGAGCCAACCTGGAGATGAATAACGACTTGTACACGAAGCAACAGACTCCAATCGAAATCTCTGCAATGCAGATGGAAGATAAATTTCGGCGCGAGCGCGTAGAGGGATAAAGACGCAATAGAGTTTGAGGAGATGGAGATTTTACGATGAGGAGCAAAACCCTAGAGAATCACAGAGAACGAGAAGGAGAGAGAAATCGAGAGCGTTGGGGTGGAGGCAGAGCAATGAATGCGATGGACAAACGAGAGGTTCCGGAGAGAGGAGGAGCAGAAAGGAAGGGGAAGAAATGGGGGAAATTTGGGTTTATATAGCAGAGGGAAATTCGTTTTCCTTCCTAGAAAAAGAAGGAAATAATAATTAATAAATAAAGTTAAATTCATAAACGGGAATCGGAAATTTGGAACCAAGAAATAAACAATGCCTTTTAAGTTGGGAGTTAGGCCAAGTTTGGCAAGCACTCTACTTGAATATTTAAGACTTGGTACTTTATTCATACCCTTTCTCACTATTCAACATTAAATTAAATTTTTAAAAATAAATCTCTTTAAGACTCTTCTATCCTAAATTTTTTATTAAATTTTTCCTCCTCTTATTATGACTCTTTCTCTTCATTGGAACCCTCAATATTGCGCTAATTTTGATAAAATTCTTATATTTTGCACTACTAAATAATGGTAGCTAATTTTGATAAAAAAAATTCTTCCTCCTTATGAAAAAGATTGTCATTTTAGCTCATAATTTTTATACAGAAAATATTGTCGTTTTAGGTAATAATTTATTGGTAGTTACTATGTTTGACATCAGAAATTGTATTTTTTGGCTCTTTTATACAAATTCTCTATGTTTATTAACTACAATTGAGATGAGTTATTAAATAATTATAACTGTTAAAAAAAATTATGAGAATATAAAATAATTATTGTATTTATTAATAAGTATGTCAAACTCTAAATGACAATTTTTTCATACGGATTGAGTAATATTTTAGAGAGAAATCTAATATATATATAATATATGTATAAAAAACGTAAGCATTTTAAATAAGGTTGAATATTTAAAGAAAATCTTTTAGTAAATTGAGATTCGGTATCCTTCAAACTAATTCTTATAGGCGAAGGAAAATTAAAACAATAAAACTGATTTGATTTGAAATGAGACTATGATACGTGATCTCGACGGTAGTGATTATTAGTGGACACCCTCACCTCAAGCTACAACCTACTGCACTTGTAATTTATTCAATGCGTGAGAGTACATAATAATATATTTTACTGCTATATTAAAAAACGATCTAACCAACAAAACTGAAAGGCTTGGATTCATTGTCACGAAAATTACATGCTCTATAAAAAATCAATATAAAAAATTGCCGTGAAGAAACGCTGAAAATGATATTATACGCCTACCAACAAGAACTTGGAAAAAGGACAAACACGTATCGGTAGCTAACTGGGGCCCAGCTAATACAAAGACACGTGGGGCCTTGTTGGATTGACGTGGCCACGTTTGAGAACGGGGCCCACTAAAGGAGGGGTGGGGCCGTTGCGCGGGAGAAGTCGCCGTCGCTTTCGGTGACAGCTCGGTGGCGAAAACGTCGGTGACAGTTAAGGTGGGTTAGCAGCCTGGATTTCGACACGTGGCGCCACGCTTGCAAAGGATGGCACGTGTGGGAGAGTGGGGACCTCCGTGAAGGTGAAGCGAAAGTGAAATTTGGGCTTAGGGTACACGCGGTCAAAGCAAACGGAGAATGTTGACCAAAAGAACAATAAAGTAGATACGGAGTAATATTAAAATGAGGGTAACAAGTTGAAGGAAGTGACGGGGTAATTTACAACGGTGACCACTGACCAAGCATTTTATTTATCTTACAACAGTCAATAGCAGACAGATACAGAAATTTTATAGTGTGCAGCTCGAGGTATTGTTGTAAAAGGGTGTATGAAAGTCTACAAGTTACGGAGTACAAACTTTTTTTAGAGAATTTTTTACAAAGTTGCATGGAAAATAAAGGTTCCGTGCGACTTTGTATCTTTTCACACATATTTTATGATATTTGTGAAGGGTCCATAGTCTGGAATGTCGTAGGTACCAGAGCACAAGGGAAGATCAGCTTAATTAGGTCTCAATAATTTTATATAGTAATTAGATATTCATATTTTATTTATGATAGACTTTACATTTTAATACATTTTAGTCCAATCCTTGAATCATATATTTTCAATTTGGATCGTCCGGTCCAAAAATCAATTTTGATCAATTTTTTATTTTTAAAGTTATAAAATACTTTGAAAAAAATTAACACTTAATTATAAATATATCACTACTTTTTATGTATTTCATATGTTTCTATATTAACATCAATTACTATCCTAAACAAACTTTTAAAATTTCTATTTTACAAAAAACAAATATGAAAAACAATAGATAGACTGGACCGGATTGGTCAACATTTTTTTACGAATTCGGTTTTTGATCCGGTCTGTTTTGGATCAACACTCACCCATATGCTATACTTCTTAAGTATTGGTCATGAGATTCAAGTTCTTAGATATCCTCCCAGCAATGTACACAAAAATAATTTTATGAGGTTTTTTTCTAAAACGGGGTCATGAAATACTCGGTCCAGAAATAGAGAGACATGTCGATCGGTCGAACTGGATGAGTCATAAAACATAAACAAAAAATTTAATTAGTAAAAAATAGTTATAAAACTCAATTTTGCCATCCTCCTACTTTCTCGATCTTCTTTCCTATGACAAATCGATATGAAAACAAACAAAACAAGAATGATATATCAAAGGAAATACAAAACAAACAAACATAGTGGCGTACGTGGAAAGCTTAGAAACTTACAAGATATGGCGATAGGGTTATGACACAAATGCGTGTGAGTGCTAATATATAAAAAAAACGTCTTGTTGTCGGGAGCTTTTTTCTTGAAACTTAACTCCAATGAAAATTATGAAAATCCGTCTTAATAAGCCATTAGAAACCAAACTATCACGATCCCATTCGAAACAACAACTCTGTATAAAAACCTAAAATCAGCTCGAACATAAGTTTCAAATGGCATCAACTAGTCGAAGATTAGAGCTATAAGACATCCACTTACACACACAAAATGTCAGAAAAATCACCCATACAATTTCTTTGTTGATGTTATAGGTGGGACTATCTCCCGCATTATTACTTAGCCCATTTTATTCTTTCAATAAGATTCTGAAAAATACCGTCACTCTTTAAAAAAAAAACATTTCTTTTTGTTTGTCTTAACTTCTCTCCTTTACGCATCTATTTTTTTACTTCATTAATTAAATATATCATAATAAATTTTTTATATTATTGTTTTGAATGCATCCACTGAGCCACCATTGTCCACCACTTTGATCACCACCTCCAGCCGCCACCACTACTCCAGTCATCTTATTTGACACAATTTCGATCACTTAAGTTGAAGTGATTACATCATCACACATTTATGTTAATTCAGTAATTGGAGTTATAATATTTAATTTAATTGAAATGGTCGACGACCTTTTTCTTTTTCTTTTTTTTGGTGGGCTAAGTCCTCGCCCAGTTCGGGTTACGAATAACCCTACGTCCGGACCGGAGTGTGATCGGACCCCGTTAGGGGTGTTAGCTTTTCCCAACCCCCCTTGCTGCATACACACAGCCAGAGAGTCTCGAACTTGAGACATCTGGACAAATGCTTAAGCGGCCAAACCCCGGCTACCACTAGACCAAGAGGGAATTGGTGTCGATGACCTTATTTAAGCGCAAGTGATCGAAGCAACTTTTTACATAATGTACGTGATAACATGTTTGTACTAAAATTATGAAACTTTTTAAAAGCTCAAACCAGTTGTTGGAACTCATTTTATAAATGATGTCCGGTGACTTTTCTGGGCAGGGCAGGATTCCGATGGGTTCCGATCAATGGAAACACCGGAATATGGGAGCGTTGGATTCGTCTCTGCGAGCACATTCTCGTAGTGTACTCATATGTTAAAAATTAATTTCGTTTGAATGAGAAATGGAGGTCCAAAGTTGGTTACTTGAAGTGCATAAACTTGGGGACAATTGTGTGGAAATTGTATCCCACATTGGAAGTGGATGATGAAAATTCACTAGTATATATACTAGGAATATGACATCAAGGTTGTGGTCTTGGTTCACCACCAATGTGTAATGGGAAGAGGATCTAGCTCATCAAGACGCCGAGCTGAGCTGAGCCGAGCCGGACCGGCCGAGCCGAGCTTGGGCATGGGCATGGGCTGGGCCTTTGGCCCAGTACGTAGCATTGGGCTGGCCAGCCAATGCTAGTATCTTTTTGTTCAGATCCAGACTCCCCAGCTAATAGCTTTGACTCAGCCCGCACAAAATCAGGGCGGTTACTGACTGAGTCATCCACTCAGTTAGTGCGCTAACAACTCTAGTAATTGCTACATAAGAAGCAGCTCTACGTCTCATCAGAATAATCGAAAACCCTCGTCTTCCTCTCTTCTCTTCTCTTTTTCGCATCTGAGATCGAGTACTCACAAAATGCTGGTTCGCAGGCTTCTGTACATTGAGTTGTGCAATTCAGAAGTAATTCGCAGTTGTATCCTGGGATTCGGATCGCTACAGAACCGTCACACTATGGGGCGATTTCAGATATAAGGAAAGAGATCATATCTCGACTCTGCATCAGATTCGTTTCAATCGTTGTTCGGTATTTCATCCCTGTAATTTTTCTTTGCAGTTTTTACTTTCTGTATGTTTTAGGAAATCAGGTTCCTACAGTCTTAATTCTAAAATCCATTTAACTGCAATTACGCACTAACCGAACTGTTGATTGTGGAGTTTCTAAACAGAACAAGAATTTGTTTACATCCGTGTTGTTGTTCAGCACAATTCCAAAAAATTATATATATACTTTCGAGTCTGCAATCTATTTGTACTGTTTAAATTGCTTCGTTTTAAATTTTCTGATTGAACTGGCTTCTGTAATCGTACTAATTCTGGTTTACTTATCTATAAACAATTTTGAAGTATGACTAACCAGACTGAGAATGTTGATTCTGGTTCTAGTGCTCTTGTTGGAGCCGGTAATGGAAACTTTGTTGAGTCGACACCCCATATTCAGTTTGGGAGTGGTTTTCCAACAGTGAATTTGCCAACCGTGAGGGTCGGAACTGATGTTTATCAGAATGTTCAACCGACAGTTCATATGCCATCTATGCATGGTGTTGTAAACACAGGGCTGATGCCAAAAAAGTTTGATGGAACTAGCTTCAAAACATGGCAGCAGAAGATGTTCTTTTTTCTGACCACACTAAAGCTGGAAAAGTATCTGAATGAGGATAAGCCTGTGCTTCTGCCTCATAATACTGATGCTCTAGCCCTAGCCAGCATTGAGGCCTGGACTCATGGGGACTTTCTATGCAAAGGTTGGGTTCAAAGCCGCCTGATTGATCTACTGTACAATGTATACAACAAGATCAAGACTTTCAAGGAACTCTGGATGACCTTGGAAAAGAAATACAAGTCTGAGGATGCAGGCTCTAAGAAGTTCGCAGTGTCGAAATTTCTGGACTTCAAAATGGTGGACTCCAAGCCCATCATGGAACAAGTTGAAGAGCTGCAATTGCTTACGCATGAAATTATTGCGGAAGGAATGTTAATCTGTGAGACGTTCCAGGTAGCTGCTTTTATTGAGAAACTCCCACCAGGCTGGAAGGATTTCAAAAACTACCTAAAGCACAAGTGAAAGGCTATGACCCTTGAAGACTTGATTGTCAGGCTACGGATTGAGTCAACCAACCGCAAAGCAGACGGTGTTCAGACTTTTGAACAGAAGGCCAACTTGGCCGAGCACAAGGACAAGGGAAATAAACGAAAGGTTCAACCCCAAGGCTCTAGCAACTTCAAGAAGCAACCTGCTAAGAAGTTCAATGGGACATGCCATAAGTGTGGTAAAATGGGTCACAAGGCAGACGAGTGTCGAAGCAAGATCGACCCACGCAAGGACAAGGGAAAGTCCCAAGTCAACTTGACTGAAGGAAAGCTCTCGGATGCAGATCTGTGTGATGTGGTTTCTGAAGTCAACATGGTTGGAAGCAACCCGAGGTAATGGTGGTATGATACAGATGCCACCAGACATATCTGCTCTAATAGGGGACTGTTTACCACTTATCAGAAAAGCAAGAGTGACGAGCAACTATTTATGGGGAACTCGTCCACATCCAAGGTATAAGGTCACAGCAAAGTGGTGTTGAAGCTGACTTCAGAGAAGGAGCTGACTCTCAACAATGTCATGCACGTGCCAAAAATAAGGAAGAATCTGATCTCCGACACTTTGTTGAGCAAGAACGGCTTCGCGGTGAAGTTCGTGTCTGACAAGCTTGTTCTCTCTAAGAATGGGATTTACTTAGGCAAGGGATATGTAAAGGATGGACTAGTCAAAATGAATGTAATGACAGTCCTCCCAAAACCTATTGTTTCTGATGTTTCAATGAATGAAAAGAATCCTATTGCTTATGTTGTTGAGTCTTTTAATATTTGGCATGAACGATTAGGGCATGTGAATTATAAATCTATACGTAGACTGATTAACATGAACCTGATTCCAAAATGCAAATCAAGTAAAGACAAATGTGAAGTATGCGTACATGCCAAACTCACAAAAATACCATCCCCACAAGTAGAGAGAACAACCGCACCTCTAGGTTTAATACACACAGATCTGTGTGATTTAAATTTTGTGCAAACTAGAGGCAGTAAAAAGTACTTCGTGACCTTTATCGATGATTGCACAAAATATTGTCATGTATACTTGCTAAGGAGCAAGGATGAAACCTTGGAAAAATTCAAAAAATACAAGCTGGAAGTTGAAAACCAACTTAGCAAAACCATAAAAATAATCAGAAGCGATAGAGGAGGTGAGTATGATGAGCCATTCAACGCGTTCTATAGAGAACATGGGATTATTCATCAAACAACTGCTCCCTACACACCAGAATTTAACGGAGTTGTGGAACGAAAGAACCAAACTCTGAAAGAAATGATGAATGCAATGTTGTAGGAATCTGGGTTACCTCAGAACATGTGGAGGGAAGCACTGCTAACCACCAATTATGTCCTCAACAAAATACCACATAAAGTTACTGACAAGACGACATATGAACTTTGGAAAGGTAAAGTACCATCGTACAAATACCTCAAAGTGTGGGGATGCCTAACAAAAGTGGCAGTACCACCTCCTAAAAAGGTCACAATCGGACTTAAGACAGTTGATTGTATTTTCATAGGATATGCACACAACAGTAATGCTTATCGGTTTTTGGTATATAAGTCTGACATACCATACATACATGCAAATACAATAATGGAATCAAGGAATGCGTCCTTCTTTGAACATGTGTTTCCGTGCAAGGATAAAGAACATCCGAAACGAACTCGTGAACAAGGAGAAGCAAGCACTTCTGTAAATGAAACAGAAGAGGAAAAAGATGAACCTAGACGAAGCAAGAGAGCTCGAAAGGAGAAATCATTTGGGCTTGAGTTCATAACGACTTTTCTTTTAGAAAATGAGCCTAGAACATTCAAAGAAGTCATGTCTACACCTGATGCACCTTCATGAAAGAAAGCAGTCAAAAGCGAAATAGACTCCATTATGCAAAACCATACATGGGAGTTAGTCGATTTTCCACAAGGATGTAAAGCACTTGGGTGCAAATGGATTTTCAAAAGAAAATTAAAAACAGATGGCTCAATAGAGAAGCATGAGGCTAGGCTTGTGATGCAAGGATTCCGACAAAAAGAGGGCTTGGATTTCTTTGACACTTATTCCCCAGTCACGAAAATAACTTCAATCAGAATGCTAATAGCAATAGCAGCACTATGCAACCTAGAAATCCATCAAATGGATGTGAAAACTGTTTTTCTAAACGGAGAATTAGAAGAGGAAATATATATGAAACAACCTGAGGGAAAACTATGACAAAAGAGGATGCTTGACGGAAAACCCCACCCACGTGACTGGAGATCCCAAGATATAGGTTCAAAGGGAAAACTAAATCAAGCTGAATCCAGAAGAGCACTAGGAGACTCAATTCTCCTCCCAGTTCCTAGGATGATGAACAGTGCTACCTATACAAGTTGAGGCTAAGCTTGGCTTTTAATGATTCCATAGCTTTGAAATAAAAGTAGGGTATGACAGGATACTCTTTATGGTCAATCACCTTGTGAGTGTGAAATGAGGCCGTTTCTAGGAGAATGAAAAAAGGCTATATTCTCCAAGTTCACTCATGAATAACCAGGGATGTTCAAGGCCAAAATGAACACAACCAGAGAACCTAGTTCTGTGAGAAGATGAAACTGCGTGATAGCTGTTGTCTAGGTTTACATCAAAGCCCGGGTGGTTCAAGACATCATGTTCACTACCTGGTCGAGTAAATCCGATAGTTACTCACTATGGGTGGTTCAAGGCTGAAAAACGCTACCAGCCCAGATGCAGTGATTTTTCGATTGTACTCTCAAAAGTCTTTCTGTCTAGTCTACATATGTATTAGAGTCATTTCTATTCATGTGGGGGATTGTTGGAATTCATTTTATAAATGATGTCCGGTGACTTTTCCGGGCAGGATTCCGATGGGCTCCGACCAATGGAAACACCGAAATATGGGAGCGTTGGATTCGTCTCCGCGAGCACATTCTCGTAGTGTACTCATATGTTAAAAATGAATTCCGTTTGAATGAGAAATGGAGGTCCAAAGTTGGTTGCTTGAAGTGCATAAACTTGGGGACAATTGTGTGGAAATTTTATTCCACGTTGGAAGTAGAGGATGAAAATTCACTAATATATACACTAGGAATATGGCATCAAGGTTATGACCTTGGGTTACCACCAATGTGTAATGGGGAGAGGACCTAGCTCATCAAGACCACGCGAACGCCGAGTTGAGCCGAACCGGACCGGACCGGCTGAGCTTGGGCATGGGCCGGGTTTGGATTAGACTGGGCCTTTGACCCACTACGTAGCATTGGGCTGGCCAGCCAATGCTAGTATCTTTTTGTTCAGATCCAGATTCCTCAGCTGACAGCTTTGACTCAGTCCGCACAAAATCAGGGCGGTTACTGACTGAGTCTTCCACTCAGTTAGTGCGCTAACAACTCCAGCAGTTGCTATATAAGAAGCAGCTCTACGTCTCATCAGAATAATCGAAAACCCTCGCCTTCCTCTCCTCTCTTCTCTTTTTCGCGTTTGAGAGTACTCACAAACGGTGGAAGCAGACAACCTCCTTCATGTCATTGTGAACCATGACCGAACCCTTAATGCCTTTGCTTCGAGACCATATCTTCTTCATGGCTTGAGTGATGAGAACCACATCTACATCACCTTCTCGAGAGTCTCCATCCAAGGCATTTCCTGACGACATCTTTCCTGCAAAATCTGTAACTAAAAACGAACAATCTAGAGCACCAGGCTCTGATACCAATTGTTGGATCGTTAGAGTTACGTCTGAGGGAACAAAAGCTTTGTTCCCACAGAAGTTGCAGCGGATTTAATATAGCAAGAAAGATAACGAACGAACTCACGATATACAGTGGAAACCCTGATTAGCAAAACTAGATTTTCAAGG
The DNA here is from genome assembly GCA_027886185.1 of Rheum nobile. NCBI lineage: Eukaryota > Viridiplantae > Streptophyta > Magnoliopsida > Caryophyllales > Polygonaceae > Rheum > Rheum nobile. Next base: position 2,048,102 of record WOAB01000780.1, read on the forward strand.
AAAAACCACTACCTTCAAGCTTCCGCTTGAGAGGATTTTGAAGCGTGTACTTGTCTTATTGATTTCTTGCTCGATTACACTTGCATCCTGGACTTCGACCTCTAAACAACCAGCTAGACTCGAAGACTCTTCTACAACGATGAATCGAACTCAACCCTCAAAGACTCACAAACACTTCACGCTCTTTATTTTTCTTTTCTTCGTTCTTAGTCGTTTTCCGTCGTCGTGGTTACATAGAAAATGAATCCATACTTCTAATAAAAACAACTCGGCTAAACCCTAATTGTAACAAGATAAGATTTCTCCAAATAAGGTAACAAGAAGATATGATTTGGTTGAAAGAATAATATCCCAACCGTCTATATTAATTAAGGAAAAGATTCCTTAAATTAATATAACCGGATAAGATATAATTTCCTTTCTCCAATTATCTTATCTTAGGAAATATTTCCTAAGATAACACAATCAGGCTTCTCTCTCCATATCTTCTCAAATCGGCTAGTTCCTTCCAGCCGAAGTCTTCTATCCTTGACCGCGTGAGCCTCCGTGATTTGTTTCCATAATCGTCACGCTGGATTTCTTCCTTCCATTCGCAGCTTTGATCTTGTTCGTCACTGTTGTTCCTTGGGAGGTAACAAAGCACATGAACAGAGCTTTGTTCCCTCTGTAATCCTTCGCTGCAATGGTTCCCTGAGATAACTGTCTTTGTTCCTGAAACACTTAGTACCCATATTAGTTGAATGTTTGTTACCATCAAAACCTAAGGAATTCAACAGTGGGAACCTTTGATAACCAACTAGTTATCCAGGATAAAACCCACTACCTTTCTCTCGAAAGGATTTCATAGTCTACTTCTTTTATTATAGCTTCGATTACAATCAACTAGAATAGAACACACAGATTAAAGACTTAAGACACGCTTAAGACTCTCTATCTAGTTCGACCTAATCAAGCAACACAAAAGCAAGAGACTTACAACCGTTCTTCTCACAAGAACTAGCACCGATTTCTCTTCACCTTCAAGCTCTGCGTGAATGCGTTAGAAATGAGAGAGTTTGATTACTGTATTTATACATTTCATCCGTGTAGAATAATATCTACAGCTGGCTGATTTGCACAAATAAAATAACCAAAGAAAATCAGAAAAGATAATATTTATTACCAAATAATATCTTTCCCAATTTTACATATTTTTGTTTCCATATAATATATTCAATTATTCTCCTAAAGATATGGAAACAAGGATATCTAAAAGCTTCTCTCTTATGCTAAAGATCTACCCTAAACAGTCGTCGCGCTTGATATCTCTTTTAGTTAGCGCGGTATTGAAGTATCATTGCTCCTGAGTTCACATGCTAGTTCCTAAACTTGACTTCTTCTTGGTCACTGTTCTTCATTTCCTGAACCTGAGTTACCTGTTCAACTACACATGTAGAAATATTAATAGCAGAGTGTTTGTCATCGTCAAAATTAGAAAAACTGAAGAAGAGAACTTTCAAGGCAAGTAGAGTTCCTGAAAGTTCACTTCCTAACAACTCGTCACACAAGTGTTTATACTTTATACTTCCAGTATCACCCTAGAATCGATCAGTTAACAATAGAATTAGTCAATCAACCTTATATAGTATACTTAGATAGGTCTTATCTTTCGATATGGGATATATATTGCAACACCCAACTTTGAAAGGAGCTTCTCCTACTATTAGGCAAGAGGAGATCAAGAGCCTAAATTGCAACCAGCGATGATAGAGGGTCCTAAACTTCTTTACAACAAATGTTTGATGACGAAGTCCAGAACAGCTTGTTTTTATCCATGGAAGTGAAAGTCGCGAAATTTATTTATTTTGTTTGCAAATCAATTTCCATTTCAATCACGTTTAACATCTTAAAAAGAAACCTAATATTGAGTATATAGAACCGAGGTGAGGTGAGGTGATCATATATTCATATTACACCTGATTTAAATGGTGCCTAAGCTTTAGATGCAACGCAAGAAACCAGTGACGGCACACAAGCAAGTTTTCAACTTCAACGGAGAAGCTATAACATCATGTCATAAACAGAGTCTTGTCGACGACTAAAGGTGATTAGAAGAATATACCTTGCTCAGGAATATGGATCCTGCATGATTATCTTGCTAAGACAAAATGTTCCCCAAGATGTATGAACAAGAAGCAACTAATGAAAATTTGGGGGAAATGGGATACAATGCACATTAGTTCTTGCAAGCTGAAAGTATAAACAAACTGCAAAATTTCTCCTTAATACAAGCAAACAACCATAATAGAAGTAGATATCCCCGAGCAGTTTCTTCCCATAGTCTTCACAAGGATTTAAACAGATAAACAAGCAGATTCTTAGTGTGTTTTTTCCTTGCTTTACTCCTGCCCTAGTTAAAGCCAAGCTAATACAACAGAAACGCAGTTTTCGTTATTTGAACAAGGGAGGTTCCTTTGCTTACAGCTTACCAGAATGCTCAGTCAGATACGCCCTCTTCCTCGATCATCTGGACGACCTGAGCTACGCCCTCTGCAATCTCCTTCTGGATATCACCTGAGGGCATGTCGAATGTCCTTCTCCTTGTAAGGAAGGATTTCCCTGCTGGCTGTGGGTCCACCACATCCAACATGGCTTCCAGCTCGTCCACCATGGATCTCTTTGCAGCTCTCACCATTCTATCAGCACCCTGGCACAGCCAAAACATCACAGGTTAGAACTTCTAATGGCTATGGATATGCTAAGAGTATGATTAGAATAGGATTGGCTGTATAGTTTGATTCAGTTCTAGTATAGAGCTCATAAAACATGTTTTTATGCTTCTTATTCGCTCAAATCTAATTCAAGTAGTTCACTGTTCACTTTGTTCTTTGGATAACAAAAATTTTAGGAGGAAGAAAATAACCTGTTTCTCTTGTTTGCATAACTCTTTCTTGTCATGAAATAATCTTAGGGTGTGTTTGGCATCATGCAATTTACATTATGAGGCTTCCGCATTAGCACATTGTCACAGTATCGGGTCCTTATCAACTAATTTATCAGCACCGTTTACATAGTCACCTGTGTACCAAATACACCCTAAATCCATGCAACACTCTAAGTGATATGGGCAGAGACAGACATGCTATCTTCTGCTGCTCTATTTCCATAATTAATATACGATGAAGGCATCCTCAGTTCTTTTCATTAAAACAAGTTATTCAAACACTTTGATATTAAAAGTTTATATTATAGCTTCATTTGATGATAATTGGGAACAAAATATTCAGCATCTAGTCGAAAGAAGAGAAAACATCATCAATTCCAAGTCTCCAACCATAGATTTGAACTGTTAAGTCAGGAGTCCTTATTTGTGGTCAAAATAACTTGAGATGAAGTTTTAGAAGTTACCTCAATAGCATCAACAGTGAGAAGAAGAACAATGAGCTTTTCAGAGAACTTCTGGCGCTCCTCAGCATCACGGGCCACACGGTTGCGGTATGAGAAGTTGTGGAACAAGGCTCTGAGCTCCTTCAATTTTGTTTTGGCAATTGCCAGTTCTCGAAGGGCACGGAGAGCACGAGACCTTCGGATAAGATATTCCCTGAAGGTCACCTGGATCATTATTGCAGCATCTTGAGGGGACAATTCCTTTGTCTTGCCCTTCTTGTTGGCACCTCCAACTCTTCTAGCAAAAGCCTTGATAACAACAATAAGCATAAAAGAGAAAGATCATCAGTTAGTTTGCTTTGCTCAATAATAGAAGATAGAGCTGACCTTGTCAAACAGATAAATCCACTATAGTTAATATGATAAACTGACGAAGCAAATTGGAATAACAAAAAGATACCACAAAACTAGTAAAGATGCAAGGTATGCCAATTGGTTAGGTTTTTTTTGCCAAACTAATTGGTCTCACATAAGAAACTCGAATATACAAGCCAAACATCATACTACAGAAATAGCTACACATAGGTAGTTTACAGCAGCACATGTTGCTGTTTTCATAATTTTATGGACCTGATGCAGTGAAATGCTGAAAGTTATTGACCTAATAGCAGAAAAACTACCACAAATGTAGAATGATGTTCATCCGGTTTTAATATCATTACATGAGGAACAAGTAAACAAAGCAAAAAAGGGCAATCATCACTCCGAAGGTACAAAATGAGCAATGGTGGTAGATTGCTGAGAAAAAGATTGAAGAATAAGTTAAAACACAGAGACTGTACAGTTTCAGTAGTGAACTACCAACAATCGTTTTTCATTTAATGTCCTTTCTTCATCATTCCATTATATGACTTGATGTTGGTTTAATGTGCTTTCCCAGGTTTAAGATGAGGACATACTATATGATGATGATGTATCCCCTTTTTTCTCACGTCCTTGGAGAAAGGAGCTAACTCAGAATGTTTAAAAGATAGCTAATCAGTAAAAGCTACAACTTTGGCCAATCAAAACAAAGCCGCAGGTTAGCCTTCCAGGAATCAGGATCTCTTGATCTGCACTATTACATAGTTGGGGTACTTTCTACCAAAAAAAACATAGTTGGGTTACAAAACAAATTACTAAACACAGCTCTCAAGCAACTAAGCTTCACAAGTAATCAACCGTAGGATACAATATAGGCAGGAAACCAAAACTACAGTTAGTATCCTTGCAATGGCATTTTATCATCTCTATCCCCGATCCACAAATCACTAACCTGCTGGCTTCACCTCCTGTAAACCAAGATCCAATTGACATACAAGCCACAAAAAGCCACCATCTTTACAATGACATCTTACAGTTTCACGAATACACAATTTTTAGCAGTTGATATTGCAAATGTACCAAAATTTCATTTACAAAAAGTTGTGAAAATGACAATTGAACCAATCAACGATGAAAATCAAGAGCAATATCCCAAGCAGAAAAGAAGATTGACCAATTAAAAAAACATCCCACAGGGGCCACATTGCATTCTCATCCCACCAATCACTAACCCCAATTAAAGTAATCATAAACAGCTAATAGTCTAATTTTAATAGTCACAGAAGGATGAGCAGAGACGAACCTGTCGTAAAACGCCAGCCCTGTGATCGGAGGGATCTTCAATCTCCACAATGCGAGCTTCACAGGATCGCTTCTCCTTCTTCTTCTTCTCCCCCTTCTTCTTACCCTCACCAGCCTCGCACTTTTCTCCCTTGTCGCCACCAATAGTAGCTGTCCACGTGTACGTCCTCTTCTCGTCATCCTTACCCTTGATCTCCGTCATCCACTTGTAGCTCCTCTCTCCTACCTTCTTCTTCTTCTTCTTCTCCTCCTCCTCTTCCACAGCTCCCTTGATCTCGGCCGTCACCTTGTACTTCCTCTCCACCGGGCCACCGATCTCGGCTGTCCACGTGTATTTCCGATCTACCTGCTCGCGCTCTTTGACTTTCAGCATCCGGTCAAACTTTGACTCCAGTGCGCTCACGCGGTCGGATAGTTTCTGGAGGTAGAGCTCGTTGACCGCCGGGCGACGGCGCTGAACGACGCGCTTGTACGAAGAGCGAGACGGCGCCATCTCGATCTGGATCAGATCCTCGTAGACGGAGTCGAACGGCGACGGTTTCTCAGCGAGATCGAACACCGTAGCCTTCGGGAACGACGGAAGGATAGGCGAAGGGCTCAGCACGTCGAGCGCGAAGCTGAGCTCGTCCTCATCCATAAATGACGGAAAGGGGAATGGTGAGGCCTTAGGAGCGAAAATGGAGGTTTCTTTGATGTAGAATGGGGAGGAAGCTTGCTCGACGAGCTCGTACCTTCGATAACCAGCCATGGCTTCTCAATTGGAAATCCGGAAGTTCTGAGAGATGAGTTGATGATAGAGGGTCTTTTTAGAAAGGGGGAAGAGAGTGAAAAAGATGTGGCAGGAAGGGTAAAAAGGGAAATTGGCGTTAGAAAACGCCGAATTTTCGTGTGGATAAGGACTAAGGAGAAAGTGCGTGAGGGGGGAATATTAGGTGAAATGTCGAAGGAGTCCTTCCAACCGGTTAATAATTACGGCTGGGTAAGAATCCAATGTACTTGAGCATGTGGGAAATGCGATTCGTGGGTGGAATGGCTGTGGACTGGGTCCCACGTGTTACACCGAAAGACTAATTTACAAAGTATTTTTTGGATATGCTTTTATCCTTTTGTGAATTCCAGGATCCAACTAGGGATATATGTAATTGTCAACAATAACCTCTATGGCTCTGCCTCTATACTAACCTATATTATATTAATTAAGATGTTTATAATAAAAATGACATGATAGTTCAGTTAATACTTGTTACATTTAATTAGACTCGTGTTCGATTTTAAAAGAACCTTCTGTCCTTCCATTTCCTCTATCAAATATGTATCTTTTATTTAGATTTTTAGTTGGACTATTAGGATATTATCCAGTTATTATTATATTTTTCATTTAATAATTTACTTGCAAAAAAATGCAAATTAGCTTACAAGCTAAATATTGTGTTATAGTTTATATAAGGAAAACATAATAGTTTATGTTAATGTTACCTTTTCAATAAATAAATAACCAATGGCTAAATACACGCGAAATAATGTATATATGTACGTTATTTTGTGTGCTTAACATAGGCGCACGGTTTTGTGCGCTTATGTTAAGCGTATAGGGGTATAGTGGGTATTTTAAAAAGACAACTTACAGATGTTTTCAACGAGTAGTAAAACTACACGCGTAACTTAAGCGCATAGGCACGCGCTTAAGTTAAGCGTGCTAGTGTAATTAAACTTACACGCTTAACTTAAGCGCATACCCATGCGCTTAAGTTAAGCGTGTAAAATTATAACCGTTGAAAAGATCCGTTAGAATAATACCGTTGGTGCGCTTAAGTTAAGCGTACCAAACGGTAAAATTGTAACGAATCTATTTCTTCTTATTAGTAGTCGAAGCTCTTGCCATTACATATCCAAGACACCGAAATTTGTTCTTCTCCCAATTTTAAAGATGTATCATAGTGGTGATGATAGTAGTGACGAAGAAAATGATTGGTGTAGAATCGAGTGTGTTAGATCAAGGAACGATAAGTTCGTTCCTTGGGCAGCGGAAAATAACGACAGATTAATAAGTAGCAAGCTCAGTTTCTTAGAGAGGAAAACTCAATCAACCAACTAATTGACTGAGAAAAACCTCTACCTCTAGGTTTCCCTAGTAGGATTTCAAATGTCTACTTATATTATTATTCCAGGAATTACAACAAGCAAGTCTTCTCTCAATCTAGTTTACTCCTAGATATCTAGACCTCTTAGATGTAACGTTCCTAACAACACACTAGACAGACGAAACCCTAACAAATACTCAACTCACCAAAGTCTCGTACTTGTAAGTGTTCTTCTTTCTTTCGAATGTTCTGCTCTGGGAATTGCTCTCTGTGTTCCGTGATTCTTGAAGTACGCAGCTATCTTCACTTTATATGGTTTGGATGTTCTCACTTGATTTACCCTAAATTTGTTTAAGGAAATATACTAAGAATATCCTATACAATCTTTTCTAGTGAGATTCTAACCAACAGATCTCTCCACGAGATCTTCCTTGAGGCCCAAGTTGCAACTTCCAAATCTGTTTTCCATAACAGATATTCGATGGCGCGCTTTAGGGTTTCTGCGCCAGCGCGCGTCCTCCGTTCCTTGCGCTGTTCCCTTTCTCTGTTGTCTTGTAAACACGCGTCTCTTTTCTTCATTTGTTACAGCGTGTTTTCTTATCATTGTTGGCTTCTCTGTTCCTTTGCCTCTCTGTTTTGATTCTTCACTGGTTTTCATCGTTCCTTTTGACTTTGTCAGTTCCTGAAACTTATAGTCACACTAAAAACCATCAAAAGCATTTGAGTTTATCATCATCAAAACTAGAGGGAACGTCATCGTTTTAACAATTTCCCCCTTTTTGGTGATGACAAACTCCTTCAAAATGTGCAAGTCAAAATATGCAGTTCAAAACATACGAGTAAGAGGCAGTTTCACATTTAATCACACAGATCGTATGTTCTAAATGTCAACAATGTTCCCCCTTAGAATGTGCATAGAGAATTTACCTTCAAGTAGCTTTGTCGTTCCCCTTAGCACTAGCTTCTGTCATCAACTCTTCCTTGGGTTTCACATTTTCCATACTTCCCCCTTTTGGCATCATCAAAAGTTCCATAATAGACAGAAAGACTTGACACACATGCAACTCATCACAAAATAATTCATTTATAAAGTTAAGCGAAGTACATAGTATTGGCACGCAAACAACTAAGATCAGAAGACAAGGAAGAAGCACACAAAAGACATAAAAATATTAAAAATCAAGAACAGAGGGTCAGACGGGCAAGAGTTGGAACTGAGAGCACTCAGATCTCAGGGTCTTCATCAGAATTATCAGCTTTGCTCAAGAAGTGATCCAAGAGCAGTGACATGGTTGTGTTTAGTTGCTTGAGCTCAGCAAGAATCTGATGCTGAATAGAGCTCCCCTTTGACGTTCCTTCGCCAGCTGGTTTCTTTGCAGCAGCAGTGCCTGTTCCCTTGTTGTCACCAACATACTTCATCTTTTCAATCGTAGCCGAGTCCAACTCGCTACGAAGCAACACCTCATTCTCCGCCACATATGCCTCCTCCTTTTGCAAAAGCAGTTTCACCAGTTGTGGGTAGGCCAGAGAATGGGACTTTCCCTTGCATCGATCCATGTGACACAGAATCACTCTGGGGAGATCAATCTTCTCCCTTCCCAGGAAACGATCCAACAAGAATAAGTCACACAGTGTGATGGTAGTTCGGCGCTCCTGTCGTGGTACAACAGTCCTTGAGATAATGTGGAACGCAATGCGCTGAAGCAACGTCAGACGCTCAATATGTAGTTCCATCTCAGTGGAACCAAACACCCGTTCCATACAGACCAACTTCTCCTCATTTTGATCAGATATCGGAACCTCATAGAAACCTCCTAATGGAACAGCTAGAAGATTGGAAATGACTCTGGGAGAGAATGAGAGATCTTCACCACTGACCTTTGTGGAGTCCGTCAATACATCTCCTTTAGAAAGACATAAATAATGGTAGAACTCTCTTACTTGAGCCTCGTGGACTGAGACGCTCTCGGAGCAAAGTCGTTCCCAACCTTGAAACTTCAGCATCTCCAGAACTTCTTCCACTTTGTGTTCAGCATAGAGACTAGGGCGAATAATAAGTGGAGGGAGGATCTTTTTACCCTCTGTGAAGCTGGGAGTGGTGGTGGTGGAGAGAGAGATTTCCAGCTTTGCCTTCCCAGTGGACTTGGCCTTCCTTGCCGGAGGCTTTGCTGCGGAACGGAGCCGGGCCTTGATCGGGCGAGGGGTGTGCTCGTCACCACCAGACTTTGAGGGGGTGGATTGAGCAGTGATGGCGGGGCGGTGTTCCAAGATCTGTACTTCTTCTTCTTCCTCAGACTCCTCGACTGTGAGTGCAAGATCAGTCTTTTTGCGCTTGCGAGAGGGAGGCGGCGCCAAAGGTGTGGACTTTACACCTAATTCCTTCTCCACTATCTGCATTGACTCCTCCTCGGCTGCAGCTTTGCCCTCGAAGGGAGAGAAAACAGAGTGCTCCTCTTCCAGTGGCACCAAGGCAAGAGTAGGATTAAGGTTCTTGGCCGCTAGGGGGGACGTAGTCGGAGAAGAGGCGATGGGAGTCGATGTCGAGGCATGGGGATCCTCCGATTGCTGAACAGATGCTCGAGCAATATCAAGAACGGAGCCCGGAGCCGCTGCGGGACTAGGGGTAGCCCTGGCGGCTTTAGCCTCTTGGAGTTGACGGATGTAGGCATCCATCTCGACGTCAGAGAGTTTGGCGGTGTCGATCTTGCTTGGAGAGTCCATTGGAGCAGAAAGAGAGGGCCTTTGAGAGATTTGAGAGAAGTTGAGCGCAGAGAGAGATTGGCGGTGAAGGAACTGGAGAAAAGATCTTCTATATATAGGAAATCAGATCAAATTTTTTAGGATAAAATCTTTTCCAAAAATCCCTTTTCGTATCTCAACCGTCTCTTTTTTAAACTTTCCTTCAATAACTTCTTCTCTTTCCAAGATCCAACGACCACTTTTGGCTTGAATGGCGAGTCACTATTCCCATCACAGATCAGTCAAATCAGCCCAGAAGCCGTTCCAACGGGTACCTGCGACTCAATAAATGCCCAGTTTCCGATTCAAAATTCTTTGTTTCATAGCAGAATCAGTTCCCCTTAATTCTGAGCAATAATGTCCATTCCAAAGCAAGCAGTTTCTCGTTGTACCAAGTAACAGTCTTCGTTCCCCCTGAGACCAAGAGTGCTTGCGAGGCTAGTCTGGATATTTCAATGTTGGGTTCACACAAAATATAGTATATCCAAACACATGGTAGGGAGAAAGACAACTCAAGTAATTATTCCCAGTAAAAGGTTTAGCAAAGAGGGATCATAGGAAACGTTTACCTGAATCGCGACTAAGGTAGGCTGTACAACCAATTATCATGTGGGCTTGTAATGAGGGTTCAATTCATCAAATTGGTTGTTTTGGGTCTTTAATAGAGATGTTAGCATGCAATCAAGTATTTCAACACAAATTAAAAGACAAAGTATCTACATCCTAACACAAGGCAATTCGAATAAGCTAAAGTCATGAAAGGCACGCATACAAGGAACTTCATGAAAATTATGGAACGAATTAGCCAAGCATTGAGGGAATAGTGGGTGTGAAGGTCCTCAATTCAGAGAGATCATGCCAAGGAGTAATCGAAGATACTCGAATGGACCTTTGTCTAGTGCTTTGGTGAAGATGTCGGCCACTTGATTTTCAGTCCTGCAATGTTCCATTCTAATAAAACCCATGTCAACATTATCACATAGGAAATGATGACGAATGTCAATGTGCTTGGTACGTGAATGATGAACTGGATTTTTTGAAATGTTGATAGCACTAGTATTATCACACATAATAGGAACGGTGCCAAGAGACATACCATAGTCTTCCAGTTGTTGTTTAAGCCACAATACCTGAGCACAACAACTTGCCACGGCGACGTACTCGGCTTCTGCAGTGGAAAGGGCCACAGAGTTTTATTTCTTGGAACCCTATGAAACGAGACAGGGACCAAGGAACTGTGTCGTTCCGGAAGTGCTTTTGCGATCTACTACGTGCCCAGCAAAGTCGGCGTCTGTGAATCCAACAAGGTTGAAGTCACAGTTCTTGGGATACCATAGACACAAGTGGTCCATTCCTTTGAGGTATCGGAAGATACGCTTGACCTCCTTCAAGTGTGAGCCCTTTGGATTTGCCTGAAATCTAGCACAGAGACACACACTAAACAAGATATATGGCCTACTTGCCGTGAGATATAGAAGCGAACCAATCATTCCTCTATACATGGTGGGATCAACGTCCGTTCCATGAAGATCTGCATCCAATCGAGTGTTAGGAGAAATAGGAGTAACGATGGGTTTGGCAGTGTCCATACCGTACTTCTTCAACAACTCCTTGATGTACTTCTGTTGATGTATCTTCGTTCCTTCCTTAGTTTGGGTGACTTGTAATCCGAGGAAAAAGGATAATTCCCCAATCATACTCATCTCAAACTCACTACTCATAAGATCTTTGAATTTTTCTACAAGAGCGGGGTTAGTGGAACCAAAAATAATATCATCAACATAGACTTGAACCACCAGAATCTTACCTTCGTGTTCCAGAAGGAACATAGTTTTATCAATTGTTCCTCTACGATATCCATTGGAAAGAAGGAACTGTGCTAGTCTATCATACCAAGCACGAGGTGCTTGCTTAAGACCGTACAGAGCCTTATCCAATGCATACATATGAGAGGGAAAATTGACGTCTTCAAAGCCAGGGGGTTGTTTCACATATACCTCTTCTTGAAGATATCCATTAAGGAATGCAATCTTGACGTCCATCTGGTATAGCGTGAACCCTTTATGAGCAGCGTAGGCAATGAGGAGACGAATGGCTTCAATGCGAGCTACTGGAGCATAAGTCTCATCATAATCAATCCCTTCTTGTTGATTGTAGCCTTGGGCAACTAACCGTGCTTTGTTCCTTGTGACTACCCCAGAGTCGTCGAGCTTGTTCCTGTACACCCATCGAGTGCCAATGGCATGTTTATTGCGAGGTAAAGGAACAAGCCGTCAGACCTTGTTTCTCTCAAACTGGTGCAACTCTTCTTGCATAGCTACGATCCAATCTGGTTCCTTCAGTGCTTCCTTGATAGTCTTGGGTTCTACAAGAGAGATAAATGCATGGAATGCACAAAACATATTTAATTTAGAGTGTAAACCTCTTTCACCGAAGGGTGTGACCAGATTGTGAGTGGGGTGTTCCTTTCGGACAAAAGCATTCTTTGACACAAGAAGTGTGGGGTCATGAGCACTCTCAGAACCAATTGTTCTGTCTTCATCGCTTTTCGAACTGACAACCACAACATCACTAGAAGTTCCAGCAGGAACGGTGATGGGAATAGTCATAGATGGGGGCATGGTTGTTGAGTCGACGATGGAGGTGGAGGTAGCTTATGTTTCTTGTACAATGTCACTTGAGGTATCCTCCTTTGAGGACTCATCCGGACTTGAGGAGTCCGGAGATGATGGAAATGCCGCGTCTGTACTGGGGTGTCCGTTCCCAGAACCGTCATTTGGTCGAGTGGAAGGACCATTGTCTTCATCATCAGAGTCTTCACGTTGCATTCTTGGATAACCTTCTTCTGGAGACGAGGCTTCGAACTCTCCATTGGAACCTTTGGAGTTTTCGTTGAAGACGACGTGAATGCTTTCTTCTATTTTGCGCAGTCTCTTGTTGTATACCCTGTAAGCTTTGTTTGCCCTTGCATAGCCCAAGAAAATTCCTTCATCACTTCGAGGATCAAACTTTCCCAAGTTATCCTTGCCATTGTTGTGAATATAGCACATGCATCCAAAAGCACGCAAGTGAGAAATATTGGGCTTGCGATCCCTTATTAGTTCATATGCAGTTTTATTCAATAAGGGACGAAGCATGGCACGATTAAGGATATAACAAGCAGTGTTTACTGCCTCAGCCCAGAAAATCCTTGGAAGGTTGCTTGCAATGAGAAGAGTTCTTGCCATATCTTCCAGAGTCCTATTCTTCTGTTCCACAACTCCATTCTGTTGTGGTGTCCTAGGCGCGGAGAAGTCATGAGACACACCATGTTCCTCGCAGAAGTTGAAGAACATGGAGTTCTCAAACTCCGTTCCATGGTCAGACCTTATTGCCTTTAGCTAATTTCCTAAGCTTGTTTCCACCTTCTTGATAAAAGCCTCGAACTCGGAGAAGACTTCATCCTTTGAAGACAGAAAAATTGTCCAAGTGAATCTAGAATAATCATCGACAATTACGAAAACATACATGTTCCCACCATGACTTCTTATCCTCATGGGACCACAGAGATCCATATGGATCAGTTCCAGAGGATGAGAGGTTGTTACATCTGGTTTGATCTTGAATGAGGAACGAGTCTGTTTCCCCTTTACACAAGCATCGCAGACGCCATGGAACTCAGATTGAACATGGGGAAGACCACGAACAAGTTCCCTTGAGTAAAGCTTGTGAATGAGTCGAAGATTAGTGTGTCCAAGCCTTCTATGCCACAGTTCCGTCTCATCAGCTATAGACGCAAAGCATAGGACTTCCTTTGGCTTGAAGTCTTTATCCACAATGTATACATCCTTGAATCTGACTCCTCTCAAAATTATGTTCTTGGTTTCACGATCTTTGACATAGCATTCTTGTGAGGTAAAGACCGTCTTGTTGTTCCCTTGGTCACAAAGTTGTGCAACACTCAACAAACTAAAACCAAGTTCATGAACTAAACTAACTTCTTTTACCGTGATGCTGGAGTTTAGTTTTGTTTCACATGTTCCAATGATTTCTCTGCGTCTCTTGTCTCCAAGAGCAACACTCCCTCGTGAGTGTTTGTGAAGTGAGGTAAGTTGATCTTCTTTTCCAGTCATATGGCACGAACAAGCGCTGTCAATGTACCATCTCTCGTTCCCCCTCACTTCAGTCTGCAGAGAAAAGGTTAGTTTTTGGCGATCCAGGCAAGTTTAGTCTTACCTGGTCGAGACACATAATGCACTTGTTCCATAGGAATAGTTCTAACAATAGCAACATTTTTCTTCCTAGATCTAGCAAGATTATGATTATGCACATGTGAATCATCATAGAAATCATTCAAGTCCACATTGTTACTCCTACTGTTCCTTCTCTTTGTGTGCTCTTCAGAGAACTTCTTTTTCTTTTTACAGTCTCTTTGCACATGTCTGTTGTCCCCACAAAACCAACACAGCTTGAACTGTTCCATCTGAACATACTTCCTATTGGGCACGATGCTTTTGCGTTGCTTCGCACGTTCAGGACATGGAACATTGGATTGTGTTCCCTGAGATTGCTTGAGGAAGATCTTGTGAGCGGGTTGTCCAGTGTACCATGACTAGGATTCATCCAAGCCGCTTTCAAGTACTTTGATACGTTCCTCGAGATGTTGATTCTTCTCTTTAGTATCTTGAAGTTCTCTATCTCTTGCTTCACGTAGTTCCATGATGGATGAGTCCTCTTCCTTTTGGTTGGGACCTGTATAGCCAATTCCATACCTTGCTTTGACAAACTTGACGCTTTCAGCTTCAAGCTTATGTTCCATCATAACAGAATGAATTTTGTGCACATAGGACTTTATCTCGGACACCTGTGCTTCAAGCTTACTTGGAATAGCTATACTCCTTGCATCAGTATTGTTAGAGACTTCATTCATAAGCAAAGAGACTTTTTCATTTCTCAAACTCTGAAGTTCCTCATGATTAGCCTCACATGAAGAACAAGGAACAATCGAGGTACTAGCAGTTCTAGAAATATTTTCTTTTAGACTACTACATTCATCTTCAGAATTAGCTAGTTCCTCTTGAGTTTTCATGTTCTCAGCATACATATTTCTTATGAGAGCAATTAAAGATTTTTTATCAAAATTCACAAGAGATTTTAAGAAATCTTCGGGATTTACCTCGGTTTCTTCAGACGAGTTGTTGATGGCCATTGCACACATCGTTCCACTCCATGCTTCAGGATCTTCGTTATCTGAGTCATCTTCATTTCCCTAGACAGCAACGAAAACTTTCTTTTCTTCGTTCCCAGAAGGTTTGCTTGCCTTCTTCGGCTTTGGGCACGAACTGGAGTAGTGACCCTTCTCATTACAGTTGTAACAAGTGATATCTTTGATGTCACGAGTCTCACCGTTCCCTCCTCTACTGTTTCTTCCTTTGTTGTAGAGGGAACGCATGGCTTTAGTGAGCAATACCACCTCAGGGTCATCGGAGCCATCATTGTCATCAAGGTTGTTCTCAATTCTGTCGACAACCTTTCCAACCATCAAGGCAATTCCCTTTTCTTTGGAATCCTTGTTTCTTGCAGCCTTTTCTTCGTTGTCATACTTTTGTATCTTGTTGAATACCTCATGGAACGTCAGTTTGACGGTGTTGGGATTCTCCTTCAGAATAGCTTTGGTCATTGCATGACGATGAGGGAGACCATCAATGATTATGAGGATTTTCTCATCGGGGAGAATTTCCTTATCGGTGACGGAGTGAGCAGTGAGATTTGCTGTGATCTTCTCAAATCTAGCTTGGTAGGAACTCACATCTTCCTTGTCATCCATTTTGAAGTTGTAGAAGTCCTTCTTGGCGGTGAAACGATCAACTTCACGCAGATCCTTGCTTCCCATGTACATCTGTTCCAAGGCAAGCCATTTAGCATTGGCCGACTCACAAGATTGGAGTTTTTGCACATCTTGCTGGTTGAGAGCGTTGTTGATGAGCATGGCTGCTTTGCAGTTTTTCTCCATGGTTTGGAGATCGTCTTGATCGCATTTCTTCAGTTTCTTCTTCTTTTCCAGATCAATAATGTCAATATCACCAAGAGAGATCACCAACCAGCATTGGTAATCGTTACTTTGCACCCATTTGATGAAAAGCGTCTTCCAATGTTGATATTGGCCAGCGAGCAAGAGAGGAGGCCTTGAAGAGTTCAAACCAACTTCAACGGTAGAAGGAGCCATTGTTACCTGTAAAATCTATAAGTAACACACAATCTAGAGCACCTGCTCTGATACCAATTGTAGAATCGAGTGTGATAGATCAAGGAACGATAAGTTCGTTCCTTGGGCAGCGGAAAATAACGATAGATTAATAAGTAGCAAGCTCAGTTCCTTAGAGAGAAAAACTCAATCAACCAACTAGTTGACTGAGAAAAACCTCTACCTCTAGGTTTCCCTAGTAGGATTTCAAATGTCTACTTATATTATTATTCCAGGAATTACAACAAGCAAGTCTTCTCTCAATCTAGTTTACTCCTAGATATCTAGACCTCTTAGATATAACGTTCCTAACAACACACTAGACAGACGAAACCCTAACAAATACTCAACTCACCAAAGTCTCGTACTTGTAAGTGTTCTTCTTTCTTCCGAATGTTCTGCTCTGGGAATTGCTCTCTGTGTTCCGTGATTCTTGAAGTACGCAGCTATCTTCACTTTATATGGTTTGGATGTTCTCACTTGATTTACCCTAAATTTGTTTAAGGAAATAAACTAAGAATATCCTATACAATCTTTTCTAGTGAGATTCTAACCAACAGATCTCTCCACGAGATCTTCCTTGAGGCCCAAGTTGCAACTTCCAAATCTGTTTTCCATAACAGATATTCGGTGGCGCGCTTTAGGGTTTCTGCGCCAGCGCGCGTCCTCCGTTCCTTGCACTGTTCCCTTTCTCTGTTGTCTTGTAAACACGCGTCTCTTTTCTTCATTTGTTACAGCGTGTTTTCTTATCATTGTTGGCTTCTCTGTTCCTTTGCCTCTCTGTTTTGATTCTTCACTGGTTTTCATCGTTCCTTTTGACTTTGTCAGTTCCTGAAACTTATAGTCACACTAAAAACCATCAAAAGCATTTGAGTTTATCATCATCAAAACTAGAGGGAACGTCATCGTTCCAACAATTGGGTTGAAAGTGAAGAAGAAGAGGACGACGACGACAAATGGATGGAGTCGAATTTTTTCGTAGATGTCAAAGATGACGAAGCGACTGGCGATTGGGACCCTAGCGGCGTATTTGTGGTTAGTGTTGAAATAGTTTTTCTCTTTTCTTTATCGGTATTTTAATACGTAATTAGTATCGTAAATACCGCACTTATTTAGGTAGCCAATCTTTATCATGAATTTGTAGTTATATAATTGGAAATCATATGTAGTGTAACATAGTGATGTAGTTATGATGACTTTTAGTTAACATAAACCGCTACATTTGTAGGGGAAAGACTATACGGAGCATTTTATTACCGACCTAGTGTGGGATAGTAAGGAAGAATTATATGAATGGGCGAAAGAAATATGAAAGGAGCTTGTGATAGCTTTGGTGAAGCGAAACTCAAGTCCGTACCAAATTAGTATAGTGTGCGATAGGTTTGGGCCTTGGAGATCGGGGAGGCCGAAGGTGAACAAAGAGAATCCAGAGTCGTCGGTTGTTAAAATCCGAAAGTCGAGATCCAAAAAGTGTGGGTATAAGTTTGAGATAATGGGTGTTCGCATGAAGAAAGAGGCATGGACGGTTGGTGAAAAGTGGGTCTTGGGTGTGATTGAAGGTCGGTACAACCATAAGCTACGAACTAGCTTTAAAGGCCATGCATTCATGGGTCGAATGACCGAGGCGGAGCAGCTGTGCGCTAGGAGGTGGGGAGATGATCGCAAGATGCCGAATCAAATTGTTTCGGAATTGAGGCAAAACTTCCCAGGAAATGTGACTTACAGGAAGCAAGTGGCCAACTTCTTGCAGAAGCTGCAGTACGAGGATCAGGGAGAGTTAACGTTACGCAGTGGTCCCTAAGATTTATGGTTGATCATAAATATGTAGTTCAGCCATTGAGGGATGCGAAGACTGATGAGGTTGCAATCTTATTTTTTGCTAATCCGGAGTCGATGTGGTTGTTGAAGAAGTTCTCGTACGTGATAATCATTGACGCGACATACAAGACAAACAAGTAAGTCCTAAATTGTAATAATGTGTAGTTTATGACAGGAATTGTTAAGGTATTTCATTTAAAAATGTGTTTGGTATTATGAAATGTTTTCCATAGATATGGAATGCCACTTGTTGAGATTGTTGGTTTCACCAACACTCATAAGATGTTCAACATTGCTTATGCATTCACCCGAGAGGAAAGTATTTACCATTACACGTGGATAATGAGAAAATTTCGGGCATTGTGTTTGGATTTGGGAGTGATGCCGACTGCAATAATGACAAATTGTGAGAAGGCCCTCATAACTGCTATCCACAGTGTTTTTGGCACCGAAGTTCAACACCTCTTGTGTTGGGTGCATATAAAGCACAACATCGAGGCACGTGCCTCGTGAAGAAGAAGGAAAGCGTGGATGCCTTTGCAAACCAATGTTGGGCACTTTTTTGCTCAATTAGTGAAGAAAGCTATGAAGAGAGGCTTGGCGTATTACGGACATCGTGGAAGAGCGGCCTTGTCGGATACGTGAAGGACACATGGCTTACTCCGTACAAGACGAGCATAGTAAGGGCATGGACGGATCATCATCTTCACGAGGACTTCAAACAGGTATGACGTTCACAATATGTTGTTTTTTTACTCATAGTTGTTAATGTCGTACTAACGTCATGTGATTTGACAGGGTTGAGGGGATGCACAAGGTTTTGAAATATATTATTGGCTCTAGCAGAGGGGGCTTCAACAGAGTGATCGTGATGATCCACCATACCATCATCCTTCAAATAGATCAGATTAGGGGGAGCATGAACCTTTCACTTTCCAAACGACCAACGAAATTCGATGATGTATCGATGCCGCCAGTTGTACGAGCTACTTTTTCTAGGCTCTTCTACCAAGTGTCGGATAGGTGCTTTGATATGTTGTTGGGCTATTACGATATCTTGAAGAATGGGGAGTTCTCAGAAGAATGCACCGACCATTGGGTGAGAGATTGCCTTGGGTTGCCTTGCGTGCACACCATTACAAGAGCCATCGTTTCAAGAACACCTCTCATTCTGTTAGACGTTCACGAGTTCTGGAGGGACTTGGAATGGGAAGATACTCCAACAACAACTCTTGGCCCTTCTGTCTACGTTCGAATAGGCATTACAGAGATGAGACTTCGTGAAATGTTTGCCAGGTTGGAGGTTGGTACATTGAAGAAAGGCACGGCATTCCTACTAGGTGAGTTGTACCACGACTTAGAGCATCCGGAAGAGAGTATTTTGTTGGAGCCAACGGGGATCAAGGCAAAAGGAAGGCCAAGTGGTGCTAGGAACAAGGAGAAGGTGGATGAGAAGGCGGAGAAGAGGGATAAGTGCTTGTTTGAGCATAGACGGGATGAGCTCCACGAGAATAAGAAGAAGGTGGGGCCGAAGACAAAGGCGAAGGGGAAGGCAAGTGAGAGATCTGGTAGAGGCCCATGTCATCCTAAAAAGCAAGCAAGTGCATCTAGTGCAGTGGTGATGGACTTTGACGACTTGCAATCCCAACCCATACCAGAAGAATCACAACCAGAAGATTTGCAGTGGCCTGAAGAACCTAGTCTTCCCATTGTTCATATGAGGGTGAACTTTGGGATTGACAATGTGGATGACTTTTGGATTCCATACATCAAGAATGTTAGAGATGTACGCCCCGACGGACATTGTGGATATCGGTCGATGGTTGTATTGTTGGGAAGGCAAGAGAAGGAATATCCCAACATCCGACGCGAGATGGTAGCGGAGTTTCTTGACAACCGAGAGCTATACGAGCCGATACATTGCCGTCTTCGACAAGGGTCCTGGGATGATCTTATCTTTCAAGTGAACCGTTGCAGAAGCCCTTGCTCAGAAGTATACTAGCTTCACATGCCATTGATGGGTTTAGTGTTTGCCACACTATATCAGGTTGGTATCGTCTTATTTACTTGGGAAATTCTGACGTTTTGCTTACCGTTGAGGAATAGGACATCAAGCATAGGTCCTCTAGAAATTTTTTTTACCATGACACACGTAGGCAATTGTGATCACTTCATACCGGTAAAGGTTTCTTCTAATAAAATATTTATGAAATTAGGTTACATTGTTTTCACTACTCAAATAGTTTGTGTGTGTATATGTTGGTGGTGCTTAAGGAAGGGTCGCCAATACCGCACACTCCTGGTTCGTGGCGCAGAAACGCAGATCGAAACATTTTGTGGTGGACAACAAAGTTTGAGGGGAATTTGAAGATGTATCGAGAGTACCACATTGCAAATGGTCGGGCACCAGATCCTTTTATGTATGCTGGAGACGGATCTGTTCATGTAATTGATTGATGTTACGAGTATGTAATGTAATATTTAGACGGCTTTGTAATTTCCAACTTTAAGTGTTGTGTTTTTACATTATGTATTGATGTTACGAGTATGTAATGTAATATTTAGACGTTCTTCAATTAATTCAGGCTTTCCAACGACTTTGAAGATGTAATTATTTGATAACCTAAATGCACACTAGGAGATTAAACATTAATACTGATAAATTATTTGATAATTTAAAGCCTCTTTAAAAAAAAGTTGATAAACACTTCTATAAAGTCGCCCACCTTGATAATTTTCTGCATTGGAAAAACAGTATGTGTTGTACATGAAGAGTAAGTACAATTGGAGACATATGTGTTCTACATGAAGAGTAAGTAAAGTTAGATCTGGCACAAAATTATGCTTAGGAGCTATGAGGGAAGTCCTACAAACACAAGTGATTTTTCCAACTTGTCATACGCGTATCCTAAGCGTATGAGGGAAGTCCTGTGTGTGAAGTTGCACGCTTAACTTAAGTGTATGGCTACACACTTAACCTAAGCGTGCAGGCATACGCTTAGGTTAAGCGTGCAGCTTCACACACATGACTTCCCTCATATGCTTAGGATACGCGTATGACTATCATAACGGTCATTTTTTCAACGACTCTATTTCACCCTATAAATACAAAAAATGCCATCACAACCTTATTCGTCGTTCTCTTATTGTGTTTTAATTCTCCAAAAGTTAGTATGGCCTCTTCGTCGAGTTCAAGTTCCACAACGAGAGAAAGATTTTGCTTTTGTAATTCGAAGGCTGTCATACACACTTGTGACCGACAGTGGCAATACGGAAGAAGGTACTGGGGATGCCCTAATTTGGGCACGTACGATGTCCACAAACCTAGTAATAAAGTGGGATGTGATTTCTTTGTGTGGTTCGATCCACCATACGACGAGAGGGCACACGAGGTCATTATGGGGTTGTGGAAGGAAAAAAACCAACTTCTAAAGCTGAATGAGGGTCTTTGTAGGTATTGTTTAAGGGCAATAACAGATATACATCGTAGGTGTTAGAAAGATAGAAGTAACCATTTGTTATGTTTCGTAGGGATCAAGTGAAATTAGCGAAAGAGAGACATCGAGAATGTTAATGTAATTTTTCATTTAATTTTCAGGGTAAAATTTAAAATTTAAGATTAATGTAATTTTTCATTTAATTTCCAGGCCCATTAAAGGCCCAATCCGCCAAAAATAGCAATAAATCGAGATAAAAAACGAGTTTGTACTACTTCGTGCCATTATAGGCCCAAACTAACAATAAAGCGGAATTAAAAAACGAGTTTGTACTACTTCGCGCCATTATAGGTCCAATAGGCTCAAACTAACAATAAAGCGGAATTAAAAAACGAGCTTTTACTACTTCGCGCCATTATAGGCCCAATAGGCCCAAACTAACAATAAAGCGGAATTAAAAAAAGAGTTTTTACTACTTCGCACCATTATAGGCCCAAACTAACAATAAAGCGGAATTAAAAAACGAGCTTTCACTACTTCGCGCCATTATAGGCCCAAACTAACAATAAAGTGGAATTAAAAAACGAGCTTGTACTACTTCGCGCCATTATAGGCCCAATTGGCCCATTAAAGGCCCAATCTACCATAAATAGCAATTAATCGAGATAAAAAACGACTTTCACACTACTTCGAGTCATAATAGACCCAATAGGCCCAAACTAACATGTATTTAGTTCAAATACTTTATCATATTGTACTAAGTTCATAAGTAGACTAACATGTATTGCATAAGTATACTAACACATACTACGTTCATATTACTTCTTCGTATTGTACCAAGTTCATTTTACTTTATCATATTGCATAAGTATACTAACATGTAAAAAGTTCAATTACTTTCTCGTAGTTCATATTAATTCGTCGAATTGTACTAAGTTCATATTACTTTCTCGTATTACATAAGTATACTAACATGTACTAAGTTCATATTACTTTCTCGTATTACATAAGTATACTAATATGTACTAAGTTCATATTATTTTCTCGTATTACATAAGTTACATAAGTATACTAACATATACTAAGTTCATATTACTTTCTCGTATTGCATATACTAACATTTTTTGCATAAGTACACTTCATATTACTTTATTGTAATGTATAAAAAGTTTCCTAACCCTATAGGGTATGCTAAACCTAGGTTTAGTGAAACCTAGAAATAGTGGGCATACCCTGTACACTTAAATTAAGCGTGCATGGTTTACACGCTTAAGTTAAGTGCATGACTATACGCTTAACTTAAGCGTGTAGTCATGCACTTAACGTAAGCGTACCAGGATTACACTGTAAATTGTTTGCAGTGTAATCTTGGCCAAACAGTCTGTTTGGCCAGAAACACTGCAGCTTATAGTTGTTCATACTTATTCGTTTTTCGATCAAATTATACATCCTTTTATCGCTCGGTAAAGTTTTGTAAGTTATGTTGAGGTAAAGTATCAAACGACATAATAAACATGAACAAACACACTAAACCAAAAACACAAAATACATAACATTTACAGAAACACTTAATACAAACGAAGCGTGTCTAATCCAAACATAAAAACTAATGTGGCTGCGAGTCACTCCCTTCACCAGGTTCCGTGACAAAATCACAAAACATCTGGGACTAGTGAGGTGGAGGTGGGGCCATGGGTGGAGGTTGCCTAATTAGCATCTCAAGCCATAATCTCGCAAGTCCCTCGAATGTTTGTGTCGAAGCCTCGGGAGTGCGTAAGTAAGTGTGGATATCAATAGCAACCACCTGAATGCGCTGTATACAAAATAAGTAAAATTTGTCAAACTATTGCAATATATACAATAAGAGATAAAACGTTCAAACAATTCAACAAAAATAAGTGTACCGCGACTGTGTCAACAGTTGGAGATACATGGATAGGGACGGTCGGACGATCACGTTTGACGGAACCGAGATCGACCAAGGGATGAGAACACTTGTCATACCAATCTAAATAGCCGGCAGACATGTCCCAAAAGTGAGTCGCATCCGGTCCATGCAGATCAATCAACGGTCTCGGATATGCATCCCATGCTACTAGAAGCTCATCATCAAACCTGACCTCGTATCCCTTCAGCTCTGTATTTCTGACGGCCTTGTATGACTGAATGGGCAAATCTGGGAATGACTGCACTAGCCCAAACTGCCTGAGGACTCGGTCCGGGTGATACGGCTCCTCAACATCTATAATGCGCAATACACCGCGAAACCTAGAAGGAGCTACCTCAGGAGCCTGGAAGTCCAACCCCACCCAAGGGGTCCAGGTAACCTGTAAAGTCAAAAAGGCAGAGTCAATACGTATTTTTGTAATTAAAGACTAAGATATCGAAATAAACGTAAACTTTTCTACCTCCTCATATCTCATGGCGTCCAGTATGCGGCGTATAGCGATCAAACGGCCGAAATCTCTACTGTTAGGCACCTCCGAGGCACCAAGAAAAACTGCTCCAAAAGCCTGGGGTTGGTAACATATTGTTCCCGAAAATGTGGGAAATATGCCCAAACCCAGCACTGTTAATGAAGAAATAACGCTATTAATGACCGAAGTATTAAAACGTAACTTAATATTTCACTAATCCATCCAATATCTTACCCTAATCAGAATCCCACAAGAAGCAATCCCATGCGCTCCACGCCTAGACGCCTCTCCCAAGTTGCGGTACACATAGACTAGAATCTCAGCTCTCCATGCAGTGTCTCCAATAGTGTCGTGGTCAAACAAAAGCGTCACCCACTTGTGCTTCACGGCGTTAGTCGACTTGTCCACCAAGACAGTCTAGCCGAGAAGCAACAAGAGGTAGTACGTAGCAATAACGCCCTCGTCACAATCGTCACTCCTCATCATCTCCACCAGTCTACTCTCTAAATAGGCCAAAGGAATACCGCCAACTTTGTGCCACTTCTTGATCTGATCCTGCTCAACTCCCAGATGAGTACAGATGCGCTGTCTCACTGCCGCATCACTAAGGTCTGAACTACAGCTCCTCCCATGTATGCGAACCCGCAAGATCTGGAGAATATCGGCAAGGGTGATGGTCATCTCTTCGAAGGGCATATAATCCTCGTGGGCAAAACAATGGGCAGAGCGGAAATGGATCCTCAGAGTCTTACGACTCTGAATGTGAAGAATTTAAGATTAGTATACATTTTCTAATAAATATTATTTTAAACATTCAACACATAAACTACAAAGTTAAACATACCAAATCCTACTTCGTCTGACGACGGGCTACCCCGCTAAGACGTGGCTGCTGTTGGTCAGCAATATCAAGAACAACAAGCTCTGGAGGAGCATCCTCAACAACTGCAGCTTCTCTTCTACGTCTCCGTCTCCTCTGTTATACGGGAGGTGGCATCTAGGCAACAGCCTCAGGAGCGGGGTCGGGTACGGGAAAGTCATAAATAGCCCGAGCAATGTGTGTCTCGTAGCTAAGGAGAAGAAAATGACACTTTGGGCCTCCAGGCATCCAAGGATGGTAAGTATGTACGGGTCCTGCATCCTGATGCGGCTCCACAATAGAAGGAAGGCCTAGATGTGGAGAAGCAGGACCGACTGAAGGTGTAGAAGAAGGACCGGCAGGAGGTGGAGAGGGGACAGGAGTGGGGACCGACTCAGAAAAAATAGGGAAACGGCAAAAGGGAATGTCGTCCGTACTCAAATCCTGCGTCGGTAATGTAGGCTCCAAAGACTCCACATAATCTGCCTCATCATCCTGATGCGGCTCCTCAACAGGTTGCACATCAACCTCTAGATGTTGAGTTGACATGTCCTCGGCATCCTCCATGTACTCATCATCAGCAGTCATAGGCGGAGGAGAAGATATCCCACTACCCGACAATATATCGACACTAACAAGATCGGCGCGGCGACGTATAAAATCTGAAACACCAACACGTCGTGTGCGATCGGCTACTACCGGTATCGGCTTTTTACGCCCCGTAGGGGTGAGGGCCGCCAGTAAAATTTTTAGGAACATTATTAGATTAGTTCTTTATATAAACATTCTAAATTCCTTATATATTACTTTTTAATAAACTATTTAGTACTTTCTTATTTACAATTCATAACTATCTATTTCGACTTTTTTAATTTTAATAAACTTTTTACTTAGTAAGTAATTACTAACATTATTATATTAGTTCCTTATATGATTCATTTTAAAAAAATTGGAACATTATTAGATTAGTTCCTTATATGATTCATTTTAAAATTGACTATACTTATACATTTCGGTATATCACTTTTGCATTTGTGTTAGATTTTATATAACTTTTATAATTTTATTTTATCTATTGTATAGATAGTTTTTATAATGGTTTAGGTACTAGTTAATATCTAATTACGTTGAAATATAACTATAGGTTAACTAATTCTAATCCATAACTAATCCAAAATTAATAATTAATAACATTAAATTCTAAATATAGGTTAACTAATACAAAAATTAATAACGAATTCTAATCCATAACTAATCCATAACTATATTATTCTAATCCAAATTAATTCATAATCTAAACGATAATGCATTCTAATTCAAATTAATAATTAATAACATTAAAATCTAAATATATGTTAACTAATACAAAAATTAATAACTAATTCTAATCCATAACTAATCAATAACTAAATTATTCTAATCCGAATTAATTCATAATCTAAACGATAATGCATTCTAATCCAAATTAATAATTAATAACATTAAAATCTAAATATATGTTAACTAATACAAAAATTATTATCTAATTCTAATCCATAACTATATTATTCTCATCCAAATTAATTCATAACTATATCATTATTTATTTTAAATCAAATCTTAACAATTATATTTACGAAAACAAATCTAAATTGGAGATTTAAAAAAAATACCGCTCTGAGACCAATCGGACTCGATACAGGCGCTATCGGAGTCATTTCTGACTCAATCGGAGTCACCCTCGCTTGAGCTCGAGTCCTAGCTCGACCTCCATTTCCACCTCGGGTCCTAGCTCTACCTCCATTTCCACCTCGGGTCCGAGCTCCACCCGTAACCACCATTGCCACCTCCTCCTCCTCGCTTTCCGCCTCCACTGCCACCCAAGGGATCCTCCCGCCACCGGATTGAGGGCCACCGTCGCCGGCCGTAGACGCACCTACCGCCGGAATGCCCACAGAATCGCCTCCTCCATTTCCACCACAGGATTCAGCCCGTTTTCCGCCACCAATCGGGTCGCCCAAACAACTCAAACCCGAATCCATGGCTAATTTCACCAATCAAAGCAAAGGGGAAAGAGATTTAACGAATTGCGAATTCGAATTTTTTTTAGGTTTTCAGAGCGGCGGGAGGAAGAAGACGACGCGGCTTCTTAAGCGTATACTACACGCTTAACTTACGCGTGTACCTGCATGCTTAACTTAAGCGTGCAAGTATGAGCTCAAGGGCTATTTATTTGGGCTGGCCCAAACAGGTATAAGCTATGTTTTACACGCTTAAGTTACGTGTGTACCTGCACGCTTAACTTAAGCGTGTAAAACATAACTGTATTTTCAAAATATCCACAATGCCCCTATACGCTTACCTTATGCATACAAAACCGTGCGCCTATGTTAAGCTCACATAATAGCGTGCATTTAAATGTAGATTCGCGTGTATTTAGCTTTTTCGTAAAAAAATAGTATTTTAGTTTTTAATTATCAATCTTATGGCAAAAAATAAAAATAGTATACAGTTGGACAATTGAAGCATTCATTTTATAGCATTATTAAAATGATTGATAAATATTTATATACTTTTATCCTGATTATGAGATATAATTAAAATAATTTCGCACAGGACCTCCAAAATTCATTAAACGATCCTAATCATGAGAACTCATTTGTTTTCTCTGATAGTTGATATAGAAACACGCAATTTAATCATTTTTTGCATAGATGACAACCACCAAAACAACAATCCTTCTCACCACGCCACCCTCCGATACCAAGACTAAGTAGCTTCTAACGCAATTACATCTAATACGGTCGCAAAAAATCCAAAGGAAACAGATATACCAACAGAGTTTGGAAGAAACCTCCCTCGGAGTGGGTCAAATTAAATTTTGATGGGTCCAAATGACTAAACTCATCTCATATTAGGTTCATTCTTCGCAACCACAATGGTAAATTCTTGTATACAGATAGAAAGCACATAATTAACATATCTGATTTACAAACAGAGGTTTTTGCCGCTTTACATGGAATTTGAAAAGTAGTTTCGATGAATATAAAGAAACTAATAGTAGATAATATTAGATATTATCAACTCACTTAAAGGTATTTGAAAATACATTGGGAAATCCAAACAATAATATTAGATATTATGGCTTTACTAAATCATTTTGAATATGTTTCAGTGTTTCATTGTTACAGGAAGGCAAATCAAGCTGCAGATTACCTCACAACTCATGACATCAATCCTGTTGCAGTCAGGAATATTATATGTATTATTACAAGTATTGGTGGTTCTTCCTTAGAGCTTGATAACGCTAGAAATGAGTTTTTCCAAATGAACTCTACACGCGAGTCTCTTTGTAATATTTTTGTAAAAATCATTCATTGTAATGATTTAGGCATGCCTTTCTACTAAAGGGAGCCGAATGTTTGCCTTGTATGAAAAAAAAACAATCACCTCTAAAAGTTTTATTGACTATCACTAATAAGAAAATTTACAGTAACTTTTTTGGTGTATTAGGGGCTTGATCAAGTGAGAATGGGTCTTAAGGTGTAAAACGAGAAAAAAATCTCCACTCTGGACGAGCTCTCATCCAAGAGTAAAGATTAGACTTTCATTTAAATAGTCATGTGTCATGCACATGACTATTTAAATGGATCAACATCGGCGTTGATCGTCGACGTTGACCGGTCAACTTTTTTTTGCGACCATTTTTTTCGCGTGCCCACCTTAATATTAAATGTGCACATGTTTTGCCCTGTATGTGCATAGATATTGACTTGAATGTGCACAAAAAATTTGACATATCTATTTTCTCCGGGCCAGATTTTGTTTTTATCGAGGCCGGTTTTTTTCCTAGGCAAACTTTTTTTGTATCTGGACTGAAATCTTCTATGCACATTCAGTGCAAAAGTTATGCACATTCACGTAAGATTTTCATGCACATTAAATCGGACAAACTACACATACAGTGAAAATATGATGCACATTCACGCCAATTTACATGCACATTCAGTGCATTACGTGTGAAGTGCATACGTCTATGTATGTATGTGTATGTATAATGGCTTGTATGTGCACCTAATTTGTACTAGGTGTGCATATACAATACATACATTATGCACATTCAAGCCAATTTGCATGCACATTCAGTGCATTACGTGTGAAGTGCATACGTCTATGCGTGTATATGCATTGATAATGACTTATATGTGTACCTAATTTGTACTAGGTGTGCATATATTGGGTTTGTATTGAAAATGTGCATGAGTTTTAGACCGTGCGTGAATGATGAAGTGCATACGTTTTTGCATGTGTGTGCTCATAAATTAGTCTACGTGTGCATGTATTTTTGTACTAGATGTGCAAGTCATTTAGTTTTTAAACATGTATTGTTTTTTTTAAAAGTGCATGACTTTTTGCCTAAATGTACATAACTTTTGCATTGAGGGTCTGTTCGGTATGACTGATACTTATTGGTGTTGAAGTAGTTGTTGAATTGTGCTGAAGTTGAATGACAAAATTTAAGTTGAAGACTGAATTAAGCTGAAGCTGAATATGAGAGCTGAAGCTGGAATTGTCTGTTTGGTATCGGTGACTTATCAAGGTTGAAGTTGAGGGATAAATTACAAAATTGCCACAAATTTCTTAGGGGTATCATGTGTAATACCTCAGCCACTTAGGCCGGCCCATCACAGGGCTGCAGCCCATACACCCCAACCCCTCACTAATAGCTCCAAGCCCAAGGCCTAGCTATTTCTAGTAGGTTGTTGGTGAGTCTCGAACATGAGACCTCACCCTTTAACAAGCAGCCGAAGCATCACTTGTCACCAATTGTGCTGCAGCACAATTGGTGACAAGTGATGCTTCGGCTGCTTGTTAAAGGGTGAGGTCTCGTGTTCGAGACTCACCAACAACCTACTAGAAATAGCTAGGCCTTGGGCTTGGAGCTACTAGTGAGGGATTGGGGTGTATGGACTGCAGCCCTGTGATGGGCCGGCCTAAGTGGTTGAGGTATTACATAAAAGTACACTTTGAATGAGAGGGGCTCCGACCTTATCGGGCCAGCCATTTCTCTATCCATGGACCGCAGCCCATGTACCCCAACCAAATCCCCATGGCTGGGAGGTTGTTCGTGAGTCTCGAACACGAGACCTCACGCTTTAACAAGCGGCCTAACGCCCACTTGTTACCAATTTCTCTCGTGTTCGTGAGTCTCGAACGCGAGACCCCGTAATTCTGTAAGGATTATTTTGGGAATTTATGGAATTTCCCGAACACCCGTTTAGTACGTCGGATTTAATTCTGAGAGCTTAAGACATTCTGTAATGTGCTCTGTATCTATAATATTTTTCTCAGTGAAATAATATACAGTCGACATGTTTTGGAAGTTCGTACTCGTTCGTGTACGACTTTTGTTAACACGGATTAAGATTGGTACAAGTTTATTGCCCAAGAGTTGTTATCTAATGGGCAATAGTACAAGATTCTTTATCCAAATGTTTTTGTCCAAGAGCCATTGTCCAAGGGGCAAAAGGGTTTGGATATTGTCCAAGAGGCAAGGAACCCTAATTTCTTCTATAAATAGAGGTGTTGGGTGAGGGTGGAAGAGGGTGCGAAAGACGCGGAAGCGCTCTCAAATTCTCGACTCTCAAAAACGCTCTCAAAGAAAACACTCTCTCCGGGAAGGCTCGTGGATCGTTGGAGGCTCGTTTGGTGTCGTTTCCGGTGGCCAAGTGAAGCCTTGGAGACCCTCGGACGCCTAGAAGCAAAGCAAGGCAAAAGACGAGCCAAATCGAGCATCACAGGTAAGATTTCCCCTCGTATTTTCAGTTTCTGTTCAACGACGGCGACCGCCGCCAGGAAGACGGCGCCCGCCGTGGTGAACGGCGACCGCCGTGATGAAGGAGGCTAGTCGCCGTGGTGATGCGGCGATCGCCGGAGAAGGGAGGCCGTGGAGCGGCGCCCGCCATGGTTGAGCGGTGCCCGCCGTGGTGGAGCGGCGCCCGCCGTGCTTGAGGCGGCGCCCGCCGTATTTAAGGCGGCGCCCGCCGGAATTGTTACGGCGCCCGCCGGCGAGGTGGTTGTGGCCAGGAGTTGTCGTTGGCTTCCGAGGCCTTCGCTCGGGTTTCGTTTACGTCGATTCCTTTCGTCCTTTCGTAGTATCGGTATTGTTTGTCGAATCTAACTTAGGGTTTCTTTGTGGGTCGATTCGAAGGAATCTGTGTGCCAGATCTGTTCCTGTGTCAAGCCCGGAATTCCATCGTCATTAGGCTTCGTTCAAACTCTGCGGATTCAGGAAAGTGGCGGTTCGCTCTTGCTTAATCAGTCCTTGTTTCGTTAATCATTAATCGTTTAATTGTTAATTGAGTTAATGTGAACTGTTGTTCGGTTTGGGAATTAATTTCATAAGTAAACGTGATTAAAATAATGGTATAATAGGTTGTATATTTGTTAGTACGACGCTATTATATGTGATAATTACCGTGATGGTATCGGGTGGTTTAATGTTAATCTTTAATGCTTAATCTCGTGTGTGTTGTGGGAACGCTAGTCCAAATAAGGATTAGTCGTTTCTTAATAACTTAATGTTCGTAGGAACGCTAATCCAAGTAAGAATTTGTCGTTTCTTTAAATCATAATATTCCTCGGATTAATTCCGAATAATTTAAGGGTCATGACCTATGCTTCTTATCCACCGTTAAGGATTTGAAGTGTTTAAGCGCCTTGCAAGTGTCATTGGATGAGCATAATTGCAGTCCTGTGTATTAAGCACTTAGCTAGTGCAATTGGGGTGGACGTAACTGTCACCCTGTAAATTAAAGTGTAAGCAATGTGGCAGTGCAATCAGGGTGAACGTAAGGTCACCCGGTGTAATAATAACTTCTGTATTCTCGGAATAATATTAAAAGTCTCAACAGTAGTGTGTGTGTGTGTTGTAATTTAATAAGATAAGTGCAGTTAAGCACATAATTAATAAGTGTAAGCACTGTAATAGTGCAATCAGGGTGAACGTAAGGTCACCCGGTGTAATAATAACGCCGTTGTTACTCGGCATAATAATGTTAAGTCCCGCGTGTGTGTTGTGTGTGTTTTAATTTGGGTTGACGTAATGGTCGCCTTAAGATTTAAGCCTTGTTGTCGCTCTTAATAACATTAACGTGTTTCAGTAATGTGTGTTTTGTAATTAAATAAGATATGTGCCCGAGTGCACATGATTAATAAACATTTGGCGAGTAGTGCAGCTAAGTAATAGTGCAGCTAGGAAAGCTCGTCTCGACTTGAATGTAGTACGTTCTCTTTCCAATCTGGATTCACTGTATGCGATGAGGTTGGTTGTGAACCGAAGCATCTCAGTCAACTTTTAAATCATTGGTGTGTGTAACTTTAATGTTCCCTCGGTTGTCATAATTTCCTATAAGGCTCATTTCAGGTTGGAGTCTTCTCTTCAGTGCATATCTTAATTGTTAAATCATTCCGTGAAAGTGTCGGGTTATATATCGTTCCTTCGGTTATTATTCGAGGGATAATGATAGTAAACGGTCACGATCACTCGAACCACTCTGCTTTGTGCCCTTGCTAGTCTATCAATAGACTAACCCGCTGTATTTTTGTTATCTGCATCGTCATGGTTGGTGTCGTCCGTCCGTTTCGGCACATCAGGAGTTGATTCCCGGAGTTTAAGTAACCTATTGAAGGATAAGAAGCTTGCAGACGAAGATTTAAAAACCAGTGTTTTAAGTTGTTAAGTGTTTTAAGATTGTTAAAGTGTTACTTCAATGTATCTTCATAATTTAGCCATGTTATAAGTTGGCTCTTTAAAGTCTTCCGCTGTGTAATTTAAAGTCTTCCGTTGTTTAATCTTTCCATTATTATGTAATTATATTATGTATTTAAGCTTAACTGTTCTGGAAAAGCCTGGGGTGACTTTGGACGGTAAAGTCTGAGGTCACTGGCATGTAAAAGCCTGAAGTTCGTACTCGTTCGTGTACGACTTTTGTTAACGCGGGTTAAGATTGGTACAAGTTTATTGCCCAAGAGTTGTTATCTAATGGGCAATAGTACAAGATTCTTTATCCAAAGGTTTTTGTCCAAGAGCCATTGTCCAAGGTGCAAAAGGGTTTGGATATTGTCCAAGAGGCAAGGAACCCTAATTTCTTCTATAAATAGAGGTGTTGGGTGAGGGTGGAAGAGGGTGCGAAAGACGCGGAAGCGCTCTCAAATTCTCGACTCTCAAAAACGCTCTCAAAGAAAACGCTATCTCCGAAAAGGCTCGTGGATCGTTGGAGGCTCGTTTGGTGTCGTTTCCGGTGGCCAAGTGAAGCCTTGGAGACCCTCGGACGCCTAGAAGCAAAGCAAGGCAAAAGACAAGCCAAATCGAGCATCGCGGGTAAGATTTCCCCTCGTATTTTCAGTTTCTGTTCAACGATGGCGACCGCCGCCAGGAAGACGGCGACCACCGCCAGGAACGGCGCCCGCCGTGGTGAACGGCGACCGCCGTGATGAAGGAGGCCAGTCGCCGTGGTGATGCGACGATCACCGGAGAAGGGATGCCGTGGAGCGGCGCCCGCCGTGGTTGAGCGGCACCCGCCGTGGTGGAGCGGCGCCCACCGTATTTAAGGCGGCGCCCGCCGGAATTGTTACGGCGCCCGCCGACGAGGTGGTTGTGGCCGGGAGTTGTCGTTGGCTTCCGAGGCCTTCGTTTGGGTTTCATTTATGTCGATTCCTTTCGTCCTTTCGTAGTATCGGTATTGTTTGTCGAATCTAACTTAGGGTTTCTTTGTGGGTCGATTCGAAGGAATTTGTGTGCCAGATCTGTTCCTGTGTTGAGCCCGGAATTCCGTCATCGTTAGGCTTCGTTCAAACTCTGCGGATTCAGGCAAGTGGCGGTTCGCTCTTGCTTAATCAGTCCTTGTTTCGTTAATCATTAATCGTTTAATTGTTAATTGAGTTAATGTGAACTGTTGTTCGGTTTGGGAATTAATTTCATAAGTAAACGTGATTAAAATAATGTTATAATAGGTTGTATATCTGTTAGTACGACGCTATTATATGTGATAATTACCGTGATGGTATCGGGTGGTTTAATGTTAATCTTTAATGCTTAATCTCGTGTGTGTTGTGGGAACGCTAGTCCAAATAAGGATTAGTCGTTTCTTAATAACTTAATGTTCGTAGGAACGCTAATCCAAGTAAGGATTTGTCGTTTCTTTAAATCATAATATTCCTCGGATTAATTCCGAATAATTTAAGGGTCATGACCTATGCTTCTTATCCACCGTTAAGGATTTGAAGTGTTTAAGCGCCTTGCAAGCGCCATTGGATGAGCATAATTGCAGTCCTGTGTATTAAGCACTTAGCTAGTGCAATTGGGGTGGACGTAACTGTCACCCTGTAAATTAAAGTGTAAGCACTGTGGCAGTGCAATCAGGGTGAACGTAAGGTCACCCGGTGTAATAATAACTTCCGTGTTCTCGGAATAATATTAAAAGCCTCAACAGTAGTGTGTGTGTGTGTTGTAATTTAATAAGATAAGTACAGTTAAGCACATAATTAATAAGTGTAAGCACTGTCATAGTACAATCAGGGTGAACGTAAGGTCACCCGGTGTAATAATAATGCCGTTGTTACTCGGCATAATAATGTTAAGTCTCGCGTGTGTGTTGTGTGTGTTTTAATTTGGGTTGACGTAATGGTCGCCTTAAGATTTAAGCCTTGTTGTCGCTCTTAATAACATTAACGTGTTTCAGTAATGTGTGTTTTGTAATTAAATAAGATATGTGCCCGAGTGCACATGATTAATAAACCTTTGGCGAGTAGTGCAGCTAGGAAAGCTCGTCTCGACTTGAATGTAGTACGTTCTCTTTCCAATCTGGATTCGCTGTATGCGATGAGGTTGGTTGTGAACCGAAGCATCTCAGTCAACTTTTAAATCATTGGTGTGTGTAACTTTAATGTTCCCTCGGTTGTCATAATTTCCTATAAGGCTCATTTCAGGTTGGAGTCTTCTCTTCAGTGCATATCTTAATTGTTAAATCATTCCGTGAAAGTGTCGGGTTATATATCGTTCCTTCGGTTATTATTCGAGGGATAATGATAGTAAACGGTCACGATCACTCGAACCACTCTGCTTTGTGCCCTTGCTAGTCTATCAGTAGACTAACCCGCTATATTTTTGTTATCTGCATCGTCATGGTTGGTGCCGTCCGTCCGTTTCGGCACATCAGGAGTTGATTCCCGGAGTTTAAGTAACCTATTGAAGGATAAGAAGCTTGCAGACGAAGATTTAAAAGTCAGTGTTTTAAGCTGTTAAGTGTTTTAAGATTGTTAAAGTGTTACTTCAATGTATCTTCATAATTTAGCCATGTTATAAGTTGGCTCTTTAAAGTCTTCCGCTGTGTAATTTAAAGTCTTCCGTTGTTTAATCTTTCCATTATTATGTAATTATATTATGTATTTAAGCTTAACTGTTCTGGAAAAGCCTGGGGTGACTTTGGACGGTAAAGTCTGAGGTCACTGGCATGTAATATCTCCGGTATAAATTGGGGGTGTTACATCATGTGCATTGTATGGATTAAAGCAAACTTCACGACAATGCACATGATTTCTAGTTAAGTTGGGGTACAAGAAGTCAATTAATGATTATTCAATATTTACAAAAGGTAAAGATGATTCATTCACAGTGTTTTTGGTGTTTGTAGATGATATACTATTAATAGGGAATGATCTATCTGAGATCAAGTCAGTCAAAACCGCTCTTCATACTAAGTTAACTATTGAAGACTTAGGAGAAGCATGATACTTTTTGCGAATGGAAATTCAAAGACATTGTGATAGAGTGTATTTGTGTCAAAGGAAGTATGGTCATGACATTTTGAGTGATGCTCAAATGTTGGAAGCAAAAGCAACAAATTTTCCTCTTTCAACTTGTTTGAAGTTGAGTGCAGAGGTTGGTGACTTATTGCAGGAATCATAACAATACAATAGACTTGTTGGTAGGCTCTTTTATCTTGCACTCACATGCGCAAATATCATTTACTCTGTGATGCACCTCTCACAGTTTGTGGCACAACCTCGACACCCATTTTTTAAAGTTGCTTTGCACCTTCTTAGGTATCTCAAAGGCAAAATGAACAAAGGACTCTTCTATCCAGTGCAAACTATCTCAGAGTGGTTAGGTTTTCAGATGCATACTGGGTGCTTGCCTAAACCACAAGAAGATCATTGATAGGTTTTTGTGTATTCTTATAGTTTCAAGATCATATGCTAAAGCAGAGTACATGAGCATGTCATCTACACCTGTATAGCTTGTTTGGACAAGTTTTGTGCTTTAGGACTTACAAATTCCAATGTCACTTCCATTTACCTTGTTATGTGATAACAAGGCAGCCAAACAAATTACAGCCAACCCTTGTTTCCATGAAAGGACAAAACATCTAGGGCTTGACTGTCACTTTATCATGGAGAAAGTGCAAAGTGGGTTCCTTAGGACATCTTACATTCATACTAGTTTGCAATTGGAAAATGTAATGACCAAACCACTTAGTCATGCTTAGCATGATTTCTTAATTTTTAAGTTGAGTTTCATAGAACTTCCAACTTGAGGGGAGGATATAGAGAATTAGACTACAAGATGAAAGTTTCAGAAGTTTGTTGTAAGTGGTTAAAACTTCATATGAGTTACTTAACCATAGTTAGTGGTTAGCAGGGTTGCTAGCTTGGGTTAAACTCATAACAATCTCGAGGTTACTTAAGCTCATTGGCAACTTCATGTAAACTTTAACTGAATACAATCAATTGTGGAGAGTTCTCTGGTTTTGTTTCTCGCAGAATCTCTTATTATGAGATTTTTCTCATTCAATCGTTTATTTAGATTATGTTATTGAAAATTGCACATATTGACATATTTATGCAAATTCTCATCATTCAATGGTTAAAAAATGAGGTGAATAATTATTAAATTCTAGATTTTAGTAAAAAAATCTATTATTTAATTTAGTTATTGTATTTTTTTAATACTTCGTATTAAAAGCTAAAATGACAAATATTGCATAAGATAAAAGGTAAATGCATTAAACCACCTCTTATTTGCACTTGTTTGCAACAAACAACCCTTTATAAAAAAATTGCATAAAACCACCCATTATTCATATTTTGTTGCAAACAACCATTCATATAATAAATCTTATTAATCATCATATTACATGGCAGACACTATATACACGCAATAAATTAACTTAACGCACGCATTTTGGTACGCCATAATTGAGTGTGTAGACTAAGGGGTATTTTTTGGCAATATAATGAAAAATTGGAACGCCATATTATTGTTTTAATTACTAATTTTCATTATTGTTTTACAGGCTTGGATTTGGGCGTACTTTTTTCATTTCCAAGGACATCATGTAATGGACCTAGAGTCCATGGCAGACGCTCGGGCAGCCATGAGAGATGGCAACGAGGCGCCCCAGGGATCTGATCCGGAGCGATTGGTCGTCATACGCCGCATCCTGGACGGCATCCGATATGAGGAGGTAATTGGTAATTTATAACGGTTTATTTTTACGTATTTTTCATAAACGATGAATTATATATAACTTAATTACTTACAGATACGGTGGACCCCTTGGCCCGGATTGGACGTTCATGCACCCTTGTGCGCCACTTCGCGGTTTCGAGGCATACTGGAATGCCTTGATGTGCATGAGCCATATCTTCCTGACCACGTCCTCAGGCAATTCGGATATATACAGGGCATCCTACTCGTGCCACCTAGGCCCATCAAGTGCGTTCGGGCATTCGAGCTGCAAAAGTACGAGGTGCTCTTTCAGCCGGACCTTTTAGGAGCATGGGATGTCGATCCGAGACCTCTCATCGAGTTGGACGTGCAGGATTTGGCGACGTCGTTCTGGGATGTCACTGACGACTACTTGGACTGGTTGGACAACGTGTCTCATGTGCTTGTGGATCCCAGGTCCCCTAGACAGGATCGTCCGACGGAGCCTGCCCATCCACCTCCTCCCGTCGACACTCTTGCGGTAGGATAAATTTGAGATGCCTTTTAGTTCTTGTTGTTATCTTCTATTTTTGCTAATGCGTATTGTTATGAATACAACGGAGCCAGTTAGTTTCTGGTGAGATGCGCAGATTTCTGTTGGAGCCGATGAGTAGGCCGACGGATTTCGTTGCGCTAGTCGAACGTTGGTTTCACCAGTTGACTGATCATGCTCCACCGATGGCACCCGCCCCTCCGCGTGCATCCCAGTTGTTCCGGGAGTCTATGCACGAGGAAGGTCAGGGGAGTGGGGTCGGTTCATCTCTGAGGACGGCGGCTGAGCGGGAAGCGGATGAGCGCGCAGCTCGTGATCGAGAGGTGGCTGAGCGTCTACAGAGAGCAGAATTAGAATATAGCAACGATGATTAGTCTGATACTGTATTTATGGATGTTTGTATGTACTGGCTATGATCGTTAGTTTATTTCGACACTTCTATTATTTTTGTCGTTTTTGTTTATCACTTCTATTATTTTTGTCGTTTTGTCAATATAGGATACACACCCAAAACACTAGACTAGACTACTGGGCCGATCTCCCTCTGAATATGCGCCTAAGAATGGAGCACCGCAAGCCATAATCAGGCGCGTAAATAACCTCTACCTTTCCACTTCATCGACATAGAACGCTCACTTATGGCGCGCCATGCGCGTTCGTTTGGCGTGCAGCGAGTTTCGTGTGGCGTGCTATGCGCCTCTAACTGGCGTGCAGTGTGATTGAGATTTGGATATAGGGTTTTTAAAATGATTGAGATTTGGATATAGGGTTTAGGGTTTTGAGTATATGGTTTAGGGTTTATGGTTTAGGGTATTATACTATAGGATTTTGGGTATAGGATTTAGGGTTTAGGAAATTATACTATAATGTATGATATTGAAGGATTTAAGTCACACAATGGAAAACTATAGTATATAATGGAAAACTATAGGATATAAGTATATTCACGTGAAATATAATGGAAAACTATAGGATATAAGTATATTCACATGAAATATAATGGAAAACTATAGTATATAATGGACAATTATAGTATATAAGCTTATATCACATGAAATATAATGAAAAAGTATAGGATATAAGTATATTCACATGAAATATAATGAAAAACTATAGTATATAAGCTTATATCACATGAAATATAATGGAAAACTATAGAATATAAGTATATTCACATGAAATATAATGGAAAACTATGGGATATAAGTATATTCACATGAAATATAATGGAAAACTATAGGATATAAGCTTATATCACATGAAATATAATGGAAAACTATAGGATATAAGTATATTCACATGAAATATAATGAAAAACTATAGGATATAAGTATATTCACATGAAATATAATGGAAAACTATAGGATATAAGTATATTCACATGAAATATAATGGAAAACTATAGGATATAAGTATATTCAAATGAAATATAATGGAAAACTATAGGATATAAGTATATTAACATGAAATATAATGAAAAACTATAGTATATAATGGAAAACTATAGGATATAAGTATATTCACATGAAATATAATGGACAACTATAGTATATAAGTTTATATCACATGAAATATAATAGAAAACTATAGGATATAAGTATATTCACATGAAATATAATGTAAAACTATAGGATATAAGTATATTCACATGAAATATAATGACCTATTTGGGCCCATTTTTTTCGTTTTTTCAGTTTTCCCCCCATTTCTTCTATAATCCTTCCTATTTGGGCCAAATTTGTCGTGTTTCAGTTTTTTCCCCGTTTCTTCTATAATCCTTCCTATTTGGGCCCATTTTTTCGTTTTTCAGTTTCCCCCCCGTTTCTTCTATAATCCTTCCTATTGGGGCCCAATTTGTCGTTTTTCAGTTTTTCCCCCGTTTCTTCTATAATCCTCCCTATTTGGGCCCATTTTTTCGTTTTTCAGTTTTTCTCCCGTTTCTTCTATAATCCTTCCTATTGGGCCTGTTTGGGCCTAATTTATCGTTTTTCAGTTTTTTCCCCGTTTCTTCTATAATCCTTCCTATTGGGCCTATTTGGGCCCAATTTGTCGTTTTTTAGTTTTCCCCCCGTTTCTTCTATAATCCTTCCTATTTGGGCCCATTTTTTCGTTTTTCAGTTTCCCCCCCCGTTTCTTCTATAAGGCCTATTTGGGCCCAATTTGTCGTTTTTCAGTTTTTCCCCCGTTTCTTCTATAATCCTTCCTATTTGGGCCCATTTTTTCGTTTTTCAGTTTTTCCCCCGTTTCTTCTATAATCCTTCTTATTGGGCCTATTTGGGCCCAATTTGTCGTTTTTCAGTTTTTTCCCCGTTTCTTCTATAATCCTTCCTATTGGGCCTATTTGGGCCCAATTTGTCGTTTTTCAGTTTTTCCCCCGTTTCTTCTATAATCCTTCCTATTGGGCCTATTTGGGCCCAATTTGTCATTTTTCAGTTTTTCTCCCGTTTCTTCTATAATCCTTCCTATTTGGGCCCATTTTTTCGTTTTTCAGTTTTTCCCCCGTTTCTTCTATAATCCTTCCTATTGGGCCTATTTGGGCCCAATTTGTCGCTTTTCAGTTTTTCCCCCGTTTCTCCTATAATCCTTCCTATTTGGGCCCAATTTGTCATTTTTCAGTTTTTCCCCCGTTTCTTCTATAATCCTTCCTATTTGGGCCTTTTTTATCCATATTTAATGAATATTATATTAAATGCGTATTAGTACATAAACGCTGACAAATAAATATATAAAAGCGGAAAATATAATATTCCTAATTCCGAAAACATAATATCCCTAAGCCTTGAATACCATAACGTGGTATACAACTTCGGGCTCCCGTTCGATAATTTCAAAAAGTAATACATCGTCAGTTTCCAATCTATGAAATCTTACAAATTCCCGCTAGTCGTTGCCATCACTATACTAGTATGAGACATTTTTGATAAGGGTGTTTTGGATATGGAGTTCAATTCGGATGCTTATAGGGTGAGATTTAGCCGTTGGAAAATCTGCCCGTTTGGAACGCCAACATCTGGCGCATCCAACGGTCGTTTTTTCAAACGGCTAAATCTCACACGCCACATTATGGCGTATAAATTAGTGCGCCGTAAAGAGAAGCATGGGACGCCATATTATGGCGCATGGACTTCATGCCCTTTTGCCTTTTTCTTACTGTTTTGCCCTCTACACACCATATTTTGCCGTATCAAACATGCACGCCATAATATGGCGCACCAAACCGCGTGCGAAAAGCTCAAAAAACGCGTATATATAACGCCCTCGTATTACATATACTAAAATACCAAAAATAAACTTATCATTTTTAATTATTTTTATTTTGTTTTTGTACTCTCATCCGAACAAGATAAACACCCCAAATCAAGAGATGTCGTCAGTGCAAACCGTAATGGACCTAAAATTCTTTCAAAACCTAGACCGAAGGTCGGACCAAAATAATCTACTTCGTTCCAATTCCGATTTGATCCAAACCACTTTGATCTCGATTATGGACCGTGTGATTATTTTTTCTTTTTTTATTCATTCTCTTAATGATTTTGATGATGTAATAATAATAATATTATCAAATTCTAATTATTTCATATTTAACTTTCAAGTAGAAAATATAGATATAATTAAAATTGTGGAACAGATCATGTGATAACGGTCGCTCTCGTGCGAACGATTCACATACGGGGTAAAATATATGCAAATTTAGGATAAAATT
This sequence comes from Rheum nobile, assembly GCA_027886185.1. Classification (NCBI taxonomy): domain Eukaryota; kingdom Viridiplantae; phylum Streptophyta; class Magnoliopsida; order Caryophyllales; family Polygonaceae; genus Rheum; species Rheum nobile. The sequence continues at coordinate 2,089,432 of WOAB01000780.1, forward strand.
TATAAACTAGAAGAATTTATGCAAAAATATATGTGTTTTAAAGTGTATAATATTTTATCTAAATGTGTATATATTTTACATTGTATTTACATAACTGTTTAAGTGTATAACTATAAACTAAAACTATAGCTAAGTTGAATTATTTGATAAAATAAGAATTTTGGTGGTTGTTTGTAATAAATTATGAATAAAAAGTGATTTTTTGCAAACAAATATAAATAAGAGGTTGTTTTATACATCGATAAAGATGCATACTTCGCCCATGAAAAGTTCAGTCATACACTCATACCCCTTGGTGCCATTTTTATCTTCTTTCCCTGCATCTCACTTTCTGCTCCAAAATACCAGGAGAAAAATTCGCACCACTCAATACACCCCAAAACTCTCTTTTATATGATTCGGAATTCCGTTTTTTATTTATCACATTTATTTCTGAATCATTTCACTGAAACTAGTCCATCAGCAGTACTGAAGATATGACGGAGAGATTTTTAGAAGTCGAACCCAGAATCCTCAAATTCCCTTGTAAATCCCATGTCTATCTCCGTTGTAATCATTCCTCTTTTTTTCTTCTTCTTCTTATTACTTTCGTTCTTCTGTTTCTTGAATGTCTTGATTTGACTGCAAATGTGAAGTTGTGCGGAATCAGCACTCCAAATGTTGGCTAACACTGACCAATAAATCTCCCAACAGTATCGCTTTCAAAGGTAATATTATACAGTCATGTCCTAATTTCTTGCGGTTTTTCAAAAATCTGTTTCTCGAGTCATCAACAAATTGGGGCAAAATTGAAGCAGGCCTTGACTACCCATCAGAAGAAATACCGTTTTCGTTCCAATAGAGGTGCCATCTCACCTAATTCTTGCTTTGTTGTTGAAGGTAATTAGGCAATTCATGATTGTTTTCATACACCTATTCTTCACCTCTATTTTGTCTTCTCAACTTCTAATTGCATTTTGAGTATGAAATATGTTGGCATTTGGGATGTAATTAGTAATCCGGATGTACGAGAAGGTAGCAGTATCTGTTGGTTTGTTAAGAGAAAAGAGTATCATTCAGACTATAGTTGCAAAGAATGGAGAGAATTTCACCGAGGTGACAACAGAAATGGTAAGAAAAATCATCAAACATTTTTCGTGATTTTCTTTCTTAATAAATAAGCACTTTTTGTTGTGTGGAATTCGCCTTTTAGTTTAGGGAGGCTGGAATTGATGTTGAAGAGCACCGGTTGAGGGTAGTTCTTCTTGGTGCTGATTCTCCAGAAGAGTGTTCTCAGGTTGGAATTCCTGTCTTTTACTCACAAAATAGATGTTGGAAGAAGTTTTGTTTTAGACAGTGATGTTGTTTTCAGGCGTGTGGATTTGCTGGGGATTCTGATAGAGTTGAGAATCACCACCAAGAAAGAATTTCTCAAGCGCAATTCATACCCGACGAAAACAAGCATACAGAGGTATTTATACCGAAAAGGAAATAGCTATTGTTTGCAATAAGTCGTGTTGTGGATCCGGTTCTGGTGAGAACCAAATTCTATGAGAGAACTGAGAACGTACGTATCAGCAGCGTTTCCTCCTTCGCGCGCGTGTCTGTTCCCAGTTAACACGGATGTTCACTGTTTTGTTCGTATATGTTCATCGTAGTATACAACGATGTTCACCACTTTACACTAAAACATATTGAATTTTCTAGTGTTTTTATTCTTCTTTTTTTCCTTTCTAAACTCTCAAATCTTTATAAAAATAATTATTTAATGTTCACTGCATGTTTATATGACGCAATATTAGTAATCTTTAATATAAAATCAAGTTTAAAGTAAGTAAAATGTATTTTTTTCTTGTATGTATTTTGTGATGCACATATAGGCATAGTTGTTCACATGTTTGTGTAAAACAAATGATGGACATCAAAAAAATATTCACAACCCCTCAGTGAGCACAAATGTTCGTTATTTTATTCGTAAATGTTCATCACAATATAGTGAGCATCTAGAATGAAAGTGGTGAAAAATTATGGACAAAGTGATGAATAAAAATTTATTCACAACCCTTCAGTGAACATAGATGTTCACTGTTTTGCTCGTAGATGTTCATCACAGTATACTAGTATAAAACATATGGATTAAAAGTGGTGAACATTTATGGATAAAGTGATGAATATCAAAAATATGTTCACAACGAGTGAAAGCGTTTTTCCAAAAAAAATGCGCTTAATAAAAATTTGGGTAAAATTGGGGGAAAATACGGGTAAAATTCGACTGAAACAGTGAACATATTGTATGAAAGTGGTGAACATTTATGGAAAAAGTGATGAATATCGAAAATATGTGCCCAACGAGTGAAAAATATTTCCCCCCCAAAACGCGTATAATACGGAAAAACTTCGGTCAAAATTGGGGGGAAATACGGGTAAAATTCGGCTAGAATATTGAACATCTTGTATGAAAGTGATGAACATTTATGAGAACAGCGATGAACATCAAAAATATGTTCAAGGCGTTGTTCAATGACAGCGAACAAAAAAAGTGCCCAACAAAAAAATAAGCAAAATCACAAGTGTTCAAGGCTTGAAACATCAGTGTTCATGGTCCTGGATGCAAGTGTTCAAGGCGTTGAACATAATTGTTCAATGCCAGCGAACAAAAAAAGTACCCAGCAAAAAAAAGAGCCAAAATCCGTATTATTCGCCAATAAAACGCGAATAATACGGCCGAAAAATTCGGCACGCCCGAATTATACGGCTTTTAATGAAAGTCTAATCTGGAGCGTTGATTCCACTCCGATCCGACGACCTCCTTTTATTCTCATTTCTCTCCTATTTTACTATTCTCATTTGATACTTCTCCATATTAATCATACCTATATCTTGATATATATCCACCTTATGTATATATCTTGTGCACTTTTTTGTCTGTGCTATTAAAAAAAGTCTGCAGCTAATTATCCTTTTTTAGAATATATATAGTAAGAAAATAGAGTAGGATTTCGGTGCAAAATGATCTAACCATTTTAGAGGTAAAGGTGCAGAAATATGTTTATATAGGTGCATAGAATTAGGTTCTGGTGAAACAAGCTCTTACGATAAAACGGAGGTACTAATCAGGGGCGTCGGATGATGAAAGAATTAATGACTCAGATTTAATCTTAATGAGTGCAAATTTGAGAAATGGAATTGGGTGCACTAGATTCTACAAAATCCTGATTTCATGAGATTTTATTTCCATCTAAAATCTCTCAAATCTCACATATACGGTTATTTTCATTCTCTTTCAAAATACTGCTCCAAAACCCTCTCTGCCAAATCTCCCTAAACCTCCATTGAAGCTTCGCGCCTCCGACTCTGCGACTCTGCCTCTGTATCCGTGACTTCACCTCCGACTCTGCCTCCACCTCCGGATCCGCGACTTCACCTCCGACTCCGCCTCCGGATCCGCGACTCCGCCTCCAGATCCGCGACTTCACCTCCGACTCCGCCTCCGGATCCGCGACTCCGCCTCCGCCTCATTGGTTTCCTCTGTCTTGGATCTTGGTGATTTCTTCTTCAATCCTTGTTTTTTAGTTACCCCTTCAATTTAATTGTTTGATATTTAGGGTTATTGTCTTCAACTTTCCCAAATTCGCAAAGACTTTGATTTTAAGGCTTGTCTCATTGAAATTTACGTTTTATAGTCACAAAAAACTTGTGTTTTTATTTGTTCGATTTCATTGATTAATGTTGATGTTGTTTTTGATTTTGACGTCAATGTTGTTTTGATTTTAGGGTTCGTGGATGGTTTGATGGTCGTTGAATAGAGAGAAAATGTCTCTAGAAACAAAAAGTAACCGCTAGGAATCAAAGATTCAACCGGGGGTGATATTCACGGGTGGTGATATTCGTGCAATATGTGTTGATATTCAGGTAATTGGGTGGTAATATTAATGTTATTGGATAGTGATCGATATTCATGAATTGAGTGATGATATTCATGTAATATTCACGATATCAGGGGTGATATTCGTGTAATATTTGTTGATATTCATGTAATTAGGTGGTAATATTAATGTTATTGGATAGTGATCAATATTCATAAATTGATTGATGATATTCATGTAATATTCATAATATCGGGGGTGATATTCGTTTAATATGTGTTGATATTCATATAATTGGGTGGTAATATTAATGTTATTGGATAGTGATCAATATTCATAAATTGATTGGTGATATTCATGTAATATTCACGATATCGGGGGTGATGTTCGTGTAATATGTGTTAATATTAATGTAATTGGGTGGTAATATTAATGTAATTGGTAGTGATCGATATTCATGAATTGAGTTATGTTATTCATGTGCTTGAGTGTGATATTCATGTAACTGATTATGATATTCGTATAATTGATTATGTTATTCATATATTATTAAGTGGTGATATTCATATTTTAAGTTGTGGTATTCATGTCTTTAATTGGTGATATCCACATATTAAATAAAAATATTCATACAAACATGAACGATATTCAATAAACAATGACAAAAGCAACAAGAACAAATTACAAATCTACGAATTTGCAAAAGCTGAAAAATCAAGTGGTGATATTCATGTTTTAAGTGGAAATATTCACGTCCATCGATATTCATAAACACATGAACGATATTCATAAAGACGTGATCGATATTCATGAACGCTGAAAAATCGTTGAACAAGAAGAAAATGTATCAGCGAAATGGAGCGGTTTTGGAAGAAAGATATGATTTTCTCTCTCCTCTAACAATATCCTTAATTATCTTCTTTTAATTAAAATATATATTAACTACCTTATTTGAGAAGATCTGGTAGTTTCACCCATACCATATCCACAATATGACTCATTCATCCATCCATCACCCTCTATTCAACGTCCCAGATTAATACCTCCATTTTACCATAATTTCCGTTTTATCGGAGCGTTCCTCTATGTGCATATGTATATTTTTAAATGTGTATTTTTTAAGACATGATCCATATATATGCATTTTTATTAACATGAATACTTTCGATCTTATAAAAGCGCATACTTGTATGCATTTTTCAGTATATAAATAAGCATAATATATATATATATATATATATATTTATGCACTTTTTTATATGTATTATAAAAAAAATTATCATTTGATCCTCACTCTAAAAGATATTAATTATATAAGAAATACCTAATTATTATACTTATGTCATTATGTGCATTGTCAGTTTGTCACTATGTTATTTTGAATAATACAAGTTCACATATATATGGAAATGGGATCAAATGTAAATTATTCTTAAACCGGTACGAATCATTGGATTAAATAAATATATACTCATTTACATTAAATGGCATTGTCTTATGTTAAATTATATTAAATTGATATTTTAATGTAAGACAATGTATTTTCTAGGGAATCCAAACAGTGGCTTAGTATAACATTAAATCTTACGTGTCTTAAAATGCTTTATATATTTTAATACATTAAATTTGCTTATCTTCTTGTTCAACTTTCCTTCCAAGGAAAAAAAACGACCAGCCTGTCGCCGCGCCACCACACCCTCCGATGTCATCATTCCGCAAATGCCATATCGACGCAATCCCCCATTGTCATTGTCCCACAACCGCCCCACCCCTAATTGTCTGCACAAACAAAATAAAACTCGTGTGAAAGAGCAAATTATGTAGGGCAAATGACAGAATTTTATCAATCAGTTTGGATGCTCAGTTTAAATCAAAATAACCAATTTACAAAGTCCCTCCCTTTATCATTGCATGATTACGCAAATCTCTTGGGGGAATCTCAATCGTTGGTCAGCCTTAATTATTGTATTTGCTACTACACATATATACTGAAAAGGAAATAGCAAATTGATCATCCCTTATTGCCTTTTTTCAACTTCTCTTAATCACTGTTTCATAGATCTTACGATTTGTGCATGCTTTCTTAATCAAGTTACATCTAGAATTCCTCTTGTTTGACATGGCTTTTGGAATTCCAGGATTTGGAGATTGGAATTGTTTGCTAAGACACAAAAACTAGAGGCGTGTTCAACATATAGATCCAACACTAGTGTAATACTCGTGTCGTGTACGAGATCTGTTTATTCTTTCTTATATTTAAAAAAAATAGTTTATAAAAATTATATATTTAATTGATACAGAAATATGTATGTAATGACTATTATAAAAGTAGATGAATGCTAATGTAAAAAAGGACTAATTGAATACAAAATATTGAATAGATTAACAAAAATACATTATCAAAAGAGAGGCGAAACTCTCCATTACTTTATTAATAATAAAATTGGTTAAGTAGTTTTGAAACGTGGATATTCATATCCCTAACATCTATACTACTAAAACGATAAAGCATAATCAAAATATTTATCTAATACATGAAAATGAAACCCTAAACATAAAATCTCGTAAGATATTCAAAATTGCTACAAATTATGAAAAACTTCGTTGTATACTACATTGGTAGTAGTATTAGATCTTTTTTTTTGTTTTTGTCCCATATCAAAATCTTCAAACATTTTTTGCTTGTAACTCTTGATGATACAACACAAAACTGACAATGAGTGATGCAACATAAAATTGACCATGAGCAAAAACAGGGCGTGGAAGATACAAACCGACATTTGTAAGAGATTGGCCCTGGCTATTGTTTATCGTCATAGCAAAACAGACACTCAAGAGAAATTGTCTTCGTTGAAACTTGAACTGGTATGAAGTGTTTGACGGTGACATGAGCATGCGAGGATTCAAAACTATATGTCTAATATTGTAGTTAAAATAGTTCTTTCCTTGTATGACATGACTGCCGAGCTACGTGGTTATCAATCTTGTCCTATTACATAAACTTGAAGAATGGTCAATATTTCAAAGCAACATAATACAGAACTTAACCTTAGTTTTCAATACATGATTTAGGACACCAAAACATCTAATACTTTTCAAGTATAAACACTTGCATCATTGTCTGTAATAAAACCTGTCTTGCAAAGGCTATCCGAATTGAGATAGACTTTTTCATTACCTGATAACAAAGACAATATATAGTTATAAACTCTATATATCTCTTCATGTGGTGGTGCAAGAATTGCTCGTTATTCAAAGTATTTGGAGACAATTGATTGTCCAAAAGAGAGGGATAAACAAACTTAATAATTGCTGGAATCGGATCTAAGTCATAATCATTCACCAATAGTTCATCAGGAATTTGTATTTGTGATTCTCCATCTTGTCATTGCCTACAGTACCATCTCTGATGCTTAATACCCTTTTAGAAAATTCATTTGCTTCTTGGATATCATAATCAGATGTACCTTGTTGAATCCTCATATTTCTTGTCAAATTAAGAATTTTGCAATATTCCCACAAATAAGAGGAATTAATGGTTGCAAAAATAATATCTTGCTTGCTTCCTTTTGTGATAATGGGTAGGATTTGCCTAAAGTCTCCACCAAATACTATGACTTTCTCTCCAAAAGGTTGTACTGAACTAAGGGGATTTGTAGCCCATAGAATATCTTGTAAAGTCATGTCTAATACTTCAAAATAGAATATATTCATCATCGGAGCTCATCCCAGATAATAAGTTGGCATAAAAAATCAATTCAGATAGTTTTGTACTTGAACTTAAGTTGTAAAGTTAACAAAACCATAACTTTTGAAGATGATCAAACTATATTAACTACAACCAATAAATACTTTAAAAAATAATAATAATAATGATAAATTATATTTAACAAATAAGTTGTGAAGATTAGGACCATATGAAATTTGGTTTACAATTATATTAAAGTGGGTTATTTATTTTATAGAGTTGTCATTTGAAGATAAAAATACATTAGGAAAGAGCATATATATATCATAATATAATATAATACATATATAAACGATGCACTTGATAAATACAACATACTATATGCTCTTTAGTTCGTATAAATTGGATTTAAATGACTTTCAATAGACTCTACAAAATACATTAGTTATGGAAATTGGTAAGTAAACTACTACAACATAAACACTGGATTTATCTTAATCGACTTCGAGATAATATTTTCAATAATATTTTATATATTCTTGATAGAAATCTACGGTTTTAAGCAATTTGTGAACTTGATCGTAAAAATAATGTATAGCTTCAATATGTAGAAAATTATAGATAAGATTTTTAAAAACCATAAGTGTTTTAAGATGATATAGCAAGATTAGTTGATATATATTTACTTACACCATCAAATAAGATATATGAAAAATAGACTTTTCTATCTATTCAAGATTACTTAGGAAAATAAAGGGTTAAAAACCCCTTACGCATATAAATTGAGATTCTCTAATAAAATAGACTTTTCTCACTAGTGGAAAAAACACTTTTTGAGGCTCCCTTTTAGAGGCGTACATAGTTCAAAACGCCTCAACAACGACTTAGGCAATCACTTTTTTTGGTTTTTGAGGCGGATAATTAATTTATACGCCTCAAAAATATCTTTTGAGGCGGACAAATTAATATACGCCTCAACAAGTATCCGAAAAAACATTTCCCGCTAAAGTATTAGAGGCGGACCAGGGTAAGGCCCGCCTCTAATGCTAACTAATTGAGGCGGGCCAAGTAGCCCGCCTCAATTAAAGCTTGTTGAGGCGGGCCTCTTAAAGCCCGTCTCAACAAGTATGTCCAATAGAGGCGGGCATGTAAGGCCCGCCTCTATTAGACCATTACTCAGCCGAGTCGTTGTGCTCTTAAAGCCCGATAGTCTCCTTGGTCCCCACCCCGATAGTCTCCTTCTTCACTTGGTTCTCAAACGCGTCCTCCACGATAGTCTCCTCTCCCGCCCTAAGTCTCCACCAGAACATCTACTTCTCCATCTCAGATGCCTCCTTCCCGGACGCCTCCTTCCCCGGACACTTCCTTCTCCAGTTGACAACGTGTCTCCCTCCGGCGCCTCGAATTGCCCCATCCCCGGACCCCTCCTCTCTCTCTCTCTCTCGTGTGCGAGATCCTGTGCACGTCGTTTCTGAAGGAACCAAGGCCCGGCCAAGTTCACTACCGGTTAGGTTTTCTCTGATTTGCATTTCTGCTCTTATTTCCTAGGGTTTCTCTTCTACTCTTGTTTCTACCTTTACATGTTTCGAATTGGCTCTGGTATTAGGGTTCATATGTTCACCTTGACATATTTTAAGATTTGTTATTGACATTGTGTTCACCTTGATAGATTTAAGACCTATTATTGACAACCGAATAGTTTTATTTGGTAATGCAAATGCAACCTACAACAAAAGCCAAGGAAGAGGAAATAAGCGGAATAGAGTATCGAGATCTAACCAGAGAAAGCCTCAAAAGTGCTGATCAACTAATGAAATGTATTGTCAGTTGGATTGTTTTCTTTTTCTTTATTTTTTATATTTAGCTAATAAAATGATTGTTGCTGTTACCGATCAAGCCTCAAAAGTGTTGTCTAAAATGCATGGAGAGGATGTAGATGCCTGTGGATCTTCCAGACACATGGACAAGGATGAACCTATTGCTGAATCTGAAGAGGGAAACCTAAGAAATCCCAAACAGTTGTAAGATTCATCTTCTTTATTACTTATTAGCCACACCTTCCCACTAAAATGCTAACAGAGTTGCAAAGCTAGTTTATAATGCAAGTTGAAATATGCACAAATAAATAGTATTGATTTGTACACTGGATTAATATTGCTTTATGTGTAAGGGTGTTTGTTGCAATGGTCAAATCTAGCTTTGTCTGCTCCATTGAAGTCTCAAATTCATGAAACGTTTAGTGCTACTTGGAAGTAGATTCTTCTCTTGTAATTATTGACCCTCTTCACACTTGTAGAAGCAATTGAAGTTGGACCATAAATTAGAATAAGACCTTATAACTATACATACTGGATACCTTCTTTTTTCCACACATTTTTGAAGTATGAAAGTGGAGATTTTTGGTATATGCTAATATGCTGATGTGAAACTCATCTTGACAGGGGAATAGCTTACCTTCTTCATAATGAACCAAATGTTATAATTCATCGGGATCTAAAGCCCATGTTAGTGCATTTCTTTCATATTGTATCACCTAAGGAAATTTATGAAGTTTATTTTGTATGTCTTACATAATTTATATGAATCGGGAATTGTCTGTTAGTCAACTCAACTGCAGACCATCTCAAAGTAGGTGTCTTCGGTTTAAGCAAGCTCCTTAAAGCATAACATGCGTGTGGGGTCAAAATTTTATTTTTATTCTCTTTTGATAAAGATGGTAACTCAGAAACTGTTGTTTGAGATTTGACCGTATTAGACTCTGTTTATTCATCCATGTGAGTTGTATTGTTAAGCCATCAATGATTAAACACTGTTATTGTTCCTCAGACTTTGTTTCCCAATTGTAAAATAACTGTACAATTAGGAACCAAGATAGTTTAGAAGTGGAAATAACCTGATCTGCAAAAGATCTGACCAATAAACAGAATGACCTCAAAGTGACCAATAATCTGATTACATTTTTGTTTGACCAGAAAATAGAATGATCTCAATGTGACCAATAATCTGATTATCGTTTTAAGTTTCTAATTATCCGTATATTAGAGAGTACCTTATAGTTATTGTGAAGAGACTCAATCTTACCTTGTAGTGCTCTATTTGTTGGTCATTTTCCGTCTATGTAATAACTCTGTTGCTTTTTACTATTAATGTTGAATTCCTGTGCCATTTGGAACTAGGCTATATGAATCTTTCAGTCTTTTACTGTAAGCGAAAATCCTTGTAGGCAATTACATGCTTTACTTGAAGGATTTTCTTTTTTATCTCTGTTGTATGATTATTTGACTCGCTGCAGATTACATCAACAAGGAACTTGATAAGACTGTATACTCTATTGGCTCTAAGTTGAGGTTCTTTTCAGATTGGCTTGTCAAAATAATAGTGTCCTGCAAACAGGTATTATTTTCCTACTTTATTTGATGACTCCTTGTAGTGTATTTTGTTGTTTCTACATCAGATTAGGGGCCAAATTTATAGTGGAAGCTTCAAATTGCTTAGGAGATGGCAACAAAGTTAGATATGGTCAATCTTCAAAAATTGCTTAGGGGACGGATTTTTACTATCGCATCATCTCATTTCTGTTGAACTTTTTTCTTACTTTGATTCAGTACTAAGTCTCATATACTGATGTTTGTTCAATATATCCTTTTAGCTACAGTTTTGCGAGGTTTAGAAAACCAAAACACAGTATATCTAGTGGCTTGTTGTTAGTAGAACTCTACTACATAGTAATGTTTGTTGGTGTTGTCATTCTTTGGATAAATGAACCATTTCTAAGCCGCATGTGTGTATAAAGTTGATCCTTGTGTGAATTGCAGAGGCTGGAGAGTATACTTGTAATACGAGTTGTTGTTGTCCTGTTTCAGGCTGGAGAGTATACTTGTAAGTTATTTTTCTTACGAATTAATTTTTTTTGGAATATTAACAATATCAGTTTCATGAGTGTATTATGTTGATTTTCTAGGGCATTTCAAGTGTATAAGTATCAAGGTGGGAAGTGTGAGAAATTAATAGGAAAACGTAAGACGTTGAGAGTCTGCAATATAGAGGTACATATAGCATTTTATACGCTTTAGGTTTGTTTATTTATAATCAAAGGCCTTGTATCTAAGACAACCCCCTTATGTTGTGTAATTAGTGCGCTCAACAAAGCGGCGGAACCGAGTGTGGCTATTATGTCATGAAGTTCATGTTAGATATAGTCACGGGACTCTATGACTCTAATGACCGACTAGATAAGGTATGTAACTTAACTAACTATATATTGATAGTATTTGTGTTTTTTGTCAATAATTTCTGTGTTTTTTATGAAGCTATATCCTAAGAGGAAGACATCGTATACTTATGAAGAAATGGATGTTGTTCGTGAGCAATGGGCACAATATTTTACATCGAAGTATTTATTATCGGATTGAACTTGTTTTTACTTGTCATGTAAACTGTTGTTGAGAACCTGACTGTACTCTGATGAAATCTGTTATTTGTTGTATATTATTCTGTGAATAAAATCAAAAACCTATTCTGCAATGTGTGTATGGTGCATCATAAATCCAAAAAACATCCAAAAGAAGGGACTTATAGAGGCGGACTTGTATGTCCGCCTCTATAAGTACATAGACGCTGACTCGGCCGAGAACTCGACCGAGTTCTGGGCTGAGTCAGCGTCTACTTGTTGAGGCGGGCCTCCGAAGCCCGCCTCAACAAGTCCCTCATTTTGGCGCCAAAGTGAGGGACTTGTTGAGGCGGACTTCGGAGGCCCGCCTCAATAAGGTCCTTTTAGAGGCGTAAAATATCCGCCTCAAAAAGTGTCCCTACTTGTTGCAGCCCCCTTAGTTGAAGCGAACGGTGCTCGCCTCAATAAGTGTCCAAAGGCCCGCCTCTATAAGGATTTTTTCCACTAGTGTCTATCTATTCAAGATTATGCTTCTAAATAGAGCTTACAATATCGAAGAAGAAATAATACATACAACAATTTTTTCCCCAAAATTTTACCCTATTATATCGTTTCATGTCACCTTTATTCTCACATCTGATGAAATCGACAATTACTTTCAAGTGTGGTCCGATAACATCTATACTCATAATTAATATATTATTGATCAGTAAAATAAGATGAATATATTTATGGAAGAATAATTCAAATAAATATAATACATACCAATCAAGTAGATTATGCTGAGGGATTTGGTAAATATTTTATTAAAATTAAGAAAAGGAATCTATTTTCTGGAATTGAGATAATCAATGAGTTTGACATATGTGCTCATCTGCAAAATCATCTTCTATGAAAGAGAAGAATAAGGGTATATACCCACATTATTTGTCTTAAAAAACATATATTGTACATCTCCTAAAAAATTAGATGATATATATGAATTAGTGCACTATGAAATAATAGAATTGATATATGACATGAACAAAACATACATAGATAAATTCAATCACTTCTCATCAATAAAACTCATTTCTTTGTCGATAATGTCATTGTTTCCTAGAAATCTTACAACATACTATATGTGAATACATCGAACACGTATCTTCCAAGCTTCTTGCTTTACAATAGAGTTAATTGATACACCTAATATCATTACCCATTATTCATATTGTAGAAAAATATTGCATGTTAACGACATATAACAAATTCTTATGAAACATATTGGGATTGTAAATACATTTAAGATGAAAAATAGATCTAAAATAGTTATCATTCGCAAACGAAATACTTAGAAATATGATAATATCACATTCGTCATAATCTGCACATAATTAAAACATAAATTTTTATAGTCAAGAACATACTTTATATTTGGTAATAAAAAGAAATATGAAAGGCCTCCTTAGTAGAAGGAGCTTAAGATACAAATTGTCTAGCAAAATTACCTTAAATATTCTGTTATATTACATCACTTGACAAATTGTCTAGCAAGAAGAATATGTTAAACACATTTTGTTTGATATGTCCATGAGAATAATATATAATATTATATTAAATCTAATAAATAGGTATTTTTATACAATATATATCTATCATTCCATTAAAATGTTGAATATAATTCCTTTAATAGGTTTTATTTCAACAACAATTTACCTTGTAAAATAAATATTAATATGAAAAATACTTTATTTCTATGTATACTTTGATAAGATCCATAAGAAAAAAAGACTTTATAAAATCATATTAAGTATGATAGGTTAAAATATAAAAGAAAGATAATGGTAAAAAAGTATATAGATACATTTTTGTGAAATAAAATGCATTGTATGACACATTTGTTCTATGATATATAACTATTTTGAAAATAGTTAATGTGATAATTATTTTAAAAATATATAACCATTATGATAATTAATTATTCACGAATCTTAATAAAATCATACAAAATTAGTTAATTATATTTATGATAAAATTAATGAATATAATGTTTTCAATAAAATAAGATATATTGTTAACATCCTTATTCCCATAAAATCAACTTTATGTATTAACTAATCTTTAAAACAAATATATAGGTAGATCGCATTCTTGTCAAAGAAAAATCTTAATCTTGCCTTAAATGTTCATCTAATAAAATCATGAAATCATATATCCAAAGTTGCCTTAAAAAGTGTAGTGGACTCATAAAATTCACCGTATTAAAACTTATTTTAAAAATGTAGATGATATTGAATATATGACATATAATATTTGGGCCATGTGAGGTTAATTTTTAAATTTTGTTTAAGTTTTTTAAGAATCAAAATTATAAATAATAATGATGTATCTACTCTTTAAGGATATAATTTTTTTTTTAAAAAAAATGTAGAGAAAAATAAGTTGAGAAGTTCTCATGGTTGTATAAATTATTGCACTAATATTTCAAGAATCTTCTACTAACCCATAATAAATTAGTGCTATATAACAATTAATCTTTCGTACAGGTTTATTGTATTCATATATTTTATTGATTTCACCAAAATATACCTAATATGTACCCTAGTGGGTAAAAATTTGGAAAGTGGTAATCTTGCATATTTTAATATAGCATATCCATATTAAAAATTTGGAAAGTGGTAATCTTGCATATATTAATCTTTCGTACATGTTTATTTGGAAAGTGGTAATCTTGCAAATTAGTGCTATGTAACAGTTAGTTTTATTAAATAGATTTTTTTATAAAATATGGTAAGTTGTATTTGTTAAATAAGGAAATTGATATATAAAAGTTATTGTAAAATGTAGAAAAAAGGAAGGATACACAATTTTTAATGACATATTAGAATAAAAAGGATCATATATCATATATATGATATTAATAGAATAAGAGTAAAGATATTAAATTATCTCAGATATGGTAAGAAAATGTACTTAATCAATATTATTTTGAATAGGCAATATTGACAGATAAGAAGGAAAAAAAGATTGTGATCTTAATATATAAGGTAAGAGTATATTTTATAATACAAATATTACAGAATATTTTGTTGTATATTTTGAAAAAAAATTATTGTAAATAATATTAGTATGACAAGTGTAAGCTTCTATTACTATAACTTATTAATTTTTAAAATAAATAAATCTAAAAAAACCACAAGCTGCCACGTGTCCAATTTAATAACGTGATTCTACATGGCATCGTAAAATTCGGGCTCATTCTAGGAGTGCCACGTGGCTTAGTCAGTCTTTACGTTTAGTAGATACTCCCTCTGTCCCAGTATATAAGCTACATTTGAGCAAAAACTCAAGAATTAAAGAGGAATGAACAAGTACAATCCAAGGCAATTTGCTGTAGAAAAGTACAAGGGATTACAGCAAATTAATGCTGTTTTACAGGGGACATTCCTTACAAACCAAGGCAAATTTTTTTAAGCCAATAGAATTGCAGAAACAACATCACACGGATCATCACAAATATCAACCAATAAAAATCAACATTTATATATATGCAGCTCTATTAATAGAGCCATTAAAGAGCTGTTCAAGAGTAAATGCAAGCATTTACTCTTGAACTTGCTGTTCCAAAAAAAAAAAAACTAAAAAACAGCATCACTGCTTGCTCCCATGTCTTCAGACTTTGATCTCAACCAATCAGCTCTATTTCTGGATGAGGAACTTCAGTTCAGTAGTGATGGAGGGATGGAAGAAATGGGTCTTTAGACTTTGATCTCAACCAACCAGCTCTAGATGATGAACATCATTTCAGTGGTGATGAAGGAGGGATGGAAGAAGATGGGTTCCATCTTGATCTCAACCAGCCATTAGGGGACATGGAACAAGATGACATTCACTTTGATCTCAACCAAGAACCAGAAACAGAGGCATCATTTCATGCAGAAACAGAGCATCACACAGAAGCAACAAGTCATCACCAGACAAACAGGAACAGGCTCAACAGTGTTCAGAGAATGCACATTTTACTATGGCTTCTAGACAGAACAGTGAATGGAAAGCTACAACACGGTGCAATTAATGCTGCAGCAATAGAATTTAATGTATCAAGATGGTGCATAGGCAATATATGGGGCATAGCCAAGAGACAAAGAAGTGTAAATGAGAGATTCAATGTCAGCACAAAGTATCACAACTCAGGTAGAAAGAGAATTCAAGTGTCACAAGATGCTATCAAAAATTTGAATATGGGGGACAGATCTTGTATCAGAGATTTAGCAACAAATCTTGGCATATCAAAGAGTACATCACATAGGATGATCAAGAGGGGAGTCATGAAGCCACATACAAATCCTCGGCATCCTGGATTGAAGGATGCCAATAAAATTGCAAGACTATCTTGGATACTAGGCCTACTACAAGGTGATACAGCAGAAACAAAGAGGCAATATTATCCAATGTATGACTATGTTCATTTGGATGAAAAATGGTTTTTTTTGAGCAAGAAATCACAGAGGGTTTATCTGGCACAAAATGAAAAGGGAAAATACAGGGCTGCAAGTTCAAGCAAATTTATTCCAAAAGTAATGTTCACTGCTGCAGTTGCAAGGCCAAAGTTCAATTCAGAGGGACAGTGCACATTTGATGGTAAAATTGGTATTTTTCCATTCATATACAAAGAGCCAGCCAAAAGAGCATCCAAAAATAGACCAAAGGGGACACTAGTGACCAAGCTAGTAGAATCAGTAAACCAGAAGGTGACAAGGAGTATGTTGATCAATCAAATAGTTCCAGCAATGAAGGCAAAGTGGCCACAAGATGGACAACACAAGGTAATATTTATTCAACAAGATAATGCTCACATAAGTCAATATGATCCAGAATGGCAGTAAGTATATCAGCAGGAAGGATTTACTTTCATTCTAACTCAACAACCACCAAACAGTCCTGATTTGAATATATTAGACTTAGGATTCTTTAGAAGCATTCAATCATTAATGCATAAAAAGATGCCTAAGGATGTAGATCACATGTTAGATGCAGTTCATCAAGCATTTTATGAGCTAGACCCTAAAACTCTAAGTAATGTGTGGATGACATTGCAATATGTCATGAATGAGATAATGAAAGATCAAGGAGGAAATGGTTATGATATGCCACATGTGAACAAGAAAAGATTAGAAGTAGAGGGCAATCTACCAACACAAGTTCAAGCACCAATGTGGGCTGTCATAGAAGCTTGGGGCCTTGCTCATGGGGGACAAGGAGTACAAGCAACAAGACCATCAAATGCACAACAACACAGTGAAGATGAAGCAACCGAATACACACAACAACAAACTCAAGAAGAAGAGCAAGACACTCAGGAACTCTTTGTCTAGACAGGGGACAAATTTAAAGATTAGCTTATATTATGGGACAGAGGGGGCATTAAGGTTTAGGCACTTTTGTTTGGATGAAGACAGTTGAAATGTTTTGTAAAGAATTAGGATTATATCATGCATGAATTTATAAACTTTTGTGAATATGCAGTCTTTTATAATGTCTTTACATGTTATATTGTCTTTATATTGTACTCAAGCAGATAACATGCATTTACAGAGCATCCAACTACAGACAAACATAACAAGCAAACAAGCATAATTCAACTATGGTATAACAACATAAAAAATCTCAGATGTCCCCAATCATCATTGATACAAGCCCATAGACTAACCACTAACATACCCATAAGCAACAATAATAAATATATACTGGTTTCCTATAGCACATTAATGTAGTGTGAGAACATGAAGTTGTATTTCAGTATTACAAGACCTCATCATTGATTAAATATTTTTAATCTCAGATGTCCCCAAGCATCCCTAACACAACCCCAACCACACTACACTAACATACCCATAAGCCACATTCAGTAAATATTTATTGGTTACTCATAGCACATTAATGCAGTCTAATTACAGGAACTTGGATCTCATATAAAAGAGACTTCATCATTGATTAACAAAACCGAAACTCAGATGTCCCCAAGCATCACTGACACAAGGCCATTGATATAACACTAACATAACCATAAGCCTCATTCAGTCAATATCAACTGGTTTCTTATGGAATATTAATGCAATCAATTTACATGAACTTGCATCTCAGATTAAAAAGACTTCATCATTGTTTTATCACTACTCCATCTATCCCAGTATATAAGCCACATTCAGAGAAAAGCTCAAGAAGTAAGGAGATGAACATCATGTACAGGTACATAAGCAACATTCGGATCATCACAAGAACCATCACCAACAGATAATGTAGCTTATACATAGGACCTTAACAGAAAACCAAACAACAACTCATCAAAAAATATAAGTTGATCCACATAACCATCACCAACAGATCATCACCAGTGAACAATCAAGAATCATGCCTCTAACAATCCATCTCAAATACGCATGCAACAACAGATCACACATTCAATAAAGGGGCAATCCAACAATTATCATCCGACAATCCAACAATCCATCTCAAATACATAATCAATAAAGGGGCAATCCAACAATCCATCTCAAATACGCATGCAACAACAGAAAACACAATCAAAAGGGACAAAGGAACTCCCCTAATAATCCGACGAATCAGGGATGGTAATTATCTCAGGCGAACCCACCTCGTCAGCCTCATCGGGGACATCAACGACATCTGGGACATCAGGGATGACAACAGGGTCAGGCGAAGCCACCTCATCCGAGTCAGGAATCACAATCACCTTCGGAGATCGACCTCCTCTGTTTGCCCCGTCCACCGAACCCTCAGATATTCCAGGGGTGTATGTGTGATGCCCCAAAAAGTGACAACCTCCATCGCACCTGGGATACTCAGAGCAATTTTCGCTGGGAGTGGGAGAGCTAGAACAAGAGGACCAGGGTTGGGAGGAGGAGCTACTCATGATGAATCGGGGACAGTATAATTTTTAGGGTTTTGGAGAGATATCAGAGGGAGAGTCAACCAAAGGGGACAAATTTAGGGTTCCAGAGAGAGATCTGAGAGCGAGAGAGATCAGAGCAAAAGGCTTCGCCTGAGAGCGAGAGCGAGAGATCTGAGAGCGAGAGATCTGAGAGCGAGAGAGATGAGATCTGATAGCGAGAAATCTGAGAGCGAAAGAGATGAGAGCAAGAGGCTTCGCCTGAGAGAGAGAGATCTGAGAGCGAGAGAGCGAGAGATCTGAGAGTGAGAGAGCTAGGGTTTTTAGGGTTAGAGAGCAAAGCAATTTTAGATCTGAGAGTGAGAGAGCCGAGAGTGATGGAAGGGAATGGTGAGCTGCTAGGGTTTTTAGGGTTAGAGAGATATGAGAGGGAGAGAGATATGAGAGGAGAGAGATGAGATTACTGTTCATTTATATAAATCTGATCCGATACGGCTTATCGGATCGGATATCCTCAAATAAAAATATTTAAATATCGGCTTATAATTTTTTTTAATGTTTACACATTTATACAAATATTTAATTATCGGATTGGATATCCTCAAATGAAAATATTAATGTCAATAATTGTGTGTTCATTATCGGATAAATATTTAATTATCTAAACTTCATTACTTTCATCCCTAATAAAAAAATTAATGTTTACACATTAATAAAAATAGGAAAAATATTAACACCCCTGATTAAAATAATTTTCGAATTACATCGTCAGATCAATAAATCGGATCGACCGGATCAGATAATTATGAACATCTCTAATTTTAATGGCGGGGTATCAAAAAATATAAATGGTGGTATTTCAATGGTGGAGAGATATATGAGATGAATATTTTAATGGTGGGGTATGTGAAATGAATTGTGGGAAGAAGATGAAGAGAGTAGTTGATGGGAGAAAAAAACAAAATTAAAGAGAGATAATTTAGGAATTGTATTGATTTTATAAGGATAGAAGTGTAAATTTTTTTTTCCAAAAATGGAAAGAAGTTGAAATGGGGCAAATATTTTGGGACGCCCAAAATGGAAAATGTTGCCTATATATTGGGACGGAGGGAGTATATAGTAGATTACGAGTGCTTGTCATCAAATGTCTAATCTGAATTGTTTCATTTGACAGGATATATATGTCAAGTAAAGAATCAAACAGAATCGGCTTCTCTTGCGCTGTGATCACTGTCACTAGTTTCAATTCCTACTAGGATTCTTTGTCGCAACGTGCGTCCCATCGACTCTCTTGCTTGTTGATGGCTTGTAATGCGTATTTAAACTTAATTTGTATTGTAGAGTTAATCAGAGAGTGCTACTGAATATTGACCCTGAAATTGGTCATTAGAATTCGCTTAATTGGATGAATCATTAATTTAAGTATGCACTTTTTAAGTAGCATTGCATATGAGACACATAAGAACTAATCAACAAATATATAGTGATGGAATTAGATTTATATATATAAATACGTACTATATACTAGTAATTAAGCAGCATATATGAAATAGCACAAAACTATTGGAGCTAGGCTCCTTAAATGACGTTATGTCTAGAGGTCTCGAGTTCGATTCCTTCTGACAGTTGGTGTTGAAAGGGTTTATCCCACCGAAAGACGTCAATCAAATCAGACAAAGAATAAAAAATAGCATAGAACTACTAAAATGTGATTAGTTATGAGTGGGAGGGCGAGTTCTGGGTTTGGGATAATCCGAGTAAACTCCAGGGTGTTGGTCGTGCTTCTTCGCCGGCAGATGCCAAGAAACACTCCTCTTCCACAATATCTTCTCCTCACCAAACCCATAAAACTTCTTCTTACTTGACTCAAATTCGATTCCAGACGCGCCTTTCACACGAGTCCTACTTAATCTTTGATGCCCATGAACATCACCAACTTGTTGCATTTCTTTGCCCTGTTGCATCACACGTATTTATAATGAAAATCAGCATACCTTACCTTAAGTACGTTTGAAATAAGAATGTCAAAGAAAAAAAGATGATCCAAAGATGTGACATAAACTTAATCATCATGCATGCATATAAGTAGAGTGGCATTTAATTTGCGTATAAAACTCGCACATACTTAATAATATTGAGAAAGAAATCAAACCTTATGGAGATCATATACGCGGGAAACTGGATTCGGTTTGGATAGCAACTCGAGATGTCGAGCATTGCAGGTGTGTACGAGGATGCTGCAGATGAAGATGAGGTATATGCAATGCGAGCACATGACCTGATTGAAGAAGGTACGTGTTACGTAAGTACCAAAATGGCACGCCCTTTTCCCTTCACTTGTATGATAAATCTTGGTTCCTACAAGATGAAATATTAATGGAGGTACAAGCTAAGAGAGATTTGCCAAGGTGCATAGAGGTATAATAAATATGTGTATATATAATTAGTTAGTTAATCAATTAATTAATAGGCTTTGGAACTTTTTAAGTACCCAAAAATATAAAAAGAAGGGGTTGACAGCCAAAAGGTGAACATAAGTTCCAAAGTTTAAATTTGTTTGACTCAAAACTGGGAGCCTAGGGTTTTGGACTAGTGTCCAACATCTGTCTTGTTTGTCATGGTACAACCTTAAAGTTTGTTGGAGAAACACTTCATCTAACAACGTACACATGCTAATTGGTTAGGCTTATGCTCAACTATTTATTGTCTTATACGGAGTAGTACTTTAATAGTTTAATGCATGGTGTTGTCTGACTTAGAACAAATTAGTAATTGCGAGGTAATGAGTTCGAATATCTCATTTTCATTACAAGGACGTAGTGTTTCCTATTCTCCTGTGAAAATAAAATAAAATAGTGCTCCATAAATCTCATAACATTAATGCCTTTTTGTGAATTAACTAACGTAAATCGAAAGAAAATATATTTTGAACTGAGTTTCTATCGCATCTATTCTATCTAAGCTGACATATTTGTCATATTTAATGACATCTCTTATTTTTATATTATAATATATTTTACATAAAACTAATTTTCTATAATCTTATATCTTAATAAATGCATTTAATTAATATTTTTTTAAACTCTTTTCTAACCATTTTAAAATAAAATATTTGTTTATCAATGCTCACATTTAAATATGATTTTTTTATCTATTTGTTTTTTAACAGATAAGCTTAACACTGAGATGTCGTTCGAAATACAAGCAAAATGAGGACAACATAAATCAAAATAATCCAACACTTTGGTTTTGTAGTAGTGTCATGACCCATATTAGGGGAATATTATGTAATTGGGCTTGCATTGTAATGAGCCATTTAGTGAAGTGTTTGGCGAAGCTGGTGACAACTTATATGTGGCCAAAGGCCTAACGAATTGACTATTGAGGCATCCAATAACATAATACAACCAACTATCTCTCTCTCGTCTTCTTCCCTTTTTTTTTGATAAGGTAAAAATTAGACTGGAAACCACAGAAGAAACGGTTTCTCAGCCTATAGCATCATTGCGGATGAGAACTACAAGTTCTAAATTATTTCTAAAATCTTCCAAGGGCCTTCCCTGTGCCAGCTTCGCAATGTAGTCAGCAACAACGTTAGTTTCTCGGAAGACGTGACAAATCTGCACTGAAGAAAACAGTTGTAAAACACAAAGGATATCAGAAATTAAAATTTCAATACCCCAAGGACAGTGCCAGATTTTGTTCAGGACGTTTACAATTGTAAGGTTATCGCATTCAATTTGGATGTTGTTAAAGCCTAATTCATAAGCTTTAAACAAAGCATTCCTGAAAGCAATGGTTTATGTTTTTAGTGGGATTGATAATCCACATTTTTCACCAAAGATGAATAAGGGTTCTCCTTCGCTATTCCGAATGATAAAGCCATAACTAGATTCTTCATTGGTCTTAGTGGATCCATCCATATTTATTTTTATGATAGTATATGGTGGTTTTTTCCACTTCTTCTTTGGTCGCCTTCTATTTGTATTGATATTTTTTTGTATTTTATCTGTATTCAAACAGTCTGGGTTCCATTTCTTTGTTTGTTTCCAATTATGAATTTGGTTTTTGATGTAAACTAGTACATCATTTATAGGGTATATGTCATTGTTTGTCCTTCCAAAACTTTGTTGGTTTCGGTAGAACCATATTCCCCACCAGGAATTAAGTAGTTCTAAAAACTGTGAATTATCAGTTTTTTGTCTGATTTCCTCAATAAGTTCATATGTTTTTTTATTTCCAATGTTAAGTGATTTGATAATCCCAAGAGTATGGAGATTAATTTTTTCAATGGTTGTCATAGTATGGTTACAACGGAATAAGATATGATTAATATCTTCAATTTGTGCTCTGCATCGAATACAACCTGGAGGAATTGAAACTCCTTTTTCAGCTAGTCTTGCTTTTGATAGGAGTCCAATTTTCATGATTTTTCAAAGAAAATTTTTAACCTTAGGGTAAGTGTCCAATTTCCATATCCAAGAGGAATCATGTGCTGTATATCGTTTATTTTCATTAATCATGTTCATGGCAGCTTTTGTAGAAAACCATCCGTTTTTACTAGCTTCTCAGTACATCCTATCCTCAATATTACTAATTGGTATTGGTACGGATGTTATTTGTTTAGCTATGTCGCATGGTACATGCTGTGAAATCTTTTCTGTGTTCCATGTCTTGTCTGGCAGAATGAACTCTGCAACCAAGGCATCAATGTTCTGAATTTGTTGTGTGTTGTTTATGCTGTTTAAGGGACTTTTTGATAACCAATTATCAGTCCAAATTTTATTGTTCTCCCATTTCCTACTTGCCAAATGAGTCCCTTTTTTAAATCATCCAAGATTTTGATCATTTTGGACCACTGCTAAGAGCATATGCCTCTTTTTTCATAGTGTAGAAGGTGTTGTGTTTTTAGATATTTTTCATTTATAATTTTAACCCAACAGTTATCAGATTCTGCCAGGATTTTCCATAGTAATTTGAATTGTAATGCTTTGTTCATATCTTTTGATTTTCGAAGTCCTAAGCCTCCTTGTTGCGTAGGTTTGCAGATTTTTTCCCATCCTATAAGGGGTTTATATGTTGGATCTTTGTTCCAGAAAAAAGGTTTTGTTTAATTTATCAAGTTCATTATGAGTATTTGTAGGAAGCATAAAGCTTTACATTAGGTAGTTTGGTCTGGAAGCAAGATTGGTCTTAATCAATGTTGTTCTTCCTGCCTGGGATAGAGAGTTAGTTTTCCATTTTGTTAACTGTTTTGGTGTGTTTGTTAAAAGGTCAAGAAAGATATTTGAGTTAACTCTACCATTAATGACAGGGCATCCGAAATATTTTTCAAGTGAGGTCATGTTGGTAATTGTAAGAATTCCTTGGATTAACAATTTTTTGGTGCTAGTAACTTTCTTTGTTACCTGAAAGGCTGATTTATTGAAATTAACTTTTTGTCCATATATTTTGCAGTAATCATCCACAATATCCTTAATTTCCATACAATTTTCTGGAGTTGCTTTTGAGAAAATCATGATGTCATCCGCAAATGCCAAAAAGGGGATCCGTGTTCCTTGTCTACAAATTTGGAAACCAATTGGTTTTCGCGGTCTAGTAGTTGCTTCTTGCAGTTTTCGGGCTAGGATTTCCGATCCTAGAATAAATAGAAACGGAGATAGGGGGTCTTCCTGTCGTAGTCCTCTTGTTGGTGTAAAGATCTCCGTCGGCCCATTATTAACAAGAACCGAGAACGAGACCGTTGTTATGCACTCTTTGATCCAGTTAATGATTTTTTGGTGAAAGCCAAACTTTTCCATAGTTTTAAGAATGAAATTCCATTCAATTCTATCTTAAGCTTTTTTCATATCTAGTTTAATGGCTATAAAACCTTCATTTCCTTGTTTTGCTTTGAAAGAATGAAAATTTTCATGTGCAATTAAGATATTGTCTTGTATAGTTCTGTTTGCAATAAAAGCTCCTTGTAATGGGTGAATTAGTTTTTCCATAGTTTGTTTTTATCTTTTTGTCAAAAAATTTGAGATAATTTTATAAATTGTAGAGCACAGACTTATATGCCTATAATGGTTTGTTGAATTCGGGTTATCACATTTTGGGATCAGAGATATGAATGTATGGTTAATTTGTTTGAGTAATTTTCCAGATAGAAAAAAACTTTTCACTGCTTGAGTAACCGAGGGGCCTACGATATCCCAATATTTTTGGTAAAATTTTGTTGTCATTCCATCTGGTCCAAGTGATTTATCTGAACCAATATAAAAAACAGCCTTTTTAATTTCTTCGTTTGAGACATTCTTAATTAGTTTTTCATTATCTTCAGAGGTGATTTCATCTTGAATTAAATCAAGATTTTCCCGTAATAGACCTTCGTTCATTTCTTCACTTTTAAATCTTTTAATGAAATCAATTCTGATTTAATTTCTAATATTTTCTTCTCCAATTATATTCGTTCCTTCTTGTGTTATAGTTTCTTTTATAATTTTTCTATTTCTTCGACCACTAGCTATTTTATGAAAATAGCTAGCATTTGTATCCACAAATTTAATATGTTTAACTTTTGCTCTTTGGTTCCAAAAAATATTTTGGAAACTAAGGAGCTTTTCCTTTTTTCAATAAGCCTTATTTGTTTCTGTATTAGATTATTGTTAGCATTTGTGTAAATTTCAATTTGGATGTGAGACAGTTGTTTTTCTAAATTGTGTAGTTTGGTAAAAAAACATTACCAAAAGTGTTATTATTCCAACTTTTTGCATGTTTTTTTAATAGCTTTGTTTTGGAAATGAGATCGAACATCCTTGATCCATGATAATTTGTCCTCCAGGCTTGTTTGACAACATTCATGAAATCCTTTCTTGTCATCCATATTTTTTCGAATTTGAAGGGTTGATTTTTGAAATTAGTTGCAGAAGTAAGATCAACTGAGATAGGACAATGATCAGAGCTAGTAAAAGCATAATTATTGGTACATATGTCAGGATACCATTGTAGTATTTGGTGGTGAACCAAGACTCTATCAAGTTTTTCGTAGATGTTATTTATTTCGGTTTTGTTTTTTCGCCAAGTAAAAGCATTCCATGTAAAAGGGATATCCATTAATTCGCATTCATCTTTGAAGTTTTTTAATCTAATGAATTTCGTCAGTGGTGGGGTTAAGCCACCCATGTTTTCAGTATGGTCTTGAATCTCATTAAGATCCCCCATAACTATACAAGGATATGCACTATTTTTGATAAAACGAATAATGGTATCCCATAATTCATTTTTACCTGCTTCATTGGAAGGTGCATACGTAAGAATAAGTAGGGTTGTAATGTTTGTACATAGATTTTTGTATTTAATGCTCACAAATTGTGAGTTTATTTGGTCAACTTCAAGGATTTCATTCGTGAGTTGATAAGATTTTCACATAACACAGATATCGCCAGAAAAACCATTTGCCGGTAAACAGTGAAAATTGTCAAACCCTGCTTTTTTCCATAATTTTTCACTTGGTTCTTTGTTCGTTCTTGTTTCAAATAAAGCAAGAAGTTGAATCCTTTCAATCTTGCAAAAAGATTCAATATCCATCCAAATTGTTTTTTTTTTCAATCCCTTGACAATTCCATGTTGTAATCTTCATAAAAAATCAAATTTTGTATTGCCCATTGTCCGCAGACTGTGATGGGACTTAAAACTGGTTTGTCATTGTTGAGTTTTTTTCCACATAGATACAATGTGCGGTTTAAAATTTTTCCTTCCAAACCACATAAAAGCATCATTTTTGGCATTTTTTTTCAATTGTTCTAATACATGGTTCCACAACCCTATAATAACGCATAAGAGAACAAGTTGATTTTAAATAAATGAGGGTCAGAGTCAAATATGGCAGGTCTTGCCAGGAACCAAATTTCACAAAATTATGGTTCCAGTAACGATTGTTCAGGGGGTAAAGTGTCATATGATACTTATTGCCATTGCTCCATTTTTCATAGCAAGATTTGTTCATGTGTTGAAGGTTCCTTCTAGGTGTAGTAACCATCCAACTTAAAGGGTTTTTGCCGTAAAGATCCTTTAAGGGGACACATTGTGCATTCATAGTCCACCACCAATGACAAAGGCAAAGGTGACTCAATTTTCTTTGTTTAGCAAGAGCTAATCTGCAGGGTTCAAATTCATAATGATGCTAAACTAGGAAAACAAAACCTGTGATAAAGCATGTAAAATAAAAGTGGGGTATGAGGACTAATAGAAGTTAATTTTTTATTGTTGTTAACCATGATTCTTTCCTTAGGATAAATAAGGCAATATAATATATTACAAAGGATCGTTTGAATCCACTTTTGGATAGAATGATTTTTCACAGAGATTTTATTACTCACATATACAATTCTAGTGGCATTGCTGATACGAGGCATGGGATCACATTGTTTACAAATTTCATAAGCATCCTGAATGGTCCAATAGTTGATAGCCTTGTTCCTGTTAAAATACTGTGTCAGGGGTTCAAGTTTCCCAGAGATCAAAATCTCTATAATTTTGTTCAGAAGTGGATTGTTCAACTGGTGAGATTGTTCAGAGAACCTCCAAAACTTATTGTTCATGGGGTAGGTAGTCATTTTTTGTTTCATTTTCATAGTTTCCCACAATACTGGTTTAATGACTTGAAAGCCAACTCCAGATTTCTAAATTTGATTGTTCACAATTTTCAGTATTAAGGATTGTAATCCAAAGATCATAAAATCAAGGATAAGCAAGAGAAAACTTGCCTTAAGTTTATTCATGGATAAGCAAAGATCATAACTCTTTTCAGTTTTAACTAGACAGAAAATTGCCTTAATTTTGAAATGACCAACATTGCTCAAGTTAACAAAATCATTATTTAAATACTCAACACACATTGAATAACAAAACCTGTGCAGATTAGTCACATTCATGTGTAAACAAGTATAGATAAGGTTCCTAGATAAGGCATAAAAGACCAAATTTCGGTCCTTATTATTCATGTCAAAGAACATATCAAGGTCATAGCAGATCTCATAATTAATCAAAACATTTCCATTTTCAGGGTACAAAGGAGTCGCAAAAGGCCAATTTCTGCAACAAACAGCAAGGGACATCCAGTAACAACAAAACTCGGTTATCAGAGCAACTAACCTTATGAAAGGATCATGGGTTTGAGCAGTATTCATACAAATAGTGCCCAAATTATAGAGTAATCTAGTCAGAGGTAGATTTTCATGCTTACAGAAACAATGAAACGGTTCAGAGAAGCAGAGATCAGAGAGAGCCAACCTGAATTTCCGGTGGACTGAAGATGGGTACCCACATCGAAGAAGCTTGATGGAGCGCCAAAACACCAGCAAATCACCCGAGAGAGAGCTCGGCGGGATCTGAGCGATGGGGCTCACAAAAGGAATTCGAAGAAGGCGAGAACAAGTGTGAGGTAGGGGCATAAACCTCGGTGCTCTGGAACTCGGAGAGAGGGAGGGAGAGGGTGGAGAGCCGCCACCGAACCGACTCCAGTCCAGCGTCCAGAAAGGACTATCTGCCCAAGATTTCAGCAGAGCTTTGCTCAAATTTATGGAGTAATCACTTGAAGTTTCAGATTGATCTTCAGAGAGACACAACCGGAGGAGGGAAGCGTATACTCCATGAGTGAGGCTGATAGATCGAAAGATATCAGATCTACCATTAAATTGTTGGATCTTGGCTATGGAAGACAACAAATAAAAAGGATCTCGAAGGGAGAATTGGATCAAAGAGGAGGGGTCAAGGGCGGAGGGAAGAACGATGGTGTGAAAGAGGGGCGGCAGCCAGGCAATTTTTAGGGTTTGAAGTTGCATTGTACGGAGAGCGTTTTCGATTTTGGGTTCTGGGTGTTCTCATTTTCCCTTTTCTTTCTCTGAATATATCTTCCTCTCTTTTCTATTTCTCTTCTGGTTACTACGAGTCGTTACAAGTAGCTTAATGTCTCCACTTGAAATAATACCTAAAACTTGAAATAATACCTAAACTAATATGAGATATAATTATACAACTTTTGTTATAAAGTTTATAAAGTAATTTTGTTTTATCTCATTTTACATTAATAAGTAATTAGTAAAGTGTAATGGAATAACTTAATATATATATCGTTTCACTATTTAAATATTGATCATAAATTAAGATAAACTTGTTTGTATAAATTTCACAAAGTATAATAATATATGTAAAAGGGTAAGTGTCATGTGAGAATATATATTAGGGTGAGAAATGAGAATAAATCATACTCTATGGATTATAAATAAATCAAAGGCTAGGATTAAACTTTTACTAAAAGGTCATGTGCATGGCACATGACCTCATTTTTAAGAGTTTGACCGATCACAGTTTTTTATTTTTTTTTCAGGCATAATTTTTGGCTTGCGATTGTATCTACATTGATTTTTACTTGTATGTGCATCGATATTGACTTGTATGTGCATTGATATTGCATAAAATCTGTATAAGATTTTTTACTATATGTGTGATTTTGTGTATGTGAAAACGCATGCACTTCTCAGCATGTGCATATGTTTTAGCTTGTGTATGCATAGATTTTGACATATATTTACATCTAAATTCTACTCGTGTGTATTATTTTCTTGGGTTGAAATATTGTGCATGAGTTTTGGCTTGTATATGCACCTAAATTACATAAATTTTGCATAGGATTTTGATTATATGTGTGACTTTGTGTATGTGAAAACTCATGCACATACATGCAAAAACATATGCATGCATTTCAGAGAATGTGCATATGTTTTGGCATGTGTGTGCATAAATTTTGACCTGTATGTGCATCTAAATTCTACTTGTGTGCGTTGTTTTATTGGGTTAAAATGTGCATGAGTTTTGGCTTGTATGTCATACCCATTGAAGTGCATGTCTTTTTGCTTGTATGTGCATGTAAATTGAACTAAATGTGCATATGATTTGACTATATGTGTGACTTTTTGTAAGTGAAAACTTATGCACACATGTAAAATCTTAAATATTTTATAGAATGTGTATAGGTTTTGTCTTGTAAGTGCATGAAATTTGAATTGTCTGTGCATCTAAATTTTACTTGTATGGATCGTTTTCTTGGCTTGATATGTGCATGAGTTTTTTGACTTGTATGTGCATATCATTTGAAACACACGTCTTTTTGCTTGCACATGTCAAAACTAATGCACATACAGTGTACAACTCATGCACATTTTCTCTAGAAAACAATGCATATTTTTTATAATCTTTAGATGCACATATATGTCAATATTGATACACATACAAGCCAAATTTATACACATACAAGCCAAAATGTATGCACATGCCATCTCAAGCAAAAAATTAGTCTTGGAAAAAAGTTGGGTTGCGAAAAATTCAATGGAAAACAATGGTCGGACAACACCTTATAAAATTTTAATGTACATACAAGTCAATATTGATGCACACACAAGTAACAAATGGTGCACATGCCAGCACAAGCAAACAGTGGACCCGGAAAAAAATGGGCCGGAAAGAAAAAAAAAACTTAGGTCGGACAACGCCTTATAAAATTTTGATGCACATATAGGACAATATAGATGCACACACAAGCCAAAATGTATATACATGCCATCTTTAGTAAAAAAAGCTGACCCGAAAAAAATAAAATAAAAATTGACCGGTCAACGCCGAAGCTCCGGCGTTGACCGCCGGTGTTGACTGACTGGTAACTGGTTTGACCGGTTAATTATCCACTTAAGTGATCATGTGTCATGCACATGACCACTTAAATGATAGTCTAATCCTAGTCTTTGGATTTTTTCAAATTCAAAGACTAGAAACTATTTTCATTTTCTCACCATAATGTTCATTCTCACCGGATCCGCACCCTTGTTCATCACCAACTCATGCATTCTAAACAACTAAATTTAGCAAAATTGTTAAGTCTGTCATCGAACAATTAGAAAAGAAATATAGGCTGTAAAAGTGACGATTATTTTTATTCATCCGAAACTGTCCTGTGATGGCATATATACATACACACTTTCATTTATTTCATACAAATATTATAACAAAAACAAAGGCGACCGATTCTAGAATCGCAAGATGACATATAAATTCATACTTTGAGAAAGAGATTCGAATTTTTATACATGTAGAAGCAGTAAAGGTAGAAACATGTACCGCAATTTTCAAATCACTGTCCTACTTTTGAAGATGTGAAACTCAAAAGGAGTGCAGTAATTCTTCATCTTTCAATGCTGTAAAAAAAATAAAAAATTAATGAGAGAGTGTGAAAACAGGCCGGGAATTAAGCCACGAAGCACGAGATTTCTTGTGAAGAATACAAAATTTGTCTCGTTTGAGTGGTCGACCCCCATCTCCCCAAACCCAATTAACTAAATTACGCGATCCTAAATCTTGCAATTTTGTAGTATAATCTTTGTGTTCTCGTTGGATCAAGTTTCATAAGCCTTAATTTTAAGCTTTTGGGATGCTAACCTAATCGTGACAAGGTTTCGCAATTTGAAGTCAATTAGTTTCACCTAATTGTTTAGGGATGAACTTTACTCTTCTTAGAGTTACTATTGGGCCTCGATTTTTCGGCCCATTGGATCGGCTCAATAGCTTGAACCAAAGCTGTATTTTAGAAGATCCGGTCAGAAACAACCTTCAGAGATCTTGGTCTAGTCAGTTCAACCTCCAGAGATCTCGGGGCGATCAGTGGTCAGAGCGACGACCTCCGCGGATTTCGGAGCGACTAATACGCAGCTAGACGACTCCCGCAGATCTCGAACGATTTTAACCGACCCACGTGCAGGATAACGTCTTCCATGAATCTCGGGCGGATTTGCCAAACGATTCAAGCCAAAAACTAGTATAAATATAGAGAAAACTATCTTATAACGGGACATGATCATTCATACTCAATTCAAGCAGCTTTTTCTATCGTTGTTCTACTATTATTCTACTCAAAACAAGAGATCATTATTTTGCTTAGTCCGTTACTCCAACATTGAAGCTACCGACGGCTAAATTTCTGTATTTGATTAGTCTCTCATTCAAGGGAGATAAGTTTATATTACATCCGTTTAATCTCATTCACTTGATTTGGATTATTTAGATATTACTGATCTTATTTTTGTCTAGTTGTCCCCTCTTTAAGCGATTCAGGTCAGTTCGATCTTTTTGGCCCAAAACAATTTGGCGCCCACCATGGGGCCTCTAGCCAATCAACGATTCAGTCCACATTCAATCATGGTCGGTTTCGGGAATCCCATGATCGTCGCTGAAGACCAAGTCCAGACCGACGCCCTGGTCGGAAATCAAACCAAGGACGTCATCAATCTGCTCATCTTGGACACCCGAATCCAAGAATTAGCAAAAAGCATGAGTATACTCCAACAAGAACTGGCTCAACAACGCCTAAGAACCAAAACCCTAAGTACCCAATCTGAAGTTGAAATTACACGACTAATCCGTGAAAATGAACTTTTGAAATCACAGGTGAATTCAGCCGCATTGGTCCCAGGAGGATCGTAGTCAACACCGAAGGCCTCCAAATGCGTCTCAACATGAATGGGGCAATCTCGGCGCCCATGGATCTGGTCACTCAGAGCATCGTTCAACCCATTAGTATGTTTCAAACTCCTCCAGTCAGTACTTTCATGACTAACGCTCCAATTCCCATGACCGAGCCCACAGAAGTTCGAGTAGTCCCTCCACAGGTCACCCCGCCGATGAACCTACGAGTCCTCATACAACAAGCTATCAACGAACACATGAAGGCCTTAGACGACCGCATCGCTCGGATTCCAGGAGTCCCGCAACCGATCGAAAAGGAAGCAATCGACGGATATGAAGACTCGCAGTTCGTAGAGGCGATCGCTCGCGTCGAGATCCTTAAAAAGTTCCATGTCCCCAACATGCCCAACTATAATGGGATCGGGGACCCTGACGATCACGTTTCCATTTACAAACAGAAACTAATGACTATCTTTATTCCAAGAGGGAATCGTGAAGCGGTCATATGCAAAATCTTTGGCACGACCCTCACAAGACCCGCACTAACTTGGTTCATGCATCTATCGCAGGGTTTGGTCGCTTCGTTTGCCGATCTGGTCAATTCATTCAAAATCCAGTTCGCCAGCAATCAGAGACTGGAAAAGAAATCAAGTGACCTATACATGATCGTGCAAAGGTACGGTGAGCCCTTAAGGGATTATCTTAACAGGTACAATAACGAGAAGGTCGCGATCTCGCATTGCGACGTCCCAACGTCTATTGAAGCCTTCCGTCGGGGATTGGTCAGGGGCAATGAACTCTATCACGAGCTGACCAAATACCCGTGTCGAAGCTTCGAAGATGTACAAGCCAAAGCCATGGCCCAGGTCAGACTAGAAGAAGACAAAGAGTCCACAAAAGACGACCAACCAAACTGGAGCACGACCCATTGGGAGTCGTCTTACTTTTGAAAACTCATAATTTGTACTTCATTTAGATTCAGTCGATTATACTTATCCAACTGTTTACTAACTTAAGCATCGGAGGGCCGTTGGGCTCATACCCAACGGTCTCTATACCTTTCAAGTGTCTTGGACAAGAACACGACAAAAGGCCTCAAGACAAAATCAAGTTGATCAACATACACAAAACACAATCATACATAGCGCTTACACATTACACGATCGATCGGCACACAGAGAATAGAGGAACAAAAACAAGACACATTTTTACAAGACCTGTCCTACTTGATGTACACGTCTTATACAAATACTACAATGCTCTTCCCTGGAACTACACGACATGTCACACTCAATTACAAGTCTACTCGACCAACGTCACACGACTTGACCAGGAAGCGACTGACAAGTTCACCTGCAAAACAAAGCAAATGACAAACAAGGAGTGGTCTCCTGACCTTTCGCCATCACAAGAGACACCCTCAACCGTCTTCACACGATTATTGGTTGTATTAAGCTGACTCTCAGCTTGAGCAATACACATGTTGGCCCCGTCGCCAGAACGCTTGTAGCAAAATCGAGATGAAAATCACGCCAGAAGAGAGAGAAGTTATAAAATCAAACAGTCCTATCACTTGACGCTCTGGCCTAGTTTAATTTTGGGGCAATTGTTGGGCCTCGATTTTTCGGCCCATTGGATCGGCCCAATAGCTTGAACCAAAGCTGCCTTCTAGAAGATCCGGTCAGAAACAACCTCCAGAGATCTTGGTCCAGTCAGTTCAGCCTCCAAGGATCTCGGGGCGACCAGTGGTCAGAGCGACGACCTCCGCGGATTTCGGAGTGACTAGTACGCAGCTAGATGACTCTCGCAGATCTCAGACGATTTTAATCGACCCACGTGCATGATAACGTCTTCCATGAATCTCAGGCGGATTTGCCAACCGATTCAAGCCAAAAACTAGTATAAATATAGAGAAAACTATCTTGTAACGGGACATGATCATTCCTACTCAATTCAAGCAGCTTTCTATCGTTGTTCTACTATTATTCTACTCAAAACAAGAGATCATTCTTTTGCTTAGTCCGTTACTCCAACATTGAAGCGATCGACGACTAAATTTCTGTATTTGATTAGTCTCTCATTCAAGGGAGATAAGTTTATATTACATCCGTTTAATCTCATTCACTTGATTGTTAAGTTGATTTGGATTATTTAGATATTACTGATCTTATTGTTGTCTAATTATCCCATCTTTAAGCGATTCAGGTCGGTTCAATCCTTTTCGCCCAAAACAGCTACTACTTATAAACGAATGCTGATGTAGATTTTGCTTAAAAACAAAAAATGCTGATATATATTTTTGAAAATTGTGATATAAGAAGTGTAAAGGTAGTTTTTTTTTTAAAGAAAAGAACAAAAAGTGTAAAGATATTTGATTTAGAAAATCTGGAGGCAACATGCTACAAAAGACAACACAATTATTGAACTCTTTCGGATTTGGTTCCTATTAATAGCGATATGCCCGAATTGCTATTGAAAAAGTTCGACGGGTACGTGTAATTCGTGCGCGTGTTAAAACCAGTACATAATTTTAATAAGATTCCATTTTAAAATTAATTGTCAGTAAGTAATTTACTAAGTTTATATATTAGGTATTTTACATAACTTTTCAATGTGGGATAACTTTATTCTCCATAGCTATTGAATCCTTTCAGTATATGAACAACAAACGGAGTGGTGTCTGAGAAAAAATAGTCTTACTACTTGATATTAGCTAGGGGTGGGTTCGAAAAACCGAAAATGAAAAACCGTTCCGAAAAATCAACATATTTCTTTAATTAACCGTACCGATATTTTTTAAAACTACGGTACGGTTAATCGACCGAAAGAGAAGATGGTTATTTGGTACGGTTACAATTAGTGATAATTTTTAGCTTGGTTAATTGAATGTTTAAAAAATATGTTTTTATAAAGAGAATAAGTTAATTTAGTGACTATGAATACATTTCAATAATTCTCTTAACGTTTGGTTCATGGTTTGAATTTCTTTAGTCTCCCCTCTTTCTAATTTCTATTGTTGTATTTGTTTGTTTTTCTATGTTTTGAATAATCTATTTGTCTTTAGTTGAATTAATAGTGATTTAGATTATATAAAATAGGCAATAAATAAACTTTATAACAATATATTATCAATCTAATCTTGTTGTATTGTGTAGTGATTTATGATATATGAACGAGTGTACTTGTCATATTTTCTCCAAGTATAATAGAACAATGGTTTTTTCTAGTGTGTGCACATGAACACACTCTAAAAAAATCATTTTTAGCAATAATGTTTTAGCCAATAGTTTAACTTTTTTTGCTAAGAGTTTATCCATTCTCTTTTATGGAATATTTTGAAGATAATTTTATATTTTAACTTGTTAGCATGTCCCAATGGGCACACACTAGAAAAATCATAGAACAATTTATTATAAGTTTATTGGCAAAGAGGGTCTTAGGCTACGATCATATTACATATGAAAACTAATAGATTAAAACTATTGCCCATACTTCAAAAACCATATTGACTATGTGAGGGATAATTTTATTCTAATCAAAGTTGATTCACCTACCAAATTAACATTGTAATTTAAATATCTCACTTGATATTAATAGTTTATGTTTTAATCAACCCAAAAGAGAGAAGAGTAATAAAATTGGAACATTTTTTTTTTTTATGAATTAGCAGTAGTTAAGAATCAATAAATAAGAATATATTTTTGTTAAAAAAATAGCAAGTGCTTCACCAATTTTTAAAATCTTGGTTAAACAATTTACTGTATGGAAACCTGAGAGGCATAATTTGTTCCA
Source organism: Rheum nobile (assembly GCA_027886185.1). Taxonomy (NCBI): domain Eukaryota; kingdom Viridiplantae; phylum Streptophyta; class Magnoliopsida; order Caryophyllales; family Polygonaceae; genus Rheum; species Rheum nobile. The sequence goes on from WOAB01000780.1 coordinate 2,125,530, forward strand.
ATGAGATAAATTAATTCCAAATCTTTATTAGGGGTATTAAATATCATAGAAACAAAAAAGACATATTATATTTTCATAAAAGAAAAAAAAGGAAAAAGGAAAAGAGTGAATTAATTACTTAACCGAGCAGGTTTCTCTTTCTTCCTATTCATTTTTCATATGTTTTTTTCTCTTTGGCTTCCTCTAGATAATTTTAAGAGCTTTCTAACTGACTTGAGCGTCGGAGGTAAATCAGGGAATTCCACCCCACCCCTTCACTTTGTTTGTGATTACAAATCGTAGATTCGAGAGATTCAAATCAGATTGGTGTTCTTGGCGGGCAGGCTTAGATCGTTGGTTCGTGGCTTCTCCTTCTAATTTCTAATTGATACAAAATCCTTCATCCACATTTGGCTCATGGCGCCATATGTGGGAAGGAGACGATGACGAACTCCGACGCCGGTGGACGGACCACACACCACCACCACCGCCTTCCTCTGTTAATCCCTCTACCGTCACCGTTATTGGAGGAGTAGAGACAAATCCGATTGCTGACCCAAATCTGAAGATCTATGTGATTTTGGACCCAAAGCCGAAGAAGACGAATGGAGGGAAGATTAAGATAGCGAATGAGAAGATCCAAAAAAAGCACTGAAGGTGTCATTCACCTCTGCCTCCACGACAACGACAACGCATCCTCCTCAACTCCTCCAGCGAATACAACGTCGCCGCAATCCAGAATCCATTCGAAGACGGAGATCTAAGGCTGTCTTGGTGGATCATCCAGTCAAGGAGACATAGTTAAAATAGTTGAATCGATCGAAGCTCAAGTGAGTAGCAGTCGTCGGCGAGGAAGAGGATCAATGGAGCGGCAGTGTTGGCGGCGGACGATTCCACCGGAAGATTTGGCACTGATCAATTCACTCCTGGTGCTGCCGTCATTGAATTCCCTCGCTAATTCTGTCTTCGCTTCCTCTCTCTGCGCCCGGAAGTAAGAGCTTTTATCAACAATATCATTGCTGCGCCCCTTCAGAATCTACAATTTGATGGGGGCAAAATGCTTCTAAGTTAAAATAGGCTATTGCCGATTGGCAAGAGCCTACTTTGAGTGGTTCGTTGTCACCCCATTAGTGAGACATTGACATTCATGCATTTATGACCATTGCATTATCTTATAGATGTTATTTGCAATTGCATTATTTTCGGTTTGCTGAAAATCTCAGGCTTGGCTTGCTGAAAATTCTCAAACTCAGGCTGTTGGAATTCTCAAGCTCGGCTTGCTGGAAACCTCAGTCTTCTAATGGCTTTGGCCATCAAGCATGGCTTGTTAAAAAATCTCTAAACTTGGGCTGTTGGAATTCTCAAGCTTGGCTTACTGAAAACCTCACCAATTAACTGTTGGAATCCTCAAACTCGGCTTGCTGGAAACCTCAGTCTCCTAATGGCTTTGGCCGTCAAGCATGGCTTGTTAGAAAGTCTCTAAACTCGGGTCGCTAGAATTCTCAAGCTTGGCTTGTTGAAAACCTCACCTACAATATCGCTGGAATCCTCAAACTTAATTTACTGGAAACCTCGAACTTTAGCCTTACATGATCCTCAAGTTACCTTGTTGGAAACATAGCACCATGATGTTGGAATTCTCAGGTCTCACCTGCTGAAAACCTCGGGCAAATAACATACAGAAACCCCACGATTCACCGACAATTAAGTCACAAAAATTGCACAGGCCGTGCATTGAACCGCACGGGTCGTGCAATACTCGTTGTAGCAAACACGACAAAGTTTCTCGTAAATTCACCACACCGCACGAGCCGTGCGGTGCTCTCGGATTTTCGGCCAAAAATTAAAACACCGCCCGCACAGCCGTGCGTTTCTCCACACGGGCCGTGCGCTGCTCTCGACTTTTCAGTTAAAAGTGAAATAAATTGCACGGCGATTTTTGCAGCGTTTCAGATTTCGACGAGAATTACATCCGGAAGTTTCCGCTTTTTATCAGGTCTGATCGATCCAGTCTTCGGCTCATCGGACACGAGAGAGCTCCGAAGACCCGAGGGGCAAAATGTGAGGGATAATTTATTCCAATGAGATAAATTAATTCCAAATCTTTATTAGTGGTATTAAATATCCTAAAAATAAATAAGGCATATTATATTTCCATAAAATAAAAAAGAAAAAAAGAAAAGAGGGGATTAATTACTTAATCCTAACAGGTTTCTCTTTCTCCCTATTCAATTTTCATACGTTATTTTCTATTTGGCTGCCTCCATAGAATTTTAAGAGCTTTTTGCCTGACTTGAGCGTCAGAGATGAATTAGGGGATTCCATCCCCCCACCCCTTCACTTTGTTTGTGATTATAGATCATAGATTCGAGAGATTCAAGTCAGATTGGTGTTCCTGGCGGGCTTAAATCATTGGTTCGTCGCTTCTCCTTCCAATTTCTGATTGATAAAAATCTTGCTTCCACAGAATCGTACAAAAATAGTTAACGATACACGGTTAAATGAATTACGGTATTGAAATTTAAGTAACCAAAATATTGGTTAATCGAATTAAACACGGTTAACCATGCACGTCCATTACGTCGGCCCCCCACGATCATTTCTTTGCCATTTCCATAACTTCTGTACTCCATAACTTCTGTACAGCATTAGATGCCAGCGCCAAGTTGGCAGATCTAGAATTATTGTAGATCAATCTAGAGATCTGAAGTGATCACAATGGAAAGATGAATCAGAAAACAGTCCATCCGCATCATTGAACTCCATAAACAAGTGTACATTCATATTACATTCATCATTTAAATATAGTCTATGAATAAAATGTATAATTTCACAAAGAAGTGATCATCCATACCACATGCTATTATATATATATATATATACTAAAATATAATAAAACTACATGACACTTCCACATTAATTTCGTCACATGGCGTTTCCACATTAATTTTATCACATAACATTTTTCTATTTCTTTATTTTTTTAATAAATTAAATTATATATTAAAATTTTATATAGTAAACGTATAACTAATATTTCCTTATTTAAATACAAATCAATTGAGAGGATTACAATATATTAAATATTTCTATACTAAACCTATAACTAATATTTTCTTGATTAAATAAAAATCAATTGGAAAGATTACAAATCAATTAGGCGATTAGGACAACTACAAATCAAATAATTAGAAAGATTACAAATTAAAAAATGAAATATTAGACTGAATATTTATGATGCTTCAACAAAATGTACGGAACTCCATTTGAGTTTATGTTTATGTTGCTTCTTCAACAAAATATACTCGACGGTTCCTATGGAGACTCTCTTAATCTTCAGAATGAGAATCACGTTAGCAAGCCATGATTTACTATTTGATATATTCTATTGTGTGGTGCATAATATCACAAGTGTTAGTACAAGGTTGTTCCCTTTGATTAACCAAGTAAGAAAAAACTGCAATTTGGATTAGTTTGGTCAAGGTATTGCAAGCTCCCCAACACACACTGTAGCCTATTAGCACAAGGTTGCTCCCTTTGGTTAACGATCTCAAGTACTCCTTCATAGAGATCATCATATAGTGCTATAGATGTAGAGTGAGAAAACTGATTAAGATTAGAAAAATTTCCCAAAATTGGGTACAAGATCAGTAGCCATAAAGCTTAAAGATCAAGAAAGATTTTTTTGTTTATATGATAATAAAAGATTACAAGAATATTGTATATATGTACTAAACAATTATTTAAATACAAGCAAGATATTTTTTATAACTCTAGATAGTTTATCAATAACCATAAAGCTTGAAGAACAAGCAAGATCTTTTTATTTATTAGGGAAAAAAGATTATGAGAATATAATTATATATTAATTAATATAATCAACAAGATTTTTTTGTATATTTTTAGAGAAAAAAAAATCTCATGGTATTATCTTTTCATTATAGTGTTAGGATTTCATATAGACATATAGATTATGATTATAAATCATATCATTCATCGTGTCAAACCACAAAAACTTCATCTTTTTTGGAGAGAGTATACAACAACAATTGTGAACAAGTATTGTCTCTTTTGTGCCTTTTAGTTTTGTCTCTTTATACATTTAGATATATAGTAGAATAATAGTAGATTAATCTACAATATATATACTAAACTAGAACCAAACTACGCCACATGATACCCTCTTATTAAAACTGTCACTTGTCACTTTCTCCTTTTTCACTTTTTTAAATAAATTTAATTATATATCGATTTTTTTAATCCTAAATCTAGCACTAATCTTTTTGTAATTTAAAAACAAATCATGCACAAAGAGTCCAAATCAATTACAAAGAGATGTGTAAAAATGGACCCGACCACGAAAACGCTCTCGCCACTCGAACCTTTTCCTGCGCCCCCAAAGCCTAAATTGCGACATGCCGCCGCTTCACAAAACCTTGAACACGATATTTTGGATCATCTTTCTCCTCAAATCTCTAAGGTGGCAAGCTTTGCTCTCCTCCTATCCGATCAATCGAACTCAATCCCCTGTCAAATAAGAAAAGGCAAAAAAATGGATTTCCAGCCGCTCAAATATGATGAAAACTATTGAAGTTGGTCACCTAACGTCGGTTCTGAGCTTGTACTACGATATTCGAAGTTTCCCTGGTAAGGCCGGACTGTGGAATTGGTCCTTGAGCTCTGTTTGGATGGCAGATTTCCAGGGAAAAGAGATCTTTCCTGATGAAGCGGGTGGAGGCCATTCCTCCTCTTTGACGGGTGAGAGACACTCGATTACATGGAGAATTTTCTTTCTGCGTCATCTGAGACTCTGGATCTGGAGTTTCATGGGTTTAAGCTAGCCGAACAATGTTGCAAAGTAATGGAGAGGACAGCTCCACCTCATCTTCTCTACTGTGCGAGTTTACTTTTGGAGCCAGATTTCCAGTTGCACTATTTCCTTTCACTTGTCTCCCCCTTTATGTTGTCTGCTATCTGTGAATCTCTTGAATCTCCTGCATATTTATGTGAAACTTGTTTACTTGAATCTGATCTTTCAATCTCTAAAATCTTGCCTCTCCTTCCTGCTTCCTTTGAACTTGTTTTCCGTGCTGTTTGCATGGGTGCTTATCTTTGTGTGATTCATCTTCCTTTATCCAAATCGATGGATAAATGATGTGACCTTATCCGATGGAAAGACCACAAATCGTTGTCAAGGATCGCTTGAATGCGTATTGGGGCGAAACAACTTGTCGGAAGGGAAGGGAGTGGTGTGCAGCGGACTGAGGAGGGTTCGGTAGGGGAGGAAGAGCCGGCGGCAGCTGGGAGGAGATTGGCGGTCAAAGGGGAGCGAGCGGCGGCGGAAGTGGTGGTGAGGGGGCGGCGGCCGAGAGGGTGGAGGTGGAGGCTGCCGTGAAGAACTAGGGTTAGGGTTTGGTGTCTTTTGGTGTTTGTGTTTTGATGGATAGATATGGGTAACCGAATTAACGTTCCAGGATAGTTCGACTAGGAACGCGTTAATTTTTGTGACGTTAGGGCCCGAGTTTCATGAGATTACTCGACTGGAAAGCAAAGCTCTATTTCGACGTAAACTGAAATGAAATACAATGGTGCATATTTATACTAGAGAGTGGGCCTAATGGGCCGGACTCTCTAGTTACTAAATCTGGAGGCCCATTTAACATAAATGGAAACCACCCAGAAATAGCAGCTACTAAAAATAGGAATAATGTTCATAAAATGTACTAAGCAAGTAATGTCTCGATCAGACTGGATGTAACTGTAGATGAGTCAGTCACGGCTAAGCTGGCGAGACACAGAAGCTCGGGCACTGTAGTGATCTGGCCGTGACTGGCTACAAGTCTGGTCACCAAGGATTGTGTCGCTGCTTGGACACTCTTCGCTCTGGAACGGGTGATCGGACCCGTAGGTGGAAGTCGCATGGCATCTTCCTCCTTTGTAGCTGACATAGAGGACAAGGTTACATCAATAAAGGAAAGAAAATCATGAAGGAAGTGATTTGTTCTTCCTCTGAGATTATCAGTTCTTCTGCTCGTACAAAGAGCAGGAACCTAGAACCCACCACCACTATCCAACCTAATGTGAACCCTCCCGCTGCAATTCATATTGCTCCTGAAAAGACAAAAGAAAATGAAAACATTTCTTCTCATGGAGATATGGTTGATGGGGAACACAAACGGCTGATGGCATCTGAACAAAATAAACCACTGAACAACCATGATCTGAACAAACAATCCACGACCCCCATCTCATGGAGAAATGTCTCACTGAGGTATTACTATGAAAGGAACAAAGCGTGCAACTTTTGGAGATCACAATATGTATATTTGGCATACCGAAACTTTGAATTGTTATACTATCATATATGTGAGATTGGAATTATCTCTATTGGACTTAGAATCTTTGAGAACAATACCATTTGTGAACTTTGGATATCTGTTCAAACTTATATCCTTTATCTCTATAATTGGTTTCATGTCAGACATCCTATAATTGATGAGTGTATCATTCATCAAGTTCAATTTTGCAGATTTGAACCTGTCGACCATAACAAAAATAGTCATTCCTTTGATTATAGCAACTATTTATCAATGAACATTTTACTCATCATTCTAATAAACAATACTGTACAAAATCCAAAAAAATGAACAAACAAGACCGATTTATAGTAACTTACTCTACAAAATACAAAATCCTTCAAACTGATCTTAGTGGTAAATTTGATATTGAAAACCTGAATTATGTTTCTTTTTGCTATTTGTTGAGGTGTTTCAGGCTCTTTCCTTTGTGTCCTCCTTTTGATTCCTCTGCCTTTGTGTTGTTTATTGTGGCTTCTGCTTCCCCTTATCTTCTTTTCTGGTTTTCTTTTCTCTACTGGTTGTTTGTTATTTTTCCTTGCTTTACTTTGGTTCTTTGTTTTTTTTGTTGGGTTCTCTGGGCTCTTTCTTCTGTCTTTGATGCCTTGAATCTGTTACAAGAACAATCAAACCTTGAACAATTACTCCATCATGTCTTTGATTGGGAATACAAAGTACTGCTGGTTTCTGAACAAAATAACCAGCTGAACCCACATTATCTGAACAAACTAACTGAGAATTTAATCTCTTGGAGACTTGTTGTATTGATACACTCTATTGGAAGGAATAAAGCCAACAACTACTGGACCTCTCAAGGTGTTTCTGCTATCTGGCAACAATACGAACTAATGTTTCGTTTCAGTAATGACACTGGGATTTCATTCGTTTGTATTAGAATCTATGTGAACAACCATTACATTAAAAACTGGACTCATGTTATCATTTGTACCCCATTACACTATTTTATTTGTCACAAGGAAAGACTCAAAGCTTACAACCTATGGAGATCACTTTATGGGTTGATTTTCAGATTACAATATAAACTACTGCACCACTCCAGTTTTAAGACTGTGATCCCTCTATTCTGTATTAATTTATTTGTGAACAAATTCAAAAATGAAAATTGGATTCTCATTAAACTATATACCCTACTATCCTATAATATGCTTCCTTACAAGTATCCTACTTCTGAGTTTGACATCATTTACGGGGTGAACCCTTGTATAGTAATTTCTGCTGATCAAAGCAATTTGTGTCACCTTTGTTATAATCATTAGTTGCTGACCATGAGTGCACAATCTGTCACTTTAAAGGACTTTAATGAACAAAATCCTTTAAGGATGAATAACCTTTATTCTGAAACCACATCTAATAGAAATGACACTTGTAACCAAAGGACTAAACAAAGACTCGATACTGATAATTTGCAAAGTAACAAAAGGATTACAACTTTTATTTATCATATGCTCACTAAAAAAATAACTATTAGACAAAATAAGTCCCCTAAATGTCTTAGGATACGGGGCAATAATACAATTGGTTTTTTATGAAGATCACAACCTGAAATTACCGCGGAATCGGGAAGAAAACGTTTTGGATGGATGTTGAATCATTCTGCAAGATTGAACGAATACAATTACTTGCACTCTTTGAAACAAGAACAAACAAAGAGCCTAGTGAAAAAGTGTGGAAGGAAGCGGAACTTGATCAATTTTATTATGTCCCGGCTACGGGCTTCTCTGGTGGTATTTGTGTGATGTGGAACCTACCAACTCACAAATGAAATACTCGAAATAGATAAAATTGAAGTAAGATTTGTTAGCATTAAGTATACAAACATGTCCACGAACATAAAACTTATGCTCATCCTAACTTATGCTCCCCCCCCCCCCCCCCCCCAAATGAATCTGGAAAGAATGTCTTCTATGATGGAATAATTTCCTTTATCAAAAACAGCTCTCTTCCTTGTATTATCATGGGAGACCTGAATGAAATACAAGACCCTTCTGAAAAACTAGGAGGTTTAACACCACCATTGACAAAGTTTGTAAGATTACGATAATTTAAGAATGAATGTGAGTTATTGGAGACCCCAATACAAGGAAACAACTATACTTGGCGGAAAAAAAGAATAGAAATAGATAACATCTATGAAAAACTGGATAGGGTACTTATTCAACACCAGATCCTTCAATGGTACCTTGATATCTGTACCAAACACTTTGTTTTTACCAGCTCGAATCATTGTCCCATCTTTATTGAGTTTGCCTCTACAGTCCCCTTCAAAAATCAACCCTTTAAATTTGAAAAAAATTGGATGACTAAAAAAGATTTTAGAAATATTATTAAACAAGCTTGGAGAACTAATTATCATGGATATAGAATGTATAATCTAGTTTCAAGACAAAACTACTGAAGAAACATGCCAAGATCTGGAATAAAAGTACATTTGGTAATGTGTTTACTAGACCTGATCAAACACGGGTCCAGGCCGGACCCATTTTCTCGACCCGTTTAAACGGGTCGGGTTCAGGCCCGGCCCGTTTGTCGGGCCAAAACCCTTAACTGGAACCGTCCGTAATTCCGGACCGGGCCGGCCCGTGGGCGGCCCGGTTGGTCATTCTCAAGTATATTTTTGATTCTCCAAACTAATTATTTAATACTATTAATAAGAAAATGGTAAATAATTTTAGGTTAGATTTTTTTTATTATATATATTTTATATTAATTATATATAAAATGCGGGCCGGGTCGAGCGGCCCGTACGGGCCTGAACTTGTAACCGGGCCCGGCCCGCTTACCTGTCCGGGCCGGTCCAAACGGGTGTTCGGGCTAGAATCCTTGTCCAGGCCCGTATTATTTGTCGGGCGGGCCGGGTGGGCCAACCCGTGTTTGCTCATGTCTAGTGTTTACACAACTTCAAACCATAGAAAAACAGATTTCTGACATTCAAACTGAGATCTGTATAAATCCTACCAACGATCTTATTAAGAAACAAAATAGGCTTATAGAAAAAAAAAGAAAAACTTCTTTGTTTCCAAAAGATATTTTGGAATCAAAGAGCTAAAGTTAAACACATTAAATATACTGATACTAATGCCAGCTATTTTCACAAAATAGCAAGTGAGAGAAGAAATAGAAAAATTATAAAAGAAATCAAAACCCAAGAAGGTACAAGTATTTTTGGAAAAGAGAACATTAGAAATGAAATCAGAAAGGATTTTATTAAAAGGTTCAGAAGTGAGGATATGGACCATGAATTACTTCAAGAAAACCTATAACTAATTCATTCTGAAATCTCTACAGAGGATAATATAGAATTAACAAGGAACGTATCTAATGAAGAAATTAATAAGGCTATTTTTGACATTGGTTCGGATAAATCTCCGGGTCCTGATGGCATAATAGAAGAATTCTATCAAAATTATTGGGACATTGTAGGTCCATCTGTTATTTAAGCAGTAAAAAGTTTTTTCCTCTCAGGGAAATTGCTTAAACAGATAAATCATACATTTATCTCATTGATTCCAAAATGTGATAATCCAAACTCAACTAATCACTATAGACCCATAAGCCTATGCTCTACAATTTATAAAATTATATCGAAAATCCTAACAACAAGACTTAAAGGAACCATGGAAAAATTAATTCACCCCCTGCAGGGTGCTTTTGTTGCAAATAGAGCCATCCAAGATAATATCTTAATTGCTCATGAAATTTTTCACTCATTTAAATCGAAAAAAGGAACAGAAAGATTTATTGCCCTAAAATTAGATATGGAAAAAGCCTATGACAAATATGAGTGGAATTTCATTATTAAAATTATGGAGAAGTTTGGATTTCATGAAAGATTTATCAACTGGATAAAAGAATGTATTACAACGGTCTCTTTTTCGGTGCTAGTTAACAATGGACCCATAGAAATATTTAAACCAACCAGAGGACTTCGACAGGATGACCCCCTATGCAATACCCCTCATTTTAATAAAGAGTATTTTGATAATTTTCCTAACTCCCGTATCACAAACCGGATTAATTTCAGAGAAGTTCAGACACTCTGTAATTTGTTTGATCTCTGTAATATTTTCCTGAGTGGTATAAAATACATTCGATGTATTTTCGGGGCTTAGAATACTCATTCGGGTGCAAAGATGTTAACCGAGTACGAATATATTTAATCCGGGGTTAAAAACTCGTACCCGTACTTAACCCGGACAAAAGAGGACAAAAGGGCCCAGATTTGGCCTTGACCGCACCCGCGGTCAAGTGGCTGCACCCTGCGGTGAAGGCCAATTCTGTAAGGCGGTCTGGGGAGGCTCGCCGCACCCGCGGTGAGGCCACCGCACCCCGCGATGTCATCATTTCTTCTCTGCAGCGCCGGACTTCAGACGTTGCGTCGTCTTCGCCTCTGCAACTGTCCCATCCGGTCATTGTAGGCGCCTACCATGAGTCACCTGGTTGCTTGACCTCCTTGCTTGGGCTATAAAAGGAAAGGAGCTGGAGTGGAGTTGAATCACAGCTCTCAAACTCTCTCTCTCAAATCTCTCATTTCCAATGTTACGGGAAAGCTCAAGCTTTCGCTGGAGTGTCGCCGGAGCTACCATAGGAGGAGAAGGTACTCTCCAAGTGGTGTTTGGAAGTGCAAGGAGTTGGGAAGTTGAAGCCCATCCTAATCGAATCCAAACGCGTCGATCACTGTGAGTTCTCGTCGTCGTCGTCTCGCCACTGTCACGCCACCGCACCCGCGGTCAAGGCCGGCGCACCCGCGGTGGGCTGGACTCGTGGTGTGGCTTTGGGTCTTGTGGTCTCGAGCGAAGCTTTGTTCCTTCGATTCCTTTCGTCTCTTCTTAGATTCGTATATTTGGTTATCGAATCTAACTTAGGGTCTCGTTATGGGTCATTCTGTAGGGATTTGTTACCCAATATATGTTCGTGCTTCGGACCCAGAAACTCGTCATCTCTAAGCTTTGTTCAAGCTTCGTCTAATCTAAGGCAAGTGGCGGTTCACTCTTGCTTATCATTCCATATTTATATTGATTATCAATTGTTAATTAATTTGGGATGAATATTGTTTTCGTCTGAGAACAGTTTTGATAACTGTATGTGATTTAAAAAGGAATATTATAATAGGTTATTTATACTGCTAGAAACAACGCTATTATATATATATGATTGAAATACAGATATTATAATAGGTTGTATATATTGCTAGAAACAACGCTATTATATCTGTTATTACCGTGATGGTATTGTTGTGGATTTTTATGCAAACTTGAAATATAGTTAGCAGTGGATTTTATGTGCACTTGAGATATAGTTAGCACGAGTATTCGTAGGAGTGCTGCTTACCTTGAAAGGTAGCCGTTTCTTTATAACCCGGTGGATAGGATGTTCAAGCCCTAACACCGTTTCTCTAGTCATGACTATCCTCTATCCGAGTATAGGGGAGGTGTGCTTAGCCGGCGTCAAACCTTTAGGGATTTATTCCCGACTATATATCTCTATATCCTGAGGGATGAGATGATTATGATAAAAGCTTATAACGTGAATATACATTTTGGAATTAAATAAGATAAGTGTCATTATGCACATAATTAATGAACCTTAGGGCGAGAAGTACAACTTGGAAACTCGTCCGGGACTTCGATTAGAGTAAGTCCACCTTCCAAATCTGAATTCGCATTGTGCGGTGAGGTTGGTCGTGGACCCAAATAGTCAAGTCAGTTTTAAAACGCTGGTGTGAATTATAATGTTCTCAAATATTGTCATACTTTCCGATAAGACTCAATTCGTTGGAGTCTCCGCTTCATATGTTTCCGTAAGACTCGTTCTTTCAGAGTCTTTTCTCTTGATCATACCTTTTCGTATTTTATTTCAGTAGGAGTATGGTGGTTGACTATCGTCATCGACTTTTATTCGAGAAGCGATGAGTCTAACCTAATACGACTACTTAGAACCTTTTTGTTTAACCCTTGCATAGTCTTTCATTAGACTAACCAACCGGTTATATTCCCTTGCATGGTTGGCTGGTGTCATCCGTCTCATACGGCACATCAGATAAACTGCAGTTCCATGAAGGCTAGAAACGACGGTGAAGGCAAATGGAATTTTGAAGTGTTTTACCAAGGTTGAGATCCTAGGCATGTGATCGCTAGATCAAGACTTTTGTGTCATTTATTTTAAAAAGGACTTCTGCTGTATTAAACATGTCTTATGTTAAGACTACTCTGTATTTCTATTATTTTTGGATTATGGATGTAACTCCAAGACTTTGATTTAATACAAAATGTTATGATATTTCGTATTATAAATGTCGTTTTATGTTTTGTATAAACTGGTTAAGCCTTGGGTGGCTTCATATGTGGAATCTGAGGTCACTGGCGGTAATGCTTTCAAGGAGATATTTGAGGGTGTTACAGATTTGGTATCAGAGCCGATTTTTTTTCGGGTGGGTTTTAAAACATTTTCTTGGAACGAATTTTTTTATAAACCATTTACTCGTTTTGAACTGAGAAATATTTTGAAGGATTGAATTTCCAAATAAATTTTTTATTCAGCCGATCTAGTCATGCCTTTTCTTTAGTCTGATATAGTAAGTTCGCTTCTATATTTAGAAAGACTAAACTCTTTTCTCGTCACCCGTAGGTTATGAGTGCATGCTTTTCTCTTCAGAGGGACTCGGAAGAAGCCGAGGTGGCTCTGCCATCTCCAGTAAGACTAGAGTTTCCAGTTCCCCTACGATGCTTTGAGATCGGAGAATCTAGTAGTCCACCCGAGGAGGTGAAGATTGTACTACCCGAGTCAGTAGTACTAGTGTCCGATAGGACCAAGGTTCCAGTGGCAGAACCTACAGAGGAGCCAAGGGAGGACACGGAAAATGAAGAGGAGTGGTCAAGGTATGCAAGAGGGCATTATAACAACGACTTCATGATTGAGATGATTCCCGAGGAGGATCCTGAAGAAGACCCGGAATAGGATCCGGAAGAAAAGGAGGACCCCGAGGAGGACCTCGAGGGGCAGGGCCACGAGTCTGATGGCCTAGAGCACTTATTGGTGGGCAGCGAGGACCCGGGGATGGAGTTTATCTATCCAAGTCCGGAGTTGCCGCCTGATTGAGAGTACTCGCCATTGACTCCGACCGATTGGGAGACACTCTATGCTGAGTTTGTCATCAGAAGGAGTGATCCACAAAATGTATCTGAGGACTCACAGCCTATTCCTGCTCAGAGGAGGCTGAGGTTGAGCCCTGACTCGCGAGATGCACTTCACCTGAGTCAGATGATTTCCCCTGAAGAGCGCCGTCAGATGGATGAGGCGGTTGAGCATGATCGAAGAAGGGCAATGCCAAGGAATGAGCCATGTGCTCCAGGACCGAGCATGGTGAGAAGTCCATCACTAGATTCCGATGGTAAACCCCGTTCGAAGAAGCCATGTATGAGGAGTTGTGATTACATGAAACATTTTAGGGCGCCATGATTGGGCCAGTAATGATTAGCAGTTTCTTTTCTTGTATTTCAGTGTTCGTTTTGTTAAGAACCTAAGTCTCCGAGCAATTTTGTTTTGACGCTCGGGAGATCCCTTTTGTAGAACCTATTAGCTCAGTTCGAGTTCATCAATGAAAATTACCAAGTTTGATCAATTCTAAGTTGATTTTATTACATTGAGTATATTGGAATAATATTAATGTAATAAAATACTTGGAATTTGATCGGTAAACAGATGGTGAACACAAGGAACACCATTCGTACTGGTGTTGGGCCAATCAATGACCCCAGACCAAATGTTAGAAATGTCACGAACCCTGTGGAGGAACACGAGTCGGTTTCTCACAACAATCCTGGAGGCAATGACCAAGTTCCGGTCAACGCTTCAGTGGTATTTGACGCCGCAACAATAGAAGCTATTCGGGGAATCGTTATGCAAGCATTCACCGACATCATGCGACCAATTGCGCCTCAGGCATAAGACGTGCCAATTCCTCCAGCGGTTCCTAGATTCGAGGAGCCAGCTGTTCTTGTACCTTAAGAAGATGCTGTCAGGAATAGAGGCAATGACGGGGCTAAAAGTGCGCAATGCAAGTATCGTTGATTAGCCTTATCAAAGTAAAAAGTCCTAACAGACCTACTAAACAGATGTATAGTAAGCAAGCAAGGGTCGAACCCACAGGGAAGATCTGATGCAGTATGCAATTGTGAATGACAAGTAACAAGCAAGGGGGGTTTAGTTATCACGAGAAAGCAAAGCAAGCAAAGCAAACAAGTTTGGTTGAGTTGAGAAAATATAATGGGGAAAGTAGTCCTACTAGAGCGAGATCCACAATACAGAGATATGATTTGATCACATAAATCTATTTAATCCAAGTTCTTTTACTATCCTTATAGTTGTTCCCACCATGATCTTAAGTACTATCGATTCTCACAGTTGTCGATAGACTTATCACTATGCCAATGGTAAAATACCACCGATTCTCACAGTTGTTGGTATACTTTACCACCAACAAAGCAATAACAATACACACAAGGATATAGGATACATGCAAATAGAAAGACGTATTAATACTCGCATGCAATTGATTCTCACTCACAATTGTACGCTCGGAACCCCTATACGCACAATTGTGTTTGCTACTAGATATACACTCGGAACCCCTATATGCAATCCTAGCAATTGATAAAAAGTATTCAACCTAGTTGATCAGGCTAAGAAGAACAACAAGAAATCAATATTCAATATAACCAAGAGAATCAAACCAACACTTATAAGGATAAGAACAAGGAATAGAAATCTCACAAACACATCAACTGTATTGCTTCAATCGTCTAGTAGAACAAAGGGAAGTTAGTTCTCCATTCAGACGAGAATGAAAACTAAGGGAAAAATAACGTCTGATGTAAAGCAGTTGTAACGAGTCTCTCCTCTTAACCTAGAAAGAGGACTTAAATAGTCTTAAGAAAACTAGGTTAAACTAATGCAAACAATAAAGGAAACAAAATAATAAAATAACAAAATCTGAACGAAATAAAAGAAAATAAATGTCTTCAGACGCGCGACATTTAACACGGCCGCCGCGGGGCGGTGAGATCCACCGCGGGGCGTCAGGCTCTCCACCGTGGGGCGGTGGCTTCCTCTGGCGCGGGGCTTCATTCTTCTCTGAGAGTCACCGTCGGGCCGCGGTGACTCTGGCGCGGGGCGGTGAGCTAGCTCACTCTCTTCTTCTGCTGTTCTTCATTACTACCAAGTGTTGGTAGTCGTCTCCATGTATGCTTCAGCAGCTCCATCTCCATCCTCATGTCTCCATCTAAGCTGTAAATCCTGGGATATCTTCACTTCTCTCCATAACTTCTGGATCACAGACTTAGCCTAAAAACCACTCATAAACTCCTCCAAATCATGCTAATAATTGCTAGTAAAGGTGTATGAAATAACACCTATCAAATTCCCCCATACTTAGACCTTTACTCGTCCCGAGTAAGCTAAAGAAAAACCTACTCTCTCAATCAACACCAAGGCCTCAGGAAGTACAAGAAAACATGACACTAGCAATTACAACATATCAACAATAAGCTCCAGACAACCAAAATAAGTGATGCAAAGATAATTCTAATCCTAACTCCAATCTAGCTCCTTATCGCTCCAGAATGGCCTACCCGAACTCCTTATACCACCTCTTCTTATGACGCCTCGCCAAGAATAATGAGCAATCCTAAAATCACTCTTCTTCTTTTTCGCTCATCTTGCCAAGGCGCCTTTTCGGGTTTTCACCAAGCCACTCATTTCATTTTGCTAGATATCTCACATATACTCACATCACTCCAGTCCAATATTGCCCTGGTCTATACCAGCCGGACTACCTGCTTTTTACATGAACTACCCTTTCGGGTTTTCAGCTCATCCTAGGATTTTGATTGCCTTTTTACTTTTTTTTTTAAAAGAATCAAAAACTCGAATGGGAAATACAACACACGAAAAGAAAAACAATATGTACAAAGGATAGACAGATATCAAGTCTAAATCCCTCTCCCATACTTAAACCGTACATTGTCCTCAATGTAGAAAAGAGAACATCAAATGAAATAGGGGAAGAAGAAATAAACTCACTGCGGGCCTGATGGTGGTGGTGGTGGGAACCTCCCGAAGTAGTCCCTCATATGAGCGTCCATACCGTCCAGACGCTCATCTACATCAGCATGGAACTGGGTCTGCCAAGTCTGCAGACCGGTCTCTACTCGGGTGTTCCAGTGCGTCTGTTGTACTGAGAATGCATCAAATCTTGCATACAACTCCTGCCAAGGTGCGGCAGGACCGTAAGAAGATGAGGGAGCGTCATAAAGTGTAGGCATAGGAGTGTCCTCGCCCGCGAACTCAGCAACAGCAGCAGCACCACTAGGGCCCTCTCCATACGGGCCTGAAGGAGCAGCAGCAGGAGTATCATCAGCCGTCATCCTGCTATCACTGGAGATCCACCAATCCGCAAATGAAGGGGAATAGGCGAACTCCCGTGGAAGAATCAGAATGTGGCCATCATATGACGACCAGACCAAATCACCATCCTTTCCCAATGGCTTCAGCATCGAGCACACCTTCATGTGTGCCATATCATACACCACGTAGGCAACATGCCGAGGAATCTGATCGCAAGCTATCACTCCAGCACAAAGGAGGGTAATCAGACCACCCCCATAAATATCACGTGGCTCACCATCACGAATCCTCTTCAAGGAACCCAAAAAGAGGGTAGCCCAACACGGTGTGTACGTAACAACCTCCAAGATGCTCATAAACCACTGGAAATCCTTTAGAGGAACCTTTCCATCATCAGCATGGCCAAAGAAGTCTCTCATCATCACTTTGTGGATCAACCGTAGACACGGGTTCACCAGCTTCGAGTTCACCTCCTGCCCCTTCCTGAACGTCCTGCCCGTAGCAGCCTTCCAGAACTCCATCATATCCGACTCCAGAATGCCACCAGACCACCCATCAGTTGGCAGCTTTGTAATGCCCAGGGCATCACGCACCACCTTAGGGGACAACGAATAATCACGCCCGTTGTAAGTGAACGTGACCCTCATCATCCTCTTGTCGTCTGAACCATCAGAATACCTCTTGAAAGAGGCGATGAACTGGTAACAAAGCTCGGGATACGCAGGGGCAGCCAAGTTCAGAAACGTCCCCAAACCACATTGTGCCAGACATATGGACACACACGCCAACAAACCAAACTCAGCCAATGTCGGCTTGTCAAAGAATGTTGTCGCCAACACCTTTCTCTCCTTCACCACATTGTAGACCTCATTCTCATTCCTCGTAGACACTTGCTTCCTACCCTTAGGTGCCATAAGTAATGAATGTAGAATTTCAAAACGAAGGGCAACCAAGAGAACTTACAAACGAGCAAACACGCAGCCAAGAGGTCTCGCCGCGGGGCGGTGAACGAGTCGCCGGGTCACGGTGGGACAACTGGGAGCTTTGGCTGGGTCGCGGTGAAGTCGGCGCGGGGCAGTGGTAGCAGCGACGCGAAGCGGGACATCGCGAGGCGGAGCGGCAGCAAGGCGGGACTGAAGCGACGTGGTGGGGTTGTGTTTGGCTGGTTTGTGAGGCTAGACTTCCAATTGGTGAATTGGGGGCTAGGTTCGGATCAAGGTCGAGAGAGATTTGAGGGAGAATGGGGGGGGGGGGGGTTTGTGAGTATAGGGGCTAGGTCAGGGAAGGGAAAGTGAAAGGGAAGAAAGGGATGATGGGCCGGCTGGTACAATGCCCAAAGAGAATTCTTGGCCCAAAAAGAGGCCAAATCCGTCAAATCCTTCGTAACAACTCAAGAAATAAAAATTTTACTCACCGTTTAAGGTTTTTTCGGGGCCCTTTATTCTTGTTTTTTTTTCGGAGTTGAGAAAATATACCAGACATCCACCGCGGGGCGGTGAGGATCGCCGCGGGGCGGTGGGACGAACTGAGAACACCGTCTCCTCTCCATTTACTTTCGTACCTGAAATGTTAGTAACAGGCGAACGAAACAAAACAAAAGAAATTATGAAATTAATCTAAGGGAAAGGAAAGATCAAAGAAAAACTACCTCGGGTTGCCTCCCGGACAGCGCCTTGGTTAACGTCGTTGGCTCGACGTACTGCAGATCAACTACCACCTGGAATAGGATCCCCTCGGAATCCTCATACTCGTCTCTTCCTATCGAGACTTCCCATGGAAAGGTTGAGACCTTAGACCATGTTCCCTCTTGGCCATCAACTCCATGATTACTTCCTTTGGAGTATCTCCCCCATACTTAGAGCGTTGTGGGGGCCGATATGGCTCATTCTGAATATGCTGCACGTTACTAGATAAAGGCTTACAGCCGTGTATGGTTAGTACAGGGGGGCAAGTGCCCAAAATAGAGGGAACGGAATCTCCTATATCATCCAGCAAGACATCATCAACATGCAATTCATGCAACTCAATAGGTCCAGCAATAGTAGAACACTTAACTACGGTCTCTACTGCACCAGTTTTAACATTTTCATGCACATGATTATCAATATCACTAATGCAGCAAGGACCAGGCAATTCAATGGAGTTGGCTTTATGAATATTGTGTTCAAAAATTATTCCATCGAATTCCATAGTTAAAGTTCCACTATCTACATCAATCTTTGTCATGAATGTTTTCATAAAAGGTCGACCTAACATAACAGGAGCAACCTGCTCATCATAGTCCATATCCATAACAAAGAAATCAGCAGGAAAAATCAAAGAACCTATCCTGACAAGAACATCCTCCACAATACCCTTATGGGGCACACAAGAACCATCAGCAAGTTGTATAACAATGTTAGAATCATGCAGGGGTCCTATTCCTAAATCCTCAATCAGTGAATAAGGTAAAACATTAATAGAGGAACCCAAGTCTAACAAGGCTTTCTCAAATCGATGCTCACCTACAGTAATAGGAATAGTAAATGTACTTGGATCCTTGCACTTCTCAGGCATGCGTCTCTGAACTACCGCTGACACATGTTCACTCACTGGAACCTTCTTCTGGACTTTTAGCTTCTGTGTCCTCTTCACGGTGCACAGCTCCTTCAAGAACTTGGCATATCGCAAGATAGCCTTGATAAGCTTGATCAGGGGAATGTTCACCTCACAGTCCCGAAATGTCTCGAACAGATCACTGTCGTCGGCTACTCTCTTGGCCTTCAGCGCCTCAGGGAAAGGTGATGGTGGCTTCTCAGAACCTAGAGGGGGAAACACGGGGCGAACGTAGTCATCAACATAGGTTTCTTCAGCGGAGCTGGATTATTGGGGGCCGGGTCATGGTAAGCCCATCGCGGGGCGGTGGGGTCGTGGTGTGTTTACTGGGATCAGCCGCCGGGTCGCGGTGAGGATCGCCGCGGGGCGGTGGCAATAACACTTCATTCCTGGTCCCTTCTTCCATTTTTGGCCGGACCGCGTTAGCATCCACCGCGGGGCGGTGGGTGATTTCTGCCTTCTCGACTTCGTTCTCCTCTTCAGTACTAGGAGCAACGACCAACTTCTTACCACCTCTGAGGGTAATAGAGCTCACATTCTCCCTTGGGTTCACAGTAGTCTGAGATGGCAGAGAGTTAGATGTTCTCTGGTCAAGTTTGGTCACAACATCAGCTAGTTGACCAATCTGTCTCTCCATGTTCTTTATACTTGACTCAGTAGCCTGCACATGCGTGGCGAAATGCTGAGTCAATGTCTTTAGCATCTCTTCAGTCGAAGCACCAGAGCTTTGGCCTTGAGGCCTCTGTTGATACGGGGCTCTCTGTTGGTATTGTTGTTGTGCAGGCTGTTGACCACCTTGAGGGTCACTCCATATAAAACCTGGGTGGTCTCGCCCTCTCGGATTATAATTGGACTGTCCACCAAACTGTGGTCTAGGGGGTCCATAACCTCCTATAGCATTAACTTCAGCAACACCCTCCTCCTGTAGCTGAGGACAAGTGTCGGTGGGGTAGTATTGATCAGAGCAAAGTCCACATGCTTTAACTTGTTGAGGGGCATTTTGATTTGACATTCTCTTCACCATCTCCTTCAACTCGGCTAACTCGATCAACACTGGGCTTGGTCCTGTAGGGGTCACAACATTGACCGCCTTCCTTTGGTATGTCTTCCCAAAACTCCTGGTGCTCTCACTCATCTCCTGGAATCTCTCCATGGTTGTATCCGATGTCAGATTCAGAATGCTTCCACCGCAAGCAGCGTCAACCATCCTTCTCTCTTGGTCCAGCAGACCATTGTGTAAATAGAGGACAAGGTCCTGCTTGGCGTATCCATGGAACGGGCAGCTGGAGCAAAGTCTCTTGTACCACTCAAGATAGTCATACAGCGTCTCATCGCCAGCCTGCTCAATATTGGCAATTGCCTTTTTCAAGGCATTCGCCTTCTTCGTTGGAAAGTACTTGTCCAGGAATGCCTTGTGCAATTTATTCCAGGTATCTATGGTTCCTGGCGGCAAGTGATAGTATCAGTTGCTTACAGAGTCTAGCAGGGAGAAACCAAAAGCTCTCATCTTGATTTGGTCTTCCATCACGCTCCTGGGCTTCATAGTCATGCAGACATTGTGGAACTTGCCCAGGTGAGAGATCGGGTCCTCTCCACTCAAACCATGGAACTTAGGGAGATAGGCAACAACTCCAGACATCAGCTCAAAATTCACCCCTTCGCCAAGCGCAGGGATGACGACAGCCAGGGGTTGTGCTCCAATATTCGGCTCAGTCAATTCTCTTAGAGTCTCAGCCATTTTAACAGCAGGGATGTTAATTGTCTCAGCCTCAACTGTCTCAACTATCTAAACCTCTTCTTCTTCTCCTTGATCGCGTAGGTTCGCAAGGAATGATCTGTCGATTTCTGGATCAAAAGCAGCTAGAGGGGAGTCAGTAGAACGAGTGTCGACCATAAGATAGGTCTCCACCAAAAATCAATCACAAAAAACACACAACAAAAACATAAAACTTCCCCGGTAACGGCGCCAAATTTGACGGGGCTAAAAGTGCGCAATGCAAGTATCGTTGATTAGCCTTATCAAAGTAAAAAGTCCTAACAGACCTACTAAACAGATGTATAGTAAGTAAGCAAGGGTCGAACCCACAGGGAAGATCTGATGCAGTATGCAATTGTGAATGACAAGTAACAAACAAGGGGGGTTTAGTTATCACGAGAAAGCAAAGCAAGCAAAGCAAACAAGTTTGGTTGAGTTGAGAAAATATAATGGGGAAAGTAGTCCTACTAGAGCGAGATCCACAATACAGAGATATAATTTGATCACAGAAATCTATTTAATCCAAGTTCTTTTACTATCCTTATAGTTGTTCCCACCCTGATCTTAAGTACTATCGATTCTCACAGTTGTCGATAGACTTATCACTATGCCAATGGTAAAATACCACCGATTCTCACAATTGTCGGTATACTTTACCACCAACAAAGCAATAGCAATACACACAAGGATATAGGATACATGCAAATAGAAAGACGTATTAATACTCGCATGCAATTGATTCTCACTCACAATTATACGCTCGTAACCCCTATACGCACAATTGTATTTGCTACTAGATATGCACTCGGAACCCCTATATGCAATCCTAGCAATTGATAAAAAGTATTCAACCTAGTTGATCAGGCTAAGAAGAACAACAAGAAATCAATATTCAATATAACCAAGAGAATCAAACCAACACTTATAAGGATAAGAACAAGGAATAGAAATCTCACAAACACATCAACTGTATTGCTTCAATCGTCTAGTAGAACAAAGGGAAGTTAGTTCTCCATTCAGACGAGAATGAAAACTAAGGGAAAAATAACGTCTGATGTAAAGCAGTTGTAACGAGTCTCTCCTCTTAACCTAGAAAGAGGACTTAAATAGTCTTAAGAAAACTAGGTTAAACTAATGGAAATAATAAAGGAAACAGAATAATAAAATAACAAAATCTGAACGAAATAAAAGGAAATAAATGTCTTCAGACGCGCGGCATTTAACACGGCCGCCGCGGGGCGTCAGGCTCTCCACCGTGGGGCGATGGCTTCCTCTGGCGCGAGGCTTCATTCTTCTCTGAGAGTCACCGCCGGGCCGCAGTGACTCTGGCATGGGGCGGTGAGCTAGCTCACTCTCTTCTTCTGCTGCTCTTCATTACTACCAAGTGTTGGTAATCGTCTCCATGTATGCTTCAGCAGCTCCATCTCCATCCTCATGTCTCCATCTAAGCTGTAAATCCTGGGATATCTTCACTTCTCTCCATAACTTCTGGATCACATAATTAGCCTAAAAACCACTCATAAACTCCTCCAAATCATGCTAATAATTGCTAGTAAAGGTGTATGAAATAACACCTATCAGGCAACTATGGCCAAGCACTAAAGGCCATAATCTCTATGAGGCCTGACTGTTATGATGGGAAATGAGAGCCAGTCAGAGTGACATATTGGTTCTCATACATGGAGCGATTATTCCGTAATATCGAGTGCACTGAAGCTGAGAAGGTGCACATTGCTTCCCTTCAATTGAAGGAAGTGGCTAGTGAGTGGTGGGAAGGTACTAGTTTAGCCGATCACCCTGGTTTGAACTGGGGGATGTTCAAAGCCAAGATGACTGATCGTTTCTTTTCCCGAGCTATGAGGAGAGAGAAGCACAAGGAGTTTCTATATCCAAAGATGGATGGTTTGAAAGTGACTGAGCTTGCGGCCAAGTTCAATCATCTACTACAGTATGCTGGGTCGGAGGTGTCCATCGATGAGCAAAAGATCTGGCATTTCCATGAATGGATGAACCCAGATATTAAGCCACTGATGGTACATCACGGATGCTCTACCTTGGAACAGTACGTAGACGCTGCCTACAAGTTAGAAGTGACTCTGGAGGAGTCAACAAAGAAGCGTAATCGCTAGAGGTCAATGCAGAACCAGTCTCAGGCGAGTGGATTCAAGCGTCCCGTGCCACCGTCTAATTTTTCCAAGTCTGGCAAAGCAAAAACGGATATGACTCATGGAAGGTCTACGCAACAGTCGGGTCAAGGCAAGAATCTGATCCAGTGCTACAATTGTGGTACACCCGGGCACAAGAGCAATGCGTGTTCGAAGGAAAAGAAGATATGCTATGGCTGTGGAAAGGAGGGCCATGTGCAGATGTTCTGTCCGTAGAGAAGGCAAAATGGGGCTGAATCACAACAAGGGTCTGTTAGTCAGAACAATCGACCCAGGTTTAGACCAATGGAGGCTCCTAGTCCTTCAGTGCAGACGACTGCACAAAACAAGGGGAAAGCCCCAACTGCTTCTGGAAGTCAGGGTCAATGCCTTTACGAGATGCATGAGGCTGATGGACCAAATGCTCTGATTGCTCAAGGTACTTTATACCTTCATTCTACTTCAGTATGTATATTGTTTGATTCGGGTGCTACCAATTCTTTTATCTCGGAGAGTTGTGTTAGTAAGTTAGGCTTAGTATGCAACGAGGCTTGTGAGTCTTTCGTTGTGAATCTTCCTAATGGTGAACATTTAGTGGGCACTAAGCGCCTGTCAGAATTTCCGATTACCATCCAGCGTAAGAAGTTCGAAGCAGATTTGATCTGTATAGCCATGGCTCCATACGACATTATTCTCGGTATGGATTGGCTGACGCGTCATGGGGCGGTAATCGATTTTAGCTCAAGGACTATGACGGTGTCATTTGGGGGCCAGTATATATGCAAGTTCAAGAGTCGGAATGACACTGATAACGACAGGCTTATCAATGCGATGGCTGTGTTTAAGCTACTTCGACAAGGATGTGTCGGGTACCTGTGCTATTTGGACAAGCCCAAGAAAGATGAACCTTCAATTCCTGATATTCCGGTCATCCGTGAATTTCCGGATGTCTTTCCGGAGGAGATTCCTGGTTTACTCCCGTATCGTGACGTAGAGTTTACCATTGATCTCGAGCCTGATACCACACCGATCTCTAAGGCACCGTATCGGATGGCTCCTGTTGAGATGCAAGAGTTGAAGAAGCAACTCGAAGATCTTCTTGAGAAGGGCTATATAAGGCCGAGCGCATCACCTTGGGGCGCTCCGGTCTTGTTCGTCAAGAAGAAGGATGGATCGTTTCGATTTTGTATCGACTATCGAGAGTTGAATAAAGTCACGATCAAGAATAAGTATCCATTGCCGAGGATTGATGATCTGTTGGATCAACTGCAGGGAGCAAAGGTCTTTTCCAAAATCGATCTGAGGTCTGGTTACCATCAGCTCAAGATTCGTGAGGAGGATATTCCGAGGACTGCGTTCCGAACAAGATATGGTCACTACGAGTTTGTAGTCATGCCATTTGGACTTACAAATGCTCCAGCAGTCTTCATGGATCTAATGCATCGATGTTTCCACCAATACTTGGATAAGTTCGTAGTGGTCTTCATCGATGACATTTTGATTTATTCCCCGAGCGTGGAAGCTCACGAGGAACATCTTCAGATTACTTTGTCAGTCCTTAGACAAAATCAGCTTTATGCCAAGTTGTCTAAGTGTGACTTTTGGATCAAGGAAGTGGCTTTCTTAGGCCATGTGATCAATGAGAATGGGGTTATGGTTGACCCCCAGAAGATTGAAGCGGTAGCAAATTGGAGGCGACCTTAAAATGTGAAAGAGGTGCGCAGTTTTCTTGGACTTGCTGTATATTATAAACGGTTCGTGGAGGGATTTTCTAAGATCGCTCTACCTATGACCGGTCTGCTCCGCAAAGTCCACAAGAAGTTTGTCTGGGATGACAAGTGCGAGGCCAGTTTTCAGAAGCTGAAGCAATGTCTGACCTCTGCACCAGTATTAGCGCTACCGGAAGGAAATGATGGTTATGTGGTCTATAGTGATGCTTCGAAGCATGGGTTAGGATACGTACTGATGCAGAAAGGCAAGGTTATTGCATACGCATCTAGACAATTGAAAACCTATGAAGCAAACTATCTGACGCATGATCTGGAACTAGCAGTCGTTGTTTTTGCACTGAAGATTTAGAGGCACTATCTCTATGGTGTGAGGTGCCAAGTCTTCACCGATCATAAGAGTCTCAAGTACGTGCTCACTCAGAAGGAGCTAAATATGAGACAATATCGCTGGCTAGAGTTACTCAAAGTCAAACGGATGCTATAAGGGTAATCATTGACAGGCTCACGAAGAGTACTCACTTCGTGGCTATCAAGTCAACTTGGGGAACCCCGAAGCTATTGTATCGGATCGTGATGGCAGAGTTATGTCGAGATTCTGGAAAGAACTCCATAAGGCCATGGGAACCGAGTTGAGATTCAGTACTGCGCTTCATCCTCAAACGGATGGACAGTCTGAGAGGACCATCCAGACCTTAGAAGATATGCTAAGAGCTTGTACACTCAATCGTCCGACTAGCTGGGAGAACAACCTGAGTCTGATTGAGTTCACATACAACAACAGTTGGCATGCTACCATAAAGATGGCTCCATTCGAGGCTTTGTACGGTCGAAGGTGCAGATCTCCAATTTGTTGGGATGAGAATGCCGACAAGGTTCTGCTCGGACCGGAATTAGTCGAAAGGACTGCCTTGGACATTGCTTTGATAAGACAAAGGATGTTGACAGCTTAGAGTCGACAAAAGTCTTATGCAGATCTGAAGCGCAGGAATGTCGAGTTTGAGGTTGGTGACAAAGTGTTTGTCAGAGTATCGCCATCAAAGGGTGTGTTTAGATTCGGTAAGCGTGGGAAGCTTAACCCTCGCTACATGGGACCATTTGAGATCCTTGACAGAGTGGGATCTCTAGCATATCGTTTGGCATTGCCGCCATCGGCGCATCCAGTACATAACGTGTTCCACGTATCCCCGTTGAGGAAGTACATACCAGATGAGTCTCATGTGTTAAGTTATGACGACATCGAGATTCAGACAAATGGTACCTACGAGGAGATACCGGTGCGTATTCTCGAACGTCGTGAGAAGCAGTTACGGAATAAGGTGGTACCATTGGTACGGATTTTGTGGTCCAAGTCAGGAACTGAAGATGTTACTTGGGAAACCTGGGAGACTGAGGAGGATATGCTTAGACGATTTCCCGAGCTGTTTTCGGCCTAGTTTTGCGGTCGAAACCTTTTTTAAGGGGGTAGTGTTGTAACGCCTCGCTTTTTTTTAGGTTATTCGGCCAAGTTTCGAGTCGAAACTTCTTTTAAGGGGGAGGTGATGTAATACCCCTCATTTTAATAAAGAGTATTTTGATAATTTTCCTAACTCCCGTATCACAAACCAGATTAATTTCAGAGAAGTTCAGACACTCTGTAATTTGTTTGATCTCTGTAATATTTTCCTGAGTGGTATAAAATACATTCGATGTATTTTTGGGGCTTAGAATACTCATTCGGGTGCAAAGATGTTAACCGAGTATGAATATATTTAACCAGGGGTTAAAAACTCGTACCCGTACTTAACCCGGACAAAAGAGGACAAAAGGGCCCAGATTTGGCCTTGACCGCACCCCGCAGTGAAGGCCAATTCTGTAAGGCGGTCTGGGGAGGCTCGCCGCACCCGCGGTGAGGCCACCGCACCCCGCGGTGTCATCATTTCATCTCTGCAGCGCCGGACTTCAGACGTCGCGTCGTCTTCGCCTCTGCAACTGTCCCATCCGGTCGTTATAGGCGCCTACCATGAGTCACCTGGTTGCTTGACCTCCTTGCTTGGGCCATAAAAGGAAAGGAGCTGGAGTGGAGTTGAATCACAACTCTCAAACTCTCTCTCTCAAATCTCTCATTTCCATTGTTACCGAAAAGCTCAAGCTTTTTCCGGAGTGTCATCGGAGCTACCATAGGAGGAGAAGGTACTCTTCAAGTGGTGTTTGGAAGTGCAAGGAGTTGGGAAGTCGAAGCCCATCCTAATCGAATCCAAACGCGTCGATCACGGTGAGTTCTCGTCGTCGTCGTCTCGCCACTGTCACGCCACCGCACCCGCGGTCAAGGCCGGCGCACCCGCGGTGGGCTGGGCTCGTGGTGTGGCTTTGGGTCTTGTGGTCTCGAGCGAGGCTTTGTTCCTTCGATTCCTTTCGTCTCTTCTTAGATTCGTATATTTGGTTATCGAATCTAACTTAGGGTCTCGTTATGGGTCGTTCCATAGGGATTTGTTACCCAAGATCTGTCCCTGCTTCGGACCCAGAAACTCGTCATCTCTAAGCTTTGTTCAAGCTTCGTCTAATCTAAGGCACGTGGCGGTTCGCTCTTGCTTATCATTCCATATTTATATTGATTATCAATTGTTTAATTGTTAATTAATTTGGGATGAATATTGTTTTCGTCTGGGAACAGTTTTGATAACTGTATGTGATTTAAAAAGGAATATTATAATAGGTTGTTTATACTGCTAGAAACAAAGCTATTATATATATATATATGATTGAAATATAGATATTATAATAGGTTGTATATATTGCTAGAAACAACGCTATTATATCTGTTATTACCGTGATGGTTTTGTTGTGGATTTTTATGCAAACTTGAAATATAGTTAGCAGTGGATTTTATGTGCACTTGAGATATAGTTAGCACGAGTATTCGTAGGAGAGCTGCTTCCCTTGAGAGGTAGCCGTTTCTTTATAACCCGGTGGATAGGATGTTCAAGCCCTAACATCGTTTATCTAGTCATGAATATCCTCTATCCGAGTATAGAGGAGATGCGCTTAGCCGGCGTCAAACCTTTAGGGATTTATTCCCGACTATATATCTCTATATCCTGAGGGATGAGATGATTATGATAAAAGCTTATAACGTGAATATACGTTTTGGAATTAAATAAGATAAGTGTCGTTATGCACATAATTAATGAACCTTAGGGCGAGAAGTACAACTTGGAAACTCGTCCGGGACTTCGATTAGAGTAAGTCCACCTTCCAAATCTGAATTCGCATTGTGCGGTGAGGTTGGTCGTGGACCCAAATAGTCAAGTCAGTTTTAAAACGCTGGTGTGGATTATAATGTTCCCAAACATTGTCATACTTTCCGATAAGACTCAATTCGTTAGAGTCTTCGCTTCATATGTTTCCGTAAGACTCATTCTTTCAGAATCTTTTCTCTTGACCATACCTTTTCGTATTTTATTTCAGTAGGAGTATGGTGGTTGACTATCGTCATCGACTTTTATTCGAGAAGCGATGAGTCTAACCTAATACGACTACTTAGAACCTTTCTGTTTAACCCTTGCATAGTCTTTCATTAGACTAACCAACCGGTTATATTCCCTTGCATGGTTGGTTGGTGTCATCCGTCTCATACGGCACATCAGATAAATTGCAGTTCCATGAAGGCTAGAAACGACGGTGAAGGCAGATGGAATTTTGAAGTGTTTTACCAAGGTTGAGATCCTAGGCATGTGATCGCTAGATCAAGACTTTTGTGTCATTTATTTTAAAAAGGACTTCCGCTGTATTAAACATGTATTATGTTAAGACTACTCTGTATTTCTGTTGTTTTTGGATTATGGATGTAACTCCAAGACTTTGATTTAATACGAAATGTTATGATATTTCGTATTATAAATGTTGTTTTATGTTTTGTATAAACTAGTTAAGCCTTGGGTGGCTTCAGATATGGAATCTGAGGTCACTGGCGGTAATGCTTTCAAGGAGATATTTGGGGGTGTTACACCCTATCACCTTTTCTGTTCATTCTAGGATCGGAAATCCTTGCCCGAAAACTTCAAAAAACCTCTGAAAGACCCTGAAAACCATTAGGTTTTCAAATCACTCAACAAGGAACGCGAATTCCCTTCTTGGCATTTGCGGATGACATTGTGATCTTTTCAAAAGCAAAACAGAAAACTGCAAGGAAATCAAGAATATTGTTGATGAGTACTGCAAAATTTCTGGACAAAAAGTAAATTTTCATAAATCTGCTTTTCAAGTCACAAAAACAAGTAACCAACCAAAAAAAATTAGCAATCCAAGGTATTCTCAGAATCACAAACATGATATCTCTTGAAAAATATCTAGGTTGCCCTATCATTAATGGTAGAGTCAACTCGAATACCCTTGCTGATCTTTTAATCAGCACACAACAACAACTATCTAAATGAAAAGCGAATTCCCTTTCTCAAGGAGGAAGAACAACACTAATAAAAGCTAATCTGGCATTAAGACCAAACTATATTATGCAAAGCTTTATGCTTCCTACACACACACAATGAACTTGATAAACTAAATAGATCCTTTTTTCTGGAACAAAGAAAGCTCCTATAGACCTCTTATAGGTTGGGAAAAGATATGTAAACCAACACAACAAGGAGGTCTTAGATTGAGAAAATTAAAGGACATGAATAAAGCTTTACAATTTAAATTATTAAGGAAAATTTTAGCTGAGCCAAATAATTATTGGGTTAAAGTTGTCACTGAAAAATATATGAAAACACACCATATGTTCCAATATGAGAAAAAAGGAAATTGTTCTTGGCAGTGGTCCAAAATGATTGAACTCCTGTATGAATTCAAATCTGGACTAATTTGACAAGTTGGAAATGGCAGAACAATCAAATTTTGGTCTGATAATTGGGTTTCTAAAACCCCTTTATGTGAGATCATTAATACACAATCAATTCTGAATAAGGATGCTTTGGTAGCGGATTTTTTTCTGTCAAACAAAACCTGGAACAAGGACTTGATTGAACAATGTTTACCCCATGACTTAGCTAAACAAATAATCTCTATCCCAATACCTTTGAATAATATTCATTACAGAATGTACTGGGAAGCCAGTAAAAATGGATGGTTCTCTACAAATTCTGCTATGGATTTGATCAGCAGAAACAAAAGATACTATGCCTATGATTCTTCATGGATCTGGAAGATGGATACATATTCCAAAGTTAAAAACTTTATCTGGAAAATAATGAAAAATGGACTTCCAACCAAAGCAAGATTAACAGAAAAAGGAGTAGCAATCCCCCAGGGTTGTATCCGTTGAAATGCACAATTGGAGGATTTGAATCATTTCCTCTTCCAATGTAACCATACCATGAAAACAATAGAGAAAATGAATTATCATACCTATGGAATCATTAGATCTCTAAACATAGGGAATAAGAAAACATATGAAATCATTGAGGAAATTCGACAAAAAACTGACAAATCACAATTTATAGAATTAGTGGTCTCTTGGTGGGGAATCTGGTTTTATAGAAACCAACAAAGCTTTGGAAGAACAAACAATGACACAGATATCATAAATGATGTACCAATGTATATCAAAAAACAAATTGAGAATTGGAAAAAGACAAAAAACTGGAACCCGGACTGTTTAGCAGAGGGTAAACCAAAACCAAATAGAACGAATAATCTAAGACGGCTAAAAAAGAGATGGAAAAACCACCGCAAAACATAATCAAAATTAATACAGATGGATCTACCAAAACTAATGGTGATTCTAGTGTTGGTTATATTATCAGAAATAGCACAGGTAAACCAATTTTCCTCTTTGGGGATAAATGTGGTTTTTCAACCCCTTTAAAAACAGAAACTCTAGCAGTCAGAAATGCCCTGGTAAAGGCTTATGAATTAGGCATTACCGACATTCAACTTGAATGTGACAACCTTACTATTGTGAACGTTCTTAATAAAATCTGGCACTGACCTTGGGATATTGAAATTTTAATTTCTGATATCCTTTGTGTTTTGCAACTGTTTTTTCAGTGCAGATTTGTCATGTCTTTCGAGAAACAAACGTGGTGGCCGACTTCATTACAAAGTTGGGCCATCGGAGTTCCTTGGAAGATATACGAGCTAATCTAGAACTTGTAATTCTCATCCACAAGGATGCTATAGACTGAGAAATTGTTTCTTGTGTGATTTCCAGTCTAATTTTTACCTTATAAAAAAAATCAATTACAAAGAGGTCCAATCACACATGCTACGTACTTATGCGACAGTTAGTCAAAATATATAGTCTCAGACTTAAATGTCGGATCAACAATCTAGCAATATCTTACTAGAAAGTCGAAGCGATGGATTAAACCTCCACTTTTGTTGACTAAAGTTAACTTTGATGCTTCTGTTAAAAATAATTCTTCCAGTTATATCGGAATTATATTACGAAATCATTTAGGAGAGGTTGTCTTTTTTGAAAGAAAGCATATTATCTGCTCCTCTCCTCTTAAAGCTGAGGCTCTTGCTGCCTTAGAGAGTGTTCGTAGGGCTATTTCCCTTAATATTAGGTATTTAGTCCTCGAAGGGGATAATTTATCCGTTATCGATTCAATTAGAGGAATTTGGAAAATTTCTTGGGAAGTTTTACCAATTATTCATGAAATAAAATCTCTTTTGCATTATTTTATCAAGTTTCAGGTTCATCACTGTTACATGGATAACAATAGAGCTACAGACTTCCTGGCTACGACAAATGTTTCTCATTTTCTTCTTCGCAGTGCTATTACAGATTACATTTCACCAGATAGTTCTCGTGATCACTTATTTCGATCTCGCTATCAATTCTTACGTTGTAATACTAGTCTTTATCTAGCATGTAAGACGCTTGTAAAAATCATCCGTAGTGATGATTTAGGTATTCCTTGTGTAAGGATACCTTTTGTTTGTCATGTATCAAAAAATAAATACGACCTACTTAGGATATGTTTGGATTCTCTCCGGGAATGCATTATCTTGCATTAAATCATTAATTTAATGCAAGATAATATATTTTAATGCATTATTTGGGAAATACAAACGGACCCTTATCTCCTAAATCCTAATCCAAGGTTTGCATATTACTTGTTACTAGTGAACATGCTCGTGCGATATGGTTTTGTTTTATTATTATCTTATTTCTACTCTTTAAATGAAGATTACAAAATTATAATTGATTTTACTTGTGAATTAGTTTTAAACTTCTATAAATCAATTCTACTATTCTCGTCATCTTAATAAAAAATTAAATATTAAGAGTTTCTTCTTTATTTTATCATATTTGTATCAATATCACAAAAATTCACATGGGATAATTAGATAATGTGCGCCAATGACTTACAAAATGAGTCTTCAATACATCTATTGGATTCAATTATTCGAGTAAATTGGGTTTGAATATAATGGTCAAGGTTGTATAGTAAACTACATAGAGGGGAAATGTTTGTGTAGAAAAAGCATGGAATAATAAAATCAAGATGATAGGTTAATTTGTATCCTTATTTATAAATATTAATCATATATTGCTTAATCTTGTTTATTTTAAGGATTTATTTAATTTGTTTTTTCTAATTTCTCCTTTGAATTTAGCAAATGTCATTTCAATCTATTAGTTGATTTTATTATTGTAAGCTATAAAGCTATTAGGAAAGTGAAGTAATTATTTTTTCTCCTTAAATGGGGAATAAATAAATTTCAGTTGACTTCATTTTTTTTTTTGAAATTCTCATAGATAGTGCATACAAAATTATATTTTCAATTTCATAATGTGAAAAATATCAAATTATACGATATATATTCTACCAAAAAATTGATTAAAAATATCTTAAAAAATACATCTAACTTGATTACAATTGACACCGTTCATACCGAAATTCATAGCCCAAAAAATCGGAGATCGAGGAGAGAATAGTAATGATCCAATTCGAGTTTGTGTTATAGTCTCGTTTGTATAGTACTTCTGCAAATAAGGCATAAATAAGGATTAGTTTGTTAAAATTTATCAGAAAATGGAGTACAAACTTGCCAAATGTTGGTTTATTCAGTCAAACATCAACAATTTGTGCATGCCTTTCAAATTAGAACAAAATATATAAAAATAGAAAGGAGAAGCAAAATGATGAATTCGATGTAGATAAAAACAATCAAAGGAACTTGGGGCAAGAGATATGTCGATATGGGAATGGAGGGCATGGATAAAAATATAGTTCCCGGATTTATATGGAATATTATACATTTTATTTGAAATTGTTCATGAATGTAATGGCGTCTAGAGATTCTCGTAACAGTATACCATGTAGTTATCAATCAATCTCTTTAAATGGGCTAATATATAGAATGAAAACACATGAAGCGTTTTGAACATATGAACAAACTCTAATATTTTAACTGATCAAAATAAAACGTTTTCTAACTAAATTAATAAGGACCATTATTATTAATATCAATTAATTGATTATAGTACGTATTCTTGTCACATCTACATGTTTCAATTAATCAAAGGAAGAAGAAAAATGTACTGTCACTTGGAACCCTCTAATTCTAACCAATATTAAGTTGATTGCAAATTTCAATTATGCTGCTTGAACCAAGCTTAGATATACTAACATATGATGAATGACCCAAACTTAGATATACAAACTTTGACCCAAAATGTGTCTTCAAATTCTTCTATTAGACTCATTTATCCGAAATGACTATTTTAATTTATGTCCTAATTGTTAATAATATATTGCATGATGTTGTCTAGATTTAGTTAATTTTGAGCATTGTATACATATAATGTTTATATTTATACTAACTGAAATAGTTTAATACTAACTAAAATTCTACTTTATAATTATGTTTGTAGTTTTTTGGCATACTAATTAAAATTGTTTATTAATAATAAAAATTGTTATATTTATAGGCTAAGTAAATGAGCATTCATTGCTCAAAAACTCTATTATATATAGATAGATATAGAGAAAAAATAACATGTATAAATTATACCAGACGAAAAAATGTATCAAATTTTAATTTCGAATCATACTTATGATTTAACTTATCAACGTAAAAAATAATTATGTACGTGATAACAATTTTCATCTATGATGTGGGTATTATAATGGTATTTATGCTGATAATGTTGGTTGTGGCGTTGATTTATAAATTAAAAAGGATTGTATATAAGAGAAGATATAGATTATAATGGAACGTAAATAACCGTATAGCCCAAAACACTTTTTTGGAAATAAATTTGATTTTACGTGTGATACTTTTAAGGTGTAAGTGAGTAAATATTTACCAAAAATCTTATATTTATACAGATATATAATTAGAGAGATTATATTAGAATTAGGAGTAACTATTTACCAAAAATATTCTATTTTTACAAATATATAAATAGAGAGATTATATTAGAATTAGGAGTATATCATTTTATATTTTATATGTTGTTATTTAGGCAAAACTCTTTCTTTTATGTGTTGATTTTATGTGTGATACTTCATATACTTCTAAGGTGTAATCAAGAGGAGAGACATTTATGGTAAAAAACTCTATTTTATATTATGTATGGATTCTTATTACATGTGAAGAATTTCTAAATGAAGAATGTTAGTTTTGGATTTCATCTACATTTGAATGCTAATTTTGTATTAGTTCTACTCTATTTTTGTGATAAAATGATGCCATGGGTAGATTTATTAAAAGAAAAGAAAAATTAAAATTTTCTATCATTTAAGAGGATGAACATTAATGGTCTAGGATTGCATTTTACATTATATATAGATATAGATACTAGGATTATATATAGATATAGATACTAGGATTGCATTTTATATTATATATAGATATAGATACTAGGATTGCATTTTACATTATATATAGATATAGACTAGTAAAGGAACTGTACGTACGTTTATGGAACAAATTCTGAAACTGCCTCCTGATTTGTATACCTCACGTACTGTGATAGTCGCTCATCCATCTGACCAGTCAAGTCCCAATAAGTGAGTAAGGAGCTAAGGATGGATTCTCAGTTGGGAGTTTGCATATACTAACCTGATTGATTGCTTTTTCTTTTTTTTGATACAGTAAAAATTAGACTGGAAACCACAGAAAGACGGTTTCTCAGTCTATAGCATCCTTACGGATGAGAACTAAAAGCTCTAAATCATCTAGAATATCTTCCAAGGAACTTTGCTGACTCAGCTTTGCGACGTGGTCAGCCGCAGCGTTTGTTTCTCGAAAGACATGACAGATCTGCACTAAAGAAAACAGTTGTAATAAACAAAGAATATCAGAAATTAATATTTTAATATCCCATGGACAGTGCCAGATCTGATTCAGGATGCTCACAATTGTAAGTTTGTCACATTCCAAGAGGATATTTGAAATACCCATTTCGTTAGCTTTGATTAAAGCATTTCGAACAACTAAAGTTTCTATTTTAAGTGGAGTTGATATACCACATTTTTCACCAAAGATCATTAGAGGCTCATCCTTATTATTACAGAATATAAGTCTATAGCTAGATTCGCCATTCATTTTTGTTGATCCATCTGTATTTATTTTAATTATATTATCCGGAGGTTTTTTCCATTTTTTCAAAGTTTGCCTTTTTAAACAAGGCTTTCTTTTTGTTGAAGTATAGTCTACCAAACAGTCTAGATTCCATGTTTTAGTTTGATTCCAACTGTTGATTTGATTGTTGATGTATTGTGGTACATCTTTTATTGGATCATTGGCATTATTTGTTCTAGCGAAGCTTTGTCGGTTTCTATAAAACCAGATGCCCCACCAAGAAACCGCAAGATCAGTAAATTGTGATTTGTCTATTTTACTTCTGACTTCTTCAATTAGCTCTTCTGTATTTTTTGTACCCATGGTTAGATTGCTAATGATCCTATGACTTTTCCTGTTTAGTTTTTCAATAGTTTTTAGTGTATGGCTACACTTGAATAGTATATGATTAGAATTTTCAGTTAGTGAGTTACAACGAATGCATCCTTGTGGAATTGCTACTCCTTTTTCAGCTAGTCTAGTTTTGGTTGGTAAACCATTTCTTATCACTTTCCACAATTTTTTTTTACTTTTGGATAAGTGTCCAAATTCCAGATCCATGAAGAATCATGTGTTGTATATCTTTTCTTTTTTATAATCATATCCATAGCAGATTTGGTTGAGAACCAACCATTTTTACTGGCTTCCCAGTACATTCTGTCATGAATATTGTTTATAGGTATTGGTGTAGAGATTATCTGTTTCACTAAGTCCATTGGTAAATTTTGTTCAATCTTTTCTATGTTCCATTTATTATTTGGAAGCATAAAATCTACCACAAAAGCATCCTTATTTGGAATTTGTTGCATATTAATGACTTCACATAGAGGTGTATTGGACACCCATTTATCAGTCCAGAATCTAATTGTTTTACCATTTCCTACTTGCCATATAAGGCCCATTTTGAATTCATCCATGATTTCACACAGTTTGGACCATTGCCATGAACACTGCCCTTTCTTCTCATACTGTAAGACATGTTCAGTTTTTAAGTATTTTTCAGTGATAACTTTCACCCAAAAATTATCTAGTTCAGCCAATATTTTCCAAATTAATTTGAATTGTAGGGCTTTATTTATATCTACAGATTTTCTCAGTCCTACGCCTCCGAGTTTCGTTGGTTTGCATACTTTTTCCCAACCTACCAACGGTTTGTATGTATGGTCCTTGTTCCAGAAAAAAACTTATGTTTAGTTTATCAAGTTCATTATGGGTGTGACTGGGTAGCATAAAGCTTTGCATCAGGAAATTTGGTCGTGATGCAAGATTTGATTTAATAAGAGTTGTTCTTCCTGCTTGAGAGAGGGAATTGGCCTTCCACTTTGTTAATTGTTGTTGTGTGCTAATCAGCAGATCACCGAATGTATTAGCATTGACTCTGCCATTAATAATAGGGCATCCTAAATATTTGTGTAGGGATGTCATATTTGTAATTATAAGTGTTCCTTGTATTGCTTGTTTTTTTATTATTTGTTACTTTCTTTGTAACCTGGAAAGCAGATTTATGAAAGTTAACTTTCTGTCCTGAGATTTTGCAATAGTCATCCAGGATATTCTTAATATCCTTGTAGTTTTCTAGCTTTGCCTTAGAGAATACCATAATATCATCCGCGAAAGCCAAAAAAGGGATTCGAGTTCCAAGTCTAGAGATTTGGAATCCAATGGGATGTCGTTGTCTATCCGACTCTTTTTGCAATTTTCTCGCTAAAATTTCTAATCCTAGAATAAAAAGGGAAGGAGATAGAGGATCTCCCTGACGTAGACCTCTGATAGGTCTAAAAATTTATGTTGGTCCATTGTTAACAAGTACCGAAAAGGACACTGTTGTTATACATTCTCTGATCCAGTTTATGAATTTAGAATGGAATCCGAATTTCTCCATAATTTTAATAATGAAGCTCCATTCAATTTTGTCATATATATTAACAAGGGTTTTTACAATGTTAGATATTGTGTCTTAATTATGTGTAGGCATTTGTAGCATAAAAGTCCGCTACTCTTTTTTATCGTAACCAGATATTTGAGGCAATTGTTGTATCCGTTATGGGCTCATTGTATTGGTTATTGGATGTGTGGTAAGTAGTTGTCGTTAGTTGTGATTGAGGATGACCTAAATTGATGTGTTGTTGAGTTTATGTGGGAGATTTGAGGTTTTTTTGGGTGGTTTGGCACTCTAGGGTCATTTGAGAATTGTTTATCTTGTTATGCAGATAGTTGTGTTTTGTTTGAGTTGCTTTTTGTTTATTCGTCTGTTTGCCACACTAGTTGGACCATGGTGTGAAGACGCGTATGTGTTGGAGTGTTTGTCTGATTTTAGTTTCCATGAATTAGAATGTTATTGTATTTATAAATTTAAACTTGCCTATCCATTTACAAAGGTATTAAATTATTAATCATCCTTTCTACTATTCCCTAGTAGTGCGTATTATTGCACAATACATGTTATTCCGTTTTGTAGCAAAGTAATGGTCGTTGTTTAATTACTAATAGAGATAATAAACATAATTAATTGATATGCTCTAAAAAAAGATAACAATTATAAAATAGGATGGTATTTATTAGATATAGAGAAATTTCGGTTTTTTTTGTGAACAAATGTGGTTGTTTTTTTTAATATTAGAATATAAAATGAAGAATAAAAATAAATTTCCCAACTTGTTATCTCTTATATAATGTGCCTATATAGAAAGTCCTCATATATCCAAACATTAAAATATATTAATAACTAACAAATTTTTTTCTTAGAGGTGATAATGCGTAATTATGAAAATGTAAGAATTGTATTTAGATATCTAGGCTAGCCTTTTGTTTTATGGAACTATCTAGCTAGCTTAATTAAGCTTATCACATTGACCTTGGTTAGGCCGTATTACAACTTTTTCCAAAAAAATAATTATTATAGTTAAAGGCTCTCATCTCTCTCCTCTATAATGCCTTCTCTCTGCTCCCTGAAAAATCTCAGCTCCCACACTCGACTTTCAGCTCCTTGACGTGGCCTAAGGTCGTTATGTCAAATCAAAGTAAACCTCAACTTCCAAACTAGTATAGTAAGCAAGCAAGGGTCGAAATCCCAAGAGAATCACAAGCGTCTATATTCTTGTCACAAATTGAATACCAATCGAACAATAGTAACAAAAGGTTTTTTTGAGGTTTTAATCAAGTAGAAAATAAAACAGAATAAATAGTATGCAATCAAATGTGAGAAAACACTTAGCCAGGCAATTTCCACTTAAGTTTTGGTTGGTTGATCCTAGATTACTTCCAATTCCTTCCTATGATTATTCATGTCCCGATCTTGTGTAGATTAATAAGGAAACCATCCCTAAGAACCCTTACCAATGAATAACCCTAGCACCACTAGTGATTCAACCCAAAGGCAGCAATGAACATAAGAATTAACCAGGATACACATAACACCTCAACCAGAAGCATTCAACATGTAATCAAATCTCTACATAGATAAAATCCACCAAAGCAAATAAAACCTATGCTTGCCACTCTAGACCAGGACGTTAGCCCAACAGTTTCCTAGTCATAGCAATATGAGTAACAATCAATAAACCTAGATGGCTTGTCTAGACAAATCAATAATTATTCAATGATATTCTGCTTAAGAGAAGAGATATAGATCAATAGGAATTAAAAAAGGGAATATAACCTCACAACCAATAATCAAAACTTAAGCTTCCATTGCCAGACTAAGCAAAAGTGCTTAGCCTTCCATAGTCTTGAGAAAACAACGATGATGTAAAACTAAAATCTGATATGAGAGTCTCTCTAGAATGAGCTCTCTTCCTAGGTTAAATAGAAAAGAGAACTAATATGGGCCTAACAAGTTCCTAAGCCCATTAGGGAAAATAATAACAAGGAAAAAGAAATAAATAGAAAATAGGAAATAATGATCCTAAAGAAAAAGAATAGATAATAATAAAATACTAAAAAGTAGAAAATGATAGATCTCGGCTTGGCCTGCTCCCGGCTGGGATTCGCCTGGACCCGCGATCGCGGCCTGTGGGCCCGCGGTCGCGGTTACGTTGTGTAGCCGCTGCTCCTCTCCTCATCACTTCTTCAGCTCCTAATCCGCTCCTTGGTGGCTTCATATCCCGAATCTCCAAATATACTCCAATAAGCTCAAAACACCACCAAAACACCAATCTTCGCCCCCAAACACCATGACACAAGAATGTGTCTAAATCTATCTGAATGGCACCAATAACCCTCTAACAACTCTTAGTTACTCCCTACAAAGTAACGTCTATCAAACTCCCCCATACTTAGACTTTGCTCGCCCTCGAGTAAGCTAATAATGAGCCTACTTCTCCAATGAAACACCCAAGGCCTCAGGAAGCATCTCTCCAAACACAATGTACTAAGAGTTGCGCTTAACCCATGCCAAAGCTCCTGACACCAATCTCATTCACAACACAACCTCCATGAACAAGCTTAAGGGGCAAGCAGAGTACTTCCCCCAAGCTTAGCCCGAACATCCAATAGTGTAAAGTGACCTCTAATCCTAGCCTCCATCTATGACTCCTTATGCCTCCCAGAGTGACCTACCCGACAATCCTTTTTTGTCTCCTCTTCTTATGTCACCCCTCCAAGTAAAATGAGATCCTAAAATCACTCCTTTTCTTTTCACTCATTTTGCCTAGGAGCCCTTTCGGGTTTTCATCCTAGCCACTCGTATTTTTTTCATAGAGGTGCTCACATATGCTCACGTCACTCAGACACCTTTTTACCCCAGCCTAGCGCTGGTCCGGGCCACCTGCTTATTACCCAAGCCGCCCTTTCGGGTTTTCGACTTGTCCCAGGATTTCCATGCATGTCTTTTTTGCTTTTTTGACTTTTTCTAATTATTTTATTTTTTTAAAGGGAATGCGAACAATGGACAATGCTGAATGGAAATAACAATGCTGAAATCGAAACTAATTTACAAGATAGATAGCAAGTACTTTCTACTCCCCCATGCTTGAATCATGCATTGTCCTCAATGTATGGAAGACAAAGAAAAATATGAGGGGAAGAAAGGAAGAACTCATTGAGCGTACGTCGGGGTGGTAGTCTTCGTCAATAACGCCAGAAAGGTACTCAGGGATGTAGGGATCCCCATAAACTTCATCACCACTTCAACAGTCGAACTTCCCAAGAGATAGATCATGGAATGCTGGAACTCCGAACTCAGTATGCATAGGTGGTGACGCACAGGTGAAGACGTACCGCAGGGGACAACAACAATGGATGGATCAAGGGTACACCGGTTGTTGCTCGCGAACATGATGAAGAAAGACCGCCTCAGAATCGCCATGAATGAACCGCCGTGGAAATAATCGCCATAAAGAA
The DNA here is from genome assembly GCA_027886185.1 of Rheum nobile. Classification (NCBI taxonomy): domain Eukaryota; kingdom Viridiplantae; phylum Streptophyta; class Magnoliopsida; order Caryophyllales; family Polygonaceae; genus Rheum; species Rheum nobile. The sequence continues at coordinate 2,166,406 of WOAB01000780.1, forward strand.
GGGAACCGTCGTGGAAGAATCCCCATGGAAGGAACACCGTGAAGGACCCGCGATTGCGGCAGTGAAGGTCGCGATCGCGGGTAGCATACGATTTTTTTTTTTAACCGATGAACAGTAACCCCGCGATCGCGTTTTTTTTTTTTTTTTGCTTGTCAGACTAAACCCTAATTCGCAACGCGCCATGGGGCCGTGATCGCGGGTTTTATGCCGCGATCGCGGTTTTTGCTCGACTTTCTCCGACCGCGATCGTGGGTTTTATGCCACGGTCGCGGGTTCTTCTCGGTTTTTCTGCGTGGTTTAGTCAAACAAAAACAGAGCAAAAATTTCAAAAACAAGGGAAAACTAAGCTTCTGAAAGAAAAACTAAGTTGAAAGTCTTACCTCGGGTTGCCTCCCGAGCAACGCCTTGGTTACTGTCGTGGCTCGACATGGTGCTCTCTATTCATCCCGGGTCGCTTACAGCGACCACCCTTCTTGGTTCCAAATCTGGGGGGTGCCTCTTCAGGTACGACTGTACCCCCTTCTTTTTGCCTTTCATTGTGAGCGGATCACCCTTCGTATACATGACCGCATTTGTCATCTTCAAGAATTCTCTTCCCAGCATTGCAGAGGTTGTACGCCTATCCTGCCCCGTGTCTAGTATGAGGTAATCCGACATCTGGCCTGCAACCTCACTCTTTTGCTTCACCTTCGGCTTCTTTCCTATCTTCTGCCTCGCCTTCACAGAATCTGCACAACGAGGGATGCTGTTGGCCAGTGTGACCAAAGGAGCTTCTGGCTTGCTTCCATTGAGAGCTTCAGGGGGAGGTGTGATGGGAATCTGGGACTCCAGCAAGGGCTATTCATGTTGAGTGTAGTTTTGAGGCTCATAGTCCCTGTCCTCGTCCATCTCCTCTTCAATTTCAGGAGAACATACCGCGTCAGGTAGCATACTGTTCTTGAAGCTTTTGATTTCCTCTTCGAGGTCCTTCTCAACCTCATCATCAAATTCAGCACAATGCCCTATTTCACCCAGCATACCGTGGTTGCATCACTCCTCCCGCGGTCGCGGTTTCTCTTCTGCGGGGAGCTCTCCAAATTCTGCCTTCTCCTTAATATGCCGCTGGGCAGCATTGCCCTTGGGTTGAGATTCTGCTATAGCAGGTATCCATTGCGTTAGCCGCTCCATTGATGCACCCAAGCTTAACAAAGTTTGATGAGATGATTGGTGCTAATATGATTTTGCTGAGAGAGCTGAGAGAATCCCTCTCTCATCACTTGTGCGTTGTTTGCACCGGCTTGAATCACCGCTTGTGTTAATGCTTGAAGTGTCTGGGTGAGTGCCAACAGTGTGTTCTCACCATAGCTAGAGTTCTCCAACAATGTCATGCTTTCTTGCGCCATAGCTAGAGTTCTCCAACAGAATTATCTACTCTGAATTGCACTTCGTCAATGAAAAGTTAGTAATGTTAGAGGGAACCGTAAGATAGGTTCCCTAGAAAGATCAATATTCAATTTATTTACAAGAAAACAGATAGTGATTCCCCGGCAACGGCGCCAAATTTGACGTGGCCTAAGGTCGTTATGCCAAATCAAAGTAAACCTCAACTTCCAAACTAGTATAGTAAGCAAGCAAGGGTCGAAATCCCAAGAGAATCACAAGCGTCTATATTCCTGTCACAAATTGAATACCAATCGAACAATAGTAACAAAAGGGGGGTTTTTGAGGTTTTAATCAAGTAGAAAATAAAACAGAATAAATAGTATGCAATCAAATGTGAGAAAACACTTAGCCAGGCAATTTCCACTTAAGTTTTGGTTGGTTGATCCTAGATTACTTCCAATTCCTTCCTATGATTATTCCTGTCCCGTTCTTGTGTAGATTAATAAGGAAACCATCCCTAAGAACCCTTACCAATGAATAACCCTAGCACCACTAGTGATCCAACCCAAACGCAGCAATGAACATAAGAATTAACCAGGATACACATAACACCTCAACCAGAAGCATTCAACATGTAATCAAATCTCTACATAGATAAAATCCACCAAAGCAAATAAAACCTATGCTTGCCACTCTAGACCAGGACGTTAGCCCAACAGTTTCCTAGTCATAGCAATATGAGTAACAATCAATAGACCTAGATGGCTTGTCTAGACAAATCAATAATTATTCAATGATATTCTGCTTAAGAGAAGAGATATAGATCAATAGGAATTAAGAAAGGGAACATAACCTCACAACCAATAATCAAAACTTAAGCTTCCATTGCCAGACTAAGCAAAAGTGCTTAGCCTTCCATAGTCTTAAGAAAACAACGATGATGTAAAACTAAAACCTGATATGAGAGTCTCTCTAGAATGAGCTCTATTCCCATGTTAAATAGAAAAGAGAACTAATATGGGCCTAACAAGTTCCTAAGCCCATTAGGGAAAATAATAACAAGGAAAAAGAAATAAATAGAAAATAGGAAATAATGATCCTAAAGAAAAAGAATAGATAATAATAAAATACTAAAAAGTAGAAAATGATAGATCTCGGCTTGGCCTGCTCCCGGCTGGGATCCGCCTGGACCCGCGATCGCGGCCTGTGGGCCCGCGGTCGCGGTTACGTTGTGTAGCCGCTGCTCCTCTCTTCATCACTTCTTCAGCTCCTAATCCGCTCCTTGGTGGCTCCATATCCCGAATCTCCAAATATACTCCAATAAGCTCAAAACACCACCAAAACACCAATCTTCGTCCCCAAACACCATGCCACAAGAATGTGTCTAAATCTACCCGAATGGCACCAATAACCCTCTAACAACTCTTAGTTATGCCCTAAAAAGTAACGTCTATCACTCCTCACACACAACAGTGACAACACCACCTCCTCGTCCCATTATTGACATCACCGTCATCCAAGAGCCATCACACGGGCTAGAGATGTTGCCCAGCTGCTCAAGGTTGCCAAGCTCATGTCCAACACATGCCCTTGAGGTTTCATTTGTTTGTAGGTGATCGTCCTCCGCCCGGGCCGCTTGTTGTTCGTCGTCTCTCGCCATATCCCGCATCCAGTGAAGCCTTTATGCTATTAATTATTTTGTGTGTGTAAGTTTTCCCCCAATTCCTCTAAATCCAAACTGTATAAATTGATGGTTCAATGTTGTGTTCTCAAATTCGTTTCTCAAACGATTTCTCCCCTGGGCCGTCAATTTGTTAAATGTTTTCTGGTGGGCATTAGAATTTGTCCTTGATTGACAATAATGCTTCTTGATTTTGCAGCTGTTTATGTGTGTTCTTAAGGGAATCATTGATCACCCAACACCAAAATGACCCAAATTCCCATTTTTTTTACCATTTTAGGATGATAGGGCTCGTTGATTTTGCAGCTGTCTATTACAGAAACCTGAGTGTGCCCAAATTTATGTGTGTTCTTAAGGCATTTATTGATCATCCAGTAAGAAAATGGCCTAAATTGTCATGTTGTATACCCTCTTTTGCTCCTTGTGACACTTCTCACGATGTTTCTACCATGATTTGATACCTCAGGAGGTTGGTGAAATTGGTGAGGAGTGAGTAATTTACAAGCAATGCCTTTGCTTTTCTGTCCTAATCGGTGAATTAATCCTACTTGAAAATGTTACACACAACTTCCTCCTCGTCTTTTCTTGTATGCTTGCAGAAGCCACAGATTTAGAGTCTGCAAGAAGTTGTTCAATTTTTATCTTTTGTAAATTATGGGTATTGAATGAATTTCATCATATGCAGTGACCATGTTCATCCTTGTCAATGATGACCTTTTAATTGACTAATTTGAGTTTTCCTCATCATCTGCTATATGGTTGCCATTGACTGACTTGTATATATACTGAACATCTAACAATGGTTTATTGTATAAAGGTAACTGAAAAGAACAAAGCTTTTCTGGCAAATAACGATTCACATACAAAGCCACACATAACTATCGCCATAGCAAGATACCCAAATACCAAAGGACCCTCAAGGCGCATGTTTGAGGTAAATACTGCTTTACCGTAGCCGATGTTTGCCAGATTGTTTGATATGCAATTCCTGCTTTCCAATAGCGCCAAATGTTTAGTATCATGTGTTGCTAAACCTAGAAGATGAAGAAATATATTTAAGCAGGCTATACTAAAAGCGTTATAACATGCTTCTCATATTGTGCACAAATACATCCTTATGTGATGTTATAATCTTGTATGCTAGTCATTTCCTACAGGTTGATAAATTTCAGCAGGTTTTTGTCTATTTTTTTATATTGGGTTATAGTACTTACATTCATTTCGGTGCCTAAGTTGTTGAATGCCTCTTTGAAAACTATATTCCGTGTGTAGTTAGCCGGTTCTTTCCCCGTTTGTAGTAACAATATACTGAGTCCTTGTGGGTCTGTTACTCGAGAAATTGCAACATAGAGCTGGTCGTGGCAGAAATCTGGTCTTGGTAAATACAACCCCACATGCTTTAGTGATTGGCCTTGACTTTTATTGATAGTCATAGCAAAGCAAGCTCTGAGTGGGAATTGACGGCGTTTCATTACGAATGGCCATTTTGATTGGGTGGCGCTTAGTGTTATCCTAGGAATTAGGACTTTATTTCCTAAGCACGTGCCCGTTATAATCTCATCCTCAACAACCCACTCCCCCAAATGCGCAATGATGAGACGGGTGCCATTGCACAACCCTTGTGAAGGGTTGACATTCCTAAGAAGCATCACCGGCAACCCTTCCTTCAGTTCAAGTGTGTGTGGTGAGATTCCTGTAATTTAACATCCACGTTATTTTCATCAGTTACTGATTTTACAACTTATTAGGCATAGTGTATGAAAATGTAATCGCAATATACCAGGGAAATCTTGATTGTTTAAGAATTCGGGTGGGTACAAATGTTCTTGTTCAGCTACATCGGTAGATGCCTTGCAAATCTCAGCAACGCTTTTGTATGTCTTCATTTGTCCTTATAGACATTTGAACATATAGCTGTTTATCTTATCTGCATCTTCATTTAAAGGGGTCAAGATAGCTCTGTCATGGAGGTATGTTGGGTTGGTTTGGTTTGTTATGAAATCTGGAAAGACGTTGTCAATTAGCTGCTCAATCAGGTTTGACCCTGGTGCAATTATGAACTCTTGTGGGATCTCACTCCACGTTTCTTCCTCTTCATTGTCTAGCGCTATTGCTTCAGCATTTCCATCCCCGGTCTTTTGAATCCAGCTGTTGAATTGCCGTTTGTGGATGTCAATTTCGCCATTGGCCTGTTGGTCATTCACCCTCATGCTCTTTGTTAACGTGAGCACTTGACAATGGCACCAAATAGGTGAGTGGATGATGCAAGCTTGAACAATGTCTTGTCGTTTCCCTTTGCTGATGACTGGTAGTATTTGCCTGAAGTCTCCTCCTAGGAGTACAGTTATACCGCCAAACAGCTTGTGTTTGTTGTTGGCATGTTTGATGCTTTGGATGTCTTGCAATGTTCAATTCAATGCCTCAAATGCATTTCTATGAGTCATTGGAGCTTCATCCCAAATAATCAGTTTAACCTCATACATCAGTTGGGTTAATTGAGTGTTTTGTTTAATACCACATGTACTATTATCAAGCAGCTCGATTGGGATTAGAAACCTGCTGTGGGCTGTTCGTCTACCCGGTAATAGAAGGGAAGCAATACTTGTGGGTGCAGAAGTGTTAGAGGTGAGCATAATTGAATATGTGGGATATATTACTTTGTATATGAAGGCAATATTTAACCACCAGGTACTTAACGACATTGTAATGTTGTTATTTGTAGCACACAAAAATTACAAAATCTTCAAGTATTTCAATTCAAAACATTTAACAGATCTACAACGTGTGTAATAGACATTAGTAGACTGATATTTTCATGTATTTTTCCTTGCTGAGCAATGGAATAGGGATGAAAATATTATCGGAGAAGACGAACGGAACTCAGGACTTACCCGGTGATGCTACTGCAAGGACGATATTCCCTTGTGATCTTATACGGGTCATTATTGTCTTGTATAGGTAAGTTTTCTCTGTTCCTCCTGCCCCATAAATAAAAAAGAACTCTCCCGATTGCTTATTCACTGCATTGATTACCTTGTCGTAGATTGCTATTTGGTCCGAGTTCAGTGAATGGTACATGGTTGCATGCAGCTCTTCCATTTTTTTGGCATTGTAGGAAAGTTCTTCTCTTATAAGCCAATTGTCCATTGTGGTGGCATGGGTATTCTTGGGTAGTCAGTCAATGATTTCCCGGTTTTTGCAAGGATCTCTTCAATGTCAAGCAAGCAGTAGTTTCTAAGCTGATTTTCATTTAGCTCTAAGCCAGGGAATTTGAATTCTCTCCTTTTCCGGTATAGTATGTCCTCTGATAGAGCAACCCAATTAGTGTCCCATAGTTTTCCCGGGTCTGTCACATCATAAAAGGTTAGAATCGTGACAAACAAATCCCTCAGTTGTACCCCCATTGCCCAGACTTGTGCTTCTTTGATTGCGTCGGTCCACTCATTGTCTTCCTTGAGCATTCCACGGGCATAGCATACTTGCCTAAATGTGTCATATTCTCTCTCATTTACTGTTCGGATTTCTTCAAAGGATTGAGGCCCTGCGACCGTATTCAGAAGCATGCATAGGTAATACCTCTCACCCGGGGCAGGATGGGCGTACACAATTCTGCCTATTGGTTTGAGATTTCGGCATGGTCCCATGTGTACTTTTTGGGTATTTCTGCATACTTGTATTTCCTTGATGCCTCATCTTTACTGTTTAGGGTAAACCACTCTGTAAACATTGTTGACTGTACTCTCTCTCGGTGTATCACAGCTGGCAGGTTTTGTGAATCTGACATTTTCACGGAGTTTTGATCTGGCAGATGGAATGTTAGTCGTATAACAGCAGGCCAGTTGTAATGAATGTCAAACCCGTAAATACGCCAAGCGGCTTCACATGCAGATAAGTAACGACAATCTAAGTGTTGCTTGATCTCATTTATTTTCGGGCTTTTGGTTGTCTCGCCTCCGTGTGATTGTGCATATTTCTGCAAGAAGACATCAATCGCTTTGTTGGACCCTTGGTTATATACTTAAACAGGTACTTGATGGCTCTAGTTCTATTGTACCACTCAACATTGATGTGCACACCATATTTCAGTAGTAAGTACCGGTTATATGGCACAACATGGTTGTTGGTAAATGACTCGTCCTTTCTTGACTTCAATTCCATTATTTTGGCGTCGGTAAACTGGAAAGCCATCCTCATCAAGTGTTGTTTCTGCATAGTAGGGTTTAGGAAAGCGTTTATTACATTTCCCATTGTTCATGCACGGTGCATGATGCGCTCTACTTTGTAGTGCATAACTAGGGATTGTTAGTACACTATTGGGGATGTTTGTATTAGTTTAGGAGCTAATTTGTGATTGAGAAGTTGGGAAGATTAGTACAAGAAAGGGTGGATTTTAGTGAGTTTAGAGCGTTAGAAGCTGAGAAGAGCAAAGTCGCGGGCGCGGAAAGGAAGCAGTGGGCGCGACCAAGGAAGATTTCGCTGAGTGCTAGGAAAGAACAAGCCGCGGGCACGGGTCAAGGGCAGCGATCACGGCCGTGCAGAATCCGAAAGATTTTCACGCGTTGATTCACTTGTTTATTTTGTTTCCTTTATTTTATATTATATTATTATATTTCGGTTATGGTTATTTTTTAGAAGATTGTTACTTAGATTAAAAGGACTTAGTTTTCTTTAGGTTGGACATCATTAGCATTACAACAGTTTGAGTATCATTGAGAGTTTTTTGTGTTTTGAAGACTATGAAGAACTAAGTTACTTGTGCTTAGTCATACAATTGAAGCTTTCGTTTGATTCGGTTGTAAGATTATCACTCTTGTTCTACTTCTTTGAATGTTATTGATTCTCTTGAATTCATTGTCTTGGATTGATACTAATTATACTAGTCTGATCAACTAGTGGTCGTTGGTATTATTCTTCTGCTAGAGTTAGATCGTTTCTGGTTGAAATATCTGATTCAGAGTAGCAACTGCGATATTCTAGAACTAGCTGTGATAGTTTATTGTAGAAGAGAATTGATTTGCATGCTAAATAAAGCTGGTTGTTTTATGTTAGATGTATCTGCTGAAATTCTTGGAACTTATTGCTGCTATTGAATTGAATCTCGATAGTTTTCTGATTGTTTGATAGTTAGTATTATCAGGGTTTGGTTGTCCTCTTAATAAACTTAAGAAAAGGAATTGGAACATTCGTTGGTTTAAAGAACTAGAGATAATCGATGATCGATCAATCAAACTAAAGTATGGATATTTGTCTGGCTGAGCTCTTTTGTTAAAACTTGTCTACAACTTTGTTATATCTTTGTTACTCCTGTTAGTTAGTTTCGTAGCTTTATAACTAAAACCAACCCCCCCCCCCCCCCCCCTTGTTACCGTTGATGATTGGTAAACAATTGTTGCAAACAAGATAGGTAGCTTGATTCCCTGTGGGTTTGACCCTTACTTGCCAGACTACATTAGTCGGGTTATTGAGGTTTATTTGAGAGGTACATACGACAAAAGCCTTGTCAGTGCATTAGTGTATGTGTCCCCACATAGGCCATGTAACATATGCTCAGTCACATGTTTATGGGCTTCCGGATCTGTCTCTTTGCATGGGATTTCAGCTGAAATAAAATCATCTACGTCTTTCCCTATTTTGGCCTTGTAGTTTTCTTTCAACCATAAGAGTATATGTGCATGGGAAAGGCCACATTTCTGGAATTCAATAGTGTATATAGTTGCACATGTAGATAAAGAGGGAAGTCAATTTGTGGGTACATATTCTTTGAATGTTTTTTATAGGTCAATAATAGTGGCGTACAAAACAGAAAAGAGTTGTGATCCATTTTATTTTATAGGTTACATACCTGCCTTTGTGGGGCCAAATATCTCTTTTGTTTTAAGATCTTTTAGCAACTGGCCCACCTTGCGTCTAAAAAGCCTGCTCACGACTTCGGGCTTGTCATTTGAGTGTTGCACTTCTAGTTCTTCAAGCATTTCATCTGACTCAAACCATTTAGGGTTAGTAGTGAATGTAATGAAAAGTGAAGGATTCTCGAATGCTCTACATAGCGCCATTGCGTCTTGGTAATTCTGAATCATATATCGGGGGCTTCCTGTATAGCTACCTGGGAGCACTATTCTTTTACCAACCATTCTTGCATCTGTATCACCCTTGGTAACAACATCACAAATGTTGTTGTATAGGTCGGCCCGTAGCTGAGGCTGATTTTCTCTAATCCAACGTAACATTTCCTCTTCAATAGTGGTGTAGGCATCTAATATGTACTGATGGTATAGGGGGCCTCCGCGTATTAATGTGGTCACCTCATCTTCCCTTTGTTGCATCCGATATGAATAGTATTCCTTCATTGTTACATTATCCCTTTGTGTTTCTCTCCTCCATGTGTTTGTATTATATGGGATTTCTAAGTGATAACCATCCTCCCCATGAGGGAACAATAAAGGGTACTTAAGGGCCATGTATAATGGGTGTAACTATGATATTCTTCTAGGCCAACCTGCTTTTGTTTGGACGTACACATCTCTGGGTTCCCTACTCTGCCAAAAGTCCCCTATAATGAGTGCTGCTACTTCATCAACAGTGGGTAAATTATATTGTCTCTTATCAGGCTTCCTCTCTCCTATTAGTTTGATTGTGAACTCACTCCAAAGATTCATGGGAATAGGACCAATATCTTGCCTTTCTGAACGCGTGTGCTACAACACTTGTAGCATCCAACATGTCCACTAAATTATGCATTGTGTTTGCATCTATATCACTACCCACGTTCATACATCCCATTTTGTTTTGTAGCTTGTTCCTTGTATCATAGAAGTATAGTTGTGCAAATTTAGGTGGAGCCCCTTCACCAGGCATTAGTGCTCCCAAACGGTGGTAGTTCTGGCCAGAAATCCTAAAGGTGTACGGGCCCCTGGTGCGATTGATTTGTTCATCTATTATGGCACCAAAGGATGTAAAGGGAAAAAGGTTGTTGTAGACTCTTATATTTCGCCTGAACAAAGTAGCATCGGAGGTGCGACTGCATAAAAGATGCTTCAACGGCTCATGTGTTTCCTTGAGCTTGGGTAAGCTGACCTTGCCCTCTTGGCAACAGATCGACGTAGTAAAATTTGTAAAAGTTGCTTTTTCAGCTTTCTCCTCCGGCCACATCCTTGCGTTACAGAAACAACACCTGGTCGTAGGAGCTTTCAATTTTGCGTAGCTCACTTGTACGTCTGCGATTAAAGGTAATATCATGAAATTGCCAAGCAAATATTATTGTTCTCAGAAACGTGTTTTCAAAATACTTACTGTTTGAGTGTCGTGCAACAGTTGCACTTGGGTCTTTCGGCTTAGGGGGTTGTCCACGCGGCCCTGTTCCAACAAGCAGTGGGATAGATATTTTTCTTTAGAACGAGGTGTCAACGGTTCATTGTACTTAGTATTGGTATTATACAATTCTTACTCGGGGTTTCCACTGGTGCAGGCTGGCTAGCAAGTTGGGAAGTACCGGCCACACTTTCGTCTGGGTTCTTCGACTTGGATGGCCGTCCACGTCGTCCTGATGAAACAGACAATAGAAAAGACACATGTGTTTATAGCTCATGGTATGTATGTACACACAGAATTTGATCGTACAACTCTTACTCGGGGTTTCCAGTGTTGCAGGCTGGCCAGCAAGTTCGGAAGTACCGGCCACACTTTCAACTGGGTTCTTCGACTTAGGTGACCGCCCACGTCGTCCTAATCCAACAAAAAATGGAAAAGACACATGTGTTTAGAGCGCATGGTATGTATGTACGCTCAGAATTTGTCAGTGGGAGAGATATTTGTGTTTAGAAAGAGGCGCCAATGGGGGCATTGTTGTTAGTAATGGTATAGAATTCTTACTCGGGGTTTCCTTTGGTGCAGGCTGACCAGCAAGTTGGGAAGTACCGGCATAGTTATATGTTTCTGTTCAACAGGATAGTAAAGTGTTCCGCGTGGGTCAACACGGACTAATAAACAACCATACGCATTCGATTATCGTACATGTTTCTACAAATATTTAACTTTCTACCTGTTCAAATGAAGAATGTATGAATGCAGATAGTTAAAAGTTCTTGTGGTTTACTTGCAAATGTACCGTTCGACTGAGGTGCTACACTTTCGACAGGGTTCTTGCTCTTTGGTGGCCACCCACATCGTCCTGTGCCAACACACAATGGAAAAGATACATGTGTTTAGAACTCATGGTATGTATGTACATGAAGAATTTGGCATTGTTAGGTTTCATAGAGTTAACTTAATGATCATTATGTGATACCTGTTTGCATGAGATTCAATCCGCAAAAAACTCAACCCTTCCATCTGGCCGTGTGATGTTTCTTGTGATCAGCTGCAATGGGAAGTCCATTCCTCCAAATGCGGATAAGCAATCTGTCAGTTAAATGTATAAATTATACATGTGTATAAAAGGAATAAGCTTATAAAATACCGCGTTTAGATAACATATGTCAGTTAAATGCATTTTTTTACCATTCCAAAATAATTAGTCTAATCTCCAAAGCTACTCCATCAACTCTACCTAATCCTAATACTGAGTTCAGATTACAATACAAAGTTTACATATTGTATCAATAATGACCTTATAAAATATCATATACAAATACTCTATAATGAAAACGCCAAGTTTGATACATCATATCAAATTAGAATTTGAAGTGTATGTTCTATTTTTATCATGTATGCTATAAAGAACATATAAAGAATGTTTCTTTAGGAATTTATTTGAAGTTTAGAGATTTATGATGACAATCGCGACCATCCTACCACCATTGTCGGTGCTCTTTCTCTTCACCATTTATCGATAAAACACAAAAGTCTTGGAGATGGATTCTGTCAGAGCGGCCTATGTAGGATTATGTCAAAGGTGAGTGTACAAAGCATTATTTCAGTTCTCCCACCAGCTTATTGTCTGAGACAAAGTAGAATAAATAATCATTTAAGATTGAAGCGTAAAACTAGACCAATGCTAAAGCCAAATGCAATAGATTTGATAAAAAAAGAAAGTAAAATCACAACATTAGTACTTGAGAGCTGTGGAGAGATAGCTGAATCCAACGTTGATAAAAAGTTCAGAGCTCGAGAGATTGAGAGCTATTGTAAATTCCATGAATGCAATGTTTTTCAGCAAGTGTATTTAAGTTGGAACATGAATGGTTTTCTATAACAATTATCACTATAATTTCAATGCCTATTTAAACCATTGTTGTTATGTTTCCTTTGTTAATTGCATTATTAATTCTGTGTTTTTACATTTAAACATTTAAAATCTGTATATTCATTATTATTAGTATAGTTTTAAAATTAGTATTAAGTCAGTCGAATTTCTATAAATTATACATGTGTATTAAAATTAGTAGTAAGTCCTGTGTAACAATAGTGTGGTGTATCATCGTGTATTTGCCTCTCTTTTTTTACCATTCCAAAAGAATTAGATAGGGGGCGCAATAGATAGCCCAAATGACTGCCAGTGTATCCTTTCTTTGATGTTGCGAATGGCAAGCGTCTCTATTCTTTCTTTGATGTTGCGTTGGGGAATAACTTGTGTTGTTTAATATGCCAGTGTATCCTTTTTCTGGGGTTTTAATGGTATTTTCTGCATAGGTTATATGTGTATCAATCTCCAAAGTATAAGGAATTTCTTATGCAGTTGGTAATTGACGTGGCCGAAATATGCAGTGCAAATATCGTTGAATGGCCTAGTCAAAGTAAAAGTCCTAACAAACCTACTAAACAGATGTATAACAAGCAAGTAAGGGTCGAACTCACAGGGAGGAAGTAATCAATCTATGTGTTTAAAGGCATGCAAAGTAACAAGGGGGGTTTTAGTTATCAAACTGAGCAAAGTAAACAAGGTTAAGTTGACTTGAGAATATGATTGGGGAAAGTAGTTCCACTAGAACGAGATCCACAATACAGAGACGTAGGTCGATCACTGAAATCTATTGAATCCAAGTTCTTTAACTATTCTTATGGTTGTTCCCACTCTGATCTTAAGTACTACAAATTCTCACAGTTATTGATAGACTTATCACAATATCAATGGAAGAAAACCTTACCACTAACAAAGCAATAGCAATACACACAAGGATATAGGATACATGCAAATAGAAGAAAACTTTACTACTTAACATACAAATAATTCTCACTCACAATTGCACACTCGTATTCCACTATATGCAACAATCGTGTTTGCTATTAGATATGCACTCGTATTCCACTATATGCAAACCCTAGCAATTTGATAAATATTACTCAACCTAGTTGGCCAGACTATGAAGAATAACGATAAATCAATAATCAATATCATCAAGAGAATTAAACCAACACATATAAGAATAAGAACAAGGAATAGAAATCTCACAACCGAATCAACTGTATTGCTTCAAAAGTCTAGTAGAACAAAGGGTGTTTAGTTCTCCATGGGTTAAAACCCTAGAGGTAGAATGAGAACGAGTCTCTAGATTTCTAGATTTTGGCAACTAGGTTAACTAATGGGTTTTTAACCTAATACTAAAAAGTGTAAAAATAATAAAATAATAATCATAAAAATAATAACCAAAAATAAACAAACGAAATACGAAATTAATCCCGCATCTCGGTTTTTCTCTCGTGGAAGCAGCTCGTCCCAGCACGGCCCAACAGCAGCTATAACATCCTCGGCCCATTCCGGCAGCGCGGCCCACACCAACACATGCATCAGCACTGACCAACTCATGACGTCATCGCAATCTCTTTCCAGCTTCACTTTCCGCTGCTTCACGCGTGAATTCTTCAATTGGGCTTCTTCCAATTGTTTGGGCCTTTCTTCATCTTCACGGCCCATCTTCAATTCCAGCACGCGGGCTCGAAATTAATTTCCCTGCTTTGCCTCACGTGATGGCCGCGGGGCGGCACCCTTCTCTGAGACCCACCACCGGGTCGCGGTGGCTTTGGCGCGGGGCGGTGACACTCGCCCACTCCTTTCTTCAGCTCTTCTTCTTCTCTTCCGCTATTCCATACTACCAAGTGTTGGTAGCCTTCTTCAATTAGTCTTCAAGCGGATCCTCATCATCTTCATCCTTCATTAAGCTGTAAATCCCTGGATATCTTCAATTCTATCCACATCTTCTGGATTACAAACTTAACCTCAAAACTAGTCATAAACTCCTCTAAATAATGCTAATAATTGCTAGTTAAGGTGTATGAAATGACACCTATCAGTAATACAAGATGGTCGCTGTAAAATTTAGGGAATGATGTGGTATCTTAACAGTATAGGAAACAATAAATTGGTAAATGTTAAGGTTGACAATAAGATATCAATAGGTCAATACTTTTACACTATTTATTTTCATTCTTCCTTGAAAGAAAGTAAATATCCCATGGTCATATCTTGTTTTAATCAATGCACCTTCCTTAATGCAATTGTAACAGATGTTACAGATGTTTGTATGGATGATAAGGCGGTTCCTAGTGACCCTGTGATTGCCTTCTTGCTGGATGAGATAGTGGTGAAAGATTGGTGCAAGAGGACTTTCAGAAGCATAGTAGTTGAGCTTCGACGAATTTGTATCATTTGTGCTTATGTACAGTCGTTTTCTTCGAGTATTTAGATTTCATTGATTTCTTTCTATCTTGTTGCATCACTTGACCTTTCAAATTAGATGATCTTGAAGATGATAGGTTGAAAGAAGGCTTAGAATCCCTTCTGGTTTTTGCAGTGATGCTATCTGGCTTATCCAATGTGCTTGAAGTGTTGGAATTGTCATTTAAGGATACTCAATCACTGAAGCTAGATGATCTACAATATCTTCATGAAAACATAATAAACACCAAACAGGTTTGGTGTTAAATTTCCGTGTATCTTCATAGTGCCTAAACCACTTTTTTGCGTTACACACTTCTTTATGCTTCGGGGGTCTTGTTACTATATTTACTTGTGAAATGTTTTCTAGATTTATTAATTGACTTGATGAAATGGCTAGGAGTCTAAAATTTGCAAGAAGCTGTTTATGAGATCAGATGGACCAGGTCAAGTTGTCTACCGGGATTGTTTGTGTATAATTATCGATTTTAAGTTGTTTTTTTCTGTAGTTTTCCAAATTTCATTAAATGATACCTAGAAGGGATTCTAAGTTTAAATTTTATCTAAGTTGGTTTTCATAAGCAAAACGGGGTTCTTTTACTCATTGCATTGAGTACTTTCCAACAAAAGGAAAGAAGCCCACGTGAATAGAGGAAATGACACTGTAGTCGTTGGCACGTTGCATTAATATGATTTTCGGAGGTGCTAAGGTTAATCTTTCTTTCGAGTTTCATTTACTACTAATACCGAGGATTAATTGTAATGGTGGAGTGTCTTCATTCATAGTTTGAATAAAATGG
Organism: Rheum nobile; assembly: GCA_027886185.1. Taxonomy (NCBI): domain Eukaryota; kingdom Viridiplantae; phylum Streptophyta; class Magnoliopsida; order Caryophyllales; family Polygonaceae; genus Rheum; species Rheum nobile. Next base: position 2,181,839 of record WOAB01000780.1, read on the forward strand.
AGCTATTTTATGATAATATTTGTTAATCCTTTAGTATCGTAACTCGATGATACACTACACAATTGTTACACAAGGCTCAATACTAATTTTAATACACATTTATAATTTATACAAATTAGTAATTATGTAGGAAGTGCTCCTTAGACTACCTTTAACCTAAACAGCAAAAGATGTGCACATTGAAATCGTTGAAAAAGTGATTGACAATGGTTGTTGAAGCTGATATTTATGGTTGTACTGTAGGAATGATGGAGCAAAATAGGTAACACAATTCTATATTTTTTCCCTCTCCTACATGTTTCCGTCTTTGTTTTTGTTTTGGCTTGTTTCACTTGGGTTTGGTTTTGTGTGGGCTCAGTTATTGCTTCTTTTAGTTTCATAATTTTTTGGTATATGTATGCTCTAAATCTTTTTATGTTATATTATGAAGAATGGATATTATAGAAGACATCCAACCCACAAGACTTAATACTATGGGTTTTATGCAAGGGAAAGACAATGATGGTACACATTTTTTCCCAACAATTCCTAGGAATCCAACACATATACGCAGGAGATGTGTCCATTGTTTGTCTGTCTAAGAAGATGACCGGCCTTTTCCTCTATGAATCATTCAAAATTAACAGTATAAACGCTCAGGTTGTTGTTGTTCGTCACATGTTATAGGTTGTAGATGACTCATGCTCAACTTCATTACGTTGATGGTGTTGTTTTGCATTTTTGAGCTGCCCAACTTTTTCCCCCAATTCGGGTTAGCAACACATCACTTGCAGTCATATCTTCAGTGTGCATCTGCAGTCCTACAACATGAAATAGAGGGTAAGTCTGTTTCTGACATGTGAAACATATATATATATATATATGTATTTGCATATAGACAATAACAAACGACAAATGTTAAAGTTTGCTGAAAATGCAGGTTCCTATCACTTCAATGTTGAAGATGAAGGACCCAGTAGTGCTCGCCTAAAGCAGCAAACCGTGCAACGTTTCTTGTAATGCAAGTAGACATCCAACCATTACGGTTACAAGCGTGATAATCGTGAAAGAGAAATACAAATACATGTGTATGGTGAGCTCTAACTGACAATAGTGAGTTGCAGGCCGTCGAAGGTTTTATTCATAAATCACGATTCCTCATGCACTTCCTTGGATGTCAACATGCACGTTCAATTTCGTGACCTGTAAGATTATATACGTGGCATGTGTAAATAGGAAACTAGTTATCAGTATCTATGTGTGTCCCGAAAACATTATCTTATCATTGAATTAAAACCAAGCCAAAGTAATATCTTTCCAGCAAAACAGAACGAAATAGTTCAACTCAAAAGAGTCATAGGTATCCACCCATGCTAAAACAAATAACACTTTAGGTCTAATGCTTTTTGGGATTGAAACATAAGAGTCTGCTTTGATCAAAACACAAGTTCTGAATTGCACATCATTCCATCCTTGCAGGTTCTCCGCCCACAACCAATTCATCGTCAGGACCCGATTCCTCATCAGATGATGATATGACAACCTTCCTTCTTTTTGTCGGGTTTTTCTTTGGAGTTTTGACAGTGGGTGTTACCTCCTTTGCTCCATCACTCCTGACATACAAACGGGAAAAGTATGAATGTAAGTTCCAAAACATAACTGCTTGCCTAAATTCTTTTGAAACAATTCTCACATGTCTTTCTCCTTTATTGCATCTACATTAAAAACATGGTCTTTTATGGGTGTTTTTTCAGCATCTAAGATATGGGGCGCAATAGATAGCCCACTCCCACCCTCATTGTCCTGCACAACTCATTGTTTTTGTGTATGGCATTACAAGTATTATTCTAGTGGAAGTAGGAGTGCACCAACAATTCAATGTGGGTTCGATGAATACCTTAAGAATAGGGCCACTACTAAGAATTCATGTCACAGTAAATTTTTCAGTATCGTTAGAGGCGACAAAATAGGTATGAGTTTTGATCTCAAACACGTGGTATGTGTTAGCTAACTGCTTGATTTCCCGTGGGAGCACACATTCTTTCGGGCCGTCCTACACAACCCAAAGGGCCAAACTTAGTAGTTTCATGAATTGATATTTCCCGTGCATAATGTGGCAGGCACGTTTTTAAACTTATACACACTTCTTTCATCAGAGTCGTGGCTTTCTTCTTCACCAAGGTTTCAGCAAGTTCATCGAACACAGTTGCTGGAAGAGTTGTTGTGTCATCTGAAACTTCAAGATGTAGTCTGTACCTACATGGAATTAGTTGTTCACTCAGTTGTGTTGTGTGGATGTGAATCATCGTGTTTGATTTACAAATGTCAGATGCACCACATACCTCACTTGAGAGAACTCAGTCATCTTACAACACGAAGTACAATAGAGTTGGCCCCCAACATGGGTCAACCCCTTCCTACAGTTACTTTCACCACATGATGGATAGTTCCAACTGTTCTCTGGAAGCACCCTTTCGATTGTAACCCCGATGTTGAAGGTGATGGAATCCTGCAAAAAATACAGGTTTGGCACTGTTTCTTGCTCTTTGGGTTGTAAATTGTGATCTAGGTAGATTTTGTATTCCCAACACCTTTTTTGGGAAATCCTTCTACTCTCTTCCGAGACGCAGTAGCTCTTTTAGTGTTCCTTATCTGGCAGAGCTTGCATGGAGGGATGACGATGTCGTAGGAAGGTCGTCGGTGCTGGAAGGTGTAAAAGGTATGAAATAAAGGTATAAATGTAAATACAATATCATATGGGTGTGCGTGTAGTTCAAGCATGTACCTCATTACTTCCCTCAATTGCTTGATAGTAGGTACATCCTATGTATCATACAATGTTGTGGCCGAGGTGGTGGACAAATATATGTCACCTGTGCATATATCTAATGGCTTTAGATTGTTTGATTTATAGACATATAAACTGATAAACAATGGGAAGATGGCTGCAATACCATTCCACTGTCGTACGTTCATGGCTGTGAAAACAACAATGTATGGGGTCTTGGCCCGCTTGCTGCGCTCAAGGAAGTCATCACCTATAGTGCCCCACATGGACACCTTGATCATGTTTCCCTTGTGCGTAAAATTATTGATCAAACGAAGGATAAGTGCAATATTTACTCAAAGTGTGTGATGGGTGGCATGAAAAGGGAAAACATGGCAGTTGTACCTCTCGTTTATGAGGTGGCACTCAAGTAGATGAGCACCTTTAGGAGTGATTTTCGTTGCCCCAATATTAATAGTGCACCCTACAACATGTGGAACAAAGGAAGCACATTAGTTGGCCGGTAAGGTGTACGAAGTACATCAGGTTTTTAGTTGGAAGCATCACTTACCAATGAGGAATTTGGAACCATTGTGATCGATGTCTTGTATGGGGACCAATTGGACCGGATATCTCTGAAATCCATCCGGAGAGCACTCTAGATGTCTGACAACTGTATTGCCTTCTAAGTAGACAACAAATGGATCACCGTTGCGGAGGCGATATGTTGGCTTCGGCGGCGCAACGGTAAAGTGGCTAATGCTGTAAATTTCTCCTATCAAAAGTTTGTCCGTGAAACAGTGGTTGATGTTGGCCCTGACCACGCAGTGAATAGTGCCTCCCTGGCATACAAAACAAATACGGTAAGCTCTAAAGCAATCAAAAAGGTTGGGAAAAAGGGGTTAAAAGCATTTTGTTAATACCATATGGTCGCCCAAGATGTAATCCGTGCTAATATAATGTTTCTGCAAGGTTGTGGCATCCCACTTGCGGATCACCATAGCTTTGACAGTGCAGTCCATCCCTTCATCCAGTTCGGAAAATGGCACATACGAATCAGCCAGGAAAGCATCAATCGCTTTAGTCGGTCGCTTTCCGAGTTCCTTTTTGGAGGAGCTGGAGCTCGATGAATTCTTGAAAGAGCCTGAAGCCATCGGAATAATATTTGTTTTTGTCGTTGTTTGCTGCATACGGTGGCTCTCCAATACAAGGGATCTTCAGATTTAAAGGGAGGTACAATACGTTACAGTGTAATCAAAATTAAGGCAGGAATTGAAACAGTCAGAGGCTATTAAAGTGTAATCAAAATTAAGGTGCAATACATTACAGCCAAAGGCTGTATTTGGTCAGAAACCTATTATTGTACCTCTCGTTAGACTTGTTTAAATATGGCATCATCCCAGTCCATTTAACAATGTAATGTATTAAACCTCCCCTACTGGACATTTTAAAATTCGAAGAAAATGAAAGATAGAAATGAGGGAATTGATTAATTAAAAGCTATAATTAATAGGCCATGGATTTCCACCATATTTTCACTCTATTTTCTCAACATTTTCACACAGGACAAAATTATATTATATATGATGATTGATGATATTGATATTGATTGATGATTGATGATTGTGTCTTAATATTAGATAATTTTAAAAAATTAAACCACTTCATTTCTCTTTCTAAACAATTTTTTTTAAAAAAAACTATTTTTTTCTTCTTTTTTACTTGATAAAAATACATTTTAAAAATTAAACATTATTCTAAAAAAATAGAATATATAACAGTTTTTTACAATTTTATTTATTCAAACATATCTAAAAAATGTTCAAATTTATTACATTAAAATTCAAATTTATAACAAAGATATTTTGAAGCACTGAGTTGGGCCAAGTAATTGGGCCGCCTATAAATAAACCAGCCCAATCAACCCGAATAGGTTTTGAAGATTTGCTGCTAAAACTTTATCATCATTTTTCTTAAAATAAAACAAAATAAAAACAAAAAACATAAACCCTACTGTCACATTCTCGTCACATTTGCATTCTGTTGTTCTACATAGCCTCTCTTCTCGCTTTCTGCATCCTTCGAAGCTTGTAACCATGGCGGACGTGTTAACAATGGACATCAATGCTACCGCTGCTCGACATGGTATCGATCTAAGTGTAATCGATTTCGAGTCTATCCAGCTGCCACCGGGAGAGGATTGCGGAATCAAAAGGTAGCGTTTTACTGATAGATTCTGTACTTTCGTATTTCCTTCTCACAGTAATTAGCTTGAAGATTTTCTTGTTTTTGTTGGAATTGTTTAATTAATATGTGTGGCGGCGATTTGTGCAGTGACGATGAAGATATTAGGGTAGATGACTCCTCGGAATTCGAGCAAGGGCTCAAAAACATAATCGTGGTGGATAATCTTCCACAAGTGCCAAAGGAGAAGTATGATAAGCTAGAAGGGGTTGTTAGGAAGATTTACAGCCAGATTGGCGTGATTAAGGAGGACGGCATCTGGATGCCTAAAGACCCCGCCACTGAGAAGTCTCTAGGTTATGCTTTCATCGAGTTCAACACGCCACAGGTCCCCCCAAATTTGTTACCTTTTGTTCCAGTTCGCTATTCTTTGGATTATCTTTCTTGATACTGGAGTTGGTCATCAATTCATTTCTATGGTTATACGGTTTTGAACATGGTTGATTTTTGTAGTTACATGATTTTGAATTTTCTATAAAGGTAAATGTCACGAAATATTGTTTGACATTGTAATGCCATTGTAATGGGGGTCAATCTATTATTCTTTTCCAAAAATAAACTTATTTTATTGCCACATTGCGTGATTCGGTTTCACTGTTGGACTTAAGCTGCTCAACGTAGATAACTCTATTAGTACTGTACTCCATGTTTGCTTGATAGCATATATATCAATAACTGTGAGCTACTGAGCTATAGGATAAAGAAAACATTATTGTAGTTATTATCTTCCTTGCTTGGCGGCTTTTTTCCCCTTTTTACAAATTATCTTATGGTTAATAAATGAGTTGAATTGTTTAGAATATCATTATAAGTCTATTAGTAGTAGTGGATATGTCAAGAATAAAGGATTGTTAGTATCTTAGTCTTTTATTATGATAATATACAAATTCTATATAATCATTTATACAATCATATTACTGTTTACTTTGGTTTTACAAATGTGTGATTCTAATATACAATCTGGATCGTTGTTGAATTTTAGATCACATGATTGTATGTTCATAGGATATGTTAATTTGTCATGATTGTAGATAGGTAGTTCTTGTACCCCTTCACAGTGAGAGTTTGAAAATGAAGAATAATTCCTATGTGAAAGCATTATGTAACTGTTCCTTTTGACATTTTTATACACTTATAATTTTTAAATTTAAAAATATCACTCTGCAATTGGGTTGTTGATATTGTGTTCCATAACCTGAATTTAATCATGCTTACAGGAAGCCGAGCTCTCTAAAGAGAAGACAAACGGATATAGGTTGGATAGAGCACACATCTTTGCACTTAATATGTTTGATGAAATTGACAAGTTTATGAGAGTTCCTGATGAATGGGCCCCTCCAGAGACCAAGCCATATACTCCTGGGGTAATTTTAATATTTTCTAAACTTTCCTTGCATCTCTTGTTAGTCCATATATATATATATCGTCTTCCTTTGTTTTGGATTCTGCTGAAGTGGAAATAATAAATGAAGCTGTTTAGTGTTTTGATGGCATTGGAATTTGCATCTGATTACTTGTTACATGATTAATGTTGGTCGAATGTGCATGACAACTGTAAACAATCCAGCCTCAACCTAATTCGGCTTGTAGGGCATATGTATTCTGTGTACCTTGTAGAACACATTGTTAATCTATTTTACTGAAATTAACAATATAAATGTCTAGGTCACATTTCTTGTTATTCATTGCAGTATTCTCTCCCTCTTCCCTTTATACTTATTGTAGCATGCTGATGAATTTTCTGTTATTTTGTGTATCATTTCCTGCCATTTAGGAAAACCTGCAGCATTGGCTTATGGATGCAAAGGCACGGGATCAATTTGTTATTCGTGCAGGGACTGACACTGAGGTTCTATGGAATGATGCTAGGCTTATGGCACCTGATCTTGTTTACAAAAGACCTGTATGGTTTCTCTCTTTCCAACACTTCCTATACCTTTGTCTCTGCACAGGTGCATTTTTTAAGGCACTTGGACCAGAAAAAATAAAGCTTTCTCGAATATGTTTGCTATGCTGGCTTTCTCTGTTTCAGTTCTTCAATTGATAATCCAGCAAGTTACTATATTGAGTGTTTGTATACACATTTTTCTAACTTGTTTTTGCTATTTTTTCCTCTCCATTTGCAGTTCTGGACTGAAAGTTATGTCCAGTGGTCCCCCTTAGGGACTTATCTAGCCACTCTTCACCGACAGGGGGCTGCTGTCTGGGGAGGTGCCTCTGCTTTTAACCGTATAATGCGGTATTCTCATCCTCAGGTTTGCCACTTATATATGTGATAGTCTGATTCTTGAAATGGTGTTGATGTTGAATCTCATCTAGGTTAAAATGATTGACTTCTCTCCCGGTGAAAAATATCTGGTAACTTACAGCAGCCATGAACCCAGCAACCCTAGAGATACTCATGTAAGTATTTAATTTCTATTAGCGATAAAAATAAGGGTTTATCCCTATCCTTTTCATTTCCAGTTGATCGACATCTTTTTTATATGAATTTGTTTTTTGTTAGAGGGTTGTGCTCAATATCTTTGACGTGAGGACCGGAAAAGTAATGAGAGATTTCAAAGGAAGCACTGATGATTTTGCAGTTGGTGGCATTGGTGGTGTTACTGGAGTTTCTTGGCCTGTGTTCAAGTTAGCTTTCTATCTTTATGTGAGCTTGTCAGATATTTTTCTTTTTCGTTCTTTAAGGCTGTTGAAGCTTTGTTGTGATCACCGAGTTTTTCATTGCAGATGGGCTGGTGGAAGGGATGACAAATATTTTGCCAGAATTGGAAAGAATGTCATTTATGTTTATGAGTCAGAGAATTTCAGTCTAATTGATAAGAAGTCCATTAAAGTTGAAAATGTTATGGACTTTAGCTGGTCACCTTCAGATCCCATACTATCCCTTTTCGTGCCGGAACATGGTAACCAACCTGCCAAGGTTAGTTTGTTTCCTTTTCTTTGGTGTATGCATGTATCAGTGTGTTGGTTCGACTGTTATAAAGTTAAGAGTATATGTTTGTCTTTGTTTCGGAGGAGATTACAGGTCACTGAATATTCTTTTGGCTTTTGTAGGTGAGTCTCATCCAAATCCCTAGCAAGGCAGAGTTAAGGCAGAAGAACCTTTTCAGTGTCAATGACTGTAAAATGTACTGGCAAAGCAATGGGGAGTACCTTGCTGTAATAGTTGACCGTTACACCAAGACAAAGAAGAGCACCTACACTGGCTTTGAGCTTTTCCGCATCAGGGAACGTGACATACCAATTGAGGTGCTGGAGCTTGAAAATAAGAATGACAAGGTTCTTGCATTTGCCTGGGAGCCAAAGGGGCATAGATTTGCTGTAATCCATGGTGATAACCCTAGGCCTGATGTTAGTTTCTATACAATGAAGACCACTAATAACACAGGCCGAGTTCAAAAGCTCACCACTCTGAAGAGCAAGCAAGCAAATGCTCTTTACTGGTCACCTGGAGGGCGGTTTATCTTACTAGCAGGTTTGAAGAATTTTCAAGGACAATTGGAATTTTTCAACGTTGATGAGCTTGAAACTATGGCAAACACCGAGCACTTCATGGCCACGGAGGTTGAATGGGATTCTACTGGAAGGTGTGTTGTAAGATGGACTGTTAATCTTGATTTTACTTGTGTGGTGTAATGCCTGTAATCTGGCAATTTGTTTAGATTATTGTCATGGTTGTTTTTTTTCACTGGAAAACATGACTATAAATTTATATGTTTTCTCTTCTGCCTTCCTTTTTAGGTATGTCGTGACTGCGGTTACTTCAGTTCACGAGATGGAAAATGGATTCAATGTGTGGTCTTTCAATGGCAAACTTCTATACAGGATACTGAAGGACCACTTCTTTCAGGTATTTTTGTTGAAGTGTCCCAGTCATTTTCGATCTGTAATTTATCTGATTCTAGTACTGGCTCTTTTCAGCTAGTAGAATTTGTCTAAAATGGTACTGAGCTAGTGCTATAGGAAAACCAACAAAGTTGCTGATTATATTGCAAACACTTGAGAGTTTGAAAGAGATTGTAAATAATGACATGGACAAATCTCTATTGAGACAGTGGTTCTTACCAATTACCATGACAAAAAGGGTATGAAAAAGGACTATATGCATCCATTGTGTTGTGTAGCGCTGTAGTATTCTCAATATTGGGTGGTTTATGGTAATTATTTTCATGTATTAAAGAGTGATGTGCATAATTCTGTTTCTGCACATTGCATTATATTTAAATTTTCCTTGTCTGAAATTCAGTTTCAATGGCGTCCAAGGCCGCTATCCTTGCTGCCTGCCGAAAAGGAAGAGGAAATACAGAAGAACTTGAAGAAATACAGCAAGAGATTCGATGAGGAAGATCAAGACGTGTCCCTACAGCTCAGTGAACAAGACCGTGAGAAACGCAAGATGCTCAAGGATGAGTGGGAGCGGTGGGTGGCGGAGTGGAAGCGGCTGCACGAACAAGAAAAACTGGAGAGACAAAAGCTTAGAGATGGTGAAGCTAGCGAAGATGAAGAAGAGGAATACGAATCTAAAGAGATTCAAGTTGAGGAGGTGTTGGACGTTTCGGAACAAGTTGTTTCCTTTGAGTAATGAGCAAAGTTGCCTGCTTCTTGAGTCTTTGCTCTTTGTACTCTTCTACTTGTTCTTGCCTTCCAGTATCCAATTTAGAGAAAATTTTGCAAATATACTCTTTAACCAGATAGGCGGATAACACCTGCTTTGTAACTCTGTTCAACGTTTGCAAAGATTTGTGGATTAGCTGCTTTGGCAATAGTATTAGTAATATTCTCTATAACGTGGCTCATCCGGATACCAAAGGAACGTATGAAACGTAGTAAAACGGATAATTGTAAGCATCAATTAATGGGGTGAACGTGATAATTAATATATGATCTTCTTATGACGTTACAGTTGTTAATTTTAGCAAGGCAAACGTCTAACAATTGGGATACACAGGTGCTCTAACTTTGAGTCGGTTTAACTTGTCGCCTAACCTAATAAAATTACGGAAAAGCTATATGACACAAAATCGAGAAAAAAGGAAAAAAGCTCAGCCCAAGCTATTAAACGCACATGCGCAACTTGAAAAAAATTTAAAAATTGTATTGTTAATGCACATTTTTTTTGCGTTAACATTAACAGTACAATTATATGATATAACCAAATTGGATATAACTATAAGGATATAACCAAATTGGATATAATTATAAAATATAATCATAGTATATAACTATAAGATATAACCATAGTATATAACTATAGAATATAATATAGGATATAAGTATATAACAATAGAATATAACATAAGATATAATCATAGTATATAACTATAAGATATAACGATATGATATAATCAAATTGGATATAACTATAAGATATAATCATAGTATATAACTATATGATATAACCATAGTATAATTTTATAGTTATATAGTATGGTTATAATTTTATAGTTATATTATATTCTATAGTTATATATTATGGTTATATCATATAATTGTATCGTTAATGTTAACGCAAAAAAAAAAAATTGTGCGTTAACATTAATAGTACAATTTTTTTTTTCAAGTTGCGCCCAAGCTGTGCGTTAAAATTAAACGCACAGGGCTGGACTTTTTTTTTTTTTCCCGATTTTGCCCCTTGGACTGCTAATTTAAACACAGAGAGTTGTAATGTTATTCTAAACGCACGGTTTCGTGTACATATAGACAGTTTTTCGTGTGCACATAGGGAGACCCTAAAATTAGAGCACGTGTTATACAGTCTAACTGGGACATTCCCCAGTTTTAACGTTGTTTATTTCAATGTGAAATTTCACAAGGTGGAATTATATAAATTTGTATATTTGAAGGAATGAGATTATAAGTATGTAAGAAGTTCGTCGTGTCCGGTAAGTCGAAGAAAGGACTTAAAAAGGGAAACAAGGAAAGAAGATAGGAGAGTGAAAAGGGAGAGAGTTTGTTAGGAGAAAGGTGTTGTGTTATTTTCACAAGTCCATCGGTTACAAGTGTATAGCTATTTATAGCTTCTAGGTACAGGTATATATGACAATACTCCCTCCTCGAAAAGAAGTCTTGACCTTAAGATTAGATGAAAATTGATGTATAATATGCCACGTGTAGCCTCAGAAAGGTCCAGATTTGTCCAATTAGACAAGTAGCTAATACGGGTATCCAATATCGAAGTTGGGGCAACAATGCATTCACATGCATCGTTGAGCACCAGAGGTTCACCTCTGAGGGAGTAGTCTGATTACCCACTTGGCGTTTCAATTAGGAAACATGATGAATCTTGGAGGTAGGAGGCAAGTTGAGACGATATATATATATACCCGACAGACCCTACCTGGAACACAGCTCGAGATGGCGACGAATTGCAAGATACACAACATAAGCAGCGATGATCGATGAAGTGTCGTCAATGCCCAAGTGTGGAGGTGGATAACCATAAGGGACTTGGAATGGTGTGATTTTGAGAGTGGTATGAAAATTCATATTATACCACCACTTCGCCAGAGGAAGCCAAACAAAAAATAGCCTTGTGCATTTTGATTTGAGTTTATAAGACAAACAAAAAATAGCCTTAAAAAAACTTTGTCAAAATTATGAAAATACCGCCACACCCCTATTCAAATACACATATAGGTATTCTCAAGATAACATGTTTCATCTAACCCCCAATATATATGTTAGGGAATTAACCATCTACATCACCCTTGTACACTCACCCACACCCCACCGAAACAAAAATGTAATATACAAAAGCGATTGTGTATTAGATAGTGAAGTGTATAAGAAATATTTTATGATTTCTCTTAATTCAAGGTAGAAATTTACTATTAATCATTCATGATTTCTCTATTTATCTCTACTAATTAAATCCAACTAAGGAGATGGCCCATATGTGTAGTGCAACTTCGGGAGTCTTTCATCGACCAAGATCAATCAAAGTCTATAATTCTCCTTCCAAATTTGGGGCAATTACCACAAGCCCAACTCCATCATTAATTTGGGCTTTCATTCTTTTAGTTCATTTACTAGATATTTGGCTATATGGATTATAGTCTCAACAATTCCTCCCTTAATTCATATATCCAAAAATCTATTCGATGTTTTAAAGCCTCATATTTTTTTTTGATTTTTCGAATCCAACACCATTGCACCTTCGTTGCACGACATGTCCCTCTAACACGCAAAGATTGTTCTCGTTCTTCCGGCCTCGCATGACCAAGTGTCTCCCCTTCAACACCTTACACCACTTGTATGTGTCGATAAACTTGCATCATCGCATCCAACGAGATGATGTTAAATTTGCTTGAAGGCACGTACCTCACATTATAAAGAGTCTGGATTGCACCGTTATGAAGCTTTATCCTCATACTTCCGGTACCTTCAACTTCTCACCACCAACTAAGTTGAGGTGACCAAACTCTTCATTCCTCTTCAAGATGTCGAACAAAGCTTAATCTTCACGCACATGCATCGAGGCGGCTCTATCCATCACCCACTCAGACTTGGCAACCTCCTCCCTCATCCGAGGACACCTTGTTTGTATGTGACCCTTCTCCCCGTAGTAGTAACACTTGACGTCACTCAAATCCTAATGCTGACGTGAGCTTACTCTCCATCTCGGGTCACCTTGCCCCCTCAATTGGTTCTTTCCTCGCTCTCTCTCCCTTACAACTAGTATGTGTCCTCCATCATCCGAGGACACCTCGTTTGTATGTGACCCTTCTCCCCGCAGTAGTCACACTTGACGTTACTCAAATCCTAATGCTGATGTGAGCTTACTCTCTATATCGGGTCACCTTTACCCCTCAATTGGTTCCGTCCTCGCTCTCTCTCCCCTACAACTAGTATGTGATCTCCTCCCATGTCGATAGCGTCATTCTTCATCATCCTCCCACTCTCCCGCAAAGTGGCCGTCACCTCATCTAGAGTGAGACTCGACCTTCCTACAAACACGTCAACACCATTGACTTGTAGGACGTTGGCAATGACGCTAACAACAACAACGCTTGCTCCTCGTCTTGTATGTTATCATCTACATTCATCAATTGGCATACTAGTTGATTAAACGAGTTAATGTGGTCGTGAAGATTATCTCTTTTATCCATCTTCAGCGAGTACAACTCCATCTCCAAACACAATTGGTTTGTTGGCAACTTCGACGCGTATCTTATCCCACAACTCCTTCGGTCTTGATCTCGGGAGCAAGTGCCAACCGAATTGTACTCGTCGCCTTGCTCTATTCCCTCTCACTCATGGAGCCAAGCTTCTCCTCTCTAAAGCCTGATCAATACCTTATTGCACCAACAGGTCTTGAATCGTACTCTACCACAACGTGAAGTTGATCTTTCCATCAAAGAGTGGGATCTCGAACGTCCTCGAAAAACTGGCCGTCATCACGCCAACAAGAGATCCTTCCACTAGTGAACTAAACCCGTATCACCTAACACCGACAACCTCAGCTGTGATACCACTAATAGGGAATCGACCCTTCCTAGAACCCTTGCACACTCACCGACACCCCACCGAAACAAAGACGCAATATACAAAAGCGACTTTATATTATATAGTGAAATGTACAAGAGATATTTTACGGATAGTTCACAAAACTCTTTCAAAACTCTTTATTATATGTGACATCCTCACACAACTTCACACCACTCACTCGAGCACACCACTCTCTAATCTCTCTTGCTCGATTGCACCAAAATGCCTAACACTCCTCCTATCTATACTTGCACAAAGTCGGTATGTGCTGCAACTTCGGGAGTCTTCCATCGACCAAGACCAATCAAAGTCTAGAATTCTCCTTCTAAATTGGGCCAATTACCACAAGTCCAACTCCATTATTAATTTGAGCTTTCATTCTTATGGTCCATTTACTTAGATATTTGGATATATGAATTATAGGGTCCGTTCGGTTCGTCAGTTAAGTCGACTTAAAGTGACTTAACTGAATTTAATTAAAATTTTAAGCCGGGATGACTGAACTTACTTACAAAGTCCGTTCGGTTCGCCAAAAAATTAAGTCGACTTAAAGTAACTTAAAACGACTGAACTTACTCAAAAATTTTAAGCTAGGAATCCTGACTTTTTTGATTTGAGGTGACTGAACTTAACAAAAAAAACATCCAACCCCAGTTCAATTTTATTGAATTCAGTTATCTATTTCAGTTCAGTTTTAATCTAGCTCAATCACCAGCTTAAATTTTACCTTATAACTTCAGTTCAATTTTATACTCAGTTCAATTTCAGTTGAATTCAGTCTCTGCGAATCAAACAGATCGACCCATAGTCTCAACAATATACTTTGTTTTCCCTGAAACAAAAATGTTGTTCTTTTAATGGGCCTAGTTGGGCCAAATCCTAACAGAGCCCAAACTTCTCATGTTTCAAGCCCAATTAGCGAGGGAATGGATGGCATGCACAAATAAATTTTACCTTATAACTTCAGTTCAATTTTATACTCAGTTCAGTTTCAGTTGAATTCAGTCTCTGCGAATCAAACAGATCGACCCATAGTCTCAACAATATACTTTGTTTTCCCTGAAACAAAAATGTTGTTCTTTTAATGGGCCTAGTTGGGCCAAATCCTAACAGAGCCCAAACTTCTCATGTTTCAAGCCCAATTAGCGAGGGAATGGATGGCATGCACAAAGAAATTTTACCTTATAACTTCAGTTCAGTTTCAGTTGAATTCAGTCTCTGCGAATCAAACAGATCGACCCATAGTCTCAACAATATACTTTGTTTTCCCTGAAACAAAAATGTTGTTCTTTTAATGGGCCTAGTTGGGCCAAATCCTAACAGAGCCCAAACTTCTCATGTTTCAAGCCCAATTAGCGAGGGAATGGATGGCATGCACAGAGAAATTTTACCTTATAACTTCAGTTCAATTTTATACTAAGTTCAGTTTCAGTTGAATTCAGTCTCTGCGAATCAAACAGATCGACCCATAGTCTCAACAATATACTTTGTTTTCCCTGAAACAAAAATGTTGTTCTTTTAATGGGCCTAGTTGGGCCAAATCCTAACAGAGCCCAAACTTCTCATGTTTCAAGCCCAATTAGCGAGGGAATGGATGGCATGCACAGAGAATGAGGAGTATGTATCGGGCGGCCGTCTTCTGTGTGCTATCAAGCAACGGGTGAGGGAACCCCTTCTTTTTTTCCATTACTAAAACCTGGTCGAGTGAAATACAATACCTTTCTTCGTCAAAGAGGAGAAAAACATTCCCATGAGCCTGTAATTGATCAAAACTATAGCATAGGTTCATTCATAGAAGCCATATCTTTCTTTCATATGCTCTTCTTTTATCGAAAAATCGAATCTGTCCATTGAATTCGGAAATCAATCGAGGGTCGCCTACTCCTCTTTTATTGGAGCGAAAAATAACTTTGTTGAGTAATTTCAAGAAAACAGCGTGCCAATGTCACACTAATCTTTGCAACCAAAAGTTCTCAAAAAACTGTTGATAATTCTACAATTTTTTTTATAATTTTATGGGTATTTATCTAATTTTCACATTTTGATAGACATATATCCAATTAGATAAGATTTGATGGGTATATATCTGAAAGAAAAAATTATCCCACTTTTCTAAAACAGAAGATCAAGCCCATCTATATAAATAAAGCATATTAAGACCTAAAGAGAAGAGATATTTAATAAGCTATACCAACCCTCGTTAAAAGCCACTATGGTATAAATTAATAGTAGGATTTTTCAGGTTCATGTTAGGATCGTTGTTCGAATCAATCTTTATGGTATAAATTCATGCTGCCGGCGCCGACCGTGGGGAACGAAGACGACGATACGAGACTTGAACTCCGATAGACTACGAAGACCTGCGAACCTCCGTGAAAAGCCACTAAAAAATTCATTCTTTTCGATTGGCTTCTGGTTCCCGAAGGCAAGTACGAATCGGCCTGGATCACGAAGAAATCAAATCGACCAAGATGACGTCCCAAGCCACTTTCGACGAACTCCGAGCCAGAAAAGAGTTTTCGGATACATCAATCCGTCCGATCCCTACAATGATGGCAGTATCCTGCCGTTGCTTAATAGATATTTGGAGATTGCCCCCAATGTTGGAGTCGCCCCGCACCATCGTCATCCCCGAGTCCGACCGGTGGACGCGCCAGCGAAATCGCCACTAGTAGTAGTGGTCCGCCGCCGCCTCGCTTCTGCTGTCAAATGCCCCTGTCGCCGCCAACCGCCTAAATCCGTGCCGTCGTCAAGACAGGACGTTGTCGTCGCGCCGCCGGAGTCGCACCGAGGCGAGCCGCATCTGAGCCATTGTTGCGTTCAATTATATTTGTGCGGAAATTAGGAAATGCACAGCCCAACAGCCACCGTGTACCGCCTGGCACCGCCTCGTTTTCCGTCCCCCACCGCGCCGAGAGTTGCTCACCACCGAAGCCTCTCTGGGTCGCATTGTTATCGGGGCACACCATTGCCGCCAGCCGCCGCATCTCCTAGGTCGCAAGAAGCTTCGGTGTAGCAATTGCTGCAAATTGGTGATGATGGGCCACGAAGCAATTGGGCCCCGCCAGGCCC
This sequence comes from Rheum nobile, assembly GCA_027886185.1. Classification (NCBI taxonomy): domain Eukaryota; kingdom Viridiplantae; phylum Streptophyta; class Magnoliopsida; order Caryophyllales; family Polygonaceae; genus Rheum; species Rheum nobile. Next base: position 2,198,391 of record WOAB01000780.1, read on the forward strand.
AAATCCTGTGCATGCTGATGGACAACAATTTTTTGGAGGGTCTGCAGCCATTAAAAAGAGCCCTCGATTTGGTGGATCGTGAGTGGGCCAAGACGAGACGCTATTCAAGTGGTTCGAACCCAATTTCAACTCGTTCACAAACCGCTAATGAAAGCGGACATGAGTTCCAAGCGATAGCCATCAAAAAGACGATCATGGTGTTGAGACTGTGGTAAGGGGCATGGGACGATTGATCAACAATAATCAAAGGGAAACTTCGCGGGCCTTCCAGTTCTGAGACCTCGGGTCGCAGGGGAGGTCGATTTCTCCTGTCAGCGGGCGCCACCAGCATCGCCGGAGGAAGGCCGTCATCAACGGGCAGGCGCCGTCCGCATCACCGGAGGGGGAGTGCAGATAAGGCAGAGTCGGAGAAGCATCGTCCACCGACGGAGCGAGGAAGGATATGGTTGTGTCGGTGGTGGGGGCATCTCCTCCGACGAAGGCAACAGACTGGCGCGGTTTCTGCAGCAGGGAGGCTTACGACAAAAAGAGGATAGCAAGTTACGGTGATGGTGGACCCCGGGAGCAAAGTGGAAGAGGTACTCCTACCGAAACGGCTATATATTTATTCATATGGCATGTGAATATCCAGGAACATCAATTGCAAGAAAGCATGTTTGATTGGCTCGTTGGCGGCTCAAACGGCGACGGCATGGAGCAAGGCCAGTATCATTGGGTTCGTGTCGCTGCAAGGGTTCATCGAATGTGAGTCGCAGAAGCTGTACCCTTTCGCTGGAAGCAGACGGTCACGTGAACATGGTTCTAGAGTGCTTTGTTATATGTATTTCCAGCACGCACCTTAGCAAGGGTCCAAGTTTGAGCGACTTGTTGGAGGCCAAAGTGGAGTCCGAATGGGGCAACGCCAGTGATGTTGGATTCGTAACACTGCGTGGATTGCTCGAATGAGGGTTGCAAAGGCTGCACTATCCCACTGGACTCAGAAAAGTGGCGTGAATATGGTCTAGGAGTGTTTCGCTATATGTTTTTTTCAGCATGTCTTCCCAAGGTACAAGGTTCGAGCGCCTTTTTGGAGTCTAAATTGACGTCCGAATTAAGCAGGATTAGCGGCGATGAACAGGGGCAAGAGCTGTCAACAATCTTAGTAGCATACGGGCCGTAGGGGCACGAACGCCGTCAACCTCAATCTTATTCGCCTTCGGGCTTCATGGACACAAGCTGTCGGGTCGCTTATGAGCCAATGGGTATCTAGTGCCGGTACACCCCAGGGCCTTCGGACACTAGCTGTCAGCGAGCCTAGAGCCGCGGGCCTAACCAGCCGGAATTCGCCTCAGGGTAAATGGATACGAGCTGTGGGTGCGCCCAAAGTGCATCGGTTAAAAAACCTGCACTCTATAACGTGCAGTAAAATTGTGAGTCGTATCAATGTCACATTTGATATCACTTGTATCAAATTCAAAACAGGTGATTGTGCTCCAGGGGGAACGAGCAATATGCTTGTCTCTGACATCTACATTGGTTTAGCTACTGGAGATGGTAATTAAATGCTTTATGCCTAGTATGTTATATGAATGCAAATATGCAGGTGTATGGATACCTTAGAACATGCAGGTATACGAATATAACATATCCTAAGGGTTCGGCGACATCAGGCGGTCAAATGTTTTTAGAATCCCTTCGCTTACACAAGACGAAGAGATCAGAGGGGCAAAATGAAAGGGAAAATTATCTCACTTTCCCAAAACAGAAGATCAAGCCCATCTATTTAAAATGAAGCCTATTAAGACCTAAAGAAGAGAGGTATTTAATAAGCCATATCAACCCTAAACAGAAAGAAAAAGAGGAATTCAATTGGCAGCCTCCATTGAGGGAGGAGCTGTAAACAAAAGAGAGAATCAATAAAAAAAGTAGACCGTTCAAATTCTTCTAGCACGAAGTTAGGAGGTAGTAGTTGGTACTAGGGTTTTCCATTCTAAATTGTTCGTGTTAGGTTTGTTCTTCGGATTCATAGGACATCTATCGTCGTCGTTCTCATCAATCTTTATGGTATAAATTCATGCTACCACAATATCCAATTATTCCTATATATAATTTTGAAAAATTATTTTAAAATGCTGCATAAAATGATATTTAGATATGTAGTTATCTAGTATTTTGTAACTTGGTACACGAAATATTTTCAATGAATTTAAAGAGTTAAATTGTTAATTCATGCAAGTAGCATCATGTTTCCACTTGTCAATATTTCCACCATATAAGACATTTCTTTATCGATGATCGGTTTTTTTTTTGTTTTTTTTTTTTAATCGCATATACCTGTCTAAAATATCTTGTAAGATGAGAACACGAAATTCTGAGTCAACAGACAAGTTAATTACATGAGGTGAGAATCTATCTATGATCTGTTGTTATTTGTTAAGACTTATATTTTTTCGAAGTGAGTTTTTTTTTTTGAAACATATTAGTTGAAGAAGGGATGGATTTTATAGTATTTTTGCTGGAAATTAATACTTGTAGGTTTGAAATCGGAAAAAGTCGACTAGGTTGAAATGATTTTTTTGTTAAATATAGGAAATGGAGGCTCGATCAAATGCATCACTTTCATAAATTCTCATTTTTCTCTGTTTTGACGTCAATAAAAAATTAGAATGACTAAATATGTTTGAAATAAACTATTATATATGCAGTGATAAATTAAATTGTATGATATGATCTACTTTTAAGTACATTATTCTATTGGTATGTAAAGAATTATTTGGGGTAAAAAGTTCTCTCTTTCATTAATGCTAACAAGAATATTTATTTCATTAATGCTAACAAGAATATTTATACATGATTTTACTTGGGCTCCAAGATTTTATCTATACAAAAAAAAAAGATCTTGAATCCTAATATCAAGGAAAAGATAATATCTACACAAGGAAAAGATAACATAAAATCTATCATAATGATAATACTCCCCTCAAGTTGGAACATAAAGATCTTAAATGCCCAACTTGTCAAACGGAAGAGTAAACTGATGAGAACCAAGGGCTTTAGTGAGTATATCGGCCGACTGATCATGAGTTCGAACATGGCTGGTACGAACCGTGCCAGAGAGAAGAAGGTCACAAATGAAATGACAGTCCACTTCAATGTGCTTGGTACGATCATGGAAAACTGAAATAGCAGTAATGTGAAGAGCTACTTGGCTGTCACAAAATAAGCGCATAGGAGTGGAATGTGCAACACCAAGGGAGGACAACAAGGCCTTCAACCAAATCAATTCGCAACAAGAGGCAGCCATAGCGCGATATTCTGCTTCAGCAGACGACCGAGAGACCGTCTTCTGCTTCTTAGTGCGCCAAGAGATAGGAGAAGAACCAAGTTGAACATAATAACCCGTAACCGATCGACGAGTGAGAGGACAAGTCACGTAGTCAGAATCGCAGAAAGCAATGAGCTCCATGCTGCACTTTTGAGAGAGAAAAATACCTTGACCTGGATGACTCTTCAAATATCACAGGACGCGAATAGCAGCATCCCAATGATCAACAGTCGGATTTTGCATAAATTGAGCAAGAGTATGAAGAACATAGCAGATTTCTGGTCTGGTAATAGTAAAATATATCAGCCTGCCAATGAGACGTTTGTAGCAATCAGAAGCGTCAAATTTCGAGGCAGCGAAAAGCGCAAGCTTGTGATTCTGTTCCATTGGAAAATAGCAAGGCTTGCCAGCAAGCAAACCGACTTCACTCAAGATATCCAAGGTATACTTCCCCTGACAGAGAAATAGACCATCAGCAGAGCGAGCTATCTCAATCCCCAGAAAGTATTTCAACGAACCCAAGTCTTTCATGTGAAAGCAAGAACTAAGTTGACTTTTGAACTTGGCAATATCAGCAGAATCATTACCAGCAATAATCAGATCATCAACATATATCAAGACATGCAAATTGACACCAGATCGATTGTAAAAGAACAAAGAGTAGTCAGCAAGAGACTAAACAAAGCCGAACCTGTGAAGTGCTGCAGCCAATTTTGCAAACCAATTTCTGAGAGTCTGACGAAGTCCATAAAGAGAGCGATTGAGACGACAAAATTGTCCAGCCGACTGACTTGAGAAACCAGGAGGAGGCTTCATATAGACCTCTTCATGCAGTTCACCATGAAGAAAAACGTTATGGAGATCCATTTGATGAAGTTCCCATTTCCGAGCCGCAACAACGACCAAGAAAGTACATACTGACACCATTTTTGCAACTGGAGAAAATGTCTCTTTGTAATCAATGCCTTCCTTTTGATTGTTTCCAAGGACAACCAAGCGGGCCTTATAACGCTCAATAGTGCCATCAGATTTGTACTTCACCCTGAAAACCCATTTGCAGCCAATAGATTTCTTCCCTGGAGGAAGATCAGCCATGGACCAAGTCCCATTACGTTCTAAGGCATCAATTTCGACCTTCATAGCCGCACACCAATAAGGATCACGAACGGCTTCTGAGAATGTTTGTGGCTCTGTAACAGACTCAACAGCAGCAATAAACACAACATGGCTAGGCGAGAAACGATCAAAATTGACATAATTAGCTATCGGATTAGACGTACCTGATGATCTTGATGGATTGGATGAGGGAACTCATGTAGCGTCTTGGGTTCGTATAGTATTGCAGACAAAATCAAGTAACTTCACAGAGGGAGTATGATCACGGGTAGAGCGGCAAATATTGTCTTGAACAATGACAGGAGGAGATTGAACCCCACTCCCCCTGTCCTTTGTCTGCGATGGGCCATGTGAGGTGCTCGGTGATGGAGAGGCTTGAACGGCTTCAGGGGAAGATTGAATCCCACTCCCCATGTCGTCCGTTTGCGGTGGGGCATTGGAGGAGGTCGGTGATGGTTCTGGGATGGCAACAAGAGAAGATTGAATCCCACTCCCCCTGTCGTCCACCTGCGGTGGGGCTGTAGGCGTAGGAATGTCATCAAAAACAGATGGATGAAGGCTGGTTGTAGACAAGGAGTGCGGGGCTTGGGAAGCCTTGTATGGGAAATGGGTTTCATAGAAAATGACATCTCTAGACACAAGACGTTCGTTGGTTTCTAAGTCGTGTACACGCCAACCCTTTTGTCCAATAAAATAGCCAATAAAAATGCATTTTTGAGCTCGAGGAGCAAATTTATTTTAAGATTTTGGGATAACAGAAGCATAACAAAGACAGCCAAGAGTACGAAGATGCTCATACCCTGGAGGTCGACCATACAAAAGTTCAAAATGAGTTCGATTTTGTAACAATGGGGTGGGGGTGCTATTTATTAAATATCCGGCAGCTAAGATGCAATCTCCCCAAAAATTTAAAGGAAAGTCAGCATGAAATAACAAAGCACGAGCAACATTTAAGATATGACGAAGTTTGCGTTCAGCCCGGCCATTTTGTTGAAGCGTCCCAACACAAGAGGTTTCAAAATGTATGACATGTTCTTCAAAATAATGACGCAGGCTAGTAAATTTGGTTCCATTATAACTGCGAAAGCATTTGACATCTTTTGCAAATTGGTGTTTGGTCATAGCACAAAATTTAGGAATTAAAGAAGCAACCTCAGTTTTATTTTGCATAAGAAAAATCCAAACACCACGTGAATAATCATCAACAATAGTTAAGAAATAACGAACCCTTGTAAATTTGTTATAAGGGCCCGTTATTTCTTAGGGACCCCATACATCACAATGAACTAAAGCAAAAATGTATGAAGCATGCGTTTGGCTAATAGGAAATGAAGGACGAGACTGTTTGACCCTATTACATCTATCACAAGGGTCCAGGGAACCATTTATTTTAATAGCAGGATATTTTTAAAGGACAGAAAGAGAAGGGTGACCAACACGGGAATGCCACAGGGCTGGTGAATCGATGTTCATCCGTGAAGCATGTACAGTCGGCACCGCCACACGAAACCAATACACACCATTGCACTCCTCACCCGCTCCAATCAAAGTCATCGAAGTTGAGTCATGTAAGATACATAGATTATTAGTCAATTTGATAACACAATTTTGAGCTTTGAGCAACTGAGCACATAAATTAAGTTGCATGTCAAACTTGGCACATATAGGACATCATGCAAAATCAATCGATCACTCAATGTTAACGTCCCCGCCATCTGAGACACAGTGGTTAGCCCATTCGACAATAATAAGGTGGATGATTCCACGATATGCAAGTCAGTCAGCAAAGAGGAGTTCCCAATCATATGAAAGGAGGCTCCAGTATCTAGGATCCAAGTAAAATGCTTACCCGATGATTGGTTGAAGGAATTAGAAGTGTTTACTATTTGAAGCAAAGCAACCAGATTGTTCCATTGGTTGTCTGACATACCAGTCCCAACACGACCAGCCTCGGATATGGACTGATGGAGTCCACTTCCGGCACTTGATTGGGCGGCGTTGGCTTGTTCGCGCCCCCGCGATGACGCATCAGTGGCTGAACTGGAGGATTACTGCTGTTGTTCCTCGTCGTCGGTATTAGTTCACCAATCGGGATATCCGATTATCTTGAAACACGAGCGAGTCTCATGCCCGAGACGCCCGCAGTGTGTGCAGGATGGTCGCTCGCCCTGTCGACCACCTGTAGAGTCACGGCCAGAGTTACCTTGACCACTGCCGCTGCGATCGGTGCTTCTGTTGTGGTCTCGGTCCCGGCGTTGCTTCTCGCCGTTCTGTGTAGCAAATGCTCCTCCACTCTCCTCGGTCTTTTCTTCTCAAGCTTTGGTCACGAGCCTTTGCCTTTATTCTTGAACAAGCAAATCATAAACCCTATTCAGCGGTGGCAACGGATCTTGCGAGGGGAGGTTGGATCAGACAGTTTCGTAGACATCATCCAACCCCATCAATATTTGATGAATCTTCTCATCCTCACTCTCCTTTGTCTGATTCGAAGCCCACTCGCATGAGCACTTACCACAAGTGCAGTCACGGTTAGTCACATAATTTGAGAGTTCATCCCATATCTTCCTTAAAGCTCCATAATAAGTTGCAATGGGTCGTCCATTCTGAGTACATCGAGCCAAGTCGGAGCGAAGTTGTTGGATTCGTGGTCCATTACCAATCGAAAAACGTTGTTTGAGATCGTCCCACAATTCCTTTGCGGTCTCAAAGTAAGTCATGGTGGATCGAATTGACGCCTCTACAGATTGAATCGTCCATCCGACTAGCATGGAGTTCACACTCCACCAGTCGTCGGGATTGACATCGTCGATCTTCTGGATTGTTCCATCGATGAATCCGAGCTTGTGCTTGGCGCGCAAGGCATTGCGAAAGCACAACTCCCACTCGGGATAATTATCTCTCTTAAGAATCACAGGGCAAATCGACATCCCAGGATGATCCGATGGATGCAGATAGAAAGGCGAAGTAGTGTCGACGCCGGTCTTCTTCTCGCCGGAATTAGCTGCATCCTTTCCGATGACGTCCAGCATGGCGGCACAAGGGCGGCACATGGACGACCGAATTAGAGAAGGATTTGTTTTGGTTTGTGATGCTCTGATACCATAAAGAATTATTTGAGGTAAAAAATTATGCCTTTCATTAATGCTAACAATAATATTTATACATGATTTTACTTGGACCCCAAGATTTTATCTATACAAGAAAAAGATCTTGATCCTACTATCAAGAAAACGATAATATCTACACAAAAAAAAAGATAACATAAAATCTATCCTAATGCTAATAGTATGAGCTGAATGAGGCTCAAAGACGGTTTAATATATAGACATTATAGTTTATTCTGTTACATTTTTTTATATATAAATATAGATTAGTCAAATTAATAATTAAATTATGAAGGACGTGACCATTCTAACAATCCTGTTCTCATATTTAATTGTGGTCCAAGAAACACACCACCAAAAAAGATTGCCAACAACTTAAAACCAATAGTCTATGCAATGCGTATTTGATCGAAATGCCAACTCAATGAGAAATATTAAAAAATATCTAAAGAAGGACAATGAAGATAATTAACCCCTTTATTATTGAATCGTAAGATAATCAACCACTCGAACATATTTTAGTGATACAAAATTGATCAAACCTACTCATAAAAGCTATCTATTTTTAATTTTTGTACAATTTGGGAGTATCTGATAACTAATAGAATCGTTGGTGTTGGGACAAGGTATTTGGAGCCCAATCTGATCGGCCCATGATCTCAAAAATGAGGCTAACAAATTCGGCTAAGGCAAAGAAGAATAAACCCACAGAAAGGAGACGTTGACAAAGATCTCGGAGGATGGTTCGACGGTTTCCGCAAAATCCGGAAGGGAACGACTAGATTAGATTATTATGTAATTTATGTATAAGTACAAGATAAAACGAGATTTTCATGGACACACGATCATTACCACTAATACAAGCTATCATTTGCAATTCTCTCGTTCTGTTACGATAGTTCCCTAAGTTCGATTCTTCATTTCAATCTTGAAGCGACCGACGATTAGATCATTCGATTCGATCAAACTCTTGTTCAAGGGAGATAAGCTAGTCTTTGCATCTGTTTAATCTTGTTTCGTTTAATTCTTTGCTTGATTTGGATCATTCATATATAATCAATACTGTCGTTGTCTAGTTGCCCTTCTTAAGGCGATTCAGGTCGGTCCGATCTTTTTGTCCCAAAACAATTTGGCGCCCACCGTGGGGCCTCTAGCCAATCAGCGATCCAATCATCAATCCAACACTCATCCCATCATGGCCGAGGTTGGAAACCCTGTAATCCTCGTCGAAGACCAAGCTCAAGGCGATGTCCAAATCGCGAACCAGGCAGAGGACATCAGTAGCCAACCGATCGCAAACTCACGAATGCAAGAACTCGCAAAATCCATGAGTGTCCTCCAAGAGGAACTGGCCCAGCAACGTGCCAGAACGGAAACGCTAAGTACCTAATCTGAATTCGAAAGTGCTCGACTAACCCGTGAAAATGAGTTGTTGAAATCACAGGTACACTCAGCCGCCTCGGTCCCCGGAGGCCCAAGACGCATAGTCAACACAATAGGACTGTCTACTCGACTCAACTTGGATGGGATAGATGCGACTCCTGCAACGACGACTAATGCCTCTTTACCTGCTAGTATGTTTCAAACTCCTCCAGTCACTTTCGTTACAACTAACGTGCCAAGCTTTGTAGCTGAGCCCTCCGAAGCTCGAGCGATCCATCCACAGGTAACGGCTTCAGCCAATCTCTAGACCCTCATACAATAAGCTATCAACGAGCACATGAAGACCCTGGACGATCGCATTGCATGAATCCCGAGAGTCCCTCAACCAATCGAGAAAGAAGTAATCGACGGAAACAAAGATTCACCCTTCGCAGAAGCGATTGCACGCGTCGAGATTCCTAAAAAGTTTCACGTCCCGAACATGCCCAACTATGACGGGACATGGGACCCCGACGATCACGTCTCAATTTATAAGCAAAAATTAATGACTATTTTGATCCCAAGAGGGAACCGCGAGGCAGTCATGTGAAAAAGCTTTAGCACGATCCTCGCGGGACCTGTACTAACTTGGCTTATGCATTTGCCACAGAGTTCCTTCGCCGACTTGATCAATTCGTTCAAAGTTCAATTTGCTAGCAGTCGACGATTAGAAAAGCAGTCAAGCGACCTATACAGGATCGTGCAAATGTATGGCGAACCCCTAAGGGATTATCTTAACATGTACAACAAAGAGAAGGTCGCAATCCCACATTGTGACGTTCCAACATCGATCGAAGCGTTTCGCCGGGGTCTGGTCAGAGGTAGTGAACTCTACTGCGAATTGACCAAATACCCATGCCGAAGCTTTGAAGACGTACAAGCCAAAACCATGGCGCAAGTCAGACTCGAAGAAGACAAGTGATGTGTTCTTGCCTCCGATGACGAGCACACTTGTCAAAGGTGACACTTTTGGACCTAGTCTTGGGCGAGAAGTCACAAGCTTTGTTTGTCAAGGCTGTCGTGGAAACCTTGGGGAAACCCTTGATGAATTGCACGAAAGCTTGACAAGCAGTGGTGAAGTGAATATTATCTTTTGAGGTTATGGGACACGGTGGTGGCCGATGGCGAACCCGGTGGTGAGTGTCTGGGTCTCTCGGCGGCGGCGGCGATGAGTTTTAAGATGGGTGTCAAGACAGGGAAGACGATGACGATGGCGAGGGCGACGGTGGACTGGGTTCGATGGTGAGTTCGATGGCGGCGGCGATAACGATAGTGAAGTGGATGTCACGAGCGATGGGGCTAGCGACGGCGGCAACGATTGGGTGGGTGTGATAGCGGGTGCGATGGTGGTGGCGATGGATAGATGGCGATGTTTGGATGGTTTGGATAGATGGCTTGAAGGTCAAGCCTTGCCGTAGCGTCGGCGGCGGAGTGAAAGGAGATGCGAAGGAAGACTTGCTTGAAGGGTTCCAAGCGTTACCGTAGCGTCGACGGCGGGTGAAGGGGATGCGAAGCTAGAGATAGGTTGACGTCCGATCAAAGGAAGGAGGATAAACACTCTACTTGAACTTTGATTAAAATTAGACGTGAAGAAATAACAAGACATAAGTTTGACTTAAATACTAGAGGCGAGACTCGGATGGGCCGAGTCGAGCCTAGTGGGCTAGCCCATGCAACATGCAATAGGCACACACCCTAAAATAGAAACTACTATAAATGGAAACTTTCTAAAACAAGTAAATACCAAAGATAGAAATGTCTCAAAATAGCAGCAACTAATACTTAGCAAATAAACCTCTAAATGCTAAAGATAGGCGCCGGTGGCGGAGAGGCATTGGACGCGGACACTGTAAGCAGCGGCGACGATGAGTCGACTGGCTCGGCAGTGGACGCGCCTGTTGTCGGTAGCGGTGGGCTCGATTCTGTGATGCCGATGGTGGCGAGGACTTGGAGTCTGGGCTCGGTCTCCGGTGTGCCTTGTCCAGCGATGACGCGAGCGACAAGCGATTGCACGGCGTCGGCGATGGCCTTGGCCCTAGACCTTGTCACTGGGCCCTGTGAGCGTAAGCTCATGGCATGCTCCTCCTCTGTGGCCGTCATGGAGGGTAGGGTCACATCAACGAGGAACCCTCCAAAACAAACAAGAATCCCGATCGAGTCGACCAAGGGCATCCTCGAACTATCGACGCGATCGACGACCCCAACCGTACCCTAAGGGGCGAAGCGACCCCAGTCAGGTAAACAACTCTTATGACATGAACCAGGATTGGCAAAACAACCCCGCTCTCCCTCCTAAGCTTCACTCTTACAACTTCAATATCTCCGTATCGGAGCTCGTAAAGAGTTTCGACAAATATGGAAAGGAAGTAAGGTGGCCTCGGAAGAGCGACAAACCAGACGCCAAGAAGGACATGAACCGGTGGTGCGAGTTCCACGGGGACCATGGACACTCGACGGACGAATGCATAGCCCTTCACAAGGAAGTCGTGAGGCTCCTCGCGTAGGGGCTATTACGCGACGTCATCTCAGATAGGGCTAAAGCGACCCTCGATCGAAGGGACCAAGTAACATCCGACAAACCATCCTCTCCAGTTCCCACTAAAATTGTTAACACCATTTCAGGAGGGTCAGACGTGTGTGGGAACACAAACTCGGCCGCCAAAAGACATGCTCGAGAGAGCAAATGCAACAAGCCGATTTAGACGGAGACAAGACAATTACAGATCTCCGACGCTCCCGCCATTACCTTCGACGACTCATAAGCTCAAGAGTGAGGCGACCACCATGACGGTTTGGTAATTTCTCTTTCAATTAGTAATTGCCTTATCCGTCGTGTTCTAATCGACACAGGTAGCTCCACCAACTTGTTGACACTAGACGCCTTAAAGGGTATGGGTTTAAGCGAGGACGACTTAACCAGAAACTCTACCCCGCTGGTCGGATTCAGTGGGGGAAGTTAAGTATACCCAAGGCGAGATCATGTTAACAACGTACGCTGGTGGAGTTAATCAACAAGTAAAGTTTTTGATACTCGACTGCCCGTCTCCATACAATGCAATCCTTGGCAAACCATGGATCCACGCCATGAAAGTTGTAGCTTCCACTTACCACCAGACAATAAAGTCCCCTACTAAGTGGGGGGTACAGGAAATAAAAGGCGACCAACGGGCTGCCAAGGAGTGCTATGTCACTTCAATGAAAGGGGAAGTCGACAAACCTTCCACATAGCAATCACAGTGTGGCAAAGGAACCATGCGATACATCGAACCAAAAATGGAACAACTCGACGAGATCGCGCTAGATCCTTCAAAGCCAACACGAATAGTGAAGGTTGGATCGGATCTAAACGATTCAACCAAGGCAGACTTAATTTCTTTTTTACGATCCAACTCTGATTGTTTTGCTTGGTCACACGAAGACATGGTGGGGATCTCCCCAAATATTATTACTCATAAATTGAATGTAGATCCCACGTACCCTCCAGTCAAGCAAAAAAGGAGAAAGTTCGCGCCAGAACGTAACAAGGTTGTAGACGACGAGGTAAAAAACTTAATCGAGACAGGTAAAATAAGAGAAGTCAAGTACCCCGACTGGTTAGCAAACGTCGTCGTGGTTCAAAAGAAGAATGGGAAATGGAGAGTATGCATCGACTTCACAGACCTAAACAAGACATGTCCAAAAGATTCTTTCCCATTACCACATATTGACGCAATGGTTGACACGACCGTCGGACACGAAATGCTGACATTCATGGACGCATTCAGCGGATACAACCAGATTCTCATGGACCCTGACGACCAAGAAAAGACAACTTTCATAACAAGCCAAGGTACGTACTGCTATAAAGTAATGCCTTTCGGACTAAAAAATGCAGGGGCCATATATCAGAGGTTGGTAAACAAAATGTTCAAAGACCAGATCGGAGATACCATGGAAGTTTACATCGACGACATGCTCGTCAAGTCCAAAGCGGCAGGGGACCACATCGAACACCTAAAGGAAGCTTTCGAGGTATTGAAAAGATATAACATGAAATTAAACCCGACTAAATGCTCTTTCGGAGTGTCTTCAAGAAAAAAAATTGGGATACATGGTCACTCAAAAAGGGATCGAAGCCAATCCCGACCAGATCAAGGCCATCGTCAAACTTAGGTCCCCTCGATGCGTCAAGGACGTCCAAAAACTAACAAGACAAATAGCGGCGTTAAACAGATTCATATCTAAGTCCTTGGATAAATGCAAGCTCTTCTACGAAGCCTTGAAAAAGAACAAATCATTCGACTGTACGGCAGCACACGAACAAGCCTTCCAAGATCTAAAGACATATCTGGCAAGTCCACTACTACTAGCTAAACCAAAAGACGACGAGCCGTTACCACTATATCTGGCCATATCAGAATCAGCCGTCAGCGTAGTCCTAACAAGGAAGGAAGATGGTAAACGGTCACCGGTCTACTACGTAAGTCGTTCCTTACTTCCCGCCGAAACTAGGTATACATCACTTGAAAAATTAGTCTTGGTGTTGGTTATGGCCTCAAACAAGTTACGACCCTATTTCGAATCACATGCTATTATTGTGAGAACTAACCATCCCATGAAAGCAGTCATGAGGAAACCATAATTTACAGGACGAATGGATAAATGGGCCATACACCTCAGCGGATTCGACATCGAGTACGAGCCAAGGACATCGATCAAATCTCAAGCTTTAGCCGATTTTGTGGCCGATTTCAGCCCGACACTGGAACAAGAAGCCACGAAGGAGGTCGAACAGCTTAAAGTCGAAGAAAACATGGGCACATGGCAACTCCATACAGACGAAGCATCGAACGTAAGAGGAGTCGGCCTAGGTGTCATGCTAAAATCACCACAAGGAGACCATATAGCCCAAGCTGTGAGATGTGAGTGGGACGCGACCAACAATGAAGCAGAATATGAAGCCCTCGTATTTGGATTAACACTCGCACATGATCTTGCAATTCTAAGCATAGAGGTGACATGCGACTCTCTCTTAATCGTCAACCAAGTACAAGGTTCGTACGCTGCCAAAGACGACAGAATGATCGCATATCTAGATATCGTCAAATAATTGGCAAGCAAATTCCAGAACTTCACCATCCGACAAGTCCTACGTGACCTCAACACACAAGCCGACGCCCTAGCAAATCTTGGCTCTGCCTTGCATCCTAACGACTTTCATAACATTCCATTGGCACATATCACCACACCAGCCGTCCCCAAAGTCTTAAGAACAGCCAACCCAGACGATATTCAGAAAATGGACGAGTTACCCTTAGAAGAAGTTGTCTCAGCAGAGGTAGGCGACCACATAGAAGAAGATTTGGTGGGCGACCAAGATGATTGGACCACCCCCTACATCAAGTGGCTCGGGGATGGAACACTCCCAGTAGATAAAGCAGAAGCTAAAAGACTCAAGGTACAAGCCGTAACTTTTGATTTAAAAGATAATATTTTGTTCAAACGATCTGTTACATGCCTATACCTACGCTGCCTCAAAACAACCAAGGTACGGCGCGTCTTACAATCCTTACACGACGAAGAATGCGGAAACCATACTGGAGGACGCAACCTATTCGGCAAAGCTCTCAGGATAGGTTATTATTGGCCCACAATGAACTAAGACGCGACAGATTACGTCAGAAAGTGCAACGCCTACCAACGACACGCACCTATCACGCATTAGCCGTTAGAGATGCTCCATCCGACTCTAGCTCTCTGGCCCTTCATGCAATGGGGGATGGACATCGTCGGAAAACTGCCACCAGTGTCAGGATAACGCGTCTTCTTCTTGGCCATGACTGACTATTTTTCTAAATGGATAGAGGTTGAAGCATATCGAGAGGTAAAAGAAAAACACGTCATCTAAATGTAACATTCTATGCAGATTTGGCGTCCCTTCAGAAATCGTATGCAACAATGGCTCCCAATTCATCGGTAGCAAGACATGATCCTTCTGTAAACAGTGGAACATTACACTAGTCACGTCCACACCAAGATACCCACAATCCAATGGTCAAGCAGAGTCCAACAATAAAATCATTATCAACAATCTCAAAAAATGCCTCACAGGGGCAAAAGGCAAGTGGGCCGACGAGCTCCCTTTGATATTATGGTCTGACAAGACGACGCCAAAAAATGCAACAGGACAAAGCCCTTTCTCACTAGTCTATGGAAGTGAAGCAGTCATCCCCACTGAGCTACTCGTCCCAACTGCCAGATACGGACTCCAAACTCTAAAGCAAAATGACGTCGAGTTAGCTCACAATCTCGACACCATCAACGAGACTAGAGAGAAAACCAGAATCCGAATGGTCTAATACCAACAACAAGTCGCCCGGAGCTACAACAAGAACGTCCTAGCTAAAGTCTTCAAGTTAGGAGACTAGGTCCTAAGAAAAACATTCCAAAATACCAGAGATCCAACCGATGAAAAGCTAGCACCCTAATGGGAAGGACCTTACCTCATCAAAGAAGTCATCGGACAAGGAGCATATCGATTAGAAACAAAGGACGGAAAACCGATCCCTAGAAGTTGGAACGCGGTCCACTTAAAGTTGTATCATTTCTGAACTTTCTTTCTCTTTGCATTTTCTGTACATCTATTCAATTATATTCGCTTGAATTACGATCACTGACTTAAGCATCGGAGGGCCGTTGGGTCACCCCCTAACGGTCGCCCCAAGACCTCTGTTTTTTGTACTCTTAACGTAATCTGAACAGGAACAAGAGGCCTCGAAGACAGACTTGACACTCAGATTCAAAAGGATATCCTCACTATACACAAAACAACGCTTACGAGATACAAATCGATCGATACACAGGGAATGGAGAAACAAAACAAAACGTTCTATTTTACAAAAGACCTGTCCTACCCAAGGTACTCGTCTTTACCATACATTACAAACTACTCTTCCCTGGACAGACAATGCATGCCACACTAACATTCACAACTACAGGTCGTCATGACCAAACACTTTGCGCCAAAGCCAATGCACGATCAACAAATCCACCTGCAAGAAACATACGAAGCAAGAACAAGGTATGCAAACATAAAAGCATCCTACAAAATATGCGACCCGCGATGGTGGACGGGTCGCCAAAACATTGTTCATCCCGTCTCTTCGACGGGGCACAACATGTCACTTAAACTTCTAAAAATAAAATAGAATGTTCACAGAACTTCACCTACACAAACTTCATTACATCCAATTAAGATTCACCCGACTTCTCATTTACGTTTGCAGGCATAAGTTCCTTACCTATGGTCACTTCAGGGCCATCCTTTGATGCATCTTCGACAACCTCTTCAGTCACCTCAAGATCGGTTTCCTCCCTTTCGTCTTCTCCTCCCAAGCCGACTAGCGTGAAGAGATCATCTCTTGGGTTGCCATTGGGATACAAAAGATCCATATCGGCCTTCACATCTTTAATCTTCCAATCAACATGAGCACCAACAACATATTCCTCCATCATCTAAATACGAGATTTGAGGCAGTAATATGCCCCCATATCGCCAGTAGTACGAGCATCCTGCTCATGAAGCTTCTCGGCCTCAACCTTCATTTCAGTCTTCACTTCCTCCAGATGAGCTTTGAAATTCTTCTTGGTCGACAACATCTCACTTTCGAGAGCCTTCACACGACCCTCAAAAGCCTTCAATTGTTCCTCTGCTCGAGCAATCCGTTTATCCGCCCTGTCGCTTAATTCTTGGATAGTCGAGAGAGCGACCATAGAATACTGGAAAGCCTACACTCTAAGCGTCATATAATTCAGTCTTCTAAAAATAAAAAAAAGGAGAGAGAATTTTCATCTTTTTACTTACCTTCCAAGCGCCGATAGCAGCTTCGTCCATACAATCGTTGGGGTGAAGATCGCCAATTTCATTCTTGGCCTCAGAGTCCACAAAATGGAGTAAGTCGCTCGACGATCTCTCCCTTAACATGCCTGGTGAAGGGTTCAAAGCAGTCGTCGCCTTCCTCTTAGCCCCAGATGCTTTCGACGAAAGGGAATCCAAGGCAATAACCCCAGTAGACGGAGGGACCCTAGCCGAGGCCTTCGCCGAAGACGATGCCTTAGCAGCCGACAGCCTTTGTTCCAACAGGCTCTTTCCAGACAACCATGCACTAGACCTTCCACCTTTCGACGCTAACAACATGACGTAACAAAATAAGCAAAGGAATACTCCAAAAACCAACCAAACGCATACCTGTAGGAACGAACATGTGCCTTTGGTCACGGACGCAGAGGGAGTCGACATGTCAACAGGATTAGGTAAAAGAAGATTGACGTTTTTAAAAGATCTGTTTGCTTCAAGTAGAGCAAGTAGAGTAGCAGTCACATCTTCGAATCCAACGGGATCCCCTGGATTAGGTGCTGCAACAAAACACATATAAGCAAAATTTTAGAAATCACTCGATGGACAGATCGGAAAAGAGAAACACAATACATGTTTTCCTCCAATTGGAGAGAAGAAAAGAGCAATCGAAACCCCTCTCAAGGGACCTACGTTCTACGAAGAAAAACCGGGATCTTCATCCACGATCGTTAACGTCTAAATTCAAAGCTATGGGATTTTTACCCCGATAGAGACGCAGTTGAAATCTTGAAGAACCACGACTACTCAAGTAGTACGAATACCACAAGGCATCAAAATCGAATTCCAAGTCCTTATCCGCCGTCAAGAGATCAATTACCATAAGCAAGCGCCATGTGTGGGGCATGACTTGGCAAGGTGCAAGCTTTAACACGGCTAAGAAATTCTGGACAAGATGAGAGAAAGGGAAGGAATGACCGATTTTGAAGGGATACTCGAAGAAACATACCCAATCGTCATTATACCAATCCGCTCGCTCACAAGGTGAAGGAAGACGTGCTGCAGAACCCTCAGGAAAGCCTTCGACCTCTAAAATCCTCTCAAGTTCGGGTTGGGTTAGGGTTCCATACAAGGAATCCTCTGGGTTTAGAAGATTCAAAGGGACAAAGACGACGCCTTCCTCACTTAAATCGCTTATAATGGCTTTGCCCTTCCTCGATCTGGAAGACGCCATGGGAGAATCAGAGAAGAAGACAGTGAAAACTTGAAAGAAGAGAGAGAAGTTGTTTTGGGGCGAAAAGATCGATCAACCTAAATCGCCTTAGACGGGGTAACGAGTCAATCGGATAACAAAAAATCAATCCAAACCAAATAGACAATCAACCAAGCAAAGAATAGATGCGAAATGGCAATGTAATTTATATATCAAATGATGACTGGATCAGATCGAAATACAACTTATCCTTAGAGAATAAAGGATCGAGCCCTGTTCGACAGGCGTTTTAGTGTTTCTACCGGCGGCGATCGGGTAGAATCTCTGGGGGGGTTTGGGTGAGAGTCAATATGCAAGTAGGCCTCTCGAAGGGTAAGTCAATGGATGCTCTGTGTAGACGTGTCCCGCCGTTTGCTTCTTTGGTGATCTATTTATGGTCATTCTTTTTTGTGTCCGTTATTTGCCTTCATTTTTATCCTCCATTAATTCTGTGCGATATCTGTGGGATTTGCTCTTGATTGCCATCATAATCCCTGTGTTTAATATGGTTACCGTTGTCACCGATCAAGCATTTAATGTCCAGGGTGAAACTTTCGGGATTCGGTCGGATCCTCAGCGTCTGAAGGGCATCCGTCGCCTCTAACTTCTTATGGCCTTCGGCTTCGTCTGGACTTTGGCCCAATTTGTTTGATCCGATTCCTTGGGGTAAGTTTGGGCCCAACAATAGCCCCAAGTTGTTTTGGGCTTCATGGCAGTTGTGAGATGGAGTCCAAACAACTTTTATCTCACACGACCTCCATCGTCCGATCCAGGCGCGATAGGCGAGGGCTATGTGGCGATAATCCCGATGCGTGATGGGACGCCTTTGCGACTGCTGATTCCCTCCATAAATTCGAATCAAGTTTTCTGACGGTTTGGCTTCATCTTCTTCCTTTGCCTCCTCATCTGGTAGGTTTTGCTAGGTTTTCTCGAAAAAATTGCTCTTCGATTTCCTTCTCTCTCTGTTCTGGAGATGGTTTCCAGTGAATCTTCCGAGTCGGTTGCTACTTGCTCGAACTCGGGCAAGAATGAGGTCCCCCCCCTTTTCCTTCTGAAGGAGGTAGACGCTTTGACGGGGACTCTGTCGGAGGCGAAGTTGGAGCAAATCCTTCAAGTCGTGGGCTTTCCTTTCAGAGATGGTCGCAAGGCTGCCGTATCCAGACGAGAGAGCCGATGCTCGCTACGAGGGATGGGTTTGCTTCTATGCTTACCCATTTAGGATTGGCCATACATTTCCATTCTCCCCTCTTGTTAGGAATTTTTTAGCAACCCTAGTGCTCGTGTCGTGTCAGGTCATGTCGCAGGCGTGGCGGATCCTTAGGGTTTTGGATTTGTTGAATGTTCAATCTGGGGCTGGTTTTAACTTTGACGCCCTATGGTATAATTATTTTTTGGGGTCAAAGAGTTCTTCTCGTGTCCAGTTGTGTATTCGTCCAGGTCGAAAGCCCTTGGTGTTCAACTTAGATGTAAACGACCGTTGATGGGGGTCGAATTTTTTTTCGTCGAGCGCTCGTCTCTAGAGAAGGGGGGCGACTTTTCATTTCTGATGTCGGAGTGGCGAGTTGAGAGTACGTGTTCGACTTCTCTTTGCCTGTTTTATGTGTTTTAAGCCTTTGCTTAACTCTTCTTTTTTGTAGTTCCTGAGGCTGAAGAGTTGGAAGCGGACGCCCAGTCAGAAGGTCTGACAAAGATTATTCTTAGTATCCCCGCATAGGAGCGAAAGTTCATAAACGTAACCTGTTGTCGGTCTCCCCTACTACTCAGGACATTATGTCGACTGTTTCATCGTCTCGGGTCAAGTGTGAGTTTTTGTTTGACTCGTGTATTTTAATCGTCTGCTCGCGATTTATGTTTTGTCTGTCGTGTCAGCATCTTTGGCTGGTCGATCGAGTGCCCGTTTGAAGGGAGTGTCTGGGAAAGGATTGATAGAGCAAAGGTTGGTGGCGGCCAAGGCCTCGTCGAGTAAGTCGACGCCGGTGGAGTCGTCGCTCCCAGCCAAAGTTGGCTCGAAAAGGAAGGCAGGTGCTTCTTCTGGCGATGTGAAGGTGGTGGACACTCCAAAGAAAAAGACAACGGCTTCTCGTGGAATCGAGAAGATCGATGCGGTCGGTCGATCGATTGCCTATCTCTTTCACGCTCAGGACCCGATTCTGAAGTCTGAAGTTGATGATGTCTCTCCCTTGGACTGTATTGACGAAGCGGGGTGTTCTGCATGGAAGGTAAGTTGTCTTTGCGAGTCTCAATTTTGTTCGTTTTCTTTCTCGTAGCCGGGAGGAACCTTGATTGTTTCGATCTTGTCTTTTTTCAGACTTTCCAGTTTCTTTTGGGGGCGTATTCTGGTGTCAAAGAGATGGTTGCTAAGACCAAGGATAGGGCTGCTAGGTCGGAGTCCGATCTGGCATCTTTGAAGACCAAGGTGGAAGGAGCTGAGAGCCATTTTAGGGACGCTGAGCGTCGCTTCGTTAGGGAGCTGAAGAATTGCCAAGATGACTTGGATGCTTGTCGGAGGGAGCTTAGTGAGAGCCAGTCGAGTGTTGAAGAGAAGGTGAAGAAGGCTAGGATTGAGGCTGGTCGGGTCGCAGGCGACGTAGGCGCTTTCTATGCGTTGAAGTCGCGTGTCGAGATGATCGAGGAGTTTGAAGAGGGCAAGCAGGAGACCTGGGATTTGAAGGCGGAGAAAGAGACCATGGATACCTTGTTTCCAAAGGGGAATCCTGGTTCAGAGCTTTTCCAGTTGGCCGACGTCGGAGAGGAATCTCTAGACGAAAGTGTCGGTGAAGACGAGGTCCATTCTGGCGATACTGTGCCACTCGAGCCCCAACCTTCCATCGATCCGGCCCCTGCTGAAGGTAATGCCGTGAATCCCAACTTTTGACTATTTTTTGTAATTGACTTGTGACCCTACATGTGTGTGGGTAGGATGTTTTCTGTTTTGGCGACCCATCTACCATTGCGGGTCGCATAATGTGTTTGTGGATGATTTAAAGTCCTATGTGTGTGTAGGCAGACAATATGTTTCAGCGACCCGTCTATCATCGCGGGTCGCATGTATGTAAAAAATGTTTAGACTTTTATTGACGTAATCCGTTTTACAAAGGGTCGAACTTTTTCATGTGTTCGCATGTTTCGTCGGACTCTTCTAGAGAAGTTTGTCGTTGACGCCTTTGATTTGTATGTCGGGTTTGCCCGTGTGCTCCGTCGAGTAGGGCTTGCCATATGTATGTACAGAAGGAGGCCTGCAAATGTATGTGTTTTAGTCATGACTTAGTGTTATGCCGAGGAGGAAAGCAATATGTCTCTATTGCGTAAATGTAATAAGGTGTCTTAACCTTATGTATTGTGTAAGGCAGGCGGTGTGCCGACATGCCTGTGGTGTTCATCTCTCCGTGTTCCGATCGATCGTGTAAATGTAGTGTAAGCGCTTTTGTTTGTGATTGGATCCAGTGTGTGTGTCGATGTCGTCATGTACTTAGGTTTGCAAGGAAAAATGTCCTTACTAGATGTGAATGCTCAGTTTTAAGGAATAGAATTGTGTTTGTAACAACAAATAGTATATGGTAGGTGAAAGAACGTTAGTGCCTTACCTTGCTGGTTTATAAGTGGTATAACTTTAGGTGTGATGCGTTCCAACTTCTCAGGATTGGTCATCCATCTTTGTCTTCCAATTGGTATGCTCCTTGTCCGACCACTTCTTTGATTAGGTAGGGTCCTTCCCACTGAGGTGCGAGCTTCCCGTCGGTCGGACTCTTAGTGTTCTGGAATGTCTTTCTAAGGACCCAATCACCAACTTTGAAGACTTTGGCTCGAACATTCTTGTTGTAACTTCTTGCCACCTGTTGTTGGAACCTGACCATTCTAATTCTGGCCATTTCTCTGGTTTCGTCTACTGTATCCAGGTTGTGTGTTAGCTCGACGTTGTTTCGTTTATTTGTCTGAAGGCTGTAACGGGCCATTGGAACCAATAGCTCGGCGGGGATGACCGCTTTGCTTCCGTAGACGAGTGAGAATGGTGACTGTCCGGTCTCATTCTTTGGTGTGGTCTTGTCGGACCACAGGATGAACGAGAGTTCGTCTGCCCATTTCCCTTTAGCCCCTGTGAGGCGTTTCTTGAGGTTGTTGACGATGATTTTGTTGCTGGACTCGGCTTGTATGTTAGATTACGGATACCGAGGAGTGGATGTGACCAGTTTGATGTCCCATTGGTCGCAAAAGGCTCGAGTCTTATGACTGATGAACTGGGAGCCATTGTCGCACACGATTTTTTATGGGACGCCAAATCTGCACAAGATATTGCGTTTTATAAACGAAATGACGTGTTGATATTTTACCTCTCGGTAGGCTTCAACTTCGATCCATTTAGAAAAATAGTATGTCATGGCCAGGAAGAAGACTCGTTGACCCGACGCAGGCGGGAGTTTTCCGACGATGTCCATTCCCCATCTCATGAAGGGCCATGGTGCCAGAGTCGGATGGAGGAGTTCCGAGGGTTGATGAGGGACGGGTGCGTGTCGTTGGCAGGCATTGCACTTCTTGGTGTATTCCATCGCGTCTCTATTCATTGTGGGCCAGTGGTATCCGATTCGCAAAGCTTTCCCTGAGAGGCTTCACCAACCGGTGTGGTTTCCACATTCTCCTTCATGTAATGACTGTAAGACGCGTCTGACTTTTGGAATCTTGAGGCATCGTAGGAGTATCCTTGTGACAGATCTTTTGAACAAGACGTCACTTATAATATCGAAGGAAAGAGCTTGTACGTTTAGCCTTTTTGCTTCTGCTTTGTCGTTGGGTAGGATGTCGTCTTTTAGCCATTTGATGTAAGGTAACGTCCAGTCGCCATGATTGTTGACGATGTCTTCCTCTGGTCGGTCGCCTATCTCCATCATGACAAGTTCTTCCAAAGGTGTGATCGATCCCTTGGATGTTTTTGGAACAGCTGGTGTTGTGATGTGTGCCAGTGGGATGTTTGGGAATTCCTTTGGATCCAAGACGGACCCTAAATTGGCTAGTGCGTCAGCCTAAGAGTTTAGATCTCTGGGCACCTACCTGATGTCGAATGTCTGGAATTGGTCGATTAGCTTCTTGGCCACGTCCAGATAACTTATCATCCTGTCGTCTTTGGCACTGTACGACCCCTGTATTTGATTTACGACTAAGAGGGAGTCACAAATGACTTCGATTTCTCGGACTCCTAGGTCTCGTGCCAGGATGAGCCCAAATATGAGTGCTTCGTATTCAGCTTCGTTGTTGGTTGCATCTCATTCGCACCTTATGGCCTGGGCTATCTTGTCCCCTTGTGGTGACTTCAACACGACCCCTAGCCCTGAACCTCTAGCATTCGACGCGCCATCGGTGTGGATATCCCATTTTCCTGTCTCATCTGTCGCAAATAACTGCATCGCTTCTTTGGCGGCTTCTTGCTCTAGGGTCGGGCTGAAGTCTGCCACAAAGTCAGCCAGGGCTTGCGACTTGATCGATGTTCTGGGCTCATATTCAATATCGTAGCCGCTGAGGTGTATGGCCCACTTGGCCATTCGTCATGTGAACTCGGGCTTCCTCATGATTGCTCTCATGGGATGGTTAGTGCGGACAATTATAGTATGGGATTCGAAATATGGTTTGAGTTTATTTGATGCCATTACCAGTGATAGTACAAGTTTTTCTAACGACGAGTACCTTGTCTCCGCTGGAAGTAATGTCCGACTGACATAGTATATCGGCGATTGCTTGCCATCTTCTTCTCTGACCAAAACTGCGCTTATGGCTGACTCCGATACTGCCAGGTACAGTAGTAATGGCTCGTCGTCCTTGGGTTTGGTTAATAACAGGGGACTGGCCAGGTATTTCTTCAAGTCCTGAAACGCGACTTCATGTTCTTCCGTCCATTGAAAGGATTTGTTCTTCTTGAGAGTGTCGTGAAAGGGTTTGCACTTGTCATATGACTTTGAGATGAATCTGTGCAGGGCTGCTATCCGACCTGTCAGTTTTTGCACGTCTTTGACGCACCGAGGGGATCAGAGGCCGATGATGGCCTTGACTTGTTCTGGGCTGGCTTTTATTCCTCTTTGTGTTACCATGTACCCTAGGAACTTTCCTGACGACACTCCGAAAGAGCATTTCATAGGATTCAATTTCATGTTATATCTTTTTAGTACCTCGAAGCTGTCGAGGAGGTGGTCGATGTGGTCTTCTTTCTTTTTCGACTTGACCAATATGTCATCTATGTAGACTTCCATTGTGTCCCCAATCTGATATCTGAACATCTTGTTGACTAGTCGTTGATAAGTAGCCCCTGCATTTTTTAGTCCGAAGGGCATTACTTTGTAACAATAGATACCTTGGCTTGTGACGAACGCCGTTTTGCTCTTGGTCTTCTGGTTCCATGAGGATCTGATTGTAGCCACTGAACGTGTCCATGAAGGATAACATTTCGTGCCCGTCGTTGCATCAACCATCGCGTCAATATGAGGGAGCGGAAAAGAGTCTTTGGACAAGCCCTGTTAAGGTCGGTGAAGTCGATGCAGACTCTCCATTTGCCGTTTTTCTTTTGGACTACAACCACATTGGCCATCCACTCGGGGTAGTTAACTTCCCTTATCTTTCTTGTTTCCAACAGGCTCCTGACCTCGTCGTCGACAATCTTGTTTCGCTTTGGGGCGAATTTCCTGCGCTTTTTCTTTACAGAGGGGTGAGATGGATCTACGTTCAATTTATGAGTAATAATGTTTGGAGATATACCGACCATATCTTCATGTGATCATGCAAAACAATCAACATTAGATATAAGGAAATTCAGAATTTGTTGTCTGGTCGAGTCATCCAGGTCCGACCCGACCCTTACCATTTGGTTTGGCTTTGAAGGATCTATTGCGATCTCGTCAAGCTTTTCCATTTCTGGTTCGACGTATCGACCATATCCTTCGCCGAGCTGTGATTGCTATGCGGTTTTGGGCTCGACCGCGCTCTTCATGGAGGCGACATAGCACTCCTTGGCCATCCTCTGATCTCCCTTGATTTCTTGGATTCCCCACTTGGTAGGGAACTTGATGATTTGATGGTATGTCGAGGGTACCGCCTTCATAGAATGTATCCATGGCCTGCCAAGAATGCAATTATAGGGAGATGGGCAGTCTAGGACTAGAAATTTCACTTGTTGGTTTACTCCTCCGACGTATGTTGTAAGAATGATTTCGCCGATAGTATGTTTAACTTTGCCGCTGAATCCGACTAATGGAGTCGATTTCTTGATAAGGTCATCTTCGCCCAAACCCATCCCTTTGAGGGCGTCGAAGGTCAAGAGATTGGTTGAACTTCCTGTGTCGATTAGTACTCTACGTATCAAACAGTTCCCAATAGATAAGGAGGTTACCAGACCTTCGTGATGGTTTTCTGACCCGTCGGCATCGGATTCGTTGAACGTGACCGTCGGGAGGTCGGAGACCCTGGTTTGTCTAAACTCTGGCGTCTCGGGTTTACTGCATTTGCTTTCTTTTGCATGTCTTTTGGCTGCGGAGTACGTGTTTCCACATACGTCCGAACCCCCTGAAATGGTATTGATAATTTTTGTATGGAAAGGAGATGGAGGTTTATCTTGTTTTACCTGATCTCGTCATTCCATGGTGGATTTGGTCCGTTCCGAGATTACGTCGCGCAAGAGTCCTTGCGCGAGTAACCTGGCGACCTCTTTGCGTAAGGCGATGCATTCATCCGTTGAGTGACTGTGGTCACCGTGGAACTCACACCACCTGCTCATGTCTTTTTTGACGCATGGTCGGTCGCTCTTTCGGGGCCATCTTACTTCTTTTCCATATTTGTCGAAACTCTTGACGAGCTCCGACACAGAAACACTGAAGTTGTAAGATTGGACCCTGGGAGGTAGCATCGGACCATCTCTCCAGTCTTGGGACATGTCTTGGAAGGAGTTTACCTGACTCTGCTCATTTCGATTGCGAGGGTAGGGGTGATGTCGTCTGTCTCGACGGTTGTCGGGAGAGGATTTGCGATCAGATTGGTCGGGTCCATGGGACGATTTTCTCTATTCGCGATCTTCTTCTAGACGTACCTCGGCCATAGTCTTGGCTTGGACATCTTCGAAACTTCTGCACGGGTACTTGGTGATCTCGTTGTAGAGGTTGCTATCCTTGATCAGACCTTGTCGGAAAGCTTCGATGGAGGTGGTGACGTCGCAATGGGGGATTGCGACTTTTTCCTTATTGTACTTGTTAAGATAGCTCTGGAGAGGTTCGTTATACCTTTGGGTGATTCGATAGAGATCACTTGACTGTATTTCTAGCCTCCGACTGCTGGCGAATTGGATTTTGAAGGAGTTGACCAGATCCGCGAACGAGGCGATTATTCCCTGAGGCAAACACATAAACCAGGTCAGGGCGGGACCCGCGAGAGTCATGCCAAAGCTTTTGCACATGACAGCCTCGCGGCTCTCCCTCGGGATAGATGCAGTCATTAATTTTTGTTTGTAGAGAGAAATGTGATCATCTGGGTCGTTGGTGCCGTCGAATGTCGCCATGCTAGGAAGGTGGAACTTCTTTGGGATTTTGACCCTGGCGATCTCTCCGATGAATGGAGATTCCTCGTATCCACCCGATGCTTCCTTCTCGATCGGTTGTGGGACTCTGGGAATTCTAGCGATGCGATCGTCAAGTGTCTTCATGTGCTGACTGAGTGTCTGCTGGACGAGGGCCAGGATGTTGGGAGGATTGGTAACCTGTGGTTCGTCGATTCGGGTTCCTGCTGACCCGATCGGTGTGGAGAAAGTAACGTTGTTAGTTGAAAACGGATTGACCAGAGGAGTTTGAGATGTACCCTCAGTATGCCCGGGGCGTCGTATGCTCGGGGGGGTCAGTTCGACGGCATCCATGTTGAGACGTGTCTGGACGTTGCTATGGATGGGCATCCACCTGGATCCAGAAGCCACCGTTTGTACCTGCGACTTAAGAGACTCATTTTCACGGGTTAGTTGTACAATCTTGGCCTCGGATTGGGTGGATAAAGTAGCCAAGGCTTCGGTCTTTTGGCATTGCTGGGCAAGTTCCTCTTGTAGGGCAGTCATTTTTGGGCAAGCTCTTGGAGTTGGTTCAGAGTAGGATTTTCGGTTGTGTTTCCTTGAGCTTGGGTGCCGTCTTCGAGGCGTGGCTCCTCGGTACCGGTAGGTGGGTTGATAGTCATGGTTGGAGGATTTTTGAGATGGTGATCGGCAAGTTGCCCCACGATGGGCGCCAAATTGTTTTGGGGCGAAAAGATCGATCAACCTAAATCGCCTTAGACGGGGTAACAAGTCAATCGGATAACAAAAAATCAATCCAAACCAAATAGACAATCAATCAAGCAAAGAATAGATGTGAAATGGCAATGCAATTTATATATCAAATGATGACTGGATCAGATCGAAATACAACTTATCCTTAGAGAATAAATGATCGAGCCTTGTTCGACAAGCGTTTTAGTGTTTCTACCGGCGGCGATCGGGTAGAATCTCTGGGGGGTTTGGGTGAGAGTCAATATGCAAGTAGGCCTCTCGAAGGGTAAGTCAATGTATGCTCTGTGTAGACGTGTCCCGCCGTTTGCTTCTTGGTGATCTATTTATGGTCATTCTTTTTGTGTCCGTTATTTGCCTTCGTTTTTACCCTCCATTAATTCTGTGCGAGATCTGTGGGATTTGCTCTTGATTGCCATCATAATCCATGTGTTTAATGTGGTTACCGTTGTCACCGATCAAGCATTTAATGTCCAGGGCGAAACTTTCGGGATTCGGTCGGATCCTCAGCGTCTAAAGGGCATCCGTCGCCTCTAACTTCTTCTGGCCTTCGGCTTCGTCTGGACTTTGGCCCAATTCGTTTGATCCGATTCCTTGGGGTAAGTTTGGGCCCAACAGAAGTTACCTTGACAAGACGTGAAACGCTGCAGTGAAAAGAGAGGTAATCGAGGGTAATTTAAAGAAGCAAACCGCCTTACCCTTGGTCAAACCACTGAACCAATCACAAGACGCCACGTTCGCTGAAGGATCGGCAGAGAAAGATTTTGCAGGGAAAGATCAAACTGTCCAGAAACCGTTCCTCTCCTAGCCCACTTTGATCTTGGGGCAATTGTTGGGCCAAGGTATTTGGAGCCCAATCCGATCAGCCCATGATCTCAGAAATGAGGCTAACAGATTCGGCTAAGGCAAAGAAGAATAAACCCATGGAAATGAGACGTTGGCAAGGATCTCGGAGGACGGTTCGAAGGTTCCCGCAAAATCCGAAAGGGAACGGCTAGATTAGATTATTATGTAATTTATGTATAAGTACAAGATAAAACGAAGTTTTCATGGACACACGATCATTACCACTAATACAAGCTATCATTTGCAATTCTCTCGTTCTGTTACGATAGTTCCCTATGTTCGATTCTTTATTTCAATCTTGAACTGACCGACGATTAGATCATTCGATTCGACTAGACTCTTGTTCAAGGGAGATAAGCTAGTCTTTGTATCTATTTAATCTTGTTTCGTTTAATTCTTTGCTTGATTTGGATCATTCAGATATAATCAATACTATCGTTGTCTAGTTGCCCTTCTTAAGGCGATTCAAGTCGGTCCGATCTTTTTGCCCCAAAACAGTTGGTACGCCAAACTTGTTAGATTCATCTCTCAATTTATGAAAATAATTGGGTAAAAAAAACAAGGGGTCTGAAGAAGCAGGCACAGCACAACCAAGAAAAGAGAATCCAAAACAATACAAGTTTGTATTCATATGGGCGAATGCCGCAAATGGAGATCCTTATCTATCTGTAATTTGCAAACTACGTATATATAATAGGAAAAGTATCATGTGCGAAAGTTTATTAACGTACAAAATACGAAAGAATTATAACCGTCCGATTTGCTTCAGTTTTTTGCATTGTTACACGCACTTTCAATTTATTTATTTTTTGCTCCATCTGTTCGCTTCAGCCTTCTTTTTTTTCGCTTCAGCTTTTCTAATTTTTTTTTTTTTTTTTTTGCATTGTTACACGAACTTGCACTTTTTTTTATTCATTTACACTTCCTCCTTAACCACTTGCACTTCTGTTTAACAGCTTGCACTTTCGTTCTATTCGCTTGCACTTATTCATTATTCTGATGCACTTTCTGTTCGCTTACTTGTATTTTAAATATTTTTAATATCATATTTGCTTGCACTTTCTGTTCACTTACTTGCACTTTACTCTGTATTTCCATATACTTTCTTCCTATTGGCTTGCACTTTCGTCATTTCACTTGCACTTATTCATTATTCTGATGCACTTTCTGTTCACTAACTTACACTTTACTTCGTATTCTCATGCACTTTCTTCCTATTGGCTTGCACTTTCTGTTATTTAATCTCTTGAACCTAAAGTGCAAGCATATAAGAAAAAAATGCAATCAGAAAACATAAAGTGCAAGCATATAAGAAAAAAGTGCAAGCAAATCAACACAAAGTGCAAGAAAATAAACACAAAGTGCAAACAAATACAATGTGCATTCGAATATACACAATGTGCAAGCAGAATAAACAAATGTTCAATGAAAACATAAAGTGCAAGCATATAAGAAAAAAGTGCAAGCAAAAAAATACAAAGTGCAAGCGAATAAGCACAAGGTGCATTCGAATATACATAATGTGCAAACTAATAAATAAAAGTGCAATCAGAAAACATAAAGTGCAAAAAAATAAACACAAAGTGCAGTAAACATAAGGTGCATTCGAATATATACAATGTGCAAGCAGAATAAACAAATGTGTAATGAAAACATAAAGTGCAAGCATATAAGAAAAAAGTGCAAGTAAAACAAAACAAAGTGCAAGAAAATAAATACAAAGTGCAAGCAAACATAATAAAGCGGGTGTAATAACATACTCTATAGCGCTGGCCACGGTGGACGACTGAAGATCTTTCGTATTTTGTATTTTAACAGTCTTTCGCACCCGAACCGCGTCCTATATAATATATACACATTTTTTGTCCTCACCACTAAATTAATATAAGTTTTTTTTTTTTGTCATTAAAACACGTTGGATGTACATTTCAATGTAGCGTACGTCTAAATAAACAAATCAAAATCACGTGTCCACAGTCCACTTGATCCTGTTTAAATCTGGTGGAACAGAACTTCCTTTACCATGTTACATCATAGTATCATACTTGATACTACAATGTTGGATACGCAGATAGCCAATTAAATCAAATAATATCATCTACTTGTATAGTGAGAGAGTGAGAGAGTGAGAGAGAGATGAGAGGCTGGTTTTTTGCAACGCCTAACAAAAATTCGTGCATTAACACAACACGTCATAATAACCACAATAAGACAACACTACAAAACTTCCGTGCCTAATCAAAACTTATCCTTTGTACATCAATATCACACCCAAAAACAAATACATCTCACTAATTACAATGCTCACAAATTTCATGTCTAAATCAACCTTTACAAAATTCCCATATTCTTCAACTTCTTGCCGTGCCCTAATTTGGCTCATCCTCAATTATTGAGCTCTAGTCCATATGGATGAAACATTTAACTGATGCTGACAAAACAAGGGAAGAAAGAATTCAAACCCAATTAATTATGTATATATGGATAGAACACATAAAAATGGTACATACAATTCCAAATGACATATCATATCACTATACAAAAACC
This sequence comes from Rheum nobile, assembly GCA_027886185.1. Taxonomy (NCBI): domain Eukaryota; kingdom Viridiplantae; phylum Streptophyta; class Magnoliopsida; order Caryophyllales; family Polygonaceae; genus Rheum; species Rheum nobile. The sequence goes on from WOAB01000780.1 coordinate 2,229,087, forward strand.
AAGCTTTCACCCTCCATATCTCATGGAGAGGACGCAAGAAAGGCGCGTTTGTCGCCTTCCTTACTTGGCTGGTCCTCGGAGGAAGAATTGTGGCCTGTAGTACTACTGCTACATACCTCGTACTACAGCTGATACCATCCGAAGATTGGGGCAATTAGAATCTAGGTATTCTTTACACATTTCAAGCACATGTATATTCTCTGAGGTTGGTTACCAGCGGCGCTCGCTTGGCACAAAAAACTATCACACAAAAAAGAGTAAGATGTATTTTTTTGGGTTATGATCAAACGAGAGACTCGGTTGACTGCAACGGCGTTTTCGATCTGTCGAGCTTCACTTTGACCTCTTCTACCACCAGCTTTGAGAGGAGGAGGCCAGCCAACAAGGATGAGGACATGAGCATTGTGAAGACGGCTGACCAACTTATGTTCGACATGTAGCCTGTTAAAAGTGGTCCGATGGCAGCCCCAATGGAGCCCGTCCCGTCAATGATGGCTGTGACTGTGGCGAGTGCGCGTCCCTGGCCTTTGAGCGAGCTGTGGGTCCCGAGATCCGCTGAAACGGCTGTTGTGATCAGAGCGTAAGGACCGTTGACAAAGATCCCCGTGATGAACATGAGGAGCCCGTTAACATACACGTTGAGGTATCCGTACGTCTTGTAGAAGAAAAGGGCCGGGATTGAACCGAACGTGAAGGTGGCAGCTGTGATTGCTCTCGCATCAAGGCGGTCAGAGACGTATCCTGCAAGGATTCCTCCAAGGACACCACCAATGTCGAATAAGGTAGACAAGTTTCCAGCTGCCGAGCTTGAGAGATACTCCCCTCCAATCTCTGCAACATCATAAATTCTATTCGTTAGCCTCATTATAGTCAAACAAAGGCTTTATCTTGTATGACAGTAACTTAAAGATGAAATCAGGATAAAGTCTAGTGGGCTGATAAACCAGAGACGTGTCAACTCATGTTCATGTGTGCTTATAAGCCCAACACATAAGGCCAGTGGGGTTCCATCCTAAAACCAATAGCAATAAGAGGAATCCAATAAGGAGGATACTAGCATTTTGAAGACTGCAACAAGGAAAGTGCAAAGTACCTGTATAACTGATGTAGAAAGGGAGCCAATAGAGGAATGTGTAAGCAACCAGCTTGGCAAAGAAGAGGCAGAAAGCATAGGTAGCAACCCCAGGAATCTTCCAGGCGTCCATGAAACTGATCGCTTTCACCTCCGTAGCCCCTGATTGGGAGGCACTGATTTCGCCCACCGAGTACAAGTCATTGGCCGCAGAGTCCAAGAGAGGTTCTTTGACAGATTCGGTTTCCTCATACACCGTAGGTATCCCAACAGAGAGAGGGCTAACGGGCAACGAGACGAACACAAACAAGGCCATCACAACAATGATGAGGCCAGGAACAACAAGTGACCAACCCCATCCGTACTGCAACAGGTTTGAAGCAATCAAAGAGCCAGAGATGTTCCCAACCGACGTGTGTGCATTCCATATCCCCATGATCAAACCCCTTTTGCTCTTCCCGAACCAGTTCCCCACAACTGCCACAACAGAGGGCCATCCAGTAGACTGAAACAGACCAGCAAGCATCTGCACAACCAAGAAGTAGTAGAAATTGTGGATGTCTAACCAATAAGCCAACCCGAAAAGTGCTGTGAACACACCAGTTCCCACCATTCCAATGGTCAAGAACACCCTCAAGTTCAATCTGTCACCAAGATGGCCTGAGAAGAACTGCCCAGCAGCATATACTGATAAGAATGCCACGTCAAGGTAACCGAGCAGCTCGGTGCCATCGGATCCATTGAAGGGAGCCCAGCCACTGCTGCTTGACCCCAAAGGTCGCCCAAGGGCGGTTGAATTTCGAAGATAACGGTCCTGCCACGGGTGGTATTTCAAGCTCGCGCCGGCGGATGATTCGGGATCCAAGGCACTTTTGATAACACTGGCCGTTTTTCGGGTCAAATGGTAAGTTGTGTATGCTAAGAAGGTGACAACCAAGACAAGGAATTGGTATGTTCCATATGAGAGTGATGACTTCGTTACAGATTCAATTACACGAATTCCTGAGGGCTTATCATCCTTGAGCCCTGGAATCGACTCTTGAGAGGGAGCCATGGATAGGTAGGTAGATAACAGATATGAGGAAGAAGCAGTAGCTCAAATTGCAGGAAGTGAACCAAGCAAGCTGGAAAGCAGAGAAAACACCAAAAATTAGTTTTCAATCCAACAAACAATGAATGAGCAGATTATAAGGTTTCATCAATTTGATGCTTACAAGTACCAAATCAGTTAATTCATTGCAACCTCGTGAAAAATTGTCTGTTTGAGCAGAAAGGACAAGGAGGAGAAACGATGACCTACGAATTCAACGAGGCTTACCTAACGGTCCTAACCCAACTCCCAACAACTCTTTACTGAGCTATGCAGCTGAAATTTTATAGATAATAAATTGGCACCGTTCCTCGCAGTCAAAACGACACCGTATCAACCGCATATCCCGGACCTCCATTGGAAAGAAGGGGTATTTCTAGGGAGGAAGGATAATTGGCGAAAAAGGAAAAGGAAAAGGAAAAAGAAAAAGAAAAGGCAAAGCAAAGAACTTTTCAACATTCAATTGATACCTCAAGAAATCGATTTTCCTCCTCGCACCAAACAAATTAAGCAAATAACAAAAAATGACCCGCCATTACAATCCAATCAGCAACGATTGATAGCTCAACTCAACTCAACACAACTGATACCAGAATCCCGGAACAAAGTCAAAATCCATTTTTTTAAAAATAAAAATCCTAACCGGGAAGAACAGTGGAACACAATCTGAAAATTAGCGATTGCAAAAAAAAACTGGAAAATACCTAGAGGGTCAAACTCGATTGCTTCTCGACCACTCCTCTTTTGCTCTTTCTTTCTCGCCCCGTCTTCTTCAAAGCTTAAACGAACAGAGAAGTTCGCTACAAGCGGAAGCGGTGAGTCTGAAGCAAGAGGGCGAGAGGGGCTTAAAAAACGGGTACCAGAATTAAATAAATGGATTTTATTCAGGAGATAAAATACCTAAAATGTCCTTGGACTTGATCTGTAATTATTTCATTTTCATTGCGAGTGGCTTAGTGGACAGGGACTAATGACTATGGATTCAGTGTAACTGTGTAACCATTGAAAATTCCTGCGCTGACGAAAATACCCATTCACCTCACTTATCCTTTTGCGGTCTGACAGTTTGTTGATTAATTATTAATTTATTATCCAATGAGAATATGCTTCAGTGTGTGTGAAGAATATGCTTTTTTTGGCGTTTAACGGAATTAATTTGACTTTGTAATTGCTTTATTTAAGAGAATTGTATTTATCCAAAATTTATATATATTTAAAAGTTAACATTCTAAGTCATTGAATGCTAATTTAAAAGATGAATTAGTTTTTTTTTATTTCATGTCTTATTTATTTAGTTCAAAATTTAAACAATTTCTCAAATTCAAAAACTACTAAAGTGACAATTTCATATATTAACAATTATATTAATAATCTATAATCTTCTATATAATATACAAAGTGTTTGATTCACAATTATATACAATTACTACATATTAATCAGTTAAAAAGTCCTCATTTTCATATCGTTGTATAACTATTATATCTTCACGTTAAATTTTCAACATAGTTTAATTTATATTTCTATTAAGCATGAAAAACAACCATCTATATTCTATATATATTTAAAAGTTGGCATTCTAGGTCATTGAATGTCATTGAATGTTAACTTTTAAAGATGAATTAGTTTTTTTTTTCATTTCATGCCTTATTTATTTAGCACACAATTTAAACAATTTCTCAAATCCAAAAAGTATTGAAGTGACAATTTCATATATTAACAATTATATTAATAATTTATAATCGTCTATATAATATACAAAGTTTTTGATTCACAATTATATACAATTACTACATATTAATTAATTAAAAAGTCATCATTTTCATATCGTTGTATAACTCTTATATCTTCACGTTAAATTTTCAACATAGTTCACTTTATATTTCTATTAAGCATGAAAAACAACCATCTATATCTATATATATTTAAAAGTTAGTATTCTACGTCATTGAATGCTAACTTTTAAAGATAAAATCAAAGGCTTAAATAGGCCTAAAGTTATACTTTGCATATAGGGTTAGTTTATCACCCTTAGTATATAATATGTTAGATTTTTCGATCGATTTTATTATAGGGTTTATAAAACAATATAAAATACAGAAGTATAATTGTAGGCTACTTTGTAATTTAAGTAATTAAATTTTCTTTGTTTATTTTAATATAACATAGCATAATTATGTGTATATATAAAAATGAGCACTATTTGTAAGTAATTATTCCCTCCTCATACACACTTTTTTCAGCTAAATCTTGCCTCTACGTATGGACTACTCTTTAGGTTATGACTCATTTTTTAACCTAAATCTCAATTAGTGATAGTTACTGCATACTGTATACGTTATATTTTGCTCTCATTTACTCTTGTTTTAATATTATCAAATTACTACACGTAACTCACGTATTTAGTATACGGTGAATGGTTGGAAACAAATTATAGTCAAGATGTCTAAACGGTTATATGTCAAAATGACTTCACTTTCCAAGTAACATTTTCATCTATAAAAGGGCAAAAACGGTGGTATTCCGTTCATTTGCTCTGGGCATCCATCATCTCATTCTTCTAAATGGAAATTAGCTTTAGAAAGCCATATAGTGAAGCTTGGGAGATAGTGGACAACACCTTAAAAAGACATGGTCACTGAAGTAAGCATAATTATTAAGCTAAATATGTGAATGAGGATTCTCGATTGTCGATGATACAAGTATATATCCACCTCACGGTAAACTCTCCTTGATTATATGTATTTGGATCTCTTTTGTAGTCTACAATACTTACATATATCGGTTTAAATTTATTAATACAATTGTCTTTTGATCGAGATAGGTTAATTAATTTTATGTGAAGATGTCAGAGATTTGGATAATCTAATAGCACTATTGAGGCATCGATTGTTTACATCATACACCGGTAGCTTTCACTAGAAGGAGGACAAAGACAATCGATTTAGGACGACTGATTGTTAGTAATGAATAAAGCAAACTATTTTATGGATGATGTAAACCCTTCAACTATTGGTAGCATAAATTCAATTAGGTTTGTGATAGGCGTTGTCGCAAGCACCTAAACAAAGTAATCCTTAAAAACCTAACTAAGTATAGTAGGCAAGCAAGGGTCGAATCCCACAGGGAGGTAGCAATCTTTCTAAGTGCAACAAGTTGTATGTCAAAGGTAACAAGGGGGGGGGGGTGTTGGTTTTGTTTGCAAATAACAAAGTAAATAAAAGCAAATGGTTGTAATCAATTGGGAAAAAGGTACTTAGTCAGACAAATATCCACCATTCATTTGATTGATTGATCCTAGATTATCTCTATTCCTTCCTATGAATATTCTTGTCCCTATTCTGAAATAGTTATCAGTCGAACCAGTCATGATAATCCTAACTATCGAACGCACAAGAAACTATCAAGATTTAGAACAATAACAGCAAGAAGCATAGGAATTAACCAGGATACATGCAATACCATAACCCGTAGCAATTAACACATAATCAATTCTCTTCACAATAACCTAATCCAACTAGTCCTAAAATATCATGTTTGCTACACAAGATAAGGAATTTCAACCCGAAATATCCAAACCCTATCAATAGACAATTACTAATATCAACTAGATGACCAGGCCAGTCAAATCAGCAAGAATCAATAGGAATAAGCACAAAGAGAAGAGATATAATTAAAGGAAAATAGAGTTATAATCTCACAATCAAATCAAACGAAGGCTTCAATCGTCGGACTAAGTAAAAGTTGCTTGGTTCTTCATAGTCTTGGAAACACAAAAACTCTAAAGGGAAAAATAATGCGTAAACTGAATAATGAATGAATCCCAAAGGCTGCTAGGAAACTAGGTTATAAAACCTAGCAAAACCTAAAACTCAAGATAGGAAATAATATCTTTCCATAAAGAAATAAAATGGAAATAAAATAAATAAAAGAGAAAGAAATAAAATAAAACTTAGGATCTTCGGACGAAACAAATCTTGCGCGTCTGATAAATGGATTTCCGCGACCGCGGAAGAATTTCCGCGACCGCGGAAAAGTCTCTGTAAAGCCTCGTTGTCTTCGTATTTTCCGCGACCGCGGCTTTGGCCTCCGCGACCACGGATTCTTCACTGTTGCTCTTCTTTGCCTCATAATATTCCGCGACCGCAGCTGTGATTTCCGCGACCGCGGAAAAGCTTATGTAGCTTCTTCAGCTCTTCCTTCGTCTTCTCTCGTGACTTTCTTCTCCATCTTCTAAATCTTCATTTAAGCTCCTCCAAACCACCAAAATCATACTTATTCTTCTTAACTCCAATCTTCTAACTTATGCTCTAAACACATCTAAATGGTACCCAAAACACCGGTAACAACTCCTAGTTAAACCCTACAAAGTATCGCTGATCAAATTCCCCCATGCTTAAACCTTGCTCGTCCTCGAGTAAGCTAATATAAACCTACTCTTCCAATCAAATCCCCAAGGTCTCAAGAAGCACAGAAAAATTCTCTCCACTAAGAACTGCACCTAAACATGAATCTCCAAGGCACCAACACAATAAGCACAGCACACAAAACACAAGCTAAAAGGAAAGCAGAATACTTCCCCCAAGCTTAATTACCCCGAACACCATAGAGTGAAAGTAACCATCTAATCCTAGCCTCCATCTATCTTCTTATGCCTCCAAGAGTGACCTACCTGAATCCTCCTTATATCACCTCTTCTTCTGTCACCATGCCGGAAAAAATGAGGAATCCTAATAATCACTCTTCTTCTTTTCACTCATTTTGCCAAGGCGCCCTTTCGGGTTTTCACCAAGCCACTCATTTCATTTTTCAATAGATGGGCTCACAAAAACTCACATCACTCTTGACCTCATATTACCCCAGCCTATTGCTGGTCCAAGCCACCTGCTTATTACCTAAGCCGCCCTTTCGGGTTTTCGACTTATCCTAGGATTTTATTTTTGTCTTTTTCAAATTTTTGACTTTTTCATTTTTCATTTTTTTTTCTTTCTCCTCCTCAGACGACTAGTAAGTATAGAACACTCCCTCATGCTTAAACATTGCATTGTCCTCAATGTAATGAAAGACAAAAAAGATAAAGCACACGGAAAAGCAGAAAAGCACTCACAACCGCCGCCGAGTTGGCTTGGACTAGGATGTTGATGCTTGCGGTAAATCACTAAAAGCACATGTCGCTGGTGTCGCGGCGTCGTCAAACTCAATCAAACTCCATCGTGCAACCAAATAGATCCACTGTAAGGTGTAGTGGCATATCAAAGAAAACGGGGCTGTACAGCCTTCAACGAACACATAATGGAGCCTAGATGTAATCGTGTGGTGGGCTCTGGTGTTTCTCCTCCTCAACTGTCGAATGTCGGGTGATAGGGGCTAAATGTCGTGATGCCCAATCAAAGTAAATCCTTAAAAACCTAAACTAGTAGAATAGGCAAGCAAGGGTCGAATCTCACAGGGAGGAGTTATCTTTCTAAGTGCACAAGTGTATGTCAAAGTAACAAAGGGGGGTTTGTTGGTTGGTTGATTGCAAATAAACAAAGTAAGTAAAACAAAGGTTGTAATCAATTGGGAAAAAGTACTTAGCCAGACAAATATCCACCATTCATTTGATTGATTGGTCCTAGATTATCTCTATTCCTTCCTATGATTATTCTTGTCCATATTCTGAATTAGTTATCAGTCCAACGTCGTTAGTGCCGAATCGAACGGATGACACCAGCCAACCATGCAGAGAACAATTACGGTTGGTTAGTCTAATGAAAGACTACGCAAGGGTACAAAGCAGAGTGGTTCGAAGTAGTCGTATTAGGTTAGACTCATCGTTTCTCGAATTATAACCGATGACGATAGTCAACCACCATACTCCTACTGGAATATATCAAGCAGCATGATCAAGAGAAGATTCTGAAAGACCGAGTCTTACAACAATCAACCCAAAAGAAGACTCCAATGAATTGAGTCTTATCGGAAAGCATGACAAATGTTGGGGAACATTAATTAATCATACAAGCGTTCAAAAACGACTTGATGTTTCGGTTCACGACCAACCTCATCGCACAATGCGAATCCAGATTGGAAAGAGAACTTTACTCTGATCAAAGTCAAGACGAGCTTTCCTAGCTGCACTACACTTAGCCGCACTACTCGCCCAAGGTATATTAATCATGTGCTACGACGGCACTTATCTTATTTAATTCCAAAACGCACATCACGTTATAGGCTTTTAAATATATGTTTCACCATGAGGGACATATATTGAGTATATGTTTCGCCATGAGGGACATATAGGACATATGTTTCGCCATGAGGGACATACTCCTAAAGGGACGTATCCCAAGATTTGTAGCACCAGTTAAGTGCCACCATCTCTATACCCGAGTATAGAGATCGGTCATGATCCACCAAATGGTTTTTGGGTTTATCACCCTTCGTACCATTAATCATTATTAATAAACGACTGGACCTTGAATAGTCCATCGCTCCTATGAATACTCGTGTTAACTAAACAGTTCAACACAGTAATAATCATATCAAAGCCCTCCAGGCTAATATCATAAATATATATCTATAATAGCGTTGTTCTAGCAGATATACAACCTATTATAATATCATATTCTTTTCATATTGTTGCCCTCCCGGCAATCCTCATAAAATATATATATCTATAATAGCGTTGTTCTAACAGATATACAATAATATCATATTTTAATCCATATCATTTATCAAAATTGTTCCCAACAAAACAGTAAATCATTCCAAATTAATTAACAATCAAACCATTGATAATTAATGGAAATATGGAATGATGAGCAAGAGCGAACCGCCACTTGCCTTAGATCAGCCGAAAGCTTGAACGAAGCTTAGGAACAAGAGGTTTCCGGGTCTGGAACTGGGACGGATCCTGGATGTTAAATCCTTCTGGAACGACCCATAATGAGACCCTAAGTTAGATTCGACAATAGCTAGTACGAATCTAAAGAATAACGAAAGGAATCGAAGGGAACGGAGCCCGATCAAAATCCACAGAAGCCAAGGCCAAAACATGCCAAGGTCCTGTCGGCGGCGGTCGCCGCCTTCCGTTCGTGTCGGCGGTCGCCGCTACGAACAGGTCAGAAACTTTCGAGAAGAAGAAATCTCATCGACGTCGATCGGTTTGCTTCTCCTTTGGTTTGCTTTGGATTCTAAGCTTCCTAAGGCCACCAAAGCTTTACTTTGAGATCAACCAAACTCAAGAACGAAGCTTCGACGAAGCTTCAAATATTTCCGACGAGATGATGGGTTTTCCGGCGAGATTTTGGAAGAGAAAGGGCGAGTTCAGACGGGCTCGAATTCCTCTTCATTCTCTGTATATATAACCCAAGCAAGGAGGAGAAGCAGCCAGCTGCGTTGCCCGACCAACTGGACGTCCTCCGAGGCGTTAACGGCGCGAGTTTCCAGCTCCGGCGATGTCAGAGATATTGGCGGCGGTCGCCGCCGACGACAGAAGGTCGCCGCCCGATTTGTGCCTGGCGGCGGTCGCCGCTTTCCCCACTTTGGCCAATTCCTATCCGATTTGTCGTCCGGGTTAATAATATTCGTACACGAACGACTTTTTAACCCAAAAAATACATTAACTGTATTTTATATTACTCAAAAAAATTATTACAGAGATCAAACATCTTTCAAAATGTCCGTACTTCTCTGAATTTAATCTGACTTGTAATATAGGCATTAGAAAGTTCAAAATTTACCCTTATAAAATGAGGGATATTACAAATGTCGTGGTTGTCGAAATATGGAAGAAGATCACATCCATGAATCATTGATCCGTCCAGAAGTTTATTGTATGTCCATTTCCCAGTTCCCATATATTCCTTTTTTAAATATATCACGAATATGAAGAAGTCTTGCAAATTGTCAAGATTGCTTCTTTTTCTTTTTGTAAGAAAAAATATCTGAATAGCCTAAGTATTTCTCTATTATAATACGTACTCATGTACTATCGGGTTTCACTAGAAGTTTCCATAGGAGTTTCATATGTAATGAGTTATTCATATTTTATGCTTCATGTATGCCTAATCCACCCTTGGACTTAAGGCGAGAAATGGAATTCCAACTAATCAGAGGGTGATGGTTGTGTGTAGCTTTGTTCCAGAAGAATTCTTTATTAATTTTGCCGATTTTGTTGCACACAGGTCTTGGCAAAAGGAAACTTTGCATCAAGTAATTAACTTTTGAAATGAGGTTAGACTAAATGAGGATTAAACAACCAACCTAAGATAAAGAGTTAGCTTTCCATTTGAACAACTGTTTTTTGAGACTTAGAATAGAGTAGTCAAATATTTCTTTCTTAACACAACCTCTAACTTTTAGGATTCTAAGTTATTTCTCCATTGAGATTTAGTAATTTGGATATTTAATATAGAAGCTAGTAGCTGAGTGCCCTAATGTGAAATATTAGATGATGTTTGGAATGTACTCTTGTGATAACTAATTGCTAGACCAGTTTTGATAGTAAAATTATCTAATATTTTTTTAAGAAATTGCATGTTAGTTTTTGAAGCATTTGAAAGGATTAAAGTGTTGTCTGTGAAATTAAGAAAAAGGTATACAAGTTCCATTTCTTGTAAGTTGAATACATACATGACGGTGTTGCTGCATGTTGAGATTCGAGTAACAATGTTCTTGCTAAGAATTCCATTGCAAGTATAAAATTAAAAGGAGCAGTAGGGTCCCATTTGTCGCAGTCCACAAGTAGGCCTGGAGATTTGACCGGTTCATTATTAACCAAGAATGAGAAGGAGGTAGAAGTAATGCAAGTCATTATGAGGTGTACCAATTCAGAAGCAAAACCAAATTTGAGAAGGATTTGTGTAATAAAATTCCATCTAATTTGTCGTGTGCCTTTTTCATGTCAAGTTTGAGTGTCATCCATCCAGTTTTTCCTTTTTTCTTGTTGTGGGACGAATGAAAATTTTCATGAGCTGTTAAAATATTATCTTGAATATACAAGTCGTTCTTGAACAAAAACTCATTGCAAATTGATAAGTCGGGAAAGCAGTTTTTTGAATCTATTTGCTAAAAAAATATCTTGAATAAGTCATTCTTTGAACAAATTGAGTCTATTAAAATATTATCTTGAATATTTGTTTATTGAATTAATTTTATAAGGATGTATCTCAATTAACTATGATTAAAGAAGTTGATCACATGGTAGCTGGGTTGCAGGGTTTGTACACATTGTGGGGGTATGTTCGGTTCCTATGGCGGAACTCTGGGGCGTCTTCCATGGCTTGGAGCTTGCTTGGGAGAAGGGGTGTCATCGTGTGCTTTTAGAGTCTGATTCGGCCTCTGTAATCAACCTGCTACATCAACATCTTCCTCCTCCTCATCCATTAGCTAGCCTGATGTGGTCGTATCAGAGCTTTATTAGTAGGGACTGAGTTGTCCAGTTTCGTCACATTTATCGGAGGCGAATCGCGTTGCGGATCACCTCGCGACTATTCCTTAAAAAAAATTGTTGTTTTCATGTTTTAGCTGAACCGGTTAGTAGTGTTCGTAATTTTATTTTAGATGATGTCAAGGGTGTGGTTGTGATACCCCGTAATTCTGTAAGGGTTATTTTGGGAATTTTTGGAATTTCCCGAACACCCGTTTAGTACGTCAGATTTAGTTCAGAAGGTTGGAGGCATTCTGTAATGTGCTCTGTATCTGTAATATTTTTCTCAGTAAAATAAAATACAGACGACGTACTTTGGATGTTAATTACTCGTTCGCGTATGATAATTTTATCCCGGGTTAACATCGTTTCGTCTAAAAGCAAAAGAAGCGGCCGAGCCAAGGGGCGGCGCCCGCCGTGAGATTGGCGGCGCCCGCCGTCGTAAGGCCCAAGGGCGGCGCCCGCCGTGGGTATGGCGGCGCCCGCCGTCACAAGGCTCGAGGAGCAGCCGAGTCTCCTCCTAGCTGGGGATGCCAGGTCTATGACGGCGCCCGCCGTATTAATGGCGGCGCCCGTCGCATTGATGGCGGCGCCCGCCACAGTTATGACGGCGCCTGTCGTCGATGTTGTCCGGAGGTCCTTGCCCGAAGGTCGCCGGCGAACGTCTGACGTCGCCGTTTTAGCCCCGCCACGACACCCTCCTAGCCATCATTGTGCTCCCTCGGTCTGTGGCTATAAAAGGAGAGGCTTGGGGGTCGGATTCGAGCAAAAATCAGAAGCTCCATCTCAGAATCTCTCGCCGGAAAATCTTGCCCTCGCCGGAGTTCTTTGGAGCAATCGTCGGTGTCATTTGGTGGTGTTTCCAGAAGCCCTTTTTAAGCCTTTTGGTTGCCCTTGGAGGTCAGAACCCAAGCAAGGCAAAAAGGGGTCGAAACGCGCATCGTTTTGGTGAGTCTTCTCGCCATTCTGTTGTCGGAGGTTCTTCACGGCGACCGCCGCCAGTGGCCAGAAGCCCCTTTATTGGCTTGGTCTTGGTGGTCGTCGTTGTGGAGTCGTTCCTTTCGATTTCTTTCGTCTTTCCTTAGATTCGTACTAGTTTATGTCGGATCTAACTTAGGGTTTCCTTATGGGTCGACTCGAAGGTCGTTGTGCTGTCGAAGCTATACCTGTGTCAAGCCCGGAATCCCGTTGCCTCTGCTTTATTCCAGATCTGCGGATTAAGGCAAGTGACGGTTCGCTCTTGCTTAATCATTCCATGTTTATTTAATTATCAATTGTTTAATTGTTAATTAAATTGGATTGAACTGTTGTTTCGTTTGGGAACTAAGTTCATAAATAAACGTGATTAAAATAATGTTATAATAGGTTGTATATCTGTTAGTACGACGCTATTATATGTGATAATTACCGTGATGGTATTATTGTGAAATTAATCTTAATGCTAGAATAGCATGCGGGTTAATAGGAAAACTAATCCAAGTAAGGATTTGTTGTTTCTATTATCTCTGTGTTTAAGTTGATTGCCTGGATGGCTTTAATGTGATTAATTGTTGTGTTAGACTACTTAGTTAACACGAGTGTTCGTAGGAACGTTAATCCAAGTAAGGATTAGTCGTTTCTTTATAACTTAATGTTCGTATGAACGCTAATCCAAGTAATGATTTGTCGTTTCTTTAAATCATTATATTCCTCGGATTAATTCCGAATAATTTAAGGGTCATGACCTATGCTTCTTATCCACATGTAAGGATCTGAAGTGTTTTAAGCGCCTTGCAAGCGCCATTGGATGAGCTTAATCGCAATCCTGTGTATTAAGCACTTAGCTAGTGCATTGGGGTGGACGTAACTGGCACCCTGTAAATTAAATTGTAAGCACTGTGGAAGTGCAATCAGGGTGAACATAAGGTCACCCGGTGTAATAATAACTTCCGTGTTCTCGGAATAATATTAAAAGCCTCAACAGTGTGTGTGTGTGTGTGTGTTATAATTTAATAAGATAAGTGCAGTTAAGCACATAATTAAAGTGTAAGCACTGTAATAGTGCAATCAGGGTGAACGTAAGGTCACCCGGTGTAATAATAACGCCATTGTTACTTGGCATAATAATGTTAAGTCCCGTGTGTGTGTGTTGTGTGTGTTTTAATTTGGGTTGACGTAATGGTCGCCTTAAGATTTAAGCCTTGTTGTCGCTCTTAATAACATTAACGTGTTTCAGTAATGTGTGTTTTGTAATTAAATAAGATATGTGCCCGAGTGCACATGATTAATAAACCTTTGACGAGTAGTGCAGCTAGGAAAGCTCGTCTCGACTTGAATGTAGTACGTTCTCTTTCCAATCTGGATTCGCTGTATGCAATGAGATTGGTTGTGAACTGAAGCATCTCAGTCAACTTTTAAATCATTGGTGTGTGTAACTTTAATGTTCCCTCGATTGTCATAATTTCCTTTAAGGCTCATTTCAGTTGGAGTCTTCTCTTCAGTGCATATCTTAATTGTTAAATCATTCCGTGAAAGTGTCGGGTCATATATCGTTCCTTCGGTTATTATTCAAGGGACAATGATAGTAAACGGTCACGATCACTCGAACCACTCTGCTTTGTGCCCTTGCTAGTCTATTCAGTAGACTAACCCGCTGTATTTTTGTTATCTGCATCGTCATGGTTGGTGCTGTCCGTCCGTTTCGGCACATCAGGAGTTGATTCCCGGAGTTTAAGTAACCTATTGAAGGATAAGAAGCTTGCAGACGAAGATTTAAAAGTCAGTGTTTTACAATTGTTAAAGTGTTACTTCAATGTATCTTCATAATTTAGCCATGTTAAGTTGGCTCTTTAAAGTCTTCTGCTGTATAATTTAAAATCTTCCGCTGTTTAATCTTTCAATTAATATGTATTTATGTTATGTATTTAAGCTTAACTGTTCTGGAAAAGCCTGGGGTGACTTTGGACGGTAAAGTCTGAGGTCACTGGCATGTAATATCTCCGGTATAAATTGGGAGTGTTACAGTTATGATATCAGAGCAATGGTTTTAAAATTCTTGGCCTATTGTTAGGTTTGAGAATTTTCGAAAGTTTATTTTGAAACTGTTTTCGAACCTATTCTATATTAAAATGGAATTTTGAGAATTTCAATGTTAAGAGTTGTAAGTAACTCGGTGATTTAATTTAAGTGATTTAGCGTTTCGAAGTTCGAAAGCTATTTATAATTGGTTTATAAAAGTGTTGTGTTATAAGCGATTAACTTAAAGTTTAAAGGGTTGAAGTTTGAAAGTGAGATTGTTAATAAGTGGTTTCAAACTTCTGCAAGCTTCAAGTGTTACTTATTCCTTAGATCCATTCTTAGGAATATTGTCTATTCTCGAGATTAATGTCATTTAAAGGTTGACATTTCTCCCAGGTTCTCAGTCTTTAGTAAGCAGAAGAAGGTCGTTCTTGCAGTTAACAGTGAATGATAGTCAGACTAATATAAAGTTATTAGTTTGGACCTCTATAATTCGTATCATGACGTATTTGACTATAGTGTCAAAATTAAGTTGGATAAGTTCTAAAGTAACGTTATGATTCACCAGAAGATGGTGAACACAAGGAACACAGCCCATGCTGGTGCTGAACCAAGGTTGATTCTGAGGAACGCCGCTAATCAAAGGGAAGAGCGTGAGGCTGCTTCTAACAATAACCAGGGAGGCAATGGCCAAGCTCAGGCCAACGCTCCGATGTTGTTTGATGCTGCAGCAGTGGAGGCAATTCAAGGAATTGTCATGCAGGCCATCACTGATGTTATGCGACCAGTTGCACCACAAGCACAAGGTGGTCCAGTTCCTCAAGCTACCCCTGAAGTCGAGGAGTTAGTGGAGCAAGTACCTCGGATAAATGTTGTTAGGGATAGAGGAACTTACGGGCAAGCGTTAAAAGCCGTGAGTTCAATGAGGCCCGACAGCTATGACGGTACTGGAGAACCGGTCAGGGTGACCTATTGGTTCTCACATATGGAACGGTTGCTCCGGAACATTAATTGCACTGAGGCTGGAAAAGTGCACATCGCCTCTCTTCAACTCAAGGATGTGGCTAGAGAATGGTGGGAAAGCACTGGTCTGGCTGACCATCCCGAGCTGAATTGGAGCATGTTCAAAACCAAGATGACCGATCGTTTCTTTTCCCGAGCTATGAGGGAGGAGAAGCATAAGGAATTTTTGTACCCGCAGACTGATGGGTTAAAGGTGACTGAGCTCGCAGCTAAGTTCAATCACTTGATGCAGTACGTTGGACCTGAGGTGTCAACCGAAGAGCAAAAGATCTGGTACTTCCATGGATGGATGAATCCAGAGATCAAGCCTCTAATGTTGCGTCATGGTTGTACTACGTTAGAGCAATATATGGATGCAGCCTACAAGACGGAAGTCACATTGGAGGAGTCTGCCCTTAAGAGGGAGAAGCAAGTTAAGGGAAAGGGTGGGCAACAGGATCGCCAGGTTGGTTTATTCAAATGACCGGCATCGCCTACCAAGTTTGAGAAGTCGGGTCGCGCTAAGACCGAGACAACTCAGTCAGACTCTGCCAGAGGCTCAAGTTGGAGCGGCAGAGCAATTCAGTGCCACAATTGTGGTGAAGTAGGGCATAAAAGTTTTGTTTGCCAAAAGGACAAGAGGATGTGTCATAATTGTGGAAGGGAGGGCCACATAAAAATGTACTGCATACTGAAGGGTCAAGGACCAATGCAGTCTTACCAAGCGTCAAATGTTGGAGGTGGGCAGAACCCAAGGCCAGTGGTATCTACTCCTGAGCAGTCCATGGCTCGTAATAAAGGCAGAGCGCCTATGGGGTCTTTAGGCCAAGGGCAACGACTCTTTGTAATGAGCCAAGCCAATGGAGAAGAACCCTGATCCATTAAGTTGTATTTGTGTTAAGACTTTCTTTAAGATTAAGGAGTAACGACGAGTGTCGGTAATCTTCGTGGTATTAAGATCTGCCTGATCGACTTTTGTCAATTAATGTAATGTTTGGATGTTAATGAAGTGTTTCCGTGCTTTGGAAAATTTCAGAATGTGTTATCATTGCGAAATAGTTGTTCATACGAAACCCTGTAAGTGTCGAGAACAGCTTATGCCAAGTAAGGATAAGGACTGTCGGACTTATGGTGGTGGAGTTTTGTGGATAACTTAGATGTTCGTCCCTTGTGGTTAATCCCAAGGTCGACTCTGTTGTTTAAATCTAAATCCACTCCTAAGGTTCTTCTTCATACATAGAATATGTCATCTATAAGAACGGATGCAACTCTTTGAGGAAGATTAAAGTTGTGGAGCGGTCATGTTGAGAGGAAAGGTTGCAGTAAGGATGGGATATGTTAATGATCCCGATGTATTAAAGATTCAGTAAGGAGAATTGTCTACGCATCTAAGGAATACTGTGGTAAGCGTTATCTCATACGCTGAGTTCTTCCGAGATTTCTTAAGGAAAGGGAATGAGCTTGTAGAGTTTTGTTCAGAGAGATCAGGAGCTATCTCTCATGTGTGAGTTTGTGCCATAAGCTTTGAGGCGGATGAATCATTTTCAGACTGATATCCTAAGGAATTAAGAATAATATCTCTGGTGATCCATTTCAAGGATGAAGTGATTAAGGATGTTGGATCCAGGTGGTAAGATTGGTGTTGAGGTAGTATCCTCATTGACTTAATGCAAGTTTCGGGGTCGAAACTTATTTTAAGGGGGAGGTGATGTGATACCCCGTAATTCTGTAAGGGTTATTTTGGGAATTTTTGGAATTTCCCGAACACCCGTTTAGTACGTCGGATTTAATTCAGAAGGTTGGAGGCATTCTGTAATGTGCTCTGTATCTGTAATATTTTTCTCAGTAAAATAAAATACAGACGACATACTTTGGATGTTAATTACTCGTTCGCATACGATAATTTTATCCCGGGTTAACATCGTTTCGTCTAAGAGCAAAAGAAGCGGCCGAGCCAAGGGGCGGCGCCCGCCGTGAGATTGGCGGCGCCCGCCATCGCAAGGCCCAAGGGCGGCGCCCGCCGTGGGTATGGCGGCGCCCGCCGTCACAAGGCTCGAGGAGCAGCCGAGTCTCCTCCTAGCTGGGGACGCCAGGTCTATGGCGGCGCCCGCCGTATTAATGGCGGCGCCCGCCGCATTGATGGCGGCGCCCGCCGCAGTTATGACGGCGCCCGCCGTCGATGTTGTCCGGAGGTCCTTGCCCGAAGGTCGCCGATGAACGTCTGACGTCGCCGTTTTAGCCCCGCCACGACACCCTCCTAGCCATCATTGTGCTCCCTCGGTCTATGGCTATAAAAGGAGAGGCTTGGGGGTCGGATTCGAGCAAAAATCAGAAGCTCCATCTCAGAATCTCTCACCGGAAAAGCTTGCCCTCGCCGGAGTTCTTTGGAGCAATCGCCGGTGTCATTTGGTGGTGTTTCCAGAAGCCCTTTTTAAGCCTTTTGGTTGCCCTTGGAGGTCAGAACCCAAGCAAGGCAAAAAGGGGTCGAAACACGCATCGTTTTGGTGAGTCTTCTCGCCATTCTGTTGTCGGAGGTTCTTCACGGCGACCGCCGTTCATCACAGCGCCCGCCGTGATGAACACGGCGACCGCCGCCAGTGGCCAGAAGCCCCTTTGTTGGCTTGGTCTTGGTGGTCATCGTTGTGTCGTAGTTCCTTTCGATTTCTTTTGTCTTTCCTTAGATTCGTACTAGTTTATGTCGGATCTAACTTAGGGTTTCCTTATGGGTCGACTCGAAGGTCATTGTGCTATCGGAGCTATACCTGTGTCGAGCCCGGAATCCCGTTGCCTCTGCTTTGTTCCAGATCTGCGGATTAAGGCAAGTGGCGGTTCGCTCTTGCTTAATCATTCCATGTTTATTTAATTATCAATTGTTTTAATTGTTAATTAAATTGGATTGAACTGTTGTTTCGTTTGGGAACTAAGTTCATAAATAAACGTGATTAAAATAATTTTATAATAGGTTGTATATCTGTTAGTACGACGCTATTATATGTGATAATTACCGTGATGTTATTATTGTGAAATTAATCTTAATGCTAGAATAGCATGCGGGTTAATAGGAAAACTAATCCCAGTAATGATTTGTTGTTTCTATTATCTCTGTGTTTAAGTTGATTGCCTGGATGGCTTTAATGTGATTAATTATTGTGTTAGACTGCTTAGTTAACACGAGTGTTCGTATGAATGCTAATCCAAGTAAGGATTAGTCGTTTCTTTATAACTTAATGTTCGTAGGAACACTAATCCAAGTAAGGATTTGTCGTTTCTTTAAATCATTATATTCCTCAGATTAATTCCGAATAATTTAAGGGTCGTGACCTATGCTTCTTATCCACATGTAAGGATCTGAAGTGTTTTAAGCGCCTTGCAAGCGCCATTAGATGAGCTTAATCGCAGTCCTGTGTATTAAGCACTTAGCTAGTGCATTGGGGTGGACGTAACTGTCACCCTGTAAATTAAATTGTAAGCATTGTGGCAGTGCAATCAGGATAAACGTAAGGTCACCCGGTGTAATAATAACTTCTGTGTTCTAGGAATAATATTAAAAGCCTCAATAGTGTGTGTGTGTGTGTGTGTGTGTGTGTTGTAATTTAATAAGATAAGTGCAGTTAAGCACATAATTAAAGTGTAAGTACTGTAATAGTGCAATCAGGGTGAACGTAAGGTCACCCGGTGTAATAATAACGCCGTTGTTACTCGGCATAATAATGTTAAGTCCCGCGTGTGTGTTGTGTGTGTTTTAATTTGGGTTGACGTAATGGTCGCCTTAAGATTTAAGCCTTGTTGTCGCTCTTAATAATATTAACGTGTTTCAGTAATGTGTGTTTTGTAATTAAATAAGATATGTGCCCGAGTGCACATGATTAATAAACTTTTGGCGAGTAGTGCAGCTAAGTAATAGTGCAGCTAGGAAAGCTCGTCTCGACTTGAATGTAGTACGTTCTCTTTCCAATCTGGATTCGCTGTATGCGATGAGGTTGATTGTGAACTGAAGCATCTCAGTCAACTTTTAAATCATTGGTGTGTGTAACTTTAATGTTCCCTCGGTTGTCATAATTTCCTTTAAGGCTCATTTCAGTTGGAGTCTTCTCTTCAGTGCATATCTTAATTGTTAAATCATTCCGTGAAAGTGTCGGATTATATATCGTTCCTTCGGTTATTATTCGAGGGACAATGATAGTAAACGGTCACGATCACTCGAACCACTCTGCTTTGTGCCCTTGCTAGTCTATTCAGTAGACTAACCCGCTGTATTTTTGTTATCTGCATCGTCATGGTTGGTGCCGTCCGTCCGTTTCGGCACATCAGGAGTTGATTCCCGGAGTTTAAGTAACCTATTGAAGGATAAGAAGCTTGCAGACGAAGATTTAAAAGTCAGTGTTTTAAGATTGTTAAAGTGTTACTTCAATGTATCTTCATAGTTTAGTCATGTTAAGTTGGCTCTTTAAAGTCTTCCGCTGTGTAATTTAAAGTCTTCCGCTGTTTAATCTTTCAATTAATATGTATTTATGTTATGTATTTAAGCTTAACTGTTCTGGAAAAGCCTGGGGTGACTTTGGACGGTAAAGTCTAAGGTCACTAGCATGTAATATCTCCGGTATAAATTGGGGGTGTTACAGTGGTTATACCCCAGATGATTAGACATTAGTTATTTTTTTTAATAAAGTGTGCGAGAGTGTCGCCTCTACTTTGATTAAAAAAGAAAAGAAAAGTTGATCACATGCACTACTTTGTTGTTTGATTGCATGTACGTAGAGATGCTCCTCGGGTTCGTTCAACCGGGGAACCGTCCAAAATTGAATCTGACTCGGAATTTGGGGAAATCTGTTGAGACCAATTCCGGTTTGCCCTTCAAGGGAATTGTGGAATTGGCGGTTTTGAACCGTTATTTTTCATTATTACGTTTTTTTCTGTATTTATCCTCTAACAAACAGGGACCAATTTTTTTAACTCTTAAAAAATTTCGGAAACAGACACAATTGGAACCGAAATCAAAATAGAGAACCGGCCTAACCATCCCCTGGTAGCTGAGCTGGTTACGGCCTCAAGGCAGAGTCTTGAGGTCTCAGGTTCAAAACCCGTGAATGGCCACTGCACATTTAAATGATGGGTGCAGCATCCAGGGGTTTAACCGTGTCAAAGGGTACGAGTTCTCGCGTCAGAGGGTTAATGAGTTCTCGCAGAGGGCGGGTTAATGAGTTCTCGCGTGGGCGGGTTATTGAGTTCCCGAAGGGGCGAGTTAATGAGTTCCCGATGGGGCGGGGTTCCCTCGTCATAAAAAAAAAATAGAGAACCGGCCTTGTGCCGAAACCGGGAACATTTCTACGTATATGTATGATGGAATCTAATTAGTTTCTAACTTTCTATGTATGATGGAATCTAATTAGTTTGTACTGAATAAAGTGAGTTTATATATATCATTCCATTGAAAAAAATATTTTCTCTTACAACTATTTCCTTAGAATCATATATCATCATTCTATAAGTACACATATTAACCATTTAGAATTGCAGTAAAATTTGTGTTAGAGACCCCGGATAATAAATACTGAAAATCAATTTACAAATGAGATAATTAGCGAGAGAAGATGCATGACAAATTGACCTCACCCTCATATCTAGACTCGTTATGACTTCGAATATATATTCAAAGTCATAATAAATATATAATCCAATACATAGTTGTGTTCATTTAAATATCACAGAGCATGAAACATGTCTAGGCTGTCTTGATGATAAATATATATATATAAGTAAATTGCACATACATCAAGTCACATTCAAAATATAAAAGCCTAACCCAAACTGCATAATATAATATTCAAGGAAAAATATACTTTAAAAGTGACGACTGAAGAATGAGGAGGAGACTAAGGCACGCTATAACTCTAAATTATGGAGTTTATTCTCCTCAATACAGTTCTTAATGTAAAATATTCTCATTAATTAGTTAAAATCCATAAATTAATTATCATAAACCATACAATACATTTTGACCCAAACTTCTTCGAAATTAAAGTTTCAATTTATTATTATATAAAACCTATTATAAATTTTATAACAGTTGCAAACTGAAATTAAAGTCAATTAGACATATCTCGGTTGTCTATTTTTATATTATATCTCTATAAATATATAATTTCTTATTGTAGGATCGTACGTTGTTAGTTATCGAGGGAACTGAAAGTTCAGTTTCCTAAGTAGCGGAATAAGTAAACACGAACAGATTCAAGACAAGTTCCTTAGAGTGGGAACCTTTGATAACCAACTAGTTATCCAGGATAAAACCCACTATCCTTTTTGCAAGAGGATTTCAAAGTCTACTTCATGTATTAATACTTCGGTTACAATCAACTAGAATAGAACACACAGATTAAAGTCTTAGACACACTAAGGACTCTCTACCTAGTTCAACCTAACCAAGTAACAAGCAAGTGACTTACTTCGTTCTTCTTCAAAGAACACAGCACAATTCTTCTTCTGCACTTCAGAAAGCTTCTTTTCGTTAATGCGTGTGAGATGAGAGAGGTTTGACCGCTTTACTTATATGATTTAGTTAATGAGATAGTGAATCTTCAATAACCGAATCATATAAATAAAATAATCAAAAGAAATCTTTAAAGATAACATTTGTTACCAAATATTATCTTTACCGATTTTTACAACTTTGTTTCCATGAAAGATAATCTTTTACGCTCCTATTATATATGGAAACCGGATAGAATCTTTAACTCTCTCTCTAACTAAGATCTACCCTAAAACAGCTCGCCGCCGTCTTCACATAATTCTTCAAGTGTTTCTGGCGTCGACTAGCTTGGGTTCCTTTCGCCAGTTCCCAAGTCTGGCGACAGCGTCTCTGTTCCTTGCTTTCCGAGTTCTAAGTTCCATGTTTATCACACTAATAGAAATATTAATAGCAAAGATGTTTGTCATTATCAAAACTATGAAAACTGAGGAAGGAAACTATAGTAGGGAACTGAAGTTCCCAAAAGTTCACTTCCTAACAATTTCCCCCTTTTTGATGATGACAAACATGTAGAACTGGCATATCAAAATAGGCATGAATAATATGTGAGAAAGAACAGAATATGGCTAGATGTAGAATAATCATTTGTGAATTGCATATTCCCCCTTAACACCAGATCTAGTTCCTTAGTTCCCCCTTAATGAAACAACTAGATTAGATTTTCGTTCATCCTATGAGTTCCAGATTGCCAGGTTCATTCCCCCTTTGGACATCATCGAAAAGAGTCAGTTAGATGAGTAGCACAGAGAATTTAGAGAGATAAATAAGCTAATGCTGAACTCTAGAGAAATGGCACCGTAATAAAGATTGAAAGCAGATAATAAACGAAGCAGGAAGCACAAAATAAGTTCATTAAATATTAAAGGGCAGAGACTACATAAGCAATGCAACAAGCAAAATAAAAGCACTCAGAGACACACAAAAAGGGATCATAATATGGAAGTGGGATCCTAAGGGAACTATAAGTTCCGTGTCAACTGAGAAGGGAACTGAACACTGTCCCTAGCTACTGCGTGCCCTTGGCCCTGTGTGCCATGTCCTCTGCAATCCTTTCATCAACAAGTCGCCGAATTTCCTTAGCGAGGTCACCAGTGTACTTCCATAGTTCCACCATCATCTCATGGGTGGCGTGGTTCCCCTTCTCCACAGCAGTAGCAACCTTGTCAAAGCCATTGACCAAGGCATGCTCAATATGGGCCAAGCTGTTGAGCAGCACCTGGGTATCTAGGACCAGGCGCGGATCAGATTGGCCAGGCAGCAGCTCCTCCTCAAAATCTTCAGCCTCAGACACTTCATCAATATGGGCCTTCTTAGCAAGGCGTCGCACCGTGGTCATGGTGAGGATGTGGGAGAAGTGGGTCTCCTGGATATCAGCGGGGTAGAGACCAAGGCTGGAGAGAATAAGCTTAATCACATTTGGGTAGGGAAGGCCATGGGTAGAGTGGGCCTTGCAAAATTGCATATGGGCCAGAATGATGCGAGGGAGGTCGATGGGTTCTCCCAAGAGAAGTTTCTCCAACAAAACAGCATCGGAGACAGCCACTGTGTCTCTCTTTTCTTGGCGGGGGGTGATGTTCTTAATGAGGAAGGTGTGGAGGATTTTGCGGTCAAGGCTAAGTTGTTTGGTGAAGAGGGTACCTTTGGCGGGGGCATTGCCTTCAAACACAGTACGGAGGATGGCTGCCTTTCTTTTCCCTGGCCAGTTCCTCTTGATGATGACCCCAAAACCTTCACCGGTCTCCAAACCAAGCACAGTTCCTATCACACCAGCAGAGATAGGAAAGAGTTTACCACCCCAGGTGAGGAGAGCATCATGAGCAGGCTGGTCCTCCTTGGCAGATACAAACTGCGGATTTTGATAGAAGAGGCGCACCATATCTTCATTTGCTGCGAACGGAGAGGGAACCAGAGAGTCCCAACCCTGAAGTTGAAGCTTGGCGTAAGCAGCAATGACACTTTCGTCATCGGAGGAGGTCCAGAACTCTTTGCCAACGATGAGGGGCTCCAGAACTTTCCTGGCGGCCAGAGAAGCCTCCAACTTTGGCATCTTGGTGGAGGAGCGAGTCGGAGAAAGTGACATCGGCTGCTTTCCTTTGGAGGGTGGGGAGATCTTGGCCCTTTTTGCCAGTGGCGTCTCATCAAGTTGGAGAGAGGGGACACCGGAACCACCCTTAGCAGCGCGGCGCTTGACCCGACCGGCGACAGATTGCGAGTCGCCTGGTTTCCGAATAGAGGGGGTCGGCGTAGGCATGAGATCCACATCAATGGGGGGACTCCTCTGAGAGGGAGATGAGTGATGAGAGTCCTCCTTTGTCGGAGTAGGGGAGGACGGCCGAGAGAGCGTATGCTCGGAGGATGCGGAGTGACTAGGTGCCTTCGCCGGCGAGATTTCCGGCTCAGAGAGAGCCACCACAGGTGGAGGCAAAATAGGGGGTGCCTTTGTCGGTGAAGCCACCTGTGAGGACGATGAAGCGGCCTTCTTCTTGCGAAGTTCCTCAATGAGGCTATTTCCTCATCGGTGTACTGGGATGCCTTGGGTTCCATGGAGAATTTTGGTGGTGAGAGAGAGGATTCTGGAGAGGAAGGCAGAAACGTTTGGGAGAGCAGAGATAATAGCGGAGGCAGTGCCGAAAGAGATCTGCTTTGTGTGCCTTTTATAATCCTCACCCAACGGCCAAATCTTTCCAAATTGTGAGCAAATAATATCTTTTCAAATCTTGATCAAGAAGGAAACCGATATAATTCGCCAACGGCCATAAGATCTTTACCCAAGAGAATATCCATAAGGAGCTTCATAGAGATGGCAACGGATCAATCAAAATCAACTCATGAGACAAATCGGCTGAGAAACGGCTAGAAATGCAATAACTCCTTCTCGGGACGCGGAGACTGTCAGAATTGCAGGATTCAAAATATCTGGCCGTTGAGGCGGCAAGCTCAGTTCCTGTCCTCAGCTAATGACACGGAACTAGGGAAATATGGGCACATTTGATGTAGGGAACCAAGCAAACACTCAAGAAAGTACATGCCCATATAAATAAATGTAGGAAGGCAATTTTGACATTACACAGATAATTTCCAGTGTGGACTAAACAAAGGATAATAAGGAATTATGCAATGTAATCAGGCTTAGGGACGGTTTATAGTCAATTATCATTTCGGCTTGTAATATAGGTTAGATGTGATCAAATTGACTATGTTGAGGCTAATCAAAGAGATGTAGGCAAGCACAAAAATATCATGAAGGAATATGCGATCATGCCATAATTTAGAACATGCTTTAGAATCAATATTACATGACATGCGAGTGCCAGCACAAGATCAAATATCAACAATATTGTCAATGAAACCATAGAACGTATCAAATCTAGGCACAACAAGGGAACTAGTAATGGCAACTGGAACTACTAGTTTAGGGAAATCATTCCTAGAAGTAGCCTAAAGGATTCGTAAGGTTCCCGATTGAGTGCCTTGGTGAATATATCAGCAATTTGATCTTCTGTTCTACAATGTTCTAGCAATATGTTCCCTTTCTCAACATGATCACGTAGAAAATGATGCCTTATATCAATATGATTGGTCCTAGTATGATGCACAGGATTCTTAGATATGTTGATTGCACTGGTATTATCACATAAGATCTTAAGGGGACCGAAAGACATACCAAAGTCCGCGAGTTGTTGTTTAAGCCATAGAAGTTGGGAACAGCAAGCAGCGGCTGCGATGTACTCAGCTTCCGTAGTGGAGAGTGCGACCGAATTCTGTTTCTTGGAGCCCCAAGAGATGAGACAGGGGCCAAGGAACTGAGCCATTCCTGAAGTGCTTTTTCGATCAACTAAGAATCCAGCATAGTCTGCATCCGTGTATCCAAGGAGGTTGAAGTGGCAATCTTTAGGGTACCAAAGACAAAGGTCGGCAGTTCCCTTTAGATAGCGAAAGATACGTTTCACCTCAGTGAGATGAGATTCCCGTGGATCAGCTTGAAACCTAGCACAGAGACACACAGCAAACACAATATCTAGCCTACTAGCGGTTAGATACATCAAGGAGCCTATCATACCGCGATACAGTTTCTCCTCAACGCGTTGTCCAGAATGATCAACAGTGAGATGCGTTACAGGGGAGATGGGAGTGGAAATGGATTTGCTGGAGTCCATCTTGAACTTCTTTAGAAGTTCCTTGAGATACTTTTGTTGATGAATTTGGATTCCATCTGCTTTCTGGGTGACTTGTAGTCCCAGAAAAAATGTGAGTTCCCCAATCATGCTCATTTCGAACTCGCTACTCATTAGTTCCTTGAATTTATCTACAAGAGACAAGTTAGTAGAACCAAAAATGATATCATCAACATATACCTGAACCACTAGAATATCACCCTTTACATCTAGGATGAAGAGAGTTTTGTCGATCACACCACGTCGATAGCCATTGGCTGTTAGGAACTGGGCAAGGCGATCATACCAAGCACGAGGTGCTTGTTTGAGTCCATAGAGCGCTTTGTCCAAGAAGTACACGTGGTCAGGGTGATCATCATCCTCGAATCCTGGAGGTTGTTTGACATAGACTTCTTCTTGAAGAATCCCGTTGAGGAACGCAGTTTTCACGTCCATTTGGAAAAGTTTGAAGCCTTTGTGAGACGCATAAGCAATGAGCAACCGAATGGCCTCCAATCTTGCTACAGGGGCAAACGTCTCGTCATAATCAATTCCTTCTTGTTGATTATATCCTTGAGCAACCAGTCGAGCTTTGTTTCTTGAGACTGCACCAGAATCGTCCAATTTGTTGCGAAAGACCCACCTAGTTCCTATGATGTGGCGATTAGCGGGGCGAGGAACTAGTCGCCAGACCATGTTCCTCTCGAACTGGTGAAGTTCTTCTTGCATGGCAATGATCCAGTCGGCATCCTTCAGAGCTTCCGTGATGTTCTTGGGTTCTATAAGAGACAGGAAAGCATTGAATGCACAAAAAGTCATATCCTCAAATCCGTACCTGACTGGGGGCTTAATGGTCCTCTTATCTCGGTTAGGAGCAAGCAAGTCAGTCCCTGGAGATTCATCGATTACAGGGATGGGAGTTGAGGAAGAAACAACTGGAGGTGTAGCGTCAGTTCCCTGAGAGATTTGGTTAACTGGAGCCGTAGAGCTGGAGGGAACTGCATCGATCAAAGGAACCGGTTGAGCAGGAGAACTCTCTGTAGAGATTGACTCCTTGGGATCAATTACTGGACTTTCTTGGGGAGGGTCAGCGAGGGAAGGATAGGAATTGGTCTTCGATGGTGCATCATCATCGGAGTCTTCATGTGGTCGTTGAAATGGATCTTCGGAGGGAACTGAGAGATCCTGCACAGACTGGGAAGGCATTTTTTCATTGAAAACAACATGAATGCTTTCTTCTACCTTTTTAGTCCGTTTGTTAAAGACCTTGTAAGCTTTGATGTTGGATGCATATCCTATGAAGATTCCTTCGTCGCTACGGGGGTCGAACTTACCCAAATTGTCCTTTCCATTATTGTGGACGAAACACTTGCATCCGAAGACCCGTAGATGAGCGATGTTGGGAACTCGTCCTCGAAGCAGCTCATAGGAGGTCTTCTCAAGCATAGGGCGTAACATGGCTCAATTTAGAATGTAGCATGCAACATTTACGGCTTCTGCCCAGAAGATCTGTGGGAGCCCACTAGAAATAAGCATGGTGTGAGCCATATCTTCCAAAGTCCTGTTCTTCCTTTCAACAACTCCGTTATGTTGTGGGGTGTATGGAGCCGAAAAGTTGTGATCAATACCATGTGCCTTGCAAAAAGTTAGAAAGTCTCTATTTTCGAACTCAGTTCCATGATCGGAACGAATGGCTCGAAGAGATACATTTAACGATTTTTCAAGCAAGGGAACTAGCTCACTAAATCTATCAAAGACTTCACTCTTAGATTTTATAAATAGAGTCCAAGTGAATCTTGAGAAGTCATCAACAAGTACGAGAATGTACCTATTACCGCCAAAGCTTTGAACGCGCATAGGACCGCAGAGATCCATGTGAATGAGCTCAAGAGGTTTGGATGAGCTTACCTGTGTTTTGGACTTGAAGGAACTACGAACCTGTTTTCCTTTGACACAATCAGAACAGATTTCTGACTTTTCAGCGTTGATTTTGGGGAGACCACGAACAAGTTCCTTTTGATGCAGTTTATGGATTAGCTTGATGCTTGCATGACCAAGTCGTTGATGCCAGAGGTTTGTATGATCATCAATGGAAGAGAGACACAGCTTTTCCTTGGGAACGAACTTTGGGTCAATGATATAAACGTTATTGAACCTTTTGCCTTTTAGGATCACAGTTCCCTGTCTATCTTCCACAAAACATTCCTTTGAGGTAAAGCGAACCTCATTTCCCCCTTGATCGCACAGCTGAGACACACTTATTAGATCAAAACCTAAATTTTCAACAAGGTTTACATTACTTACCTTAATGTGATCAGTGAGATTCACGCTTCTAGTTCCACAGATTGTTCCCTTTCTCTTGTCTCCGAAGGAGATAGTTCCTCCTCGGTGTTGCTGAAGTGACGACATTTTCTTTCTGTTTCCAGTCATATGGCACGAGCATCCACTGTCGATGTACCATCTGTCTTGTTGTCGCACTTCGTCCTGTACAAGGGAACTCAAACTTTTGGAACCCAGCCAAGCGTAGCTTTTCTGGGTGAGTGCGGTTGAAATCTTGTCTGTGGGTTAGAAGCAGGAACAAAATAGTAAGGATCGTTCAAATCAGTAATAGTATACGTCCTTTTCTTGTTGTTTATTTTCTGGTTCCTTTTCTTAGCATTTTCTTCCATTTGTTTCTTTTTATGGATGCAATCATGATAAGTGTGACCATTTGTACCACAATGCCAGCATACACGATTATAAACCACATGACCATACTTACCTTTACCCGGTCGGAAGGGTCTTTCCTGTTTTCTTTGCTCAAAATTGATGTTTTTACCTTTAGTTCCCTGAGCTTGGGAAACATACATCTTATGAGCATTTTGACCATTGAACCAGGTTTGGTTCTCTGTGGGCTTTTGTTCAAGCACCTTTACCTTTTCTTCTAGGAACTGAGCTTTATCACGAGAGTTCTGCAGTGCACCACTGAGGAACTCATTTTTCTCGGCCAGTTCCTTTCTTATTTTCTCATTTTCAGCGGAGCATGTTTCCTCAGAATCCTTTTTACCAGTATAACCAAGACCATGTCGTTGCTTAACAAAAATAGTTTGATTCACAGTTTTCTCATTTATAGAGTGAGTGAGAAGATCAAGTTTATGCACGATTTCATTAAGCATGATGGAATTTTTATTTTCAGAGTCTGTTAAGGGAACTGGGGGAATGACAACATGCATGAGTTCAGTTTTAACATTTTTGCAGGACTCACACATTTTTTTAGAGTTGGCTAATAGTTTCTCAGCTTCATCTAATTTCTTACCCCAGACGGAGTTTTCAGTAGTTAAGCAAGAAATTTCATCTTCATATTCCTCCAGTTTCTCTTGTAGGGAACTAGTTTCCTTTCCAAGTTTCTTAATAATTTTGACTAATTGCTTTTTGTCATATTCTAGAAGAGACTTAGTGAACTCAGAAGAAGATACCTCAGAGTCGTCTGATTCAGTTGAATCTTCTTTGGCCATTAGACATCTTCCTCTGGTAGTTCCCTTCGTCTCTGGTTCCCCTTCAGAGTCTTCTGAGTCATCTCCAAAGGTTGCGAAGAGAGCCTTCTTGTGCTGAGATTTGTCATCGTCGTCAGTGTTCTTAGGACAGTTCCTTGCCAGATGTCCCCTTTCCTTGCATTGATAGCATTGATATTCAGAGAGGTCCTTCTTTTGGAAATTCTTCTTGAACTTTCCTTTGGTGAATTGCTTTCTGACGTGCTTCGTAATCAAGGCAGTTATCTCGTCTTCTTCTTCCTCGAGGTCGGAATTTTCCTCTTCCATTTCTAGTCTGGAAAAAGCCTTTGAGATTTTTAGGGTGATTCCCTTCTCCACTTTCTTGGAAGAACTGGATTTTTGTGCCTCTCTTTCGTCAACTTCAAGTTTCCCTATGATTTGAGTTAAGGGGAGGGACTGAATTCCAGGGGTAGTCTTCAGAACTCTTTTGATGAGGTTAAATTTTGAGTTGAGACCGTTGATGATGACAAGGGCTTTTGACCATTCGTCGAGTTCTACTCCAGCAGTGGTGAGTTTCGTTACGAGCCTTGTGAAGCGAGAGTAATACTGAGAGATGTCTTCAGTGTCAAGCATCTCAAAAGTGTGGTACTCTCCTTCTAGAGCAAATTTCCTACTCTGTTTCAGTTCCTCACTGCCTTCGTGCATTTCCTTCAGAGCAGTCCAGATCCCTTTAGTAGTTGGGATTCCCATCACTTTGTCCATATCTTCTCTGTTCAGCCCATTGAGAATGAGTTGACGAGCCTTAGCATTTTTCTCCTTGATGACATAGTACTCCGGCTTCCATTGGTCTTCAGTTAAGTCCTTAGGAATAGTTCCATCGCCATTTTCTATCACGCGCCAGCACTGATAGTCTATGGTTTGAATGTGGTTTTCCATGCTTTTCTCCCACCATTCTTCTTCTCCTTTCTTGCGGATGTGAGGCTTGTTGATGGAGATTCCCAGACTAAATTCACTTGAGGTAGACATCTTGAAATCTGTAAACTAACACAAATCTAGAGCGCCTGCTCTGATACCAATTGTAGGATCGTACTTTGTTAGTTATCGAGGGAACTGAAAGTTCAGTTCCCTAAGCAGCGGAATAAGTAAACACGAACAGATTCAAGACAAGTTCCTTAAAGTGGGAACTTTTGATAACCAACTAGTTATCCAGGATAAAACCCACTACCCCTTTTGCAAGAGGATTTCAAAGTCTACTTCTTGTATTAATACTTCGGTTACAATCAACTAGAATAGAACACACAGATTAAAGTCTTAGACACACTAAGGACTCTCTACCTAGTTCAACCTAACCAAGTAACAAGCAAGTGACTTACTTCGTTCTTCTTCAAAGAACACAGCACAATTCTTCTTCTGCACTTCAGAAAGCTTCTTTTCGTTAATGCGTGTGAGATGAGAGAGGTTTGACCGCTTTACTTATATGATTTAGTTAATGAGATAGTGAATCTTCAATAACCGAATCATATAAATAAAATAATCAAAAGAAATCTTTAAAGATAACATTTGTTACCAAATATTATCTCTATCGATTTTTACAACTTTGTTTCCATGAAAGATAATCTTTTACGCTCCTATTATATATGAAAACCGGATAGAATCTTTAGCTCTCTCTCTAACTAAGATCTACCCTAAAACAGCTCGCCGCCGTCTTCATATAATTCTTCAAGTGTTTCTGGCGTCGACTAGCTTGGGTTCCTTTCGCCAGTTCCCAAGTTTGGCGACAGCGTCTCTGTTCCTTGCTTTCCGAGTTCTAAGTTTCCTGTTTATCACACTAATAGAAACATTAATAGCAAAGATGTTTGTCATTATCAAAATTAGGAAAACTGAGGAAGAGAACTATAGTAGGGAACTGAAGTCCTAACACTTATGATACATTTACACTGTTCGGCTTCTAAAGCTTATTCTCCTCTTCTGATTCCTTAAATCAAATTTTACATTCTCAAGCTTTATTGTTGGTTGCAATTGTCATTGTTCGACCTACCTTATAACATGTAAAGTTAAATTATTTTCTAACAACAAATGTCACTATTTAATAGAAGATGAATGTCCATTGAATTTAATATAATGCAATATAATCTAATACATTTTAATTCTTACAACTTGTAAAGTTAGCTTTTTTCTAGCAATAAATGTCAATATTTGATAGAAGATGAATAATTGAATACCCATTTAATCCATTTTTTCAGAATTTAGAAAAAATTTATATTAACATATTAATTTTAGGGTTGAGATCCGATGAGGATGGGAAAGGAAGAGAGGAATGAGGACGCATGAGAGCCGTCGGATGGGAAGCAAACGGAGTATCCAGATCGTTTTTCAAAAATTCGGCACGGTCGAATTATTCATGAAAAAGACGGATTCGCGTGCACGCGAAGTGCAGATTTGTGTGTATATCAAATACACTGTTGTGTGCATGCCAAATACACTACGATGTGAACGTGAAATTCAATTTTGTGTACATGCATAAAACGTGTGCGTTTATATGGAATGAACAAAATGTGTGCACATGAAAACTCGACTGTGTGCATGCAAAGTACACTACCATTTGCATGCGAAGTATACTATTGTTTGCATATAAAAATTACATATTTGTTCATACAAAATTTATTTACCAATCAAACAAGAAAATTCCAATTTCTCTACCATATACTCAATTGAGAAATAGGTAGAAATTTAATATCTAATATATACCATGATCCAATTATCTTGATAATTAAGATATAAAAAAAAAAGTTGTATTGCATTTTAAACCAAAAACCCTGAAACGCCCAATACCTTTCGATCTAAAACCCCAAAGTTTTCTTTATTGAAGGTTCATTTTTAGTATAGGACGAGTACTGGTTTATCTTAATTTGTATAATTAAAGTCTGTACGTACATTTATTATGAACTTTATATTATTACACAAATAAACATACATGCGTGATGCATTCTCCACGACGGAATAACTAAGTTTCCGACGAGGTCAAAACTTTAAAGAACAAATTCAACTTCAGTTGAAGCTTAAATTAATCTTAAAAAAGGGGGGAAATCGATCATGTGGCCACAACACGTAGACACCAAAATGACATTGACAACAAAGAAAAGCCAAGTCATAGTTGATCTCATCGTCATAATGAGCAAAAATATAAAACAATTATATGTATATTTACAACAATGAATAAGTAAGTAGCAAAATATATATTAATGAAGATGAAAATCATTTAGTTTATAGGTTGCGTGGTAAGCGAATGAGACTGGTGCGCTCACCATCGCCCAAAGAAGAATAATAAGTTTAAAGTGTATAATTAATTATATTGCATGGCTTGTAAATGCTCATGTCACTGTCCATTTTTCCACATAACGTATCATTTAAACTTTAATAAATGGTGTATGTGGATACCATTATCGATCACAATGCACTACTGTAAATATTGAGGATCTTATATATAAATAATAATATTTTGTATTTTTAAAATCATCCATCATTGAAATGTTTAATTTTTGTGGATGCTATCGAATTGAAGATAAATAAACAAATGAAATATAGATAAAAAAATTAAAGCAGCTTTTTTTCAGAATTGCAACCAAAGTCGTACGGAGATCATTAACGGAGAGCCTATTCATACAAGAAAGTTTGAACTGTTACCATTAATTTGCCAATGCCATATATATAAGCACCGGCGGATCTAGGGGCGACAGCCCTAGCTTTCCCCTTAAAATAGGTTGAATATTTAATTTAAGTCAATGTTCTAAAAGTCGTTAGACGGTAAGGGGGGTCTGGCGCCTAGGCGGATTAAAAATTAATGTGTGATCCATGTGATTATTTGACTATGTTCTCCCGAATCTATTAATGTTTATAAAACTATGTTGGGATGAGGTTTGATTTATAATAATGGGCCTTATTTTACAAAGTTTCACCCAAAACTATGTTCTATACATCCGTCATCTCCTAAGACTTCTTCTCGCCTAGGCGGGGTCCTAGGTGGTGGATGACCGCCTGGCGCCTAGGCGGGGATGTTTAGAATATTGGTTTAAGCCCTTCTTTGAATTTTCAATTTTCATTATGTATACATAGAATGATAAGTAAATTACAATAAAATACATTGGTCTAGTGGGTTTTGTCTTGGTACTTGTGTAAGAAAAGCAAGAGGTCATGGGTTCAAATCTTCAATCTCTCCCAACTCTTCTTTTTTTTTTCCTTTTTTTGTTAAAAAAAATGTGTCTTAATAGCCTTATTAAAATCTTTAAGCTTATTAAACATGTTTATTTCTCTTTTATTTTTTATTTTTCCTTTCATGTTTTACTTTTTTTTATTAAAAACAAAATTAAAAATCTTACATTAGAAAAAATAATTTTAAAAAATGCGAAAAGATAGAATATGTATTATATGAATTAGTCAAATTTTAAGAGGTGGATGTCATACTTTTTATAGTTTTAAAATATTAATATAAATGTCGATCCATTAGGCGCGAAAAAAAAATCTCGAAGAAAAATCGCCCCCCTTCGATAAATTCCTGGATCCGCCACTGTATATAAGCAGTACATATATGTTGTTATAATTTCTAATTTTCTTTTCATATGATAGATATGATGGGATTAGATGCGTATAAGCAGAATTTCATAAAACTATTTTCTAGCATCTAACAAGGATCTCATGCATGAATCAATTAGAAGTAGAGTTACATACCGTTTGATGCGAGTCTGAAACGTTCCTGCAGGATTTCAGCGGAGATCAAAAGCCCCAAGTGTGGCTTCTCTACTTGGTCCACACGAGTTTGAAATCTGGATCGCCTTTGATGTCGTCTGCTAGAACGAACGAACGAAGACGCAAGCTTGGCTCTCTTCTAGGGTTTCGGCCGTGTGCATCTGAGGAGAGGAAGTGTGTCTTCGTTTCCTTTTGGAAATGATTACTTATAAGATCGTATCTTATCTTTAGTAATGGATATAATATCTTTATATTGTTTCCATATATCTTCTAATAAGATATCCCCTTTCACAAGTAATTATTAATGGTAACTCTAATCCATTAACAATAAAAGCCTATCTCCCAATTTAGCCATAGGGCCAAAAATACCATGTCCTACATGGGCTTTCGATTCGGTTTGATCCAGCCTGATAACTCTATGTCTCTATGTGTGTGACCTCATAGGACCCGGTTATTATAGCCATGGGCCTAACCCGATTAAGCCCATTGATCGTAGTTGGCTTCTAACAAAGCACTACGACCCCTAAAATTCTCGGATTATAAATCTCCATTAATTGTCCTATTCCATGTTCGGTAATTGCACATTTGATTAAAGGACACAATTCCTTCAATCTCCCACTTGTCATTAAAACAAGTGTGCAATGTTAAATCCTTTTGTCTCTTAGTGTCTGATTTGATGATATGATGACATCCATATCTCCTATCAAATGCGTTTCTTGAACTCTTGAGTTTGAACAGTCAAATAACGGATGATTACAAATAATCCATCTGAGCATGGCTATGCATTTTTCAGTTCTCGCTCTTCAAGTGGCCGAGACACTATTCATGTCCATGTATCACAGTATACATGAAGGAGGAGGACTTCTCCAGTCTTGTATGACTATAGCTCCTACTCAACTTTTGGCAATCCCAATCATTGTCTTTATAACTGCCTGTTACGGTCAGCGTTTGACAGCGTCAAAGACATACCAATCATCAAGGGAAACCATATCATACTCATGTCTGAGGAATCTACCAATCATGGTTTGACTTAAAACTCTGCAATCCCTTTTGGAGAGTCTTAAGGTGAGTATGTCCTATATGTATCATCCATACATATCTATGTAATTGACTAGACATATCTATGTCCCTATAGCCCATGAAACCCGGCGCTATCAGTCAACTTACAATACAGTCTTTAATGTAGTCATTTATGTCTAAGTTAATGACTTAGACCATGGACTTTGAATAATTCATAACTTCAGTTCACTTAATGATGTTTTATTCACCAAAACACTTATGGTGAGCCCATTTGCGAATTATAAATTATTTGGACATTTTATTTAATTTCAAGCAATGATTAAATAAGAATGAAAGTTGTATCATATAATCAAGCATAAAACGTGTCTAACATTCATAAAACAAAGTTCATAATGTAAGACAATGCAATCTCAAAGCCATTCTCCAATGTGCTTGAGGCCCTTGGCCCTAGTGTGATTCTCATGATTGGGCCTAGGCATAGGCTTGGTCAGTGGATCTGTAATGTTGTCATTTGTGTGCACTTTGCATATCCTCGAACGACTAACTCGTCATCACCCCCAAATTGTAACACCCCCAAATATTCCCTTGGAAATGCATTACCGCCAGTGACCTCAGACGTTCTGTCCGATATCACCCAAGGCTTTACCAGTTGATATAAATCATCAAACAACAATTATGATACAAAATATCATAACTTTCATTTAAACCCAAGTCTCGGAATTTCAACATAATTCCAAATACATCAAAAACACTGCGGAAGTCTTTACACAAAACATATTTAACACAGCGGAAGTCTTTTAAATAACCAACAAAGGGTCTTGATCGCAATGATCACCCGCCAAAGATCTTAACCTGGATAAACTTATCAAAAACACCGTTCGCCTCCATAATCGTTCTAGCCTTCACGGGATGGCAACTTATCTGATGTGCCGAATCGAACGGATGACACCAGCCAACCATGCAGAGAACAATTACGGTTGGTTAGTCTAATGAAAGACTACGCAAGGGTACAAAGCAGAGTGGTTCGAAGTAGTCGTATTAGGTTAGACTCATCGCTTCTCGGATTAAAACCGATGACGATAGTCAACCACCATACTCCTACTAGAATACATGAAAAGACATGATCAAGAAAAGATTCTGGAAGACCGAGTCTTACAGCAATCAATCCCAAAAGAAGACTCCAATGAATTGAGTCTTATCGGAAACATGACAAATGTTGGGGAACATCACAGAAATACAGTATTACAATATCGCATTCGAGCGACTAAAAGTTAAGACGAGCTTTCCTACCTGCACTAGCGCCTAGCTGCACTACTCGCCCAAGGTATATTAAAATATGTAACACCGCACTTAACTTAATCACAACGCACCCAAACACGTTAAGATCTTAGATCATCTCTACACCAGAAATATACCGTCGGGAACTCAATCCCTAAGGCGGAATTGACTCGGGAACTAAATCCCTAAAGTCGAGTTGGGAACTAAATCCCTAGGGGACTAAATCCTTAATTATGTGCATCACCGCACTTATCTTATCCACTTAATCATGGCTACCTTAAAATAGGAGAACACGCATCTCCCTCACAATTTCCTTATATACAAAATCTTAAAGTTCACCTCTTAATTCCTTACAATCCCATTATCAACTCTTAGTAACCTCGAAACATTACAACCTCAACTTCCTTAAAGATACTTCCCACAATTCCATTATTCATTAACATCAGAATTGGTCCTTATGCCAAATTCTAACTTAAGATCATTTCGGTAATGACTTAACCTATTCCTTTACTCACTTTATAACCTAAACATTCAAGATTCCTTAACTTTCTCCAGACATAATCACCACACTCTATGTTCCTCGAAACGGATCACATGAGATATTACTCTTAATTCCTCAAGACATCATTCTGGAAATGATTCATCCTCCTCAATGCTTATAACACAACTCACCTATGAAAGGTAACTCTTAATCTCTTAGAACATTAACTCCACACATTCACCCTTAATAACTTCATCCTCTAGATTACTTCTAGAAAGATTAATCGGTTCCTTAATCACGACATCAACTTTATTCCCATACATCATGCCATGTAATAACTCTTACTATAACCACTTAATCACACTCACATCAACGTTAAGACTTTTAATATTATTAAGAGCAGCTACAAAGCTTTAAACCTTAGGGTGACAATTATGTCCACCCAATTAATACAACTACCAAAGCTTATTAATTATGTGCGACAACAGCACTTATCTTATTACAACACACACCCTTCTGTTAAGGCTTTTAATTATTATTCCGAGTAACAACGGAAGTTTAATACACTGGGTGACCTTACGTCCACCCCGATACACTGGCGAGGTGCTTAATTAATTTACCGCCGTTAAATTAATCCGAGTAACAACGAAAGTTTAATACACAGGGTGACGTAACATTACGCCACCCAAAGGCTCTAGCAAGGCACTTAAACCCCTCCTACCTTAGCGGGTGGTAGGAAGTTATAGGTTAACCCATTAAGTTATGAAGAAACGACTAATCCATAACCAGATTAGCGTTCCCACGAATATTAAGTTATAAAGAAATGACTAATCCTTACCTGGACTTAGCGTTCCTACAAACATTAAGTTATAAAGAAACGACTAATCCTTATTTGGACTTAGCGTTCCTACAAATACTCGTGCTAACTAAACAGTTCAACACAACAATAAATCACATCAAAGCCATCAAGGCCCACATCTACAATATATATCTATAATAGCGTTGTTCTAGCAGAATATACAACCTATTATAATATCATATTTTAATCAATTATTAACAAAATTGTTCCCAACGAACAATAAATCAGTAAATCATCCCAAATTAATTAACAACTAAACAATTGATAATTAATTGAAATATGGAATGATGAGCAAGAGCGAACCGCCACTTGCCTGGAGTAGATTCGGCGATGAATCTAGACGAGACGACTACTGAAGATATCATTTCCGAGGATATGGCCGATGCTTCAGATAGCTCGAGCAGATTACGGGTCCACACGCGATCCCGCAATTAATGTTATAACAACAAATTAATTAATATCAATTAATTTGTCTAGACGAACTCGAGGAATTAAATTCAATAAATTTTTATGATTTTAAATCATAAAAATATTTATTAAATTTTCCTAAAGAAAATACGGATAAAAGGGAATCGAAATTATACCGCTCGAATAATTTCGGGTTAAATCTGGACGGAATGGAACTTGGGCTTCAACAACAAATTAAACAAGGGATGGGCCCGCCTTCACTATTCCTCCTTCTTCAACCTCCGAATTGCAACAGCAACAACAGAGCAACCCGACAACTTCGATCGACAGGGGTTGCTTCGCTGGTGCTTCCACCGCCTCGTCATCGGGAGGAAAGCCACCGCAGCACGACACCAGCAGGAGATCAGCGGAGGAGCTCGGCAGAGCGGCGAAGCACAGAGATGAAACAGGGGAAGGAGAGGCTCTACGTCGGGGGGAGCTACGGAGATGGGAGGGAGAGAGACTACCGAGAGGAAGGAGAGATGGTGTGATTGTGTGCCTCTCGACCCCTTCCGATCTGTTCCATATATAGCCCAAGGAGGGGGCATGCTCCGACCAACCCTCGACCAGCCCCGACCACGCATCAAGTGGAGAGCCCAAGTGGTAAGGCTACAGGGATAAGGTTTGCTGGAGGGATAAGATTTGGTATGGGTTTTAAACCCCGAAAATTATATGTTTGTATCCAAACAAATATTCTAAGTCCCGAAAATACATCGAATGTATTTTATACCACTCAAGGAATTATTACGGAGATCAATGATTTTACAGAAAATCCAAACTCCACTGAAAGCGAAAAATTATTGAACGAAGGATGGGAAAATTACCCAAATACCATTACTAAAATTAAGGGATATTACACAAATACCAAGAAATCATCCTTGGTCATTCTCAAGTACTTCAGGATGTTCTTGGCCGCACGCCAGTGTGCATTTTCGGGATTCGATTGGTATCTGCTACACATGCTCAAAGCAAATGCAACATTAGGGAGTGTACATATCATGGCATACATGATAGATCCTATAGCAGAAGCATAAGGTATCTTGCTCATCTTCTCTAGCTCAGCATGTGTCTTAGGACACTGCTTCTTGCTGAGGTATATGCCATGTTGCATGGGTAGAAATCTTTTCTTGGACTTCTGCATTTTGAACCTGTCAAGAACCTTATCGATCTATATAAGTTCCTTCACTTAATCCAACCAATCTCTTGGATCTATCTCTATAGATCTTGATACCTAATATGTGCTCTGCTTCTCCTAGGTCCTTCATTGAAAAACATTTCTTCAACCATCCCTTAACGGACTCTAGCATTGGAATGTCATTTCAAATGAGCAGTATGTCATCCACATACAGGACCAAGAAGACCATGTTGCTCCCACTAAACTTCTTGTAAACAAAAGGCTCTTCTTCACATATGATGAAGTCAAACTCTTTGATAGCTTCATCGAATCGAATGTTCCAACTCCTGAATGCCTACTTAAGTCCATAAATGGACTTCTTAAGCTTGCATACCTTCCTAGGGTCTGTTGGAAGTTCAAAACCTTCTGGTTGTGTCATGTACACATCCTCTTCTAAATACTCATTTAGAAAAGCGGTCTTGACATCCATTTGTCAAATCTCATAATCATAATAAGCGGCAATAGCTAGGAGTATCCTGATGGACCTGATCATAACGACCGATGAAAATGTCTCGTCATAGTCGGTACCATGAATCTGTTTAAAACCCTTGGCAACTAGCCTTGCCTTGTAAACAGATACATTTCCATCTTTGTCTGTCTTGAGTTTAAAAACCCATTTGCATCCAATGGGTTTTACCCCA
This sequence comes from Rheum nobile, assembly GCA_027886185.1. NCBI lineage: Eukaryota > Viridiplantae > Streptophyta > Magnoliopsida > Caryophyllales > Polygonaceae > Rheum > Rheum nobile. The sequence goes on from WOAB01000780.1 coordinate 2,269,454, forward strand.
TCTGGCAAATCTATCAAGTCCCAGACTTGATTTTCAGACATAGAATCCATTTCAGATTTCATGGCTCTAAGCCAATTCTCGGAGTCTAGACTCGTCGATTCTTTCTTATAGGTGGCAGGTTCTCTGCTTTCTAAAAGTAGAACATCAAGGCTTGCAGTCAAAATGAAATCATCATATCGTCTTGGTTGTACCCTTGGCTTGTTTGATCTACGTGTGGGTTCAACAACTGGAGCATTTTCCACAACTATTTGTGGGTCCTCATTTGAATCTGGTTCTTGAGGTATTGGTTCTGATACCTAGATGACTTCCCTTTGGGAATCTATGCCTCCAGATCCTCGTCGACATCGTCCATGTCGCCTTGTTGTTGGGTTTGTTGCTTATCTTGAACTACTTCAAGATGAACATTTCTCCCACTTGGATTCTTTGGAAACAAATTCTTTTTTTCAAAAAGACACTATCCCTTGCAACAAACACTTTGTGCTATGTGGGATTGTAGAAGTAGTATCCATTGGTTTCCTTAGGATATCCTATAAAGAAGCATTTATCTGATTTGGGTGCAAGCTTATCTGATAGTAAACGCTTTACATAAGCTTCACATCCCCAGATTTTCAGGAAAGACAGACGTGGAACTCTTCCAGTCCATATCTCATATGGTGTCTTGTCTATAGTCCTAGACGGAGTCCTGTTTAGTGTGAACGCAGCGGTTGTGAGGGCATATCCCCAGAAGGATACTGGAAGGTTAGCAAAACTCATCATTGATCGGACCATGTTCAATAGGGTCATGTTCCTCCTTTCAGACACACCATTCAGTTGTGGCGTGCTTGATGGAGTCAGTTGTGTTAAGATCCCACAACTTCTCAGATGATGATCGAACTCCTAACTCAGATATTCACCACCGCGATCTAATCGAAGTGCCTTTATCTTCTTGTCAGTTTGAGTTTCTACTTCATTTTGAAACTCTTTGAACTTTTCAAAGGATTCAGATTTATGCGTCATTAAGTAGATATACCCATATCTACTCAAGTCATCAGTAAATGTGATGAAGTATCGATAGCCTCCTCTAGCTTCTGTGCTCATTGGTCCACAGACATCAGTATGTATTAGGGCCAGTAGCTCAGTAGCCCTTTCACTCGTTTCAGTGAAAGGTGATCTTGTCATCTTGCCCATTAGGCATAACTCACATGTCTCAAAAGATTCACAATCTATTGATTTGAGAATTCCATCTTTATGGAGTTTCTTCATGCGGTTCAAGCTAATGTGGCCCAAGCGACAATGCCATAGATAGGCTTCACTCAAATCATTCGTCTTTTGCCTCTTAGTATTCATGTTATAAATTTCAGACTTGAGGTCCAACACATAGAGTCCATTACTCAAAGAAGCATTGGCATAGAAAATATCATTCTTGAAAATAGAAAAGCATCCATTCTTAATGACAAATTCAAAATCCTAAATATCCAAAACTGAAGTCGAAATAAGGTTCTTAGTAATTGAAGGAACAAAATAACGATTATTCAATTCTAAAACTAAGCCAGAAGGTAAAGACAGACTATAATCTCTTACGGCAAGTGCATCAACCCTTGCTTCATTTCCAACGTGCGGGTCTATCTCTCCCTTCTCCAACTGCCGCCTACTTCTTAGTCCATGCACATTCGAAATAATGTGAGAACCACATCCGGTATCGAATACCCAAGTAGTACCTTTGGTTGTTAAGACTTCAATTACAAAAATACCTGAAGTGGAGCTCACAGTTCCATTCTTCTTGTCTTCCAGGTACTTGGGGCAGTTTCTCTTCCAGTGCCCCTTGGCCTTGCAGTAGAAGCAGTCATGCTCAGCAGCCACCTTTGGCTTCTCAGTTGCCTTGGGTTGGGCAACTTTCTTGCCTTTCCCTTGGTTTTGGTGCTTCCCTTTAGGCCCCTTCTTGAACCCTTTTCCTCTGTTGACCAAAAGAACTTCTTTCTTGTTATCAACATGGATATTTTGCTCAATTGTTTTGAGCATGCCATGGAGTTCATTTAGAGTTTTGCCAATTCCATGCATATGGTAGTTTAATCTGAATTGGGTGAATCCATCATGCAAGGAGTGCAGTATGATGTCAGTAGCCAACTCTTGACTGTAAGGGGAACCCAGTGATGCCATTCGGTCAAAGAGACCAATCATGTCAAATACATGGGTACTTACTGGTTTTCCCCTCTCAAGTTTGCACTTTAATATGGCCTTGTGAGTCTCATACCTTTCAATCCTGGCTTGTTCCTGAAACAACACTTTCAGGTTTCCAATGATTGTATGAGCATCCTGGCGTTCAAACCTCTTTTGAAGGCTAGGCTCCATAACAGCGAGCATAAGACAGGTGACAGGCACCAAGTTAGCTTTTATCTCCTTTTCTTTCGCTTTCTCCTCAGCAGAAGAAATGTCAGTCAAGGTAGGGATAGGGTTATCTAGAACGTCCTCATGTCCTTCGGATCTGAGAAAAATTCTCAAGTTCCGTTCCCAATCAAGGAAATTTGTTCCATTGAGTTTGTTCTTCTCAACAATTGAGCGCAGGGTGAATTTCAAGTTATCGTTGCTAGACATGATATCTACAAAGGAAGTAACATGCAGATAAGTTTATGCTTGACATGCAAAAGCTCAAAATTAAACATGCTTTAAAATTTAAGCAAATGCACATTTTATTCAAATTAAGTTTGTCCCTAGTGAATAAAATGATTCCAAGACCCTATCTCAGATAAGACCTAAGCGTACTTTGGCACTTCCCTAAGTCTCATGTGATCAAGGTAAGTAACATTTACTAATTATAACTCCTTATAATTTTTGGTTGATGGTCCACATCCCATGTTAGACTCATCTCTATGCCTCAAGATTCAAAACTTTGCCTTTTGGTCTCTTGTTGAGTATAACCATATCAAGATTTATGAATCCCTTATATAGATCCACCCTCACTATCTCAAGGTCAAAGAAGGACACCTTGCTTTGGCGAAACCTATCCAACCAATTCCTAGGGCCTTATGGGTTATGACATGGAAATGCAATACCTCAATATTCTTTTAGAGACTTAAGCATGCAATGGTTGTCTATTTACTAGTGAACAAAGTAGCATAAACAAACAATCATGCAAGGCTTAAAATAATAAAGCATTCAAAATGCAATAATTAAATGTGATCCTAGTATGGCCCTTAAAAACCGAAATTAAAGATCTAATCTTCAAGGGTCTCCATCCTTGGTACTCTTCATAGATCTCCATCCTTGGTCTTTTTATAATCTTCTTTTCTTGTAATACATAATTTTCTAAATAACCTAATTACTGAAAATTAAATTATAAAAATACATAACGATACGCAGATCGTGTACAAGAAAACATAACGATACACATATCGTATTTTCTATCCTAAAGTGGGCCATCCTAGTCACCGCATGCAAGCAATAATATTATAATATTAAAGAACATGCATGTAATAATAATATCAAATATTCTCAACAATATTAATCTAATTAATAACAATAAGCAATTTAAATAAATTTAAATATAACATTATTAAATTAAATAAATCATCTCATTAGATAAATAATTCAATATCAAATTCTTAATTCAAATTAAAATCAATATATAGAATTAATCATTAAAATGCATTATTGGATAAGATATGCATAAACAAGATAAGATATCAAATATCCTTATCTTAATCAAGTGAGAATCTATCCTAACAACTTTTATAAAATTATATTATAGATAATATCAAATATTATCCAATTGAGCAAATAAGATCTTATCTTATACTTTTTAGGAAAATATCCTAAAACCCAAAATCTACCCAACCGGACCGAGTCGTGCCCGGGTCCAACCCGGATCAACCCGCTCCCACCGAACCACGTAGCCACTGCGCAGCCTGACCCGAGCCTAGCCCGGACCACGTGCATACAGCGGTCTGCACTGTGCGGAACCGTGCCCAGCCGTAGTCCGTTGAGCCCATCGAGCCACCCTTGAGTTGCGCCCACCGTGGAGCGCCCGACCCGCGTCGAGCTGCTGATCCGCTCTACTTTGTAGTGCATAACTAGGAGTTGTTATTGGATATTAGGTACCATTTTGTGTGGGTTTAGAAGATATTTGAGGAGAATGGAGTTGTAGAGAAGAAGTGGTGGAACGGAGGATTTTAGTGCATATTGTGAAGACATTGAAGATAAGGTGAAGCGACCACAAGAGAAGACCGCAAGCGAGAAGCAGAAGATCGCAGCAGAAGCATTTCCGCGGGCGCGGAAGGACGAGCCGCGGTCGCGGATTTACAACAGAGGCAAGGGTTCGACAAAGCACAAAACCACGGTCGCGGGTACTATTCATCCGCGGCGCCGAGACTTTATTTCGTCCGAGATCTTTGTTATTTTATTTCATTTCTTTTCTTTTTTTATTTCGGTTATTATATTTTAGGAAGATATTATTTCTTATCTTAGGAATTAGGTTTTGCTAGGTTATTTACCTCTCTTTGTTAGCAGCCTTTTCATTATCACATCATCATAGCTTTTATTGTTCATTATTTTCCCTTGGAGTTTTATGCTTTGAAGACTATGAAGAACTAAGCAACCATTGCTTAGTCCGGTGATTGAAGCCTTCGTTTGTATTTGGTTGTGAGATTATAACTCTATTTCATTTTCTTTGATTATATTGATTTTCTTTGTGCTTCATCCCATTGAATCTTGTTGATTTGACTAGTCTGATCATCTAGTTTATATTAGTGATTTTCTATTCCTAGGGTTTGGATATTTCTAGTTGAAATCCCTTATCTTGTGTAGCAACCACGATTTACAGGAACTAGTTGTGAATGTTTATTGTGAAGAGAATTGATTACATGTCGAGTACTGACTAGTTGTTAAGTATTGCATGTATCCTGCTTAATTCCTATGCTTACTGCTGCCGTTAGATTGAATCTTGATAGTTTCTTGATTGTTTAATGGTAAGTATTTTCAGGGCTAGTTGACATGTCTATATACATAAGATCGGAATAGGAATATTCATTGGTAGGAATTGGAAATAATCTAGGATCAACCAATCAAACTGAAGTGTGGATATTTGTCTGGCTAAGTTACTTCTCACCCATTGATTACATCTTTTGCATTGATTTACCTTGTTACTTGATACAAACCAAAATCCCCCCTTTTGTTACTATTGGCATACAACCTTTGCATAAAAGAAGATTGCTTACCTCCCTGTGGGATCGATCATTATTTACCCTACTACGTTAGTTAGGTTTTTGAGGTTATTTGATAGGAGTCTACGACAAACCCCTCATCAGCCGCGCAGGTGCACAGGGCTCCATCCGCGGTCTGCACTGTGTAGACTCGGCCGAGTGAGCCATGGTGCGCGCCGAACCGGATCCAATCTGGTTCGGTCCGTACTATTTTTTTTTGTTCTTGTATGAAACAGTTTCATAAAATTTAGATATTTAAAAAAAAATGGGTAATTGATCCATCTTATGAAAATCAAAATCTCCATCTAATGATTTAAAACATGCCAAAAAATCATATCTCTTGCATAATTAAATCATATGAATCAAGTATGGGTAGAATATTTTTACATGCATATTTGTTCATAAAGTTCTACAACTTTACTAATCCAATCAATCAAAATCATAATTTTAATCATGCAAATTAACCTATATATCAATTTACCACTTAATTTGAATCAAGACATGCATCAAAATTAACTCTTTTAATATTTTGATCCTATCAATTTATGCAAGAGGCTCATGATACCATTGTTGGGATTAGATGCGTATAAGCGAAATTTCAGGATCAACCAATCAAACTGAAGTGTGGATATTTGTCTGGCTAAGTTACTTCTCACCCATAATTACATCTTTTCATTGATTTACCTTGTTACTTGATACAAACCAAAATCCCCCATTTTGTTACTATTGGCATACAACCTTTGCATATAGGAAGATTGCTTACCTCCCTGTGGGATCGATCCTTATTTACCCTACTACATTAGTTAGGTTTTTGAGGTTATTTGATAGGAGTCTACGACAAACCCCTCATCAAATTTGGCGCCGTTGCCGGGGAGGCAAAGTTTCAATTTTTCTTTTTGTTTGTTTGTGTGCCAACTATTGTGTGGACCTATCTTATGGTCCACACCTGTGCTACTGACTCTCCAATCTTAGATCTTGATACAGAAATTGAGAGGACACTTTCCCGGAACCGTAGAGAAGTGCGTGAGCAACTCGAGATGGCTGAGGAACTGATAAGCACTACTTTGTAGGGCTTAACTAAGAGTCATTAGAGGATTTATTGGTGTCATTCGGGTAGATTTAGACACATTCATGAGCATGGTGTTTGGGGGCGAAGTTGGTGTTTTTGGAGGTGTTTGAGCGGTTTTGGAGATCATATGAGACACTGAGGAGGAAGCCACCAATAGTAGACGCCAAGGGAGTGCAATGAAGAGTAGAAGAACGGTAGGCTGGATTCAATTGGTTCGTTCTCTCTACTCAGATGTCCAAATGGAGTGATTCCAATTCGATGAGTTAGCTCTTGAAGTCTATTACAAGTCCTCAAAATATGAGCGCAATCCGAGTTGGGAATCAAAAGTTATGGCATTTCTACGGAAGTGTCGCAGGAGTTGAACCGAAGAACAACGACGGCGCCCGCCGTGCACATTACGGCGCCCGCCGCCAATTCCCATCCAGGAACCTTTGCTACGACATTGTCATGGCGCCCGCCGTGTAATTGCGGCGCCCGCCGTGTAATTGCGGCGCCCGCCGTGTAATTGCGGCACCCGCCGCGATTGCGGCGCCCGCCGTGTAATTGCGGCGCCCGCCGCGATTACGGCGCCCGCCGCGATTACGGCGCCCGCCGCGATTACGGCGCCCGCCGCGATTACGGCGCCCGCCGTGGAGTATGCCAGCCCGCCGTCGTGTCTGAAGCCCGCCGAGTCACGATTTCCTTTTATGTTTTAATTGTATTATTTTATTTATGTTTTATTATTTCGTTTTAGGTTAATTCTAGACTTTATTTCCTTTAGTATTTAAGGGTAGAGAAAGGCTTGTTTGCCTATCGTCATCTCTCGAACCCTAATTTTCATTCTACGTATTTTTGCTATGAAGAACTAAGCCTCCCTTGGCTTAGTCAGACGCTGAAGCTTTCGTTTTGATTAAGTTGTGGGATTCTCGTTCCTTATCTATTGCATGGATTTTATCTATTCTCTTGCTTGATTGCTTATGATTAATATTGATAATCTCTAGCCTGCGCAACTAGGGTTTGTTTCTATTGATTGATTGCTAGATCTAGATTGTTACTGGTTGAGCATATCTATTTCAGAGTAGCAACTGCATCGTACTAGTATCTGGTTGTGCTAGTCTTATGCATAAGAGAACTGATTTACATTCTAGGATAAAAGCTGGTTGTTTTATGCTAGAATTGTATCCAACTATATTCATATCCGTAATGCTGCTGTTAAACTGAATCTTGATAGTTTCAGGGTTGTTTAATTAGTTAGTGCTAATAGTATCTGGTTGTGCTATTAGTTGTATCTGAAAAGGAATTGGAATTTCCATTGCATGAGATATTGAATGATTATCTAGGATCAACTTGTCATACGAATAGTGGATGTTGTTTGACTAAGTGCTTTTCCCATCACTGATTTCATCAACTTTTAGCTTGTTTACCTTTTGCATGTGTGATACCCCGTAATTCTGTAAGGATTATTTTGGGAATTTTCCCGAACACCCGTTTAGTACGTCGGATTTAATTCAGGTAGCTTGAGATATTCTGTAATGTGCTCTGTATCTGTAATATTTTTCTCAGTGAAATAAAATACAGACGACGTGCTTCGGATGTTTATACGCGTTCGCGTACGATAATTTTTATCCCGGGTTAATGTCTTGCTCGTTCAAAAGCTGAATGGGCGGGAAAAGGCAAAAACGGCGACCGTCGTACAGTAACGGCGCCCACCGTCGCTGGGCCCGAGGTGTCAGGTCGTCATCTCCTACTCTGGGCTCGCCAGGGCTAGGAACGGCGACCGCCGTAATTACGGCGCCCACCACGGCCCGCCGTAGGCAAAGTTGCGGCGCCCGCCGTGATTACCCAGCAGTCATTACCCGTTGGTCGCCGGCGAGCTCTGGCCGCACCGATCTAGCCCTGCTCGGCCTCGTCTAGGGTGATGATGATGTTCCCATTGCTTTGGCTATAAAAGGAGGTGTTGGGGGAAGGGTTTTGAGCCATCCCAGCACCGAATCTCTGCCAAAATTTCGCCTCGTCGGAGTGTTAGTTTTGCCGGATTTCGTAAGCTTCGTTGGTGTCGGTTGGTGGTGTTTCCAGAAGTCCTTGTGAAGCCTTTTGGTTGCCTTTGGAGGTTGGAACTCAGGCAAGGCAAAAAGGAGTCAAAACGCGCATCATTTGGGTGAGTTTTTCTCTCGTTCTGTCGTCGGAGTTCTTCACGGCGACCGCCGTGTTCTTTACGGCGCCCGCCGTGATGAATGCGGCGACCGTCGCCAGTGCCCAGAATGCCTTCGTGGCTTTGGCTTGGTTGGTTGTCGTCGTGGCGTCTTTCCTTTCGATTTCTTTCGCCGTTTTTAGATTTGTACTGTTGTTATGTCGGATCTAACTTAGGGTTCCTTTTATGGGTCGACTCGAAGGTCGTTGTGCTGTCGGAGCTATACCTATGTCGAGCCCGGAATCCCGTCGTTGTCGTTAGGCTTGTTTCTACTCTGCGGATTAAGGCAAGTGGCGGTTCGTTCTTGCTTAATCATTCCATGTTTCATTAATTATCAATTATTTAATTGTTAATTAAATTGGAGTGAACTGTTGTTTTGTTCGGGAACTAATTTCATAAATAAACGTGATTACAGTAATGTTATGATAGGTTGTATATCTATTAGAACAACGCTATTATATGTGACAATTACCGTGATGGTATTGTTGTAAATTTAATCTTAATGCTAGAATAGCATGTGGGTTAATAGGAAAACTAATCCAAGTAAGGATTAATCATTTCTATTATCTCTATGTTTAAGTTGATTGCCTGGATGGCTTTAATGTGAATAATTGATGTGTTAGACTGTTTAGTTAACACGAGTGTTCGTAGGAACGCTAATCCAAGTAAGGATTAGTCGTTTCGTTATAACTTAATGTTCGTAGGAACGCTAATCCAAGTAAGGATTTGTCGTTTCTTTACATCGTAATACTCCTCGGGTTAAATTCCGGATAATAATTTAAGGGTCATGACCTATGCTTCTTATCCACCGTTAAGGATCTAAAGTGTTTTAAGCGCCATTGGATGAGCATAATTGCAGTCCTGTGTATTAAGCACTTAGCTAGTGCAATTGGGGTGGACGTAACTGTCATCCTGTAAATTAAAGTGTAAGCATTGTGGCAGTGTAATCTGGGTGAACGTAAGATCACCCTGTGTAATAATAACTTCCATTGTTACTCGGAATAATATTAAGCCTCGTGTGTGCGTATGCGTGTGTGTGTTTGTGTGTTGTGTTAATTTGGGTCGACATAATTGTCACCCTGAGATTTAAGCTTTGTGCCGCTCTTAATAACATTAACGTGTTTCAGTAAAGTGTGTTTGGTAATTAAATAAGATATGTGCTCGAGTGCACGTGATTAATAAACCTTCGACGAGTAGTGCAGCTAGGAAAACTCGTCTCGACTTTGATCATAGTACGTTCTCTTTTCAATCTGGATTCGCTGTATGCGATGAGGTTGGTTGTGAACTGAAGCATCTCAGTCAACTTTTAAATCATTTGTGTGTGTAACTTTAATGTTCCATAGCAGTTGTCATAATTTCCTATAAGGCTCATTTCAGTTGGAGTCTTCTCTTCAGTGCATATCTAATTTTTAAATCATTCTGTGAAAGTGTCGGGTTATATATCGTTCCTTCGGTTTTTATTCAAGGGACAATGATAGTAAACGGTCACGATCACCCGAACCACTCTGCTTTGTACCCTTGTTAGTCTATTCAAGTAGACTAACCCACAAACTTTGTTCTCTGCATGTGGGCTGGTGTCATCCGTTCGATTCGGCACATCAGGAGTTGATTCCCGGAGTTTAAGTAACCTATTGAAGGATAAGAAGCTTGCAAACGAAGATTTAAAGTCAGTATTTAAGTTGTTAAGTGTTTTAAGTTTGTTAAGTGTTACCTTAATGTATCTTCATAATTTAGCCATGTTAAGTTGGCTCTTTTAAAAGTCTTCCGGTGTGTAATTTAAAGTCTTCCGCTGTTTAATCTTTCAATTAATATGTAATTATGTTGTGTATTTGAGCTTAATTGTTCTGGAAAAGCCTGGGGTGACTTTGGACGGTAAAGTCTGAGGTCACTGGCATGTAATATCTCCGGTATAAATTGGGGGTGTTACAGTTATGGTATCAGAGCAATGGTTTTAAAATTCTTGGCCTATTGTTAGGTTTGAGAATTTTCGAAAATTAATTTTGAAACTGTTTTCAAACCTATTTCATATTAAAAAGAAATTTTGAGAATTTCAATATTAAGAGTTATAAGTAACTCGGTGATTTAATTTAAATGATTTAGCTTTTGAATTTCAAATGCTACTTATAATTGGTTTATAAAAGTGTTGTGTTATAAGCAAGTAAATTAAAGTTTAAAGGTCTGAAGTTTGAAAGTGAGGTTGTTAATAAGTGGTTTCAAACTTCTGCAAGCTTCAAGTGTTACTTATTCCTTAGATCCATTCTTAGGAATATTGTCTATTCTCGGGATTGATGTCATTTAAAGGTTGACATTTCTCCCAGGTTCTCAGTCTTTAGTGAGCAGAAGAAGGTCGTTCTTGCAGTTAACAGTGAAGGATAGTCAGACTAATATAAAGTTATTAGTTTGGACCCCTATAATCTGTATCATAACGTATTTGACTATAGTGTCATAATTAAGTTGGATAAGTTCTAAAGTAACGTTATGATTCACCAGTAGATGGTGAACACGAGGAACACAGCCTATGTTGGTGCTGAACCAAGATTGATTCTGAGGAGCGCCGCTAATCAAGGGGAAGAGCGTGAGGTTGCTTCTAACAATAACCAGGGAGGCAATGGCCAAGCTCAGGCCAACGCTCCGATGATGTTTGATGCTGCAGCAGTGGAGGCAATTCGAGGAATTGTCATGCAGGCAATCACAGATGTTATGCGACCAGTTGCACCACAAGCACAAGGTGGTCCAGTTCCTCAGGCTATTCCTGAAGTTGAGGAGTCAGTGGAGCAAGTACCATGGATCAATGTTGTTAGGGACAAAGGAACTTACGGGCAAGCGTTAAAAGCCGTGAGTTCAATGAGGCCCGACAGCTATGACGGTACTAGAGAACCGGTCAAGGTGACATATTGGTTCTCGCATATGGAACGGTTGCTCCGGAACATTAATTGCACTGAGGCTAGGAAAGTGCACATCGCCTCTCTTCAACTCAAGGATGTGGCTAGCGAATGGTGGGAGAGCACCGGTCTGGCAGATCATCCCGAGCTGAATTGGAGCATGTTTAAAACAAAGATGACTGACCGTTTCTTTTCCCGTGCTATGAGAGAGGAGAAGCATAAGGAATTTTTGTACCCGCAGACTGATGGGTTAAAGGTGACCGAGCTTGCAACTAAGTTCAATCACTTGATGCAGTACGCTGGACCTGAGGTGTCAACCAAGGAGCAAAAGATCTGGTACTTCCATGGATGGATGAATCCAGAGATCAAGCCTCTAATGTTGCGTCATGGTTGTTCTACGTTAGAACAATATGTGGATGCAGCCTTCAAGACAGAAGTCACATTGGAGGAGTCTGCCCTTAAGCGGGAAAAGCAAGTTAAGGGAAAGGGTGGGCAACAGGATCGCCAGGTTGGTTCGTTCAAACGACCGGCATCGCCTACCAAGTTTGAGAAGTCTGGTCGTGATAAGACCGAGACAACTCAGTCTAACTCTGCCAGAGGCTCAGGTTGGAGCAGTGGAGTAATTCAGTGCCACAACTGTGGTGAAGCTGGGCATAAAAGTTTTAATTGCCAAAAGGACAAGAGAGTATGTCATAATTGTGGAAGGGAAGGCCACATAAAAGCATACTACAGACTAAAGGGTCAGGGACCAATGCAGTCGTACCAGGCGTCAAATGTTGGAGGTGGGCAGAACCCAAGGCCAGAAGTATCTGCTCTTGAGCAATCTATGGCTCGTAATAAAGGCAAAGCGCCTATGGGGTCTTCAGGCCAAGGGCAACGACTCTTCATAATGAGCCAAGTCGACGGAGAAGAACCCTGATCCATTAAGTTGTAATCGTGTTAAATCTTTCTTTAAGATTAAGGAGTAACGACGTGTGTCGATAATCTCCGTAGCATTGTGATCTGTCTGTGCAACTTTTGACAGTTAATGTAATGTTTAATGACATGAAGTGTTTCTTTGTTTTGGAAATTTCTGAATGCGTTATCAGTACGGATTAGTTGTAGTACATACGAAATCCCGTAAGTGTCGAGAACAGCTTATGCCAAGTAAGGATAAAGACTGTCGGACTTATGGTGGTGGAGTATTGTGGGCAACGTAGATGTTCGTCCCCTATGTGGTTAATCACAAGGTCGACTCTGTTGTTTAAATCTAAATCCATTCCTAAGATTCTTCTTCATACATAGAGTATGTCATCTATAAGAACGGATGCAACTCTTTGAGGAAGATTAAGTTATGGAGTTATTGTGCTAAGAAGAAAGGTTACAGTTTAAGGAGGGGATATGTTGATAATCCCGATGTATTAAAGATTCAGTAAGGAGAATTGTCTACACATCTAAGGAGTACAGTGGTAAGCATTATCTCATACGTTGAGTTCTTCCGAGATTTCTTAAGGATAAGGAGGAACTTGTGGAGTTTTGTTCGGAGAGATTAGGAGTTATCTCTCATGCGTGAGTTTGTGCCATAAGCATTGAGACGGATGAATCATTTTCAGAATGATATCCTAGAATTAAGAGTAATATCTCTTGTGATCCATTTCAAGGATGAAGTGATTAAGGATATTGGATCCAGGTAGTAAGGTTTGTGTTAAGGCAAGATCCTCATTGGCTTAATGCAAGTTTCGGGGTTGAAACTTCTTTTAAGGGGGAGGTGATGTGATACCCCATAATTCTGTAAGGATTATTTTGGGAATTTTTGGAATTTTCACGAACACCCGTTTAGTACGTCGGATTTAATTCAGGTCGTTGTGCTGTCGGAGCTATACCTATGTCGAGCCCGGAATCCCGTCGTTAGGCTTGTTTCTACTCTGCGGATTAAGGCAAGTGGCGGTTCGTTCTTGCTTAATCATTCCATGTTTCATTAATTATCAATTATTTAATTGTTAATTAAATTGGAGTGAACTGTTGTTTTGTTCGGGAACTAATTTCATAAATAAACGTGATTACAGTAATGTTATGATAGGTTGTATATCTATTAGAACAACGCTATTATATGTGACAATTACCGTGATGGTATTGTTGTAAATTTAATCTTAATGCTAGAATAGCATGTGGGTTAATAGGAAAACTAATCCAAGTAAGGATTAATCATTTCTATTATCTCTATGTTTAAGTTGATTGCCTGGATGGCTTTAATGTGAATAATTGATGTGTTAGACTGTTTAGTTAACACGAGTGTTCGTAGGAACGCTAATCCAAGTAAGGATTAGTCGTTTCTTTATAACTTAATGTTCGTAGGAACGCTAATCCAAGTAAGGATTTGTCATTTCTTTACATCGTAATACTCCTCGGGTTAAATTCCGGATAATAATTTAAGGGTCATGACCTATGCTTCTTATCCACCGTTAAGGATCTAAAGTGTTTTAAGCGCCATTGGATGAGCATAATTGCAGTCCTGTGTATTAAGCACTTAGCTAGTGCAATTGGGGTGGACGTAACTGTCATCCTGTAAATTAAAGTGTAAGCACTGTGGCAGTGTAATCTGGGTGAACGTAAGATCACCCTGTGTAATAATAACTTCCATTGTTACTCGGAATAATATTAAGCCTCGTGTGTGCGTATGCGTGTGTGTGTTTGTGTGTTGTGTTAATTTGGGTCGACATAATTGTCACCCTGAGATTTAAGCTTTGTGCCGCTCTTAATAACATTAACGTGTTTCAGTAAAGTGTGTTTGGTAATTAAATAAGATATGTGCCCGAGTGCACGTGATTAATAAACCTTCGACGAGTAGTGCAGCTAGGAAAACTCGTCTCGACTTTGATCATAGTACGTTCTCTTTTCAATCTGGATTCGCTGTATGCGATGAGGTTGGTTGTGAACTGAAGCATCTCAGTCAACTTTTAAATCATTTGTGTGTGTAACTTTAATGTTCCATAGCAGTTGTCATAATTTCCTATAAGGCTCATTTCAGTTGGAGTCTTCTCTTCAGTGCATATCTAATTTTTAAATCATTCTGTGAAAGTGTCGGGTTATATATCGTTCCTTCGGTTTTTATTCAAGGGACAATGATAGTAAACGGTCACGATCACCCGAACCACTCTGCTTTGTACCCTTGCTAGTCTATTCAAGTAGACTAACCCACAAACTTTGTTCTCTGCATGTGGGCTGGTGTCATCCGTTCGATTCGGCACATCAGGAGTTGATTCCCGGAGTTTAAGTAACCTATTGAAGGATAAGAAGCTTGCAAACGAAGATTTAAAGTCAGTATTTAAGTTGTTAAGTGTTTTAAGTTTGTTAAGTGTTACCTTAATGTATCTTCATAATTTAGCCATGTTAAGTTGGCTCTTTTAAAAGTCTTCCGGTGTGTAATTTAAAGTCTTCCGCTGTTTAATCTTTCAATTAATATGTAATTATGTTGTGTATTTGAGCTTAATTGTTCTGGAAAAGCCTGGGGTGACTTTGGACGGTAAAGTCTGAGGTCACTGGCATGTAATATCTCCGGTATAAATTGGGGGTGTTACAGTTATGGTATCAGAGCAATGGTTTTAAAATTCTTGGCCTATTGTTAGGTTTGAGAATTTTCGAAAATTAATTTTGAAACTGTTTTCAAACCTATTTCATATTAAAAAGAAATTTTGAGAATTTCAATATTAAGAGTTATAAGTAACTCGGTGATTTAATTTAAATGATTTAGCTTTTGAATTTCAAATGCTACTTATAATTGGTTTATAAAAGTGTTGTGTTATAAGCAAGTAAATTAAAGTTTAAAGGTCTGAAGTTTGAAAGTGAGGTTGTTAATAAGTGGTTTCAAACTTCTGCAAGCTTCAAGTGTTACTTATTCCTTAGATCCATTCTTAGGAATATTGTCTATTCTCGGGATTGATGTCATTTAAAGGTTGACATTTCTCCCAGGTTCTCAGTCTTTAGTGAGCAGAAGAAGGTCGTTCTTGCAGTTAACAGTGAAGGATAGTCAGACTAATATAAAGTTATTAGTTTGGACCCCTATAATCTGTATCATAACGTATTTGACTATAGTGTCATAATTAAGTTGGATAAGTTCTAAAGTAACGTTATGATTCACCAGTAGATGGTGAACACGAGGAACACAGCCTATGTTGGTGCTGAACCAAGATTGATTCTGAGGAGCGCCGCTAATCAAGGGGAAGAGCGTGAGGTTGCTTCTAACAATAACCAGGGAGGCAATGGCCAAGATCAGGCCAACGCTCCGATGATGTTTGATGCTGCAGCAGTGGAGGCAATTCGAGGAATTGTCATGCAGGCAATCACAGATGTTATGCGACCAGTTGCACCACAAGCACAAGGTGGTCCAGTTCCTCAGGCTATTCCTGAAGTTGAGGAGTCAGTGGAGCAAGTACCACGGATCAATGTTGTTAGGGACAGAGGAACTTACGGGCAAGCGTTAAAAGCCGTGAGTTCAATGAGGCCCGACAGCTATGACGGTACTGGAGAACCGGTCAAGGTGACATATTGGTTCTCGCATATGGAACGGTTGCTCCGGAACATTAATTGCACTGAGGCTGGGAAAGTGCACATCGCCTCTCTTCAACTCAAGGATGTGGCTAGCGAATGGTGGGAGAGCACCGGTCTGGCAGATCATCCCGAGCTGAATTGGAGCATGTTTAAAACAAAGATGACTGACCGTTTCTTTTCCCGTGCTATGAGAGAGGAGAAGTATAAGGAATTTTTGTACCCGCAGACTGATGGGTTAAAGGTGACCGAGCTTGCAACTAAGTTCAATCACTTGATGCAGTACGCTGGACCTGAGGTGTCAACCAAGGAGCAAAAGATCTGGTACTTCCATGGATGGATGAATCCAGAGATCAAGCCTCTAATGTTGCGTCATGGTTGTTCTACGTTAGAACAATATGTGGATGCAGCCTTCAAGACAGAAGTCACATTGGAGGAGTCTGCCCTTAAGCGGGAAAAGCAAGTTAAGGGAAAGGGTGGGCAACAGGATCGCCAGGTTGGTTCGTTCAAACGACCGGCATCGCCTACCAAGTTTGAGAAGTCTGGTCGTGCTAAGACCGAGACAACTCAGTCTAACTCTGCCAGAGGCTCAGGTTGGAGCAGTGGAGTAATTCAGTGCCACAACTGTGGTGAAGCTGGGCATAAAAGTTTTAATTGCCAAAAGGACAAGAGAGTATGTCATAATTGTGGAAGGGAAGGCCACATAAAAGCATACTACAGACTGAAGGGTCAGGGACCAATGCAGTCGTACCAGGCGTCAAATGTTGGAGGTGGGCAGAACCCAAGGCCAGAAGTATCTGCTCTTGAGCAATCTATGGCTCGTAATAAAGGCAAAGCGCCTATGGGGTCTTCAGGCCAAGGGCAACGACTCTTCATAATGAGCCAAGTCGACGGAGAAGAACCCTGATCCATTAAGTTGTAATCGTGTTAAATCTTTCTTTAAGATTAAGGAGTAACGACGTGTGTCGATAATCTCCGTAGCATTGTGATCTGTCTGTGCAACTTTTGACAGTTAATGTAATGTTTAATGACATGAAGTGTTTCTTTGTTTTGGAAATTTCTGAATGCGTTATCAGTACGGATTAGTTGTAGTACATACGAAATCCCGTAAGTGTCGAGAACAGCTTATGCCAAGTAAGGATAAAGACTGTCGGACTTATGGTGGTGGAGTATTGTGGGCAACGTAGATGTTCGTCCCCTATGTGGTTAATCACAAGGTCGACTCTGTTGTTTAAATCTAAATCCATTCCTAAGATTCTTCTTCATACATAGAGTATGTCATCTATAAGAACGGATGCAACTCTTTGAGGAAGATTAAGTTGTGGAGTTGTTGTGCTAAGAAGAAAGGTTACAGTTTAAGGAGGGGATATGTTGATAATCCCGATGTATTAAAGATTCAGTAAGGAGAATTGTCTACGCATCTAAGGAGTACAGTGGTAAGCATTATCTCATACGTTGAGTTCTTCCGAGATTTCTTAAGGATAAGGAGGAACTTGTGGAGTTTTGTTCGGAGAGATTAGGAGTTATCTCTCATGCGTGAGTTTGTGCCATAAGCATTGAGACGGATGAATCATTTTCAGAATGATATCCTAGAATTAAGAGTAATATCTCTTGTGATCCATTTCAAGGATGAAGTGATTAAGGATATTGGACCCAGGTAGTAAGGTTTGTGTTAAGGCAAGATCCTCATTGGCTTAATGCAAGTTTCGGGGTCGAAACTTCTTTTAAGGGGGAGGTGATGTGATACCCCATAATTCTGTAAGGATTATTTTGGGAATTTTTGGAATTTTCCCGAACACCCGTTTAGTACGTCGGATTTAATTCAGGTAGCTTGAGACATTCTGTAATGTGCTCTATATCTGTAATATTTTTCTCAGTGAAATAAAATACAGACGACGTGCTTCGGATGTTTATACGCGTTCGCGTACGATAATTTTTATCCCGGGTTAATTTCTTGCTCGTTCAAAAGCTGAATGGGCGGGAAAAGGCAAAAACGGCGACCGCCGTACAGTAACGGCGCCCGCCGTCGCTGGGCCCGAGGTGTCAGGCCGTCGTCTCTTACTCTGGGCTCTCCAGGGCTAGGAACGGTGACCGTCGTAATTACGGCGCCCGCCGCGGCCCGCCGTAGGCAAAGTTGCGGCGCCCGCCGTGATTACCCAGCAGTCATTACCCGTTGGTCGCCGACGAGCTCTGGCCGCGCCGATCTAGCCCTGCTCGGCCTCGTCTAGGGTGATGATGATGTTCCCATTGCTTTGGCTATAAAAGGAGGTGTTGGGGGAAGGGTTTTGAGCCATCCCAGCACTGAATCTCTGCCAAAATTTTGCCTCGTCGGAGTGTTAGTTTCGCCGGATTTCGGAAGCTTCGTTGGTGTCGGTTGGTGGTGTTTCCAGAAGCCCTTGTGAAGCCTTTTGGTTGCCTTTGGAGGTTGGAACCCAGGCAAGGCAAAAAGGGGTCGAAACGCGCATCATTTGGGTGAGTTTTTCTCTCGTTCTGTCGTCGGAGTTCTTCACGGCGACCGCCATGTTCTTTACGGTGCCCGCCGTGATGAATGCGGCGACCGCCGCCAGTGCCCAGAATGCCTTCGTGGCTTTGGCTTGGTTGGTTGTCATCGTGGCGTCTTTCCTTTCGATTTCTTTCGCCGTTTTTAGATTCGTACTGTTGCTATGTCGGATCTAACTTAGGGTTTCTTTTATGGGTCGACTCGAAGGTCGTTGTGCTGTCGGAGCTATACCCGTGTCGAGCCTGGAATCCCGTCGTTGTCGTTAGGCTTGTTTCTACTCTGCGGATTAAGGCAAGTGGCGGTTCGCTCTTGCTTAATCATTCCATGTTTCATTAATTATCAATTATTTAATTGTTAATTAAATTGGAGTGAACTGTTGTTTTATTCGGGAACTAATTTCATAAATAAACGTGATTAAAGTAATGTTATGATAGGTTGTATATTTGTTAGAACAACGCTATTATATGTGACAATTATCGTGATGGTATTGTTGTAAATTTAATCTTAATGCTAGAATAGCATGTGAATTAATAGGAAAACTAATCCAAGTAAGGATTAGCCGTTTCTATTATCTCTATGTTTAAGTTGATTGCCTGGATGGCTTTAATGTGAATAATTGATGTGTTAGACTGTTTAGTTAACACGAGTGTTCGTAGGAACGCTAATCCAAGTAAGGATTAGTCGTTTCTTTATAACTTAATGTTCGTAGGAACGCTAATCCAAGTAAGGATTTGTCGTTTCTTTAAATCGTAATACTCCTCGGGTTAAATTTCGGATAATAATTTAAGGGTCATGACCTATGCTTTTTATCCACCGTTAATGATCTGAAGTGTTTTAAGCGCCTTGCAAGCGCCATTGGATGAGCATAATTGCAGTCCTGTGTATTAAGCACTTAGCTAGTGCAATTGGGGTGGACGTAACTGTCATCCTGTAAATTAAAGTGTAAGCACTGTGGCAGTGTAATCTGGGTGAACGTAAGATCACCCTGTGTAATAATAACTTATGTTGTTACTCGGAATAATATTAAGCCTTGTGTGTGCGTATGCGTGTGTGTGTTTGTGTGTTGTGTTAATTTGGGTCGACATGATTGTCACCCTGAGATTTAAGTTTTGTGCCGCTCTTAATAACATTAACGTGTTTCAGTAAAGTGTGTGTAATTAAATAAGATATGTGCCCGAGTGCACATGATTAATAAACCTTCGGCGAGTAGTGCATCTAAGTTATAGTGCAGCTAGGAAAACTCGTCTCGACTTTGATCATAGTACGTTCTCTTTTCAATCTGGATTCGCTGTATGCGATGAGGTTGGTTGTGAACTGAAGCATCTCAATCAACTTTTAAATCATTTGTGTGTGTAACTTTAATGTTCCCTAGCAGTTGTCATAATTTCCTATAAGGCTCATTTCAGTTGGAGTCTTCTCTCCAGTGCATATCTAATTGTTAAATCATTCCGTGAAAGTATCGGGTTATATATCGTTCCTTCGGTTTTTATTCAAGGGACAATGATAGTAAACGGTCACGATCACCCGAACCACTCTGCTTTGTACCCTTGCTAGTCTATTCAAGTAGACTAACCCACGAACTTTGTTCTCTGCATGTGGGCTGGTGTCATCCGTTCGATTCGGCACATCAGGAGTTGATTCCCGGAGTTTAAGTAACCTATTGAAGGATAAGAAGCTTGCAAACGAAGATTTAAAGTCAGTATTTAAGTTGTTAAGTGTTTTAAGTTTGTTAAGTGTTACCTTGATGTATCTTCATAATTTAGCCATGTTAAGTTGGCTCTTTTAAAAGTCTTCCGATGTGTAATTTAAAGTCTTCCGTTGTTTAATCTTTCAATTAATATGTAATTTTATTGTGTATTTGAGCTTAATTGTTCTAGAAAAGTCTGGGGTGACTTTGGACGGTAAAGTCTGAGGTCACTGGCATGTAATATCTCCGGTATAAATTGGGGGTGTTACAGCATGTTTAAAACTTACAAAACTCACAAAACCCCCCTTTGGTTACGTTTGATTGACATACGAATTGCATATTTAGATAGAATTTGCCTCCCTGTGGGTTCGACCTTTACTTACCTAGGACTACGGTTTAAGGTTTGTTTGGATATTTTGCATAACAGTTTTACACGACGAAAACCTGTTATCAGGAACAGACTTTGAGGCAGTTGACTGCACCGAATCTAGAGCAGCAGCCGCTTGCTGTGCAATTTATAGAGTTGGCTGATGGCGTGAATTTTGAGCTTAAATCTGGGTTGATTCATTTGCTGCCCCACTTCCATGGGATGAGTGGAGAAGACCCCAACAAGCATCTCTCTGAATTTCACGCTGTCTGCAGCAGCATGAAGCCAAGGAACATTAATGAGGACCAAATCAAGCTGAGGGCCTTTCCTTTCTCTCTGAAGGATGCGGCCAATGATTGGTTCTACTATTTGGCCCCATGAAGCATAGATACATGGGCGAAGATGAAGAAAGCCTTCCTGGAGAAATACTTCCCTGCAACGAAGCTCAATAGCTTGAAAAGGAACATTAGCAACATCGAACAACATGCTACTGAGATGTTGTATGAGTACTATGAGAGGTTCAAGAGGTTGATATCAAGCTGTCCATACCATGGTTATTCTGACCAAGACCTCGTTCTTTATCTGTATGGCGGACTTCTTGATGATGAGCGTAGAATGGTGAACGCAGCCTGTGGCGGTAACATTCTAAACAAGACGTCGGCTGCAGCTTTTGAGATATTCTTCGAGCTATCTGAGGGCTCAAGACGGTTTAGCAAGAGAGCGAGCATTCAAGCAGTTAAGGCCGCAGAATCTCATCCATCATCCTCACTACTTTCTTATATGGCTAAGATGAAGGAGATGATGAGGAGGTTTATGATGAAAGGCAACCAGCAGCAAGTCAAGTCCTGTGGAATATGCTATGACACGATGCACCCCATAGATGCATGTCCAACGCTGCAGGAACCCACTGCTGAAGTGAACGCTATAGGAGGTTTCGGCCCTCCAAGGCCAAGATATGACCCGTACTCCAGCACTTACAATCCAGGGTGGAGAGATCACCCCAATTTGAGATACGGGAACCAGCAGAACCCTCCACAGGGCCGGGATGATCAGAAGTTCCACCAGAGGCCGCCATAATTCCTACAGCAGCAACAAAAAATTCAGCGGTCTGGGGGTCAACAACAATTTAGAGCACAATATGACCCTAGACCTCAAGGCCAGAGCGCAAGTTCGTCTATGTCCGGTGATGACATGATCAAGTCTCTCGCTCAGAGTGTATCGACTTTGGCAAACACTATGGTCCAACAAAATCAAGAGATGAAATCGAGCATTCAAAACCTGGAGAAGCAGGTGGGGCAGATTTCTCTGGCAGTGAGCAAACTGGAGGCTAGGGATTCGGGGAAACTACCATCTCAAACGGTAGCAAACCCAAGAGAGAATGTATGTGCAATGACACTGAGAAGTACTAAGCAGTTGAATGTCGCACCCTTAGCTGAAAGGGGCGAAGTACTGGAGAATGCAGGAAATGACAATGAAGCTGAAGTTGCAGAGGGCGATCAGCAAGTTTTTCCGCGATCACGGAAATGCCCCTGGAGACCCCTCAGAAAGCACCAAAAATTGGGAGGAGCAGATTCGCCAATTTCCGCGACCGCATAAATGCCCCTGGCAGCAGAGAAATTTTTGAAGAAATGCCGCGATCGCGGGCCTAAAGCCACGACCGTGGATTACCTGTAGACGTCCAAGACGACTACGTTCGTCTATACTTTCCTCCGCTCAGTTCGCTGAAGCCACCCACGCCATTCCCTGAAGCATTGAAGAATACTAGAAGGCCGGAGAACGACAAGGAGATCTTTGAAACCTTCAGTAACTGCGAGGTAAACATTCCGTTGTTCACGCTGGTTAAGAGCATTCCCCGCTATGCGAAATTTTTGAAGGAATTATGCAAGATTAAGAGGAAGAAAACAGAGAAAACTAAGAAGAAGGTCCAGGTGAATGAGAATGTCTCCGCTATACTGCAAAAGCGGATGCCCAAGAAGTGCAGTGACCTAGGCATGTTCAGTATTCCCTGTAAAATAGGTGACACCACGTTCGATAAAGTCATGCTAGATTTGGGAGCATCTATAAATGTGTTGCATCTCTCGTTGTATGAATCTTTGGGGCTTGGACCATTGCATAAGACAGGGACGGTGATTCAATTGGCGGATATGTCTGTTGTGTACCCCAAAAGAGTCGTGCAGGATGTTCTAGTAGAGGTTGATAAGCTGATTTTCCATGCTGACTTCTTTGTGATGGATACGGGGCAAGACAAGCATGCAGACCCAGTGATGTTGGGTAGGCCATTTATGAAAATAGCAAACACAAAGATCGATGTGAGTAGTGGTTCACTCACCATGGAGTTTGATGGGTTGAGGGTCGAATACAACATTGATGATGCAAAGAGACACCCGCCTGATTTTGATCCCAAGTGTTCGGTTGCTGTGAGCAACCCAAGTTGATTTGCAGGGCACCATGTCGAGCCACGACAGTAACCAAGGCGTTGCTCGGGAGGCAACCCGAGGTATGTAGTTCTTTTCATGTCTTTTCTTTTTAAGTTTTTATTCGTGTTATTTCGTGTTTAGACTAACCTGCAGGTAGGAGACTCGAAGACAAAAGTTCGAAGACTGTGTTCGCCTCGCAACAGACACGAAACCGCGACCGCAGAAATATTTCTGCGACCGCGGTTTTACCACTGTAAGTCTTCCTATCCTAAAAAAAATCTGAAGACACCGCGACCGCGGCCTTAAAACCGCAATCGCGGCCCAGCTGTTCGATTTTTACTATGAGAGACGACGCGCATCATGCTGCCAAGGAGGAGACATTCGCCCGACATTTTTATTTGGCACCGATGATGGCCCGACATTAGACAGCTGATGAGGAAGAGCTCCAGAGACCACTGCAGAAATGATGATTGATATGGAGCGACAGAGCCCACTACACGATTACATTAGGGCTCTGAATCTGTGTTTGTTGAAGGCTCGTGTAACCCCGTTTCTTTGATGTACCACTTCCCTTTACAGTGGATCTATTTGGTTGCACGAGGAGTTTGCCTGAGTAGGACCGCAGCAACACCAGAGACTTGTGTTTTCAATGATTTCCCGCCAGCACCAACGTCCAAGTCCAGGCCACCTCGGCGACGGTCGTGAGTACTTTTCTACGTTCCCATGTGCTTCATCTTTTAGTCTTTCATTACATTGAGGACAATGCAATATTTAAGCATGGGGGAGTGATCTATACTTGCTAGTCGTTTGAGAAAGAAAAAAAAAGGAAAGAAATAAAAGAAAATTCTGGGCTAAGCTGAAAACCCGAAAGGGCGGCTTAGGCAATAAGCAGGTGGCCCAGACCAGCATTAGGCTGGGGTAATAAGAGGTCAGGAGTGATGTGAGTTTTGTGAGCCCATCTATAGAAAAATGAAATGAGTGGCTTGGTGAAAACCCGAAATGGCGCTTTGGCAAAATGAGTGAAAAGAAGAATGTTGAAATCCGTTTCAACACTTCGTGAAGAAGTTGGAGGTCAACACACCCCCAACCTGGATGTATTTGAGATTTGTTTGATTCGGGAGAGATCCTCAATTGATGCTTCCTCTGGTAATCTTCGCGTGGGATCTGAGTTACTAAGTTGAGCTTTTCTGGGATCCGATCTTCTCCGGGATTTGCAAGCCAACGTTGGAGTCCAGCCGAGGAGAGGAGGTCGGGCTGGTGATCCCAGGAGCTAGCCGGATAGAAGTGAAGTCGAAGCCAGCAGCAGGTTACAAGGTGGGGATTCTAGCACTCTCCGATGGTAAAGCAACCCATTTAGAAGGCTGGTCTGAGGAGAAGATCGGATCCCAGAAAAGCTCAACTTAGTAACTCAGATCCCACGCGAAGATTACCAGAGGAAGCATCAATTGAGGATCTCCCCCGAATCAAACAAATCTCAAATACATCTGGGTTGGGGGTGTGTTGACCTCCAACTTCTTCACGAAGGGTTGAAACGGATTTCAACAAAGAAGAGTGATTATTAGGATTCCTCATTTTTCCTAGCGTGGTGACATAAGTGTTGGAGCTATAAGGAGGATTCGGGTAGGTCACTTTGGGAGTTATAAGAAGATAGACTGGAGCTAGGATTAGATGATCACTTTCACTCTATGGTGTTCGGGTTAAGCTTGGGGGAAGTACTCTGCTTTCCTTGAAGCTTGTGTGTTGTTTTGATGTGTTGGTGCCCTGGAGATTCATGAGTAAGTACAGTTCTTAGTGGAGATTGTTTTGTGTGCTTCCTGAGACCTTGGGTATTTTATTGGATGAGTAGGTTTCTATTAGCTTACTCGAGGACGAGCAAGGTTTAAGCATGGGGGAATTTGATCCGCTCTACTTTGTAGTGCATAACTAGGAGTTGTTACTAGATATTAGGTACCATTTTGTGTGGGTTTAAAAGATATTTGAGGAGAATGGAGTTGTAGAGAAGAAGTGGTGGAACGGAGGATTTTAGTGCATATTGTGAAGACATTGAAGATAAGGCGAAGCCACCACAAGAGAAGACCGCAAGCGAGAAGCAGAAGATCGTAGCAAAAGTATTTCCGCGGGCGCGGAAGGATGAGCCGCGGTCGCGGATTTACAACAGAGGCAAGGGTTCGACAAAGCACAGAACCGTGGTTGCGGTTTACAACCCGCGGTCGCGGGTACTGTTCATCCGCGGCGCCGAGACTTAATTTCGTCCGAGATCTTTGTTATTTTATTTCTTTTCTTTTTTTATTCCGGTTATTATATTTTAGGAAGATATTATTTCTTATCTTAGGAATTAGGTTTTGCTAGGTTATTTACCTCTCTTTGTTAGCAGCCTTTTCATTATCACATCATCATAGCTTTTATCGTTCATTATTTTCCCTTAGAGTTTTATGCTTTGAAGACTATGAAGAAATAAGCAACCATTGCTTAGTCTGATGATTTAAGCCTTTGTTTGTATTTGGTTGTGAGATTATAACTTTATTTCCTTTCCTTTGATTATATTGATTATCTTTGTGCTTCATCTCATTGAATCTTGCTGATTTGACTAGTCTGATCATCTAGTTGATATTAGTGATTTTCTATTGCTAGGGTTTGGATATTTCTAGTTGAAATCCCTTATCTTGTGTAGCAACCACGATTTACAGGAACTAGTTGTGAATGTTTATTGTGAAGAGAATTGATTACATGTCGAGTACTGACTAGTTGTTAAGTATTGCATGTATCCTGCCTAATTCATATGCTTATTGTTGTCGTTAGATTGAATCTTGATAGTTTCTTGATTGTTTAATGGTAAGTATTTTCAGGGCTAGTTGACCTGTCTATATACATAAGATCGAAATAGGAATATTCATTGGTAGGAATTGGAAATTATCTAGGATCAACCAATCAAACTGAAGTGTGGATATTTGTCTGGCTAAGTTATTTCTCACCCATTGATTACATCTTTTGCATTGATTTACCTTGTTACTTGATACAAACCAAAATCCCCCCTTTTGTTACTATTGGCATACAACCTTTGCATATAAGAAGATTGCTTACCTCCCTGTGGGATCGATCATTATTTACCCTACTACGTTAGTTAGGTTTTTGAGGTTATTTGATAGGAGTCTACGACAAACCCCTCATCAGCCGCGCAGGTGCACAGGGCTCCATCCGCGGTTTGCACTGTGTAGACCCGGCCGAGTGAACCATGGTGCGCGCCGAACCAGATCCAATCAGGTTCGGTCCGTACTATTTTTTTTTTTGTTCTTGTATGAAACAGTTTCATAAAATTCGGAAATTTTAAAAAAAATGGGTAATTGATCCATCTTATGAAAATCAAAATCTCCATCTAATGATTTAAAACATGCCAAAAAATTATATCTCTTGCATAATTAAATCATATGAATCAAGTATGGGTAGAACATTTTTACATGCATATTTGTTCATAAAGTTCTACAACTTTACTAATCCAATCAATCAAAATCATAATTTTAATCATGCAAATTAACCTATATATCAATTTACCACTTAATTTGAATCAAGACATGCATCAAAATTAACTCTTTTAATATTTTGATCCTATCAATTTATGCAAGAGGCTCATGATACCATTGTTGGGATTAGATGCGTATAAGTGAAATTTCAGAAAATTATTTTCTAGCATCTAACAAGGATCTCATGCATGAATCAATAGGAATCAATTAGAAGTAGAGTTACATACCGTTTGATACAAGTCTGAAATGTTCCTGCTGGATTTCAACGGAGATCGAAAGCCCCAAGTGTGGCTTCTCTACTTGGTCCACACGAGTCTGGAATCTAGATCGCCTTTGATGTCATCTGCTAGAACGAACGAACGAAGACGCAAGCTTGGCTCTCTTCTAAGGTTTCGACTGTGTGCATCTGAGGAGAGGAAGTGTGTCTTCGTTTCCTTTTGGAAACGATTACTTATAAGATCGTATCTTATCTTTAGTAATGGATATAATATATTTATATTGTTTTCATATATCTTCTAATAAGATATCCCCTTTCACAAGTAATTAATAATGGTAACTCTTATCCATTAACAATAAAAGCTTATCTCCCAATTTAGCCATAGGGCCGAAAATACCATGTCCTACATGGGCTTCCGGTTCGGTTTGATCATGCCCGATAACTCTATGTGTGTGACCTCATAGGACCCGGTTATTATAGCCATGGGCCTAACCTGATTAAGCCCATTGATCGTAGTTGGCTTCTAGCAAAGCACTACGACCCCTAAAATTCTCGGATTGTAAATCTCCATTAATTGTCCTATTCCATGTTTGATAATTGCACTTTTGATTAAAGGACACAATTCCTTCAAGATACAGACTATACAACTAGTATTAGTCATGACTTACGACCTATAATATATTAAGTTTTTTTTCATATGTTGTTATAATTCTTAATTTCACAATTGATATTGATGGAACGCGCTATCTTCATATAGCACTCAACGCGTTGAATGTCCGCGTTCATTCTCTTCATAACCCTCCGTCAATGGGAAAGATCGCGAACCAACGGGAAAGATCACGAGCCAACACGTTATCTCGTCAGCATGCCATGATGCCATTCGACCAATGAAAAGAAGCCACGAGCCAACCGCCATTGAACGCCGCCTTACTCACGCACGACATGTCACCCCGTGCAAATCATTGACGCGACTCATGGCTCCATGCAAGGCTCCGTTGAGTGACACGTTTCCTCTCCTTGCCAGCCATCGCAAGCAGGACTCGAACACTATAAATAGGCTTGAGATCGCATTTTTAATGACTTTTTGTTAGATCACCCATTTTTGGGGAAGAAAACGAGAGGTCTGTGTATGGTTCTCGTATAAAGATTTGTTGAAATGTAATCGTCAAAAGAGATATCGCACCAATTATGAATAAAATGTCTTATTTTCAAGTGTTTTGTCTAATATTATGAAGATCGTGTTCTTGTTAAGGGATGGTCTATGTCGCGACGATTTTATGTTTTAGCAGTTCAAACGTACGGGAACCATCGGATATACAATCATATATTTAACGAGAACGAAAAAACTTGCAATCCAACTCAATCAACTAATGGAAATATGAACTTTAAATCCAGGATTAATTACAAAAAGCATTCAAACAATTTTGAAAAGATAATAGAAGGGCAAATTGGGAATATAAAGATTCATAATCTGACTCCAGAAGAGAACAATGAAACCCTTTACTGTAATTTTAACAATTGGTGGGGTTCCGAATGATGCAATTGGAGAAGAGTGGAAGTTAACAATTTGAGGAGGGAAAAGTATATTCCCTATCGAATAAACTTCGCGCGCGGCGGATCATCGCCCCCGCGGGTCCCACCCCCCACCATGCCACGTGACCCACTGATCTGTACGGACTCTAGATCTGCTGGGCTCCTTTTACCCATATTGAGTCATTGCCTAAAATGCCCCTGTACCCAACTAGCTGGTGGAGAGAGTACCGACATAGATACTAACAAGAGATATTTTTGTCAATAGCAGCCACTATAGCAAGTGCTATCTTCTCTATTATTCACGAGTACAATTAGAAGAAGAAAAAAACTAAGGAGTCAGATT
This sequence comes from Rheum nobile, assembly GCA_027886185.1. Classification (NCBI taxonomy): domain Eukaryota; kingdom Viridiplantae; phylum Streptophyta; class Magnoliopsida; order Caryophyllales; family Polygonaceae; genus Rheum; species Rheum nobile. The sequence goes on from WOAB01000780.1 coordinate 2,297,855, forward strand.
TATTTTTCCATATTAATGTGAAGATGTTAAATTCAACAATGGAGGTGGAGACAAAGGGAAGGAAACTTCTTGGTGGTCTAATTTGGAGAGCAACTATATAAAGTGTGTGTGGGGCTGGCCAAGTTTGAGATACCGAAGCCGGAAGCTCCCTCTTCTTTGTCGCCTTTCTTTTTTTATCAGCCTTCGATATTTATTATTTTTAATTTTTCATGTGGTGGTTGTTATTTCGGAGAACCTTAGTATTAGTTTCACGTTTGGTGGCTTCAAATTCAGCATTTCACCACTTTTATCCTTTTCATGACTCATGATTAGGGCTTGCAATTAGACCCACATATCGTATGTGGTTGTGTCAACGAAGACAGATAGATTGAGAACAAGTTTATTTATTTATTTAAGAGCCTATGGCGAAACCGGTCAATTCTCAATAGGTTAGGTTGTGACATAAATATTGCACTCCAAATTTACAATTTCTACTAGCGCATTGCATCCGGTCTAAGACCGGACCGGAATTTTTACTATTTTTGGACTGGATCGACCGATATAATTCGGTCTAGTCCGGTTCCGATCTAGTCTTGGATCGGAATGGACCGATAAAGGTATTTTTTATTTATATGTCAATTAAATATTAAAAAAAAAATTATAACTATTATTTGTAATATTAAATAATATATTTTTATAACAGAAAATATTTTTTAATGGTGTTATTAGATATTATAATACATAAAGTAAAAAATATAACAAAAACTAGTCCGGACCGAAATCTTAAAAAGTTTGGACCGTGAACATTTTCGGTTCGGTCCGATTTTCCAGTCTAGACCAATTTTGCACATGGCTACATTCTATGAAACCCCTCCACGTTTATGTATCATATATTCAATACGAGCATATTCATATTACTGGGTGCCTTTTCATACTTTAGCATTTCTTATTTGGGATAGACAGCTTTACTCAATACAGAACCCGAAACATGGTAGAATCCGAATTAGCACGGATGAGGAGTGAAGTTCCCATCGTCCAATTCATCACACTAGAAATAAACTGTACATATTATCCTGACATTACTATTCTCCTTTTTTGCATTTTAAGAGTTAAGACTTGAGATAACTTTAACTACTTAGGCCTTGCCCTATCATATATTATCCTTGTTACAATATTATTTTATGTAGCTAGTTCATATCTTGTTTGCTCAGAATTATTTTTTTATTAGAGGTATTAAGGCTGTGTTCGGTAGAAAATAGGATTCAATTAGTTGAAGTTAAAATTTGTCTTGATTTGCTTCAACTAGTTGAAGTAAATGCTTAATGTCTTCCCCCCAACATAAAGTTTTTACTTAAACTTCAACAACTAGTTGAATTTTTTTTCTACCGAACAAAGCCTAAGTAACACAAAAATGCACAAGTGATGTGAGATAAATTACCCGAATGGAAAAGTGATGGGTGGACTCAGCTGATTCATCGCCTGATCGATTATCATCTTTATTCATACTCATACACCATTCGGCAGGGAGAAGAAAAACCAAATAAACAACACACTCAACCTTGTCAGTTATTAATTAAATTACAAAACATCATTACGGATACCTAATTTTAGAAAACACTGTTCTAGCTTCGGGCTTCCTATGGAATCTAAAAACATGCATTCCAATTTCCAATAGATACATAAAGAGAAATTACCATCAATGATCTCTGACTGAGAAACATCAGCTCTTTTTCAAAGAAACAGTGCCACTGATCAAACAGTATCCTTCATATGGCAATGAAATTTAGGAAGTTGTTCTCGGATAACCTTTGGGAAAGAAACCTAGACCGAATTTCATACTAATCAGTTCTTACTAGTTCACCAAAGCTGTTAACTGAACCTAAGCTAACAGCATCAATTTCTTCAATTGGACACACCCAGAATTGATGGGGTAAAATTAAAAGATTACAGGCAACGATGATCACCTGCAGATTTCATTCTTTTGGTGCAATGAAAGATAGAGCTATATATATTTCACAGTTGTCAGGATATTACCTGAAGAAATCAAGCTTGACCACTCCCAGGAATCAACCATGGAAATCCACCAAAAACACAACACAGCAAGCAAGAATGCAAGACCCGTACGCCGGATGAATATCACTATGGCAGAATATATATCATTGAAACCAAAAGAGTAACAGACAATAGAGAGTTGGTTACCTAGGCTGGGCTTGGCTGAGCAGCATTTGGTTTTGAGGTAAAAGCAATGTGTGCATTACTTCTGACCTATCCCATGTGCAAGAAAAAACTACTATCTCCTATGTTACATTATACATCCAGTATGTAATTACATAGATGGATGGCAGATGCTCCTCTTTCCAAAATGGCATCGTGGGAAAGATTTTTTTAAGATGCAAACACACAACAATCCCCCAAAAAAAACACAGCTATAAGATAGTCAGGTGTTCCAATGAATATGCTTTTGAGATATGTATGCAACCCAAAAGCTTCTGTTACCTCAATCGCACTCAAGGAATACGGCCAGCTCATGAACTTGTTTGTAACCATAATCAGCAGCATACCTCATGGAATAGATACACCTAAAGTATATCGTAGCAACCAACAGAGCAACAGATGTAACATATTCCAACAATCACAGGATAGTTAAGTTACAATGATCAAATTGTACCTACCTCCATCTCTTTCATCTCTATTAATATTGTTGATAGAAGATGGTAAGTATCAACAAAAAGCTGTGAGACAACGAGAAAATCTTCACTGTCAACCAAAATAAACCAAGGACTTGGAACAGACATCTAGTAAACCACTTCAGAATATAAAGCATCTACCTCATCTGCTTTCAAATCTCAGAGTATAGAGCAAACTGAGGCACAATTTTGAGCACACTGAATCTTGACGTCACCTCCTACGGCCATCTGCAGCAGGAGAACGAGATCTGCTCCTTTCACGTTCAGGGCGAGAATAACGATCATAGTACTTGCTCCTTCCTCCATCTCTTCCATTTATATGCTTCCTTTCCACCTCTCTTCGTTCACCCCGATTTCCCCTATCATTCCATTCCCTTGACCTTCCCCGTTCTCGATCCTGCTCGCGATCACGATATCTGTCCCTATCACTTGAGTCACCTCTCCTGCTTCTACCCTCATTTTCCCTCTCCCTCTTCTTCCTCCGCTCTTCTGCCTCCCTTTCTCTAGCTAATCTCTCCTCTTCTCTTGCCTTCTCTTTAGCTTCCTGGAATAAAACATGAGAATATTAAATTATGGAAAAGCACAAATGATAATTTACAAGCCTCAGGGAAACAGTACTAACCTTGAACTCAACAAGAAAATCACGAACCATCCCATAACCTATATGTTGCTTGCCTGTAATATGAGATTGTGTCCTCTCTGCTGCATCATTAGCAACCAGAAAAGAACCACAAATATCACATAGCGCCATTTTCTTTTCTTGGGCCATCATTGCAAGGGTCTGGGACTGTTGAGTTAGTGTAGTTTTCTCTATATTAAGAACTTCAACCTGCAAATCATTTGGATACAGACGAATGTTCAAAAGATACCCTTGTAACCAGAAGACGAGAGAGGAAATGAACATGATATATATTGCATTACAAAGCAATAGCAGCAGCATGTGCAGCCGCAATAAAAAAGTGATAACAGATATTGCATGTACTAATGCTTCAATTCCAGTTGCATAGGACAATATAAATAAGAAAGGTGCACAAAATCGTAACTTTGCAATTACAGTTGCAAAGAACCCGAACGATAAAAAATGATTTGCCAAACTGTCACTCAATTTATATAAAGATTGCAGAGACATCAAATCCGTCGGGGACATGGCATCCTTAATCAGGTCAATGCTACAAAGCATAACTGTTCAACTAGAGTAGAGGCATGATTAACTGGATTAAGCACATGCAAATTAAGAACCAGTTGTACCTTTCGCATTAGCGCCTCAGCTTCATCAACTTTACCAGCTTCACCCAGGGACTCCACCTGCTCTAATAGATTTTTAATCTTTTCTTCCAGAACAGAGAGTTGCTCTGCTTTTTCAGCAGAAAGTGGAGGGGTAGGAGCAGGTTCAGCCTCCTGAGCAAGGCGCTCCTTCCCACGTCTGACTTTCCTGTCCAAATCCATTACCTGCAAGAATGAAAGAAATAAAACTCAGAAACAATGAATTACGTCAACCAGTGATTGAAAAGGCGCACTCCAGGCGCGCCTGGCTAGCCTCAGGCGTGCCCAGAGTGGCTGGGCGCACCTCAGGTGCCCTAGGCGCTGCACCTTGGAGTCAGGCTAGCGCCTCTCAGTTTTCCAGTACTTTCTTCTGATATTTTGATATCTTTGTTATTTTTTTATTAAAAAAAAATTTGTTATATATCCAAATAACTGATTTCCATATTTATCTCTTAAGTAATCTTTTCTCTTCCTTAATTACTCCAAAAAAGTCAAACGTTTATTTTCTTCCTCCTATGCCATTATTCCAGTGCTACTTGTAATATTTTCTTTCCCTCTATAAACCCCTAAAACACTTCCCAAAATAAAAAATCGTCTCTTTCCCCCTCCGCTGCTGCTCTGTTTTGCAGCATCTTCTTCCATTCACTCTTTGAGCTTTATGCTTTCAGTTTCATTACTTTATATGCTTTAAAATTGGTTTTCTTATGTTTTAAACTTATTTTCCTAATTGTTTACTAGTTCAGACTTGATTTTATAACATTATAATGCTTTAAACTTCCTTTTATTTCATTATAAACATGTTTTTATGATTTTATAGCATTCTTCCACTGAACTTAGTCCTTTTCTACAATAGTGTGGCTAGGCGCGCGCCTAGTGCCTCTCAGGCGCGCCTAGGCTCCAGGGAGCCCCAGCGCCTGAGTGCGCCTAGCGCTTTTTTAATCACTGACGTCGACCACTATGGATCAATATAAATAGCCAAAGCAATTGAACAGCACTAATAGCTACTACACTGAAATAAGTGACTCACCAATTTCTCACAAAATTGAGCAAGCTCAGCTTCAAATCGTGGAACATATGAGTCATGTCTGGGTGACTTCTCAAAGCTGAACACATCAAAATACCATACCATTATTTATTATAATAGTTCATTGAGTATTAAAAAGAAAGACTGTCCAGTGAGCAGAAGTGCAGAAATAATACTCAAAGAAGAACGAATGAAACGGTAATGATTATCAAGTCTGAAAATGTTTGACAAATCAGAGTTATACTCAAATAAACATATATATAAAAAACTCCAATATACTATAAAAGATGTGTTCAATTCCTCACTGCACGTCTGCACCTATTGAAAAATTACCACATTGAAACACCCATAAGAGAAAAAATAACCATTACATGTTATAACGAATAGCTGAAGTCAAAATTAAAGGTTTGAACGCCATCTTTTGGAAGTACAGAAATTTAAACCAGCATTGACTAATCAAAACCAAAACAGAAGAAGGAAACTTTCACAGATTGCTTGCTTCTAGTTTCTGCATCTTTCTCAATCTTTCTCCATGGATCCCTAGACTAGCAGCACTGTCTAGTGACTATACTTAGCAATTGTTTTTTGCAACAAACCTCCATGTGGTGTTCATAGTAGACATAAACTTCCAGAGAAATTTTCCATTCAAAGACATTCAAGGATGAAAACATTACCAACTAAAGTGAAATAGGGTGGATTAGAATTATCCATCAGCAGATTTTGAGATCTGTTTATCCCATAGTTAAATTTGTTTATGGTTTTCTAATCTTACTAAAGGGTCTGCAGCTTTCAAATTCATTAGAAGAACACTCAACAGTTTTTGACTTTCAAATTTCACTAAAATAAAACATAATATACCATGACAGACCACAAGCCCAAAAAACGACAGCACTTTGGTTGTGACTGAATGGCATAAAAGCCTGCATTATAATGCAGAACTGTGAATTATAATGCATCACCCAAACAGACCCTTCCACCATACACATTCAGGTGTACATGGATCGAAGAGACCACAATGACGAGGGGAGGAGAAATGACAATAGGGTGATAAGACAAAGAGGTAGCCAATGTGGCTACTGCAACTAGACCCAGGTTTCAACTAGTAGAGGGAGGGAGAAAGAAATGGAGGACAGCAAAAGGTTGCCTATTTTCAAGATAAACCTGTCTACTATTTTTTGTTCAACATATGAGAAACAGATGATTAGTGAATTTAATGCAAAGCAAACCAGATAATTGCTGTCAAAATAGATACACACTTCCAATTCTACACGTCATTATGTACCACCTTTTGCACCTTTTGCAATAATTTGTCATAGATAAAATGTTAAATATAACGGTGAAGTACAAAAACCACCAATAGAAAAGAAGTATTTTCACAAAACCACCCGTATAAAGGGAAATTGCACAAAACCACCCAACTTTGGGATATTGTTATGAATAACACCCACAACCCTTTCAACATTTAAAAATAGTTAAATACATTACATCACAATTTATCTCTCAAATGCACCCTTGTTGAAAAAACAGATTTAACCAAGATATTAGAGGGGCAAGGTGATTTTATGCTAATTACCTTTATATGGGATCCACTGTTTTAATAGTGACTTTGTGCAATTTACTTTATTTTATATTGACTAAATTGATGTCATCCTAATTTAATTTTATCCAGGACTACCATATGTTTAGGAGACCTCAAATGATGAGACCGACATATAGACAACGATGTGACATTCACAAAATATACCATAACAAAATAACTATTTTCGTCATTATGGCCTGTCAAAGTACTAATCAGTTACCTCCAAGTGTAAGTCTTGCAACAGCTACAACTCCATTTCTTATTTAGCAAATCACACGTAGAACTCAAATTTAATTTGCACCCTACACCACATATGTCCAGGCAATAACTTAATTGAAATGAAAATGATCTCAGCATTCAAAACATTCAAAATGGAAGGTAGAGAAAAGGAAATTACAGAAAAACATCCAAAAGATTGCCAGTTCAAATACAAGAAACATCACGTCAACAATGTTCTTACTGAGTTACTAATTACCATCACACAGGCATGGATACTTGCTAACACCTAGGAAATGCCTTGAGTAACGACCAACAACAAGATAAAGGAAAGAACAAAGAAATTACCTCTCTTTTAACTTAGAGTCATGAATCCTTGGACATGGCCCTAAAGAAAATCCATCAAAGACAAAATTCAACACAATCAGCCTTTGCTCAATGGTCCAACAAGATGGACAGGTGACACACTATCTCAATTATTATTCCTATCACCTAACTCGAAGTTACATAAAACGAAAGCATCGAGGTACCAACATCAATCTCAGTACTCAAAGATACACAATCAAGAAAGAAAAGCTTAATGCAATACGCACCAAGATCACTTCGGGTATTCACAAAGAGATCATGAGGGCAAAACCGAACCATGTACGGAGCGCAAACATCTTTATCATCCCACTTTACCTCCCTGTACCCCTTCTTCTCTTCGTCGGTCAAATTTCGAGCTGAGATGATAAAAAAGAGAACACATTTACTAATTCTCACCATACTACAACCAAATTGAACAAAAATCAGATTAAAAGGCCCAAATTTACGCAGAGATAACAGCAGAAGATATACCTGCACCCATAAGTTCATCGAGAAGCGCTCTTTGAGCATCCATTGCGAAAAAAGGCTAGAAAAGCAAAACTCTAGGAGGTAGAAATCGAGAGGGTGAGTTGTAGAGAGGATTGTCAAGTCGTCAGTTATCTAGGGTTTGCGATCTCAGCTCCGCTCAAAGATGTTGGAGAGGAAGAAGGTGATTTCTGCCACGGGAGTCGAGACCCTGGAGAAGTCTGTTGGGACAGTTAATATGGGCCTCAAGTTGGGCTTTTGCAAATCATAAGAATGTTTGAAGGCCCGTGTACAAAAATATTACGGCCCAAATCGTATACAAGAGTAACCGTCAACGCGGAGAGTATTTTAGTCATTGACTATGGGTCCGTTCGATTCGCCGTTTAAGTCGACTTAAAATGATTTAAATAAATTTTTGCTATCAAATAAGTCCTCATGACTTAATTAATGCATTTAATCTTGTTCGGTTCGTCAAAAAATTAAATCGACTTAAAATGACTTAAAATAGTTGAACTTATCCAAAATATTTAAGCTGGGATTTGTGACTTTTTTATTTGAGATGACTGAATTTAACAAAAAAAACATCCAACCCAAATAATTTACAACCCGATACCCCTGGCTTCAAACCATTTCTTCAGTTCTTCATCGTTCCCCTCATCGTTCTCGAGATCATCGATCTCCTCGTCCTCCTTCTTCTCCGGCGGTCGACTGGAAGCACACCATTCTTCTCCGACGCTCCAACGACTTGTCCAGAACATGTTCGTCTTCTCCTCCATCTCTCCTCGTCCTCCTTCTTCTCTGGCGCTACGGCAATTAGGGTTTAGGGATCTCCTCGTCCTCCTTCTTTTTCGGTGCTCCATTCTTCGTCATCCTCTTCTCCGCAAATTAGAGGGTTCGTCCTCCTCTTTGTCTTCTTCGTCTTCTACTAATTTAATTCATTTGTCGACTTGAGATTTGTCCAGTGTTCTCCTCGTCCTAATTTATGCATTGTTTATGCATTTTAGGATTTATGGATCCTTTTAGTAAACAAGCACATTTTATGGAGATCCCTAATTTATGCAGTAAACAAGCACATTGTCCAGCGTCTGCCCTACTAATTTATGCAGTAAACAAGCATATCCTCTTCGACTGATTTTAGAATTTATGGATCCCTTTAGTAAACAAGCACATCGTATTCTCCTAATTTATGCAGTAAACAGCGTTTGCTCGCCACCGGGGAGGTCGTATTGGAGGCCTCCAAAAGAAGACGACAGATGAACCCTATGTAACACCCCCAAAACTTAACCCTTTTGGAAAGGTATTACCGCTAGTGACCCCAGTGTTCTTTACCGAGATCACCCAAGGCTTTATCATTTAAATACAATTTATGAAATACAAATGATACATAATGATCAACGCATTCAATTCCAAAACATAACATTGTCAAAGAAACATGAGTTACGGGATTACAACTCAATCCCGAATAGGCTAACACAGAGTTTAAACCAAATACAGCGGAAGTCTTATAAAGTAGGGTACATCGGAAGTCTTATAAAACACATTATAACCAAAGTCATTGCCCAAAAGATCTCAACCTGATTAACGAAATACTCAAACATTCGAAAACCACCGTCGACTCCATAGTCCTTCTATTCTTCTGAGCTACTTTCTATCTGATGTGTCGAATCGAACGGATGACACCAGCCCACATGCGGAGAACAAAGTTCGTGGGTTAGTCTACTTGAATAGACTAGCAAGGGTACAAAGCAGAAGGTTCGATGTAGTTGTACTAGGTTAGACTTATCGTTTCTCGGATGATAACCGCTAACGATAATCAACCTTCATACTTCTACGGAATAATAACAAGAGGTATGCATAAGAGAAGACTCTGGAAGACTGGATCATTACAGAAATCAACTCAAAGGAAGACTCCAACGGAAGTGAGTCTTTAAGGAATTATGACAAATCTGGAAAGTTTCAAGAATCATACAATAAAGATTTAAAAGCTGACTGAGATGCTTCGGTTCACGACCAACCTCACCGCATACAGCAAATCCAGATTGGAAAGAGAATGTACTATGATCAAAGTCGAGACGAGTTTTCCTAGCTGTACTATAACTTAGCTGCACTACTCGCTAAAGGTTTATTTATTATGTGCGTCGAGTAGCACTTATCTGATTTATATTTCAAACACACATCACGTTATTAGACTTTTACATGTGTATCCCACCATTGGGACGACACATCTTAGTATACGTTTTGTCGAGAGTGACGCACACCGGAAGGTTTGTGACACCAGCTAAGTGTCTTGCCTCTACACACTTGTAAAAGAGACCGATCATGATCTAAAGATAATCAACCTTCATACTTCTACGGAATAATAACAAGAGGTATGCATAAGAGAAGACTCTGAAAGACTGAATCATTACATAAATCAACTCAAAGGAAGACTCCAACGGAAGTGAGTCTTTAAGGAATTATGACAAATCTGGAAAGTTTTAAGAATCATACAACAAAGATTTAAAAGCTGACTGAGATGCTTCGGTTCACGACCAACCTCACCGCATACAGCGAATCCAGATTGGAAAGAGAACGTACTATGATCAAAGTCGAGACGAGTTTTCCTAGCTGCACTATAACTTAGCTGCACTACTCACTGAAGGTTTATTTATTATGTGCGTCGAGTAGCACTTATCTGATTTATATTTCAAACACACATCACGTTATTAGACTTTTACATGTATATCCCACCATTGGGATGACACATCTTAGTATACGTTTCATCGAGAGTGACGCACACCGGAAGGTTTGTGACACCAGCTAAGTGTCCTGCCTCTACACACTTGTGAAAGAGACTGATCATGATCTAACGATAATCAACCTTCATACTTCTACGGAATAATAACAAGAGGTATGCATAAGAGAAGACTCTGGAAGACTGAATCATTACAGAAATCAACTCAAAGGAAGACTCCAACGGAAGTGAGTCTTTAAGGAATTATGACAAATCTGGAAAGTTTCAAGAATCATACAACAAAGATTTAAAAGCTGACTGAGATGCTTCGGTTCACGACTAACCTCACCGCATACAGCGAATCCAGATTGGAAAGAGAACGTACTATGATCAAAGTCGAGACGAGTTTTCCTAGCTGCACTATAACTTAGCTGCACTACTCGCCGAAGGTTTATTTATTATGTGCGTCGAATAGCACTTATCTGATTTATATTTCAAACACACATCACGTTATTAGACTTTTACACGTGTATCCCACCATTGGGACGACACATCTTAGTATACGTTTCGTCGAGAGTGATGCACACCGGAAGGTTTGTGACACCAGCTAAGTGTCCTGCCTCTACACACTTGTGAAAGAGACCGATCATGATCTTAGAATAGTACCAGGTGGAGACGAGCCACCCCGATACCAGATTATAAAGAAACGACCGGACGAAGTCCGAGTACATTCCTAACTAACAGTGCTAACCACACAGATACAACACAATTACAGTTACAGAATAAATCCACATAAAGGCCCGAAAGGCGATCACAGATAATAGCATTGTTCTAATAGATATACAACCTATTATATGATTTTCAAAACAGTTTATAAATCACTTCCAGAAGAACACAGTAATAATCGTTCCAAATTAATTAATCAATTGAAATAACTGATAATCAATGTAAATATGGAAACGATGAGCAAGAGCGAACCGCCACTTGCCTTAATCCGCAGAATAGAAACAAGCCTAACGACAATGACGGGATTCCGGGCTCGACACGGGTATAGCTCTGACAGCGCAACGACCTTCGAGTCGACCCATAAAAGGAACCCTAAGTTAGATCCGACATAACCACAGTACGAATCTAAAAACGACGAAAGAAAACGAAAGGAACGACGCCACAACGACGACCACCAAAGCCCAAAAAGGCATTCTGGACACTGGCGGCGGTCGCCGCAGTTCATCACGGTGGGCGCCGTGAAGAACACGGCGGTCACTGTGAAGAACTCAGACGACAGAAGCGGCGAGAAAACTCACCCAAAACACGAGCGACTCGTCCTCCTTCGACTTGCTTTGGTTTCTAACCTCCAAGGCTACCAAAAGCTTCACAAAGGCACTCTGGAAACACCACCAAACGACCTCCGGCGAAAGCTTCAGAATTTCGGCGAGGCACAACTCTGGTGAGGCAAGAATTTGGGAGAGCTTGGGCTGTGGATTGAGCTCAAAAACCCCTCCCAAACACCTCCTTTTATAGCCAAATGCCAGGAAACACAATGATGGCCCTACGACGAGCTACTCGGGCGCTGCCAGAGCCACGCCGGCGACCTTCGGGCAAGGACCTCCGGACAACAACGACGGCGGGCGCCGTCATAAATGCGGCGGGTGCCGCCATAGGCATGGCGTCCCCAGCTAGGAGAAGACCCAGCCTGCTCCTCGAGCCTTGCAACGGCGGGCGCCGCCACTGTACGGCGGGCGCCGCCCTTGGCTTTGCCGCCTCCTCAACTCTTTGACGAAAACGATATTAACCCGGGATAAAATTATCGTACGCGAACGAGTATTAAAATCCAAAGCACATCGTCTGTATTTTATTTAACTGAGAAAAATATTACAGATACAGAGAGCATTACCGAACGTCGTAAACTCTCTGAATTAAATCCGACGTACATAATGGGTACTCGGAAAAAATCCCAGAACTCCAGAAATAGCTTACAAAAATACGGGGTATCACATATCCTCCCCCTTAAAAGAAGTTTCGACCCCGAAACTTAGGTCGAGAATAACTCAAGAAAACGCCTGAGCATATCTGACTCGGTTTTCCACGTTTCCCAAGTAACTTCCTCCGATCCAGACTTGGACCATTGAATCTGTACCAACGGTACGATCTTGCTACGCATCTGCTTCTCATGACGCTCCAAAATGTGCACGAGCATCTCCTCATAAGTACCATTAGCTTGAATCTCGATGTCCTCATAACTCAGCACATGAGACTCATCTGGCACATACTTCCTGAGCAAAGAGACGTGGAACACATTATGCACTGGATGAGCCGATGGCGGCAATGTCAAGCGATACGCTAGAGATCCCACTCTATCCAGAATCTCGAATGGTCCCACGTAGCGAGGGTTAAGCTTCCCACGCTTACCAAACCTGAAAACTCCCTTCGAGGGCGACACCTTGACAAACACCTTGTCACCGACCTCGAACTCGACATTCCTACGCTTCTTGTCTGCATATGACTTCTGTCGACTCTGAGCGGTCAACATCCTTTGTCGAATCAAGGCAATGTCAGAAGCTGTCCTCTCGACTAACTCTGGCCCAAGCAGAATCTTGTCGGCGTTATCGTCCCAACAAATCGGAAATCTGCATCGGCGACCATACAAAGCTTCGAACGGAGCCATCTTGATCGTAGCATGCCAGCTGTTGTTGTAGGTGAACTCAATCAGACTCAAGTTGTCCTTCCAGCTAGTCGGACGATCGAGTACACAAGCTCTGAGCATATCCTCCAGAGTCTGGATGGTTCTTTCAGACTGGCCATCAGTCTGAGGATGAAACGTTGTGCTGAACCTTAACTCGATCCCCATAGCCTTATGAAGTTCCTGCCAGAACCTTGACATGAAACGGCCATCTCGATCCGATATGATGGTTTTAGGGATACCATGTAAACGGATAATCTATTTCTGGTAGACCTCTGCTAACTTATGGGTTTCCCATGTGGTCTTGATGGCTATGAAATGAGCACTCTTTGTAAGCCTATCCACAATTACCCAGATAGCATCTCTCTGACTTCGAGTCTTGGGTAGCCCAGTGACGAAGTCCATGGCGATGTCTTCCCATTTTCATTCTGGAACAGGGAGAGGTAGCAACTCACCACCTGACCTACGGTGTTCGATCTTGACCTTCTGGCAAGTTAAGCACTTTGCCACAAAGTCTGACACGTCCCACTTCATGTTTGGCCACCAAAACTTCTTCCGAAGATCCTTGTACATCTTGCTGGAGCCTGGATGCACAGAATATGCTGAGGAATGAGCTTCCCTCATCACCAACTGACGAAGGCCTTCTGCGTCTGGCACACAGATTCGGTCTTGAAACCAAAGTGATCTGTCATCCTGAATCACAAAGCTGGGAGCTTTCTCATCCATCACTTCACTTCTTAGCTTCACCAAGACGATGTCATCAACTTGTTTTTCCTTGATCTGATCCAGCAGTGTAGCCTGAATTTCCAGCATACTCAGGAAACGTCTACGCTGATCATACAAAACTTCAATGTCGCACGACTCTCGGTTCAGCTTGGTCTGAGCAGTAAGTAAAGCAATTATCCTCTCGTGCGTTGTCTTCCGGCTCAATGCATCAGCTACCACATTAGCCTTGCCCGGATGGTACAACAACTCGATGTCGTAGTCCTTGAGCAACTCTAGCTAGCGGCGTTGTCTCATATTCAGCTCCTTTTGAGTAAATATATACTTGAGACTTTTGTGGTCAGTGAAGACTTGGCATCTTATACCGTAGAGGTAATGCCTCCAAATCTTCAGCGCAAAGACAACCGCTGCTAGCTCAAGATCATGTGTCGGATAGTTTTCTTCGTACGTCTTGAGTTGCCTGGATGCATAAGCAATGACTCTGCCCCTCTGCATCAAAACACAACCAAGACCACACTTTGAAGCATCACTATAGACCACATAATCGTCGTTCCCTTCTGGAAGTGCTAACACGGGTGCCGAGGTCAGCCGTCACTTCAACTCCTGGAAACTGGCCTCGCACTTGTCATTCTAGACAAACTTCTTGTGAACCTTGCGGAGTAGATTGGTCATAGATAGAGCGGTCTTCAAAAACCCCTCCACGAACCGTCTGTAATACCCGGCAAGCCCAAGAAAGTTGCGCACCTCCTTCACGTTCTGGGGCTGTGTCCAATTTGCCACAACTTCGATCTTCTGGGGATCAACCATAACCCCATTATCATTGATCACGTGGCCTAGAAAAGCCACCTCCTTCAACCAGAATTCACACTTGGACAGTTTAGCATAAAGCTGATGTTGTCTAAGGACTGACAAAGCAATCCGCAGATGTTCCTCGTGGACTTCTTCACTCGGAGAGTAGATCAGAATGTCGTCTATGAAGACCACTACGAACTTGTCCAAGTACTGGTGAAAACATCGATTCATCAGATCCATAAAGACAGCTGGAGCATTTGTAAGCCCAAAAGGCATCACTACGAACTCGTAATGACCATATATGTCCTGAACGCAGTTCTAGGAATGTCCTGCTCACGAATTCGGAGTTGATGATATCCAGATCTCAGGTCGATCTTGGAGAAAACCTTTGCTCCCTACAACTGGTCCAACAGGTCGTCAATCCTCGGCAATGGGTACTTGTTCTTGATCGTCACTTTGTTCAACTCTCGATAGTCGATGCAAAGTCGAAACGACTCGTCCTTCTTTTTGACAAACAAAACCGGAGCATCCCATGGCGATGCACTCGGCCTGATATAACCCTTGTCGAGAAGATCTTCAAGTTGACTCTTCAACTCTTGCATCTCTGCAGGAGCCATCCGATACGGTGCCTTAGAGATTGGCGTAGTACCAGGCTCAAGATCAATGGAGAACTCCACATCACGGTTCGGAGGTAATCCAGGAACCTCCTTTGGAAAGACATCCGAGAACTCTCTGACCACTGGAATATCTAGAATCGCAGATCCATCTTTCGCGGGCGAATCCAAGTAGCAGAGGTACCCGACACAACCTTGTCGTAGTAGCTTAAACGCAATCATCGCATTGATCAGCTTGCCGTTATCAGCGTCATTCCGGCCCTTGAACTTGCACACGAACTGGCCCTTAGACGTCACCGTCACTGTTCTTGAACTGAAGTCGATCACCGCCTTGTGACGCATCAGCCAATCCATACCAAGAATGATGTCGTATGGTGCCATGGCTATACAGATCAGATCTGCCTCAAACTCCTTACCCTGAATGGTAATCGGAAAGTCGGACAGATGCTTGGTTCCCACCAAACGTTCTCCATTAGGAAGACTAAGGACGAAAGGGTCGCACGAATCGTTGCACACTAAGTCTAACTTGCTAACGCAGCTATTCGAAATAAAGGAATGCGTAGCACCAGAATCAAACAGAATGCATACGGAAGTAGAGTGAAGGTATAAAGTACCTTGAGCAGTCGGAGCGTTGGGTCCATCTGCTTCACGCATCTCGTACAAGCGTTGACCCTGACTTCTAGAAACAGATGGGGTCTTTCCCCTGTTCTGAGAAGTCGTCTGAACTGACGGGCTAGGAGTCTCGGCAGGCTTGAACCTAGGTCGGTTGCTCTGATGAACTGACTCTTGTTGCGACTCTACTCTCTTCTGCTTCCCCTGCTTGTAGAACTTCTACAGATGACCATCACGTCCACACCCAAAGCACGATCTCTTCTCCTTCTGACACTCATTGCTCTTGTGCCCAGCAACACCACAGTTATAACACTAAACTGAACTTATGCTCTGACTGGACTGCTGCATTGACCCTCCGTGAGTCATGTCCGTCTTTGCTCGGCCAGACTTGGCAAAGCTAGACGGTGGCGCATGTCGCTTGAATCCACCACCCTGATTCTGATTCTGATTCTGCATCGACATCTGTCGGATACGTCTCTTTGTTGACTCCTCCAGAGTCACTTCCAGCTTGTAGGCAACATCCACATACTGCTCCAGAGTAGAGCATGTGTGGTGCACCATCAACGGCTTGATATCTGGACTCATCCACTCATGGAAGTACCAGATCTTTTGTGTCTCGCTGGTTATCTCAGTTGGGGCGTACTGTAGAAGATGATTGAACTTGGTTGCCAGCTCAGCTACCTTCAATCCATCGGTCTTGGGGTACAGAAACTCCTTGTGTTTCTCCTCTCTCATAGCACGAGAGAAGAAATGGTCAATCATTTTGGTCTTAAACATCGACCAGGTCAATACAGGACTATCAGCTAAGCCTGTACTCTCCCACCATTCACTAGCATCCTCTTTCAGCTGCAGAGAAGCTATGTGGACCTTTTCAGCCTCAGTACAGTCCACATTACGGAACAGTCGTTCCATGTGAGAGAACCAATGGGTCACCTTGATTGGCTCCCATTTTCCGTTGAAGCTGTCAGGCCTCATAGAACTGATGGTCTTCAGAGCACGACCATAGTTGTCCCTAGTCTTGACTGCATTCTCCTGGACATCATGGTTTCTTGGCTCCTCAAATCTAGGAACCGGTGGGGGAATCGGCATGCCTTGTGCCTGTGGCACATTTGGTCGCATAGCATAAGCGATAGCTTGCATGACAATTCCTCGAATTGTCTCCACTGCTGCAGCATCAAACACCACGGGTGCATTACTCTGATCCTGATCATTGTCCCTAGATTGATTATGGGATTCAGATACATGCTCACCTTGGCCAACATCTCTTATGATTGGTCTGAGACCCTGACTAGTCCTAACACCAGTTCGAATCGTGTTCCTTGTGTTCACCATCTGTTTACCGATCAAATTCCAAGTTATTTATACATTAATATCATTCAAACATGCTTAATGTAGTAAAATTACTCAGAATAGATCAACTAGGTATTTTATAGATGAACTGGAACTGTTACACAAGCTACACATAAGTCTATCATCCGAGCGTTAGGACAAAAATTGCTCGAAGATAAAAGTGTTTCACAGAGTACTTGCCGCAATACTGAAATATTACACAAAGTACATACTGAAATACTTAGAAAGGAAACTACTACGATATGCAACGCCAATCCTCATCAAGGCGCTCCAAAACGTCTCCTATAAGACTAGCTACTCGTGCAAGGTCTCTTCGGACTAGGCTCACCATCGAGCTCTGGCGATGGGTTTCGCACCCTGCTCGGTCCTGGGTCACATGGCTCTGGTGACTCAGACCCAACCTCAGTCATGGAAAAGAAAGGATCGTCCGTAAGAGGTCCTCCTATCCCAGCCCTCCTCTGAGCGCTAGCGATCGCCTGATCCATCTGCTGATGTTGCCCCATATGAGAGCTCATTTCGCTCTGGCGAAGGATCTCTCTCAACTCAACCTTTGATCTCCTCCTCCTCCGAGGCGGAGTAGGTGGATAGTCCTCGTAGATCATGGTCGGGCCATTCCTCCCAATACCGTGCTCAGTGTACAGTGCCTCCCAATCAGCATCAGTCATGAGTGCATAAGCCGGCACTGGTGATAGTTCTGGACTGGGGGGAATAAACTGCACCCCCGGCTCCTGATTGTCCACTAGCAAGTGCCTCAAGTTGTCTGGCTCCTGGTTCTGCTCTTCCAGGTCCATCTCGGGGTCCTCCTCAGGATCATCTTCGATGGGATCCTCATCCTCAAGATCAATCTCGATCTGGTAATCGTCATCGTAATGCCCTAAGGCGTATCTAGACGACTCACCCACTTCCTGCACTGCTTCCTCCCTGAGTGGCTCTACAGGTGCAGCTATAGTGACCACTACATCCCTAGGCGTAAGGACAATAGACTCGGGAATCACATACTTGATGTCTTCGGGCGGGCTACTCGGGCCTCCAACCTCGAAACATCGCTGAAGGATCGGAAAATCTAGCATGCCTGGAGACGGCGGGTCCGTCTTGGCGTCCTCCGACCCCCTATCAAGAGAAAAACACTCACCCATCCTACAGGATAACGAGGAAGGAGTTAGTCTTTCTAGACATAGAAGCAAGCTTACTACATCAGACTATATAGAAGACATGACTATGAACGGTGTTTTGAAATTCTTTTTACTTTGAAAATTTCGAGCCCCTTTAAAGTATTTTCAAAAATGGATAAATGATATAAAAATCCCAAACCCGTTTTAAAACCTTTGGCTCTGATACCACAACTATAACACCCCCAAAACTTAACCCTTTTAAAAAGGTATTACCGCCAGTGATCCCAATGTTCCTTACCGAGATCACCCAAGGCTTTACCATTTAAATACAATTTATGAAATACAAATGATACATAATGATCAACGCATTCAATTCCAAAACATAACATTGTCAAAGAAACATGAGTTACGGGATTACAACCCAATCCTGAATAGGCTAACACAGAGTTTAAACCAAATACAGCGGAAGTCTTATAAAGTAGGGTACAACGGAAGTCTTATAAAACATATTACAACCAAAGTCATTGCCCAAAAGATCTCAACCTGATTAACGAAATACTCAAACATTCGAAAACCACCGTCGACTCCATAGTCCTTCTATTCTTCTGAGCTACTTTCTATCTGATGTGCCGAATCGAACGGATGACACCAGCCCACATGCGGAGAACAAAATTCGTGGGTTAGTCTACTTGAATAGACTAGCAAGGGTACAAAGCAGAAGGTTCGATGTAGTTGTACTAGGTTAGACTTATCGTTTCTCGAATGATAACCGATAACGATAATCAACCTTCATACTTCTACGGAATAATAACAAGAGGTATGCATAAGAGAAGACTCTGGAAGACTGAATCATTACAGAAATCAACTCAAAGGAAGACTCCAACGGAAGTGAGTCTTTAAGGAATTATGACAAATCTGGAAAGTTTCAAGAATCATACAACAAAGATTTAAAAGCTGACTGAGATGCTTCGGTTCACGACCAACCTCACCGCATACAGCGAATCCATATTGGAAAGAGAACGTACTATGATCAAAGTCGAGACGAGTTTTCCTAGCTGCACTATAACTTAGCCGCACTACTCGCCGAAGGTTTATTTATTATGTGCGTCGAGTAGCACTTATCTGATTTATATTTCAAACACACATCACGTTATTAGACTTTTACATGTGTACCCCACCATTGGGACGACACATCTTAGTATACGTTTCGTCGAGAGTGACGCACACCAGAAGGTTTGTGACACCAGCTAAGTGTCCTGCCTCTACACACTTGTGAAAGAGATCGATCATGATCTTAGAATAGTACCAGGTGGAGACGAGCCACCCCGATACCAGATTATAAAGAAACGACCGGACGAAGTCCGAGTACATTCCTAACTAACAGTGCTAACCACACAGATACAACACAATTACAGTTACAGAATAAATCCACATAAAGGCCCGAAAGGCGATCACAGATAATAGCGTTGTTCTAACAGATATACAATCTATTATATGATTTTCAAAATAGTTTATAAATCACTTCCAGAAGAACACAGTAATAATCGTTCCAAATTAATTAATCAATTGAAATAACTGATAATCAATGTAAATATGGAAACGATGAGCAAGAGCAAACCGTCACTTGCCTTAATCCGCAGAATAGAAACAAGCCTAACGACAATGACAGGATTCCGGGCTCGACACGGGTATAGCTCCGACAGCACAACGACCTTCGAGTCGACCCATAAAAGGAACCCTAAGTTAGATCCGACATAACCACAGTACGAATCTAAAAACGATAAAAAAAATGAAAGGAATGATGCCACAACGACGACCACCAAAGCCCAAAAAGGCATTCTGGACACTGGCGGCGGTCGCCGCGGTTCATCACGGTGGGCGCCGTGAAGAACGCGGCGGTCGCCGTGAAGAACTCAGACGACAGAAGGGGCGAGAAAACTCATCCAAAACACGAGCGACTCGGCCTCCTTCGACTTGCTTTGGTTTCTAACCTCCAAGGCTACCAAAAGCTTCACAAATGCACTCTGGAAACACCACCAAACGACCTCCGGCGAAAGCTTCAGAAATCCGGCGAGGCACAACTCCGGTGAGGCAAGAATTTGGGAGAGCTTGGGCTGTGGATTGAGCTCAAAAACCCCTCTCAAACACCTACTTTTATAGCCAAATGCCAGGAAACACAATGATGGCCCTACGACGAGCTACTCCGACGCTGCCAGAGCCACGCCGGCAACCTTCGGGCAAGGACCTCCGGACAACAACGACGGCGGGCGCCGCCATAGGCCTGGCGTCCCCAGCTAGGAGAAGACCCAGCCTGCTCCTCGAGCCTTGCGACAGCGGGCGCCGCCACTGTACGGCGGGCGCCGCCCTTGGCTTTGCCGCCTCCTCAGCTCTTAGACGAAAATGATATTAACCCGGGATAAAATTATCGTACGCGAACGAGTATTAAAATCCAAAGCACGTCGTCTGTATTTTATTTCACTGAGAAAAATATTATAGATATAGAGAGCATTACCGAACGTCTTAAACTCTCTGAATTAAATCTGACGTACATAACGGGTACTCGGGAAAAATCCCGGAACTCCAGAAATAGCTTACAAAAATACGGGGTATCACACCCTAAAAATGTCGAGTTGTTGATGAATGGAGGGAAGAGGCAGCCACTGAAGAGGCAAAGCAGTCAATGAAACGCACGTGCTTAACATGTGTCGCCTAGGCCTGAGCACGGTTCGGTTAAACCGAAATTTTTAACCGAACCGGACCGAAAAAACCGATTCAAACCGAAATAGTTCGTTTCGGTTTTCGGTTTAGGTATTTTTGGGTTTCGGTTCGGTTTAATTTCGGTTCGGTTAAACCGAATTTTAAAAAAAACTTATTGGGTCGGCTGTCATTCTTATTGGGCCCATCCTTTGTTGAAAGCACCGATAGTTTCCAAAACCCTAGCGAGCTGCTCAGCCTCCTCTCGCACCCTAATCTTCTCCGCTTCGATTCTCTCATCCTCCATCTTCATCTCCTTCAACAGAATCGGAGTCACAATCTGTGCTTTCCCCAACGAAAGGAGGTAATTCCGGTAGAAACCAGCCCTGACATCGATGAGTTGCCCCTTCTTCCCCAGCGTTTCCACGTCTTCTTTCAATATTATCTTCCTCGTCTTCTTCACTTTCTTCTGAGCTGTCACTGTGAAAGTTGATGGTTTCTCTGGTACAGGTGACGCCTTTGAGGCTCCGCTGAATCTCGAAAGCCATGGAAGAGGCTGAGCTCTCAATGTCGCCATTGTTTTTCCCTTTTCCGGTCTTCCACAGTTCCACTCTTCCCAGTTGTTTCCCTACCGCCCCTGCGTGTCCCATGGCCCCTACCCTACTCTAGTGTTGTTCACGGCTTCACGCCGTCTTGCAGACTTGCAGTTGTAAGTTGGGACTCCGCCGACTGTCGTTGTTGCTCTTCACAGTTCACTGGCTGCTGCTTGACGCCGGCGTTGCTGCCCAGACCCGTCTTGCTCGTTGTTGTTGCTTGACATCGCCGTCGTTGCTGCCCAGATCCCACTTTGCTCATTGCTGTTGCTTGACGCCGCCGCTGCTCATTGCTGCTGCAATGTTGCTTGAAGCCGCCGGTGGTGGCCACGTCCTGCCCAGACCCCACTCTCAGTTAGTAGTCTAGTTATTAAATTCTGCTACATCCAAGCTGTAATTTTGATGGGTTGGTTTGAATTAATTGGTAAGCTTTTTTTGTTTGCTAAAAAAACAGGAATTAATTTGTAAGCTTTGAGATACGTCCAATTGTCCAAACCTGTTTCGGTTTCTCTGTCCCTCGGTGACTCGGTTTTTCGGTTTTTTAACCGAACCGGTTTCGGTTCGAACCGAACCAATATAATTTGGTTCGGTTTTCGGTTCGGTTTTTTAGGAGTTTCGGTCCGGTTCCGGACCGATGCTCACCCCTAGTGTCGCCCCTCCACATTTTAATTTTAAGGGTAATTTGGGTATTTTAAAGATTTTTCAGTTTGGATAAGTCGGGACGAACCGAACGCGTTTTATTGAATTCAGTCATCCATTTCAGCCCAGTTCAATCGTCAGCTTAAATTTTACCTTACAACTTCAGTTCAGGGTCCGTTCGGTTCGTCACTTAAGTCGACTTAAAGTGACTTAACTGAACTTAATCAAAATTTTAAGTCAGGATGATTGAACTTAATCAAAATGTCCGTTCGGTTTGCCAAAAATTTAAGTCGACTTAAAGTGACTTAAAACGACTAAACTTACTCAAAAAATTTAAGCTAGGAATCCTGACTTTTTTTATTTCAGCTGATTAAACTTAACCAAAAAAAACATCCAACCCACATTAATTACAACCCGATACCCTCAAACCATTTCTCCTTCAGTTCTTCATCTCTTTCATTTGTCTCTCGTGCTCACATATCTCTCGTGCATTTGCGGTGGTTTCTTCTCCGATCCGCTGCTCATCTCTGGTCGTCTTCCCCAGTCATCTTCTTCGGCGAGCGCGCGTCTCCTTGGACAGGTTAGTCTTCTACCATCTCTCGTCTTCTCCATCTGTCCGCTAGTAATTCCTCATTTCTCTTCCCATGTCCATTTCTCCAGGGTGCCATTCAGCTCGAGGTTTCTAGGGTTCGCTGTTCAACGAGCGCCACTAAGGTCGCCGTTGAGTTCATCTCGCATGGGTAGGGGTTACTCCAAAAACACGGGGGCACTGTGAGAACCCTAAGAGATGGAACTGCAACCATGAAACCAAAAGAGCCAACAAGTCACGTGAGTGGCATGTGATACCCCTACACAATATAATTTTGAGGGTAATTTGGGTATTTTACTGATTTTTCAGTTTGGATAAGTCGGGACGAACTGAATGCGTTTATTGAATTCAGTCATCTATTTCAGTTCAGTTTCAGTCCAGTTCAGTCATCATCTTAAATTTTACTTTACAACTTCAGTTCAGTTTTGTACCCAGTTCAGTTTAAGTTCAATTCAGTCTATGCGAACCGAACAGACCCTCAGTCTAGTATCTAATTCAGTTTAGTTCAGTCTCTGCAAACCGAACAGACCCTACACCTATTAAGTAAACCAAGAAATTCAGGTCTTTTTTACGAGGAAAGAATTAGGTTGGTTTCAGTTTCCAGCAGACTCTCAACCTAGAGCATTCCTTCGGATGAGAACACGAAATTTTAGGACGGATAGGAAATCAAATACATTCGATGAAAAGCTTAATAAGGCGGTTTTAGTGGCTACAATAATATTTGTGTTGGTGTTAACCCATGCACTGGCCAACAACAAATGCTCACCTTGACTCCACTTATTTCTTTTCTCACCACCTTGATGAGAGGCTTTTTTAGGAGGGGCTTTTTGACGAGTGTTGTTTTTATGAGGGGCTATTTCAGGATTGGGATTTGGATCATGAATAACTTGTATATCATCAAGACTTGGCACATGTTGTGAGCTCCATTGATGAAATGCAGAAGCACTACCATATGAACCTGGGGTATTAGGAGAAGGGGATGCATATGGATAACCTTCAACATTTTGCCCATAATGCCCCGAATGGTTTGTTTGTTCTTCGGACATATCTAAGAAGTTCAGAGAAAATTGGAAGGAATTTTGATAGTTGTAAGGATGATTTGGATCCATATCGAAGAAAATGAGAGAGAAACTCTGAATTTAATGGATTGGGAAAGTGCAAAGATCTTATTCCAAACCAACACATATATATAGGAATAAAAATGGTTATATTTGAGATCATTAATGATGCTTTGAATTTTGTTCTACTCCATACCATTAATGATGATTTACACAATACTATCATTTTTCCACTACCCGTGATCATTAATGATACTCTGAATTTTGCTCTGCACGAGACCATTGATGGTGATTTATCTAATTTGATCACTTTTTCTCTACTTGAGACCATTGATGATGATCTGATTTTTTGTCTAACAAAGACCATTCATAGTCTTTTCCCCAATGCTCTCACTTTTCCACTACCCGAGACCATTAATGATTCTCTGAATTTTACTCTGCTCGAGACCATTAATGATGATATACCCAATGCTATCACTTTTTCTCTACCCGAGACCATTTTTGTCTAACCAATACCTTAATAATCATTTTCCCAATGCTTCCACTTTTCATGTGCTTTGCTCTGCCCAATGCATTGAATGTTTATATCCCCAATGTTATCACTTTTCCTCTGTCCGATGCTCTCACTTTTTGTTCTGCCCGCTGCTCTAACTTTTGTTCTGCTCGATGCTCTCACTTTTTCTCTACCCAATGTGTTGAATGTTGCTCTTCACAATGCTCCTTCACTTTACTCTTTCATGTTTTTAATGATGCTTTAACCTCACATCTTCATTTTCTTCTTATATATACATATGGTTTAGGAGAAGATCTCTACAACATCATCTTCTCCAATCTTACTCTTCCATATTTCACTCTCGCAAAAAAAACACTCATTGTTTCATATCTCCCTTACAAATGGATCCCCATCAGATTATTTGGGATCTTTTGAACCCAAATGATAGTTCATCATCCGATGAGCTTGATGATGAGATTAATGAAGCTCTGTTTTTATCAACACAACATCTATCCAAGGGTGAAAGCTCTCAACCAAGAAGAAATCGAAGATACATCGATCGAGAGCGTGAAAAAGTTCATCAACAACTAGTCAAATATTATTTTTCTGAAGTCCCACCGCCTGTGTATTCTGAAGAGATATTTCGTAGGCAGTTTAGAATGCGTAGACCCCTTTTATTACGCATAGTTAACCAAATATCAACCATGTTTGAGTATTTTCGTCAAACGAGGGATGCAACAAGCAGACAAGGCCTATCTCCATTACAAAAATGCATTGCAGCTATTCGCATGTTGGCATACGGGATGTGTGCAGATCAGATAGATGAGTATCTTCGAATGGGTGAAACAACTGCTCGACAATGCCTAGTCAACTTTGTCGATGGAATCATTTTTTTGTATGGTACTACATACCTCCGAAGACCAACAACAGAAGACATGCAATGACTCTTTCATGTAGGATATATGTATGGGTTTTCTAGAATGATAGGTAGCATCAATTGTATGCATTGGGAATGGAAGAATTGTCCAACTGCATGGCAGGGCCAGTTCTCACGTGGTCATGGAAAATCGACAATCATCTTAGAAGCAGTTGCATCATATCATCTGTGGATTTGGCATGCATTCTTTGGAACACCTGGTACGTGTAATGATATTAATGTTCTTGACCGTTCTCCTGTATTTGTTGATGTTTTGGAAGGGATATCACCACCAGTGAATTTTACCGTCAATGGCCATGAGTATAACATGAGTTACTATTTCACTGATGGTATTTACCCACCATGGGAAACATTTGTACCTTCCATTCGACTTCCAAGAGGGGATAAGGCAAAATGTTTTGCTCGTTATCAAGAGGCATGCCGAAAGGATGTGGAACAAGCTTTTGGAGTTTTGCAAGCTCGATTCGCCATTGTGAAGAACCCAACACTTGCTTGGGACATTGATCTCATTGGGAAGATAATGAGAGCGTGCATAATATTGCACAATATGATAGTGGAGGATGAACGAGATACATACAGATTGTATTATGATGTGTCTCAGTTTGAGCAATCTAGTACTAGTGACAACACGTACTCCACTAATCGACCAGCTTCCATGACGGACTACATAACCACTCGAGTGCAACTCCGGAATAGGAATACACACCAACAACTAAAAGATGACTTGGTTGAGCATACACTAGTACAAAGCCGGCACCCAGACCACGATATTTTTATTCTCCGGACCGCAGTTCCGAAACCGTGGTTGTTCTCGGTGAGGTTCGAGTGTCGGACCCCGTTTAAAAAAAACTGCGATAAACTTTTTTTTAATGAAATCCGGACCCCGTTTTTTTGTAAAAATCGGGGTCCCATTTCTTTTTAAAATTAAATTAAATTAAAATCCGGACCCCGGTTTTTTGTAAATACCGGGGTCCCATTTCTTTTTAAAATAAAATAAAATTAAAATCCGGACCCCGGTTTTTACAAAAAAAACTGGGGCCCGGATTTCATTTTTTTTTAAAAAAAAAGATGCCATTTGTTCCTCAGTAGATGCTAATCATAGTCGTTCAATTAAAATAAATCTTTGCATTTGACTCAACACACACCTATATGACAAGTAAAATAAACATGAGTTAGATTACAAATGGTGATTTCTATCAACCTTCATGCAAATAAATCTTTGCATTTGACTCAACAAACACCTATATGACAAGAAATACTTCATATCCTTGTAAGGATGATTTCAGTGTTCCTGCTTCTCAAGATCCACACTTCTAGACATGCTCTCAAATTAACTTACAAGGAGGAAGGGCCATTCAGTATTCTTCTGTGCCCAGGATTTGCAACTAATAATTGTTTGTTACAAGCAAAGAGCTAGTTAGTATGATGAATGACCTAATCATACAACAAATAATTTAGATCGTATAATTAATGGACAAGTGGAAAGTAGTATGAATGTTTAAAAATGGCAATTTTGTAATTTATTCATAAAAGAAAGGTGAATAATTGTACTATTCATTTACAGATCTTTCACTTTTATAATAGTAAGGGTATATTAATGACAAATTGGGTGAAAACACCCTTTCAAACACGGGTCCGGGTCGGGCTAAACCTATTTTTCTGGACCAGGTCCGCTATGTCGGCTACTAACCATGTCTGTACTCGTCTAGGTGTTCGGGTCAGCCCTAGGGATGCACATTTTCTATATTTTTTCTTTTTACAAAGATTTTTTGATGTTCATGAAAAAATTGACATATATAGGAGGAAAAAAACAAATAATGTATGATACTAAGAAACAAAAAAGTAGATATAAAACAAATAATTTGAATTTGGGATATAATCATATAAAGTAATCACTACAAGAAAAATGGCTTTGTCTCCCAAAATTTAGGTGAGCAGCTTACTGACTTGGGCGTTAGAGGGCCTTCTCTCAGAGGAGCCATCTCCGGGATTCATTTCAGGTGAATCTGGTGAAATGAAGGAGCAGCTCCGACAGAGAAGAGGTGGAGAAGCTCAGGAAACAAGCAAGAGAGGAACCAACTATGACGTGACTCGGAGATCGGAGATTCGGACCAGGGATCCCAGCCAAAACTGAGCTGAGAGCTGAAGTCTCCAGTGCTAGGAACGAAATCCGAAAGTGCAGATCTCAATTCACACGAAGCCCGACAAAGAGAAGCAGCGGAGGGCATCCCCAAACAAACAAATCTCAACAGACATCTAGGTCGCGGGTGTGTTGATCCTTGGCACAGCCACGCGTGTTGGTTTGGAATTCAACACTGGCACCGACCGTGGGGAAGTCCTCGCGCAGCTAAGTCCAGCAAGGCAAGTAAGAATGGCCGCAACACATGAAGATCCACCGACTGGGGTCGAAGAGGATGTAAAATCACCGAAAGGGACACCCGGCAACAACACACGAGGTATTCATGAACGAGAAGGAGTGGGAGCAGTTTTGCCAGTTTCGACGATGGCAAAAGACCCGCCAAGAGTTCCCCCCGCAAGAGTCTGCTACGCCGCAATGCCAAGCAAGACGTGCCTACCGAGAGCCCTACGCCGAGGCTAATCCACGCGAAGAATATGGGGATTGGTTCCAGAATGATCAGGCCTCGATCGCCCATGAGCCCACCCGGTATTCACCTTGGAAGGAGCCCTATAGGGGGACCTACCCAGACTACGCGCACCAGTACTGCCCGGGGTACGCGGCTCCGGAAGTGCCACTAGCATTGTTCGGGTCTACCGCCTTTGCGAACCATATACTCCTGCCCCTCCGCCTCCAGATTTCAAAATACTGGCATTCAAGGAATATACAGGGAAGGATGATCCCATAGACCATTTGTCGCGGTACCAGTACTTAATGCTCGCGAGCAAGGCCGATGAGCCTACCATGTGCAAGTGCTTTCCCAACACTTTAGCAGGACCATCTCTGACCTGGATGATAAGCCTCCCAACAAAGAGTATTAACGGCTTTCAGCAGCTCGTCAACTCCTTCATAGATCACTTCAGGTGCTCTCAAAAGAGGAAACTAGCATGCAGGAAGTGTTGAATGTGAGGCAACGCGAAGGTGGGAGCCTCCTTTGTATAGAGGTTCACCACAGAGGTAGTCCAAGCGCACGACTTCGACAAGAAGGTGGCACGAATGGCTTTCACTCAAGGACTTCGAAACGGACCATTCAAGTTCAATGTATGCAAGAAGCCTTCCGCCACGTACACAAAATTACTCGAGAAGGCCAACCAACACATAGTGGCGGAAGAGTTAGCTAGAGAGAAGCGGCCACATGGGAGCCCCGACGTCATCAAACCAACGATAGATGGAAAGCAGCGAAGAAGCCACTGGTCGCAGTAGAAATGAACGACCATGAGAGGGCGGGTGCGTATCCACTAAGGCAACAATCCATGCCCCCTCCCCAGCGAACCAGCATGCCCCCACCTCCACTGCCCGTGAAGTCGGGAGGAAAGTTCTATTCCTACCATCAATCAACAATGCATGACGGGCAGGAATGCTGGGGATACGGAGCCTTGCGAAGAAGAACCACATTAGGTCCACGGTCTACCCTGCAAAGGCCGCCTCCTAACCGCCCCACGCCCTATCCGAATGTTGAACAGAACTTCCATGATTGGACGGGTAGGTGGGAGCCATATTGGGAAGGCATGAACCGAGGGGCCCTAGCAAGCGATAAGGGCGGAGAATCGCCAACGCACCCCCTCCCTTCGGAAGGCCAGTCATGAGCATATTAAACCCTCGCGGCAGGACCATAAGTTAACATTCGGCACCGAAAACATTGCAAAATCTTGCATTCCCAATACTGACCCTTTGTTTCTCCATGTACAGATGGGGACGAAGATAGTGAAGAGAGTAATGGTTGACATCGGAAGTTCCGCAAACATCTTGCACTGGGAAGCCTTCCAAAAAATGGGCCTAGACCCCGCGAGCCTGGTGCCCACCGACTGTATAGGCTTCGCGAGAGAATGAGTAAAGCTGATCGTGAGTAATAACCCTAGACCTGATCATGGGAGATGAAGGCGGTCCGCAAAGGTGTGAAAAAGTGGAATTCTTGGTGCTCTAGTCGCCGTCTACGTACAACGCTATCCTGGGGAGAATCTCCTTACGTAAGTTTCAGGCAATATTATCTATATATCATTTTGCACTTAAGTTTCCTACGCAGGTTGGGGTCGGAATTGCAAGAGGGCAGCACGTGGAAAGCCGCACTTGTTATTTAGTAGCACTCAGCGAAAAATGTCTACATGTCTTGACCGTAGAAGACGAAAACACCGGCCCAATACCATCAGCTCACACTAGGGGTGAGCAAACGGATCAATCCGATCTGATCCGGTCCGTTATACCGGATATCCGGTTCAAAAAATTTACAAAACCCCGATCCGTATCCGGTCCGTTTTGAAACGGATATCCGGTAAAAAGGACCCGGATCGGATATCTGAGTCGGATATCCGAATTATCCGGTTACTACAAATCTATTAAAAATAAATCAATATATTCATTTTTTTAAATTCAAAAGTAATAAATTTGTAAATTAAGAAATAAAATTTGTAGGTTGTTTCTTAATTTGTTCGTACGATTTAAATTATATACACACTTATTATTCATATGAAAATGTATTTACAATATTTTACTTGGACAACAATATAAATATGTGATTAAGGATGTAAAATTTATTAATATATTACTCAATATATTAGTTATAATAAACAAATTTATGATTATAAATATTATATGAATAGTACCGGATATTTTCGGATATCCGGTAAGCTAAATATCTCGATCCGTATCCGGTTCAAGTATCCGGCAAAATCACCCGAATCGGATCGGATACGGATAAAAACTTAAAGGATATTTTCGGATACGGATTTTTAGGATACGGATCGGCGGATTTTCGGATCGGATCAGCCGGATCGGATATATTTGCTCACCCCTAGCTCACACGAAAGAGGAAACAAAGTTAGAATTCAGGAGTCGAATGGAGACCGTGGTCCTAGAAGATGAGAAAGTGTCCATCTCTCCGTTCCGACGGGAGGAAGAAAGGTTGTACATGTGGCAAGCACTAGAGATGGGGGTACCGAACGAAATCAAGGAATTGATGGGAACATAACGATACATCTTCACGTGGACGCCTAATTATTTGAAAGGAATCCCAACAGGTCTCATGACCCACTCACTCAACATAAGCCCAAAGGCTAAACCGCGGAGGCAGAAAAAGAGAAAGCAAGCAGGAGATAGAGCCCAGGGAGCCATAGAGGAGGTTGAAAAGCTATTGAAAGCCGGATTTATACGCAAAGTGCAATATCCCCGTTGGCTCCCAAACGTTGTGATGGTGAGAAAGTTAAATGGAAAGTGGCACATGTGCATGGACATCACATATCTGAATAAGGCTTGCCCAAAAGACAACTACCCGCTTCCCTCAATTGATCAGTTAGTGGACTCAACCGCGGGACAAGAGGCCTTGAGTTTTCTAGACGCGTACTCGGGCTATAACCAGGTCAAGATGAACCCAACGGACGAAGAACATACAACTTTCATCACAGAAAAAGTAACATATTGTTACACTGTCATGCCCTTTAGGCTCAAGAATGCAGGGCTAGCTTTCAAAGATTGGTAGATTTGATCTTCCGCGACCAGATCGGTTCCCTCGTCGAGGCGTACGTATATGATATCGTGGTAAAAAGTAGACGGGAAGCAGATCATGCAACCGATCTTCGCGAAGTTTTCACCACATTACGCAAATACGGAATGAGCTTGAACCCAGGAAAGTGCGTCTTTGGAGTCGAGGCAGGAAAATTCCTTGGCTTTCTGATCAGGTCACATGGGATAGACGTGAACCCCGAAAAGGTAGAGGCATTGTTACGAATGACACCCCCGCGGAGTGTCAAAGAAGTGCAGAGATTTGTAGGATCTGTAAACTACTTGGGACGTTTTTGCTCTAAACTCACGGAGAGGGGGCTTCCATTCTTCGCTATCATAAGGGATCCTCAGAACTTTAGATGGACCCTTGAATGTGAAACAACTTTCGCAGAGTTAAAAGGGCACCTGGCCAGTCTTCCTACGTTGTCCTCTTCAGTTCCAAGTTGGAACTGAAGAGGACAACGTAGGAAGACTGGCCAGGTGCCCTTTTAAGGAAGACTGAAGAGGACAACGTAGGAAGCCCGTACGGGCTTGACCCTGTTACCGGGCCCGGCCCGCCAGCCCGAACGGGCCGGGCCAATCGGCCCGTTCGGGCTGAAACCCTTGTCCAAGCCCGTATTGCTTGGCGGGTGGGCGGGCCGGCCCGCGTTTGCCCAGGTCTAGTTCCAAGCGAAGATTTACAACTGTATCTGGCAGCAGGGTCGCGAGCGATCAACGTCGTGTTAACGTGTGAGCATGAAAAGCCAATATATACTTCGTGAGCAGGGAACTCATACCGGCCGAGACGAGATATCCACCCGTGGAAAAGATTGCCTTAGCTTTGGTAATGGCCGCGAGAAAACCGCGGCCCTACTTCCAAGCTCATCATATCCAAGTGTTGTCCGACCTTCCTCTACGGAGCTTATTCAGCAGACCCACCATGTCGAGAAGACTGACCAAGTGGGTAATTGAATATTTATAATTTGACATGGATTATAAACCACGTCCAACGATCAAGGCACAGTCACTTGCAGACTTTCTTGTCGAGACAAGTTTTCGTGAAGCAAGCGCAGAAGGATTGACAGAAGAAAAGGCTCATTGGACTCTCTTTGTAGACGGAGCTGCGAATGAGGAAGGCAACGGAGCTGGAGTCACGATCACTTCGCCTGGAGTGGAGAAATTTGAGTATGCCCTAACCTTGGGATTTGAGACAACGAATAACGAGGCTGAATATGAAGCACTACTTGCAGGACTTGAACTAGCCCTTGCGAACGATGCGCGTAGGGAGTGTTCTAAAAATTCCCGCCTAGGCCCCGTCTAGGCGCTAGGCGGTCATCCACCGACTAGGACCCCGCCCAGGGCCGTCTAGGCGAGAAGAAGTCTCAGATATTGTGGAAGCATCAACATCTTAGTAGATGACGAATGCATAGAATATATTTTTGGGTGAGGCTTTGTAAAATAAGGCTTATTATTATAAATCAAACCTCATCCCAACATAATTTTATAAACATTAATAGATTTGGAATAACATAATCAAATAATCACATGAAACACGCATTAATTTTTAATCTGCCTAGGGGGCCGCCTAGGCCCCCGCCTAGCCGCCTAGGCCCCCGCCTAGCCGCCTAGGCACTAGGCCCCCCCTCACTGCCAAGCTTTCGCCTAGCGACTTTTAGAACATTGCGCGTAGGTTGATATGCTACAGTGACTCATAAGTCGTCGTGAAACAGATGCAAGGAATGTACGAGGTTAAAAATAAGGAATTTACCTGCATATCAGTCAAGAGTAAAAACCCTGTATGCGGCCTTCAACTATTTTGAAATCCAAGTCATTCCGCGAAGGGAGAATTCCAAGGCAGATGAGCTTGCAAAGCTTGGTTCGAGAGCCAAGTTACAAAAGGTCCGAGTCTGGCTAGATTCACGCATCTCTCGTGCCATTAACTCGAAACTGATGGTGATTGAATATGAAGAGGACGAAGGCGACTGGAGGACTCCGATATGCAGGTACATCGCGACAGGGGTAGTGCCCGAAAATCCACAGCAGAGAAGAAAAATGCAGGTACACGCAACCTGATTCTATATGAAGAACGATATCTTATACAAGAAAGGATACATGACAACAAGCTTGGAGTGCATAACCCTTGTAGAGGGGAATGATTTGATAACCGAAATACACGGGGGACTATGTGGAAGGCACGCTGGTTGGCGAGCCCTGGTGTACTAATGTACAAGGCCTTGCGGGTCGGTTATTTTTGGCCAACGATGAAGGAAGATGTAGTCCACATAGCCAAAGACCTGTGATGCATGTCAATGACATGCTTCCACGTCGCACCAACTTGGGGTAGAAATGCAAGCTATCAGTGCCCCCTGCCCTTTCGCGAGATGGGGGATGGACCTGCTTGGGCCTTTCCCGCGAGCACTAGGACAATTGCAGTTCATACTAGTCGCAATAGACTACTTCACCAAGTGGGTCGAGGCAGTGCCACTCGCTACCACGACAGTGGAACATGTGAAGAAGTTTATATGGCAAATTATTATATGTTGCTTCAGGCTACCTCAATACATCATAACCGACCACAGCCCGTAATTCAATACCAAGAAGTTGATCAGCTTTTACGAGGGTTTGGGCATCAGACTCCGCTTCCCGTCGATGTCCCATCCACGTTGCAATGGTCAGGTAGAAAGTGCGAACCAACATATACTTTATGACCTCAAGAGAAGGCTCACACGGACGTAGGGGCGATAGGCCGAAATCCTCCCACTGGTATTATAGGCAAATCGGACTACATACAAAAAGGGTACGGGGGAAACACTCTTCGCGTTGACATATGGGGTAGAGGCCGTGATCCCTGTTGAACACTATTTTCAAAACTATCACCCTGTAATCTTATATACATAGTTATCATTTTTGTGAAAAATGATTATTTTATATATGTTAAAATTTGAAATATAGATCAATAGTTTTAAAATAATAACTATATATAGTAGTATATTATTACTTATACATAAAAAATAAGATAAAATTAAGTTTTAAAGTAAAGTAAATGAAGTGAAAAAAGTAGGGAATGACATCTAATATGTAATTAGGTTCCTTAATGATGTGTACCACATGCTTGAACACTTGCTGGGAATAGGGATGATTTGCAAGAGTCTTAACATAGTAATATGTGAATCTATATCCAAACTCTTTATCGAATTTCTTGAGGATCTTCCGAAGGCCTGTAGCATTGACATCAACAAAGAACATAAGCTTTAGAAGGTCCTGCCCAACTGCTCTATAAACCCCTTGGTTCAAATATCTTGGCAATATCTGGCTGTTGATTTGGAGAGTTGTGCTCCTCTCCTAAATTGACTAACCTCCCAGCAAGCTCTCCTTGTTGTTCAAGAAGAAAAAGTACAATCTTTTCAATTTGAAACCAAGAAAACATGAACAATATCAGCATATAAACAAATTGGAAATAAGACCAAGAAGAAAAAAATTGATTTTTCAAGGAAAATACTGCGCAAGCACCTGGTTGTCCATCATTCTTGAGAAATCCTTCTCAGTATCATTTTTCAAGGAAAATTCTGTATAGTGTAAGATAATAATGTAGATTTCAAACACATATACCTCTACCTAAGTTTCAATTCATACTTGTGATCTATAATACACTACTTATTAATAACCACATATATTAGAGAGAGAACAAAAAATGGAATAAGACACATTAAAAGTAAAATCAGAACAAATGTATTAGCTTGCCCATTTTTGTAAATCCTACAAGGACATCAAAAGTAAAATCAGAACAATGTATTAGATCGTGAATAAATGTATGTAGCAACTCAAGATCTCCAAGATAAAATAATAATAAGCATACACATGTCGCATGGCATTTTACCGTCAAATAAAAAATGTATAGATTGCAGAAATTTATATTAGAACATGTAAAGATCACTAACCTTTTGTAGATGTATGCAACTACTACTGGAACTCGAGCAATCAAAGTAAGGCAATCTTGATATGTTGGCTCCCAGAACCCGATAACAATATCAAGTTTAGTGCCCAACTCATAATACAATATTATAAAATCTTCACTGACATGTACAGATCAACTGAAGTGACTTTGACTTGTGGATTCCTTTCTCATATGCCTTCTAGAATTCATCCTGCACATGAAGGATCAAATACATTGGTTATAATTAAGTTTGATACCAATGTTTGGTATCAAACTCAATTAAGTTTGGTTATAATCAAATTCATTTAGTGGTGCCTAACCTCTCCCTTCATAGTGAGAGCTCCCAAAGACTGTCAGCTTTATTTATTAAAAAAAATGGAGATAGGAATTGAGCTATTCAAAATAGAAAATTACCCGAAAGATTATGGAAAAATGACTCTAATTAATATCAACTATCAGCCTTGAATCAAAAATAATACGAACCTTAAAAATTATAAAAGCATACCCAAACTATGTCAATATTAACTAAAAATGGTATGGACATATTTTTCGGTGAATTTTTCGACGGGTTTGCTGATATGGAGCCGGAAAAATGAGTTGTCATATTTCCGTTTAACACATCAAATTACACCTCATTTATATAATAAATAACTAAAAGAAAAATACACAACCCAATATCAGTAATTCGCATCTTACATCAACATAAACAAAAGAAAATCGGTCATATTTTTTGACATATCACTTTTTAAATAAACCAATCATTATTATACAAATGAAGTGTAATTTAATGAGTAATGTTTTTTGACAAATTACATTTTCGGCTCCATCTCAGCATTTTACGTTAGAAAATTCACTGCAAAAATATGCTCATACTATTTTTGGTTTATATTGTCATAGTTTAGGTATATTTTTATAATTTTTAAAGTTCGTATTATTTTTGATTCAAATGTGATAGTTGGTATTATTTAGAGTCATTTTTCCAAAGATAATTCAACAAAACACTAATTACCAAATAATTGATCTTGTCAAAATTTGAAATTGTAATAAAAAAAACCACTTCAAGATAAAATTAAAAATCACACTCACAAAGAGGAGAAGGGATCTTTTAAATATCAAAGAAGGGAAAAAATATATATATTGAATCTCGTTACCAAAAGAGGAAATATGCAAGAAAGACTTATCTAAATGTTCTGAATCCATGGATACATAAGCTGATAATCAAACCAACCAAACCCTCTAATAAGACAATTTAGTCGCTGAGCAAAACCTACTACTGAAATAGAAACAAACCCAGATGCCTAAATCAGCCAGTAACGTCTATAACTATACCACCCAATAGCAAGTTACCAAAAACAACGTGATTAAAAACCACAAGCTGCAATTATGGCAGTACAAATCCAATCACAAAATCCTTTTCCCATAAACAATTGAAGTCAAATTGCAGAGAAGATGAAAGCAGTTACCAAATTAGCATGGATCTTTCCAACTCTGCAGAAGGAGATGATAAACTTCAGAATTAAAACCCTTATCCACATAATAAACAATCATCCACCAAACAACCCACAGTAAAAGGCACAAATCAGAAAAATTAGTGTGATGAAAGCACACATTCACTTCCAAGTGCTTGATTTCCAATTTCATAAACCTTCCAACAGAGCTCAAATAATTAGAATTTCAAGTAGCAAGCATTTATGACCACCAAAGAACAACCACATAGTACAATTACTTGCAAGAGATTGAAAAAGGAAGTAAAAATTACTCTGGACTGGAAGAGTGCAGAGTGGGAGTTGCTATGTAAATGTGGAAGTCATAAGTCACATCCTTTGGAATTCTTCTTCCATGGAATGGACCATGTAACTGTGGAAGTCATAAGTGGTGATTCTGCCAGACGCATTCGCAGTCATATACATATATTTCAGTAATTGCAATAGGTTGAGGAGTAGAATGGTGCAAACTTATCAAGTCTGACCTCCTAGGATATGTGGTATATACTCACATGCATCCCATTCAAAAGGAAATCAGTGATTTTTTTAATGTTTTCATTCAAGAATCCCTAATTTGTCATGATCAATAAAACCCTAGTTTCATGAAAGTCCATACGTACAGAAGCAAACCAATGTCCCCAATTTGTGAAGATCACAAAACCCTAGCAAGAAGGGTTCATTCAGAAGCAAATCCACCCATACAATTACACAAATCAGTTCAGATGTACAATGTCAACTTCATTCAGCTCGCATGAATCAATTAGACCATCTGACTTGCTTCAAATTCGCTGTTGCGAAATTCAAGATAAACGTCAATTCTTTCGGAATTGAGAAGCAAATAAACAATCTGAAGAAAACCCTATAATCCATACAAACGAACAACAAATAGAATTGTGGAGCAAAATTAGAGACTGACAGAATAAGAACAACTAAAAATTTAGATCCAGCGAAGCCTAAAATACGATAGAAGGTACAACTTGAAGCCTAATCCGGATTTTTGTTTTACAATCTGGCAGTTGAATCCAAATAAAAAGAACATGGACATAGTGGGCATGGGTAAATAAAAAATGTAAAACAAAAATTAAACAGGTGTTAAACAGATAGAAAACCAAGTGTTAAAAGATTATGAAGCCATGACAAACATTCTGTATGTAGAGTTAAATGTTTGTAATTTCAAGTTTGGTTTATGTTGGGAAAGGTTGATCGAGAGGCTAATGTTATAATTTATGAGTTCAATTAATTGGCCCAAATTGGAAGGCAATATTAGCTCATCAGGCTGGCCCATTTCTCAGCCTTTTTGGACTCTTCCACAGCTGGCCACAGCTATTACTTTGCCCCAGAAATCAGCATCTATAAAGTTGCTCTCTAGCTGGTCGTAAGCTGAGAATTTTTCTTTTGCTGAAGTTTTGGAACGCAGACAGCAAAGACATTCACAAGGGTTGTCTTCCCTTTGTTTGACTCTTGCTCTAGTGTTCTTCAAAGAGTTCCATTCAATCCAAGCTAGGAAGGAGAAAGACTAAAGAATTGGTGCTAGTAGCGGGTGATGAGATCCGGATTTTGGATTCTCTTCATGTCACCCATTCCACTCTCATGTCCTCTTCTCTTTACATTTGTTTAACTCTTTTATATTTGCCTCTTGATTTCTTATATAGTGTTCTTGGGTGTTCTAGTTGAGGCCTTAAATATTTTATATTAAATCTTGGTTTATATATATAAGAGTTTGCTTCCTTCTAGTTTTTCCGCTTTTTGATTTCGTTTCTATTTGTATTCGATTTCTACAAATTGGTATCAGAGCATTTGGAATATAGAAGTGAGTTTCATCATTGTTGGGCCTGTCTAAATTCTCAGAAGAAGCAGTTAGACGATTTTTAAAATAAAACTCACTTTCATTGAAAGTGACATCTCTACTAATTATTACTCTATACCCACCTGGTTGTATGAGTAATAATTTGTAGCCTTTTACCCCTTCTGGATAACCAAGCATAACACACTTTTGGACCCTTGGGTTTAACTTTCCAACAGATTGCTGGGCATAAGCTATGCACCCAAAATGTCTTAAGTGAGCTAGACTTGGCTTGGTTCCACTCCACAACTCTTGTGGAGTTTTAAAACCAATGGCAGAGCAAGGGGATCTGTTTATTAGGTATGAAGCAGTGATGACTGTCTCACCCCAAAGAGAGTGTTTCATCCCTGCACTAATGAGCATACACCTTGCCTTTTCAAGCAAGGTTCTGTTCATTCTCTCAGCAATGTCATTCTGCTGAGGTGTGTCTGGCACAGTTAAGTGTCTCTTAATACCATTAACATGACAGAAATGATCAAAATCATGATTGCAGAATTCTAGACCATTATCTGTTCGAAGACATTTCACTTTGAAATCAGTTTCACCCTCAACCTTAGTTTTCCAGAACTTAAAGTTGTCAAATGTGTCACTTTTGGCCTTTAATAAGTACACCCAAACCTTTCTTGAATAGTGGTCTATAATTGAAAGAAAATATTTTCTTTCACCTATAGTATCCACTTGGGCCGGACCCCAAAGGTCTGCATGTACATATTTTAAAGGCTTTTGAGCAACAAAAGATGACTTACTAAAGCTGGATTTAACTTGTTTTCCAAAAATGCAATTTTCACAATTTCTTAAATCTGAGGGCTTTTGATCAAAGTGACCATGTTTGAACAGATAATGTAGTCCTTTGTTTCCTATATGTCCTAGCCTAGCATGCCACATTTTAGTATGATGCATACTCATGCAAACATTTAATTCAGCAGAAGAACTAGACAAAACAGGATTACCAACAACATGATATAAGCCATTCTTTTTCACACTTCTAATTAAGATTTTTCCATTTCTGAAAACATTTCTAACACCATTATGAGTGTAAATATGACAGTCAAGATCATCAAATATGCTTTCAGATAATAAATTTCTCCTAAGATCAGGTATCCACCTGACCTGTTGGAGCACCCTAACCTTCCCATCATGCATCAAAAAAGGAATGTTATCTATGCCTTTGATTTTTAAAGAGGAATGGTCGCCCAACCTTACCTCTCCCTCATTACATTCATGCAGAAAATCAAAATGATGCTTATGAAGAGTAACATGCATAGTGCAACCAGAATCCAATATCCAAGAATCAGAATCATCCACAGATGCACACATAAGAAGTTCATCAGAATAGAAATGGTGTGATTCTAAAACAACAGTTGTACCATTCTGTGATTTACTTGATTCAATGCCTTCCCAATTTGAGGAAGAGTTTGATATTGGTTATTCTCCTAAACCATTATCTTCTGAAAACTCTCTGCATTCTGGAAGTTCTAGTAATTCTGGATTTTCTAATGAGCAAGAAAATATTCAATCAAGTACTGAAGCGCACTTGGATGTGCAACCTCACCAATCAGGTGGGCAGGTAAGTAACCATCCTCCTCATTGTGCATCTTCTTCTATCCCCTCTGAAATCCCCTCTTCTTCTGAAAATCTTGAAGTTGGGCCTTTTGTTGAAGTGTCAAATATGTCTAATTATCAATTGACTAGAGACAGGGTTTCCCGTGAAAGGATCCCTAATAGGAGATATTATGACAATGAGGTTCAGTTTGCTTTTGTGATTGCTGAGGTTTTGAATGCTTATACTCCTGATTTGTTTGAACATGCTGTTAAATGTGTTCATGCTAAATTCTGAAATATTGCTATGAATGAGAAAATAGATTCCATGTTGACCAATAAGACTTGACAATTAGTTCCTAAACCTGAAAATGCTAGGACTATTGATTGTAAATGGATCTATAAACTCAAAGATGGTGTGAACCTTGGGGACCAACCTAGATACAAAGCCAGGTTGGTTGCTAAGAGATTCACCCAAAAGGAAGGTGAAGATTACAATGAAATTATTGCTCCTGTTGTGAAATATAAGACTTTGAGGTTATTGATTGATATGGCTGCAATTTATGACTATGAAATTGAGCAAATGGATGTTAAAACTGCTTTTCTGCATGGTGATCTAAATGAAACTATTTATATGAAACAACCTAAGGGATTTGTGGATAAATCAAAGCCTAATCATGTATGCTTGTTAAAGAAATCCATATATGGCTTGAAGCAGTCCCCTAGGCAGTGGAATATTAAATTTGACAAATGCATGAAAAACCTAGGTTTTACCATGAGTAGTTATGACCCTTGTCTTTATTTCAAATCTGTCAATTCTGATTGTCCCTTGTATGTCTTGCTGTATGTTGATGATATTCTGCTTGTTTGCAAGTCAAAGGGAAAAACTTCTGATGTTAAAGTATCTTTAAAACATTTCTTTGACATGAAGGATTTGGGCCTTGCCCAAAGAATTTTTGGTATAAGAATTGTTAGAAATAGATCTAAACATCAATTTTTTCTCTCTCAAAGTGATTATTTGTTGAAAGTCCTTGAAAGGTTTAAGGTTTCAAATGTTAAAACTTCTCTTATTCCCTTATGGGGGTATCTTGACCTCACTAAGACCAAGTTGCCTTTACCTAGTGATGAAGAAGAACGTATGAAATCTGTGCCTTATGATGCTGTTGTAGGTTCTATTATGTATGCCATGATTTATACTAGACCCGATCTTGCCTTTGTTGT
This sequence comes from Rheum nobile, assembly GCA_027886185.1. NCBI lineage: Eukaryota > Viridiplantae > Streptophyta > Magnoliopsida > Caryophyllales > Polygonaceae > Rheum > Rheum nobile. Next base: position 2,338,704 of record WOAB01000780.1, read on the forward strand.
TAGTGTCTTGAGTAGACATATGTCTAACCCTTGTGAAAACATTGGATAGCTATGAAGTACCTTTTAAGGTACATTGCAGGTACCGTGAATATGAGTTTGGTTTATGGTAAACATACTTCTCCTACCGAGCTGTTTGGTTTTGTGGATTCTGACTATGCTAGCAACAAAGATAATAGAAAATCTACTACTTCCTATTTATATACTTGGTGTGGAAATTGCATATCTTGGAAAGCTCAACAGCAGCCTATTGTAGCTTTGTCCTCTATCGAAGCAGAATACATAGCTGTCACTGAAGCTTCCAAGGAAGCAATTTGGCTCCAAGGTATACTTAGAGAAATATAAAGAAAAAACTATGTTTCTGTGTTGCATATGGATAGTCAAAGTGTACTTTATTTGTGCAAAGATCATGTCTATCATGAGAGGACTAAGCACATTGATGTTAGATATCATTTTATTAGAGATAAAATTGATAAAAATGAATTCTCAATCAAGAAGATCGATGGTAAGGTTAATCCTGCAGACTTTGGAACAAAAATGGTCACAACTGATAAGTTTCATTTTTACAGGAAATTCTTGCATGTGATCGAGTACACCTTGCATTGAGAAGGATACAACAACAACAACAACAACAACAACAAAAAAAGACCAGTGATAGAAAAAATATAAATCCCAAGAACAGACAAAACTAGACAGTTTTACACCTTTGTAAACTAGAAATTAAGGGGGCAAATTGTAGAGTTAAATGTTTATAATTTCAAGTTTGGTTTATGTTGGGAAAGGCTGACCGAGAGGCTAATGTTGCAACCTTTGGGCTCAATTAATTGGCCCAAATTGGAAGGCAATATTAGCCCATCAGGCTGGCCCATTTCTCAGCCTTTTTGGACTCTTCCACAGCTGGCCACAACTGTTACTTTGTCCCAGAAATCAGCATCTATAAAGCTGCTCCCTAGCTGGCCGTGAGCTGAGAATTTTTCTTTTGCTGAAGTTTTGGAACGCAGACAGCAAAGACATTCACAAGGGTTGTCTTCCCTTTGTTTGACTCTTGTTCTAGTGTTCTTCAAAGAGTTCCATTCAATCCAAGCTAGGAAAGAGAAAGACTAAAGAGTTGGTGCTAGTAGCGGGTGATGAGATTCGGATTTTGGATTCTCTTCATGTCACCCATTCCACTCTCATGTCCTATTCTCTTTACATTTGTTTAGTTCTTTTATATTTATCTCTTGATTTCTTATCTAGTGTTCTTGGGTGTTGTAGTTGAGGCCTTAAATATTTTATATTAAATCTTGGTTCATATATAATATATATAAGAGTTTACTTCCTTCTAATTTTTTCGCTTTTTGATTTCGTTTCTATTTGTATTCGATTTCTACCGGAGATATAAGCGTAATACTAAGCTCAAAATCCGTACCTTAAATCTTGAGAAACAATCCTTGCAATCTTCATTTTGCTCTTGGACCCCTTACAATTCCTCCAAACCACAAGCCAGTTGAGTTGAGTATCCACCATCTGGATTAATAATTCTTCTTCCCATCCCAACTCTCGAGTGTAGTCCCAAATTACTCCACAAATATATCATCTGCAACTCTGGACTATATCACAAGCAACACTGTCATTTCCAAAATCCATTGATAAGCAAAAACCTCTTCAGAAATTCGGAGCAATTCCGAGGAATGTCTCCCAAATCTCTCTCCATCTTCCCAGCTGCTCCTCTCTCCTTCCCTTCCCAGTTCAAATCCCCCATTCTTCACCCTCCTCTTCGCCCCCTCTGCCCACCACCGCACAAACTCACCCTCATCACCTGCAGAGCGACGCCGTTTCAGGACCCGCCAACCCGCCAGGACTCGCCCGACTACCCGTCCCATTTCCCTGTTTCCGGGTCCGAACCCGAAGGAACAGGGGCAGCCGCTCCGACCCGTGGCCAGGTCTTCCTCGAGCACCACCAGTCCAAGGTAGCATCTAAGCTTGTGCTTGCTTCGGTTAAGAAGAAGAAGAAGGACAAGAAAGAGCCTTTTAAGGTTTTTGATTCGAGTGTTGCTTCTTGTTACGGATGTGGAGCTCCGATGCAGACCCAGGAGGTTGATGGGCCGGGTTATGTGGATTCGGCTACCTATGAACTTGTATGGACTTGCAGCACTTATTATTGTTCTGGGTTTTCTGAATTTTGGTTGTGTTGCTTAGGAGATTTATGTTATTCAAGTGCCATGTCAAGGAAACCTCGTCTAGTTAAAATGGAAATCTGAAGAAAACCGTTAAAGCTATGATCACATATGAAGGACTGATTCATGTTTTGGCCATTGTAATTGGGGTTTGGGGATCTCAATGTTTAGTGAGAGTTTTTGCTAATCAGCAAATGTTATGAAAAATGTGACTGAGTGTTCGAACTGGGTGTAGCAATTTTGATTTTTGGGTAGTTATATGTGTGGTGTCTTTTAGCCCTGCAAATTAGTTCAATTTGATTGCTTTATGATAAGAAATTGAATGGAGCTGATGGAAATGGTTTCCTCCCGTGTTTGGATTGCAGAAAAAGAAGCACAGACAACTTAGAACTGTACTTTGTGGTAGATGTCGGCTTCTATCCCATGGGCATATGATTACTGCCGTGGGTGGCCATGGAGGTTACTCTGGTGGGAAGGAATTTGTTACTGCAGAGCAGTTACGGGAGAAGTTGTCCCACTTGCGCCATGAAAAAGCCTTGATAGTTAAATTGGTGAGTGTTGTGATTGATTCTGTGATCATTTACTAGAGAAGTTGTCCCACTTTTAGCTGCTTTTTTTCCCTTTTCCTTTCTGTAGACGACAACAACAACAACAACAACAACAACAATCGACCCAGTAAAGTCCCACCAACGGTAGGGTCTGGGGAGTCCAGATGTACGCACCCATACCTCGAAGTATTTCGAGAGGGTGTTTGTGTAGACAGTGCAACATAAAATTATTGTTATATTGTTTTATTGACCCTGTGTTTTACATTCTTGCACTAGAGATACTACAACTTACATAGTCTTAGCAAATAATTTGAATACTTTTTCACCACCTGGTTCTCTGGTCCTAAATGTTGATTTCCTGAAATTATTTTAGGTGGATATTGTGGACTTTAATGGCAGTTTTCTGTCTCGTGTTCGTGATCTTGTTGGTGCAAACCCTATAATATTAGTTATCACCAAGGTAATCACTATCTTTTCAGAACTTCATCATGTACAAATATGCAACCTTCATATGGCTTATGACTTCAACTTCGTTCCAGATTGATCTCCTTCCGAAAGGGACTGACCTTAATTGTATTGGTGATTGGGTTGTCGAGGCTACTACAAAGAAAAGACTGAAGTAAGTTTCAAATCTTAAATAACCAATTCCCTGTTCACATGGTACAAAGGATTTTTACTTGATAACATAACCCTTCTATATTATGTTGCAACTTTGCATATGGTAAAATGGGTTGTGCACTTGTATCAGTGAAGCATGGTGTTGTTGTGAAGAAGAGGAAATTTAGTAGGCATTTAACTGTAGATTAATGTGGTGATCATTGTAGCTAGAAAACGAGGATTTCCCATTGTAATAAGCTTCCATCAGTAGTTGATTTCTCAACTTTTTTAATTTGATCATTTAGTGCCTTAAATTGATATTATTGTTGCTTGTAAGGCAAATTGTGTGCAAGCTTCCTTACTAATTACTATGTCTAAAGTTTGGCCCTCACTCACTCTTAAATAGAAGAGAAGGTCATTTACTATGATTTGAAGCAGCAATAAATAAAACTACTCCACATTTTGTAGTGTCTTGAGTGTTCACCTGACAAGTTCAAAATCTTTGGTTGGGATCACTGGAGTAGTTTCAGAAATTCAGAAGGAGAAGAAGGTTAGAAGCTGTACCCTATGTAAAATTATTTAAAATCTAGGATTAGGCATTTCCAAGGAATATAATCAGGAGAATTCTGCATTTTATTTTGTTTATTTACTACTGATTTCTAAGTTCCTGTCTCTAATTGTATTTTTAACTTGGCAGGGACGTGATGCCTACATATTGGTTAGTATCTCTGCCTTCTGTTTAATGTCTAAACTTCATCCTCTGTTCTTGACATCATTTTCTGAAATTTGAATCTAAAAGCCTCTTGGACACATAACCCCTAAACTTTAACTCGGTCAAACTCAATCCTTAAACTTTCACAACTAGGACATATAGCCCCTCAAGCCTAACTTTGATCAATTCAATCTTAATAGGGTTGAATTTCACAAAATAGAACTGTTTAATTGTTACTTAATTAGGACATATAGCCCTTCAAGTTTTAACTTTGATCAATCAATGGTCAAATCACCTTCATTCAGAAATTTTGATTTATATAATCTTCAAACTGTCTCTGACTATTGAATTTCCCTGTTTCTACAGGGCGCTGCTAATGTTGGAAAATCGGCCTTTATCAATGCAATTCTAAGTAAGACACCATGAATTTTAGTTGTGATTCATTAAAGTTGTAGTTTATATACAGCTTGCACTGATTTGGACAATACGTGTTGGTTGGTTCCATTGAGCATAGATTTGAGTACTTCTCCAAAATCTTGCTAGGATGGCATGGATCGTATTTTGAACTAATTTTATGTTCTTTTGATGTTGTTTCTTTTTTATAAGATGGTAGACTATTGCCAATTTTCTATTGACCCATATGTTCTTTTGAAATCAAGTGATGTTGGGACAAAAGGATCCAGTGGCTGCGGCAGCTCAAAAGTATAAGCCAATACAATCAGCTGTTCCTGGAACAACATTAGGTCCAATACCAATTGAAGCTTTCCTTGGTGGCGGGGTATGCCATTATATTTTTGCTCCAAATTCATGCCTTTAGTGGTTTATCAAAAAATAATCCTCATCACCTTCTTGAAAATGAATTTTAAGTTGAAGTTTCTTTTTGAAGGAAAAGCTCTGACTTGGGATTTTATTTATTCTAAAGTACCCTTCACCTAGTTTTACTTATGTTGCTAAACAATTATTTGCAAATGATTGTATTTGAAAGCTATTTGATTGGTGTCTTTCATTATCGTTCCTTCAATATATTTGTGAACTCACTGCTTAACCCCAAAAACTATTTTTTCAAATGGATTCATAGTAATTTCTGCTCAGAATTTGCATTCTCAACTTTGCATTAGTTTTCAATAAAAAATTATTTTCACTATTTTCTCAGTGATCTCTTAAACTTATATGGAGCTTCACATTTTACAGAAGTTGTTTGATACACCTGGAGTTCATCTCCACCATAGGCAAGCTGCGGTTGTCCATTCTGAAGATCTACCTGCCCTTGCTCCTCGGAGTCGTCTTAGGGGCCAGTCATTCCCTGTACGTTCTCTACAAAGGATTATATAAAAAATTATCTCTTTGATTATGTTACTCATTTTTTCTTGCCTCATGCAAACCAGAAATCGTTATTGACATGTAAGACTGAAGCAGAAAGGAGATCATGTTCCCATGGCTTGAATGGATTTTCTATTTTTTGGGGCGGTCTTGTCAGAGTTGATATCCTAAAGGTCCTTAAATTTGATATTTCCTAGTTTTTCTTTGAAAACTGTTTCACTGGCTTCTTAAGTAACTCCATTCTCCATTGCTGAAACCTCAGGTTCACCAAGCCACGAGATTAACGTTCTTTGGACCAAAGGCATTGCAGATTCATATTGTACCCACTGAGGAGGCAGATGAATTCTACAAGGTAAATGATCATATCATTGTGTTGGAGTCAATGGGTAAAAAGTAAACTCCTTTATAGTAATAAAGGTGCTGAGTTTTTATTACTTCTAGGTTGCTATGCAGTTCATTGACTTAGCATTTTTTTGTTCTTAGAAAGCAAACTCGTTGACGTTTGTCTCTGATTTTGTTCTTTTGCACGCTTTATTGATTTTCTCTCTGTATGAACTTTTTTTATTGCAGAAGGAGCTGGGTAATCTCTTAACTCCTCCAAGCGGGAAGCAAATAACTGAGTGGGATGGTCTTGAAATCGAGCACAAGTTACAACTCAAATTTGAAGAAGCTGACAGGTATAATGCTAGTTTCTCTCTTGCTTCTTTTTTTTTGTGTGAACAATCGTACTCTATTATCTATGATAATTAACTAATGTGTATGTCAATAAAGAACATCATTGAAATCTGTATCAGTGGCTCTTCAGAAAAAAAGGTTCATATGAACGGTTTCATAATAAGGGGATACTAAAACTTCTTGATTTCATGGCAGGCCAACTCGTGATGTGGCCATCTCCGGTCTTGGATGGATATCCGTGGAACCAATTAGCAAATCAGTAAAGACGTGTGACTTCGATTCAGTAACAGATGAATCACTCGATGAACTCCATTTGAGCGTTAGTGTACCAAAACCCGTTGAGGTATTTGTTCGCACGCCCTTGCCAGTTGGTAAAGCCGGTGCAGAGTGGTATGAATATAGAGAGTTGACAGAAGAAGAGGAAGATATCAGACCGAGATGGTATTTTTGATACCGGGACTAGTAGATCGTTTGTATGTTTTTTACGGGCAGCTATAGTCTTGGCATTGTGAAATTGCCCTTTCTACGCCCAGATTTGTTTAAGGTAGTTTGTTACCTCTTGAAACAACAGTCATGTGTAGTATATGATTCAAGTGAATATAATTACCATTTGAAGTGTTTATCACTATGTTTTGCTTTTCTTGTCATTTGTCTATGGGATAAATCAAGAGTTTCTAAATGTCAATCAGGTAAAGGAAGTTAACAATTGGGTCAGGTAGACATTGCATTTGCATCATTTATGCTTATGGGTTATATTATGCAGGTTTTTTTAAATTAGTATGAAAATTACAAAACTGGCCTGAAACTTATTCTCTCTCTTCATAACTGTCTCGTCTTCATGCTCTCGCATAGACAGGTTTGATGTGCATGTTGAACATGCACAAACATGTTTGATGTGCAAAACCAACATGCACGGACATATGTAATGTGCAAAACCAACATGTACGGACACGCTTGATGTGCAAAACCAATATGCACAACAGATGTGAACGTACTTTTCAAATACCCTTAGATCAAGCGTACGAGCTTTTTACCGCTTCATTCGAAGTGATTAAACCAATAAATACTTTATATTCATACTTTCATATCAAAACATACCATGTGATGTATACTACGCAGCTCATCCACCATGTTTCTATCACTATCGCTTGACATTGTTTTCCATGACACTTTAATAACATAAAGATTTGAAGAGTGAGTTAAATTCGATTTCTAAGTTTTGTTGTGATATTAGGGTTTATGTGATTGAGAATAAATAAAGACATACATCTCACGTGAAAATTCCTGGAAAATTAAAATTGATTTGCGCATCCGTAGTGTCTATGCATCTATAGCTTGCACATCCAACGCATATGTGCATTTGTGTATTGCACATATAATACTGATGGCAGGGGCGGATCCAGTTCAGGCCCAAGGAGGGCTATAGCCCCCTTGGAAAAAAAAAACTTTTTTTTTTCAAAAAAAATAAAAATTTTAAGCATTTTTTACCCTTATTGAATCTGAAAATGTAATTTCAATTAGCCCTAATAAATTTAAGCTATAAAAATGATATTATCTTAAATCTTCCCCCTTTATCTCATCTGAAAATGCAATTTCAGTCAATTCTAACAAATTTAAGTCAAAAAAATAAAATTACTTAAGTTTTTTCCCCTCATCTCACGTGAAAATTACCTTAAGTTTCATAAAAAAATTAAAATTAATTTTTGCGAAATAGGATTTAAGCCACGTTAGATTTAAGTCAAAAAAAAAAAATTCGCACGGGATTTTAGCCCCCCCGGGGTAGATTCCTGGCTATGCCACTGACTGATGGAGGTCGTTTTTGTAATTTTTAACATTTGAAAAGCTGCATACTAATTATAAAAACCTATGCTTATAAAATGCTTGATTATACTTTTGGATCAGCATTTGTTTTGGGTGATTATAATTTCACTTCTCTTTTGGGTTCAGACTTCAGAGTATCAATCCTATATTCCTAACTGAAAACTTGGTGACTAAAGTCTAATCCCAATGTTATTGGATCCAATATTCAGGGCAAGCTACAAAAAAAATGACGTGTAAACCGTTTATTCAGCTTTCAAAAGTTGCATTGAACACCAAAAAACAAACTGTTATACTCGTATTATTTGACATATAAAGGTGTCAATGAAGTATGAAACAATGAGCAGCACCTCCAAAACAACAGGCTGAAAAAACTGCATACTCTGTACAATGACAAAGCTCTAATGGTATACATGAGCTTGTGATACAGGTTCAAATAAAAACAGGATCTCAGAACAAAAGATGCAAACAGGATCTCAGATTCTCATTTTGAGGACGCTGCCAATGTGGGTTCAAGCACATTTGCAACAAGGTTCTTCACCTTGTCCCTCATAGAAGCGTCGGGGAATTGCTCAATCACCTCAGCTCCAAACGAGTAAATGAGAGCCTTCCTTGCTGTCTCTGCATCAACGCCTCGTGCCTGGAAGTAGAAGAGCTGATCCTCTTCCAGATTACTTACTGTGAGTCCGTGAGTACACTGGACATCATCAGCTTCGATCGTAAGGTTTGGTTTGCCATTAACTGTTGCACGTGGCACAAGGAGAAGATTCCTTGACAACTGGCCTGCATCAGTTTGCTGAGCATATCTGTGCATCATAAACCGCAAGCAGCAACATTTATTTCATCTTAATATGAAAATGTCAAAATCAATCTGTACCGGAAAAAGACGGACTGAACATGATTGTTTATAAAGCTGTGCAAATAGTACTTCCAAATGAGCTTGGTAAACTCGAGGAAAAGAGATTTCTCTAGCAAAGCTATTCTCTTAGGCAAATGCTAAATTCATCTTTTCTTAAACGTAAGGGAATACCATTTAGAGGAACCAAAACATCATCACACAATCTTTGCTCTTAAGAGTTTTTTACTGGCATTTCTATAATTACACAAAATACATGTAATGGCAGAATCAAAAATATACAAGCAGCAAGGGATAAATGAGTATGACCTGTTCACGTCGATGTTCCCATCAAATACTCCTTGTCCTTGAGAATGAGCAACAATGCATTTGTGGAGTTGCCTGCAATAACCTCGTGGGTGGTCCAAGACGAGTCTGCTGTGTAAGTCTTGTGTCTGATCACCAACAGACAAGTGAAGAGTTGACAGTTCTGTTACAGTATCTGGCCCCACTTGCTGAACATGGACATTGTGCCTGCTGAGCTTTCCACCATAACTTACCTCTACTAGTTTGTAAGTACTAGCCGCTTCCTGCAGGGATTAAAATAAGTTAATTAATGAATCATCCTATGCTTCTCCTTTGTTGTGTTTCAATTCAAATAGCATTGCACATAATTCCTTTTCTCTCTCAGATTTTCTAAACATCTGTATATTGCTACACATTAAGGTAAACTTTGCATCAGAAACATGGAGGGAGAATGGTGCATTATCCAATAAATGGGTTATCTATGTCAACTTTGGCAGATAACACCTTGTTGAAACATGAAGATTCTTAAAAAGTGTAAATTCCTTCATCTGCCTCCCCTCATTCCAAATGTATATGGTCAATAAAGACTAAGTCAGGTTATATGAATACATTAAGCCATTTAGGCCTTCATATTCTATCAGAGGTCATCTATTATGAAGTTAAACTTTCTCAACCATCTGATTAGAATGAAAAAATAGTGGCTGTGATGAAATTCCAGAAACTTCTGATCATGACAACTTTCTAAGTCTGAGAGCCTACTCTGAAATACTCATTCCACGTTTGCTAATCTAGTCTCATTCTATTCTTCTCAAGCTTTGTTAAAACGAACAGATATGCACCTTTTAACAATCTCTTTGACCAATAGATAAGATATAGGAAAAATGCTAACTAATTTCCGAGATAAAGATGTCACCCACCCTGAAAATCCTTAAACACTAATGTTTGACACTCAATCACAAAAGCTTTACACAGAACTAAAAGAAAAATACGGTTAATCACACAATAAGCTTTTTTGTTATTGCTTTCCATAAATTAATCTATGCACACAAAGCAATGATTACATAAGTACTGCATATAATTTACCTGTCTAACAGAAGTCCATTTTATATGAGCAGCTCCAAGAGACTGCCTTTGAACATACGAATGGCTGACAGTTGCTTCTTGTTCGATCACAACCTCCAGAACTGAGTTTGCCCAGTAACATTTCTTCTCATCTGCAGCTAAATATTCCTCAATTATGCCAACATATCCTCCCTTCTCAACCAAAAGCAAAACTCGTGGATTTGAAACGGGCAAATTATTTGATCCATCATCACTTCCTTCAGCAGAATAATATCTTAAGTGCAAGGGAGTCTCTACTCGGCATCCTTCAGGAATATATATAATAGTCAAGTCTGGTGTCCCCAATCCATTAAGTGACCAAAACAAGTCTCCTTCCAAATTGGACACATATTCATGTACCTTTCGCAAGGCAGTCTCTGATGACAGATTTGATAAGCTACCAACAAACACTCCATCAGGCAAGGCCGACAAGTTGGACAATGAAGTTACAACATATCCATCAACAATAACGAGATTAGGCAACTGGTCATCTTCAGAAATCCTTGTAATACCAATGTCTAAGGGAGGACTTGCAACAGGGTGGATTTGAGAGCTTCTCAAGAATGACACATCGGTGAACCGGAAAGCCTCATCTTTTCTAGATGGCCATCTAAGAGAGAGGAGCGACTCAGAGGAGACATCCCTGAGCTTCTGGAGCGGTAGAGGTGAGGGTGATGATGAAAGAGAAAGAGATGATACAGAATCTTCAAGGGTCTCAGCAATTTCCAGAACAAATGGGTCTGCTAGGGCAGCATATGTCTTCACAGAAATGAATCTGTTTGAAAAATGAGATTTAGCTTTAACTTTTAGTTGAAATCCCGTCACAGGTTTTGAGGGTTTCCAGGAATGTGATGACTGAGTAGAGTTCAAGCAAACAAGCTTAGGCGTGAATGTGGATGCAGACATGTTTGCACTGTGTTGGTTGGCTGCCAATCCAAGCAATCACAGCTAGTACAATGTAAATGTAGATCAGGAATAAGACAATAATAACAGATCTGTTTGACTCTGAAGCTCTCTTCTACTTGGCATGGAAACCAATGATGTTCCCCAAGTGCTAGATTAAGATAAAACTTCTGTCGAGGACTCTCAACAAAAGTGAAAATCCGCTATTTTCTATGATCCTGACAAAAAGAAATGAAGGAGTTAGCACAAAAGCCATAGTGCAAGCTAGGAAATTCTCACAATTATCCCTAGATTAACATCTTTTCATGTGTCAAGGTTGCCAGATTGGCCTAGCTATAGAGTCGATTTGTCATGCATACAATAACAGTAAGCCAGATGGCAGACAAGGACCAACCAAGTTTTGATGCATTAAACAAAAAATCCTTCTTTTTTCACTTTTTAAGTTGAAGTTGCAGATACAAGCATATTATTCTTTTCTTCTCGAATCTCCTACACTCCAGCTAGGTTTCGTCCACAGACCATGAATTAGCAACACTTCAAGGGAAGACAAACACTTGCCACTTCAGAGGAAAGCAACAGCGTAATAGTTGGTTATGATGCAAAGCTTCATTAAAAAGGCTTCTTCCCTAGTTCAATGGGGCTCATGCTTTTGGAGCTTTGGTGATGGGTACGGTGGTCAGTGACTGAAAGCAGTGGTTGGTCATGCAGAACTGGGAGGAGTTTGGTACTGCTAGTGTTCTCTCATTCAGTGAGATGGGGGTTGAAATAAAGCTAGGATCTTGACATGAGATGTTGAGAATAAACCAGGAACGGATTTCATGTGGGACCCAAGTTTATAAAAGTGAATAAATATGCACAAGAAGATCTGAGAAGGCTTGAACTGAGCAAATTTTCATTATATGAAATAGTAGATTATTCAGTGAAATATCTTACACACCACATATGTAGTTTTTCAGTTTACTGAATGTAGACTTGAAGAGCACAAAAGCCATATCTAAAACAGAAAATTGGAATTTTTTCCTATCAGATAATCAGCTCAATAAAGTAATTAACTAAAAAGTATCATTGGTTTTTCTATTACGATTTCCTAGATATTGCTAAGGTTTAGACTTCTCCATGAGATAAGTGATAACCTTTTGAAATTTCACAACGGCACATTCTCAATCTTATACTCCTAAATTTGAAGAAATCAAGAAAGAGCCATGTAAACTCAATAACTACAGATGACCTTATAAAGTCTTCAAGATAAGAAGATACCAACTAGGCAACCAAATAGTGGAATTATGCTGGACAAATAAACAATTGAGCAAATAACCATTTTATGTTCTAAATTCACCAGCAGCCATTAACACCCTTGCATACATTTGAGCCATTCACTCATTTGACCAATTGGCGATCAATTCAACAGTTTATTGCAAGAAATGAATACAAGAACTGCCATCATTTGTCAATAGCTACAAGCCTACAACAGAATTATTAATCCACACGGTTTTTACACATGATATCAACTTTTCCAATCATTTGCTTCCTCTCAAGTTTGAAGTAAGTTATATGGAACAAAAAATTGAAATAGCTGATTTGATTCCTCCACTGTAAGAAATTAACACTTGAAAGTTTTCAGATGGCTAGAAATTAGGGAAGAGAAAAAAGATGCATTTGGTAGTGTGAAAAAGACTCACTCTAGGCGGCGGCTGCCAGCTACCAGGTAGATTTGCCGCGTGAGTGCTTCCTAGCAGACGATGCAAACAATTTCAATAGTCAATCAATTGATTTGCGATTATGTGTAGTGTGGAACCATGATATTTTACCATTAATACTTAAAATCCGTCTTGTAAGGATCAAATTGAAGTCAAAAGCAGACCAATATCTCAAATTGGAGAAAGCAAAGGAAGGTGTAATTACAAAAGAAAAGCGGCAAAGGCAACATAATCAGAATCGTTGAGGCCGGCCGGCGGCGGAAATCTGGCTCTCGAGTGAGAGAAGAAGCCGGAGCAATGAAGTTCTCTAGGGGGCGTCGAGCGTGTTTGCAGGATAGAGAAAGAAGATGCGGAGGAAAGTTTTTGGGTAAATACGGCCTTGTCTATTTTTTCATTTAAAAAGAAATAAGGCTTATTGAATGTAAATATCTTAATTTTGAGTACCGTTGACTGCTCCGTCGTAGGGGTGTTCATGGGTGGACCGGACCGGATTTTCGGACCGGACCGGTAAAATTCCGGTCCGGTCTCCGGTCCACCATTTTTCCAAAATCGGTTTCCGGTCCGGTTCAAACCCGGAAAAAATCCGGTCCGGACCGAAAGACCGGAATTTAAAAAAAAAAATATTTTTTTTGTAGTTTATATGTTTTATATATTTTTTTAGAGATTTATATGTATTTTTTTGTAGATATTTTTTTAAATTTAATAAGTTAGGAGTATATATATTTTATAAATATTTTTTTAGATATTTTTTTATAGATTTTAAATAAGAATTTAATTTTTTTTATTTTTTAAAATTAAATCCGATCAAAGACCGGACCGGACCGGATTAAGACCAGATCGGACCTATCCGGTCCGGTCTTCGGTCCACATATGCCCAAAACTCGCCTCCGCCTCTACTCCGTCGCATTTGCATAGTGGATTGTGGAGCGGAGCCTCAAATTTCAAAACTCGCCTCCGCCTCCATGAAACACATTTTCCCGCCTTCGACAGCCGCAATCTCCCTATCAAGCGACTCATCCCCATTTTTCCCGCAGAAAACCAATTCACTCTTCCCTCTCCCTCTCTCTCTCCGAACTCTCTGAAACCAGGATTTCTTAATTCCTCACGTTATAGGAAGCATTTCAGAAACGCTTCTAATTAGGGTTTTGAAGCTCGAATTCCCAGTTTGCTCCATACTTTTACCACCATGCATGTCAAGGAAATCTGTCTCGAAGGGTTCAAATCCTACGCCACTCGAACGGTCGTTTCTGGATTTGACACCCACTTCAACGCTATCACGGGCCTCAACGGCTCCGGAAAATCCAACATCCTCGATTCCATCTGCTTCGTCCTCGGAATCACAAACTTGCAACAGGTTAGGGCTTCCAACCTTCAGGAGCTCGTCTACAAGCAGGGCCAGGCAGGGATCACAAAGGCTACTGTTTCTGTCGTGTTTGATAACTCCGATCGTAGTCGGAGTCCCCTAGGGTACGAGGATTGCGCTGAAATCACCGTCACTCGCCAGGTGATTTTTTTTTATAAAATTGTTTTGCCGGGGAAGTTTAGAAGACTTCGGGTGCTAAGCTAGACGGTGGAGCTTGGTTGATGTAAACGGTTGATTGGTGACCTATAAGTGTAGCCTAATGATGAAATTTCTAAACTTTTGGAAGTAATTGGTTCTATTAATGTTAATTCTACATTCCTTGTTGTGTGGGAGCCGGGAGGTCAATTTGCTCAAGCTGCTTGATTTTTTTCAGTCGGGCATGACAATAATCCAGTATTGATATTATGTTATTAGTATTTTATGAAGTTATAGTTTCTTGCAGCACACTCATGGGATGCCAATGCCTGATTTTTGTTGGTAGTTTTTGGTAGACATAATCATATGTCAGGAAATTCCAGTATTTGATTTTTAACATCTGAAAATAACCAATTTGTTCTTATCTAAGAGACTAAGACCATTATTGTTCTGATTTAATTACGAGCGCCAATATAAGAGGCTTGGATAAAAATGAAAATTTTGAAAAATATAGGTGGTAAATTGTTAACTAGATGGTGATAAATACACTTTGGAGAATAAAAGGGTGGTGATGTGATGTGATGTGATAGGTTACATTCTTCACTCCAGTTACCCTGCAGCTCTATGTTATAGACAGCAAAGTTTGTTCACCCGTTTTTCTGCAGTGATCATAATTTGTGATGTTGCCTTTCTTCTATCACTTGATCAACTTTGTGCTCTTTTCAACTTCTGCAGATTGTGGTTGGTGGAAGAAACAAGTATCTAATTAATGGGCATCTTGCTCAGCCAAGTCGAGTCCAAAACCTGTTCCATTCTGTGCAGCTCAATGTCAACAATCCACATTTTCTTATAATGCAAGGTCGCATAACAAAGGTTTTAAATATGAAACCTCCTGAAATTTTATCCATGCTTGAAGAGGCTGCTGGAACAAGAATGTATGAGACAAAGAAAGAGGCAGCCCTGAAGACACTTGAAAAGAAGCAAGGTAAAGTTGATGAGATTGATAAACTTCTTGATCAGGAAATACTTCCTGCACTAGAAAAATTGAGAAAGGAGAGGATGCAGTATATGCAATGGGCAAACGGAAATGCAGAATTAGATCGTCTCAAAAGGTTTTGTATTGCGTTTGAGTATGTACAAGCAGAAAGAGTTAAAGAAAGCGCAGTATCTGAGCTGGAGGAAGTGATGGCTAAGATTGCTCATGTTGATACTGAGGCGCAAAGGATGACTGAGGAAATTCAGCACATGGAGGCAAAAGTATCTCAGTTGACTGCTGAAAAGGAAGCCAATATTGGTGGTGAAGCTAAAACCTTGTCTCATGAAGTAGATAAGTTGTCTGAAAATCTCGTGAGAGAAACATCGGTGCTGAAAAATAAAGAGGACACTCTGAAAACTGAAGTTGAAAATGCTAACAAGGTAAGTGCAATGTTTTTTCTTCTCATCTATTACAAAGTTTAATGCTATATCCTTTTTTCTGAGAATTATTTGTCCCTTTTACTACAATACACTCTAAGCCTATTGTAAATGGTTTACATCATTTTTTCTTATCATTCCAGATTGAGAGAAACATTGATGAATTGAAAGAGTCTGAAGAAGAGAGGGCCTCTGCAGTTAAAAGGGCTGAGGATGAAGCAGCTGATCTTAAGAAAAGAGCTCAGAATCTTTCCAAGGATTTAGAAGAGCATGAAAAGGAATACCAGGTAATGTCTGTTTGCTATGTGCTAACTGCTAAGCATAATAGCACAATACTGATTGCACTGCCAATATGTTCTGCTGAAAGATGTTGAACTAAAATGGGCAGGGAGTGCTGGCTGGCAAGAGTAATCAGAACGAGGACAAGTGTCTTGAGGAACAGTTAGCTGATGCTAAAGTAGCTGTTGGGAATGCTGAAACAGAGCTGAAACAGCTGAAGATGAAAATAAGCCATGATGAGAAGGAGCTAAAAGAGAAGAAGAGCCAATTGATGTCTAAACATAAAGAAGCTGCAAACGATGAAAAGGAGCTTCTTGTTAGGAAAAAGAATATTGAAAATGACAAAAATATGTTAGCATCTTTAGCTTTTAAAGAGGAAGATAACCAACGGATGGAAGAATTGCAGCAGGTTATATATATTATTCTATGTGCTGCTACTCGGCCATATCATTAGTTCTAAACATGATAAACTTATATTCTTTCCTATATCTGCCTCTCTGTTGTGATTGTCAGTCTCGTATATCTGAAATGGAGCTGGTGCAGAAATTCAAGGACAAAATAAGAATTCTCTCATCTCAGCTAGCAAATGTTGATTTCAATTACTCTGATCCCACTAAAAACTTTGATAGGTCAAGGGTGAAAGGAGTTGTTGCAAGGCTCGTTAGAGTAAAGGATAGCTCCACAATGACTGCTCTAGAGGTATGTAATGCTGTGCTTTCTTGTGAGGATATTTCTCTTTTGCAACATTTTCCTCTTTGGTTTCTGACTAAAAACTCTTAAGCAGGTTGTGGCTGGTGGTCGATTATTTAATATAGTTGTGGACACTGAAAGTACTGGAAAGCAGCTACTGCAAAATGGCAACCTCCAGAGAAGAGTTACAATTATACCTTTAAACAAAATCCAAGCCCATGTGATTTATCCAGATAAGCAGAGGGCTGCTGCTAAGATGGTTAGTCTTTAAATTAGTACTCTGATATGGTAAAATATATTAGCCAAGCCTTTTTTCTAAAATACTCTACCAACATTCTTCAGGTTGGTGCAGAGAATGCAAAATTGGCTCTTTCTTTGGTGGAATATGATGAAGAACTCAAGGTATCAATATCATTATGCAGAAATATAATGAATTGTATGGCAAATTGATAATTGCTCCCATGCCTTATTATTCACTGGCTCACTGCCATACACTAAGCTTCATAAATATGCCTGTAGGATTCTGATTTCTATCTTCAAGATTTTCTCCTGTAATTACAGTCTTTCTTGGATAATGAAAACTGCTGTTCACCTTTGTCCTACACATCAGAAACTCAAACATGTGATAGAAAATAAAAAGTGGTTTATTTGAGGTTTTCATTAGATTTTGAACATGGCTGCAATGCTGCATTCACATTAAACACAGCTGTGACACAATTAACATGCCGTACACTGATATTGTGTTAACTTTTTTGAACTTCTGTTCAAAGTCTCATATAGACTCTACTTGTTTCACATGAATAAAAAAATGCTTTAATGTGCTAGAAGTAAGTATGCCATACTTCTTTCTGTCTCATTCCTATACCCATATTTATTTATCTCTATGAAACATACTTATTCAAATAAGTATATATAGATCATGCATGTCTCTATTACATTGTACATGGATGTATGCCCACCTAAATATGTTGCTGGTCTCAAAAATTATATATGTTATGCAGAGAGCAATGGAGTATGTTTTTGGTTCGACCTTCGTTTGCAAAACCAGGGAAGCTGCAGTGAAGGTATGTTTCCTTTGGTATTACTTAAGCGCAAGGTGCAACCTCAATGTGAGATTATGCAAGTTAACCACACTCTTAACCAAGTAGAAAAATAGAGTCACGGGAGGTGTTCACAAGATGATTTAGGGTTGATTAGTTTTAGACTTTTAGTTTCTCCTTACAAGTATTAGTAGAAGTTCTCCATCAAAAAAGCATTGCCTAGCCTCGAGTCTTTGAGGTGTTCTCCTTGAGGCCAGGTGAGGGCCCACTCTTTTTGTACCCATCCAGTTCCCACAATACAATTGAATGTAGATTGGTTGCAAGTTGGTTTGTAGAGTGATTAAGCTGTCTGCATTCTCCCTCTTCTAGCCCACAATTTTATCAGTAAATTGTTGATGTTTATGTGGTAAAGTTGGCTGGGTCTAAGTGCTGAAAGGAGATCCTCTTGCAGTATCATTAGTGCTAGATGGATTTTCCTTGTCTGCTATTTCTTGAGACTTCTATTATTTGCATTGTTAAATTGACCATTTTCTGATTTGGGCATATAATGTTATACAGGTTGCTTTCAATCAAGATAGAGGTATTGATGTTAGGGAGCCATGTGTTACTCTTGAAGGTGATATATTTCAACCGAGTGGTCTTCTAACTGGTGGAAGTCGCAGGTAGGTTGTAGACTGTCTACCTATTTTTGTCCATCACTTGGTAACGATATTTTAATTCCTTGTGTATGTGCTTAGTCTTTGAAGCATAAGAAAACCTTTTAACAATGTTCATACTTTATTGTACATTATAACAGAATAAACTTTCCTGAGAATGATGACTGCTTGTTTATGCATTATGTTATACAAATTTCTCAACCATGTGGTGTTCCTTAGTCTCTTAGCTACACTTCCTTATATTTATATTTTAGAAATGTTTCTGTCCTTAGATTTTTGTTTTTTTTGTACAAGAAACTTTGCTGAGATTAAGAGTGCAGACTAGAAAACAAAATTGCTGTTGGTACTGTACGGGTTACACATTATCGTCACCATTTTGCAGATACTGAGCTAACAAATTGATGTTGCAGGGGCCGTGGTGATTTGCTTAGGCAGCTTTGTGAGTTGGCAGATGCCGAGTCAAATCTTTTTATTCACCAGAAGAAGTTATCTGAAATAGAAGCTGAGGTCAGTCAATGCACATCCTCAACTATCTTCTTCAACTTCCCTCCTGCACCAGGGGGCATTATGATATATTTAGTTCAATATATTCTGATAATGTTTCAAGATTTTTTGCTTAACAATTATTGTGATTCATTGTGCACAGCAATGTCTTAAAGTTGTAGTTCCACAAAAAAAGGTGACGTAGAGAAGTCTTCTTGGCCAGTAAATAGATGCTGTTTTGGAAGTTGGGTAGCTGTATTAAGACTTCCCTTAGTAATAACTGTGGCAATGGTGTTTAGTTGAATTACTATAATATAGTAATAACTTCCATATTAGTTATAGTCTTAGAGCAGTAATATAAAAAAAAGTTATAATTAGCTTGTTGGGAAATGGTTGGCCATTGTTTTGCTCTCCTAACATCATCTCCATTACAACTCCACTGTTGTCCAACTGGCCCAGTCTTATTATCTGATGTTTTATCTCAATGACTAATTCCTTCATTTGCAGATTGCCAGATTACTACCCCTTCTAAAACAGTTTACTAAGGTGAATGATGACTTGAAGTTGAAGGAATATGAACTTGAGCTATTCCAACGACGATTAGAGCAAAATGAGCATCATAAGGTCTGTTCTAGCTGTATTTGTTTGCACAGTTCTTTATTTCTGTTTGATGTAATGTGGATTGTTGTGAAGTCACTTATTTGTTTATTGTTATTATTTTAGCTTGCAGAGACAGTTAAGAAAATTGAACACGATCTTGCAGACGCAAAATCTGCTCTCAAGGAGAAGCAGCTTCAATATGAGAACAGTCTTGAGAAAGTGGTGTCTACTGAACAACTAATTAAAGATCACGATAGTAATCGGAATGGTATGCTCAAGAGTTTAGAAAAGAAAATCAAGTGGTCAAAAACTCAGATGCAGTCGGTTTCAAAGGAGCTTAAGGTGTGTTATTAAGTAGGCAACTGGTATCAACATAATTTTCAATATAACCTGTTTTCTGCTCTATCACTCTGATTGAACACTTTAGCTTTCTTTCTGCCTATATCTCTTACTAAATTGCATACAAATTCTTGGGAAGAAGTAGCCTATTTTAATTCTTTTCTTTCTTTTCTACTGGAAAAGAATTGATATGTATTGCTGGTGAGATGCTCAAGGTTCTGAAAGTAATGACTTGTTATTGACATCAATCTAGGGGACTCCTCATATTCCAGTTGATTTTATTTGCTTCCTTTAATGTTCTTTACCAGGAGTTGAGTCTTGTGACTCTATAGATGCTGAAAAAATCATTTGATTCATTTCAATTGACAGGTTCCTGCATCATATTTGGTATGACATAAATATGATTCTATCTACATATTCGCTTTTGTTTAATCATATTCTGGTGGGAAATTGTTTGATTCGTAAAGTAAAATATGGTGTGATATCTGCATTCTTTTTGATAGGGCCATGGAAGTGAAAGAGACACTGATTTGACCATATATTCCTACATATTCTCTTTTGTTTAATCATATTCTTGTGGAAAATTGTTTGATTCCTGAAGTTAAATATTGTGTAATTTGTGCATCCGTACTTATAGGGCCATGAAAATGAAAGAGAAAAACTTGTTATGCAAATGGAAGCTGTCCGCGAGGAACGTATTTCTTTGGAGAAACAACTTGAGCTTCTGCAAACACAAATTCAGAGCCTTAGGTCAGATGTAAAAGAACAACAGGACAAGGTTTTAGTTATTTCTTGCATCCTAAATCAATTGGTTAAAGAATATAGATATTCTTCTTCTGACAGCTTCCGTACACAGGTGTATAAACTGAAGCAAAGTCATGATCAGGCTCAATCTGATTTGAATTCAGTTCGAGCAAAGATGAAAGCATGTGACTCGGAAATTAGTGGCATTATAAAAGAGCAACAAAAGCTTCAAAATAAATTGAGTGAGTCCTGCTTGGAGAGGAAGAAGTTAGAGAATGAGGTATCTTCTTCTTGCCCAAGTAACCCTTCAGTTTGTCAGTTTCTTTTGCTTAATGCACCGGAAGAAAGAATATAGTGTAACTTATTTTCGTATATAAATTTATAATTTAAATAGGTGAAAAGGATGGAAACAGAACAGAAGGATTGCTCCCAGACGGTTGACAGGTTAATTCAAAAGCATGCATGGATAGCATCAGAGAAACAGCTGTTCGGAAGAAGTGGAACTGATTATGATTTTACATCGCGTGACCCTATTAAATCCAGACAGGAACTAGAAAGATTGCAAACAGAACAAACAAGGTGCATGCACATATTATTATTTTAATGAGAGTTCTTATACATGTCATTCTTTATTGCTTTATTGACTGTGCATACATTTTGTCATAATATTTTTATGCTTCCTGTAACCAACATCCATAACACTGGTTTTTTTTTTTTACTAAAATCTTTTGCTTCAGCCTAGAGAAGCGGGTAAATAAAAAAGTAATGGCTATGTTTGAGAAAGCAGAAGATGAGTACAATGATCTGATTTCAAGGAAGAACATCATTGAGGTCTGCTGCTGCAGTTTAAATTTTTGTTGTGTGTGTGCATGTTTCTATTTTTTTATGGGGACGGGGGTTAGAGGGTTGTAGATTGATACTGGAAGCTGAATTTACAACTTTGTGTTACTTAAACAGAATGATAAGGCAAAGATCAAGAATGTTATATCAGAGCTTGACGAGAAAAAGAAGGAAACACTTAAAGTTACATGGGTCAAAGTTAACAGGTAAGATAATCTTTGTGTTCATATTATTTCGGCTTGTTGCTTTGTTCAATATCTAGCATATCATCCATATTATAATATTCACTATTCAAATTTCTTCGATCTCCAGTGATTTTGGATCTATCTTCTCAACATTACTACCTGGCACTTCAGCGAAGTTAGAACCTCCTGAGGGAGGCAGTTTCTTAGATGGCCTTGAGGTTAAAGTTGCATTTGGAGGTGTCTGGAAACAGTCCCTGTCTGAACTAAGTGGAGGGCAGAGGTCTTTACTAGCACTGTCTTTGATATTGGCATTGCTTCTGTTCAAACCTGCTCCACTTTATATTCTCGATGAGGTAGATATGTCCTTCAATTGTAATTGTCTTGTGTTTCATTCGTGATCTACAATTCCATGTGATAATATTTTATTGCAAATACTAAGGGACTTAATATCAAAATGTTCACTTGTGTAAAGAGATCAATCTCTGACAGCCATGTAAACTAGTTTGTCTGGGCACTGAGAAACTATTTCAGTAGCTGATCAAGCTACATCTTTATTTAGAATCTTAATAGCAGGATTTCTGTGTATTGTTTTCTAGGTCGATGCAGCTCTAGATCTGAGTCACACACAAAATATCGGTAGGATGATCAAAGCTCACTTTCCACACTCACAGGTGTGTCTCTACTCTGTTTTAATTTTAGCATACATAACTTCAAACATTCCCATCTCCTTTTTATTGACTAATCAAGAAAGAAGGGTACGTTTGTTTCTATACACCAAGGAATCTATTGCCAAATATCCTGTATTTATGGAGACTAATAACCAGGAAGGATGATAGTTGGGGCTAGAATGAGTCAATAATTAACAAACTGCTAAAAATGGACAATTGGGATTTGGGATCTCTAAAAAGATCGTTAAATACTTCTATCATGGTTGAATTAGGTGTAGGGTATTGATTTCTCATCTGATTGCAATATGAAGGGAGCAGAGTAGATAGAAGGAATGCCAATCAAAATAAAGAATTAAAAAACGTGTGGAGCCTTTTGAGTAATTTCTTAGATCTTAGTTACATATAACCAAAAACTTGCAATATCCTTTGCCTCTTACCATAAAGCCTTTTAAAATTGAAGTTGTTTTCACTAGTCATCTTTTGTTTCTCTGTGACTTAGCCATTTATTTAGGGAGTTTTAATTTTGGATGTAAAATAATTGCTCGTCGGAAAATTAGACTCTACACATGCAATCTTAATGCGTATTCCATAATGATTTCCAACTTGTACTATCAATCAGCATGTGTCACCTGGCTGAAATTCATAATCTTAAATAAAATTGTCATCATTCAAAGTTAATACCTATGAACCATTGATATGTTCCTCTGGCAGTTCATTGTGGTATCTCTCAAGGAGGGAATGTTCAACAATGCTAATGTCCTTTTCCGCACAAAGTTTGTGGATGGAGTTTCCACCGTTTCAAGAACTGTCACTAATATGCGCAAGTGATTCTTGGTTCATTATCTTTTGGTAAGCATTCCATTGGGCATTGGTATTGTTATTGCTATAAAGGTTTGCCTGCAAAATTCCTATCATGTTATGAACATGGTGGCCTTTGTTTCTAGTTTTTGAAAGCATTAAATCTCATTTCAGTGTGATGATGTATGGATCTTCATCAAATTTCCTTTTTCAGGTGGTTCAGCTGTTAGAAAGCTTTTGAAGGATCTGTTCGATTGACTTTGGAGTTCAAATTTGACAGCTCGCAGAACAAAGAGTAAACTTGGTTCTGTTTTGTTCTATTCTGTGTTTCCAGTTGGAACTCCAATTTCTCCTTGGAATTCAAATTTCAAAGGTCTACTTAGAAACTCATCGGAAGTCAGAACTCAGAACTGTTTGATTATGTAATTAGTAATCGTGTAACCGTGTTTGTATCTATAGCCTATATGTATGTCGCAATCGTTTAGTGTTAGCCTAAAAGCGGGAATGGAGATTAATACACTATTGATAATATTAGAATTTTATTACTATTATTCTTATTAATAATGACTTCAGTTTGGAGAAAAAAATTAATGATATTATAATTCATCCAAAAAAAATCTTATTAAGGGTCTTAAAACATAAAATGATAAATATTGAAAAATGGTGGGAGTAACTAATATTATGTAACAATCACATTTAAATTAGACTAAATATGGTGAGCGTGTTTTTAAACTTCATTAGTTGAGTTGTCAACCCATCATCTTTAGAGATATTGTTAGAACGGAGGGTTTGAGTTTGTAGAGTTTGAGGATATAATAGACATTTTTAGAAATTAAAGAGTTTAAATTTTTTGAAGAGTGAATAAATCTTTATTTATCCTCTCTTATATAGATATATGAAAAACTATCACATTTCAATCATAAAAGCATCTTTATGCTTAGTTCAAAAATCGAAAAAGCATGATATGACTTGTTATGTTTGCAGATGTGATAAATTATTTTCTCTTTATAATTTCAGACCACATGAATTGTTATCACATGCCAACCATGAAAAAATCTTTATGCTTAGTCCAAAAAACGAAAAAACATGATATCACATGTTATGTTTGTATATGCAATAAATTGCTTTCTTAGTATGATTTCATATCACATGAATTGATATCACATGCTAACCATAAAATTATCTTTATGCTTAGTCCAAAAAATGAAAAAGCATGGTATCACATGCTATGTTTGTAGACGCAATATATTTTTTTCTCTGAATGATTTCAAACCACATGAATTGATATCACATGCCAACCATAAAAGCATCTTTATGCTTAGTCCAAAAAACGAAAAAACATGGTATCACATGCCATGTTTGCAGATGCAATAAATTGCTTTCTCTGAATGATTTCAGACCACATGAATTGATATCACATACCAACCATAAAAGCATCTTTATGTTTAGTCCAAAAAACGAAAAAGCATAATATCACATGCTATGTTTGCAGATGCAATAAATTACATTCTCAGCATGATTTCAGACCACATGAATTGCTATCACATGCCAACCACAAAAAAACATCTTTATGCTTAGTCCAAAAAATGAAAAAACATGGTATCACATGCTATGTTTGCAGATGCAATAAATTATTTTCTCTGCATGACACTTCAAACCACATGAATTGCTATTACATGCCAACCATGAAAAAATCTTTATGCTTAGTCCAAAAAACGAAAAAATATGGTATCACATGTTATGTTTGTATATGCAATAAATTGCTTTCTCTATATGATTTCATACAACATGAATTGATATCACATGCTAACCATAAAAGTATCTTTATGCTTAGTCTAAAAAACGAAAAAGCATGGTATCACATGCTATGTTTGCAGACGCAATACATTTCTTTCTCTGAATGATTTCAAACCACATGAATTGATATCACATGTCAACCATAACAGCATCTTTATGCTTAGTCCAAAAAACGAAAAAGCATGGTATCACATGCCATGTTTGCAGATGCAATAAATTGTTTTCTCTGAATGATTTCAGACCACATGAATTGATATCACATACCAACCATAAAAGCATCTTTATGTTTAGTCCAAAAAATGAAAAAGCATAGTATCACATGCTATGTTTGCAGATGCAATAAATTACATTCTCAGCATGATTTCAGACCACATGAATTTCTATCACATGCAAAAAAAAAAACATCTTTATGTTTAGTCCAAAAAATGAAAAAATATGGTATCACATGTTATGTTTGCACATGCAATAAATTATTTTCTCTACATGACACTTCAAACCACATGAATTGCTATTACATGCCAACCATGAAAAAATCTTTATGCTTAGTCCAAAAACGAAAAAATATGGTATCACATATTATGTTTGTATATGCAATAAATTGCTTTCTCTGTATGATTTCATACAACATGAATTGATATCACATGCTAACCATAAAAGTATCTTTATGCATAGTCCAAAAAACGAAAAAGCATGGTATCACATGCTATGTTTGCAGATTCAATACATTTCTTTCTCTAAATGATTTCAAACCACATGAATTGATATCACATGCCGACCATAAAAGCATCTTTATGCTTAGTCCAAAAAATGAAAAAGCATGGTATCACATGCCATGTTTGCAAATTCAATAAATTGCTTTCTCTGAATGATTTCAGACCACATGAATTGATATCACATACCAACCATAAAAATATCTTTATATTTAGTCCAAAAAACGAAAAAACATAGTATCACATGCTATGTTTGCAGATACAATAAATTACATTCTCAGCATGATTTCAGACCACATGAATTGCTATCACATGCCAACCACAAAAAACATCTTTATGCTTAGTCCAAAAAATGAAAAAACATGGTATCACATGCCATGTTTGCAGATGTAATTAATTGCTTTCTCTGAATGATTTCAGACCACATGAATTGATATCACATACCAAACATAAAAGCATCTTTATGCTTAGTCCAAAAAACAAAAAAACATGGTATCACATGCCATGTTTGCAGATGCAATAAATTGCTTTCTCTGAATGATTTCAGACCACATGAATTGATATCACATACCAACCATAAAAGCATCTTTATGTTTAGTCCAAAAAATGAAAAAGCATAGTATCACATGTTATGTTTGCAGATGCAATAAATTACATTCTCAGCATGATTTCAGACCACATGAATTGCTATCACATGCCAACCACAAAAAAACATCTTTATGCTTAGTCCAAAAAACGAAAAAACATGGTATCACATGTCATGTTTGCAGATGCAATTAATTGCTTTCTCTAAATGATTTCAGACCACATGAATTGATATCACATATCAACCATAAAAGCATCTTTATGCTTAGTCCAAAAAATGAAAAAGCATGGTATCACATGCCATGTTTGCAGATGCAATAAATTGCTTTCTCTGAATGATTTCAGACCACATGAATTGATATCACATACCAACCATAAAAGCATCTTTATGTTTAGTCCAAAAAATGAAAAAGCATAGTATCACATGTTATGTTTGCAGATGCAATAAATTACATTCTCAGCATGATTTCAGACCACATGAATTGCTATCACATGCCAACCACAAAAAATATATTTATGCTTAGTCCAAAAAACGAAAAAACATGGTATCACATGCTATGTTTGCAGATGCAATAAATTATTTTCTCTAGATGACACTTCAAACCACATGAATTGTTATTACGTGCCAACCATGAAAAAAACTTTATGCTTAGTCCAAAAAACGAAAAAATATGGTATCACATGTTATGTTTGTATATGCAATAAATTGCTTTCTCTGTATGATTTCATACAACATGAATTGATATCACATGCTAACCATAAAAGTATCTTTATGCTTAGTCCAAAAAACGAAAAAGCATGGTATCACATGCTATGCTTGCAGATGCAATACATTTCTTTCTCTGAATGATTTCAAACCACATGAATTGATATCACATGCCAATCATAAAAGCATCTTTATGCTTAGTCCAAAAAATGAAAAAGCATGGTATCACATGCCATGTTTGCAGATGCAATAAATTGCTTTCTCTGAATGATTTCAGACCACATGAATTGATATCACATACCAACCATAAAAGCATCTTTATGTTTAGTCCAAAAAAATGAAAAAGCATAGTATCACATGCTATGTTTGCAGATACAATAAATTACATTCTCGGCATGATTTCAGACCACATGAATTGCTATCACATGCCAACCACAAAAAAACATCTTTATGCTTAGTCCAAAAAACGAAAAAATATGGTATCACATGCTATGTTTGCAGATGCAATAAATTATTTTCTCTGCATGACACTTCAAACCACATGAATTGCTATTACATGCCAACCATGAAAAAATCTTTATGCTTAGTCCAAAAAACGAAAAAATATGGTATCACATGTTATGTTTGTATATGCAATAAATTGCTTTCTCTGTATGATTTCATACAACATGAACTGATACAACATGAATTGATATCACATGCTAACTATAAAATTATCTTTATGCTTAGTCCAAAAAAGGAAAAAGCATGGTATCACATGCTATGTTTGTAGACGCAATACATTTCTTTCTCTGAATGATTTCAAACCACATGAATTGATATCACATGCCAACCATAAAAGCATCTTTATGCTTAGTCCAAAAAATGAAAAAATATGGTATCACATGCCATGTTTGCAGATGCAATAAATTGCTTTCTCTGAATGATTTCAGACCACATGAATTGATATCACATACCAACCATAAAAGCATCTTTATGTTTAGTCCAAAAAACGAAAAAGCATTGTATCACATGCTATGTTTGCAGATGCAATAAATTACATTCTCAGCATGATTTCAGACCACATGAATTGCTATCACATGCCAACCACAAAAAACATCTTTATGCTTAGTCCAAAAAAATGAAAAAACATGGTATCAAATGCTATGTTTGCAGATGCAATAAATTATTTTCTATGCATGACACTTCAAACCACATGAATTGCTATTACATGCTAACCATGAAAAAATCTTAATGCTTAGTCCAAAAAACGAAAAAATATGGTATCACATGTTATTTTTGTATATGCAATAAATTGCTATCTCTGTATGATTTCATACAACATGAATTGATATCACATGAATTGATATCACATGCTAACCATAAAAGTATCTTTATGCTTATTCCAAAAAATGAAAAAGCATGGTATCACATGCTATGTTTGCAGACGCAATACATTTCTTTCTCTGAATGATTTCAAACCACATGAATTGATATCACATGCAACCATAAAATCATCTTTATGCTTAGTCCAAAAAACGAAAAAACATGATACCACATGCCATGTTTGCAGATGCAATAAATTGCTTTCTCTGAATGATTTCAGACCACATGAATTGATATCACATAGCAACCATAAAAACATCTTTATGTTTAGTCCAAAAAACGAAAAAGCATAGTATCACATGCTATGTTTGCAGATGTAATAAATTACATTCTCAGCATGATTTCAGACCACATGATTTGCTATCACATGCCAATCACAAAAAACATCTTTATGCTTAGTCTAAAAAATGAAAAAAACATGGTATCACATGCTATGTTTGCAGATGCAATAAATTATTTTTTCTCTGCATGACACTTCAAACCACATGAATTGCTATTACATGCCAACCATGAAAAAATCTTTATGCTTAGTCCAAAAAATGAAAAAATATGGTATCACATGTTATGTTTGTATATGCAATAAATTGCTTTCTCCGTATGATTTCATAGAATATGAATTGATATCATATGAATTGATATCACATGTTAACCATAAAAGTATCTTTATGCTTGGTCCGAAAAACGAAAAAGCATGGTATCATATGCTATGTTTGCAGACACAATACATTTCTTTCTCTGAATGATTTCAAACCACATGAATTGATATCACATGCCAACCATAAAAGCATCTTTATGCTTAGTCTAAAAAACGAAAAAGCATGGTATCACATGTCATGTTTGCAGATGCAATAAATTGCTTTCTCTGAATGATTTCAGACCAAATGAATTGATATCACATACCAACCATAAAAGCATCTTTATGTTTAGTCCAAAAAACGAAAAAGCATAATATCACTTGCTATGTATGCAGATGCAATAAATTACATTCTCCACATGATTTCAGACTACATGAATTGCTATCACATGCCAACCACAAAAAACATCTTTATGCTTAGTCCAAAAAACGAAAAAACATGGTATCACATGCCATGTTTGCAGATGCAATAAATTAATTTCTCTGCATGACACTTCAAACCACATAAATTGCTATTACATGCCAACCATGAATAAATCTTTATGCTTAGTCCAAAAAACGAAAAAATATGGTATCACATGTTATGTTTGTATATGCAATAAATTGCTATCTCTGTATGATTTCATACAACATGAATTGATATCACATGCTAACCATAGAAGTATATTTACGCTTAGTCCAAAAAACGAAAAAGCATGGTATCACATGCTATGTTTGCAGACGCAATACATTTCTTTTTCTGAATGATTTAAAACCACATGAATTGATATCACATGCCAACCATAAAAGCATCTTTATGCTTAGTCCAAATAACGAAAAAGCATGGTATCACATGCCATGTTTGCAGATGCAATAAATTGCTTTCTCTTAATGATTTCAGACCACATGAATTGATATCACATATCAACCATAAAAACATCTTTATATTTAGTCCAAAAAACGAAAAAAGCATAGTATCACATGCTATGTTTGCAGATGTAAGAAATTACATTCTCAGCATGATTTCAGACCACATGAATTGCTATCACATGCCAACCACAAAAAAACATCTTTATGCTTAGTCCAAAAAACGAAAAAACGTGGTATCACATTCTATGTTTGCAGATGCAAAAAATTATTTTCTCTGCATGACACTTCAAACCACATGAATTGCTATTACATGCCAACCATGAAAAAATCTTTATGCTTAGTCCAAAAAATGAAAAAATATGGTATCACGTGTTATGTTTGTATATGCAATAAGTTGCTTTCTCTGTATGATTTCATACAATATGAATTGATATCACATGAATTGATATCACATGCTAACCATAAAAATATCTTTATGCTTAGTCCAAAAAACGAAAAAGCATGGTATCACATGCTATGTTTGCAGACACAATACATTTCTTTCTCTGAATGATTTCAAACCACATGAATTGATATCACATGCCAACCATAAAAGCATCTTTATGCTTAGTCCAAAAAATGAAAAAACATGGTATCACATGCCATGTTTGCAGATGCAATAAATTGCTTTCTCTGAATGATTTCAGACCACATGAATTGATATCACATACCAACCATAAAAGCATCTTTATGTATAGTATAAAAAACAAAAAAGTATAGTATCACATGCTATGTTTGCAGATGCAATAAATTACATTCTCAGCATGATTTCAGACCACATGAATTGCTATCACATTCCAACCACAAAAAACATCTTTATGCTTAGTCCAAAAAACGAAAAAACATGGTATCACGTACATGCTATGTTTGCAGATGCAATAAATTATTTTCTCTGCATGACAATTCAAACCACATGAATTGCTATTACATGTCAACCATGAAAAAAATCTTTATGCTTAGTCCAAAAAACGAAAAAATAGGGTATTACATGTTATGTTTGTATATGCAATAAATTGCTTTCTCTGTATGATTTCATACAACATGAATTGATATCACATGCAACCATAAAAGTATCTTTATGCTTAGTCCAGAAAATGAAAAAGCATGGTATCACATGCTATGTTTGCACACGCAATACATTTCTTTCTCTGAATGATTTCAAACCACATGAATTGATATCACATGCCAACCATAAAAGCATCTTTATGCTTAGTCCAAAAAACGAAAAAAGCATGTTATCACATGCCATGTTTGCAGATGTAATAAATTGCTTTCTCTGAATGATTTCAGACCACATGAATTGATATCATATACCAACCATAAAAACATCTTTATGTTTAGTCTAAAAAATGAAAAAACATAGTATCACATGCTATGTTTGCAGATGCAATAAATTACATTCTCAACATGATTTCAGACCACATGAATTGCTATCACATGCCAACCACAATAAAACATCTTTATGCTTAGTCCAAAAAATGAAAAAATATGGTATCACATGATATGTTTGTAGATGCAATAAATTATTTTCTCTGCATGACACTTCAAACCACATGAATTGCTATTACATGGCAACCATGAAAAAATCTTTATGCTTAATCCAAAAAACGAAAAAATATGGTATCACATGTTATGTTTGTATATGCAATAAATTGCTATCTCTGTATGATTTCATACAACATGAATTGATATCACATGAATTGATATCACATGCTAACCATAAAAGTATCTTTATGCTTAGTCCAAAAAACGACAAAGCATGGTATCACATGCTATGTTTGCAGATGCAATACATTTCGTTCTCTGAATGATTTCAAACCACATGAATTGATATCACATGCCAACCATAAAAGCATCTTTATGCGTAGTCCAAAAAATGAAAAAACATGGTATCACATGCCATGTTTGCAGATGCAATAAATTGCTTTTCTCTGAATGATTTCAGACCACATGAATTGATATCACATGCCAACCACAAAAAACATCTTTATGCTTAGTCCAAAAAACGAAAAAACATGGTATCACATGCTATGTTTGTAGATGCAATAAATTATTTTCTCTGCATGACACTTGAAACCACATGAATTGATATCACATGCTAACCATAAAATTATCTTTATGCTTAGTCCAAAAAACGAAAAAGCATGGTATCACATGCTATGTTTGCAGACGCAATACATTTCTTTCTCTGAATGATTTGAAACCACATGAATTGATATCACATGCCAACCATAAAAGCATCTTTATGCTTAGTCCAAAAAACGAAAAAGCATGGTATCATATGCCATGTTTGCAGATGCAGTAGATTGCTTTCCTGAATGATTTCAGACCACATGAATTGATATCACATACCAACCATAAAAGCATCTTTATGTTTAGTCCAAAAAACGAAAAAGCATAGTATCACATGCTATGTTTGCAGATGCAATAAGTTACATTCTCAGCATGATTTCAGACCACATGAATTGTTATCACATACCAACCACAAAAAACATATTTATGCTTAGTCCAAAAAACGAAAAAACATGGTATCACATGCTATGTTTGTAGATGCAATAAATTATTTTCTCTGCATGACACTTCAAACCACATGAATTGCTATCACATGCCAACCATAAAAATATCTTTATGCTTAGTCCAAGAAACGAAAAAATATGGTATCACATGCTATGTTTGCAGATGCAATAAATTGCTTTCTCTGCATGATTTCATACAACATGAATTGCTATCACATGCCAACCATAAAAAAAGTCTTTATGTTCATTTCAGAAAACGAAAATCTTGGTATCACATACTATGTTTGCAAATGCAATGAATTGCTTTCTCTGCATGATTTTAGACAACATGAAATGCTATCACATACCAAATATAAAAACATCTTTATGCTTAGTCTAAAAAACGAAAAAGCATGGTATCACATCTATGTTTGCAGATGCAATAAATTGCTTTCTCTGCATGATTTCAGACATGATGTGTTTGCAGGTGCAATAAATTATTTTCTTTGCATGATTTTAGATCACGTGAATTGCTATCACATGTCAACCATAAAAGCAATTTTATGCTTAAAAAAATAATTTACATATTTTTCTATTTTGTTAAATCAATTGTCATTATCTATATCATGACATGCATGCAAAAGCTTAGAACTTTAATATCAATTGTCATTATCTTACCTACCATGACTCTCCTACCATAATTTAATATAAATAATTCGGTTTTTCTAACCTATGTCCTAAGGGCATAGGTTAAGATCCTATATATAGAAACTTTTAATTATGTGTTGATTTCTTAGGATATTTTAATTTTTTTAAATGGGTTTACCTTTCCTTCTTTAGGGTTTATATTCCTTAATATGAATTCTTAACCTATGCCCTAAGGGCATAGGTTAGACAAACCGTAAATAATTTTAGTTAGTACAAATTTATAATTTTAAATTATCCTAAATAATAATAATATGATTTATTTGGATTTAATTATATCAAAACTTGTCAAAATTCATACATAAAATTTATAAAGTTTCTCCCCAATGTAATTTTAATATAAATAAATGAAATTGCTATTTATTTTTATTTTAAACCACCATAAATAATAATACTATGATTTTTTCACTTAATGATATACAAAATACACAAAAAAAATAATTTAAAAACTACCACATATACCCAAAATAGGTGTTTATGAATAGAGAAAAATTAAATTAGATCTATGATTTTTTAACATACAAATTTTCACAAGTTAATTTTTTTACAAAAATAATCGACGACCAAGAATAAATTTTTGTCGTCGATTGCTTCTGGGCTCTACTAGCTGCTATAAAAAGCGTGTGGCGGAAGCTTCAAAACGACGGCGTCGTTTTGATGTAAATCTAGGCGAATTTGGTATCAGGGTCCCTTTATTTGTTCATTTCTTAGGCTTATTCAACCCGTCCCATGGGTATTTTTTATTATTTTAATTAGTAAAATTCTAAAAACCCCTCAATGTCCCTCTAATAAACATGCCCTTAGAGCATCTTTAATGTGGGGGCTTATTGGAGACTT
This sequence comes from Rheum nobile, assembly GCA_027886185.1. NCBI lineage: Eukaryota > Viridiplantae > Streptophyta > Magnoliopsida > Caryophyllales > Polygonaceae > Rheum > Rheum nobile. The sequence continues at coordinate 2,372,324 of WOAB01000780.1, forward strand.
TTTGGAACTAAGCCTCTCCAATAAGCCACACTCATTTGTTTAATCTTTAGTGTGTGTGGTGGTGGTGGTGGTGGTGGTGGTGGTGGTGGTGGTGGTGGGTGGGTGGGGGGGGGGGGGGGGGGGGGGGGGGCTTAGGCCCCGTTTGGATTACTTATTTATGTTGTATACATTTTCTTTTATGTTTTCTAATTAGCACTGTTTGACAAGTGTGTTTGGCAGCTTAATTTAGAATATGTTTTTTCATTAAGTTACATAATTCACTTATTTCCCTTCTTCTCCATCATCACTGTAATTCTCGGAAAAACCTTGGACTTGGAGCCACCACCGCCACCCCTAATTTTGCCACCGTCGAGCAGCTTGACCTTGATTTGCTTGTCCTTGTCCATGGGCACCAAATTCATGTATTGTGCAAAATAATTATGGGGGAGCCACCGTCGACCTTCGCCGTTGCAACCACCATCCACCATCACCTCGATTCGTCGTCGTCGAACCGCATAACCTTGAGATCTACATTACACCGACCATGACTTGCTTGCTATTGACCACCAAATTTACTCATACCTTTTTGTACTTCTCTCATTCAAAACCCTATACCTAGATTTTGTTTTGAACAAAATTGATTCATATCTGAGGGTTTTTTTAAATTAGTGTTTGGATCTAGTAAACTCATGTGCAAATTGTGTTTTCCTTTGTCAATTTGTACATTCATATGATAATTTAGGTGAATTTTGTGATTATATGGGCATTTTTTTGTTGACATAGACGGGAGATTGGTGGTTGCAACAGGACCGTACGGTATAGTCGCCGACCTTCTAATGCAACACCGCCGTGTGATGAACAAGCACCACCTCGAAACCTCTGTGACTGTGGAGAAGTTAGAGAAGATGACCAAGCCATATGAATAAATAAATAAAAACAATATCTATTATTTTTTTGTGCGGCCAAACACAACTCTGTACAATACATTATTATAAACAATGACTTACATTTCTAATAATACAATTGGACAGATAAACAACTATAATGCATAATTAACTTATAAGTTTTGCAATCCAAACGAGGCCTTATTAGATGGGCTTATTGGAGTATATTAAATTACAATTATACCCTTTTATTTATATAAAATTACCAATATACCCTTTATATTAAATACTTAATATTTCCTTTATATTAAATTATTAAAATTTAAAAAAATATAAAATATATAAGATATATTTTATTTCAAGTATTTTGTTATATTATTGTTATTAATGAAAATGAAGAATATTAGACCTGAGGAAAATTAACGACAAACATATATATTAAAACAACAAACGAAAGGAGGGTTAAGAAACATTACAATGGAACAACATAAACTGAAGCAAATTACTGAATTGAACGACAAACATCATTACACAATACATAACTCAATAATTTTAGAAAAAACAAAGCACAAGAGAAGAATGGGAGATTGAAAAGAGAGATATGAGAAATTGAGAAAAAAAGAGGAATGAGTGGATAATGTGTGAGTTTTGCAATGACCACTGCATTTTATTTATAGGTAAATAGTTTTACCTAATCCCCCGCCATAATTTAATATAAAAAATTTTAGTTAGTACATTTTTATAGTTTAAACTATCATAAATAATAATAATTGGACTAAATTATATATCAAAACTTGTCTAAATTCTTACATGAAATTTATAAAATTTCTCCACAACGTTATTTTAATGTAAAGAAATTAAATTAGTGTATATTTATATTTTAAACCATCATAAATAATATCAAAAATAATTTGTTTTCAATTAATAATATACAAAATACAATAAAAAATTTCAAAAATATTAAACATAACCATAATGGGTGTCTACGGATAGAGAAAAATGCAATTGGAATTATAGTAATTTTTGTTTTTTTAATGTGCGGAAATTAAAGCAAAACAATTTTTTTTTAAATAACGGACGACCAATAATTTTTTTCTGGCCGTACGATCGGGCGTCACGCGTCACCCACTGGGCGTGCAAATAATCAGGCGACGCGTGGTGCTGCTGGCTGCTTGATGTAAGTGACACGTTTTGGCTCGAAACGGACCAAAATGCGTCATTTCATTTTAATGGGGCCGGGTTTTTTTTTGAAGAACCAAACATGCCCTTACAATAAGCCTCTCTTGAGAAACTTAAATTTGGGGCTATTTTTAAGCCCGAAATAGGGGCTTCTATTTTTTTATTCAAAAAAAATCAATAAACCTCCTAGATAAGCCCCCATTAAAGATTTAGATAATGGTCATGCTGTTCGTGTTTTTAGACAGCGACATAGATAGTACAGAAAAATTTGGGGCTATTCCTTCCACTTTGTGTTCTGGTATACTATTCCGATCTTGCAAAACAAGTGATATTGGAATAAACAAAAAAGGGTTAAATGGAAGAAGTTAAAAAAAAAGGTTTTTTCGAAGTCTCTCACTGGTCTCTCTTCTTTAGCTTCTTCGTGCTCGGCGAACTCAACCCGTGGTGGCGATCTCAACCCCTCTCTCTTCCGACGGCCATTCTGCCGGCCACCCTCGACCCTCTGCCTCCACCCACCGCTGAAGCCCTTCCTTTCGAGCCACGACGACAAGCCACTCGCCTCCACCCGACTCGCCTCCGCCTCCACCGCTCGCCTCTGCCTCCACCTGTTTCCTGACACCCCGTTTGGATTACTTATTTATGTTGTATACATTTTCTTTTATGTTTTCTAATTAGCACTGTTTGACAAGTGTGTTTGGCAGCTTAATTTAGAATATGTTTTTTCATTAAGTTACATAATTCACTTATTTCCCTTCTTCTCCATCATCACTGTAATTCTCGGAAAAACCTTGGACTTGGAGCCACCACCGCCACCCCTAATTTTGCCACCGTCGAGCAGCTTGACCTTGATTTGCTTGTCCTTGTCCATGGGCACCAAATTCATGTATTGTGCAAAATAATTATGGGGGAGCCACCGTCGACCTTCGCCGTTGCAACCACCATCCACCATCACCTCGATTCGTCGTCGTCGAACCGCATAACCTTGAGATCTACATTACACCGACCATGACTTGCTTGCTATTGACCACCAAATTTACTCATACCTTTTTGTACTTCTCTCATTCAAAACCCTATACCTAGATTTTGTTTTGAACAAAATTGATTCATATCTGAGGGTTTTTTTAAATTAGTGTTTGGATCTAGTAAACTCATGTGCAAATTGTGTTTTCCTTTGTCAATTTGTACATTCATATGATAATTTAGGTGAATTTTGTGATTATATGGGCATTTTTTTGTTGACATAGACGGGAGATTGGTGGTTGCAACAGGACCGTACGGTATAGTCGCCGACCTTCTAATGCAACACCGCCGTGTGATGAACAAGCACCACCTCGAAACCTCTGTGACTGTGGAGAAGTTAGAGAAGATGACCAAGCCATATGAATAAATAAATAAAAACAATATCTATTATTTTTTTGTGCGGCCAAACACAACTCTGTACAATACATTATTATAAACAATGACTTACATTTCTAATAATACAATTGGACAGATAAACAACTATAATGCATAATTAACTTATAAGTTTTGCAATCCAAACGAGGCCTTATTAGATGGGCTTATTGGAGTATATTAAATTACAATTATACCCTTTTATTTATATAAAATTACCAATATACCCTTTATATTAAATACTTAATATTTCCTTTATATTAAATTATTAAAATTTAAAAAAATATAAAATATATAAGATATATTTTATTTCAAGTATTTTGTTATATTATTGTTATTAATGAAAATGAAGAATATTAGACCTGAGGAAAATTAACGACAAACATATATATTAAAACAACAAACGAAAGGAGGGTTAAGAAACATTACAATGGAACAACATAAACTGAAGCAAATTACTGAATTGAACGACAAACATCATTACACAATACATAACTCAATAATTTTAGAAAAAACAAAGCACAAGAGAAGAATGGGAGATTGAAAAGAGAGATATGAGAAATTGAGAAAAAAAGAGGAATGAGTGGATAATGTGTGAGTTTTGCAATGACCACTGCATTTTATTTATAGGTAAATAGTTTTACCTAATCCCCCGCCATAATTTAATATAAAAAATTTTAGTTAGTACATTTTTATAGTTTAAACTATCATAAATAATAATAATTGGACTAAATTATATATCAAAACTTGTCTAAATTCTTACATGAAATTTATAAAATTTCTCCACAACGTTATTTTAATGTAAAGAAATTAAATTAGTGTATATTTATATTTTAAACCATCATAAATAATATCAAAAATAATTTGTTTTCAATTAATAATATACAAAATACAATAAAAAATTTCAAAAATATTAAACATAACCATAATGGGTGTCTACGGATAGAGAAAAATGCAATTGGAATTATAGTAATTTTTGTTTTTTTAATGTGCGGAAATTAAAGCAAAACAATTTTTTTTAAAATAACGGACGACCAATAATTTTTTTCTGGCCGTACGATCGGGCGTCACGCGTCACCCACTGGGCGTGCAAATAATCAGGCGACGCGTGGTGCTGCTGGCTGCTTGATGTAAGTGACACGTTTTGGCTCGAAACGGACCAAAATGCGTCATTTCATTTTAATGGGGCCGGGTTTTTTTTTGAAGAACCAAACATGCCCTTACAATAAGCCTCTCTTGAGAAACTTAAATTTGGGGCTATTTTTAAGCCCGAAATAGGGGCTTCTATTTTTTTATTCAAAAAAAATCAATAAACCTCCTAGATAAGCCCCCATTAAAGATTTAGATAATGGTCATGCTGTTCGTGTTTTTAGACAGCGACATAGATAGTACAGAAAAATTTGGGGCTATTCCTTCCACTTTGTGTTCTGGTATACTATTCCGATCTTGCAAAACAAGTGATATTGGAATAAACAAAAAAGGGTTAAATGGAAGAAGTTAAAAAAAAAGGTTTTTTCGAAGTCTCTCACTGGTCTCTCTTCTTTAGCTTCTTCGTGCTCGGCGAACTCAACCCGTGGTGGCGATCTCAACCCCTCTCTCTTCCGACGGCCATTCTGCCGGCCACCCTCGACCCTCTGCCTCCACCCACCGCTGAAGCCCTTCCTTTCGAGCCACGACGACAAGCCACTCGCCTCCACCCGACTCGCCTCCGCCTCCACCGCTCGCCTCTGCCTCCACCTGTTTCCTGACACCCCGTTTGGATTACTTATTTATGTTGTATACATTTTCTTTTATGTTTTCTAATTAGCACTGTTTGACAAGTGTGTTTGGCAGCTTAATTTAGAATATGTTTTTTCATTAAGTTACATAATTCACTTATTTCCCTTCTTCTCCATCATCACTGTAATTCTCGGAAAAACCTTGGACTTGGAGCCACCACCGCCACCCCTAATTTTGCCACCGTCGAGCAGCTTGACCTTGATTTGCTTGTCCTTGTCCATGGGCACCAAATTCATGTATTGTGCAAAATAATTATGGGGGAGCCACCGTCGACCTTCGCCGTTGCAACCACCATCCACCATCACCTCGATTCGTCGTCGTCGAACCGCATAACCTTGAGATCTACATTACACCGACCATGACTTGCTTGCTATTGACCACCAAATTTACTCATACCTTTTTGTACTTCTCTCATTCAAAACCCTATACCTAGATTTTGTTTTGAACAAAATTGATTCATATCTGAGGGTTTTTTTAAATTAGTGTTTGGATCTAGTAAACTCATGTGCAAATTGTGTTTTCCTTTGTCAATTTGTACATTCATATGATAATTTAGGTGAATTTTGTGATTATATGGGCATTTTTTTGTTGACATAGACGGGAGATTGGTGGTTGCAACAGGACCGTACGGTATAGTCGCCGACCTTCTAATGCAACACCGCCGTGTGATGAACAAGCACCACCTCGAAACCTCTGTGACTGTGGAGAAGTTAGAGAAGATGACCAAGCCATATGAATAAATAAATAAAAACAATATCTATTATTTTTTTGTGCGGCCAAACACAACTCTGTACAATACATTATTATAAACAATGACTTACATTTCTAATAATACAATTGGACAGATAAACAACTATAATGCATAATTAACTTATAAGTTTTGCAATCCAAACGAGGCCTTATTAGATGGGCTTATTGGAGTATATTAAATTACAATTATACCCTTTTATTTATATAAAATTACCAATATACCCTTTATATTAAATACTTAATATTTCCTTTATATTAAATTATTAAAATTTAAAAAAATATAAAATATATAAGATATATTTTATTTCAAGTATTTTGTTATATTATTGTTATTAATGAAAATGAAGAATATTAGACCTGAGGAAAATTAACGACAAACATATATATTAAAACAACAAACGAAAGGAGGGTTAAGAAACATTACAATGGAACAACATAAACTGAAGCAAATTACTGAATTGAACGACAAACATCATTACACAATACATAACTCAATAATTTTAGAAAAAACAAAGCACAAGAGAAGAATGGGAGATTGAAAAGAGAGATATGAGAAATTGAGAAAAAAAGAGGAATGAGTGGATAATGTGTGAGTTTTGCAATGACCACTGCATTTTATTTATAGGTAAATAGTTTTACCTAATCCCCCGCCATAATTTAATATAAAAAATTTTAGTTAGTACATTTTTATAGTTTAAACTATCATAAATAATAATAATTGGACTAAATTATATATCAAAACTTGTCTAAATTCTTACATGAAATTTATAAAATTTCTCCACAACGTTATTTTAATGTAAAGAAATTAAATTAGTGTATATTTATATTTTAAACCATCATAAATAATATCAAAAATAATTTGTTTTCAATTAATAATATACAAAATACAATAAAAAATTTCAAAAATATTAAACATAACCATAATGGGTGTCTACGGATAGAGAAAAATGCAATTGGAATTATAGTAATTTTTGTTTTTTTAATGTGCGGAAATTAAAGCAAAACAATTTTTTTTAAAATAACGGACGACCAATAATTTTTTTCTGGCCGTACGATCGGGCGTCACGCGTCACCCACTGGGCGTGCAAATAATCAGGCGACGCGTGGTGCTGCTGGCTGCTTGATGTAAGTGACACGTTTTGGCTCGAAACGGACCAAAATGCGTCGTTTCATTTTAATGGGGCCGGGTTTTTTTTTGAAGAACCAAACATGCCCTTACAATAAGCCTCTCTTGAGAAACTTAAATTTGGGGCTATTTTTAAGCCCGAAATAGGGGCTTCTATTTTTTTATTCAAAAAAAATCAATAAACCTCCTAGATAAGCCCCCATTAAAGATTTAGATAATGGTCATGCTGTTCGTGTTTTTAGACAGCGACATAGATAGTACAGAAAAATTTGGGGCTATTCCTTCCACTTTGTGTTCTGGTATACTATTCCGATCTTGCAAAACAAGTGATATTGGAATAAACAAAAAAGGGTTAAATGGAAGAAGTTAAAAAAAAAGGTTTTTTCGAAGTCTCTCACTGGTCTCTCTTCTTTAGCTTCTTCGTGCTCGGCGAACTCAACCCGTGGTGGCGATCTCAACCCCTCTCTCTTCCGACGGCCATTCTGCCGGCCACCCTCGACCCTCTGCCTCCACCCACCGCTGAAGCCCTTCCTTTCGAGCCACGACGACAAGCCACTCGCCTCCACCCGACTCGCCTCCGCCTCCACCGCTCGCCTCTGCCTCCACCTGTTTCCTGACAGCTTCTCTTTGCATTTGCCTTTTCTCCATCATGTTCTCTGGGCACCATATGCTCAATATTGTGAGGATGAGAAATCTAGTTCGAGGCGTTTGGTACAATGTAACAAAAACCCTGCTGTCAATCCTGGCATTGTGCTGTTGTTTCTCTATCTGCTGTCGTGTGTTTGCTTCTATGGAACCCCAGCTATCAGTCCTTAGTGTATAGATTTCCTAAGCTGACAGGCCTTTTACTAGGATTAATTTCTGCCTAAATGGGCATTTGAATTATAGTCTCTACTTTGGATTTGTATTTGAGAATTGTGGCATTTGAATAACAAGACCACTAGCTGATATATCTCTTATTTGAGAATTGTGGCATTTCAATTGAATTTGTGTTGCACAGATTGAATATGATCCAATGGTGATCACTTTCCGTAAGCTTTTAGAGGTCTTCTGCAAATGAAATTGCTGATAATTTGTAATCAGCAAATGCAATTGAGATTGCAGATGTGGAATTAGTTATCCCAAAAAGTCTGTGGTGAATGCGAACATAGTCTGCAAGAAGTGCCATTGTCAGCTTAGGAAGTCCATGAATGTGAGATTCCAAAATTTGGAACCCAACAAGAGATGAAGCTCATTTTCATACAAGAAGTTGGAGGGCCAAAAGTGTAATTTCCACACACACAAACCAGAAGCAAGAACCCTTATCTTGGAAATGAAGATCACAGGTCAAAAGGTCACTCATCTATATTTGCAGATAATATGATATATTATACAAACAAACATAATACATATTTTGGCAGCTGGAAACAAGCACAAGTACTTTGTTTTGTAGTGCATAATCTAGAGATTGATTTCACTCGCGTCTTTGTAATACAAATAAAGAGCCTCTAGACCCTTTCCTGAGCCCGATCTTCTCGTCTATGTAGATGATTTGAAGTTTGACCTCACTTTCTCCACCATACTGAAATTGTAATCCTCCAACCTTTAGTTCTGGTGGCTCAAACACTACTTGAATCCAACTCTCGTCCAGAGCCTTGAGTTTCCCTAAATGTATATATGAACACATTCTTGAGTAAAAGATCATATGAACACAATACAGGTTAAGAACCATCAAGGAACATATTTTTCTAACTACAAGAGAAACAATATATATCCATCAAAGTGAAATACCCTTTGACCAAGTACACAACAGAACATTAAAATGGTGGAAACCTTGTAGATATTTTTAACCATGAATATGCAGGTAGAAGTTGAACAATGTCAACATGAGTGATAAATTTGTGAATATGTAGGTAGAAGGAGAATAGAGTGGAAGTTGCAGAGGATGTTTTATCCATTCAGGAAGAGAATGTAGAGAATGGAAGCCATTAACCCCAATTATAAAGCACCAGCAGTAACCCTAACATTGCTTACTTGGGTGGAGGCGAGGAAGGGCTTCAGCGGTGGGCGAAGGGTCGAGGGCTGTAGAAGCCGAAGATCAGCCGGAGGGTCGAGGGTGGCCGACAGAATGGCCGTCGGAAGAGAGAGGGGTTGAGATCGCCACCACGGGTTGAGTTCGCCGAGCACGAAGAGGCTGAAGAAGAGAGACCATGTGAGAGACTTCGAATAAGGTTTTTTTTTTTAACGATTTCTGTTAGGGATTTAACGAAAGGGTATTTGGCGGAAAAAAAAACTCGGGAGTACCACGCGAAATAGGTCAAACTTGGGTATACCTCGCGAATTTTGCCATACTTCAGGGGTATCAGACGAAAAAACCGTTAAAAATATCATCGTGAGTAAGAATATGCCACACTTAATTGCACAAAATGAGGACGGCATAAATGTGTAATATAAAATCTCGGTTACTTTTCGGCGGATAGGGAAAATTGCCTTTCAGCGCATAGGTTCCACACGTTACGTGTGGTTAGGCTCCACACGTTACGTGTGGTTAGGCTCCACACGTAACGTGTGGTTAGCATCCACACATTACGTGTAGTTATGTGCTGAACGTTACGTGTAGAGCTGATTGACACGTTACGTATGATGTTTTTGGTATATTATAATGTTGTGTATGAATCACATTATTGTTTATTTTTAGTATTTATTTGTGTTTCAAAGTTGTGTATGAATCATGTTATAATGTTGTGTATGAATCATACTATTGTTTCTAAATAGACATTAGGGGAGGGTTATCCCCATTTTGTTGCCCAATTTTTATCTAATCTTTATAAAAAAAAAACAATACAAAATAATCAACCTAGAAGATAAAACAAATTGTTCATTACGCTGGTTGACTACACAACCACATTGAGCACACAATACAGGAAAGAATACAAGTTGATCATAAACTTAGAAAAAATAAGAGAACATATATGGTTCGTTGCTTTAGCGTTTGAAGAAATTAGAATAGTCTCTGATAAACGTTCGCTTCATATGATATCTCTGCTTTGCTAAATTTGCTTGCTCCCTACAAAGGTTGATAGTACATGAACAACATTACACAAAAGATACGACATTAATCACCTACGATGTATATCATTTAATAGTTTGAAATTATACCTACGAATGTTATCAGAATCTTTAAGATCTTGATTTTGCTTTATAAGATCTTGATTCTCCTTAACAAGATCTTGTTTTTCCTGTCATTGTTGTCAAATAACCGCGTGTGTCCTGTTCTCGTAGATTGGATCAATCCACTCCCTGAAACAACACTCCATTTCTGGACATCCCTAATACCTCCTTCCGCAGTTCAACTGCAAATCCCAACTTCGGACAACAACTTTCAAATTACAATAGCATAGCCTATCTGTATTTGTTGATGGTTTGGATAACCGCGTGTGCCCTGTCCTCGTATAACCGCGTGTGCCCTGTCCTCGTAGATTACATAAGGTTTTCCATGCAACTTACAATGCGCTGATAAAGGGTGTACGCCACGTGATTGGCAAAACCCTTCAGAAGTTCGGGAATTTCCGGACCTCCATAGACTCTAACCTGCAATTCAGGGTCATATCTCCCCTTTTTCTTCGTTCGGAGAGGTCTTGCTTGCGAAGAAGTGGCTTCTTGTGGCTCCTCGTCCGCATCATCAGGTTGACCTCTTGGAGCCCAAGCCTGACTATCCTCGTCCTGCATTTTTTTTAAACAAATGATAAGTAATTACATTTTTATCATACACTCATATTTTCATATATTAAGGCTACTTACCATAGGATCAGGTGCGTTCGGGTTGAGCGCCAAGCTCTCCCATGGGTTGTACCCCATCTGATCATCTACGCCGCCTTGATAATATACGGGGCTGTGATGATGGATGTGAGGGCTTTGATGGAGGTGAGGGTTGTGATAGGATGTCGGGCTCTGATGGAGGTGAGGACTCTGATGGGACGTTGGGCTCTCATGACGGTAATGGCTCTGCTGAGGCGACAGACTAAATTGAGGGCCATAATAGTTATTCTGATTGATCGTATCAGAATAACCATGGAGCGGACTCACGTTGTACTGTGGGTCAGAGTCCGCAGGGCCACCCGCCACAAGAAACGATGACGATGGCACAAACGGGAACACAGGGGGGTCTAAATTGCCCACCTGCCCGTATCCTCCAGCATCCTGAGTACCGCCCGCAACCCTACGGGTTACCTCCTCCTCAGTCCGAAACGAAGCGTTCCGGACGAGGTTTCGTCTGATTCTACGCCTCGTTCTCTCACCAGGCTCCATCTACAACAATAAATCATTTTATCTCAAAAAATACAATTCTGAGTATATCTAAAATACATAATCCAATTCCGATAAAGTTCTTAAACAAATCCAACAAAACTATCACTTGCATTTGGCTATTTTCATACAAATCCAACAAAAACCCTAAACCCTAAACACCCTTTCATACAATCTATCAAATTCCTACAATTTCATACAAAATAACTACTTCAAAATTAACCATCAAATGCAAGAACAAAAACAATCTCGCCACACGTAATGACGCCGGAGAAGACGCCGGAATATGCAAATTTCACCGGAAAGTCGTCGGAATAGTCGTCGGAAAGTCGCCGTAGAAGACGCCGGAGGTCTGGAAATTGACAAACCACACGTTACATGTGGTCATTCTCCACACGTTACGTGGCCAGGCTTCGGCTTCTTCTCCTGCGACATTCCGGCGAATTGTGCAGAATCCGGCCACATTGTATTGCTCAAAATTTTCCAAAAAATTATAAAAAATCACACTAATTTAACAAATCTAACTAAAGTACCATTAATTCATGCAAATCACCCTAAAATACCACTAATTCATACAAATCTAACTAAAAAATTCACACCAATTCAACATAAATCCTAAACACCCTTTCATATAAATCTAACAAATTTCTACAATTTCATACCCTAAACTACTTCAGAATTTACACAAAAACAACAAATATAAGAACATAAACACTACAACAATATGGATCTAGAATAAACATACAAAAACTTTAATTTTTTTTTAACAAGATATGAGATGTTACTAACCTTTCAAGGATATGGATCTACGTAACGTGCGGATCTTGTTGATTCGTAAAGAGGAGACTACCTAGATGCATAACGTGGGAAGCAATTTGAGGGAGCGCAGCGACGGTTTAGGTAAATGGAGGAAGAAGGAGAAAGTTTGCCCTTTAAAGCCGGGGAGACTCTACACGTAACGTGTGGAGCTTGTCCCCACGTAACGTGGAAATCGTTCTCCCACGTTACGTGGGGATCCTCTCTCTGCGTTACGTGTGGAGCTCTCCTCACGTAACGTGATGAACCTATGCGCTGAAAGGTAATTTCGAATAGGCGTTAAAAAATATGGGCCTATAAAATAGTGGAGTATAATTATAATAATAAATTGGAGCCAGAAAATTATGAAGTTCAAAGCTAGAGAGTGATGACAAGAACAAACACAACTCTCTACTACTATGATAGACAACTCGAAATATTGTGTAAACTGCAAAATGTGAGGTCCTGCTCTTCTTCATCTGTAGATACTTAAAGAAGCTGCAGAAATGAACAAATTGTGTATCCATTCGTGCAGCAATCAATTTTCACATGTTCAAAGCACAACATAAAATCGCAAAGGGTAGGGAATAATTCTATTCACACTGTAAAGAAGAAAAGATTCTTACTTTGGCATTAACACCATCAGGCATGATCCTGTTCTCTGATATGCAGCAACCAAAATATCTCAGTCGTGATGGAAGAAATTAGGATAGAGAAAATATACCACTTTCTGCTAACAATGATCTTTTGGCGTCCAGGAAACTTGAAGAGGCTCTTGAGCATGATTGCTGTTGCTGTCCTTGCAGCGCACGGAGAGGAGGACTTGCCCAATGGCAACCCGAGCACACACCCCTTGAGGCTTCCCGAAAGCACCCCTCATACCCGTTTGAAAGCATTTTGTTGATACGCAGTACGTGGAAATCTCTGAAGCCTTGGCTGGACACAGAACCCTAATCAACTGGGGAAGATGGAGAATTTATAGGAAATGTGGCGTGAATGCGAATATTTGACCGGCCCACCGCCACCATAACCAAGGCCCAAGTTAAAAAATGTCGGCCCGCGTTTTTGATTTCCGTACAATGACTACTCATCGCTTACATCACGGGCTGGCTGTCATCAGCGGTTACGTCACCGTATCCGAATCCCACCAAATTCCATTTCAATCCACATTCCCCAATTCCTACTCTCTACACTCTTACTTCGTACACAGCAGAAGCCAACACAAGACTAACAGTTAGTGCGAGAGAGATCTAGCATCCTCATATGCAGCGATGGTAAAAGCAATTAGGGTTCATGAGCTCGGCGGCCCCGAGGTATCTCTGTATTCTTTGTTTATGTTGAGCTTTGATTTACTTGTCTGGCCTCTGGAGGAAATTCTTGGCTTTGTCGATATGCACACTAGAAGTTTGTTGAATTGCGCAGCTGAGAATTTCTTGTTTTGAGGGCTGGCGGACTCAATTCTGCTTCGAACGAGTACTTATTGTTGATCTAAGTTCTAACTAGGGCAATTTGGCTATGATGATGATCAATTCATGTAAAACCCTTGACATATCTTGACGCACATTTCCAAAATTGCACGGAGTTTGTCCAACCTGCAACCATTTTAGAGCTGTTAGGTGAAGGATTTTTGGTATGGGGACTGGTGGTGATATTTGAATTTTGATGAAAAGGGTTTGATGGCTTTCTGATACACTGAGCCTCTCTGAAGGGGTATCCTAATTCATATTTTTGATAAAATTTCCTTCACTACTGCACTTATATTTATTTATGTATATGCTTTGATGATGTTTATAGGTTCTCAAGTGGGAGGGTGTGGAGATCGGTGAGCCACAGGAGGGCGAAATCCGTGTGAAAAACAAGGCTGTCGGGCTGAATTTCATTGATACTTACTTTCGCACTGGAGCTTACAAGTCTCCAGCACTTCCCTATACCCCAGGTTTGCTAGATTATGTGTCAAGCACATTCAAATCCTTTATTAATGCTGGTATAAGAAACTAGTTTGGTACTAGCAAGAGAATTAGAGGTATCCCTGGGCAAGGATGCTTAAATCCTGAATCCCCACACATCCTGCTTATACAGGATATAATTAGATCAGTGGGTTGCTTGGTTGCTGTTGTTGTTGAAGGAGAAATGTCCAGTTATTCCGTTGATTTTGAGACTAACAACTGCTCAAGATACGCCATAATTTTGTTATGTGAAAAATTCACCTATAATCTTTCAGGCTTGATAGATTGGATTGCTCAGTTGAATTGAGTGTGCTGTCAACAGGCATTTACATACTCCTCCGTCTTACTTCCACAGTCTGGTGAGTTTTTGCAGGAGTGGAGGGAGTTGGAGAAGTTATAGCTGTTGGTCCAGGAGTGACTGATGCAAAGGTGGGGGATCTTGTTGCTTATGGTGGTACTCCAATGGGTTCATATGCTGAAGAGGTGATCATTCCAGCTAGTGTAGCCGTTCCTGTTCCGGTGTCTCTAGATCCTATCATTGCTGCAGCTGTACTCACTAAGGGCATGACAGCTCGATACTTGGTCTGCCAATGCTTCAAGGTATTTGATATCTTCACTATTTTATGGGTTTCACTGCTAACAAGTAATGAAATGTTGTAAGAATTTAACTCCTACAACATCAATATCTAGCCTAACCCAAATGGCTAAATGTTGACCTAATAACAGGTAGAGCCGGGTCACACTGTCCTCATTCATGCTGCTGCCGGTGGTACCGGGTCTCTTCTATGTCAATGGGCAAATATCTGTGGGGCCACTGTGATTGGCACTGTATCGACTGAGGAGAAGGCTAACCAGGCTAAGAGTGATGGATGTCATCATGTCATAAACTACAAGAATGAGGATTTCGTCTCTCGTGTCAATGAAATAACCTCTGGCAAAGGGGTCGATGTTGTATATGATTCAATTGGAAAGGACACCTTTGAGGTATTCCTTCACCTTTATGAAGTTCAAGCTAGAATGATTCTGAAATTCCAGCTTATGAATTTCTTTTCTGAAGCCTATGGAGTATAAGTTTCAGGAGTTGCTGTGAATTAAATCAATTTGAGAGCAAGATAATATAACACTAGAGAAGTTGCTGTGAATTATCAGCGTGTAATACTAATTGCTATTGATCTGTGCTTAAATTATGGGTGTCATCAGGGTTCATTGGCATGCCTAAAGCTCCGAGGATACATGATTCTCTTTGGGCAGTCATCTGGGCCACCAGAACCAGTTCCCATTTCAGCAATCAGTGCAAAATCCCTCTTCTTAACGAGGCCAACTCTCAAGCACTACAATACAACTCGAGACGAGCTCCTGAAAGCTGCTGGGGAGGTATTTGAGAAGCTTGATTCTGGTGTCTTGCGAGTTCGGGTGAATCACAAGTACCCTCTCTCTCAAGCCGCCCAGGCTCACACAGACCTCCAGAACAGGATAACTTCTGGCTCTGTTGTGTTTATACCTGATGCTTGAGAAAATCATCCTTTTTCCATAAGAAGAATAAAAGTATTGTTTTTTGCTGAACTCAATGTCAAGTATAGTGTTTTGTTATCAATGTGTATTGGTTTGTAATGCCTTGCAATTTGCAAACATAAGAGAACGTGATGGAATGTATCAACATTGGACGACTAAAAGTATGTTTGGCAAGGCCATAAAACTAGCATTTGAGACTTTGAGGTAGTGTTTAGCGTATTAGAAACAACGGTTTTTTCGCCTGGTATTTCTAAGATATGGTAAAATTCGCGAGGTGTTCCAAAATTTTACCTATTTTGCATGGTATCCTCGAATTTTGTTTTGTTTTCGCCAAATGTCCAACTATTAATTTTTTAATTAAAAAACTAAAAAAAAACAAAAAAATCCCAAAAATAAATAAATTACGAACAGAATGATGTTCACTCTCCCTTTCGGTATCATTAATTCTTCATCTGATAATAATTCCTGATGAGTTTAGTTGTTACAATTCTATCTGTTATTGGAATTTGGCTACCCTGTTTCGTTCGAAGCTCATCTCCAGCTATTGATTTGCTTTTGCTCAGTGGTGCTATTATCTCTCTAGATTTGGATGACCTAGTACAAGTGCAACTAAGAACCCAATTATCAAAATCCATCTAAACAGAAACCAAATTGAGGGAAAAAAATCAAGAAAAGAGAAAGAAGGATTATCAGGCACCGATATTGGGGTGTCTGCTCATAACCGCCGGCTTCCAGATCCGACTGTGCTTTGCCCCTCCCGCCGTCACTCTCATTCTCCCAATCAGCGCCTCCGCTTTCGCCCCTCCGACAACATCCCTTTCAGCTCCTCAACACTAATCGCCAGCTTCACCCTCCATACGCCGCCTCCGCCCATGGAAGGCGCCGGGACAACAGTTGCCGCCGTCGACGCGGAGACCCCAAAGGGTAGGAGGAAATATAGATAGCCGTCGTGGAGTTGCTCGTCGTCGAACAGGGGAAGCGCCGCCTGGCCCCGCCGAAAAATCGTCGAGCACCTCGTGCGCATGCTTGGGTGCCTGAAGCTCCATGATCCAGCCCATTTCGGTTAGGATCCGGATCTGGGCTGGTGGATTGAAGGTTGCAGAGCAATTTCGTGAGCAATTCCCCATTTTTTTCTTTTGGGTTTTTGTGGAATTTTGGAAGGAGAATTCTTTTTGGGGATTTTGCCATGAGAGACCCAATTGAAGGTCAGCCTACAGAGCTGGAATGGAAGAAATTTTGTTCGTAATCTTCCTTTTTTGGATTTTTAGTTTTTTTCCTCATTTTTTTTAGTTTTTTTGGGTTTTTAAATTAAAAAAATTAATAGATGGACATTTGGCGGAAAAAAAAAAATTCAAGGATATCACGCGAAATAAGTAAGACTTTGGGACACCTCACGAATTTCGCCTTACCTCAGGGATATCAGGCGAAAAAACCATTACCTAATTGTGTTTGATAAGTAGCAGTAGAGGTAGCTTTTCATATTTAATAGTGTTTCAAACGCTACTTTTTTTAATGTTACTCTAATTAGTGTTTTATTTTAAGCTAGTTTCAAACGTTTTCGCTATCACTATGTCATCTAAGAGGCACAAGAGTTTAGGATTACTACCAATTATCCATAATAGACGATGCAAACTTAAATTCTCTACATCAATGAGTTCATGTAGTGACAATTATCATGCAGTGTATTGGTTTGTAATGCCTTCAATTTGCAAACATAAGAGAACGTGATGGAATGTATAAACATTGGACGATTACGAGTGTGTTTGACAAGACCATAAAACTAGTATTTGAGGTAGTGTTAAGCGTTTTAGAAACAATAATTGTGTTTGGTAAGTATCGATAGATGTAGCTTTTCACATACTTTTTAATATTACTCTTATTAGCGTTCCAATTTAAACTAGTTTCAAACGCTTTCGCAATTACTATGTCAACCACTATCGCTACTGCCATGTCAAACAAGGCTTAAATTGAGAACCAAATTCTCCTAAATCTTTGGAATCAGCTAACAGGCACAGGAGTTCATGTAGTGAACTCATTGACGATTCAAACTTAAATTCTCTACATCAATGAGTTAATGTAGTGATAATTATCATGTAGTGACAAGCTCAATCATATGCAGTGTGTATGCATGTTGTAGAACTTGGCTAATTGTTAACTGTTACTGATGGATAAAATATTTTATTATTAAATTACCTTGATGGAAGAGTTGTTTTGCATGCGTGCCATGTGTCGTCGCCGGTGTGCCATGTGTCGTCGCCTGTGTGCCATGTGTCGTCGTCGGTGTTCCATGTGTCGTCGCCAGTGTGCCATGTGTTGTCACTAGTGTGCCATGTGTCGTCGCCGGTGTGCCATGTGTCATCGCCGGTGTGCCATGTGTCGTCGCCCGTGTGCCATGTGTCGTCACCGGTGTGCCATGTGTCATCACCGGTGTGCCATGTGTCGTCGCCGATGTGCCATGTGTCGTCGCCGGTGTGCCATGTGTCGTCGCCCGTGTGCCATGTGTCATCACCGGTGTGCCATGTGTCGTCACCCGTGTGCCATGTGCCATCGCCGATGTGCCATGTGTCGTCGCCGGTGTGCCATGTGTCGTCGCCAAGCCTTGACTTGTTTGCCTATATATACCAACATATTATTCCTTGCTCAACACACGAAAAACAAAAACGATCCCCTTTATCGGTTTTTGAACGAAAAATCGGATTCTCAAGGTGATTATTCTTCAAATCAATTAATTGTAGTACGAAAAATTTCTACTACAGTTTGGCGCCGTCTGTGGGAAAACGAAAGCAAGAATGGTCACCGGGAGAACTACGAGGAGTTCAGCGGCGGAGGACGCCCGAAGGGCTGAGATGGATCAAGCCCTAGAGCGTCAGCGTCTGGAATTTGAAGTGATCTTGGCGGATAAGGAGACGCAGGTTCGTATGACCAGGGGAGAGGCGGCCGAGGCTCGACGACTACTCGACAAGGCAAGGGACAAGCGTCCAACGGAAGAGCATGAAACTAATGGCGGTATGGGATGTCTACGAAGTGTGATTGAGGCCAACACGACTCGCGAGCGGACCAACCCCAGGGTTGTGAGTGGCGGGCGTTCCGATCCTGTTGCTAGGGCTGTGAGTTTCGAGCAAGACCGTCACCGAGGGAGAAGCCTGGACGGAAGCATGCTGAGGACGGCTTCGTCTTCATCTCGGCATGAGTCGCTCTAGAGTGGGAGGCGAGGTGAGCCGTGCGAGTCTGGGGCAGATCAGAACCACCGCACGCGTACTCGGCGTTCTCGGTCCCCTCCTGTGCGCATGCATTGGGAAAGGGAAGGAAGCATCGAGTCTGGACGAATTCGAGGCCGGGACAGCGAGAGGTTCCGGGACGCGGAAAAGCGTTTGATGCGCTTGCTTGACAATCAGGGAGAATCTTTGATCAACGCTCAAGAGCAAGCAGAGAAGAAGCTTGCTCGAATGACTTCTACACCGTTCGTGAAGCAAATCAGGGACCAACATCCCCCAGCTAAGTTTTCTACCCCTTCCTTTGAACTATATGATGGGAAGTCGGATCCCGTTAGTCACATAGCTATGTTTTCTCACAAGATGGCTTTGTGGATTGCGAATGATGCCCTGATGTGTAAAATGTTCCCTGCAAGCTTAGGTAAAATCGCAGCAAAGTGGTTCCACACCCTGAAATCTGATTCAATTTACTTGTGGGACCAGTTGGCCAAGAAGTTCGTGTCTCATTTTATTGCTAACAGCCGGGAGGCCCCGTCAGTTGATTCTTTGTATGCTTTAAAGATGCGTCGAGATGAAGGGCTGAGACAATTCGCACGGCTGTAAAGTTGGGATTTCCAGCAACCAATAATGAAGCAGAGTATGAGGCTTTGATCTTGGGATTGACGGCAGCCAGAAACAAGGGAGCAAAGGAACTGGTAATTTATTCAGATTCGCAACTCATAGTCAATCAGGTTACGGGGGAGTATGGAGCGAAGTCATCACGTATGCTGGCTTATCTGGAGAGGGCTCGCAGTTTGTTAGCAGAGTTTCAAGAGTTTAGAATGCACCAGATTCCGCGGGAACAAAACAAGGTGGCAGACGCACTGGCCACTTTGGCGTCATCCAGCTCAGGCAGTCAGAGCTCCCGAATTACGATCAGTATCCTCGAGTCACCCAGCATTGAGAGTGAAGAAGTCCTTTGGCTCGACACTGAACCAAGTTGGATGGACCCCGTCTTTGATTACTTGCAACATGGTAAGTTGCATGAGGACAAAAAAGAAGCACGACAAGTCAGACTCAAATCGGCGTTGTTCTGGATCTCACCAAGTGGGTTTCTATACCAAAAATCCTTCTCAAGACCCTATCTCAAGTGTGTACCGCCTTCTAAGGTGGAAAATTTTATGTACGAAATTCATGAAGGGGTATGCGATTTCCATTCTGCTGCTAGAAGCCTGGCAATGAGAGCGAGAGCACAGGGGTATTGGTGGCCGTATATGCAGAAGGATGCTGAATGCTATGTTAGAAAATGCGAGAAGTGTCAAGGTTTGCTAAGATGATACATCAACCCGCCACTGATTTGAATCCGTTGACGAGTCCTTGGCCATTTGCACAATGGGGCCTTGATTTAGTAGGTCCCTTCCCAAAGGCTCCAGGAAATAAGCGTTATCTTGTCACAGACACAGACTATTTTACAAAGTGGGTAGAGGCCAAGCCTCTATCAGGGATCCGAGACACTGACATACAGAAGTTCATTTGGGAGTTTATTATCACCCGCTTTGGCATCCCCTATGCTTTGATTTCCGACAACGGGACTCAATTTAACAGCGCTGCGTTTAAGTCTTTCTGTGCAGGTTACAACATTAAAAACTTTTACTCATCTGTAGCTTACCCACAGGCAAATGGACAAGCAGAGGCAACTAACAAGGTCATCCTTGATGGCCTTAAGAAGAGGTTGGACAGCGCCAAGGGGCGATGGATGGAGGAATTGTCAGCCGTCCTATGGGCATACCGAACGACCCCACGACGGTCAACTGGGGAGACACCCTTTGCTCTCACCTATGGCTCAGAAGCAGTAATTCCTTTGGAGCTTGGCCTTCCCACGATCAGGACCGAAGCATTCGAACAGGGAGGGAATGACGAGGCTCTCAAGGTCAATCTCGACCTCTTACAAGAGAAAAGGGAGGCGTCGACGATTCGCCTAGCAGCTTACCAACGCGAAATAATGCGTGCCCACGAGAAGGGTCTTAAGCCACGAAGTTTTGAAGTGGGCGACTTTGTCTTGCGTAAGGTTCTGGCTAATACGAAGGATCTGACCGACGGCAAACTCGGACCAAACTGGGAAGGTCCGTACCGTGTCACAACTTCTTCTGGTAAGGGGGCATACAAGCTTGAGGATATGTCAAGGAAAGAGGTGCCGCGCACTTGGAGCATTTCAAACTTGAGGAGGTTATACGTTTGATCCCTTTCTTTTTCTAAGTTGTAGTGCATGTAGTTGAACTGGAGGTACTCTTCTTCCTCTTTGCGCGGTTTTCCCACGAAGAGGTTTTAACGAGCCCCCCCCGGATGTTTTTCCTTTATGTTGTTCATGGTTGACATCTAGCAATACCCAGATTGCAGTTTCGTCCTATGTTGTTGAATAGTGGCAGAAAAAAGTCACACCTAAACCGACACCACGTTGTCGTACTAAGTCGACTCCACGAAGTCGCACCTAAACCGACACCACGTTGTCGTACTAAGCCGACTCCACGAAGTCACACCTAAACCGACACCACGTTGTCGTACTAAGTCGACTCCACGAAGTTGCACCTAAACCGACACCACGTTGTCGTACTAAGCCGACTCCACGAAGTCGCACCTAAACTGACACCACGTTGTCGTACTAAGCCGACTCCACGAAGTCGCACCTAAACCGACACCACGTTGTCGTACTAAGTCGACTCCACGAAGTCGCACCTAAACCTACACCACGTTGTCGTACTAAGCCGACTCCACGAAGTCGCACCTAAACCGACACCACGTTGTTGTACTAAGCCGACTCCACGAAGTCGCACCTAAACCGACACCACGTTGTCGTACTAAGCCGACCCCACGAAGTCGCACCTAAACCGACACCACGTTGTCGTACTAAGCCGACTCCACAAAGTCGCACCCAAATCCGACACCACGTTGTCGTATCTAAAACCGACACCACGTTGTCGCACCAAGGCCGACTCCACGAAGTCAAATCTATACCGACACCACGTTGGCGCACCAAGGCCGACTCCACGAAGTCAAATCTATACCGACACCACGTCGTCATACTAATTCTAACGTCTCAAAAGGCATGAACTCACCAGGAAAACGACTTCTAGATAACCACACGGTTTGTCACAAACCGTGTGGGTCCCGTCCTCAACCGTGCCATATCACGATTCGGTATTCTTGATAATCTGGTACGTCTTAACAGTTTTTCGGACTCCCGATCCTCGATCGAGCCTCGAAAGTCCGAGGGGCAAATTGATGGATAAAATATTTTATTATTAAATTACCTTGATGGAAGAGTTGTTTTGCATGCGTGCCATGTGTCGTCGTCGGTGTGCCATGTGTCGTCGCCGGTGTGCCATGTGTCATCGCCGGTGTGCCATGTGTCGTCGCCGGTGTTCCATGTGTCGTCGCCAGTGTGCCATGTGTCGTCACCGGTGTGCCATGTGTCGTCACCGGTGTGCCATGTGTCGTCACCAGTGTGCCATGTGTCGTCGCCAGTGTGCCATGTGTCGTCGCCGGTGTGCCATGTGTCGTCACCGGTGTGCCATGTGTCGTCGCCGGTGTGCCATGTGTCGTCGCCGGTGTGCCATGTGTCATCACCGGTGTGTCATGTGTCGTCACCCGTATGCCATGTGCCATCGCCGGTGTGCCATGTGTCTTCGCCGGTGTGTCATGTGTCGTCGCCAAGCCTTGACTTGTTTGCCTATATATACCAACATATTATTCCTTGCTCAACACACGAAAAACAAAAACGATCCCCTTTATCGGTTTTTGAACAAAAAATCGGATTCTCAAAGTGATTATTCTTCAAATCAATTAATTGTAGTACGAAAAATTTCTACTACAGTTACAATAAAATAATAATATGATTATTCAACATATATTTTTAAAACCAGCTGAGTGATAGCAGTTAGTGGGAGCAACAGCGTTTGCAATTTTACACCATCAGGATTCAGGGGAAGAAAATGGTGAAAGCAATCAGGGTTCATGAACTCGGTGGCCCTGAGGTATATATATATATATCTCTGTAGATAGTCTCTTTGTATTTCAATTTGTTCTTTGATCAACATGGTAAATGGAAATTGTGAATTTTAATAGTATGCACACTAAATGTTTGTTTAAATGCCCGGCTGAGAACTCTGTTTTGAGGGGGATGGATACATATGAGTTGACTTAATTGAATTCTCTTTCGAATCGAACCATATCTAGCAATATACCACAAATATGTTTCCGCTAATTTCTTCTTGATTAGTGCACTATTTTAGCTTATGCATATACCTTTTATGATGTGTATAGGTCCTAAAATGGGAGGATGTGGAGATTGGCGAGCCGCTAGAGGGCCAAGTTCTTGTAAAATACAAGGCCATTGGATTGAATTTTGCTGATATTTACTTTTTTCCGCACTGGATTTCACAAGGCGGTTCTTCCCTTTACCCCAGGTTTGTCATGTGCAGCAGTATTCATATCTTGTATAAAGGTTGTAAAAATGGTTTTCTTAGTGGAGCTAAGCATCTTACAAAAATAGATGTCAATTCTCTCAAACTCTCACTAGGAAGTTACATACTTAATCGCTACATACTTGCACTATCCGGCGAGCATTGCAGGAATAGAGGGCGTTGGAGAGGTGATAGCCGTTGGATCAGGGGTGACTCATCCAAGGTTTGGGATCTTGTTGCTTATGCCGACACCCCAGTGGGTTCGTACGCTGAACAACAGATTCTTCCAGCTACTGCAGTCGTGCCCGTTCCAACGTCTCTTGAGCCTGTCGTTGTTGCATCTGTTCTATTAAAGGGTATGACAGCTCGGATGTTAGTCCGCCACTGCTTCAAGGCGACTATTATCTGCACCATCCTTGTTTAACATCATGTGGATAGAAGGTTAAGTTTTCAAGTCCATGAAACTGCAGGTAGAAGCGGGTCACACCGTCCTTATTCATGCTGCTGCTGGCGGTACCGGATCTCTGTTATGCCAATGGGCGAGTGCGCTTGGGGCCACCGTGATTGGCACTGTGTCGACTGAGGAGAAGGCTGTTCATGCTAAGAGTGATGGGTGTGATCATGTCATCAACTACAAGCAGGAAGATTTCGTCGCTAGTGTCCATGAGATAACCAGAGGCAAAGGAGTTGATGTCGTCTATGATTCTGTTGGAAAAGACACCTTTGAGGTAACCATTTCCACCAGAATTTACAACTAAAAATAGGGTTGTTCATCAGTTTCGGTTTTTCTTTTTTTGGACCGAACCGACCGTGAACCCGAACCGATTATATTTGGTTCGGTTTTTGGTTCACATGAAAATAATAATTGGTTTTCGGTTTCGGTTCGGTCAGAACCGACCCTAGATTTCTAAATAAACTTGTAAACTCTTATTCGGTTCGGTTCACTAAAACCGGTTTCAGTAACCTAAATTAACCTAATTTCAAGATGTCGGTTATTTCAGTTTATATCCGAACTGAATAAAACCGAACCTGAACCGAGTATGTTCGGTTTTCGGTCCACTAAAATCCGAAATTCGGTTCGGTTCGGTTCTTGGACCGATGAACAACCCTACTCTAAAAAGCTCAAAAAACCACTCCCACTCAATTTTAGGTTTGATGACACTTGTGATCTTTGCTTAAAATCATCAGGGTTCATTGGCCTGCCTGAAACTCAGAGGGTGCATGGTTCAGTTTGGGCAGTCATCAGGGTTACCTGATCCAGTTCCCATTTCGGCAATCAGTGCGAAATCTCTGGTTTTGACAAGACCGCGTCTCACGCATTACAATGCAACGCCAGACGAGCTCCTAAAGGCTGCTGGGGAGGTGTTTGAAAGCCTTGCTTCTGGCGTCTTACGAGTTCGGGTGAATCACAAGTACCCTCTGTCTCAAGCTGCACAGGCTCACGCAGATCTCCAGAACAGGGCAACTTCTGGCTCTGTTGTGCTTATACCTGATGCTTAAAAGCATCCTTTCTCCATAACAGAAATATAAGTTTTCACATTTATGGTTTCTTGATGCGAGGTAGCGACTCATAAAGGTTCCTTTTTTCCTATGAAAAATACGATATCAACTGGCAAACGTGATATTTCTAACGAATGTATGCAAGTTTGCCATTTTGGTATGTTGTGGGTGAAATTATACATAGGCTCTTTGAGATGCCCTAGCTTCATTTTGTATTGAACCCAATATAACTTGACAATAACACAACTGAATAGACTTGAGAAATGAAGCAATTTGAGATAATGAACCCACACGAGTTATACACATAATCGACCCAAAAAAGGACCTCAAATTCATTTATTTTCTGACATACTTTTTTTGGATCGGTCAGGGCAGTGTATGCAACTATTTTTAAGAATATATAAATACATAGCAAACCATTGATTATGAGCCCCGATCGCCCTTCTAGGAGCTGGAGCTACCCATATCGAAGTCCATCGTGTAATCATATTCAATAGTGGGGATTACTGATGCCATGAACTTCAAAAATAAGAATAGGTACCTGCACAGGCCAAAGAGATGGCTTATCAAAACTTGTGTGCGATAACTAGCACAGTAACAGAAGAAGAGTAATTCACGACAACCAGCAGTACTGACATTTCTTGACAAGAAAAACCCTGGACTGTTAGGACCATGAGATGTAAAGTTCCATTTTTTTATAAATGATTATAAAGTTATTTCCAAAGCTGTTGCCTACCAAAGGGTCACAATGTTATCCCATAGTTAGCCCTGATTAGGACCAAAAGGGGAAAACAGACTATATAGCATATAAGCAAACTCACCTGTCAACTTCCGGCTCAACTCCACGTGACATCAAAACGTCAATGATTTTCTTCATGACTGCACCGTGTCGGCATGGATGTATAGAAGCATGCTTTCCAGGTAAGTGAGGGTGATCTTCTATAGTTACCTGTAAATGAATGCGA
This sequence comes from Rheum nobile, assembly GCA_027886185.1. Lineage (NCBI taxonomy): Eukaryota > Viridiplantae > Streptophyta > Magnoliopsida > Caryophyllales > Polygonaceae > Rheum > Rheum nobile. The sequence continues at coordinate 2,398,066 of WOAB01000780.1, forward strand.
AATCGAACGATAAATCACAGCCTTGATCCAACTAATTATTAAAAGAAACATGGAAGATGGGGAAAGCTAGATGTCCCAAATGTAAGAACAAATGCATTGCTGATTGATTAGAAACGAGATGATGTTGTAGTTCTATTAGGAAAATAGTTTCACATTAGGAATATTAGTTCAGGCACAAAGCAGAAAAATCTTATACTTCATTATTTTGCTAAAAACAAGCAAACCAAATCATACAAAGAAATTGGTTAAAAGGGGTGTTGTGTGCAACACAATAATCTGTCAATAACATCTTCCATAGAGTAACAAAAACATGTTACCCCTTTTCTGCCAAGGGAGGGGGTGCATTGACCAAGTAAAATCTTATCTAGACAATTTGACAATAGATCATCTCACCGTTTTGTGGGCATGGTCTTGACTAACATCTTCCAGCACGAGCTCTGGTTGTAACAGCATCCTCGACTGCACAGAACCAACAAAAGCTCAGTCAACGGGTTTCTTACTACTACATCTTCTCTCTACATAAACTACACCCTTGTAAAAAACATTTATGATAGAACAAATCCCATAATAGAGTTCGGAGGCTACTAAAATTACAGATCTGGTCTTCACACCAAAGCTGGAATCAAGCAAGACAATAGTCTCTTTGCCAAATGGGATTTCATTTAATACACCAGCTTTTTTGTTGTTCTGATACATTTCTCTATTCTCCCTACCTTGTTCTTTTATATATTATCCCATAGCTGGAAAAGACCTTATTTTATACAAAGTATCTTGTTTCAATCCAACAAGGAGAGAGAAAGCAGTCAGCACTTCTACATGTCTAAGCTTCCTGAAGTTGTTTGTCAAGTACAAAGAAAACCATGATTCCCCCATTGACAAGCATGAGCATAAGTGTGTGTGGGGGGGTTTGTTGGGGTGGGGGCACACTCGACAACTCTTACTAAGAAGCTATGCTTTCTCAATGAAGCATGATCAAAAACAAATATCCCAGATTTTCACAAAGGAACTTTCAAATTTGTGCATAAACCAAAGCCCAACAGAAGTAATGCTATAGAAAGCCTACCTCATCATAACCTGTAAGCCATACACGAGGAGTTTGGTAGTACTTATCATACCTGAAAAAAAATAAGATGTTACTAAACCACTTCACAAATTGATATATACAAATGGGCCTTTACATACATTCAATTTTATCATGTTTGAGAATTTGTGAAGGCCACACTGGCCCTTTTTGGCGATTATCTGAAACCGCTGAATGTGGGTATCTACTAGTATACTAATGAATTAGTGATTAGATAATAATTCATAACATGAGCATATTTGGCTAGCAGATGACAGCTATTTGTATAAAGATGTTTTGATAAATTTAGCTGAAAAAGGTTATATTTAGTTGTTGGAATGCATAAAATAACTTTAAAATTTTGAATTTTGTTATTAGTAGGTTACATTGTTTGAGAAATGGGACACTATCACGGTTTTATCATTTTCTTTCCAATATTTTAACCTTAAATCTCAATATTCTGCTACAACCAGCTTTTTCTAAATTAGCTGACTAGAGACTCTAGAGTGAATCTGCTAGCAAAATCTGCTTGCTACCAAACAAGATACTAGCATTTTTTACAGGTCAAAGTGCTAAAAACCATTTAATCCACTATAAGTTCGTACTATTTGTTCTTTACAAAACCACACCATCAATGGATGATCTCTCTTTATTTTTGTTTTCCCACTCACTTTATTTTTGTTTTGTTGTTTACCCCTTCTCTGGGTGTGGACTTGCAACAGGAACATATACTTCATTATGAAGAGAAAGGAATCATTCTTTATCAAGGCTATAATTCCATTGCCACTACAGAACCTAAAAGCCTAAAAGGTGCCACATACTTATATATTTCTTATTCAGTCATGTACAATGGCATAATAGTTATAGTATGTCAACGTCAAATCCCCAATAGATGGAACTTCCACATATGCTAAATGGTAAGACTTCCGCAGATCTGTGTCATATCAGTCTTATAGGTTGATACGTGGGTTATAATTACACCACTAAACCTACATGGTATGTGGTCAGTGGTCACCCATAAGGCTGATACTACACAGATCGTAGAGCATAACCACATAGAGGCACAAGTCACAAGCAATTCAACATAGAAATTGCAAACAGAGAAGTTAGTTATGTACGTTATGCTGACATCATATGTTCTTGTGCGCAATATATTTTCTTCATCAGGTTCATGGGCCACCAGATATGTAGTTTGTAGTGTTGCCTGAGCATGCAGTTCACATATCTAGCATCAGTTTCATTTTATATACAACACGGATCACTAAGCAGCAAAGAACGGAAAATAGATAAACGAAATGATTTTTGAAATAGTATGCCAAAGTTTTTTTTTTTTTTTCCAAATGCCAACTCACGGACATCAAGCTGCTTGATGTTTCAGTATTTATCTTAAAAATTTGGCCATAGAAAAGAATAACAAAATGATTTTTGAAATTGTGCCAAAGTTTTTTTCCCAAATTGCCAACTCACGGAGATCAAGCTGCTTGACGTTTCAAGTATTTATCTTAAAAATTTGGCGATAGAAAAGAATCATAAAATAAACTCTTCCCTCAATCCACATTACTACATCAGTGATGAAATATTCCCATTTAACCCTTCCGCTCAATCCACAATACACATCAGTGATGAACTAGTTCCATTAGTACAGAAGGTACTCAAAAAGTACTCAATCATTTTGATTATCACGGTTCAGAAAATGTGATCCCCCCGGTGCATCTTAAGTCTACCACTGAAGCTCTGAGCATCAAATTCAATCATCTCAATTAAGTTAATGTTATGTAAATATTACCAATAAAATGTAACAGCACCCATCCTTTATAATATGTGTTTACAAACACTTGCAGGATATAAAGTTCAAGGCACTAGTTTAATGTTTGAAACTTGAAACAACTAAAAACGAAGGCATAAGACTAAAAAGCTACTGAAAACAAATCATTCATGACAACCATCAGGAAATGTTGATTGCATCTATATAATTAACTTACAGGATCATTCCCAATAATGTTGTCCTGATCTTCATATTCTGCCATGTCTGGAATATCATCCTCATTATCACCACCAAAGTAGGATGATATTGACTGAATTGTTTTCCCTTTACTAATTTCTAGTGTCTCCATGGAAGGCAAGTTGTCCTCATCAGCTTTAGTCTCTGCAGCAAGGATGGTATGTTAATGTACAGAGTAAATGCAAATTTCAAAAGAAGGCATAAACATTCCAAGAAAAAAACAGAAGAAGAAGAAGAAGAAGAAGGCACGCATCCACCTTTTGGTTTTCCATGAGTAGCTAACCATCCATCATTGTTCTCATCGTCAAGTAAAACTTCACCACCAGCAGCATCATACTCTTCTGCAATAGATGCAGCTCTTCGTAGACATGGAACTTGATAGAACCCAAAAAAAACATTAGATCACCTGCATTATGCACCAAAACTAGATCTGCAAGACAATTGGATTGATTAATCAAAATCAATAGCATAAGGTGTTGGACACTGCTAATGGTACCGACTGATAAGTCTTCAAAACCTACAGTACATGCTTCTTCCTGTTTCCTTGGTTACCTATGGGCATAACTAAAAAGTTGTTCTAAGGAAAAGGCATGAGATTAATCAGAGTGAATGCTTGATTCATGATACAGTAAACATTGAGCCAAGCAGGGTTCTTTGAACTTCAGTTCTTCAAAGATACAGTGTTTGCTAGGAAGGGCAGCTCAGCACAGGACATGATGTCCAATCTACCAAGTTCCTTTCAATCAACTTATGCAAGCAGCTTGAAGCCATATTTAGGAACTATAACAAGGGCCTCTTCTCTATTCTAAAGGGGAAACTTCAGAGTTGTATAGAATGCTGCTGTAAAGGGTCAGGCAGTATATGGTGTACACTGGAGGGAAAATATGATATCATTTTTGGTAAGGAGGTTGTTCTTTGTATCTTCACTGATAAAGACTGAAGAGGCAATAAATAACTTGCCAGGCTAAGACTAAATACTGACTTCTTAGTAGTGAAGATAATGTCTCCACTCTCCAATTATCCTATTCAGTGTTTCAGGTTACCTTTGGCTAATGGCTAATTAAGAATGGGAAGATTAAATCCTAGAAGGGACCGAGTTTTTTTCCCCCTCTATATCTCCAGAAATAGGCTTCGAAAGATGCATGTTTGACGACCATCATGTAGTCCAGAGAAGTGATCACTGGGCGGTTTTGTGTAAATATATTTTATGGAAGGATCACATCATGTGCCTCATCCTATAATTGTATTCTCAAATTTGGCATGAAAAGGATGAATTCTAAAATACAATCTTTATTTGGAAATGAATTTACAGGTATGAGGTGTCTGTGTCTGAAACAACAGTGTGAGTCTAAAATTTTGATAAATGGGTATGTAGTTTCTTTGGAATATGTTTTAAACCCTACTCTGTATAATTCTGATGTTGTGAATTAGCAACATTGGTATTTTTCTGCAATGGAGTCTCCTTGACGTGCCGTCTGATTAGTGTTAATTCCACTTTATATAGCTATATCCAGCTGTACCTAGAACAGCAATGATCTACTTAATGTGCTAAGGGGCTTTATTTAATACACTGATGTAGTCAAATACCACATCCTAGGCTTCTAAGGAAAGGTAGAGATAGCATAAGTGCATAACTTTGCAGAATTCGACAGATTAAATCCATGAACAGTAAGAAAATTTCTGTAGACTTCACACGTAGATAATAAAGTAAAGCACCAGCTAAGATACTCTTACCATTTCGAGTAATTAAGAATTGTTTGTTAGGTGGTAAGTAAGACTTCCTTTTGCTAGGCTCGCCTGACTCCCTGCCTCATGAAGTAGAAAAATTGCATATAAATATTCGTCAAAGTCACAGACCATTTGAGTGATATATCAAATGATCTAAATATACAGACAAGGCAAAGAGTTTCACCACATTCTCTTTTTTTGTGGGGTATCAAACAATTATTATTTCTCTCTTTACCTTTTTAATTTTAGTGAGTCTAAAGGACCACTAGCCTCCTATCACATAATTCAACAAAACAGTTTTACCATCAGTTCCAGCTTTAGAACTACATCTTTGAGGTGTTTGAATGGACACAGCCACACAAGTATGGGAGTTGATGCGTATGACACATTCCAAATCTAAATCTATATTTGGTTGATATGTCAGAAAAAGTGGCAGTAGCAGCTCTAACTTCAGAAAAGCCAAGGATCACAGGGGTGGGTACTTCCAACCATTCCATTCCCACGAAAATAAAGAAAGAGATACAAAAAATAACAGACCAGTGAACCAAAAACCTTTCTCCTCTCATTTCCACCATACCACCAATGACCTGTATCCTCATATCCCCATCTACTCCCAACCTCCTCCCATCACAACCACCACATTTCCAACCAGTCTCTCTGCCTTCTAAGAAATTGTCCTCTGATGCCAGCTAGACCAAACACCACCAACCTCCCGCGATCCTCATGTACCATTGCATCCATCACCCAATCATCGATTCATCTGCTGGAGTGCTAGACCAGTGATGAACTTTCCCTGTGACCACAAAGAGCAAGTCTTTGGGAATCTTATTCTACACTCATGGAGTCATGGATAAGATCCCAGGACCCAACACAACTACTCATAATAAAGGTGATCCAAACAGGGCTTTATCGGTTTGGTTTGATGAGTAACCGCCATCATATTTATACATAAAGATCCCAAATTTTGTATATAGATCGGAAAGTCTGTTAAACTAATCAAACTGCCATGACTTACTTCATCCTTCATCTGATCAAGATGGATATTGCTTCTCGTCTGCTAGTGGATCCTTCTAATACTATAAGCTTAATTTACCAAGATAGTATATTTGTATCTATGGATGATGCAAATTATAAACAAGTAGATAGTAGAAATTCCACTCACGCAACCCTAGGAAAACTTAGAAAAAGCTCAAACTACCATCAATCTGAAGTCAAACACTTCACCATCATCCCTCAAACCATAACAAATCCAAGGAATTCCAAAATTAAGACGAAATTTATCATAAATCTATCAACTTGACGGACAAAAAACATTCTAGACGACAGCCGGAAGAGGAATTAGGCTAATAAACTAAAGATAGGTGAAAAGTAAGGGATATATGTAATTACCAGGACCAGGTAGGGCATTTGGAGACGAGATTGTCGCCTGCGAGAACGAACTCACTGACGCTGAGCACGCCTTTCTCTTTGAAGGCGGAGATGGTGCGAGGCCCCGTGATCCTCTCGACGGTGCCCTTGAATGCCTCGTGCAGCTTCTGTGATAGAACCATTGGCGATTTTCTCGGGGAGATTTCCACGAATTCGCAGCAGTAGAAGAAGAAGAGGAGAAAGAGAAGGGCTATGATATGAAGCACCGCGGTGGGGTTCGAGCTTTCTTGTCGCGAACGGAACAGAGAGAGATAAAGGGAGAGAAGTAAAAGCAAAGGTGAGTTGAGTTCAGATTTGAAGGAAAACACTCGGCAGCATAGCTGTCAAAATTTGATACACAAATCCAATGAGGTCCCAGTTTTTTTTGTCGAGATCCGATCCGAAAAATATTGACTCAAATTAGTTTTATCCGAATTACAAATGTGTTTATATTTGGCGTAATAGCAAAAGTATTGAATTTCTGATAGCTTTTTGTAAAAATATGATAGTTTGAAAATAATGGTTAAAGTACCAACTTTTTATACTTTTTGTGTTATTTTTACTATAGATGAGGTATGATTTTATCTTTTCTTTTCAATTAACATTTCCTTAAAAGTTGACTAATCTTTTCTCCAAAAAGATGAAAGAAATTCTTAATCTCTCCTTAATCTTCCTCCCTCCCGGTGGCAACCCCATCGCATCACCTGCTATGGCCTCCAAGCTATGACATCACAGTGTGTACTATCTCAAAAATGGCGGGCAACTTTTCCTTAAAAAAAAATAATCCTTCCTTCCACCCTTAATCCCTCCACCGTAACATTCACTCTGCCTGACAACGTATCCCTGAAAATTTCTGATGAAACTTCAAGGCGACCTGACAAAGTTCATAACATTTACTCCACCTTCTTGAGATAGTTCGCACCTGACACCCTCCATTAAAGCTTGAATGGGTACGTAAATTCTCATGACAAACCTTCGTTTTTTCCCCTATGTTGTTTACTCTAGTTTTTACTTTTTTTTTTAATTTGATAGAAACTCTTTGTTTTTTACTTAGAACAATGTTTTTTACTTAGAACAGTGAGAAGTTCAAATCCTTGTTCATTTGTAGGTACGAAAGTAGTATACATGAAGTTCATAAGTGATGGAGAATGGAAAGACCAAGGGAAAAGGTGATTGTATGAGGATGATAGAACAGTAAAAGCCATGTTGATTTCCCATGACACGGACTTGGCTACACTGCAGAGGAAATGGATTGAGAAGAACCCATTTGATGAAGAGAAGTTCTTTGTGCAGATGCAATACCTTTATCCAAACAAACCTTAACTTCCTCCGATCGTTTTAAATGATGACGACGATTTGGCAGCGTTCAAGTTCTTGAACAAGTGTGGAGAAAATGCATTAGAGTGGAAGATTGAGTTGTACACCAAGCTCGTAAAGAAGGAAGATATTCCAAGTGAAAGGGCTGAACATCATACTCTTCCTTTTCCAACAGCTCCACCACCCACTTAGAGCCAAGACAATAAAGACTTTTTCAGGTCATTTTTTCAGAAAGTCAGAGCAAGTGACACTAATGTCAGGTCAGTAGATGAAATTATTGAAGCTGACAACGAAGTAGAGTTAAGACGATTAAATAAGGAATAAGAAAACAAGAGAAAGTGTCCCATAATAGTGGAATACATTATATCACTCAGCAGCGATGATGAGGACATTGACGCTGCTTCATCAAGAAACAAAAGAAATGAGAAAATGACTGATTATGCCAATTGTGGAGATTCTTTGAAGGATGAAATAGGAGATGCTTTTGATTACGGGGGCGTTTATCAATCAGGTGATAATGCTCCTGTTGATGGTGGTGATGGTTTAGGGTATGCTTCAGGTGATGCTTCAGGTGATTATGTATGTCATTTTGGTCTTGATGATGTGTGGGATGAAATAAATGACAATCATGGAACATACAACGATGAGCAATTAGAGGATGACCAAGAAGAGTTTGATGAAGACATGCTTAGAGATATTGAAAAGAGATATTATCCATCGGAGAGGGATATGCAAGGCATGTTAGTTGAAGATGAGGATACAAGTGATAACGTTGAAAACAAGTTCTCATATCCAACAGTGAAGCTTGGTCAGTTCTTCAATTCTAAGGAGGAGTTCAAAGTTGCACTCTCTATGATGACAATGGAAAATTGCTATGAGATGCGTGTTAAGAGGTTCGACAAGTCCTCATATGATGTTGAATGTGTTGACGACAAATGCTCATTTCTTTGTCGTGGCTTAGTCTATCGCAAAGCGTCATTGTTTAAGGTGCGAGAATTTGTGGCAGATCATAGCTGTGGCATGAGAGTAAAGCACAATCATCACAGAGGAGCAACTTCTCGGCTGATTGCCGATAAAATACTTCACAAGTATGTTTTTCTTGCCTTTCATCACATTTTCTTATCAAAGGCCAATATGATTGCATATATACATTGGCATCATTGCATTTATACATTCACTTCGTGTTATGTCAGGTTTTTAAACGGCCGTAAAGGCCTTCGTGCTATAGAGATTCAGGATTTCATGTTAGAGCTTGGAGTAAGGACAAGCTACTACAAAGCCAATCGACCATGGCTCTTCGCCCAGGATATGGCACATGGTACAACTGAGGAAAGCTATACTGCCATGTACTCTTACATGCACATGTTAGAGAAATCAAATCCTGGAACATACACGAGAATAGTAAGAGATGTTGACCAACGCTTCAAGTATGTCTTCTCGGCTTTAGGTCTATGGACAAGGGCAGCGCCACATCTTAAAAAGGTTAGTACAAGGGCTTTAATTTTAGGACACATGTTTCCAATGTCAGGTCAAACACCTATATGACTGCATGTGTGACAAACAAAACAAACAACTATTTCAGGCTATATGTTGTCTTTTTCAGGTTATATAAGTACTTTTTCAGGACAACTGTTTACAACATAGTTTTACATATGTAGGTAATATCAGTTGACGAAACTCACTTGACTGCCTTGTTCAAGGGCATACTTCTCCTGGCTACGGATCAAGATAGAAACAGCCAAATATATCCACTTGTTGTTGCCGTTGTTAACAGTGAGAACGATGATGCATGGTCATTTTTCTTCAGTGAATTGAAGGTTGTTGTCCCAGATCATCCCGATGTGTATTTCGTGTCTGACCGTCATGTTAGCATTGGGAAGGCTATGAAAAATAGCTATTATTTCGCCAAGCATGGGTTTTGCATTTATCACATCCACCAAAACTTCAAGAGGAAGTTTGGCAGGCAAGACCTCTTTGGCATCTTCAAAAAAGTTATGAAAGGCTTATACTGTGGCTGAGTTCAATCATCAGTTTGCTCAACTCACAGCTGCATCTCCAAAGATTGGTCAATATCTCAAAGAAGCTGGAGTTAACAACTGGGCGAGGGCGCATTTTCATGGAAACAAGTTTAACATCATGACGAGCAACAACGCCGAGTGTCTCAATGGTCTGTGGAAAACCCAGCGTCAGTGGCATATTCTTGCCCTGTTTGATGCCATTTTGGAGACCATTTCTAAATGGTTTTGTGAAAGAAGGGAAACAGCTTCAAAATGGGACCAAGTTTTGCCACCCTCTGTGTACACTCTAGTAGAAGTGAACTATAGAAAGTCAACTAAGATGAGTGTTCGAAGACTTAGCCAGTTTGAAGCAAAGGTTATGCAAGGAACTATCAGATACTCTGTGAACCTTAATGCTCGTACATGTGATTGTAACATGTTCTAGATTGATAAAGTTCCATGTGCTCATGCCATAGCGGTTGTAAGTGATAGAGGAGTGCCACTCACTGATCTCGCCCATCCCATGTTCAAGAATGAGTTCGTGAGAGAAGTGTACACGGACACTGTGCATCTTGTTCCTCCAAGAAACCGATGGTTAGTTCCTAAAGTTGTGTCATCCATCAGATGCTCTGCACCACTGGTAAAACGTCCTCCTGGAAGACCATGTATTAACCGATACAGGGCGACGTGGGAGGTGAACTATTCTAGGAAGAGGCGATGTTATTATTGCGGCATCCTAGGACACAATAAGCAGTATGTATAAGGAGAAGGACTGACGAATGATTCTAGGAAGAGGTTGGGTTATTTTTTTTTTGTTTAAAATTGTCACCTTGTTGGTGTTTTTTGGTGGTTTAGGGTAATCCGTTGTTGTTGTTGGGTGCTTGAATCTGTATGGTTATAAACTTGATAATTTCAATCTTTCCCCTTTTGGCTCGGTTATAAACTTGATAATTTCAATCTTTCCTTAACAGTTGCTCATTTTTCTTTTTCTTTTTGTAAAACTCACAAAATCGCCTTGTAAAACTCACATACGCCCTAAAAGCCTACATATCTGCCCTGAAAAACCGAGAAAGGCCTTGAAAAATTACATATCTCATAACTTGCCTCCCTAAAAGAAGAAATCATGGTATGAAATTTTGTGAATGTGATTTTTTGGGTGAGATCATTTAAGGGAAAAAGTTATGTTATGTTGAGAGAATTTAAGTGTATCAAGTAATAAGTGTTGAAATATAACAGCGTTTGTCCTAAATATTTGTTCATGCTTTATGAAAACGTTACATGTGTCTTGAAAACGCAGGAATATGGTCAAAACTCATAAATGCAGGAATATGGACAAAGGACCATACTTCTTAATATTCCAAAACAACACATAACCTTACAAACTTCCCTTTCCATGACAAAGTTTCCATGGAAATTAATAAGTACACACCCAAACACAAAATAAACAACATTAAAACTACAGGAATAACCCTTTCCCCACTCACGCATCACGACATCCCGACGGACATCATTGGGGCAACACGACATCACTTGCATCACGAACCACGAAGACTTTGACGTCGACAATCTTCTCGCCGAGGCGGACGAGATCTGCGACGTCGTCGTCTGTCTGCAGTGGTTGAAGGTATCGCTGCCCGGAGTCTGGGACCTGTTAAAAAAAATTGACTTACTACCTGCATACATGGACATGCTGATGATCATCCCATGTAAGGACCAAATCTCCATCTTGTTTTTGGGCACCTTGATGAGTTTTGTGCTCCCGCCCGTGTAGACATGTGTGGTTAACAACGCTATTTGGCCGGTGTTGGGGGGTAATTCCCCATCCGAGTACACCTGTAGATAGACCTTAATAAATGAGTCCGACATTTTGCGAAAGAGTTTTGGGAGTTTGAGAGAGGAGTTTTAGAGAGATTTGGGACTTTGAGAGTGTGGGAGGATTTGTGAGGGATTTGCACAAGGCAGACCCGATATTTATACACAAAGATGAGTGTAGAGTAGAGTTAATGACGGGTAGTTGGGAAAGTAAGAGTTAAGGGTCTTTCAGTGAAAATTAATAGGGGTCAAATCGGATATGCATTGGAAAGGATCACTTTGGAGAAGATTTATTCAAAAGCTTAGGTTTATGTACTTAAAATGACCTGACAAACTTGAATATTTATTGTAAGACTTCAATATGGCTTGATTTAATTCAAAAAAATTCAAAGCTTAGGTTTTATTCGAGAACTAACCCCACCATTTTAAACGGTTTTTAAAGGCTATTTTTTGGTTTTTAAATCGTTTAAATGTCAGAAAGCTTAGGTTAATGTCGGAAGTTTTTAAACCATTTTTTTACCATTCATTAAAAGTTGGTAGTTTTTTCAATTCCTCCCTAAACCCTAACTCATAATCCTCCTTATGGTGTATCCTGCTCTGGCTATGCAAAAGTTGGAGAATATTGACTTAAATGTGCATGTATGAAAATTGCTTGAAAAAGCTTAGGTTTATGTACTAAAAATGACCTGACAAATTGGGTTTTTGGTGTGTAAAAATGAGAAAGATGATGACCTGACACACATCACATCAGCATTGAAATCTCATTTCTTTAATAAAAGCAAAAAAACACGTAAAAAATCATATTTGCACAGAAGAAAGAACATCAAAGAGGAGAAAGAGGTATAACACCCCCTTCAAAAAGAGAGGAATCGAGAGGAACATCAAAGAGGAAACGAGAGGAAATTATACGATGACAAAAGGCTGGACACAAGGAAGCTCATCTGCTAATTCCAATTCGTGGAGGAGAGGGCACGCTGCCGGTGAATCATCAACTCGAAGATGTTTCCATGGCCTCCCTGCAACAATACAAACTTGCAAATACACTCAAAATCCGGGAAAACAGTTCTATGGGTGTCCATTATGGAAGGTAATATTGAATTTGAATTTTAGGGTTTTGATTTAGGATTTGGGTTATAGATTTAGGGTTCTGATTTGAGATTTTTTCAATTAGGTTCTAATTTGGGATTTTTGAATTTGGTGCAAAATTTAGACTAACGATGTATTGTTGTGGGAGATGATTTAGACCTAAACTAAGTTGTTGGACGATTTCACTAATAGTTGCTAATTTGATTGGTTTAATTTTGTATTCAACCATAGGCAAGTTAGAATTGCAAATACTTCAAATGAGTGGATGGTCAAGCTTATGATTTTAGAGCCAATGAGACTATTGAAAGCATAAGAGTTGTTGAAGATCATGGGACAACCTCTGCGCTTATTTACCCGCATCATTCGACTTCAAGCAACGATATTATGAAGATCAAAATAGAAAATTTAGTGTTGAAAGTTATACTTGGTGTGGTGGTACTTGTGGTGTTAGTTGTTGTGCTGGTTGTCCAATTTGTATCCTTGTTGGTTAAAATATGATAAATTAGTCATAAGCTTATGTTTAGCAAGACAATGTATTTTGTAGGGTTCGTCATAAGCTTATGTTTAGCAAGACAACTTCTCTTTGTAGGGTCATGTTATATTGTATTTAGAATGCTAAGTCTATGTACTGTCCTCCTTATGGTATATCTTGCTCTTGATTGAAATGTGCATGTCTGAAAATTGCTTGAAAAGCTTAAGTTTATGTAATGAAAATGATGTGACAAACCGGGTTTATTGCATGTAAAACGAGAATATGTCCTGATATAAACACCATGAGTTTGTAAACATCCTGGAAATTGTTTGTAATCATCCTAAAAACATGAGCTTCCAAATTAAAATACAATTAACATGTCTTCCTTGCCAAATGGTACCCTACACACTTAAACTCCTTAAACAAGCTAAATTTCCCCAAATCAAACAAATGTATTTAAACAACATCCCAACGGCATCTAAAAATACTATGAGCCATTTGATTTCTATGTCCATCTACGAATTTGTCAGACGCAAGATCTAGGTTTGTCATCCCAAGCATCAACAACCCAATGTGTTTCAGTGTGTACACCCCACAATCTCCTCTGCAAGATGTACAAATGCATTTAGAATATATCAATTATAGTTTGATAAGGATTTATCATTACATTTATACACATATACTTACCCGCGCTTGTTCTGCTTAAGGTTATCACGACGAGTCACCGACATTGGCTTGTCCAATAATGGTTCACATCTCTTTGCCAGTGGCTCGTACATCTTGACATACCTTTGAGCAATTTCAATGACGAGTTGGATCATTTCAAAAATCTCCTTATCTGAGTACAAATCCACATTGCAGCCGTACACCATCACACACCAGTCGCATAGTTCAATTTCTACTCTCTGATGTTGAAGGGCACATATATGTGTTCCGCATCATCCCATCTCTTGCCAAAATCAGTCGGACATGCACCATTCACGTATTTCATCACTACATCCTCACCTTTACATGGAAAGTCCTTCTGGAAGCGATTGAACTCAGAGGTGACCAAGGTTTGCCAAAAGGTGTCAAGCACAACCACCTTCGAAAACCGCTCCGGATCCTCTGAAATCCTTTGACGGTAAAGGAACATCATTTGCTCCAGATGTTGTAATGGTGCAACAATGTTAATATATCCACTGAAAATGATGTTACAATTTCATAATATTTTGAAAGGATGCATTGGAACATTACCTCCCCGCCCAACCATCACTTTGGGGCAAACAATTTCTCAAAGAACTCCTTATCCACTTCATGCCCATTGGTCCAATTCGGGGTTCAATACTGCATGATGATACATATTCATTTGAATAAAAAACAAGGCAAGCAGGTAAACATTTAGACTTTTTCAGGACATTATGGTACATATACAGGCGATATATAAGTTTGTCAGTCCATAAGGAAGCGTTTTCAGGTCATATTACTAACAGTCAATCCATATAACAGTTTGTCAGTCCATAAGGAAGCATTTTCAGGTCATTATTAAGTTAAATAGATTGGTTTGGCTCACTAACCTCTCTCTTTGCATCCACTTCACCAGTTCAGTCATCCCTTCCACCTTGCTATTTTTGATAAAAATTTTTGCCAATTTATGCTCATCCAAATTGCGGAAGGGTGATTTTGCCACCACAACTAGCTCGCGAGTGCGAGTTGGATAGTTCCTCTTCTGCACTTGGGGACCCTGGTCCTTTCCTCGCTTCCTCGGCACATTCTCTTCCTTGGTCTCCCCTTCCTCATCCCCCACGTCATCACAATCAGCCTGTGATATCTTCTCACCTTGTAATTCAGTCTCAGCCTCAACACCTCACTCATCAACCTTAGTTTCTCCCTCCACATCATCTCCCTTTGCTACCTCATCAGCATCCACACCTCCATCATCAACCTTGCTTCCTCCTCCATAACATCTCCATTTGGTTCATCCACACCTCCGTCATCAACCTTGCTGAGTCCTGATGTGTTCTTGCCTCCGATGACAAGCCAATTGTCAAAGGCGACACCTTTGGATCTAGTCTTGGGTGACAAGTCACGCGATGGTGCTGCGAAGCGAACATAAGCGTTCGACTGGATGGTGTCTGGACGTGTTGGCGATAGCGAAGACGATGACGAGTGTCAAGGCGTTGCTAGCGATGGCGACAACGAAGGTGTTGGTGTCGATTGTGAACGCGATGGAAACGATTGTTGGGGCGAATGGATAGCGATGACGGAAGCGATTGGATGAGGGATATATGACTTGAAAAGACAAGTCTTTGGTGTCCTAGCGTCGACTGCGGGGGAAGGGAGATGCGAAGGAAGACTTGGCTTGAAGGTTCAAGCAATTGTCGTAGCGTCGATGGCGGAGGAAATAAGGATGCGAAGATAGAGGGTTTTGACGTCCGATCAAGGGAAAGAGGATAAACACTCGACTTGAAACCTTGACATAAATTGAATGTAAGAAATAAGAATAACAACGGGGGCTTTAAATAGCCAAAGAAACTCGGCCAAGACCTAATGGGCTTGGACCGAGACGAACCTATGGGCTAGCCCATGCAAGCATGCAAAAAGGCACAAACCCAAAAATAGAAAAGACTATAAAAGAAAACTATCTAAAATAAGCAATAATACCAAATATAGAAAATGTCTCAAAACTATCAAAATGACGCGTTGAATGTATGGATGCAAACACCGCGAGGAATGGCGACTAAGGGTCGATGGCCTCGCGAGTGGGTGCACGCGATGCCGGATGAGATGAACGCATTCTTTCGATGCCGATGGTGGCGAGGACGACGAGTCTTGGGTTGGCGTCTGGGCTTCCTTGGCCAACGACGACGCGTGCGACAAGTGACGCGACGGCGGAGGCGATGTCTTTGGACCTAGACCTTGTTACTGGCCCTCTGAGCGTAGGCTCATGGCTTCTTCCTCGTCTTGGGCCGTCATGGGAGGCAGGATCACATCACCCTCCCCCACTTGGCTGTGAAGCGTCCCCACTTCACCATAATCAAACTCAGGCTCAACATATGGGGTCAAGTCCGCCACGTTGAAGGACGCATGGACTCCAAAATACGGTGGGAGCTCGAGTTGATAGGCAGTTTCCCCTATGGCCTTTATCACGCGGAATGGACCATCTCCACGTGGTGCCAATTTGTGCTTACGCCGCGAGGGGAACCTTTCTTTTCGCAAGTGCACCCAGACGAGGTCCCCGGGTGCAAAAACGATGCGGCGTCGGCCAGTGTTCTTCTGTGAGGCATACTGCGCGGCCCTTCTCTCCAATTGGTCCCTTGTTCTTCGATGGAGATCTTGTACTTGTTCTGCGCGATTAGCGGCGGAGACATGCACTGGGTCTCGCGGTGGTCGCGACAACAAATCAAGCGACATCAATGGGTTCATGCCATACACCACTTCGAAAGGTGTCAACTTGGTCGCCGTGTGCCTGCATCTATTGTAACAAAACTCGACAAGTGATAGTAAGTCCTCCCAACGCCTAGGGTTGGCTTTAAGCATTGTGCGAAGGAGGGCTCCTAGGATTCGATTTGTGACCTCCGTTTGGCCATTGGTTTGAGGGTGGTAGGTAGTAGAGAATAGGAGTTTGGTGTCTAGCTTACCCCAAAGAGTTCTCCAAAAATGACCAACGAACTTAGAATCCATATCACTCACTATGGTACGTGGGACTCCATGAAGACGCACCACATGCTCAAAAAATAGATCGGCAATCTCACTAGCACTATGGGTTGTCTTACAAGCAATAAAATGTGCCATCTTGGAAAATCTATCTACGACCACAAAAATGGAGTATTTACCTCGTCTAGAGAGGGGCAAACCCGTGATGAAATCCATAGACAAATCTTCCCAGGGGGCACTCGCAATGGGCAATGGAGTGTAGAGGCCGTGAGGACTAGACCTAGCTTTGGCTCTCTAGCAAGTCACACAACTTCTACAAAACCTAGTCACTTGGTGGGTCATCTTAGGCCAAAAGAAATGTTCTCTAAGCGCGTCTAAGGTTTTCCTAATCCCAAAATGTCCACGACTCTCGTGTGCTTCCTGAATCAAAAGGAGCCTAATGGAGGACCTAGGGATGCAAAGGCGACTAGTCTTGTATAAATAACCCTCAGAAAGGAAATATGACTCAAACTCTCGAAATCTAAGGCAATGCTTGACTATAGGGGCAAAGAAAGGATCACTAGCATATAATTCCTTAATCAAAGCAAAGCCCAAAACTTTAGTTTGCACATGAGTCAAGAGAACATACCTGCGAGATAACACGTCGGCGACAATGTTCTCCTTTCCCTTCTTGTGGACCACGACATAAGGAAACGTCTCAAGGAATTCCACCCAACGAGCATAGCGTCGATTGAGGTGGGCTTGGCTCTTCAAGTTGCTCAACGCGGCGTGGTCGCTGTGGATGACAAATTCACGCGGCCAAAGGTAATGTTGCCATGTCTTTAGCACGCGGATTAAAGCATATAACTATTTGTCGTAGGTGGGGTAATTGAGTGTGGCCCCTGTGAGCTTCTCACTGAAATATGCAATGGGCCGCTTTTCTTGGTGTAGCACACCACCAATGCCTATGTCTGAGGCATTGCACTCCACCTCGAAGGTCTTGGCGAAGTCTGGGAGCTGGAGCAAGGGCGCGTTGTACAAGGCCCTCTTTAAGGCCGAGAAGGCCTTTTCGTGGGACGCAAGCCACAAGACAATGCTTCCTTTCTTCGTCAACTCATGCAAAGGCGCGGCAATAGAGGAGAAGTCTCGAACAAAGCACCTATAAAATCCTACGAGGCCGAGAAAGCTTTGCACCTGTGTCGGCGTCGTCGGTGTCGGCCACTCTTTGATGGCCGCAATCTTCTCTTCATCGACGCACAAACCATCACTACTCACGACATAGCCCATAAAATTTGTGGACGCGGAGCAAAATGAGCACTTGGCTAGATTGGCGAATAAGCTCTCGCGTCGAAGGCACTCGAGCACTTGGCGAAGGTGATCGACATGCTCCTCCAGGCTCTGTGAATACACAAGGATGTCATCGAAATAAACGATGACAAACTTGCCAAGGAAAGTTCTCAACACGTGGTTCATCACGCGTATGAAGGTTCTTGGCGCGTTCGTGAGCCCAAAGGGCATGACTAGCCACTCGTAGAGCCCATATTTTGTCTTGAATGCGGTCTTCCACTCATCACCTTCTTTCATCCTGATTTGGTGATAACCACTCTTCAAATCTATCTTGGAGAAAAGTGTGGCACCATGAAGTTCAACAAGCATATCATCGAGGCGTAGAATAGGATGCCTATACTTGACGGTGATCTCGTTTATCACGCGGCAATCAACACATTCTCCATGTGCCATCCTTCTTGGGAACAAGGATCACATGCACAACGCAAAGGGAGAGAGATTCCCTTACGTAGCCGCGATCCAACAACTCTTGCACTTGGCGTTGTAGCTCTTTGGTCTCTTCTGGGCCAACTCTATATGCAGCGCGATTGGGCAAGGAAGCACCTGGCACAAGGTCAATCTGGTGCTCAATGCCTCTCAGTGGAGGTAATCCTGGTGGCAACTCTTCTGGGAAGACATCGTCGAACACGGCGAGCAAGGTCGCGATGGCTGGTGGCAAGGACGCGACATTCGACGAAGAAGGAATGCATGGGGTTGGCACAAGCAGAAAATATGGTGCTTTGCTAGTCAAACACGCAGTGAGGTCACTGGGCCTGGCCAAAAGCACGCGTCGCTCACATTTTCCCTGCAAAGGAGACATCTGCGGAAATAGCACGACCAACTTTGTCGATGGCGAGGCGCTGGTCGATTTTGGTTGAGCACTGGGCATATGTGGACCCTTGCTCGCGTCAGAATTGGAAAAACCTGGCCAAGCTTTTGGAGTGCCTTTCTTGGCCTTCCCAACGGCACCAGCAGCGGCGCCATGGCGATCCAGATGGGCATTTGGTGTCCCACCTGTCACGTTGGTCCTCTTCTTGTCAGTGCCCGGGGAAGACGGAATTTTGCCAGAATTGGAGGAGTCTTGCCTCTGGAGTGCCTCTGGGGACTCGTTGGACCTAGTAGACGCGGTCTCAATGGCCTTCTGGCGATCACGCTCAACCTGGTCCTGCAAGATCTCATGGGGAGACATTAGATGCAAGGTGACGTGCTTCCCGTGGTAATTGAACACATAAGTATTCAAATAGCCATCATGGAGCACGCGTTTGTCGAATTGCCATGGGCGCCCAAGCAAAATATGGGTGGCGTCCATTACAACGACAACACAAAGTATAGAATCACAGTATTGCCCTATGGAAAAAGAAACTAAGCATTGGCGAGATACTGTGTTACCTGGACTGGAAGAAATCCATTGGAGTGCACAAGGCTGTGGATGAGGCGTCGTAGGCAACTTGAAGTGTGTTACGACCTTCTCATTGACTATGTTAGCACATGAACCTCCATCAACTATGACACTCAAGGACGCCGTCTGGACGAGAGCCCTTGTGTGGAACAAGTTCTCGCGTTAGTCGTGGAGGCTCGCTTCCTTGACTGTGAGGAGACGACGCGTCACCAAGCTCAATGGTGTGCCCGCATGCAGAGAAGCGGGTTCGCAGTCATAGGTGTCTTCCTCCTCTTCGATGCCTTCATCGATGGCCTTTAGGGTTTGGTCCTCGTCGTCGCAAGACTCGTAGCCCGCGGCGGTCGTGGAGAACAAAACCTTTCGAGCGTTTGGGCAATCCTTCTTATAGTGGCCTCTTCCACCACATTTGTAACACTCAAGATCACGCGCGCGATATGTGCCCACTGGAGCTTGTCTGGGCGTGTTCTGGCGCGGCGCGGTGTTTGGCGTCGACGGCTTCGCTTTAGGGGCTTGGCTCGACGCGGTTGTGGTAGAGGCACTAGGGCGAGGGTTAGTAGAAGATAAACCACTAGGGTTAGAAGAATACCTTTGTTGGCCACTTGGAAAAGTGTAAGACTTTCGGCGAGAGATTTGTGCATGGATTTGCATCGTCGTGTGGGTGAGTGTGTTCAAGTCTTTGATGGGCAAAATCTCGAGTTGATCACGGATGTTGGTGTTTAAGCCACTCAAGAATTTCGTCCTCAATGTCGATGGTGCAATGGAGATGTTGGCCTTGTAATACATGTCTTCAAGCTTGGAAAAGAACTCGAGGGGAGACATCGACCCTTGGCGAGCCATGGCTATCTCCATTCTCATTTGATTCCTATAGTCTGGAGGCACATATTTCTTTGTCATCACATACACGAGTTGGTTCCACTCCGTGACCTGTGTCCTCTGACGTCGGACGCAGTCATCCTCGAAGCGATGCCACCACACTCGCGCGGCTCTGCGGAAATTAAGTGTCGCGGCGTCGATATGCTCCTCAGGGGGCACTCGACAATATCGAAGTGTGTACTCCGTAGCCTGCACCCATTCAAGAAAAACAGAGGGGTTGTATTCACCATAAAAATGCTCGATTTTTACCTTGACTTGGTGTCGTTGGAATCGAGGCTGGGCAGGTGCTTGGTTGAGCGCGTGGTATGTCGCGGCGTCGTAGAGAGGGTTCTCAAAGGCGCGCACTCCATGTGGTCTATCGCGTCCAACTTGGCGTCTATTGCGGTCTTGGTGACCTTCACCGCGAGCAAACTCATCCCTTGGCGCGTAGGCGTCGTCGCGTCGGCGTCTTCGCGGCTGGTCATCGTAGTCGGCTCGACGAATGTCCATCGCGACGCTCACCGCTAATGTCACGAATGCGTTGTCCTTGGGACTGGAGACGCGGTGGAGGTATCCAATCCGAAGGGTGATCCTGCAATTCAAGTGGATCTCCAAGAGGGGGGTGAAAAAAATTAGGGTTGACCATACCTGAGTCCTCGATCTCCTCGTCGAAGTCGTCGTGGACATTTGGTGTGATCGACGCGTAGCCGTCGGATCCATAATGCGGTGTCCGAACACTTTGGTGTCGAAGATGATCGCGTACATCATGGCTCTGTGGCTGGGTAGTTGGGGTTCTCAATTGATCATTGCGTCGCGTATGCCCACTTGGTCGGCAACTAGGTCTCCTTGGCGTCGTGTCGGCTTGCTCGGCTCGGCGAGGGCGGCCTTCACGAGGCGCTGATCCCGGTACGCGTCTCTGGGTTCTCCTATAGGCATAGCGATCATCAAAGTTGTATGGTTCAGAAAACTCACCTTGAGTGTCTTCGGCGTCGCGGTCGTTGTCGGAGCCGGTGTCGAAGCCAACGGTTGTGGCTCTAGGCATATAGCGGTCCGCGTGCGAAACGAAGCATGTAGCGGTCCGCATACGATTGAGTTGTGGTTGATGATGAGACATCGAAGGCATGATCCCTTTGCCTTTGTCGACTCTTGTCTTTGATGGACCGGCGTCGGTGGCTCGTGGTTGAGCCGACGCGTCCATAGTACTCAGGGGTGTTGGAGCGGGCACGAGTTGTGCGGCGCATTGTTGGGCTCTCAAAGCTGCGTTCTCTTGTCGAAGGGCTTGGATCTCTCTTTGCTCCTCGGACAACGCGATGAGAGGTTCTTGTTGTGGGGTGTCAACCGATGGTTGGTCTTAGGGTAGACCTAGCGGTGGCTGATGTTGGTTGGTGTGGTCGACTCCAAGTTGGTCTTCACCGTGTTCAACCGTCATGGTACCTATAACAATATGGCCAAACATGGGAGTAAAAACGAACCAAAAGACAACGAAGCACACCAACCAAAAAAATCACTAGTCATGTCACAAAGTTCACGTAGGTAGGGTTAGTTTGGCTTGCCTTGAGGGCGGCTTGGCTTGCACAAGAGATGGTGTATCAAGCAAGTTGCAATCAAACAAACAAGAACAAATTGAAACCCTAAAACAAACGTAAACAAAGCTATCGAATTAGCAAGAAAATACCTTCTAGGAAGCTTGACCTAGACGGCGGAGAGAGATAGAAGATGAGCTTAGACTGAGAGTGGGTTAGGGTTGCCTTATTTTGACTTTACCTAACTTTGAAAAGTTTTTTTTTTGGAATATGTTTGTGATATCTTTTTTTTTTTATAATATCTGAGATCTTATCTTTTGATCTTTTCGGATTGCAAAAGGAAACAAAAGAAAAAACGGTCTAAGTAACTAGAATATCACAAGTGTGATCTTTAGAGATAGGAGAGAGAAGATAAGATAAGATTTGATATGATATCTTATATAAGGAAATTTGGCTAATGTAATATCCCTCATTTTAATAAAGAGTATTTTGATAATTTTCCTAACTCCCGTATCACAAAATGGATTAATTTCAGAGAAGTTCAGACACTCTGTAATTTGTTTGATCTCTGTAATATTTTCCTGAGTGATATAAAATACATTCGATGTATTTTCGGGGCTTAGAATACTCATTCGGGTGCAAAGATGTTAACCGAGTACGAATATATTTAATCCGGGGTTAAAAACTCATACCCGTACTTAACCCGGACAAAAAAGGACAAAAGGGGCCAGATTTGGCCTTGACCGCACCCCGCGGTGAAGGCCAATTCTGTAAGGCGGTCTGGGGAGGCTCGCCGCACCCGCGGTGAGGCCACCGCACCCCGCGGTGCCATGATGATTTTTCTGCAGCGCCGGACTTCAGACGTCGCGTCTGAACTGAGCTGCTTGTCATTTCTGGTCGGGCGACGCATCTGCTTGATTGATGCACCTGCTTGCTTGTGTGCTGCTTGCTGGGATCTATAAAAGGAGGAGATCTAGAGTTGTGTTGAGCACTCCAATCTGAGCTCTCTCCCTCTCAAATCTCTCATCTCCATTGTCGTCGGAAAGCTCAAGCTCTCGCCGGAATCTCGAAGCCATCGCCGAAGCTCTTGTTAGAAGTGGTGGTGCTCTCAAAGTGGTCCTTTGGAAGTCCAAGGAATCCAGAAGTTGGAGCCACCACGAGTCGAGCCCCGTCGTCTTCCCCGGTGAGCTTTTTTTCCCTCTCGTCGTGTTGTCACTGTTACGTGACCGCACCCTCCACCGCACCCGCGGTCAAGGCCGGCGCACCCGCGGTGGGCTGGGCTCGTGGTGTGGCTTTGAGTTTTGTGGTCTCGAGCGAGGCTTTGTTCCTTCGCTTTGGTTCATCTTTCTTTAGATTCGGATATTTTATTGTCGAATCTAACTTAGGGTTTCATTATGGGTCGTTCCGTAGGGATTTGAAATCCGAGTTATGTCCCTGTTCCGGACCCAGAAACCATCATCGTTCGAACGTTCGTCTAATCTAAGGCAAGTGGCGGTTCGCTCTTGCTTATCATTCCATACTTATATTAATTATCAATTGTTGAATTGTTAATTAATTTGGGATGAATTACTGTTTTCGTTGGAAACAGTTTTGATAAAGGATATGATTAAAACATGATATTATAATAGGTTGTATATTGTTAGAACGACGCTATTATATCTGTTATTACCGTGATGGTATTGATGTGGACTATGGTGTGCTTGAACTGTTTAGTTAGCACGAGTATTCGTAGGAACGCTACTTAGTACCTTGCGAGGTACAATCGTTTCTTTATAACCTGGTGGTTAGGATGACCTAACACCATTTCTCTGGTCATGACCGTCCCTTATCCGAATATAGGGGTGGTGCACTTAGCTAGTGTCACATATTTTGGGAGTTGCTCCCAAGAGGTCTCTCGTCTCGGGACGAGGTGATAATGATAAAAGCTTATAACGTGATGCGCGTTTTTGGAATTAAATAAGATAAGTGCCGTTGTCGCATATAATTAATATATCTCAGGCGAGTAGTGCAGCTAGGAAAGACTCGTCTAGACTTTGGTCAGAGTAAAGTTCTCTTTCCAATCTGAATTCGCATTATGCGGTGAGGTTGGTCGTGAACCGAAACACCAAGTCATTTTAAACTCTTGTGTGAACTTATATGTTCCCCAACATTTGTCATACTTCCGATAAGACTCAATTCGTTGGAGTCTTCTTTTTATATGTTTCGATAAGGCTCGTTCTTTTGGAGTCTTCTCTTGATCATACTGTTTCATATATTTCTGTAGGAGTATGGTGGTTGACTATCGTCATCGACTTTTATTCAAGAAGCGATGAGTCTAACCTAATACGACTACTTAGAACCTTTCTGTTTTACCCTTGCATAGTCTTTCATTAGACTAACCAACCGGTTATATTCTCTTGCATGGTTGGCTGGTGTCATCCGTCTCATACGGCACATCAGATAAACGTCCGTTCCAAGAAGGCTAGAGACGATAATAGATACAGACGATGTTTTAAAGTGTTTTACCAAGGTTGAGATCCTAGGCGTGTGATCGCTAGATCAAGACTTTTAGGTTATTTATTTCTAAAGACTTTCGCTGTAATGTATTTTGGTTGTATTTGGATTATGGATGTAATTCCGACACTTTAATTTAATCCAATACTATGACATTTTGTATTATAAATGTTGTTTTATGATTTGTATAAACTGGTTAAGCCTTGGGTGACTTCGGATGTGGAATCCGAGGTCACTGGCGGTAATACTTTCAAGGATATATATTTGGGGGTGTTACAGATTTGGTATCAGAGCCGAATTTTTTTTCAAACGAGTTGGGATTTTATAAACCATTTACTCGTTTTGAAATGAAAGATGTTTTCAAAGGATTTGAAGTTCCGAAGATTTTTTTTTACGTGTCTGCCGTTCAAGTCGTGCCTTCTTTAGTCTAATATAGTAAGTTCGCTTCTATATTTAGAAAGACTAACTCTCTTCTCGTCGCCCGCAGATTATGGGTGCATGGTTTTCTCTCCATAGGGACTCGGGAGAAGCCGAGGTGGCTCCGCCATCTCCAATGAGGCTTGATTTCCCGGTTCCCCCTCGATGCTTTAAGATCAGAGAATCTAGTAGTCCACCCGAGGAGGTGAAGACCATACTCCCTGAGTCGGTAGTATTAGTGTCCAACGACACTGTGGTTCCTGTAGTAGAGCCTACAGAGGAGCCAAGGGAGGACACCGAGGTTGAAGAGGAATGGTCTAGGTACGCAAGAGGATACTACAACAACGATTACATGATAGAGATGATTCCCGAATAGGAAAATCCTGAGGAAGATCCGGAAGAAGAGGAGGATCCCGAGGAAGATCCTGAAGAAGAGAAGGACCCCGAGGAGGACCTCGAGGGGCAAGGCCACGAGTCTGATGGTTAGAGCACTTATTGGTGGGCAGCGAGGACCCGGGAGTGGAATTTATCTATCCAAGTCCGGAGTTGCCGCCTGAGCAAGCATACTCGCCATTGACTCCGGCCGATTGGGAGGCACTCTACGCTGAATATGGCATAAGAAGGAGTGGTCCACCCAATGCATCTGAGGACTCACAACCTATTCCTACTCAGAGGAGGCTAGTGATGAATCCTGACTCACGAGAGGCGTTTCGCCAGAGTCAGATGATTTCCCCTGAAAAGCGCCGCTATATGGATGATGCGGTTGAGCATACTCGAAGAAGGGTAAGACCAGGAGAGTCGGATGAGGTTCGTCAGAGTGTTCCCGCACCTAGGATAAGGCCGAGGACACCAGGACTGAGAAATGAGTCATGTGCTCCAGGGCCGAGCAGGGTGAGAAGTCTATCACCAGATTCCGATGGTAAACCCCGCTCGAAGAAGCCTTGTATGAGAAGTTTGCCTTATAGGAAACGTTTCAGGGTGCCTTGATAAGGGCCAATGTTGACTGTAGTAGTTTCCTTTTTTAGTATTTCAGTGTTGTTCTGTTAAGTACAGTAATCTCCGAACAATTTTGTCTCGTCGCTCGGGAGATTCCTTTTGTAGAAGCTTGTAACTTGGTTTGAGTTCATCTATGAAAATTTCCAAGTTGATCTATTCTGAGTTGATTTTTATTACGTTGAGTATATTTGAATGATATTAACGTCATAAAATACTTGGAATTTGATCGGTAAACAGATGGTGAACACAAGGAATACCATTCGTGCTGGTGCTGGGCCAAGCAACGACCCCAGACCAAACGTGAGGAATGTCGCGAACCCTGTGGAGGAACACGAGTCTGTTTCCAACAACAATCCAGGGGGCAGTGACCAAGCTCAAGTCAACACTCCAGTGATATTCGATGCCGCAACAGTGGAAGCTATTCAGGGAATTGTAATGCAAGCATTCACCGATATTATGCGACCAAACGCGCCTCAGGCACAAGATGTGCCAATTCCTACAGCGGTTCCTAGATTTGAAGAGTCAGCTGTTCATGTACCTCATGAAGAAGCAGTCAGGAACAGAGGCAATTATGGCCGAGCACTGAAGGCCATTAGCTCTATGAGGCCCGACTGTTATGATGGGAAAGGAGAGCCAGTCAGGGTGGCACATTGGTTCTCATACATGGAGCGACTATTCCACAATGTTGAGTGCACTGAAGCTGAAAAAGTGCACATTGCTTCCCTACAGCTGAAGGAAGTAGCTAGAGAGTGTTGGGAAGGTACCGGGAAGGTACCGGTCTAGCCGATCACCCTGGTTTGAACTGGGGGATGTTTAAAGCCAAGATGACCGATCGTTTCTTTTCCCGAGCTATGAGGGAAGAAAAACACAAGGAGTTTCTATATCCAAGGACGGATGGTTTGAAAGTGACTGAGCTTGCGGCCAGGTTCAATCATCTATTGCAGTATGTTGGGCCAGAGGTGTCCGACGATGAGCAAAAGATCTGGTATTTCCACGAGTGGATGAATCCAGATATTAATCCACTGATGGTACATCACAGATGCTCTACTTTGGAGCAATACGTGGACGCTGCTTACAAGTTGGAGGTGACTTTGGAGGAGTCAACAAAGAAACGTAATCGCCAGAGGTCAATGCAGAATCAACCTCAGGCAAGTGGATTCAAGCGTCATGCTCCACCGTCTAATTTTGCCAAGTCTAGCAAAGCAAAGACGGATATGACTCATGGAAGGTCTACGCAGCAATCGGGTCAAGGCAAGAATCCGATTCAATGTTACAATTGTGGTGCATCAGGACACAAAAGCAATGCGTGTCTGAAGGAAAGGAAGACATGCTTCGGCTGTGGAAATGAAGGGCACGTGCAGAAATTCTGTCTGCAGGGAAGGCAAAAAGAAGCTGAATCACAGCAGGGGTCTGTTAGTCAGAATAATCGACCCAGGTTTAAACCAGTGGAAGCTCCTAGTCCTTCGATGCAGACAACTGCACAGAACAAGGGGAAAGCCCCAGCTGCTTCTAGAGGTCAGGGTCAACGCCTTTACGAGATGCGTGAGGCTGATGGACCCAATGCTCCAATTGCTCAAGGTACTCTATATACCTTCATTCTACTTCTGTGTGTATGCTGTTGATTTGGGTGCTATTCATTCTTTCATTTCGGAAAATTGTGTTAGTAAGTTAGGCTTAGTATGCAACGAGGTTTGTGAACCTTTCATTGTGAATCTTCCTAACGGTGAACATTTAGTGGGCACCAAGCGTCTGTCAGAATTTCCAATTACCATTCAGGGTAAGAAGATCGAAGCAAATTTGATCTGTATAGCCATGGCTCCATACGACATTATTCTCGGCATGGATTGGCTGACGCGTCATGGGGCGGTAATCGATTTTAGCTCAAGGACTGTGATAGTGTCATTTGGGGGCCAGTATGTATGCAAGTCTAAGGGTCGTGATGACGCTGATAACGGCAGGCTTATTAATGCGATGGCTGCGTTTAAGCTACTTCGACAAGGTTGTGTCGGTAGGGATGGCAATGGGGCGGGTTCGGGGCAGGGAGTACCCTCCCCGTCCCCATCCCCGTTTAGTGTTATATTCCCCATCCCCGTTGTAGTTAAAAATTTGGCCCCGTCCCCGCCCCGTCCCCATCCCCGTTGGGGAATCCCCGTCCCCGTAAATTTTCCCCATATAAATTCCCCGACGGGGAATTTCCAGCCCCGAACCCGTCCTCGTTTAGTGTTATATTCTCCATCCCCGTTTAGTGTCAAAATTTGTGGTGATCTTATACGTATACTTTTTCATTGTAAAAATTATTTTACCATATACCTTATTATATCACTTGAAAATTTTGATTTTTACCATATATATTATTAAATATACACTATTATATCACTTGATCAATACTGATTTATATACATTATTATGTATAAAGGCTTAATATAACTGATAAAGTCATAACAACATTTTTATAAGGATTTAGGACTTGATAAAGGCTTAATATAACTGATTTATATACATAGCACTTGATCAATACTGATTTATAAACTCTTGTACCCTAACTTAGGGTACAAGGGTTTGGGCAATTTTCCAGCGGGGCTCCCCGACGGGGACGGGGCTCCCCGGCGGGGACGGGGCTCCCCTGCGGGGACGGGGGCGGGGCTCCCC
Organism: Rheum nobile; assembly: GCA_027886185.1. NCBI lineage: Eukaryota > Viridiplantae > Streptophyta > Magnoliopsida > Caryophyllales > Polygonaceae > Rheum > Rheum nobile. Next base: position 2,426,217 of record WOAB01000780.1, read on the forward strand.
GGCGGGGACGGGGGCGGGGCTCCCCGACGGGGACGGGGGCGGGGTTCCCCGGTGGGGATGGGGGCGGGGGCGGGGCGGGGGACGGGGCGGGGACCCCTCTCCCCAACCCCGTCCCCGTCCCCGCACGGGGATTTAATTTTCCCCCCATCCCCGCCCCCATCCCCGTTTAAAATCCCCGTCCCCGTCCCCGTGGTGGGGAATCCCCGTGGGGAACGGGGAATCCCCGCCCCGTTGCCATCCCTATGTGTCGGGTACCTGTGCTATCTGGACGAGCCCAAGAAAGATGAACCTTCAGTTCCTGATATTCCGGTCATTTGTGAGTTTCTAGACGCCTTTCCGGAGTAGATTCTTGGTTTACCCCCGTATCGTGACGTAGAGTTTACCATTGATCTCGAGCCGGGTACCGCGCCGATTTCTAAAGCACCGTACCGGATGGCTCCTGTTGAGATGCAAGAGTTGAAGAAGCAACTCGAGGATCTTCTTGAGAAAGGCTATATAAGGCCGAGTGCATCGCCTTGGGGTGCTCCGGTCTTGTTCGTCAAGAAGAAGGATGGATCATTTCGACTTTGTATCGACTATTGTGAGTTGAATAAAGTCACGATCAAGAATAAGTATCCGTTGCCAAGGATTGATGATCTGTTGGATCAACTGCAGGGAGCCAAAGTCTTTTCCAAAATCGATCTGAGGTCTGGTTACCATCAGCTCAGGATTCGTGAGGAAGATATTCCGAGGACTGCGTTCCGAACGAGATATGGTCACTACGAGTTCGTAGTCATGCCATTTGGACTTACTAATGCTCCAGCGGTCTTTATGGATCTCATGCATCGATGTTTTCACCAGTACTTGGATAAGTTCGTGGTGGTCTTCATCGACGACATTTTGATCTATTCCCCGAGCGTGGAAGCTCATGAGGAACATCTTCGGATTACCTTGTCAGTCCTTAGACAAAATCAATTGTACGCAAAATTGTCTAAGTGTGACTTTTGGATCAAGGAAGTGGCTTTCTTAGGTCATGTGATCAATGAGAATGGGGTTATGGTTGATCCCCAGAAGATTGAAGCGGTAGCCAATTGGAAGCGGCCCCAGAATGTGAAGGAAGTGTGCAGTTTCCTAGGACTCGCTGGATATTACAGACGATTCATGGAGGGATTTTCTAAGATCGCTCTACCTATGACCGGTTTGTTCCGCAAAGTCCATAAGAAGTTTGTCTGGGATGACATATGCGAGGCCATTTTTCAAAAGCTGAAGCAGTGTCTGACCTCTACACTAGTGTTAGCGCTACCGGAAGGAAATGATGGTTATGTGGTCTATAGTGATGCTCCGAAGTGTGGTTTGGGATGTGTATTGATGCAGAGAGGCAGAGTGATTGCATACGCATCTAGACAATTGAAAACCTATGAAGCAAACTATCCAACGCATGATCTAGAACTAGCAGCTGTAGTGTTTGCGCTGAAGATTTGGAGACACTATCTCTATGGTGTAAGGTGCCAAGTCTTCACCGATCACAAGAGTCTCAAGTATGTGTTCACTCAGAAGGAGTTGAATATGAGACAACGTCGCTGGTTAGAGCTACTCAAAAACTACGACATCGAATTGTTGTATCATCCGGGCAAGGCTAATGTAGTAGCCGATGCATTGAGCCGGAAGACGCCGCACGAGACTGTAGTGGCTCTACTTACTGCTCAGACCAGGCTGAACCAAGGATTGTGCGAAATTGAAGTCTTGTACGATCAACGTCGTGGATACCTGAGTATGCTTGAAATTCAGGCTACGCTACTTGATCAAATCAGGGAGAAGCAGGTTGATGACGTGGTTTTGGTGAAGCTAAGCAGTGAAGTTATGGACGGGAAAGCTCCTGATTTCGTGATTCAGGAAGATGGATCGCTCTGGTTTCAGGACCGGATCTGTGTGCCTGACGTTGATGGCCTTCGCCAGTTGGTGATGAAGGAGGTCCATTCGTCAGCTTATTCTGTACATCCAGGCTCTAGAAAGATGTACAAGGACCTCATAAAGAAATTCTGGTGGCCCAACATGAAGTGGGATGTAGCAGAGTTTGTGGTGAAATGCTTGACTTGTCAGAAGGTCAAGATAGAACACCGCAGACCAGGTGGTGAGTTACTACCTCTTCGAGTGCCAGAATGGAAATGGGAGGATATTGCTATGGATTTCATCACGGGGCTGCCAAAGACTCAAAGTCAAAAGGATGCTATATGGGTAATCATTGACAGGCTCACGAAGAGTGCTCACTTCGTGGCTATCAAGTCAACATGGGGAACCCAAAAGCTATCAGAAGTGTTCCTATACGAGATTGTCCATTTGCATGGTACTCCAAAGACCATTGTATCAGATTGTGATGGCAGATTCATGTCGAGATTCTGGAAAGAACTCCACAAGGCCATGAGAACCGAGTTGAGGTTCAATAGTGCGTTTCATCCTCAGACGGATGGACAGTCTGAGAGGACCATCCAGACCTTGGAAGATATGCTAAGAGCTTGTACACTCGATCGTCCGACTAGCTGGGAGAACAGCCTGAGTATGATTGAGTTCACGTACAACAACAGTTGGCATGCTACCATAAAGATGGCTCCATTCGAGGCTTTGTACGGTCGAAGGTGCAGATCTCCAATTTGTTGGGATGAGAATGCCGACAAGGTTCTGCTCGGACCGGAATTAGTCAAAAGGACTGCCTCGGACATTGCTTTGATAAGACAAAGGATGTTGACAGCTCATAGTCGACAAAAGTCTTATGCAGATCTAAAGCACAGGAATGTCGAGTTTGAGGTTGGTGACAAAGTGTTTGTCAGAGTATCGCCATCAAAGGGTGTGTTTAGATTCGGTAAGCATGGGAAGCTTAACCCTCGCTACATGAGACCATTTGAGATCCTTGACAGAGTGGGATCTCTAGCATATCGTTTGGCATTGCCGCCATCGGCACATCCAGTACATAACGTGTTCCACGTATCCTTGTTACGGAAGTACGTGCCAGATGAGTCTCATGTGCTGAGTTATGAAGACATTGAGATTCAGACAAATGGTACGTACGAGGAGATATCGGTGCGTATCCTCGAACGCCGTGAGAAGCAGTTACGGAACAAGGTGGTACCATTGGTACGGATTTTGTGGTCCAAGTCAGGAACTGAAGATGTTACTTGGGAAATGATCGGTACTATTTTATAGTGCATATCTAGGAGTTATTACCAGGTTTGAGATGCCATTTGGATGGATTTAGATCACAATTGTGGAGTTGAGAGTTAGAGACTAGAAGTGAAGAAATCATGGGATTTATAGAGGTTTGAAGTGCATTGAAGACTAGAAGAACAGTGGGCTGAATTCAAATGGTTCGTTCTCTTTACTCAGATGTCCAAATGGAGTGATTCCAATTCGAGGAGTTATATCTTGAAGTCTACTACAAGTCCTAAAAATATGAGCACAATCCGAGTTGGGAATCAAAAGGTATGGCATTTTTACGAAAGTGTCACAGAAGCTGGAGAAGACACTGTCACCGCACCCCGCGGTGGGGGTGTCACCGTACCCCGCGGTGATGACGCACTGAAGAGATTCTTTCCGAGTTTTATTTCTGTTTTATTTTATTTCCGAGACTTTGTTTCCAAGTTTGTTATTTTCTTTTATTTATTTCCTTAGTATTTAAGTTAAGTTTAAGACTCTTTTAGAGGGAATCGATTCTCTAACCCTAGTTGCCACCTATCTTAGTTTTTCTCTCACAAATCCTATGGAGAACTAAACCTCCATTGTTGCACTTGACGTTTTGAAGCCTTCAATTGATTGGTTGTGAGTTTTCTACTCTTGTTCGATTTCCTATCTAGTTGGATTAATTCTCTTGTGCTTGAGTGTTTATTGGTTTATGTTGATTTATCTAGAGTAGCTACCTAGGTCTATTGATATCTTCCTAATTGCTAGGACTTGTGATTCCGGGTTCAGGTTGCATATCTAGTAGCAAACACGATTTACATAAGCGGGTTGTGAGTGTTCATCGTGAGAGAGAGTTAATTGCATGCTATAGTAACGGGTTGTTTCTATTGCATGTATCTTGTTGAATCCTTGGTTGAATGCTATTGCTTTATTGAGTCTTGAAGGTTTTCGGATTTGATTTAGTAATAAGTACTATTAGGGCTGGTATAACTAATAGTTACCTATGATCGGGATAAGAACAACTAAAGGAAAGATAAGAACTTGAGAATAATAGAATTCAGTGATCAACCATATCTCTTGTTGTGTGGATCTTTGTCAAGTGTGGCGCCTTCCTCATATCATATTCACATCCTTTACTTTGTTTTCTTGCTTTATTTACTTGGTTCGAAATACTACAACCCCCCCTAGTTCCTAGTTGGTGACTTGAGAAACACAAGAATAGAAAACCTGATTCCCTTGGGTTCGACCCTGACTTGCTTGCTATACTCTGTTTAGTAGATATATTAGGATTTCTTTGATTAGGCACGACGACTTTAGCCCTGTCAGGAAACCTGGGAGACTGAGGAGGATATGCTTAGACGCTTTCCCGAGCTGTTTTCGGCCTAGTTTCGCGGTCGAAACCTTTTTAAGGGGGTAGTGTTGTAACACCTCGCTTTTTTTTTAGGTTATTCGGCCAAGATTCGGGTCGAAACTTCTTTTAAGGGGGAGGTGATGTAATACCCCTCATTTTAATAAAGAGTATTTTGATAATTTTCCTAACTCCCGTATCACAAACCGGATTAATTTCAGAGAAGTTCAGACACTCTGTAATTTGTTTGATCTCTATAATATTTTCCTGAGTGGTATAAAATACATTCGATGTATTTTCGGGGCTTAGAATACTCATTCGTGTGCAAAGATGTTAACCGAGTACGAATATATTTAACCTGGGGTTAAAAACTCGTACCCGTACTTAACCAAGACAAAAAAGGACAAAAGGGCCCAGATTTGGCCTTGACCGCACCCCGCGGTGAAGGCCAATTCTGTAAGGTGGTCTGGGGAGGCTCACCGCACCCGCGGTGAGGCCACCGCACCCGCGGTGAGGCCACCGCACCCCGCGGTGCCATGATGATTTTTCTGCAGCGTTGGACTTCAGACGTCGCGTCTGAACTGAGGTGCTTGTCATTTCTGGTTGGGCAACGCAGCTGCTTGATCGACGCACTTGCTTGATTGTGTGCTGCTTGCTGGGCTCTATAAAAGGAGGAGATCTGGAGTTGTGTTGAGCACTCCAATACGAGCTCTCTCCCTCTCAAATCTCTCATCTCCATTGTCGCCAGAAAGCTCAAGCTCTCGCCGGAATCTCGAATCCATCTCCGGAGCTCTTGTTAGAAGTGGTGGTGCTCTCAAAGTGGTCCTTTGGAAGTCCAAGGAATCCAGAAGTTGGAGCCACCACGAGTCGAGCCCCGTCGTCTTCCCCGGTGAGCTTTTTTTTCCCTCTCGTCGTGTCGTCACTGTTACGTGACCGCACCCTCCACCGCACCCGCGGTCAAGGCCGGCGCACCCGCGGTGGACTGGGCTCGTGGTGTGGCTTTGAGTTTTGTGGTCTCAAGCGAGGCTTTGTTCCTTCGCTTTGGTTCGTCTTTCTTTAGATTCAGATATTTTATTGTCGAATCTAACTTAGGGTTTCATTATGGGTCGTTCCGTAGGGATATGAAATCTGAGTTTTGTCCCCGTTCCGGACCCATAAACCATCATCGTTCGAACATTCATCTGATCTAAGGCAAGTGACGGTTCGCTCTTGCTTATCATTCCATAATTATAATAATTATCAATTGTTGAATTGTTAATTAATTTGGGATGAATTACTGTTTTCATTGGGAACAGTTTTGATAAAGGATATGATTAAAACATGATATTATAATAGGTTGTATATTGCTAGAACGACGCTATTATATCTGTTACTACCGTGATGGTATTGATGTGGACTATGGTGTGCTTGAACTGTTTAGTTAGCACGAGTATTCGTAGGAACGCTACTTAGTACCTTGCGAGGTACAGTCATTTCTTTATAACCTGGTGGTTAGGATGACCTAACACCATTTCTCTGGTCATGACCGTCCCCTATCCGAGTATATGGGTGGTGCACTTAGCTAGTGTCACATATTTCGGGAGTTGCTCCCAAGAGGTCTCTCGTCTCGGGACGAGGTGATCATGATAAAAGCTTATAACGTGATGCGCATTTTTGGAATTAAATAAGATAAGTGCCGTTGTCGCACACAATTAATATATCTCAGGCGAGTAGTGCGGCTAGGAAGTAGTGCAACTAGGAAAGACTCGTCTAGACTTTGGTCAGAGTAAAGTTCTTTTTCCAATATGAATTCGCATTATGCGGTGAGGTTGGTCGTGAATCGAAACACCAAGTCATTTTAAACTCTTGTGTGAACTTATATGTTCCCCAACATTTGTCATACTTCCGATAAGACTCAATTCGTTGGAGTCTTCTTTTCATATGTTTCGATAAGGCTCGTTCTTTTGGAGTCTTCTCTTGATCATACTGTTTCATATATTTCTGTAGGAGTATGGTGATTGACTATCGTCATCGACTTTTATTCGAGAAGCGATGAGTCTAACCTAATACGACTACTTAGAATCTTTCTGTTTTACCCTTGCATAGTCTTTCATTAGACTAACCAACCGGTTATATTCCCTTGCATGGTTGGCTGGTGTCATCCGTCTCATACGGCACATCAGATAAACGTCCGTTCCAAGAAGGCTAGCGACGATAATGGATACATACGATGTTTTGAAGTGTTTTACCAAGGTTGAGATCCTAGGCGTGTGATCGCTAGATCAAGACTTTTAGGTTATTTATTTCTAAAGACTTCCGCTGTAATGTATTTTGGTTGTATTTGGATTATGGATGTAATTCCGACACTTTAATTTAATCCAATACTATGACATTTTGTATTATAAATGTTGTTTTATGATTTGTATAAACTGGTTAAGCCTTGGGTGACTTTGGATGTGGAATCCGAGGTCACTGACGGTAATACTTTCGAGGATATATATTTGGGGGTGTTACAGCTAACTTAACTAAAAAGTAAACTCTAGCAAACAAGGAAACTCTATTCACGCGTGAAATAAGGAAACAAAATATTCTAGCATGCAAGATAACAAATTACCTAACACACCAAAACTTAGGGAAGAAGGGAAACAAATTTGGCCAAGATAGTATCTTGTAGAAACCGATGAGGTGTTGCAAAGATGGAAACTTTGGTTTTTCTCTCTTTTTTCTTTCTCGCGAGATCTTACGAAAGCAAACGATGAGGGTAAAAAAAAATTGTGAACAAGATGCAAACTTGAGTTCGTGACTTACAAGACTGATGGGCTCTGATGCCAGTTGATGTGTTCTTGCCTCCGATGACAAGCCAATTGTCAAAGGAGACACCTTTGGATCTAGTCTTGGGTGAGAAGTCACACGATGGTGCTGCGAAGCGAACACGAGTGTTCGACTGGATGGTGTCTGGGCGTGTTGGCGACGGCGATAGCGAAGACGATGACGAGTGTCAAGGCATTGCTAGCGATGGCGACAACGAAGGTGTTGGTGTCGATTGTGAATGCGATGGAAGCGATTGTTGGGGAGAATGGATAGCGATGACGGAAGCGATTGGATGAGGGATAGATGACTTGAAAAGACAAGTATTTGGTGTCATAGCGTCGACTGCGGGGGAAGGGAGATGCGAAGGAAGACTTGGCTTGAAGGTTCAAGCAATTGTCGTAGCGTCGGGCGACAGAGGGAATGGGGATGCGAAGATAGAGGGTTTTGACCTCCGATCAAGGGAAGGAGGATAAACACTCGACTTGAAACCTTGAATTAAATTGAACGTAAGAAATAAGAATAACAACGGGGGCTTTAAATAGCCAAAGAAACTCGGCCAAGACCTAATGGGCTTGGACCGAGACGAACCTATGGGCTAGCCCATGCAAGCATGCAAAAAGGCACAAACTCAAAAATAGAAAAGACTATAAAAGGAAACTATCTAAAATAAGCAATAATACCAAATATAGAAAATGTCTCAAAACTATCAAAAGGACGCGTTGAATGTATGGATGCAAACACCGCGAGGAACGACGACTAAGGGTCGATGGCCTCGCGAGTGGGTGCACGCGATACCGGCTGAGATGAATGCGTTCTTTCGATGCCGATGGTGGTGAGGACGACGAGTATTGGGTTGGCGTCTGGGCTTCCTTGGCCAAGGACGACGCGTGCGACAAGTGACACGACGGCGGAGGCGATGGCTTTGGACCTAGACCTTGTTATTGGGCCCTCTGATAGGTGCCATTTCATGCACCTTAACTAGTGATTATTAGCATGATTTAGATGGAGTTTCGGTATAGATTTAGGCTAAGTCTGTAATCCAGAAGAAGTGTTGAGAAGTGAAGATATCATAGGATTTACAGCTTAATGAAGGATGGAGAAGATGGAGGAGAAGATCTGCTTAAGACTCATGGAGGAAGGCTACCATCACTTGGTAGTACAGAAGAACAGAAGATGAAGACTTGAAGAAGTTGTACTTTGTCGCCCCGCGCCAAAAGTCACCGCGACCCGGCGGTGGATCTCAGAGAGGGCAACCCAGCGAAGCCGCCGCCCCGCGGTGGAACTCAACGCCTAGCGGTCAGCGGAGATTTGTTTCCCATTTTGCATTTTCGGATCACCCATTTTTATTATTTTATTTCCTTTATTATTATTGTTAGGTTTAGCTTATTTTCCTTTGCCTATTTAAGGTCTTTTCCAGGCCTTAGATAGGGGACTCTCTCGTTTTCATTTCTATCTCTAGGGTTTGAACGAATGGAGAACTAAACACATTTGTTTCGCTAGACAATTGAAGCATTGCTATGGATTGGTTGTGAGATTTCTATTCCTTGTTCTTTATCTTATTAAGTTGGTCTAATTCTCTTGAGCATATTGTCTATTGGTTTGTGTTGATTTATCTAGCGTAGCTAACTATGTTTATCGACATTTATCATAGTGCTAGGATTTGCATATAGCGGAATGCGAATGCATATCTAGTAGCAAACACAATTGTTACATATAGTGGAATACGAGTGTACAATTGTGAGAGAGAGTTATTTGCATGTTAAATAGTAAGGTTTTATTCTATTTGCATGTATCCTATATCCTTGTTTGAATGCTATTGCTTTATTGATAGTAAGGTTTTCTTCTATTGATATTGTGGTAAGTGCTGCCAACAACTGTCTGAATTGGTAGTTAATTATGATCAGGATGGGAACGACTATAAGATTGTGAAAAGAACTTGGAACAATAGTTATCAGTGATCAACCTGTTTCATCTGCAGTGTGGATATTTGTCTAGTGGAATACTTCCACACATCATACTTATTCTTTCTCTAAAGCTTAAATCATTGTTACTCTGCGATCACACAAAACCCCCCTTTGTTACTTGTCAGTCACACGTCTTTTGCATACAGATAACCGACTTCCTGTGGGATCGACCCTGACTTGCTTGTTATACTCTTTAGTAGGTGATTTAGGATTTCTTTGACAGGAAAACGACACCGGTTTCCGGCCTTGTCAAATTTGGCGCTGTTGTCGGGGAGTCAAATACTCTGTTTGTGATTATTTGTGATTGACTGCGGTGTGGATCTATCTTACGGTCCGTACCTTTGCTACTGATTCGCTACTTGTTGAAGTTGATACAGAGACAGGTACGAATGTCTTAGACACTTTGACAGCTGACTGCGCCAGATCTGATACAGCAGCCATTGGCTGTAATCATTCCACCCCTTACGGATGGTGTGACATTTGAGCTCAGAACAGGAGTGATACGGTTGCTCCCGAGATATCATGGACGAAGTGGAGAGGACGCCATCCAACACTTGGGTAAATTCCACAACGTCATTATGAGCATTAAACCAGCTGACGTCACTGAAGATCAAATTAAAATGAGAGCCTTCGGGTTCACTCTTAAGGACGATGCTGAAGACTGGTACTATCATCTGTCTGGCGGAAGCATAGATTCATGGGCTAAGCTACATAAGGCATTCCTCGCACAATATTTCCCAACCAAGATGGCCAACGCCTTGAAAAGGGCGATTGCCAGTATTGAACAAGGAGAGGAGGAGACCCTTTATAACTATTGTGAGCGGTTCAAACGATTGTGTTCTAGTTGCCCGTTCCATGGTTTTGACAAGAAAGCTCTAGTGCTCTATGTTTACAATGGGCTGCTGGATGATGAAAGAAGAATCATAGATGCTACTTGTGGTGGTAGTATCTTGAATATGACCCCTGATGCAGCCATGATTAGACTTCATGATATGGCTGAGAGCACAAGGGATTTTGATGAAGCCCCAAAGACCAGAGGAGTTAATGCTGTCAACTCCAATGATGCGCATTTATTGCAAGAAATTGCTTCATTGAAAGACGTAATTGCGAAGATGGGTAAACAAGAAGCACCTCAACATCACAATGCTTGTGGAATTTGCGTTGATCCATTTCACAACACCAATGTTTGTCCCCAACTTCAAGATGCCACTACTGCTGAAGTATGCGCTGCTAGAGGTTACAGACCTATTAGACCTCGACATGATCAACAACAGCTACAACAACCACCACAACCTCACTTTGATGAGCTACCAGTTGTTCCCCAAGCTAGTAGCTCCCCTTCAACTAACGACTTGCTCACGGCCTTAACAATGCACTTCACAACTCATGTGCAAACAACTGAGGCAAGCATCAAGAGCATGGAAAAGAAAGTGGGTCAGTTAACAGATGTGGTCACTAGGTTGGACAAAAGGGTCTCGTAAGAAAGTGTAAGTGATGTGACCCTCCGAAGTGGCAAGAAATTGCAAGTCGCTCCTACTACTGAAAAGGACGACAAAGCTGAAATTGAAGATGGGCGAATCTCACCGCCCCGCGGTGCTTGCGACCGCGACCCGGTGGGAACTCTCAGTTCTCATGAGTTACCACCACCGCCCCGCGGCCAAGAACACCGCCCCGCGGTGAAACCACCGCCCCGCGGTGAAAGCCCAGATCTTGATCATGACAAAGAAAAGGACCCCTATGTTCGTCCAAATTTTCCTCCTCTTGGTTCTGAAAAGCCCCCTGCCCCCTTTTCAAAGGCACTAAAGGAAAGGAGAATAATTGACGACAAGGATCTCTTCGACACCTTCTGTAAGTGTGAGGTAAACATCCCCCTCCTTAAGCTTGTAAAGAGTGTACCTAGGTATGCTAAGTTTTTAAAGGAGCTCTGCACCATCAAGAGAAATCAGAAGCTTAAGGGCAAGGAAAAAGTCAAGGTCAGCGAACGCGTATCCGTTGTATTCCAGAGGCGTATGCCAAAGAAGTGCGGCGATCCAGGTATGTGGAGCATTCCTTGTATTATTGGTGACACTAAATTTGAAAGAGCTATGCTTGATCTTGGTGCCTCCATTAATGTTTTGCCATATTCCCTCTATGAATCTCTTAGACTTGGACCTCTGCAGGAAACAGGAATTGTAATTCAATTAGCTGATAGGTCTAGTGTCTACCCTAGAGGAGTAGTAGAGGATGTTCTTGTTATGGTTGATAAATTGATATTCCCTGTAGATTTTTATGTCTTAGATATGGATACGGATACAAAGGCGACTCCTATACTGTTAGGTAGACCATTTTTGAAAACTGCTAAGACTAAACTTGATTTGTAAAGTGGGACACTTTCTATGGAATTCGATGGGGAGAAGGTGGAATATAATATATATGAAGCTATGAAACACCCCAATGAAGACCATTCTTTATGCTCCATTGATATGATTGATTCTATTGTGCAAGATATATTTGATATATCTGGTCCTGATGAGTTGATGTCCATTGTTGAGAATAATTTGGATTTGTCCCATAAGGAATACTCTTTACCAACTAACATGCAGGAAATCATAGCTCAGATGGATGCATATGGTAAGTTTCCTATAGATCCTTTGGGCGTTGGCCCCAATTTACTAAACTCGAGCGAGAAGCTTGTTCCCTCTGTTGTATAGGCTCCCGAGATTGAATTGAAGCCGTTGCCGGATCACCTCAAGTACGCATTTCTTGGAGCCAACGACACTCTGCCAGTCATTGTGTCTAATAAGCTTTCTGAAGACCAAGAAATGAAGCTATTAGGCGTGCTCAGGGAGTACAAGACTGCGCTAGGATGGACCATTGCAGACATAAAAGGGATAAGTCCCTCGACTTGTATGCATAGGATTCTACTTGAAGATGGAGCCAAACCATCCAGGCAGCCACAGAGAAGACTCAATCCTCCAATGATGGAAGTGGTCAAGAAGGAGGTGCTGAAACTCCTTAAAGCTGATATGATCTTCCCTATTTCCGATAGCCAATGGATAAGTCTAACTCAGGTTGTCCCTAAGAAAGGAGGTATTACTATAGTAGAGAATCAACAAGGGGATTTGGTTCCTACAAGGACCACTACAGGATGGAGGGTGTGCATTGACTACCGTAAGTTGAATGCGGTAACTCGAAAAGACCATTTTCCCTTACCTTTTATTGATCAAATGCTAGAACGCCTTGTTGGGCGCCCCTATTACTGTTTTCTCGATGGGTATTCAGGATACTTTCAGGTGGCTATAGCGCCAGAGGACCAGGAGAAAACCACCTTTACATGCCCCTTTGGCACCTTTGCATACCGTAGAATGCCATTCGGTTTGTGTAACGCACCCGATACATTTCAACGATGTATGGTTAGTATCTTCTCTGAATATGTTGAGAAATTTATTGAGGTATTCATGGATGACTTCACAGTGCATGGGACTAGCTTTGATTCATGTTTGAACCATTTGGCACTTGTACTTAAAAGATGTGTTGAAACTAATTTGGTTTTGAATTTTGAAAAGTGTCATTTCATGGTAGAACAAGGTATAGTACTTGGTCATATTGTTTCTGCTAGGGGTATTGAGGTCGATAAGGCGAAGATTGATGTGATTCAGTCTTTGCCTTATCCTACTAATGTGCGTGAAGTGCGCTCCTTTTTAGGTCATGCAGGTTTCTACCGAAGGTTTATCAAGGACTTCTCTAAGATATCTTCACCTCTATGCGAGCTACTGAAGAAAGAGGTGACCTATGAGTTCACCGGCGAGTGCAAGAAGGCGTTTGATTGCTTGAGAGAACGCCTAACAAGTGCACCTATCATTCAGGCACCTGACTGGTCTCGCCCATTTGAGATCATGTGTGACACTAGTGACTATGCGGTTGGAGTGGTTCTAGGCCAGAAAGTGGGACGTGCCTCCCATGTAATTCATTATGCCTCCATGACTCTAAATGGAGCTCAGAGGAACTACTCCACCACTGAGAAGGAAATGCTGGCAGTTGTGTTTGCCTTGGAAAAATTTAGGCAATATCTTTTGGGAGTAAAGGTGATCATCTACACAGATCATGCTGCCCTTTGTTACCTAATGACGAAGAAGGAAGCAAAGCCAAGATTAATCCGATGGGTTCTCCTACTCACTGAATTTGATGTTGAGATACGAGATAAAAAGGGAGCGGAGAACCTAGTAGCTGATCACCTGAGTAGGCTCGTACATGAAGAAGATAAGCCCGGAGCGCAGAGCCCCATTCACAGAACTTTTCCAGATGACACACTCTTTATGATCGAAGGAACTTCGGGTAACGCCTACCGCCCCGCGGCGACACCCACCGCAACCCGGCGGCATGTTCAACTGAGAGCCAGCGAAACTCACCGCTACCCGAGGTGACATCACCGCCCCGCGGCAACATCTCCGAACTCACACTTTGCTCTGTAAGTACTTATGAACCCTCTCTTCATATAGCCGAAGCCGTCTTCAGGCTCCGTTCTTTTAGACCATGGTACGCAGATATTGTGAACTATTTGGTTCGAGAGGAATTACCCCCGGATTACACTAGAGCTCAAAAGGAGAAGGTACGAAGAGAAGCCCGTCACTATGTTTGGGATGATCCTTACCTATGGAAACATTGTGTCGATCAGGTAGTATGCCGATGTCTTCCGGATAACGAGGTACAATCTGTCCTTAAATTTTTCCATTCTCAAGCATATGAGGGTCATTTTAGGGCAAATAAGACTGCTAGGAAAGTATTGGATGCAAGATTTTATTGGCCACACATCTTTCGGGATGCTTACGCCTTTTGTAAATCTTGTGACCGATGCCAAAGGGTTGGAAATATCTCCAGGAGGAATGAGATGCCGCAATCATCATTAATCTTTTGCGAGGTCTTTGATGTTTGGGGTATTGACTTTATGGGACCCTTTCCTAGCTCTCATGGGAATCTCTATATATTACTTGCGGTGGACTACGTTTCCAAGTGGGTGGAAGAGAAGGCCACCAAGACTGATGATTCTAAAGTTGTGGCAGGTTTTCTTAAGGAGAACATTTTCTCAAGATTTGGGATACCCAAAGCTTTAATTAGTGATCGGGGAATCCATTTCTGTAACAAGACAGTGACTGCCCTGCTGAAGAAGTATCATGTCACCCAAAGAGTCTCCACAGCCTATCATCCTCAAACTAATGGGCAAGCCGAAGTTTCCAATAGAGAGATTAAATCTATCCTGGAGAAAACGGTTGCAGCTAATCGGAAGGATTGGAGTTCTAAACTTAATGATGTACTGTGGGCATACCGCATAGCTTTCAAAACTCCAATAGGAATGTCCCATTTCCGGTTAGTATTCGGAAAAGCATGCCACCTCCCTGTAGAGCTTGAACATAAAGCATGGTGGGCAATAAAGAAATGCAACATGCAATTAGATGAAGTGGGGGATTTCCGGAAGCTGCAGCTGCAAGAACTAGAGGAATTACGCCTTGAGTCATACGAGAACTATGTTAGTTATAAGGCGAAAACCAAGCAATGGCATGACAAGCACATCTTGAGAAGAGATTTCAAGCCAAGGGATAAGGTCCTTCTGTTTCAATCTCGGCTTAAGCTTTTTGCTGGGAAGCTGAAATCTAAGTGGACAGGTCCTTATGTAATTGCTGAAGTATACCCCCATGGCGCCATTGGCTTGCTTGACCACAAGACGAACAATGTTTTCAAAGTGAATGGCCAAAGATTGAAGCCTTACCATGAAGGTTTCGACCCGAACCAGTTTGATGAAGTGAGTTTTGAGGTCCCTGAAGCTGCAAAACGATAGACCACAGCCTACGTCGAGCCAACGACGTTAACTAAGGCGCTTATCGGGAGGCAACCCGAGGTATTTTTCATTTTCTTTTCTTTTGATTTTTCTTTCCTTAGACCCTTTTTCGTAGTTCTTTTGCTTTGTTTCGTTCGCCTGCTACTAACGTTTCAGGTATGAAAGTAAATGGAGGCGAGTTTATTTTCCCAGGAAATCCATCGCCGCCCCGCGGTGAAGTCTGGGTACTTTTACTCAACTCTGATTTAAAAATAAAGGGCCCCGAAAAAAGCTTAAACGGGGAGTTAAAAAAAAAAGTTTTGTTTTCAAAATCATTTTCTAAGTTGGATACAAAGGATTTGATGGTGTTTTTTGGATCGCCCTGCGGTCCGATACTGGGTATTTACCCCCATCCCTCTCCCTTGAACTCAAATAAAAACCCATTAAAACACTTTCCGCCAAACCCTAACCTCCTCACCCTCTTCTTTCTCTCTTTTTCTACCGCGCCCCCCCTTTCTTCTCTCTGATTGTGGAGATCCTTGAACCCAATTTCAGATTCCCATAACCAAGCCGCTACATTGCACTCGTCCGACCGCTCCGCGATGTTTATTGGTTGAAGGTAGGTGTTGTGTGGTTTTGGAGGTGTGATTGGAGGGCCGTTGGGCTCTATCTAGGCTCATTGGAGGTTGAGGTAGGGAGATCGCACAGTCGCCGCCTCGCTTTGATGCTCCACCGCCTCACGCGATTCGGGAATTTTTGAATTGGAGAAGAAGGTTGAATAGTCCACCGCCCCGCGTCAGTCCACACCGCGACCCGGCGGCAGCTTTCAGTAGAATAACTGGTTCTCACCGCCGCCCCGCGGTGAAGCATACCGCCCTGCGGCAAGACCCTGGTGAATGACCATCTTTGGTTTGTAAGTCGTCTTTGCCCAACTCTTTGATTCCAACGCATTCAAATACTTTAATTATGCCAAGAGCTAGGAAGGTTGGTATGACTGCGGAGGAGAATAAGGCTTATAATGTGGTTGCGGAGAGAGTTGTGCTCCCGTCTCGATTCTTTGATAGAGGGACATTGGTCGAATTGGGCATGTTGGAGATGGTCCAGTTGTGTTTGGATAGACTGGGGCTGAGTAATTTTCTTGACAAGTGTGCGCCGGCCTTTCCCGAGCTCTGTTATCAATTTATTGCCACATTGTCAAGATTTATAGAGAGACGCACTATTAATGGTGAAGTGCGCAAGGTGCTTACTGGCATACGGTTTAAGTATGAGGGATGAGCCTATGAGATGCCAGTGGAGGAAGTCAGGGAGGTGTTGGGAGTGACTAGACCACCTACTGCTTGGTGGAAGAAGGGGCCTGACGAGACGGAAATTAATGATTTCTAGACTACTGCTACAGGAATGCCTGATTTTCAGAAAGGAAGGGAGTCCGATAACAAACTAGTAAATCCTTGTCTGCGCTTAGTTCATAGAGTGCTGGTGCGAGCATTTTGTGGGAGTGCGGAAGATAGGAAGGTTTCTCTGAGACATGATCGGCACTATTTTGTAGTGCATTTCTAGGGGTTGTTACCACGTTTGAGGTGCTATTTGGATGGATTTAGTGCACAACTGTGGATTATGGAGTTAGAGAGGAGAAGTATGGATTTGGTGGTCTGGAAAAGCAAATTGAAGATATCCAGAGGAAGAGGAGTTGACCACTGAGGAGACGAAGAAGAACCAAGGAGAGAGTCCACACGAGAGTAGAAGAACAATGTGCTGAA
Source organism: Rheum nobile (assembly GCA_027886185.1). Taxonomy (NCBI): domain Eukaryota; kingdom Viridiplantae; phylum Streptophyta; class Magnoliopsida; order Caryophyllales; family Polygonaceae; genus Rheum; species Rheum nobile. Next base: position 2,443,017 of record WOAB01000780.1, read on the forward strand.
TTAAATTGGTTCGTTCTCTCTACTCAGATGTCCAAATGGAGTGATTCCAATTCGAGGAGTTAGATCTTGAAGTCTACTACAAGTCCTCAAAATATGAGCGCAATCCGAGTTGGTAATCAAAAGTTATGGTGTTTTTACGGAAGTGTCGCAGGAGCTGAACCGAAGAAATCTCAGCGGCGACCGCCGCCGTCAGAAGTGACTCGGGCTTTTATTTCCTTATTTCGTTATTTTATTATTATTAAGTATTTTTATTATTTCGTTTTAATTTATCTTTAGAGACTTATTATCTTTAGTATTTAAGGTTAGAGGGAAGGCTTGTTCCCTATGGAACCCTACTTTCATCGTTTTTCCTTTCTACGTACTTTGCTATGAAGAACTAAGCCTTCTTGCTTAGTCAGACGCTGAAGCTTTCGTTTTGATTCAGTTGTGAGATTCTCGTTCCTTATCTTTTGCATGGATTTTATCTATTCTCTTGCTTGATTGCTTATGATTAATATTGATAATCTCTAGCATGCGTAACTAGGGTTTGTTTCTATTGATTGATTGCTAGATCTAGATTGTTACTGGTTGAGCATATCTATTTTAGAGTAGCAACTGCATCGTACTAGTATCTGGTTGTGCTAGTCTTATGCAGAAGAGAACTGATTTACATTCTAGGATAAAAGCTAGTTGTTTTATGCTAGAATTGTATCCAACTATATTCCTATCCGTAACGCTGCTGTTAAATTGAATCTTGATAGTTTCAGGATTGTTTAATTAGTTAGTGCTAATAGTATCTGGTTGTGGTATTAGTTATATCTGAAAAGGAATTGGAATTTCCATTGCATGAGATATTGAATGATTTTCTAAGATCAACTTGTCATACGAATAGTGGATGTTGTTTGACTGAGCTATTTTCCCCATCACTGATTTCACAACTTTTAGTTTGTTTGCCTTTGCATGCTTAGATCTTCTAAAACACACAAACCCCCCCCCCCTCTGGCTACTTAAAGATTGATATAGAAATTATACATAAAGATAGAATTTGTCTCCTTGTGGACTCGACCCTTACTTACTTAAGACTACGTATTAGGTTTGTTTGGATTACTTGCATAGCAGTAATTAGCACGACAAATTACTGTTATCAAATTGGCACCGTTGCCGGGGAGGCAATAATCTATTTTGTGTGTGTGATTTGTGTGCCAATCTTGGTGTGAACCTATCTTATGGTTCACACCCGTATTACTAATAATCTACCTCTTGTTTTTTATCCAGAAATCGAGAGAACCTTTCTTCAAGCTCGCAGAGCTGCGCGTACACTACTTCAGGAAGCTGATACGATGGCTAATCAACGTGTTACTCTTGAATCTCTGACATCTCCTAACTTGGAGCAACCAACTCGTGCTGTGCAATTCCCTGCCCTGGGTGATGGGGTCAAATTTGAGCTTAAGACAGGAGTAGTCCATTTACTCCCGAAATTCAGTGGAACCCCACTTGAGGATCCTATTCAGCACCTGGGTGAATTCCTTGAGGTCTGCACCAGCATGCGGCCATCTGATATTACTGAAGATTAGATGAGGTTGAGAGTCTTTTCCTTTTCTCTGAAGGAATCAGCTAAAGACTGGTATCATTCTTTACCCCCAGGAAGCGTCACTACTTGGGTGAATTTGAAGAAGGTGTTTCTTGATAAATACTTTCCGGCAATCAAATCCAATCAGCTCAAGAAGAAGATCTGCAACGTAGAGCAACTGTCTAATGAGTCTCTCTATGACTATTATGAACGCTTCAAGAAACTGGTGAAGAGTTGCCCCTACCATGGTTATGCTAATCATGATCTGATTCTTTATTTGCATGGAGGACTCCGTGAAGATGATCGTCGGATGGTAAATTCTGCATATGGTGGGAATATTCTGAAGAGGACTTATGAAGAGGCTCTAGAGATATTTGCCACCCTGGCTGATGACTCTAGACAATACAGTGGGAGAGGCTCCCAAAGCTTGGTAGTCGCTAGTTCTCAATCTAAAATTGATCAGGCTGATTTTGATGTGCTGAAAGAGGAGGTGAGGCGTCTGAAACTGAAAGGTACACCTCAGCAGGCTAAGGCCTGTGAGATCTGTCATGATGACTTGCATCCTACTGATTCATGTCCTACTCTACAAGAGGAAGTAAATGCAGTAGGAGGATTTCAGCAGAAGCACATGCATGATCCTTACTCTAGTACATACAATCCTGGTTGGAAGGATCATCCCAACTTCAGATGGAGAGACCCAGAACCAAACCAATAACAGGATAATCCTCAACAACTTAGGCAGTCATTTGTGCCACGACCTCAAGGGCAGAGCTCTAATTCATCCTCCTCTATGGATGATTTGGTGAAGATGCTGATGTAGAGCAACATAAATCTCAATGAGAATGTTACTAAGTTGACTAAGAGCCATTTGCAATTCCAAGAAACTACACAAGCTAGCATTCAGAACTTGGAAAGGCAGGTTGGTCAGATTTCTCAAGTGGTGAGTAAACTTGACGCAAAGGATTCTGATAAACTTCCATCTCAAACGGAAGTGAACCTGAACATTCGGAATGTCAGTGCTGTAACTCTGAGAAGTGGGAAGAGGCTCGAAGAAGATAATTCTGAGGTCAACAAGGAAGAAAGTCCGGATTTGGAGCAGAGCATCAGCGGCGACCGCCGCCATCCTTACGGCGACCGCCGCCCAGAAAACGGCGACCGCCGCCCAGAAGGCAGCGACCGCCGTGACGGTGATCCAGTTTCCAAACTTTTTTATGATGTCAGCGACGACCGCCGCCAACCTTATGGCGACCGCCGCCTCCTTGTAGCCGATGCTGAGGCCGAGAAGGAGTCCGAAACTCCGATTTTGCTTGATTGGAAGCATGTTCCGCCATTCCCATCTGCTTTGAAGCGTACCAAGCCACTTGTGCAGGACAAGGATATGTTTGAGATGTTCAGAAACGTTGAGGTAAACATTCATCTCCTTAATTTGATCAAATTTGTTCCTCGTTATGCTAGGTTCTTGAAGCAGATGTGCACAACAAAGAGAAATCAGGACAGGAACAGCAAGAAGAAGGTAAAGGTAAGCGAACATGTTTCTACTGTATTTCAGAAGCGCTTACCCAAGAAGTGTGGGAGACGCTCCAGCAGATGGATACTCTCCAGAGGTCCATGCAGTCAGACTTTGTTGATTTCCGCTAGGAGGCGCGAGGGTATCATGAGGAGTTTGTTGAGTTCCGCCAGGAGGAGCGCGATCACTATGCCGCACAGTCTACTATGATGCAGCAGCACAAAGACGACATCAGGGCCATGGAGGAGCAGATGCGTCAGTGGAACCTATTCATGGGTTCCCAATATCCTGGTTTTCCACCACCTCCGCAGTAGTGGTACTTTCTCTACTTCCCCTATTTATTTATGTCTTCTTTCATTGAGGACAATGTTTATTACAAGTGTGGGGGAGTGGATTCTGTATTTTCTATTGTTATTCTGGAAAAAAAAAAACAAAAAACAAAAAAAAAATAAAGAAAAGAAAAAACCAAAAAGAAAGAAAAAAGGCAATAAAAATCCTAGGATAGGTTGAAAACCTGAAAATGCAGCCTAGGTAATAAGCAAGTGGCTTGGACGAGCATTAGGCTGGGGTAATAATTGGTCAAGAGTGATGTGAGCATATTGTGAGCCCATCTATTGAAAAATGAAATGAGTGGCTTGGTGAAAACCCGAAAGGACGCCTTGGCAAAATGAGTGAAAAGAAGAAGAGTGATTTTTAGGATTCCTCATTTTTCCTGGCGTGGCGACATAAGAAGAGGTGATATAAGGAGGATTTGGGTAGGTCACTCTGGAGGTATAAGAAGATAGATGAGAGATAGGATTAGATTTTTATTCACTCTATGGTGTTTGGGATAAGCCTAGGGGAAGTACTCTGCTTTCCTTTTAGCTTGGATGTGTGTGGTGTTGTGAGTTATTATATGTTGTGTTGTGCTTATTGTATGAGTGCCTGGAGTTTATTATTAGGTGTGATTCTTGGAGGGGTTGAGTTTTCTATGCTTCCTGAAACCTTGGGGATTGATTGGAGGAGTAGGTTTACTTTAGCTTACTCGAGGACGAGCAAGGTTTAAGCATGGGGGATTTGATCGGCACTATTTTGTAGTGCATTTCTAGGGGTTGTTACCAGGTTTGAGGTGTCATTTGGATGGATTTAGTGCACAACTGTGGATTATGGAGTTAGAGAGGAGAAGTGTGGATTTGGTGGTCTGGAGAAGCAAATTGAAGATATCCAGAGGAAGAGGAGTTGACCACTGAGGAAACGAAGAAGAACCAAGGAGAGAGTCCACACGAGAGTAGAAGAACAATGTGCTGAATTCAATTGATTCATTATCTTTACTCAGACGTCCAAATGGAGTGATTCCAATTCAAGGAGTTAGCTCTTGAAGTCTACTGCAAGTCCTCAAAATATGAGCGCAATCCGAGTTGGGAATCAAAAGTTATGGCATTTTTACGGAAGTGTCGCAGGAGCTGAACCGAAGAAATCTTACGGCGACCGCCGCCAGGCTTACGGCGACCGCCGCTGTGTCGGATGCGGAACCGAACCACTTTTCCTTACTTTGTTATTTTGGATTATTATTAGTATTTTTTATTATTTCGTTTTTTACCTTTTTGAAAGACCTTATTATTTTCTAGTATTTAGGGTTAGAAGGGAGCTTGGCCTCCCTTATCATCGTTTTTCATCTTTTCTCTATTCTATGTACTTGGTTATGAATAACTAAGCCTTACTTGCTTAGTCAGACGCTGAAGCTTTTGTTTTGATTCAGTTGTGAGATTTTCGTTTCTTATCTTTTGCATGGATTTTATCTATTCTCTTGCTTGATTGCTTATGATTAATATTGATAATCTCTAGCCTGCACAACTAGGGTTTGTTTCTATTGATTGATTGCTAGATCTAGATTGTTACTGGTTGAGCATATCTATTTCAGAGTAGCAACTGCATCGTACTAGTATCTGGTTGTGCTAGTCTTATGCAGAAGAGAACTGATTTATATTCTAGGATAAAAGCTGGTTGTTTTATGCTAGAATTGTATCCAACTATATTCCTATCCGTAGCGCTGCTGTTAAACTGAATCTTGATGGTTTCATGGTTGTTTAATTAGTTAGTGCTATAAGTATCTGGTTGTGCTTGTAGTTACTTTAGAAAAGGAATAGGAATTTCCATTGCATGAGATATTGAATGAGTTTCTAGGATCAACTTGTCATACGAATAGTGGACGTTTGTTTGACTGAGCTATTTTCCCCATTACTGAAATCATCATCTTTAGTTTGTTTGCCTTTGCATTCTTAGATTTACTGAAACATACAAAACCCCCCTTTTGGTTACATTGGATTGACATATAAATTGCATATAAAGATAGAATCTGTCTCCTTATGGATTCGACCCTTACTTACTTAGGACTACGGTTTAAGGTTTGTGTGGACTATTTGCATAGCAGTAATTAGCACAACAAATTCATGTTATCAAGACACCTTGGTTTGCTTCTTCCGATGCTTGACCCTTTAGATGAGGAGATTCCGTGTTGGGTTCTAGTGTGGGCTCACAGCCTTACGAGGATTCGTGAGGGTGAGGCGCGTGACATTGTGCAGGGTGGTCTGATCACCTTGGTTGCTGCTGCCAGGATTCAGACTGACACTATTCCTCAGCCGATCATGCCTGCTCGCTACGATTTTCCATTTCTGCGACGGTGTGGTATGTTGAGCAACTCCCAGGAGAAATTCATCTGGTGTTCTTTTGGAGGCCATATGTTGTTTCTTCCTCGTCATTTTACCTATCCACGGGATTTCACACAATGGTTCATTCCTTCTGACGCTGAGGTCATTCGTCCCGTCTCTGAGGGTAGATTCCAGGCTGTTGATCCTATGGATATTGATCCTCCTGCGTATGCTGCTGCTTCTTCTTCTGCATCTACCTCTGAGGTTCCTTGGGATGAGGTGTTTGCTTGTTTTGATGCTTTCACGCTGGGTCAACACGCTGCAAATGAGGGGATGCTGACTCGCCTGCAGACTTTGCAGACTGATATTGAGAGTGATATTACGAGCCGGTTGAGTTCAGCTGAGACGTCCATGCAGGAGCACTATTTTGGGCGGTACCCATATCCGCCAGGCTATCAACCATATCCACCTTACCAGTGAGTTTATTTTCTCTTTCCCCCTATTTAGTTCTGTCTTCTTCTCTACATTGAGGACAATGTGTGATTCCAGGCTATCCACCATATCCACCTTACCGCCAGGCTATCCACCATACTGGTATCATGTTTGCTCGCACTTCCTGAGGCCTTGGTATTGGATGGTTGGAGTAGGATTAGTTTTAACTTACTCGGGACGAGTAAAGGTCTAAGTGTGGGGGAATTTGATAGGTGCCATTTCATGCACCTTAACTAGTGATTATTAGCATGATTTAGATGGAGTTTCGGTATAGATTTAGGCTAAGTCTGTAATCCAGAAGAAGGGTTGAGAAGTGAAGATATCATAGGATTTACAGCTTAATGAAGGATGGAGAAGATGGAGGAGAAGATCTGCTTAAGACTCATGGAGGAAGGCTACCATCACTTGGTAGTACAGAAGAGCAGAAGATGAAGACTTGAAGAAGCTGTACTTTGCCGCCCCGTGCCAAAAGCCACCGCGACCCGGCGGTGGATCTCAGAGAGGGCAACCCAGCGAAGCCGCCGCCCCGCGGTGGATGTAGACGCCTCGCGGCCAGCGGAGATTTGTTTCCCATTTTGCATTTTCGGATCACCCATTTTTATTATTTTATTTCCTTTATTATTATTGTTAGGTTTAGCTTATTTTCCTTTGCCTATTTAAGGTCTTTTCCAGGCCTTAGATAGGGGACTCTCTCGTTTTCATTTCTATCTCTAGGGTTTGAACGAATGGAGAACTAAACACATTTGTTTCGCTAGACAATTGAAGCATTACTATGGATTGGTTGTGAGATTTCTATTCCTTGTTCTTTATCTTATTAAGTTGGTCTAATTCTCTTGAGTATATTGTATATTGGTTTGTGTTGATTTATCTAGCGTAGCTAACTAGGTTTATCGACATTTATCATAGTGCTAGGATTTGTATATAGCGGAATGCGAGTGCATATCTAGTAGCAAACACAATTGTTACATATAGTGGAATACGAGTGTGCAATTGTGAGAGAGAGTTATTTTCATGTTAAATAGTAAGGTTTTCTTCTATTTGCATGTATCCTATATCCTTGTTTGAATGCTATTGTTTTATTGATAGTAAGGTTTTCTTCTATTGATATTGTGGTAAGTGCTGCCAACAACTGTCTGAATTGGTAGTTAATTATGATCAGGATGGGAACGACTATAAGATTGTGAAAAGAACTTGGAACAATAGTTATCAGTGATCAACCTATTTCATCTGCAGTGTGGATATTTGTCTAGTGGAATACTTCCACACATCATACTTATTCTTTCTCTAAAGCTTAAATCATTGTTACTCTGCGATCACACAAAACCCCCCTTTGTTACTTGTCAGTCACACGTCTTTTGCATACAGATAACCGACTCCTTGTGGGATCGACCCTGACTTGCTTGCTATACTCTTTAGTAGGTGATTTAGGATTTCTTTGACAGGAAAATGACACCGGTTTCCGGCCTTGTCACCCTCTGAGCGTAGGCTCATGGCTTATTCCTCGTCTTGGGCCGTCATGGGAGGCAGGGTCACATCAAGTCCATCCACAACATCTTCCTTTGCTATCTCCTCAACATGTACCTCAGTCTCATCCTCCACAACTCCCTGATCAACCTTATCCACACCCTCATCAGACACTGCTTTTGTTGCCACCTCATCTTGTGTCGCCACCACAGTCCCATCATTCACCACCTCAAGTGGTGTTGCCTCATTAACCAACTCCTCATTTGCCTCATTTACCCCCTTCTCAGTTGTTATTCCCCGTAGTATTATAGCCCTCCGAATAAGAAGTGACAGTGAATCTGTTGCATCCCCTTCAACTTCTTGCTCATTTACCATTGCAACATATTCACCTGCCTTTTCCTGACAACCTACATTATCTACAGCATCAGCATATAGGGGTGATCCAACATTCTTCATCTCCCATTGTCCACCAGTTAACACAATTGCACCATCATCTTGCTCTCCATCCATTATCTCCTGAAACGATGATATATGGTCTGATATAAGCAAATATGTTCTGAAATGTGCATATATGGACTGAAAGGTGCATATATGGACTGGAATGTGCATATATGGACTGAAAAAGTTGGGCATACCTCATCAGAATCTCCCGTTTCAGACTCTCCCTCTTCGGACTCATTCCATTTGTCATCTTCAGACTCTGACTCTTTCCCTTCTTCATCTCCATGCTCTGACTCATCACTCTGATTTGTTGACTTCACCTTCCTCATCATGCTCTTCTGGTGTTGAGTAATATTGGGTTCATCATCACTTTTAACCTCCCTAGACTCTGGCTCCTGGTGTTCTCTAATGTTTGCTTCATCATCACTTTCATCACTGGATGAAGAGGCCACTTTTGTATGAGCTTTGCCTCTTTTTACCTTATTTAACTCAAGGACTTCCTCCCTTAACAGACCGTGCTTTTCATTCAGAGTATGCATTATTTCAAGTAATTCATTCAAACAACACATCAATTTCCTCTGGTCCAAACCCTCAATGTTTACATCTTGCCCTCCTTTACCAACTACCTTATCCTTTTTACCAGCCCTCTTTGTTTTTGGCTTCAGCTGCTTAACAATCTGATCCAAGGTTTTGTGTCCTTCCTCTTCCGGGAAGTAACAACTTTCTCCCAAGTCCTCTCCGTCCTCCTCAGCAAGGATCTATTTAGCAGCAAAAGTCCCATCTAGGGCATTCGTAACCGAATTCAAGCTTGGCCTACTCATTTTCAGCCACCTCACACCTCGGGGCTGCATAGGTTTATTAAGCTTCTGGGCAAACGTTCTGTAAATATGGGGCACTGCCTCATACAACCATATCTGAAACAAATATAATTGAAATTAAACCATAATTATGACCACTACCTAAAATTTTACATATTCAACTACTAACACATTACATGGAACACCATCGGGAAATCCCTTATGGTGTATCCTGTTCTGGCTTTGTCAGAAATTGCAAGTGCATCCTTAACTGAGTCCAGTATTGTGTCCAAAGCAATAGCCAGACTTTGATGAAGGTCAATATAAGCACTCCTACCCCATGGGAAATTATTGAAACAATCCAAGTCTTGGATCAATTTCACATGTAAGGGTCTGACCTTCCTCTTCTTATCACCCCCAGTACAACACCCTCAAGACTTAACAACAAAGCCATCTTCAGCTTGAATACATTATCCTTCTGATACGAGATGAACTTGGTTACAAGGTTAGAGATTGTAATACTCCTCACACCAAAAAAATCAAACACTGCTTTTTTATCCTCCAATGTGTCCTCCTCATCCGGCATGCCACGATTCAGTCTTGTTATAAGTCTAAACTCCTCCATTGAAAACCTACATGGTCTTCCACCAAGATCATACCATGTCTCCCACTTCTTTTTTGTCTCCAGTTGCCTAAACAAAACATGGTGAATCAACTATGCAAACAGCTTCAAGTTCTTCATTATTTTTATAATTGGGACAAAGGGCCCCTATAGAACTGTTTGCCAGTCTGCACGGCTTAATGTGTTCTCAATACAAGTCAGATATTGAAGCCTTGAATTCTCATTGATCCGACCAAAAAACAACTCCTCACAATTCCACTTGTACTTTATCTGTAAAGAATGACATTCACAAATACATGATAGATAAGAATGACATTCATATTCACATAAAGGAAAAATAAGATTTTTTCAGGTAAGATATATGGTTTTCAGGACAAATAACATTTTGTTAGACTACATTTTGATTTGTCAAGCCAAATGGAAGTTCTTCAGGTCACTCAGGCTATTATGATTTCTACACTGTCACAACCTTTACCCTAGACCATAACCCCTACAATTTTGTATCAACATGAATCACCTTAATTTGGATTTATCAGGTCATTCAGGCTACTATGACATTCTAATCAAACATCTGAATATATATGTTTTTCAGACTACTTGTGTGTTTGTCAGGTGAAATAGGCAAATTTAAGGTAATGTAGTTTATATCACACAACAACACTCTCCATGCTCTATTTTTCAGGTTATATCACACAACAACACTCTTCATGCTTTATTTTTTACAGAGTAATTCATGCTTTGTTTTTCATTACAAGCATGCAGTTTATCCAGACCTAAACCTAGCATGCATCACAAATTTCAGACAAAATTATGCTCTTTTCAGGTAAGTAAAGTCGTATTCAAGATAACTAACCCCGCCAACCGACTTCGATGGCTCCTTTCTCGACCTCTTGCATGTGGGTTCTTCAGCCTCCGACAATCGCAATTTATTCTTCTGTACCGGAACGACTGGACTGGGTGATTCCTCTTCCTCTGAAGAGTTGTAGGCTCTCTTCATTCTGTCACTCGCCACAATAGCCGCCTTCTCCGGTTGTTGTTATAGGTCTCCAACCCTCTTTCTCTTCCCAACAGTAGACGCCTTCACCTTCACCTTCTCTTCTCTGGCTTTCGCCGGCTTCAAGCCTCTTGTCTTCACCATTCTCGATTTGGGGATTTAGGTTTACAACTAAAATCGATCGATTTAGGGCTTCAGGAAACAGATTCGGGAAAGAAAGGGCAAAAGGGAGGTTAGGTTCAATTGATGAACGGACCTGCTGTTCTTGAGAGTTGAAAAGATTTGGGGAAGAAAGGGAAAATGTAAATGATGTACTGCAGGTTGGGTTTAAATGGCTACCGGTTGAACACGTACTTGATTAAACAAAAGGCAAAACGGTTTTAAATTAACTGTTGTTTTAAACCTCATTTAAACACTTTTTTTTCTTTTTGGAAAAAGTTTAATTCATATTTTATTTTACCTTTTTTGTTTTGAAAAGTTTTGCAGCTTTTTGGTACTTTTGTCATTCTTTTAAAACGCTGGCATTTTTACAAAGAACTATTAGAAACTCGATACTTTTTTGTAATTCCGCCTTTATATTTTACATATTAAATATTATAATATATACTAGCATATGTCCTCGTGCCTTACACGGGTCTGGTTAATGAATTTTGAAATTAAAAGAATTATTAAATATTTACGAACTAAACTGGTAAATTAATAAGCTTAATCTCTTGAACATATGGTGATAGGGAATTTTATACAAATAACTGAATAAGAAAATATATATATTAGATTTAAGTAATGAGAACAATTGATTATGTATAATTAATCAAAAGGAAAAAATAGTTAAATGATATCACATAATTATTTTTAATATTTTTAATATATATTACCAATTTTACATCATGAATCATACTTGACCAATTATATTTTCAAATACATTAATTATATATATTTAAGCATTAAAACTATAAGTACATTATGTTTTTAGGTATATAATTTTGAAAAACGTACCTTTTATATGGTTAAAAAGTATATTTTAATATGGCCCTATATATTAATTTATAACTAATTTTAGCGTATTTTAAAATTTTGTTTTACACACACGTATATATATTATAAATAGTTTTAATTACAAATAAGAAGTACCATAACTAATAAGGTAAAGTATATCTTATGAATAACTTTATTCACAAATAAAAAGAAACTTATAAGGTAAAAAGATATCAATAATATTTGAGATGATAATATGTGTATAATTAAGGTAAGTTATTTTAAGTAAATAATAAATAGATAAGAAATAGAAAAAGTAGATATCAGAATTAGAGAGGGATAAAAGTGTAAGTAAATATTGAGATTTGCTTATGTGGCATATCTCAAGGGTTGACACGTAAAAGAGATGATTAGGGCTTTAATGTAGTATATAGGTTTTCCTTATTATATTTATATCATATTCTTTAATAAAAAGGTGATGAAAATTTAATAAATATATTTGTTAATTCAATTATTAGAAAAGAGATTGTCGAGTTGTTAGCTTATTTTTTATAAATTGCAGCAAAAGTATATAGTTATTATGTGTTTCACCAATTAACCAAAGAGAGAGAGTACTAATTGTATTTGACTTTTGCCTTTATTCGTGTTAAATTATGGAAAAGGATAATATATATAAGTTAGATGTTTTTTATTGACATGTTTAGTTTTGGAAATAGAATATTCGTATATATAATTATTGTATTAAATTTTAGAAAAAAAGTTATTTGTATATCATTCTTGTGATTAACATGTTTGGTTTAGGAAATAAGAGAATCAGATATACATTTATTATGTTGAATTTAAAAAAACAAAAAATTGAGAAAATGCCATGTGACAGAAAGAATAGGAGAATGCCATGTGTATAAGGAGTGAGTGAGTTTAATAGGAGGATGTCATGTGGCATGGAGAGATTTTAGTTTACTTGATATATAGTAGATTTATGATTAGATTGAATTTTAAATCTTGAAAATAAAATAACAAAAGTTAATTTTAATTTAGATATTGTGCCGACAAACAATATTAACTTAAAGAACACATGAATTGATATGGTTTACATGTGGCAGTTTTAACGATGGTGTGTCATGTGGTGTAGTTAGGTTCTAGTTTAGTGTGTGTGTGTATATATATATATATAGTAGATTTTAAATAAAAGAGATGAATTTAACCTTGAGAGCATGGTAGGGAGAAGAGTAAAATCCTAAACACCAAAATTAATTATTATATCTAAATGTATAAAGAGTCAAAATTAAACGGCACCAAAGAGACAAATACTTGCTCACGATTCAAATGGTGTTCCTTTAAACTCTCTCTAGTGCATGAAGTTGGAGTGTCTGACACGTTGAAGAAGCATTTATAATCAGATATAATAATGAAAAATGAAAAGATAATACTGAATAAAAAACTATCTTGTAACACCCCCAAATATATCCTTGAAAGCGTTACCGTCAGTGACCTCGGATTCCACATCCGAAGCCACCCAAGGCTCAACCAATTGATATAAATCATAAAACCACAGTTATAATACAAAATATCATAACTTTTGATTAAAGCAAATGTCTCAGAATTACGTCCATAATCCCAAAATACATAATCAGATATATTACAGCGGAAGTCTTAATACATAACACGTTTTAATACAGCGGAAGTCTTTCAAATAAAGGACACAAGTGTCTTGATCAAGCGATCTCACGCCTAGGATCTCAACCTGATAAAAACTCTTCAAAATTCCATTTGCCTCCATTGTCGTTTCTAGCCTTCATGGAACTGACGTTTATCTGATGTGCCGTATGAGACGGATGACACCAGCCAACCATACAAGGGAATTAATCGGTTGGTTAGTCTAATGAAAGACTATGCAAGGGTAAAACAGAAGGGTTCTAAGTAGTCGTATTAGGTTAGACCTATCGCTTTTCGAATGAAAGCCGATGACGATAGTAAACCTCAATACTTCTACAGAAAATATACGAAAGAGTATGATCAAGAGAAGACTCTGAAAGATTGAGTCTTAAGGAAACATATTAAGAGAAGACTCCAACGAATTGAGTCTTATCGGAAAGTATGACAATGTTTGGAAACATTATAATTCACACAAGCGTTTTAAAACGACTTGGTGTTTCGGTTCACGACCAACCTCACCACACAATGCGAATTCAGATTGGAAAGAGAACTTTACTTTGACCAAAGTCTAGACGAGTTTTCCTAGCTGCACTACTTCCTAGCTGCACTACTCGCCTGAGGGTATATTAATTATGTGCATAGCGACACTTATCTTATTTACTTCCAAAACGTATATTCACGTTATAAGCTTTTATCATAATCATCTCATCCCTCAGGATATAGAGATATATAGTCGGGAATAAATCCCTAAAGGTTTGACGCCAGCTAAGCGCACCTCCCCTATATTCGGATAGGGGATAGTCATGACCAGAGAAACGGTGTTAGGGCTTGGACATCCTATCCACCGGGTTATAAAGAAACGGCTACCACTCAAGGTAAGCAGCGTTCCTACGAATACTCGTGCTAACTATATCTCAAGTGCACATAAAATCCACTGCTAACTATATTTCTTGTTCGCATAAAAATCCACAGCAATACCATCACGGTAATAACAGATATAATAGCGTTGTTTCTAGCAATATATACAACCTATTATAATATTCATTTTAATCGTATCATTTTAAGAAAACTGTTCCCAACGAAACAAGTAATTCATCCCAATTTAATTAACAATTAAACAATTGATAATTAATAGAAATATGGAATGATAAACAAGAGCGAACCGCCACTTGCCTTAGATTAGACGAAGCTCAATAACAACGGGTTTCCGGGTCCAAAACGAGGACAAAACTCAGCTTATGGATTCCTACGAAATGACCCATAATGAAACCCTAAGTTAGATTCGATAATAAAATATACGAATCTAAAGAAAGACGAACGAAATCGAAGGAACGGAAATCCTAATCGAGATCACAAAGCCCAAGCCACAACCACGAGTGCCCAGGCACACCGCGGGTGCGGTCGAGCTACAACGGTGACACAATGGAGAAGAAACTCACCGAAATCGACACGACGGGGTTCGATCTGGATGGGCTTCGACTTCCAAACTCCTTGGATCACCAAACACCACCTTGAGAGTACCTCCTCCTCCTATGGTAGCTCCGGCGACAAATCCGGCGAAAGCTTGCAAATCCGACGACAATGGAACGAGAGAGAGATTTGAGAGAGAGAGAGAGAGATTGGGATGGCTTCCTCCTCCAAGTCCCCTCCTTATATAGGCCAAGCAAGGAGCTCAAGCAACCAGCTCCCCCACCGCCTCACCGCCTCAGCTCCGATAGGGGCGAAGCAGCTCAGGCGCACGACGGTCAAAGCTCGGCGAAGCAGAAAAGTAATGATGACGGCGCGGGTGCAGTGGGTCTCACCGCCTTACACGGTGAAGACCATTTCTGACCGCGGGTGCGGTGGGTATGACCGCGGGCGCGGTGGAGGCCAAATCCTGCCTCTTTCACCCTCTTTCGTCCGGGAAGAATTATGGGTATGGGTCTTAACCCCGAATTAAATATATTCGTATCTGAACAAATATTCTAAACCCCAAAAATACGTCGAATGTATTTTATTCCACTCAGGAAATTATTACATAGATCAAGCATTTAACAGAATATCTGAACTTCTCTGAAATTAATTTGACTTCAGTACGAGTGTTTGGAAAATTACAAAAATGCCCTTACTAAAAATGAGGGGTATTACATCACTTCCCCCTTAAAAGAAGTTTCGACCCGAAACTTGGCCGAATAACCTAAAAAAAAAGCGAGGTGTTACAACACTACCCCCTTAAAAAGGTTTCGACCGCGAAACTAGGCCGAAAACAGCTCGGGAAAGCGTCTAAGCATATCCTCCTCAGTCTCCCAGGTTTCCCAAGTAACCTCCTCAGTTCCTGACTTGGACCAAAAAATCCGTACCAATGGTACCACCTTGTTCCGTAACTGTTTCTCACGACGTTCGAGAATACGCACCGGTATCTCCTCATAGGTACCACTTGTCTGAATCTCGATGTCTTCATAACTCAGCACATGAGACTCATCAGGCACGTACTTCCTTAACAAGGATACGTGGAACACGTTATGCACTGGATGCGCCGATGGCGGCAATGCCAAACGATAAGCTAGAGACCCCACTCTATCAAGGATCTCAAATGGTACCACGTAGCGCGGGTTAAGCTTCCCACGCTTACCGAATCTGAATACACCCTTGGATGGCGACACCCTAACAAACACCTTGTCACCAACCTCAAACTCGACATTCCTGCGCTTCAGATCCGCATAAGACTTCTGTCGACTCTGAGCTGTCAACATCTTCTGTCTAATTAAAGCAATGTCTGAGGCAGTCCTTTCGACTAACTCCGGTCCGAGCAGAACCTTGTCGGCATTCTCATCCCAAAAAATTGGAGATATGTACCTTCGACCGTACAAAGCCTCGAATGGAGCCATCTTTATGGTAGCATGCCAATTGTTGTTGTACGTGAACTCAATCAGACTCAGGCTGTTCTCCCAGCTAGTCGGACGATCGAGTGTACAAGATCTTAGCATATCTTCCAAGGTTTGGATGGTCCTCTCAGACTGTCCATCCGTCTGAGGATGAAACGCAGTACTGAATCTCAACTCGGTTCCCATGGCCTTGTGTAATTCTTTCCAGAATCTTGACATGAATCGGCCATCTCGATCTGATACAATGGTCTTTAGAGTACCATGCAAACGGACAATCTCGTGTAAAAACACTTCTGATAGCTTCTGGGTTCCCCATGTTGACTTAATAGCCACGAAGTGAGCACTCTTCGTGAGCCTGTCAATGATTACCCATATAGCATCCTTTTGACTTTGAGTCTTTGGTAGTCCTGTGACGAAATCCATTGAAATATCCTCCCATTTCCATTCTGACACTGGAAGAGATAGCAACTCACCACCTGGTCTGCGATGTTCTATCTTGACCTTCTGACAAGTCAAGCATTTCACCACAAACTCTGCTACATCCCACTTCATGTTGGGCCACCAGAATTTCTTTCTGAGGTCCTTGTACATCTTGATAGAGCCTGGATGTACAGAATAAGCTGACGAATGGGCCTCTTTCATCACCAACTGGCGAAGACCATCAACGTCAGGCACACAGATCCGGTCCTGAAACCAGAGCGATCCATCTTCCTGAATCACGAAACCGGGAGCTTTCCCGTCCATTACTTCACTGCTTAGCTTCACAATGACTACATCATCAACCTGCTTCTCCCTGATTTGATCAAGTAGCGTGGCCTGAATCTCAAGCATGCTCAGATATCCTCTACGCTGATCGTACAAGACTTCAATCTCGCACAACCCTTGGTTCAGCTTGGTCTGAGCAGTAAGTAGAGCCACTACAGTCTCGTGCGGCGTCTTCCGGCTCAATGCACCTGCTACTACATTAGCCTTGCCCGGATGATACAACAATTCGATGTCGTAGTCTTTGAGTAGCTCTAACCAGCGACATTGTCTCATATTCAGCTCCTTCTGAGTGAACACGTACTTTAGACTCTTATGATCGGTGAAGACTTGGCACCTCACACCATAGAGATAGTGTCTCCAAATCTTTAGCGCAAATAATACAGCTGCTAGTTCTAGATCATGCGTCGGATAGTTTGCCTCATAAGTCTTTAACTGTCGGGATGCGTATGCAATAACTTTGCCCCTCTGCATCAGCACACATCCCAAACCACTCTTCGAAGCATCACTATAGACCACATAACCATCAATCCCTTCCGGTAGCGCTAATACCGATACGGAGGTCAGACATTGCTTCAACTTTTGAAAACTGGCCTCGCACTTGTCATCCCAGACAAACTTCTTATGGACTTTGCGAAGCAGACTGGTCATGGGTAGAGCGATCTTAGAAAATCCCTCCATGAATCGTCTGTAATATCCAGCGAGTCCTAGAAAACTGCGCACCTCCTTCACATTTTGAGGCCGCTTCCAATTGGCTACCGCTTCAATCTTCTGGGGATCAACCATAACCCCATTCTCATTAATCACGTGGCCTAAGAAAGCCACTTCTTTTATCCAAAAGTCACACTTAGACAACTTTGCGTACAACTGATTCTGTCTAAGGACTGACAAAGTAATCCGAAGATGTTCCTCGTGAACCTCCTCACTCGGGGAATAGATCAGAATATCGTCGATGAAGACCACTATGACCTTATCCAAGTATTGGTGGAAACATCGATGCATTAGATCCATGAAAACTGATGGAGCATTTGTAAGTCCAAATGACATGACTACAAACTTGTAGTGACCATATCTCGTTCGGAACGCAGTCCTCGGAATATCCTCCTCACGAATCCTGAGCTGATGGTAACCAGACCTCAGATCGATTTTGGAAAAGACCTTTGCTCCCTACAGTTGATCCAACAGATCATCAATCTTCGACAACGGATACTTATTCTTGATCGTGACTTTATTCAACTCTCGATAGTCGATACAAAGTCAAAACGATCCATCCTTCTTCTTGACGAACAAGACCGGAGCGCCCCAAGGTGATGCACTCGGTCTTATATATCCTTTCTCAAGAAGATCCTCGAGTTGCTTCTTCAACTCTTGCATCTCAGGAGGAGTCATCCGGTACGGTGCCTTAGAGATCGGCGCGGTACCAGGCTCGAGATCAATGGTAAATTATACGTCACGATACAGGGGTAAACTAGGAATCTCCTCCGGATAGACATCCGAAAACTCACGGATGACCGGAATATCAGGAATTGAAGGTTCATCTTTCTTGGGCTTGTCCAGATAGCACAGGTACCCGACACATCCTTGTCGAAGTAGCTTAAACGCAGCCATCGCATTGATAAGCCTGCCGTTATCAGCGTCATTCCGACCCTTGAACTTGCATACATACTGGCCCCCAGATGACACCATCACAGTCCTTGAGCTAAAATCGATTACCGCCCCATGACGCGTCAGCCAATCCATACCGAGAATAATGTCGTATGGAGCCATGGCTATACAAATCAAATCTGCTTCGAACTTCTTATCCTGGATGGTAATCAAAAATTCTGACAGACGCTTGGTTCCAACCAAATGTTCACCATTAGGAAGATTTACAACGAAAGGTTCACAAACCTCGTTGCATACTAAGTCTAACTTACTGACACAACTCTCTGAAATAAATGAATGGGTAGCACCCGAATCAAACAACATACATACAGAAGTAGAATGAAGGTATAGAGTACCTTGAGCAATTGGAGCATTGGGTCCATCCGCCTCACGCATCTCGTAAAGGCGTTGACCTTGACCTCCAGAAGCAGCTGGGGCTTTCTCCTTGTTTTGTGCAGTCGTCTGCGTTGAAGGACTAGGAGCCTCCACTGGTCTAAACCTGGGTCGATTGTTCTGACTAACAGACCCTTGTTGTGATTCAACCTCTTTCTGCCTTTTCTGCGAACAGAACGTCTATACATGGCCCTCCTTTCCACAGCCATAGCACGTCTTCTTATCCTTCGGACACGCATTACTCTTGTGCCCGGGTGTACCACAATTGTAGCACTGGATCGGATTCTTGCCTTGACCCGATTGCTGTGTAGACCCTCCTTGAGTCATATCCGTTTTTGCTTTGCCAGACTTGGCAAAGTTAGACGGTGGCGCGGGACGTTTGAATCCACTCGCCTGAGACTGGCTCTGCACTTGCCTCTGGCGATTGCGCTTCTTTGTCGACTCCTCCAGAGTCACTTCCAACTTGTAAGCAGCGTCCACGTATTGCTCCAAAGTAGAGCATCTGTGACGTACTATTAGTGGCTTAATATCTGGGTTCATCCACTCGTGGAAATGCCAGATCTTTTGCTCTTCGTTGGACACCTCCGGCCCAGCATACTGCAATAGATGATTGAACTTGGTCGCAAGCTCGGTCACTCTTAATCCATCCGTCTTCGGATAGAGGAATTCTTTGTGCTTCTCTTCCCTCATAGCTCGGGAGAAGAAACGATCAGTCATATTGGCCTTGAACATCCCTCAGTTCAAACCAGGGTGATCAGCAAGACCTGTACCTTCTCACCATTCACTGGCTCCTTCCTTCAGCTAAAGGGAATCAATGTGCACCTTTTCAGCTTCAGTGCACTCAACGTTTCTGAATAATCTTTCCATGTGTGAGAACCAATATGCCACCCTAACTGACTCTCATTTCCCGTCATAGCATCACAATTCCCCGAATAGCCTATATTGCTACTGCATCAAATACCATTGGAGCGTTGACCGGAGCTTGGTCATTGCCCCCTGGATTGTTATTAGAAGCAGTCTCGTGTTCATCCACAAGGTTCGCAGTGTTCCTCACATTTGGTCTGGGGTCATTGCTTGGCCCAACACCAGCACGAATGGTGTTTCTTGTGTTCACCATCTGTTTACCGATCAAATTCCAAGTATTTTATAACATTAATATCATTACAATGTACTCAATGTAATAAAATCACTTAGAATAGATCAAACTTGGTAATTTTCATTGATAATCTCAAACTGAGCTAATAAGTTCTACAAAAGGGATCTCCCGAGCGTCAAGACAAAATTGCTCGGAGACTTAGGTTCTTAACAAAACGAACACTGAAATACAAGAAAAGAAACTGCTAATCAGCATTGGCCCAATCATGGCGCCCTAAAACGTTTCCTGTAATCACAGCTCCTCATACATGGCTTCTTCGAACGGGGTTTACCATCGGAATCTGGTGATGGACTTCTCACCCTGCTCGGTCCTGGAGCACATGGCTCATTCCTTGACCTTGCCCTTCTTCGAGCATGCTCAACCGCCTCATCCATCTGACGGCGCTCTTCAGGGGAGATCATCTGACTCAGGCGAAATGCCTCTCGCGAGTCAGGGCTCAACCTCAGCCTCCTCTGAGCAGGAATAGGTTGTGAGTCCTCAGATGCATTTTATGGATCACTCCTTCTTCTGATGCCAAACTCATCATAGAGTGTTTCCCAATCGGCCGGAGTCAATGGCGAGTACTCTCGCTCAGGCGGCAACTCCGGACTTGGATAGATAAACTCCATCCCCGGGTCCTCGCTGCCCACCAATAAGCGCTCAAAGCCATTGGACTCGTGGCCCTGATCCTCGAGGTCCTCTTCAGGGTCCTCCTCTGGATCCCTTTCTGGATCTTCTTCAGGATCCTCCTCGGGAATCGACTCGATCATAAAGTCATCGTCGTAGTACCCTCTTGCGTACTCTGACGGATAACTCTCATCCTCAATGTCCTCCCTTGGCTCCTCTTCGGGCTCTACCACAGGAACCTCAGTTTTATTGGACACTAGCACTACCGACTCAGGGAGTACGGTCTTCACCTCCTCAGGTGGACTACTAGATTCTCCGATCTCAAAGCATCGCAGGAGAACTAGAAACTCAAGCCTCATTGGAGATGGCGTAGCCACCTCGACTTCTTCTGAGTCCCTCTGAAGAGAAAAGCATGCACCCATAATCTGCGGGTGACGAGAAGAGAGTTTAGTCTTTCTAAGTATAGAAGCGAACTTACTATATTAGACTAAAATAAAGGCACGACTAGAACGGTTTGAAAAAAAACTCTTTTTCATTTCAAAACGAGTAAACTGTTTATAAAAGTTTTGTTTCCCGCAAAACATTTTAAAACCCAACCCTGATTTTTTTTTTGGCTCTGATACCAAATCTGTAACACCCCCAAATATATCCTTGAAAGCGTTACCGCCAGTGACCTCGGATTCCACATCTGAAGCCACCCAAGGCTCAACCAATTGATATAAATCATAAAACCACAGTTATAATACAAAATATCATAACTTTTGATTAAAGCAAATGTCTCGGAATTACGTCCATAATCCCAAAATACATAATCAGATATATTACAACGGAAGTCTTAATACATAACACGTTTTAATACAGCGGAAGTCTTTCAAATAAAGGACACAAGTGTCTTGATCAAGCGATCTCACGCCTAGGATCTCAACCTGATAAAAACTCTTCAAAATTCCATTTGCCTCCATTGTCGTTTCTAGCCTTCATGGAACGGACGTTTATCTGATGTGCCGTATGAGACGGATGACACCAGCCAACCATGCAAGGGAATTAATCGGTTGGTTAGTCTAATGAAAGACTATTTAAGGGTAAAATAGAAAGGTTCTAAGTAGTCGTATTAGGTTAGACCCATCGCTTTTCGAATGAAAGCCGATGACGATAGTAAACCTCAATACTTCTACAGAAAATATACGAAACAGTATGATCAAGAGAAGACTCTGAAAGATTGAGTCTTAAGGAAACATATGAAGAGAAGACTCCAACGAATTGAGTCTTATCGGAAAGTATGACAATGTTTGGGAACATTATAATTCACACAAGCGTTTTAAAATGACTTGGTGTTTCGGTTCACGACCAACCTCACCGCACAATCCGAATTCAGATTGGAAAGAGAACTTTACTATGACCAAAGTCTAGACGAGTTTTCCTAGCTGCACTACTTCCTAGCTGCACTACTCGCTTGAGGGTATATTAATTATGTGCATAGCGGCACTTATCTTATTTAATTCCAAAACGTATATTCACGTTATAAGCTTTTATCGTAATCATCTCATCCCTCAGGATATAGAGATATATAGTCGGAAATAAATCCCTAAAGGTTTGACGCCAGCTAAGCGCACCTCCTCTATATTCGGATAGGGGATAGTCATGACCAGAGAAACGGTGTTAGGGCTTGGACATCCTATCCACTGGGTTATAAAGAAATGGCTACCTCTCAAGGTAAGCAGCGTTCCTATGAATACTCGTGTTAACTATATCTCAAGTGCACATAAAATCCACTGCTAACTATATTTCAAGTTTGCATAAAAATCCACAACAATACCATCACGGTAATAATAGATATAATAGCGTTGTTTCTAGCAATATATACAACCTATTATAATATTCATTTTAATCGTATCATTTTAAGAAAATTGTTCCCAACGAAACCAGTAATTCATCCCAATTTAATTAACAATTAAACAATTGATAATTAATAGAAATATGGAATGATAAACAAGAGCGAACCGCCACTTGCCTTAGATTAGACGAAGCTCAAAGACAACGGGTTTTCGGGTCCGAAACGAGGACAGAACTCAGATTATGGATTCCTACGAAACGACCCATAACGAAACCCTAAGTTAGATTCGATAATAAAATATATGAATCTAAAGAAAGACGAACAAAATCGAAGGAACAGAAGTCCTAATCGAGATAACAAAGCCCAAGCCACAACCACGAGTGCCCAGGCACACCGCGGGTGCGGTCGAGCTACAGCGGTGACACAACGGAAAAGAAACTCACCGGAATCGACACGACGGGGTTCGATCTGGATGGGCTTCGACTTCCAAACTCCTTGGGTCACCAAACACCACCTTGAGAGTACCTCCTCCTCCTATGGTAGCTCCGGCGACAAATCCGGCGAAAGCTTGCAAATCCGACGATAATGGAACGAGAGAGAGATTTGAGAGAGAGAGAGATTGGGATGGCTTCCTCCTCCAAGTCCCCTCCTTATATAGGCCAAGCAAGGAGCTCAAGCAACCAGCTCCCCCACCGCCTCAGCTCCGACATGGGCAAAGCAGCTCAGGTGCACGACAGTCAAAGCTCGGCGAAGCAAAAAAGTAATGATGACGGCGCGGGTGCGGTGGGTCTCACCGCGGGGTGCGGTGAAGGCAATTTCTGACTGCGGGTGCGGTGGGTATGACCGCGGGCGCGGTGGAGGCCAAATCCTGCCTCTTTCACCCTCTTTCGTCCGAGAAGACATATGGGTATGGGTCTTAACCCCGGATTAAATATATTCGTATCCGAACAAATATTCTAAACCCCAAAAATACGTCGAATGTATTTTATTCCACTCAGGGAATTATTACAGAGATCAAGCATTTAACATAATGTCTGAACTTCTCTGAAATTAATTCGACTTCAGTACGAGTGTTTGGAAAATTACAAAAATGCCCTTACTAAAAATGAGGGGTATTACATATCTACAAACATAAAGAATAATTTTGTTGATTATAATATTCTCCTAATCTTTTCTTTCCAAATAAGTTATTCAACTGTGTTGCATAATGTTTTGTGAATACAGTTCTACATATCATTGAATTCTGGTGCAGAGTGTTCTACTTCAAAATCAATTCTCGTTATAGGAATTCATAACAAAATTATAGTATGAGAAACTACAATAAAGACTCCTTAGTAGAGATTTGCATTTATGTACATCTTGACTTATCTTCAATCATTCATTTAAACTCAATTCTCATTGTAGGAATAATCTTGTTATGATAATTTTATTTTCTTAGTTCAATTCAATGTTTTTCATGAGCCTATTATTCGAGTCGGTCTATAGATTCTAACTTGAGAATGGTCTGAACGAAATACTATATAATTTTTTGAAAAAGTAGTTCTTTAATCATAAATTTTGAAATTTAGCAGAACAATGTGCTACTTTCTCTATTGTTAAGTACGTGTTTCATCTATTTTGTTGTTGTGTTTGATATGTTGGGAATCAGATTTAACTGTCCATTTTGATCAATATAAAATTGGATCTTTTTAAACATCCAAGGGAATGTGCAATCTATAGTTCGATAGATTTGACTTCTTTGCATCATCAGATAATGTGTACCTTAAAAAAGATAACCCTGATTTTCAACTTCTACAGATCAAGATCTAAAATTCATTAGTCTCCATAGGAAGAAAACTCAAATGGAGTTCTGACGATTATATTTCATTGAAGAAGACACATGTTGCTCAGTTTAATTTTTTATTTGTAATCTTTGTAATTTATTTGTAATATTCATAATTGATTTGTAATCTTCTTAATTGATTGATTTGTAATTTGTATTTAAATAAGAAAAGATTAGTAATAGGTTAGGATAGAAATCATTAATATATAATTTTTTAAAATGACACATTATAAATTAAACATGGGATCCCATGTAACATTAGTTTATTTTACTTTAGTGTATATATATATATTAGATTTGCTTTTGTATCACCACATGCAATCCACTTTCCACTATTAATAACCTTTCTACATTCATTACCAAAAAAAAACTCTCACCCACAAAAAGCATTATATTATCGATCACCCCCATATAATTTCCCTTATGTAGATCTAATCTAACACTACCTATTTCTTCTTTCTTCATCCAGAGAAGATACTACATCTTATATAAGGCACCTTTCCTTTAATTTGTATAGTTTTGTGAAGTTTGATCACAACAAATTAAAAGAATGAGGTCAAGTGTATGCACAATCTAGCAGGCTCTAACCTCAGAGGCTGCAACCGTGGTGAAGCAAGCCATGAGCCTAGCCAGGCGACATCAACTGTGGTGAAGCAAGATGGGAGAGAGCATGGTTTAAAATTTTTGAGGGATTAAATCTTAATTATGAATTTTTTATTGGATATTTATTTATATTTTTAATTAGGAAGTGTTTGACTTTTAGAAATTATGGGATTAAATATTTGTATGTAATTGTTGTATCAAATCTTTTCTATATAATTTGAGGTATAAATTTAGAAATTATGGGATTAAATTTTTGTATACAATTGTGGGATCAAATCTTTTTATATAATTTCAGGTTTAAAAAAGATGTAAAATGCTTAGAAAAAGACACGTGGCAAGAAGGATGGTGGAGGTGACATGTGTCAAATGAAATGTTGATGTGAAATGTGGCAAAATATGATTTTGTTTTAATATATATATAGTAGATTGAATATTTTTTGATGCACAACTAGTTTAGTTTTATTACAGCTTGTTATTGAAATGTGCATGTATATATTGGAAACAAAAGATTTATTTAATATGCTTGGGTGCGTTTTGGAAATAATTTATGATTACAGATTTATTTAC
Source organism: Rheum nobile (assembly GCA_027886185.1). NCBI lineage: Eukaryota > Viridiplantae > Streptophyta > Magnoliopsida > Caryophyllales > Polygonaceae > Rheum > Rheum nobile. The sequence continues at coordinate 2,468,392 of WOAB01000780.1, forward strand.
GTACAAAAAATATATGGATGAGAATACTGTTTGCTACGTTTTTGGAAAGAATAGATTATACAAAATATTCATATTGTATGCATATCCGGCTAATATGGACAAGGATTTTATTTTCTTTGATTTTCAAAAAACCAACAAAAAAATGAGAGCTTGACACGTGGCAAATTCAATACCGTGATGCCACGTGACAGCATAAAATTTTGATTCATTTTGGAGAGCCACGTGGCGTAGTAAGTATTCTATTAGGATAGTCTTCACGTACCCCCAGAATTACTTTGTGCACCCCAAATTTCACACACTTTTACTGATTTACCCATTGGATTAAATTTACAAATAATACATTCATATACTTTCCTTTGTAAATCTCATCCTTCTTTATGCTCTCTAGCTTATTCACTCTAGAATGTTTTGCTTTGTAACCATATTCGAGATTCAAAATATAGAAAAATACTCATTGCTCAACATCAAAATCAAAGACCTAAAAAGTACCCAAAAATTAATAAATAAATCATAACAAAGTGCAACCATAAATTCCAAAACGACACACTTGAATCCCAAAAATACCTTTCTCCCTTTAAATTGGATTTTCATTTGTTATAACAATAACATGGCAAATAGCTAGTATGATACCCCGTATTTCTGTAAGGGTATTTTGGAAATTACTTGAACGTCTGTTGTGTACGTCGATTTAATTTCGGAGACAGAAAGACATTTTATAATGTTCTTAATCTCTGTAATATTTTTATAAGTGAAATAATATACAGTCGACGTATTTTGGGACTTAATACTCGTTCGTGTACGATTATTATTTATCCCAGATTAAGACCTTGTTGTTCCAAGCTTAAACGGACGAAAAATGGGCTTGGCGGCGACCGCCGTAAGGTAGGCGGCGACCGCCGCCTGACAGGCTCTGACATCGTCATCCTCTTCCCAGCAAGTTGGCAAGTGGTGCCAAAAAGCAGCGACCGCCGCCGGCCAAAATGGGCAGCGACCGCCGCCTAGGTGCAGGCCTAGCTCTACCTCGCCGGCTTGACTCCGTGGTGGTCGGCGAATCGGGTGACCTCCGATCTTAGCCCTCCACGTGCCCTTGGTTGTCCCCTGGAGTTTTGGCTATTTAAAGGAGGATTTGGGAGCTAAATTGAGCACAAATCCGAAGCTCAATCTCCCCATAAATCACTCGCCGGAAATTCAAGTTTTCGCCGGATAATTCACAATCAATCGCCGGAGCTCCATTTGGTGTTATTCCAGTTGCAAAGTGAAGCTTTGGAGGCCCTTAGAATATGTAATACCTCGACAGCTTAGCAGCCCGGCCCATCACAGAGCTACAGCCCATACACCCCAACCCTTCCTTGGGGGCGCAGCACAATTGGTGACAAGTGATGCTTTGGCAGCTTGTTAAAGCGTGAGGTCTCGAGTTCGAGACTCACGAACAACCTCTTGGAAATGGCTGCCTGTTATAGGTGGAGCCCCCAAGGAAGGGTTGGGGTGTATGGGCTGCAGCTCTGTGATGGGCCGGGCTGCTAAGTTGTCGATGTATTACATAAAAGTACACTTTGAATGAGAGGGGCTCCGACCTTATCGGGCCAGCCATTTCTCTATCCATGGGCCGCAGCCCATGTACCCCAACCAAATCCCCATGGCTGGGAGGTTGTTGGTGAGAGTCGAACACGCGACCTCTCCACCCTCTATCAAGGCGCTCTTCGGAGGCTTGATAAAGGGTGGAGAGGTCGCGTGTTCGACTCTCACCAACAACCTCCCAGCCATGGGGATTTGGTTGGGGTACATGGGCTGCGGCCCATGGATAGAGAAATGGCTGGCCGGATAAGGTCGGAGCCCCTCTCATTCAAAGTATACTTTTATGTAATACCTCGACAGCTTAGCAGCCTGACCCATCACAGAGCTCAGCGCAATTGGTGACAAGTGATGCTTTGGCAGCTTGTTAAAGCGTGAGGTCTCGAGTTCGAGACTCACGAACAACCTCTTGGAAATGGCTGTCTGTTATAGGTGGAGCCCCCAAGGAAGGGTTGGGGTGTATGGGCTGCATCTCTGTGATGGGTCGGGCTGCTAAGTTGTCGAGGTATTACAGCTAGCTCACTCGTGGTCTAGTCCCCTGGGGAAATGTCCGACAAATCAAAGCCTTCGAGCACGAGTTGCCTCTCTCTGTTTTACTCTTACTGATAGTGGGTACGTGCTGAATTTTTTAAAAATCGTTTTGGAATTTATGGTTGCACTTTGTTATGATTTTTTTTTTTTACTAATTTTTGGATATTTTTTAGGTCTTCGATTTTGATGTTGAGCAATGAGTATTTTTCTATATTTTGAATCTCGAATATGGTTACAAAGCAAAACATTTTAGAGTGAAGAAGCTAGAAAACATAAACAAGGATGAGATTTACAAAGGAAAGTATATGAATGTATTGTTTGTAAATTTAATCCAATTGGTAAATCAGTAAAAGTGTGTGAAATTTGGGGTGCACGAAGTAATTCTGGGGGTACGTGAAGATTATCCTATAATAATTAATCAAGAAATCTCTAAAACCTAAATTTATCATTACCACTACATTATATTAGTTGATTATACACTTAATTGATATAGAATAATAATAAAAATACCGTTCACTTTTATGGGAAAAAAAAATCAATTTTGATACGAGCTAGTATAATTTTTTCTTTAAAGTGATTGAAAGACATGTACGTAAACACCTTTAAGATACTCTTATGTGTTATTAACATTTATAATTTTTACATGATAAATAAATTATTTACAAATTCCACAAAGTAATTGTCTCTTTATACTTGCGTCTAACTTTGACAGAAGCTTTTTTTTTTTTTACAGAAGCTTTAGTTGAGTGTTAAAATTTATCCCTAATTCACACTTTAGCATTTTATTTTTAATTTAGAACATAACAAAATTAGCTGTCAAAATAAGAAATAAAAAAATTGCCTAATTAATATAGGGATTAAATGCCCATATAAAGTAGCAGAACGTGGATGGCCCCATAGGAGAAGTAAACGTACAACACCCACTATTGATTCACGAGCACCGAAGGTGGGTGGGCCCTACTGAAAGAGGAAAAATAAAATAAAATTAGATTAGATTCTCATTCTGGGGTTTGAGAGGATCGAACACGCGAGTTCACCATCAAAGAGTAGGTAGTATACCATTTGAGCAAGAGATTTTCTGTGTAAAACTATTAGCGCACATTATATATATTGGGCCCTAGATATTAGGGGGCCCTGTGCGGTCGGTCCACTTGAACCCCCTTATCTACGGGCCTGGTTTACAGTAGCGAAACAAAACAGATGGGCAAAAAAAAACACCGTATACAAGTAGGGGGAGACACACCCCTAAAAGCTAGCCAATAGGGGTGGGAAACCTCCCACTTATATACCACACAGTGGAATTTATGACTTCCAAACAGGTTATGTTTCGGCGGCACCGAACAGAAAATTAGGCTTCTTCTTACCTCTTATGTTTCGAGTCCGGCACGCACGACAACCTGTAGGCTACCGCATGTCCTCCTTTTTTGGGTTCACCAAACAGGTTATCGCTCTGAGAGACCAACCCGGCGTTCTGACGGACACTAGACAAGAAAACAGGGCTTTTCTTTGCCTCTTACGTCCCGAGGCCGGCACCACGCGGCCACCCTACGAGGAACTAGGTTTCTCCTTACCTCTTACGTTCCGAGGAGGGCATCGTGTCGGAAGGCCGGTCCCAGCTCTCATACCAATGTTATAGGTATACAAGTAGGGGGAGACACCCGTAAAAGCTAGCCAATATGGGTGGGAAACCTCCCACTTATATACCACACAATGGAATTCATGACTTTCCAATGTGGGATGCAAATCCATGCAACATAGCAAAACAAAACAGATGGGCGAGTGGGTTTTCGATCGGTTTTTGGATGAATTAGATGCCTAAATTGCACCGATTTGGCTCGTATTTATAGGGTTTTATTGCCCTTCAAGAGATCTACACAATTGTGATAGATTTGGGTAAGAATGATCCCGAATCGGATCCAATTTCGTCAAAAAAAACGCAAAGACGCATTTGAAATCTTTTCTTGCCTTCTATGCACAAATCCGATCTTGTATGGGCACGATTCTTTTCGATTCTCCCATGATATGATGCGTTTGTATCATACCTATGAAGCCCATGACTTGATTGGACGAAACGAGCGGAAATCACGCCCGAAATTGGCCCAAGACGCCATAGATGAAGCTTGGCCGAGAGTTGGGCTTGTGAAGGAGACAATGAATAGTAATTGGGGTCGGTCCCCCTCTTTTGGCTTAATTGCAATATTTTGTCCAATTTTTTAAGTTGTGGCAAAAATGCCCCTAAATAACTTTTCAAAAATTACAAAATTTACCCAAACTTATTTATAATTTATCCTAAGTTTTTTATACCTTTTAACCCCAAATTTGAATTAAATGAAAAACTAAATTAAGCTAGTTTTAAGCATAAATTGCATTATCTTATAAACTTAACCATATTTTATTATCCTTACTTTAAATACTTTATTCTTCACAAGATAATTTTATTTTAATTAATATTAACATAAGTTAAATAATTCATAACTTATAAATGTAACCTACTTAGGTTAAGAATTATTTTATCCTCTCATGAATAAACATAATAATTCTTATAACCCTTATTATAATATTTAAAACTCCAAAACCACAATCATTTTTATTCTTATTTATTTATTTCAACACCATGCTATTATAACCTATTTGATAATTTGTACCCAAAATTTATCATAACCCAACCTTTGAACTTAAGTTAATAAAAATTTAAATTACTCTAAAAGAAATAAAAGAAATTTTATAACTTTTATTTTTATCCAATTAAAATATATAAAAATTACATTAATACCTTTATGATAAAATAAGGGTTATTACATTGATAATCGGGTACTCAAAATATTTTCCGAGGGATGTCATGTTGGGCATAAAATATATATTATTTGAATATGTTGTTTGTGCATGTTTTGTACTTTTTGTGTAACTTAGAAAGTTGTTTTGTAAAAAATTACCTTTTGTTCAAAAATTTCATAGTATTCATCAATAATTTGGTTTTTTACAATTATAATGGTTCGCTTTAGAAAAGATGATAATATCACCTGAAAAAAACTAAGAATCAAATTCTTGTTCTATATAGATAATAATGTCATCGTCAATAAGTCATCTTTAGTGACACAAGGATACACTCTAGAATCGTACATTACATTTTCACCAACTGATGCTCAAATAAATAAATAAATAAGATATAACCAATAATAAGTTAATGCACATGTATAGTGTGATTGACTTTGAAAATCCCGAAAACAAAAAAGAATGGGAGTTCTGCCAAAACTCTCATCTCTCTCTAAAAATTAAACCCGAAATCCAAACACAACCCCAAAATCAACTACTACACTAGTGAACAAATTCCCACCAATATCAAGGGGTTTCCATCACCCAATAACAAGAGTATTCAACAACAACAACAACAACAATGAAAAAACATTGGAGAAAGCTTGAACAATGAGGAAATCCCTCTACGAATAATAGAAGGAAACCCCACTCTTTTCATGAAAGGAGTAAACCTCTCTAAAACAATGTTAGGAGGAAATCCCTCCACAATCCACCTTCAAAACCACTTACTGACTTTTAACAATTTGTTTTCAAGCAAAGCTAAATCCTGGTTCAAGAACAAAATTTTCAGGAGGAGGCTCTTCTAAGGACACCTGTTTGATTTCTAACAATTTATTTCAATGTAGTTGAATGACTACATCACCCACTTTACACAATCATTGCATCAATAAAAAAATAATATATGTAACCTTCATCAATACAACCAAAAAATTGTGAAAATTTGAGGAAAAATTCAAATGAAGAGAAGTAACAGTTTAACAATCTCAAGCATCTTACTCCTTGTTCAAACCTTACGCCACCTTCTAGTTCAACCTGATTAGTGCACCTTCATTCAGAACTTGATTATTGCCCACATAACACGAGCTTGATCTATGGCTCTATGAAATAAACTAGCGCAAATCTAATCATGTCCCTAGATTTGCTCTTCCTATCACTAAATCGTTCACTATCCAACAATGACGACCTTCCCGTAACCACTCTGATTCGCCAATACATGAATCTCATGCCACATCTGGCAACTAGATCTTCGCTCCATGTAACCCTAACTCTTTATACCACTGGCTTAAACCCAAATTCTCTAGACGTTATCCAACCGCTATATGCCTCGACGAATTCACACCTTGTCGATAACACAAACCCCTACTCGAATGGCTTAATCACCACTTTGAACCCTTGCTATGGCGCTTACTTTTCTTGCATTGCAAGATTGTTATCTCGCGTGCTTCATACGCTGAGAATTGGGAATTCATATCTGCAATTTTTATTTTTTGCTTGTTTTACAAGTCAAAAATGAAGAAAAAAAAACCATTTTTACTCTTTTTTATCCATTGTAATCCATTGGGCCCAAAGCCCATTTGCGTTGAAGTTGGGGATAAAAAAGAGTAAGAATATCCAAATAACATTACCCCTCAAGCTTGTTTTGATCTAGTGAACATTTTTTATTACTTGGACAAGTAACCCCCTACCCGAATTCCCACACAAATGGAAAATTAAGTAATTAATATTTTTTATAAAAGAAATACTAATTTATAACCCCTATAACAATAGTTTAATACTATGTATCTCTACTTGTTCTTGTGTGTGACGTACAAGCTTTAGATATATTTATCAAGCTTGTTGTCAACACTACACTGCATTGGTGTCGATGAAGCTGAGTTAGGGAGAAATTGAGTTGTGCTGGTTGTGATTGTGGTCGTGTTTGAGGAGCATGAAGATACTGCAGGGCAACGTCATGATGGTCGAGACTCTTGAAGATCCCTCATTTAGGTGGAGGCAACGTCATGGTGGTCCATTGAACACGTCCATAGGATTGTTCCTGATTGACTCGTTACCGGTGGCGTATTCTTTCGATTGTGCTTTACTCGCACCTCTCTCTCGGTAGTTTAGGCTATTTTTTGCTTTGTTTTATTTACTTTGCTTGTTTGTAGTCTTCTCGTTCCGATTTGTCCGAACGCCGATTTATCGGCCTCTCGATCTACCCGACATTGTTATTGTCGGGTACTTTGAAATCTTTTCCTTATTAAAAAAAAATAGTGTGATTGACTTTTGTGCTTGTAAATATTAATACCTCCTAGCTTGGGCTAAGGTGTTATGGACAAATGTGATAGTACGATACAAAAGGTTATTATGTGTAACCATATATGAGAGTTTTCACCAACTTATCGCTTCTTGTTGGAATTTACAGGAAAAGGACTGCTGAGCAGGGACAAACCTACATGGGGTCAGAGGGGTTGTTCCCACTGAGTCCCACTCATTTTTTTAAAAAACAATTTTTTAAAAAAAGTTTAGTAAAATGAGTATTGGAATAGTACACTATATGGAGGTGGACTTGTTATTGGGTTAATTATTTCATACAAAAGGCCCAATAAAGAAGCATACAATAATTACTTGAACCAAGTATTATGACTTTTAAAGATTAAAAATTAAAAGAAATTTGTTTGAAACAAAACATGCCTCTAACATAACTTTTTTATGACAAAAAGAAACATTATTTTTATAACTAGTTTAAAAGACTTTGTTTAATTTATAATGCATTGCAAATAACTTTTTAAAAAGATTTACACCATTAGAATTTAGTTTGTGTCCGTTGTCTATGTTTTGTGCTTATTAGGACTCTCTAATCAAGTTGTTAGTTAAGAAACTAAAACATATATTGAGAAAGATGTAGTGACATCTATTGAGATTGAAGATATTATTGTCAGATTTCATAACATAACAGCTCGAAAAATGTTACTATAAAAACTACGATATTTAGTATTTATATTATATATTACAATAATAGTTTATTTTCGCCCCCACTATACTAAAATCATGCGTTCGTGTCTACTAGGGGTGAGCAAAAATATTCGATCCAACTGACCCGATCCGATAACCCGCTAACCCGAATCCTAAAAGTCAGTATCCGAAAACATCCGTTAATTTTTATCTGAATCTGATCCGGGTGATTTTTCCGGATACGTGGACCAGATACGAATCGAGATATTTTACTTATCGGGAATATGGTACTATTAATATATAATATATATTTTTAGAACTAATATACAATGTTTAATTAGTTTAGATGATCTCAAAATGGTGCTTGTACATTTTTAAGCAATTGAACCCACTTTAATTTTCCATTATGACATTTTTATTTTATTCCTTTTAATAAGAAAACAACCTTGATTATTATTTTTATAAAATGAAAATCCTAAATCAATAATTCATGTACTGATTGTTGTCTCACTAAATAGAGCAAATATGTTTTTTTTTGTCAAGACTGAGTGTTCATCATTGAATTGAATTTTGATTATTAAGTTAAAGTTCCAACTTTATATGTACTTGTCAATTCCTCTTTTTATATAAATATACGTTTATGGTTCTCAATTTGAAAATGTTGGCAAGTTTAATTGTTTGAAAAATTAACAAGGACTTGCAAATGGTGTTGATGTTTGACATTTAGTTTGCACTTTGTGGATTGTTAGTTTTTATTGAATTAGAAAAAATAACATTTTGATTTAATTTTTAATAGGTTTTCTAGTAACCGGATAATTCGGATATCCAAGTCGAATATCCGATTCGATCAGGATAATATTTACCGGATACAAATAAGAGTTTTGTGATTTTTTTATCGGATATTCAACATACCGGACCGGATTGGATATATCCGTTTGCTCACCCTAGTCCCTATTGTTGAGAGAGATAAATAGATAGAAATCACTATTTATGAAGAGTCGTACTTAATTATCCACATTTCTGATACTTATCCCTCATACTCATTGTCCTCGTCAAAACATTAACAAGTATATGTTTAAAAATCTCTCTTATTTTCCATCAAAAAAAATCTCTCATATTAATAATCACGTGATATATCAATTTGGTTTCTTACTAAATACATTTTTAATATGTAATATTTAATATATGTGTGTTAAATTGCTAAAAGAAAAAATAGAGATAATTTTTAAGATAAAGTGCATATTATATTATATGTACATATAAAATGATAAAAAAAACAAAGGCTTATATGTAAACATAATAATGATAAACACATACTAATAAAATATATGGATTCGTATATACACATATATTTAATAACTATACACACACTTTATATAAAATATATGTATACATAATATACAACTAAAAAAGTTTATGTGAGAATGAGCGCTTAGGTGAGAACGTGAGAATGTTGGATATGCATGCATTTATGTTTGTATGTGCATGACTTTGATAGGTGAAAACTTATGCATATACATGATGTGTATGAATTTTTGCTTGTATGTATATAAATTTATGGAGTCCCTTTCTGATAAACAACTCCCTTAAGATAAATACTACACATAAACGACAGCCTTAGGATGGAGAAGATGAACGGCCACGATTGAAGGAGAAGCAACACGGGATAAATACCGAGTTGGAGACGCGGTGGCAGCATTGTAATTTAAAGTAATTTGAACGTTGTATTACAACATTACCCTTACCCCTAACCGGCGCCAAAAGGCCCAAAAACGTTTCAGATGCCTCAAACCCTCGACTCTCTGAAAGCAAAAACCCTCACCAGCTGAAGACGCGAATACAAATCGAGCAAAACACAGAACTCGATTTGAGAAAGACGATCATAGTTGAAGAGAAGAAGACGAATCCATGCACTCAGACGCTCTCAATTGCACAAGTACAAGCAAATACAAACAAAAAACAACATGAGCGACACAGATTACAGTCAAGACGACTTGGGAGGTGCGAATAACACATTTAGGGTTTCAATTTCACATAGATTACTCAGAAATCAAGTTTCGAAACTTCGTTAAATGTTGTTGCACCATTACAAACACATAGCTCAATGTTACGATTGTTAGCGTTGCTTCAGTATTTTTTTTTTCGTTGGGACATTGTTCTCCTGATCTGAATTCTGTGTTCGTGTCGTTTCCTGAGGTTCAATTGGGACTTGGAGGATCATTATCTTCTTAAAGAGTTCATCCCTTTGTGATGAAAAACTAGGTTTACGTGAGGTTCATTTTAGGTGTTCGGGGTTCATTTTCTTTTACATTAGTTCATGCCTGTGTTTACCTGAGATGCATTTTTCAGTGAGGTTCATTATCGAGTTAGAGGTTCATTTTCTTCTTCCAGATTGCATGCCTTTGAGATAAAAAATTAGGTTTTCCTGAGGTTGATTTTATGAGTTGGTGGTTCATTTGCTTTTACCAGAGTTCATGCATGTGTTTCCCTGAGTTGCATTGAATCCATGAGGTTCATTTATGACTTAGAGGTTCATTTATGAGTTGCAGATTTCATGCCTTTGTGATAAAAAATTAGTTTTACCTGAGGTTCATTTGCTCTTACCAGAGTTCATGCATGTGTTGTGGGTTCATTAGAGTTCATTTGCTTTTACAGGGTTCATTTGGTTTTTCTGAGGTTCATTTTAGGAGTTGGGGGTTCAATTTAGGTGTTGGGGGTTCATTGGGTTTTTCTGAGGTTCATTTTAGGTGTTGGGGGTTCATTTGCTTTTACAGGGTTCATTTGGTTTTTCTGAGGTTCATTTTAAGTGTTGGGGGTTCATTTTAGGTGTTGGGGGTTCATTAGGTTTTTTTGAGGTTCATTTTAGGTGTTGGGGGTTCATTAGGTTTTTCTGAGGTTCATTTTAGGTGTTGGAGGTTCAATTAGGTATTGGGGGTTCATTAGGTTTTTCTGAGGTTCATTTTAGGTGTTGGGGGTTCATTTGCTTTTACAGGGTTCATTTGGTTTTTCTGAGGTTCATTTTAGGAGTTGGGGGTTCAATTTAGGTGTTGGGGGTTCATTAGGTTTTTCTGAGATTCATTTTAGGTGTTGGGGGTTCATTTGGTTTTTCTGAGGTTCATTTTAGGAGTTGGGGGTTCAATTTAGGTGTTGGGGGTTCATTAGGTTTTTCTGAGGTTCAATTTAGGTGTTGGGGGTTCATTAGGTTTTTCTGAGGTTTATTTTAGGTGTTGGGGGTTCATTTGCTTTTACAGGGTTCATTTGGTTTTTCTGAGGTTAATTTTAGGAGTTGGGGGTTCAATTTAGGTGTTGGGGGTTCATTAGGTTTTTCTGAGATTCATTTTAGGTGTTGGGGGTTCATTTTAGGTGTTGGGGGTTCATTAGGTTTTTCTGAGGTTCATTTTAGATATTGGGGGTTCATTTTAGGTGTTGGGGGTTCATTAGGTTTTTTTGAGGTTCATTTTAGGTGTTGGGGGTTCATTAGGTTTTTCTGAGGTTCATTTTAGGTGTTGGGGGTTCATTTGCTTTTACAGGGTTCATTTGGTTTTTTTGAGGTTCATTTTAGGAGTTGGGGGTTCAATTTAGGTGTTGGGGGTTCATTAGGTTTTTTTGAGGTTCATTTTAGGTGTTGGGGGTTCATTAGGTTTTTCTGAGGTTCAATTTAGGTGTTGGGGGTTCATTAGGTTTTTCTGAGGTTCATTTTAGGTGTTGGGGGTTCATTAGGTTTTTTTGAGGTTCATTTTAGGTGTTGGGGGTTCATTAGGTTTTTCTGAGGTTCAATTTAGGTGTTGGGGGTTCATTAGGTTTTTCTGAGGTTCATTTTAGGTGTTGGGGGTTCATTTGCTTTTACAGGGTTCATTTGGTTTTTCTGAGGTTCATTTTAGGAGTTGGGGGTTCAATTTAGGTGTTGGGGGTTCATTAGGTTTTTCTGAGGTTCATTTTAGGTGTTGGGGGTTCATTTTAGGTGTTGGGGGTTCATTTTAGGAGTTGGGGGTTCATTTTAGGTGTTGGGGATTCATTAGATTTTTCTGAGGTTCATTTTAGGTGTTGGGGATTCATTTGCTTTTACAGGGTTCATTTGGTTTTTCTGAAGTTCATTTTAGGAGTTGGGGGTTCAATTTAGGTGTTGGAGGTTCATTTTAGGTGTTGGGGATTCATTAGGTTTTTCTGAGGTTCATTTCAGGTGTTGGGCTTCATTTGCTTTTACAGTGTATGAACTTCTATGCAGTTGTTGTATTTAAACAGGGTATTGTTACAGTTTACTTCATAGTCTGAAGTTGGTCTTACAATTGTCCTGTTTCTCTTAGCAGGCTCAACTAGACAATCGCGACAACAAAAAAGGCTTACACACAAAGACATTGAGGTGTCGTATGAGAGTACAGAGAGTACCAGTAGCGATGACATTCCACTTATAAGGAAAATCTCTGCGAAGAAATCTGTTGTAAAGAGAATACAACAACAAAAGAGCACAACACCAGCTAAAAAAGCCACAACAATGCCGAGACAAAAGAGGAGGAGTACTAAGAGAGAGAGACAGCCAGGCAACAAGGATTTGAAGGGACAAGCTTCAAAATCAGAACAACCTCCAGAAAAAAAGCAGTGTACTGAAACAGCAGACTCTGAAGATGAGAAGCTTTCTCAGTATTCTACACCAGGCAACACAACTGCAGATACACCAAACATACAAGCAGATGAATTGCATTTAGAAGTAGAAGCCAAGGGGAAAGGAAAGGAGGTTGAAGACATAGAAAGCCTCAGCTCACAGGAAGAGAAGAAGAACAGTTCGTCTTAGAGTTCTGGGAAAACAACACCAACCACAAGGACAATGACTGCAATTCAAACAGATGAAACAGTTCAGTTAGAGAGTTCCAGTGAGGAGGAGATTGAGGACAACTTCAGGAACAAACAAAAGACTACACAGATTGAAGAAAGGAAGGACAAGGGGAAGAGGAAAATTGACATTGATGAGGAAGAAACTGCAAAGAAGAACAACGAAGAAAAATGGGCTGTAGATAAGGGAACAGGAGAGATGAAGCTGTTAACTACCAAGAAAAAAAAGGAGAAACAGAGAGAACCAAAGGAAAGCAAGCAGTTGGAGATAATCCCTGCCAACCTCAAGATAAAGACAGAAGATGATGGCACACAGTACATCTGGTTGGCAACTAGGAATATCCCAATGGTGTTTGTCAATGCGCTGGAATCCATCCCTGAGAACAGGAAGGCACAGACTAAGGTCTGGATTAGGGAGATCGGATTTGAGAGCATGCTCGATTTAAAGATTAAAGGAGTGCCTCATTGTCTTGCTTTCTGGATACTCGAACACTATGACGAGGTCAAATGTGAGATAAAGCTGAATGATGGCAGCATCATTAATGTGACAGAGGAGGAAGTCCAGAGGGTGCTCATGATCCGTAGAGGCCACAGGACAGTGGAAAGGAGAGGCAAAGAGGCTGCTGATGACGCCATTATAAAGGAATGGAAAGAATATTTCGACAACATCAAGCAAATCAGGCCAAGTCATGTGGCAACCAAACTCAAAACCTGCACCGACAAACTCTGGTTCAAAAGGATGTTCCTTGTCATGTTCATGTCTGTGCTAATCGAGAGCAACCAAAAAGGAACTATTCCTCAGCACATGATGATCAGCGACGTTGAGGACGTAAAGGGATACAACTAGTGTAGGTTTGTCATGAGTGTCTTGCCTCATACAACAACTGAATGGAAGGCCAAGAAAGAGAGGTTCTTTAGAGGCCCAATCGTCTTCCTCGTGGTAAAAAACTCTTGTTTTTTTTTTTTGTAAAAAACAGTTAATAGTGAGTGTACTATGTCCAAGCATTGGGTTCATTGGTAATAACTACTAGGTTCATCATTTACAACTAATAGGTTCATTGAGTATAATGAAAAGGTTCATCAGACAAAGAATAGGTTATACACTACAAAAATCGACCAGGTTCATTGGTGATGTCTTGCAGGTTCATTACTTTTCTCATGCAGGTTCATTTGTTTAACTTGTAGCCACAATTAGTAGTGAGAGTACTGTGTCCAAGCATTGGGTTCATTAGTTATAACTAGTAGGTTCATCATTTATAACTAACAGGTTCATTGAGTATAAGGAAGAGGTTCATCAGACATAGAATAAGTTATACACTTGAAAAATCGACCAGGTTCATTGGGGCAGGTTCATTACTTTTCTCATGCAGGTTCATTTGTTTGACTTGTAGCAACAATTAGTAGCGAGGGTACTCTGTCCAAGCATTGGATTCATTAGTTATACCTACTAGGTTCATCAATTACAACTAACAGGTTTATTGAGTATAAGGAAAAGGTTCATCACACATACAATAGCTTATACACTTCAAGAATCGACCAGGTTCACTGGTGCTTTCTTATAGGTTCATTAATTTTCTAATGCAGGTTCATTTGTTTTGACTTGTAGCAACAGTTAGTAGTGAGTGAACTCTGACCAAGCATTGGGTTCATTAGTTATAACTACTAGGTTCATCATTTACAACTACCAGGTTCATTGAGAATAAGTAACGGGTTCATTGAGTATAAGTAACATCTACTACTGTGTATTACTTTCCATGTCATGTGTGTACTAATGTATGTATGAGCTTCTATGCAGTTGTTGTATTTAGACAGGGTATCTGTCTTCGGAAATACAAACCCGAATAATACACCAGTTTTCCTAGGATGGACAGATGAGAGTTTGGAAGAAAGGGAGAAGAGGGAGATAAAGAGTGGAGGATTTGGGTTAGGAACTCTTCAAGACCCAAGACCATCAAAAGAGGGAAGAGAACATGCATACATGAACAACAAGTTACAGGTAAACATCAAGCTTCATGTCCAAAAAATAGTATAGTGGGTTCATCAGTTTACACAGCAAGGTTCATTAACTTACAGATTGAGGTTCATTTATAGTTAAGGTTCACATAAACTTGTTGTCTTGAATGCAGGACTGGCTTAATAACTTCACCAAACAACAGATTGTAGTGGCCAACGAAATGTTGAAACTCACTGCCATGATGGAAAACTTGCCAAAGGAATTCAATGCAGAGCCCAAGGTCCAGAGCATGATCAAAACAGCCCAAACGCTGATTGGCGACAAAAAGGCCGAGGAAGAGGAAAGAAGCGAATTTGAGAAGATATGGAATGATGCCTGAGACAGGTGGAGAAGGCTGATGCTTCAAAAGAAAAGATCAAGATCTCAAATGCTGAACCTTCCACTTCTAAGGCAACACAGGGCATTGATAGCACACAAAATTGGGAGGATGTAAACATAGTTATGAATGAGTACATTGACGTGCTCAGTGACAGAGAGGAGGAAAGAGATGAAGTTCAACAGCTAGAGAAAGAGAGGGCGCAAGGCACTGCGCATGAGACTGTTGTTGGTACTAAGGACAAGGAACCAACACCCCCAGCACCAACACCCCCCGCACCAACACCCCGCGCACCAGCAACAACGAAGAAGGCCAGAAAGTCTCCGCGTTTGAAAATTCCATCTTTCAAGCTGATAAGTTCAGAGGAGTCGGATGACGTTGAGACTGAGAAAAACGATGATGAAGAACCTTCAGTGCTCATAGGGTCAGAGGAGGTATAAGAAATTGGTGTTGCGGAAGCGATGGATGAAGAACAAGCAGTGGCTGCTGCACATAAGGACAAGGAGCTCGCTGAAGCAGAAAAGGCAAAAGAAAAGGGCAAGGGGAAACAAGTGGTGGCTGATGCTGATGTAGTTCACGGGCCAAGACACAAGAAACTTGGGGAAAAGCTCAGAAGCCCCTACAAAAGCCGCATTGTCGACATCTTTGCCAGTAGACCAAAGGAGGCAATCGTGATGCACAACTACTGTAACCACTGCAGCATAAGAGGGTAAGATATACATACATTCTGACATATTTTATTTTATTTTATTATTATGCAAAATATTAGAGATAAAGGTTTACTACTGCATAACACTTTTGTTCCTATGCAATTGAATAGTGAGGCGCTCTTCAAATACAAGTCGCTGAAAGTCTCCGGAATGGAGTTGGCAATGGATGTGGACATCCACTACAAAGCAATTGATGCTTGGTCAACCATTCTGAACACTAATGAGGAGGTAAAAAGCAGCAACAAGCCCATCAGAGCATTCCTGTATGTATACCAAATGGTAAGTAAAAATGGTTAAAAGTTAAAAGAATAAGCTGCATGCATATATACTATACGGTTCAACAGTAAATAAAATGAGGTTCATCATTTTATTTAGATAGCAATAGGATTGGATTTCACACTAGGTGCATCAGTTTGCATACGAGGTTCATCAGTTTCAACAGAGAGGTTCATTCAATATAACTAAGAGGTTCATCATTTACAACTAACAGGTTCATTGAGTATAAGTAACAGGTTCATCAGAAATAGAATAGGTTAGACACTTCAAAAATGCACCATTTTCATTGGTGTTGTCTTGCATGTTCATTTGGGACCTCAGCAAACAGACTGGAATATGTAGATAGCAATAGGATTGGATTTTACACTAGGTTCATCAGTTTGCATACGAGGTTCATCATATGAAAAGTGAAGTCCTATAAGTTCAACAATTTATCTGTCCACGTTGTGGCTTGAATATATAATTCCCGTATACTAACAAAAAAATCGTGAAATGTTGAAACAGAATATAACCTTGAAAGATCAACTGGGCGAGTTCACGAGGAACTTCAACAACGCAGTGGCTGAGGTGCATGGACGAAAATTAAAGGACATAGACATGGTAAATTTATTGCTATTCTAAGCTTGTCTGTTTTTTGTATTTATTCTGCTCATAATTTTTTGTGAGTTAATTTCAAACGTCACTAACTAAACGGATTATTACAGGTTTTTGTACCGGTCATAATCCACAATGACCGTTACTTTCTAATTGCCATGAACATTAAGAGTAAAACCCTTCATGTGCTAGACAGTGTGCCGAACAGCGGTGATACGCAGCTCTATCAGGAAGCGATTCATAAGATTGTAAGTGTACAATAATTGATTAAATTGTCTTGTTACTAGTGAGTGAACTCTGCCCAAGCATTAGGTTCATGACTTATAACTACTAGGTTCATCATTTACAACTACCAGGTTCATTGAGTATAAGTAACAGGTTCATCAGACATTGAATACGTTATACACTTAAAAAATCCTACAGGTTCATTGGTGTTGTCTTGTAGGTTAATTAATTTTCTCATGCAGGTTCATTGGTTTGACATGAAACCAACAGTTAAATTGTGTTGTTGACAACATTTTTTTGACTGTTTGGGTTAAAATTCATTTGTTCTCTTTATGCTTGTGTGCAGGTACACATGACTGAAATATACTTCCGCCAGAATCACTTGGCCAGGAGAGCAAGCGAGATTGAATCTGCACAGCATAAGCCACAATTGATTCCTCTACCGGTCCAGTCTGACGGAGCAGAAGAACAAGACTCTGGGGTGTTTATCATGAGATACATGGAGAAGTACATGGGCGTGCCAAATGAGAAATGGGAGGATCAGATGAACAACAAGAACAAAAAAAGGGCATTGAAGAGCTGAGAATCAAATACGTGCATGCCATCATCACCTCCGAAGCTAATGAAATACGAGAAAAGGCACTGCAGATCATAAAAGACAACCCTGAAGGGCCGTATACATGAACACTAGATGATTGACTTTTCGTAAGAATGATAATAGGTTGATTGTATAGATTGGGTAAATATATGACTGCTGAATTGGGTACAATGATACTAACAGATAGCACTAATCACCTGTCTAATTGCCTAAATTAGGATCAAGACTTCAATATATTAGCAGGTTCATTGCTATTGTCTTGTAGGTTCATTAATTTTCTCATGTAGGTTCATTGGTGTTGACATGCAGGTTCATTAATTTTCTCATGCAGGTTCATGACTTATAACTACTTGGTTCATCATTTAAAACTAACAGGTTCATTCAGAATAAGTAATAGGTTCATCAGACATACAATAGGTTATACAATTCAAAAATCAACAAATCAACCAGGTTCATTAGTGCTGACTTGCAGGTTCATTACGTTTCAAAGGCAGGTTCATTGGTTTTGACTTGCAGGTTCATTTTAGGGATTGAGGGTTCATTTGCTATTACAGGGTTCATTAGGTTTTTCTGAGGTTCATTTTATGTGTTGGGGGTTCATTTGCTTTTACAGGGTTCATTAGGTTTTCCTGCGATTCATTTTAGGTGTTGGGGGTTCATTTGCTTTTACAGGGTGCATTAGGTTTTTCTGAGGTTCATTTTAGGTGTTGGGGGTTCATTTGCTTTTACAGGGTTCATTTTAGGTGTTGGGGGTTCATTTGCTTTTACAGGGTGCATTAGGTTTTTCTGAGGTTCATTTTAGGAGTTGGGGGTTCATTTTAGGTGTTGGAGGTTCATTAGGTTTTCCTGAGGTTCATTTTAGGTGTTGGGGGTTCATTAGGTGTTGGTTTATCATTTAACTACTTGGTTTATCATTTAAAACTAACAGGTTCATTTAGAATAAGTAACAGGTTCATAAGACATACAATAGGTTATACACTTCAAAAATCAACAAGGTTCATTGATTGGAACTAACAGGTTCATTGGTGTTGCCTTGCAGGTTCATTAATTTATGCATGCAGGTTCATTGAGTATAAGAAACAGGTTCATCATGTATAACTAACAGGTTTATTGAGTATAAGTAGCATGTTCATCAAAATTCTTAAAAGTTCAGCAAAAGTAAGCAAAAAAAAAATGGAATCGAAAAATACTGAAGAACACTAAGAGTCCAGCACTTTAGTGCAAGTGCGACTATTGTGAGTGGCTAACTTGTTGCATCTACCGCAACGCCTTTGCCCTGCACGGTTCGAAGCAATAGAAATTTCTCTTCCACTCCGGATACGCGACCCGCTTCCTTTGTTTTTGGCTTGCTCTGGTGGCAGCACATTAATGACTGAAGGTACTTCAACTCCGGCATAAGACTGAAGCTGCTCCAGGTTCGACGCGCCAGAACTAGATGAAGCACCACTTCCACACAGCAGAGACGCCTTTTTCTCCTTAAGCAGAACCGAAAACTGTTTCATGAGGTCCGGCTTGTCCTCCAATAGCCCCACACAGCTATAAAAGTCAGAAATCACCTCATTCATGACCGCCTCACGCTCTTCAAGGGCCGCACACTGAGTCACAACGGTGTTGTCGATAGTGAACACCGGTGTAATAGTGGCATCCATGGTCCAGCGCGCAAGGACATACCTATCCGGAATCCTATCAAACCCGAGGTTCCTGAACACAAAAATGAGATGACAACAAGGCAGACCAATCCTTTGAAACATGCGACAGCTACAAAAAAAATCCACACCTTCAGCTGACTGCTCCACTGTGAAACTCTTGGATAAGCAATCCTTGATACCGTAGAATTTTGTACCGTTGACATCAGACATGCTCACCATAAAGCATGATAGACAACATTCCATAATCTGATCCTGAACAAGTTTGAAAATCGAGAGCGTGTACACCTCAGATGCGTGCTTCTCCAATCCTAAAGGCGTCTTCAAATCTGGACGCATAGTAGAAGACTCAAAGTTCAGCTTCGCCTGCTTGTGTCTCTGCGTGTCCATGGCTATGTCAAAGTGCATCACCAACTCAACTAGGCGGTAGTATCTGTCACTAAAGTGACCAAAGTAACTGTTTGCAGATTCCGAAACAGAAGTAGTTCTAAGCAGACCGCCAAACATCACATCCCTGAAGTAGGCTGGGATCCAAAATTGTCGGATTGCAAACATGTCATCAAACCACCTCCGCTTCACCAGTGGGAATTCATCAAGCAACGCAGCCCACTGTGTCTCAAACTCTGAAGGTGAAAGGTCATGGGTCCACACAATGTTGTCCAGCCTAGCCCTAAATTCTGAACCAGCAGCAGTGTCGTACTTGGTCTTTGCGGGCACTTTCTTCATGATGTGCCACATACAAAGCCTGTGGCGCGAACGCGGGAAAACTTGTTCAATAGCCGACTTCATGGACAGGTCTTGATCTGTAACTATAACCTTTGGCTCGTGCACCATTGCTGCCTTGAATTTCTCCAGCAACCAAACGTATGATCCCGCATCTTCCTTGAAAATTAAACCAGCCGCAAAAGTGACACTCGACTTGTGATGGTCTAGCCCGGTGAATGGTATGAAAATCAGATTGTACCTATATGAAACAGATGTACACAAAGCCAACTATGAATAAGAAAAAGGGATAAAAACACTCAAATAAGTGTCTAATAAAAAGAGCAATCAAATCAGGATACATAAGTACACAATGAGGTTGATTAGAATGAATACACAATGAGGTTCATGCAATATAACTAAGAGGTTTATCATTTACAACTTACAGGTTCATTGAGTATAAGTAACAGGTTCATCAGAAATAGAATAGGTTAGACACTTCAAAAATGGACCAGGTTCATTGGTGCTGTCTTGCAGGTTCATTTGGGACCTCAGCGAACAGACTGTAATATGTAGATATCAATGGGGTTGGACTGCACACTAGGTTCATCAGTTTGCATACGAGGTTCATCAGTTTCAACAGAGAGGTTCATCATTTACAACTTACAGGTTCATTGAGTATAAGTGACAGGTTCATCAGAAATAGAATAGGTTAGACACTTCAAAAATGGACCAGGTTCATTGGTGCTGTCTTGCAGGTTCATTTGGGACCTCAGCGAACAAACTGGAATATGTAAATAGCAATGGGGTTGGATTTCACATTAGGTTCATCAGTTTGCATACGAGGTTCATCAGTTTCAACAGAGAGGTTCATTCAATATAACTAAGAGGTTCATCATTTACAACTAACAGGTTCATTGAGTATAAGTGACAGGTTCATCACAAATAGAATAGGTTAGACACTTCAAAAATGGACCAGGTTCATTGGTGCTGTCTTGCAGGTTCATTTGGGACCTCAGCAAACAGACTGGAATATGTAGATAACAATAGGATTGGATTCCACACTAGGTTCATCAGTTTGCATACGAGGTTCATCAGTTTAAACAGAGAGGTTCATTCAATATAACTAAGAGGTTCATCATTTACAACTAACAGGTTCAATGAGTATAAGTAACAGGTTCATCAAAAATAGAATAGGTTAGACACTTCAAAAATAGACCAGGTTCATTGGTGCTGTCTTGTAGGTTCATTTGGGACCTCAGCAAACAGACTGGAATATGTAGATAACAATAGGATTGGATTTCACACTAGGTTTATCAGTTTGTATACGAGGTTCATCAGTTTCAACAGACAGGTTCATTCAATATAACTAAGAGGTTCATCCAATGAACTTAACATTAAAAGAACGAAAAACATTAAATTGAAGGCTGGTTGCACTATAAAATAGAACAGGAACAATGCAATGAAGAAGGATAGAAAATAACCTGTTGGTACGGTACGTAGCATCAAACGATACAACATCAACGAAGAGAGAGAAGTTCTTGTGAGACACAGGAGCAGCCCAAAATAAACGTGTCAAACGATCACAAGAATCCACGTCATACTCAAAGAAGAACGCAGGGCATAGTTCTTTTTTGTTGAACAGACGGTTGATCGTCATCTGAGCATCGGAACCACCTATGTAAGCCAACATATCTCGCCGGTAGTTCTTGAAGTCAACAGCTGATGCACCAACTTTGGAGTAGCCGCCCACGAGTTCCTTGAATATCCTATGAGACTTCACTGGACCGATGTGGGCTTTCTCACAATCCATCACAAACTTTTTATGACCAAAGTCCAGCTTCCTCATAGACTTCATAAACTGTTTATCCTTACCAACAACCATTTCATGAGTGTGGCGATCTTCAAACGCTGTTACTTTGTAGCCCTGGTTGCCCGCAAAAGTGAGGGTGAGTTTCGCCTTACAACCAACTCTGTTTGAAGGACGTCGACGCATGCGCTTTGTGTTGTTCTGGCCAGTTTTAAAACCCTACCTGGTGCAATGCAAGTACTTCAGTGCAACCACATCTCCTGCCATGCGTGATCCGCCGAGCCTCACAACAAAGCCACATTCCAGTGCATATGCCTTGTAAAAATCAATCGCTTCCCCCAATGACCCAAACAGCATACCAACAACTGGTTTCAGAGAATCAACACAGATTGGAATGTGGTACACTGATCCACCTTG
Source organism: Rheum nobile (assembly GCA_027886185.1). Lineage (NCBI taxonomy): Eukaryota > Viridiplantae > Streptophyta > Magnoliopsida > Caryophyllales > Polygonaceae > Rheum > Rheum nobile. Next base: position 2,490,378 of record WOAB01000780.1, read on the forward strand.
AGATAATCGCGTAACGGATAAATCCGACGACATCTCAGTGTCCGAATCACTTGGATATGAACTAGGAGAACTCTGATCCAGGGATACACTACCACTAGCACCAGCAAAACCACTACCAGTCACTGCAAACATATATAACATCCAGGTTCATTGTTGGCTACAATGATACTAGCAGGTAGGCACTAATCACCTGTGTAATTGACTAAATTAGGATGAACACTTCAATATATTAACAGGTTCATCGAGTGATCATTGCAGGTTCATTCGTATTGCCTTGTAGGTTCATTAATTTTCTCATGCAGGTTCATTGAGTATATGTAACAGGTTCAACAGACATACAAATACTTGAGCACTTGAAAAATCAACCAGGTTCATTGTTGTTGTCTTACAGGTTCATTATTTTGTTCATGCAGGTTCATGAGTTATAACTACTAGGTTCATTGGTTTTGAAACTAACAGGTTCATTGAGAATGAAATAACAGGTTCATTAGACATACAATAGGTTATACAAATTCAAAAATCAACCAGGTTCATTAGTGCTGACTTGCAGGTTCATTACTTTTCAAAGGCAGGTTCATTGGTTTTGAAACTAACAGGATCAATGAGAATAAGTAACAGGTTCATTAGACATACAATAGGTTACACATTCAAAAATAAACCAGGTTCATTAGTGCTGACTTGCAGGTTCATTTCTATAAGGCATAGGTTCAAAACAACCGCCCATTGAAAAGATGAAAAATCTAATCATGAAAAGGTTAATGCGAATCTGCCAAACAACATCCACAATAGAAACGCCAGATAACAACCAATTTGAAAACAATCATACTCAGATTACTAGCAATCGAAGAACATAAGTACACACAGCAAGAAATTCTGGAACCCTAAAACATAACGAAGCAAATTGACTTACCATAATCCATAGAAACGTCTATGCCAGTCAATCCAATAGCAATGGTAGATTAAAGGAGACGAAATCGATGAAGAACGTGCACTGCAACGAGCGAGAAGCAACAACTCCTCCAATGGCGATTCCGGCGACAGCGAATACGGAAACAGAAGGCAAGTCGATCGAGATCAGTGACGCGACGGCTACAGACATACAATGGCGTTAACACATCGAAAGAGACGAAAATCCATGAAAAACATGAACTGAAATCAGCAAAAACTAGGTTTACCTCCAATGGCGATTGGGAGAAACAGAGCGAATCGAGACAGAGGCAAGGAGAGACGGCTACAGTGAATGCGTGGAAAATGACCAAATTACCCCTCCGTGTGTTAAATGAAGGATCACTACCAATCGTCAGATGGTGACACGTGTAAGGCCGGATTGAGTGCGCACGGTTTACTTTAAATCCGATGCTCATTTGATCCTCTCTCTAAATTTATGACTATATAATAACTATGTACAAGTAAAAACTTATGTATATACACAGAGGCGGAAACCAATTTATTTTGTTAAATAGGGTCCCGTGTCCCCCTTTCACTCTAGTTGTTAAATATATTTTATATTTTGTGACTTACATTGTGGACAAATACAACATGTAGTCCAGCTGGTCCACTTTCCACCATTTCTATACACAAAACCGTGTTCAATCCTTGGACTTGCAAAACCAATTTATTTTTCCCTCTCCACCTCAGTAAAGATAATCCAATGTTAAGTATTTATATTAACTATATTATTCATCCTACTTTATCATTACTTGATTTTTTCCAACATCACTTGATTTTAACACTCTAACATATATTCTCATTATTAACTACTCCCTCCGTTCCATAATATTTGTCATGTTTTGACTGGGCATATTTGTCGAGACGGGTTTTGTATCGTTAATATCTCTAATTATATATTAATAAAAATTATATTTTTTTGATATTATCAAAATACTCGTTGAGACGAATTAAATAAGACCCCATATGACTATGTTTTTTCTTATATATTGGAATAAATCTTAAAAATTCTCTTCAACTATGAATAGTGTAAAAAAATGAAACATGACAAACATTATGGGACGGAGGAAGTATTATATTATCTATATAAACTTTTTTAGTTCATAATTAATGAAATGAACCCCCGGTTATTCTTTTATTAGGAGATAAGTGTAATAAGAGAAAAATTAAAATTAGGATTAAGAAAACTATTTGTCATATGAAAATCGGAAAAGTATCACATAAAATATGTATTGATTAATTATCTTACCTCCTTTTCCAAAAAAACAGAGAATGAATATTGTATAGGTATATATAAAATAGTTTAAATGTACTAGTTACAATAAAAAGTTAAAAACTAGATGTAAGACTATCTATATATAAAAGAGAATAAAAACTTTAATTACATGTACAATGATTAAAAATGAGAATAATTATATCATTCAAATTCTATAAATAATAATAATAATAATAATAATAATAATAATAATATTCAACTGATCGCCTTATGTCCTCGATCCGTCAATATCTACAATTGTAAGCTTGTGTGCCCCCTCTTTGAAAAATTTCTGGTTCCGCCACTATATATACATGAAAAAATCCATATACGTGTATGTGCGTATATTTTTTACTATATATGTACGATCATGTGTAAGTGAAAATTCATGAACATACACTCAAAAAATCATACACACCTCAAGATGTGCATGATTTTTTGTCTGTATGTGCATATATTTTTTATTGTATGTGTAACTATGTGTAAATGAAAACTCATATACATGCAAAAATTCATACACATCACAAAATATGCATGGATTTTTGATTGTATGTACGTATTCTCACGTTCTCACCTAAGCGTTCATTCTCGTGTGATCCACCCTCATATAAAATATATTTTATTAATAAATAATCAAATAAACACACCCATTTTGCATTCACATTTAGGGTCTGTTTGAATTTCTTAGTATAATACATTAAAATGCATTATCTTGCATTAAATCATTAATTTAATACAAAATAATGCATACATTCTAGAGAGAATCCAAACGGACCCTTAAGCGGGTTCAATGTTTTTATATAGAATCACTTATTTTCCTATTTGATAAGTGGAATAAAAGTTCTGACCCAAAGAAAAAGATGAGAAACAAATTATGATTTATGGGTTTTTTGGATGAAGACTCTTGAGTCAGGTTTAGGCATACCAGATCGTGTTATTTACGGGTCGGTCGATTGCAGGTGGAAATTTATCGGTCGATTGTGGGTCAGGTCGTTGCGGGTCCGATACAGGTTCGGGTCGATCCAGCAGGTCTAGAACGCCATGTTAAAATTTTATAAAATAAATATTAAAATAATATTTATAATTAAAATATAAAATAATAAATCCAAAAATTATAATTATATAATATTTTAATAATAAAATCTACTATATATACTAAAGCGAAATCTCTACTACGCCACGTGTCGTCCCCAAATTAAACCAACCCTCTCTAATGCCACGTGACATCACGTCATTAATTTTGCCATGTGACAAGCTATCATTTTTTCGTTTTTATTTTGAAAATCAAATCAATTCAAATCTCTGCCTTAATTAACAGGTTATGCATACCATATGAATATTTTTACAATCCATTATTTTCAAAACGTAGCACAAAATAGTCTTTGTCATATATTTTGTATGCACTTAAATAAATCTGTAATATTGTTAGCATAAATTCTTTTCAAAATGGACCCAAGAATCTACTATAAATCTACTAAAGTAGAATATTATTTAGCCATATGACACTCCTTAATTGAGCCACGTCATCACATGTCACATGTCAATTTCTTATTTTTTACTTTTTTTATTAATTTATTTAATCACTATTCAATTACAAATTAAAGATTTCTATCCAAAATTATACATGCCTAATTTCCATGCAAAACCTACCACTAACCTCTTCATAAATACATTACAAATCAGTTACAACTAATTACACAAAAATATTTGAAATTGAATTAGGTCATCGATCTATATAGTTATTTAGTATTCCCTCCATTTAGTTTTAATTGACATTCTAGGCTTAAGTCTTTGGTAAGTTTTAATTGTCGTTTTAGACTTTTTTACCATTTTTTTCCAGATTTGCCATCATGTTAGTAATTCTTTTATTTTTATTTTTTGGTTTTTCAATTATTTATTAACTGCTTCCCCATGATCAATAATAAAGCATTTGATTTTCTGAATCTTTGTGGCAATTCCGAATCTTTGTTTTGGTAATTCAAAATTTTCTTTCCTAGTAAGCGGATGAGATTAGCTTTTGATTTTATGATTTTCTATAATTTTTTTGTTAGATTTCATGATCAATAATAAAGCAGTAATTAATCACTATTCATAAGGGTAATATCGGAAAAAATTGGTTCCATATTTTATCTGAAATTTGCTAGAACGTCAATTAAAACTAAGTGAAGGGAGTATATACTTTATTTATATATGGAATCAAATCTCCGTCCTTACATTACGCATAGTTTTTTGTGTTCGTTCTTTCCTTTTGAATTTAATTAAGTAGATAATCAATAATTTCCCTTAAGAAAATGTATTAAAATAATACTATAAATAGGTTATTTGATTCACCATATGTACATATTTATCAGGATAGTCTTCACGTACTCTCAGAATTACTTCGTGCACCCCAAATTTCACACACTTTTACTGATTTACCCATTGGATTAAATTTACAAAGAATACATTCATATACTTTTCTTTGTAAATCTCATCCTTCTTTATGTTCTAGCTTCTTCACTCTAGAATGTTTTGCTTTGTAACCATATTCGAGATTCAAAATATAAAAAAATATTCATTTTTCAACATCAAAATCGAAGACCTAAAAAATACCCAAAAATTAATAAATAAATAAATAAATCATAACAAAGTGCAACCATAAATTCCAAAACGATTTTAAAAAAATTCAGCACGTACCCACCATCAGTAAGAGTAAAACAAAAAGAGGCAACTCATGCTCAAAGGCTTTGATTTGTCGGACATTTCCGCAGGAGACTAGACCACGAGTGAGCTAACTCTTTGCCATATACTTTCCTTTGTAAATCTCATCCTTCTTCACTCTATTAAATTTACAAACAATACATTCATATTCCATCCATAAATGGTTTGTTTTCTAATAAATATTATACATCAAATTATTTTATTTTCAATGAAGTGTGAACTTTTAAGTATAAGTATAAAGTTTATTTGTATTAATATGTCCTAATTTTCAATATATTACAACATTACTAAATAATTAAGACAAATTTTAAAATTATAGATTTGGCACAGGGCCCACAAAAATGTTGGGACGGCCCTGCAGTGTAAACGGTGTTTTCCAACTCCATTTCTCGTGCTCTTCCACAACCAACCACGTCTGGAGATAGCTTGCAACGCCATGAGTCCATAGCCGCCGACATTGCTCGATTTGGACGTCGTTTTAGCCACCAATGACCCGCTCAAAGTGGGCTCGATCAAAACGTTTTTTTCTGGAAAACTGATGCGACACCCTATGTTCTTCGTCACTTTCCGGCGCCGACAGTCGTCCTCATCCTCCGCGACCCATCTCTGATGAAACCTTGCATCGCCATCTTTCCAAAAACATCGGCGCCGCCCTTTTTCGTCTCCGTTTGGACCTCTAACGAGGCGCGCGAATCTAGCTAGTTGCGGTGCTCTGTTTCGCGGAGAACCAGCCCGCCGGAGCTCCGTTCACCACCGAACCGGACACCTAGTTGCTCACCACCGTGATCAGTGGGCGCCAACGACTCCCAGGTCTGTCGCCGCCGCCGCGCCTGGATCCGCCGCCCCGTCCATGGTCGCCACCAGCGCGAGTTGTTCGGGCTTCTGTTGCCGCGCGCCCTCTGCAAATTGGAATAGATTCCAATTGAAGAGGAAGAAGCAGGTGGGCTCCACCCACGTACACATATATATGGGCCTAAAAGCCCAATTCGCATTTTTGGTCCAATTCAACCCGAGATTGATCAAGCGGTATAATTTGGACCCACATCTACTCGTATTTGTCCTTAGAAAAATTTAATTAATACTTTTATGAATAAATTCATAAATATTTATTGAATTTAATTATTTGAGTTCGTCAAAATAAATTAATTAATATTAATTATTTTGTCAGTTCGTATTATTATTCGTCGGATCGCGTGTGAACCCGAAACCTTGCTACTTGCTAGAGTTATCATGGAGCAGAGGTCATGCTTCCGGAAAGAATATCCACGGTAGTGGTCTCGTCTAGATTCATCGTCGAATCTACTTAAGGAAAGTGGTGGTTCGCTCTTGTCATTTCAGTTATTCTTTTGACCGATAATTAATATTAAAATTAATTGTTAATTAATTGGGTAATTTCCCATACCTAATCAAGGTTTGAGAACACTTGTGTGCTTTAAATAATTTTGTATCTAGGATGATAGTTATTATCAATATATATATAGGTATATATGATTATTGTTGTTATCGTCGTAATGACGGTATTGTGTGTGGACTTTGTTTGTTATGTGGGGACTTTATAGTCAATAAGTATGGAGTTTAATAGTCGTGTGTGTCAGGGATGTTATGGCCTTGCGAGGCATAATAATCTCTTTATAGCTCGGTATTAGTCGGAATAATTCTCTAATACTTTTAAGGTCATGACCATTGCTTCTCATCCACCTGTTAAGGATAAGAGGTGTTTAAACACCTTGATAGTGCAATTGGGTTAGACGTAATGTCGCCCTGTGTTGTTCTCGTTTTATTCGAGACTGTATTAAAAGTTATAAGAATAATTGTGGTGTGGTAAAATTAAATAAGATAAGTGTTGCGAGCACATAATTAATAAACTTCGAGCAAGAAGTATAACTTGGAAACCGCTCGTGCTCCAGCTTAAGCGGGTCGTCTTTTCAATTTGGATTCGCATTATGCGGTGAGGTTGGTCGGGCCCAATTATTCAATGGAGTTTATATATGTTGTGTGTAATTTAAAAAGTTCCAAAACAAATCATATTTTCTTTCTATAATACCCACATTCATTTCGGGTATTCTCTTGGTGCATATCTCTTTTGTCCATCCTTTCATTTTAATGAGAGTATCTGGGTTATATATCGTCTATCGGTTTTTATTCGAGAGACAATGATAGTAACTGGATACAATCACCAGAACCGTTCTGTTTGATCCCTTGCGTAGTCTTTCATTAGACTAACCAACCGTTCATTTTCCTTACATGGTTGACTGGTGTCATCCGTCCTGTACGGCACATCAGTCGACTTCTCTCAGGTTGTTTAGGAGTAACGAGACGGAAAAGAAGGCGTGCGGTTGAAGTTTAGTTTTGAAGAACTTTCGAGTTTGTTTAAATATAAGATTTAATTTTCTAATTAATGTAATAGGTAATAGTTATATCCTAATCATGTAGTTAGGATTTATTTAAAGTCTTCTGCTGTAATTTCAATATCGTGTGTAAAACCTTATATCCTTAATTTACGAGGGAAATATTAATAAAGATTTGATAATTATTTCAAAAGTCTTCCGCTACTCTACTATTGAATGTTTATTTATTTTACGCATAATTGTTCCGATTAAAGCCTTGGGTGGCGGTGGACTTTACAGTCTGAGGTCATTGGCGTGTGACACTATCGACGTAAGTCGAGTGTGTTACAATCAATGGAAGGGTGAACTCCAACACCTTGGAGGAAGTTATAACAAAGTCAATGATACAAATGACCAAATGGAATGCCAACTCACTTTCCCAAACATGTAGAACAACCCTGACTAAGTCCAAACTGGTTGCTAGACCAAATTTTCTAACGCAAAGCTTCATGTTACCAACAAGCACACATAACGAAATGGACAAGATTAACAGATATTTCTTTTGGAACAAAGACAATTCATTTAAGCGCGATTGGATGAAATAAGATATGTCAACCTACCTACATAGGCGGACTTGGGTCGAGAATATCTAGATACATAAATTGTGCTCTTACAATTCAAACTAATCTAGAAAATAATTGTGAAACCGAATAACCTATGAGTTAAAGTAATCTCCAAAATGCCTAAAATGACAACACATTCTAAATTATGACAAAAAGGGGAATTATTCATGGAAATGGTCCAAAATAATGGAAATCCTACAAGACTTTCAAAAAGGTTTGATCTAGCAAGTGGGAGATAGAAAATCAATCAAATTTTGGACAGACAAATAGGTGCCCACAAAACCACTGTGTGAAGTCATGACTATTGCACCAGGGAACAATTATATTACTCGAGTTGAAGAATTTTTAGTTGACAATAAGATATGAAATAGAACTAAACATCACCAAACTTTATCATCTGAAATAGTTTCTATGATAACAAATATTCATATACCAATTAAAATCACATATTAGAAAACAAGCAAGAATGACTGGTTTTCAACAAAATCTATAATGGAGCTAATTACCAACAATTCACGTTATTGTGCATATAATTCCTCTTGGATTTGAAAAATTGACACATCCTAATGTCAAAAACTTAATTTGGAATATAATATTAAAACGGGTTACCAACCAAGACTAGACTGGAACAAAAAGGGGTCGATGTTCCACCCAATTGTATCTCTTGTAATTCTCAAAATGAAGACACAATTCATATTCTGCTTAAATGTGATCATACTATACAAACAATCACTAAGATTAATAGAGAAATGGGCGAATACATTCGCAGAATTGACTCCACAAATAGGAGAATGGAAGATATAATGGGAGAAATTAGACACATACTAACACAAACAAAATTCTATCAACTAGCAATGATGGTGGAGTATATGGTACCACAAGAACCATAAAGTATTCTCTCATGACAAATCGAAAACAGAGAATATTAAAGATTTGACCAAATACACGAAGATTGAATCTTCAGTTGGAATAAAACAAAAGTTTGGAATTCTGATTGTAGCGTTACAATAAGCGACAAAATCAAGAGGAATACAAACAAGAGAAAACAAAAAAAAAAGATGGAGAAAACTACAAGACAAGGTCATTAAAAATAAACTTTGATGGATCTACCAAATCAAATGGAAATTCATCAATTGGACTCATATTCAGGAATGAAAATGTATAATCGATACTAATAGACGTTGAACGATGTGGAAAATCTGCAAAGAACCGAGGCTCTGACATTTCAAAAATTCTTTTTAAAAGCAAAAGAAATGAAGATTGGAAAAATTGAAATAGAAAGTGACATCTTGACAATTGTTAATGTTATTAAAAGAATATGGCATTGTCCTTGGAAAATCGAGATTATCATCTCCGATATCCTAATTCTATTACAATCTTTCGTAACATTGCAGATTATCCATATCTTTCGTGAAGTTAACGTTGTGGCTGATCTCACTGCAAAGCATAGCCGCTCTAATTCTGTAACACCCCCGACTTATGTCGGTCGTGTCACACGCCAGCGACCTCAGACGTTACTGTCCAAAGTCATCCTAGGCTTTAATCAGAACAATTAAGCTTAAATAAGTATATTAAATAACGAAAGATTAAACAGCGGAAGAAATATTTAAATAAAACTCAACCTTTTATTAACAGACTTCTCATAAAATGAGAAGTGACAATTTTACAACAGAGTGAAATTACAGCGGAAGACTTAAAATTACACAGTGGAAGACTTTAAGAATAAACCTATTACATGACCGTACTTATGTGCATAACCGTACTTTAAGAATAAACCTTAAAATTACACAGTTGTACTCCTCGCCCGAGGGTATATTAATTATGTGCATAACCGTACTTATCTTATTTAATTACAAAACGTATATTCACGTTAAGCTTTTAATATGATCTCGAGTGACAACGAGAATAACACAGGGTGACATACGCCAACCCAATGGCACCAGCACGGTGCGTAACGCCTCTTATCCTTAAGGGTGGATAAGAAGTAAGGATCATGACCTTAAAAGCATTAGAGAATTATTTCGACTAATACCGAGTTATAAATAAACGACTAATCCTCATCCGGAATTAGCATTCCTACGAATACTCGTGCTAATCTAGCATTTAAGTTTACATTTAAATCCACAATAAAACCATCACAGTAATAACAAGTATAATAGCGTTGTTTCTAGCAATATATACAACCTATTAAAAAGTTATATTTTAATTATATCATTTATAAAATTGTTCCCAAACGAAAACAACACTTCATCCCATTTTAATTAACAATCAAGTAATTGATAATTAAAGGAATTATGGAATGATAAGCAAGAGCGAACCGCCACTTGATTAGACGAATTGACGATGTTGGGTTCCGGGATCTGGAAACTGGAATCTGAATATGGATTCCTACGACAACGACGGAACCCTAAATTAGATTCGATACGACACGAATCAACAGAACGAACAAATACACGAAACGAATCGAAAAGGAAACAAAGCCTGAGTCGTGACTGTGGTTGTCCAAGCCACGATCGCGCTTGCCAGGGCAAGCCGCGGTCGCGGTTTGGGCACCCGTGGTCGCGGTTTCCTGGGCAGAGCCGCGGCCGCGGAGTTCATCCCCGCGGTCGCGGTTCTCCTAACCGATGACGACTCGAACACGACTTTGAAGCTCACCGACGAAACGACGACGACTTGATTCGGGCGAGGCTCACTACAACCACCACCACTTCGACACCTCCAAGGGACTTCCGGCGAACTCCACAGCTCCGGCGAACACGAAGACTTTCGGCGAACACTTAGAACGAGAGAGCTTGAGAGAGAGAGAGCTTGAGATCTGATGGATGAAGGATCAAGTTGCCCCGACCTCCCATTTTATAGCCCAAGCATCCGAGGACGTTACCCTCCAAGGCAAGCCAACTGTTCCGACTCCCTTCACCGGCGAGCATTGAAGAGCACGTGGCGAAATCGAAGCGGCGAGCTCGGATAAGAACGACGAAGAAGACGAATCGCAGAGACCCGCGATCGCGGTTGTCCACAGACAAAACCGCGGTCGCGGTTATCCCGTGCTCGCGCCCCTGGCTTCTTGGCCGCGGTTTCCTCTCGCGGTCTTGGCTAGGTCCTATTTTTAGCATCTCTAAAAATACTAAAATAGTCTAAGACCCCATACACCTTACACGTGTATTAATACGTTCAAAAGAGTTAACATAGAGATTCCAAATACGTTCAACGCGTCATACCTACAGAACGAGGGTTGGGAAATTACCCAATTGTCCTTACTGAACTTGAGGGTTATTACAAATTCAGTGTAAGATATGCAGACAAACTTAGAACTTCAAGTTCTCATCTGAATGGATATTATAGGTTGATTTTCAATTAGATCTTCATACCAATCTTATTTTGACCTTATAAAAAAATAAAGATATGTTGCAGCGGACTCGCAATGGTCCCGAGCGGTTGGCGGAAAATATTACAGCGGTAGGTGTGATAAGGACATGTTTAATTTGAAGTCGGATGCTTCAAATCTTTGGGGCGGGATTGTGAAAGCAAAGACTCCACTGTTGCAGGGACCTTGCTCGGTTGTTGGAGACGGTCGTAGTACACTATTTTAGTCCTTGGATCATCCTATGGAAGACGCCACAAGAAGGTTGATTGAGGAGGAGGAATTAGGTCGTCTTATGGCCGAATACTGGGGCGGCGACTCCTAGAATTGGCACGCGCGAGTTTGCTCATCCCCTCATGCCTTATATGAGGTTTATTTTTTTGTAATTATTTATGTTATCCAAATTTTAGGTGATTAATATGATACTATAGCTTAATTTATAATTGACAAAGAAACAGTTGATTTAACAAAATCCGGATAGTAAATCCAAAATAACAATTCTCTCATTTTTTTGATAATATTATTTATAATAGAGAATTTTAGATTTTGTAACATTTGGGGTGAAAATTGTGAATATCATTACACATGTTCTTTTATACTAATCATTTGGGTTTCATCTGTAAATTTTTATTATTATTATAATACTTTAAAATCCATGCATTTTTTATCGAGTTTCATGCTTTGCATTTAAATATATACAACAACTTTTTCACATAGTGAAAGTTTCGATTTAAATATATTGGGGCATAATGTGAATGAATATTTAAAACTGTCGTTTTCAAAAAAAGTGTTATGCTCTCGATTTATATTGACCCTTTCTAAATTTCACATTTGAAAATTACCATGAAAAAATAAGTTAAAACAACTGTTTGTTTTCCTAGAATGTTAAAGGTTTTTGGCTTATTTTTTATATTAATTTTTCACGATTTCTATTTAGCGCACCGACAAAATTTCTATTTAACGCATTGGTTCATCCGTGACGGACGAAATATGTTCATCCGTGACGGACGAAGCATGTTCATTCGTGACGGATGAACATGTTTCGTCCGTCAAGGATGAACATGTTTCGTCCGTCACGGATGAACATGTTTCGTCCATCACGGATGAACATGTTGATCCGCGACACGATTTTGAAATCGCCATAACTTTTGATTACCTAGTCCAAACGAGCTGAAATTTGGAGGAATTATAGTTGACATCTTGATCTTTAACTTGACGTTGGAATCACTCAATTCAGGATTACATAGAAAAAGTTATACTTCTCCAAAGACGGAACAAAAAACAGAGATCTCTTAAGCGCCAGGGCGAGTACAATAACATTTAAGTCGGCTTACAATATCATTGCAATCATGGATCACAATAGAATTACAATGTGCGAGTACAATAGCATTTAAGTCGGCTTGCGACCTCGTCTCTTTCTTGTGCAAGAAGGTCTTAATGTCATCAGCTGAGAAACAAATGGATCATATAGACAAGCAGCAGAGGCATCATGTGCATGCTCCCACATGACAAATACTGGAGGCAATGGAGACGCCTCTGATAGGACCATCTACTCATGGGTTCAAATAATTAATATAAAATGATTAGTACCATACCGAAATGAAATGTCTCTCCTTCTCAAGATGGCAGATGCAGATTGTCTTAAGCTTATACGGCTCAAAGTCTTTAATGAAGGATTGTGGAGGCATATAAGGTGGTGAAAACATTTGACCCACTGAATTCTTGGGAGCTCTAGCCTAAGATGGCCTCAAAGGAGTGGTAGGAGCTTTAGGGTTTCGTGAAGGTGTGTTAGTGGGCATTGGTGGCCTACCTCGTTGCTTCTTGAGAGGTGTCTCTTCCGTATCTTTGTATGTGTACTCCAATGAAGAATGATGTCTTTTAGTGGTATCTTTGTTTAGAACTCCCATTAGTAGTCCTTTATGCCTCACAATAGCCGGCTTTTGCAGACTAGTCCCATCGGGGCGAGCTATGTCGTAAAGTCGTGAGACACATTTTTTTTGATCATCTGCTGACAGATTGAGGAAATGATCCGTATAAAATTGATCCATCAAAGATCTCGCAACTCTGCGCTTCATCTCACCTTCGTCTTGCACTTCTGACAAACTCAATCGTCTCCAAAACGGATGCAACGTTGAAGGCTTAATAGGGATTGAACTCGTCACATTTCTAGCGATGTCATCCACACACGGCAATCCATCTCTCACCCTCATCTGGCATGTGCAGATCTTGTCAAAAAATGGATTTTCCCCTTTTTTGTATTCCTTTGTCAAAAAGGCAAGTGCAACCTTAGATACTTTGTACTTCAACCGCTTGAAAACATCAGCTCATGTCCCAAGAGTCATCGTGCTTTGTACACTCTCGTTGAAGGTCCCCTTGATGTCCTTTACTTGGTTACCCATTTTTGAATGATATTGACCAAATATCATGTCTAGACTACCATGTGGAATAGTCAAGAAGTCTTTCAAGAGCATTCTTCCACAAGAAAGAGACGACGTCGTTCGAACCTTCGTTTATATGATCCATTCGTTTCAAGAACCTTCTAGACCAAATATCCTTTACAGCTTGTCTATATGATCCATTCATTTCTCAGCTGATGGCGTTCGAACCTTCTTCTATAAGAAAGAGACGAGGTCGCAAGCCGACTTAAATGCTATTGTACTCATACAATATAATGCTATTGTGATCCATGATTGCAATGCTATTGTAATCTGACTTAAATGCTATTGTACTCGCCTTGGCGCTTAAGAAATCTCTATTTTTTGTCCCGTATTTGGAGAAGTATAACGTTTGCTACGTAACTCCGAATTGAGTGATTTCAACATCATATTAAAGATCAAGATGTCAACTATAACTCCTCCAAATTTCAACGCGTTTGGACTAGGGAATCAAAAGTTATGACGATTCCAAAATCGTATCGCGGATCAGTATGTTCATCCGTGACAGACGGAACATGTTCATCCGTGACGGACGGAACATGTTCATCCGTCACGAATGAACATGCTTCGTCCGTCACGGATGAACATATTTTGTCCGTCACGGATGAACCAATGCGTTAAATAGAAATTTTGCCGGTGTGCTAAATAACAACGGCCTAATTTTTTTGTAAAGTTATCTTAAGAAGTGGAAATAAAAAAACTGATCAAATTAAATGTTATATTGTATAGTATCTCTTAGTATTTGAATGATAATGCTTTATTTTTTTATGAAACCGAAATATTAATGCAGTTTATTATTTTCAATGATGATATCATAACTATCACTATTTAAAAAATGTAAAAAAAGGGATAAAAAATGGGAGCAAAGAAGTACATTTATGTATTCAATTATTATCTCAGTTCAATACCGTTTTCTAACCATTTTTGTGTAATTTTTTGAGAGAGATGTACAATAGGCTACGAACACCACTGAGTCACGTAAAATAAAAATAAAAAAATAATTGAATTCTTAGTAGTTTATTGTAAATTCCAAAAAACTATATACCTTAGGTTGGAAGTTTATAATTTTCATTATTGGCTATAAATTTCAATATAAAATATTTTACATTTTAGCTAGCTTATATTTTCTCAAAAAAATTAATAGTATTCAATTGTATAAGAATATTATTCATTTTTCAATTTAGCATTATTGTATCATTTTCCGTTGGAAAACAAATTAATATCAAATACCAAGCTTCTCGTATTAAAAGTTCACCAATGTTGTTAAACTAAGAACTCGTATTTCATTTATTACGATATACTTATTCAAATGATATAATAGTCATTCCGTTAAGATTGAATTATTCTTTTAGACTTAAAATTTTGTTTAGTTTTTTTTGTCCTTTAGCTATTTTAGCCAAAGTTGACCAAATTTACCCATTGTATTCATTTACTACAATTTAAAAAAAATTCTTATATAAACTAATTAATTATTTAGTCATTCATACTCCAATTTTCTATTTGTGTGTACATAGGACATCAGATACAGACAATGTTTTTTAGAAGTTATCTTATATCTTAAAATATACTCCATCCATTTTATAATAATTATCATTTCTAACCATGTGTTTATGCTTCAAAATAATTATCCTTTTACATATATCCTTTTATAATTTTTAAAAATTTTAATAAAAATTGAAAAAAAAAATATTAGTTGCGATTTTGGAAAAGTAACAAAAGAAAGTAATAAATCAGTTGTACAATTATTATAAAACAAAAGAGAGTAGTTTATATAGATGTTGTCTTTTATTCTCCAATTATTCTATTTGTTTACTTATTTATTGGATATTGTAATATGAACGTATTACTAACTCTTCTACAAATATATCATTGATTCACCGTCTATTAAGACAATGATATTTTTCTTTGTTAAAATTTTAAAGCATAAAAAATGGAATTTAAGTCAATAAAATTACATAAAAGAAAATGTTTATCTAAATACGAGTTTTAATTACAATCTCTTTACTCTTTAAAATTGCTATTAAGAATGGGAGATTTTTTTTTACATACTTAAATCTGGAAAGTGACATTAAAATTTTCAACTCTTTAAAATTGCTATTAAGAATGAGAGATTTTGTAAAGAATTCTTTTTATAATTATCTTTTTATAAATATATTGGTTGTGGCGTTAACTCATTTTAGCTTACAATACAGAAAGAAGGCATAGTACGACTATATCTTTGATGTTTAAATTACAATACTCCACCATTACAAAACCCTCAAAGAGAAAAAGCCCATAATCACAAAACAAATCGAAATACCTTGTACTAACAAACTCATCTCATGAAACCCTCAAACAAATAAATAATTATTAAAGCTCAAAGTTATTATTTTAGATTACAAACACTTGCAATCTCAAGACTAATATAGCAAAACCCTAAGTTCAAAGCAAATAATTAGACAAAAAGAGATGGAAAGAAAAAATGATTGATATAGCTTCTCCTTATAACTCCATCAACCAAACTTGTAGTAAGTTGGTGTATAAGATGTTTGTACGTGGCTCCTCCATATGGTAGACAAAGATATGTAATTTAGGTTGTGATTATTTATATGGCTTCTGGTACTTTCGATGTGGAATGTAGATGCATGGAAAGAAGCTTTGCTATGTACGTATATGTAAATATTAGTAGAACTTAATTGTGGATTTTTTGATGTGCATGGTTGTTTGAGTTTGAAAGTAAATTATTGTGGCATTTGAACAATAGAATTGATTAGCTCAAAAGAATACTAAGCATTTGGAATTCTAAAAGACATGTGTTACAATAGTTTGAATGTTTTAAAGTTGGGTGATATTGGTAAATTGGGAGGGTGGGGGTGGGAGAATAATTTATTTTCTATGATACAGCTTACATATAGTAAGACATTTTCAATAATGTTGTACATATATGATAAAAAAAATTATATTATGGGATTTTTTTCATTCTTTATTAGTTAATTTGTTTTGAATTAATAAAAATAAATTTATAAAATATTTATTTTAAAACACAATATATATTTATCAATTCTTGTACTAAAAAACTTTATGGGCATTACAAATTATCAACTTTTTTTACAACTGAATTATCATTTGTTTCATGGATGGGACGTTTCTCAAATTTAAATAAATATTGATGGTATAAAATGTGGTGGTGTTTAATTCCTTTAATTGTTGTTTGTTTATATGTATGTTATTCATTGTGTACGTCAACACATTTATATCCATCCTTTTACTAATAGTAAAGAAAAAATTGGCAATCTTGAACGTTATGATTTCATTATTTTATTTTTCAAGGGTGATTGAGAAGTGACAATTCAGTAATATTCACATTATAATTATAATAATTAAAATTGATGGCATGCATATTCATTGTTTTGTAATATATTGAGATTTATATATGAGTCAATCCCACTTAAATTACATTGTAAATTTATAATTTATATAATATATTTGAAATTTGAAATAACAATTCATGTAAATTAAATCAAATTATACAAAACTTATCGAGAGAAGTGCTACTTTAATATATATGTTTACATATAAATATATAGATGTTTAACTTTTGTGTGATTTTGTGAAAATCTTAAACCTACAATAAATGAGATGGTCATTGACGAGGCCGGAAATCGGTGTCGTTTTCCTGTCAAAATAATCTCAATTCACCTACTAAAGAGTATAGCAAGTAAGTCAAGGTCGATCCCACAGGGAGTCGGTTATCTGTACGCAATTATGTATGACCAACAAGTAACGGGGGGTTTTGTCTAGAATAATCATAACGTAAACAAACATGCAATTAATGACAAGAGATGAAATATGATGAGAGAAAGTATTCCACCAGACAAATATCCACACCACAATGCAATCGGTTGATCACTGAAAACTATCTTTCCAAGTTCTTTTACTATCTTATCATTGTTCCCACCCTGATCGTGAATACTATCGATTTTCACAATTGTCGATAGACTTATTACTATGTCAATGATAAAGCACAACTGATTCTCACAGTTGTCAGCGTACTTTAACACCAACACAGCAATAGCAATACACACAAGGATATAGGACACATGCAAGTAGAAAGACGTACAAGTACTCACTCCCTTACTTAACATGCAATTGACTCTCACACACAAATATACGCTCGGAACCCCTATACGCACAAATGTGTTTGCCACTAGATATGCACTCGGAACCCCTATATGCAATCCTAGCAATATGATAAATGCCGAAAGACCTAGTTAGCAACTCTAGGTAAACCAACATAAATCAATAATCAATTCAATCGAGAGAATCAATCCAACTTAATAAGATATAGAACAAGGAAATAGAAATCTCACAACCAATTCATTGTAGTGCTTCAATCGTCTAGCGAAACAAGAATGTTTAGCTATCCATTACTTGAAAAACCTAGAAATTATATTAAGGAAGAAGAACGTAACTATCTGCACGCCTTCTCAAAACTAACGAAAAGACCTTATATAGGTTTCTCGAAGTTGACCTAATAATCGAAATAAGGAAATAATATAAAACTAAAACATAAAGTATAAAATATCAAAATAGGAAATAACAGCACACGTCAGCCACGCGGTCTTCATTCCACCGCGAAGCGGTAATGCTCCACCGCGATGCGGTGGCTTCTTCTGGCGCGAGGCGCTTCTCCTAAGGATCTTCACCGCGGGGCGGTGACAGTGCCGCGGGGCGATGCGGGCAACTTCTTCATCCTTCATCTGCTCCAACGTACTACCAAGCGAGGTAGTTTTCTCCCTTAGCTCTGAGCAGATCTTCTTTAACATCTCCAACTTCCTTCATTAGGCTACAAAACCTCCAAGTCTGTACAACTCCAACTCTTCTCCTAAGTAACAGACTTAGCCTAATTCTCCACTTAAACTCCATCTAATATGTGTCAAAAGTCACTAGTTAAGGTGCACTAAATTGCACCTATCAAATATCCCCACACTTAGACCTTTACTCGTCCCGAGTAAATTAGCTCCATCATACTCCAATCCAGCAAAATCAAGGTCTCAGGAAGTGTGACAATATAAGACACTAATAACCACAACAACTCAACAACCAACACTCCAAACAATCAAAACGAATGATGCGAGAGAACTCTAATCCTAGCTCCAGTCCAACTCCTTATCGCTCCAAAGTGGCCTACCCGACAATCCTTCTATGTCGCCCTTCTTATGACGCCTCGCCAATAGGTAAGAGAAATCCTAAACTCACTCTTTTTTCTTTTTCACTCATCTTGCCAAGGCGCCCTTTCGGGTTTTCACCAAGCCACTCATTTCATTTTACTGGATGTCTCACATATACTCACATCACTCCAGTCCACTCTTGCCCTGGTCTATTACCAGTCGGACTACCTGCTTGTTGCCTGAGCCGCCCTTTAGGGTTTTCGACTCATCCCAGGATTTTTGATTGCCTTTTCAATATTTTATGGCTTTTTTTTTTGAAATAAATTCAAGTACGAAAATGCATGAATTAAAAACTGTACACTAGCTAAGATAGACAGTGAGTCTAAATCCATCCCCACACTTGAATGACACATTGCCCTCAATGTAAAAAGAAGACAAAGCAAATAGGGAAGAGAGAAACACACTCACTGGGAACGTGGACACTAAGGATAGCCCGGCGGAGGTGGGTGCCTCCCAAAGTACTGCTCTGTGATGTAAACCTCCGCGGCGTCCAGCTGCTCCCGTATGTCATGTGTAATCTCAGCTTGACGAGCCTGCAACCGAGCCAAAGTCGCCTCGTTCGTAGCCTCCTGACGTAGCTCAAATGCAGCAAAACGGACGAACATCTCGTCCCAGGAGAACTCAGGAGGTGGTGCAGACGTGGAAACCACGTCGGGGATGGGTGGATCAACATCCATGATCATGGGTGCATCCACCATAGGCTCAGGCTCTAGCTCAGCGCCCTCGGCGTCCTCAGCTTGTGGTGCCATCTCCTCATTAGCTGGTGTCTCCAACACCCCGTCCGCAGGAACGATGTCAACCACAGGATCAATCGCAACATCATCAGCAGGTGGCTCTAACTCCTCCTCCACAGGAGCAATCTCAACATCGGAAGGAATGTACCAACCCGTGAAATCCTCCGGATACGCCAAGGGACGAGGAAGACGCACAAGATGGCCACCATGAGAACACCACATATACTCCCCCTGAGATCCGCTCAACATACCGCGACGCCGCATATACTGGATGTTATAACGAATGGGCATAAGCGGGTCCAGAATGGTATCCAAAGAAATCATGGCTGCCGCAATCAAAGTAATCAAACCTCCCTGCACAATATCTCGCCCGACGTCCTCACGAATCAGCAGCAGCTCATGTAACCAAATAGCGAACCATTCGGGTGTCACCTCGTCTAGTGGATTGATCATCGCGGAGAAAAGACCCAGACGCTTCATGGATGCTCTACCCTCCTCCATACCACAGAATGTCCGAATCAGCACTGTGTAAATCAAGCGGAGGCAGGGATGCACGATTTTATCACTAGTCTCCCGGCCCTTCTGAAATTCAGCCATCCTCGTGGCACTCATCCAAAACTCCTTCATGGCCTCTTTGGCGGGACCATGCCTCCATCCAACTGTGCCCGGCCTAGATATACCCAGTAATTCTCGTAGCGCAGTAACAGGAAAACCATAACTCCGACCCACGTACTTGAAGGAAATACCCACAAGAATACTCTCCTCTCGGCCGTTCACAACACGACGTCTATGGCTCTTGGTCACGGTGGCAAGAAACTGGTAATAAAGGTCGGGGTAGGTGGGGGCAAATTTGTCTAGGAAGCCCCCCAAGCCTAGTTTCTCCAGACAGTGTTGGGTCAATTCTAGCAGACCCAATTCAGCCAAGGTATCCTTATCAAAGAAGCGGGTTGGCAGCACATTCCTAGTCGACACCGCATCATATAAATTCGACTCCTCCTCAGACATGCCAACCTTCCTAGCTCTCTCCATGGTGCGAGAAAGAAAGAACTAGAAGAGAAAGGCTCGGAGAAGGGCACTTACAACCGGCCAAAGGCAGACCGCGAAGGCACCGCTGGGCGGTGATGATATCTGAGCACAGGTGCAGGGTCACGGCGGAATGGACGCGGGGCGGCGACTGTTCACCTTCTTCTCCAGATTCAAAAAAAATTTGACTCACGCGAGGCGGCGAGATGGCGACGCGAAGCGGTCACTATGCTATTCCCCTCCAAACGCCTCCAAAACACCGGCAAAAGCACCCAATTTGCACCGAGCACCCCAACACTCCAAGGAGCACCCTTCTTCAACTACGAACCACTACAGGGGACCGGAAATCAGCACAAAGGGGGAGGTATGGGTAGAGGAAGATAGTGTTGGGTTTAGAGCATCCGAGATCAGAGCTAGGGCAGGGGTGAAAATGGCGGATTGGGTGAAAGTGAGGCGATGGAGAATTTTGGGGGTTAGGGCACGGCAAAGAGAGAGAAACGGGGAAGAAGAAGGGATAAAAGGGGGATTAGGGTTTTGCGGGAGAAGTAATGAGGGGTTAAATGGGGAAAGTGGGACCGAGCCGCGGTTTTAAACTGACACCGTCAAATCCTTCGTATCCAACTCAAGGCATAAAAATATTACTCACCCGTTTAAGGTTTTTTCGGGGCCCTTTATGCCTTGCATTTTTTATTTTTTATTTGGAGTTGAGAAATTATACCAGAGGTCCACCGCGAAGTGGTAAATTGGCGACGCGGGGCGGTGGGATACGCTGGGTACCAAGTCTCATCTCGGATTTACTTTCGTACCTGAAATGTGAGTAACAGGCGAACGAAACAAAGCAAAATAAACTATGAAATTAATCTAAGAAAAAGAAAGGAAAAGAACTAACCCGGGTTGCCTCCCGGACAGCGCCTTGGTTTACGTCGTTGGCTCGACGTGGGTTGTGGCTCATCCTGCTTCAGCGTCAGGGTTCTCGAGTAGTGCCTCATCCTGGATTGGATCGAACCCCTCGTAGTAAGGCTTGCATCTGTGGCCGTTCACATTGAAAGTGGTGCCGGTCTTGGGGTTGATTAGCTCTACGGCCCCATGGGGGTACACCTCAGCGATTTCATACGGGCCTGACCACTTTGATTTCAGCTTTCCAGCAAAGAGCTTAAGCCGGGATTGGAATAGAAGAACTTTATCTCCTGGCTTGAAGTCTTTCCGTAGAATGTGTTTGTCGTGCCACTGCTTGGTCTTCGCCTTATAGATGACTGAGTTTTCATAAGCGTCAAGGCGTAATTCCTCAAGTTCTTGCATTTGTAGCTTACGGAATTCACCTGCTTCATCCAGTTGCAGGTTGCACTTCTTTATTGCCCACCACGCCTTGTGTTCAAGTTCGACGGGTAGGTGACAAGCTTTTCCATATACCAGCCGGAACGGGGACATCCCTATCGGCGTCTTGAAGGCTGTACGATATGCCCACAGCGCATCATTGAGCTTGGTGCTCCAGTCTCTCCGGTGAGCTGCTACTGTCTTCTCCAATATGGTCTTGATCACTCTGTTGGAGTTCTCAGCTTGCCCATTAGTCTGAGGGTGGTAGGCCGTGGAGATTCTCTGAGTGACATGATATTTCTTCAGCAGGGCAGTCACCGTCTTGTTGCAGAAATGGGTTCCCCTGTCGCTGATTAAAGCTTTGGGTACTCCAAATCTTGAGAAAATGTTCTCCTTGATGAAACTTGCCACAACTTTGGAATCATCAGTCCTGGTGGCCTTTGCTTCCACCCACTTGGAAACGTAGTCCACTGCCAGTAATATATATAGATTCCCATGAGAGTTAGGAAAGGGTCCCATAAAATCCATGCCCCAGACGTCAAAGACTTCGCAGAAAATCAGTGATGACTGTGGCATTTCGTTCCTTCTGGTGATGTTGTCGACCCGTTGGCATCGGTCGCATGCTTTACATAAGACATGAGCATCCCTAAAGAGGCGTGACCAATAAAATCCCGCTTCCAATACTTTCCTAGCAGTCCTGTTTGCTCCAAAATGACCTCCACATGCCTCAGAATGGCAGAAGTTAAGGACAGATTGTACCTCGTTGTCTGGGAGACATCGGCGCACAACCTGATCGACGCAATGCTTCCACAGATAGGGATCGTCCCAGACATAGTGGCGAGCTTCTCTCCGTATCTTTACTTTTTGGGCTCTGGTGTAGTCCGGGGGAAATTCTTCTCGAACCAGATAATTGACTATGTCTGTATACCATGGTCTGTAAGATTGGATTCCGAAGAGATCCATAGCTATCTGAAGAGGGACGTCAGCAAGATTGCCAGGGCAAAGTGTGATCCCAGAAATAAGGCCGCGGGGCGGTGATGTGCTTTGGGGTCGCGGTGAGCTTTCCTTGCTCTCAAGTAATCTAATCGCCGCGTCGCGGTGGTCATCACCGCGGGGCGGTAGTTTCTCCAACTGCATACTGTATACAGCTCGCCGGGTTGCGGTGGTGGGAACCGCGGGGCGGTGTGTGTTCTCTGAATTGCCTTCGAGTATGAACAGTGTATCATCTGGGAAGGTGCCATGTATGGGGCTCTGTTCTCCAGGTTTATCTTCCTCATGGACGAGTCTGCTTAGGTGATCCTCTACGAGATTCTCTTCTCCCTTCTTGTCACGGATTTCCACATCAAATTCAGTAAGGAGGAGAACCCATCGGATTAATCTTGGCTTTGCTTCTTTCTTCGTCATTAGGTAACGAAGAGCAGCGTGATCTGTGTAGATAATCACCTTGACTCCCAGGAGGTATTGCCTAAACTTTTCCAAGGCAAAAACGACAACCAACATCTCTTTCTCAGTGGTGGAGTAGTTCCTCTGGGCTCCATTCAGAGTCATGGATGCATAATGAATCACGTGGGATGCCCGTCCCACTTTCTGTCCTAGAACTGCTCCGACTGCATAGTCGCTGGCGTCACACATGATCTCAAATGGGCGAGACCAGTCATGTGCCTGAATAATGGGTGCGCTTGTCAGGTGTTCTCTCAGGCAGTCAAACGCTTTCTTGCACTCATCTGTGAATACGTAGGTCACCTCCTTCTTCAAAAGCTCGCAGAGGGGTGAAGATATCTTCGAGAAGTCCTTAATAAATCTGCGGTAGAAACCTGCATGACCTAAAAAGGAACGCACTTCATGCACATTAGTAGGATAAGGCAAAGACTGAATTACATCAATCTTTGCCTTATCGACCTCAATACCCCTAGCAGTAACAATATGACCTAAGACTATTCCTTGTTCCACCATAAAATGACATTTTTCAAAGTTTAAAACCAAATTGGTATCAACACATCTTTTAAGCACAAGTGCCAAATGGTCTAAACATGAATCAAAGCTAGTGCCATACACCGTGAAATCATCCATAAATACCTCAATGAATTTCTCAACATAGTCAGAGAAGATACTAACCATACATCGTTGAAATGTACCGGGTGCGTTACACAATCCGAATGGCATTCTGCGGTATGCAAAAGTGCCAAAGGGACATGTAAAAGTGGTTTTCTCTTGGTCCTCTGGTGCAATGGCCACCTGGAAATATCCTGAATATCCGTCCAGGAAGCAATAGTAGGGTCGCCCAGCAAGGCGTTCTAGCATTTGATCAATGAAGGGCAGGGGAAAATGATCCTTCCGAGTTACCGCATTCAGCTTACGGTAATCAATGCATACCCTCCATCCTGTGGTAGTCCTGGTGGGGATTAGTTCTCCATCTTGATTCTCCACTATAGTAATCTCTCCTTTCTTAGGGACAACCTGGGTTGGACTTACCCATTGGCTATCCGAAGTATGGAAGATCATATCAGCTTTGAGGAGTTTGAGCACTTCTTTCTTCACCACTTCCATCATTGGAGGATTTAGCCGTCTTTGTGGCTGCCTAGACGGTTTAGCTCCGTCCTCAAGTAAAATCCGGTGCATACAAGTCGAGGGACTTATCCCTTTTATGTCTGCAATGGTCCATCCAATAGCGGGTTTGTGCTCCCTGAGCACGTCCAAAAGCTTCATCTATTGATCTGCAGAGAGCTTGCTGGACACAATGACTGGCAAAGTGTCTTTGGCTCCAAGAAAGGCGTACTTGAGATGGTCCGGCAGCGGCTTCAATTCGATCTCTGGGGCCTGTTCAACAGAAGGAACGAGCATTTCACTCGGGTTTAGTAAGATGGGGCCAATGCCCAAAGGATCTGTAGAGTACTTACCATGAGTGTCTAGATGAGCGATGGCTTCCTGCATGTTAGAGGGTAGAGAATATTTCTCATAGGAGGAATCCAAATTATTTTCAACAATAGACATCAACTCGTCAGAACCAGAAATATCAAAGACCTCCTGCACAATGGAATTGATCACATCAATGGAACACAGAGAATGGTCTTCATTGGGGTATTTCATTGCTTCATAGATATTATATTCTACCCTCTCCCCATCGAATTCCATGGAAAGTGTCCCACTTTGCAAATCAAGTTTAGTCTTAGCAGTTTTCAAAAATGGCCTACCTAACAGTATAGGAGTTGCCTTTGCATCTGTTTCCATATCTAAGACATAAAAATCTGCAGGGAATATCAACTTATCGACCATAACAAGGACATCCTCTATGACTCCCCTAGGATAGACACTAGACCGGTCAGCCAATTGAATCACAATACCTGTTTCCTGCAGAGGTCCAAGTCTGAGGGATTCATAGAGAGAATAGGGCAGCACATTGATGGAGGCGCCTAGATCAAGCATAGCTTTCTCAAACCTGGTGTTCCCGATGGTGCAAGGAATACTCCACATGCCTGGATCTCCGCATTTCTTTGGCAAGCGCTGGAATACAGCAGAGACGCGTTCGTTGACCTTGACTTTCTCCTTTCCTTTCAGCTTCTGATTCCTCTTTACTGTGCATAGCCCCTTCAGGAATTTAGCGTACTTTGGTACACTCTTGACAAGATTGAGGAGTGGGATATTCACCTCACACTTACTGAAAGTATCAAAGAGATCCTTGTCATCAATAACTCTCCTTTCCTTGAGTGCTTCTGGAAAGGGTGCAGGTGGTTTCTCAGATCCAAGAGGAGGAAAGTTGGGCCGTACATAGGTATCCACCTCCTCGTTAGGAAGATCTACGAGTTCTGGGCTTTCACCGCGGGGCGGTGAGTTCAACGCGGGGCGGTGAGGGTCGCCGCGAGGCGGTGATAATGGTGTAGGAACACTGGGAGCTACCACCTCGTTGCGGTGAGAACTGCCGCGGGGCGGTGATACTGACTCTTCAGCAATCTCAATCTCAGCTTTGTCGTCCTGATCAGCAATAGGGGCGACATGTAGTTCCTTGCCACTTCGTAGGGTTACTGCGTTTGCAGCATCTTGCCTTCTCTCTTTTCGTAGCTCAACGACTACATCCTTGAAGTCGGTCATGAACTCTGCTATCTGCTGGAAAGTAGTCTCAGTTTTCTCCACATGTGTTGCAAAGTGTTGGGTTAGGGTATGAAGAATCGCTGCGGTCGAAGAGGGGCTGTGAGAAGTTGGTGGATCATCAATGCAAAGCTGTCGTGTTTCAATGGGCTCGTAGCTCTCAGCAGCACAGACTTCAGCAGTGGTGGTATCTGTGGTTTGCCTTCCCATCCCCACAATTACTTCCCTCAAAGAAGCAATCTCTTGTGATATATGCGAGTCATGGGAGCTGATGGCACCAACTAGCATGGTTCTCGGGGGTTCAGAATATTCCCTTGTACCTTCAACCATCTCTTTAAGCGTGGCCATGGCGACATCCGGAGTCAGATTGAGGATGCTACCACCACAAGAGGCATCAATCATTCTTCGTTCAATGTCATTCAGCCCGTTGTAAACATAAAGCACCAGAGACTTCGTATCAAAACCGTGAAATGGGCAACTCATGCAGAGTCGATCAAACCGCTGACAATAGTCATAGAGTACCTCATCTTCGCCTTGTTCGATGCATGTGATCTCCCTTTTCAAAGCGTTTTCCATCTGAGCGGGAAAATAACGGGCAAGGAAAACCTTGTGCATCTTAGTCCAGGAGTCTACACTCCCTCCAGGTAGATGATAGTACCAATCTTCAGCCTCATCCTTTAGAGTGAACCCAAAGGCTCTCATTTTGATCTAGTCCTCAGTGACATCGGTGGGCTTAATGCTCATCAGAATGGTGTGGAACTTGTTCAGATGGAGAATGGGATCCTCTCCACTTCTTCCATAATATTTTGGTAGCAACCGAATTGCTCCTGGTTTAAGCTCAAACTTGACCCCGTCAGCCAGGGGTGGAATAGTCACAGCCAAGGGTTGTTGTACCAGATTCTGTTCAGTCCATTGGCGGAGTGTTTGCGCCATTCGTACCTGTCTCTGTAAGAACTTCAACAAGTAGCGAATCAGTAGTAAAAGTGTGGATCGTAAGATAGATCCACACGGCAGTCAATCACAAATAATCACAAACAGAAAATTTGACTCTCCGGCAACGGCGCCAAATTTGACGAGGCCGGAAACCGGTGTCGTTTTCCTGTCAAAATAATCTCAATTCACCTACTAAAGAGTATAGCAAGTAAGTCAAGGTCGATCCCACAGGGAGTCGGTTATCTGTACGCAATTATGTATGACCAACAAGTAACGGGGGGTTTTGTCTAGAATAATCGTAACGTAAACAAACATGCAATTAATGACAAGAGATGAAATATGATGAGAGAAAGTATTCCACCAGACAAATATCCACACCACAATGCAATCGGTTGATCACTGAAAACTATATTTCCAAGTTCTTTTACTATTTTATCATTGTTCCCACCCTGATCGTGAATACTATCGATTCTCACAGTTGTCGATAGACTTATTACTATGTCAATGATAAAGCACAACTGATTCTCACAGTTGTCAGCGTACTTTAACACCAACACAGCAATAGCAATACACACAAGGGTATAGGACACATGCAAGTAGAAAGACGTACACGTACTCACTCCCTTACTTAACATGCAATTGACTCTCACACACAAATATACGCTCGGAACCCCTATACGCACAAACGTGTTTGCCACTAGATATGCACTCGGAACCCCTATATGCAATCCTAGCAATATGATAAATGCCGAAAGACCTAGTTAGCAACTCTAGGTAAACCAACATAAATCAATAATCAATTCAATCGAGAGAATCAATCCAACTTAATAAGATATAGAACAAGGAAATAGAAATCTCACAACCAATTCATTGTAGTGCTTCAATCGTCTAGCGAAACAAGAATGTTTAGCTATCCATTACTTGAAAAACCTAGAAATTATATTAAGGAAGAAGAACGTAACTATCTGTAGGCATTCTCAAAACTAACGAAAAGACCTTATATAGGTTTCTCGAAGTTGACCTAATAACCGAAATAAGGAAATAATATAAAACTAAAACATAAAGTATAAAATATCAAAATAGGAAATAACAGCACACGTCAGCCACGCGGTCTTCATTCCACCGCGAAGCGGTAATGCTCCACCGCGATGCGGTGGCTTCTTCTGGCGCGAGGCGCTTCTCCTAAGGATCTTCACCGCGGGGCGGTGACAGTGCCGCGGGGCGATGCGGGCAACTTCTTCATCCTTCATCTGCTCCAACGTACTACCAAGCGAGGTAGTTTTCTCCCTTAGCTCTGAGCAGATCTTCTTTAACATCTCCAACTTCCTTCATTAGGCTACAAAACCTTCAAGTCTGTACAACTCCAACTCTTCTCCTAAGTAACAGACTTAGCCTAATTCTCCACTTAAACTCCATCTAATATGTGTCAAAAGTCACTAGGTGCACTAAATTGCACCTATCAGTCATTAATGGACTAAGGTTGCATTTTACATTATATACTAGTTACATGTGCACCTGTGCTACGCACGGGCCTATAAGATGTTTAATTCTATATATATTTTTTATTTATAATTAGAGTGTCTGATATTTGTAATATATTAGTGTACTTTGTAAATTTTATATGATCAAGTTTATTTTAATTTACGATCGGTTTCTAAATAGTGAAACAATATATATGAAATATTTTGTTATACCTTACTAATTATGATGTTATTAATGTTAAATGAAATTAAACAAAATCGCTTTGTCAACTTGATAATAATAATTCTATCTTATATCAAATTATTATATAGAAGTTGCTTAAACATACACTATTTAGGTGTTATTTCAAGTATTATTTAAAGAATCATTATACTTTTACTATGCTTTTAAAATCTTTTTATTTATTTATGATCAATCAAATTGGTTGATCATTTTGATATATTAGTATAATTGTATAAAATATGTATAGTCCTAGGGGTGAGCAAACGGATATATCCGATCCGGTATACCGGATATCCGGTTTAAAAAATTTACAAAACCCTGATCCGTATCCGGTCCGTTTTGAAACGGATATCCGGTAAAAAGGACCCGGATCAGATCGGATATCTGAGCTGGATATCCGAATTATCCGATTACTACAAATCTATTAAAAATAAATCAATATATTCATTTTTTAAATTCAAAAGTAATAAATTGTAAATTAAGAAATAAAATTTATAGGTTGTTTCTTAATTTGTTCGTACGATTTAAATTATATACACACTTATTATTCATATGAAAACATATTTACACTATTTTACTTGGACAACAATATAAATATGTGATTAAGGATGTAAAATTTATTAATATATTACTCAATATATTAGTTATAATAAACAAATTTATGATTATAAATATTAAATGAATAGTACCGGATATTTTCGGATATCCGGTAAGCTAAATATCTCGATCCGTATCCGGTTCAAGTATCCGGCAAAATCACCCGGATCGGATCGGATACGGATAAAAACTTAAAGGATATTTTCGGATACGGATTTTTAGGATACGGATCGGCGGATTTTCGGATCGGATCAGCCGGATCGGATATATTTGCTCACCCCTATAGTCAATATAGTATCACATCACAAAAACTTGTATATTTCATCTCATATTCAATTACTATAAAGTTAGTAAAAATTTCCATATTTTGGTATTATTTCAAGTATTGTTTAAGATTTATTTTGAAGAATCAATATATGTACCTTTATTACGTTGTTATGAATTATTTATATAAATTTTCAATTGACAGATACATAATATATATTCAAATTTTTGTGAAATAGTTGATATTGAAGGGGTTTTCGACATTGTTTGAGATATTATGAAAAACAACAAATATGTGCAGTTTATGATTTGTGATATGTCAAAAATAGATTAATGTATATATACAAAAAAATTACAACACCTTATTATAAATTGACATTGCTTGTTTATTTTATGTTTATATTTGTATATTCTATATATTCGTGAATTCTAATATTATTTTTGAGCACTAATTAGTTAAACACTACTTTACATTAGCAAACAAAATCCAATCAATTAAAATATAAACATATTTTAAATTTTAAATTGTTTTGACTTTTTCCATTTATTTATCTTTAGATCATATTATAAAAGATATTATATTTAAATACAACAAATAACAGTTTATTGAATTTAGATTTGTTTAATCTGTTTATCTTTAATTTATGGGAATTTTAATTTTTTTTGATATTGAATAAGCTTTTTGCGTAAAAAGTTTTTAAAAAAAATTAAAGAAAAAATGTGTAAGAGAAAGGACATTTATCAAATTTATTACACAATATGTCAACTTTTCTTGTTAGATAGAAGATTGTTCAATGCCCAAATATTTAAACATGAACATGTATTAACAATTTGAACATGAAAATGTATAATATATATTATTATTATATATATATAAACTAATCTTTATAAATACTAAATTAAAAACACATATTGTGTAATAAAGATTAGTCATGTTCAAGACTATTACTACATCGAGGAAAATTGTTCAAGACTATTACTACATCTTAGTCTTGTTAGATAGAAGATTGTTCAAGACTATTACTACATCCAGGAAAATGCAATATGTATATGGAACATAACAGAGAGGGTTGAGACACGATGTGAATTTTTGTAAAATATGATTATATGTTATACGAGAAACAACAAATGGAGGATGTGATTTAGTATTACATGTCAAATGCTACTACGTTTTTTGGATGACTACATACAATCATTTATATATTGCATTGGTCGTGACTAAATCCAGAAAAATGAAGATTATAAGAATGAAAATAGAGAATGAATGTGTTTTTTTTTTTAAAAAAAAAGAGATAAATATTGCTTATTTATTGACCCTATATATAGTGCGTAAAATAAAAGAAAAATATTGCTCATTTATTGACATAATATGTCAACTTTTCATATGTAGGATAGAAGATATATTCTCGGTTTCTCACGTTGCATATATAAACATACGTACTCGTATAATTCATCATATGGTGGAACAGTGGACTTGTAAATGGACCAGCCTAAAGGTCCAATATTAAAGAGGTAGTCAACTTTTTAATTTTATTAAGATTAAGATGAGATCCAAATAATGAAAGCAAAGTGGGCTGCTAGAGTTTACCTTAATCATTGGCCCAAAACAAGGAATTAGATTTGACGTACGTGAGAGATAGCTTCCGAAATTTTACAATGGGTCGTAACTCATAAGTCTTTTTAAGTAACTAAGAGATTGTTTAAAATTTTAAGATAAGTTTTTAATTGCGTTATTTTATATTAAATTATTATATTTAATATATAATGTAGTTTAATATATTAGAGAATTCAAACGTACCCTAATAAAAATAATTCATTCTTAATAATTTCGGAAAGTCAGTCAAGTACTATCTTCTTAGCATAAATATAACGCTCTCACGAGTTCAAATTTTCCTTCCTGTTACTCTAGCTTAGTGTCTTATATGAATTAAAATATAATGATTTTGGAGAGTCCAACATTAATGAGGTAGTGAACTTTCGGGAAAAAAATATATTTGTCATAAAACTAGGGAAATTTCTGTGGCTACCCATGAGTTTAGGCATTCTGGTCTAAGTTCACAACCATGTTCTTCGCCTTCAAATTAGTAATATTTGACTCTTAAAACAACAAAATTCATACCCCAACCATCTCGATTTGAATTCCGAAACAACAAACCATTTTCAATCTTATGAATTCGAATCGAGATTGGTCGGGTATAGATTTGCTTGAATTGGTTTGCAGATCAAACTTAATTTTATTTGAGTAATTATCGTGTTCAATTGAACTTGTGTTAAATTGAATTGTTTTCAGTATGAATATGGACAAATTTGTTGTATGGAGTAAGAGATTGTCGACTTCAAATGTTGAGTCTTCAGCTATTCCTAATGAATCTGAAGATGTTGATGGACATCGATATTGGTACTCAAAGAAAAAAAAAGAGTTTGAAGTGAAAATACATATGAGATGAATACTGATATTATCTATATTTATATTTATTTAATAATATAATATAGTATTAAATATGTGCCTCTTCTTTCGAAATTTTCTGACTCCGCCACTGCATACGGAGAAATGATAAAATATA
Organism: Rheum nobile; assembly: GCA_027886185.1. Lineage (NCBI taxonomy): Eukaryota > Viridiplantae > Streptophyta > Magnoliopsida > Caryophyllales > Polygonaceae > Rheum > Rheum nobile. The sequence goes on from WOAB01000780.1 coordinate 2,522,453, forward strand.
TCTTGATATCATATTTTCTCTACTTTTGCTATTAATCTTATTTTACGCACGTACATATATATAGATTTCTACATATATATATATACTAACAAATTATTTCACGTGAGAATTTTAGACTTCTAAGATTAAACCTGTTCAACATGATGATAAATCAAATTCAAAGTAGATTTTACATAAAACTTTTAGCTTGAAGCCGAAAATGGCTCTCCCTAGTTTATAACATGCATAACCTACCTAAGTTGTAACACCTAGCTCGGCTAAAAAAATGTTAGGCTTTACGTACTAGATCGTTTACTTTTCAAGTCGTAATAAAAAATTATTCAAATATAACATCATATTCTTATTATCAATAAAATAATATAATCAACTATATAAATTAGTCAGAAAATACAAAGTCCAAACCATGACATTAGACTCGCTTGATTTGCCTAATTCAAATGCTTGAAGTCCCATTAAATTAATCTAACTGTATAGAATAAGTACTAATATTCTTATATTCCTTATATTCCATGATGCATGATGTTGTTATCCATAATTTGCTAGCAATCATTATCAAGATTAATAAACAGTCTTATAAAGCTTTGGACCCAATCACTAGTTTAACTCTGCCAACAGAATTCGTTTATTCCCATGCATTCGGTATAACATAATTAGTCTTTTTTTTTTATACAAACAAATTATATTATACTGCAACGTGCATGCATTTTTCACTCGAACTCAAATATTTTAATGAATATCGATAAATTGTTTAATATTGGTAAGAATTTTATTGTCATCTTGGAACTACCGACGTGCATCCATTTCATTTTCAAACAGTGGCATGGAAGAAATCTAAGTACGAACTAGTGAAAGTGTCCACATTAGCTTCGTTCATACATAAGCTATATTCTTCTAATTATTCCATATGTGCATCGCGTTTAGAGTTCTTAATCAGCTTTGAAAGTTATAGTTTAATGTAATAAATAACTAGTCAATGAATTAATCAAAACATCAAAGAATATTCGATATTATATTCTCATACAAAAATCACAAACGGGTGCTACTTGCTGGATTTATATACATAAGAAAATGCATGTATATTTTAATACAAAAAAACAACACAAACTGTATTTCTTTTACTCAGACTAAGGACATGTTTGATAATAAGTTTATAAACACTTTATAAATAAAATCTATTTTTTTTTACCTCCTTTTACATTTTTTTATAATATTTAATATTCAAATTTCAAATAATATTTTTTCAAAATAACCTTTTTATAAACAAAAATCTATTTATAAACACACTTATCAAACAAACCCTAAATTTTGAATTATTCTGATGATTTTTAGACTGTAGTAGGTGTTCCATCATTGGAAAAATTTTACATTATGAAGTCTAGATTAATCTAGCTGATTAAGTAGTGTCGTCGAGGACATAACTTACATAACATTTTCTGGTAAGTTCATCATTTATATAGGATTCTTTTGGATGTTAGTAAGGCTCTATTTGATAATATTCATAACATAAAAAAACAATAATTAAATGACATATTTCTTGCAAACATCCCTTAAATTGGAAATTGTAAAAGGTGACAACTCTAAAATGAAAATAGAGACCTTTAATTGGTTCCGATAATATATAAATGGGTCGACGTGTCCAATCGTTAGACCCGTTAATGTTTGTCGCATCGAATCTAAAAATCATCAAATAATCTGAAATGACAATTTTTTTATATTACTTGATACATTTCTTACACACATACATAATACAAAACGTATGTAGTTTAATACAGAATGTACGCAATTCTTATAAATAACATATAAAATTAAATAATATGGAGTATATTGAAGTCATTAGTTTTTCTCACCTTTTTACTTTTTCGTTTCATATGATCGAGATACTAGACCGTTATAAGAGAGAAAACTGAATTCATGATGATCATAGAAATTCGAACTCATTAACGTGTGAGGGAGGATTTTCTATAGCCTACTCTGTAACTGTGTAACTCTTCATACATCACTTAAAGCAATGACATAAATTGATAATTACATATTTTAGAAAAAAATATAGGCCGTTGCTATTTCGTGTTCGGGATAAATTTCTATTTATCGTCCTGGTTCGTCCGTGACGGACAAAACACATATGTCCGTCACGGACGAATACATTTCATCCGTTACGGACGGATGAACGTCATTCGTCACAGACGAAGTTGCTGTATATAAATACAACAACTTCGTCCCCTCCGCCTCATTCACAACAAACACGCAGCGTCTCCTTTCGTCTCTTCCACTCTCTTCCTTTTTGATCCGCCACGTATCAATCGCATTCGTCCGTCACGATCCGTCAGGTTAGTTAAATCTTTACTTGTTCTTGATTTAGGGTGATGGTGTGTTGAAATTATTGTATTTGTTTACAAATTTTTGATGAGTTAGGTTTTAGGGTTTACATGATTAAGTGTTTAGGGTTGGATTTGAACATGTTTGAATGTCGTTTGAATGGAAAAATGCTTGTTTTTGAATCTGGAATCGCGCATGGAAAAATGGATTTGGCCTTTGTTTGAATCTGGATCCGTTGTTTGTGTCGAAGAGGAAGACAGTGCCGTCCGTGACGGACGGATTACAGTGATCCGTCACGGACGAGTCGTATTGATCCGTCACGGACGGATCTGCGGACGAATCAAGCAGGTCCTAGGCCGGTCAATTCTAATGTCAGTCATTTACCGAACAAAACCCTTCTGTACACATTACGCTCATCATAAAGTGACGATGTTTTGCAACATATTGCCTTCATAGATTTTTTTTATTACATAATGTGACGGTAGTACTGTAAATTTGTCTAGATTATTCATGACTGGTGCACGAGTTGAAGAAGTATTTTTATGTTAGTAAGCATATATTCTAGTGGTGATGGCAATTTATTTATTTTTTCATTACAATGTCTTATTCGATCGTCTGATTGTTTAGCTTAAGATCATGTGAAACTGGAAACAGAGTACATATGGGAAATACAGAGGGTTATGATGAATCAAGTTTGTTAAATTCGATCATCTTTTCCATAAGTAACGTGGTCTAGAAATTCATGGAAAATCAAACTCCAGAAAATAATGAAGTTGTATCATACATTGCATTAGGGTTACTTCAATCATCTTAAGCTTATGCTGTTTTATTGTTGTTACAGATGGATAACCATACAAGATCTTCCCGTCATCGAAGGTGGAACGCTGTCCGTGAGGGACAAGAACAAGAATAGGAGGCCATCGTATACCGAAGAAGAGAACCTTCGAAGAAAAAATCTAGAAAAAGCGACGGAGCGAGACCGAGTACGGTACATGAACCGGTGGAGGAACCGATATGTCCAGACCCGCCTTTGAACACCATGTCGTTTAACGATCCACCCATATACCAGAATGTTAACCCGAATGTGGTAAGTAACTATATATATGCTTAGTTAATTAAACTATTACATTATTTAATATTATTTCTAATAATTTGTTTTATAGGATCGGACATGGTATGTACCTCCTATATCAGAACAGCCTAGTGGTTGGCCCATTTGGTCGGGAGAAATGAGTGGATAAGGTATTTGGCCCACTCAACAGTCTAGCTTTGAGGAACCGGCAGAGGAACTGGTTGCTTCTAGACAGCCTAGGCAGGGTAGACAACCTAGGCAACGAGGTAGACATCGTAGACAGGCTGGAGCTCGGGATGCTATCGATCCGAAGTTGGTAGGACCTGTAGCGGGAGGTCTAGAGAACCCAGACCTGTTGTTTAGCTTCACAGCCCACACAACATACTTCATTTATCAGGGCATCATAAGTTATCAAAATTTGATGTTGTTATTAAATTATTTCCCTATTTATTTTTGTATCTAACATTTTCTTTTTATAGGAGCTGAAAACTCTCACGTTTCAGCACAAGCATGAGCAACTAAGGAAATGGAGGCTAGACGATCACTCTCCATGGTGCGATCTTGCCCAAAACAGCAGCATCACACATTTGTAGGACCTGATCTACACTTATGTAGACCAGTCTTTAATTTCTTGCATTTGTGGTGCGATGGCAGCCGAAGACCAATTCATTTCATATGCCATTTGGAGAGATGACGATCACTCTCTTGGATGTCTACATGATTTTGGGCCTCAAGATTGATGGAGATGGAATGGGACTTCCTCTCCAGGATCGCATCAAGGGAAAAAATGAATTGTTCAATGAACAAGTGCTGAGGGCAATGTAGTTCTTTTCCGTGACACCCGAAATGGCACGTGGACTCACTACAGACAACCTGAAAAATCATTGCTTGACCACAGAGTTGGATGATGAGACGATCGCGTCGAGTTATCTGTTGTACCTGATGGGCTCGACTCTCTTTCCCGACAAGTCCCAACACATGTTGCCAATGCCTAATCTGACCTACGTGAGTGACGTTTGTGCTACTCGCGTTCTTTCTTGGGGTTCCAGCATGTTGGCATTCATGTATCGTTCATTGGGTGAGTGTTCACGCCATGAATGTCGACCTGCTACACATTGTTGCTGGTAAGAATTGTGTTGCATATTGTTTTTATATTATTTAATTAAATTTAAGGTATAGGTTGATATGTTTGTAAAAACATATTTATGTACATGCATGGATCTATCTGTACTTCCATAGCTTTCGTCCTCCACAAAATCTCTGCTTCGAAGACAATGTGCCATATGCAAGGCGATGGAACCCTATGCAGACTCGTAGTAGACAGAGAAGAAACTACAGGGAGGAGCTAGACTTAATGCAACCTTGGCATGTAAGTGTCATATGATGTGGTTTATGTCTCATATTAAAGTATTATAGTTGTGTGAAGGTACTTACGGCTATGTTGATTGCATCCAATTTTGTATAGGTTGACTGACAAAACTATGGATATGTTAATTACAGTATGCCGGAGCTGGCTCCTGCCTTTTTTCACGGGATCATCTCATTTATGAGAATCACAGAGCCATATATGCCTGATCGCGTAACGAGGCAGTTTGGACGTGAACAACAGATTCCCCGATCGGTTATACAGCCCATCAAAGCTGTTAGATATCCCAGCATCAGGAGTTATATAGTACAATATGACCCTGCTTCAAACTGGAGTTGGGATGCAAGAAGTGAGCACTCCATCTGGATCGAACATATGGGCCCTCCTACACACAATGGATTTGAGTGTAGTGCAAACTACATGGAATGGTACATACCTCGTACACACCCATGTGTCAGGCCTCAGGATGCAGGCATCATAGATCATATCCAAGTGAAAATATGTGTTGTATGTTTGTTTTTAATTTAAATATACAATTCAAGCTTTACCTTAGTTAATTTTTTTTCGTATTTCTGTAGTGCATAGGTTTCTTTACTTAGTTTGGACGTCTTTGCTTGTTTGATGTTTTCATTTGTAACCCGGATGTGGTAATTGTGGATGCTTTTAAGTTTGTTGAGAGTTTGAATGAAGGCTTTGTATTCAGAAACTTGTTTGATGTTTTCATGTCTTCACAAATCTCTAATGAAACTCTAAAAACACGTAGTGATCGAAATGAAATTCATACCATCATAAAATAAAAACTAGAGAGAGTGGCGAAAAGAGGCATAAGAGAATTACAAAAGATAAATCCTATACCGTCCTAAAATAAATCCTCTAATCTTTAAGCTATAGAGAGTGGCAAAAAGAGACTTATGTATCGTGTAGAATTACAGAAGCTATAGAATGACAGAATTACAGAGGCTTGGTACGTCACGGACCAAAGGGATCCGTATGTAACAGACCAAAGTGCTCTGTCTGTGACGGACAAAATCGTTTGGTCCGTGACGGATGAAAAGGTTTGGTCCGTGACGGATGAGTCACTGCCGCCTGTCACGGATAAGTCATGGATTTTTACACTTGAGCGGTTAGCTTCTGTAAAGTGACACGGTTGGTGGCACGATTTGTGACACTTTACAGAAGCGAAATCTTTGTCCAAACACGCTGAAATTTAGAGGGGTTATAGTTGACATCTTTTACTTTAATCTGACGTTGAATTAGAAAAATTAAAATGCCCACAACATACAAGAAGAATTAAAAACACATTGCAAGAGGCCTTAAATTAAGGCCTCATTGAAATACGGTGCGTTTGGATTACCACACTTATATTATTACATATTATAATGCATGTATTAGGTGCAAGAGAGCACATTTATCTAGACAGATGGGATGCTTTGATTTGTAACCTCTTGAATAGATTATAGATTGATCATCAAAGGACGCGGGGATGGACTTGGGAAGTTTAATGCGGCCTCTGTAATAGGCAATGAGCTTGTTCCTTGGCGACAACGTTTTCTGAATGACGTCACAACTGATGAACTCTCTCCGCCATTTGCAGAAGGACGGGTAAGCATCCTTCGACGTCACCATGACCCTGCCAGATGCTTCTTCCAGAACGTCCAGTCCGCAACCTAGGAAGTAGGCGACGATGTCGACGAATCCGATGCTTTCGCCTCCGAAGAACCGCTTCCCCTCTAGCTCCTTATCTAGAATCTTCATGTAATCCAATGTTTCTTCTTTCGCCTCCTCTTCTGCTAGCCACATCCATTTCCAGATCGATGGTAGTAGCTGCAAAAAGGAAATCAAATTCCAATCACGCATCACTTTATTTACTACATACGTACACCTTCCATTTGGGTAAAGAAGACCACCAAAGGACTCTAAGGAAGAGGTTTAAGCAATAACAAGTTTCAAAAATTAATTTCGAAACTTTAACATCCATTCAAATTCTGGATAGTCTTCACTTTAACTACTCTAATTTTGGGTAGAAAACTAATGTCATGCTCAGGGGCGGACGCAAGACTAAAATACTGAAAAACAAAAGTCTGTCATCTATCTTACACAAAATCCTAATTTTAAAGTCTATCGTTTATTTAATTATACAGTTTACCTTACACAAAAATCCCAATTTCAAACAACAAACCCTATATTCGAATCCTAAATGAAATTTTACTCAAAATTGATCCAAAAATACACAATTTAAACCAATTTCTAGTTTTAACAAATTTGTATAAAAAAATGATTTAAAAATCCATAAACCATTTTTTTGGATCAATTTAAACAAATTTCTAATTTTAACAACTTGAGGGGCTATAGTTGACATCTTTTACTTTCATTTGTATTCCGAAACAACAAACCATTTTCAATCTTATGATCGAATTCGAATCGAGATAGGCCGAGTATAGATTTGCTTGAGTTGGTTTGCAAATCAAACTTAATTTTATTTGATTAATTGTCGTGTTCAATTGAACTTGTGTTAAATTGAATTATTTTGAGTATGAATATGAACAAATTTGTTGTATGGAGTAAGAGATTGTCAGCTTGAAATGTTGAGTTTTCGGCTATTCCTAATGAATCTGAAGATGTTGGTGGACACCGACGTTGGTAGTTCATAGAAAAAAATAGTTCAAAGTGAAAATACATATGAATATTGATATTATCTATATTTAATTTTATTTAATAATATAATATAGTATTAAATATGTGCCTTTTCTTTCGAATTTTTTTGACTCCGCCACTGCACACCGAGAAATGGTAAAATATATCTTGATATCATATTTTCTCTACTTTTGCTATTAATCTTATAGATTTCTACATATATACTAACAAATTGTTTCACGTGAGAATTTTAGACTTCTGAGATTAAACCTGTTCAACATGATGATAAATCAAAGTCAAAGTAGATTTTACATAAAACTTTTAGCTTGAAGCCGAAAATGGCTCTCCCTAGTTTATAACATGCATAACCTACTTAAGTTGTTACACCTAGCTCGGCTAAAAAAATGTTAGGCTTAACGTACTAGATCGTTTACTTTTCCAGTCGTAATAAGAAATTATTCAAATATAACATCATATTCTTACTCTCAATAAAATAATATAATCAACTATAAAAATTAGTCAGAAAATACGAAGTCCAAACCATGACTTTAGACTCGCTTGATTTGCCTAATTCAAATGCTTGAAGTCCCATTAAATTAATATAACTGTATAGAATAAGTACTAATATTCTTATATTCCTTATATATCCATGATGCATGATGTTGTTATCCATTTGCTAGCAATTATTATCAAGATTAATAAACAATCTTATAAAGCTTTGGACCCAATCACTAGTTTAACTCTGCCAACAGAATTCGTTTATTCCCATGCATTCGGTATAACATAATTAGTCATATTTTTTTTATACAAACAAATTATATTATACTCAACGTGCATGCATTTTTCACTCGAACTCAAATATTTTAAAGAATATCGACAAATTGTTTAATATTGGTAAGAATTTTATTGTCATCTTGGAACTACCGACGTGCATCCATTTCATTTTCAAACAGTGGCATGGAAGAAATCTAAGTACGAACTAGTGAAAGTGTCCACATTAGCTTCGTTCATACATAAGCTATATTCTTCTAATTATTCCATATGTGCATCGCGTTTAGAGTTCTTAATCAGCTTTGAAAGTTATAGTTTAATGTAATAAATAACTAGTCAATGAACTAATTAAAACATCAAGGAATATTCGATATTATATTCTCATAAAAAAATCACAAACGGGTGCTACTTGCTGGATTTATATACATAAGAAAATGCATGTATATTTTAATACAAATAAACAACACAAACTGTATTTCTTTTACTCAGACTAAGTTTTGAATTGTTCTGGTGGTTTTTAGACTGTAGTAGGTGTTCCATCATTTGAAAAGTTTTACATTATGAAGTCTAGATTAATCTAGCTGATTAAGTAGTGTCGTCGAGGACGTAACTTACATAACATTTTCTGGTAAGTTCATCATTTATATAGGAATCTTTTGGATGTTAGTAAGGCTCTAATTAATAATATTCATAACATAAAAAAACACTAATTAAATGACATATTTCTTACAAACATCCCTTAAATTAGAAATTGTAAAAGGTGACAACTCTAAAATGAAAATAGAGACCTTTTATATTACTTGATACATTTCTTACACACATACATAATACAAAACGTATGTAGTTTAATACAGAATGTACGCAATTCTTATAAATAACATATAAATTTAAATAATATGGAGTATCTTGAAGTCATTAGTTTTTCTCACCTTTTTACTTTTTTCGTTTCATATGAAATACTAGACCGTTATAATGGAAGAGGAGTCTGAATTCATGATCTCATGATCATAGAAGTTCGAACTCATTAACGTGTGAGGGAGGATTTTCTATAGCTTACTCTGTAAGTGTGTAACTCTTCATACATCACTTAAGCATATATGGTATAAATTGATAATTACATATTTTAGAAAAAATATAGGTTTGCTATTTAGCGTCGGGGTAAATTTTTATTTACTGCTCTGGTTCGTTTGTGACAGACAAAATACATCCGTCCGTCATAGACGGATACGTTTCATCTGTCACAGACGAAGTTGATGTATATAAATACAACAACTTCGTCCCCTCCGCCTCATTCACAGCAAACACGTAGCATCTCCTTTCGTCTCTTTCGCTCTCTTCCTTTTCGATCCGCCACGTATCAATCGCATTCGTCCATCATGATCCGTCAGGTTAGTTAAATCTTTACTTGTTCTTGGCTTAGGGTGATGGTGTGTTGAAATTATTGTATTTGTTTACAAATTTTTGACGAGTTAGGTTTTAGGGTTTACATGATTAAGTGTTTAGGGTTGAATTTGAACATGTTTGAATGTTATTTGAATGGAAAAATGCCTGTTTTTGAATCTGGAATCGCGCATGGAAAAATATATATGGCCGTTGTTTGAATCTGGATCCGTTGTTTGTGTCGGAGAGGAAGACAACGCCGTTCGTGACAGACGGATTACAGTGATCCGTCACAGACGAGTTGTATTGATCTGTCACAGACGGATCTGTGGACAAATCAAGCAAGTCCTAGGCCGGTCAATTCTAATGTCAGTCATTTACCGAACAAAACCCTTCTGTACACATTACGCTCATCATAAAGTGACGATGTTTTGCAACATATTGCCTTTGTAGATTTTTTTTTATTACATAATGTGACGGTAGTACTGTAAATTTGTGTAGATTATTCATGACTAGTGCACGGGTTGAAGAAGTATTTTTATGTTAGTAAGCATATATTCTAGTGGTGATGGAAATTTATTTATTTTTTCACTACAATGTCTTATTCGACCATCCGATTGTTTAGCTTAAGATCATGTGAAACTGGAAACAGAGTACATATGGGAAATACAGAGGGTTATGATGAATCAAGTTTGTTAAATTCGACCATCTTTTCCATAAGTAACGTGGTCTAGAAATTCATGGAAAATCAAACTCCAGAAAATAATGAAGTTGTATCATACATTGCAGTAGGGTTACTTCAATCGTCTTAAGCTTATGCTGTTTTATTGTTGTTACAGATGGATAACCATATAAGATCTGCCCGTCATCGAAGGTGGAACGCTGTCCGTGAGGGACAAGAACAAGAATAGGAGGCCATCGTATACCGAAGAAGGGAACCTTCGAAGAAAAAATCTAAAAAAAGCGACGGAGCGGGACCGAGTACTGGACATGAACCGGTGGAGGAACCGGTATATCCAGACCCGCCTTTGAACACCATGCCGTTTAACGATCCACCCATATACTAGAATGTTAACCCGAATGTGGTAAGTAACTATATATGCTTAGTTAATTAAACTATTACATTATTTAATATTGTTTCTAATAATTTATTTTATAGGATCCGACATGGTATGTACCTCCTATACCAGAACAACCTAGTGGTTGGCCCATGTGGTCGGGAGATATGAGTGGGCAAGGTGTTTGGCCCGCTCAGCAGCCTAGCTTTGAGGAACCGACGGAGAAACCGGCTGCTTCTAGACAACCTAGGCAGGGTAGACAGCCTAAGCAGCAGGGTAGACAACGTAGACATGCTGGAGGTCGGGATGCTATCGATTTAAAGTTGGTAGGACCTGTAGCGGGAGGTCCAGAGAACCCAAACCTGTTGTTTAGCTTCACAGCCCACACAACATACTTCATTTATCAGGGCATCGTAAGTTATCAAAACTTGATGTTGTTATTAAATTATTTCCCTATTTATTTTTGTATCTAACATTTTCTTTTTATAGGAGCGAGAAACTCTCACGTTTCAACACATGCATGAACAACTAAGGAAATGGAGGCTAGACGATCACTCTCCATGGTGCGATCTTGCCCGAAACAGCGACATCACACATTTGCAGGACCTGATCTACACTTATGTAGATCAGCCTTTGATTTCTGCATTTGTGGAGCGATGGCAGCCGAAGACCAATTCATTTCATATGCCATTTGGAGAGATGACGATCACTCTCCTGGATGTCTACATGATTTTGGGCCTCAAGATTGATGGGGATGGAATGAGACTTCCTCTCCAGGATCGCATCAAGGGAAAAAATGAATTGTTCAATGAACAAGTGCTGAGGGCAATGGAGTTCTTTTCCTTGACACCCGAAATGGCACGTGGACTCACTGCAAACAACTTGAAAAATCATTACTTGACCACATAGCTGGATGATGAGACGATCGTGTCAGGTTATCTGTTGTACCTGATGGGCTCGATCCTCTTTCTCGACAAGTCCCAACACATGTTGCCCATGCCTAATCTGATCTATGTGAGTGACGTTTGTGCTACTCACAATCTTTCTTGGGGTTCCGGCACATTGGCATTCATGTATCGTTCATTGGGCGAGTGTTCACGCCATGAATGTCATTAGATGTCGACCTGGTACACATTGTTACTGGTAAGAATTGTGTTGCATATTGTTTTTATATTATTTAATTAAATTTAAGGTATAGGTTGATATGTTTGTAAAAACATATTTATGTACAAGCATGGATCTATCTGTACTTCCATAACTTTCGTCCTCCACAAAATCCCTGCTTCGAAGACAATGTGCCATATGCAAGGCGATGGAACCATGTGCAGACTCGTAGTAGATAGAGAAGAAACTATAGGGAGGAGCTAGACTTAATGCAACCTTGGCATGTAAGTATCATATGATGTGGTTTATGTCTCATATTAAAGTATTACAGTTGTGTGAAGGTACTTACGACTATGTTGATTGCATTCAATTTTGTATAGGTTGACTGGCAGCCCTATGGATATGTTAATTACAGTATGCCGGAGTTGGCTCTTGCCTTTTTTCATAGGGTTATCTCATTTCTGAGAATCACATAGCCATATATGCCTGATCGCGTAGCGAGGCAGTTTGGACGTGAACAACAGATTCCCCGACTGGTTATACAACTCATCAAAGTTGCCAGACATCCTAACATCAGGAGTTATATAGTACAGTATGACCCTGGTTCAAACTGGAGTTGGGATGCAAGAAGTGAGCACTCCATCTGGATCAAACATATGAGCCCTCCTACACACAATGAATTTGAGTTCGGTGCAAACTACATGGAATGGTACATACCTTGTATACACCCATGTGTCAGGCCTCAAGATGCAGGCATCAGAGATCCTATCCAGGTGAAAATATGTGTTGTATGTTTGTTTTTAATTTAAATATACAATTCAAGCTTTACCTTAGTTAATTTTTCCGTATTTCTGTAGTGCATTGGACAAGCTTTGCATCGTCTCAATCCGTTCCATGATGTGGAGGAAGAGCAATTCTACAACATGCGCGAGGCTGTTCGACACTACATTCAAGACTTTAGACCCTTTGCACACCGCAATGATGAGGAGGACGACGAAGAGGAAGATGCATAGGTTGCCTTACTTAGATTGGCCGTCTTTTCTTGTTTGATGTTTTCATTTGTAACCCGAATGTGGTAATTGTGGATGATTTTAAGTTTGTTGAGACTTTGAATGAAAGCTTTATATTCAGAAACTTGTTTGATATTTTCATGTCTTCACAAATCTCTAATGGAACTCCAAAAACACGTAGTGGTCGAAATGAAATTTATACCGTCCTAAAATAAAAGCTAGAGAGAGTGGCAAAAAGAGACATAAGAGAATTACAGAAGCTAAATCCTATACCGTCCTAAAATAAATCCTCTAATCTTTAAGCTATAGAGAGTGGCAAAAAGAGGCTTCTGTAATTCTGCACGGTTTATCACAAACCGTGCAGAATTACAGAAGCTATAGAATGACAGAATTACAGAGGCTTGGTATGTCACGAACCAAAGGGATCCGTCCGTGACGGACCAAAGTGCTATGTCCGTGACGGACAAAATCGTTTGGTCCATGACGGATGGAAAGGTTTGGTCCGTGACAGATGAGTCACTGCCGCCCGTCACGGATAAGTCATGGGTTTTTACACTTGAGCGGTTAGCTTCTGTAAAGTGGCACGATTGGTGGCACGGTTTGTGACAAACCGTGGCACTTTACAGAAGCTAAATCTTTGTCCAAACGCGCTGAAATTTGGAGGGGTTATAGTTGACATCTTTTACTTTAATCTGGCGTTGGAATCACTCAATTCGGCGTTACGTAGAAAAAGTTATACTTCTCCAAAGACGGGACATAAAACATAGATCTATTGGCGAGTACAATAGCATCCAAAGACGGGACATAAAACATGGATCATAATAGCATTACAATGTGCGAGTACAATAGCATTTAAGTCGGCGTGCAACCTCGTCTCTTTCTTGTGGAAGAAGGTCCGAATGCCATCAGCTGAGGACCGAATGGATCATACAGACAACCAGCAGAGGCATCATGTGCATGCTCCCACATGACAAATACTGGCGGCAATGGTGACTCATCTGATAGGGCCATCTACAAAACAATGGAGAACATACTCAGTTGCCTAGTTCATGGGTTCAAATAATAAATATAAAATGATTAGTACCATACCGAAATGAAATGACTCTCCTTCTCAACATGACAGATGTATATCGTCTTAAGCTTAGCACCTCTGGGATGATGTGAAACCGCTTGCAAAGGCAAGAAAGTAGCGTTTAGACCACCCGCCACGACAACTGCACAATTGAATGCAGAAGCAACCAGACAACCCATATCTGGAAGCACCATCCAAGTCTTCTCTGGGGCCATCCCAGAGTCAAACCATGTAAGTTGTTGTAGTACTTTTTCCAGCGTCGTCTCAAAGAGGCAAGTCTTAGCATACAATTCCCAAATTTCTTTCACCTTGTCAATCATGGCTTGCCGGACGATCATCCATTGTTCCTGCCCGATGCCTATTTGATCTGCAACGACTCTGTATCCACAGTTTCCATCACCAACAATATCAAAGTAACCGTTCAAGTGTTCGTGCATACACGACGAAACTATACCCTTATACGGCTCAAAGTCTTTAATGAAGGAATGCGGAGACAAATAAGGTGGTAGAAACATTTGACCCACTGGTTTCTTGGGAGCTCTAACCTGAGATGGCCTCAAAGGAGGGGTAGGAGCTGTAGGGTTTGGTGAAGGTGTACTAGTGGGCTTTGGTGTCCTACCTCGTTGCTTCTTAGGAGGTGTCCCTTCCATATTATTGTCTGTGTACCCCCATGAAGAAGGATGTCTTTTAGTGGTATCTTTATTTGGAGCTTCCATTGGCCGTCCCTTATGCCTCACAATAGCCGGCTCTTGCAGACTAGTCCCCTCGGGGTGAGCTATGTCGTATAGTCGCGAGACACATTTTTCTTGATCATCTACTGACAGATTGTGGAACTGATCCGTATAAAACTGATCCATCAAAGATCTTGCGACTCTGCGCTTCACCTTAACCTCACCTTCGTCTTGCACACCTGACAAACTCAATTGTCTCCAAAACGAATGCAACGCTGAAAGCTTAATAGGGATTAAACTCGTCGCATATTTAGCGATGTCATGCACACACGACAATCCACCTCTCACCCTCATCTGGCATGTGTAGGTACTGTCATAAAATGGATTTTCCCCTTTTTTGTATTCCTCTGTCAAGCGGTCAAGTGCAACCTTAGATACTTTGTACCTCTACAGTTTGAAACATCAGCTCCTGTCACAATAGTCATCATGTTTTATACACTCTCGTTGAAGGTTCCCTTGATTTACTTCACTTGTTTACCCATCTTTGAATGATATTGACCGAATATCGTGTCTAGACTGTCATGTGGAGTAGTCAAAAAGTCTTTCAAACTAGAGTGTGCTCCTTCAACCCTATATTTAGTACAAAAGAGTTTAAAGTTTGATCATACGCAAGCTTTCTGCTCTCTGCATAAACTGTCCGTCACGTATAGATGCACTTCATACGTGACAGACGAAACACTCTCGTCCGAGGCAGTTTGGATTTCATCAACATGTGACGGACATTTTATGCAGAGAATAGAATGTAGTGAAAATTTAGCAAATGAGTGAATACAGAATGCAGTACAGATTGGACAATGCACCAACCTGTTTGTCGTGGAAGTTCCAAGCGTGAACACAGTATCTGTCCAAGCTGACACGAGTCTTTCCCTATACGGGATCAGCCAACTGTTTCTTACATATTGAGTCAGACGTGGCCAAACCCTCCATTCCGACTCAATTCTGCGCAACTCCCTCTCGTAATCGGGTACAATTGTTTGCTTGAATAAATTGTAGTATGTATTTGCAAACCTTGTACCCAGGCTTTTATCCTTCATCACCTCCTAGCATTGTTCTCTATGTTCTTCTTCACATGGCGCCTATAGAGGATAGACTTTGCACTTGAAAAGAGTCTATCTAACGCATTCATCAAGGCCTTTTCACGATTTGTCACTAGGCATGTTGGTGTTACTTGACACTTTCTACACATTTCAAAAAGTTGTTGTGCGGCCACACGTAGTTGTCTTCTTGCTCACGCTGTAGAAACACCCCTGTCACATTGTAGTTCTTCCATGTAGACGTGACTCCTATAATTTCGAGAAAAGGCAAGTCATACCTGCACAAATAGATGTGTCATTGCATAATGAATAAACATATCAACAAGTAGATGTAGCATGTAGATGTGTTATACTAATCTGTTTGTGTTGTATGTGGAGTCTAACAAAAGGACGTATGTAAATGCCTTTAGGAGTTTCATGGAATCTGGACTGACAAAAAAAATGTCGGCGATCTTATTCGTCGTTGGATCCGACCTACACTCCATAAACGAGTTGTTTTCCTTGCACTTATGGAAGAACTTTTGGACCACGGTTCTTCCTTCCATCCCACTATGTCGGACCTTGTACACTTCATTGTACACTTGCTTCATTTTAGTGCAGTTGTTTGGGTCCTGGTAAAGTGTTGTTGCAATCTTGGATGGTTTATTATGATTTTCTGTCATGACCTTATACAACTTCTTCTGCTCAGGTGTCATCCTGCCAGCGAATGCATGTCCGTACAAGTCATCACCAATGACATGGTTGCGGGTTCCAACAACTACATTGATTGTATATGAGTCTCTCGATTTTTCTTGACACAACAATCTGAATGGATAATCACATTTTTGCTCATTGTTCTTTGCCTTACTCTGTTTTAATCT
The DNA here is from genome assembly GCA_027886185.1 of Rheum nobile. Lineage (NCBI taxonomy): Eukaryota > Viridiplantae > Streptophyta > Magnoliopsida > Caryophyllales > Polygonaceae > Rheum > Rheum nobile. The sequence continues at coordinate 2,538,861 of WOAB01000780.1, forward strand.
TTAGGGATGTAAATTCCCGCCTTTTCGCACAACAGATGTGTCTTCCGAAGGCTTCCTCTACCAAGGTTTCTATCCCGACCAATAGTGATGCAGAAGTTATTATCAAACCCAATTTGTCTAGCCCAATTAATTGCATCATCTCTGGAGCCGAATACTTCACCCGTGGTAAACTTCTTTGAATAATTTCCGAAACAATCACTTCTTCAGGTGTAGGATAATCAAACCGCGGTTGTGTGCGTAATGTCGGGAACCCAATCTGAGGTGGAGCCTGCCACCTTACGGGCGGAATTCCACTACGAGCTAAACAATCTGATAACGGTATATGAGGTTGTTGAGGTGCACAACTTTCACCGAAAAACCCAAGTGAGAAGGACGGTGGTGCCATGTCCCACTCATTCAGGGACAAATTATTAATACCGTCGTTCACGAAATTGCTCTCCTATTGAAGTAAAAAAAACAAGTTAGCATAAAAGCAGATAAGAATGCAGTTTTTGTTAAACAGATCCATCCGTGATGAATGGATACATTCCATCCGTGACAGATGGAAGCATTCCATTCGTGACGGATGGAGGCAATCCATTCGTGATAGATGGAACCTATCCATTCGTCACAGACGATTTTCTTTCAAAAACAGTCGCCGAACAAAGTTCTTACACTTGCAATGATCTAGTAAAAATTCAATAGAACAAGGCCAAACACTCAAACATGCAGTTTTGCACACAAAATCTCCAACTTTTTAATACAACATAATCAAAGATGAAGTTGTTATGAATATATAGTAACAACTATTGAGAATTACCTTAAGAAAGTGTTTGTTTTTCCAAAGAACAACTCAAACATATAGACATTCACAAGAATGAACCAAAAAATTCTTAAGTTCTACTAACATATAAAGTAAAAACTTAAAAAACATACATCATTATGATGATAATCCCTTGAAACATCTTCTCTACCATTAAAGTTGGAAAAATCATCTTCATTTTCCATGGAAAAGAATCAAAGTAATGGAAGATAATGGAAGAAGTGTTGTGGGATGGAAAAGAAAGAGTGATTGAGAGGTTTATGGTTTAATTTTGGCCGCAATATTGATGAGTATGATAGGGTAGTTAATGTTGTTAGGTAGGGACAAGTAACATTTAATTTTCTGATTGTTCGTTTCGTTCGTCACGGACTAAGTGCATCCGTCCGTCACGTACCTATATGATCCGTCCGTCATAGACGAAGCACTTTGATCCGTCATAGACGAAGCACTTTGATCCGTCACGGACGGATGCACTTGGTCCGTGACGAACTAAATATGGCGTGAAATAGCAATTTCACCCGGGCGTTAAATAAAATTCGTGAAAATATATTGCATAGTAAGTGAATATTTATATATAATTTAATTTTTTTGTCTCAATTCTTTTAAATTTTTAATAGCTACAATTATGGCAATTTCATAATTTTAGTTGTAAAAAATTATAATTATAATTTTTTAAAATAAAAAATTAAAAATATAAGATTTATTATTTACAATGTAATTATAATTTTTTATAAAATATTTTATTATTAATCTATGTCATATTCTCACCCTTTGTCTTTGAATGGGATGAGTTGAGTACACGTGTAAAATTGTCACGCTAGGTTCTCTAGCTTCACAAATTGTTTAAAACTAATGCTAGAAATAAATACTTTAATTAACTAATCTATCTATCTATTTATCTATTACTATATATTAAAGCTTTTTTTAGTTCTTAAAACGATTTTGGCCTCACAAATCTTACGTGTTATTTTATAATAATTTTTTTTAATCTTTTATGCTTCTATAATTTAGCTAACTTAATTTAAATTTATCACCTAATATCTAAATAAATTATCTTAACAACCTCTAACAAACATATAATAAAATAATTAATTATGGATTTTAAAAAAAAATTGTATCAACCCATTAAAACAAATATATATTCATATATAAGAGGTTGTTATAACTTTGTATTAATATCAATATAAGCTCATACAATTAACATTTGCATATATACATATACATTGATTGTAGTTTAGAATTAGTAAAGTTATATGTATGTTTAAAATTAGTGTCAAGACAAGCCTGATATGTATATAAATTATTAGTCGTTGTTTTGTAAATGAAACATATATAATATCTACCTCTATATTTATTATTATCACTAAGCCGATTCTTTTATTGAGTAGTTATAATCATATATGTTATCGATAAATGAAAAAACAAATCTATCTATATCTAAATATATAATCATCTAAATTTATTTTTTTAATAATTATTAAATATTTTTAATTCAATATATATGACATAAAAACTCGTGTTCGACACGGGAATTACACTAGTTATTGTAACGAGAGTACACTTTTGTGAGCATTTGAAAATACAATTGAAGAAGTCTAATCGAATAATTTGAGAAGAAGAACGTGGTTGAGACTTCTTAATCCTTGCGAAGGTAGAAATTTTCGTAGCCAATTTGCTCCATCCTCCCTTGGCGTTAATTGGCTCCTATCTCTGCTCCCAACTGAAATTGCCCAGCTCAACATCCGAAGTTTTGTGTCACTTCACTACCCACAGAATAAGATAAAATTGCGAAATCATCCTGGTATCACTTCTGAGTTCTGACCCCTATTTCAGTTTTCTTATGCTCTTAGACTTTGATTGATGTTCCAAACTCGTAAACCAGATTGCATATTAGGTTGGTTTTTGAGTAAAACACTTTTTAGGTATTGAGAATTTGAAGTTTGGGAATTGGGTTTTTGGCAAGTCTACTGTTTTTTGTTGGGTTTTCTTAATCAAAATGCATGTCTATGTATTGTGGCCTGTGGAGAATCAAGCACAAGGATTTATTTCTAGTTATGAGGTTTGATGTTCAATTGCAGTCTACTTGTTTGATGTAATGCTTGAATAAGCTGTGAGATTTGGCAATTCAAAGATGTTCTCTGTTCTTATTATCTATTTGGTCATTGCCAATTTGTCATACTCTTATATTGTCTTTCTATTCTACCCTATGACAATAAGGAAATTTGGCTGATCATAATCCACATAGAGTATCCAACGAATTCAAGAATTTTATCAGATCATTGGATAATGAATTTTGAAATTCAAACCTTTGATGGTAACTCATAACTCAAAAACCATTGAAATTAACTATGTTTTCTCTTGCAGATAAAGCCTTCTGATAGGCAGTGGCCTAGTGGGGGTTAAAGATGGAGGAAGTTAAGGAAAGTAGTGATGCTAGAGGACGGCTCGTAGTCGCGGTTGCTCTGAATGGCGGGTCAAAAAGTGTAGCCATCATGAGATGGGCTATAGAAAAATTTGTCTATGAGGGAAATAATGTGTCATTCAAGTTAATACATGTCTTTCCAAGGATTACTGGAGTCCCTACCCCAAGTGAGTAGAATCTCAATTTTCTTTGCATTAGTTATGTGCTGCATTACACAAATGTTGTGAGTACTTGTATATGAATTATGATAAAAATGTTTGCATATCTCAAGGAGTGGTATGTGAAATTCTTTGTACTGGTTTGTATGATCAAACTAATAAGTCACTGGTTTACTAATCCTTGATCTTTCTTTCCGTTATTCAGTGGGAAACCTGATTCCTTTTCCACAAGTACGAGATGATGTCGTAAGTGCTTATAAGAAGGAAGTGGAGTGGCAGAAAACCGAGATGCTTCTTCCTTACCAAAGGCTCTGCAGCTTAAAGAAGGTCCAAACTCCATTCATTCTATTCATATGCCAAGCTAGCTAAACTTTTCAGGTTGTTAAAGTATGTTACATGTCTCTCATTTATTCCAAGTAGGTTTCAGCAGATATCGTATTGGTAGAGGCGGATGAAATTTCAAGTGCCATATCGCTCGAGGTTGCTAAAATTGGAGCCAAGAACCTCATAATTGGAGCTTCATCTAATAGCTTGTTCTCAAGGTGATAAACATATCAGTACCCAATTTGTAGGCTCAATTATAGTCAGTCAACAGTTCTTTGAATATACATATGATTAAGAAAGAAAATTCATTCCTGTAGGAAAGTGAAGGGGCAAGTGCTATCGGCTTTGATCTCGGAATGCACACCTAGGTTTTGTACTGTCTATATTGTTTCCAAGGGAAAGTTGGAATCCCTTTGCCCGTCAGAAGAGGCAAATTGGAATCCTTTGGATGACAGTACTAGTGCTTCGGATGATTCTGCTTTTAGCTCGTCAAGATATAGTTCAAGTACTCTAGGTGAATAAACAATCTCAAGTGTCATCAATCCATCATCAAACTCCATATTGTTTCACAAACATGAACTGTCTCTATTTCATTGTTTGCTCGTACTAGCATTTCTTTTATCATTATTTGCATCATCTGGTTCTAGCTTCTTGAGCATGAGTATATCACTAAATGTCTAAGATTGCTAGTGGCCTAATGGGGCATTCTCATAAGTCATGTAGTGCATTCTAAAATCCTTCTAGAGGTGCCAACACATAGGCTTCTTCCTCATTGTCACTGAATTCACTAGAATCATTTATATTTGACACCAAGTTTGTGTTTCAACTGTGATGACAAAGAATTTACATAATTGACCCAAAAAATAAAAATAAAAAGCAATTACAAATGACTGTAGGTTTGTTATCGAATAAGTGAATAACTCTACTTTTCCGATGAGTGGTTTGATGTCACAACTTTGTTGGATTGTATCCTTTGCATGTTCATACTATGCCTATTCATAGATTTCGGGAAAAAATATCTAATGTCACATTTGCTTCAACAGACCCTGGTTCCTCTACTTCAGAATCTCCTTTTTCTTCTCCTTCCCAAAGTATGAGGCGAATGGAACCACTCCCAAGTGTTAAGCTGTCTTTCAATGAGACAACACAAGAGTCAAGTGATGTCAGCCACTGGAGATCTCTGAATCTGAGTGGTGACAGAGGTGCTCCAAGTCATGTTTCTGGTAACTCTATGGTGGAAGGATCCATGATAACCCGAGTTACAAGCAGCAGAAGCGATTCCTCTAGTTCAGAAAATCCATCAACTTTGAGTTTTCCTTCTAGGCAGAACTCATCTCAAAGCCTGGTCAGTTTGTTGTATCCGTTAAACTTAATACTAGCAAAAGTTCCTACTTTGAAATCTCTCATCTTGTGTATCCATATATCTTCTTTAATTTTTGCTATATATGTTCTGATCCCGTTCTTGATCCAATGTGAAAACACCATTTTAGCTTAAGAATTCGCTAGGCTGATCTGTGCATAATATAATGAAAATTGGATACAAATTTGTGAGACTCATAGAATGGCAGAGGCAAATAGAGCTTTTGGTCTCTGCACCCCTACCTCCTTTATCACTGAGCGGTATCAAATGTTTGAACAAGCGGGAGCAATTTATTTACGATATGTTTTTGACATTCATCAAAAGGATTTAATGAATTATGAGTTCAATACATTCCCAACTCAAACATTTTCTGCACCATGATTTCTGTAGTCAAGCATCACTCAGGAGATTGAGAGGCTTAGGATTGAACTCAGGCATATACGAGGGATGTGTTTAATGGCTGAAACTGAAACAACAGATGCCTCTGAAAAGGTAAGATGGTACTTGCATGGATTAAAGTTTGGGCAAATTCCTTTATATAGAGTAGTTTTCTCTTCGTTTAAGGTGATCCAGTGAAAAGTTCAAATACCATCTTCTTGAAGTTGATATTTCAAAGTTCAAATAATTCTACGAGTTTTCAGTTTTCATGCCCAGTCATTTCGTAAGAATTCACTTTGATTGTACTTGCAACTGAGCAGTTAAGTGATCTGAGCATGCTGCGGTTGGAGGAAGCGAAAAAGCTAAAAGAGATGAATGAAAAGGAGGAAAGAGCTAAGGAATTAGCAAAGCTTGAGAAGGAGAAAGCGGACGCTTCCAAGAAAGAAACCGAAAACACAAAGAAATTTGCTTTAAAGGAAATGTATAAGAGGAGGGGAGCAGAGCTGATCAATGTTCATTCAGCCAAAGAGAAAGAGAAGCTCAAGCATTCCTCCTTTGAGCTGAGGAGAAGCGGCAGGTCCGATTTGAAGGAAAAAATTCTTGAAACAAATTGTAGTGCTTCTTATTATGGCCCAAAGGATCCTCCTAGCCACTTCAAATGCCCTATACTCAAGGTATGCTCTCTCTCTCTCTCTCTCTCTCTCTCTCTCTCTCTCTCTCTCTCTCTCTCTCTCTCTCTCTTGAATACTAAAAAAACTATTTTGAAGGTTATGTTAAGTTTAGTAACAAGATACACGTGGTGTTACGTGTAGGACGTAATGGACGATCCTTGTGTTGCAGTGGATGGATACACGTATGATCGCAAGGCCATAGAAATGTGGCTAAAGGAAAACGACACATCACCGACCACAAACTTCCCCCTCTCAAACAAGAACCTAATACCAAACTACAGCCTTCACTATGCTATCATGGAGTGGAAGTCCAAAACAAAGCCTCCCAGAAACTCCTTGAGGTCATTCTGACACCACACTCTTCTCATATAGGCAACATAACCCACATTCCTTCATCTGTTTCGGTGTTTGATTCGTTGTATCTCTCTGAAATAGTCGCTGTATATATTATCTTGTGACTATTTGTAGAGAGATCGATTTTGGTTGTCGTACGTACTACACATTACATGTATCATACATATATATACACACATAAGTTGAACAAAGTAGCAAGGGGGCATTGTTTGCCTTATTCTCACTTCTTGCAGCTACAACAACAACATATATTGTATAGGAGAAGATCGATTTGGGCACGTGTCAAGCTCCTCACTTGAAGTAGCAGAAGTCGAAGTGGCAGGCGCCTTCCCTGGTGCGACACAGGGAGTTGCAGATTCCTGAGCAAGTCTCACTGTGTTGCTTGCACAGCTTCACTCCTGCTGCACCTCCCATCTCTGTTATCATTACATACATATATGGACTTAGCTTGATTAATTGGGTTAGTTATAACACAAAGTACATATGAAAGCCAAAATTAAACGAACCCATGGTGGCTATCAGAAGCAAGAAGATGGAGATGCTCAATAATCTGCTAGCAGTTGTTGCCATCTTTCTCTCGTGTTTTTGGATGTAATATGCACATACATGACAAACCCACAAATAGGCAGTCATATTTGGATAACCATTATTTTTGGGATGATTCTAGAATTCGCTTTTTCTTATTATCTATCCGTTATCAATATGCAAATAAATATTTGATGCTATGAAAATGAAATCACAATAGTCAAACAAATCCTCCTCTGTTTCTGTGTTGTACTAATGTGCAGCAGCAGCTGGTCTGGTGGTTGGAAGTATTCATACCAAAGTTGTGCTTATCTGATTCAACTTAGTAACCATTTTTTTCTGATATATTTTGTATCTATTGTTTCATTTATGACTGTGAATGTGAGGAAGAATCCATTCCATTGGCTACTAATTCTTTGAAACATTGGATTTTAGGCTAAATCCTGCATTTGATCATACCTGGATATAAGAAAATACATTTTTCAACAAAAGAGATGATCACAATTCATAGTATGGTAAGACTTACATGCTTAGATGACTTCAGATGTCTACACTCCAAATCATGCTCTTGAGACTAATACAAAAACCTAGGTTTCATCAATACAAAAGAATTGCTAGTAAACAATTAAGTTGATAAATCTATCCGCATATATTCCTTCCCTGGTCTTTTTTCACAAAACAAATCTCATTTCCCTCGTGTTTGGAAGACAAGACTTCCCTTTTCCTTAGTATCAAGGAAAAACGAAACCAATAGGGCCTCCCCCACCCTGAATCGGATTGATGGCGAGGTAAAGCAACGAGATGGTGATGGCTATGAGGCCCGACCAAACGAACACGATGCTAGGCGTCTTCCTCCGAGCCCCCATCAGCCCTTTGGCGAAGGGATACAGGTGGCACAGCACCCACGAGCTAAAGAACGCGCCGCCTATGAACTTGCTCCACTCCGGCCTCGTGCTATAGATCTCCCTCGCGAACGCAAAGCATATGGCTATGATGTTCACCATCGCGATCACTATCGGAGGGATCATCAGCGACGTCCACTTCACCAAGTACAGCTCAGCGTACACGTCATCCTCGTCCTCCCCCACCGCCTTCGAGGTCAGCGTGAAGTGGATCTCGATCCCGGCGAAGACCTTGAGCAGGCCCTGCACGACCGCGGCGAGGTGGGAGCTGGTCCCGGAGATGAGCCAGAACTGCTCGTTCCTCCACCACTCCTCCAGCTCGATGCCCGACCACTTGACCTCGAGGATGGCGAGGCCGATGAGGCAGAGCGTCATGATGATGAGGTAGACGAGGAAGGCGATGCTGAGGTTCTGCACGATGAACTGGTCGGAGAAGAGGGAGAGGGCGGGGAGGAAGCAGTAGAGGATGAGGAAGAAGGAGGTGAAGGGGTAGATGCCCACGTTGATGTAGGAGAGCCGTTGGAGGAGCTTCAGGCGGCGCGACGCCAGGATGGCGTTGTTCTTGGAGAAGAAGATCTCCACGGATCCTGTGGCCCACCGGAGCACCTGGTGGAGCCTGTCCGTCAGGTTGATCGGCGCCGTTCCTAGGAACGCGTCTCGCTTCGTGATGCAGTAGACTGACCGCCATCCCCGGTTGTGCATGCGGTAGCCGGTCACCACGTCTTCGGTCACCGAGCCGTAGATCCATCCCACGCGGTCGCCCCACTCTGACTTGTCTTCGTACCTGCATCAACATGACTATCTTATTACATCCTCTCGACCTGCTCAACATAAGACAAAACCCAAGTATGTTTTCACTTCGACATGATTAGAAGTGTTTGTCTTACCAACAAGAGATGACGGAGACTGCTTCAGCAACCGTATCAGAATCAAGCGGTTCACGAGGATGTCTCAAAATACCAGGAGGTCGTCCATACTTAACAGCAGGATGATCAGCCAGAGGACGACCATGATATTCAGATATGGGTATGGATTCAGCAAGCAGAGTAGAGTTCCCGAACCGCCTAGGTAACTCATTGACATCGAGATTAGGGTCAAAATCATCATGCTTCAAGGCTTCAGTCTCAGCGTCTTTTGCACCCTTAATCTTATCCGGATTTGGTGGTTCAAATCCATACAAAGCAAACCGCCGAAACATGGTCCCTGTTCCCACATAAACAGGACCCTGCACATTGCAAAAGCTAGCTCATAGTTGTGACATAAACAAAACAAAAAACTTCTTTTAAAGAACAAAAAACACAGACCTGGATACCATCAAGAGCGCGCATGTTTCCATCAAAGAAGACATTGTTGCGATTAGCGTAGCGATCAGAAGGATCAATCCCCTCAAACCTCTGAGGGAACTGAATGTAGCAAATATCTTCCCCTCCTCTGTCCAACATGAAGCACATGCCTTCTCGGATGGCCTTGCAGTTGTTGATGTAGTGATCACAGTCGAGGTTCAGGATGAAGGGTCCGTTGGATAGGATTGCAGAGCCACGCACCAACGCGTTCATTGCCCCTGCTTTCTTGTTGTGATCGTACCCCGATCGCTTCTCACGCGACACGTACACGAACATGGGGAGCCGTATGTCAATGCCGCTGAAATCAATCATCTTGTCGTCTTCGTCTCCTAGTATAGGATCAACCGCTGCTGGCTTCAACATCACCTGTAACAATGTGCTAACTAACTTCATCATGTCATTTCATTTGTGGGTACGTAATTTTGGTTTCCTTTTGACTGTTCATTTGCATCGGATATCATAAAATAGTGTCTTTCTAACTTGTGTAGGGCAAATCATCACTGCCCGGCCCCCAAAAATTTGGGGGCCCTGGGCAGGCCCTGCAAATCATAAGAATCAGCTCTCTCTGTTATGCTCAGGTTAGTTATTAGAAGTTTGTACTATTCAAAATCTATACCTATTTTTATATGTATTTAATAGTACAAGATTTTTTAAAATTATAAGGTTTTAAGAGGTTTTTGAGGAGATTAAAAAATGAAAAATAGGAGCCTCTTAAGAGAAATGTTATTGAAGGTTTGACAATGTTATCCTAATTTTATTCTCAAAATATCCAAAATTACATACTAGTGTAACCTTATGGTAATTTTTATTTTATTAAAAAACAAACATATTAAAAAATTTTGTCTCACCAAACACTCAAATAGATTTTCTATTAGGTTTTGAAAGGTTACAAAAAAATCTTTAAAAAACATTCACCTTGTAAAAAATCTTTCAAAAAACCTTAATCTCATCAAAAACCTTATTTTGCCGAACAGAAGCAACAGTCTGGGGTGAGGATGGGTGAGGATGTACACACGCATATCCCGATCTAATCAAGAAGATGTTTCAAACACGAGCAACACAACCCACTCTTATACTTGGAAATTGGGATGCTTTTGAAAACTATTATCCTAAGTAAGAATGAAAGATAACTTTCTAAATCATAATCCTTATTAATTGAGATCAAATTATTTGCTCCCTTTTATGCCCTTTATATACTTACTCTATGTTAAACTTGTTTATTTTATACTCTAAATCTTAAATTTCAAACCCTAAATCCTAAATTCCAAACTCTAAATCCTAAAATATAATCCCTAAAACATAAACCCTAAATCCGAAAATATATATCCTACGCCTTAAATCCTAAACCCTATACCCTAAAACCCAAAAACCTTAAATCCTAAATTCTAACACCTAAATCTTAAACTATAAACCCTAAATCTCAATTATTAACCCTAATTCAAGATTTAAAATATAAAATAAATAAATAAACCTAAAGAAACATAAAATTGAGCACAATTAGAAATATGAAATTTAAGGTGTCTTTAAGAACAAAGGTTAGAAAAATGGATCTCAAAAATACCTGCAGAATTCCAGGATGGTCGCCCTTAGCATGGTCTTTGGACGGGACATCCCAAGTCCCTGGCCAATGGGTACCGTCGGCCATCCACGTGGCCTTCTTAACCCTAACGGGCGCCGTGATTTCCACTCCTTCGTCTCTCATTTGCTTCATCGTCTTCATCTCCTCTCTAGCATTAAATGCCTCGGAGCGCCTCCTAATCGTGTTAGGCAAACCATTGATCCTCACTTTAAACTCGTCGTACTCCCTCTTCATCTTCTTCCTATCCTTCACAAAGTCAAGTCTCACCTTGTTCTTCGTAGGGTCTTTCTTCAAGGCAAAGTAGGACTCCGGGTTCCTCGGCTCTATGTCATGCTTGCGACAAAACGGGACCCACAGCTCAGCAAAGCTCGCAGCCTCCGCCATTGCCTCAAAGTTGAAGAGGGCCCCACCGTCATCCGACACGTAGCATGAGATCTTGTCGACGGGATAATCGACGGCCAAGATGGAGAGGATGGTGTTTGCAGTGACAAGCGGAGGCTCTTTATCGGGGTCGGCGGTGGAGACAAAGAGATCGACGCCGGGCAAGTCGGATCGCCCCGTAGGGTTTGATGGGGAGGGCATTTCGAACTTCTCCTTGAGGATGGCCAAGTCCGTGGAGCGGTTGATGGGGTAGATCTTCGGGACCTGGTCAAGAATCCACGAGAAGGCGAACCATATCTCGCAAATGATCGACATGAGCCACAGCCACACCGCGTCCTGATTCGGGTGGCTCACGCGCCACGTCAAGAAGAGGCAAAGTGCCACGAACCGGATGAACACTAGTAACCTAGAGATAAGATGAACAATTGTTAAGGCTTCATTATATGATGCTATTTATTTATGTTTCATACTTTCATGTCTATCATATTTTATGATTAGTTCATGCAAATTAATGTTTTTATTTGCATATGTTACCGATAGTAGTCGTAGAAGGTGTTGTATGATTTAGGGGTATTCATTTTTTATAGGAAATCTGAACCGGACCATAAATTACGTCCGATTCTGAACCGTGTATGTCATGGTCCGGTTCACAGTCTAATTTTTAAAAGGTTTACGGGTTACAATCCGATTCAAAACCGTAAATGAATCACGATATGACCACTTTCTCAATATTTTTAAAAATCATTAGGAAAAATAAAAACGGTCTATTACGGTCCGAGATCGAACCAAACCGTATTGGTCCGATCCGATCCACAGTTCAAGTGTTTTAAAATTTACGGTTTACCAGTCCGATGCGGTCTGAACCGTTTGAACACCCCTAAGAACCGAATTTACTTTTCAATCTCAAAGTAGTAAGTTCACATCTTAAGGATATATTCTTGAAGAGGCTGAAAATTTATGATGCTTTTTGTAAAGGAAAAAAAGTAAATCAACTGTGGTACTTCATGATAGTACATTTCCAAAAAATGAACATTCATGATCTATCGATAAAAAGAAAAAAACAGATGACTTACATGCATTAGAACTTCACAAACATGATTAGTCATTAAACTTTTATGTTTGATATGACTTTTGGTGCATATTTTTAACAAAAAACCTAAAATTTTGCAAATGTTTACTTGAAACAAAAACGGCAAGTTTACCTGTATGGGCTAATGATCCCATTAGGGATAGGCCGAATCCTACTAAGAGGCTTCCAAGGCCTTTCAGTAGGATCAACCAAGTCGCCACCAATTCCCCCAGCTTGATCCTCTTGAGGCCAATAGGCCGTGCCATGTCCGTACGTGCCTTGCGACGTCTCGAACAACCACTTGTTGTGGTCGAACTCCCCATTTTGGTTTCTCTTCCTCTTCACCAGAGCCGCCTTGTCAGGCGCTGGCAATGGAAGCGCCCCGGAGGAGAAGTTGGGGATTTCGTCGTCATATTCGGTTCTGTATGGCTCCCTACACCCTGGGCACAATCCGCTGTCGTTTACCGCGTCTTCGTAGCAGTCTCGGCATATCTTGTACCTGATTGTTCATGTTTTGCAACCCTCAATACTTGCAAATAGCTCTTTCATTCGTACCCTCTAATTCAAAAGATTGAGATGGTAAAGAATGCACTTGTGTTTGGGTGACTAGCGCCCCCAACGTAGTCAATTTCTTAACTAATTGGGTTAACAATTCTCGTGTTTTTTGTTTCAATTTCTCTCATTATTGCGTTTGAATTCTAACATTTCCTTTCATGAATTGCCAAACCGTGGAGACATATCTCACATCTTAAATTCATGACTAATATATTATGTCACTGAGCTCCTTCTCCTATATATTGTCAATTGATTTGATAATGGAACTTCATAAGGCTTAATGTGTTATATGCACATATGCACTCGAGCTAATACGACATCTTATTTATCGGCCTACCAAATTTTGACATGACATCGTAGTCAATTCTAATCTAGGTTAGTTTCTTAGTTGATTTAGAATTGCCAGCAGATTTCTAATCATCCTATATACACTCTTGTGTGCTTAAACTGAATACACATCTCCCTTTATCACAAACACACTACATACCTGCATTCACAAGGCAAGAGTTCATCTCCTCTATCATCGGTCATAACGTCGCCGTCACACGCGGGCATGCAGCACACGTCATCGCCCTTCCCGTGCCGTTTATTTGGTGCAAACCCATCACCCCCCTCAGTCACCTTGTCCATAAGGTGGGCCCGGGTCACGCTGTTGAACCCGCCGGTGAAGAGCGAGTTCGACACGTATTGCTCCTCAGCCCTGGCAGCCACCGTCGAGCCCTCGGTCGGTTGGTTGTCGGGTGTTGGCGGTATGTGAACCGTGTAGTTCATGTAGTCGCCGGAGAAGTCACCACCCGACGCGTCCACATCCTCCCTTGATAGGCTAACGTATCGTCCCGAGTTCGTTCGCCTCGCGAACTTGACGGAGTGGTCTTTGTTGTTGCTCCCCTTCTTATTGGGGCCCGCAGAATCCGAGGATGACGACATCATCGGGACCCGCCTTCTCCCTCTTTAGAAATTCTTAACTGCTTTGATCTTGTGAATAGCTAGCTAGTAATGCAAATCAATGGAGTTAGCCACCTCCATGAGGAGCAACAAAGAGGATACCATTTTGGATTCACAATCTCTATGTAGTTTGTTTGTTTTGTGTCGAAGAAAAACAAAAGGAATTTCTTCTTGAGCTAGAGAGAAAATCAAGGAGGGAGCTTTGTGATTGGATTTCGATCATGTGGAGAAATTGGTTTTAGCATGGCTAATTTTGGAGAATTTCTTTGCAAGTTTTAAGGTACGCCCTTGAGTTATAAGAGGAATCATGGTGGTTGTGATATTTGTTTCAATGTTAATCTACGTGTATATGCAAATAAAATAGGAGCTCATTGTTTTTGTATTACTCAAATTCACAAAATAGATAAATCATAGCCAAAGTGCAAAACCAAGAGCCTTCAAATTGAGAATTTTTTTCCAAGGCACTTTTTAAAAATTTATTTTTAAATTAGACTTGGATTCAAACTTATTCTGAAAATAGGCTGGCGGCAGTAGCTTCGGGGTAAGTCGTTGTGCCGTACAACGACTCATCAGAAATAAGTCGATGTACGGTACAACGACTTTCACCGAAGCGGAATGGGTTATTAAAAAAAAAAAGGTATGAGTCGTTATACCGTACAACGACTCTTGTCCATATTTTATTTTTTTAATCATCGGATTTATTTCATACGTAAAAAAAAATGTATGAGTCGCTGTACGGTACAACGACTCATACATTTTTTTTTCATTTATTGGTTTAATTTGGGAAATAAAAAAATTTAAAAGGTATGAGTCGCTGTACGATACAGCGACTCATGCCTTTTATTTATTTTTATTTTCCAAATTAAACCGATAAATAAAAAAATAATAAAAGGTATAAGTCGATGTACCAAACAACGACTTATACTTTTTTTTTAATAACCCATTTCGCTTCGTTTAAAGTCGTTGTAACATATAGCGGCTTATTTTTTATGAGTCGCTGTAAGGCACAACGACTTATCCCGAAGCTAACGGCCTATTTTTAGCATAAGTTTGAATTCAAACCTAATTCAAGAATAAGTTTCAGAAAAGTGCCTAGATTGGAAAAAAATTCTCAAATTGAATCAACATTTTTAATACAAGTAATAAATAAATTATCATTTTTTAAAATCTGTTATATATAGTGATAATTTATACTCCCTCCGTTAAGTTTTAATTGACGTTCTAGCAAATTTCAGACAAAATAAGAAATCAATTATTTTCCCAAATTACCCTTATGATTAGTGACTAATTACTTTTTTATTACTTCTCATAAAATCTCACAAAAAAATAAAATAAAATCAGAAAATCAAAAGAAAATCTCCTTTTGTTACGTTTCTCCTAGAAAACGGGGAAGCAATGAATAAAAAATTGAGAACCCAAAAAAATAAATAAAATAAATTACTAAGCATGAGGGTAAATCTGGAAAAAATAGGTGAAAAAGTCTAAAATGACAATTAAAACTTAACAAAGACTTAAGCCTAGAACGTCAATTAAAACTTAACGGAGGAAGTATTTACCTACTAATTACTAGACTTTGTTTATCTTTATATGCTTAATAAATTAATTAAGCTTATATAGTACTCCCTCCGTCCCATAATATAAGCTACATTTTCCATTTTGGGCGTCCCAAAAAGTTTACCACATTTTCTTTTCATTTCATTTATATCCATAAATATTTCCCATATTACCCTCCTAAATTTTCTACATTTGTCCAATCTACCCTATCATATTTTGTTTTATTCTCACCCCTTACCTACCCACATCATTACATTTATTACTCTCCCTCCCATAAATCACTCTCTCTCCCATAACTCTCTCTCTCTCTCACACTCACCAGAAATCACTCTCTGAATGCCCTCTCTCTCGAACACTCAAACCCTAATCTCTCTCTCTCTCACACTCAAACCCTAATCTCATTTGCAGTCTCACCGCTCTCATCTGCCCTTTCTCTCACACTCACACTCAAACCCTAATCTCTCTCTCTCTCACACTCAAACCCTAATCTTCAGAGCTCGTTGTGGGTGGATCTTGGTTTCTGGATCTCGTCTCCTCTTCTTCATCATCTCTGGATCTTGGTTTGTTGATATTTGTGGGTGGATCTTGGTTTCTGGATCTCGTCTCCTCTTCTTCATCATCTCTGGATCTTGGTTTGTTGATATTTGTGGGTGGATCTTGGTTTCTGGATCTCGTCTCCTCTTCTTCATCATCTCTGGATCTCATCTCCTCTTCTTCATCATCTCTGGATCGTGTCCTCTACATCTTGTTTTCTGAGAATGAGCTTCCATTGGACAACGAGCTCTGAAGATGGCATGGTGCCCCCGAAGCAGAAGAGACCTCCTTCTGTCTGCTCTCAATACCCTAAGTGTGAATGGGGAAAGCAGTGCCAAGGAGTTCACAGCTTCAGTCCCCATTACTCCGAAGATACTGTTGATGGTGGATGTGCTCCGATGGCCAAGCTGGATGAAGAAGCTGTAGATCAGCCCTCCAAGTCCCCGGAGAAAGGAGGGCCCTCTAGAAAAAATACCCCACCTGAGGTTGAGATTATTATAATCTCTGATGATGAATCCGATGGTTGGCTTCTAAACTCTGTCCTCTGTTGATTGCATGTTCAATTTGGTTACTCTATTGCTGTTGATTTTGATTGTATGTTCAATTTGCATATTCTATTTGCATGCTCTGGATGTTGATGGATGAATTTTACTCTGTTGTTGGTGATTTTTACTTTGTTGTTGTTGTTGTATGCATGTTCTGGATGCTCTGGTTATCTGATGTTGTTGTATGCATGCTCTGGATGCTTTGGATGTTGATGTTTTTAGATATTTCTGTTGCTGTTGTTGTATGCATGCTCTGGTTATGCTGTTGACCTCTGTTGTTGTCTTGTTTATCATGTTAAGGCCCCTTTTATAAGCATGATTACCTGGTTTCTGTCTTGTAGATGTAAAATCTGCAAATGCTCTTATTCATTGATCTACCTGGTTTCTGTCTTGTTCATTGATATGCAAATGCTCTTGTAATTACCTGATTTCTGATGTTGTTATGTTAGTGTTGTGTAAATGGCCTTGTGTCAGTGATGCTTGGGGACATCTAAGTTTCTGTATTGATAATCAATGATGAAGTCTTTGAATACTGAGATGCATGCTCATGTAAATTGACTATATTAAGTTACCATAAGAAACCAGTTTATATTGACTGAATGTGGCTTATGGGTATGTTAGTGTTGTGAAAATGTAGTTGTGTCAGTGATGATTGAGGACAACTGAGATTATAAGTCTATAATCAAGGATGAAGTCTTCTTAAAATGAGATGCAACTTCATGTAATTCACTGCATTAATGTCCTATGAGAAACCGATTGATATGACTGAATGAGGCTTATGGTATTCTTAGTTTTTGTTAATGGGCCTGTGTCAGTGATGATTGGGGACATCTGAGATTAAATTGTTAAATGTTTCTTAGGTTATAAAGGTTGTTTTTATTGTTTGACTTTTGATGTTCAGTGATGTCAATGATGAACTTGCATGATTACAAGACTTATAATGTTCATGCATGCTTACAAAAGATGCTTTTAAGATTTCATGCTTTTAAGATTTAGTATGTTCCTGCATGATTTCAAAATATAGTGATGTGCAAAACATTTGCTATGTACTTGCATGCTTACAAAACATTTGCTGTGCAAAACATTTGATATTATTGTCTAGACTAGCAAAATATTTGCTAGTCTAGACAATAATATCCTGCTCTTCTTCTTGAGTTTCTTCTTCTATATAAGCTGATGTTCCTTCTTCTCTGTGTTGCTGTGCATTTGATGGACCTGCTTCTGCTTGCATTCCTTGTGCACCCCATGAACAATGCCCCATGCTTCCATAACTGCCCACATTGGTCATGAACTTCTCTTGGCAGAATTCCTTGAGCTTCCAATCTCTTTTTATTATTATGTGGAACATCATAATCATTGCCCCATTTTCTTTTGAGTATTTCATTCATAAAATATTGTAATTTCATCCACACATTACTTAATGTTTTAGAGTCTAGTTCATAAAATGCTTCATGAACTGCATCTAACATGTGATCAACATTCTTAGGCATCTTTTTTTGCATCAGTGATTGGATGCTCCTAAAAAACCCTAGATCTAATATGTTTAAATCAGGACTATTAGGTGGTTGTTGAGTCAAAATAAATATAAATCCTTCCTCTTGATATACCGGCTGCCATTCTGCATCATGTTGAGTTATATGAGCTTTTGTATTGTCCTGTTGTATAAATATCACCTTGTGATGTCCATCTTGTGGCCACTTTGCCTTGATTGCTGGAACTATTTGGTTGATTAACATACTCCTTGTCACCTTCTTGTTTACTGATTCAACTAGCTTGGTCACCAATGTCCCCTTTCGTCTATTTTTTGATGATCTCTTTGCTGGCTCTGTGTATATGAATGGAAAAATACCAATTTTTCCATCAAAGGTACATTGCCCTTCTGAATTGAACCTTGGTCTAGCTACTGCAGCAGTGAATATTACTTTTGGAATGAACTTGCTTGAACTAGCTGCTCTGTATTTGCCTTTCTCATGTTGTGCTAGATAGACCCTGTGTGACTTCTTGCTCAAATAAAACCATTTCTCATCCAAATGAACAAAGTCATACATTGGATAATATTGTCTCTTTGTTTCTGCTGTATCACCTTGTAGTAGCCTTAGCACCCAATCCAGTCTTCTCACTTTGTTGTTGTCATTCAATCCTGGATGGAGTGGATTTGTGTGTGGCTTGATTTCTCCCCTCTTGATCATTCTATGAGCTGTGCTCTTTGATATGTTAAGGTTGCTTGCTAAATCTCTGATGCATGATCTCTCCCCCATATTCAGATTTGTAATAGACTCAACTGATACATGAACTCTCTTTCTACCTGAGTTATGATATTTTGATGTGAGATTGTATATTTGGTTTGTATCCCTCTGTCTCTTGCCTATGCTCCATATGTTGCTTATGCACCATCTTGATACATTAAATTGTGATGCAGCAGCATTCATTGCACCATGTTGTAGCTTTCCATTTACTGATTTGGCTACAAGCCACACCAAAATGTTCATTCTTTGTTCACTGCTGAGCCTGCTTCTGTTTGTCTGGTGATGACTTGTTGCCTCACTGTGATGCTCTGTTTCTGCATGAATTGTTGCCTCTGTTTTTGGTTCTTGGTTGAGATCAAAGAGAACTTCATCTTCTTCCATGTCCCCAACTGACTGGTTGAGATCAAACAGAACTTCATCTTCTTCCATTTCTTCATCATCAGTCAGAAAATCATGTAGCTGGTCTGCATCATCATGTGGAAACAGAGCTGGAATATTAAGATTAAAGTCTGAAGACATAGGAGCAGGCAGTGATGCTGTTGTGAAACTTAAATGCTTTTGAACAGAGATGAAATGGTGTTTTTTGGAGAGAATATGTAAGAGTTGCAGTGATGTAGAGTAAATGGTTGATTTTGCAGTGAATATGTAAGGATTTAGCTGAGAATTGGCAATCCGTGTGACCCTAATCATGTGTTTCTATTGGTTGAAAATATCAACCATGGGATTTGCAGGAAATATGTTTGGGTTTAGCTTAATTGTCCCCAATTGTCAAGTTCAGTCCCCTGCAATTTTAATGTACTTTTCTGAGCAACTGTTGTATTTACCTTGAGCAACTCTTTCTCCTTAATAATAGTGCAAAATTTCAAATATTGTTTATATATTGGGACATAGGGAGGATATTGTTGAGGATTATTTTTATTTATTGTACAAGTTTTATTTTATAATGTTAAATTAAAATTACTTCATCGTTTAAATATACAGTTTATATCATCAAATACGGGCATGACACGACCAATTTTTTCTCCTAATCCGGTGCACCAAGGCATGGCGTACGACGTCAGGTTATAAAGGCAACAGTGCACACCTCTCTTCTTCTTCTTTTGCATCTTCTTCTGGTTTTTCGACGCTGACGACTCAAAACCCTAACCGCCAGATCTCTCATTCTTCTCTTCTTCCCAAAAATTTGAGCAGCCATGGACGGTGGTTCTGAGGATTTGGTGGGCGACAGAAGGTATCAGTGACGTTGCTGGAGGCGGGCGAGTGGAGGCCGTCGGTGTTGGAAGAAGTGGTGGTGTTGGACGCGGGCGCCAGAGAGGGCGATAGGGATGGTGGTGTCGGTGGTCGGGGCTGGAGAGAACGACCACGTGTTATTAAACCGGATGTCATGTCGGCGGCTCCCGGACCGACCCATTTACTTTAACCTGCTCCCAAATCGTCCGGTGTCATTTGTTAGGGGTAGCCAAGAAGAAGTACATATTTTTCCAATGCGAATAATATTGTGAATTTTAGAAACTTAGATTGAAATTTACAAAATTGTTTTGATGTTAGACTTGGAAAATTAAATTAGTTAGAATAAATTGTACCTTTAAAAAGAATAAGAATGGAATTATTCGAACATGGATCCTACTCATTCTAGGGTGGAGTCGCCTAATAGTTGGGATTTGGTGGGGTTGGAAATGGCGGAATGAATATGTTTTTAATGGAGGGGGCAGATGTAGTGATAGAGTGGGATTTGTCAAACGTATGGCTCAGGATTACATCCAGGGACATCAAAATGTTACGGGGTAGGCCAGATTCGGGGGAGTCGGACCCGACAAGTGTCTTGGAGCAAACCGGGGTCGGGTTGGATGAAGCTTAATACGGATGGGGCTGCTCGGGGGAACCCGGGTTTGGCAGAAGTAGGTGGTGCTTTACGAGATAGGGCTCGTTCGGTAGTAAAAGATTTCAACCAGTTGAGATCTAAATTTGCCCATAAAAACTTCAACTAGTTGAAGCAAATTGGTAATGCCCCCCAACATTACCAATTTGCTTAAATTTCAACTAGTTGAAGAAGCAAAATTTTAGATACCGAACGAGCACATAGTGTTGGTGAGCTGCGACGGGGTTTTGCTCTCAACATTGGCGTTTGTACAGCTTCTCTAGCAGAACTTTGGGGGTGAACTATGGCTTGCATATTGCTTGGAAACTAGACAAAAATAATATCGATTATATCTGAATGATCCAAATCAAACAAAGATCTAGACAAAAAAAGATTAAACAGATGCAAAGACAAGCTTATCTCTTTCGAATAGGAGACTGGTCGAATCAAATGATCTAATCGTCGGTCGCTTCAATACTGAAATGAAGGTCTGAGCTAGAGAACAAGGGTGAGAGTAAGCGAGAGAGTAATAGATAGTAGTTTGTATTCGGTAAAGATCGTCCCCTTTACAATGATCCTAAATCTTCTTATATACACATTTAATTTTCAAGGATTAGCTAAACTAGTCGTTTGTCATCCGTGATCTGCGGAGTTCGTCAGTTTTGATTACCAAATGGCCCCGATCTTACAATATTTATGATTGATTGCGTGGGTTGTAACTGCTGCACGAACCATTATATTAATCCACACAATCCGGGGTTCAATAACTCCTCAGATCTGTCGAGGCCGAGATCTTCGCTCGTCGCTTAATCAGGCGATCACTCCAGATGGGAATGCCACTTCGTCCATTGGGCCGCTCTGGTGGTGGTCCGTTAAGGATGAGGCCTAACAATAGCCCTAAAAAATTGAATTGGGCCGGAAGCAGCTGCTGAGGGACAATTGGATTTTTTTCAAAGCCTCCTCCGAACGTGATCTTCCTCTTACCGATTCCACTATAATGGATCGATGACATGGTGCTTTTCCATTGGTTGGCAGGTTTGACCGTGAGCGGGCAGTTTTCCCATAAATGGCAGTCACTTCCCTTTCTTTTCACCATCCTCTTTTTACTTACGAAGGGTTCCTGGTTCAAAGGTAATAGCTTTTTCAAATTTCCTACCGTTTCTTTTTGAACAATGTCGCTTCCGAGATCAAAGAAGTCCAAAGCTTTGTCTTTTGGTGTCGGCAAGAAAAATAGCGATTTCTCCCCCTCGAATCTCCTTAGCCCGGAGGATTCCTTAGCCGGAACCTTGACTCAGTCGGAGTTGGATACGATTCTAGAAGTAGGCCAGTTCCCTTCCGAAACGGTGGCTCGCCTCCCTTTGCCCCAAGAACGGGCCGACTGGTGTCGCGACGGATGGGTTTGCTTTTTTGAGTTTCCCTTTAGAATAGGTCACTCTTTCCCTTTTTCGAGCTTGGTGAGGAACTTCTTGTCTGTTCTTAATCTTGCTCCCTGTCAGGTGATGCCACATGTGTGGCATCTCCTTAGGGTAGTTGATCTTTTGGTGTCCAGTGTCGAGGTTGATTTCGATTTTGATGCTCTCTGGTATTCGTATTACCTAAGTAGTCGAGGTTCTTCCCACTTTCAATTACGCCTTAGGTCAGACAGAGAACCAATCACCCTAAATCTCAACGTTAACGATCGCGGATAGAGGTCGTGATTTTTCTTTGTTGAGAGGAGGTCGCTTGAGGGGGGATTCGACTGCTCTTTCTTGCGCGACGTCTGGAGGACATCAGGTATCGTATTAGCCTTTGAGACTTTGTATTTTGATGTCTTGTTAACTTCTGCTCACGTGTGTCTATTTTCAGTGCCGAGTCCAGAAGAGAAGACGGATTCCAATTTCGCCACGGTTACTGAAGTTTTACTTGCTTTTTCGGAGGCCGACAGGTCGTTCAAGAACGTGAATTGTCTAACCCTTAGCCCTCTGAGCATGGTGACTCCGTCCACTTCCGTTACCAAAGGCACTTGTTCGTTCCTTCAAGTATGCGTGTGGGTGGTCTTTGGAGTGACCATATGTTTATATGTTTGTGCTTGCCTGACAGTATCTCGGGGCGCGAGGTCGAGTGCTCGCTTGTCCGGAAAGAGTCTCTGGGATCAAAAGCTGTTGGCGGCAAAAGCTTCTTTGTCGGCAAAAGGTGAAGCTAAAGCCCTTTCGAGGGTCATCGCTTTAGATTCGCCGTCGTCTAAAACTTCAGGGGCGAAAAGGAAAGAGACAGGTGCTCCAGGGCTTCCGGTGGGCATGATGAGGGGAAGAGATTTGGAAGAGTTGCTCCACACTTTGGACCCGAAAGCTAAGAAGGAGATTGGTGACCTGCACCCTATTGATTGTATCGACGAGGCCGGAGTGGCCGCTTGGCGAGTAAGTGAAGAAAGATTTTGTATGGAGTTTTCTGCTAATACACGCATTCTTGTTTTATTGCTTATGTCTTTTTACATTGTTTGTTTGCATGCTCTTCAATACTCAATCGTTGCGTTCTCCAATGTGCAAGATTTGAGCGACCGAGCCGATGCGCGGGTAGCCGAGGTTGAAGGTCAACTAAAGGTTGCCAATGGGCGCGTTAAGGCCGCTGAGGTCAAGCAAGCAGCACTGGCCGAGAAGAAGCTGGCGGAGGTGCAAGCCCGACTCGTGGAGCTTGAGGGTAGTGTTGAAGAGGTTCGTGTGAAGGATGCCCACGTCGCCACCGATGTCAGGACGTATTTCTATCTCAAGTCTCGTATTGAAATGATGGAGGAGTATGCCGCGGGGGCTCATTTGATTTGGAAAATTGAGGACGCGAGGGCAAATATGGACCTCTTGTATCCCTGTGGTAATCTAGGCAATGAGCTGTTCAAATTGATGGGCCTTGGAGAAGGCGAACAGAGGGAGGAGGCCGATACCGAGGCGGTTGAAGGAGACCTCGCAGATGTATCTAAGGAACTTCCTGAGGCAACCGCGGGTCAAGATGTTGTTCCTGTGGAAGTTAATGAGAGGTCAGACGAGTCCTAACTTGGTTTGATAAACGATAATGTTTCTTTTTGTGTGTCGTGAACCCTTTACTTTAAACGTTTAGACAATGTGTTGTGCCCCATCGTGGCGATAGGATGGATAATGTTTTGGCGACCCGTCTACCATCGCGGGTCGCGTAATTTGTAAACACTTTAGTATTTGTCGCGTACTTTGTGTTTTTCTTGTGTGCTTTTTTGCAGGTGGATTCTGTCAATCGTGCCTTGTCCGTTAATGCGAAATGATTGGTCGTGATGACCTGTAATTGTAGATGTTAATGTAGCATGCTTTGTTTATCCAGGGAGGAGTCGTATGTAATATTAGTGTAAAGACGAGTATCTTTGATAGGACAAGTCTCACAAATAGTTTGTAGTATGTTGTTTCTCTACTCCCCGTGTGTCGATCGATTTGTGTGTTGTAAGCGATGTTTTGTATATAGTAAGGATATCCTTTTGAGTCTGAATGTCATGTCTGTCTTCGAGGCCTCTTGTTCCTGTCAAATTGTGTTAAGAGTACAAAAAAGGAAAAGGTCTTGGGGCGACCGTTGGGGGGTGACCCAACAGCCCTCCGATGCTTAAGTTAGTGATGTACTTCAAACAAGTGTAATCGAATAGATGTAAAAAATGTAAGGAAAAGAGGGGTTTAGAAATGATACAACTTTAAGTGGGTCGCATTCCAACTTCTAGGGATTGGCTGTCCGTCCTTGGTTTCTAGTCGGTATGCCCCTTGTCCGACGACTTCCTTGATGAGGTAAGGTCCTTCCCATTGGGGCGCCAACTTCCCGTCGGTTGGATCTCTGGTGTTATAGAATGTTTTCCTTAAGACCTAGTCTCCTAACTTGAAGACTTTAGCTCAGACGTTTTTGTTATAACTCCGGGCGACTTGTTGCTGGTATTGGACCATTCGAATTCTGGCTCTCTCCCTGGTTTCATCTATGGTGTCGAGATTGTGAGCTAATTCGATGTCATTTTGTTCCGGGGTTTGGAGTCCATATCTAACAGTTGGGACGAGTAGTTCAGTGGGGATGACTTCTTCGCTTCCGTAAACTAGTGAGAAGAGGCTCTGTCCTGTTGCATTTTTTGGTGTCGTCCTGTCGGACCATAGTATCGAGGGGAGCTCGTCGGCCCACTTGCCTTTTGCTCATGTGAGACGTTTTTTGAGATTGTTGATGATGATTTTATTGCTGGATTCTGCTTGACCATTGGATTGTGGATATCTCGGCGTGGACGTGACTAGTGTGATGTTCCATTGTTTGTAGAAGGATCACGTCTTGCTACCGATGAATTGGGAGCCATTGTCGCATACGATTTCTGAAGGGACGCCAAATCTGCATAGAATATTACATTTTATGAATGAGATGATGTGTTTTCTTTTACCTCTCGATATGCTTCAGCTTCTATCCATTTAGAGAAATAATCGGTCATGGCTAAGAAGAAAACGCGTTGTCCTGATGCTGGTGGTAGTTTCCCGACGATGTCCATTCCCCATCGCATGAAAGGTCAAGGTGCGAGAGTTGGATAAAGCATCTCTAATGGTTGATGAGTGATGGAAGCGTGCCTTTGGCATGCGTCACATTTTCTGACGTAGTCGATCGCGTCCTTGTTCATCGTTGACCAATAGTAACCCGTCCTAAGAGCTTTGCCAGGCAGGCTGCGTCCTCCGGTGTGATTTCCACATTCTCTGTCATGTAAAGATTGTAGGACGCATTGCACTTCAACTTTTTTGAGGCAGCGTAGGTATAAGCCTGTGACAGATCGTTTGAATAGAACATTACCTATTAGATCAAAAGTTACGGCTTGTACCTTAAGTCTTTTGGCTTCTGTTATGTCTGTTGGGAGTATTCCATCTTTGAGCTGCTTGACGTAGGGTGTGGTCCAATCATCTTGGTCGCCTACCAAGTCTTCTTCTGTATGGTCGCCTACTTCTGTTGAGACGACTTCTTCTAAGGGCAATTTGTTCATCGTTTGGATGTCGTCTAGACTAGCTGTTCTGAAGATTTTGGGGACGGCCGGCGTGGTGATATGTGCCAACGGGATGTTGTGAAAGTCGTTGGGATGTTGGGCGGAGCCAAGATTTGCTAGAGCGTCGGCTTGTGTGTTGAGGTCATGCGGGACTTGTCGGATGGTGAAGTTCTGGAATTTGCTTTCCAATTTTTTGACGATATCCAGGTATGCCATCATCCTGTCGTCTTTGGCGGCATATGAACCTTGCACTTGGTTGACGATCAGGAGAGAATCGCATGTCACCTCTATGCTTAGGATTGCGAGATCGTGCACGAGTGTTAACCCAAATACGAGGGCTTCATACTCTGCTTCATTGTTGGTCGCATCCCACTCGCATCTCACAGCTTAGGCTATGTGGTCCCTTTGTGGCGATTTTAGTACGACACCTAGGCCGACTCCTCTTAAGTTTGACGCTCCGTCTGTATGGAGTTTCCACGTGCCCCTATCCTCTTCAACTTTCAGTTGTTCGACCTCTTTCATGGCTTCTTGTTCCAGTGTAGGACTGAAATCGGCCACAAAGTCGGCTAAAGCTTGATATTTGATCGCCGTCCTTGGCTCGTACTCAATGTCGAATCCGCTAAGGTGTATAGCCCATTTAGCCGCTCGTCCTGTAAATTCCGGTTTCCTCATGACGGCTTTCATGGGATGGTTAGTCCTTACAATAATAGCATGTGATTCAAAATATGGTCTTAACTTGTTTGAGGCCATAACTAGTGCCAAGACTAATTTTTCAAGTGACGTGTACCTTGTCTCGGCAGGAAGTAGGGAATGACTTACGTAGTAGACCGGTGATGGTTTACCGTCTTCTTCTCTTGTCAGGACTGCGCTAACGACCGATTCCGATACAGCTAGATATAGTGGTAACGGCTCGTCGTCTTTTGGTTTAGCTAACATGAGCGGACTCGCCAGATACGTCATTAAGTCTTGGAAGGCTTGTTCGTGTGCTGCTGTCCAGTCGAATGACTTATTCTTTTTAAGGGCCTTGTAGAAGAGCCTGCATTTATCCGAAGATTTTGATATGAATCTGTTCAATGCCGCTATCCGTCCTGTAAATTTCTGGACGTCCTTGTCACATCGGGGGGACCTAAGGTTGACGATAGCCCTTATCTGGTCTGTACTGGTTTCTATCCCTCTTTGTGTTACCATGTATCCCAATTTTTTTTCCTGAAGACACTCCGAAAGAGCATTTAGTTGGGTTTAGCTTCATATTGTATATTTTCAATACTTGGAATGCTTCTTTCAGGTGTTCGATGTGGTCCCTTGCTGCTTTGGATTTGACGAGCATGTCGTCGATGTAAACTTCCATGGTGTCTCCGATCTGGACTTTGAACATGTTATTCACCAACCTCAGATATGTGGCCCATGTGTTTTTTAATCCAAAAGGCATTACTTTGTAGCAGTACGTACCTTGGCTTGTTATGAAGGCTGTCTTTTCTTGGTCGTCATGGTCCATGAGGATTTGGTTGTATCCACTGAACGCGACCATGAATGTTAGCATTTCGTGTCCGGCGGTTGCGTCAACCATGGCGTCGATATGTGGTAATGGGAAGGAGTCTTTTGGACAGGCCTTATTTAGGTCTGTGAAGTCGATGCATACTCTCCATTTCCCATTCTTCTTTTGAATCACGACGACGTTCGCTTTTCCGGGGCCACCTAACCACTTTTCCATCTCTGTCGAAACTCTTTACGAGCTCCGATACAGAGATGTTGAAGTTGTAAGAGTGGAGCTTCGGAGGAAGAGCTGGGTTGTTCCTTCAATCCTGGTTCCTGTCATAAGAGTTGTTTACCTGACCGAGGTCGCTCCGTCCCTTAGGATAAGGTTGGCGCCGTCGGTCACGTCGATGATCTGAGGGCGCTCTTCGGTCGACTCGATCGGGGCTCTTGTTTGTTTTGGAGGGTTCCTTGTCTTCCTCGAGTCTGACTTGTGCCATGGTTTTGGCTAGTACGTCTTCAAAGCTCTGACACAAATATTTGGTCAGTTCGCGGTATAGTTCACTACCCCTGATCAAACCCCAACAGACCACTTCGATCGACGTGGGAATGTCGCAATGCGGGATCGTGACCTTTTCTTTGTTGTACCTGTTAAGATAATCTCTTAGAGGTTCGCCACATCTTTGTATGACCCTGTACAAATCGCTTGATTGTTTCTCTAATCGTCGACTGCTGGCAAATTGAATTTTGAACGAATTGATCAAGTCGGCGAATGAAGCAATGGAACCCGGTCCCGTCGTAGCTGGGCATGTTGGGAACATGGAACATTTTTGGAATTTCGACGCGTGCGATCGCTTCTACGAAAGGCGAGTCCTCGTATCTGTCGATTGCCTCCTTCTCGATTGGTTGGGGAACTCCTGGGATTTGTGCAATGCGGTTGTCGAGAGCCTTCATATGTTCATTGATGATTTGCTGTATGAGGGCCTGGAGGTCGGTCGGAGCCGTCATCTGTGGATGAGTTGCTTGAGCTCCGGGTGGCTCGGCTATAGAATTTGGCATGTTAGTCATAACGAAAGTGACTAGAGGGGTCTGAAACATACCAGCAGGCTGGGAAGCATTGGTCTCCATTGAGGGTGTCATGTCCGTTCCGTCCAGGTCGAGTCGTGTAGATAGTCCTTCCGTGTTGACCATGCGTCTCGAGCCTTTGGGAACCGATACGATTGAGTATACCTGTGACCTTAGAAACTCATTTTCACGGGTTAGTTGAGCGATTTCAGATTCAAATTGAGCACTTAGCGTTTCGGTCCTGGTACGCTGTTGAACCAGTTCCTCTTGAAGGACGTTCATGGCCCTTGCGAGTTCTTGTATTTGTGAATCTGCGACTGGTTGGGCGCTGACGTCCTCTGCCTGATTTGCGATTTGGACGTTGCCTTGGGCTGGATCTTCGACAAGGACCACGGGGTTTCCTGTGCCGATCATGATGGGATGAGAACTGGTTTAATGATTGGATCGTTGTATGGCTAGATGCCCCACGGTGGGCGCCAAATTGTTTTGGGGCGAAAAGATCAAACCGACCTGAATCGCCTTAAGAAGGACAACTTGACAATAACAATATCAATTATATCTGAATGATCCAAATCAAACAAAGTTCTAGACGAAAAAAAGATTAAACAAATGCAAAGGTAAGCTTATCTCTTTCGAATAGGAGACTAGTCAAATCAAATGATCTAATCGTCGGTCGCTTCAATACTGAAATGAAGGTCTGAGCTAGAGAACAAGGGTGAGAGTAAGCGAGAGAGTAATAGATAGTAGTTTGTATTCGGTAAAGATCGTCCCCTTTACAATGATCCTAAATCTTCTTATATACACATTTAATTTCCAAGGATTAGCTAAACTAGCCGTTTGTCATCCGTGATCTTCGGAGTTTGTCAGTTTTGATTACCAGATGGCCACGATCTTACAATATTTATGATTGATTACGTGGGTTATAACTGCTGCACGGATCATTATATTAATCCACACAATCCGGGGTTCAATAACTCCTCAAATCTGTCGAGGCCGAGATCTTTGCTCGTCGCTTAATCAGGCGATCACTTCAGATGGGAATGCCACTTCGTCCATTGGGCTGCTCTGGTGGTGGTCCGTTAAGGATGAGGCCCAACATGTATCGTCGATTGGAAGTGGAGATTGACTCGGAAATAGTGGTAGATTTTTATGCGAAGTAGGTGGGTGACACTCACGCTCTTTCTTTTCTGGTACGCATGTGCCATGGGTTTCTCACAAGGGATTGGAATGTCCGTATTGTTCATGTGTATAGAAAGGCCAATCGTCTTGCTGATGTGTTGACTAATTATGCTTATTCCTTTTCACTAGGATTTCATTTTTTTAATAATGCACCCACTGTACACATTTCCCTAGACGATGTAAGGGGATGGCGACTCCTCATTTATTTCATGATTAGTCGCTCTATTTGTGAATTAATAAAAAAAGTTTTGAGAGGAGTACCTTTGAATTAACAAAAAAAGAAAAAGAAGAATTTATTTAATTATAAAAAATCTAAGATTTTGTACGACTTTTGATAGGCATATTTGAGAATTTTGACTATGTTATTATATAGAGTTTTAGAAATGAATTGTAGATTTTGAGAAGAATTATTGTAGAAATAAACTTAAAATATTTAGGATATTAAAGCAAATTTTAGAAAACTGGAAATAATTCTAGAACAATATTTGGAATTGTTATGATTGATTTTTTGAAAAATAGTTAGAGTTTTGGAGAAAAAATTGGAAATAAAGAAAAAAATAGTTATGAATGAATTTTTGTGACATAGTTAGAATTTTAGAAAAAAATTTACTTACGTGTAATTGATTTTTTCCAATATTCTAACTAGGAAAATTATTAATTAGAAAAAATCCATGATATTTTGTATAAAGTAAACCTTTGATTAGTTATATGGATGTGAATTGATAATATAATTTCAAATAATCTTGTAAGAAGGATGTACGAGCCTTGATGTCTTCGCTGGTCAGTAGGAGATCCGAGATGTAGGTTACGTCACACAATCCGCCAGTCGTTGTGCATCAGATTTGAGAGCAGGGGGGAATTATGCTTTCGCAATTAGAGCGTGAGAGAGACTCGACCTTCGGGGAATGCGATATAGGCATGGAGGATGACATAGTCATGTTGGACCCTAGTTTCTCCACATTCTCCAAATGTCCATAGACAGGACATGCCCGACTTCTGAGCATGAGCTCATACATACAACGTATCACAACTAGGCTTGGGTTCGAGCAAGATATAGTCGATATGTGGTACACCGGTGGCGGTATTCCACTATTGTGGTAGAAGGCTAGATTGGAGGGCATGATAGGAAGTCATGACATGAATGAAATCGAAATAGCTTTCTTTTATTTGCTCATGCTTCTAGGCACCACCTTTTTTGTACGGTCAATTCTACAGTCGTGGTCAAGCATAAGTGGATGGCGCTCCTCCTCGACCATGATCGCACTAGGTTTTATGCCTAGGGAGCTAGCATACTAGCCTTATTGTACCGGAATTCGTGACATGCATCGTGGGGCCAGACACAGGGCATTAGAGGATGTTCTCTCCATTTGAGGGTAATATTTGTTTTTTACCGTTAAGGGCTAATAATACCAAATACTAACGGTTTCCTATTATTTCCAAGCGTGAATCTGGTAGTACTTTCATACCCTTCGAGGCCATTCAATGCTTAACCTGGACGCCATGCATCCCGCAGATACATAGGAGAGGCATCTCATGGAAGGGATATGGAACGGTCGATCTCTATCCGACAAATTATAGACCCCTTGAGGTTTAAGGAGGTAATTTCATGCCCTAATATTAACATGTAACTTACATTAGTTCCTAATTTTTCTATTTATTTTTTTACTGCAGATTCGGTGGGCATCGTGGGGCCCATTAGATTCCTAGTCAACAAATTGGGCTCCTTTGCGGTACCGGGGCATTCTTCAGTGTCTCGATGTGGAAGAGCCATACATGCCTAATCGAGTTCTCCGACAGTTTGGCTATAGATAGGGGATTCCTGAGGCGCCGCTGAAGCCGTCAAAATGTATTCGGCTAGTGGAGTTGTGGTCGTACATGGTGGAGTTCGGCCCCGAGCTAAAGGTGTGGGATGTGGATTCGAGACCTCTCATTAAACTTCATTATTTGATACACAACTCGTTCGGGTGGGACAAAGATAAGGCTTATTTGGATTGGCTGGACCAAATGTCCCATCTGTACGTGGATCCCAGGTCCCACATGTAAGACAATCCAGACATACCGTCCTCCAACTCCTCTTGTGGACACACTCGTGGTTTGTATGTTATTATACATTATTTGGTATAGTTTTTGGTTTATATAATGTTCTAATGCATTACATGACATGGCTTAATATAGAGGATCCAAAATGTAGCTGGTGAGATGCGTACGTTTTTGCAAGCAGAGGCGGATTGGCTTCCTACGTGTGTTACGAAAGTGAGAACCCAATGGTTGCGACATTTGACGGGTGATGTGTTGCCGATGGCTAAACCCCCACTACGTGTGTCACAATTTTTTTAGGATTCTCAGTACGAGGAGGGTTAGGGGGAGCGAGAGTCGCCTCGAGGAGGAGTAGGGTTTAAGGTTTTTTTGGGTTTGGATTGTGCTTGTACATATTGTGTTTTTTATGGATTGTGTTTATATGGATTGGTTGTTATGGATTGCGTTTTTTATGGATTGTGTTTTTACGGATTTGGTTTTTATGGTTTGGTTTTCATGGATTGTATATTTTTAGGATCGGATGTATAAATCCTAAACCCTAAATCACCATAAATTATAACATATGCAAACCCTAAACCCTATAAACCCAGGATTTGATACACCTTGGCTAGGGATACACCTTCTGACGGCGCACCAAATCCTGGGATTTCTAGGATTTAGGGTGTATGGTTTAGTATTTAGGGTTAAGACATTATCATATGTATGAAACTTGGGGTTTCTATGGTTTAGGGATTAGATTATTCATGAAACACCAGGGTTTCATGGGTATGGGGTTTATGGTTTGTACAAACCCTAGGTTTTATGGTCTAGGGTGTTAAAGGTGTGATCGTCTAGTTTTACATAAGGAAGTAGTTGGCGGTCCACACATAACCAACTTCGGCTTGTCTCTCTCAGAGACCTCTCTCCCCGTTCCCCGTCGGCTACCTTCGGTCACGCCAAACGTCATCCGATCCCGAGCTTCGACCTGAAAAAGAAGAGGGGCTCGAGGGTGACCCCGAGCTTGCCACTTCGACGCTCAAGTCAGTGCTCAACTCGCGAATGAGGAATAAAGAGAGGTAGAGTCTAGAGTACGGTGGAGCAATAATGGCGGAGAGAGTAAAAAGGGGGAGAGTTTCAGTGTTAGTCGATGGGATGGGAGAGAGAGGCCAACCATAGAAAGGGTTGAGAATCCCATTTCCAGTCACAACGTCCTCCTTATATACCTGAGGCCAGATGGCCTTTTTGTTGCGCAGCCGGCCCAGGCCGAGAGGAGGGTTCTCGGACCGCGCAGCCGGGCAAGGCCGGGAGGAGCCGACACGGTTGAGTGGGAAGATGATCCGTGGACCATGTAGCCGGATCGAGCCAAAGTAAAGCCGTTATGGTCTTGCCCCGAGTTGGGCCGTATTTCTAAATGGGCTTTTCTCTTGTTTGGGCCGCGCATTTAGGTTGGGCTAAATCCGGCTCCCACACAACCCCTCAAGCCATGTAGTCGAGGTCCTATCCGGTCAAGGGCATGATCTTCAAAGGAGCCGGCTGGCTTGGTATGGTCACAAACTTCCTCAACTGGTCGCGAAGGGGGAGACTGTTTCTCTTGCCATTATTGTAAGGCATGCAGCAGGCCCCACACGTCCCATCTGGAAGAACGACTATAAAAAGGGCGGTGTTGCTTCATTCCTTGCTCAAATATCTCCTTCTTCTTTGCTCAGATTGCTCAAAAAATTTGCTTCAATACTTGCTTCAAACACTTGCTCTGGATAATTGCTCTTATACTTGCTATGACTCTTGCTTCCTTCCTTGTAGTTTCTTGCTTGCCAGGGTTCCTCGAACCAAACACAAATCCACTTGCTTCTTCTCTTTCCTTTTGCAGTTGGCTAGGCCATATGGTGGTCGGAGGGATGGGATCTCCTTCGAGACGGGAAGACATCGTCACTATGCGCCCGCGAATTGCGATGCCAGGTTATGCCGACAGCAACGTGTGAAGTCTGTAATAATGTGACTCTGAGCGCTTGCGGGTCGTTGCCTCTGATTCTCCTCTTTAATCCCTCGTCTAAGAGGGACGAGAGCACTTCAGGCAGAGGTGCTTCAAGGGAGGTGGAATGTGGTCGACGTCCCTTAGGATGCTCTTGGCTTTGGAGTGCCGCGGCCACCTGGACCAAAAGGAGAATCGCCTTCCGGTCCAGGGGATGTAGGGCAGAGTGGAGCAGTGGTAGTGAGGGCGGCATTTTGCTTCCTTGCGAATGGGGAGACCCTTGTTTGCCTTGTTGACTTCTTGGTCGCGGTGCATAGGGTGGTTGTGGCGCTTGAGGCCGAGAATGAGGGGCGTGCCCTGGTGATGCCGTGTGGCTGGGGAAGAGAAGATGCTCCTCGGAGACTCCCCAGTCAGAGGGAGTCAAGCTGGCATGCTTCTCCCTCTCCACGAGATCTCCTTGCATATTTCCCTCTGCGGGTCTTGCCAGCTCTTTGGGCTTGGGGTGGAGCCTGAGGGAACGTGAGTCATGTTCAAGTTTACCTCGAGTCCCCAGGCTTGTAGCGTCCGTGGGGGCCTTAGAGCTCGTGGATGGTGATGGCGCTCGCCTTCCTTCTCGTCCTCAGTCTCCTTCTTTGCTAGATTCTTTTTTGTAAATCCGCGGCCGAAACAGGCTGGCTACGTGTAATCCCTCCTTGTAATCTTGATCGACATGAGTAAATAATAAGACTTTCTTGCTCATTGCTTGCTTCTTCGCTTATTGCTTGCTTTCTCATGTTCGCATTTGCACTGTTTCTTCCCTTCTTGCGTTTTGCTAAAGGCCGCGGGCAGTGCTCGCGGGCATTGTGGATTCGACTTTTGTGGTATGACTTTGCTCTGGTCTATCGCTGCTTTATTATCCGTGGACTGACATGTTGGTACCGAAAGGTTGCCTTAAACCCCCTCGAATTGTGCTTGCCCATGTCTCGTCAGCCTTCTCATCATCCGCGGACTGGCTATCGGGTCTATGATGGCAGTTTGAACGTCGCCTGAGCGGTTGATTTGTGATAGTTTCTCTGCCCCCATAATCATAACCGTCCCATCACATTGCCAACATAAAAGGGGCTTTCGGCTTCTCTCTGGCGCGTTGCTTCATTTCTCCCGCTTTCTTCTTCACTTTGCCATTGTCGTTCCCTCCGTTCGAGCTTCTTCCTGGAAGGTACAGGGTGGAACATGACTCCTTGTCTTTAATTGGGTAGGTAAGCAACCCTTTTTCGCCTTTTCTTCCCTTCTCTTTCTTGCATTTTTTCCTTTGATTGTCAGTCGAGAGAAAAACCCTCGCTTAGGGCAAAACGATCTTGCCTGTAGCGTTCCACCGTCATTGCCTCTTTTCTTCTAGCTTTGCGGCGATCCCCTCTCTTCTTCATTCTAACACCGGCGAGCTTGCTCATGGCAGAGGCGGGTTGTCTTTTCTCTCTTTCTCTCTGTGCGCTTCTCCTCCAGCGGGTTTCTGATTTCTCCCTAAAGTCCCAATTTTTTAGAAGATATGTCTCAGAGTTCTATCGATAGAGACGACCTCCCGATCGGGCCTGGTGGTCGGAGGGTCTCGGTGGTTAACGTGGGGCCATCAAGTGCGGAGCCCCAAGCGCTGGCACCCCAAGCAGCAGAGCCTCGAAAGGCGGACCCTGGGCGGAAGGGTCTTAGGTGGCAAAGCCTCATGCGGAAGAGTCTCAGGCGGCGAAGCCTCAATAGAAAGTCGGGCGAGATGTCGGTAGCGGGTTCGAGGCTCCCTCGGGGTCGCCGTTAGATGAATCAGCTTTGGGCGGGACGACCGGGAACCCCAACGGTAGGGTCGTTCCCCCCATCTTGTCCGATAGGGTCAAGTCGGTCCGAATCGAGGGGGACGACGACTTCAGGAAGTTCGTGCGCCAACATGGCCATTGCACTTCATTGACCTACACGAACCTCCAAGCGATCCAGGAGGAGTATGGCTTTCCTCCCGACGTCTCACTTGCATTGCCTCTTCCCAAGGGACATTCCTTATATGCGTACCCCGGCGCGGTGGCGACTAATCTGGAGGCTTTGAAGGCCGGCTTGCGCTATCTGGCCCATGACATAGTACTCGAATTGTTGAGGGGCTTGGGGATCGCACCGATCCAGTTGTACTCCAATGCTTGGCGGTGGGTTTTCGTCTTCTTGGTGAGGTGCCACGAGTTGGGAGTTTGCTCCACCTTCCGGCTATTCGTCACCCTGTTCTCGGCCCAGACTATCAAGCTTGGCTACTTCACACTGAAGGTGGAGGCCTATTAGAGGATGGTCATCCCCTTCAAGGTCAAGGGCTGGGAGGCAAAATGGTTCTTAGTCGTGAGTGACGATGTCGAGAGCCTTGGCGTGACGAACGCTCCCATGTGGGGGTCCAAGCTGAAACGCTCTAATGCTCTGCCCGCGGATGTCGGGAAGGAGTTTGTCGACTATTTTATGGGTCCTTCCAAGGAGTTGGTTAAGTGTACTGATTTCCTGACCTTCAAGAGAATGGTTGCTCCGAGGTTGCTTACTTCGCGGGCTAACCCTAATGGCCGATGAAGGGGTAGGAGCCCCCATGCTGCTCTGCGACCCTAGTGATGGCTAGTTGTTGTGCCTCTTTTCCTTTCTTTTGGTGCCCTAATGCCTTTTTCCTTTCCTCTTTTTTGTGTTGCAGGCGACATGATGTGCCCAGACGACTTCTAGAGTATCGGCGAGTCGGGTGGCGGCTTCGGAGGGGTGCCCGGTCAACATGTCAATCCAGGGGCTGGGTCAAGCCTCAGTTTGGGGTACGAGGAAGGAGCGGGTGATCATGTCATAGGGCCGGTGTGGTTCGACGTGCAAGACCCACCGCTTCTGGCGCGTACCCCTGAGAGGAATATTATCGGGGGGTTACTGGGCAACTGTTGGCCGTGGGGCCGTCTGCACCACCCGCATAGGTTTTGAAACTCGACGATACCCCACTGGGAGGCAGGGAAGCCAATTCAGGCGGTCCGTAGGATCCGACCCTCCTGATGGGTAGCTTGCCGACCCTTTCTGTGCTCCCCATCAGTGAGGTGACCACGGTCGTTTAGACGTTTGTCGGCTTCTCGATGGGAGCAACTTACGTGAGGGGGCTTTCCCTTACTGACGAAGACATCAACTCAGTGTTGGGCGCGTCCTGGCTGACGGTTGCTTCTCTTTCCTTTTTTGTCGAGTGGTGCATTGGGTGTTACAGGGATAACTTTGTTTCTTGCTTCTGACTTTTCACAGGCGGGGCTCATGCTCGGGGCGCATGAACAACGTGCCCAGGCTTCGCATGACTCTACGAGGCGGGCGGAGGAGCGGGCACAACACGCGGAGGAGTTAGAGCAAAAAGTTGAGGAGCACGCGTGGCAGGCCGAGGAGCAAGTGCATCAGGTCAGGCGGAAGGCTGAGGAAGCGGAGCAAGAAGTCACCATGCTCAACCATCGTCTCGCTGAGGTCTCCGCAAATGCAGAGATTGCGAAGGCAGAAGCTGAGAATGCCAACCGACAGGCCGAGGAGGTTCGGACGGAGCTCTCTTGTCTGGGCCAGGAGCGCTCTAGGCTTCTCTCGGAGCTCGAGAGCTTGAGGAGTGTTGTCGCCAACTTCACCGATCAAAGGCACGCGATCCTGGAAGAAGCGGTGAATGAGTTTGCTAGGGGGCCGCGCTATAAGCGAAGATGCGCGTACT
Organism: Rheum nobile; assembly: GCA_027886185.1. Taxonomy (NCBI): domain Eukaryota; kingdom Viridiplantae; phylum Streptophyta; class Magnoliopsida; order Caryophyllales; family Polygonaceae; genus Rheum; species Rheum nobile. The sequence goes on from WOAB01000780.1 coordinate 2,575,740, forward strand.
TCTCGCGTCCCTTGTATGAGGCCGGGGGTCAAGACGGCATGACCAGATGGCTCGTCACGCCGGTGTGGCCCCTATTTTGTTCAACCCGTGTGCGCAAACTATAAAGCCAAAGCGGGCCAAGCATTTTCGGCCTCTTCCTTACAGCCAGGTGATGGACGATTATTCCGGTGTTGCGGAAGCATAGGGCGTGTCTACTCTCTTCGAGGGACCGACATTGCCTGGAAGAGATCGGGGCACAAAGAGGAGTCGCGAGGAGCTTTCTTTGCCATCTGTCTTTTCGGGAAGCTCTTCGCATCAAGCCATTGGCTTCCGCGGCTGTGGGAGGGAACTCGCCACTTCCATTCACGCTCATGTTCTCGGACCCGCCGAGTAATCAGGCCCGCAACGTCGAGCTCTGGACAGAATCTTAGATGATACTTCGAAGGACGAGGCCCCCAGGATGCCGCGAACCCTGAATTGTCGGGTGTTGATCACTGAGCTTTGGCCGGATGGCTTTCCTGCTCGCTTTTCTCCCCCTTTTTCCCACCCTTGCTAGTTCCTAGGCACTTTGATTAGACAGTTTTCGAACATTTTTTGTGGATGAACATTTATTGCGGCCTTCGGGCTCTAGGCGGTTAAGGCCAGCCGCTTGCTATATATTGCTCTCTTTTTTGTTTTTGTTCACTTGCAGCACTTGCGTATTTCTGCTTCTCTTCTCTGGTATCTTTTTGCCTGTCTTGCTCTCGTGTTTCTTTGTAGCTTGCAGAAGATGAATCATCCTCCCGATTTTTCTCCCTTGCCGGGTAGTTATCCCGTGGACGATCCTCAAACTGTGGCGGTGGTGAGGGTTTACTGGAGAGGGCGCCTGGCTAGGCGTAGGGGAGATTGGGCCATGGCCGCCTCTCATCGCTACATCGGCGGGCGACGGCGGACGTACATGTTGCTCGCCACTAGCTTCACCTTCGAGACCATCTTGCAACTGGCTGATGTCGGGGATCCCAACTATAACGTTCGGGAGGTTCATTATTTTCCTTACTCGGTTGAGTTTTCTCGCGTTTTTCGCCGGGTGGAAGACCGGTCAGATGCCGACGCGTGCGAGGATTTCTGCCCATCGCCCTTGCTCTTTGTCTAGCCTCTTCTTTAAGCCGGCCAAAATCTTCCCGTTCGCATTCTCTACATGGCCATTTGTTCATGGGTGAGCTACCGAGGCGAAGCAAAGGCGAATGCCTAGGTCATCGCAGAATATCCTCAGCTTCTCCGTGTTGAATTGGGGCCCTCGGTCGGTGATAATATCCTGGGGGAGTCCGAAGCGACAAATGACATTTTACCAGCTGTGGTAGTTGCCAAGGCCTCCGCCTCGATCCAATTGGTGTAATAGTCAATGGCCACTAGGATGTATTGCAGCTTCCCGGGAGCGCGAGGAAAAGGGCCGAGAAAATCCATCCCCCACATGGAGAATGGGCATGGGGCACTTAGTATTTTCATTTCTTGTCCGGGTTTTAGGATGGCGGGAGCGTGAACCTAGCAGGGATTGCAAGACCGGGAGACTTCCATAGCATCCCTATTCATGGTGGGCCAAAAATAACCAGCACGTTGGGCTTTGTGAGCAAGGGTCCTCCACCCAGAGTGGATGCCACATGTACCGCTGTGAATCTCCTCAGTAAGTTGACGACCTTGCTCCAGCGAGACGCACTTGAGGCCTGACGAGTTATAGCCTTTTTTTACAGCCCGCCTCCTTTCATGTAAAAACGCAAGGCTCAGACTTGCAACCTCCATCTCTCGGCCCTGTTGGAAGGAAAGGCTCATTTCTCCAAGTATTCTTTCAAGGGTGTCTCCAGTCGGGGGTTATGCTGATTAACATGACTTGCATTCTAATGACAGGGAGACTCTTGCTCTCCACGCGGGCTACACCCATAGTGCAACCAGCAGATCTGGAACCGAGCTTTGTGAGGGCATCTGATGCCGTGTTCTTGGACCTCGGGATGGAGTGTATTTCAAACTGGCGTAAAGCCTTGGCCAATGTTTTCACCCTTTCACAGTACTCGAGCAGAGTTCCTGTTTTTGCCTCGTAAATTCCTTGCACTTGGTTAACCATTACATCAGAGTCGCTATAACACGTCAAGTGATAAGCACTACTTTATAGGGCTTAACTAAGAGTCATTAGATGATTTATTGGTGCCATTCGGGTAGATTTAGACACATTCATATGCATGGTGTTTGGAGGCGCGGAAGACACATTTTGGAGGCTTTAGGAGCTGAAGAGACAAAAGTTGAAGATACGGAGTCATGGCGACCGCCGCAGAAGAGGCGGCGACCGCCGCCAAATCCATTCCAGAAGCCTTAGCTACGACAAAGCCACAGCGACCGCCGTTTAAAGACGGCGACCGCCGCCGCTGTCAGAAGCGCCACCGAGCCGTTTTCCTTATTTGTTTTATTTGGATTATTTTTATTACGTTTTAGTATTTCGTTTAATGTTAATTTTGGAGATTTTACTTTTAGTATTTAAGGGTTAGAAGGGAGCTTGGCCTCCCTAATCTCTCTCGAACCCTAATTCCTTTCTACATATTTGTTATGAAGAACTAAGTCCCCTGGCTTAGTCAGACGCTGAAGCTTTCGTTTGTGAGACTCTTGTTCTTAATCTATTGCATGGATTTTATCTATTCTCTTGCTTGATTGCTTATGATTGATATTGATAATTTCTATTTGGACGCAACTAGGGTTTATCGTTATTGATCTATTGCTAGATTTAGATTGTTACTGGTTGAGCATATCTATTTCAGAGTAGCAACTGCATCGTACTAGTAACTGGTTGTGCTAGTCTTATGCAGAAGAGAACTGATTTACATTCTAGGATAAAAGCTTGTTGTTTTATGCTAGAATTGTATCCAACTATATTCCTATCCGTAAAACTGCTGTTAAACAGAATCTTGATAGTTTCAGGGTTGTTTAATTAGTTAGTGCTAATAGTATCTGGTTGTGCTATTAGTTATATCTGAAAAGGAATTGGAATTTCCATTGGATGAGATTTTGAATGAGTATCTAGGATCAACTTGTCATACGAATAGTGGATGTTGTTTGACTAAGTGCTTTTCCCATCACTGATTTCACAACTCTTTCGCTTGTTTACCTTTGCATGTTTAGAACTTACAAAACAAACAAAACCCCCCTTTGGTTACTTTGCTTTGACACATAATTTGCATACATAGACAGAACTCGCCTCCCTGTGGGTTCGACCTTTACTTACCTAGGACTACGGTTTAAGGTTTGTTTGGATTACTCGCATAGTAGGAATTAGCACGACAAATTCCTGTTATCATCAAGCTTTGCGCGTTATTCACTACGGCTAACTCAATTCCTGCCAAGAGGCCCTCGTACTCTGCTTCATTGTTAATGGCCTCGAAATCCATGGCTAGTGTGTACTCCATTGTCTCTTCTCTCGGGGATGTGAGGACCAGGCCGGCTCCGCGGCCTCCCTCATTCATCGCCCTGTCAAAAAAGAGTACCCAACAAGTCAATGCCCATGTTGCTTTTGCGACGGCCTCATCCCTGAAGCCGGCCTCGACAAGGAAGTCGGCGAGAGATTGTGCCTTGATAGCGGGGCGACTCTTGTACGAAATGTCGAATTCAGAGAGCTCGACTACCCACCTCGTCATCCTGCCCGAGAGGGTAGGTTGGTGGAGCAAGTTCTGCAATGGGAAGTCCGAGAGGACCTATACGGGGTGGCCCTGGAAGTACGGTCTTAACTTACGAGCGGCCGTGACTACAGCGAGAGCTAGCTTTTCCACGGGCGAGTATCATGTCTCTGCGGGCGGCATGGTCTTGCTCACAAAGTAGACTGGCACCCGTGCGTCCTTCACGATGACTGCGCTGACTGCGGTATCCCCTACGACGATGTAAAGTTAGAGCTCCTCTCTAGGTGCCACCAAGTTGGGTAATCGCTTCAAGTGGCTCTTAAAGTCCTCAAAGGTTGCCGCGCACTCCGTCGTCCACTCAAAGTTGTGGACCTTTCGGAGGGCCTTGAAGAAAGGGACACTTGTTTCTGACAGTCGAGCACAAAACCTTCCCAAGTAGTTTACTGTGCCCAAGAAGCGTTGTACCTCCTTAACATTCCGCGAGGCGGTCATTGCCAAGATTGTTTCAACTGTCTCCGGGTTGACATCGATTCCTCTGGTGCTGACTAGGAAACCTAAAAACCTGCCTGCTTGTACCCCAAAGACACACTTCTCGGGGTTCAGACTCATTCCATTGCTTCTCAGGGTGTTGAAGACTTTGCGGAGGTCGGCCGCGTGCTCGGAAGCGTATCGACTCTTCATGACGACGTCGTCCACATAGACTTCCATCGTCTTGCCTCTTGGATTGCGAAAGATGCGGTCTACGAGCCTTTGGAAAGTGGCCTCTGCGTTCCTGAGACCGAAAGGCATCACACGATAACAGTAAGTTCCCGCTTTTGTGATGAAAGCCGTATGCTCATTGTCACGGGGATTCATCTTGATCTGGTTGTAGCCAAAGTATGCATCATGAAAGCTTAGGGCTTCATGCCCTACTGTGGAGTCCACCAGGCGGTCGATAGAGGGAGCGGATAACTATCCTTGGGGTAAGCCTGGTTTAGGTCGGTGAAATCTACATACATTCGCCACTTGCCACTTGATTTCTTGACCATGACCACATTGGCTAGCCAGGTGGGGTATTGAACTTCGCGGATGAATCCAGCCGACAAGAGCTTGAGAATTTCTTCACGGGCTCCCTCGGCCTTGTCGTTGTCTTGCTTTCGCTTTTTCTTCCTCACGGGTTTTGTCCCTTGGATGATGTTCAAGCTGTGGGTCATCAGCGTCTGGGGGATACCAATTAGATCTTTCGGCGTCTAGGCAAACACATCCCTGGACTCACCCAATAGCTCCTCGATTTGGTCTTGATCATTCACACCCAGGCGGGTCCCTAAGAATAGCCTCTCGTTCTCCTTGCCGAAATGAGTTATCGCCCTTGTCTCTTCTTTCTCGACAATCGGGTGGACTTGCTCACGTACTTCTAGGTCATCTTGCTCTCGAATCCCTTCTAAGGATCCTGCTTCTGGCTCGAGCTCTTGGACTTGCAAGACTTGCTCCGCGAGGCCCTTTCCTTTCAGAGTGGTTAAATAGCATGCCCGACTCTCTGCTTGCTGGCCCTTTGATTCTCCTACATCTCCGTGGACTGGAAACTTTACCTTGAGGTGGTATACTGATGCAACATCCTGGAACTTGTTGAGGGACACCCGCCCAAGAATCGCATTGTACGCGGAGGGTATCCTCATGACCATAAAGTCCACCGACTCGGATCTGCGCGGGCTTCCCTCATCCCCCAAGATGAGATCCAAGGTGACAACGCCGGAGATGGCGACCCTTTTTCCTGAGAAGCCAACTAACGAGCAATCGGTGGGTCGGAGCTCTGCCGACAGGATTTCTAGTTGTAGGAAGGCATCCCAGTATAAAATGTCGGTGGAGCTTTCCGTGTCGATCAGGATCCATTTGACTAGCTTTGTCCCGGACTTAGCATGTATGACTGATAAGCACTACTTTGTAGGGCTTAAGTAAGAGTCATTAGAGGTTTTATTGGTGCCATTCGGGTAGATTTAGACACATTCATATGCATGGTGTTTGGGGGCGAAGTTGGTGTTTTTGGAGGTGTTTGAGCGGTTTTGGAGATCATATGAGACACTGAGGAGGAAGCCACCAGTAGTAGACGCCAAGGGAGTGCAATGAAGAATAGAAGAACGGTAGGCTGAATTCAGTCGGTTCGTTCTCTCTACTCAGATGTCGAAATGGAGTGATTCTAATTCTAGGAGTTAGATCTTGAAGTCTACTGCAATTCCTCAAAATATGAGCGCAATACGAGTTGGGAATCAAAAGTTATGGCGTGTTTACAAAAGTGTCGCATGAGCTGAACCGAAGAACAGCGACGGCGCCCGCCGTGGAGGTTGCAGCGGCCGCCGTGAACGTCTGAAGTCCGCCGAGCCGATTTTCCTTATTTGTTTTATTTCGGATTATTTTATTACTTTTTATTATTTCGTTTTAGGTTAACTTAGCTTTATTTCCTTTAGTATTTAAGGGTTGAGAAAAGGCTTGTTTGAGGATCTTAATCAAATCTCCCTCTGGAACCCTAATTCCCATTCTACGTATTTGCTATGAAGAACTAAGCCTCCCTGGCTTAGTCAGACGCTGAAGCTTTCGTTTTGATTCAGTTGTGAGACTCTCGTTCTTAATCTATTGCATGGTTTTTATCTTTCTCTTGCTTAAGTTGCTTATGATTGATATTGATAATCTCTATCTTGGACGCAACTAGGGTTTGTCGTTATTGATCTATTGCTAGATTTAGATTGTTACTGGTTGAGCATATCTATTTCAGAGTAGCAATTGCATCGTACTAGTATCTGGTTGTGCTAGTCTTATGCAGAAGAGAACTGATTTACATTCTAGGATAAAAGCTGGTTGTTTTATGCTAGAATTGTATCCAACTATATTCCTATTCTTAACGCTGTTGTTAAACTGAATCGTGATAGTTTCAGGGTTGTTTGATTAGTTAGTGCTAATAGTATCTGGTTGTGCTATTAGTTATATCTGAAAAGGAATTGGAATTTCCATTGCATGTGATTTTGAATGAGTATCTATGATCAACTTGTCATATGAATAGTGGATGTTGTTTGACTAAGTGCTTTTCCCCATCACTGATTTCACAACTCTTTCGCTTGTTTACTTTTGCATGCTTAGATTACTAAAACTCACAAAACCCCCCTTTGGTTACTTTGATTGACATACGAATTGCATATTTAGATAGAATTCGCCTCCCTGTGGATTCGACCTTTACTTACCTAGGACTACGGTTTAGGGTTTGTTTGGATATTTTGCATAGTAGTTTTTACACGAAGAAAACCTGTTATCAAATTGGCGCCATTGCCGGGGAGGCAATAATCTATTTTGTGTGCGATTTGTGTGTCAACTATTGTGTGGACCTATCTTACGGTCCACACCCGTGCTATTGATTTTTGTTTTTCCTTTTTGATTTTGTTACAGAGATGGATAGATTTCTCCACTTACATCAGGAGCCGCAATATGACCCATACTCATACGCATACACTCCAGGGTGGAGAGATCACCCTAATTCGAGTTATGGGCACAATCCAAGTCCCTCCATATCATTGGAGGACATGTTTCGATCTCTCAATCAGAGCACGATCCAACTTGAACAACAAATGAAGTCCTATATCCAGAAAACTGAGAGGCAGACAGAGCAAATGGCTCAAGCAGTGAGCTGAATAGAGGCCATGACGTCGGCAGAACCACTATCTCACCCAGTGGTGCACCAGGAAGAGAATGTCTTCTCGATGACCCTACAAAGTACTGAGCAGCTGCATGTCGCCCCCTTAGCTGAAAGGGAGGAACAAATTTGTGAGACGGGTGCAGAATACAGCGAGATATCTGTAGAAGAGAACCCAAGACCGCGGGAGGTATACCTCGACCTCGGTTCACCCAGTGAGGAGATGGGTATTCCAAACGATATTTTGGACCGCGTTGTGCTTTCTGAAGAAGAGTATTTTTTGGGACTGGAGGAATTCAGCGACCAAGAGGAGGAGTGCTGCGATCGCGAAAACGATCCTGCGACGCTCGTTCCTCTCGAAAATGCCCCGGCAGCCCCCGACCCTCTCAAGGCTGCCTATGATGAGTATGTGCGTCTAAACTCCTCTCCGCTCATTGCGTTGCACCCCGTTGCACCCTTCCCTGAGGCATTACAAGATACTCGAAGGTTGAAGAACAACAATGAAATCTATGAGGCCTTCCGTAACTGTGCAGAAACCGTTCCTTTGGTCGCATTGACAAACAGTATCCCTCACAGCACATAATTTTTAAGGGTGCTGGGCAATATCAAGAAGAAACCAAAGGGAAAGCACAAGAAAGAGGACTTGATTCAGGTGGCGAATTTTTACATGTTGGATGCGGGGCAGAACAAACATGCAGGCCTTGAGATGTTGGGTAGGCCATTTCTGAAGATGTCAAGTGCATTCATAGATATGAACAGCGGTCCAACCATTATGAAGTACACAAGCATGGGGGAAAAGCTCTATAGGGAGTATACAAAGAGACATCCCCCTGATATAGATCTCAGGAGTTCAAGTGCTAGGACAAACCCGAGTTGAGGAGGATTGAGTAGGATGTCGAGCCACGACATTAACCAAGGCGCTGCTCGAGAGGCAACCCGAGATTTGGTAGTTTATTTTCTTTCCCTTAGTCAATTTCTATTGTTTTTCTTTCAGTTTTTGTGTTGAACTAACCTGCAGAAAGCGCGAAAAAGGGAAGAAGGAGTTCACGGCGCCCGCCGCTAACCTTACGGCGCCCGCCGTAAATGCCTCTTCAAGAAAGTTGGCCACGACTTGAGAACGGCGACCGCCGTTTAATCGCGGCGCCCGCCGCAATTTCTCAGGTAAAAAAAAAATCGAAAAAAAAAAAAAGTTTCACCGGAGGCCAGCTGTCCGAGTTTCCCATGGAGAGATGGTGCGCATCATGTTGTCAAGGAGGAGACATTAGCCCCACTTTGTATTTGACAACGATGATGGCCCTATAATTGGCAGTTGAGGAGGAGGAACACTAGGGCCCACACCACGATTACATCTGGGTCCCATTTTTGTGTTCGTTGAAGGCCATGCAACCCCGTCCCCCTGTCTGACCACTACTTCACCAGAGTGGTTCATCTTGGTTGCATGGTAGGAGTTGATAGAGTTGAAGGCCGTATAGCCCCGCATTGTTTGATTACCACTACTCACCAAGTGGTCACCTTATGGTTGCACGGTAGAAGACGATTATGGAGTAATTAAGACGCCCGCTCAACACCTGGATATGCGCTTTTATGACTACACCGCCAACAACAAAGGAAGTGTCCAAGCCCGCTCGGCGACGTTGTGAGTTATTTTTTGCTTTTCCCTGTGCTTTATTCTTTTGTCTTTCATTACATTGAGGACAATGCAATGTTTAAGCATGGGGTGGGGTTTTATACTTGCTACGCTGCTGAGGAGAAAAATGAATAAAGAGAAAAAGCCAAAAAAAAATTGAAAAAAGGCTATCATAAAAATCCTGGGATAGGTCGAAAACCCGAAAGGGCGGCCTAGGCAATAAGCAGGTGGCTTGGACCAGCATTAGGCTGGGGTAATATGAGGTTAAGAGTGACGTGAGCTTATGTGAGCACATCTATTGGAAAATGAAATGAGTGGCTTAGTGAAAACCCGAAAGGGCGCCTTGGCAAAATGAGCGAAAAGAAGAAGAGTTATTTAAGGATTTCTCATTATTCTTGGCGAAGCGTCATAAGAAGAGGAGACAAAGAAGGATTGTCGGGTAGGTCACTCTGGGAGACATAAGGAGCAATAGATGGAGGCTAGGATTAGAGGTTACTCACACTTTTGGATGTCCGGGTTAGCTTTGGGGAAGTACTCTGCTTGCCCCTTAAGCTTGTTGAGTTGTGAATGTGTTGTGAATGAGATTGGTGCCAGGAGCTTTGGCATGGGTTAGGTGACTCTTAGTTGGAGGATATGCTTCCTGAGACCTTGGATGCTACATTGGAGTAGTAGACTCTTTATTAGTTTACTCGAGGACGAGCAAAGGTCTAAGCATGGGGTGGTTTGATAAGCACTACTTTGTAGGGCTTAAGTAAGAGTCATTAGAGGTTTTATTGGTGTCATTCGGGTAGATTTAGACACATTCATGTGCATGGTGTTTGGGGGCGAAGTTGGTGTTTTTGGAGGTGTTTGAGCGGTTTTGGAGATCATATGAGACACTGAGGAGGAAGCCACCAGTAGTAGACGCCAAGGGAGTGCAATGAAGAATAGAAGAACGGTAGGCTGAATTCAGTCGGTTCGTTCTCTCTACTAAGATGTCCAAATGGAGTGATTCCAATTCGAGGAGTTAGATCTTGAAGTCTACTACAAGTCCTCAAAATATGAGCGCCATCCGAGTTGGGAATCAAAAATTATGGCGTGTTTACGAAACTGTCGCAGGAGCTGAACCGAAGAATAGCGACGGCGCCCGCCGTGGAAATGCGGCGCCCGCCGTGAAGGTTGCAGCGGCCGCCGTGAACGTCTGAAGTCCGCCGAGCCGATTTTCCTTATTTGTTTTATTTCGGATTATTTTATTACTTTTTATTATTTCGTTTTAGGTTAACTTAGCTTTATTTCCTTTAGTATTTAAGGGTTGAGAAAAGGCTTGTTTGAGGATCTTAATCAAATCTCCCTCTGGAACCCTAATTCCCATTCTACGTATTTGCTATGAAGAACTAAGCCTCCCTGGCTTAGTCAGACGCTGAAGCTTTCGTTTTGATTCAGTTGTGAGACTCTCGTTCTTAATCTATTGCATGGTTTTTATCTTTCTCTTGCTTAAGTTGCTTATGATTGATATTGATAATATCTATCTTGGACGTAACTAGGGTTTGTCGTTATTGATCTATTGCTAGATTTAGATTGTTACTGGTTGAGCATATCTATTTCAGAGTAGCAACTGCATTGTACTAGTATCTGGTTGTGCTAGTCTTATGCAGAAGATAATTGATTTACATTCTAGGATAAAAGCTGGTTGTTTTATGCTAGAATTGTATCCAACTATATTACTATTCTTAACGCTGCTGTTAAACTGAATCTTGATAGTTTCAGGATTGTTTGATTAGTTAGTGCTAATAGTATCTGGTTGTGCTATTAGTTATATCTGAAAAGGAATTGGAATTTCCATTGCATGTGATTTTGAATGAGTATCTATGATTAACTTGTCATACGAATAGTGGATGTTGTTTGACTAAGTGCTTTTCCCCATCACTGATTTTACAACTCTTTCGCTTGTTTACTTTTGCATGCTTAGATTACTAAAACTCACAAAACCCCCATTTGGTTACTTTGATTGACATACGAATTGCATATTTAGATAGAATTCTCCTCCATGTGGATTCGACCTTTACTTACCTAGGACTACGGTTTAGGGTTTGTTTGGATATTTTGCATAGCAGTTTTTACACGACGAAAACCTGTTATCAATGACCAAGAGGTCATACATGCTAAGTCCGCCTCCACATTTGCTTCTGTAAAAGAGAGTTGGTGCCCTATTGGCGAGCTGTTGGTCACACTAAGTACTGGCATTGTTGGGCGGTGTCTTCCTCCTCTCGCGTACCTACGCACAACCTTCATGCTTTCTCCCCAAGGACTTGCCCCGCATGTGATTGTTCCTACACAACCATCCGGGGGAAGGAAGTTGTCTCTCCGCGGAGGGGGCGAGGGAGGCGCCGAGTTCTTTCTCATTCCTGTGCTCATTGCCCTGTAGCCTCGGGCGAATAGAGACCCCAAAGTAGGCTTCTTTGCCGGGGATCCATACCTCATGCACTTGTTGTTGCCGTGCGTTTTGGATTTATGGTATGAGAAGAACTTTTGGGGAGGTTGCCCTTGTTGGGTGCTGCTTGAGACTTGGAGCAGTTGAGAAAGGGGTTGTGTTGCTGAGGTGGTGGGTTCATCGATACTGTATGTACTGGAGCTTGCTCGGGGGCTTTGCTCTTGTGAACGGCCGCGACAAGTTTCTTTTGTTCCCACGGGCCCTGATATCTTCCCTTAGGCTCATTTCGGGGCCCACTCGGGGGACCGCGGTACAAGCTCGCCATCTCTTCGACTCTGATGTGAGTGTTAGCCTTGTCCAACAAATTAGAGTAGGTCGCGTGCTCTTTCTTGGTGACCGAGAACTTAAAATCAGAGTTTGTGAGCCCTTGTATGAACATGATCTTGGCCACCTTCTCGTCGAAGTTGCACACTGGTATTACCTCAGTCGTGAACCTCTTCACGTACGAGGCTAGGCTCTCTGCTTCGCGCTGTCTCAGGACGAAGATTTCTTGCATCCCACGACGTCTCTTCCTCGAGCTTCCAAAGTGTGTTAGGAACGACTCCTCCAACTGGGGGAAGCTGCCAATGCTCCCCGCCGGAAGGTTGATCATCCATGTAAGGGCTGCTCCCGTAAGCGAGCTGGGGAACAACTTGCATATAGTTGGCTTGTCCGCCCGACAGGACATTTCGAGATGTGGTCCTAGGGATCCCCCTCACCGGCGTACTCTCCCATGGTATGAATCGCGTTGGCGTCAAGCTGAGGGATTGCCATCAGTACCTCGTTTGTGAAAGCGATGGAGCCATACAGGGCCGGGAGGTCGGTGAGATCCTAGCATGCTTCAGGCCTGTCCACGGCTGGATAGGGCTCCGCGTACGAGAAGCTATTTCTTCTCTCATGGTTGTGATGCCTACCGGGTGCGCTCGCCGCTGGAGCTGGACGGTTGAGGCCTGCTTGCTGCGCAAGTCTGGCCTGCCTCACTCCTCTTGGGGACTGAGGGAGGTTTGGAGTAGTTGGTTCGGGATTCGACACATATCCGTACCCATAGGGTGGGTACGGCTCTTATGGGAACCCATATGGAGGGTACGGCTCCGCTGGTGCATGAGGGGGTGCTCCATGAGGTGCTTACAACCCCCAAAACGTCGGGCATGTGTACTGCCACCCTGGGAAGTGCTCTTCCTCCATGTTCATGAAGGGGTGTTGCGCGCTCGGAGTTTGGGGCTCATGAAACCCAACCTAGCTGGTGCGGTTGGTGGACTCGGCGTCTGACATTGCCGGAGGTGTACTAGTTGTGTAAGGAGTCCCCCATAATCGGCGCTAGTGTGATCGTTCGGTTTTTCGTGAGGAAGTAGTTGGCGGTCCACACAGAACCAACTCCGGCTCGTCTCTCTCGAATACCTCTCTCCCCGTTCCCCGCCGGCTGCCTCCGGTCACGCCAGACGCCATCTGGTCCCGAGCTCCGACCTGAAAAAGAAGAGGGGCCTGGGGGTGACCCCGGCATACGGAGGGGAAGGTAATGGATCATTATCATTGAGCCACACCTACATAAATATAGAACATTATGTTTATGATTGGTTTCCAAAACACAAACATTAAAGGTATTTTGTAATAGTAAGGTTTATCGATATGAAGTGGTTTCAATCCCTGACTAGAGCAATCATCAATATCTTATCTGGAGGGCCAAGGCTTCCATGGGACGCCTTCATTAGTAAGAACAAGAACGGGATATCCCAAGACAACAATATAAGAGCAACGTGATGCAGAGTGGCAAATGCTAAAGCAACCATGGGCATGTCGAGTCAATATTCTTGTGAGCAAGGAGTCATGCTATAGTTCACATTGCAGACCAGCACATCAATATGGTATGATGTAGGATCTACGACCATGTATACCTCTTTGTTTTCCATCAACTCTCATGCCGACTAAATTCGAATTGTAGGTATTCACTTTCTTCCCATCCCAAAAGTATAGATAGGGTCTGAAAGCCACAGTGTTCGTCTGCACCTACATATATCTTTATCTCCCTTCATGTACGCAAACCAAATTTAGTCCACATTCCAAACTCCCAAGCTAACCTTTAGATAACAAATGGGATCCTTCAGAACCAGTGCTTCGACTCCTTCTTTGGCCCCTACAACATGGCTCCCACACCTAGGCAAAACTCCACTTTGTGGCTTACTGATGTGGCCCCACCCTCTAGAACCACAAGATGACCGTGCATGTATGTGTTGATCGACACTCTTCTCCTTCTTCTTTTCATTCTCTTCAACCTCAACCCTCATGTACTCAAACAAGCTCGACTCCCTTCTCGTGGAGTATTTGGTAGAGCCCTTTGGCCTTCCTTTTGGAACGATGTCTTTTGGCTTCTTCATCAAAGATTCCTTCGGATTCTCCGTGTCATTGTACAACTCCATGATTTGGTATACCCGATCCCCTCTCAATTTACCCTCATGAATATGTCGTTCATAATCTTACATATCACTTGTGGCATACACAAGGGTATTTTGTCATAAATGGAATATCATCGCTAACCCCTTCCTACACCGTTTGCTTCCAAAAGTGGTGTATCTCACTCCACAAGATCGACGTCCTCTTAATGATGTCATTTACAATCTTGTGGACGCACGACATGCTGAAGCAGTTTCTCATCCAGTGATCATCACAAATATCAAATATTCACCTTTCTCTATCTGATCATACAATTTGAGCAACATCTTCAAGCATTTCTTTGACACTTTGTAGAATAGACGGAAAACAACAATTTTATATTTGGTGCCAATTTATCAACCATCGTTGGTATTTCATTCGTAAAATCTCCATGTGTGCCCTCACCTAAATAATTTAACCTTCGATCTCATGGTGGACCCTCTACTAGAATCCACCGTACCATTTTTGTCAAGACGAAATAGATACCCTCAACTCTATCAAACAACAATGTTAATTGAATTTTGAAACAAAAATCATGCAAACTCATTTGAATGTACAAATTTACCTATTTGAGGTCCTCGTGAAGAAGTGAAGATGAGTATACGTTCACACTCTAACTATGTTTTTCTTGTATGGATTAAGCCATGCCCTCTCCATGTATGAAACGAGGCCATTCTTCCACGACGTCCTCATTTTTCCGAGCCTCTCTTTGCAGCTTTCCTCCATGGTTGAACAAAACATTCCCCAACATTATTAAAAAAATTACTTGGTCCATTTTTTATCCTTCAAGATTGCGGTAGCATATGCCTTGATGTTGTTCTTAATATATATGCACCCATCATAAAAGGTATATCACTTCTGTAACACCCTCAAATAAACCCTTGAAAGTATTACCGCCAGTGACCTCAGAATACACGTCTGGGTCACCCAAGGCTAAATCATTTTATAACAACTATATAATAACACAACTATATTATATATCATAAAGATTACCAATTATTATTCAAAACAATATCATGGTTTACAACTGTTCGAAACCAAATACAAACCAAATATAGAATTGTTTAACACAACAGAAGTCTTGAAAGTTAAATAAATAAACGCCACGAAGGGTCTCGATCTGAGCGATCTCACGCCTAGGATCTTCAACCTTGGAAAACTCTTTAAAACATCATATGCCCTCATCATCGTAATCTGGCCTTCATGGAAAAGGATGTTTACCTGATGTGCCATATGAGACGGATGACACCAGCCAACCATGCAAAGGAAATAAACCGGTTGGTTAGTCTAATGAAAGACTATGCAAGGGTAAAATAGAAAAGGTTCTAAGTAGTCGTGTTAGGTTACACTCGTCGCTTCTCGAATAATAACCGATGACGATAGTGAACCTTAACACTTCTACGGAAACATACGAAGAGGTATGAACAAGAGAAGACTCCAAAAGATTGAGTCTTTCGGAAAGTATGACAAGTGTTTGGGAACGTTACAGTTTTCACACAAGCGTTTAAAACGACTTGATCATTTGGGTCCACGGCCAACGTCACTGCGCAATGCGAATCCAGATTGGAAAGAAGACTTACTCTAACCGAAGTCCGGGCGGTTTCCAAGTTGTACTTCTCGCCCGAAGGTTCATTAATTATGTGCATAACCACACTTATCTTATTTAATTCCAAAACGTACATTTATGTTAAAGCTTTTAGGGTATATCATCTCATCATGAGAGATATCTTGGGAATAAATCCCGATTATCGACACCAGCTGTGTGCACCTACCATGAGTAAAGGTATAGTCATGACCAGATAGTACTAGGGAAAAATCCTCCTAATACCAGTTATAAAGAAACGACTAGACCTCAAAAGGTACATAGCGTTCCTATGAATACTCGTTCTAACTACACAATTAAGTTCACACAATAATCCACACCAATACCATCACGGTAATAACATGTATAATAGCGTTGTTTCTAGCAATATATACAACCTATTATAATATCATATTTTAATCACATCATTTATAAAATCTGTTTCCAAACGAAAACAACACTTCATTCCAATTTAATTAACAATCAAAGTAATTGATAACTAACGGAAATATGGAATGATAAGCAAGAGCAAACCGTCACTTGCCTTAATCTAGCTGACTTGACGATAACGGGTTTCGGGATCTGGAAACTGGAATCTGATTACGGATTCCTACGATAACGACGAAACAACAACGAAACCCTAGGTTAGATTCGATACGAACGGACGAGGGTATAAGAACGAATAACGATACGAATTGAAAGGAATAAAGCCTGAGTCATGACCGTGGCTGTCCAAGCCACGATCGCGCTTGCCAGGGCAAGCCGCGGTCGCGGTTTGGACTTCCACAGTCGCGAAATTCTAGGTAGCTTCCGCGGTCGCAGAATTCATCCCCGCGATCGCGGATCCCCTTCCGACGTGACTCTCCTCCGACTCGAAGACGATGACGAACTCTACACCTTTTGCAAGGCCACCACTCCAAGCTTCTAGAGACACAACGGCGACCACAAAACTCCGGCGAAAGCACAAACTCCGGTGAGCTTAAAAACGAGAGAAAGAGAGATGGATTGAGCTATGGATGAGATTCCAAGCTGCTCTGACCTCCTTTTATAGAGCAAATGGGAGCTCAACGCATCGACATCCCCAACGGCGAAACGACGGCATCCGAACCGGCGAAACGCGAAGGGAAATAAAGACGACGATGAACAGTTTTCCGCAATCACGGAAACTCTTCCGCGGTCGCGGAAATGCCGCGAACGCGTCGTTTGGCTTTTGGTCGCGGTTTCACTCGCGGTCTTTTGCTAGAATGTATTTTTAGCACTACTAAAAATATATTCTAAGACTCAATAATGTATTAAACGTATATCATAACGTTCAAAAAGATTATTATAGAGATCATAGAGATTACAAAAATTGCCCATTATGCCCTTCATACATAAATGATAGTTCGGGACTTTTTAGGGGTTATTACAACTTCATCTTCGAAAACTTGACCAATTACATTGATGAGAGCCTTTTCTCGATCAGTCACTATGGCCGTCGACTTTACTCCCAGATCTTCAAACAATTTCTAAAGTTTTCTCATTATCCACTTATAATAAAAAACGTCTTCATCCCACGTAAATGCATTGGTAATGTTGGACGTCTTGCTGGTGCAAGTAAAGCCAATTATTTCCACCAAAGCCATGTCATACCTATAGATAAGTGTAAGAAAAAAAAAACAATATAAGCAACTAAAATGGATGGTCGAATTAAATTTTTATTATCAATATACACTTTAATTATAAATGTAAGAAACAAAGCCATGACATACCGATTTGTCTTGTATGTGTTGTCGATAACGATGACATACGAGAATAGCTTCAGCAGGTACAGCAAGTCCGGGTGAGCAAATAATATGATATCCACTTCATTTGTAGACCGCTTCCTCAAAGGATGCACTTTGTACTCCATTTCTTTGAAAAATTTAGCTTTCATTGGGCTACCTTCATTTTCCCACGATCCTCGTTTGAATCTTTTGCAGAAAATTGGAAACTTGTTTTATGGATGTAACATTTTCGGGGTACAAACTTCTCAACTCTGAAACAATCATCCTCGACGGCATAAACCGAGCAAACAATCACCCAGTCAGGTGCTCCTGCTCCTTGGTCATTCGACCCATGTATGAATGCCCAAGGAAACTAATCGGAATATTATGGTTGTGGTATCCGACTATCACATTTAAAATTCATTTATGAGTCTCTAACTTTGCCTCTTTATTCATTCAATGTTCATATAACTCAATTGGGCATTTGCACTTCTTCGAGTTGTTTCGACATACTTCTCGAATAGTGTTCCGCAAATCTTCTTCACTAACTTTATTCTTCCCATATCTATATGAATTGAAGTTCTTGCAAGACAATTTAACCATTCTGAGATTTGAGTTAAGAATGACTATAACCATCATCATCTCTATGTCCCTCTACCTAGCCTAATCAACCAATCCCCTCGACTATCCCACACGCTGTTATTACGAAATCCAACTGAATAATCTTGTCACTGAACATATTCACATAATTAATAATGTAACCCTATATGGATTACGAGTCTTTAAAATAGATACTAAATAAAATCATTACTTGACTATAATATATATAATTATAAATAGATACTAAATTAATTCATTCTCTAATTCACAATCAAACTATGTTCATTTCAAATTAATATTACATTAATAAATATCAACTATGTATATACATATTTCACAATATCTGATCATTCATTAAGTGAACTATACACCTAAAATACACTAATAAATAGTTTATATATTTCAATTCATAAATAAATTAATCTTTTACTAATAAATGTTTTATGTAACAACATTAATAGATCAAACTAGATATCTTTCACTTCATGCCTTATGCTTTTTAATGGAATTCCATATAATACTTACCTAACCACGTAGTTTATTACATAAACTAAAGAATTACTAATTCATACCTAAATATAGGATCCTAAATATATAACTAAGGCTTTTTTTATGAGGAAAAAATTCAAGGTACCCGACATAACCACATCGGGTAGCTCGAGAGGCCGATAGAATCGGTGTCGGTACAAACCAAACAAAAAGAACCAAAGACAAGCACGAAAATTACAACGAAGCATAAAGGAACACAACAATCTAAGGTAGGCAAGGAGTCAGCTTAGACTAACAAGGGTGCCACCGAAAAAGGGTCAAACAGGAACTCCTGCGGAAGTGCTGAACGGGCTACCTTGACGTTGCCTTCACCTAGATGAAGGATCTTCAAGAGCCTCAACCATGACGTTGCCCTCGTTAGAGAGGGGTCTTTATTCAGCCACAGATAGGACCACAACCACGATTGACAACTCAGCCAGAACCCAAGATTTATTCCACAATAGTCGCGAGAATTTTGCCACCCATACTTGAACAAAACAGCAAACATAAAGGTCAGCAAGGGTGAAATTGATGTGATTGAATCCATTAATTTGGTCTTGAGGTCAAATAGAGACTATCATAAGTTTAGGATAGTTGTGTATAGAGCTGGATAAAGGGTCCTGATAGTTTGATTTTCGATGATGGGATTAATCCAGAGTTTTTGTTTGTTGTCCAATTATTTATCATCCTTGGAAGATGATGCTTTGAATTTGTTGATAACAACACGAATTTTGGTAGGGTGTTTGCTTGTGAAGCAACCATAGAAGTGATTTCAGAACACTGAATCACAGGTAAGGTTTTAAATACTTTATCCTTATGATATGAGGGTAGGAGCATAAATTTTATGAAGCAATCAAAATTACTCTAGTAATAATGAAATTGCGTTCATAGTTATGATATAGAGTTCAAAGAGACCATAACAAAGAAAACAAATCTAAGATCGTTTGCTATAACTTGTACTCGATTGATGATGGATAACTACAATAATTATATCCTGAGATTCCTTTGGAGAGTACCAAAACTGAAATCTTGGCATTCTCCAAACAGAAGGCCCAAAGGTATGATTTGTCAGAGGGGATTCAAATCTTGCTAAGAAGGTAATGTTTCCAAAACCTGCAAGGAGATATGACAGGCCATATTAGAGTTATCATTTGAGCAGATCGAATGCACAATTGATAAATATGATGTTCTTAAGGAAGTATCTCCATTCATTATTGAAACAAGGAGACAATAACGACACAAGTTAGTTTAGATAAAGGAGTTAATAAGTCTTAAGCATTCATAAAAATGGTAAAAGCTAGTTAAAGCAAAGGTTAAGCCAAAGTTTACTCCAAGATATTGTATGGAAAGGTAGGTAAAATGTCAAGGTTCTAGAGATCTCTATAAAGAGAAGTACACCACATCAAAGCTCGTGCAGTTGGATGCAATACTACCTAGAATGAAATCAGGGCAGCACATAATAGAGAAATTAAGTAATGTAGGGTTATTGACAAGTATTTGGTACAAGAAATGAGAGTAATAGCAAAGTGTTGATGTAATGTCTTTGTTGTTGGGATTAAAACAAGTGTACTCAATGGGTTTTTAACCCTAACTAGAGATCTTAATCTGCTTATCATCCTTAGACGATGAAGAAATGGTGATGTTGATAACAACAAAGGTTTTGGTAGGAGTGATTGCTTGTGAAGCACCCACATGAATGGTATCATAACAGTAGACAACAAGAAAGGTATTGCGGTAAGCACATAGAAATTAGTGAGTCATCAAATGCAGGGGGACAAATTGTAGTTTATGTTGTTCTGATTAGGGGGATTAACACTAGTTGAGGCTTGTGAAGCCTAAGGGCTCTTGCAATGGTAATTCATGCTAAGAAATCCAGGAGCTAATTATCTTAATGGAGGTGAGGGCCAAGATAAACATAAAGCATAACATTCCATTGTTCATATCGGAAAGTTTAGTTACTTTTAGAACCCATAAACTCTCCTTTATGAGTAATCACTCTATAGAGGGGATTAAACTCAAAGACTTGTTGTTCCCTGTTAATTTGGCTTGTGAAGCCATTAAGTTAAGAGTTTCAACACCATGATTCAGTGCTTTATTCTTAAGCAGAGGGGGTTCTTGTATATAACACCAAGTTGTTAAGCAACACATGGCTTGTTAAAGTAGAGGTTGGTAATTTATTAGAGTAAAGAGCAGCAGAGTAGAGTGATTTCCCTTTATCCATAGAAGGACCAAAAAATCACAAAAGTAGAAAGGGAGAGTTTATCACAACATCACAGTTCAAAATCTCACACACATAAAGAGAAGCAGTTTAAGTGCTTAGTTTGAGAAGAATAAGAGAGTTAATTCAGAAGCATAAGCAAGCAAGTGATCGACCAAACACATCGGAAAATAATTTGGTAGAGCTCACACAGACACGGATAAGGAAGTAAAGTTGAGGGATTGGAGGAATACACCTGAAATACAGGGTGGGGGGAAACCGACGTTAGGTGGTTCGTTCGAGCAAGGTGATCCGCTCTACTTTGTAGTGCCTAACTAGGAGTTGTTATCGGAGTTTTAAGTACCATTTGTATGGGTTTAGAGCATAAGTTAGGAGAATGGAGTTGTGGAGAAGAAATGTTGATTTGGTGGTTTTGAGAGCTTAAATGAAGACATATAGAAGATGTAGGCGATGCCACGAGAGAAGACCGAAGGAGAAGAAGAAGTCGCAATAAGAAGATTTCCGCGGGCGTGGCAGCCACCGCCGCGGTCGCGGATTGAAGACACATCGAGGAGCATCCGAGAGTTTTTTGCGGCCGTAGTTAATGTTCATACACGCGGGATCCGAATTTCCTTTTCGTCCAAGCTTCGTTTGATTTTAATTCTTTTATTTTATTTTATTTTATTTCCTTTTAGGATATTATTTCCTATCTTTTGGAAACTAGGTTTTGCTAGGTTATATCTTTCTTTTCATTAGCATCCTTTTCATTATCGATTATTCAACAATCACATTATCGTTCAGTTTTCCCCTTAGAGTTTTTATGCTTTGAAGACTATGAAGAACTAAGCAACTTTTGCTTAGTCCGACGATTGAAGCCTTCGTTTGTATTTGGTTGTGAGATTATAACTCTATTTCCTTTCCTTTGATTATATTAATTCTCTCTATGCTTCATCCCATTAAGTTTTACTGATTTCTCTAGTCTGATCATCTAGTTTTATTGGTATTATTCATACTGCGGGATTAGGGTTTTGAATTCTATTAGTTGATCTAGTTCATCAATTGTTGTGATTAGTATTATTAATATTAGTTTCCCTAGCCTGACAAACTAGTTGAAATTGATATTATCTATAGTGCTAGTTCCCTTAATCTGGTCAACTTTTTGAGATTATTATTGTTCATCCTTAATTCAGAGTAGCAAACATGATATTCTAGGACTGGTTGGACTAGTTTATTGTGATGAGAATTGATTACATGTCGAGTATTGATGGGTTGTTAAGTATTGCATGTATCCTGGTTAATTCATATGCTTACTGTTGCTATTGAATTGAATCTTGATAGTTTCTTGGTGTAATACCCCTCATTTTTAGTAAGGATATTTTGGTAATTTTCCCAACCTTCGTTCAATAATTATTTCGCTTTCAGAGGAGTTCGGATTTTCTGTAACATCCTTGATCTCCGAAATAATTCCTTGAGTGGTATAAAATACATTCGATGTATTTTCGGGACTTAGAATATTTGTTTGGATACAAACATATAATTTTCGGGGTTAAAACCATGCCCATATATTTTTTTCGGGCAAAAAGACGCGGTCGTGTGCTGTTCGAGCAAGCCGGCATGTGTGCCGCGTGCCCTTCGTCGTGGCGGCCGCCTGCTCCTCCGTGTTGAGGCTGGGGCTTCCTCCTTGGGCTATTTAATGGAGGTGAGGCTGGAGAGTTGATGGGCACCGAGAGCTGACCAAGTCTCTCCCGTCCCCTCTCGATTGTTCTTCCCGTCGGCGAGATTAATCTGGCGACAAGGCGAGGTGCCGCGAGGCCTCTACTGTTCGTGGGTGTTGATGTTGCTCTTCCGGCGTCACGAAGCCCATCCCGGCGACCCAGCTCCGTCGTCGTTGAAGCTGTCTGCCGTCGCTGCTCCCCAGCTCCGTCGTTGCTGCGTGAAGCCGCCGCTGCTGCGTGGTGCTGCTGCTGGGAGCTGCCGTCGTTCTGCTGGTGTTCGCCGCCGCTGCTGGTGGTTGCTACTCTCCGGTGATGAAGCTCCTCCTCGGCGAAGCCCCGCGCCGAGTTGCTGTGTTGAAGTTGTTTTTGCTGTTGATCGTGGGAGGTTGAAGAAGAAGATGAAGTAGTGGGCCCCCTTAATCAGCTCTTGTAATGGGCCGAAAGCCCATTAGCCTTTCAGTCCAATTTTAACCCGAGATCAATCAAACGGTAGAATTTAGACCCACTTTTATCCGTATTTTTCTTTGGGAAAATTTAATTAATATTTTTATGATTTAAAATCATAAAAATTTATTAAATTTAATCCCTTGAGTTCGTCCAGACAAATTAATTGATATTAATTAATTTGTCAGTTATAACGTTATTTGATGGATCACGCGTGGACTCATAGCCTGGCTAGAGCTATCGGAAGCATATGCCATATCCCCGGAAAGGATATCATCAGTAGTCGTCTCGTCTAGATTCATCGCCGAATCTACTTAAGGCAAGTGACGGTTCGCTCTTGCTTAATCATTCCATGTTCTATTAATTATCAATTGTTTTTAATTGTTAATTAAATTGGATTGAACTGTTGTTTTCGTTTGAGAACAGATTTTATAAATAACGTGATTAAAATATGATACTATGATGGGTTGTATATATTGCTAGAAATAACGCTATTATACTTGTTAATGACCGTAATGGTTTTGTTGTGGATTTAAATGTGAACTTTAATGCTAGAATAGCACGAGTATTCGTAAGAACGATATTCCTTGTAAGGATAGTCGTTTCTTTATAATTCTCTTAAGATCGTGACCCATTGCTTCATATCCATCTGTAAGGATCTGAAGTGTTAAGCACCTTGCTAGTGCAATTTGGGTGGACATAATGTCACCCTGTGTATTAAAGGTTCGTAGTTACTCGAAATCATAAAAGCTCGTAGTTACTCGAAATCATACAAGTTCGTAGTTACTCGAAATCATAAAGGTTCATAGTTACTCGAAATCATAAAGGTTCGTAGTTACTCGAAATAATATTAAAAGCCTTAACAGTAATAATCGTTTTGGAATTAAATAAGATAAGTGCGGTTAGGCACATAATTAATGAACCTTGGGCGAGAAGTACAACGTGGAAACTCGTCTGGGCTTCAATTAAAGTAAGTCCACCTTCCTAATCTGAATTCGCACTAAGCGGTGAGGTTGGTCGTGGACCCAAATGATCAAGTCATTTTAAACTCTTGTGGGAATAATAATGTTCCCAAACATTCGTCATACTTTCCCCTTAAGACTCAATTCCTTTGGAGTCCTTTTTTCAGTGCATATCTTAATAATAAATCATTTCGTGAAAGTACCGGGTTATATATCGTTCCTTCGGTTATTATTCGAGGAACAATGATAGTAAACGGTTACAATCACTAGAACCATTCTGCTTTCACCCTTGCATAGTCAAGACTAACCAACCGGGTTTTATTCCTTGCATGGTTGGCTGGTGTCATCCGTCCTATACGACACATCAGTGGTTGGTTCTCGAAGTTAAAGTAACCAGTTGAAGAAGAAGAGGCTTGCAGACGAAGATTTAAGTGTCAGTGTTTTAAGTTGTTAAGTATTACTTTAATATATCTTTATAACCTAGCCATGTTATAGGTTGATTCGTTAAAGTCTTCCGCTGAAATGTTTACTCTGTTGTAAAAACGCTACTCTCGTTTGATGGGGGATCTTTTAATAAAAGGGTTCAGTTTCATATTAAAATGTCTTCCGCTGTTTAATCTTTTGTTACTTAACTAAGTTTAATTGTTCTGATTAAAGCCTGGGGTGACTTTGGACGGTAATGTCTGAGGTCACTGGCATGTGGCACTACCGGTATAAATCGGGGGTGTTACACTTGGTTATTTGATAGTTAGGGTTACCAGGACTGGTTGGACTGATAACTATTTCAGAATAGGGACAGGAATATTCATAGGAAGGAAATTGAGATAATCTAGGATTAACCAATCAAACTGAATGGTGGATATTTGTCTGGCTAAATTACCTCTCACCCATAGATTACACCTTTTGCTTTAATTTACTTTGTTACTTGTTCACAAATCAAAACCCCCCTTTTGTTACCATTGGCATACACCTTTGCACTTAGGAATATTGCTTACCTCCCTGTAGAATTCGACCCTTGCTTGCCTACTATACTTAGTTAGGTTTTTGAGGATTTCTTTGATAGGCATCACGACTTTAACCTCATCAAATTTGGCGCCGTTGCCGGGGAGGCATATTTTCATTTTTTCTTTGTGTGCCAACTTTTTTGTGGACCTATCTTATGGTCCACACCCGTGCTACTGACTCTCCACTTTTAGATTTTGATACAGAAATTGAAAGGATACTTTCCAGAAACCGTATAGAAGCCCGTACGCAAATCAAGATGGCTGAGGAAGCACCGACTTTGAGGCAGTTGACTGCACCGAATCTAGAGTAGCAGCCACTTGCTGTGCAGTTTCCAGAGTTGGTGGATGGCGTGAATTTCGAGCTCAAATCTGGGCTGATTCACTTATTACCCCACTTCCATGGGATGAGTGAAGAAGACCCTAACAAGCATCTTTCTGAATTCCACGCGGTCTGCAGCAGTATGAAGCCCAGGAATATTACTGAGGACGAGATCAAGATGAGGGCCTTTCCTTTCCCTCTGAAGGATTCGGCCAATGATTGGTTCTACTATTTGGCCCCAAGAAGCATAGACACATGGGCGAAGATGAAGAAAACCTTCCTGGAGAAGTACTTCCCTGCACCGAAGCTCAATAGCCTGAAGAGGAATATTAGCAACATTGAGCAGCACGCTACTGAGACGTTGTATGAGTACTACGAGAGGTTCAAGAGGTTGATCTCAAGTTGTCCATACCATGGGTATTCTGACCAAGACCTCATACTTTATTTGTATGGTGGGCTTCTTGATGATGAGAGAAGAATGGTGAACGCAGCCTGTGGTGGAAATATTCTGAACAAGACGCTAGCTGCAGCATTTGAGATATTCTTTGAGCTATCTGAGGGCTCCAGACAGTTTAGCAAGAGAGCGAGCGCTCAATCAGTGAAGGCTGCAGACTCTCAGCCATCGTCCTCAATACTTTCTGAGATGTCTGAGATGAAGGAGATGATGAGGAGGTTTATGATGAAGGGCAACCTGCAGCAAGTCAAATCCTGCGGACTATGCTATGACACGATGCACCCCACATATGCATGTCCAACGCTGCAGGAACCCACTGCTGAAGTGAATGCTATTGGAGGATTCGGTCCTCCTAGACCGAGATATGACCCGTACTCCAACACTTACAATCCAAGGTGGAGAGATCACCCTAATTTGAGATACGGGAACCAGCAGAATTCTCCTCAGGGTCGTGATGACCAAGAGTTCCACTAGAGGCCGCCACAATTCTTACAGCAACAACAGTTTCAGCGGCCTGGGGTCAACAACAACAATTTAGAGCCCCGTATGACCCTAGACCTCAAGGCCAGGGCACAAGTTCATCTATGTCCGGTGATGACATGATCAAGTCACTAGCTCAGAGTGTATCGACGTTGGCAACCACTATGGTCCAACAAAATCAAGAGATGAAGGCTAGTATTCAGAACTTGGAGAAGCAAGTGGGGCAGATTTCTCTCGCAGTGAGCAAACTAGAGGCCCAGGATTCGGGGAAACTACCATCTCAAACGATAGCAAACCCGAGAGAGAATGTCTGTCCGATGACACTGAGGAGTGGAACACAAATGGAGGAAGTTCGGGGGCAACATAACGAATTCCACGACCGCGGAATGCACGGCCGCGACCGCGGCATTGTCCCAGAAGGCGGTGATTTTTCCGAAGAATTTCCGCGACCGCGACCAGATTTCCGCGACCGCGGAAAAAGTTCTAGAGACGAAGACAATTTGGAAGCGAATCCGTGACCGCGGAATACAATCCGCGACCGCGGAATTCTTCCTAAAGCACCAGATTGCCCAGTTGTTGATCCGCGACCGCGGGACCCAATCCGCGACCGTGATTTGCCCGCTGTTGCCCACGATGATTATGTTCGCCCTGATTTTCCTCCGCTCAACTCGCTGAAGCCACCCGCACCCTTTCCCGAGGCACTGAAGGATACCAGAAGGCTGGAGAATGACAAGGAACTATTCGAGACCTTCAGTAATTGCGAGGTAAACATTACTTTGATCAAGCTTGTTAAGAGCATTCCTCGTTATGCAAAATTTTTGAAGGAATTGTGCAAGATTAAGAGAAAGAACTCAGTAAAAACGAAGAAGAAGGTCCAGGTGAGCGAGAATGTCTCCGCTATGCTGCAAAAGCGGTTGCCCAAGAAGTGGAGTGACCCAAGCATGTTCAGCATTCCCTGCAAGATAGGTGACACCACGTTCGATAAAGCCATGCTGGATTTGGGTGCATCTATCAATGTGTCGCCTTTCTCGCTATACGAATCTTTGGAGCTTGGGCCATTACAGAAGACAGGGACGGTGATCCAACTGACGGATATGTCCTATGTGTATCTGATAGGTGCAATTTAGTGCACCTTAACTAGTGACTATTGACACATTATGGATGGAGTTTTGGTGAAGAATTAGCCTGAGTCTGTGACTTAGGAGAAGAGTTTAAGTAGTATAGATTTGAAGGTTTCTGCAGCCTAATGAAGATGAAGAAGAAGATTTGCTCAGAGCTAAAGGAGAAAGCTGCCTCGCATAGCAGTACTTTGGAGCAGATGAAGGATGAAGAAGCTGCCAGCACTGCCCCGCGTCGCTGTCACCGCGACCCGGCGAAGATCCTCAGAGAAGAGCCGTACGCCAGATGAAGCCACCGCCTCGCGGTGGAGCATCACCGCCTGGCGGTGGGAGTGAAAACCGCGTAGCTGATGTGTGCTGTTATTCCCTATTTTGATACTTTATACTTTATGCTTTAGTATTATTTTATTTCCTTAATTTGATTATTAGGTTAACTTTCTGGAACCTATTTAAGATCTTTTTGTTAGTTTTGAGAGGACGTTCCTCTTCCTTTTGATAATACAATTTCTAGGTTTTCAAGCAATGGATAGCTAAACACTTTTGTTTCGCTAGACGATTGAAGCACTACAATGAATTGGTTGTGAGATTTCTATTCCTTGTTCTTTATCTTATTAAGCTGGATTGACTCTCTTGATTGAATTGTATCTTGATTTATGTTGGTTTACCTAGAGTTGCTAACTAGGTCTTTCGGCATTTATCATATTGCTAGGATTGCATATAGGGGTTCCGAGTGCATATCTAGTGGCAAACACAATTGTGCGTGTAGGGGTTCCGAGCGTACAATTGTGTGTGAGAGTCAATTGCATGTTAAGTAGGGGAGTGAGTACTTGTACGTCTTTCTGCTTGCATGTATCCTATATCCTTGTGTGTATTGCTATTGCTGTGTTGGTGCTAAAGTACGCTGACAACTGTGAGAATCAGTTGTGCTTTATCATTGGCATAGTAATAAGTCTATCGACAACTGTGAGAATTGATAGTATTCACGATCAGGGTGGGAACAATAATAAGATAGTGAAAGAACTTGGAAAGATAGTTTTCAGTGATCAACCGATTGCATTGTGGTGTGGATATTTGTCTAGTGGAATACTTTCTCTCATTATATTTCGTCTCTTGTCATTAATTGCATCTTTGGTTACGTTACGATTATTCCAGACAAAACCCCCCTGTTACTTGTTGATCACACGTTATTGCATGCAGATAACCGACTCCCTGTGGGATCGACCTTGACTTACTTGCTATACTCTTTAGTAGGTGAATTGAGATTTTTTTTGACAGGAAAACGACACCGGTTTCCGGCCTTGTCAAATTTGGCGCCGTTGCCGGGGAGATCAAATTTTCTGTTGTGATTATTTGTGATTGACTGTCGTGTGGATCTATCTTACGATCCACACTTTTACTACTGATTCGCTACTTGTTGAAGTTCTTACAGGGACATGTACGAATGGCGCAAACACTCCGCCAATTGACTGAACAGAATCTGGTACAGCAACCCTTGGCTGTGATCATTCCATCCCTTGCTGACGGGGTCAAGTTTGAGCTTAGACCAGGAGCGATACGGTTGCTGCCGAAATATTATGGAAGAAGTGGAGAGGATCCCATTCTTCATCTGAATAAGTTCCACACCATCCTGATGAGCATTAAACCAGCCGATGTCATTGAGGAACAACTTAAAATGAGAGCCTTCGGGTTCACTCTAAAGGACGAGGCTGAAGACTGGTATTATCATCTACCTGGAGGGAGCATAGACTCCTGGACTAAGATGCACAAGGTTTTCCTTGCACGCTATTTTCCAGCTCAGATGGAAAATGCCTTAAAAAGGGAAATCACAAGCATTGAACAAGGTGAAGATGAGACCCTCTACGACTATTGTGAGCGGTTTGATCGACTCTGCACAAGTTGTCCATTCCACGGTTTTGATAAGAAGTCTCTGGTGCTCTATGTTTACAACGGGCTGAATGATGATGAACGAAGAATGATTGATGCCTCTTGTGGTGGTAGCATCCTAAATATGACTCCGGATGTCGCCATGACCACACTCAAAGATATGGCTGAAGGTACCAGGGATTTTACTGAACCCCCGAAGACCAGGCTAGTTGGTGCTATCAGCGCACACGATTCACATGTATCGCAAGAAATTGCTTCTTTGAAGGAGGTCATTGTGGGGATAGGAAAGCAACTACAGGATACCACTACTGCTGAAGTTTATGCTGCTGAAGTCTACGAGCCTATTAAAACACAACAACCTTGCGTTGTTGAATCACCAGCTGCTAGTAGCCCCTCTTTGACCGAAGCAATGCTCAATGTCCTAACAAGACACTTTACAATGCATGTGCAAAAGACTGAGGCTAACATACATAGCATAAAGGAGGCCGTGGTTGACCTAAAGGAGGAGGTTATTGAGCTGAGAAAAGAGAAAAGGCAAGGAGCTGCAAATGCAGTAACCCTGCGAAATGGCAAGGAATTGCATGTCGCTCCTACTGCTGGAAAGGACGATAGTGCTGAGTTCGAGATTGCTGATGAGCCAACATCACCGCCCCGCGGCAATTCTCACCGCGACAGCTCCCAGTAACCCTACACCATTACCACCGCCTCGCGGCGATCCACACCGCCCCGCGTTGAACTCACCGCCCCGCGGTGAAAGCCCAGAACTCATAGCTCTTCCTGACGAGGAGGAGGATACCTATGTATGCCCTAACTTTCCTCCCCTTGGATCTGAGAAACCACCTGCCCCCTTTCCAGATGCACTCAAGGAAAGGAGAGTCATTGATGACAAGGATCTCTTCGACACTTTCAGTAAGTGTGAGGTGAATATCCCACTCCTCAAGCTTGTCAAGAGTGTACCAAGGTACGCTAAGTTCCTCAAGGAGTTGTGCACTGTGAAAAGAAACCAGAAGCTGAAGGGAAAGGAAAAAGTCAAGGTCAGCGAACGCGTATCTGCTGTATTCCAACGCTTGCCAAAGAAATGCGGAGACCCAGGTATGTGGAGCATTCCCTGTATCATCGGGAACACTAAGTTTGAGAAAGCTATGTTCGATCTTGGTGCCTCCATCAATGTGTTGCCCTATTCTCTCTATGAATCCCTTGGACTTGGACCCCTGCAGGAAACAGGTATTGTGATTCAATTAGCTGACAGGTCTAGTGTCTATCCTAGGGGCATAATATAGGATGTCCTTGTGATGGTCGATAAGTTGATATTCCCTGCAGATTTTTATGTCTTAGATATGAAAACAGATGCAAAGGCAACTCCTATACTGTTAGGTAGGCCATTTTTGAAAACTGCTAAGACTAAACTTGATTTGCAAAGTGGGACACTTTCTATGGAATTTGACGGGGAGAGGGTGGAATACAACATTTATGAAGCCATGAAACACCCCAATAAAGACCATTCTCTGTGTTCCATTGATGTGATCGATTCCATTGCACAGGATGTCTTTGATATTTCTGGTTCTGACGAGTTGATGTCTATTGTTGAAAATAATTTGGATTCTTCCTATAAGGAATATTCTTTACCCTCTAACATGCAGGAAGCCATCGCTCATCTGGACACTCATGGTAAGTATTCTACAGATCCTTTGGGCATTGGCCCCATTTTACTAAGCCCGAGCGAAAGGCTCGTTCCCTCTGTTGAACAGGCCCCAAAGATCGAATTGAAGCCGCTGCCAGACCATCTCAAGTACACCTTTCTTGGAGCCGAAGACACTCTGCCAGTCATTGTGTCCAGCAAGCTCTCTGCAGATCAGGAGATGAAACTTTTAGACGTGCTCAGGGAGCACAAAACCGCTATTGGATGGACCATTGCAGACATAAAAGGGATAAGTCCCTCGACCTGTATGCACCGGATTTTACTCGAGGACGGAGCTAAACCGTTTAGGCAGCCACAGAGAAGGCTAAATCCTCCAATGATGGAAGTGGTGAAGAAAGAAGTGCTTAAACTCCTCAAGGCTGATATGATCTTCCCTATTTCGGATAGCCAATGGGTAAGTCCAACCCAGGTTGTCCCTAAAAAAGGAGGAATTACTATAGTGGAGAA
This sequence comes from Rheum nobile, assembly GCA_027886185.1. NCBI lineage: Eukaryota > Viridiplantae > Streptophyta > Magnoliopsida > Caryophyllales > Polygonaceae > Rheum > Rheum nobile. The sequence goes on from WOAB01000780.1 coordinate 2,606,687, forward strand.
TCAAGATGGAGATTTAGTTCCCACCAGGACCACCGCAGGATGGAGGGTATGCATTGATTACCGTAAGCTGAATGCGGTAACTCGGAAAGATCATTTTCCCTTGCCCTTTATTGATCAAATGCTAGAACGCCTTGCTGGGCCGCCCTACTATTGTTTTCGCGACGGATACTCAGGGTACTTCCAGGTAGCCATTGCACCAGAGGACCAGGAGAAAACCACTTTTACATGTCCCTTTGGCACTTTTGCATACCGCAGAATGCCATTCGGATTGTGTAACGCACCCGGTACATTTCAACGATGTATGGTTAGTATCTTCTCTGACTATGTTGAGAAATTCATTGAGGTATTTATGGATGATTTTACGGTGCATGGAACTAGCTTTGATTCATGTTTGGACCATTTGGCACTTGTGCTTAAAAGATGTGTTGAAACCAATTTGGTTTTAAATTATGAAAAGTGTCATTTCATGGTAGAACAAGGGATAGTCTTGGGTCATATTGTCTCTTCTAGGGGTATTGAGGTCGATAAGGCGAAGATTGATGTAATTCAGTCTTTGCCTTATCCTACTAATGTGCGTGAAGTGCGTTCCTTTTTAGGTCATGCAGGTTTCTACCGAAGATTTATCAAGGATTTCTCAAAAATCTCTTCACCCCTATGCGAGCTTTTAAAGAAGGAAGTGACCTATGCATTCACGGATGAGTGCAAGAAAGCGTTTGATTGCCTGAGAGAACGCCTGACAAGTGCACCCATCATTCAGGCACCTGACTGGTCTCGCCCATTTGAGATCATGTGTGACGCCAGCGACTATGCAGTCGGAGCAGTTCTAGGACAGAAAGTGGGACGAGCATCCCACGTGATTCATTACGCCTCCATGACTCTGAATGGAGCCCAGAGGAACTACTCCACCACCGAGAAAGAAATGCTGGCTGTTGTTTTTGCCTTGGAAAAGTTTAGGCAATACCTCTTGGGAGTCAAGGTGATTATCTACACAGATCACGCTGCTCTTCGTTACTTGATGACAAAGAAAGAAGCAAAGCCAAGATTAATCTGATGGGTTCTCCTTCTCACTGAATTTGATGTGGAAATCCGTGACAAGAAGGGAGCAGAGAATCTCGTAGCGGATCACCTAAGTAGGCTCGTCCATAAGGAAGATAAACCTGGAGAACAGAGCCCCATACATGGCACCTTTCTAGATGACACACTGTTCATACTTGAAGACAGTTTAGAGAACACACACCGCCCCGCGGTTCCCACCACCGCGACCCGGCGAGTTGTAGCCAGTATGCAGTTGGAGATAATAATGCCCCGCGGCGATGACTACCGCGACCCGGCGATTGGATTACTTGAGATCCAGGAAAGCTCATCGCGACCCTCAGAGACATCACCGCCCCGCGGTCACATCTCTGGAGTCACACTTTGCCCTGGCGATATTGCTGACGTTCCTTTTCAGATAGCCATGGACATCTTCGGAATCCAATCTTACAGACCATGGTATGCAAATATAGTCAATTATCTGGTTCGAGAAGAATTCCCCCCAGACTACACCAGAGCCCAAAAGGCAAAGATACGGAGAGAGGCTCGCCACTATGTCTGGGATGATCCCTACCTGTGGAGGCATTGCGTCGATCAGGTAGTGCGCCGATGTCTCCTAGACAATGAGGTACAATCTGTCCTTAACTTCTGTTATTCTGAGGCATGTGGAGGTCATTTTGGAGCAAACAGGACTGCTAGGAAAGTATTGGAGGCATGATTTTATTGGCCATGCCTCTTTAGGGATGCTTATGTCTTTTGTAAAGCATGCGACCGATGCCAACGGGTTGGCAACATCACCAGAAGGAATGAAATGCCACAATCATCACTGATTTTTTATGAGGTCTTTGACGTATGGGGCATGGATTTTATGGGACCCTTTCCTAGCTCTCATGGGAATCTATATATATTGCTTGCGGTGGACTACGTTTCCAAGTGGGTGGAAGCGAAAGCCACCAGGACTGACGATTCTAAAGTTGTGGCAGGTTTCCTCAAGGAGAATATTTTGTCAAGATTTGGAATACCCAAAGCTTTAATTAGCGACAGGGGAACCCATTTCTGCAACAAGACAGTGACTGCCCTGCTGAAGAAATATCACGTCAACCAAAGAATCTCCACGGCCTACCATCCTCAAACTAATGGGCAGGCCGAGAATTCCAACAGAGTGATTAAAGCCATACTGGAAAAGACGGTAGCAGCCAGCCGGAGAGACTGGAGCACCAAGCTCAATGACGCATTGTGGGCATACCGTACAGCCTTCAAGACCCCGATAGGGATGTCCCCATTCCGGCTGGTATATGGAAAAGCTTGTCACCTACCCGTCGAACTTGAACATAAGGCGTGGTAGGAAATAAAGAAATGCGACTTGCAACTGGACGAAGCGGGAGAATTCCGCAAGCTACAAATGCAAGAACTCGAGGAATTGCGCCTTGACGCCTACGAGAATTCAGTCAACTACAAGGCAAAGACCAAACAGTGGCACGACAAGCACGTTCTGTGAAAAGATTTCAAGCCAGGAGATAAAGTTCTTCTATTCCAATCTCGGCTTAAGCTCTTTGCTGGAAAGCTGAAATCAAAGTGGTCAGGCCCATATGAAATCACTGAGGTACACCCCCATGGAGCCATAGACCTGATCAACCCCAAGACCGGCACCACCTTCAAGGTGAACGGCCACAGATGCAAGCCTTACTACGAGGGGTTCGATCCAATCCAGGACAAGACACTACTCGAAAGCCCCGACACTGAAGCAGGATGAGCCACAACCCACGTCGAGCCAACGACGTTAACCAAGGCGTTGTCCGGGAGGCAACCCGGGTTAGTTCCTTTCTTTTCTTTTTTCATAGATTATATTCGTAGTTTATTTTGCTTTGTTTCGTTCGCCTGTTACTCACATTTCAGGTACGAAAGTAAATTCGAGAAGAGACTTGGTACCCAGCGTAACCCACCGCCCCGTGGCGACTCTCACCGCCTAGCGGTGGAATTCACCGCCTCGCGGTGGACCTCTGGTATAATTTCTCAACTCTTTTAAAAAAAAACAAGAAATAAAGGGCCCCGAAAAAACCTTAAACGGGTGAGTAATATTTTTATTTCTTGAGTTGGATACGAAGGATTTGACGGTGTCAGTTTGAAAACCGCGGCTCGGTCCCACTTTCCCCACTTATCACCTCATTAGTTCCCCCGCCAAACCCTAATCCCCCCTTCTTCCCTGTCTCTCTCTCAGTCGTGCCCTAATCCCACGATCTCCATATCCTCGCCTTCACCCTTTCCACCACTTCCACCCTTGCCCTAGCTTTGATTTTGGAAGCCTTAAACCCAAACTTATTTTCCCTCTACCCAAACCTTCCTTTGTGCTGATTTCCAGCCCCCCTGTGGTGGTTCGTAGTTGAAGGAGGGTAACCCTTTTGATTGTTGGTGTGATCGGTGTAATTTGGGCGCTTTTCCGGTGGTTTGGAGGTGTTTGAGGAGGAATCGTACAGTGACCGCCTCGCGTCACAGTCTCGCCGCCTCGTGCGAATCAGAAATTTGAATTTGGAGAAGAAGGTGAACAGTCTCGCTGCCCCGCGTCAACCCCGCCGCAACCCGGCGACTTCGCTCAGAAATCACCACCGCCCAACGGTGCCCTCGCGGTATGCTTTCGGCCGGTTGTAAGTGCCCTTCTCCTAGCCTTTTGTCTCTAGTACTCACTTTCTCACACCATGGAGAGGGCTAGGAAGGTTGGAATGACTGAGGAAGAGTTGAGATTATATGATGTGGTGTCGTCTAGGAATGTGCAACCGACCCGTTTCTTTGATAGGGGAGCATTAGCCGAATTGGGTTTGCTAGATTTAACTCAACAATGTCTCGAACGGCTGGGCTTGGGGAACTTCCTAGACAAATCTGCCCCCACCTTCCCTGAACTTTGTTACCAATTTCTCGCCACCGTGACTAAGAGCTACAAGCGTCGTGTCATCGACGACAAGGAGCAGAGATTTATTACGGGGATCACTTTCAAGTACGAAGGTCGGAGCTATGGTTTCCCCATGGAGGAACTTCGGGAGTTGCTGGGTGTGTCGAGGTCGTCTACAGATGGATGGAGACATGGTCCCGACAAAACGGCCATGAAGGAATTCTGGGTCAGCGCTACGGGGATGGCTAAATTTCAGAAGAGGGGGGAGACCAGTAACAAGATTGTCCATCCCTGCCTCCGCTTGGTATACACGGTACTCCACAGGACATTCTGTGGGTGTATGGAGGAGAGAAAGGTCTCCCTGAAGCGCCTTAGTCTTCTATCCGCGATGATCGATCCACTAGACGAGGTGAACCCTGGATGGGTTGTTATTTGGTTACATGAGCTGCTGCAGATTCGTGAGGGTGCTGAGCGTGATATTGTCCAGGGAGGGCTGATTACCTTAGTTGCGGCGGCCATGATTTCGATGGACACCATTCCGCACCCACTCATGCCCATTCGTTATGACATCCAGTATATGCGGCATTGCGGTATGTTGAGCGGATCTCCGGGGCAGTATATGTGTTGCTCTTATGGCGGCCATCTTTTGCGTCTCCCTCATCCTTTGGCGTATCCGAGAGACTTCATGGGTTGGTACATTCCATCCGACGCTGAGATTGTTCCTTCTGATGGGGAGACTGAGCCACAGGCCGATTTGCCCATGATCGTGGATGTTGATCCTCCCGCCCCCGACGTGGCTTCCACTTCGGCACCACCTCATGAGTTCTCTTGGGATGAGATGTTCGTCCGGTTTGATGCTTTCACGCAGCGTTAGGAGGCTATGAACGACGCGACATTGGCTCGGTTGCAGGCTATACAGGCTGAGATTACACGAGATATCAGAGAGCAGCTGAGCGCAGCGGAGGTCTACATTACGGAGCAGTACTTTGGGAGGCATCCACCTCCGCCGAGCTATCCATAGTATCCACCTTCCCAATGAGTGTATTTTCTCTCTTCCCTATTTCTTTGTCTTCGTTTCTACATTGAGGACAATGTGTCATTCAAGTGTGGGGAGGAATTTAGACTCACTATCTATCATAGCTTTTGTACAGTTTTTATTTCATGCATTTCTATTGAAAAAAAAAAAAGCAATCAAAATCCTGGGATAAGCCGAAAATCCGCAAGGGCGGCTCAGGCAACAAGCAGGTAGTCCGACTGGTATAGACCAGGGAAAAAGTGGACTGGAGTGATGTGAGCATATGTGAGACGTCTAGTAAAATGAAATGAGTGGCTTGGTGAAAACCCGAAAGGGCGCCTTGGCAAAATGAGTGGAAAAGAAAAAAGAGTGATTTTAGGATTTCTCTTACCTATTGGCGAGGCGTCATAAGAAGAGGCGATATATGGAGTTCGGGTAGGCCACTTTGGAGCAATAAGGAGCTAGACAGGAGTTAGGATTAGAGTTCTCTCGCATCATTCGTTTTGGTTGTTTGGAGTGCGGATTGTTGAGTTGTTGTAGTCGTTGGTGTCTTATGTTGTCACACTTCCTGAGACCTTGATTTTTGTTGGATTGGAGTATGATGGAGCTGATTTACTCGGGACGAGTAAAGATCTAAGTGTGGGGATATTTGATAGGTGCAATTTAGTGCACCTTAACTAGTGACTATTGACACATATTGGATGGAGTTTTGGTGAAGAATTAGCCTAAGTCTGTGACTTAGGAGAAGAGTTGAAGTAGTACAGATTTGAAGGTTTCTGCAGCCTAATGAAGATGAAGAAGAAGATCTGCTCAGAGCTAAAGGAGAAAGCTGCCTCACATAGCAGTACTTTGGAGCAGATGAAGGATGAAGAAGCTGCCAGCACTGCCCCGCGTCGCTGTCACCGCGACCCGGCGAAGATCCTCAGAGAAGAGTCGTGCGCCAGATGAAGCCACCGCCTCGCGGTGGAGCATCACCGCCTCGCGATGGGAGTGAAAACCGCGTAGCTGACGTGTGTTGTTATTCCCTATTTTGATACTTTATACTTTATGCTTTAGTATTATTTTATTTCCTTAATTTGATTATTAGGTTAACTTTCTGGAACCTATTTAAGATCTTTTTGTTAGTTTTGAGAGGACGTTCCTCTTCCTTTTGATAATACAATTTCTAGGTTTTCAAGCTATGGATAGCTAAACACTTTTGTTTCGCTAGACGATTGAAGCACTACAATGAATTGGTTGTGAGATTTCTATTCCTTGTTCTTTATATTATTAAGCTGGATTGACTCTCTTGATTGAATTGTATCTTGATTTATGTTGGTTTACCTAGAGTTGCTAACTAGGTCTTTTGGCATTTATCATATTGCTAGGATTGCATATAGGGGTTCCGAGTGCATATCTAGTGGCAAACACAATTGTGCGTGTAGGGGTTCCGAGCGTACAATTGTGTGTGAGAGTCAATTGCATGTTAAGTAGGGGAGTGAGTACTTATACGTCTTTCTACTTGCATGTATCCTATATCCTTGTGTGTATTACTATTGCTGTGTTGGTGCTAAAGTACGCTGACAACTGTGAGAATCAGTTGTGCTTTATCATTGGCATAGTAATAAGTCTATCGACAACTGTGAGAATTGATAATATTCACGATCAGGGTGGGAACAATAATAAGATAGTGAAAGAACTTGGAAAGATAGTTTTCAGTGATCAACCGATTGCATTGTGGTGTGGATATTTGTCTAGTGGAATACTTTCTCTCATTATATTTCGTCTCTTGTCATTAGTTGCATCTTTGGTTACGTTACGATTATTCCAGACAAAACCCCCCTGTTACTTGTTGATCACACGTTATTGCATGCAGATAACCGACTCCCTGTGGGATCAACCTTGACTTACTTGCTATACTCTTTAGTAGGTGAATTGAGATTTTTTTTGACAGGAAAACGACACCGGTTTCCGGCCTTGTCAGTATCCCAAAGGAGTTGTGCATGATGTTCTAGTAGAGGTCGATAAGCTGATTTTCCCTGCGGATTTCTTTGTGATGGATACGGGGCAAGACAAACATGAAGCCCCTGTGATATTGGGTAGGCCGTTCATGAAAACGGCGAATACAAAAATTGATGTGAGTAGTGGTTCGCTCACTATGGAGTTTGATGGGGTGAGGGTCGAGCACAACATCGATGATGCAAAGAGACACCCTCCTGATTGTAGCCTCAAGTGTTCGATTGATGTGAGCAACCCAAGTTGAGTTGAAGGGCACCAAGTCGAGCCACGACAATAACCAAGGTGCTGCTCGGGAGGCAACCCGAGGTATGTAATTTTTTTCCTGTCTTTCCCCTTATAGTTTTCATTATTGTTGTTTCATTTTCGCTTTTAGACTAAACCGCAGGTAGGAGACCAGAAACGTTTCCGTGACCGCAGAAATTTTTCCGTGACCGCGGTTTCCCCACTGTAAGTCTCCTTTGCCTGTATAAAAAAAAACATTATTGAAGACCCAACTGTCCGAGTTTTTCTACGAGAGGTGGTGCGCATCATGCTGTCAAGGAGGAGACATTAGCCCCACATTTGTATTTGGCACCGATGATGGACCGACATTCGATAGCTGATGAGGAGGAACACCAGAGCCCACAACACGATTACATTTGGGCTCCACTTCTGTGTTCGTTGAAGGCCCATGCAACCCCGTTTCTTTGATGTCCCACTTCACCTTACAGTGGATCTATTTGGTTGCACGTGGAGTTTGCTTGAGAAGGACCACCGCAACACCAGAGATCTGTGCTTTCACTGATGTACCGCCAGCACCAACATCCAAGTCCAGGCCCCTCGGCGACGGTCGTGAGTACTTTTATGTCCTTCCATGTGCTTCATTTTTTTGTCTTTCATTACATTGAGGACAATGCAATATTTAAGCATGGGGAGTGATATATACTTGCTAGTCGTCTAAGAAAGAAAAAATATATAAAAGAAAAAGTCAAAACATGAAAAAAAAACAAAAAAAAATCATGGGATAAGTCGAAAACCTGAAAGGGCGGCTTAGGTAATAAGCAAGTGGCTTGGACCAGCATTAGGCTGGGGTAATAAGAGGTCAAGAGTGATGTGAGTTTTTGTGAGCCCGTCTATAGAAAAATGAAATGAGTGGCTTGGTGAAAACCCAAAAGGGCGCCTTGGCAAAATGAGTGAAAATAAGAAGAGTGATTATTAGGATTCCTCATTTTTCCTGGCGTGGTGACATAAGAAGAGGTGATATAAGGAGGATTCGGGTAGGTCACTTTGGGAGGTATAAGAAGATAGATGTAGGCTAGGATTAGATATTTTTATTCACTCTATGGTGTTCGGGTTAAGCTTGGGGGAAGTACTCTGCTTTCCTGTAAGCTTGTGTGTTGTGTTGATGTGTTGGTGCCTTGGAGATTCCTGATTAGGTGCAGTTCTTAGTGGAGATAGTTTTGATGTGCTTCCTGAGACCTTGGGTATTTCATTTGAGGAGTAGGTTTCTATTAGCTTACTCGAGGACGAGCAAGGTTTAAGCATGGGGGAATTTGATCCGCTCTACTTTGTAGTGCATAACTAGGAGTTGTTACCGGAGTTTTAGGTACCATTTGTATGGGTTTAGAGCATAAGTTAGGAGAATAGAGTTATGGAGAAGAAATGTTGATTTGGTGGTTTTGAGAGCTTAAATGAAGACATATAGAAGATGGAGGCGATGCCACAAGAGAAGACTGAAGGAGAAGAAGAAGTCGCAACAGGAAGATTTCCGCGGGCACGGCAGCCACCGCCACGGTCGCGGATTGAAGACACAGTTGTAACACCCCCAAATATATATCCTTGAAAGGTATTACCGCCAGTGACCTCGTATTTCACATCCGAAGCCACCCCAGGCTTAACCCGTTTATATAAATCATAAAACAACAGTTATAATACAAAATATCATAACTTTTGATTAAAGAAAATATTTCGGAATTACATCCATGATTCAAAATACATAATCAAATATATTACAGCGGAAGTGTTAATACATAAAGGACACAAGGGTCTTGATCTAAACGATCACCCGCCGAGGAATCTCAACCTGGTAAAACTCTTCAAAATTCCAACTGCCATCATTGTCATTTCTAGCCTTCATCGGAACTGCAGTTTATCTGATGTATCGTATGAGACGGATGACACCAGCCAACCAAGCAAGGGAATATAATCGGTTGGTTAGTCTAATGAAAGACTATGCAATGGTAAAACAGAAAGGTTCTAAGTAGTCGTATTAGGTTAGACTCATCGCTTCTCGAATAAAAGTCGATGATGATAGTCAACCACCATACTCCTACTGAAATATACGAAAAGGCATGATCAAGAGAAAGGACTCTGAAAGAATGAGTCTTACGGAAACATATGAAGAGAAGACTCCAAAAGGTTGAGTATTATCGGAAAGTATGACAAGTGCTTGGGAACATCAATTTCACACAAGCGTTTTAAAACTGACTTGGTGTTTCGGTTCACGACCAACCTCACCGCACAATGCGAATTCAGATTGGAAAGAGAACTTTACTCTGACCAAAATCTAGACGAGTTTCCTAGCTGCATTACTCTCTTAGCTGCACTACTCGCCTGAGGGTATATTAATTATGTGCACTAAAGCACTTATCTTATTTAATTCCAAAACGTACATTTTATGTTATAAGCTTTTAAGATCTCTTCACAAGAGATATCGGATCTCCTCACAAGAGATATCAAAGGGAATACATCCCAAATGGCGGCACCAGCTGTGTGCACATACCCTGAGTAAGGGTAAGGTCATGACCGAAGATACTAGGGAAAATCCTCCTAGTACCATTATCAAGAAACCACTAAACCTCGCAAGGTACATAGTGTTCCTACGAATACTCGTTCTAACTAAACAGTTAAAACATAAGAGTAATAAATCACATCAAAGCCATCGAGGCCAATAACAGATATAATAGCGTTGTTTCTAGCTATATATACAACCTATTATAATATCTGTATTTCAATCATATATATATATATAATAGCGTTGGTTCTAGCAATATATACAACCTATTATAATATCTCTTTTTAAATCACATACAGTTATCAAAACTGTTCCCAGACGAAAACAATATTCATCCCAAATTAATTAACAATTAAACAATTGATAATCAATATAAATATGGAATGATAAGAAAGAGCGAACCGCCACTTGTCTTAGATTAGACGAGGCTCAACGAAGCTCAAGACGATGGGTTTCCGGCTCCGAAACGAGGAAGAACTCGGATTATAATTTCCTACGGAACGACCCATAACGAAACCCAAAGTTAGATTCGACAATAAATAGTACGAATCTAAAGAAAGACGAACGAAATCGAAGGAACGAAGTCCCGATCGAAATCACAAAACCCAAGGCCACACTCACAATCGCCCAGGCACACCGCGGGTGCGGTGGCCCTGCCGCGGGTGCGGTTACAAGTGCAGTCGTCGGGGACGAAGACGAGATCTTACCGGGGACGACACGTTGGGCTCGATTCGGATTGGCTTCGACTTCCAAACTCCTTGGGCCACCAAACACCACCTTGAGGGCACCTCCTCCTCCTATGGTAGCTCCGGCGACGACCTTGAAGAACTCTGGCGAAAGCTTGCAACTCCGGCGACAATGGAACGAGAGAGAGATTTGAGATGTCTTCCTCCTCCAAGCCTCCTCCTTTTATATGCCAAGCAAGGAGCTCAGCTGGCACCTCCCCCACCGCCTCACCGCTTCAGCTCCGACAAGATCGGCAAGAAGCTCAGGCGAAGTTCGGCGGAGCAGAAAAGAAATCATGACGGCGCGGGTGCGGTGGGTCTCACCGCGGGGTGCGGTGGGTATTACCGCGGGTGCGGTCAAGGCAAATTTTGTGCCTTTTGCCCACTTTTGTCCGGGAAGAATTATGGGTATGGGTTTTAACCCCGGTTTAAACATATTCGTATCCGAACAAATATCTAAGCCCCAAAATACGTCGAATGTATTTTATTCCACTCAAGGAATTATTATAGAGATCAAGTATTTAACAGAAAGTCTGAACTTCTCTGAAAATAATTCGACTACAATACGAGTGTTTGGAAAACTTGGCCGAATAAACCAAAGAAAAGCGAGGCGTTACAACACTACCCCCTTAAAAAGGTTTCGACCCCGAAACTAGGCCGAAAATAGCTCGGGAAAACGTCTAAGCATATCCGCCTCCGTTTCCTAGGTTTCCCAAGTAACTTCTTCAGTTCCTGACTTGGACCATAAAATTCGTACCAATGGTACTACCTTGTTCCGTAACTGCTTCTCACGGCGTTCGAGAATATGCACCGGTATCTCCTCGTAGGTACCATTTGTCTGAATCTCGATGTCGTCATAACTCAGCACATGAGACTCATCTGGCACGTACTTCCTCAACAAAGATACATGGAACACGTTATGCACTAGATGTGCCGATGGCGGCAATGCCAAACGATACGCTAGAGACCCCACTCTATCAAGGATCTCAAACGGTCCCACGTAGCGAGGGTTAAGCTTCCCACGCTTACCAAACCTAAACATACCCTTGGATGGCGACACTCTGATAAACACCTTGTCACCAACCTCAAACTCGACATTCCTACGTTTCAGATATGCGTAAGACTTATGTCGACTATGAGCTGTCAACATCCTTTGTCTTATCAAAGCAATGTCCGAGGCAGTCCTTTCGACTAACTCCGGTCCAAGCAGAACCTTGTCGGCATTTTCATCCCAACAAATCGGAGATCTGTACCTTTGACCGTACAAAGCCTCGAATGGAGTCATCTTAATGGTAGTATGCCAACTGTTCTTGTATGTGAACTCAATCAGACTCAGGCTATTCTCCCAGCTAGTCGGACGATCGAGTGTACAAGCTCTTAGCATATCTTCCAAGGTCTGGATGGTCCTCTCAGACTATCCATCCGTCTGAGGATGAAACGCAGTGCTGAATCTCAACTCGGTTCCCGGCCTTATGTAGTTCTTTCCAGAATCTTGACATGAATCGGCCATCACGATCCGATACAATGGTCTTTGAAGTACCATGCAAACGGATGATCTCGTGTAAAAACACTTCTGAGCCTGTCAATGATTACCCATATATCATCTTTCTGGCTTTGAGTCTTTGGCAGCCCAGTGACGAAATCCATAGCGATATCTTTCCATTTCCATTCTGGCACTGGAAGAGGTAGCAACTCACCACCTGGTCTACGATGTTCTATCTTGACCTTCTGACAAGTCAAGCATTTCGCCACAAACTCTGCTACATCCCACTTCATGTTGGGCCACCAGAACTTCTTCATGAGGTCCTTGTACATCTTGCTAGAGCCTAGATATACAGAATAAGCTGATGAATGGGCCTCCTTCATCACCAACTGGCGAAGACCATCAACGTCAGGCACACAGATCCGGTTCTGAAACCAGAGTGATCCATCTTCCTGAATCACGAAACCGGGAGCTTTCCCGTCCATCACTTCACTGCTTAGCTTCACCAAGACTACATCATCAACTTGTCTCTCCCTGATTTGATCAAGTAGCGTGGCCTGAATCTCCAGCATTGATAGGTGTCATTTCATGTACCTTTACTAGCAATTATTAGCATGATTTGGAGGAGTTTATGATTAGTTTTGAGGCTAAGTCTGTGATCCAGAAGTTATGGAGAGAAGTGAAGATATCCCAGGATTTACAGCTTAGATGGAGACATGAGAATGGAGATGGAGCTGCTGAAGCATACATGGAGAAGACTACAAACACTTGGTAGTAATGAAGAGCAGCAGACGAGAAGAAGAGCTGAAGAGGAGTGGGCGACGTCACCGCCCCGCGCCAGAGCCACCGCGACCCGGCGGTGGTTCTCAGAGAAGATTGAGGGTCGCGCCAAGAGGAAGTCACCGCCCCGCGGTGGGAGCCTGACGCCCCGCGGTGGCCGTGTTAAATGGCGCACGCCCAGAAGACATTTATTTCCTTTATTTAATTTCGGACTTTGTTATTTTATTATTTTGTTTCCTTTGTTATTTGGCATTAAGTTAACTTTATTTTCCAAAACCTATTTAAGTCCTCTTGCTAGGTTAAGAGACACGCCCGAGAGAGACTACTTTTCACTTTACTTCGTGCGCAGTTTTACTTTTCATTAGGTTTTCATCTGAATGGAGAACTAACTTCCCCTTTGTTCTACTAGACGTTTGAAGCAATACAGTTGATGTGTTTGTGAGATTTCTATTCCTTGTTCTTATTCTTATAAGTGTTGGTTTGATTCTCTTGGTAATATTGAATACTGATTTCTTGTTATTCTTCATAGCCTGATCAACTAGGATGAATACTTTTTATCAATTGCTAGGATTTGCATATAGTGGAATACGAGTGCATATCTAGTAGCATACACGATTGTTGCGTATAGTGGAATACGAGCGCGCAATCGTGAGTGAGAATCATTTGCATGTTAAGTAGTAAGGAAGCACCTTCTATTTGCATGTATCCTATATCCTTGTGTGCATTGCTATTGCTGTGTTAGTGGTAAAGTACACTGACAACTGTGAGAATCGGAGGTACTTTTCCATTGATATAGTAATAAGTCTATCAACAACTGTGAGAATTGGTAGTACTTAAGATCAGGGTGGGAACAACTATAAGAATAGTAAAAGAACTTGGATCGAATAGATTTCTTTGATCAAATTATATCTCTGTATTGTGGATCTCGTTCTAGTAGGACTACTTTCCCAATCATATTTTCTCATCAACTAAACTTGTTTGCTTTGCTCTGCTTGATTACTAAAACCCCCCTTTATTGTTACTTGTCAATCATAATTGCATACTGCATCAGATCTTCCCTGTGGGTTTGACCCTTACTTGCTTACTATACATCTGTTTAGTAGGTCTGTTAGGACATTTACTTTGACTAGGCTAATCAACGATATTTGCATTGCGCATTTCTAGCCCTGTCAAATTTGGCACCGTTGCCGGGGAAGTTTTCTATTTTGTTGTGTGTTTTTGTGATTGATTTTTGGTGGAGACCTATCTTATGGTCAACACCCGTATTACTGACTCCCCTCTAGCTGATTTTGACCCAGAAGTCGACAGAACATTCCGTTCGAACCTACGCGATCAAAGAGAAGAAGAAGTAGAGGTTGAGATCGTTGAGACAGTTGAGGTTGTTGAGCCGACTGAGCCAGTTGATATCCCTGCTGTTGCAATGGCCGAAACTCTGAGAGAGCTAACTGAACCGAATATTGGAGCACAACCCTTGGCTGTCATCATCCCTGCGCTTGGCGAAGGGGTGAACTTTGAGCTGAAGTCTGAAGTTGTTGCCTATCTCCCGAAGTTCCATGGTTTGAGTGGAGAGGACCCGATCTCTCACCTGGGCAAGTTCCACAATGTCTGCATGACTATGAAGCCCAGGAACGTGACGGAGGATCAAATCAAGATGAGAGCTTTTGGTTTCTCCTTGCTAGACTCTGCTAGCGACTGGTATTATCACTTGCCGCCAGGAACCATAGATACCTGGAATAAACTGCACAAGGCGTTTCTTGACAAGTACTTCCCAACGAAGAAGGCGAATGCTTTGAAAAAGGCAATTGCTAACATTGAGCAAGCTGGTGATGAGACGCTGTATGATTATCTCGAGAGGTACAAGATGCTTTGCTCCAGCTGCCCATTCAACGGATACGCCAAGCATGACCTTGTTCTCTACTTACACAATGGTCTGCTAGATCAAGAGAGGAGGATGGTTGACGCTGTATGCGGTGGAAGAATTCTGAATCTGACACCGGACGCAGCCATGGAGAGGTTCCAGGAGATGAGTGAGAGTACCAGGAGCTTTGGAAAGACTTACCAGAGAAAGGCGGTTAATGCTGTGACCTCTGTAGGACCTAGCCCAGTGTTGAATGAGCTAGCTGAGTTGAAGGAGATGGTGAAGAGAATGGCAAATCAAAACACTCCTCAACAAGTCAAAGCATGTGGACTTTGCTCTAATCAGTTCCACCCTACCGATACTTGTCTTCAGCTGCAGGAGGAAGGTACTGCTAAAGTAAATGTTGTAGGAGGTTACGGACCCCCTAGACCGCAGTATGGTGGACAGCCCAACTACAATCAGAGAGGGCGGGACCACCCAGGTTTCCGATGGAGTGACCCTCAAGGAGGTCAACAGCCGGCACAACAGTAGTACCAGCAGAGAGTCCCATACCAACAGAGGCCTCAAGGCCAAACCTCTGGTACTTCTACTGAAGACATGCTCAAGACTCTGACTCAGCATTTCTCCACGCATGTGCAGGCTACTGAGTCAAGTATTAAGAACATGGAGAGACAGATTGGTCAGCTTGCTGATGTTGTGACCAAGATTGACCAGAGGACATCCAACTCCCTGCCCTCTCAGACTACTGTGAACCCAAAAGAGAATGTGAGTGCCATTACTCTCAGAAGTGGTAAGAAGCTGGTCGTTGACCCTATTGCTAAAGAGGAGAACAAAGTTGAGAAGGCATAAATCACGCACCGCCCCGCGGTAGACACCACCGCGACCCGGCGAAAAATAGAAGAGGCGGCCAGGAAAGAAGAGATGTTACCACCGCCCCGCGGCAACCCTCACCGCGACCCGGCGGCAGATCTCAGTAATCCCACCGAGACCTTACCGCCCCACGGCGATGATCACCGCCCCGCGGCGATGATCACCGCCCCGCGGTGAGCCTACCGCGACCCGGTCTCTTAAGTCCCAGCTCTGCAGATGAAGCCTGTGTTGATGACTACGTTCCTCCGGTCTTCCCTCCTCTTGGTTCTGAGAAGCCACCAGCACCTTTTCCCGAGGCGCTAAAGGCTAGAAGAGTAGCCGACGACAGCGATTTGTTCGAGACTTTCCGGAACTGTGAGGTGAACATTCCCCTGATCAAGCTTATCAAGGTTGTCCCTCGATATGCCAAGTTCTTGAAGGAGCTGTGCATCGTGAAGAGGACACAGAAGCTGAAGGTTCAGAAGAAGGTTCCAGTTGGTAAGCATGTCTCGGCGGTATTTCAGAGGCGTCTGCCTGAGAAGTGCAAGGATCCAGGTATATTTACTATTCCTATTACTATAGGTGAGCATCGATTTGAGAAAGCCTTGTTAGACTTGGGTGCCTCTATTAATGTGTTGCCTTATTCTTTGATTGATGATTTAGGAATAGGACCCTTGCATGATTCTAACATTGTGATACAACTTGCTGATGGTTCTTGTGTGCCCCCTAAGGGTATTGTGGAGGATGTTCTTGTGAGGATAGGTCCTTTGATTTTCCCTGCTGATTTCTTTGTTATGGATATGGACTATGATGAGCAGGTTGCTCTTGTTATGTTAGATCGACCTTTTATGAAAACATCCATGACAAAGATTGATGTAGATAGTGGAACTTTAACTATGGAATTCAATGGAATAATTTTTGAACATAATATTCATAAAGCCGACTCCATTGAATTGCCTTCCCCTTGCTGCATTAGTGATTTTGATGATCATGTGCATGAAAATGTTAAAACTGGTACAGTAGAGACCGTAGTTGAGTGTTCTACTATTGATGGACCTATTGAGTTGCATGAATTGCATGTTGATGATGTCTTGCTGGATGACATAGGAGATTTCATTCCCTCTATTTTGGGCACTTGCCCCCCTGCACTAACCATACAAGGCTGTAAGCCTTTATCTAGTAACGTGCAGCATATTCAGGTTAAGCCATATCGGCCCCCACATCGCTCTAAGTATGGGGGAGATGCTCCAAAGGAAGTAATCATGGAGTCATTGGCCAAGAGGGAACATGGTCTAAGGTCTCAACCTTTCCATGGGAAGTCTCGACAGGAAGAGACGAGTAGGAGGATTCCGAGGGGATCCTATTCCAGGTGGTAGTTGACCTGCAGTACGTCGAGCCAACGACGCTAACTAAGGCGCTGTCCGGGAGGCAACCCGAGGTAGTTTTTCTTAGATTTTTCCTTTCCCTTAGATTAATTTCTTTTGTTTTCTTTCTTTCGCGTGTCACTAACATTTCAGGTACGAAAGTAAATGGAGAGGAGACAGTTTCCCAGTTTCCCCACCGCCCCGCAGCGATCCTCACCGCCCCGCGGTGGATGTCTGGTATACCTTCTCAACTCCGGAAGAAAAAAAAAACAAGAATAAAGGGCCCCGAAAAAACCTTAAACGGGTGAGTAAAATTTTTATTTCTTGAGTGGTAAATAAGGTTTTGACGGATTGGGCCCCCCTTTGGGCCAAGACTTCTCTATGTGCCATTGTACCAACCGGCCCCATCATCCCCTTTGCTTCCTTTTCCTTAACCTAGCCCCACTCTCAACAAAACCCTCCATTCCCAACACACCTCTCAAGCTCCCAAAGCCAAATCCCCCATTCTCCCCTATTTCCCTCGTCCTTGATCCGAATCTAGCCCCAAATTGCCTAAACCTTGAGTTTCCTTGCCCAATTTGGAGTCTAGCCTCACAAACAAGCCAAACACAACCCCGCTGCGTCGTTGTCGCCCCGCCTCATGCTGCCCCGCCTCGCGTTGTTCTACCTCGCATCGCTGCTGTCACCGCCCCGTGTCGACCCCCACCGCGACCCGGCCAGATTTCCCAGTTGTTCTCACCGTGACCCGGCGACTACTCCACCGCCCCGCATCGAGACTTCCAGGCTTCGTGTGTTTGCTCGTTTGTAAGTCATCTTGGTTGCCCTTTGTTTTGAGCACTTCAATTCATTACTTATGGCACCTAGAGGTAGGAAGCAAGTGTCTACGAGGGATGAGAATGAGGTCTATAATGTTGTGAAGGAGAGGAAGGTGTTGGCTACTAAATTCTTTGACAAGCCGACATTGGCTGAGTTTGGTATGTTGGAGTGTGTGTCCCTGTGTTTAGCAGAGTGTGGTTTGGGGACTTTCCTGAACAAGGCTGCCCATGCGTATCCCGAGCTGTGTTACCAGTTCATTGCCTCGTTTAAGAGGTATTCTGATGGCTCCGCCGACAAGAGATTGATGAAGGTCACGTTCACATACAATGGTCGTGATTATGCTTTGTCTGCTGAGGAGATTCGTGGTGCCCTGGGCATTACAAAGGAGCCATCTGATGGGTGGTCTAATGGCATCATTGAGACAGATATGATGGAGTTTTGGGAGGCTGCCACACATAGGATGTTCAGGAAGGGTCAGGAGGTGAACTCGAAGCTGGTGAACCCTTGCCTAAGGTTGATCCACAAGGTGATGATGAGAGATTTCTTTGGCTATGCTGATGATGGCAAGGTTGCTTTGAAGGATTTCCAGTGGTTTATGAGCATCTTGGAGATTGTTTCGTACACGCCGTGTTGGGCTACCCTCTTTCTGGGTTCCCTGAAGAGGATTCGTGATGGTGAGCCACGTGATATTTGTGGGGGTGGTTTGATCACCCTTCTTTGTGCTGACATTATAGCTACCGATCGGATTCCTCGACCTGTTGCTCACGTGGTGTATGATATGGCGCACATGAAGGTATGCTCGATGCTGAAGCCACTGGGCAGGGATGGTGATTTAGTTTGGTCTTCATACGACGGTCACATTCTGATTCTTCCCCGGGTTTTCACTTATTCTCCTTCATTTGCGGATTGGTGGATTCCCAGTGATAGCAGAGTTATGGCCGACGCTACCCCTGTTGCTGCTCCTTCGGGTCCGTTTGGAGAGGGCCCTAGTGCTGGTTTTGAGGCTGCTGCCGCTGATTCTGTGGGTGGGGATGATCCTATGCCTACCCAGTTTGATGCGCCCTCGTCTTCTTATGGTCCTGTCACACCTTGGCATGAGTTGTATGCAAGATTTGATGCATTCTCAGTGCAGCAGACTCACTGGAACACCCGAGTAGAGACCGGTCTGCAGACTTGGCAGACCCAATTCCGTGCTGATGTAGATGAGCGTCTGGACGCTGTGGATGCTCATATGAGGGACTACTTTGGGAGGTTCCCACCACCGCCATGAGGCCCACAGTGAGTTTATTTCTCCTTCCCCTATTTCATTTGCTTGTTCTATTTTCTACATTGAGGACAATGTTCGGTTTAAGTATGGGGGAGGGATTTAGACTTGCTATCTATCTAGTTAGTGTATATAGCGTTGTTTTGTGTTCTGTAATTTATGTTCGAGTATTTTATTTCAAAAAAAAAAGCCAAAAAGATGTGAAAAAAGGCAATCAAAATCCTGGGATGAGCTGAAAACCCGAAAGGGCGGTTCAGGTAAAAAGCAGGTAGTCCGACTGGTATAGACCGGTGCAAAAATGGACTGGAGTGATGCGAGTATATGTGAGATATCTAGCAAAATGAAATGAGTGGCTAGGTGAAAACCCGAGAGGGCGCCTAGGCAAGATGAGCGTAAAAGAAGAAGAGTGATTCTAGGATTTCTCATTATTCTTGGCGAGGCGTCATAAGAAGAGGAGTCATAAGGAGGACTCGGGTAGGCCACTCTGGAGCGATAAGGAGCTAGATTGGAGTTAGGATTAGAATTATCTGTGCATCACTTGTTTTGGTTGCCTAGAGCTTATTGTTGATATGTTGTAGTTGCTGGTGTCATATTTTCTTATACTTCCTGAGACCTTGGTGTTTGATTGAGAGAGTAGGTTTTTCTTTAGCTTACTCGGGACGAGTAAAGATCTAAGTATGGGGGAATTTGATAGGTGTCATTTCATGCACCTTTACTAGCAATTATTAGCATGATTTGGAGGAGTTTATGATTAGTTTTGAGGCTAAGTCTGTGATCCAAAAGTTATGGAGAGAAGTGAAGATATCCCAGGATTTACAGCTTAGATGGAGACATGAGAATGGAAATGGAGCAGCAGAGGCATACATGGAGAAGACTACCAACACTTGGTAGTAATAAAGAGCAGCAGACGAGAAGAAGAGCTGAAGAGGAGTGGACGACGTCACCGCCCCGCGCCAGAGCCACCGCGACCCGGCGGTGGTTCTTAGAGAAGATTGAGGGTCACGCCAAGAGGAAGCCACCGCCCCGTGGTGGGAGCCTGATGCCCCGTGGTGGATCTCACCGCCCCACGGTGGCCGTGTTAAATGGCGCGCGTCCAGAAGACATTTATTTCCTTTATTTAATTTCGGACTTTGTTATTTTATTATTTTGTTTCCTTTGTTATTTGGCATTAGGTTAACTTTATTTTCCAAAACCTATTTAAGTCCTCTTGCTAGGTTAAGAGACACGCCCGAGAGAGACTACTTTTCACTTTACTTCGTGCGCAGTTTTACTTTTCATTAGGTTTTCATCTGAATGGAGAACTAACTTCCCCTTTGTTCTACTAGACGTTTGAAGCAATACAGCTGATGTGTTTGTGAGATTTATATTCCTTGTTCTTATTCTTATAAGTGTTGGTTTGATTCTCTTGGTAATATTGAATACTAATTTCTTATTATTCTTCATAGCCTGATCAACTAGGTTGAATACTTTTTATCAATTGCTAGGATTTGCATATAGTGGAATACGAGTGCATATCTAGTAGCATACACGATTGTTGCGTATAGTGGAATATGAGCGCACAATCGTGAGTGAGAATCATTTGCATGTTAAGTAGTAAGGAAGCACCTTCTATTTGCATGTATCCTATATCCTTGTATGCATTGCTATTGCTGTGTTAGTGGTAAAGTACATCGACAACTGTGAGAATCGGAGGTACTTTTCCATTGATATAGTAATAAGTCTATCAACAACTGTGAGAATTGGTAGTACTTAAGATCAGGGTGGGAACAACTATAAGAATAGTAAAAGAACTTGGATCGAATAGATTTCTGTGATCAAATTATATCTCTGTATTGTGGATCTCATTCTAGTAGGACTACTTTCCCAATCATATTTTCTCATCAACTAAACTTGTTTGCTTTGCTCTGCTTGATTACTAAAACCCCCATTTATTGTTACTTGTCAATCATAATTGCATACTGCATCAGATCTTCCCTGTGGGTTCGACCCTTACTTGCTTACTATATGTTGGATCGTTAGAGTTACGTCTGAGGGAACAAAAGCTTTGTTCCCACAGAAGATGCAGCGGATTAAAAACAGCAAGAAAGATAACGAACGAACTCACGAGATATAGTGGAAACTCCAATTAGCAAAACTAGCTAATCAAAGAAAAACCACTACCTTTAAGCTTCCCGCTTGAGAGGATTTTGAAGCGTCTACTTGTCTTATTGATTTCTTGTTCAATTACACTTGTATCCTGGACTCCAACCTCTAGACTTCCCACCTAGATTTGAAACCTCTTCTACAACGATGAATCGAACTCAACCCTCAAAGACTTACAAACACTTCACTCTCTTTTTCTTCTCAACTGAACGCTCTCAGTTCTTCTTTTTCCTCGTCGTGGTTGCATAGAAATGAATCCCACATTCCCATATAAATACAACTCGACCAAACCCTAATCATAACAAGATAATCTTATCTTTCTAAACTTGGTAACAAGATGATATTAATTGATTTGAAGAATATTATCTTAACAACCGATATTATCTAAGGAAATAATTCCTAAAATAACATTAACGGATTAAGATAAGATTCTTCTCTCTCCAAATATATTATCTTAGGAAAGTTTTCCTAAGATAACACATTCGGATTCTCTCTCCAAATCTTCTTTTCGGCGAGATCCTTCCAGTCGAAATCCTATCCTTTGACCGCGTGATTCTCCGTGATTTGTTTCCATAATCGTCACGCTGGATTTCTTCCTTCCATTCGCAGCTTTGATCTTGTTCGTCACTATTGTTCCTTGAGAGGTAACAAAGCACATGAACAGAGCTTTGTTCCCTCTGCGACCCTTTGCTGCAATGGTTCCCTGAGATAATTGTCTTTGTTCCTGAAACACTTAGTACCCAGATTAGTTGAATGTTTGTTACCATCAAAACCTAAAGAATTCAACAAACTCCCCCTTTTTGATGGTGACAAACACCCTTGACAATAAAGCATACACGTACGAGATAAAGACAGTTATGGAGAGAAAGTCTTCCCACTAAGGCAGTATTAGTTCCCCCTCAACTCAGCAACATATGAAACCATGTTCTGTTCCCCCTTAACCAAAGCTACCTGTCATTTCCCCCCTTTTGGCATCATCAAAAACATAAGTAAAGAGATAGAGAGAAAAAGACCACAGCAGGATAAGCAAAATAACTCCTTTTGCATTAGATTGAAACGCACAAACATAGACTACATGTAAAGACAACAACAAAATGAGCACATGTAACACATATGATTAACATGCCAATCATTGCAAACACATGAAACAGAAGCAAAGAAAATCAAAGTAGTAGGGGAAGATGTGCTGGGAACAAAAGAGGGATTGGTTAGCCAGAGAAAGACGAATCAAGCACCACTGGTGCCTGTAGAGGGAGCTGAAATATGAATAGCAATTTAGGCATTCACTTACTCCGTAAGACGCCTTTGTTGTTCTGCCAAAAGAGATATTGTGCGAGACAAACTTCTCACGGTCCTTCCTCAAATCAGATTCCACCTTTTTTTTTCCCTCAGAGTCTGCACCTTCAGACTCTTCTTCCTCCACACCAGCTTCCATCTCACGTCTAACCTTGACCCAACCAACACCTTCTTGTAACACAAACTGCTTCTTGTGTAGCTTACTAGCATCCAGCCGCCGGTAGAAGAAAGATTCATTTGTCCCCTCTTTGTGTTCCCTGTGGTGTTCCATTTTTTATTTTTATTTTTTTTATTTTTTTTTTGAAACAGCACACGGGAGTAACATGACAACTTTGCAGAGAACGCCATAGATAGGAGGGGAGAAAACACAAGAATCCTTTTTCATATCTTTTCAAGTATTAAGGATAATGATCCCAATCTTCTTCTTTCCTTCTTTTACCAAAGATCACAACCAATAAGATATCTTCCAAAAATAGATATTGTAAAAGATTATGTCCAAATCCATCAAAGCCCACAAAATCTCAAGCGCAACAACCATCACGCAACCACCACATCACCTTTTATGCACGAACACTTCTCAAGCAGTTGCAAGCCATCATTACACATCATACCTGTCAAATCCCAGCCACAGACCACAGAGGCGACAATTCGTATTCTCGACTTTCCGAAAAAAATAGAGGAGTGTGATGCGGGGGTAATGTTACCAGAGAGGGTACAAAGAACATCACACATAAACATATACGATAATTTTTAAAAATGTTTAATCATGAATGAGAGGCTCCCAGATGTGGATGATTAGAGGGGCTCATAGGAAGCATCAAGCATGATGGCTAAGGTAAGTTGTAGAGTCAACAATCATTTGGGCTTATAATGAAGGATCAATGCATCAAGTTGACTCTTTTAGGCCGAAAGAAAGCTGAATCAAGTATTAACAAGATAGCATAGAGAATCATGCATGAGATTTTGCACATAAGTGAAGTATTAGCATGAGTCTAAGCAAGTCGGTCAACTAATGATCAAGAGAATGAATGCAGATCAAGACATGATGATTAACCTTTCACACTTTACCATGTAATTTAGCCAATCATCGAGGGAACACAACAAATAGACATGTAGTTAGGGGAACAAACCAGGCTTCATATGGAACTGAATGTAGAGTTCCCCAACAGGTGTCCTAATGAGAAAATTGGCGTTTGATTCTTTTGTTCCATGAATTTACTTGTATGCCAATCTTTCTCCACACATTGATGTCTTTTCTAGATGTACATGGTACCTGAATTTTCAAACAAGGAACAATTTAGTCATTAAGCCTTTATCCACATCTCCATTTCCTTTACCTTTGCCACCGGGCCTTAGAGTCTCAAATATTCCTACAGAAGTGAGGTGAGACTCGCTTTGTTCCCTGTCAAGTAACTGACCCTTGTACGAATGAAATACCTGGAACTTTCCTCACTTTATCCTGCATAGAAAGAGTTAGTTCTTGCGAACCCAGACAAGCTTATGCTTTTTTGGTGTGGGAGCAACATATTTGATTTCTGGAGGTTTAGCATTCATTTTCTCCCTAGTGGTTCGAGCAAGTTCCTCATTGTGTTTCTTCAGGAGGCACTCTTGTTTGTAGTGACCAGAGTGCCCACAATACCAACATACTCTTTGACACTTTAGATCAACATACTTGCTCTGTCCAGGCCAAATTGTTTTGTTAGCAATCCTTGAATGAAAATCAATATTATTGGACTTACTGCTTTGAGATTGCTTCAACCAAATGGCATGAGCCTTCTGTCCATGGTACCAACTTTACTCTCCTCAATCGAGTTTGAACAGTTTTTGCCTTTGTTCCCTCCGGAGGAACTTTCCCCTTTTTCTTTTACAGAATGCTTTCCTTCGACTTTAGAGCCTTTTTGCTTGGTGCCATCAACAGGAAGTTTTGGTTGATAGCCAATCCCAAAGCGAGGTACTTCCTTTGACTCGGTCTTCTTTTCATTCTTGGCTGCAACAAAGACAATACATTTTGGCTTGTCCTTCTGTTCCTCACTGAGTTTGGTTAGATCACTAGACAGTTTTGCATTTCCAAGTTTTAACATTAAAGACTCGGACTCAAGTGAGGAGACAGAGGACTCAAGAGACGTAATCTTCTCAGCGAGCTTAGGACATTCGACACATGAACTTGAAGGAAAAGATGAACCTTTCTCAAGCTCGAGCACTTTGTCTGCCCAACCCTGATTTTCTTCGATCAAACTTGAGATCGATTCATCCTTTTCTTCAATTTGCTCACTGAAAAGACTATTCTCATGAACAAGTTTCTTAATAAAAGATATCAAGCTTTCTTTTGATTTACTTTTCAAGCTTGAGATGAGTTCAGATTCACTTACCTCAGTTCCCTGTATGCCGCCTTTTGATTTGTCATGGTCTTCTATGGCCATCAAGCAGAGATCCCTAGAGCGTGACGAATCTTCATCATCTGAGTCGGAATCACCCCACGTTACGACCATTGCTTGCTTCCATTCACGAACCGGAAGGTGACTTGCCTTCTTCTTGAAGAAGTTTTCGGCGAAATGTCCTTTGTTCTGACAGTGGTAACAAATGATATCCCTCATGTCTCTGTTCCCTTTATAGGAACTCAACATCTCCTTGTTTCGAGACCATATCTTCTTCATTGCTCTAGTGATAAGAGCCACATCTTCATCACCATCCTCGTCTTCGTCTTCAACTTGAGATAAGTCAAAGGCACGTTCAACCTTCAAGGCAATGCTTTGAGCCTTCTCTTCTCCCTTTTTGTTCATCTTGTGGTTGTATACAGAGGCGTTGCTTTCAAGCTTGGCAACAACCTCTTCCATGATGAGAGACTTGACGTCAGTTTGGGAGTACAGAGCGAGAGCAATTGCGTCCCACTAAGAGTTGAGGCCTTGCATAAAGTGATGAGTGAGCTTCCAGTCTGGCATCTCTTCATCAAGGAACTCCAATTGACCTACGATCCCCTGGAACCTGGAGTAAAACTCTTGAATGTGCTCATCCTCTCCTTGAGAAATTTGATCGTACTCCTTCATCAAGGAAATAATTCTGTTTTTCTTGACATCTTCATTTCCATGATGGAGACGTCTTAGAGCTTCCCAAATCTCCTTGGCGGTTTTGTAGCCGATGATTTTCTTGAGATCCGTGGGGAGAAGGGCCATGTGAAGGATCTTCTTGGCTCTGCAATTCTTCTCCAGCTTCTTCCAGTCTCCATCGGTGTAGTCGATCTTTGGCTTAGGCTTTGTAGCGTCCTTTTCATTTGGGATAGCCATGGGGCGAACCTCGATGATTCTCCATATCTGTCCATCGAGAGAACAAATATGGGATTCGATTTGCTCAACCCACCAGTCATATTCACCTCCCTTCAGGACTGGTGGCTTCCAGAATGAATCATCAATAGCGTTGCTTGACAACATCTTTCCTGCAAAGTCTACAACGAAAACAATCTAGAGCACCAGGCTCTGATACCAATTGTTGGATCGTTAGAGTTACGTCTGAGGGAACAAAAGCTTTGTTCCCACAGAAGATGCAGCGGATTAAAAACAGCAAGAAAGATAACGAACGAACTCACGATATATAGTGGAAACTCCAATTAGCAAAACTAGCTAATCAAAGAAAAACCACTACCTTCAAGCTTCCCGCTTGAGAGGATTTTGAAGCGTCTACTTGTCTTATTGATTTCTTGTTCAATTACACTTGTATCCTGGACTCCAACCTCTAGACTTCCCACCTAGATTTGAAACCTCTTCTACAACGATGAATCGAACTCAACCCTCAAAGACTTACAAACACTTTACTCTCTTTTTCTTCTCAACTAAACGCTCTCAGTTCTTCTTTTTCCTTGTCGTGGTTGCATAGAAATGAATCCCACATTCCCATATAAATACAACTCGACCAAACCCTAATCATAACAAGATAATCCTATCTTTCTAAACTTGGTAACAAGATGATATTAATTGATTTGAAGAATATTATCTTAACAACCGATATTATCTAAGGAAATAATTCCTAAGATAACATTAACGGATTAAGATAAGATTCTTCTCTCTCCAAATATATTATCTTAGGAAAGTTTTCCTAAGATAACACATTCGGATTCTCTCTCCAAATCTTCTTTTCGGCGAGATCCTTCCAGTCGAAATCCTATCCTTTGACCGCGTGATTCTCCGTGATTTGTTTCCATAATCGTCACGCTGGATTTCTTCCTTCCATTCACAGCTTTGATCTTGTTCGTCACTATTGTTCCTTGAGAGGTAACAAAGCACATGAACAGAGCTTTGTTCCCTCTACGATCCTTTGCTGCAATGGTTTCCTGAGATAACTGTCTTTGTTCCTGAAACACTTAGTACCCAGATTAGTTGAATGTTTGTTACCATCAAAACCTAAAGAATTCAACACTATACATCTGTTTAGTAGGTCTGTTAGGACATTTACTTTGACTAGGCTAATCAACGATATTTGCATTGCGCATTTCTAGCCCCGTCAAGCATACTCAGATATCCTCTATGCTGATCGTACAAGACTTCAATGTTGCACAACCCTTGGTTTAGCTTGGTCTGAGCAGTGAGTAAAGCCACTACAGTCTCGTGTGGCGTCTTCCGGCTCAATGCATCGGTTACTACATTAGCCTTGCCCGGATGATACAACAATTCGATGTCGTAGTCTTTGAGTAGCTCTAACTAGCGACGTTGTCTCATATTTAGCTCCTTCTGAGTGAATATATATTTGAGACTCTTGTGATCGGTGAAGACTTGACACCTTACACCATAGAGATAGTGTCTCCAAATCTTCAGCGCAAAAACTACAGCTGCTAGTTCCAGATCATGCGTCGGATAGTTTGCCTCATAAGTCTTCAACTGTCGGGATGCGTATGCAATAACCTTGCCTCTCTGCATTAGCACACATCCCAAACCACTCTTCGAAGCATCACTATAGACCACAAAACCATCATTCCCTTCCGGTAGCGCTAACACTGGTGCGGAGGTCAGACATTGCTTCAACTTCTGAAAACTGGCCTCGCACTTGTCATCCCAGACAAACTTCTTATGGACTTTGCGGAGCAGACCAGCCATGGGTAGAGCGATCTTAGAGAATCCCTCCACGAACCGTCTATAATAACCAGCGAGTCCTAGAAAACTGCGCACCTCCTTCACATTCTGAGGCCGCTTCCAATTGGCTACTTCTTCAATCTTCTGGGGATCAACCATAATCCCATTCTTATTAATCACATGGCCTAAGAAAGCCACTTCCTTGATCCAAAAGTCACACTTAGACAACTTTGCATACAACTGATTTTGTCTAAGAACTGACAAAGTGATCCGAAGATGTTCCTCGTGAGCTTCCTCACTCGGGGAATAAATTAAAATATCGTCGATGAAGACCACTACGAACTTATCTAAGTATTGGTGGAAACATCGATGCATCAGATCCATAAAGATTGTTGGAGCATTGGTAAGTCCAAATGGCATGACTACGAACTCGTAGTGACCATATCTCGTCCGGAATGCAGTCCTCGGAATATCCTCCTCACGAATCCTGAGCTGATGGTAACCAGACCTCAGATCGATTTTGGAAAAGACCTTTGCTCCCTGCAGTTGATCCAACAGATCATCAATCCTCGACAATGGATACTTATTCTTGATCGTGACCTTATTCAACTCACGATAGTCGATACAAAGTCGGAACGATCCATCCTTCTTCTTGACGAACAAGACCGTAGCACCCCAAGGCGATGCACTCGGCCTTATATAACCCTTCTCAAGAAGATCTTCGAGTTGCTTCTTCAACTCTTGCATCTTAGGAGGAGCCATCCGGTACGGTGCCTTAGAGATCGGCGCAGTACCAGGCTCGAGATCGATAGTAAATTCTACGTCACGATGCGGGGGTAAACCAGGAATCTCCTTCGAAAAGACATTCGGATATTCACAAACAACCGGAATATCAGGAATTGAAGGTTCATCTTTCTTGGGCTCGTCTAGATAGCACAGGTACCCGACATAACCTTGTCGAAGTAGCTTGAACGCAGCCATCGCATTGATAAGCCTGCCATTATCAGTGTCATTTCGACCCTTAAACTTGCATGTATATTGGCCCCCAGATGACACCGTCACAGTCCTTGAGCTGAAATCGATTACCGCCCCATGACGCGTCAGCCAATCCATACCGAGAATAATGTCGTATGGAGCCATGGCTATACAGATCAAATTTGCTTCGAACTTCTTACCCTGGATGGTAATCGGAAATTCTAACAGACGCTTGGTTCAAACCAAATGTTCACCATTAGGAAGATTCACAATGAAAGGTTCACAAACCTCGTTGCATATTAACCCTAACTTACTGACACAACTTTCCGAAATAAAAGAATGGGTAGCACCCGAATCAAATAACATACATACAGAAGTAGAATGAAGGTATAGAGTATCTTGAGCAATTGGAGCATTAGGTCCATCAGCCTCACGCATCTCGTAAAGGCGTTGACCTTGACCTCCATAAGCAGTTAGGGCTTTCCCCTTATTCTGTGCAGACGTCTGCATCGAAGGACTAGGAGCTTCCACTGGTCTGAACTTAGGTCGATTGTTCTGATTAACTGACCCTTGCTGCGACTCAGCTCCTTTATGCCTTTGTTGTGGACAGAACTTCTGCAAATGCCCCACCTTTTCGCAGCCAAAACACGTCTTCTTCTCCTTCGGATGCTCATTACTCTTGTGTCCGTGTGTACCACAGTTATAGCATTGGATCGGACTCTTGCCCTGACCCGATTGACGTGTATACCCTCCATGAGTCATATCCGTTTTTGCTCTGCCAGACTTGGCAAAATTAGACGGTGGCGCGGGATGCTTAAATCCACTCGCCTGAGGCTGGCCCTGCATTGACCTTTGGTGACTTCGTTTCTTTGTTGACTCCTCTAGAGTCACTTCCAACTTATAGGCAGCGTCCACGTACTGCTCCAGAGTAGAGCATCCATGACGTATCATTAGTGGCTTAATATCTAGGTTCATCCACTTGTGGAAATGCCAGATCTTTTGCTCTTCATTGGATACCTCCGGCCCAGCATACTGCAATAAATGATTGAATTTGGTCACAAGCTCGGTCACTTTCAAACCATCCGTCTTTGGATAGAGAAATTCCTTATGTTTCTCCTCCCTCATAGCTTGAGAGAAGAAACGATCAGTCATCTTGGCTTTAAACATTCCCCAGTTCAAACCTGGGTGATCAGCCAAACCTGTACCTTCCCACCATTCACTGGCTACTTCCTTCAGTTGAAGGGATGTAATGTGCACCTTCTCTGCTTCAGTACACTCAACATTGCGGAATAGTCGCTCCATGTGTGAGAACCAATAAGCCACTTTGACTGGCTCTCCTTTCCCATCATAGCAGTCGGGCCTTATAGAGCTAATGGCCTTCAGTGCTCGGCCATAATTGCCTCTGCTCCTGATTGTTTCTTCTTGCGGCGCATAGACAACTGGCTCCTCAAATCTTGGAACCGTTGGAGGAATTGGCACAGCCTGTGCCTGAGGCGCAATTGATCGCATGATGTCGGTGAATGCTTGCATAACGATTCCCCGAATAGCTTCAATTGCTGCTGCATCAAATACCATTGGAGTGTTGACCGGAACTTGGTCATTGCCCCTTTGATTGTTATTAGAAGCAGACTCGTGTTCATCCACGGGGTTTGCGGTATTCCTCTCATTTGGTCTGGGGTCATTACTTGGCCCAGCACCAGCATGAATGGTGTTCCTTGTGTTCACCATCTGTTTACCGATCAAATTCCAAGTACTTTATTACATTAATATCATTCAATATACTTAATGTAATAAAAATCAACTCAGAATAGATCAAACTTGGTAATTTTCATTGATAAGCTCAACTGAGCTAATACGTTTTACAAAAGGGATCTCCCGAGCGTTAAGACAAAATTGCCCGGAGACTTAGGTTCTTAACAAAACAACTGAAATACAAGAAAAGAAAATGCTAATCAGTACTGGCCCAATCATGGCGCCCTGAAACATTTCCTGTAATCGTCACTCCTCATACAAGGTTTCTTCGAACGGGGTTTACCATCGGGGTCTGGTGAAAGACTCCTCACCCTGCTCGGTCCAAGAGCACATGGCTCATTCTTTGGTCTTTCCCTTCTTAGAGCATGCTCAACCGCCTCGTCCATCTGGCGGCGCTCTTCTGGGGAAATCATCTGACTTAGGCGAAGTGCCTCTCGCGAGTCAGGACTCAACATTAGCCTTCTCTGAGCAGGAATAGGCTGTGAGTTCTCAGATGCATTTTGTGGACCATTTCTTCTTCTGGGAAATACTACCTCGTAAAGCGTATCCCAATCGACCAAAGTCAATGGCGAGTATTCTTGCTCATGCGGCAACTCCGGACTGGGATAGATAAACTCCATTCCCGGGTCCTCGCTGCCCACCAATAAGCGCTCTAAGCCATCAGACTCATGGCCCTGTCCCTCGAGGTCCTCCTCGGGGTCCTCCTCTCCTTTCGGATCCTCTCTCGGGTCTTCTTCAGGATCCTCTTCTTCTGGATCCTCCTCGGGAATCATCTCAATCATGAAGTCATCGTTGTAATGCCCTCTTGCATACCTTGACCACTCCTCTTCATTTTCCGTGTCCTCCCTTGGCTCCTTTGTAGGTTCTGCCACTGGAACCTTGGTCCTATCGGACACTAGTACTACTGACTCGGGTAGTACAGTCTTCACCTCCTCCGGTGGACTACTAGATTCTCCGACCTCGAAGCATCGCAGGGGAACTGGAAACTCAAGCCTCATTGGAGATGGAGGAGCCACCTCGGCTTCTTCTGAGTCCCTTCGAAGAGAAAAGCATGCACCCATAACCTACAGGTGACGAGAAAAGAGTTAGTCTTTCTAAATATAGAAGTTCACTTCCATATCAGACTAAAGAAAAGGCACGACTAGATCGGCAAAATAAAAAATTTATTTGGAAATTCAAATCCTTGAAAATATTTCTCAGTTCGAAACGAGTAAATGGTTTATAAAAACATTCGTTCCAAGAAAATGTTTTAAAACCCACCCGTTTTACAAAAAAATCGGCTCTGATACCAAATCTGTAACACCCCCAAATATATATCCTTGAAAGGTATTATCGCCAGTGACCTCGGATTTCACATCCGAAGCCACCCCAGGCTTAACCCGTTTATATAAATCATAAAACAACAGTTATAATACAAAATATCATAACTTTTGATTAAAGAAAATGTTTCGGAATTACATCCATGATTCAAAATACATAATCAAATATATTACAGCGGAAGTCTTAATACATAAAGGACACAAGGGTCTTGATCTAAACGATCACCCGCCAAGGAATCTCAACCTGGTAAAACTCTTCAAAATTCCAACTGCCATCATTGTCGTTTCTAGCCTTCATTGGAACTGCAGTTTATCTGATGTGTCGTATGAGACGGATGACACCAGCCAACCATGCAAGGGAATATAATCGGTTGGTTAGTCTAATGAAAGACTATGCAAGGGTAAAACAGAAAGGTTCTAAGTAGTCGTATTAGGTTAGACTCATTGCTTCTCGAATAAAAGTCGATGACGATAGTCAACCACCATACTCCTACTGAAATATACGAAAAGAGAAAGGACTCTGAAAGAATGAGTCTTACGGAAACATATAAAGAGAAGACTCCAAAAGGTTGAGTCTTATCGGAAAGTATGACAAGTGCTTGGGAACATCAATTTCACACAAGCGTTTCAAAACTGACTTGGTGTTTCGGTTCACGACCAACCTCACCGCACAATACGAATTCATATTGGAAAGAGAACTTTACTCTGACCAAAGTCTAGACGAGTTTCCTAGCTGTACTACTCTCTTAGCTGCACTACTCGCCTGAGGGTATATTAATTATATACACTAACACACTTATCTTATTTAATTCCAAAACGTACATTTTATGTTATAAGCTTTTAAGATCTCTTCACAAGAGATATCGGATCTCCTCACAAGAGATATCAAAGGGAATACATCCCAGGGAATACATCACAGGGAATACATCCCAAATGGCGGCACCAACTGTGTGCACATACCCTGAGTAAGGGTAAGGTCATGACCGAAGATACTAGGGAAAATCTTCCTAGTACCATTATCAAGAAACCACTAAACCTCGCAAGGTACATAGTGTTCCTACGAATACTAGTTCTAACTAAACAGTTAAAACATAAGAGCAATAAATCACATCAAAGTCATCGAGGCCAATAACAGATATAATAGCGTTGTTTCTAGCAATATATACAACCTATTATAATATCTGTATTTCAATCATATATATATAATAGCATTGGTTCTAGCAATATATACAACCTATTATAATATCTCTTTTTAAATCACATACAGTTATTAAAACTGTTCCCAGACGAAAACAATATTCATCCCAAATTAATTAACAATTAAACAATTGATAATCAATATAAATATGGAATGATAAGCAAGAGCGAACCGCCACTTGCCTTAGATTAGACGAGGCTCAACGAAGCTCAAGACGACGGGTTTCCGGGTCCGAAACGAGGAAGAACTCGGATTATAATTTCCTACGGAATGACCCATAACGAAACCCAAAGTTAGATTTGACAATAAATAGTACGAATCTAAAAAAAGGCGAACGAAATCGAAGGAACGAAGTCCCGATCGAAATCACAAAACCCAAGGCCACACCCACAATCGCCCAGGCACACCGCGGGTGCGGTGGCCCTGCCGCGGGTGCGGTCACAAGTGCAGTCGTCGAGGACGAAGACGAGATCTTACCGGGGATGACGCATTGGGCTCGTTTTGGATTGGCTTCGACTTCCAAACTCCTTGGGCCACCAAACACCACCTTGAGGGCACCTCCTCCTCCTATGGTAGCTCCGGCGACGACCTTGAAGAACTCCGGCGAAAGCTTACAACTTCGGCGATAATGGAACGAGAGAGAGAGACTGGAGAGAGAGAGAGAGATTTGAGATGTCTTCCTCCTCCAAGCCTCCTCCTTTTATAGGCCAAGCAAGGAGCTCAGCTGGCACCTCCCCCACCGCCTCACCGCTTCAGCTCCGACAAGATCGGCAAGCAGCTCAGGCGAAGTTCGGCGGAGCAGAAAAGAAATCATGACGGCGCGGACCCACCGCGGGGTGCGGTGGCGACCAATTCTGACCGCGAGTGCGGTGGGTATGACCGTGGGTGCGGTCAAGGCAAATTCTGTGCCTTTTGCCCACTTTTGTCCGGGAAGAATTATGGGTATGGGTTTTAACCCCGGTTTAAACATATTCGTATCCGAACAAATATTCTAAGCCCCAAAATAGGTCGAATGTATTTTATTCCACTCAAGGCATTATTACAGAGATCAAGTATTTAACAGAAAGTCTGAACTTCTCTGAAAATAATTCGACTACAATACGAGTGTTTGGAAAACTTACCAAAATACTCTTTACTAAAATGAGGGGTATTACAACAGCGAGGAGCATCAGAGAGTTTTCTGCGGTCGCGGATATCAAGCCGTGGTCACGGTTACTGTTCATACACGCGGGATCCGAATTTACTTTTCGTCCGAGCTTCGTTTGATTTTAATTCTTTTGTTTTATTTTATTTTATTTCCTTTTAGGATATTATTTCATATCTTTTGGAAACTAGGTTTTGCTAGGTTATATCTTTCTTTTCATTAGCAGCCTTTTCATTATCGATTATTCAACAATCACATTATCGTTCAGTTTTTCCCTTAGAGTTTTTATGCTTTGAAGACTATGAAGAACTAAGCAACTTTTGCTTAGTCCGACGATTGAAGCATTCGTTTGTATTTGGTTGTGAGATTATAACTCTATTTCCTTTCCTTTGATTATATTAATTCTCTCTATGCTTCATCCCATTGAGTTTTACTGATTTCTCTAGTCTGATCATCTAGTTTTATTGGTATTATTCATACTGTAGGATTAAAGTTTTGAATTCTATTAGGTTATCTAGTTCATCAATTGTTGTGATTAGTATTATTAATATTAGTTTCCCTAGCCTGACAAACTAGTTGAAATTGATCTTATCTATAGTGCTAGTTCCCTTAATATGGTCAACTTATTGAGATTAATATTGTTCATCCTTAATTCAGAGTAGCAAACATGATATTCTAGGACTGGTTGGACTAGTTTATTGTGAAGAGAATTGATTACATGTCGAGTACTGACGGGTTGTTAAGTAGTGCATGTATCATGTTTAATTCATATGCTTACTGCTGCTATTGAATTGAATCTTGATAGTTTATTGGTTATTTGATAGTTAGGGTTACCAGGACTGGTTGGACTGATAACTATTTCAGAATAGGGATAAGAATATTCATAGGAAGGAAATTGAGATAATCTAGGATCAACCAATCAAACTGAATGGTGGATATTTGTCTGGATAAATTACCTCTCACCCATAGATTACACATTTTGCTTTAATTTACTTTGTTACTTGTTCACAAATCAAAACCCCCCTTTTGTTACCATTGGCATACACCGTTGCACTTAGGAAGATTGCTTACCTCCCTGTGGGATTCGACCCTTGCTTGTCTACTATACTTAGTTAGGTTTTTTAGGATTACTTTGATAGGCATCATGACTTTAGCCTCACCACGAGGCGGAGAAGAACCAACCATGAAGCATATCTGGGTTTTAATAGGGGAATACCCCTAGTGTAGCGGCGGAGCGGGGGTTACCCCTAAAGTTGAGGTGGCGAGGGATTTCCCCTAGGGCGAGCGGCGGTGGCAGGGGATTGCCCCTAGAGTGAGCGGCTGAGCGGGGGGTTACCCCTAGATCGGTGGCGGAGTGAACGGAAGAGCGGAGTCGTGAGCATTTTTTGGGAGGTAAAGTCTGGATGGGTGCTTCATTGAAAAGGGAGGTGCTCGGAGACGTTGATGGAGACGACGTCAAAGGTGGAAGGATGAGTGTGGAGGAGATAGGCGTTGGGGGTGTAGATCTGAGTTAACAAGGAGCAGGTTTAGCCGAGGAGGGTGGCGGTTGGGGTGTTTTAGGGTTAGGGAGGTGAGATATCAATTTTTCTTTGGGAGCGTTTTTGCTAGTTGGGTTTTCCATTCATGTTGGGCCTTTTTTTTTTATATATAACTAAGGCTTTGTTAGGTGATAGTGTTTATAATGAGTTTTTTGTTCATAAATAGTTGAAAAGTATGGTTGTGTAAAAAATATGTTTGGTAAAAAGAAGTAATATTTATAGGTGCGTAGTTTATAGAAAAAGTATGAGTGGTGGAAAAAAGTTAAAATAATTTCATTATACGTTTATCGAAATATATAAAAATTATTTTTATAAGAACAAAATTTGTTTATAAACAAAAACCTTATTTAGAAAACAAGGCCTAATGGAAATCTTATGCTTTTAACAAAATCCCATTCAATACTTACCTCAAAATAGGTGCTCGGCTCGTAATCCTCGAAATTTTTTCCACTTCTCCTCTAGAATATGACTCTTCACTGCTTTTGGCACTTTGAGAGAAATGTGTTCGGATATGAATTTGAGATGAATGTGTTTAACTGTTTAAGTATTTATAGGTTACAAAGTTGATTGTTGGAATATGAACGTTGATACGTCACCATTGGACGTACGCCGCAACTCAATGTATCAATGGGCATATTCACAAATTCAAAAGCTAGTGCACCACCACTGGGCGTCGTCACAGTTGGGTGCAAATATAGCCCTTGTAGTGTGGTGCGCCTGGTGCGTACGCCTTATCAATTTTTCCCCGTATATTCTCTGAGTTTTTATTTTGTGCACCTAACATGACATATACCTTTGTCAGACACATCAAGTGTGTATATACAAATAAAAAAGGTGTGTGTATAATTTTGAGTGAAAAAATAGTGATCTTAAGAGCATTTTTTATGGTGGTTTTTTTAGTATATTAGGATATTTTAAAAAGCAAAAATAAAAACTAAAGTCAGATTCATTTTTAAAACCAATACAAATTTCAGAATAGAGTACCATATGCAAAAGCTTGCTTCGTTGATTTAATATAAATTTATGACATTTTTATTTTTTAATTGTATAAGATATTCATATGAAATATCACCAGATGGTATACGTATATAAATGGAAAAAATAAATAAAAATCATGGAGACACACTTCAGACATAGATAGTACTTCGCACTCTAATGCTATCTATCCATTGTTGTTCGGCCGTGATACCCGGTTTGACTCTGAAACCTCAAATTGTTTGAATTTCCAACGAATTGTTGGAGTTGCGAATTTATTGATTTAAGAAGAAGACGAGCATCCATCCATGGAACCTAACAACAACAACAACAACAAGTTGATGATGCTCATCCTCCTAATCCTCTTCTTCTCCCTCATCATCACGCGCCTCCTCCGTGCCAGATCCAAGCTCCACCGCTCCACCGCTCCGCCGCGCATTCCCACTCCGACTCCGGACCAGGCGCCGAAGAGCTTCTCCGGTTGGACGGCGCCGCCGATCTCTCCGTCTCCGACATCCTCGATGCCCCCGGCGAGGTCATCAGAAAATCCTCCTACGGAACACTCTACGAGGCCACCGTGCTGAAGTCTTCCGCCGCCACGATCTCATCGGTGCCGGAGGCGTTGGTTTAGGGTATGGGCCCCGTTGTCAGGGCGATTGGGACGGTTTTGCACGCGAATCTTGTGTCGTTGAGGGTAGTGTTGTTGAATTTCGATTCAACGCTTCGTGAAGATGCTAAAGGTCAACACACCCCCATCTCGGATTTGCTAATAATTTGTTTGTTTGGGGATGTCCTCTTCGGCTTCTGGATCGATGGCTTCGCGTAGGGTGGAATTTGCACTCTCGGGGCTTCTCAATCTCTTCCTTGTCGGCAATACTCCTTCAAATCACTGGATCCACCTGAAAAGTCTCGGAGATGGCTTCCCCGGGAGAAGGCCCTCCAACGCTCAAGTCAATACGATGCTTACGAAATAAGGATAAGGAAAAGGGAAACAAAGGGAAGAAAAAGGGGAAAAGCAAGCTCTTCGGATCTAGATCTTGTTCTATCTTTCTGGTTTTGCTATATTTCTTAAGGAAGAAGAAGAGAGAAATTGCTCTCAAGTGCTTCCACCTCTCACTCTCTCTCTCCTCGAACCGAATTGCCCAATTGCTCTATTGCCAAAAAAGATCCCCTTCTCTCTCCAAATCTCATGGCTTTTATAGATGTGGTCCTCCTTTCTCTTGTTGCCATCTGTCCCTCCTTCATAACCGTCTTCTCGCCTTTTTCATGGGCCTCTTCTTCCTTCTTGATGGGCTTTTGCTCTTTCATGTAATGGCCCATGATTACAGATGTGCCGGACAGTTAGTCGTAGGTTCTTCGCATGGCTGGTGCTTGCTCGAAACTGGATTCAGGAACTATCTCTTCACGTGGGTATTGCTTCTTGATTCTAACCCCCACAGCCAGCCCCCCAAGCTCTTCGTGAAGCTTGAGCGAAGGCTTGGAAAGTAGGTGCACCTTGAAACTTCCCTCCGGTTTGGTTACGCGCAGACCGTACCTTTACGTTTGTTCCGAGATATTGTCTTCGCGTATACTTGTTTTGTGCCTTGGTCTTCTTTCCCAGTCCTTTTTTGAACTTCGAATCCTCCT
Source organism: Rheum nobile (assembly GCA_027886185.1). Lineage (NCBI taxonomy): Eukaryota > Viridiplantae > Streptophyta > Magnoliopsida > Caryophyllales > Polygonaceae > Rheum > Rheum nobile. Next base: position 2,644,550 of record WOAB01000780.1, read on the forward strand.
TTCGAATTTCCCTCTTGTTGTGTGTCTCTCTCAGGATTTGCCACGTGGATCTATAGGACGTCGTTTCGACTCCCGCCTCATTTCTCTATAAATTCTCTTCCTTTTTGCCTCTCCGTTCTTGTTATTCCCTTTTCTCCGCTTCTCCCCAAAGGTTGCTCTTGTCAGCTTTTCCGGTGGCTTTTTTCTGCCAATCTCGCGTCTCCGGCAGTTCTTGCTTTTCGACAGGTAACTTCTCTTTCTCGCTTGCGTTTTCTTTTACTTCGTTTCACATTTTACTTTTTTCACTCGAGGGAGAACTGTGGGACAACGATATTTCGAAGAATCGATTTTCTGTCCTGCGAGGATTTTTGGGTGTGGATCGACATACTTCCAGCGATTTCCCCATTTTAAGGTATTTTCGGGTTTCCTTCTTCATCATCTCCCACTGTTTTTGCTCAATTTTGGTTTTGGTTTTTGTTTCGACACAGCTTGCTTCTCGTCTGAGTTTTAGGGTTTTCTTTCTAACCTGGTAGAATTCCCCTTTTCTGTCAACTTTTTCATGATTTGCACGAATCGTTCTTAGTCGGTTTTTCTACTTTTCCTTTCTTATTTGGGCGTTGATTTTCTGTTTATTCGTCATGTCTTGGCTTTATTTAGGGTTCTGTTTGCTATCACGAGGGAGAACATGAACTTCAAGACTAGAGTATCGTCTTCTAGCGAGCATAGTCGACCGCTTTCACCGGAGACCCGTTTGGGGCTAAATCGGCCACCTTCTCCAGAGAGCCGCCCTAGAAGACGTGTCGTTTTTTTAGAGAATTATTACAAGGCTAGGCATGATCGTGCCCCTCGCTATAGTGGGGAGGGTCTCCCTGAGGAGCCTTTTCCACCGCCATCAAACAGGGCTTCGTCTCGCGAAGAAACTTCATCATCGTCTTCTTCTTCGCGTGACGCGACGGACACTATTAAAATCTGGATATTGAGGAAATGGGTGAGGCGATTGCCCTTTTCTGATAGCGCCATTTTCTGGGAAGATGACGGAGACGCATCAGTCCTTACTTATGAGAATTTGGAAGGCATAGCAGGAGCTTATCCCTTCCCCGCGGGATCCATACTTGCTCTTCCCGAAGAAGGGTCACTGTCGTTGTACCATTATCCTAACTTCATGGCGGCGAGCCTTCTGGCGTTGTTCGCGGGGTTTCGCATGCCTATACATCCACTCTTTAAGGAGATCTTGAATGCTCAAGGCACCAGCCCCATCCAGCTGCACCCGAATTCGTGGAGAAATTTATGTTGTCTCTTCCTCCATTGTCGTGAGCTGAATGTTGAGCCTTCGTTGGGGGTGGTGAGGGCTTTAATTTCTACGTGTGATATCTCTCACGGATACTGGTCGTGGAAGGTAGAGTATGATCCCCGCGTAAACAAACCAACTAATCTGGGTACGTGGAAGAATGAGTAGTTCTTGCTCAAGATCCCTAGTGCGTTTGGAGTTAACATATGTCCGGGGAGGGCTCTTCACTTCTCCTGTCTTGAGTTAGGCCCTACCAAGAAGGAGCAGCAGTGGGATAAGAAAGCTTTGATTGCTAGATTTGATCAGACGCAAAGCTATGAGTATGATGAGCTGATGACTACGAAGAGACTTGAGAGTTTAGGCTTAAGTTCCCCCTACCCACGCGGGGGTGAGCTTCCTTTTTTAGGCCGTGGTTGGCAGTGCGTGGATGCGTGCCGTGTTCCCTTCGCAGGAACATGTTCAATTCTTGCACACTATTCCGGATTTTACTTTCTACTTAATCTCCTCTCTTTTCTTGTTGTTTTGCTAGGTTCTTCCTCCGCGAGCATGATGAGCTACATGGATGGTTTGGACGACTTAGAGGAGATGTTGCGTGCTGATGCGGGGGGTTTTGAAGCTTGCGTGGATCCAGGGCACGACGGAGCTCATCAAGGTCCTTACGTTTCGGAAAAGGTTAGGATTCCTCAGGACCACGGGGAGGCGGTCGATGAAGGGGCAGGGGATACCACTGATGTTACCTTGAAAAGGGGGAAAGCTCCCACTGTGAACGTGGAGCATAGACCTGAGCGCACTTTGGCTGCTATGAAAAAGAAGTCTTTGCGTGGGAAGAAAGTTAAGGCTTCTACGAAGGACCCGATTGACCCTCTGGGCCCGATGACTAGCTTTTTGGACACTATAAGCTTTATCTTTCGTTTTAAGTTACATTTTTTTTTGGGTTTTACTAAGTCTCTTTTTTACTGCAGACCGCAAGGAAGTGTCGCGAGGCTTTGATTGTTGTTGGAAAATTTACTGAGGATGTGGCTGTCGAACAGCGAGAGATGGCTTCACGTAAAACAGATTTGGAGTCTCTTTGAGAGGAGAATTCTCGCATGAAGTAAGAAAGCCAAGGAGGTTGGGTAGGCAGGAAGGCGTAGAGGAATACGCGGCTGGCTATCGTATCAAGGCGTGTTATCTCTATTACGCCGCTGTGGAGTTTTACTATGGTTTGAGGGTGAGCATCAAGCAGATGGATGATCATTACAAAGTCCGGGCCATCATTCCCAATTCTAAGGACCCTGCGGGGGTAGTTTATAGAGAGAGGGTTCCCTATCCGATTCTTGTCATTAGGGAAGTTAAGGAAGACCATGATGGGGTCTTGGAAGCATGGACAGTGACTACTCTGAAGGAGGGTGATCCTCTCGTGGGGAAGCTACTCTCTCCTGGAGCTACTCCTTCTGTGGGAGTCAAGCGTTCTCGGGAGGAATCCCCGCGGAGAGAACTTTCAAGTGTTGTTACTCCTCGTCCTTAGTTCGGCTTTCCATTACTCTGTGCGCGTGTTGTTGAACTGCCCCCTTGTTTTGTTCTTTTCATGCTTTTGTAACGTGGTTGCTTTTGAACAAGGTTCTTTGACGGATAACAACGTTTGGCCCAATGGTTTCAGTATTCTGTTTTAAGTTTTTCTTATTTGTTTCGCGGGTGTTGTTAGTATACATTACTTCGCGTGACGTATTTGTGTGGCCGAGTGCGTTGTGTTCATTTTTTCTGATCATGAGTTGACAGGTTTTTGTTGGTAATTATGGTACTAGCTTGGGCAAATTGCATAAGTTGACTTTTCCCTTCATTAATTGCTTGTCATTTCGACTTCTTTCACTTTGTGGTTTCCGAAACATCATTTCAACTGTTGTTAAGGGTAGTTAATGCCCTGTTGTTTCGACTTCCTCTACTCCTTGTGTTGCTCTATAAATGTTGTTTGCTTGTTTACTCCTTTTCCCATTGTCTTCTTCTTCCGTTTTCTCTTGTTCTCTTTTTCTGCTCCTTTTGTTCTTTGATAGGATGGTAAGGCTCGTACTCAAAGTTCACTATGATGGTCGGTTTGTATGTCAATGCGGCGATCGCCGGTTATTCTACGTTCATCGCTATGATGGCGGCTATTTCCGGGTTTTAGACATGGGAGATGTGGGAGAGGAAGTTAGGGAGTTTGATTTGGAAGTTATGCGTGCTTCTGTCTTTCCTGATGTCATCGCGTTTGGAATGGGTCGGATGTTTTACTTTCCCCGGCCGAAAGTCAGGGGACGCCGTCTTCGGGAGGTAAGGACCAACTACGACACCGCTCGTATTGCTAAGTTGGGGAGGGCAGGTCCTGTGTCTATCTATATCCAAGGTCCTCATTCGTCGGGGTTCCGTGCTCACAGCCTTCGTGCCGCTGGTCTTTAAAGTTCTTTCTTTTTTACCTTTGCTTTACTTTGTGTGTGTACAACTCCCTTCCCCCCCCCCCCCCCCCCCCCCCCCCCCCCTCATCCCTCCTATCATTTTGCGAACTGAAAGGGGGATTTGAAGAAGAGGTTGTGAGGGGAGTTGGCTCGCTGCTTTTAGTATATGTCGTGGTGTCTGCCCTTAAGGGTCATTTTTGTATGTTCTGGGCACATGTAATAGATGTAAATACGGCAAATGTAGCAAAGCTTTGTATTAGGGAGAAATGATGTTTCTACAACTTTCGTTTTTGAAAAGCAGCAAGTAGAATATATGAACTTTCTATTTCTTCCGCGTGTCTCTTTGTTTCCAAAGTTTTTGTTTGTAAATTGTTCTTTGTTGTATCCTCGCGAAGGCGTACCTGGTGAGTTTTGATCGTGTAACGAGGTCAGGTTATTCATCACGAGAGGTTAACTTATACATAATCATGTGCTAACTTCTAAATTAGATACCTCATCGCCGCTTAGGCTCTTGCAGGAGATGGTTGCCTTTTTAAGTTGCTGAGTCTTTCTCGTGACAATTACCCTCGTGCGTATCTTGCATTTTTATTTCTCTCCAACACTTGCTATATCAACCTTGCGCATTCGACTTGCTTTAACAACTTCCTCAAAACTTGCTCAAACTTGCTTGACACTTGCTTAAAAGTTGCTTCACACTTGCTTTACACTTGCTTTACACTTGTTTTCCTACATATTGCACGAAAGATCATTGCTTAGAGCCTTGCTTGCTTTTTGGTACTACGCACAATCGTGTTGCTTAATAGCTCGCGACTGTATTGTTTTAGGGTGTTGCTTATTTTATATACCTGGATATTGAACACCTCTTAGCCCTCAGGCTCACACTTCCACTGGTGTTGCTTTTGCGTTGCGAAGTGTCGCCTACATAACATTGCTCGCGGGGTTATTACTTGGTATACACGTGTATCTCGAATAGATAGGGTTTTTAGAATTCGTACCTGAGGCGTACTTGTTCTTAAGGATAGTACTTGCGGAGTCTCATCATGTTCCAAGTATTTGGAACCGGATTCCCCGCGTGATCTTTGAGGCGATATGCCCCGGGTGCTACCTCGCGTACAATGATATACGGGCCCTCCCAGCCTGGGTCTAGTTTTCCTCCTTCGGTCTTTCTGAGCACTAGGTCACCTTCCACGAAGCTTTGTGGTTTCACTCTTTTGTTATAGTAGGTTGCGATGCGACGTTTGTACTGTCCTTCGCGTATGGCCGCCATTTCACGCTTCTCCTCGGCGAGTTGCACTTCTAGCTTAAGCTTTTCAGAGTTACTTTCTTCTTCATAATCGAGGGGCCTCTCACTCGGGAAAAGGTGTTCTACCGGGATCACAGCTTCCATCCCGTATGTTAACGCGAAGGGTTCGCCCTTGTGCTCGCGTGAGCCTTCTTTTGAGGTCGTGGAGTATTCATTGATTGGCGCTCTCTACTTGGCCATTGCATCGGGGGTGAGACACCGACGCAAAGCGGAGTTTAATCCCTAGACCCTCACAGAAACTGATCAACTTCCCGGTGGCGAATTGCGGCCCACGGTCTGTTACAATATCTTAGGGTAGCCCGAATCGACATATGATATTTTGCCAAATGAACTTCTTCACCTGTTCCACAGTTGTGGTGGCGAGTGGCACTGCCTCCACCCGTTTGGTGAAGTAGTCGATCGCGACTAATATGAACTGCAACTGGCCTGGTGCTCGCGGGAAAGGTCCAAGGAGGTCCATCCCCCATTTCGCGAAAGGGCAAGAGGCACTGATAGCCTGCATCTCCACTCCAGGCTGGTGTGATGCGGGGGTGTGGCGTTGGCACACCTCGCAGGTTCAGGCTACGCGGATTGCGTCCTCCTTCATTGACGACCGGAAATACCCAGCCCGCAAGGCCTTGTACGCCAGGGTTCGCCACCCCGCGTGCCCGCCGCACAATCCTTCATGTATTTCGATCATCAGATCATTCCCTTCTACGATGGTTATACATTTCAAACCCGCCATCAGGTATCCCTTCTTATACAGGACGTCGTTTCTCAGGTAGAAACGAGATGCGCGTATTTGGAGCTCCTTTTTCTGTTGTGAATCCTCTGGCACCACCCCTACTATAATGTACCTTTGTATTGGTGTTCTCCAATCGTCTTTGTCTTCCTCGTGTTCAATTAGCATCAACTCTGGATTTATAGCCCGTGAGGTACGCGAATCCAACCAGACCTGCCCTTTTTGTAGCTTAGTTTTTGAGCCAAGCTTTGCAAGCTCATCTGCCCTAGAGTTCTCTCTTCGTGGGACTTCTTGGATCTCAAAGTGGTCAAAAGTCGCGGAGAGGGTTCTCACTCTTGATTGGTACGCGAGCAAGTTTCATGTCTTTGCCTCGTAGGCTCCCTTGCACCTGTTTCACGACGACCTCCGAGTCGTTGTAGCACATCACTCTTTGTGCTCCAATCGTGAGAGCCAACTCAAGCCCCGCGTTGAGCGCCTCATATTCGGCTTCATTATTCATTGTTTCGAACTCCAGAGTCCAGGCATATTCAAATTTTTCTCTGCCTGGTGAGGTGAGCGTGACTCCTGCCCCGTTGCCTTCCTTGTTTGAAGCTCCATCGAACTCTGAAAGCTTGATCACCCACTTAGTGAGTTGTCCTGACATGGTTGGTATGTTGAACAGACTTCGTAAAGGGAGGTCAGACAACACCTGGATGGGGTGAGCTTGGAAGTAGGGGCGTAACTTTCTTGCAGCCATGATCAAAGCCAGGGCAATTTTTTCCACATGTGGATATCTCGTTTCTGCTGGTATGAGGGCCTTGCTTACGAAGTACACCGGCTTCTCTTGTTTGCGTACCAACACGGCACTAATTTCTCGCGAGCCAGCCGCCAAATAAAGTTGCAGATCTTCGCTAGGAACTGGAGACGATAGGGTGGGGAGACTCATTAGGTAATTCATGCTCAGAAATCTAGGAGATAATTATCTTAATGGAGGTGAGGGCCAAGATAAACATAAAGCATAACATTCCATTGTTCATATCGGATAGATTGGTTACTTTTAGAACCCATAAACTCTCCTTTATGAGTAATCATTCCATAGAGGGGATTAAACTCAAAGACTTGTTGTTCCCTGTTAATTTGGCTTGTGAAGCCTTTAAGTTAAGAGTTATAGCACCATGATTCAATGCTTTATTCTTAAGCAGAGGGGGTTTTTGTATATAGCACCAAGTTGTTAAGCAACACATGGCTTGTTAAATTAGAGGTTGGTAATTTATCAGAGTAAAGAGCAATAGAGTAGAGTGATTTCCCTTAATCCATAGAAGAACCAGAAAATCACAAAAGTAGAAAGGGAGAGTTTATCACAGCATCACAGTTCAAAATCTCACACACATAAAAAGAAGCAGTTTAAGCGCTTAGTTTGAGAAGAATAAGAGAGCTAATTCAGAAGCATAAGCAAGCAAGTGATCGACCAAAAACACCGGAAAATAATTCGGTAGAGTTCACACATACACGGATAAGGAAGTAAAGTTGAGGGATTGGAGGAATACACCTGAAATACGGGGTGGGGGGGAACCGACGTTAGGTGGTTCGCTTGAGCGAGGCGGAGAAGAACCAACCATGGAGCAGATTTGGGTTTTAATAGGGGAATACCCCTAGTGTAGCTGCGGAGCGGGGGTTACCCCTAAAGTTGAGGTGGCGAGGGATTTCCCCTAGGAAGAGCGGCGGTGGCAGGGGATTGCCCCTAGAGCGAGCGGCTGAGTGGGGGGTTATGATGCGCCCTTGCCCACCATGAATGCCTCTGAGGAAGAAGAGGCTATGAGCATTCGCTCAGACGGGCCAATCACAAGAGCACGCGCTAAAGCCATCGCCAACGCGACGCAATCCTTGGTCGCTCGCGTCGTCTAGAGCCAAGGCACCCAAGAGATCGCGTTCTCTTTGAAGCGTCTTCAACCAAGCCCAGAGAATGCGTTCTCTGTCTGTCTTCTCTCCACCATCCAATGAACGCGTTCTTTTTTAACAGAATGTAATCTCTTGAGACATTAATGTTTTTATTTCTTTTTGGGGCGTGTGCTCCACGCATGTCGCATGGGCCGGCCCACTAATCGAGACTCGGCCCATCCGAGTCCCGCGACCTAGCATAAAAGGACAACTCGTTCCTCTGTATTAGGTTACGTTCATTTTAATCAAAGCTTGAGTATTGAGAGCCATTTGCCTCCTCCCCTTTGATCGAACGTCAAACACTCTTTGCCTTCTCAACCCCTTCCTCTGCCGCCGATGCTACGGCCATCACTCGATCTTCATCGAGATTATCCCTCTGCTGCCGACGCTACGGCCAAGAACTCGATCTCTTTTGAGTCGTTCTCCTCTACTGCCGCCTTCCAAAGCCCGCGTTCCACCCTATCATCCTCTAGCAAGACGCACGCGACTTCCCAAACAAGATCTGAGATCCTTCAATCCTAGTAGGAACGCATCAACTGGCATCAGAGCCTTTGATCTTGTAAGTCGCTTATCAAGTTCTCAATTGTTCATGATTTTTGTTTTTAATCACCCATCATCCTTGCTTCCGCCATAATCACTGAAATTTTTTCTCTCTCATACACATGCATGTCCCATCGGTGTCTATAAGAGAATCTCTTGGCCGATAATTGTTTGATCACCTAGCGAAAATTGTGTGATTTGTTTGCATGAAATTTGCGTAATTAATTCGAAAATTGCCTTAATTGATCGCGTGAATCTCGCATTCATATCTTGCCATATTTGCTTGTGTGACCATCATAAATCTGCATTACATTTTCTCTCTCCTATCGCGTAAATCTAGCGATTTCTTTCCTTAAGTTACTTAGCCGTTTATTTTATTTTATTTTATTCTTATCCGATCTTCATTTAAGACTAAGATCTCGGATTTGAATTTCAAATTCAAAAAAAAAAAAACAAGTCGCATATCAAAAAAAAACGCGACTTTCAGAAACAAGAGAAGTAAAGCCAAAATAAGGCAACCTTCTCCCCTCAACGGCTAGGCTCATCTTCTTCACTTCTCCATCGTCTAGTGTCACGCGTGTAAGTGTGTCTTGTGTGTACGCGTTCTTTACGCAAGAGGTTAAGACTTCTTTCCTTTGGTTTCGTTGCTTTTGTGCTTGCATATCACACTTGCTTTGCTTGCCTACTAGCCGCCCTCAAGGCCAAAAGAACGCGCTATCCTACGTGAACACTTGCTACTTGCTGAGTGCTTACTTGTTCATTGGTTTTATATTGTCTTTTGTGCATTTTTACTCGCGATGGATGGACATATTGTTATAGGTAGCCTTATGGCACCCACTGGTGCAAATGTTCAAGGAGACGGCAACAATCATCCCCCACAACAACAACAGCTCAGCCAACATGAAGTGGTGCCACTCGCAAATCCTCCAACGAAACCCATTCTGGAGCTCTCGGAGGAACAATGCGAGATCCAAGTCCTTCGGCGCCAACTTGCCAAATTCCAGGCAAGGGAACGCGCTGCGATGGAACAACCAACACCAACTTTGCAAATACCCATGGATCCTCTAGTCGCACTGCGACAAACAGAAGTCGGGCCAAGCAAACAACGCGTCGACAAGGGCAAAGGATTGATGCCCTCATCCTCCAAGTTGCAACCGCGTCTTCAACGGATCCAATCCGTGATAGAAAGCCGCCAAGGCTACGTCTCGCATCGCAACCGCTATGCACCACAGGCAACACCAGTCCGCGATGAAACCGACTCCGACCGCGAAGAGGTTTCCCATGGTGAGTTTTCTGAACCTTATGATTTCAATGACAGGTATGAAGTCAGAGGAACAAGGCGCCAATGCGAGATTGCCTCTACACCGCTAGCTGGCAGAGCCAGACGAGCAGAACGCGACGAAGGCAGACCGCGATGATCCAATCGCGCCCAAGATGCAGTGCCACGTCAATGTCGCCATGCTCCCACCCCAGTCCCATTCAACATGGAGGACCATCTGGTCCACCAAAGTACGCAAACGCCTCATTATGGCTCAGATGGCTACTTCTCCCACACTCTTTTCCACCAAGACGAGTTCGAGGAGTTTGATGATGAAGAGATGGAGGACTCAGGGATGATCAATCCCGGAAATTTCCATCCACCACTCGGCGACCCTATGGAGTTGCAAGACAGGCCAGCCGATTGGATCCCCCCAGCTAGGCTCAACCAAGGCGCAAACATGGCCAACGCGTCCTTCCACAGGCGCGATAACATGGACAGAAGGCATGACATGCCTTATGATGTTCGCCACGATGCGGCCCAACAAGGACACCACCAAAGCCGACGCGCCCGGGAGATGGAGCAACAGGCCCCGCTTGGCAATGAACGCGGCAATTTTGGCATGCAAAGGCAACAGCAAAGACATGCCCACTTTCCACCGGCCCAAGGCCACGGGTATGCCCCCCTGGATATCCCAGTGCCGCATTTGCAACAAAGGCCTCAAGCCAATGCTCCCAGGCTCAATCGCCACGACATAAAGGTAAAAGTTGAATTCTTTTTTGGTGAATACAATCCTATAGTTTTTCTTGAATGGTTGCAGGCCAAAAAGTACATGTTGATCTATTGCCAAGTCCCATAAGAGGACTACGTGGCCGCGGCCACAGTCCACTTCCGTGGCGCCGCGAGAGTTTGGTGGCATCGCTTTGTGGATGATCACATAAGGAGGAACTCGATGCCCCTCACCGAATGGCACCAGCTCAAGTTTGTGATGACACTCAAGTACGTGCCCCAGGATTACAAGAACCAAATGCACATAGACATTGCCATGGAAAAACAAGGCTCGAAGACACCCCTTGAGTTCTTCTCGCAACTTGAGGATATGTACTACAAGGCATCCATTAGCGTGGCTCCCTCCACGATGAGGATGAAGTTTTTGAGTGGTCTCAACACCAACATCCGAGACCATTTGGAGATCCTTCCCATCAAGGACCTCAACACGCTAACGCACACTGCAATGCAATTCCACAACCAGATTGTGCACAAGCGTCAAGGACCCTACCAACCCTATGGTCAAAGAAGATATGACTCTCAAACTAGTCAAGTTCCTTCTACTAATGTGCACGGTCCTTCCCCAAGAACCACCGCGTCTAATCCCAACAGACAAAGAAAGACCACGGTAATACCCACCATTGTTCCACGCGCGCCACCACCAAAGGGTACATCACCAACCCAGGAATGCGCGCGTGATATAGAATGCTTCAAGTGTGGAGGCAGAGGGCACATCATGAGGAGTTGCCCAAACAACAAGAAAGTCCTCTTCTCCACAACCTCCGCGGGTTATGAATCTTTTGAGGAAGACGACGTTGTGCTTGAGACCATCGAGGAAGGGCTCGAAGATGACGAGGATGCTTACACCTGTGAAGCCACCGCGTTGCATGAAGGCACAGCTCTCAGCCTTGTCACGTGCCGTCTGCTCACTGTCAAGGAAGCAACCCTTGGTGATCAACGCGAGAATCTTTTCCACATGCGTTGCTTGGTCAAGACCGCGACCTTGAGCGTAATCATTGATGGAGGCAGCTGTTGTGTTGTGCGTGAGCACATGCCAAGATCCGTACAGTACAAGACGAAGGGCGCCAAGACTTTGGTTTAACACCTTCTCAGCTAGGCTCTCTAGATTAGGACATTTGATGTGTTTGATTGTGACTCTAAACAAGAACTTGATGGAGATTTGACTCAAAAGGGAAATGGATATAACTCTCATGAACGAGGTTCATGAAGAGTTTGGGATATGTATCTCTCGACCCTTGGATGCGACTCACCAAGAACCTTGAGACAAGGTTGAACACTCATGGATACTACACACCATGATCACCCAACCACCTTCGGATATGACACACCAAAGGGTGTTTCGGATATGACTCACCGAAACAAGACTAAGGATTCGAGGATAGGTCTCACCTCGGAAACCATCGTCATGAGGCTTGAAATGCACTAAACACTCTCGTTTATATCTCCATTCAAGTCTACCAAATTACAATGCAAGGCAACCATTATATAGGTGCCAAAAGAACTTAAAAGAAATTACAAAAATGACTCCATTAACTAGCCACTAACTTAGAGCACTAAAGCCACTAACTTAGAGCACTAGCTTAACAACAACTAACTAGTAACTACCTAATTAATTAAGAAAATAACAAATAACAAAAACAAACAAAACACAATCATCTTCCTAAATAGCTTATGATGCCATGCAGCTCGGTTGCTTCTTTCTCTTCATTGAACCGGTCTTGACATGTCCTTGAGGTGACCCATGGTCACATCATGTTGCAACATCATTAATGAGAAGGTGGTCACTCATTTCAACCTGCCAACCACTCCTCACCTACAACCATACGGCCTCCAATGGATTTCCTCGAGTTCTGGTAACACTGTAACTCGTCAATGTCTCATTTCCTTCTCCATTGGTCAATATACATACTTTGTTCTAGTTATGTCATTACCATGGACGCGACACATCTTTTGTTGGGCCGCCCATGGCAATTTGGCAGGCGTGTTCTTCACGATGGGCATTTAAACACTTATGTGTTTACTTACCACGGGAAGCGCGTCACGCTCTTACCTATGACGCCTCATGAGATTTTACAAGACCAGGTTGAGCGTGATAGACAGAAGGCAATTGAAGCCTCAAAGAATCAGACTCCCATTAGCACGCATTCTTCACCTGGGAACAAAGACGCTGCCAAAGACAACGCGTCAATGGAAAGAACGCGCACCAAAGAAGGGTCAAAGACCGCGCCGAACAACAACACCTTGAAAGGCACCTATGAGCACAGGTTGCTCCTAGCGCGGCCAAGTGACCTCACTGCCCCTTTGAGTGGCAAGGCACCCTGCTTCCTTCTCGTGCCAACGCCTTGTACCCAAGCCGCCCCCATACTGGAAGCCATGCCGAGCGAGATCGTTGAGTTGCTTGAAGAGTTCAACGACTTGTTCCCAGAAGAGTTTCCCCAAGGCCTCCCCCCTTTGCGAGGCATTGAGCACCAAATTGACTTGGTGCCTGGTGCCTCCCTCCCCAATCGAGCTGCTTATCGCGTTGGCCCCGATGAAACCAGGGAGCTCCAGCGACAAGTCCAAGAACTTCTGGATCGCGGATATGTGAGGGAATCCTTAAGCCCTTGCGCGGTCCCAGTGATCCTAGTTCCGAAGAAGGATGGATCGTGGCGAATGTGTGTGGACTGCCGCGCCATCAATCAGATCACAGTCAAGTACAGGCACCCCATACCGAGCCTTGATGACATGCTAGATGAGTTGCATGGCGCGACTCTATTCACCAAGATTGACTTGAAGAGCGGTTATCACCAGATTCGCATGAACGAGGGTGATGAATGGAAGACCGCGTTCAAGACAAAATATGGTCTCTATGAATGGCTAGTCATGCCTTTCGGCCTCACCAACGCGCCAAGCACCTTCATGAGGCTCATGAACCACGTTTTTAGGGACTTTCTGGGGAAATTCATAGTGGTGTACTTTGATGACATTTTGGTCTATTCGCGTAGTCTTGAGACTCATGTACAGCACCTTAGGCTTGTGTTAGAGTGCTTGAAACGAGAACATTTGTATGCCAACCTTGGCAAGTGTCGCTTTGCCTCCGACACTACAAACTTCCTGCTACGTGGTCTCCAAGGAAGGACTACGCGTTGATGAGGAGAAAGTAAAGGCCATCAGAGATTGGCCAACACCCACAACGCCAATAATGGTTAGAAGCTTCCTTGTCTTGGCTGGCTTCTACAGGCGTTTTGTTCGCGACTTCAGCTCCATCGCCGCGCCATTACATGAACTCACAAAGAAGGGCGCCACGGTGATTTGGAAGGAACACAACAACGCGTTCAATGCGTTAAAAGCAGCCCTATGCAACGCGCCACTGCTACAACTCCCCGACTTCAACAAACACTTTGAAGTGGAATGTGACGCGTCCAATGTGGGGATTGGTGGAGTGCTCCACCAAGAGAAACGGACCATCACGTTCTTTAGCGAGAAGCTCACTGGGGCCACCTTGAATTACCCCACATACGACAAGGAGCTCTACGCGCTAGTTCGCGTCCTGAAGACATGGCAGCACTACATGTGGCCACGCGAGTTCGTGATCCATTCGGACCATGCGGCCATCAGCTATCTGAAGAGTCAAGCACACCTGAGCCGCCACCATGCTCGTTGGGTGGAATTTATGGAAACATTTCCTTACGTGGTGGTGCATAAAAAGGTAAGGAGAATGTGGTCGTCGACGCCCTTTCTCGTAGGTATGTTCTCCTTACTCATCTTCGATCTAAACTTCTTGGCTTCGCACTGATTAAGGATTTATATCTGCTTGATCCTTTCTTTAAGCCCATTGTTGAACAATGCCTTAGGGACAGCGAGTTCGAAACCTACTTCTTCCATGAGGGTTACCTTTACAAAGCAGGCCGTTTGTGCATTCCAATCTCACCAATTAGGAAACTCCTCATCCAAGAAGCCCATGAAGGACGCGGTCATTTTGGGGTCACCAAGACATTAGCTGCTCTTCGCGAGCATTTCTTTTGGCCGCGTATGACCACCCAGGTGACGCGCTATTGCACCAGTTGTGTCACATGTCAACGCGCCAAATCCACTTCCCATCCCTATGGTCTCTACAAGCCTCTACCTATCCCCTTAGGCCCTTGGGAATATTTGTCTATGGACTTCATCACAGGTGTACCTCTCTCTCGCCGGGGTAAGGATTCTATCTTTGTAGTTGTAGATAGGTTTTCCAAAATGGCCTATTTCATCGCGTGCAAGACCACACACACTGCCAGCGAGATCGCCGCGTTGTTCTTTGACAACGTAGTTTGTTTACATGGGATACCGCACACTGTAGTGAGTGATCGCGATACAAAATTTGTAGGAATTTTCTAGAGAACACTTTGGGGGAAGTTGGGAACCAAACTTTTATACTCCACTAGCTACCACCCCGAAACTAATGGTCAAAATGAGGTGACCAATCGAACCTTAGGAGCCCTGCTTAGGACCATGCTCAAATCCAACACAAAACGTTGGGAGGACTTACTTGTCATTGTTGAGTTTTCTTACAACAGGTCCAGGCACTCAGCAACAAAGCTCACTCCATTTGAAGTGGTGTATGGAAGCAACCCATTGACTCCGCTAGACATGCTATCGCGCCCACTGAATAATACTGAGCACCCCACCGCGGCCAACCGCGCCGCGATGATCCAGGAGTTGCACCAAAGAACGCGGGCACAGCTAGAGCGTCGCGCTGAACAGTATGCCACACAGCACAACCGTGGGCGCCGCCGCGTTATATAAACCCAAGAGACTTAGTGTGGGTGCACCTTCGCAAAGGCCGCTTCCCAACAAAACGCAAATCCAAGCTGGCCCCCCGTGGTGACCCTTTTCAAGTTGTAAAGGCATTGGGGAAAACGCATACGAGATCGCGCTGCCACCAGACTATGGTGTCCACGCGACCTTCAATGTCGCCGACTTGGAGCCTGAGTTCGATGAAGGTGAAGCGGGGACGCTTCATAACCAAGTGGGGGAGGGTGATGCGCCCTGATAACAGGTTTTCGTCGTATAAAACTGCTATGTAAAATATCCAAACAAACCTTCAAACGTAGTCCTAGGTAAGTAAAGGTCGAACCCACAGGGAGGCGAATTCTGTCTATGTATGCAAATTATGTGTCAAAGCAAAGTAACCAAAGGGGGGTTTTGTTTGTTTTGTAAGTTCTAAACATGCAAAGGTAAACAAGCGAAAGAGTTGTGAAATCAGTGATGGGAAAAGCACTTAGTCAAACAACATCCACTATTCGTATGACAAGTTGATCATAGATAATCATTCAAAATCTCATGCAATGGAAATTCCAATTCCTTTTCAGATATAACTAATAGCACAACCAGATACTATTAGCACTAACTAATTAAACAACCCTGAAACTATCAAGATTTAGTCTAACAGCAGCGTTATGGATAGGAATATAGTTGGATACAATTCTAGCATAAAACAACCAGATTTTATCCTAGAATGTAAATCAGTTCTCTTCTACATAAGACTAGCACAACTAGATACTAGTACGATGCAGTTGCTACTCTGAAATAGATATGCTCAACCAGTAACAATCTAAATCTAGCAATAGATCAATAACGACAAACCCTAGTTGTGTCCAAGATAGAGATTATCAATATCAATCATAAGCAAACAAGCAAGAGAATAGACAAAAACCATGTAATAGATAAGGAACGAGAATATCACAACTGAATCAAAACGAAAGCTTCAGCGTCTGAATAAGCCAAGGGGACTTAGTTCTTCATAACAAATACGTAGAATGAAATTAGGGTTTAGAGAGAGATTGGCTGATAGGCAAACAAGCCTTTCTCTACCCTTAAATACTAAAGGAAACAAAGTCTGAATTAACCTAAAACGAAATAATAAAGCGTAATAAAATAATGCAAATAAGGAAACGGCTCGGCGGACTTCTGAACAGCGACGGCGGTCGCTGCAACCTCCACAGTGGGCGCCGTAATGACGGCGGGCGCCGCATTTCCACGGCGGGCGCCGTGGCCAAGTCGTAGCCATCGTTGTTGGGAGGGTTTAGGCGGCGATCGACATGGCTTCTGCGGTGGGCGCCGTAAGGTACTTCCTCCGAAGTCTTCGTCTCTTCAGCTCCTTGGCGTCTACTTCTGGTGGCTTCCTCCTCAGTGTCTACTATGATCTCCAAAATGGCTCAAACACCTCCAAATACACCAACTTCGCCCTCAAATGCCATACACATGAATGTGTCTAAATCTACCCGAATGGCACCAATAAAACCTCTAATGACTCTTGGTTAAGCCCTACAAAGTAGTGCTTATCAAACTCCCCCATGCTTAGACCTTTGCTCGTCCACGAGTAAACTAATAAGGAGCCTACTCCTCCAATGTAGCATCCAAGGTCTCAGGAAGCATATCCTCCAACTAAGAGTCACCTAACCCATGCCAAGATCCTGGCACCACTCTCATTTACAACACATCAACAACTCAACAAGCTTAAGGGGCAAGCAGAGTACTTCCCCCAAGCTAAACCCGGACATCCAATAGCATGAGTAACCTCTAATCCTAGCCTCCATCTATTGCTCCTTATGTCTCCCAGAGTGACCTACCCGACAATCCTTCTTTGTCTCCTCTTCTTATGACGCCTCGCCAAGAATAATGAGAAATTCTAAAATCACTCTTCTTCTTTTCGCTCATTTTGCCAAGGCGCCCGTTCGGGTTTTCACCAAGCCACTCATTTCATTTTTCAATAGATGTGCTCACATAAACTCACGTCACTCTTGACCACATATTACCCCAGCCTAATGCTGGTCCAAGCCACCTGCTTATTACCTAGGCCGCCCATTCAGGTTTTCACCAAGCCACTCATTTCATTTTTCAATAGATGTGCTCACATAAACTCACGTCACTCTTGACCACATATTACCCCAGCCTAATGCTGGTCCAAGCCACCTGCTTATTACCTAGGCCGCCCTTTCGGGTTTTCGGCCTATCCTAGGATTTCAATTTCAGCCTTTTATCAAATTTTTTGCTCTTTTTCATTTTTTTTATTTTCCTCAACGACGTGGCAAGTATAGAACTCTCCCCCATGCTTAAACATTGCATTGTCCTCAATGTAATGAAAGACAAAAAGAATAGAAACACAGGGAAAAGCAAAAAATTAACTCACAACGTTGCCGAGCTGGCTTGGACACGGAAGGTGTCGCTGGCGGTCTTCTCAATAAACGTCCATGTCACGGGTGTCGGCATCAATGCCATAATCTTCATCTACCGTGCAACCATAGGGATCCACCGTGGGGTGTGGTGGTTATCTAGAAAAGCAGGGCTGCACGGCCTTCAACTCCATCAGCTCCTACCATGCAACCATAATGAACCACTGTGGTGAATGAGTGGTCGATCAAGGGAACGAGGTTGCATGGCCTTCAAAAATGGGCCCAGATGTCATCGTGGTTGGGCCCTGGTGTATCTCATCTCCAGTTGTCGACTGCAGGGCCACCATCGTTGCCAAATGAATGTAGGGTGAATGTATTCCTCCGTTAGCAACATGATGCGCACCTCTCGTGGGAAATCTGGACAGCCCGGTAAAACTTTTTTTTTTCTCCCCGTTTAAGGTTTTTTCGGGGTATTTTTTTTTTAGATAAGAAAACGAACCTGAGAATGGCGGCGATCGCCGTAATTAAACGGCGGTCGCCGTCATTTGCCGCAAGCAAAGTAAACGAGGGAGGTGATTACGGCGGACGCCGTAAGCTAGGCGGTGGGCGCCGTGAACTCCTTCTTCACTTTGAAACGCTTCCTGCAGGTTAGTTCGACACAAAAAGGAAAAACTAAAAGGAAAAACAAAAGAAAATGACTAAGGGAAGGAAAATAAACTACCTAACATCGGGTTGCCTCCCGATCAGAGCCTTAGTTAATGTCGTTGGCTCGACATACTACTCGAACATCCTCAATCCATATCGTCAGGCTCTTTAGGAACCTTCTTAATCCATACCTCCTTCCTGAACCAATTATGGAAAGGTTTGAACCTTAGACCATTCTTCTTCTTCTTCAGCGGCCCCTCCATCTTGACCTTCTTAGTCGCGTCTCCCCCATACTTAGATCGATCAGGGGGGTGTTTAACCTCAACTTCAGGGACCTGCATCACAGATGGAACGAGCTTCTCGCTCGGAGTTAGCAGTAAAGGCGATTTGCCTGGTATCTCCAGAGGAGGCTTATAGTCAGCGGCCAACTCAGTGACGACGTCCTGCGAGTTAGTAAATGAAGCAGAACCCAAGCTAGAATCAACAATGAGAGATTGCGTGTCATCTAGGTGGTCCTCATCAAAAACATCTTGCACCACAGGCTTAAGTACATCAATTGCACACAAAGAGTGATCATCAGAAGGAAATTTCATGGCTTCATAGATATTGTAGTTAATAGTTTGGCCATCAAATTCCATAGTCAAGGAACCAGTACTCACATTGATCTTGGTGTTGGCAGTTTTCAGGAAGGGTCTCCCTAACAGAATAGGGGCTACATGCATATCATGTTCCATATTAAGCACATAGAAGTCAGCAGGAAAAGTAAGATCACCAACCATAACCAAAACATCCTCCACTATCCCTATAGGACGCACACTAGATCTATCAGCAACTGAATGGCAATATTAGTGGCATGCATGGGTCCTAATCGTAAGGATTCACAAAGAGATGAAGGTAGAACATTAATGGAAGCACCCAAATCTAACATAGCTTTATTGAACTTGGTACCTCCAATAGTAATAGGGATGGTGAACATACCTGGGTCGCCACACTTCTTGGGTAAGCGCTTCTGAAACACAGCAGAAACATGTTCGCTTACCTTTACCTTCTTTTTGCTATTCCTATCCTGATTCCTCTTTGTGGTGCACATCTGCTTCAAAAACTTGGCATAACGAGGGACAGACTTGATCAAATTTAGGAGAGGGATGTTGACCTCAACGTTTCTGAACATCTCAAACATGTCCTTGTCCTGCGCAAGTGGCTTGGTACGCTTCAAAGCAGACGGAAATGGTGCAACAGGCTTCCAATCAGGAAAAATCGGAGGTTCATACTTCTTCTCAGCCTCAGGATCAGCTTCGGAGGGGCGGCGGTCGCCGTAATAAGGACGGCGGTCGCCGTGAACATCATCAGAAAGTTTGGGATTTGGCTCACCGTCACGACGGTCGCCGTTCTCTGGACGGCGGTCGCCGTAATCGCGGCGGTCGCTGCCATTTATGCGGTGGTCGCCGTAATTCTCTTCGGATACATCGAATGTGGGATCACCTGGGCGGCGGTCGCCATGCTTTAGGCGGCGGTCGCCGTCTTTTATTTCCTCCATATCTGAACTGTCTTCTTCAGCTTCTTCAGTATTGCTTCCTTTAAGCCTTTTTCCACTCCTCAGAGTTACAGCACTGACATTCCTAATGTTCGGGTTCACTTCCGTTTGAGATGGAAGTTTACCAGAGACCTTTGCGTCAAGCTTGCTCACCACTTGAGAAATTTGACCAAATTGCCTTTCCAAATTCTGAATGCTAGCTTGTGTAGTTTCTTGGAATTGCAATTGGTTCTTAGTCAACTTAGCAATATTGTCATTGAGATTGGCGTTGCTCTGCATGAGCATCTTCATCATGTCATCTATAGAGTGTGAAGCGTTCGAGCTCTGCCCTTGAGGTTGTGGCACAAATGGCTGCCTAGGCTGTTGAGGATTACCTTGTGGTTGATTTTGCTCTGGGTCTCTCCATCTGAAGTTGGGATGATCCCTCCAACCAGGATTGTATGTACTAGAATAAGGGTCATGCCTGGGCCTCTGTTGATATCCTCCTACATGGTTCGCTTCCTCTTGTAGAGTAGGACATGAATCAGTAGGATGCAAGTCGTCATGACAGATCTCACAGGCCTTAGCCTGCTGAGGCGTACCTTTCAGCTTCAGGCGCCTCACCTCCTCTCTCAGCACATCAAAATCAGCCTGATCAATTTGTGACTGAGAACTAGCAACTACCAAGCTTTGGGAACCTCTCCCACTGTACTGTCTAGAGTCATCAGCCAGAGTAGCAAATATCTCTAGAGCTTCTTCGTAAGTCCTCTTCAGAATATTCCCACCACATGAAGAATTCACCATCTGACGATCATCTTCACGGAGTCCTCCATGTAAATAGAGAATTAGATCATGTTTTTCGTAACCATGGTAGGGATAACTCTTCACCAGTTTCTTGAAGCGCTCATAATAATCATAGAGAGACTCATTAAACAGTTGCTCCACGTTGCAGATCTTCTTCTTGAGCTGATTGGACTTGATTGCCGGAAAGTATTTATCAAGAAACACCTTCTTCAAATTCACCCAAGTAGTGATGCTCCCTGGTGGTAAAGAATGATACCAGTCTTTAGCAGAATCCTTCAGAGAAAAGGAAAAGACTCTCAACCTCATCTGATCTTCAGTAATCTCATATGGTCTCATACTGGTGCAGACCTCAAGGAACTCATCCAGGTGCTGAATAGGATCCTCAAGCGGAGTTCCACTGAATTTTGGGAGTAAATGGACTACTCCTGTCTTGAGCTCAAATTTAACCCCATCACCCAGGGCAGGGAATTGCACAGCACGAGTTGGTTGCTCCAAGTTAGGAGCTGTCAAAGATTCCAGAGTAACACGGGCTACCATTGTATCAGCTTCCTGAAGTAGCAAATTCGCAGCCCTGCGAGCTTGAAGAAAAGTTTTTTCGATTTCTGGATCAAAAACTAGAGGTAGATTATTAGTAACACGGGTGTGAACCATAAGATAGGTTCATACCAAGATTGGCACATAAATCACACACACAAAATAGATTATTGCCTCCCCGGCAACGGCGCCAATTTGATAACAGGTTTTCGTCGTGTAAAACTGATATGCAAAATATCCAAACAAACCTTAAACCGTAGTCCTAGGTAAGTAAAGGTCGAACCCACAGGGAGGCGAATTCTGTCTATGTATGCAAATTATGTGTCAAAGCAAAGTAACCAAAGGGGGGTTTTGTTTGTTTTGTAAGTTCTAAACATGCAAAGGTAAACAAGCGAAAGAGTTGTGAAATCAGTGATGGGAAAAGCACTTAGTCAAACAACATCCACTATTCGTATGACAAGTTGATCATAGATAATCATTCAAAATCTCATGCAATGGAAATTCCAATTCCTTTTCAGATATAACTAATAGCACAACCAGATACTATTAGCACTAACTAATTAAACAACCCTGAAACTATCAAGATTTAGTCTAACAGTAGCGTTACGGATAGGAATATAGTTGGATACAATTCTAGCATAAAATAACCAGCTTTTATCCTAGAATGTAAATCAGTTCTCTTCTGCATAAGACTAGCACAACCAGATACTAGTACGATACAGTTGCTACTCTGAAATAGATATGCTCAACCAGTAACAATCTAAATCTAGCAATAGATCAATAACGACAAACCCTAGTTGCGTCCAAGATAGAGATTATCAATATCAATCATAAGCAAACAAGCAAGAGAATAGATAAAAACCATGCAATAGATAAGGAACGAGAATCTCACAACTGAATCAAAACGAAAGCTTCAGCGTCTGACTAAGCCAAGGGGACTTAGTTCTTCATAACAAATACGTAGAATGAAATTAGGGTTTAGAGAGAGATTGGCTGATAGGAAAACAAGCCTTTCTCTACCCTTAAATACTAAAGGAAACAAAGTCTGAATTAACCTAAAACGAAATATAAAAGCGTAATAAAATAATGCAAAATAAAGCAAATAAGGAAACGGCTCGGCGGACTTCTGAACAGCGGCGGCGGTCGCAGCAACCTCCATGGCGGGCGCCGCATTTCCACGGCGGGCGCCGTGGCCAAGTCGTAGCCATCGTTGTTGGGAGGGTTTAGGCGGCGGTCGCCGTGGCTTCTGCGGCGGGCGCCGTAAGGTACTTCCTCCGAAGTCTTCGTCTCTTCAGCTCCTTGGCGTCTACTTCTGGTGGCTTCCTCCTCAGTGTCTACTATGATCTCCAAAACGGCTCAAACACCTCCAAATACACCAACTTCGCCCCCAAACGCCATACACATGAATGTGTCTAAATCTACCTGAATGGCACCAATAAAACCTCTAATGACTCTTGGTTAAGCCCTACAAAGTAGTGCTTATCACGCCCTTGCCCACCATGAATGCCTCTGAGGAAGAAGAGGCTATGAGCATTCGCTCAGACAGGCCAATCACAAGAGCACGCGCTAAAGCCATCGCCAACGCGACGCAATCCTTGATCGCTAGGCACCCAAGAGATCGCGTTCTCTTTGAAGCATCTTCAACCAAGCCCAGAGAACGCGTTCTCTATCTGTTTTCTCTCCACCATCCAATGAACGCGTTCTTTTTTAACAGAATGTAATCTCTTGAGACATTAGTGTTTTTATTTCTTTTTGGGGCGTGTGCTCCACGCATGTCGCGTGGGCCGGCCCACTAATCGAGACTCGGCCCATCCGAGTCCCGTGACCTAGCATAAAAGGACAACTCGTTCCTCTGTATTAGGTTACGTTCATTTTAATCAAAGCTTGAGTATTGAGAGCCATTTGCCTCATCCCCTTTGATCGAACGTCAAACACTATCTTTCTTCTCAACCCCTTCCTCCGCCGCCGACGCTACGGCCACCACTCGATCTTCATCGAGATTATCCCTCCGCTACCGACGATACGGCCAAGAACTCGATCCCTTTCGAGTCGTTCTCCTCCGCTGCCGCCTTCCAAAGCCCGCATTCCACCCTATCATCCTCCAGCAAGACGCACGCGACTTCCTAAACAAGATCTGAGATCCTTCAATCCTAGTAGGAACGCATCAGGTTACCCCTAGATCGGTGGCGGAGTGAACGGAAGAGCGGAGTCGTGAGCATTTTTGGGGAGGTAAAGTCTAGATGGGTGCTTCATTGAAAAGGGGGGTGCTCGGAGACGTCAATGACGACAACGTCAAAGGTGGAAAGATGAGTGTGGAGGAGATAGGCATTGGGGGTGTAGATCTGAGTTAACAAGGAGCAGGTTTAGCCGATGAGGGTGGCGGCTGGGGTGTTTTAGGGTTAGGGAGGTGAGATATCAGTTTTTCTTTGGGAGCGTTTTTGCTAGTTGGGTTTTCCATTCGTGTTGGACCATTTTTTTTATATGTAACTAAGGCTTTGTTAGGTGATAGTGTTTATAATGAGTTTTTTGTTCATAAATAGTTGAAAAGTATGGTTGTGTAAAAAATATGTTTGGTAAAAAGAAGTAATTTTTATAGGTGTGTAGTTTATAGAAAAAGTGTGAGTGGTGGAAAAAAGTTAAAATAATTTTATTACACGTTTATCGAAATATATAAAATTTGTTTTTATAAGAACAAAATTTGTTTATAAACAAAAACCTTATTTAGAAAACAAGGCCTAATGGAAATCTTATGCTTTTAACAAAATCTCATTCAATACTTACCTCAAAATAGGTGATCGGCTCGTAATCCTCGAAAATTTATTCCACTTCTCCTATAGAATATGACTCTTCACTACTTGATAAGCACTACTTTGTAGGGCTTAACCAAGAGTCATTAGAGGTTTTATTGGTGCCATTCGGGTAGATTTAGACACATTCATGTGTATGGCGTTTGGGGGCGAAGTTGGTGTATTTGGAGGTATTTGAGCCGTTTTGGAGATCATAGTAGACACTGAGGAGGAAGCCACCAGAAGTGGATGCCAAGGAGCTGAAGAGACGAAGACTTCGGAGGAAGTACCTTATGGCGCCCGCCGCAGAAGCCACGGCGACCGCCGCCTAAACCCTCCCAACAACGATGGCTACGACTTGGCCACGGCGCCCGCCGTGGAAATGCGGCGCCCGCCGCCATTACGGCGCCCGCCGTGGAGGTTGCAGCGCCCGCCGCCGCTGTTCAGAAGTCCGCCGAGCCGTTTCCTTATTTGCTTTATTTTGCATTATTTTATTACGATTTATTATTTCGTTTTAGGTTAATTCAGACTTTGTTTCCTTTAGTATTTAAGGGTAGAGAAAGGCTTGTTTGCCTATTAGCTAATCTCTCTCGGAACCCTAATTTCATTCTACGTATTTGTTATGAAGAACTAAGCCCCCTTGGCTTAGTCAGACGCTGAAGCTTTCGTTTTGATTCAGTTGTGAGACTCTCGTTCTTAATCTATTGCATGGTTTTTATCTATTCTCTTGCTTGATTGCTTATGATTGATATTGATAATCTCTATCTTGGATGCAACTAGGGTTTGTCGTTATTGATCTATTGCTAGATTTAGATTGTTACTGGTTGAGCATATCTATTTCAGAGTAGCAACTGCATCGTACTAGTATCTGGTTGTGCTAGTCTTATGCAGAAGAGAACTGATTTATATTCTAGGATAAAATCTGGTTGTTTTATGCTAGAATTGTATCCAACTATATTCCTATCCGTAAGGCTGCTGTTAAACTGAATCTTGATAGTTTCAGGGTTGTTTAATTAGTTAGTGCTAATAGTATCTGGTTATGCTATTAGTTATATCTGAAAAGGAATTGGAATTTCCTGTAACACCCCCAAATTTAACCCCATTTGGAAGCGCTACTGCCGATGACCCCGGGCGAAAACCCCGAAGTCACCCCAGGCTTTTCCGACGTCATAACTGACTTAAAACACAGTTACGATACTAAAATCATAACTTTTATTAAACCACATGGTCGCGGAATTACACGATTCCTAAAACGACCCAATTTCATCAGAAATACAAAATAGCAATTTGCAACGGAAGACTTATAAACAAAATACGAAATAGCACAGCGGAAATCGTTTTAAACACAAAGCGACAAGACAAGTTGTCATAAACAAAACACCGTTCATCTTCATAGTCGCTCTAGCCTTCTCTGAACAGCAACATATCTGCATGTGCCGAAACGGACGGACGACACCCCCATGACGTTACCAATAAATAAAATACAAGCGTTAGTCTAATAAATAGACTAAGCAAGGACGGAAAACATACTCCAGTAATTCACAAAAATGCTAAACAAGCAGTTCCACATATCACAAATCATATCAAAGCAGTTCCACATATCACAAATCACATCACAATCTCAAGTCACATGATTACAGTATATCTTTTATATTAGCGTTGATTCTAGCAGAAATACAACCTAATATAATATTAGATTTCAATTATCTCAAATTAATTAAAAACCACTTGCCAACGTTCATTAATTAGGTGCGACAAGCACTTATCTGTATTAAATGACCACACACACACATATCACGTTATAAACTTTTAACTGGACCTCACAGGATCCAATTCTCTAACTATCGCATTGGGTCTTAATTGCCCTTATAAATAATGAACCTCACAGAGTCCAAACTTTCACTATCGCATTGGGTCTTGATTGCCCTTATAAAGAATAAACCTCACAGAGTCCAAACTTTCACTATCGCATTGGGTCTTAATTGCCCTTATAAAGAATGAACCTCGCAGAGTCCAAACTTTCACTATCGCATTGGGTCTTGATTGCCCTTATAAAGAATGAACCTCACAGAGTCCAAACTTTCTACTATCGCATTGGGTTTTTAATTACCCTTAACAGTTATAAAGAAACGCCCATGGAACACACCGGATCCAGGCGCTCCTACGAATACTCGTGCTAACTAACAGTTAAACACGCAAACACATCACACAGAGAACCATCACGGCTCAACCTGAACAACCATCATCCTAGATTTAATAATCTAAGCCACACACAATAAATCATATCAAGGACCCTTACGGCCTTTACCTGCACAAATCTAGAATAGACTAGCGTCGGTTCTAGCAAAATATACAACCTAGTATAATATCTTCTTTTAAACACATAACGTTATCAAAACAATTCCCAACATAATTAACAACAAAACAATTGATAATTAATGAAACATGATTAAGCAAGAGCGAACCGCCACTTGCCTTAAATCCGACAAGCTCGAACCAAGCAGAGCAACGTCTAGTTCCTGGGTCTGAAACTGGAGCAAATCTTGGATAATAAATCCCTAAGAAATGGCCCATAACAAGACCCTAAGTTAGATTCAATATACTTATATATGAATCTAAAAGAATACAAGAAGAAATCAAAGGAAACGAGCAAAGCCCAAAGCCAAACCACAAAACACACAACTCGGACACAATACCGCGATCGCGGCAGGTCGCGGTCGGTCGCGGTTTTGTGTTGTGACAGTGGCTAGCTCGCGAGACAAAAATGGAGAATTTCTTACCCAAACCGATTTGTTTGCCTTCGATTTGTCTATGGTTCGATCTCCCAACACCACAAAGCTTCACACAACACTCAAGAGCACCTTCTCAACTCAAGAGACACTCGAAATCTCCCACACACGAAGCTCACAAGCTCGGTTTTAATGGAGAAAACAGAGGAAAACAGAGGAGAAGAAGAAGGAAGAAGAAGAGAGCTTAAGCTTCGGTCTTCACCTCCTTTTATAGCCCAATCCGACCACCTCCAAGGGAACAAGGGGACAAAGGCGAAGGGCCAGTTGGCTGCCCACTTGGCCTGCCCAAAAATATCCCAAAAACAGAGCTACAGTAACCGCCATGCGAGGAAGACGACACTGCTCAGCAAAAGGCATTACCGCGATCGCGGCCGATCGCGTCAGGTCGCGGTTCATCGCGGTCAATCGCGGTTGATCGCGGTTTCTGGCCGACTTCATTTATTCTTATCCAAACTTAGTTTGGATTAAATTTCTTAACTCCGGGTTAAATATATTCGTACTTTAACGATATATTAACCCCGAAAATACCTCAACTGTATTATATAATGCTCGGAAAATTCTACAGAGCTTAGACCCCTCTTCAGAAGGTCCGAGACTCACTGAATTAAATCCGTCTAGCAAAACGGGCATAAGAAAAATTTAAAACAATTCAAAATACCCTTAAAAATTACGGGGTGTTACATTACTACCCCCTTATTTTAAGTTTCGACCCCGAAACTTGCATTATCAAGGCCGACAACAAGTAGGAAAAGTATCTAAGTACACCCGTCTCAGTCTCCCAAGTAACCTCTTCGGTTTCTAACTTGGAGCACAAAACTTGTACCAAAGGTACACCCTTGCTACACAACTGTTTGGCTTCAACCAAATATTTATATTAGCAAGAATATTTACAACAAAAGGTTTACAACCTTGCTGCATACTTAAACTTACTAACACAATTATCCATAACAAAAGATTGGGTAACACCCAAATCTACAACCTACAACAAAAGTAGAAAGCTTTAAGCAAATGGAAAATCAGATCCATCCGCCTCACGCATCACGTAAAGGCGTTGACCTTGACTTCCAGAAGCTACTGGGGCCTTCCCTTTATTCTGTGCAGTGGTCTGCATCGAAGGACTCGGAGCCTCAACCGGTTTATACTCAAGCCGGTTGTTCTTATTAGCAGACCCTTGCTGCGACTCCGTTCCTTTCTGCTCTCCCTGACGACAGAACTTTTGCATGTGACCTTCCTTTCCACAGCCAAAGCATAAACTCTTCTTACTCTGACAATCAAAATTCCTGTGCCCAAAAGCACCACAATTGAAACACTGATATGGTATGTTGCTCCAACCTGAGCCCCTGGCAGAGCCAAAATGAGTTGTCTCGGTCTTAGCACGACCAGACTTCTCAAACTTAGTAGGCGATGCCGGTCGTTTGAACGAACCAGCTTGGCAATCCTGCTGCCCACCTTTTTCCTTAACCTGTTTCTTCCGCTTACGGGCAGACTCCTCCAGAGTTGCCTCCAACTTGTAGGCCGCATCCACGTACTGCTCCAGAGTAGAGCATGAGTGGTGCACCATCCATGGCTTAATATCTGGGCTCATCCATTCATGAAAGTACCAGATCTTTTGAGCCTCACTGATTATCTGCGGTTCTGCATACTGCAGCAAATGATTGAACTTAGTGGCGAGCTCTGTCACCTTTAATCCTTCTGTCTTTGGATATAAAAACTCTTTATGCTTCTCCTCCCTCATAGCTCGAGAGAAGAAACGGTCCGTCATCTTGGTCTTAAACATTGACCAGGTCAATACCGGGCTATCAGCTAAGCCGGTACTCTCCCACCATTCACTGGCTTCTTCCTTCAGCTGAAGAGAGGCTATTTGCACTTTCTCTGCCTCGGTGCAATCCACGTTGCGGAACAACCGCTCTATATGGGAAAACCAATGAGCAGCTCTAACTGGCTCTCCTTTTCCATCATAATGGTCAGGTCTCAAAGAGTTAATGGTCTTCAACACTCGACCATAATCACCTCTCTTCCTGACCGCCTCATCTTGGTGTACATAAACAGCTGGCTCCTCAAATCTAGGAACCATTGGGGGAATTGGCACAGCTTGTGCATGTGGTGCGGCAGGTTGCCTAGCCTCGGCGAGTACTTGCATCATTATCTCCCGAATAGCTGCAACAGCTGCTGCATCAAAAACCATTGGAGCGTTGGCCGAAGCTTGGCCATTGCCTCCAGGGTTATTCTGTGACATTGACTCGTGTTCTCCTACACGGTTCAGGTCGTCCCTTATGATTGGCCTTGGATTGCTTGGCCCAGCACCATCGTGTATAGTATTTCTTGTATTCACCATCTGTTTACCGATCAAATCCCAAGTATTAATATCTTTTCCATAATACTTATCATGATAAAGTCACTTGGAATAGATCAACTTGGTAACGTTCCTAGGTGAATACCAAACTGAAATACTTAGGTTCTACAACCTCAAATCCTGACAAGAGAACTGAAAACTCAAGTCTAACTGGAGATGGCAAAACCACCTCGACTCCTTCCGAGTCCTTCAGAAGAGAACAGAACGCACCCTCAACTACGGGTGACAAACAGAGAGTCTTAGTCTTTCTAGACACAGAAGCAACTTCCATGTCAGACTGTAGAAGGCACGACTATGAACGGCTTTTTATTTGAAAAATTCAGAGCTCTTGGAAAACATTTTAGCTCTGATACCATTTCTGTAACACCCCCAAATTTAACCCCATTTGGAAGCGCTACTGCCGATGACCCCGGGCGAAAACCCCGAAGTCACCCCAGGCTTTTCCGACGTCATAACTGACTTAAAAAACAGTTACGATACTAAAATCATAACTTTTATTAAACCACATGGTCGCGGAATTACACGATTCCTAAAACGACCCAATTTCATCATAAATACAAAATAGCAATTTGCAACGGAAGACTTATAAACAAAATACGAAATAGCACAGCGGAAATCATTTTAAACACAAAGCGACAAGACAAGTTGTCGTAAACAAAACACCGTTCATCTTCATAGTCGCTCTAGCCTTCTCTGAACAGCAACATATCTGCATGTGCCGAAACGGACGGACGACACCCCCATGACGTTACCAATAAATAAAATACAAGCGTTAGTCTAATAAATAGACTAAGCAAGGACGGAAAACATACTCCAGTAATTCACACAAATGTTAAACAAGCAGTTCCACATATCACAAATCATATCAAAGCAGTTCCACATATCACAAATCACATCACAATCTCAAGTCACATGATTACAGTATATCTTTTATATTAGCGTTGATTCTAGCAGAAATACAACCTAATATAATATTAGATTTCAATTATCTCAAATTAATTAAAAACCACTTGCCAACGTTCATTAATTAGGTGCGACAAGCACTTATCTGTATTAAATGACCACACACACACATATCACGTTATAAACTTTTAACTGGACCTCACAGGATCCAATTCTCTAACTATCGCATTGGGTCTTAATTGCCCTTATAAAGAATGAACCTCACAGAGTCCAAACTTTCACTATCGCATTGGGTCTTGATTGCCCTTATAAAGAATGAACCTCACAGAGTCCAAACTTTCACTATCGCATTGGGTCTTAATTGCCCTTATAAAGAATGAACCTCGCAGAGTCCAAACTTTCACTATCGCATTGGGTCTTGATTGCCCTTATAAAGAATGAACCTCACAGAGTCCAAACTTTATACTATCGCATTGGGTTTTTAATTACCCTTAACAGTTATAAAGAAACGCCCATGGAACACACCGGATCCAGGCGCTCCTACGAATACTCGTGCTAACTAACAGTTAAACACGCAAACACATCACACAGAGAACCATCACGGCTCAACCTGAACAACCATCATCCTAGATTTAATAATCTAAGCCACACACAATAAATCATATCAAGGACCCTTACGGCCTTTACCTGCACAAATCTAGAATAGACTAGCGTCGGTTCTAGCAAAATATACAACCTAGTATAATATCTTCTTTTAAACACATAACGTTATCAAAACAATTCCCAACATAATTAACAACAAAACAATTGATAATTAATGAAACATGATTAAGCAAGAGCGAACCGCCACTTGCCTTAAATCCGACAAGCTCGAACCAAGCAGAGCAACGTCTAGTTCCTGGGTCTGAAACTGGAGCAAATCTTGGATAATAAATCCCTAAGAAATGGCCCATAACAAGACCCTAAGTTAGATTCAATATACTTATATATGAATCTAAAAGAATACAAGAAGAAATCAAAGGAAACGAGCAAAGCCCAAAGCCAAACCACAAAACACACAACTCGGACACAATACCGCGATCGCGGCAGGTCGCGATCGGTCGCGGTTTTGTGCTGTGACAGTGGCTAGCTCGCGAGACAAAAATGGAGAATTTCTTACCCAAACCGATTTGTTTGCCTTCGATTTGTCTATGGTTCGATCTCCCAACACCACAAAGCTTCACACAACACTCAAGAGCACCTTCTCAACTCAAGAGACACTCGAAATCTCCCACACACGAAGCTCACAAGCTCGGTTTTAATGGAGAAAACAGAGGAAAACAGAGGAGAAGAAGAAGGAAGAAGAAGAGAGCTTAAGCTTCGGTCTTCACCTCCTTTTATAGCCCAATCCGACCACCTCCAAGGGAACAAGGGGACAAAGGCGAAGGGCCAGTTGGCTGCCCACTTGGCCTGCCCAAAAATATCCCAAAAACAGAGCTACAGTAACCGCCATGCGAGGAAGACGACACTGCTCAGCAAAAGGCATTACCGCGATCGCGGCCGATCGCGTCAGGTCGCGGTTCATCGCGGTCAATCGCGGTTGATCGCGGTTTCTGGCCGACTTCATTTATTCTTATCCAAACTTAGTTTGGATTAAATTTCTTAACTCCGGGTTAAATATATTCGTACTTTAACGATATATTAACCCCGAAAATACCTCAACTGTATTATATAATGCTCGGAAAATTCTACAGAGCTTAGACCCCTCTTCAGAAGGTCCGAGACTCACTGAATTAAATCCGTCTAGCAAAACGGGCATAAGAAAAATTTAAAACAATTCAAAATACCCTTAAAAATTACGGGGTGTTACATTTCCATTGCATGAGATTTTGAATGAGTATCTAGGATCAACTTGTCATACGAATAGTGGATGTTGTTTGACTAAGTGCTTTTCCCATCACTGATTTCACAACTCTTTAGCTTGTTTACCTTTTGCATGTTTAGAACTTACAAAACTCACAAAACCCCCCATTTGGTTACGTTTGATTGACATACGAATTGCATATTTAGATAGAATTCGCCTCCCTGTGGATTCGACCTTTACTTACCTAGGACTACGGTTTAAGGTTTGTTTGGATATTTTGCATAGCAGTTTTATACGACGAAAACCTGTTATCACTACTTCTGGCACTTTGAGAGAAATGTGTTCGGATATGAATTTGAGATGAATGTGTTTAACTGTTTAAGTATTTATAGGTTACAAAGTTGTCTGTTGGAATATGAACGTTGATACGTCACCATTGGACGTACGCCGCAAGCCCGCAACTCAACGAATCAATGGGCATATTCACAAATTCAAAAGCTAGTGCACTACCATTGGGCGTCATCACACTTCGGTGCAAATATAGCCCTTGTAATGTGGTGCGCCTGGAGCGTACACCTTATCAATTTTTTTTCATATATTCTCCGAGTTTTTATTTTGTGCACCTAATATGACGTATACATATGTCAGACACATCAAGTGTGTATATACAAATAAAAAAAAGGTGTGTGTATAACTTTGCGTGAAAAAAAATAATGATCTTAAGAGCATTTTTAATTGTGGTTTTTCTAGTATATTAGGATATTTTAAAAAACAAAAATAAAAAATAAAGTCAGATTCATTTTTAAAACCAATGCAAATTTCAAAATATAGTACCATATGCAAAAGCTTGTTTCAAATATTTTTTATTTTATTTTTTAATTATACTCCCTCTATCCTTTTTTGTTTGTCCCAAGAGAGGGATACAATTGTCGAGACGGATTTTATATCATTAATATATCTAATTACATAATCCTAAAAATTATAATTTTTTATATTATTAAAGTATTCGTTGAGACGAATCAAATAAGACCCTACATGACTATGTTTTTTCTTATATATTGAAAAAAATCTTAAAAATTCTCCAACTGTAAATAGTGTCAAAATTAGTCATGCTACAAAACATTGAGGGACAAATATTGAGGGACGGAAGGAGTAAAATATATTCATATGAAATATCACCAGATGGTACTTCGCACTGCAATGCTATCTATGATCTATCCATTGTTGTTCGGCCGTGATACCCGGTTTGACTCTGAAACCTCAAACTGTTTGAATTTCCAACGAATTGTTGGAGTTGCGAATTTATTGATTTAAGAAGAAGAAGACGAACATCCATCCATGGAACCTAACAACAACAACAACAACAACAACAAGCTGATGATGCTCATCCTCCTAATCCTCTTCTTCTCCCTCCTCATCTCCCTCCTCTTCTTCCTCCTCATCACGCGCCTCCTCCGCGCCAGATCCAAGCTCCACCGCTCCGCCGCGCATTCCCACTCCGACGAGCCCTACGACCACGCCGACTCCGTACCAGGCGCCGAGGAGCTTCTCCGGTTCGACGGCGCCGCCGATCTCTCCGTCTCCGACATCCTCGACGCCCCCGGCGAGGTCATCGGAAAATCCTCCTACGGCACGCTCTACGAGGCCACCGTGCTGAAGTCCTCCCCCGCCGCGATCTCGTCGGCGCCGGAGGCGTTGGTGCTCAGGTTCCTCCGCCCCGCGTGCAGTGTCGCCGCCGCCGGACTGGAGGCCGTGGGCCCCGCTGTCAGGGCGATTGGGGCGGTTTCGCACGCGAATCTTGTGCCGTTGAGGGCAGTGTATGTGGGGCCCAGGGGGGAGATGCTCCTCGTTCACCCCTTCTTTCATGGCGGCAATCTCTCTCAATTCATTAGAGGTAAAATTCTTCCAAATTTTTATTTGATTATTCAGCTAATTGTGAATTTCCTCAACTCCTTTGGTGCATTTTTCTTCTACTGTGAAATTGGTGACTGCAAACTCTGTCATGGTGAAATGATGAACCAGATCATATATATAATTGTTATAGCACTGGGGTTTTGTTGTTAGATTACACCTTCAAATGGAATTCGTTAGGAGTTCAATGAGCCAGGATTCCAAATTGAGCTTGATTTAGTTCAAATTTTTGCTAGATGGATAAGAACTGAGTACAGTTAGAGCATTTTAAATCACGCTGAAAGTTGAAAAATCAATCTGTGACTTGAAATCCTCAATCTTCAACTTGTATGATTCCGGCTAATTTCTTAAAATTGGTGACACAATTTCCATCACAAAATATGTATAAAACAGTGATAATTTTGTGGTGATTTTAGTAGCTTAATTATGCAATTAAATCTGAATCTTCTAGCATCTAATTCTGCCAAATAATCCAGATGGGATCTGGGTTTCACTCCAGGCCTAATTTCAGACAGCTTTATTTCTTCTGAGACAATCACTTTGTTACATTTTTGGGTAATCACTTTTTCTCTTTCTTGACTTGAAAATCCAAACAAACATGGTGGTCATCATGTGGATGGACTGCTTTTTTGCTATTGTCTTCTTCTTACCATCTTCGATCTCCTTTCAAGACACGAGTCTTGTGGTCACGTTTCTTGGTTCTTGCTCTTTTGTTACACTTGCCCATGGCTTCTATTGCAATTCCATTGAACCCTATCTGAAGTGAACTGGTCCACATACCTTAAAGAGAAGCATGTAAAAAGCTCTAGGCATTCAATTCTGATCTCATTTCCCTATGTGGCTATGTGAAGTGAACTTGCTATTCAGGCTTCAACCACATCCCTTTCTTGCACACTTTATTATTCTTCACACTTCGCTATCACGGCCCTTCTCTTTCATTCCCTACTCAAAGCCAAACAACTCAGCTTACCATTAAAGATGCAGCCATCTTACATCTGAATTCGTCGAGTGGTTGAAGAATTCAATACAATTGCGAAATATTTCCTGTCATCTTACTTTTATGGGTCACCTTGTTATGCAATTGATCATAGTCTTTGCCCAAATTTACACCAATCCTTTTTTTGTCTATGAGCAATTATATTTGATTGAACCTTGCAATGAAAGTGAGTTTGATTTCCTATACGCCACATTATTATTGGAGGTTTTGAATGCTTGTTCTAAGTGGAGAACTATGTTCTCATGGACAGGTAACAACAATATAGAATCTCATAAATGGGACATCATCTACAATATAGCACATGGTATAGCAAAGGGATTGGAGCATCTTCACACGGGCTTATCAAGACCAATAATGCACGGCAATCTCAAGTCTAAGAACGTGTTGTTAGATCAAAATCTGCAGCCATACGTATCAGACTATGGCACGCACCTCCTCCTCAACCCTCCAGCTGGCCAGGAAATGCTCGAGACCTCGGCATTGCAAGGCTACAAAGCTCCAGAGCTCATGAAGACAAGGGATATCTCAGAGTCGACAGACGTTTACAGTTTCGGGGTGGTCTTACTGGAGCTACTGACTGGAAAGGAACCTATCAGTGCAAACCCCTCAAACTCTCAGGAGACTTATCTTCCAAATGCCGTGAGAAGTGCGGTGCTTCACCGTAGGGTCACGGACTTATACCATCCGGACATAATCATGAATCAAAGGAGTGAGCAGAGGCGGGTCACAGAAGACCGGGTTCTCAAATTGGTTCAGCTAGCAATCTCTTGTTGCTCGCCATCTCCCTCTTTTAGACCGCCTCTAAAGGAAGTCCTTAGAAAGATTGAAGAAATTGGAAGATAGCCTGTGATCAGGTTTGAACGGCTCAAATCATGGAGATATCACTGAGAACGACGTTGATGATTTTTGTGATGACACAAAAATGTATGGATGGGAGAGTTGAAGCTGTCATCAGAGGCTAGGTTGCCTTATTATCTATCAACAAGCTGGCAAGTTTAGTTAATGGGCACCCACAATTTGGACCATCACACACTAGTCCAAATACATGTACAGAGGAGCACAGAAGATGTCAAGATTGGAAGATTAAGTAAGCTGGTGGTAAAGTATACAGAACAAATCTTAGCTTGTTTATGAAAGGAGGGGAAAACAAAGATCAAATCTAGGATTGCATTGGCTTAATCAGCTCACTTGCAGAAGAGTTCTTGGTGGTGTTAATAATTGTTTGGTGTTTGGAGATTGGTCCAACTTTAACTTTAATTGCACTCTTGTTTTGTTGTTAATTTGACAAGTTAAAAAAATAGACGGCAGACATCAGAGTGCAGTTGCCCATTGTGAGGGTCATTTAGAAAATGGCTTCTGGGTATCTTATTTTTGTCCTTGCTGAAAAGTTCAAAGATCTGGGCTAGATTGTTAAACTGCAATTGTAAGAAGTTTCATTATAATAGAATAAGATGTGTGTCCCATTTTTGTGTCAAGACAAATCTATTCCATATGCACCCCTGGCCCCTACCCATCTCCCTCTCTCTCTTATAATTTTATTTGTTTTGCAATTTTCAACCAGCTTGGCTAGACCTAGACTTGTCAAAAGTCGATCACATCTGAGTAGATCCGCATTGAATCAACTCTTAGAAGTATATCAGATTATTCCTTCTTTGAATCAATATTATACAACCAAGGGTGTGTTTGGATTTTCCAAATAATACATTAAATTGATGATTTAACGCAATTTAATATAAGATAATACATTAAAATACATGATTTCAGGTGATCCAAACGAACCCTAAGTGTAGTGGTTCCGCCTCGTTGTCATTCCAATTAAGACCTTGTTTAGTACTTTAGTATGTCTTCTGATATCGGATTGGAATCAAGAATTATAATGAGTCACTCCTATGATTTTGTGTTTGGTATTTGGTCGGAATAAGCCATTCTTGAAGATTTTTGTTTGGTTGTATATGGAATCTGAAATGAGAACTCAATTTATGTTTTTTGTTATAAATGTTATTTTTCCTGCTTTAGAAATACTGATAAGACAATTGGTCCAAGCCCTTTAATAATTTTTTCTATAAATCTATTATTTAACAAGTTTAATTATTCATCTTCATTAATTTAATATTAATTAACTAGTTTTAAATATATATTAAGTTGAAATTCTAAGTTAAAAAGTTTCTTTATTTTTTAAGTTAAAGTCTTTCTTTTATTAAATTAAGTTTTAAGTTACATTGTGTTAATTTTTTTTATTTATTTATCTAACTAAATCAAATTCGGCGGTGGCCTGAACTGGCCCGGGACGGCTCAAACCCAGCGGTTTCTTGAACCAATATGACTCGGGTCAAATTTGATGGTTCGTTGGACCGGCCCGAAACCTGCGGCTCAGGGAGTTCGCTACTCTTATCCCGATTCGGGTGAACCTTGAACCGCAAGTTCACGTAGAGATGCAAAGGAGCAAATGGTTCTCGAAGGTGGAGAAGAATACCAATTAAGAAGATGTCATTTCTTTTAGAATGAATGGTACACTGACATTGGTACCCTAGGTTTTCTTTTGAAATGAAGCTCTTCTTTGAGCTCGGAATGAGTCATTCCAAAGAATCACAGAAATTTTCATTTCTTATCTAAATCAACACAATTTTGAGATCATTCATTCTGAATCCTCATTCCAAAGGAATTAAACCAAAGGAGACTTATGTGTAGTGGTCTCCAATTTGGGCCTCTTCAACTGCTCTAGCTGACAGAACCACAATGTGCATGCCCCCACATCGCGTCGTACTACGCGTGGCATACTAATAAGTATACTAGTGACAATAAACATCAACAACTCTCGCCTTGGACGAAGAGTGCGATGATGGTTTTGTTAGCATGATGATGGTTATGTGGCTACGTTGAAGTGCAGGCGCATGTCCGCTTGCGCAATGTTGGTCATGCGTGCTGACGGTAAATGTGTTCTGGCTAGGAACGCGATGATTGTCATTTGCACTAGCTAAGGTCATGCATGGCCTCCAAGTGTGCACTCTCCTCCGTCACGTGGCGAATATGTAAAAGCTTACTCTTTGGGCATGCAAGACATGTGGAGCAAAGAGCGGACAAGTGTCATACGACACTCTCTCCTCTTGAAATCTATAAAATGAGAAGAAGATGTCATTTTAAGCGGCTTCCTTTTGGAGAGCTCCGTATGTGGCTCCCTAGGAAGGTGGCGGGTCCCCGGTATTAGATGCTCCTCTTTAAGCATCATTCAACAAAATCCTCGTGACACTTATTGTTGTATGCGGGCGCATGGTAGGTCTTCTCTCGAGGTGCAGCCTCAGGGTCTTGCTCTACTAACACGATCAATGCCCAAGCTTGGAGGATATATCTTTACAGTGATCGATCTCTTCAATTATTCCAAAGCAGACAACTACTGATTTGGGACTGTCACCGGCGCTGTCTGTAGGAACGCTCTCCCCTAAGATTGTTGATCATTGCAATCGGGTTCTTGGCGGAACAATACAGTCACGTGTGACCCGTCTCGTAAGGTACTACATGCAATGTTCTAAAAATCTCTGCCTAGGCCTCGCCTGGGCGTTAGGCGGTCATCCCCCGCCTAGCATCACGCCTAGGGCCTCCTAGGCGAGAAGAAGCCTAAGATGTTTTGGAAGGAACAACATCTTAGATTCTTAGGAGATTAAGGCAAGTTTTGGATTAGGCTTTGTAAAACAAGGCCTATAATAAAATATCAAATCTCATCCTAACATAGTTTTATAAACATTAATGAATTTGGGAGAACATAGTCAAATAATCACATGGATCATGCATTAAATTTTAATTCGCCTAGGCCTCGCCTAGGCTCTAGGCCCCCCTCACCGCTCAGCTCCCGCCTACTTTTAGAACATTGACTACATGTAAGCTTGAGCTTTGTAGAATTGTGGATGTGTGGCCGTTTCTTTCATTGCTTGTGTTGTTGATATTTCTTAAGTTGACGAGAACCCCCAAGCTTCACTTGCTTGCGCTTGGGGCTCTCGTAGCAATTCTCATAAGTCGACGAGAACCCCCAAGCTTCGCTTGCTTGTGTTTGGGGTTGTCGTCGCTTCGCTCGCTCGCGCTTTGCTTGCTTGCGCTACACTCGCTTGTGCATGTCCGCTAGCATGATGTTGGTAATACGCGGCGATGGTAGACGAGTCTTGGCTAGGAACGCGATGATTTTCATTCACACTAGCTAAGGTCATGCATGACTTTCAAGTGTGCATTCCCCTTCGCCATGTGGCGAATGTGTAAAAGCTTACTCCTTGGGGATGCAAGACATGTGGAGCAAAGAGTAGACAAGTTTCATACGACTCTCTCTCTCCTCTTGAAATTTATAAAAGGAGAAGAAGATGTCATTTTGAGCGACTTCCTTTTGGAGAGTTCATTATGTGGCTCTCTAGGATGGTGGCGGGTCCCCGGTATTAGATGCTCTTCTTTAAGCATCATTTCACAAAATCCTCGTGACACTTATTATTGTACGCAGGGGAGTGGTGGGTCTTCTCTCGAAGTACAACCTCAGGTTCTTGCTCCACTAACACGATCAATGCCCATGTTTGGAAGAGATATCTTTGCAGCGATCGATCTCTTCAATTATTCTAAAGCATACAACTACCGATCTAGGAACCGTCACTAACTTCATTTTTCTTGGGCCAAAATTATACAAATGGTGCTATGAAAAAAATTTGAATCGTTACTTGAAATTACTTTAATTGGCTATGCAAAAAGATTCCAGCCCAATACTTTAATCGATACGAAATGGGAATTATGTTTTTTTATGCTTCACTAGCGTAATTCTCGTGCCTTGCACGGGCCTCTTCAAATGCTCTAACTTCATTCTTCTTGGGCCATTATACAAATGGTGCTATGCAAACAATTTGAATCGTTACTTGAAATTAATTGAATTGGTTATGCAGAAAGGTTCAAGCCCAATACTTTAATCAATACCAATGGGAATTATGTTTTTTATACTCCACTAGTGTAATTCTCGTGCTTTGACGCTTTTATGTCATAAATATCATTTACAAAATATTAATGATAATTTTAATATACATTTAAAATGATTATAAATGTATTGATAATAAGGTATAAAATTCTATGAAGTTACCAAATTTTATGATTAATATAACTTTTCTAACAAATTATTTTTCTCAGTCATGTATTATATAATATTTCTATAATATAAATTAGTTTTGAAATAATACTTTTGAAATTGAAATACCCAAAATATTTGACATAAAAGAGTTTGTGAATAAAAAATAATATAATTATCATATTATAAAATATATTAAGTGATGTGATTGATTGTGAAAATGACAGGGGCATAACTAAGACGACTTAATGAGGTATAGACATGTAACCTTAATGAATTAACTTCTTTAGTATTATAATATAGAATTATATCATAATAATATGGATTATAAAATAGAATGGCATTACAAGTATGTGGAAATATATTAATTCATTAAATATAAAATAACTTATTATGAGCATAATCATACTAAAAATTTGCTATAATATTTATTGGAAAGCAATACCATATCTATATCTATACTACTTTAAAAGTTGACATGTTATATCAATTAATTGTATTTTAACAAATAAAAGGTAAAAGGGTTCGATAACCCTTAAAAGGTGAAAAAGTTGCATAACCATTAATTGTAACAAATAAAATATGGTAAAATTTATAAATTTTATTATTTTTATTTGATATTGTAAAAATAACTTTTATAAGTAAATATGTAAATGTAGTATATTATATGAAAATAATATATAAGTATATATTAAAAAAATACACATAAAAGTCATGATAAAAAATAAACTAGAATAATGAAACAAATATAATAAAATATATATTTAATATTCAATTTTGATGAATTAAAAAAACTTTATAGTGAAAAGTAACTTTAAAAAGATGGTAATAAAATATATATAAATTAACATACACACTAAATTTGTACTCAATTTTAATTTATAACAATGTAATTAATAAAATATAGTTTTCTATTCACATTCTTATATAACAATAAAAATTACCCTAAGAATAAAATATGTACAATTAAAATATTTTATATGTTATATAAGAACAAAAATTATTATATGATAATAGGGCATTGATCATCTGAGAATGATTATTACCGTGTAAAATGAGAATGATGCACATACAAGCAAAAACTTATGCACATATAGACAAAAACTTATTCACTTTTAAAACTTATGCACATGTAAGAAAAAATTTATGCATTTTTTGAAAGGTACAAATTCACGCGCACACAGTAAAAAACTTATACACATGCAAGAAAAAACTTGTGCACATTCGAAAAGTGCATAAATTTTAGCTTTTATGTGCACAAGTTTTAAAAGTGCATAAGTATGTGCTTGTATGTGCGTAAGTTTTTGTTTGTATGTGTATCATTCTCATTTTACACGATAATAATCATTCTCACTGATCAAAACACTAATAATTAACATATAATTTATGTACCATTAAAAATTATACAAATAAATTTATACTACTGCTAGCCGTAATAAGCCAATCTATCTATATGATTTTGACAACTTGATCATATTCATATTCCAAAACTTTGAATAATAGATATTGATAGATTAAATTTTCATCAATTAATAAATTAATTTATTGACATTATTTTAGTTGTTAATTTTGCAAAATTTTCAAATATCTTAACGATTCATAAACTTTATTTATTCACCTAATAAAAAAAACATAAAACTTAAAATAAACATTTTTCGAATTATATTAAATGAGTAGCATGTGCATAGCACAAGATGATGCAACTAGTAATGCTAAGAAAGGAGTAAGACCATCACAAACATAATTATGTAATACTAACAAAATCCATAGAAAAAATTATATAATGATACGGGACGTATTATAGAGTTCACATGTGGCGAAAGATGATTTGATTTAATGTGAGAACTAAGAATGACAAGTAGCACTAGTCAATTCCATGCTGATATATATAGTAGATTGATTTGTCATTAAATTAGAAATCAAGGCAGTGATGTGGCCGGTCATTGGATGATCACGCTTGGCTCGCAGCAAACAGATTAGTGGTGACTTATTCTGGAGGTTTTGGATGGAATCTTGTGATTGATTTGTAATTAAATTTGGAAGATATTAGTGATGGATTTAGATTAAATTTGGAAGAGATTGGTGCTAGGTTTAAGATATACATTTTTTATTTGTAATTAAATATATTAAAATAAAGTAAAAAAATAATATGTTAGCACGTGACGGATGATGATGTGACTTAATTAAGGAGTGTCATGTAGATAAATTAGATTCTAGCTTAGTCTATACTCTCTCCTCTAAAATATACGGCTTTTTAGCTTTTGACACTAGTTTTAAGAAAAGTATTAACCTAGCAAAGATGTTATAAAGTCTCCTTCAATCTCAACACATATTAATTATACACCACCATTTTAAACCAATGAATGAACAATGTGATAAAAAATAGTCAACAAACTCAAATTTCAATGTAAATTATAGCAATTCAAAGTTAATTAATTACCTTGGAAAAACTTCAAACGACTTATATTCTAGATCAAAATTTACCCCTTAAAACAACTTATATTTTCGATTGGAGGGAGTATATAATTTATTTATTT
Organism: Rheum nobile; assembly: GCA_027886185.1. Classification (NCBI taxonomy): domain Eukaryota; kingdom Viridiplantae; phylum Streptophyta; class Magnoliopsida; order Caryophyllales; family Polygonaceae; genus Rheum; species Rheum nobile. Next base: position 2,686,584 of record WOAB01000780.1, read on the forward strand.
TTTTATATTTGTTGTTTGGAGTTTATACATGTTAAATAAGATAAAATAAATTTGTCTTGAACTATTAATTGAGTAATTGTTATTCTTGGTACTCTAATTTCGTTTAATCAAATAAATCCTATTGGTTTTTTAACACTAACCATTGATTGAAGTTAATAGTTAATAAATCATATTTTTCGTTTGTAATTGAAAATGGTCAAAATTGTTGTATTAATGATATCAACATAAGAGATAGTATGAAATACCAACTTTCCACCTACATGACATAATATATAGACTAATCTGAAACTTAATTATGCCATATGGTATCTCCTAATTAAAAATGATATATGTCATTTTCTCTTTTTTATTTTTTTTAAAATTAAATTGAATAATGTATCAAATATTTTTACCTTAAATCTACAACTAAAGTTTTTCTAATTTAAATGAAAATCAATCACAAAATATTACAAATCTAAAACTTCCACAACACTAATCAACTCATAATTGGATTGATCTCCTCACGCCAAAAAAGGAAAAAAAAAATTGGATTGATCTTCATGTGAGTCTTTTTCAAAAGGACTATCGAGAACACCGGACTCGCTGCTACCATGCCTTCACCTATTACAAAGCTCAGCCGCCATCGCTACACCATGGTAGGTTATTTTTGTAGGTTTTCATACATATGCACACTATATACATGTTATTTGTATACACTCTTAGGTCATTTTCGAATGCACACATAAGTTATTTTCATATGCACATAAGCTGTATTCGTTTGTTTTATACAAATGCACACGTGTTGTTTCACACACACACATTTCACATGCACACATGACATTTCATATGCACAAATAAGTTATTTCACATGTACACGATAGTATATTTCACATGCACACCATAATATATTTCACATGCACATGGTAGTGTTTCCATTATACACATTTGTTTACTCCATTTGAACGTATGCGTTCTATATATGCACAGGCTAGTGCATTTTACATGCACACAGTAGTATATTTCACATGCACACAGATGTGTGTATGTGCACGCGAATCCGTTTTTTCACGAATAATTTGGCCGTGCCGAATTATTAAAACGTGATCTGGACGCTCCATTTTCTTCCCATCTAATGGATCTGGGACGTCCTCACTCCATCCTCACCGGATCTTTTCCCTAATTATATTATATATATCTGTAACCCTTTTATCACAATTTTTCTTTATTTTAATTTTCAGAAATATGCTTATGTAATTCATCTATATATTATGTTGTAAGAACAATTATGTTAAGTGCAAATGTTTATGTCATACAATTTTATACCTTATTATCTTCCTTTGTTCTATTCAACAATGTACGCAACATAGGCTTACGTTAGCTACGTGTCATTCTAACATTTGAATTTTGTTAATCAATAATCATTATTTGAATATTTTCAATGACATTTTACTAATGACCTGTGAAATTTGCTCTTGAAAATTGGGCAACCTAACCATTTTTCTCTCATGTCTTCAACTATTAGATAAAATAAATATTTTCAATTAAAAACTTATAATAAAGGTTAATAAATTAACTAAAAAAGCATTATTTTATTTTTAACAGTCACACTCTTAAACATCTAAATAACATTTATTATCAAACAAAAAGAGCAATAAATATAACAACTTATTATATTAAAATATTTGTTTTAATAGTTATTATTTTTATTATGTACTTCATAATATTATCACACTTTATGTTAAATGATTTAAAGTATCAATTTGATAAAGAAATTACATTATTTAACTATAAAATTTTCCTAATTGCAAAATTATAAAAATATTAAATCATTATTTCATAAATCCCGTGCGAGGTGCGAGACTAAGCTAGTATTTTATTAAGCACCAAACAACCCATCTTCATTCATTGGCACTCAAATGATTTTAAACAATCTAGGTCTTAACGTGCTTAAATAAAAAAGTTTAAAAATATATTGCATAAATTATTCCAGTTGATCGAAGGTTTACTCTACCACTCAATTGATTTTGGTTCCAAACTTTATACACATTGCAAAAAAAAAATTGCATCGGTGTGCCCGCGTTTGGCGCACGCCACCAACTGGCGTACGTAAGTCGAATATTTTTTATTAAAATATTGGCGTCCCTATGTAGGCACATGCCTTCACCTCCGTACCAAAATGCATGTGAAAAGGGGGGGGGGGGAACGCGTGTATAGAACTTTTCCAAAAAAAATAATGAGATTTTGAGTTGGTGTGGCAAAGAGAAAAAGCTGGAAAAATAATAGAAGAACAAAAAACTGATGTTTATTGTGGTTGCCCCAACATATCTCGGAGGTGGAAATGAGACCACATATTTGTTGTTGCAGACAAATTTCATATTAATTGTACCACATTAATCAATACCCATTAATTATTTTTGCCGAAATCATATTAATTTATGTACTATCACTGTTTCTCAGTTCATAACATTAGATAAGAAATGGGACTTTGGGACTTCAACGCTCTATAACAAGTTCTTACATCCCACATTGTCACTAATATCTTAAATATATTTCCCCACCTCTGATACTAGACTTATTTTATTTGGAGACTGTCCACTAATGGTACATTCTCAGAGAAAAGTGCAAGATCCTTAACTCGTCATAATTCTGAAAATCAAAGTTTCCCTACTTGGTTTTGGAAAGATCTGATTCCTCCGAAAATTTAAAATTTCCTTTGGAAAGCATTCTCTGACTCATTACCTACAACCGAACAACTAAACAAGCATTTCGATCTCTATGGTTTCCTCGTCTTGTGTCCTTTACGATCATCCCACAGAGGATTCTAAACATATCTTTTTTTGTTGCCCTTTTACCTTTACACTCTTTACAACTACTTCAAAATCTCACTGGTCATATTTATACCCTTCATTCCCATGATGATTTCTGGTCTAATATAGAATACTTTCACTCCCAAAATAGAGACTTTTTACTTGTTCTCTTCCTCTGGTGAAACATATGGAAACATCGCAACTCAATTATCTTCAGGAATGTTCCCACTCAGACTCATATTATTGTTAACACTATATATATTTCTTATAAAGATTGGGTCTTGTCTCTATCCCACCAAATTTCTTCGGAAATAAAAAATATTATAGGAAGCGATTTCCCAGATGGACAAAACCTCCTGCCAATTGGATAAAAGTAAATTTTGATGCCTCTGTCAAACAATACGCTTCTACTCACATTGGCTTCATTTTTTGCAACAATGTTGGAGAGGTGGTCTTTTTGGATACTAGATAGATTATCTGCTCCTCTTCACTTAAAGTTTGTAATACCCCTCATTTTTAGTAAGGGTATTTGGGTAATTTTCCAAACCCTCGTCATTTATTCGGGACGCGTTAGGCGAAGTTCGGAATTTTTGTATCATGTTTGATTTCTGTATTATTCCCAGAGCATTGGAAAATACATTCGACGTATTATCGAGGCTTAGAATATTTGTTTGGGTATAAATATTTAAGATTCGGGGTTTTAAACCCATGCCAAACCTTTTCCCGGGTAAACAGACGCGAAAAGGGCAATTCCGCGATCGCGGAAGAATTTCCGCGACCGCTAAATAATAGCTCCCAGAGGAGCTGGGCTTTGAATTTTCCGCGACCGCGGCAGAATCCACCGCGACCGCGGAAATGTGCAGAGTGCACAGTCGGGCATGCGAGCCACGCGTTTGTCGTCGTCGTCGATCTCTCGCTCCACCGTTGATCTTGTTGGGGCTGGGATCTCTCCTTGGCTATAAAAGGAGACGATCTGGGAGGATTGAGAGCACTCAATTCCGATCTCTCTCTCCCTCAAAGTGCGTGTCGCCGGAGTTGAGCTTTCATCGGAGTTGAGCTTTCGCCGGAAAGGTTGAAGTTGTCGTCGGAGCTCCCATTGGAGGTGGTGGTGCTCGTAGGGTGGTGCATTGAAGGCGCAAGGTGCCCAGGAGTAGAAGCCGCCGCGAATCGAGCCCCAAGGAGTCCCAGCCGGTGAGTTTTTATCATTTTGGGTCGCCAGAGTTCTTAGCCGCGATCGCGGCTATAAACTACCGCGACCGCGGCAGTGACAATGTCGGCTGCGTCCGCTGTCACCAGTGCTCGCGGACATTCGTCCTCGACGACCGCGACTGCGGTAGTGTCCGCCATGACCGCGGATTGCTTTAGCAATCGCGATCGTGGCCTTGGGCGATCCGGTCTCGGTCGGGACTTCCATTCTTTAGATTTCGTTCGTCATTCTTTAGATTCGTATAGTTTATTATCGAATCTAACCTAGGGTTTCGTTATGGGTCATTCCGTAGGAATCTGTAATCTGAGTTCCGTTCCCGTTCCGGACCCAGAAACCCGTCGTCGCTCTATCGTTCGTCTAGTCTAAGGAAAGTGGCGGTTCGCTCTTGCTTATCATTTCATATTTCGATTAATTATCAATTGTTTTAACTGTTAATTAAATGGGATGAATATTGTTTTCGTTGGAAACAGTTTTGATAAACGTATTGGATATGATTAAAAGAGATATTATAATAGGTTATATATACTGATAGAAACAACGCTATTATAGATATATATATTGTTGCATCGATGGCATTGATGTGGTTTTAACTGTTTAGTTAGAACGAGTGTTCGTAGGAACGCTATGTACCTTGCGAGGTCTAGTTGTTTCTTTATAACTGGTGCTAGGATGATTATTTCCCTAGTACTCTCTTTGGCCATGACCATACCGTTACTCAGGGTTTGTGCACACAGCTGGTGCCGATTCTCGGGATTTATTCCCTCCAATATCTCTCGCGATGAGATGATATATAAAAGCTTATAACGTGAATGTACGCTTTGTCACTAAAATAAGATAAGTGCCGCTATGCACATAATTAATGAACCTTGGGCGAGAAGTACAACTTGGAAACTCGTCTGGACTTCGACTAAAGTAAGTCCTCCTTCCAAATCTGAATTCGCATTACGCGGTGAGGTTGGTCGTGGACCCAAATGGGCAAGTCTTTTTAAACGCTTGTGTGAAACTTTAATGTTCCCGAACATTTGTCATACTTTCCTGTAAGACTCAATCTTTTGGAGTCTTCTCTTCATACGCTTTCCGATAAGACTCAATCTCTTGGAGTCTTCTCTTTATACGTTCTCGATAAGACTCGATCTTTAGGAGTCTTCTCTTGATCATTCAAACTTTAATCATTCCGTGAAAGTTTCGGGTTATATACCGTTCCTTCAGTTGTTATTCGAGGGACAATGATAGTAAACGGTTACGATCACTAGGACCATTTTGTTTTCACCCTTGCATAGTCTTTCATTAGACTAACCAACCGGGTTTTATTCCTTGCATGGTTGGCTGGTGTCATCCGTCCTATACGGCACATCAGTGGTTGGTCCCCGAAGTCCGAAGTAACCGTTGAAGAAGAGACTTGTAGTTGCAGATTTCGGTGCCGGTATTTCAAAGTCGTTAAGTATTACTTTAATATGTATTTTTATAACCTAGTCATGTATTAGGTTTATTCTTCAAGTCTTCCGCTATGTAATTTATGAGTTTTCCGCTGTGATTTCACTCTGTTGTAAAAACACTTCTCTCGTTTGATGAGAGATCTTTTAATATAAATGGTTTAGTTTCATTCAAAAATGTATTCCGTTGTTTAACCTTCTGTTACTTAATTGTGTTTATTTAAGATTAATTGTTCCGATTAAAGCCTTGGGTGACATCGGACAACAACGTCTGAGGTCACTGGCGTGTGGCACTACCGACAATAAGTCGGGGGGTGTTATAATTATGGTATCAGAGCAACGGTTTTAAAATTCTTGGCCTATTGTTAGGTTTGAGAATTTTAGAAAATTAATTTTGAAACTATTTTCAACCTATTTTCTATTTGAAATAAATTTCGAGAGTTTTAGTGTTAAATTTAAAAGTTTTAATTATTTCTTGTAATTTAATTTAAACTAATGATTTAGCTATTTTGAACTTCAAAAGTTGTTTATCGTTGGTTTATAAAAGGCGTGTTATACGCAATCAAAATAAGTTTAAAGATTGTAACTTTAAAAGTGAGATTTTGGTCTTGGTACAAGTTTTGTGATAATCATATCACTAGTTTTGAGAAACTAACTTCATAAATAACTATTTTTATATATAAGGTTTAAAGATATAATGTATGAAGTTGAAAATATAAGATTTAAGAGATTTTTCAAACTTCTGCAAGATTCAAGTTGTTACTTATTCCTTAGAGCCATTCTTAGGAATATCATTTCTCCTTAGATGTAATGTCATTTAAAGGTTGACATTTCTCCTAGAGTTCCTTTCTAGTAAGTCAGAGAAAAAGTCATTTCTGCGGTTAGTGGTGGTGAGCCAGTCAGACTAATATAGAGTTATTAGTTTGGACCCTTATAAATCGTATCATAACATAATTGACTCAGTGTCAAGTACCAGTTGGAAAGGTTCTAAACAAACGTTATGGTTCATCAACAGACGATGGACACCCGATTCACCGACCGAGCAGCTAACGAAAGTCCTAGCAACGATTCTCGAATTCGGCTGAGAAGTGCTACTCCACATGGGGAAGACGCGGGATCAGGATCACGTAGTAGTGACCCGACCCTGCGACAGGATGTTCATTAGGGACAAGTGGACCCCCAAGCTGCAAGGGGATTTCCACCTCCTGCCCCAATTATGCTAAATGCGACGACCATTGGGCAGATTGTGGGGCTAGTGGTCGAAGTATTAACGGCCCAAATGAAACCGCAAGTCCAAGAGGCCCCCATACCTCAAGTCGCAACTAGTGTGGAGGCACAGATTAAGACAAGGAGCGGGCAACAGAATCGCAGGGCTTGCTTGTTCAAGCGGCCAGCGTCGCCCACCAAGATCGAGAAGTCTGGTCGTACTAGGACCAAGGCAACTCCGTCTGATTCCGCCAAGGACTCAGGCTGGAATAGCGGCAGGATTCAATGTCACAACTGTGGTAAGGCCGGGCATAAGAGCCCTAGTTGCCAAAAGATGAAGCGAGTATGTTACAAATGTGGGAGGGAAGGCCACGTGAAGGAATATTGTAAGAAGAAGAGCCTAAGACCAACACAAGCAAATCAGGCCTCAAAAGTTGCTAGTGAACAGAACCCACGGGCGGAAGTATCTGTTCCGGGGCCGTCTGCTACTCGTGATAGAGGCAAGGCGCCTATGGAATCTTCGGGTCAAGAGCAGCGACTCTTTGTGATACGTCACCCCGATGGGAGGAAAGCTTTGTACAAGTGGTAGTATTTTGTAAGACTTTTTAGAATAAGGAGCGTTGACTTGTGTCGATAGTCTCTATAGTTTAGTAATCCGTCTATTTGACTTTCTATCAGTTGGTTTATGTAATGTTTCGAATAATAAAAGAAGTGTTTCCTTGTTTCGGAAATTTCTAAATTCGTTACTATTGCAAATTGTTTGTTCATACGAGACTCCGTGAGTGTCAAAAACAGTTATGTCACGTGTGGATAATGGCTGTCAGGACTCACACAGGAGGGGTAATGTATGGAACCGAGGTGTTCGTTCCCTACATGGTTAACACCAGGGGCGACTCCATTACTGAATTGCTAGATCCATCCTTAGGAATCTCTCTTTATTCTTGGGGTAATGTCACATCAGTATGACATTAATTACTCCCTTCGTTGAGCGGACGAGCGCTATCTCGTGATTTGAGTTTTTACCAATTTTTTTTAAGGTGTAGGAAACAAATGTATGTGGTTAATGCTCTATGGGACTAGGAATTTTTTTTTCTTCTCATATGGGTACCCTAAACATTTGTTCTAGTCAAAGCACACAGGAATGATTGTATAAGAGGGATAGTTTATAGGGAACTCGTTTTCTCTATTACGACCTTGAGTAAGACTTTAGAGTCCAGGGTTATGATTATGAGATTTATAAGTGGGTACGACCAGTGTAGGACCTATGGTTACAATTTTTTGAAAAGCCGAGTGTACAAAGTCATAGGTATTATTTTGGAATATCTATTCGAAGTTTCGTTTTGAGGTTCTATAAGGAAATGGTATGATTAAGTCTTGGATGGATAATAGACTGTGTGAGGAGTATAAGGATCTTAAGTTGGAGATAAGTTATTTGAGCCAGTTAAACAAACCTTTGGGATGTGAGTCAGGAAAAGGGCGGCTGAGCCAAACCTAAGTGGACCAAATGATTGAAATTGGTAGGTTGTACGATCAGGGAATAAGGAGTTATGATACTTGTAAGCTTGTAAGGTTTGATATTTGGATTTTATATGAATTTGTCAGTTAGAAGGCTTATGGTGCAATTCTTGGAGAAGACTAAGTTGTGAAGTTACTGTGTTAGAAGGAGACCACTTAATTGGAAAGATTACAGTTTGAGGATGGATTATGTTGATGATTCCGATAAATTAAAGGATTTAGTGGAGAGAATTGTCTATGTGCGCCTAAGGAGTAAGGTAGCAAGCGTTAATCGTATAAAGCTATTAAAGGATTCTGATAGAAGTGACTGATACGGTTGGTAATGAATCAATTATCACGATGATACCTTAAGGAAATAGGAGTAATATCTCAAGGGATTTTGGTTATGAAAGTTGTAAGTGAGAATGTACATTGTGGACCAGAGGATTAGACTTTCGGAAAGGCTAAGGGTGTGAAGTCATGTGTATTGTCTTGGAAGATTTATCTGAGGTTTCATTATGAGGCTTTCTTAAGAAACGACATAAGGATTAGCGTAGAGTGATCAATGTCTGTTAAGGCGATTTGATGTCACGTTTAGGAAAATGACGTGAGTAGCAGCAATTGTGCTAGTTGAGTTATCACGATCTTGTTTTGAGTAAACTAGAGGTTTTGAGTTGGAAGTGAGCTTAGGGCCAAACTTATTTGGGCCAAGGAACTGAATCAGTATGGTACCTTCAAGGGATATAGAGATATGATATCTGGAGATTTACAAGGTCTGATATGTGGATTGTTAGAGAGTGTGACGTCTATAAGACCGATAATATAGTATTTTTGGGGAATTAAGTTGTGATCGATAGTTTTGGGAGAAAGCCCACTTGAAATTGAAAGGTTATGGTGTAAGGCCTAGTTATTCGGAAGATATCGATAAACAAAAGGATGTAGCATGGGGAATTGTCGTATGTGCATTTAAGGAGTAAAGTAACATTTGTTACTCGTATATAGCCATTGAAGGATTTAGGATGTGAAGTGATGGATTTTGATGGCAAGGTATTGTTCATCCATATGGTATTTTGAGTAAATAGAGTTGAGGAACCTTAAAGGGTTAAGTTAGAGATTGAATAAGGAATACGTTAAGTTAATTTTGGATAAATGGTAAATATCCGTAAAGCAAAAGAGTGCTCGATTTGGGATAATAAATCGTATGAGGACAACGGATTGCCTAAGGATTTTTGGGTGAATAGCAAACTCGGCCGGTAAAAGTTGTTACGGTTTGAAGGTCAATAGTGTGGCATAAAGTAAGTAGGTAGATGATATCAAGTGGACTTGAGGAAAAGGTGGTCCACGTTTATTAAGGTGATCGTATGACACGTGTGGGTAAGACGAGAGTATAATCCTATGGAGAGGATTAGTAAATCATATTGAGGTAATCGGACATAGGCTGTGGTGTGAGTAATTGTGGGACCACAGGAGTGAAGATTTTTGAGCTAAAGATATGGCACAAGGGCCAAATGCGAGTAAGGTAACCAATGTAATAGTTGAGTCGTGAATATGAGGAGTAAGGTCTATATGACAAGAGAGGTACTAAGCTGAGGTATAGTGGAATTCTATGTATGTACTTGAGGATTGGATTGTCGAAAGGAAGTTAGTAGAAATATGTTGTATTCTTCTAATTAAGGACATCAAGGTCTTTAGGAGGAATAGGTCATAACAATGAGGTTATATTGGAGATTGTATTGGATACTCTAAGCGAGACAATGGTAATCTTGTGAATGATCACATCTGTTCTAGCAAGAGTAAGGAATGTAGGCAGTATGTTGTAAGTGGAATCATGATCGAGTAAATAGTTCGATTTTTAGTAGTACAGGTTTCAGAAACCAAATTTATTCAAGGATATCGACTTAAGGAAGATAAGGTGCGTACTTTGAGGAAAGTTTAGAGAAAGTGAAAGAGAAATATGTATAATCTCATGCTTAAGGTATAGCGAGACTAGTGCGATGATTTTAGGAGACAATTATCCTAAGATAATTATGACCTTGAGGATGGTCACGAGTTAGTACAATAATAGTACGTGGAAGTAGGCTATGCGAGATAGTAGTATGGTTGAGGAAACAGATCGTTTTCCTAGGAAGCAAGTACAAGAATGAGATGTTTAAGGATACTAAGATCAGGTAAGGAGATTATGGTGGAACCGGTCCCTTTAGCTTAGCGATGCTAGTTTCGGGGTCGAAACATTTTTAAGAGGGTAGTATTGTGATAACCCTTATATTTCATAGGGGTAATGTGTTGGAATGCATGTCTGGTAAAAGCAAGTGTTAGAATTCTTTTGAGGGTGAAGGGTCTTAATTATGGTTAACCTGACGTTAACTGTAATTTGAACCAACTTATGAATCTTAACCTAGAAATGCCTGAACCAATTTACAAAGTGTGAAGTGGGTTAGACATGGTTAAACTTATACGATTGGATAGCTTAGATTGAGGTCGCTTCTCTGAGCTGTTATCGGCCAAGTTTCGGGGTCGAAACTTCTTTTTAGGAGAAAGTGATGTAATACCCCTCATTTTTAGTAAGGGTATTTGGGTAATTTTCCAAACCCTCGTCATTTATTCGGGACGCGTTAGGCGAAGTTCGGAATTTCTGTATCATGTTTGATTTCTGTATTATTCCCAGAGCATTGGAAAATACATTCGACGTATTATCGAGGATTAGAATATTTGTTTGGGTACAAATATTTAAGATCTGGGGTTTTAAACTCATGCCAAACCTTTTCCCGGGCAAACAGACGCGAAAAGGGCAATTCCGCGACCGCGGAAGAATTTCCGCAACCGCGGAATAATAGCTCCCAGAGGAGGTGGGCTTTGAATTTTCCGCGACCGCGGCAGAACCCACTGCGACCGCGGAAATGTGCAGAGTGCACAGTCGGGCATGCGAGCCACGCGTTTGTCGTCGCCGTCGATCTCTCGCTCCACCGTTGATCTTGTTGGGGGATGGGATCTCTCATTGGCTATAAAAGAAGACGCTCTGGGAGGGTTGAGAGGACTCCATTCTGATCTCTCTCTCCCTCAAGGTGCTTGTCGCCGGAGTTGAGCTTTCGTCGGAAAGGTCGAAGTTGTCGCCGGAGCTCCCATTGGAGGTGGTGGTGCTCGTAGGGTGGTGCATTGAAGGCGCAAGGTGCCCAGGAGTAGAAGCCGCCGCGAATCGAGCCCCAAGGAGTCCCAGCCGATGAGTTTTTATCATTTTGGGTCGCCGGAGTTCTTAGCCGCGATCGCGGCTATGAACTACCGCGACCGCGGCAGTGATAATGTCGGCCGCGCCCGCGGCCGCTGTCACCAGTGCTCGCGGACATTCGTCCTCGACGACCGCGACCGCGGTAGTGTCCGCCGCGACCGCGGATTGCTTTAGCAATCGCGATCGTGGCCTTGGGCGATCCGGTCTCGGTCGGGACTTCCATTCTTTAGATTTCGTTCGTCATTCTTTAGATTCGTATAGTTTATTATTGAATCTAACCTAGGGTTTTGTTATGGGTCATTCCGTAGGAATCTGTAATCCGAGTTCCGTTCCCATTCCGGACCCAGAAACTCGTCGTCGCTCTATCGTTCGTCTAGTCTAAGGCAAGTGGCGGTTCGCTCTTGCTTATCATTCCATATTTCGATTAATTATCAATTGTTTTAATTGTTAATTAAATGGGATGAATATTGTTTTCGTTGGGAACAGTTTTGATAAACGTATTGGATACGATTAAAAGAGATATTATAATAGGTTCTATATACTGCTAGAAACAACGCTATTATAGATATATATATATAGTGTTGCCTCGATGGCATTGATGTGGATTATGATGTGGTTTTAACTGTTTAGTTAGAACGAGTATTCGTAGGAACGCTATGTACCTTGCGAGGTCTAGTTGTTTCTTTATAACTGGTGTTATGATGATTATTTTCCTAGTACTCTCTTTGGTCATGACCATACCCTTACTCAGGGTTTGTGCACACAGCTGGTGCCGATTCTCGGGATTTATTCCCTCCAATATCTCTCGCGATGAGATGATATATAAAAGCTTATAACGTGAATGTACGCTTTGTCACTAAAATAAGATAAGTGCCGCTATGCACATAATTAATGAACCTTGGGCGAGAAGTACAACTTGGAAACTCGTCTGGACTTCGACTAAAGTAAGTCCTCCTTCCAAATCTAAATTCGCATTACGCGGTGAGGTTGGTCGTTGACCCAAATGGGCAAGTCTTTTTAAACGCTTGTGTGAAACTTTAATGTTCCCGAACATTTGTCATACTTTCCCGTAAGACTCAATCTTTTGGAGTCTTCTCTTCATACGTTTTCCGATAAGACTCAATCTCTTGGAGTCTTCTCTTTATACGTTCCCGATAAGACTCGATCTTTAGGAGTCTTCTCTTGATCATTCGAACTTTAATCATTCCGTGAAAGTTCCGGGTTATATATCGTTCATTCGGTTGTTATTCGAGGGACAATGATAGTAAACGGTTACGATCACTAGGACCATTCTGTTTTCACCCTTGCATAGTCTTTCATTAGACTAACCAACCGGGTTTTATTCCTTGCATGGTTGGCTGGTGTCATCCGTCCTATACGGCACATCAGTGGTTGGTCCTCGAAGTCCGAAGTAACCGTTGAAGAAGAGACTTGCAGTTGCAGATTTCGGTGCCGGTACTTCAAAGTCGTTAAGTATTACTTTAATATGTATTTTTATAACCTAGTCATGTATTAGGTTTATTCTTCAAGTCTTCCGCTGTGTAATTTATGAGTTTTCCGCTGTAATTTCACTCTGTTGTAAAAACACTTCTCTCGTTTGATGAGAGATCTTTTAATATAAATGGTTTAGTTTCATTCAAAAATGTCTTCCGTTGTTTAACCTTCCGTTACTTAATTGTGTTTATTTAAGATTAATTATTCTGATTAAAGCCTTGGGTGACATCGGACAACAACGTTTGAGGTCACTAGCGTGTGGCACTACCGACAATAAGTCGGGGGTGTTACAAAGTTGGGGCTCTTGCCGCTCTTAAATGCCTTCGTAAGGCTATTTCCCTCAATATTCAGTTTTTAGTCCTCAAAGGAGACAACCTATCTGTTATTAATTCTATACGTGGAATTTGGAAAATTCCATGGAAAATTTCTCCTATAATTTAAGAAATTAGATCCCTTTTATGTGGTTTTGATGCCTTTCATGTCCATCCATCACTGCTACAGAGAGAACAACAAAGTCGTTGATTTTCTCGCCACATCAAACATATCCCTTGTTCTACTGTGTAACACAATTATGGATTACATTGCGCATAATCTTAGCCGTGAGCAGTTGTTTCGATCTCGACTTCAGATCTTACGCTCGGGCTCTACCTTTCATTTAGTTTGTAAAAATTTGTAAAAATCATCTGGTATGATGATTTATGTATTCCTTCTACTATGTAAGGATACATTCTGTTTTTCTGTATAAAAAAATCATATAATTTATTTTAACATATTAGATATTGGCTGTAATATTTGATTTTATTTGTGTTACAAATTTACAATAAGAGTAGAACCATTTGCCTTACATATTAAATGTGGAGTATATACCTAAGGGTACTCGTCTCTTTATAGATTTAGTGAATCAATATTGAGTTGGTATAATGATAAAGTGGTGGTAGGCTCTTTAAATATCATGTAGTAAATTTGAATACAGGTTCTTCTAACAATATATAGGGGTTTTTGCAGGGAACCACTCGCTATATGTCACTTTCGGCACTAAACCACCCGGATTTAACCTATTGATTTTAAATCACCCAAAAGTGACACTTTTGTTACATTCGACCACCCATGGACGGATTCCGTTAAAATTTCCGTCCAAATGTGTGAAAAGACTATTTTGCCCCTTGGTTTTCTGTGAAATTACAGGAATAGTTTTGGAGAAATTGCAATTTGGCCCTCTAGTTTTTGGTTTGTAGTAGAATAGTCCTCAAACAAATTTTCATAATTATAAAAATTGCCCAAACTTATTATTTTTAATATTCTGAGTTGATAGTATATTTTAATCCCAAATTAAAGTGTAGAAAAATTAACTTAGGTTAAAATAGGCTTAAGTTATTATTCTTATGAATTTGACCATATTTAAATATGTAACAAAAATGTAAAATTTGATTTCAATATTTCAAGTCAAAATTTATAAGTTTTATATAAATTATAATTAATATAAGGTTAATCATAAAATTTAAATTAAAGATTAACCTGATATTAATTATAATTAATATAACGTTATAATATTATTCTTATGAATTTAACCTTATATTAATTATAATTTATATAAAACTTATAACTTATAAATTAATTATAATTTAAGAATAATATTTAACATTATAATTAATTATAATTAAAGATTAACCTTATATTAATTATAATTAATATAAGATTAACCTTATATTAATTATTCTTATGAATTTAACCTTATATTAATTATAATTTATATAAAACTTATAACTTATAAATTAATTAAATTAATTATAATTTAAGAATAATATTTAACATTATAATTAATTTAAATTAAAGATTAACCTTATATTAATTATAATTAATATAAGATTAACCTTATATTAATTATTCTTATGAATTTAAGCTTATATTAATTATAATTTATATAAAACTTATAACTTATAAATTAATTAAATTAATTATAATGTTATATTAATTATAATTAATATAAGGTTAATCTTTAATTCAAATTTTATGATTAACCTTATATTAATTATAATTTATATAAAACTTATAAATTTTGACTTGAAATATTTAAATCAAATTTTACATTTTTGTTACATATTTAAATATGGTCAAATTCATAAGAATAATAACTTAAGCCTATTTTAACCTAAGTTAATTTTTCTACACTTTAATTTGGGGTTAAAATATACTATCAACTCAGAATATTAAAAATAATAAGTTTGGGCAATTTTTGTAATTATGAAAATTTGTTTGAGGACTATTCTGTCACAAACCAAAAACTAGAGGGCCAGATTGCAATTTCCCCAAAACTATTCATGTAATTTCACAAAAAACCAAGGGGCAAAATAGTCTTTTCACACATTTGGAAGAAAATTTTAACGGAATCCGTCCATGGGTGGTCGAATGTAACAAAAGTGTCACTTTTGGGTGGTTTAAAATCAATAGGTTAAATCCGGGTGATTTAGTGCCGAAAGTGACATATAACGGATGGTTTCCTGCAAAACCCCCCAATATATATGAAAAAATTAATATTGAGGGTGTATCTTCCGAAACGGGGCCACAAAGTACCGAATTCAGATGTAGAGTGGCACTAATCGATTGAATCGGACGAGCCAAAGGCAAGACCCAGAAAAACAGTGTGAGTTTACGTGAAAAAAAATAAGATCAGGGTGGCTGATCAGGTGTGCACGCACGTTCCCGTGCTCAAGGGCGGATTTATATGGGTCCATTGGGGGCTATAGCAGTACAATCCCCACTGGGATTGTTAAAAAAAAAATTAATTTTTTTTAAAAAAAAATATTTTTATGTATTTTTTAAATAATTTTATATAGGATTTATTATGCATAATCCTCAAAAATACAAAAAAAAAACAACTTTACGCAAATATGTGCACAAATCTTTCAATAAAAATTGCAATATTTTCTCTATATATATCATTATTTGTGTTACAATTTTCAAAATTTAAGGTTCAACGATTTGCAAAGTTTGAAATCATTTTTTAATACAAAATTGTTGAAATGCAGTGAAAGTAGTATGTAATAATGAAATTTGTTTAAATTGTGTACTTTTTTTTATCACTTTTGATTAAAATTTCATTTGGGGTTCGATTATAGGGTTTGTTATTTAAAATTGGGGTTGTTTGTGTAAGATAGACGATATACTTAAATAGACGATAGACCTTGACATTAGGATTTTGTGTAAGGTAGACGATAAACTCTTGCCTCTCGGGATTTTAGCCCTCATTGGACTAAAAACCTACATTTGCCCCTGCCCGTGCAAACGTGCGCATGGAGGTGCACAAGTCCATGCAATATGATGCACAAAAGAGATGAGATGCACAACCATATGCAACCCAGTGTACAACCATGTGCAATTAGGTGCACATGTATTTTGGTGCACAACTGTACATTGCATCAATGCACTAATGGTCTCTCACATTGACCCACCGGAGCTCCGGCGTTGACCACTATAGACCGGCGTTGACCCACCCTTGACTGGTCAGTGCACTAGAGTTACACATAATAGTGCATCACTTTGGATGTGTATCATGTTACGATTAATTGTGCACCATATTACCAGTAATTGTGCATCATGTTACAATTAAAAGTTTATAAAGATAATTATGCACCATATTACAAATAATTATGCAGTGAGATGGAATGTGCATCATATTACAAAATACTTGCAATGAGATGGTTGTGTATCATGTCATAAATAAATGTGCACCACATTATAAATAATTATGTAACTCTATAAATAAATGTGCACCATAATTCATGTGTTTATGCACTGAGATGGAATGTGCACCAATTTAAAAAATAATTACGCACTAAGATGGTTGTGCACCATGTCATAAATAAATGTACATCACGTTACAAATAATTATGCATCAAAGTTCTAGTGTTTGTGCACTGAGATGGCTGATGTGTTTGTGCACTAGTCTGCTATTGTATTTGAATAAAATACAAGTGCATAGTTCAATACAATTCTGGTACACAATTCAATATATTTTGGTACACATTTAAAGAGACTTTGGTGCACAAAATGATACAACTTGATGCACAAGAGTTGTTTTTTGCCCAATGAATATTATATGCGAATAATACGGATAAAATTTGGTCCGTGCCTTTTTTGTCGCTATATTTGATTTGCTGAGATTAGTTCGCACTTTAAGCCACGTTCGCACCGGACACATTCTCTGTTTGTTAGATGTATTTTTTGTTGAATGGATGTTTGTTAGATAAATTTATAAAGACTTTTTTCGTTTATAAAGTATTAAAAACTAGAGTTATATAATAGCGGTCAGGTTCACGTGTGGATGGTCGCCGAAGAGAGAACCGAGAGCGACCCACAACCGTTGGATCAAGAAAAGATGACGTCTTAGATCATGCCTTCATTAAAATGAAAAAAAAAAGTAGACATGGTCAAATTTTATGTGAAAAAAACATGTATCATGTGCACAGATATGTAGTTTCATATGCACACATACGTCGTTTCATATGCAAATATACGTTGTTTCATATGCACACACAAGTTATTTTCATATGCACATATCAGTCATTTTTATATGCACACATAGGTTTATTTTTATACATATGCACACACATGTTTCATATACGTACATAGGTTATTTTCATATGCACACATAAATTATTTTCATATGCACATAGGTTATTTTTGTTGGTTTTTATACATATGCATACGTAGTGTATTTAATATGCACGCATATGTTATCTCACATGCACACATTTGTATTTAATATGCACGCATATGTTATCTCACATGCACACATATATTATTTCATATGCACACATAACACGTAGTGTTTTATATATGCAAAACTTTCATATGTACCTGATAGTATATTTCATATGCAAACATAGTTTATTCCATATGGATGTTTGAGTTTTTATATATTTACACGATAGTGTATTTCATATGTACATGATAGTGTATTTCATATGCATACGATACTGTATTTCATATGCACACATGCATATTGTGTGTACAAAAATCCGTTTTTTTTCTTCATAAAATTCAATTGTGCCAATTTTTTGCCGAATTTAGCGATTTTTTGCCATTTATTGAACGAGCGCTTTTAAGTGTTGATTTCCTGCGATCCAACAACTGCAGGTTGTTCTTAGTTATGTCCTCATCACCCATCCTTACCAGATCTTCTCCCATATAATAAAGTTTGTTTGATGAGAAAAAAATATTTCTTGTTACAATAAGTATATTTTTGTTATAGAATGTGTGTAATGATAAAAATAATAAAAATTTCATGACACGTTTATTGAAATTGAAAACAATTGAATAAGATTTTTATAGGTGATAAAGACTTTATAAAGATTTGGTCCAAGAGTTTATTTAACTAATATATTCATAAATACCTTTCTACTTATAAATATGTTTTGTTGAAGATATCTTAATAAATATATTTATAATTAAATTACTTAAAAATTAAATCACATCTTATCTCTAAAGATATCTTAATAATGAAAATATTGAACGAAGCCCAAGTTGTTGATAGTTTTTATTGTTTATAAAGTAAGAATTCGAAGTTCCATGTGATATGGATATTCAATAAGTCAAAAGAATTGGCAGTTGGAACAATTGAAATTCGAAATGGGAAAACAAGATTACAATAACCAGTCAATAGGAATCAAGCAAAACTGAAAAAAAAAGAAGTTAAAAGAGTAGGCAAAAGGAGAAATGCGCAAATACGGGTTTGAAAACATCAATACGACGTTGAAACAACCGGAAAGCAGATAAATAAAATACACATTGGAGTATAACTGAACACCTAGGTGACACTTTGTCCTTAAAAGCATGAGAAATCACACGACCATGTCCTCGATTTCTTATTCAAAACAATAGCCTTAAATCAAACTACAATCAGCTTATATCATGCATATATCCATATATGCTCAAATGTTCGTACATATTTGTTTCTCGACTCTGAATCCGGCAAGGAAGGGGGAAGCCTTTCTAAAGCGTGTTTGCCACATAAATGATACAAATACTGACGATAGCGACGACACAAGGGACCGTCTTTGGAAGATTCAATAAAATTTCAAATCATTTCCCTCTCCCACCAAGCAATCTGGGTTTCCCGATCTGCAGCACAAACCTATTTCAGTATTTTAACCTACCCACATCAGTTAATCTAGCTCACACTCTCGCAGTAACAAACCTCCCCAAAATATGCATCTCAATTGACCACCAATCCAACATTTGAAAACAAAAGAGCAACATTTCTTCAGAGATCTGTCGCTCCCACAACAATGGAGTTCACCGATCCTTACAAGCAGACGGGCCCTTGTTGCTTCTCTCCCAACTCCCAATTCCTCGCCGTTGCCGTAGATTACCGCCTTGTCATTCGCGACGTTCTCTCTCTAAAGGTCCTTCTTTCACCTCTTCTCTCTCCTTCTCACAAATTGGTTTTCGCAATTTACAGTGAATTCCAAATGTCATATGTCTCTTGGGGGCTATAATCCTGTTCCTGTGGAAGGATGTAATGGTTGTTGATTTTGCAGTTTGCAATTGTACCAAATTAATTGTTGTTGATCAGGTGCGGATTTAATGGTTAGGTTTTCCTCAATTTTCATAGACATTATCTGGTTGAAGTGTATAATTAGTACACTTGGCATATTTTCTCAGCTGGTGGAAGACTCAACAACAACAAAATCCTTTTTTTTTTTTTTTGTTTGTTTCTGCTTCATGTTATCATTTTCTTCAACTTATCCATTACTTGAAATCAGGTTGGGTTATTCAGTGTTGGATGTTAAGCGCGAACTTGTATGGAAATGTGTTCTCGGTAGAATGGATAATTAAAACTCTTGCCTTCTCATTTAGGTGGGAAAAATAAACAATGCTTGGTTTCTTTTGGCTAGCAACTGCAATTAGGTTTAATGTGAACATTGTGGTGTATGCTGGCAAAGATGCTTCTAGTGAGTTGATTTCGCTTTGCTTCAGTTTTTGAGTTTTGAAGGATAAAAAACATTACGGTATAGCATGAGCTGCGACTGCTTTTTTCACCACGGGATCGATGACAGCTTGAAATTCGTGTGTATATACAGGTTGTGCAGCTGTTTTCTTGTGTAGATAAGATTAGCTACATTGAATGGGCTCTTGATTCAGAATACATCCTCTGTGGTCTTTACAAGAGACCAATGATCCAGGTCTGGTCATTGTCTCAGCCTGAATGGACTTGCAAAATAGACGAGGGTCCAGCTGGAATTGCGTATGCCAGGTGGAGCCCTGACAGTCGACATATACTCACCACATCTGATTTCCAGTTGAGGTTAACCGTGTGGTCACTGGTGAACACAGCTTGTGTGCATGTACCGTGGCCAAAGCATGCATCAAAGGGGGTCTCTTTCACTCAGGATGGAAAATTTGCTGCAATATGCACTAGGCGTGATTGCAAGGACTATGTGAATCTCCTTTCCTGTCATAATTGGGAACTAATGGGTGTATTTGCTGTGGATACGTTAGATTTGGCCGATATGCAATGGTCACCAGATGATAGTGCTCTCGTGATCTGGGATTCACCACTCGAATATAAGGTAAGGATTTGTTTTCTTGTCCTATAATTGAAGATCATAAGTTTTTTCAATAAAACTAATTCATTATTTTTTAACCGTGTATGGGCATACCAAAGTTGTAATGGAAGATGTCCAGATGGAGATACAAATGACAAACTTGGCTAGATAAAAACCTTGTGATTTCAAAGTAAAAATGGTCGTCTCCGTTTTTTAAGGAATAATAATCCTGTATGTAGATTGTTGAGGCCCTCAAAATGGGATAATCAGGTGCAAATAGAATTTTAACCATATAGTTTGGAGCCAAAAGTGTTTTTCCACTGAAAGAGGGAGTACACATGAGTAGCCTAGCAGGCTAGCACTATGGAAGGGAGACCTCTTTGCCTGTTAAGCCTACAAACTTCATACATTTAGATGCAAAATTTGTTCAGACATAGTTGCTGCATAGTGTTAAGCTATATAAATCATACCCATGCCAGAAAATGTGTAGAATTCCTTGATGTACTCTATTATAATGGTTCCAGGGTCAAGTTGCTGAAAAAGTGTCATGAAAGTTCTCTTCTTTTCTGTATTGATCTATATGGTCACATGGGAATGGTAAAAGTGATAAATGTTGAAAGATAAGATACAAGCTTCATAGATGAAGATATTTAGTAATTTCTTGTTGAACTACACATGAACATTAACTAGATGAAGATATTTAGTAATTTATATATTGAAAACTCTGATACTTTCAGCTGAACCTAGTAGCATATGGCTTGAATTATTATGGTTGCAGTTTCAAATATAGATCAGCAGGGGCATTGAATTATCTTGTTATGGACATTGTACAGGTTCTGATTTACTCCCCGGATGGAAGATGCCTTTTCAAATATCAAGCATATGAGAGTGGTCTAGGTGTCAAAACTGTTTCATGGTCTCCTTGTCGTCAGTTTCTTGCAGTTGGTAGTTATGACCAGATGGTAAGAGTTCTGAATCATCTCACATGGAAAATATTTGCTGAATTCACACACCTATCAACTGTGCGTGCACCGTGTGTTGCTGCTGTATTCAAGGTTTTCTCTTGCTCCTTATATGCTATGCATCAGATTTCCATCTTTTTCCCCATCATTTCAGAATTCATATATAAATATTCAGATGTATTTTGTTTTTCTCTAATGCTAGGAAGTTGATGAACCATTACAAATAGATGTTTCTGGATTATCCTTGAATGATGATTACTTAGGTGATGCAGGTATGAATGTATGAAGTTTTCTTCTCTTGCTTGTTTGACTAGTAAAGAAGGCTTCTGTCTCCCTTAGTTACTCATTCAGTTGCTAGAGTAAAAAAAAAAGGTTTTTAATGGTTTATATCATATTCTATGAGTTTATAAGACTGAGGTCAAGTAGCCATGAGTAATATATCGAATTGAGATAAACTATAGAGAAATATTGTGAATTTCACTGTAGTTTGTATTGGTTTGGTGAATATATGTAAGATACTATGAAAATCCTTCCATTTGTTACTTATCTATGCAAGTGAAGATTGAAATCTGCATTGAAGTATATGCAATCCTACCGTTAAGCATTTCGCAGACTATACTTTACTGACTTGTTAGGTCTATTTCATATCTATGCATGCTGTTACTTTTAGTTCATTTTCTTTCTGTTGTGGTCCTAGAAAATTCCCCGGAAGAACAATCAACAGTAAGGTATGAGGTCATGGACATGCCAGTTGCATTGCCATTTCAGAAGCCACCTATTGACAAACCAAATCCAAAGCAAGGAGTTGGTAAGTCCTCACATGGTGACAATCTATTGACTGTAATTACCTATTCCTGTACATAACCTGCTAAGGCTTAATTTGTTAAATAGAGGCTCATGTTTACTAATTTTCTTTTTTCCTTTTCTCCTTTCAAATTTGAAGTATCACAAAGGAAACTGGAAAATTGAGTTGGATAGATATATGGGTGGGTGATAAAAATTCAGTCAGATATCTGAATGTTTTTCCCCATCTTGATAACAATGATTTTGTCAGGGACCCAAAATTGTTATAGGGATTACAGATTATACTTTGTTTGCACTCTTCACCAATTAAAACAAATGCTAGAAAAACTTCATGCATCATATGTGAACCTGCCTAAACTCTTTACTCGTTTTAAAAAATGATAGGAAAAGCTTTTTAGAAACGAAGTAAAGGTAAGATGATTAACATTCTTTGTTATGCTTGCTTAGACAAATACACTAAAACCCCTCTGCTATTCATGCACAACTTCTGCTTGTCAATGAAGTTTACAGGTCACAAACCTAATTCTGTGCAGGTCTGTTGTCATGGAGCAATGACAGCAAATACATATGCACTCGCAACGACAGCATGCCCTCCACATTATGGATTTGGGACATGTGTCAGCTTGAGCTTGCAGCGATCCTGGTACAGAAGGACCCAATACGCACAGCTGCGTGGGACCCCACTTGCACTCGTCTAGTTCTGTGCACAGGGAGCTCCCATTTGTACATGTGGACGCCCTCAGGTGCGTGTTGTGTGAGTGTGCCTTTGCCCCAGTTCTCTGTAATCGATCTGAAGTGGAATTCCGATGGAAGTTCTGTTCTCCTCAAGGATAAAGACTCATTCTGCTGTGCTGCTGTGCCTTTGCTCCCTGAAACTAGTGATTATAGCTCGGACGATTAAGCCTTCGAGCATTAGTATTAGCGAGCTCGTAGGGATTTGAGAGTGGATAGTGGTTGTTGTAATTTGGACAACTTCTGTATCTTAATGAAATTTGCAGCCTTATGCAGAATTTGATGCTTTGAGATGTGGCACTATAAGCATGTAGTACCTAAGCTGATTGGTAATGTGAAAATGAGAATAGTGCTGACTCTGGAGCTAGATTGTATGTATTGATTGACCCCAAGCATTCAGGATTTAGTTTCATATACTGAAGTCAAGGCAAGTTCATTGCCAAAAATCTTTGTCTCTAGAAGATAGTCATGTTTTGGTAGGTTAAGTATGATCATACATGTTCAAGGTGAATAGGTGATACCTACCTCCTATGAACCAAAGTAGAAAGACATTACATAGTGCTTCTTATAAACTAAATAAAAAAACATGATAATGAGCAAATCTCAATTAGGGATTGTTACATCATACAAGATAACCAAGTATTTAGTGGAGAAATTGGATGTATTATCAATTGGATTGTAAAAAAACATTGGTTTTAACCTATTGTGTTTATTAATCTAGTAAAATTTAAAGTGTAGAGTCTCTCCTACCCATCTAATGCATCTCTTTCTTAATACAACTCCTTAATAATACAACTAATATAAAAGTTAGAATCACACCTTCAAATAATAACGTCTTGTAGGAGTTACTTAGGTTATCATAGCGATGATCAAGATTCGAACATGTGATCATGATATCATGACTTATCAACTGAATTAGTAAAACTTGACTGAAAAAACTCTCAATGTTTATTTAAAATGAGTTAATTAATATAATTTTAAATTTTAAATTTAATAAGAAAATATATCATTATTTAATGATCAAAGACTTTAATCTTCTTGAGATGCTTTCTTCGGTGGTAGAGCTTTTCTTAGGGCGCGTTCGGTGAGTGGTTTCAAGCTCAGTTTGTGAGTGAAAGCACTCACTTCATCTCCCTCACCGCAGCAAAGGGCCGTTCGGTGGGTGGTTTGAAGGAAGTGGAAGGAAGAGGAAGGAAGTGGAAGGAAGATGAAGGAAATGGAGATATCTCCCTTAATTACCGCCATTTCCTTACCCTTCACCCTCCACGGTGAGCAAGGATCGGAGTGGAAGTTGAAGTAAATCTTGGTTTTACCCCTGAGAATTCACTCCTTCGATCCAGCCTCTGGAGCTCCCTTCCATTTCTGTTTTGGGAAGAGTTGCTCTTCCATCTCTGAAGTCAAGTCGATCCAAGGTATTTTGCTTGAAAACTTGCTTTTAACCCCAATTTCGACCCACTTCAAGCCCTAATTTCTGTATCCTCCGATTTTTTCATGTGTTGTTCCAGGATTATTGATTGAAAACATGCTCTTCCATCTCAGTTTGTGGGTCGAGTCGATCCAAGTTGCTCTTCCATCTCCGAAGTCGAGTCGATTCGATCCGAGGTAATTTTGCTTGAAAACTTGCTCTTCCATCTCCAAAATCAAGTCGATCCAAGTTGTTCCAGGATGATTGAATTCCCTTCCTTTGTGGGTATTCTGAAAATTAGGGAGTTTTGTTGAGTTTAGGGTGTTTCCTAACTAACCCAATCGTTTATACATGAAAACCATGTGCACTTTAGGTGTTTGATGAAATGATTGTATATGTTTGTCTTGTTTTGAAGTGAGAATCTGGCAAATGGTGGTCTTGAGACGCTTGCCATTTTTTACATGGCTAGTTGTGGATTGTTGAAATGCTCGTGTTTTGTATGTGTTGATTTGAGGAGTAATAAAGATTGAACAAAGAATTTTTGGTGATGCTATAATTGTTAGCCACTTCATCTTTACCAAAACCAAACATGACTAAAAATGTGCTAATTCTGAATTATCCATTGGGAGATATTCCTTTGATGGTTATGAGTGTTTGTGTTTTATCGGTGATAATTATAACAAGTTTTGTTGTCATTTTAGGATCATGAAAGGTTAGTTTGTCAAGTAGGTTCTCCCAGGCACTTCATTTCTTACCCATCCAGCTTATTCTCTATGCATCAATGGCTAACAATGGAGTGAATAATTTGGCAAATGAAGAGGAGTTTAATGTTAGGCTCTCAAGAGAGGTGCTAGAAACACTCACCGATTACAGTCCCAATAGATCTAATGCCAGCATACCAGAGGAACTTTAGTGGTGATGGATACTATTTTTATATCTATGTGTTGTGATTGATCAAACAAATTTTAGATTATAGGAAAAAAAGTTATATAGATAATGATGCAAACTCTGTTATATATAATGCAAACTATAGATGTGTTGTGATTTTTCCTGAACTTATGCATAAGACATGATGTCTCAAAACCATATTTGTTTTCAATAAGTGTATCAAAACCTTATTTTTAGGAATATAATGTGACAAGGTTTGATGACCTTATCAATGGAGAAGAAAACTCCCCGCGTGCACAATTGATGCAACAAGCTGCCCAGGGCACTCAGAGGACATGTGGCGGAGCTTCAATTGGATGTTAACAATGAAAGGGTCATACATGAACAACTTAGCATTCAACTACAAGAAGAGCGTGAGAATGTGACACATCTGGATGATGAGAACCAAGAACTAGCTGAGCATGTATCTACACTAGCAACTTCAAACGTTCAACAAGCGTTACACCGTGACACCCTCCTTGCTGCAAACATGGAGCTCTCTGATGCTTCAAGGATTAGGTTATATTACGCTTGGGTGGTTACTATTTTCCTCGTAGTGGTTGTTATGTATGTTATAATCTGTTATGCCATTATGTAATTGATCTAGGTTTAGGGAAAATGTTCGGAGAATCACCTTTGTTAACAATTTGGGTGATCATTTTGCTACACTATACACCTCAAGGAATTTTCCTTAAAGCTTTTGTACTGTTGATGTATGTTCGGGTCTATGTATTGTAATGTTTATGTATGTTTGGGGCTTTTATACTAATGGCCGAGACATTATAAGTATGTTGGTTGCAATGACTTTGATGGTTCTTGTAATTTGTGTTTATATGTGTGGTTTGTTGTAATATAAGATTATTTTATAATATTAGTATAATAGTAAGCATCTTTACATATAGTTTATACTTTATAATTTACATGACTTGATATGTATGAATCACCTATAAAATCACCAACACCAACATCATCCCCTTCCAACATCATTCTTCTTCTTTTGTGCTTCACGAGATATTGGCATGCATATTCACTTTCAAGTGCAGTCACTCCTTTAGTGCTTCACGTGAACTTTTGGGCATCAAATGTTTTGTCTATACTCTCACTTTTGCTGTACTATGGGAGCTAGACTAGCCACTCGGTTGTCCTTTA
The DNA here is from genome assembly GCA_027886185.1 of Rheum nobile. NCBI lineage: Eukaryota > Viridiplantae > Streptophyta > Magnoliopsida > Caryophyllales > Polygonaceae > Rheum > Rheum nobile. Next base: position 2,712,953 of record WOAB01000780.1, read on the forward strand.
ATAAATGTCTTGTCTTCACCCCATGCATAGGAGAAGTTATCAAATGTATTGATCGAGAGTATATAGTGTTTAGGGTTGTGAACATTGTCATTTAAAAGTACAATCCATACACAATTACAACCACTTAGGATAGAGATTGCTAAGCAAAAGGCCAAAAGGAGGTGACAAAGCTTTACAATTCCAGTAAGAAATCTGATAAGATAAGTAAGTTTTATCACTATATATAACATTGTCTTATATACTATTGTATATTTTTAACATGTCTTGCTATTGTATAATGTTTTGTAATTTCAGACAAGTTTTACTATGGTGACGGCATTCCTCTGCGTTGTTTTTCCAAATTTTAATGTATTGGATTTAGAAAAGAAAGTAAAATAAACAAAACCTCTTAGCTTTTAATGGTTTGGGTATTTCAAATAAAAAATCTTATCACGAAATATACCAAACTTTAATGTATGGCACCAATTATACAATATCTTAAGATTACAAGATTGAAAAAACCGATTAGAGAATAAGTAATTACCTGATTAATTGGATTATTTTCTTTTTTTGGTAATTAATTGGGTTTTTGTCTTTTGAAAGAAATAGCTCTCGCAAATCAGATTACGAAGCAACGTTCTTCTCATCGTCACGGCGATCCTCGAACTGAAATTCGGGTGTTGCTGAGCAAGACAGACCGCCGCTGCATCAACGCCAACCGACTGCTTTCCCTGTGCCATCATCTCCTAAAGGTGTGTACTTTTGGTGATAAATTCCTGGTTTTTTTCTCCTACCCAATTGGCCACTGCTGACTACTTATTGCATGGGCTGAAAAGTAAAATCTAGAAGTCTGAGATTTGAAAGAATTGAAACCAAACCCTAAAATTTCAGTCTTCGTGCGACTTTAATCTCATTTCCAGAATCGATTGGGGTTTCTTCAGTTGATTTCTCAGCCATTGCTAATTTCTTAATAGATGAGTTTGCGTTTGGCAATGTTGCAGATTTGATGTGATTTGCCAATTTTGCTGATTTGCTCTGTTCCTCTTCTTCTTTTTTTTTTTGTGATCTGTTAATGTCCTTTTTGCGTTTGGAAATGAATCGATTGTAAGATTTTTTGAGTCTTCTTTTTTCTCGAATTTATTGTAAGTGCTTTGTTTTGTGGAAACTTCATATTCTTTTTGGTCAACAGAAATTTGGTACTTTTCACATTGTTAGTGGCAGAACTCTTTGCTGCTAAGGCTGGCAAGTTGAGTTCCTCATCAAATATTTGAAGGACATTTATCATTACAGTTAAGCAATTTTACAGGATATAGGTGGAGATGGAAACAATGAATGGTGAACTGCCTAACATAAAGAAGTGGATTATTTTGTACCCTGTATACATTAATTCAAAGAAAAAAGTATCTGAAGGACGTCGTATCAGCATTGAGAAAGCATGTGAAAATCCTACTTGTGTGGAGATTGGTGATTGCTGTAAACATCTTGGACTAAATTACGCGATTGAGGTCTGTTCTTATAGGAATTGTTCTTATCAGTTTCACGCCCCCACTCCCTACCTGATTGAATGGTGCATTGATGATCTTTCAATTTGTATGTGTAGATTGACAAAGCATATCCACGGGACTTCATGCAAAGAGGTAGAGTGAGGGTGATGCTGAAAAAAGAGGATGGGACTCCGTGCAATCCTGCTATTTCTTCGAGTAAGACTGCTCTTATTGTATGCCCTTAATATCGTATGGAGTATGGACTTTTCCCTTATAAATGGCATGATGGTTTTATAGTGCTTATTAGAGATTCTGTTGATTATGTTTGACATGATTAAGGGTTTGTTTAGCTCGCTGACCTTATTACTTACACTGTCCTTATAACAACCTCATAAGTAATAAGTAGGTCGCCAAATGAATATTAGGCTGTTTTTGCTTTTTGATGAGAAATCTTTTCATATACCACAATACATTTATGAGTTTATAGTTAGCAACTTACGCTTACAAGTGTATAAATGTAATGTTGCCTTGAGGAAGAATATGTTTGACCAACACTGATGCTCTTTCTCCAATTTACTCCATGGCTGCTTTTGGTTTAAATGAGAGTTTAGTAGATGAGTTGTGTTTTAGTCTTTCGCCTCTGAACTTGTGAAGTCTTATTATGCCTGTTAACAATATCATAACTTCTGTGCGCTCAGCAGAAATGGAAGCCAGTGGATGAATATTCCTTTGTACTGCGTTGCTTCAATTCCTCCTTTCATGTCCTTTACATTGCTTTCTTAATGATTATGAAGGAAAACAGCTGATGCTCCGTGTAGCAGAAATGGTACCTCGACACCACTTAAGAGTCAAGAAGCAAGACGCACCATCGGCCTCCACAAGCGCACCTGCTAAATCTGGCAAGGGCGGAAAGAAGAAGAAATAAATTTGGATTGCAACATTTCAGAACATCTTATAGTTGAGCTCACTCTGTTTAGACTTAAATCCACTTTGTTTAGACTTGCATATACAGTTTTGGTACAATTTGTTCAGAGCTGTGAGTTCAGACTTAAGTGTTTGATTATCCCCATTCCCTGCCATTTGGCAGTGGATATTCTTCTGACACTTTACATGAAAGATCAGAGGATGTTGAGTTATATTGATTGTGGTGCTGTTCAATCTTGTGAATCTAATATCAGCTATCCTCCACTCTCTCCATTTGATGCTGAAAATTGGAGAGGAGCACAAAGGAAACATACTAAACTTCCATTAGTTGCAGGATGTGCTGTTGTTCAACTTCTGAATTACACAATCAGTTATTCAATTGCAAACAACAGAACAGTAATAAGAAGTTACATGTAAGAAAATTCAGATCTAGCTTATATGTCCAAAAATGGGTTTCTTTGTCTTTTTCCGGCTTTGGCAGGTTAATTTCATTTTAAACTTGATGATTGTTTCTTTGTTTTTTTACCGCCAGGGAATGAAACAAATTCATTTCCAAAAAACTGAAGCAGTTTAGAACAAGTTTATATGCCCAATAAGTGATTTCTTTGCTTCTAACCAGAATGGAGGACAAGTAAAATTCAAATTCAACCCTTCTTAGGTACAACAACATGCATTTGTATGACCACCAGAGCCAACTGATAGTCCCAATTCAAATTAAACACAAGAAAAGGTCTTCTATCTTATCTGAGTTTGGAAGCACTATCATCAGGAAGAATAAAAGGAAGACCAAAGACCTAAAACCCATTGTATAGATTATAGAAACAGTCTACTCTCTCATTGTTCAGAAAATCAGCTTATTTTTCAAGTTGGGTTTAGTTTAGCTAGGTCTATACATATATGCTGCTGTATCAAAGCACCAACAGAGGAAGAAAAGGCTGGAAGTTTTCTGTAGAGCTTATTTATCATTGTCATTGCCTCCAAACTCTGTAGAATTCCCGTTCCAATACGTGTTCCTATCATCGTGCATATCATCTTCTTCGTGTTTCAGAGTGTGGATGTTGCCCCCAATGCGAGACGTGCTTCTTCGTCTGATGCTTCCGTCATTCCTTTGCGATGTTGAAGTTGTCGGGTTTGCAAATCCTTGCCTGCCTTCCCTTGATATATTGTTCTGTGTTGCGGGATTTGGACCTGAACAGTCGAGCAGAAGTGTCAGTTGAAAGATTTTGTCAGAGGGATTGATAGATTAGAGAGCATAACTTTGCAAATTAAGTTGACACTGAAAAACCTAGAACAGTCATTTTCATATTGTCACCATGTTATGTGTTTTAATATTCCTTTAAGATTTTCGTTTAAAGAAAGCAGTATACGAGCTCATGTTGTTCACAGTTTATCACCCATTCGTTTTAATTTTTGTGACAAGTAGCATTAAATGTTAAGCACTTTAAGAGGATGAGATACTCACTATACTCCCAAATGCCACTTGGTGATTCATGAGTTGAGGTTGAAGAGCCAGCACCACCAAGATAAGAGAAAGGATTCACATATGACAACATTTTCCTAACATAAGAAAAGTATACTCCAATTCTTCCAGTTGAAGCATCAGTATCAGCAGCAAATCTTGGGGCAGTAGAAGAAGATCCGCTTTCAAAGTGATGTGACGCTCGCTGACGTGGAACAACTATTAATCCTTGTCTGTTGATTATTCCAAGCTCTGTTAATGATTTTTCCAAATCTGCACACCAGGAAAGTATAAAAGTAACTGCTAATGCCAACTTAAACCTCATCCCCACTCACTAAGCATATGAGGATGTATGCAAAGCAATATACAAACTATTTATAGAAGGGGCCCCTAGTAGTATCAGAGTTCAAGTCTATTATCAGTTAATTGACAGGGAGGAACAAATCCAAAAGCCTAACAGTTGGATACCAGAGAATGAGCAGGCTCAAGTTTTTAATGCATACCTTGGTCCATGAACACCTTGCGAGGATAAGGAATGGCAAGATCATAAGAACCTTTGAAGTCCACCATGTTTCTATCAACATAGTCTTTGACCAATCTTAGCGCATCAATCTTAGGAAATTTATCTTGTAGATTTGTACCATTAGGCAAACGGATATTCAACAGAAGCTCTGATGGTGTATCATCACTGACACCTGAGCTTAAATCTCTATTTTCCACCAGTAGAGAAGCTTCATCATGAAAGTCTCCCTTGATTTCCCGGTTTGTTGATTTTGAAGGATAGTCTGATTCATGCATGTTATTGTCAGTGAAAGCAGCGTCCTTTCTGTTAAAAACTTCATGATTGTCCTGATCAATGGTTGCAGGGTCTCTATTTAGCTCCCTCACTTCAACAGCTTCAATTGGGGAAACAGACTGCTTGTTGTCATCCATCTTCAAATCCTTCCGATTTGGTGACTCTTCAGATGCCTAAACATATAAACCAAATGAAGAGTATAAAATATCAATCAAAAAGGCGAACTTCTGAGATGCACTGACCAAAAACAATAGCAAAAACAACTAATTTACTAGACGCACATGATCACCATCTTTATCTTTGTTCAGCAACTCAGAAGGAGCCAACGGTCCAGACCCTGAGGCTTTGCTATGTTCTTCTGAAGGTACCAGTGAAGTGAAGCTTGAAGATTCTCCATCTTCATGAGGAGCAGAGGTGGATGTAGATGCCCCATTGAGAGATTGATCATTATTTCTTGACGAAAGTGCTGCAGTCAACACAGTAGCAGTAGTTTCCTTCAAAATAACAAGCAAATCACCAGTCACAACTCCACCAGAGGTAGACTTAACAGCACAACAATGCACCCGACCGTAGTATGCATGTGAAGCCACATATATTGTAAGATCTTCATGATCAAATGTAGCTGTCACAACAGTTAAAGTTTTACTGAGATTTTGATTTTTTTTTCCAGCCTATCAGTTGTTTTGTTGATCATATAAAGCAGAAAATTCTTGCATGACAGAGAATCAGAGAATTCTAGGACACACTAAGAGGTTCGGGTGGTACTTGCTCCAGTAGGCAGCTTTATATACCGACGGTCAATAACCAATTTTTAAATCCTCGAGAAGATGCCTTAGTCAATGCATATATAACTAAGAGGGAGAACATTGGAAAAAATTGCATGGAATAGAGCAATGGTATTTTCTCAAATCAATTAGTCTTACTACAAGGTGGATCAATAAATGGAAAAGTTTGGTTGTCATTTTGATATTAAGTCACTTCTAAAATAAAGGGACTAAGGAATTACAATGAGGAAGTATAATTATCAAGATAATCTGTGCATTTGATGACAGTCTCTTTGGAAATTTCTATGGCATGCTCAGCCTGCTACAAATTTTTTAGCTCTTTTTTTATCGAGAAGAATCATGCTGACAGCCAGTCTTTAAATGGGTAGTTTAGGTTGAAGTTTCTCTTTGTTTGCAGGGTTGACGGCTTATCTTTGAATTCCTATGGCAGGATATTGCTACTTATATCTGAAACCCCCTCCATCCCACTAATGCATGGGATTTTTTACACTGGGGGTGGTTGCTGTTTTGGGTTTCTTTTTCGGTTTTGCAGTTTAAGATAGAAAGGCTGTTCTTCTACCATCATATAGATACAGTAGACTGGTATTAAAACTTAAAAGTGATATTGGCGAGGGTATAGTAATGAATGGTGAAAGTGGTAGATCAAAAACTACCCTTAACAGAGATTGGCATACTTGCCTGGAGATATGATTGCACCATCTAACAATGATTAGGAGAAAAAGAAATGCAAAACATGCACATACTGATAGAGCTTAAATTCGGGATTCACTCACAACACTCAGCAAACTCAGATTCACACACAAGAACAACACAAATCACATCCTGATAGTACTATAATTCTGCAGCAGATAGTAAGATAAATCTCAAGAGGAGAATACTCTCCTAATGAGCCTAATCTCATAGGAGGACACACTCTCCTAAGAGGCTAAGAGCCCAAGACTAAAGCCCGAAATACTACTCATTCCCAGGATAACTAACAATAAGGCTTAATGTCCTTATTTATAGGATTTCCCACTGCTAAGGTCACCACAAGGTGACAGTAGCACGCCCCCTACACAGCCTAACCGTTTGTTTCTAGCTCTTTCTAGCTTGTTAAACACTCCACACATACTCCTTCTGGAAAAACCTAAACATTGTTCTAGCAAAGGAAGTAGCACAGAAAGCCATATAAAATTTCAAATATCCCTTGTAAACTACTCCATTGCTATTATGATTTTTTTTGAAAACCTGAATATGAAGACTCAGCCAAGCCTTCTCTATGCTGGAGACCAGGTTCTCAGGACTAACAGATCCATCTGAATAATATTAAAGATGAGTTAGTATCTGATAATTAAACTCACGATTTAAAATGAGAACAAACCCAAAATAGAATGAGAGAGAGAGAGAAGAAACATTATAGAAGTGGATACCATTTTGCCAAAGAAGAACACCAGTGTAACCAACTGCAGTTATGCAAGGAGAAGAATTTTGTGGATCTGTATAATTAATTCATACTTGATGATGGAAAACACATCTTTTTCAAACAAATCAATTTCATACAAAACCATGATGGAACATACAACACGAAAGCACCAGTAGGCTAAAATCAGATCGTACTTTTCAAATGAGACTTCACTCTCCCATAGAGACAGCCCCATCCTCTTTAATTCCACACATGTGCAGATCACAAAACAAAGTTAACGAACAAAGATCAACATTACCATAAGGACCATCCAAAGTACTTAACTCCTGCCACCCTCAACGAAGTATGTTATAGCAAGTACCTCTTCTCTTTAATTTTATTTTCTTCTTACATAAAGGGTGTCCCACTCCCATGCATCAAAACAAATACTCAAACTGAAGAAAAAAATATTCTACAAGTAAATGAATGTGGAATGAAAAGTGGGGGATACATATTGCAGAGAAATTGGTTGCATCATTCGTTCCTTCTGGAATGTGCAGTAGGACACAGTACTTCGTTATACATTCAGCCACCTGAATCCAGTGAGGTGAAAATTTTAGTTGAGATTGATGACTTGTAGAGACATCAAGTTCAAAGACAATATTCTGAAGACGAGATCAATTGCAGGAAAGAGTAAGTACATGTGAATCTGTCCATAAGGACTTATCCAAGCGAATGGACTCCTCATCTTCACCTGAAAATCCAAAATCCAGTCAGGAACTGTTGAAATGATACAGAACAAAAAATAATAAAAAGAAACTAGAAACTGAATGTTAGAAATGTAGATTCCTTGATCAGAACTGATACGGACTTCTCCTAGTGGAAAAAAAAAACTGAAACAACACTGAGATGTACTAAGGTAAAGAGAACACACCTGAAATATAAACTACAAAAAGCTTTTTCTGGTTTTTGGCTAATGTAATTGCTTCAGAGATAGAACCAGAGAACGTCAGTAATGAGATAGACCGTTCCATCTGTCAACCATCAAAGCCAAAATTCAGTAGCTATTCTACCACAAAATCTAGCAAATACACCACAATAAATTCAGTAGCAGAACAAAATTTATCCCAACATAGACTCAATAACATTAACAAAGCTCAACGGTCTGCTACATTAACAGAATAGACCATAGCACAGTAGGATATGATAAGTTGATATAACAATCAACTAATCAAGAGATAAACAACCGCTCTATTTCTGTCCTGAAGTTGTCGATTTGAAGGCTGGATTCCATCACAAAACCACCCAAGGAAAAAGGAAAGGACAAAATAGGTTGCAACCAAATGAATACCATACTTAAACAAAGAAGTGATCTTTTCTTACATCATAGCACTAGGGTTTTACTCAAAACTGACGAATGTAATAGTCTTCCAAAACAGTGAATTTTACAATTCAGCTTCCAGCAGAGCTCAATTCACTTCGATTTTCAATGTGCAACACAAATTTCTTAAGAGATTAACCTATGGACTTGACCAAGATCTTAACAGCAAACTTATTATCTACTAGATGGCCAATCGTTAAAAAAACAGAAAATTCCGCTAACCCCAACTTCATTACTGTATGATCCCAAACACAAAAAGTGCAATTCCCAAACGAGAATTTGTAAAAACGAGATCACCCGATTTGTCAGTGTAGAAATTTGATAGAACAAACTTTCTAATAAAGATCCGAAACTAAAAATTAGAAGACAAACTGGAAGAGCGAGAGGGGAGGAGGATCACTGCAACCAAGGAATTCAAATTCCGATTCGGAGGCGTACGCGATTAGGAAGTAGGAACACTGATGAGCGGTCGCAGCGACTCGCGACCTTCTCTGTAGTCTATTCTCCTTTTCTATTTTTTTTACTTTTAAAAAAGAAAAGCAATAATATATTCTAGTAAATTCTATCCACCGCCCTATGGTTGATGAAATTTACAATTGGTAGCCAAGTTTTAGATGCCCTCCGACTATTTATTACTTGATGCGAAGTCAGCATATATACGGAGAAATCAAAATATCCTGGTTCTCATACATAAAGATTCTCCATCATGGATTACAAATCGTTTGTAGACCTTCCTATTCTCTTCCTTTAAAAAAAAACATAAATAAATACATTATTGTTGACCTATTTTAAATCTTACATAAGAGATAGACATTACAAACTAAGGCAAGAAATGATGTATAATGGTTTCAAAATAAATAAAGGAAGCCTTGATTTTTCAGTAAAATTCATCTTATTAACATTTAACTGGCCCCGCCTCCTCCAACGGCCCTGGCTCGTCGCCCCTCCGAACAACCCTTTGGGCGGGGCCTGTGGGTCACCACATCATCAAATGGCCTCTACTCGTCGCACAAGAATTGCAGTCCAACAAAGGACTGGAGACTAGACATTTGTGATTGCATACGATGACAGGCCTCGGACATCCATGAAATGCAGCCCTGGATGCACGTGAACCAAACAATAAGATGACAAAAGCAACACCGAAATAGTATTTACTTCCTTTTCCTTCTTCCCAATCATGCAAGTATTAACTGTCAAATATGTTGATCACGTTATCTTACCTTAGTTGGAATCGCTGATAGCAGGATGTGCTATTCAGCTGGAGTACAGAGTACTATAACAGATCTGAAGATCAACCTGCAATATAATCAATTGATGAGGATTTGTTTATCCACTTGATGTTATAAAAGAAAAGATGAAAAAATGTGGCTTAGTGGCAAGAACAAAGCACTGGTTCTCACCTCTGGAAGTCTGGATCATCCTCCAACTGACATTGGTTGTGGTATAAACTCTTGAACTCTTCATAGTTGAATACTTTCAAATCTGGAAAGGTCAGAATTTCCCTTTTCTTTGTCCTTGCGCCATCTAGCATCAATGGCAAGTATATTATTTTTGTGTTCCAAAAGACTAGCAGTTGCATATGTAGATTGTAGACTGTAACTATGAAAGGTTATGTAAAATGTGCATAGGAAGGTGACATACCGTATGGCATGCCCTGTATGAAAGTTCAAGAGCCTCCTCCCATTGATTGAGTTTGATAAGCTCCATTATGGGGGTAAAAAAGACGTGTGAATCCAAAATAACTCCCTGTGTTCCCAAGTCAGCAAACAACTGGAAGGCTTCGTCAATCCTAGATGCAAGGCACAGACTCTGAATCAACAAAGAATATGTTTCAGCTAGAGCAGATGAATCAGGGATAGATGGGATCTCTCTACACAGTTCCAAAGCTCGGTCAAGTTTCCCAGCCTTGCAAAAGCTATCAATCAGAATTTGGTAGACCGGAGCTATTGGCACATCATTGTTCTCACTCAAAACATCTATCAGATCAAGAGTGGTCAAGAAATCCCGGCTGAACCCTTCAATGACCTTTTGATAGCTTGAAATGTGCATTGGCCAGTATGTCTGTTTCATCTCCTCCAATAGGCAATAAGCATCATCCAAAAAGCCAACATTACAACAATGTTTAATCAATACCCTGTAGGTCACGTAATTCGGTGAACAACCTTTCTGGCTCATCTCACTGAAGAGCTCAATGCATTTGTCAACTTTATTGGCTTTTCCAAAGCCATCGATAATTGCAGTATAAGTTACAACATTCGGCCGACAACCTTTTTCATCCATCATCAGCATAAGCTTGTAAGCTTCTTCTATCTTGCCAACTTTACACAGACCATCAATCATCTCGGTATAAATTACAACATTTGGAGCACAAAAATCTTCCAACATTTTAGACAATACTTTCAACGCAAGATCTAACCTCTTATCTTTAAACATCTTATCAATTAAAGATCCGTAAGTGTACTCCGTAGGACTGTATCCATGCTCAGACATTTTGGAGAAAACTTTTTGTGCTTCATCGAGCTTGCCTACCTTGCAAAGTCCATCAATAAGGGCATCATATACAATTTGGTTCGGCTCAACACCATCTGCCATCATTGCATCTAGTAAGTCACCCGCCTCTTTCACTTTGTGTGCTTTGCACAACCCATCAACTAGAGCTCCATATGTATATACATTTGGTTGAGTCACATTTCCGTCATTATCCCTGAAGTATCTATCCACATTGGGCAAACTTTTATTCCCTTGCATCCTAGAGTAGATCTGGCAAGCCCTTTCCGTATTCCCAGCTTTACAGTAACCATCAACTAGAGCAGTATATGTCACAACATTTGGTATGCATCCATCTGACAACATTCTCTCAAAAAGCTCATTGGCACTATCTGTATTCCTCACTTTAAGATAAGCATGAATGAGTGATGTGTAGGTCACCACGTTTGGTGAACAGCCATCACAAACCATCTCATCAAACCACTTGCGGGCCTGTTCAACAAGACCAACCTTACAGAAACCGTCAATTAGTATACTGTAAGTATACACATCTGGAACAACACCATTCCTTTTCATTTCTTCAAACAACAGGAAAGCATTTTCAACCCGCAAACCATTACAAAGAAATTCAATCACCTTAGAGTATGTACTAGCATCCGGTACAAAACCCTTACTTGTCATTTCATGAATAATCCTATATGCCTTCTCAAATTTCCCAGCTCCACAGAGGCATCTAGCGAAATTAGATATATTGATTTTATTCAATAACAAGCCACCATGGAGCATTTCACTATAAACTTTCTCTGCCAATTCCAGTGCAGCTGAGCTAGGCAACTCTTCAATGCCACATATTGAACCAATTATTATATTATAGACCACATAACCCGGCTGGCAACCACAGGTTTGCATTTTCTTCAGCAGTTTATATGCATAAGCATAATCCCCTGTTTTGCAATAAGCATGAACAAGCGAATGAAATATTTTGTGGTCAGGATAGCAGCCTTCGGCCATCATCATACTCAAGATCCTCTTACACCGCCCGAGTTGCCTCTTATTCAGGCACCCACAAAGCAGTGTCCTATAAGTCACCACATTAGGCATGGAAGAACCACACCTCATCCTATTCAAAAAATCCATAGCTTCGTCAAAAAATGAAGCCTCGCACAACCCTGAAATCATTCTAGTGTAAAGTATGGTATCAGGTACAACCTCTTCCTTCTCAATCAAATCAAGAGCTTCTCTCCAATTACTTGCCTTGCAAAGGGAATAAGCAAACAAACCTAATGTACCCAAATCCAGCTTAACCCCTCCGTCCACCATCTCTCTATGAATCAAAACAGCCGTATCCAACCTCCCCGCTTCTAAGAACACCCGAGCAAGAGCAAGATAGGTCAACTTTGACGGCTTGTATCCAAAATCCTTAAGCCTCCCGAGCTCCTCCAATGCCAAATTCCACCTCCCACTTCTACAACACTTCTGAACCACCACATTCATCAACCTCCTCAGCACCTCCCTATCATCATCCGCGATCTCCCGAAGCAGATCATCAGGCACTCTATCACTCCCAGAGCGCCCAATCAGCCTAACAAGCGCATCATAAACCGGTCTAGTGTGCGCATAGCCAATTTGCCTAGCAGCCCAAAGGAAGAACTGAACACCCAATTTAGGGTTTTTGACAAGACCAAATACTTCAACAACCAGTGATTCATGCAACTTCTCCCTAAACTGCCTAAGACGCCTCTCAGCTTCGACGGACAACACATTGGCATCACAACTCGAATTCAAAGCATCTACTATCGAAACGGCGTCGTCAGAGGCCTTACCGGCAGGTAAACAAAAAACGTCGGATACCAAGTCCGGGCGCAGGAACGCGAAGTCCTCCGGCGAGACCGTTTCGTAGTACGGTTCGCCCGGGGCAATCAGACCGTCTAGGGATTCAGGCGCAGTGGAGGAAGAAGAATCGATGGTGGTAGAGAAATTGTGGGATTGGAGAAGAGAGGAAATGGGGTACAGAGGAGAAGAATTCGGAGTTGAGCAATACAAGGGAACTGGTAGCGATAGCGGCAGCGGCTTGGAGATGGAGAGAATCAGCCGGAGAAATCGACGGCTCATTCCCCTGGAATTTGATGGAGATGGAAGGCTTCTTCCCTGGGGTTTAGGCGTGGTTTATGCTTCAGCCCTTCAATGGCTGCCCCGGGTAATGTAATTGGGGCGGGCATAAACCGGCCCGAACCCGCTTTACTCGTCGTTTGAATTTGGAAAATTCGCCTAAATGTCAAAAACTAGACTCAGGTTTTGGCTAAAATAATGTAATATGAATTGGAAAAATACTCTTATAGTCGAAACTCGAAACCAAGAAAAAATGTGAAAATTTGTGAAAAATTGGGGCTTTTACTTATTTTGTAATTGATCACTAGAAAATTACCATGTTTAAAATGAGGTTTTGCTAACCTATGTTATTAAGGATTATTTTTTTTGGTAGTTAAGGATTTTGTTTTTAGAAATTATTATCGGAAAAAATAATTATAAAAAAATAGAAAACAGAATAAATAAAATGTAGCCAAATATTCCCAAATCAATTATATTTGAGTTGTTATGGTTAGTTTTAGCCTCCATCAGCGACCCGATTCGAAAAAACGCTCTCCGACAACGAAACCCTAAATTCCAAATGCCTCATTTACACTAACCTCTTCCTTTCCTCATCCAAAAACTTCAAATCTAGATCATAATATCTTATCCACTACTTTTGAGAAATGAAAAATAATAGAATCCGAATTCGTTTAAGCTTGCAGTTTACAATGCCCAATTTTTCAAAACCTTCCTGAAGTGTTGAAAATCCCAATTTTTTTTGTTATAAAAAAAATATAAGTTGTGAAAGCTCAAGCTCAAATCAGGAGGAGGGTATGACCCTTTTTCAATGTCCAACCATGGTAAAAAGAATGTAGGTTGTCTTGGTGGTCCCGAGATAGGTGAAATTTTGAAACCCTAATCACACATTGAAGTCATTCTTGACTATCCTTGGGGAGCGTTGGTGTCGTTCTTGTTTATTTGAGTTGTGGTGGGTCTGCTGGTGGTATATTCGTTGTCAATCTCCCTCTTCAAGCGCCATTTTTGGACATTGTTTGAAGTCCGTGTATAAGTTGGAAATGAGTCTCCCTAGAGAACGACACATGCAATTGTTTTCTTCCTTTAAACACTTAATTCACAACTTTTTATGTATGTATACCTCTTTGAACCTCCATAATCTAAACCTATTGTTGTTTGATAATCCGCAAGACGTGATCTCCAATTTCCGAGGAAAAACATGTATTTCAAGCTTCTATTTATTCTAATGAAAACCAACTTGTGATCGAATCAAACTTATTAACCATATGATATTGTCGACCACAAAACCTTAATGATTTGGGACTTTTTTGTGTTCCTTCTTGTATTATGTTATTTATGAATATGATTATTGTCTATTTGATTTGGAAATGTTGTTGACTTTCTTTGCCTCTTTAATTTGGTGAACTCTACTTCACAAATAGAAGGAATACTAAATACAACTCTATGACTTGAAAAACAGAAACTGAAAATTTTATGACTCTTATTCAATTGTTCACTCTTCTTCTTAGTGGGATCATTGATAGACCTCTTATGTGGTTTGGTGAAATTATGATATGATTTTTGTGCTTCGAGGGGCTTTTGCTCTTGCTTGAGTTTTTTTCCTTATTTTTTCCACTTGTAGAACTGCTTCTAGTGTAGATTAGACTTTGTGTGTTCTTTTCTGTATTATGCTTTTATTTAATTTTAACCACCCTGATTTAGATATGATATTTACCCCTTGACATCACTTCGCTTTATGCGTGTTTTATAAGCACTACTCTTGAATCCCTAAATAACTATTACTTCGATCACATTAGTGATACACTACTAAACTCCCAAAAATGACTATATCCCTTTTATGTTGATATGAACTATGAAAGTAAAATCTTTTTTTGTTGAAATATGTGTCACATAACCATATTAAGCAAAACCGTTTTCACCACAATTAAAGATGAGGAGACAAAAATGACCGGGTTTGAAACCATAGAAAGGTAGATTGAAACCCTCTCATAGTGTTCAAACTGTACTTTTTTGTTAACCTTTTTTTTGCTGAATCTTTTTGAAGAAATTTGATCTTTGAAATTTAAGTGGCCTCTCAATAGTTATTTATGTTTACCTTTTTTTGCGGATCTTACACTGCAAAAAAAGTTGTACATAGCTATGGAAATATGGGTCACAAAAGTTAGAACATGGATGTTCGGCCACAACTTCCGACACGGACCGAAAAATCCGTTGCCCATAAAACCGGCCATGACAAATAGTCATGCCTAAGTCGCAGCTAGAATAGAAGCAAATTCAGCCACAACCGAACAATGGCCAAAGGACATGGGTGGTGCAACCACGATGCCCGAACACACCGGTCAAGGCTCCCAAATCGAAGCCGATTAGACACGGCTCGCAACCACAATGGACTATGGCAAAATACTATTGCTAAGAACACACATTACCTAGCCTCCTCTCAATCGTGACAATATATATATACAAATTTCTCTTGGTCGAGTTCGATGAGAATTGACTTCAATATGGATTAACAAGATCGATGTGATATATAGTGATATATGCTATATGATATGGCAATTAAAAATATCCATGGCCAAATACGTAGGATTAGATATATATGTTGTATGATATATGATATGGTGTATGTATCTCACTATCCTATTTAATTTAAGCCACAAATACGATTAAGTCAAATTCTATTTAACTTCAATTTCAAAAGCAACTTGTAAAGGGTTTTCTAGAACTATTCAATCCCACATCAGAGCACCCACACTGGGTGAGTTTTTTAGACAGTTTTTTAGTCAATTTTTATTGTTTTTTATTATTTACCTTATCTAAAAAACTCAATCCACTTTTTCTTCACATCCCTAGCTTTTTTAGCCCAAGTTTTTTACTACATCTTTATTTATTCATCAATTATTTAAATATATAATAATAGTTTGAATAGTAAATCTTAAATTACATTAGCTAAAATTTAATTAAAATGCAATCGTATTAATATCAAATAATATTTTATTAATAAATTTAAATTCTAGGATAATTTTTTAATATTTATATAATTATATTACTTATTTCTGAAAGTTATTTTAACAAAAAACATTTATACAATGAGTGTCTATAGATAGAGGGGGAACAAATAAAAATATCAAAAATATTTGCTTCCATATAAATTTATTTCTTGTTGGACTGAAAATTCATTTAAATAGTGCAAAAACAATTGATACACCCATTTTTTCTCCACCCTTGATCTCTTTTTGATCCAATGGCAAGTAGCTCTTGTGGAAAAAACACATGTAATTGGGCTTTGTTTGGTTACTTGTCCAATTTTGGCTAAAAGTAAAAGAAGACTGGGTGTAATATGCTAGGAACCAAACATGCCTTAATGGAGATGATTTTTTTTTGGATTTCTTAGCAAGAAATCAACGGGTGGGTTTTTTAGCCATATCACACTTTAGCTAAGAAATCAATAGTATTAAATGGCTAAAAAAAACCCACTGTGAGTGCTCTCACTACTCCTTCTTTATATAATGGATTATGAAAAGTTGGGTGTTGATCGAGATCTATTACAATTGGTAGTGCAAGATAGTGAAGATGATTTGGATTTTCATTCTCAAAGCTTAATATTATTCTTCATTGATAGATGCCTTGTTGTCCATTTTCATTGAGATCGTCTACTACGAGTAGCCCGGTTTTTAACTCGCTAGGAAATAACCAAGGGTCACCAAGAATGAATCCGAAAAACACTAGCGTTTCTAATCTAGAGTGGGATCGGATACTGAAGAACAACATGATGCCATGGAGGAGGATCACGGATCTGACGACGAAGAGCATCAAATGGGGGATGTCGATGATATTCAACTGCAACATGATGAGTTGGGTCACATCAAGATCCAAGTATTAGGCACAACGTAAGTATATCTTATTGCATTGTTTATATTTGTATATATACTACTATATTAATATGTATATAACCTATGTATGATTATTTTATATCGTGAAAAATTAGTGATTCTTGAACAATATTTGCACATGTAGCCTGTAGGTGAATAAGAGCGGCAACATGTCAAATATATAAGCAACAAGCAATGTACGTATATCTAGAATCAAAGCATTAAACAAAATTGAAAGGAACATGTGACAATTTACGAAATAGATGTTGAGATGTCTTTCTCCCACCAAAAAGTACAAAGGAGATACGGTCAAATGTGAATTTTCAACTCACAATTCCATACTTGGTATGACATTAATAAAATCTGATACACAATGTTTTAATCAACAGTGTTGTATATTTGGAAATTAGAAGCCTATTGAGATTTATAGCACGGGCAAATATGTCTAGAGTAGCAAACAACATTATCAAATATAACATCAACGTACCTGTATAATTCAACTCTACAATGTTTATGTTTTTATATATACTACTATATTAATATGTGTTGTAGAAGGGTATCTCGTTGATCAATCTTCGGTTGTCTCGGATATTGATTGAATCGTGTTTTGAACACTTTTCAAAATCAATATTTCGACCCTTTATTTGTTGCCTCGGGTTTCACGAAATCTGATTTGGGATAAGACAATCACACCTCTAATGATCCAGGCAAGATCAAAAGAGAACACTTGAAGTTTTCGGTTTTGTTCGATTTGAGAGATCGTAAGTTCTCGTCCTCGCAAGACTTGTCCCAAACCCGCCCTTAAATAGAGCATCAGATTTTGGGCAGTTAAATGTCAGTTTAGGAGGTTAAAAACCAGTTATGGCGGTTAAGTTAGGTAAAAAACCCGCCAAAAACCACCAAAACTCACTCCCCGGCAAGGCGCACGGTTTGTGACAAACCGTGCCACAAATTGTGCCCTTTTCCAGAATGCACAAAACCTGCCAGAAATCATCTTCTGGCACACCGCACGGTTTGTGACAAACCGTGCGTCTTTACAGAGAGCCTATTTTGGCTTCTGTTCCATAGTGCACGGTTGTGGCCCATGGTGCACGGTTTGTCACAAACCGTGCACGTCCTTTGGACCCCGGAAATCACCCTCTCGGTGTCCGCCTCTTGAACCCTGACACGTTTCGTAACTCCGAGTCAGAAACCACGCACACGAGTGTGCACTCCGTACCCCCGAAACTCGTTATGCGCCGAACGAACTCCTTAAGTCTTGAGCGAATCCCGACTACACGAAATGGCCGATGACACTAAAATCACCAACATTCCTCCCCCATTTTAGTGTAATCCTTGATTCACTTAACATACATACATCAAACACAAACTTATGCATAAATGAAAATGTCCTTAGGATTGAATTTCCACATTAGTGTAGTACACATTCCAAATAATCGAGAATCAGGGTGTCCAAAGGATTGAACTCTTCAACTCATTTGACTACCTGAAGATATAAACACACACAAGTTTCTACACTACTCCAACTGCTAACTTGACACTATTTTAGCCATGTGTCCTTATCCATTCACGAACGTATACAAAGACAATCACAGGCTAGTTGAAGCGGCACCACTTCACGCTCGTATAGGTGGATTCTTTTTATCATGCACCTGCAAATGCATTTTTTTTTTCAAAAGATCCATTAAGAAGATAAACTTCAACCTAACTTTACTTGCAGGTCCGAGCACATACCTAGGGATGAAATTTGAACATGTGCTCCAAACTCTAAGTGTAGGATTTCCACATTGAATTCAGCATCCAATGTCATATTAGAGGGGAATTGGGTATCCTACCATTAGAGATTTTAAACAGGCTTTAAACCCATCCCGATAGACGACTTGATCACCAAGTCTCTGGCTAACCCCTTTGTCAAGTGTTCCGCCAAATTTTGTTGAGACCGAACAAACTCAATAGTAATCACCCCATGAGTGATCAACTCACGTACCGCGCTATGTCTAACGCCCAGGTGTTGCGACTTACCATTATAAAGTTGGCTATAAGCTTTAGCCAAAGTAGCTTGACTATCACAATGGATAGATATGGGTGACACCGGTTTCGTCCATAAAGGAATCTCGTACACTAAGTTCCTTAGCCATTCCGCCTCTCTACCGGCAGCGGCCAAAGCTACAAATTCTGATTCCATAATCGAACTTGTAATGCAAGTTTGCTTCTTAGAAGACCATGAAATGGCACCTCCCCCAAGCAAGAATACCCAACCACTAGTAGAAGAATGATCTTCCACGTTAGTAATCCAACTCGCATCCGAATATCCTTCTAGAACCGAAGGAAATCCGACATATGACAAACCATAATTCATGGTTCCCTTTAAGTATTTGAGTACCCGCCTTATTGCTTGCCAATGATGAGTAATAGGATTACTAGTGTATCTATTCAACTTGCCTACCGCATAAGCAATATCCGGCCTTGTGCTCGTCATGGCATACATTAAGCAACCAATCACTTGTGAGTACTCGAGTTGTGATACCGCTTTACCCGTATTAGGCATAAGCTTCACACTCGGATCCATAGGAGTGCTAACCGAAGAACAAGTCTCACAATTGAACTTCTTAAGCACTTTCTCAACGTAATGAGATTGTGACAAAGAGAGTCCCTTATTCTCACGTTTGATCCTAATACCAAGAATCACATCCGCCTCCCCCATGTCCTTCATGGCAAAGCTTGATGACAAAAAGGCCTTTGTAAGGTCCACTTGTTTTTGATCTGTACCAAAGATCAACATGTTATCAACATACAAGCAAATGATTACTCCTTTACCGGATTTATCAAACTTGCTGTATACACACTTGTCCGACTGATTTAACTCAAATCCGCTCGACAAGACAACCTCATCAAACTTTTGATGCCACTGCTTAGGTGCTTGCTTTAGCCCATACAATGACTTTACCAATTTACACACCTTATGCTCATTATCAGGCATAATAAACCCTTCAGGTTGCTTCATATATACCTCCTCCTCCAAATCACCATTCAAAAATGCCGTTTTGACATCCATTTGGTGAATCACAAGATTGTTAATAGCCGCCAAGGCAATCAACAACCTAATGGTGGAGATCCGAGCAACCAGAGCATAGGTATCGAAATAATCAATACATTCCCTTTGTCTAAAGCCTTGGATAACCAATCGGGCCTTAAACTTGTCGATAGTACCATCAACTTTCATTTTCTTCTTGAAGATCCACTTGCAGCCCAAAGGCTTGCAACCCGGTGGGAGATCCGATAAAACCCACGTGTTATTTCCCATGATGGAATCCATCTCATCATTTATTGCTTCTTTCCAAAAAGCAACATCTTGAGACCTCATTGCCTCACTAAAGGTCCTAGGATCCTTATCAATATGATAACAATATGAATATTGGAACCCAACTTCATCTCTAGATCCTTCAACCAAATAAACTTGGAAATCTGGACCGAAAGACTTTTCAATCCTCCCTCGCTTGCTCCTACGGAGCACAGGTGACTCATTAGAAGGTACGACAGAGTCGTCTCTTTCTTTAATTCCACTAGTACTTTGAACCAAATCCTTTGGTCTAGGCATGGACGAGAATCGATTATCATCAAATATCGCATCTCTTGACTCAATCACGGTGTTAATCGAAATAGAATCATTAGGCTCTATCACATAGAATCTATAAGCCTTAGAATGTTCAGCATATACAATAAAGATGCAATCAATACCTCTTTCCCCAAGGTTTTAATCTTGGGCTGGGGTAGTCTAACGACCGCCCTACATCCCCAAACTCGAAGATAATTCAAGCTTGGTTTCTTTTTATACCAAAGTTCATAAGGGGTGACCTTGTTCCTTTTGTTATGAACCCTATTTAATAAATAGCAAGCCGTTAACATGGCTTCACCCCAGAATCCGTCACTCAATCCCGAGTAGGATAACATGGAATTAACCATCTCTTTTAGGACTCGATTCTTCCTTTCCGACACACCATTTTGTTGTGGCGTATAGGGAGCCGTAGTCTCATGTATAATGCCTACGGATTGGAAATACACAGGATCATAAAATTCTCCACCTCTATCGGTGCGTAGTTTCTTAATCAAGTCATTTTGTTGCAATTCAACCTCGGTTTTATAAATCTTAAACTTATCATGCGCCTCGTATTTAGCATGTACATACACATAACAATAATACGAATAATCTGGTTAATAAAACGCACACCATAAATCGCATAACATATATACAAAATATAAATAACCGACCAGTCTATACAAAATATAGTAGGTGTAATATCCCGCATTTTATAAGGGTATTTTGGAATTTTTCTTATGCCCGTATGGCTAAAAGGATGTTCGGGTACAAATATATTTAACCCGGGATTAAAAGAACTCGTACCCATACTTTCCTCGCCCATACAAGTGCGACCTTTTAGCAAAATCGTCATAACTCTTGATTCCATAATCCATACAATGTGAAATTTGGAAGGATTAAAATAGACTTCTAGATCTAACTCCACGATTTGGAATCACCTCATTTGGAGTTCGGAACTGAGAGAACGGCCCCGTCGAAGTCAGGACGATTTCCTGATGGTCACGACCGCACCCGCGGTGAGAGCATGACCGCACCCGCGGCGAGCGCTGACAGCTTCAGCTTCGTCTTCGCGATAAGATTTCTGACAGTCTTATCCCTTTGCCCACTTGTTGTCTCTTGTTCCCTTGACTTCGTGGGTTGTTGTTCCCTTGTCCCCTTGCTTGTCCCCTTGGAGGAGGCTTGTCTTGGCTATAAAAGGAAGAGAATTCGTGGAGGAGAAGCAAGTGCAACTTCATCTTCTTCTTTCTCCTCTCCTCTGTTTTTCTCCATTAAAGCTTCAAGCTTGTGAGCTTCGTTTGAGAGTGTTAGGAGTTCCCTTTGATTGGTCAAGGTGCTCTTGAGTGGTGTTTGATGATATAAGGAGGTTAGAGATCGAACCCCAATCGAATCGAGGTCTAACGGATCGAGTTGGGTGAGTTTTCTCCTCTTCACTGTCGAGCCCTGTTTCTGTGCAGCCACCGCACCCCGCGGCATGAACCTCACCGCACCCGCGACGAGATAGGTTCATGTTGTGGTTTTGTGTGTTGTGGTTTTGTGTGTTGTGGTCTTGTATGAGGGTTGGTTCCTTCGATTCTTTTCGTATTCTTTTAGATTCATATATAAGTGTATTGGATCTAAGTTAGGATCTTGTTATGGGTCGTTCCTTTGGGAGTTTTATTCCAGATCTGTCCCAGTTTCAGATCCAGGAGCCCGTTGTCTCTAAGCTTTGCTTAAGCTTCTGCGGATTCAGGCAAGTGGCGGTTCGCTCTTGCTCATCATTCCATACTTCAATTAATTATCAATTGTTTTGTTGTTAATTAATTTGGGATGATTCCTTGTTCATGTTGGGAACAGTTTTGTTAAAAGGATAAAATGATTAAAAGATGATATTCATAGGTTGTATTTCTGCTAGAATCAACGCTATTATATATATGTGATTAGTATATGATATTATACTAGGTTATATATTCTGCTAGAAATGACGCTATTATATATGTGTGTAGATTCATAAATCTATGGTGATTGCCTGGTGGGCATAAATATGGATTACTGTGTAGGTGTGGGCCGTGATGGCTTTGATGTGATTTATTGTGTGCTTGATCTGTGTAGATAGCACGAGTATTCGTAGGGACGATGGACGTGAGGTCCAGTCGTTTCTTAATAACAATTGGTGAGTCATGACTAACTTCTATACTCAGGTAGAGTGTAGAAGTGGTGTACTCTGCAGGTGTCACAAACCCCGATTCGATATATGTCCCACAAGTGGCGAGACATATATGTTAAAAGCTTATAACGTTATGTGTGTGTGTGGTAATTTAATAAGATAAGTGCCGATGAGTATGCACATAATTAATATACCTTGGGCGAGTAGTGCAGCTAGGCGCTAGTACAGCTAGGAAAGCTCGTCTTAACTTTTAGTCGCTCGTATGCGATACTGTGATTCTGTGATTGTGTGTAATTAATTTAATGTTCCCCAACATTTGTCATGTTTCCGATAAGGCTCATTTCGTTGGAGTCTTCTTTTGGGATTGATTGCTGTGAGACTCGGTCTCTAGAATCTTCTCTTGATCATGCCTTTTCATGTATTCCAGTAGGAGTATGATGGTTGACTATCGTCATCGGTTATTATTCGAGAAGCGATGAGTCTAACCTAATACGACTGCTTCGAACCACTCTGCTTTATTCCCTTGCATAGTCTTTCATTAGACTAACCAACCGTAATTATTCCTTGCATGGTTGGCTGGTGTCATCCGTTCGATTCGGCACATCAGGTATGTTGTTGTTCCGTGAAGGCTAGAACGACTATGAAGATGAACGGTGTTTTGACAAGTTATTTTGTCGCCTTGTTTAAAAGTCTTCCGTTGTAATAAATTCTGATGATGTATTTCGTTTTGTCTGGAATCATGTGTAATTCCGAGACTGTGGTTTAATAAAAGTTATGATATTTGGTATTGTAACTGTGGTTTGATGGTTATATCGTTTGGAAAAGCCTGGGGTGACTTTGGGGTTTTCGTCCGGGGTCATCGGCAGTAATACTTTCAAATAGTGTGAAATTTGGGGGTGTTACAGTAGGATCTAATGACTAATCTGTTTGAAAACATTAAAGTCAAGTTTTAGCCAATCAGTAAAACTATACCGTAGGACATATCATGACCAGTAGACTAAAAAGTAATCTGGTCAACCTAGTAGACTTATCATCAAGTAATCTGTATTAAATACAGTAGACCTGAATCAAGTAATCTAGAAACATGAGTAGTCTATACATAGCATAGTAGACTCATAAAAACACACAAGACCTCATCTAACTCATGAGATATTTGTCCTTAGTCTCTTGAGACGTAAGTGAACTATTTAAGTTAAAATATCATGATCATTATTTTGATCATCAGGTCACATAAAATGGGAATTTGAACTAATGTGACTTGTATCATGGTCATACGTACTTTACTTATACGTAGATAATAGACATACACCTCCATCATCCAATTATACGGAATGAATCCGAGAAATTTGATTTTCCAACCATGATCATATCATGACCAAAATTTTATATGGTCATACACATGTGCTTCCACCAATTTAATGGTACGTAAACACACATATTTCACTCATACGAGGTTTCATGTATATTGTAGATAAACATCCTCGTACGAGATTTCAACTGCCACTATATGCGGTTAGCATACAATACATGACACCAAGAAGAATTTAATTCTTACCCATACATATAAATATATGTTATATGTATACACGTCCAGAGATTACACAATCTTTTGCATATATCTCAAGATCATCAACATGGCTTAAATATCACGGCCTTCGCATAACCGCACATGAATAAAATAGAAATCCACTTTACACATTTAATACCACATCCAAGACCATATAGAGATCGGTCTTACATATATATGTATATATCCATACATAAATAACATAGAGGTATGAAACCTCCATTTTTGTGGCCCCATATCACCACCATTCATGCTTTATTAGCATTAACCTTTATCGTGATTAGAATGTGTGGCATGTCAAATAAATTTGATAGCCAACCACTACCGCACATGACAACCAATTATTTGATCTTGCCATTTTCCACTTGTTGCGCCTCCTCATCTCCTCCAAGGGTTCATTCTCCACATCTTCCTTGAGCGGCGTGAGGGGTAAATACATCGACTTTTGCCAACTCAGGAAGTCCACGACCTTGAACTTCTCCAACTTCCCAAACTTGGAAGTAATCTCGCGCACCGACGCAACCACCATTGATCAACACGGAAGTATTGGTTTTGAATGTTGTAGAAGGGTGTCTCATTGATCAATCTTCGGTTGTCTCGGATATTAATTGAATCGTGTTTTGAACACTTTCCAAAACCAATATTTCGACCCTTTATTTGTTGCCTCGGGTTTCACGAAATCTGATTTGGGATAAGACAATCACACCTCTAATGATTCAGGCAAGATCAAAAGAGAACACTTGAAGTTTTCGGTTTTGTTCGATTTGAGAGATCGTAAGTTCTCGTCCTCGCAAGACTTGTCCCAAACCCGCCCTTAAATAGAGCATCGGATTTTGGGCAGTTAGATTTCAATTTAGGAGGTTAAAAACCAGTTATGGCGGTTAAGTTAGGTAAAAACCTGCCAAAACTCACTCCCCGGCAAGGCACACGGTTTGTGACAAACCGTGCCCTTTTTCAGAATGCACAAAACCTGCTAGAAATCATCTTCTGGCACACCGCACGGTTTGTGACAAACCGTGCACGGTTTGTCACAAACCATGCGTCTTTACAGAGAGCCTATTTTGGCTTATGTTCCATAGTGCATAATTTTGGCCCATGGTGCATGGTTTGTCACAAATCGTGCACGTCCTTTGGACCCCGAAAATCACCCTCTCGGTGTCCGCCTCTTGAACCCCGACATGTTTCGTAACTCCGAGTCATAAACCACGCACACGAGTGTGCACTCCGCACCCCTGAAACTCGTTATACGCCGAACGAACTCCTTAAGTCTTGAGCGAATCCCGACTACACGAAATGGCCGATGACACTAAAATCACCAACAATATGTATATAACCCTATGTATGATTATTTTATTTCAGGTTTGATCAAAATTCTGCTATGAGGAAACTTAGAAATATAATTCATTCTCGCTATGATGGTGATTGAATTACTTTCTCCCAAGTTCCTGTACCGAAAAAGAAATTGTGGTTTGATCAATTTGCGGTAATGATTTCAACCATCTTAACTCTATCTATGAATTTATATTATCAGTTTCAAATTTCATTTTCTTTCATAAATTTGTAAGTGAGCTTTTGGTGGGATGAGGTAGGGGTGTTCATGGGTGGACCGGACCGGATTTTCGGACTGGACCGGACCGGAAATGACCGGACCGGAACGGTAAAATTCTGGTCCGGTCTCCGGTCCACCATTTCCCCAAAATTGGTTTCCGGTCCGGTCCAAACCCGGAAAAAATCCGGTCCGGACCGGAAGATCGGAATTTTAAAAAAAATATTTTTTTTGTAATTTATATGTTTTATATATTTTTTTAGAGATTTATATGTATTTTTTGTAGATATTTTTTTAAATTTAATAAGTTAGGAGTATATATGTTTTATAAATATTTTTTTAGATATTTTTTATAGATTTTAAATAAGAATTTAATTTTTTTAAATTAAATACGGTCCAATCCGGTCCAAGACCGGACCGGATTAAGATCGGACCGGACCTATCCGGTCCGGTCCGGTCTTCGGTCCACATATGCCCAAAAATCCGGTCCGGTCCGGACCGGATGAACACCCCTAGGATGAGGGCAACTATGAATCTGTTAAAGTTGCGTGGAAATTGAAATGTAGTGGGCATCTTAGGAACACTTTTCGCAAAGCTCGCAAGGCTGGTGGTCGAAAGCCTGAGTGGATAAATGATGAAAATTGAGCCAATATGTTGTGGAAATGACAGGCTAATGAGAAGTTTAAGAGGGTGTCAGAAATTAATAACAAAAATCGGGCTCAAGTAGGGGTTCCTGGTTTCGTTGCATACACTGAGGGATCCATTTATGTGGCTGAGCACATAAAACGATTTGTAAGTATGATTTTTTGGCTATGTAGATTTATAAGTATGATTATTTGGTTATGCAGATTTGTAGGTATGATTTCTGGTTATGTAGATTTAAACGTATGATTTTATGGTTATGCTATTGATATGTCAGTGTGATACTTATACATTTTACTTTTGTGATTAGAAAAGGGTGAACAAGAAAGCTCCAACTATGAGGGAATGGAGAATGGAGTGGAACAAGAGCCATGAAAACAATGGTATAATTTTAATTTTATTATTTTGTATATTCTGGTTTTCATTTTATTTATAGATTGATCTAAATAACTTAAATTTATTATAGGAGGTGTACAATGAGTTGCTTGCTGGTTTTCAAAATGAAAATGCCTATCTAGCTTCCAATCGCCGCTTCCATGAATCTTGACAATCTACCCACCGATCCCATCGATCTCTCTCTTCTTAGCCTTGATCTTGAGCTTAGTACTCTGGATCAGGAATCCTTTACCCATACTCCGAATCTTTACCCAAAAATCAAGCTCGCTCCCTAAAAATCAAGCTCGATCAGGAATCCTTGTGATGAGATCTTCTGTAGCCTACGGATCCACTTCGATGGCTGGTGCCTTTGTTCCGCCGGCGACTGTAAAAAGAGAAGTGATTTGAAGACACCATCGACATCTTCACCCGCAACTGTTGGGTGGAAGAAAGGGACAAAATCTTTGAAGAGGCGCCGGTTGGGGGGGGGGGATCTCTCATGAAGAGACCACCACGACTTCGATTTGGTGGGTTGCGATGGAGTGGGTTTCTGTTCCTCCCCGATTTTACTACCGGATATCCAGGTTGTGTTTCTCTAATCTTCTCCTATTTGACCCTTACTCCCAATATGTATCATGTGCTAAACCTAGTCCTTTTATGTGTTGCCTGTGGATTAAGCTTTCCATAGAGTATACTAGTTA
The DNA here is from genome assembly GCA_027886185.1 of Rheum nobile. Lineage (NCBI taxonomy): Eukaryota > Viridiplantae > Streptophyta > Magnoliopsida > Caryophyllales > Polygonaceae > Rheum > Rheum nobile. Next base: position 2,740,176 of record WOAB01000780.1, read on the forward strand.
AACTATCTTCTTTACTCTGCTTTCTGATATATTGATCCCCTTTTGACTAATTTTGATGTTATCATCTCTCCTTTGTCAATGGTAATTATTGACTTGACCCATTTTGAATCGACTAGAAGTAATACTTCTTTGTATGGAATTACTCTTAACAGAATGACTACCCGACCCAAATTGATATGTTTAATTTCAACTTCGCTATGGTCGAGATGACCAATAGTAGTGGAGGAGCTTTTTTCTTGAATAGATTATGTGTGGTTTTTGGCCCCTGTTGGCGGATTGTATTGTTGAGCACTGATAAAATTACCTTTGAGATTATGCAGTATTGGTGTTTTCCTGATGGATTGCACATCTAACAGTTTGAAGACCAACATGTTATGTTGAAACGTAACAAACTCTCGATCCTTGACCATCTGAACAAACAAATTGGGAGATATACCCTTCAGATATGGATAATTAGTAATATGATCTTGTGAACTAACTTTGTATGTTGGATGTTTCGGCTGAGGTCGTAGGCGTGGTTGTGCGGTTCCTGTGGTCTCCTTGTGATGGAGCTTTGCCTAGGGGTTACATCGCATCTCCTATTGAATGTCCTGTTGATTTCTCTTCGGCGGCGTGACGCCGTGTTAGCTTTGTTCAGTCTAACTTGTGTTAAGCCATACTCCACCATCTCCAGGTTTTTTTGTTTTTCTTTTGACCCATTTGTTGTATTTGGTTTATTTTCATGTTGGTTTGTCCGGCTACCGAGTTCGTCTCGGTCTATCGATTTACCAGGCTTATCTGGTATTTCCAATTCTTACCTTATCAAAAAAAAAAATGAAAATGAAAATGCCTATGCTAGTGGAGATATTATTGCTTGCTTTATGGGTGAAAGCAGCGGGAGGAGTGAAGAAAGGTCGTGTGTTTGGCCTCGGTTCTCAGGTTTGTGATGTACCCCCTAAGCTCTTGGAAAAATATAGCTTTGCAAGTGGGCAATCTTCCCACTCGCCTATGGCTCAACGACAAACTGGTGATATGAAGAAAATCCAAGCTGCTATGGAAGAAAAAATGAATAATATGCAAAGTGAGATCATGAGCAATGTGTATGGAGTTATTGGAAATCTTACTACTCACTTGTCTTCCATTATTTGCCAGCAAAGCTTCATCTAGTCGATGCAAGCAGCTATGAAGCCCACAAATCCTACACACATCTCAAGTTTACTAGGAGTTGTTGATCTTAACACCTCGTTTTCCAATCTGTTGAACCCAGACTTATTGGGTGGCTCAAGTATGCCGATGTTTGATCCTAATGCTTTCAATGCACAAGATGGCCGCTTTCAAGGTGGATATGATACTTTTAGGAATGATGAGTAATTTCTATTTGTATAAGGATGAGGGTGGATTGGTTGTCTAGTACTTCCCTAGCAATATATATGTTCCTAAATAATGTTCACGCATGATAGCTTAGTCCACCTACTCGGTACTTGAAATATATAATAAGCTATCGGGAAACTATATTAATAAAAATTATTATATTAATAAAAAATGTTCTATTGATATTTGAATTGTGTAATAAGTTCTCGACCAACTCTATTAATGAAAACTACTATTTTGATTAATTAGCTAATCTTATATCTCATATTGTAATGTAAATTATATTATTAATTGCAAAAAATACTTATATTATTTAATAATCAATTGGGAAAACAATACTTGTGTTAGCCACAACCTTAGTCATGGCCATATCGTAGCCAATTGACTCTGCTTGTTAGCCACTGAATATCCGTGGCAACTTGGACTCGGCTTTTTAGCCACTGGATGTCTGTGGCCAGTTGGACTTGGCTTGTTAACCACTGAATATCCGTGGCAACTTGGACTCGGCTTGTTAGCCACTGAATGTCTGTGGCCAGTTTGACTCGACTTGCTAGCCATATATTGTTCGTGGCCAATTTGACTCGGGTTGTTAGCTACTGAATGTCCATGGAAACTTGGACTCGGCTTGTTAGCCACTGAATGTTCATGGCCAGTTTAATTCGGCATGCTAGCCATATATTGTTTGTGCCAATTTGACTCGGGTTGTTAGTCACTGAATGTCCGTGTCCATTTGGACTCGGCTTGTTTGTGGCCGTCAACCGTGGCTAGCAGCTACGTCTAGACCGTGTCTATGTGTCAGACACATCACAAAAGTCTATGCGTTCAGCATGCGTGGTTGATGTCGTGGCAAACACCTGAATGTGGCCAAATCCATGGCTACACCGTGGCGAATTGCATAGATAACCCATGACTAAATCCATGTCTATTTAGGCATTTTTTTTTTGTAGTGTTAATGGCAATTTGTCATATACTTGAACTCTTGGCCTAGTTAATTTGAGACATCATATGTTGGAATCAATTATCCTTTATAATCAAAGACTTGTATACCTATGATGAAAAATTGTGTTAGTAATACAACCCACCAATGCACAATCAAGAAGAAGCTCCTCCATTGGAATACACTAGCTGAGACAAAATCTACTATGCACCAGATGCAAAGCCTTTGAACAATCTAGTTGAACCTTTAAACAATCTGGCTGAGACAAAATCTTCTAAACATATGAACTTTATATTCGTGAACAAATGTGCAAGACCTATATGTTGCACCATTGGAATACATTACTCTGTACCAGATCCAAAATAGAATTTTAACGATCAAACGACAACTAGTACCCTCTATGACTGGTTGTTCTTCTAATATGAAACCCAAAAATAAGAACAATGTTGCTACGCCTGTACTACTGAATCCAATATAGACATGAAACAAACTTACCTAAAAACAATTACTAATGATCCTATTTCCAGATACCTTCGTCTTATGATGAATATGTACGTTACAAATACCAATGATCCTATTTTCAGATACCTTTATCTTATGATGAATATGTTTTCAATGAAAAATCTCTATCACATGAAAATAGAAGAACATCTTGAAGACTAAGTCGAGAAAGGAAAATTAAAGAACATTTCGAGATACATGCATTCATATGCTAATGTCAAGCTATTTGTAGGTTTGGTTTGTGGTTGTTGTTTCGAGTTAGAGATCGAGGACGTGGTCGTGTAATTCCTGTTGGTTTCTAGAGACGAAGTTTCACCCATGTTCAGTTGCACCGCCATTTTTTGTCTTGTTGATATGTTTCCCGGCTGCTGCAACGCTATGTTGGTATTTTCCAACCTGTGTTTGCGCCTTTCTCACCCTTTTGCCTACCCTTCTAGCTTTTCTTTTAGTTTTGTTTGTTTTTCATTGACTATTTATTGTAATTATGTTTTCCCGGCCTTGTCGGTTATTCCAACAACCAATTCTTTCGGCCTCTTAAGAATCAAAGTCAGGTTTGACATGAATTTTTAAATTCTTACCTTATCAAAATATAGAATAATGCTCTAGTGAAACAATCTCCTATAGTGAAACGGGTGAATAAATGAGGAGCATTGGATTAGACTAGAAACAAGGGTTGAGATCTAATTTGGAGGGACACAAAATTAAAAGGTGGAATCACCCACACCAAATCCTTCCTATTTTCTAATTTCACGGGATATGAAATATCCTCTTTCCACAATTAACGCCCATTCAACTGCCCCATTTCCATTTTCTCCATTCCATCCCCTTCCGATCCTCCATTGTTGACGGTAGTCTCTCTCATCGCCGTCTTCACGCTCACCCCCCAGTCCACAATCCTCTCTCTCTCTCTCTCTCTCTCTCTCTCTCTCTCTCTCTCTCTCTCTCTCTCTCTCTCTCTCTCTCTCTCTCTCTCTCTCTCTCTCTCTCTCTCTCTCTCTCTCTCTCTCTCTCTCTCTCTCTCTCTCTCAGTCCGTCCGTCCTCCATTGAAGCGGCTTCCCCCAAGGTTGTCTTTGGTTGTCGCCGTCTTCATGCCGGTTGTCGTCGACTTCCCCTAAGGTTCCCTAACCGCAAATCTCGACGGAAAACGGTAAATGCCTCGGATTTGATTTTTTTTAACCCTAAATCCTTTCGATTTCTCAATCTTTTCAATTTTTCAATGGAAAGGATGCAGGTTTGCCGGAGGAATCTGGTGGGGCAGGCGAGGAGCACGACGGAGAAGTGGAGAGGGGTGGTGTGGACATGGAAACACCAGGCGGCGTCAGCGATGGACTGCTTGAGAACTCCTGTCGCCTCCGGGACTAGCGTTTGGAGTTTTAATCTAGAAAATCGATTTTGCTCATGTAATCACCATTGTCGCAAATTGTCACCGACCTCCATTCATCGTTGGTTGATTTTATTGTCTCTGTGCCCTGGTTCATTGTCTATGTATGATATTCAGATATACTTATATGATATGCAATTTGTAATTATGGATTATTTCTTTGGCCGTGAATGTGATATTCATTTGTGTGGATGGGATATGCATTTTTCATACATTGATATGCAGAATATCTGCTAGTCGTGCTCATGTTGAGGTGCTTGATCTAACATCAAGCACCTCAACATGAACACGACTAACATATATTCAAAAATACTTGAACGATATTCACGATATTTATTTTGATATGCACAAAGTTTCAAATAGTTTGAATACAAATATTTTAAATTGGAATATCAACTACCACATAGTGCATATATATTCAGAGTTTGTGAATATCAGTATGTATACGACTGAACATGATAACGAATAACAAATATTCAGAAATACTTGAACGATATTCAAATAATGTGTTTTTGATATGCACAATTTTTTTTCAATTCAGTGGATGCATTAGTGAATAAGTACTCACAATACTCGAATATCAGATATAGGATAGTGAATATCAGCATGAATACGATGGAACATGAACAAAATTAACAGATATGCAAAGAATATTTAACGATATTCATAATTTGTAACACCCCCGACTTATGTCGGTAGTGCCACACGCCAGTGACCTCAGACATTACTGTCCAAAATCACCCTAGACTTTAATCGGAACAATTAAGCTTAGATAAGTATATTAAATAACGAACGATTAATCAACGGAAGACATTTTTAAATGAAACTCAACCTTTTATTAACAGATCTCTCATTAAATGAGAGAGACGATTTTATAACAGAGTGAAATTACAGCGGAAGACTTTTATAATAAACCCTATTACATGACTCGTTTATAGGAACACATGTTAAAATAATACTTAATAACCTTAAAACACTGTCACTTAAATCTTCAACTGCAAGCTTCTTCTTCGATTGGTTACTTCAAGTCTTTGGGGACCAACCACTGATGTGCTGTATAGGACGGATGACACCAGCCAACCATGCAAGGAATAAAACCTGGTTGGTTAGTCTAATGAAAGACTATGCAAGGGTACAAACAGAATGATTCAAGTGATCGTAACCGTTTACTATCATTGTCCCTCGAATAATAACCGAAGGGACGATACATAACCCAGAACTTTCACGGAATGATTAGAATTAGACATGTCCTGAAAAGAGGACTCCAAAGGAATTGAGTCTTATGGGAAACGTATGACAAATGTTTGGGAACGTTAAGTTTTCACACAACTTTTAAAACACGACTTTGACAATTTGGGTCAACGACCAACCTCACCGCGCAATGCGAATCCAGTTTTGAAAGAAGACTTATTCTAGCAAGAGTCCGGGCGGTTTTCACATTGTACTCCTCGCCCGAGGGTTTATTAATTATGTGCATAACTGCACTTATCTTATTTACTTCCAAAACGCATGTTAACGTTGGAGCTTTAATTTTTACATCTCATAATGAGACATTGGGAATAAATCCCTTAAGATTGGGAATACATCCCGAATATTGGCACCAGCTGAGTGCACCACCCCTATACTTAGATAGGGGTAGGTCATGACCAAGAGAGTGTTAGGGCACTTACTTCCTAACACCGACGTTATAAAAAAAACGACTAATCCTCATAAGGAGTTAACGTTCCTACGAATACTCGTGCTAAACTAGCATTTAAGTTCACACGTAAATCCACAGCAATACCATCACGGTAATAACATGTATAATAGCGTTGTTTCTAGCAATATATACAACCTGTTATAGAATCATACTTTATCACATCGTTTTATAAAATTTGTTCCCAAACGAAAACAACAATTCATTCCAATTTAATTAACAATTAAGTAATTGATAACTAAAGGAAATATGGAATGATAAGCAAGAGCGAACCGCCACTTGTCTTAATCTAGACGAATGAAGATGTCGGGTTTCGGGATCTGGAAACTGGAATTTGTAAACGGATTCCTACGATGACGTCGAGACAAAAGACGGAACCCTTAAGTTAGATTCGATACGAATGAAACGATACGAACGTATAAACGATACAAACGAAAAGGAACAAAGGCCTAAGTCGTGACCGTGTTTGTCCAAGCCACGATCGCGCTTGCTAGAGCAAGCCGCGGTCGCGGTTTGGACATCCGCGGTCGCAGAATTCTGGGCACATCCGCGTTCGCGGAATTCATCCCTGCGGTCGCGGATCTCCCTTCCGACGACGGCTCAACTCGGCTTCGAGGCTTACCGACGACGAAGGCGACAACTTCTTGACTTCGGACGAAGGCTCACCACGACCACCACCACCTCGACACCTCCAAGGCACTTTCGGCGACACCAAAAACTCCAGCGAAGCTTCAACGATCTCCTAGAACTCCGGCGATGCACTAAGCGAGAGAGAGAGGGCTTGAGAAGCTGTGGATGATTATTTCCGAAGCTGAAGACCCCTATTTATAGGGTGAGTGGGAGCTCAACGCCGAGAACACCAATCGATCGGCATCCCCATCGGTGTAACGGCGGCACACGAACCGGCGAAACGCGGAAAGAACGAAGGAGACGAAGAACAGTGTTTCCGCGGTCGCGAAAATGCCGCGAGCGCGTCCTTTGACCTTTGGTCGCGGATCTCGTTCAATGGGCATGCTAAATCTTTATTTTTAGCACTCCAAAAAATAATCCAAGGCCCAATACACACTAAACGTATATTATTACGTTCAAGAGAGTTATTACAGAGGTTACAGAAATTGCTCATTATGTCTTTCATACAAAACGACAGTTCGGGACTATTGAGGGTTGTTACACAATTTTCGTGTCGATATGCATAATGTTAATTTTCAACTAATTAAATATATTGATATGCACGAACTTACACTGCATATGCGTATTAACTAAAAACACAGTGGTAAACGATGGGGATTTGCAGTATCTTTCTCTCTCCAAATCTACATTTAACTTCATATATTTGGAGGTGTTTAATTAATAAAATTCAAAAAAGTTTTTTGTGATATTCATTCCCTGATTCACACCCCCACTACATCAATCCAACGCTCTAAAATTGTCCACTCATATTACTATAAGAGTCGTTTTACTAGAGTGTCCCTCTCTCAATATATATATATATATATGAGTTGTTTATAATGAAATGTAGAGTTTTCAAAAGGGAAAAAGCGATTGATTGTTCAGTTTCAACATATATATATATATATATATATATATATATAGTGAAGGTAATCGGCTCGATGATTTTCTTTGTTCTTTTCTTTAGACCCTTACGTTTTTGTTAATCTTTCTCTAGAGAGTTCTAGTTTTAGTTCGGATTGTGTAAGAGTTTGACTATTTTTCGTTTGATTACTATGCATTTGTTATTTTTTTTCAATAAAGTGCCTGAACTGTTAATTGCCTCTCGTTTCGACAAAAAAAGGAAGAAGTGTAAATTTCAAAACGATGACAAAACATTGAATTAGAAAGGGAAACAATGATAATTACACCATTATAATATAATCCGTGATGAGCACTTTAATCTTGTGAGCAGGAAGAGATTTTGTTGTTGGAAAATCCTGCAATTTATTCGATCAGCCTTGCATGATGAAGTACATCATGCATGTGATGCTTGCAAAAGTATAACTTGGGAATAGAAGTACGCTTTTTTCCCCATGAGATTACGAGAATATCATTTTGGAGCTTTAAATCATCCCTTCTTAATTTGCATTGGTTAGGCCTTGTTTACTTCTACATCAAATTAACCCTTAATTTGTTTAGTTTGATCTCTTGTAAATTCTGTTTTTGAGATAGCTAGCTAGCTAATCTTATGATTCCTAATTACCCTGGTGTACGTAAGAGCAAATTAAAAAACATGTTGCTTAGTCCCCATTAGGGTTACATGAAGTGTGTGTATCAAAATTAAGCTAGCAATTGCTTTTTTGGTTGATAAAAGGAGAAGAGTATAACCACTCCGATTGATTTAAGAGAAACTAATTATGTCCCTCTTTTTTAATTAATTACATGAATAATTGTCATTGGGAGAATGGTTGGGGAATCAAAATCATCAAATAAGTACATCACACAAGAAAACAAATTGTGCATGAAAATTAGGTATTCATAAACCCTAGCGAAATTGATTAAGCCCAAGACCGGACTACATTGTACGATGAATACATAATTCCAATTAAATACACGCTCACTCCTATACGCACTCAACGCTCCATCCCAAATATATTATTTTCTTTTCAAATATAACCACACAATCAAAAAAAAAAAAAAAAAGGGTAGAAAATGGTTAGCAAAATTGACAAAATATTCCATAACCAAAAGCTCAAACTTCTTCCCTAGCTTTAATTATGCACGTACTCATGGACCAGTTTTGTTTGTAGGTCACATTTTATACATCTGGGATACGTCCGTTATCATTTTGTTCTTTACACAAGTTTATACTGTTATAACATGCATCTTTCTTAAATGAATTAAGTATGAAAAATTAGAATTACTCCGTACTAAATTGATTAATAACGAGAGATTAATACTTGTGCCATATATGAGGCGTAATTATTTGGGATGACGAGCGGTGCAGTCACGAGTGACATCTATCTCGAACAGTTCTCATCAGTGTACGTTTTTACTGAGGGCAGAAAATAAAGAGAGAATATTCAGTTGCACACTCACTTCTCAGCAACGTCATCGAGCGCGTGCATATCACAGCCCCACTCACAAAGTTCATTTTAATGTAATAAATTATACATTATTCTATATTAAATATTATTAGAGTATGTTTGGATTACCGAATTAATACATTAAATTTTATTATTTTGCATTAAAGTAGTAAGTTAATATAAGATAATGCAATTTAATGTATTATTTTTGAAAATCAAAACGAATCCTATTTAATATAATTTAATGTATTAAAATGTATTCTGATGACAATTCAAACTGACCCTTAATAAATTCGTGTTAATGCATTTCTATTGAAGGAAGGGATTTGAATTAGTATATACTTTTACTAACTTTAGATAATTAAACTGATGAATTGTTATGTCCCAAGAATATACCGGACGTATTGAAACACTTATTACTCAATCTGAATAAGCATATTATGAAGCTTTCCTCCATATATATGGGGAAAGAAAAACATATGAATGATCACATGCATAGATATTACATGCATATATGAAATGAGATTAAAGGATACTTTACCACTTGGCGAATTGCTAGTTTTTTCATGATCGAGAGACATGGAAATAACATACATCAAACATGCAAAATAATTATATTTCCACTATTTGAAATTACCTATACATAGAAATTATAGTAATTCTTCATTTTATGATTTTACAACATAAAATGCTTGAAGTAGCTCAAGAGGGATAGACAAGGAAGGAGAAGATGAGTTGGGTGGTAACGGGGAAAGAGAGTAGCAAGAACGTGCTCCTACGATCCCCGTAACAATGTCCATGATTGGACATAATCACGAAGAGGGTAAGTTACACATCAGGGCTTACAAGGTCAAGAAAAGGCCTTGAAAGGTCAAGAATAAAAAAACATTCCAAACAAAGCTCAAGTGAGATAGCGCCTAATTAGACTCTATAGAGTGGTACAAAAGAACCCATGCGAAGAATTCACATGGAAGATCTTCGTAGCCGTTGGATCGAAGCCTTCGAGGCCAGTTCATCGGTGTGATGGCTCTCTTACTATGGTTGCGTCTTGATATGATTCATGGAGCTTTGATCACCTACAAGCGCGAACACGGTATTTGATTTTGAACTTTGTTAGCATGAGAAGATGAGAGTTCGGATTAGTCGTTCACTTACCATTCAGAAACTTTCTTTGCGTTGCCTCCTTTCTGCCTTGTTGAACTTTCACAAAGAGAGGATGATCGAAGAGGAGGGAGGGAGTGATTGGGTGTGGAGCAGACCAGGGAGAACTATTTATGAGAAAGGTTTAGGGGGATTTGTGGTGGGCCTAAGAGATGGGCCCAGGCCCAAGAAATTTGAGATATTAGCGGTCCGGAAAAGTCGATGCCTAACAAGAAAGGTGGCCCCTACCTTCCCTTTGCTGCCCGTGACTCCGTTTAAGAGGCTGACCGTACTGCCCGGGGCAGTTTTTGGGCCCCGCACCACACCCATCCTTCATTAATGTTTTTTTTACCAAGATTTTTCCCTTTGGTTACATTTTCAAGGCTTAAGAAAACAAAACAAAGAATCCATCTTAAGGGCTCGTTTGATATCAATATCAAATATATGAGATATCAAGATTCAAGTATCATTATTTGTATGCATATCAAGTAATGAGTATGAGTTATATATTTAATATAACAATTTTGTGAACGATATTAAAATAACACTCTGATATCATTTTAAAATCACTTTAATATCAATTATATCTATATCAAACGATAGATATCAGTTTAATATTGATTTCATGATATATCAAACACAAATATAAGTATAATTGATATCTCATACTTAAATAAATTAAAGGTATTGATCTAATTTAGCAATGCAGACTTAAGGACCAGACAAATACATGTATAATCGACTCTCATTATTCTTAAAAAAAGAGGGTATATATAATCACATTTGTAACTTGTAAGTGTAGTTTGAGCCCCACAAAAAAAAAAAAAAAAACACCTTACAATGCCAATTTCGTTTGAATGGAGTTTTCATATAACAATTTCTGTTATTCACTCCGTAGAAAGTGCAAAGATTAGTTCAATAAACAAAGAAAATTCAAACATGGAATTAGTTTGCAATGATTAAGCATTTAACAATTCCAGCCTAAATCAGTAAGTTGCATGTCCAAATCTCACCTAATCAAAAGTTTGTTGGCTTGTTACATGGCAATCATTCCTCATCTCTCCCTTTTTCTTGTTCTTTTGTTTTGTTTTATGGGTTAAGGAGTGAATTGAATGGTGGGTGCACATGCAGCATTCATAATTGAGGAGAGGAGAAAGGCAACAAAGCAATCCAAAGAATCCTAGTAGATAGAAAAGAAAAGGCAGGCCTAAAATCCCGCTTCCGGTTTGGGCCTGAATTGTTCACTTGTTACTGTCAGCCACCCCCACCCTCTTTAACCTTGGTACATTTGGGAGCACTTGGTACACGACACACAATATAATGTCCTCTACTCCTCTTATGTCTCTACCTAGTCACCTCCACATAAGTGGCTTGTGTAAGAGGGTATCCAACCATGACAAAACCTAACCTAACCCAAAAACTCATCATTCACCTAAACTAGGTATGATAATGGAGCAGGTCGGAGTGAAATTTACCCCCGTATGTGGGTGTGTTCGGTAGAGTTGAAATTCAGTGGAAATGGGGGGAAGTAATAAGATAATTTTAGGGGCTTACTTTTTAACGCATATGCAAAATTGTCTTTCAGTGCATAGGATCCTCACGTAATGTGAGGAGAGGCTCTCCACGTTACGTGGGGAGCCTCTCCAGCTTTAAAAGACAAACTCTCTTCTTCTTCCTCATCCTCTATCCTAAACCGTCACTCTCCTCTTCTAAACTCTCCCTTCCCACGTTACGTATCTAGCTTGTCTCTTCGTTACGAATCAACAAGATCCGCACATTACGTAGATCCATATCCTTCAAAGGTTAGTAACATCTCATATCTTGTTAATTTTTATTTTAAGTTTTTTTGTTAGGTTATTGTAGATCCATAATGTTTTAGTGTTTTTGATCTTGTATTTGTTGTTTTTGTGTAATTTTGAAGTAGTTATTTGCATTTGATGGTTAATTTGATAGATATATTTGTATGAAATGGTAGAAATTTGATAGATTTGTATGAAAGGGTGTTTAGGGGTTTTGTTGGATTTGTATGAAAATAGCCAAATGCAAGTGGTTGTTTTGTTGGATTTTGGGGAAATTTTGATGAAATAATGCTTCGCCGGAATCTGGAATTCTCGCCGGAATATCGCCGGAAATCTGACCGGAAAGGGGAAATGTAATTTCACACGTTATGTGTGGAGACAGTCCACACGTAACGTGTGAAATTACATTATGTTGCCCGAATTGAATTTTTGATTTTTGGTATATCCGGAATTGTATTTTTTTGAGATAATATGATTTATTGTTGTAGATGGAGCCCGATGAAAGAACAAAGCGTAGAAGCAGAACAAACCTCGTCCGGGACGTTTCGTTTCGGACTGAGGAGAAGGTAACCCGTGGGTTTGCGGGCGGTAGTCAGGATGATAGAGGATACGGGCAAGCGGGCAATGTTGACCCCCTGTGTTGCCGTTTGTGCCATCACCATTGTTTCCTGTGGCGGGTGGTCGTGCGGACTCGGACCCGCAGTTGTACCCAGATTACAACGCGAGCCCGCTCCATGGTTATTCTGATACGATGAATCAGAATAACTATTATGGCCCTCCATTTAGTCCGCCGCCCCAGCAGAGCCCTTACCGTCATCAGAGTCCGCCGTCCCATCAGAGCCCTCACCTCCATCAGATCCCGCTGTCCTATCACAACCCTCACCTCCATCAGAGCCCACTGTCTTATCACAGCCCTCACCTCCATCAGAGCCCTCACATCCATCATCACAGCCCCGTCTATTATCAGGGCAGCGTAGATGATCAGATGGGGTACAACCCATGGAAGAACTCGAGGCTCAACCCGAACGCACCTCATCCTATGATAAGTAGCCTTAATATATGAAAATATGAGCGTATGATAAAAATGTAATTACTTATCAATTGTAAAAAAAAAATATAGGACGAGGATAGTCAGGCTTTGGCTCCAAGAGGTCAACCTGATTATGCGGACGAGGAGCCACATGAAGCCACCTCTTCGCGGGCAAAACCTCCCCGGTCGAAGAAAAAGGGCAGATATGACCATGAATTGCAGGTTAGAGTACATGGAGGTCCGGAGAGGCCTGAACTTCTGAAGGGTTTTGCCAATCACGTGACGTACACCCTTTACCAGCGCATTGTAAGTTGCATGGAAAACCTTATTCTTGAAATTTCACATTTTATTATAAATATGTCAAATGGATTGCTTACACTGGTTTCAAAATGCAAATATTTATAGCCTGTGCCACCGTTAAGGTTTCAGCAACGAGGCAAACAGATACGCGCATGGCATTACAGTTGGAAACGGAATGGGGTCAACTGGCATCTGGATCAAGGTTGTGTCATATTCCGGATGTGATGCATGAGCATGTGCACGAGACGCTGATTGGTGCGTTCGTTGAGCGCTGGCAACCTGAAACCAGCTCGTTCCATATGTCATGGGGAGAGATGACCATAACTCTCCATGACGTATTGTTGATCCTTGGGCTAAGCATCAACGGAAAAGACATGGCACCTCCACAGAAATGGCATGAGCAGTTGTGGGTGACTGATTTGAAGAAGGCCATGGTGGCGGAGGTAGAGGAATTCTTTGAGTTGCCTGATGAGAAGGTGACATCTGGTACTGTAACTGCAGAGTGGTTCAAGGGGTATTGCGGAGGGCTGAATGACGAGCAGTGTGCGTTTGGGTACTTGTTGTACTTGTTGGGCTCTTGTCTCTTCCCGGACAAGTCCCAACACAAATTGCCATTGTACTATACGGGATTTGTGGCTGATCACTCGTCTACCATGGATTATGCATGGGGTGCTGGCGTTCTTGCCCACGTGTACCGCAACTTGGGCGAGTGCACAAGAAAAGATGCGAGATTGATGTCCACATGCTACACTCTGATTCAAGTATATTTTTTAAATTATAAAAACTATTCTTTATACCAAATTATTTTGTTGTAAATGTAATTATTCAATAACATGGATTGCTTACGAAAATTGCCTTTCAGGTGTGAATATACCAATATTTCATCATGTTCAGACATGCACAGAGTAGAGACTGAGACTTTGAACATGCGATCCCATACGCTCGTAGATGGGACCTTTCAGTGAAACCCAACCCCATGAGAAATTACAGAATGAAGCTCGATATGATGACTGCGGACATGGTAAGTGCATATATTATGTTTAGGTTGATTGGATGCCGTTCGGTACGATTGATAGGTATGTTTAGGTTGACTTTGATTTTTAATTATTTTGCATCCTATTATGTTTAGGTTGATTGGATGTCGTATGGTACGGTTGACTTTAACGATGTGAGCTTCTCTCTATCGCGCTTCCATGGAGTTATCTCGTGTCTTTGGATAACTGAGCCGTACATGCCAGACTGTGTGGCGAGACAGTTTGCCCGTGTACAACAGGTTCCAAGAGCACCTATAGTGCCTACAAAGGCTTGGAGAAGAACAAAGATCAGTAACTATACGGTGGAGTACGACAGAGCTCGATTTGCATGAGATGCGCAGAATATACATTCCATGACCCTAGCTGCGATGGGCCCTCATGTCCAGCAAGGTCATGGCTGTAGCAGTGATTACATGGGTTGGTACCTCCCACGTACACACCCATTCGTCAACCCCCCGACCATTGAAGATGCGACACAGGTATGAAATTGACTAATTTGTAGGTTGTTTAATTTCCGGTTAACTCTATCTATATTTATTATACATATCAACATTTTTGTGTTGTGTGCAGGCCTTCGAATATTGCTACAATGATCTTCAGCCACATCGCAACCATGAGTGTGAAGATGTAGCAGAGGCGCTACGCCGGTTATTGGAGCGAATATATCCCTTCCTTCCCAATCACTGAGGAAGCTGTGGAGACTGTTTTATGATTAAACTTGTTTCATTTTATGGATTTGATTGAACTTTGGATTATGGCAACAATGAATGTTATGACTTCTATTTGAATGTTTGTTATGATATTTTTGAGAGTGTATTCCCAAGTTTAAGATGTCTTCATTTTGTATTGTGTATGAGACCGTATTATAATTCACGTGAAGTTAACGAACTAGATGACGTAATTATGTGTAAACCGCCATCACGATAAACAGTAGATCATACAGATAGGTTCAATTTTTCTTATTTTCTACAAGTTTCAATTTTATAGAAGGCACATAAACCGCCAGAAACCACATTCTGGTAAAACGCACGATTTGTGACAAACCGTGCCAGGAACCGTGCCATTTTACAAAAGGCACATGTGTCTTGGTATTACATCAACAGCTCATAAATACAACGAACATGTGTCTTCGTATTACATCAAAGTCATTGCATCATATATATGTCTTAACATAAAATAGTTTCAATTTTCTTCTTTCCGCGACCCTTTGGTTTGTGTGCTTGGTACTCCGTCAATCGATCAAAGAATGGATCTACCAAATCACCCGCAGACGGGTCATGAAATCTCACCCACGCCCCGTAAAGGTCTGGCAAGGGCGAGGTTTCGGCAAGGCCAATCTACATCAAAGTCATTGCATTATACATATGTTTTAACATAAGATAGTTTCAACTTATTTGATTGTATTAACGTACCGAAATGAAATATTGCTCTTTCTCGATATGGCAAATGCATATCGTCTTCAGCTTCTCTCCAACCGATTGGTTTGGATTCACCCTCATAGGCATGTATGTCGTGCCTACACCAGTACCGATGGAGACGAACACACAGTTGAATGCAGTAGCCACCAAACATCCCATATCCGGGAGGTCCAACCACGTCTCTCGTGGGGCAGGCATGTTGGGCGTAGGAAACCATGCAAGCTTCGTCTCCATTGCCTCAAGTGTCATCGTAGACATCCAAATTGGCGCGAATAGCTCATACTCTTGTTTCAACGTAGCGATCATGGTACGTCGAACAAAAGCCCACTGGTCATGCCCGAAACCCAGACCATGCGCAATTGATATGTATCCGCAGTTTCCATCACCACCTATTTCCCACCATCCTCCCACGTGTTGTTTCATACACTTGGGAAACAGGGTAATATATCGCCTATGGTTCTTGATCAACGTCGTGTAACCCGAAGGCATAGGCTTCCATGGTTGGCATGGCATGGTTGAAGCTTCCTTAGGTGGTCTTACTTTTTGCTTCTTCGGAGGTGTTCCCTCCATCTGTTGGTCAGTGTACTCCCATGCTGACGGTTGCCTTTTGGTGGGAATGTTTAGAGCTCCTTGAGGCCGACCCTTATGCCTAACTTTAGCTGGCTCTTGCAGAGTAGTCCGCTCTGGATGTGCTATACTTGTTAGTGCTGAGACAACTCTGTGTTGATCATGCACTGGCAATGTGGGGAAGACGCTTGCAACAAATTCTTCAAGCAACGACCTATTCACTCTACGTTATGTGGCTTCTTCTTCTTCTTCTGTCCGCTCTTCTGACAAGGTCAATTGCCTCCAGAACGGATGCAATGAGCTAGGTTCAATTGGTTCCTGGTTCATCACATTCCGCGCCATGTCATGCACGCAAGGCAAGCCATCTCTGACCCTCATCTGGCATCTGCATATAGTGTTCCACAATGGATCTTCGCCTTTCTTGTATTCCTCAATCAACCGTGCTAGTGTAATCGCAGAGACCTTGTAGTGCTGCTTACAGAAAAGATGTGAGTTGGTTATCAACGTAAATCGCTTTTCTAAGCTCTCATTCAAGGCCCCCTTATCTCATTAATATGAATGCGCAACCGTGCATCATATTGATCGAATACAGTGCAAAGGTTGCCATCATTGCTAGTGAAGAAGCTTTTAAGACTGGAATGAGCCCCTTTAACCCTGTATTATAATCAAGAATCCGAAGTCAGTATGTTGTTGTAACAGTCTAAGTTCAAATAACCAGTTAAATATAAAAAACATAATGCACAAACCTGTTAGTTGTGATAGTTCCAAGAGTGAAGAATGTATCTATCCATACTGAGACGATTCTTTCCCTGTAGGGGTCAAGCCAGTTTTTTTGTACGTACTGGAGACATTTTGGATATTTCCTCCAATCTTGTTGAATCTTCTTCAGTGTTGCTTCATACCCTTCTATGGTTGTTTCCTTGAATAGTTTCATGTAATCATTGAAAAACATTTTTTTTAGGCTTGCAATGATTAACTGTCATCACCCTAATAATCTCCTTCTCTTCAGCGTTTGGTCGCCCAGCTAATGCATGACCATACAAATTCTCTTTGATCACATGATTGTGAGTTCCATGTTGTACATTGATCTTCCATGATCCCTTCGGCCCTTCTTTCAGCCTCAACATGAATGGACACCCACACTTCTTCGACTTTGTGATGTCCCTCACTTGGTCAGCTTGTTTACGAATGTTTTGTCCATGCATATTGCACGGTAACCAAGTCCCCCTAAAGGCTCTATACGTGGAAGGTTTATTCCTTCCCTTTATGATGTAGAAGTTGTGACACATAGCAATCTCCCGCGCCCATATAAATGCTTCTTCTCTGGACTCCCAGATTTGGTATATTGTGAAGAACTCTAAATAATCAGCAAAGACGAAAACATCCTCTTCTGGTGGTACACTGAACTGAGGTTGTGTGTGTAGGGATGGAAAGCAAAATTATGGGTTAGCAGAAGCCGAATTCTTAGTCTCTTCATGAGATAAAGATGCTTCTGAAGGCGAACAACTAAAGTCAAACACTCCAAGTGAGAAGGATGGTATATCATATGGTGTTTTACACTCAGATGGTGTGTTCCATTCCGGCAACGGTTGATGAGGTGTTTCCCAACCAGAAAATGATTTTTGTGGGGTATTCCAGTCATCGAGAGAAATATTGTTTAACCCCTCGTACAAATAATAGTTCGCCTGCATACACATGAAATCGTCTCATCAAGTAGTGAACTAATTATCAAGTGTGAAACCATAATTCCCGTTAAGGAAGCATTCTTAGACATCAATTTAAAGTGAACAAACCGTGCCCTTTTACAGAAGGCACAGAAATACTCTCTATATAAATGTGTAATAACCCATCCCCCAAACCTTTAATTTCATCAACTCTCAACACATTATTTTTCTTATTTTCCACAAGGTTCAATTTACAGAAGGAACAGAAACCGCCAGAAACCATATTCTGGTAAAGCGCACGGTTTGTGACAAACCGTGCCCTAAACCGTGCCCTTTTACAGAAGGCACAGAAACCGCCAGAAACCACAATCTGGCACATGTTTCACACGTTACGTGTGTAAATGTTCTACACTTAACGTGTGAAACCACAATCTGGCACATGTTTCACACATTACGTGTGGACATGTTTCACACGTTATGTGTGGACATATTTAGGGCATAACGTGTGAAACTATTCTTCAATGTAACGTGGATCTTGCTTTCTTACACATGTATCCCTCAAAATCTAGCATGTAAAACTTGATTTCTAATACCTAAACAACAAATATCAAGTTCAAAACTTTGAAAATCTAGCATGTGAAACTTGGTTTCTAACACCTAAACAACAAATATCATGTATTGTTTTCAACAACTAAAGATCAAAACTCTGAACATGTCCCAAACAAAATATGAAAACTTTAACTTTAAATAACGGAAATTACCTCATTTGGAAGTGGATCCTCTTCAACATTGTTGTTCCAATAATCATTGTTATTCATATTGTCCATTTTTTTTAAATGAGAGTGTAAAACACAAATTTTTGAGTGTTTCAAATGAAGGGTTTAGGCTTGAAATTGGGGCTTAGCCGGGGAAGATGAAGAGGGGACCATTAATTCAGTTAGGTGGGGACAAGACGGTTAATTCAATGCGTTTTACACTAACTGTATCCCCACGTTACGTGTGAGGTTATCCCACACGTTATGTGTGAGCATCTACCACACGTAACGTGGTGATTCTTTTCCCCTTAAAGACTTTAAGGGTTTAGGGTTTATGGTTTAGGTTTTAGGGTTTAGGAGGGGTTTGTGTTTAGTTTTTTAAAGTCTTTAAATATACATGTATTGTACAGTGGTGATGTTGTCCTTGTCCATCACGTGAATTCAGATTGAACAAGGTGCGCACACGTAACGTGGTAATACATTTCCCCCCTTAGGTAGGGTTTAGGATATACAGCTATATACAACAACTAGTTATTAGCTATCAAAGATTTGTCAATCAAATTTCTCAATTTTTTTCAGCTGGTTATTAGTTGTCAAACACATTGCCTTTTCACTATATAAGAAGCATTAGGGTTGTTTGTTCACTACAACAATTCCAACACAAGCGACGCCTACAGATACACTTTTGGGTAAGCTTCTTCTTCCAGTTTCTATCGATTTAGTAACCCTAATTTTTCATATTAATGGATTTATGATATTTGTAGGAAACCAAATACTACAACAAATAATGGCATCTTCATCCAAATCATCAACAAACGCAGATAGGCTATGCTATTGTAATTTGAAAGCCGTTGTCCGAACTTGGGATTTGCAGTGGAACTACAGAAGGAGGTATTGGAGATGCCCAGAAGTGGGGTGTCGTTTCAGGGAGTGGATTGATCCAATGTACGAGGACAGGACACACGCGGTTATTCGACAACAATGGCAGGAAAAACAAGATCTTGTTAAATAAAATCAAGAACTTGTTAAAGATCTTGATAACATTCGTAGGTATAACTTCAATCTACTAAATGATGTACATCGTAGGTGATTAATGTCGTATCTTTTGTGTAATGTTGTTTATGTACTATCAACCTTTGTAGGGAGCAAGCAAATTTAGCAAACCAGAGTTATCATATGAAGCGAACGTTCACCAGAGACTACCCTAATTTCTTCAAACGCTAAAGCAATGTCATATCTTTTCTCTAATTTTTTCTAAGTTTATGATCAATTTGTATTGTTTTCTGTATTGTGTGCTAAATGTGGTTGTAGTCAATTTGGGTTATGAACAATTTGTATTATCTTCTATGTTGATGATCATTTTGTATTGTTCTTATAAAGATTAATACAAGTTGGACTACACAATGGGGGTAGCCCTCCCCTAATAAGCGAATTGTAAAACTCAAACGCTAAACCAGAGATATCATATGTAGCAGCCCAGTGGCTCGATCGAGAACTTTACATTGGAAGGGCAGAAGACCGAAATAAGCGAATGTAAATGACTCAATACGATCGTAACTTCAATCTTATTGTAAAACTCGATACTAAACGAAGAAGACCGAAATACTTCGTATAACGTTACTTAATAAAAAAAAAGATATACTTAACGTGGGGACAATCTCCTCACGTTAAGTCTGGACATCTTCCTATGGAGACTCTGAACGTAACGTGTGGAGCATATCCACACGTTACATGGTGCATGACTCCACACGTAACGTGTAAAGCCTATGCGTTAAACAGTAAAAATGCCTATACGCTAAAAAATAAACGTGTAATTTTATGCCCTCATCCCTCATACATTACAAAAATTGGAGTTGAAGTGAAAGTGAAGGTACTTCAATCCACTTCTAGGATCCGTTGGGATTCCCGAGGAGAATGTATTAAATTGCTTTAAATGAACTATTTAATGTAAAATAATGTAATTTAATGTTTTTTTTTGAAAATCCAAACAAACCCTAAATCTTTAAGCATTTCATCCTTTTATCGTATTCCCCAGTTGAATTTAATAAATTAGCATTGTTCTTATCATAAAATCTAGTCGTGGGCAAAAGAGGATTTAGGGCCATGCACACGGACGGTTACCGTTTTGTATAGATCTATGACTGATAGTTTATGTTTCTTACAATTTTCTTGCTTAATTCTGAGATTATGCATTTGAAAAGTGAAAAAACATATGTATTTGAACAAATAGTGATATAGAAGTGCAAAATTATGAACTATAAAAATCTCACAAGATATCCCAAAGGACAAACGCCCGTGGAAGAGAGTGAACAAAATCCTTTAGCCTTTAACAGAGATTCGATGACATGCTTCAGATAATAAGTTGGCAAGCTTTAGCCGATGAAAAATCATTTTCATTTTTTTGTTAAAAAGTTAAAAATACTAGTCTGGCACTTGATACGTGATCACGTGTATAAGTTATTCTTTGTTCTCTTTTCTATTATGCATCCTCTTTGCTCCTGATTTTTCAAATACGAGCTAAAAATCGATTTCATAGAGAAAGCTTCACAACCAATTTTGTTCCCAAACTGCACAGCTGACTGAATGATAAAATTTTCAAAAAAAAAATGCAAAGAGGAAGAAGGCTCGAGCACGAATTTTCAAAAGGACACAAGGTAGCCATATCTTGTTATATGAACCACAAACATTTGAGAAAAAAGAAAATCGACAGCAAACAGACGTTATATAAACAACACAACAATGACAGCACTTTGTAAAGTAATGAAACTTGTCAATACAATATGGACAAAAATCTTCAAACATTTTGAGGTTCCAGTACATACCACTTCACCAGAGGAGCGGCCGAGCACCCTTGTGAAACAATGGAGACCGGGGACTAACTCTTCACTTTGAACAATCCACAAACTCTTACTACTCTTATTTGTACACCAACTGCCTGCAGTACACCAGAAAATAAGGCAGATGCATACCAATTGCCATAGACATTTTAGGGATATCTGGAATCAATTGTTGTGTGACGGGATCATGGAAGTCATGTCTATGTCAAGATGAATATAGTATCCAGGAAAGAGATAAACAAGTGGCAAATAGGAGATATCATGAACACCACAGGATTCCACATAAGACAGATAACAGTGTTAAAAACTAGTGACAGAAAAACTGAAAAGTACACCAACAAATACACAAGTGGCAAATAGGAGATATCAATGAAAGAAAAAAGAAGATTTCACTTCCAATATTAGAATGTGAAAAAATAATAACATATGGGAACCAACAAAAAGATTATGCAGTTCTACTACTAGCTTTATTCAACTAGAAGAGAACCTACTATTGCAACAGGATCTAGTTACTTTATCAAGAGCAATTTACAAATAAGGGTCTTGAGTAAGATTGATCATTAATCATGATATCCCTGAAAGTATACTATTCATTTCCAAGCTGATCCTAATATCTAGCCTTATTAAGTATAGATGCAACTTCCCTTTCGGTAGAGCACATAAATCAACCAAGCTTTCCTTCGCTCATTAAGCAATTAATTACACCCAAAAGGGGGTCCGGAGTTAGCATCCATATGAGCAGATCACCAGATAGGCAGATAAAGAATCAAAAACAATTACCATACCTTTAGCACAGTCCACATAAGTAGCTCCATAGCATTTGTTTTTCTCAATCATTTCATCTGTTTCCATCTATATAACCTAATGTCAAATCACCAACTGAAAAACTAAGAACCACATTCTTCTTTGACAACAATGTTACTGCTAGGCTTCTGAGATGTCCGTCTTCTGGCTTGTATATCGCGCACATATTCAGCAACGATGACATGAAACTTTGGTGCAAGCTTGCTTGAAGAGGAGTTTAGACCAGCTTTCTTCAAGGCACGAGTGACGTGCTTCTGAGCCTTTTGGAAATGAACATTACACAAGGAAGGAACAGTGGATCTTAGTATTGGCTTCCCACAAAGTATAGGTCCTGCTTGTGCACTGGATATACAGAAAGAAAAGGACTACTTTAAAAAACCAACTGTTATTAAAGAGGTGAAATTGAGCAAATTGCTTCATTATTCTCATGTAAACACAACAATCTCACATTCAATAGTAAAGCAAATTCTTCCATCTTTATATTGATCATTACAAGATTCTAGTAGCCACATAGTGCTATGGATTAAACATTTTTGTTACTATGTAATAGCATCCACCTGAGACCCTAACCAGTCTTCAAAAGAATTTCAAGCAATGACCTACATATGATGTAATATATTATACGATAAAACCATGCCTTCTCACAAAAAATTGCTGAGGCGACATCCTCTGAAAAATTTAGACCTTCCAGACAACAAGGAAAGAAAACCCAAAGACATCAGGTATTAGAAGCTTGTTAGAGATAAATATTGGTTTAGACATACTTCACACAAATGGAAGTCTTCACAATCACAGCAGAAATCTCCAATATAACCTAAATCATTCTCAAATTTTCAGATAACTGAGGAAAAATTAACAATTGTTCCTATGGATAGTGCACACCTATTTCTAGTGATGCTATATTACTTTATTAATCTGCATTCATATGAGAAACATAATTTTCTCGAATCAGCCCCAACTAATATAATGGCTACCTTGCATGAGCATCTAGTTTTCAAATTAATAATATAAGTTTCGAAGGATAACTTAATGAAATCCAAAACAACTAGTATATAGCCAATACTCACCATACTTACTGAAAGTCCTCTGACATCATAGTTTCCTCCACAATTTTAATTCGAAATTTAAATTTAATCCTTGAATCATCCAGCAGGGTATATCCTCTTTCAGTACATTCATGTCTACTCTTCATATTCGTGAAGCAATAGAGTTACTTATAGTTGGACAGTGACCAAGTTATAAACATGTTGTAAAACGACACAGCCAAAAATATATCTTCCACTTTGCGCTAAAAAACAGATGTTTCAAGACCATCTATACATGTAAATTCAAGATTAAGTTGCTTATAGCGTAATTAATTGAGTTCACTTTGAGTAGACATTAAACCATTTTTTTATCAAAGAAACATCCTTCTATCATTTACAAGCATAAAACAAGAATATAAAAGCTCTTTCATTAGCCAAAAAGACATAAAAATGGTGGAGACATATAAGGGTACAAGGTATTTCAAGATAATGCAATTTTACCACGAAGGAAAGTAGGACGAACAAATACTTCAGATTCAACACCCTAATATATACTCCATCTACTTTGCTTACTTCAGCCCGTCAAATAGTTAGGTTATCTACATTGCACACAAATATTGTAACACACGGATTTCCAATGAAAGATCCCCTCAGGCCCTCACAATCTTTTCGTATATCAATACATCACAAACAAATCAGTGAAATGTTTACAAGTAAAATTGAATAGCTCAACAAATCAATGAACTAAACCGAAAAACTCAGACCACAAAACTAGCTGGTTCAAGAGCAAGATCAAACTTGGAGCTAAGAGTATGAAGCTTAGATCTGGGTACATAATAGCTGATAGTCCAACGTTGGTCCTACTACCACTCACCGAAGCTTAACATTTGTACACTTTACTTGCAAGTTTACCACTGTTCATATTAAGTAAAACTTCTCTTACAATCAACCATAAGAATCAAACCACCTAATTGCTCAATTTAGAAAGTACACAACACGGAAGATCAAATAAGAAGGAAAAGGAAGGCATTAACAAAGACTTTGGCATGATTAGCCAACAAGGAAAAAAAATTGAACCTTTTGATAACGTAATTGCAAGCCTTGTAAAGCTTCTGATGCGGATCAGACAGAATATGTAGATGACAAAAACTCGTCAAAGCCATGGCCTTCAACTTACAACCTACAAAAGTACATCGATTATTGCCTCCAAGCTTCGATTCAAGCCCTCCACCACTGCCTTCTACAAACCCTAATTTTCCCCCAAAACCGTTGTTATTATTAACATTACTCCCCAAGAAGCTGCAATTGTTGTTCGTATTCGTCTCCCCGGTCCCTTCCACATTCATAGACCCCGCCATCTCCCGCTCCCCTGCAACCTCTCTCTCGTCTTCCTCCTTGTACGGACTAACCCCATACTTCCAGTAATACTCCCTGTACTGAACCCTGAGCTCCTCCATGAGCGCCCAGAAGTAGTCGCGGTAGACTCTGGAGAGCCGCTTGACATGGTGGAGCCTGCGGCGGAGGAGCTCTTGACGAGTGAGGTGGGAGGATTTGGAGAGAGCGTGTTCCTCCGGTGGAGGGAAGAGAACGTTGGCGGTAATGGCCACTGCTGAGTTAGGATTTTCGGCCTGCGCGGTGCCGACGGCGGTGGAGTCGGTGGGTTTGGGGGGTTGGGGAAGGAGGGAGGAGGAGGAGGGTGGCTCCTTCTTCGGCGGCGGGGGCTTCGACGAAGACGCCATGGATGGAAAGAGAGAAGGTGGGAGAATGATGACTGGGATCTGAAAGAGGTCCCTTTTTGGGCGAATTTCTGTTGAAATTGCAAAATTGGGGCTTTATGCTCAAAATTGGATTTAAGTAATCGTGTCACCGGCAGAAGACTTTGATTCCTCCTAAATGACTCTCTCGTTTTACACTTCTACTTAATAAATATAACTAGGGGTGTTTATCGGGTTCGGTTTTTTGGACCGAACCGATTATATTCGGTTCGGTTTTCGGTTTTATAAAAATAATAATCGATTCGGTTCGGTCCAAAACCGATTATTTTTTAAAATAATTTAAAAATCTAGATTTCTGGATAAATTAGTCCAAACTTGTTCGGTCCGATCCTATTCGATTCGGTTCGGTCCAAAACCGATTATTGGTGGTACCATCCCGAATCACTCCAGATTTTACAAATTAAATAAGCTTTTATCTGACTTCAGACTTATTACTACAAACTTTTCTGGATTTCCCTTTACCTGACGTAAATCCACTACTACTACAAATACCATTTACGAGCGACTGGACCGCGTCCTTCTCCATCCGAGCTTTACAGATACCTACTCCTCCATCTTGGTACAACACCACCTCTTTACTACCTCTGACCACTGTCTTATCACCCTTTCATTGGATCAAGACCACACGTTTCAGAAGTTTCCTTTCCGATTAGAGACTGCTTGGCTTTCTGATCCTAGTTCTAAATCACTGGTCTAGAAAGTATGGAAATACAAAAACATAGGTTCTTATATGTTCAAATTCTATATGAAACAAAAACTTCTGAAACGTTACTCTAAATCCTGATCTCGAAATAAACATACAAACAATTTCGAACAACTGAAAGCAACTACAACTAAATTACAGGAGCTCCAAGAAGCCCTTTTGCGATCTCATTCCTCTCCTTCTCTCCAGACTCAATACCATCGTCATCTTCTAAAATATAATAAACTCTTGGAATTTCAACACATGTTCTGGAAACAACGAGCAAAGTCCACTCACCTCCTAAACGTGGATAAAAATACAAAATATTATCAATCCTTAGCTAAAATTCGTATGTATCGTCAGAAAATAGCCACCTTCCAAACACATGATGGATGTGTTTTTCAAGATCAAAACCTAATTCAACAAATGATTTCTTCAGAATTGCAACAACGTTTTACTCCTTCTAACAACCATCTGCTTTCCGATCAAGACCTTCACCTTATTCCTATTGTTATCATGCATCAAGACAATCTTCAATTGCTAGCTCCGCCAACTTATGAGGAAATTAAAAGGGTTGTTTTCAACTTACCATCCAACAAAACGCCTGGTCCTGATGGCTATCCTGTTGAGTTCTATCAAACCTTATGGCCCATTATTGGTAGATCACTGACTCCTGACATCCAGGCTTTTTTTCATTCTGGTCAACTGTTGACAAAATGTGCTCATTCGTTCATAACTCTTATCCCAAAAACTGACAATCCACTCACTATCAACCATTATAGACCGATCAGTTTATGCAACACCATTTACAAAACCATCACCAAAATTATGGCAAACAGATTAAAACTACTCCTCCCTAAGTTAATTACTACATATCAAGACGCATTTTTGGAAGGTCGTTCTATTCAAGACAACATTCTCCTGGCCCGTGAATTTTTTCATTCTTTTCATACTAAAAAGAAAGGTAAAAAAAGATGGATGGCTATTAAACTAGATATGGAAAAGGCATATGATAAGTTAAACTGGAACATTATTCGAGCTATTTTATAAAATTTGATTTCTCAACTAAATGGGTGACAATACTTATGACGTATATCAACTCTACATCTTTCTCTGTTCTGGTTAACAATGAACCTAGACCTATATTTAAGCCTCTATGCGGCTTACGTCAAGGTGACCCCATTGCCCCTTTCATCTTTATTATCGCTATGAAATATCTTTCTCGTACTTTATCTCATGAAGCGCAACAACCCAACAGGAAAATTGGAATTCATTTAACCCGTACTAGAACATGTATTCCCTTTCTCACCTTTGCTGATGATACCTTAATTTTTGCTAATGCCACTCCTGAAAGTATGCATTATATCCAAGACCTCTTAAACACGTTTAGTCGTATCTCGGTATTATCCATTAACTTTCATAAAAGTTCTCTACAAGCATCCTCCAACGTCAATATCCACCACACCACATCTCTTGCATCCATTCTTAACTTACCAGTTACTAAATCCATGGAAAAATATCTAGGGATTCCTATTGTTCGAGGCCGTGTCAAAACGACAATATTTGATGACTACGTTCAGAACTTAAGAAAACAATTATCGAAATGGAAAGCTAGCACCTTATCTCAAGATGGACGATTGGTTCTCATCAAATCAAACATATGCCCTCAAGTCAATTACTTAATGCAGAGTTCTTTACTCCCTATTACAGTTTGTAATGCAATGGATAAAATCATTACAAATTTCTTATGGAACAAATACTACCCCAATTACCGCCCCCTTGTTAGTTGGAAATCAATCTGCAAACCTACATCTCTTGGGGGTTTGGGCCTCCACACTACTCTTGAACTAAACATAGCCTTTCAAATGAAGTTATTATGGAAATTTTTAACTGAGCCAAACAATTTATGGGTCCGAATTATCACAGAAAAATATCTTACTTCTACAGATCTTTTCTCGTACCGCAAGAAAGCCAAACAGTCCTGGCAATTTCCACGTCTGCTACATCTTCGCGATGACTTTAAGAAAGGTCTCAGCTGGGAGGCCGGAAATGGAAGAATAATAAAATTCTGGTTTGATTCTTGGATTCCAAACTGTGATCTTTTTCCTTACTTCTGCAACAATACAGCCTCCGATATAACTGTATCCTCCTTCATCACCTCATCCCACAAATGGAATGTACCTTACTTACAAAGTCTGTTACCTCAGCACATCATTGATAAAATTACCAACATACATATACCGGTTACACATATGGAAGACAAACTTCTTTGGAGATTCAATTCTAATGGTAAATTTACCACGTCTTCCATACACAAACTGAACCAATGTGCCCTCCATAATACACAAACAGAACCTTACTCATGGATTTGGAAATTGAAGATCCCTTCGAAGATTCAAAATTTTATTTGGAAGGCTACCATAGATGCATTTCCCACCACTGAACCTTTTAACCGTCATTACAACTCCGTTTACTCAACCTGTCAGCTATGTCAAAGCGCAGATGAAGATCTCAATCACTTATTCTTCACTTGTCCATTCAATCAGTCCATGATATCTAACCTTGAATCAAAACTTCAATCTTCCCTCTCTCTTCAACTTACATCAGATTTTCAATACAATTTTGCGTACTTCAGGCAATCCAATTCTAACCATGTTCCTCTTCTTTTTCTCTGGTGGTCCATCTGGAATCATCATAATAACCTTATCCTTCGTCAATCTCCTACTCCCAATAACTTCAACCCTTCGGACCAAGCTTGGCGATCTTTTCAAGATTGGACCTTATCCACTGAATCCTTAAAACCAATAACCATCAAAAGAAACCGGACTTTGATTTCAAACCGGACTTGGAAGAAACCCCCTACGAACTGGGTGAAACTTAATTTCGATGGGTCTAAGAAAAACGATAATACCTCTCATTTTGGGTACATCCTCAGAGATAATAATGGAAAGGTTATTTCTTTCTACCGTAACCAGATCACTTCAACTTCAATACTCCACTGTGAGGCACTAACAGCTCTTTCAGGTATTCAACATGATGCTAGGCTCAATATCAAATATCTAATTATCGAAGGCGATAATTTATTGGTCATTAATTCGATCCGAGGCATTTGGAAAATTCCTTGGGAAATTCATTCCATTATTATGGACATTTCCTCT
This sequence comes from Rheum nobile, assembly GCA_027886185.1. Taxonomy (NCBI): domain Eukaryota; kingdom Viridiplantae; phylum Streptophyta; class Magnoliopsida; order Caryophyllales; family Polygonaceae; genus Rheum; species Rheum nobile. The sequence continues at coordinate 2,769,047 of WOAB01000780.1, forward strand.
TTGCTTTCATCTTTTACGTCTTTTCAGGTCTTTCATTGCTTTCGGGAGGCCAATCGCGCAACTGATTTCCTAGCAACACACCCCATCCCGTCATCCGCACTTCAACAGTTCGCAGAGCTTATTTCTCCCTCCACTGATTATCATCGTACTCGTCCAGTTCTTAGTGATAGATATGAGTTCTTACAACTGAACTCTACTTTCAATTCATTTGAACCTCACTTTGTAAAGATCACTCATTCGGATGATTTATGATAGCCATCTTTTTTAATGGGCCCTAATGTTTGCCTTGTATCAAAAAAAAAAACTATTTACGAAATAGAGCACCGTAGAAGTATCTAGGTTCATATAAACTTGCATTTCATAAATGCTAAATATCACCTCATATCCACTTCACCATATTATACTTTTATGACGATTTTGCCCTTCTCCTCCCTCTCCCTCCATATCAAATTATCAATTAGTGTAGTCTCTTGTGCCATACACGGGTTACTAAAATTATGTATCTTATGTCATATAGAAAAAATAATAACAAACCATGTCTTATAACGAATTTGAGCAAATCATAAATCAAGCTATAGAAACATTATTGAGGGGTAACCGGTAAGGATAAACATGTTTATTTCACATTGGTTATGGGTCAAATTTCCATTTCATCCTTTTCTATACAATTTCTGCTCATACCAAATGAGATTATGGAATAAAGCATATGAACTCATCATATAACAAAGTATATACTCCATAATATATAAATCTCAACTGCTCTTTGCAAGGCAAGTTGTGCGCGGTGAGACGATCAGTTTGCAATCACGAGAGGAGCTTCGATATTCATGTTCATGCAATTGAACTGGAAAGCCATAACCGGCTTTGAAAGCATAATCAAGAGGATTAAATGACTCGCATCTGTTTTTGGTTCCCTTGTTTGATGATCCACTTGTTCTATTTCTTTCTCCAATGCTGTGGGATTTGGAGTTGTTACTCTAACTGGCTTCACTAACTGCACCTTGTCGTCGTAAGACAGTTTCCAACATCATAGCAGTCTGGTACTTTAAGCAAATGATCTCTCTATAGGAAAGAAGCGAATTTGTAGACTAATTGAGATTGAATTTAGAACACAAAATATATGATGATTTATAAATAAGTCACATGTTGATACTTATCCATTATAAACATGTTGCTTTCGTTAATTTTGTACTCACATATTCTGGTACATCATCATCATATTCAGAGAAGTATAGCCTGAAAAAGTGCAATTCATTAGGGTGCCAAAATTTCTGCAACAACTAATATAAGCATTGGTAATTCAAAATCAAAGAAAATTGCATATGATGGTGAAGGAATCAATGGCTACGTTTGGATAGACTTGACAGCCAGCTTCGTGCTTATTTTGTGCAGAATTTCCCATTGGCATCGAATTGCTTCCTCCAAAAACAACAATACAAGTAATCAAACAATGCCCATAAACACAGAAAAAATTGAACTAACAAATGGAAAGGTTAAAGTAATCAGTACATAGAAAAAGTTGGTCCAATTTCCTATACTGATCTGAACAAAGCGCTGGAACTCCAACTTTATACCAACCCATGATTTTATTACATTAGTTGAATTCTTTTTTTAACTAATAGGAGTAAGCTAAATTGAGCAATATATAAATCATTTTATGACGAGATAAATTGTCAACGATTGTCCAACCACTTAATGCCCTTTACATTTTCTTTGAACATTTCATAGCTTGCAATTTGATGGAACTCCCAAGTGATACCAACCCCTTAAATCCATTATGCATGTTGATAAATCGATAATTAGCAAATCCATCGAACACCAACAATGAACTAATAATTTTGGAATGCTTGAATACTTTTAAGAAAGTGTAAGCTCACAAAGATCATGGAGAGAAATAATAATTTTGGAATACTACATATGGAAGCAGTAAAGACGCTTGCTTATTTCATTTTTGTTTTCCTCTTTTTTTGATAAGGTAAAAATTAGACCGAAAATTACAAAGGAATCGGTTTCTCAGTCTATAACATCCTTGCAAATGAGAACTAAAAGCTCTAAATTTGATTGAATATCTTCCAAGGAACTCTGTTGGCCCATCTTAGCAATGAAATCGGCCACCGCATTAGTTTATTGGAAGACATGACAAATCTGCACTGAAGAAAACAGTTGTAAAACACAAAGGATATTAGAAATTAAAATTTCAATATCTCAAGAACAGTGCCAGATTTTATAGAGAACATTCACAATAGTAAGATTGTCACATTCAAGATGAAAGTTAGTAATGCCTAATTCATTTGTCTTTACCAGAGCATTTCTAACTGCTAAGGTTTCTGTTCTCAAGGGGCTTGAAACTCCCTATTTGTCGCCAAATAGGAAGGTTGGATCACCTGTGCTATTTTTAAAAATATAGACAAAGCTAGATTCACCATTGGTCTTGGTGGATCCATCAGTATTAATTTTGATAAAGTTTTTCGGCGGTTTTTTCAATTTCTTTTTTCGGTCGTCGAAGTACTTTTTTGTTCTTCCTCTGCCAGACAGTCAGGATTTCAGTTCTTTGTTTTTTTTCCAATTATGGATTTGTTGTTTAATATAAATTGGAACATCCTTTATTATGTCTGGATCATTATTTGTTCTACTAAAACTTTGTTGGTTTCTATAAAATCAGATTCCCTACCAAGAGACCATTAATTCTGTGAATTGTGATCGGTCGGTCTTTCCTCTAATTTCCTCAATGATTTCATTTGTTTTTTTGTTCCCAAAGTTTATCGATCGAATAATTCCATAAGTAAGGTGATTCATTTTCTCTATTGTTTTCATTGTGTGATTACACTGGAAAAGGAGGTGATTAGTATCTTCCGTTTGTGCATTACACCGAACACATCCCCGAGGGATCGCAACTCTTTTTTCAGCTAATCTTGCTTTAGTTGGGAGCTTATATTTCATGATCTTCCACATAAATTTTTTAACTTTGGGATAGGTATCCATCTTCCAGATCCAGGAAGAATCATAAGCAGAATATCTTTTGTTTTTATTGATCATTTCCATAGCAGACTTTGTAGAGAACCATCCATTTTTACTGGCTTCCAAGTACATTCTATCATGTATATTGTTCAAGGGTATTTGTATGGAGATAATTTGTTTAGCTAAATCAAGGAGTAAGCATTGTTCAATTTTTGTTTTCCTCTGAATTGCTCTTGATGTTTGAATAAATCAAAAAAAGAAACAAACTTGAAGAACACTACACACCAAGACCGAAAAAAAAGAGCCGTTATATATCAATAAGTAGGATTTAATTTTACAAATAACAACTGAATTTTTGAAGATTCAACTACACAAAACTTCCGATCAAAGAAAAGGAGGGGCAACTAAGAGAAACTTACCACTCTGGTGAAAACGCAATTCGGTTGCGGCGGCGAATGCGAGAGTGATGGTGAAATCCCTAGCAGCAACAGTTCACCAGGTGGCGCTAGCGGTAGTAGTACAACCGACACAAAACTACAAATCAAAACTGAAGAAATAAGACAAATCAAAACCCTAGAATTTGAGCAATCATCGAGAAAGAGAGATAAATGAAGAGGTTGGGGATAGTTTGGCCGAATCAATCTAGTCGGCACCTCTCCTCCCTCATAGTCTCTGAACATCCGCTCTATATGGCCACGACATCCATAGATGTCGTACACGAAGGAAATAGGCTAGGGTGTTGATCACACCGCCGATTTGACTTCGAAAATTATAGGCATCGACTCCGATTAGAAAGGGGGTGAAAGGGAAGACACCAGCACATCAAAGTTTGATTTTAGGAGGATTGAGTTTAAGGTCGGCAGTTCAAGAGTTTGCCCTGGAGGTGGTTTCCCAAGCAGAATGTGGGAGCAAAGGGAGATAGTGGGACATAAGGGAGATAATGGAGTTTTGATAAGTACAGATGACTGCTTTAGCCTTTGCCAGATGTCAATATAATGAAAGTCCAAGTGGCTAAATTTTTTGTGAAGACATTCCTTCAGCTTTAATGTTTTAGGGAAGATAGCATCACCAGATCACATACCAACATACCGATGGCACACCGAGGTCGAAGCGACGAAATCAATGACTAATAACTTACTTATAGTGTAACAAGCCTCCCTCAGATCTTCCTCGAACCACCCGAAAACTCTCTTGGATCTGAAACCCGTCTCAATTGGAGGCCGATAGGCCACTTATGGAAGGTCGTGGATGTAATACCCCTCATTTTAGTAAAGAGTTTTTTTTGGTAAGTTTTCCAAACACTCGTATTGTAGTCGAATTATTTTCAGAGAAGTTCAGACTTTCTGTTAAATACTTAATCTCCGTAATAATTCCTTGAGTGGAATAAAATACATTCGACGTATTTTTGGGGTTTAGAATAATTGTTCGGGTACGAATATATTTAACCCGGGGTTAAAACCCATACCATAATTCTTCCCAGTCAAAAGTGGGCTTCCCGGTCAAAGAATGGGCAAAAGGCACAAAAATTGCCTTGACCGCACCCGCGGCCATACCCATCGCACCCCGCGGTCAAGAACTGGTCGCCACCGCACCCCGCGGTGAGACCCACCGCACCCGCGCCGTGATGATGGCTTCTTTGCTCCGTCGAACTTGTCTGAGCTGCTTGCCGATCTTGTCCCCGGTGAGGTGGTGGGAGAGGGGGCCAGCTGGACTCCTTGATGGCCTATAAAAGGAGGGGGCTAAGAGGAGGAGGCCATTCCACTCTCTCTCTCCCTCAAATCTCTCTTTCTTTCACTGCCATTGTCGCCAGAGTTGCAAGCGTCGCCGGAGTTCTTCAAGGTCGTCGCCAGAGTTGCCATAGGAGGAAGAGGTGTCCTCAAGGTGGTGGTTAGTGACACAAGGAGTTTAGAAGTCGAAACCAACCCAAGTCGAGCCCCATCGTCTTCCCCGGTGAATTTTCGCTGTCGGCGTCTCGCCTCTGTAGCCTCGCCGCACCCGTGGTCAAGCCGCCGCACCCGCGGTGGGCCTGGGCATGTGTGGTTGTGGCTTGGGCTTTGTGATCTCGTTTGAGACTTTCGTTCCTTCGATTTCATTCATTTTTCTTTAGATTTGTACTATTTATTGTCGAATCTAACTTAGGGTTTCGTTATGGGTCGTCCCATAGGAAATCATAATCTGAGTTCTTCCTCGTTTCGGACCCGGAAACCCGTCGTCTCAAGCTTCATTGAGCTTCGTCTAATCTAAAGCAAGTGGCGGTTCGCTCTTGCTTATCATTCCATATTTATATTGATTATCAATTGTTTAATTGTTAATTAATTTGGGATGAATTGTTGTTTTCGTCTGGGAATAGTTTTGATAACTATATGTGATTTTAAAAGAGATATTATAATAGGTTGTATATTGCTAGAACAACGCTATTATATATATATATATGATTGAAATACAGATATTATAATAGGTTGTATATACTGCTAGAAACAACGCTATTATATCTGTCATTGGCCTCGATGGAGTTGATGTGAATTATTGCTCTTATGTTTTAACTGTTTAGTTAGAACGAGTATTCGTAGGAACACTATGTACCTTGCGAGGTTTAGTGGTTTCTTGATAATGGTGCTAGGATGATTTTCCCTAGTATCTTCGGTCATGACCTTACCCTTACTCAGGGTACGTGCACACAGCTGGTGCCGCCATTTGGGATGTATTCCCTGGGATGTATTCCCTTTGATATCTCTTGTGAGGAGATCCGATATCTCTCGTGAAGAGATCTTAAAAGCTTATAACGTAAAATGTACGTTTTGGAATTAAATAAGATAAGTGCTTTAGTGCACATAATTAATGAACCTTGGGCGAGAAGTACAACGTGGAAACTTGTCTGGGCTTCGATTATAGTAAGTCCACCTTCCGAATCTGAATTCGCATTATGCGGTGAGGTTGGTCGTGGACCCAAATAGTGAAGTCGCTTTTAAACGTTTGCGTGAAACTTTAATGTTCCCAAACACTTGTCATACTTCCGATAAGACTCAATTCGTTGAAGTCTTCTCTTCATATGTTTCCTTAAGACTCATTCTCTCAGTGTCTTCTCTTGATCATGCATTTTCGTATTTTTCAGTAGGAGTATGGTGGTTGACTATCGTCATCGACTTTTATTCGAGAAGCGATGAGTCTAACCTAATACGACTACTTAGAACCTTTCTGTTTTACCCTTGCATAGTCTTTCATTAGACTAACCAATCGGTTATATTCCCTTGCATGGTTGGCTGGTGTCATCCGTCTCATACGGCACATCAGATAAACTACAGTTCCGATGAAGGCTAGAAACGACAATGATGGCAGTTTGAATTTTGAAGAGTTTTACCAGGTTGAGATTCCTTGGCGGGTGATCGTTTAGATCAAGACCCTTGTGTCCTTTATTTTAAAGACTTCCGCTGTTTTAAACATATTTTATGTCAAGACTACTCTGTATTTCAGTTGTATTTCGGATTATGAATGTAATGCCGAGACAATGATTTTAATCAAAAGTTATGATATTTTGTATTATAACTGTTGTTTTATGATTTATATAAACGGGTTAAGCCTGGGGTGGCTTCAGATGTGAAATCTGAGATCACTGACGGTAATACCTTTCAAGGATATATATTTGGGGGTGTTACAGTGGACTCGTGGCTAGGCCTAGTAGGAGAAGGTTTGGGGCTCGAAATCAATGGCATCACAAAGTCTCAAATGAAGATTGTGGTCATAATTTTTTAGGACCAACCCATGACATACTCGGCCTTGGTGAAACCGCCGGCGAGCGTCATTCTTCCTTGACCTATCGTTGATCTCCTCAGATAAAGTGCAGACGCAGGCGAGCGGTGTCTTTGGCTTGCGGTGTCCTTAATGAAATCTAGCTTCAATAGTAAGATCGAAGTTTATGGCTTGTAAAATAATTAATTAAATATTAATATTATACAATAAATTAGTAGGAAGTTAAAGAACGGGGGTGTTAAACACACCCATAACTTTTTATTATTTACACCCATACATGCGGAATGGATATACTTTTGTTTGTGCATTCAAAAACCATATGCATATATATGCGCAGTGCGGATACATATGTGTATGTATCCGCACTGCGCATACATAGGCGTATGTATGCGTATTCCGCATGCGCACACGTTTAAAATTAAACGTTAATGGCAAGATTCTGTTTGAACGGAAAATTTTGGATATGACGCCTTGAACGAGAAATTTTAGTATTTGGCCCTATATTTTAATTTATAAATAATTTTAACGTAATTTTTAATTTATAGTTTTACACACATATATTATTAATAATTTAAATTACAAATAAAAAATAATATAACTAAAAAGGTAAAAAAGATATAAATAACTTTAAAATAACAAGTTAGCATGTACTCATTAGCACACACTAGAAAAACCGTAGTTAACCATATTATATATAGAAGTAACTAATTTACCATAAAATTATATAATAATAAACATAGTAAACTTAACTCGTTCGAATTAAAAAAATCTAAAACATTCATAATCAGGATCATTAACGTTAATTAACAACAAGAATAATCTATGCGCATACATATGCGTGTGTATTTCTAATGCATATACATAAGTATACGCGTTTCACATGCGTATATCAATATATATGCTTCCGCTTTCCGCATACATATAGTGAATATAAATAATAAAAAATTATGGGTATATTTAACAACACCAATGCACTAGACTCGTCTCCGACACGATGACCAGATGATGAGGTATTAGGGTTGACTGGTTGAATTTAACGAAAGAGAGTAAGAGGAGAGTTTTGAGTTTTCTGTTGTAATTTTATTAATGTAATAAGGGTAATTTGGAAAAAATATAAATGGTGATGATTTATTTTGGTGATGTTTAGCAAGATTCTAAACTTTTCGATGAACCTATATTTATTTAAGACTGGTTTGACTGATAAATTTCTAATAAATCGAACTAATGTCTGTTTAATTTGGTCATATTTTCGTAGCGTTTATGAAAATTAGATAGGTTTTCAAAATTTAATCCGAACTTTGTTTTAATATTAGCGAAATTGATTTTGTTTTAAGAATTAGTTAATCAGATAAATAAGTTTTTTTTACACGGAGTACTTTAAATCATTATTTATTTTTTGATTAAACTTTAAATCGTTATTATAGTTCATTACTCCGTATTAAAAAGTGAATCAACGTCGACCGAAAATAAAGTATCATCCTAGTTGTTTGGAGCAAATTTACCAACCTTGATGGAGAAAAAAGTTGTTTGGAGCAAATTTATCAGATCATTAATGGAAGGAAGTCAGGAATCTTTAACTTCAAATAACTTTTTTTTTTCCTGGAAGGAGAGGTGACACTCTCGCGAATTTTATTAAAAAGACTACGATCGGACTAAGCGGGGTCTAGCCACCCCCGTAACATCAGCAAAAGTCTGGAGGATTAAACAAAATATGAAGACCAACATGAAATGAAAATGCGAAAGAAGCGAGTGCATCCACGACTCGGTTCGCTTTGCGATAGACATGACGGAATTGGGTGTTCCAATCCCTACAAAGTAAGCCTCGTAACTTCAAGTAACTTACTTACTCCGTATTTGTTAGAATAAACTAGTTACATGCGTTCCCGTGCTAAACACAGGTCCGTGACATGTTTGATTTCATATATTTTTATTTATAATTAAATTAATTGATATGTTTAATATATTAACATACTTTGTGAAATTTATACAAACACATTTATCTTAATTTATGATCGGTTTTTTAATGGCGAAACAAATATATATATTAAGTTATTTCATTATACTTTACTAATTACTATGTTATTAATGTAAAGTGATGTGAAACAAAATCACTTTGTAAACTTTATAACAAAAGCTATATAAATACACGATTGCTTTTTGGCGCATAGACATTTTTGCCTTTTGGCGCATAGGGTTCACACGTAACGTGTGACTGTAATCCACACGTTACGTGTGACTCACTTCTACACGTAACGTGTGGGATGTTTTCACACGTTACGTGTGGAAAACAGTCACACGTTATGTGTGACTGTAATATAATATAATTGTATTTGTAGTATTTAGGGTTTAGGGTATTTGTGTAGGTCATATTTGTAGTATTTATTTATGGTTTAATGTTAAGGTTTAGGGATTTTATATATATTACAATGTTACGTGTATGAACGTTACATTATATTATTATATAGTTGTTTATTTAAAATTAATAAAAAGAATTCCCCAAAATAATCAACATAAAAGATAGAATAGACTTGTTCATTACGTTGGATGACTACAACAACATTTAACTCACAATGCAAGAAATAATACAATTTTTTCATAAACTTAGAAAGCCTAGCACAAAATAAAAGATATCGCCTAGTTGCGTTTGAAGAAATTAGGATAGTCTCTGGTAAAACTTCGCGGCATATCATGTCTCTGCTTTGATAAAATGGCTTGTTCCCTACAAAGGGTAGTACGTAAACAACATTTGTTGATGGTGCCTATTTGGGTTTGATGATGATTCAGATGAAGATGTCATTATTTGTGGTGCTTGATTTCCTACAAACCATTAATATGAAAAGGCCAATCACAGTTACTAAATCGAAAGAAACTGGAAGAAGAAGCTTACTCATAAATGAATCTTCAATCCCGCTTGTATTGGACTTGTTGCAACCCTAATGCCTCTTATATAGTGAAAATGAATGTGTTTGACAACTAATATACAGCTATATACAACTGTAGTATAAAATGACCCCAACCACTATCATTAAAGACCTCAACCAGTAGCATTAATAACTTTTCAGCAATGTAACCCTAAACCCTAATTGTAAGTTCCTCTCCTCAATCTCAGAAATAATGTAACTCGCATACCTAAATTCAACCTTATTAATTAAAGATAAATAGTAAACCCTAAAGCATAAACCCTAAACCCTAACCCACAGTTTAGTTAAAGATAAATAATAACCCTAAACCCTAAACCGTACCCTATATACGCTAAAAGCACACGTTACGTGTGGAACACGAGCACACGTAACGTGCCAAGCAACTCCAGACGTTACGTGTGGACAGGTTTGCCACGTAACGCGTGGTTCAGTCTGTTGCAAAACGCATTGAATAACCGTCTTGTCCCCACCTAACTGTAATAATGGCCCCATCTTCTTCCCCGGCTAACAACCCATTCGAACCCATTTCGAGCCTAAACTCTTATTTCAAACACTAACAAAATCTTATTTTGCACTCTCAATCTTTCTACAAAAAATGGACAATCTGAACAACAACGAGTATTGGAACAACAATGGGGAAGATATTCCACTTTGGAACGAGGTAATTTCTATTAAGTAATCCTAAAGTTCTATTTTTTTCTTGTTTTGAAAATGTTTAAAGTTCTAAGCTTGATGGTTAGGGTTTAGTGAAGCTATTTTTGGGGTGATAATATATTTGTTGTTTAGGGTTTAGGAAAGCTATTTATGATATTTGTTGTTTGATCTTAAAATCTCATTTTATTGTTTTGGGTATTAGAAACTGTTCAACACGTTACGTGTGAAACTGTTCAACACGTTACGTGTGGACAATCTTCACACATAACGTGTGAAGCCATCACACACATAACGTGTGAAATCAATTCCAGAAACCAAGTTTCATTATGTAATATTGCATAGTTTGATAGTAAATGTGCCATTTTATAATTAGTGCACTAGTTGATGACATGATTTCGTGTATGCAGACGAACTATCATTTATACGAAGGGTTAAACAATATCTCCCTCAATGAATGGAGCACTCCACAGAAGACATTTTCGGTTTGGGAAACGCCCCAAAAGACATTTCCGGTTTGGAACACTCCAGAAGCATCTTCATCTCACGCTACTCCACAGCTGTGCTTTCCATCCCTACACACACAGCCTCAGTTCAGTGTACCACCTGAGGAGGATGTGTACGTCTCTGCCGATTATTCAAGGTTTTTCACAACTGAAAAAATCTGGGAGTCTAGAGAAGAAGCCTTTTCGTGGGCGCAAGAGATGGCTAAGTCTAAACACTTTTGCATCAAAAAATGGAGGAATAAACCTTCCACCCCTCGGGCCCTTGGGGGGACTTGGTTACCGTGTGATAGGCATGGACAAAACATGCCTAAAGGAGCTGACCAAGTGAGAGACATCACAAGGTCGAAGAAATATGGGTGTCCCTTCATGTTGAGGTTGAAAGAAGGGCCGAAGGGATTATGGAGGATCATTGTACAACATGGAACTCACAACCATGTCATTACAGACAATTTGTATGGTAGTGCATTAGCTGGGCGACCAACCACTGAAGAGAAGGAGATTATAAGGGTGATGACGGTCAATCATTGCAAGCCTCTGAAGATTCATACTACAATCCATTCGTCCCCTGGAAATGTAACCAAGATGAAGCAAGTGTACAACCTCATGCATGAGATACGAAAGAAGGGCATGGAAGGAAGAACAGTTGTACAACAGTTCTTCTATGCGTGCAATGAGAAGGGGTACTTCGTGGAGCATAGATTCAACAAGGACACCAACAAAATAACGGATATCTTCTTTGCAAGCCAGGATCAGTTTTGGTTGCTGAAGGCATTTCCGTACATTGTGCTGCTGGACTCTACATATGCAACTAACTGGTTAGTAACGTCCATATCTAATATACTCTTCATTTGTTCATGTCACGGTTAGGACGCCATTATATTTTACATATGATTATGTGTTCAGCTACAATTTGCCCTTCCTTGAAATCGTCGGCATCACATCAGTTTGGAAAAACTACAATATTGCTGGGGCGTTTCTGGAGAAGGAGGACGAACACAGTTACAAGTGGGCCATAGAGCAACTTGCTAAGATGTTTGCCAAGGTGCAACGAGCACCCACATGTGTGGTCACTGATCGGGAAAAGGCGTTGATGAACGCCTTAGAGAAGTAGTTTCCAGCAGCAAAATTCCTCCTATGTAGGCGGCATGTGAGGAAGAATATTGAAGACTTCGGGAAGAAGGCCATGGACAAGTTTAGGGGCACAACGTTTTCCAACGACTGCATGAAGCTCTTCAAGGAAACGACCATACAAGGGTATGAAGCATCACTCTCGAAGCTGAAGCGTGATTGGAGGAAAGCTCCAAAATGTCTTCAATACTTACAAAAAAATTGGCTTGACCCTTACAAGGAAAGAATCGTCCCCGTATGGACAGATACAGTGTTCACGCTGGGTACTACCACCACTAACAGGTTTGTGCATCAACTATTTATCTAAATTTAGCTAGTTATTTGGACTTGGTTAGACCTTTACAGTTTATCTAAATTTAGTTTGTGCATCATTGTTGTAATGCAGGGTTGAAGGGGCCCATTCCAGTCTGAAAAAGCTTCTTCACAAGCAACGATGGCAACCTTTGCACTGTGTTCGATCAATATGATACACGGTTGCGCAGTCATATTTATGAGATTCAGGAGGCACTGAATGAGAGCATAGGAAAGAGATATACGCTGCTAACAAACGCAGATCTGTTCTGCAAGCTGCACTTCAAGGTCTCTGCGGTTGCACTAGCTCGTTTGATTGAGAAATACAGGAAAGGAGAAGCTCCATTGTGGAGCACTATATGCAGATGCCAGATGAGGGTCAGAGACGGCTTGCTTTGCGTGCACGATTTGGCGCAACATGTGAGGAACGAGACCCCAATTGAACCTAGCTCATTGCTTCCGTTCTGGAGACAATTGACCTTGTCAGAAGTGAAGACACAAGAAGAGGAAGAAGCCTGCACACGCAATGTGAATAGATCGTTGCTTGAAGAATTTTCCCGAAGCGTCTTCCCCACATTGCCAGTTGAGGTTCAATAGAGAGCAGTCTCCACGCTTAGAAGTATAGCACATCTAGAACAGACTACTCTGGAAGAGCCAGCCAAAGTCAGGCATAAGGGTCGGCCTCAAGGAGCTCTGAACTTTGCCACCAAAAGACAACCGTCATCATGGGAGTACACTGACCAACAGATGGACGGAACACCTCCGAAAAAGCAAAAAGGAAGACCACCGAAGACGGGCCTACCCTTACTATGTGGTGCCACATCATTGATCAAGAACCCGTGGCGATATCGTGGCCAAATCCCCAAGTGTATGTTCCCACACGTTGGAGGATGGTATGAGATAGAGCCTGATGGAAACTGCGGGTACAGAGCAATTGCGCATGGTCTGGGCTTAGGGGAAGATCAGTGGGCTTTTGTTCGACGTACCATGATCGCTATGTTGAGAAAAGAGTATGAGCTACTCGCGCCACTTTGGGTGTCTACGATGACACTTGAGGAAATGGAGGCGAAGCTTGATTGGTTTCCCTCGCCGAACAGGCCGGCCCCACCGGAGACGTGGTTGGAGCTCCCGGATATGGGATGTTTGGTGGCAACGGCATTCATATGTGTGTTCGTTACCGTCGGGGGTGGCGTGGGGACGACATACCTGCCTATGAAGGGGGCGACAAACGAAGCATTGACTGGCGAGTTTCTGAAGACGGTATGCATTTGCCATGTCGCGAAAGAGCAACATTTTATTGCGGTACGTTAATACAATCACATTTGTTTATACTATCTTGTGTTAAAGCATATGTATGATGCATTGATTTTGATGTAGATTGGGCTGGCCAAAACTTCGCCCTTGCCTCCTATTTACTCGGGGTGGCTGTATCATCATGACCCATGTGAGGGTGATTACGTAGATCAATGGCTATTAGACCGTTCGATGGAGTACGAACCAGACAAGGCCGAACCGAAGACAAAACGAAAGAAGAAGGTCGAAACAGTCGATTTATGTAATGAATGATATGTATGTATTATGATGCAATGAGTTTGACATTTCTATTCGAACATTTATTTGGGTGTCCTTCGTCGTTTTTTTAGTGTGTATTCACAAACAATCCGTAAAAAACATTCAAATAGAAGTGATAGCAATCATTGTTGGCATAATCCAAACAACTTCAACAAAACATTCAAACTCAAGTCATAACATTCAAACTTCAACAAAAAACATTCAAACTTCAACAAAACATTCAAATCCAAAGTCTAATGCTCAAATGACAAAGCAGCCAAGTTCAATGGTTCGAAAGGAAGGGATACATTTGCTCCAATGATTGCCGTAATGCCTCAGCTAGGTCTTCACATTGGTCATCTCCATGGTGGTGATCGCGATATGGATCCAGCCGTCTATAGCAACTATCGAGGCACTGCACGCAAGATAAGTGGATACGATTAATAAACAGATTGTACCAAAAAATAAACAAGATATAATTACATGATTACTTACCTGCTGCTGAGTGTAACGATCCTCTTGAGGGAGGGTGAATGGATGTGTATGCTGCAGATACCACTGCATGTAATCATCGCTACACTCGTGGGATTGGCGGACTGGAGGACCCATGGCTTGTAGGCTAATGGAATGTTCATTGCGGGCATTCCATGCATGTAAGGATCTATCGTATTCCACCGTGTAACTACTGATCTTCGTGCCCCTCCATGCCTTAATTGGAACAATCGGTGGTCTTGGACATTGTTGTGCACGCCCAAACTGCCTAGCTACTCGATCCGGCATGTAAGGCTCAGTGACCCACAAACAGGATATGACTCCATGGAATCGCGATGAAGCAAACATCCCATTGTTGAAGTCAATTGAGCCGTATGGCATCCACTCAACCTAAACAAAATTGAATTTCAAACAACTTATCATGCATATATATTTTAACATACTAGATAAGGACCGTATATGCACTTACACTCTCAGCACGCATCTCATCCAGCTCCTCCCTATAATTTCTGGTCCGGTTGGGTTCATGAGACATGTCCCATTTTCTGGCGTATGGGATCGGCAGTTGGGGGTCCCAGTAAACACTCTGTGCATGTCTAAACATGGGAAAATATTGATATATCCATGCCTACAAAACAATTACATATAAGTCATTTCCCAAATAACAAACATATAATATATCTATAACAAAAATTCATATATTTTTATTCAAGCCATTTCATACCTGAATCAGAGTGAAGCATGTGGACATGACCCGCGCATCCTTCCTTGTGCACTCGCCCAAGCTGCGGTCCACGTGTGTAAGAACACCGGTACCCCATGCATAGTTCGTGACTTTTGTGAGATCAGTCACGAACGGAGTGTAATACACGGGCAACCGATGTTGAGACTTGTCAGGAAAGAGGGCAGACCCCACCAAGTACAGTGATACGGGGTTAGCCGTGTAGAAGATGGATCTAGGCAACGGATCTCAAAACAAAAGAAAAACATAAGATTAGAACAATGGCGGAAGGGAAACTAATGGATAGGATAATAGATAGAACCAATAGAAACGATGAGAAAACCCGCTTGCTTGATAGCAAGAAACCTTGTCGAACGATCTACCAACCCGATCTCTACAACGCCACACAACCAAGAATCGCTGACGAACTTGGAGCACGGAGAGGATTGCTTATGAAGTACGAAATCACCAACTCCAGAGGGACTTGACAAAGACGAAAACAACTAAGCAGGAAAGAACAATCGATTGAGACTCTCACGGGGAGCCGAGTTTCAAAGCAAAACCCAAGCTCTGTTTTTGTGTTTAACAATGTGAGAAATCTAACTAATGAAGAAGACAAGGGAGGCCTTAAATACCCTAGGAGGGCCGGCCCTAGCTTCCCAAAACGGGTTACACTTAATCCCGAAATATTCGAAAATAGAAAGATGAAAATAAATAAATAATAATCCTAAAAATATCCAATGCAGAAATTAATAAGATTAAACATATGTAACGTTGACCAATAAAGTCAACGCCTTGACTTTGGACTTGTCCTCTTCGTCATGTGATACATCATGTGCCATAAACGTCTCCAGCTCTTGACGTAGTTCCTTCAATCTTGACCTAGTAATCGGTCCATCAAAGGTTGGCACTAATGGCGGGGATGATTCCTCATCATTCTCCCCTTCTTGAAAAGGACTCGTCCTCGAGTCATCAACATCAGCGGCTGCATAAGGGGTAAGATCACCGACATTGAATATCGGGCTCACGCCATAGTCATCGGGCAGCTCCAACACATAGGCATTGTCGCCTACTCTCTTCAGCACCTTGAACGGTCCATCACCTCTGGGAGACAGCTTCGACTTCCTCTGCTCCGGGAACCGCTCCTTGCGCAGGTGTAGCCACACCAAGTCGCCGGGCTCGAACAACACTTGACGCCGGCCGTGATTAGCTCGGGCTGCGTTCTTCGCTGCAGTAGCTTCCAAACGAGCCTTAGTCCGCTCGTGCAGCTCCTTCATGAACTCAACCTGTCTATCAGCATCAAAGTCTGCTCATTCCGGTAAAGGCAACGACTTAAGATCCAAAGGGGTTAGGGGATTCAAACCATACACACATTCAAAAGGGGACATATTGGTAGAAGAATGAATAGTCCTATTATAAGCAAACTCAACATGTGGTAAGGCATCTGCCCAACTTTTCAGATTAGATTTAATAACAGCCCTAAGGATAGTACCCAATGTACGGTTAGTGACCTCAGTTTGTCCATCTGTCTGGGGGTGACTAGCAGTAGAGAACAACAACTTAGTACCAAGTTTACCCCACAAAGTCTTCCAAAAGTAACTCAGAAATTTGACATCCCTATCACTCACAATAGTACGAGGTACACCATGTAACCGAACAATCTCTCTAAAGAACAAATCAGCAACATTCCTAGCATCATCAGTTTTATGGCATGCAATAAAGTGAGCCATCTTAGAGAACCTATCAACAACCACAAATATCTCTCCCCTTCTTAGTCCTAGGCAATCCAACAATAAAATCCAAACTAATATCAACCCAAGGAAAGCAAGGATTGGGCAAGGGAGTATAAAGACCATGCGGTTTTGCCTTAGATTTAGCCTGTAAGCACTCAACACAACGTTTGATAAAATTCTCTACATCCCTAAGCATGTGTGGCCAATAGAAATGAGTATGCAACATGTTATAAGTCTTATCTCTACCAAAATGACCCATCAATCCACCTCTATGGGACTCATCAACAAGTAACAACCGTAGAGAACAAACAGGAATGCACACCTTATCAACTCGAAACAAGAATCCATCAAACAAGAAAAACTTATCAAATGAACCCTTTTCCACACAATGCTTATAAATCACTCCAAAATCAGCATCCATATCATACAACTCCTTAATATAAACGAATCCAAGGACCCGAGCATCCAAAGTAGTCAAGAGTGTATGTCTCCTAGAAAGGGCATCAGCTACAACATTATCTTTTCCTTTCTTATACTTAATCACATAGGGAAATGTTTCTATGAATTCCATCCACCTACCATGCCTCCTATCCAACTTATCTTGACTCCTAAAATGCTTTAAGGACTCATGATCAGTTTTAAGCACAAATTCTCTAGGCCAAAGGTAGTGTTGCCAAGTTTTCAGCACTCTAAACAAGGCATATAATTCCCTATCATAAGTAGAATAATTCAAGCATGCACCTTTCAACTTTTCAGAAAAGAAGGCAATAGGCTTACCTTCCTGCATGAGGACTCCTCCAATACCAATGCCAGAGGCATCACACTCTACTTCAAAGGGGCGAGTGAAGTCAGGCAGAACCAGCAATGGCGCGTGTGTCAAACGATCCTTGAGAGTCTGGAACGCCTTTTCTTGAGCTTCACCCCAACGGAACGGAGTATTCTTCTTTGTGATCTCTGTCAGCGGGGCTGCAATGGTGCTAAAATCTCGAACGAACCTCCTGAAAAAGCCAGCCAGGCCATGGAAACTGCGCACATCACCTAGGTTCCTCGGGGTCGGCCAGTCACGGATGGCTTGCACCTTCTCTTGATCCACTTGCATTCCATGAGCACTCACTACAAAACCAAGAAACACAACTCTGTCAGTGCAAAAATCACACTTCTTCAGATTTCCATACAACTGTACAGCTCTGAGAGTGGATAAAACTTCCCTGAGGTGCTCTGCATGTGCTTCCAAAGATTTACTGTAGATCAGAATATCATCAAAGTAAACTACAACAAATCTACCAATAAAAGATCTCAAGACATGATTCATAAGACGCATAAAAGTAGAGGGGGCATTAGTCAAACCGAAAGGCATAACAAGCCACTCATACAAACCAAACTTCGTCTTGAATGCTGTCTTCCATTCGTCTCCTTCCTTCATCCGGATTTGATGGTATCCACTGCGAAGATCGATCTTGGAGAAGGTGGAGGCGCCATGGAGCTCATCCAACATGTCATCGAGCCTGGGGATCGGGTGCCTGTACTTGATCGTGATGTTATTAATAGCCCTGCAATCAACACACATACGCCAAGTATTGTCCTTTTTGGGGACGAGTAAGACAGGCACAGCACACTGGGATCGACTCTCTCTAACATACCCTTTATCTAGAAGGTCCTGGACTTGGTTCTGGATTTCCTGGGTCTCAGTAGGGTTCATCCTATAGGCAGGCCGGTTGGGTAGGGTAGCACCGGGAATCAGGTCTATTTGGTGCTCAATGCCTCTAATAGGGGGTAGGCCAGGGGGTATCTCATCCGGGAAAACATCAAGGAACTCAGCTAAAAGGGTCTGGACAGCAACTGGGAGTGTAGCTCGGTCTTCGTCACCTAACGGGGTATAGGCCTGACAAAGGGACATGAGGGCGACGTCCGGGGGAAGGTAATCTACCAGGTGGTCTCTGCTGGATGCTAAGAGCACTCGGCTAGGGGTAGAGGCGAGGGTGAGGTCGGTCCGTGTGGAGGCAGTGGATGGTTCGGCTGGGGACTTACCCTTACGCTCGGCCTCTCTTTTCTTATCATAAGCCTCAGCCACTTGAAGCGGCGTCATCGGTTTCAACACCACTTTCCTACCACGAAACTCAAAGGTATGTTGGTTAGTACGTCCATCATGAATAACATGTCTATCAAATTGCCAAGGACGACCTAACAAAATATGACAAGCTTGCATAGGAACAATATCACATAAAACTTCATCCTCATAAGTTCCTAGCTTAAGTGTAATCTTAGCTTGCTTATTCACCTTGAGTTCACCACAGTCATTCATCCAATGAAGTCTATAAGGTCTAGGATGCAAAAAAGTAGGGAGTTGCAGTTTATTAACTAATTCAACACTAGCAATATTACAACAACTACCACCATCAATAATCATGTTGCAAACTTTCCCTTTAACAAGACATCTTGTATGAAACAAATTCTCACGCTGATTATCATTACAAGGAGCCTGATTAACATGCAAAGTCCTCCTAACAATCAATGAATCACCATGCTCATATTCAATAAAATCCAAATCATCATCATTGGCATGCTCATTCATATCATGGCTAGCAACTAGATTTTCATGCTCAGTGTCAGACTCAGACTCTAATTCACCCAAATGATTAATCATCAAAACACGAGTATTAGGACAATCCTTCATGTAATGACCCTTTCCTTGACATTTAAAGCAAGTGATATCTCTAGCTCTAGGAGGAGGGTCAGCAGGGTTACCTCGTGTAACTACAGGGGCGGGCCGTGTGGGCTGCTGTGGTGCGGTGGAGGTAGAGGGGTGCGCACCACGGGAATTCTGCTCATTGCCGCGAGGCGGACCGGTTGCTGGGCGGGGTCTCTGGTGTCCGATGCGGCCCTGCTGCTGGTCGGGACGCCAGCTTTGGCGTTGTGGCACCGTGCGGTGTTGTTGGGTATAGCTGGACTTGAATTGTCTCTCCACTTTAATTGCTTGGTGTAGCAAATCTGTCATGGTAGAATAGGGATACAATTCTATAGTGTCAGCTAAATGAGGATGCAAGATACGTAGATACCTAGACATAGTGGCCTCTTCATCTTCGACGACGTTGCCGCGTGCCATGGCTATCTGCATATTGTTGTAGACCTCTTCAACACCTAAAGAGCCTTGCCTCATAGTCTCCAAACGATTGCGGAGAACTCTATTGTGGTGGTGGGGAACGAAGCGGGCCCTCATCATAGCTCTCATCTGGTTCCATGTGTTGACCGGAGGGTCCATGGCTTGTCTTCGAGCCTTCACAACAGAATCCCACCAAACCAAAGCATAACCAGTAAATTCAAGAGCATCGAGTTGTACCTTTTTATGTTCAGGGAAATTGTGGCAACCCCAAATCTGCTCAATCTTTGTCTCCCATTCAAGGTAGACGTCTGGATCACACTTTCCATCAAAAGCCGGGATCTTCACTTTGATCCGTCCAATGCCGTCTTGTTCGGCTTCACGGCGGCGGGGCTGTCCGCGGTCATTTCGGGGGCGGTAAGGACGCCACTCATTACGCTCCTCGCGCTCATAGTCCTGCATATCATCATCACCCCATAAACTAGAACGTATCGACATAGGAGGGGACTCAGACCTATCACGAGGTGCGGGATGCCGAATCGGGCGTATGCGGTCGGTGCCAGTGGCTCTCGGTTGGCGATGCTCGTCCATCGCCGCTTGGTAGGCCGTGGCTTGGTCGACCAAGGGCTCAGTGGCGGGAAGCGGTGCGCTATGCGATGGACCAATGTGTTCCTGCGCAGCCGGGAGTGGGTTGGAGCGGGTCTCCAACGAGTCAAACTTCGCAGACAACTGCGCGACTGTAGAAGCCAACTGTTGTAGCATCGCCTGCATATCGACATGGGAACCATTTGCAGTAACTTGTTCATCACCGGAACCTGTCATGATCACCACTTAGACGAACACAGAAAGACGTTAAGGTTAGGAAAACCAAAAAACTCTCAAGTGTTTGCACTCGGTGATTGTACAACCTGCGAAGTTAGGCTCGTAAATGACAAGTTCTCTATGTGCTCAAGATACGCAGCAAATCAAGGTCAAGCAGAGATGTAGTAGACAAGACAAGTAGATGTACGGCGAAAAATGACTCAAACAAAAGCGAGACTAGAGAACGACTCAACAAGGAAAGCGACACAACTATAGTCACAAGAATGAAATGCAACTAAAGATGGGGCTATATATGTGTTTCGAACTCAAGAAATGCGAATTGCAAGTCAGAAAGACGTACCTTTGTCGACTCGGAACGAAGCCAATTGGAGCCGAGAGTGACCCGAGGGAACGGAAGAGAGAAGGGGTTCGGGCAAGAGGGGGTAGTGCTCGACTGAGGGCAACCCGGGGTGGGACCCGGTCGGGTTGGGGTCGGGTGGGGTGGACTGAGAGCCACCCGGGGTGGGACCCGGTCGGGTTGGGGTCGGGTGGGGTGGACTGAGAGCAACCCGGGGTGGGACCCGGTCGGGTTGGGGTCGGGTGGAGACAGGCCGGGTGGGGCTCGACTGAGCGGAACCCGGGCAGGACCCGGTCGGGTGGTGGCCGGGTGGTGGCGACTAAGCGCAACCCGGTCGGGTTGGGGCCGGGTCGGTGGCAGGTACGTGAGGGCTGGATTAACTGAGGCTCACCCGGTCTGGACCCGGTCGGGTTGTGGCCGGGTACTGTTGCGGCGACAAAGAGGTCCGAAAAAAAATCTGAAACGGAACCCTAATTTTTATTTTTTTATTTCGAAAAAAAAATTCTGAAAAATTCTCAAAAATCCCAGATGCCTTTTCCTCTTCTTTTTTTCTTTTTTTTTGATATAATTTTCTTTTAGGCAACTTGTTTTTCCTGGGATATTACACCATAAAGATAAAATAAAATCTCTAGAAAATCAAGCAAGTATCTTGAAGATTACCAAAATTGAACAACCGGATCTCTGGCGCGCACGAACCTGGACGCCGTCGTGTCTTGCTCGCCAAGCTAGGGTTCGAACAACAATGGTGGAAGGGGGCGGGGGGCGAAATTTTTTGTTGATTTTTGGACGGTTTTGGTATGTTTTTGTGGATCCTCGTAGTCACAATCAACCGCAACGAACTCCTTTCCAAGACAAACAAGAGCAAACAATCAGTCAGACTAACAATTCACTAATGTGACTCAAACAAAGAAATTCAATTGACGATTGAAAACAGGAAGATCCAATTTTTGATGATGAATCTGGAACCGTCAAAGGCGATCCGAAGCCGCAAAGCTCTTGATACCAATTGATACGGGGTTAGCCGTGTAGAAGATGGATCTAGGCAACGGATATCAAAACAAAAGAAAAACACAAGATTAGAACAATGGCGGAAGGGAAACTAATGGATAGGATAATAGATAGAACCAATAGAAACAACGAGAAAACCCGCTTGCTTGATAGCAAGGAACCTTGTCGAACGATCTACCAACCCGATCTCTACAACGCCACACAACCAAGAATCGCTGACGAACTTGGAGCACGGAGAGGATTGCTTATGAAGTACGAAATCACCAACTCCAGAGGGACTTGACAAAGACGAAAACAACTAAGCAGGAAAGAACAATCGATTGAGACTCTCACGGGGAGCCGAGTTTCAAAGCAAAACCCAAGCTCTATTTTTGTGTTTAACAATGTGAGAAATCTAACTAATGAAGAAGACAAGGGAGGCCTTAAATACCCTAGGAGGGCCGGCCCTAGCTTCCCAAAACGGGTTACACTTAATCCCGAAATATCCGAAAATAGAAAGATGAAAATAAATAAATAATAATCCTAAAAATATCCAATGCAGAAATTAATAAGATTAAACATATGTAACGTTGACCAATAAAGTCAACGCCTTGACTTTGGACTTGTCCTCTTCGTCATGTGATACATCATGTGCCATAAACGTCTCCAGCTCTTGACGTAGGTCCTTCAATCTTGACCTAGTAATCGGTCCATCAAAGGTTGGCACTAATGGCGGGGATGATTCCTCATCATACAGCAAGAACCCAGTCGCCTGCTTCTTGTTAGTCAACACCTGGCAATGAGTCTTAAAATCTCCCGCATGCAAGTTACCGACGACGATAGCATCATCCTCCAGCTCAAAAAACTCATGTGCCTGCTCCATCAACGCCTTCTTCAAATCATTGCGTGAGAGCTGCTCGTGCCATTTCTTCGGGGGACCCATGTCTTGCCCTTGTATTTGTAGCCCAAGGATCATCCACACATCATGGAGAGTTATAGTCATCTTTCCCCATGGCATATGGAATGAGTTGGTTTCCGGTTGCCAACGCTCGACGAAGGCACCGATCATCGTCTCATCCACATGCTCGTGCATGATGTCTGATAGATGACATAGCCCGGACGCAGACGCCATGCTACCCCACACAGAGAATTCACATGTTACGTGTGAACTAACGTCACACGTAACATGTGGTGCACATTCACACGTTACGTGTGAATGTGCACATTTCAATTTGCCGGGGAGTCGCCAGCGGTACTCCGGCGACTCTCCGACCGAGTTTTCGACCGAGTTGTTCACAGTGAACCAGAAGCCCAGATGTAGAGAATTCACACGTTACGTGTGAACTAACGTCACACGTAACGTGTGAACTAACGTCACACGTAACGTGTGGTGCACATTCACACGTTACGTGTGAATGTGCACATTTCAATTTGCTAGGGAGTCGCCATCGGCACTCCGGCGACTCTCCGGCCGTCTTCTCCGATGAGCATTCACAATTCCGGCGAGTTTTTTTCATCAAAATATACATGCAATTCATCCATAATTCCATAATTTTTACAAATCTATCAATACTATCACTTCTACTTCCATATTTTCACACAAAATTCAACATAAATCCTCATGCAAACAATAACTTCAAAATTACCCAAAAAATCAAAAACAACCACAAAACCTTCCCCAAAGCATAGATCTACCACCCTAAACATCAAAATAACATAGATCTACAATATGGATCTACAATTCCTAACCAATAACTTCAAATCTAACAAAACAAATCAAACAACGACGAGTAATAACTAACCTTTCAAAGATCTTGAACGTAACGCGCGGAGTCGATCGTTTCGTCACGAGGAGAGCAAAGAGACGCTTAACGAGGAGAACAACAAGAATTGCGGCTTCGAATGACTGAAGGAAGAGAGCAAGATCTGACTTTTAAAGCCAGATCCATGCCACACGTTGCGTGTGGAATGTACACACACGTAACGTGTGGATGTATCCCACGCGTAACGTGTGGAACAGTCTCACACGTTACATGTGGGGCTTGAACAGGTGCCTTCTTGCGCGTAACGCGGGAAGCCTATTCCCACGTTACGCGCGAGCCCTATACGCCAAAAGGCAAAAATGCCTATGCTCCGAATAGTATGACCCTATAAATATATCTTATATCAATTTATGTGTTATTTCAAGTGGAGGCATTTAGTTAATACAAAACCAAAGTGTTGGATTATTTTGATTTATGTTATATATCTTCATTTTGCATGTATGCTGAAGAACATCTCTTGGTTTCCAACTCATCTTTTAAAAAAAATTAGATAAAAAATTATAATTAAAGGTGAACATTGATAAACAAATATTTTATTCTAAAAAGGTTATAAAAGAGTTTTTTAAAATACTAATTAAATACATTTATCAAGATATAAGATTATAGGGAATTGGTTATATGTAAATTAGATTTTAATACAAAATAGAATAAATTATGTAAATGAGAGGTCATTAATCGTGACAAATATGTCAACTTATATATATATATATAGTAAATGGATCTGGTGAGAACTGTTAAAATGAGAACTTCTCTTAAAATGCAAACTAGTCTTGTGCACCAAGTTATACGAATTTGTGCACCAAAGTCTGTCGAAAAGTGTACCAAAATATGTAAAGTTGTGCACCCAAATTTTATTGAGTAATGAACTTGTTTTTTTTCTAAATACAATAGCAGTGCACAATGTTTGTGCACCAAGTTGTACGAGTTTGTGCACCAAAGTGTGTTGAAAAGTGCACCATAATATGTTGAATTGTGCACCCGATTTTTATTGAGTAGTGCACTTGTATTTTTTTAAATACAATGGAGTGCACAAACACATGAACCTTCACAGTACACAAACACATGAAATGTGGTGCACAATTACTTGTAACGTGGAACACAGTTATTTATGACATGGTGCACTTGTACTTTATTTAATTATACACTTGTATTTTATTCAACCGGTGCACAATTATTTGTAACATGGTACACAAGTATTCATAACATGGTGCTCATCCAAAATGGTGCACAAGCAAGTGCATTAATCGGTCAAGGATCGGTCAACATCGGTCAACGGTGGTCAACTTCGAAGCTCTGGTGGGTCAATGGGGGAGACCAGTTGTGCACCCAAATATGTGTGCATGAGATTGCAAGTGCATTGTGCACTTTCTCCCTCTTGTACACCTTGTTGCACAAACTTGTACAACAGTTTGCATTTTAAGAGAATTTTTCAATTTAAGAAGTGTTCTCACCAGATTCGCATCCTATATATATATATATATTCTTATTTTTGTATACAATTATTTTATCTGGGTGTTGTTCTTCACACCGGGTTCCACCTTATTTCACATTTTACCCATAACTTTACAAAGATACTCCTTTTACCTTTTATCTTCTTCCCCCAACTATTTCATATTTTTATTATGCCACTCTCCTGCCTCTTAACAAGGCTTCATCAGTTTCAGTACCCACCCTACCAACACCGTCCATAGCCGCCCATAGAGAGACCCACCCATCACTGGTCGGCTACCAATGCTCTTCACCAGTGTCCAACGTCTTCTCCATCGTTGTCAATACCAATTGACTCCTGGACATTAGATAAATGAATACAATGAAACATCAGATGTATAAAATTTTGCACAAATTGTTCACTTTAATCTTAGCCCATACATTAAATTAGGTATTACGATGCTCAATTTCATGAAACAACGCACATCAAAGCATTTCAACTAAAAACGCAATATAGGATTTTCGTTCTTGAATTAATATATTTAGGATTTTTCATAAAAGAAAAAATCACAAAGGGATTAGCAACACTAGCAGGGCGGGCGAAGGAAAGGTGGCGACAAGGCAATATCAATGACCAAACCGGTTGGCGGCGCAACAACCTATGGTGACGAAGGGAGGAGGTGAAAGGGTTGACTTTACTGGTGGCTATATATGTCATCGCAGGTTGGTAGCGTCGTTGACGACGATCACACAAGGAGGGAAGCTCGTCGCTCGTGGCCGACACCCCTTGAAGAGGATATACTCTTGAATCAAATGACGTCCTTGTAATGACGAATACTATCTCAGAGTGATGAGTGTCATTCCCCGAAGAGGATGTACATATGAAGCAATTTGTGTTTCCATCCCGAAGTGATAAGTGTCAACCATCGAAGAGAATGTACATATGAGACAACTTGTGTCCCAATAGTGACAAGTTTTATTCCCATAATTTGTGAAACTCGTTCCTTGAAAAGAATGAAAGATAAGAATTGTATTTTCTAATATAAACGAGTATGAATTAGAATGTAAAGTGATATGTATATATATCTCCCAAAATAGACATGTACAAAATTGAGATAAATATAAACCCTTGAAATGGTTACATATAAGTTGTATATGATATTACATCTTTGAATTAGATGTTACAATATTTGTATCATTTCTGAGAGTAGATAATAAAACACATTTGAGAATATCATTTCCCGCAGTAATATTGTGCGCATATTATATAATGCTAATTTACATTTAGTACATATTATTTTTCTATAGGTATTACATGCTCATATATCAAATTAAATGCTTATTTGATATACTCCTTGTTGATGCATGTTACTATTTATAGTGTTTTATTACCATGAATATTAATGTTGATTATAATTTTAATATTATGGAGAATATATTTATTTTAGGATGTTGGTATTTATGTATGTTTGACTGTACCGTTATCTTCTTTTAGTGTATTAATATGTTAATAAATGTTGAATATAAATAGGTTTTGCTTACCACTCATATAAACCACCATGAGTATACAATATTGCTCATATAAGTTATATGTTTATTCTTATTATTTTCTAGATCAAAAATAATAAAAGCATCTCCTAAAGTAGATGATAACTAGCATAGTTCATGTGTTATGCATGAGTTAGGGTTATAACTTTTCTAAAATAAATTTATCAATTATTAAAGAAAATTTTCAAATACTATTAGTCTTATTGTTTCTAATATATTTGATATGATAAAACAAAGTTTTAAATATGTTATCAATATAGTAAATTTTAATTATTATTTTATATATTTAATATCATCTTGTACTATAATTTTTACTTTTAAATAGAGGCAACAATCACTCCTTTTTTTTTTGAGGATATTTTTCTTCTATAAAGATATGTACCTCATTTATATATATATAGCTCCTTTCAACTAGAAATAATTTGGACTTTTTTGTTAAAAGTATTTAAAAAAAAATCTAATTAAATGACATTAATTTTGGTTTAAAACTTTTTATATTTGGCCATATAAACTTGAAAAAATCATATACTTTCTTTTTACCATAAAAAATGGAAGATATAGATTATTTAGCTAGCTAAAGAAATACTAAAATCTGATTTGAGTTCCCATGAAGTTCCGGTCATCTGGAGTCAAATTTATTATATGGTAACTTTTGGTGGTTATAGCTTGTAGGATTAATTGTATAACCTTTAAAAAATTGTTGATCCTTACGTTAAAAGATTGTGTTGAAGATAATTTCATTGTTTAGCAATTATCTTCAGCTCTTTTATACCCTTGTGTTCTTACACTCACCAAGTAAACCATTTGACAATATTTGTATTTACGTTAAAAGAATACTTTCATAATCTAATGCAACCGATGATATTGTGTTTTAAATTAAGAAAATATATAATTATTATTTAGTTTTAAATAGTTATGGTAAATATAGATTGTTCACAAAGATATTTTGTTTATATCTTATATTTTTAAGATATATTATAAAGTATGAGAAAAGTTATAAAAAAATACCAAAATTTTTGGATTTATTAGTTTTTAAATCACAAATAATTTTTATTAAAAAAAGTCAAAATTATTATTTTTAATCTAAAATAATAAGATAAAGTATTTATATTTTCAATATTATTTAGTTTTAAACAATAATGGTAAAATTTAGGATTTGTTAGTTTTTTAAATCACAAGTAATTTTTATTAAAAAAAATCGGATTTGTTAATTTTAATCTGAAATAATAAGATAAAGTTTTATATTGTCAACATTATATTAGTTTTAAATAGTTATGGTAAAAATTCAAATAATAAGATAATTTTTTATAAAGAAATATGAAGAAATAAACAATAAGATAAGAAAGGGTTGAATTATTATTTAATTTTAAATATTTATGGAAATAAACAATAAGATAAGATCGAATGACGTGGCAGATGAGGTGGCATAGCTAAGAGATAGACACATAAGCGAATTGAATGTGGTGACGACACGTAGGCGAAGTAAACGTGAGACCGACACATAAGATTTAGGCTTCTTCTTTTGTATATATATAAATATTCTCTACCTAAAATATAAAGAGCTATTTCATCTCCCAAAGACATTGTAGATCATAGAAAGCCTAAGATAATTTTTATGATTGAGTTCTTGTCACCCAAAATTGGCAATGAAAAGAATTATTTTGAATGTATTACACCTTAAGTGGTTGCTACAAGTTGTATGCACAATATAGATCAAAGTGAATTTATATATATAATTTACAACTTTTTGAAATGAGCAATAACAACAATATCATTTCTAGAAGTAGGTGAATATTATCGGTAAAAATATAATCTCCCGAAGTAGGTTATGAGATACATATAATATATCACCTCCCGTAGTAGATGATAAAACTAATTGAAAGAAATGTTTATGATTATCCGCTTATCACCCAAAGTTGACAATTGAGATTTTATGAAAATTTCATTTTTGAAGATAATGATCAATCATCTATTATTTATCCCCTGAAGTGCAGAAATAAAATTAATATGATTATCATTTGTTCACATTTGCTTATATACCATTATATTTATGTTTTTTTTATATATAAATTGTATTTTATTATTATTTCTTTATCTCTCCTCTTATGTAATGGTGATTGTTATCATCAACTACATGAGAGCCTATGACTCAAGTTTTGACAATTAGAGATCATTATAAACTCTAGAAGAGTTAGATGATCTCATACTAAATCATGTACTCTAGTAGTAGTGTAAGAAAAGTGGGTCGATGTCATATGTAGAACTATCTATAAATAACCACCAAGCACGACCTAGTAGTTGAAGACCATATCTTGACAACCTTTAGCATTCTTGAAGCATGTCTCCTCTAGTAGAGGGTGTGAAAGAGGTTACGATTAAGCGTGCTGTAATACCCCTCATTTTTAGTAAGGACATTTTTGTAATTTTCCAAACACTCGTACTGAAGTCGAATTAATTTCAGAGAAGTTCAGACATTCTGTTAAATGCTTGATCTCTGTAATAATTCCCTGAGTGGAATAAAATACATTCGACGTATTTTTGGGGTTTAGAATATTTGTTTGGATACGAATATATTTAATCCGGGGTTAAGACCCATACCCATAATTCTTCCCGGGCGAAAGAGGGTGAAAGAGGCAGGATTTGGCCTCCACCGCGCCCGCGGTCATACCCACTGCACCCGCGGTCAGAAATGGCGTTCACCGCACCCCGCGGTGAGACCCACCGCACCCGCGCCGTCATCATTGCTTTTCTGATTCGTCGAACTTTGACCGGCTTCGCCTGAGCTGCTTCACCTTTGTCGGAGCCGAGGCGGTGAGGCGGTGGGGGAGGTGCCTGCTTGACCTCCTTGCTTGGCCTATATAAGGAGGGGACTTGGAGGAGGAAGCCATCTCAATCTCTCTCTCTCTCAAATCTCTCTCTCGTTCCATTGTCGCCGGATTTGCAAGCTTTCGCCGGAGTTGTCGCCGGAGCTCTCATAGGAGGAGGAGGTGCTCTCAAGGTGGTCCTTTGGAAGTCCAAGGAATCCAGAAGTCGGAGCCATCACGAGTCGAACCCCCGTCGTCTTCCCCGGTGAGTTTTCGTCATCGTCGTCTCGCCACTGTGGCTTGACCGCACCCGCGGTCAAGGCCGCCGCACCCGCGGTGTGCCTGGGCACTCGTGGTTGTGGCTTGGGCTTTGTGATCTCGTTTGGGATTTCCGTTCTTTCGATTTCGTTCATCTTTCCTTAGATTCATATATTTTATTATCGAATCTAACTTAGGATTTCGTTATGGGGTCGTTCCGTAGGGATCTGAAATCCAAGTTTTGTCCTCGTTCCGGACCCGGAAACCCGTTGTCTTTGAGCTTCGTCTAATCTAAGGCAAGTGGCGGTTCGCTCTTGCTTATCATTCCATATTTCTATTAATTATCAATTGTTTAATTGTTAATTAAATTGGGATGAATTACTGGTTTCGTTGGGAACAATTTTCTTAAAATGATAAGATTAAAATGAATATTATGATAGGTTGTATATATTGCTAGAAACAACGCTATTATATATGTTATTACCGTGATGGTATTGTTGTGGATTTTTATGCGAACTTGAAATATAGTTAGCAGTGGATTTTATGTGCACTTGAGATATAGTTAGCACGAGTATTCGTAGGAGCGCTGCTTACCTTGAGAGGTAGCCGTTTCTTTATAACCCGG
This sequence comes from Rheum nobile, assembly GCA_027886185.1. Lineage (NCBI taxonomy): Eukaryota > Viridiplantae > Streptophyta > Magnoliopsida > Caryophyllales > Polygonaceae > Rheum > Rheum nobile. Next base: position 2,799,475 of record WOAB01000780.1, read on the forward strand.
TGGATAGGATGTTCAAGCCCTAACACCGTTTCTCTAGTCATGACTTGTAATATCCCTTAATTTTTAGTAAGGATAATTGGGTAATTTTTTCTAACCTTCGTTCAATAATTTTTTTTCGCTTTCAGTGGAGTTTGGATTTTCAGTAATATCCATGATCTCCGTAATAATTCTCTGAGTGGTATAAAATACATTCAATGTATTTTCGGGACTTAGAATATTTGTTTGGATACAAACATATAATTTCCGGGGTTTAAAACCCATACCAAATCTTATCCTCCACGTACAAGCTTATCCCAGCTACCACTTGCCTCTCCACTTGGGCGTTGGTCGGCTCTCATGCAAGAGCATTGTCGGAGCTTTGCCCCCTCCATGGACTACCTCCTTGGCTTATAAATGAACCTGATCTGGAGGTTGGTAAGGAGGAGATCAAACCTCATCCTCTCTCTCGTGAGCTCCCCTGTTTCACCTCTGTGCCCCGCCGCTCCGCCGAGCTCCTGTGTGAGTCACAGCCGATGTCGTTGAGCTCCTCCCTGCCGCTGCCTGCTCACCGGCGTTGTCGACGAGCCCCTCCCCGGCGAGAGCTCCCCTGCTGTGTTGTTGTTGTTGCAGTCGGGATGGAGGCATGGTAGAGGATGGGTTGAAGATGGAGGAATAGTGAAGGTGGGGCCCTTCCCCCCTTGTTTAATTGTTGTTGGGCCGAGAGGCCCAAAACCCTTTTAGTCCAAATTTAACCCAAAATTATTTAAGCGCTTAGGCCATATCCTTGAAAAGAATATTTTCGATAGTCGTCTCGTCTAGATTCATCGCCGAATCTACTCCAGGCAAGTGGCGGTTCGCTCTTGCTCATCATTCCATATTTCAATTAATTATCAATTGTTTAGTTGTTAATTAATTTGGGATGATTTACTGATTTATTGTTCGTTGGGAACAACTTTGTTAATAATTGATTAAAAGGAGATATTATAATAGGTTGTATATATGTTAGAACAACACTATTATATATATATGTGATTAATAACAGATATTATAATAGGTTGTATATCTGTTAGAACAACGCTATTATATCTGTTATTGGCCGCGATGGCTTTGATGTGGATTATTACTGTGCTGAACTGTTTAGTTAGCACGAGTATTCGTAGGAACGCTAAGTCTAGATAAGGATTAGTCGTTTCTTTATAACTTAATGTTCGTAGGAACGCTAAGTCCAGATAAGGATTAGTCGTTTCTTTATAACTTAATGTTCGTAGGAACACTAATCTGGTTATGGATTAGTCGTTTCTTTATAACTTAATGGGTTAACCTATAAATTCCTACCACCCGCTAAGGTAGGAAAGGTTTAAGCGCCTTGCTAGCGTCATTGGGTGGCGTAATGTTACGCCACCCTGTGTTTTAAACTTCCGTTGTTACTCGGATTAATTTAACGGCGGTAAATTAATTAAGCACCTCGCTAGTGTATCGGGGTGGACGTAAGGTCACCCAGTGTATTAAACTTCCGTTGTTACTCAGAATAATAATTAAAAGCCTTAACAGAAGGGTGTGTGTTGTAATAAGATAAGTGCCGTTGTCGCATATAATTAATAAGCTTTGGTAGTTGTACTAATTGGGTGGACATAATTGTCACCCTAAGGTTTAAAGCTTTATAACTGTTCTTAATAATATTAAAAGTCTTAACATTGATGTGAGTGTGATTAAGTGGTTATAGTAAGAGTTATTACATGGCATGATGTATGGGAATAAAGTTGATGTCGTGATTGAGGAACCGATTAATCTCTCTAGAAGTAATCTAGAGGATGAAGTGATTAAGGGTGAATGTGTGGAGTTAATATTCTAAGAGATTAAGAGTTACCTTTTATAGGTGAGTTGTGTTATAAGCATTGAGGAGGATGAATCATTTCCAGAATGATGTCTTGAGGAATTAAGAGTAATATCTCATGTGATCCGTTTCGAGGAACATAGAGTGTGGTGCTTATGTCTGGAGAAAGTTAATGAATCTTGAAAGTTTAGGTTATAAAGTGAGTAAGGGAATAGGTTAAGTCATTACCGAAAGGATCTTAAGTTAGAATTTGGCATAAGGACCAATTCTGATGTTAATGAATAATGGAATTGTGAGAAGTATCTTTAATGAAGTTGAGGTTATAATGTTTCGAGGTTACTAAGAGTTGATAATGGGATTGTAAGGAATTAAGAGGTGAACTTTAAGATTTTGTATATAAGGAAATTGTGAGGGAGATTGATAGGTGTCATTTCATGCACCTTTACTAGCAATTATTAGCATTATTTGGAGGAGTTTATGATCAGATTTGAGGCTAAGTCTGTAATCCAGAAGATGTGGAGAGAATTGAAGATATCCAGGGATTTACAGCTTAGATGGAGATAATGAAGATGGATGAGGATCCGCTTGAAGACTAATTGGAGAAGGCTACCAATACTTGGTAGTATAGAAGAGCGGAAGAGAAGAAGAAGAGCTGAAGAAAGGAGTGGGCGAACTGTCATCGCCCCGCGGCGAGAGCCACCGCGACCTGGCAGTGGGTCTCAGAGAAGAGCTGGTCGCGCCAGAAGAAGCCACCGCCCCGCGGTGGATCTCACCGCCCCGCGGTGGGCACACGTAACGCCTCGCGGCAAGAAGACATTATTTCCTTTTATGCATTTTCGGACTTTCTTATTTCTATTATTTTTATTTCCCTTGCTATTTTCGTTAGGTTAAACTTATTTCCTAAGCCTATTTAAGACCTCTTTCTAGGTTAAAAGGCAGACACTTTATACCAGACTTTTTACATCAGACTTTTAGCATCGTTGTTTTCTTTCTCATTAGGGTTTCATTTGCATCTGAATGGAGCACTAATTTCCCTTTGTTCTACTAGACGTTTGAAGCAATACAGTTGATGTGTTTGTGAGATTTCTATTCCTTGTTCCTATTCTTATATGTGTTGGTTTGATTCTCTTGGTTATATTGAATATTGATTCATTGTTATTCTTCATAGCCCGATCAACTAGGTTAAGTAATATTATCAATTGCTAGGGTTTGCATATAGTGGAATACGAGTGCATATCTAGTAGCATACACGATTGTTGCATATAGTGGAATACGAGTGCGCAATTGTGAGTGAGAATCATTTGCATGTTAAGTAGTAAGGTTTTCTTCTATTTGCATGTATCCTATATCCTTGTGTGCATTGCTATTGCTTTATTAGTGGTAAGGTTTTCTTCCATTGATATTGTAGTAAGTACTATCAACAACTGTCTGAATTGGTAGTTAATCAAGATCAGGGTGGGAACAACCATAAGAATAGTGAAAGAACTTGGATTTAATAGATTTCTGTGATCAAATTACATCTCTGTATTGTGGATCTCGTTCTAGTGGAACTACTTTCCCCAATCACATTCTCAAATCAACTAAACCTGTTTACTTTGCTCTGCTTGATAACCAAAACCCCCTTTCCTTGTTACTTGTTAATCATAATTACATACTTTATCAGATCTTCCCTGTGGGTTCGACCCTTACTTGCTTCCTATACATCTGTTTAGTAGATTGTTAGGACTTTTACTTTGACTAGGCCATTCAACGATATTTGCATTGCATATTTCGGCCACGTCAAATTTGGCGCCGTTGCCGGGGAAGTTTTCTGTTTTGTTGTGTGTTTTTGTGATTGATTTTGGTGGAGACCTATCTTATGGTCGACACTCGTAGTACTGACTCTCCTCTAGCTGCTTTTGATCCAGAAATTGACAGATCTTTCCGTGCGAACCTACGCGATCAAGGAGAAGAAGAAGCCGAGGTTGAGACAATTGAGACCGTTGAGCCAGTTGACATCCCTCCTGCTGCAATGGCCGAAACTCTGAGAGAGCTGACTGAACCGAACATTGGGGCACAACCCCCCTTGGCTGTCGTCATTCCTGCACTTGACGTAGGGGTGAACTTTGAGCTGAAATCTGGAGTTGTTGCTTATCTCCCGAAATTCCATGGTTTGAGTGGAGAGGACCCGATATCTCATCTGGGTAAATTTCACAATGTCTGCATGACTATGAAGCCAAGGAATGTGACGGAGGATCAAATCAAGATGAGAGCCTTTGGTTTTTCTTTGCTAGACTCTACTAGCGACTGGTATTATCACTTGCCGCCAGGGACCATAGATACCTGGACTAAAATGCACAAGGCGTTTCTTGACAAGTACTTCCCAACAAAGAAGGCGAATGCTTTGAAAAAGGCAATTGCTAACATTGAGCAGGGTGCTGATGAGACGCTATATGACTATCTTGAGCGGTACAAGAGGCTCTGCTATAGCTGCCCGTTCCACGGATACGCCAAGAAGGATCTTGTTCTCTACTTACACAATGGCCTGCTCGATCAAGAGAGAAGAATGGTTGACGCTGTATGCGGTGGGAGCATACTCAATCTGACACCGGACGCAGCCATGGAAAGATTTCAGGAGATGAGTGAGAGTACCAGGAGCTTTGGTAAGACGTACCAGAGAAAGGCAGTCAATGCTGTGACTCCTGCATGACCTAGACCTGTGCTGAATGAGTTAGCTGAGTTGAAGGAGATGGTGAAGAGAATGGCGAACCAAAACACTCCTCAACAAATCAAATCATGTGGGATTTGCTGTGATCAATTCCACCCTACTGATACTTGTGCTCAGCTGCAAGAGGAAGGTACTGCTGAAGTGAATGCTGTAGGAGGTTACAGACCCCCTAGACCGCAGTTTGGTGGACAACCCAACTACAATCCGAGAGGGCGTGACCACCCAGGCTTCCGGTGGAGCGACCCACAAGGTGGTCAACAGCCGGCACAACATCAATACCAGCAGAGAGCCCTATACCAACAGAGGCCTCTAGGCCAAAACTCTGGTGCTACTACTGAAGAGTTGCTAAAGACCTTGACTCAACACTTCACCACTCATGTGCAGACTACTGAGTCAAGCATAAAGAATATGGAGAGGCAGATTGGCCAACTGGCTGATGTTGTGACTAAGATTGACCAAAGGACATCTAATTCCTTGCCATCTCAGACCACAGTGAATCCAAGGGAAAATGTGAGTGCCATCACCCTCAGAAGTGGTAAGCAACTGGTCGTTCCTCCTATTGCTGGAAAGGAGAGCGAATTTGAGATGGAGAATATCGATCACCGCCCCGCGGTGGACTCCACCGCGACCCGGCGACGAGTTGGATCTGAGGCCAGTGAAGAGGCATGCATGTCACCGCCCCGCGGCGACACTGACCGTGACCCGGCGGCAAGCCTCAGTAATCCCACCGCGACCTCACCGCCCCGCGACAATGACCACCGCCCCGCGGTGAGACTACCGCGACCCGGCCTCCAAAATCCAAGCGCCACCAAAGAGGTTTGCGTTGATAATTATGTTCGTCCGGTTTTTCCCCCTCTCAGTTCCGAGAAGCCACCAACACCTTTTCCCGAGGCGCTAAAAGCTAGAAGGGTCGCCGACAACAATGATCTTTTCGAGACATTCCGAAACCGTGAGGTGAACATCCCTCTTCTCAAGCTTATTAAGGTTATTCCTCGATATGCCAAGTTTTTGAAGGAGCTGTGCACCGTCAAGAGGACACAAAAGCTGAAGGTCCAGAAGAAGGTTCCGGTTGGTGAACATGTCTCGGCGGTATTTCAAAAGCGTATGCCTGAGAAATGCAAGGATCCAGGTACATTCACTATTCCTATTGCTATAGGTGAGCATCGATTTGAGAAAGCCCTGTTAGACTTGGGTGCCTCTATTAATGTTTTGCCTTACTCATTGCTTGAAGATTTAGGAGTAGGACCTTTGCATGATACCAATATTGTGATTCAACTTGCTGATGGTTCTTGTGTGCCTCCTAAGGGTGTTGTGAAAGATATTATTGTTAAGATAGGTCCCTTAATTTTTCCTGCTGATTTCTTCGTAATGGATATGGATTATGATGAGCAGGTTGCTCCTGTTATGTTAGGTCGACCTTTTATGAAAACATCCATGACGAAGATTGATGTGGATAGTGGAACTTTAACTATGGAATTCGATGGAATAATTATTTAGCATAATATTCATAAGGTCAACTCCATTGAATTGCCTATCCTTTGCTGCATTAGTGATATTGATAATCCTACTCAGGAAAATGTTAAGACTAGTGCAGTAGAGACCATAGTTGAATATTCTGCTATTGCTGAACCTTTTGATTTGCATGAGCATGATGTCTTACTTGATGTCATAGGAGAATCTACCCCCTCTACTTTGGGCACTTGCCCCCCTGCACTAACCATACAAGGCAGTAAGCCTTCATCTAGTGTCGTGCAACATGATCAGGTTGAGCCATATCGGCCCCCACATCGCTCTAAGTATGGGGGAGAAGCTCCAAAGGAAGCAATTATGGAGTCAATGGCCAAGAGGGAGCATGGTCTAAGGTTCAAGCCTTTCCATGGGAAGTTCCAGTAGGAGGAGACAGTTAGGAGGATTCCGAAGGGATCCTGTTCTAGGTGGTGGTTGATTTGAAGTACGTCGAGCCAACGACGTTAACTAAGGCGCTGTCCGGGAGGCAACCCGAGGTAGTTTTCCTTAATTTTTCTTTTCTCCTAGATTAATTCCGTAATTCCTTTTGCTTTGTTTTGTTCGCCTGTCACTAACATTTCAGGTACAAAAGTAAATGGAGAGGAGACGGTGCTCCCAGTTACCTCACCGCGACCCGTTGACGAGACCACCGCCCCGCGGTGGAGACCACCGCCCCGCGGTGGAGACCACCGCCCCGCGGTGGAGACCACCGCCCCGCGGTGGAGACCACCGCCCCGCGGTGGAGACCACCGCCCCGCGGTGGAGACCACCGCCCCGCGGTGGAGACCACCGCCCCGCGGTGGAGACCACCGCCCCGCGGTGGAGACCACCGCCCCGCGGTGGAGACCACCGCCCCGCGGTGGAGACCACCGCCCCGCGGTGGAGACCACCGCCCCGCGGTGGAGACCACCGCCCCGCGGTGGAGACCACCGCCCCGCGGTGGAGACCACCGCCCCGCGGTGGAGACCACCGCCCCGCGGTGGAGACCACCGCCCCGCGGTGGAGACCACCGCCCCGCGGTGGAGACCACCGCCCCGCGGTGGAGACCACCGCCCCGCGGTGGAGACCACCGCCCCGCGGTGGAGACCACCGCCCCGCGGTGGAGACCACCGCCCCGCGGTGGAGACCACCGCCCCGCGGTGGAGACCACCGCCCCGCGGTGGAGACCACCGCCCCGCGGTGGAGACCACCGCCCCGCGGTGGAGACCACCGCCCCGCGGTGGAGACCACCGCCCCGCGGTGGAGACCACCGCCCCGCGGTGGAGACCACCGCCCCGCGGTGGAGACCACCGCCCCGCGGTGGAGACCACCGCCCCGCGGTGGAGACCACCGCCCCGCGGTGGAGACCACCGCCCCGCGGTGGAGACCACCGCCCCGCGGTGGAGACCACCGCCCCGCGGTGGAGACCACCGCCCCGCGGTGGAGACCACCGCCCCGCGGTGGAGACCACCGCCCCGCGGTGGAGACCACCGCCCCGCGGTGGAGACCACCGCCCCGCGGTGGAGACCACCGCCCCGCGGTGGAGACCACCGCCCCGCGGTGGAGACCACCGCCCCGCGGTGGAGACCACCGCCCCGCGGTGGAGACCACCGCCCCGCGGTGGAGACCACCGCCCCGCGGTGGAGACCACCGCCCCGCGGTGGAGACCACCGCCCCGCGGTGGAGACCACCGCCCCGCGGTGGAGACCACCGCCCCGCGGTGGAGACCACCGCCCCGCGGTGGAGACCACCGCCCCGCGGTGGAGACCACCGCCCCGCGGTGGAGACCACCGCCCCGCGGTGGAGACCACCGCCCCGCGGTGGAGACCACCGCCCCGCGGTGGAGACCACCGCCCCGCGGTGGAGACCACCGCCCCGCGGTGGAGACCACCGCCCCGCGGTGGAGACCACCGCCCCGCGGTGGAGACCACCGCCCCGCGGTGGAGACCACCGCCCCGCGGTGGAGACCACCGCCCCGCGGTGGAGACCACCGCCCCGCGGTGGAGACCACCGCCCCGCGGTGGAGACCACCGCCCCGCGGTGGAGACCACCGCCCCGCGGTGGAGACCACCGCCCCGCGGTGGAGACCACCGCCCCGCGGTGGAGACCACCGCCCCGCGGTGGAGACCACCGCCCCGCGGTGGAGACCACCGCCCCGCGGTGGAGACCACCGCCCCGCGGTGGAGACCACCGCCCCGCGGTGGAGACCACCGCCCCGCGGTGGAGACCACCGCCCCGCGGTGGAGACCACCGCCCCGCGGTGGAGACCACCGCCCCGCGGTGGAGACCACCGCCCCGCGGTGGAGACCACCGCCCCGCGGTGGAGACCACCGCCCCGCGGTGGAGACCACCGCCCCGCGGTGGAGACCACCGCCCCGCGGTGGAGACCACCGCCCCGCGGTGGAGACCACCGCCCCGCGGTGGAGACCACCGCCCCGCGGTGGAGACCACCGCCCCGCGGTGGAGACCACCGCCCCGCGGTGGAGACCACCGCCCCGCGGTGGAGACCACCGCCCCGCGGTGGAGACCACCGCCCCGCGGTGGAGACCACCGCCCCGCGGTGGAGACCACCGCCCCGCGGTGGAGACCACCGCCCCGCGGTGGAGACCACCGCCCCGCGGTGGAGACCACCGCCCCGCGGTGGAGACCACCGCCCCGCGGTGGAGACCACCGCCCCGCGGTGGAGACCACCGCCCCGCGGTGGAGACCACCGCCCCGCGGTGGAGACCACCGCCCCGCGGTGGAGACCACCGCCCCGCGGTGGAGACCACCGCCCCGCGGTGGAGACCACCGCCCCGCGGTGGAGACCACCGCCCCGCGGTGGAGACCACCGCCCCGCGGTGGAGACCACCGCCCCGCGGTGGAGACCACCGCCCCGCGGTGGAGACCACCGCCCCGCGGTGGAGACCACCGCCCCGCGGTGGAGACCACCGCCCCGCGGTGGAGACCACCGCCCCGCGGTGGAGACCACCGCCCCGCGGTGGAGACCACCGCCCCGCGGTGGAGACCACCGCCCCGCGGTGGAGACCACCGCCCCGCGGTGGAGACCACCGCCCCGCGGTGGAGACCACCGCCCCGCGGTGGAGACCACCGCCCCGCGGTGGAGACCACCGCCCCGCGGTGGAGACCACCGCCCCGCGGTGGAGACCACCGCCCCGCGGTGGAGACCACCGCCCCGCGGTGGAGACCACCGCCCCGCGGTGGAGACCACCGCCCCGCGGTGGAGACCACCGCCCCGCGGTGGAGACCACCGCCCCGCGGTGGAGACCACCGCCCCGCGGTGGAGACCACCGCCCCGCGGTGGAGACCACCGCCCCGCGGTGGAGACCACCGCCCCGCGGTGGAGACCACCGCCCCGCGGTGGAGACCACCGCCCCGCGGTGGAGACCACCGCCCCGCGGTGGAGACCACCGCCCCGCGGTGGAGACCACCGCCCCGCGGTGGAGACCACCGCCCCGCGGTGGAGACCACCGCCCCGCGGTGGAGACCACCGCCCCGCGGTGGAGACCACCGCCCCGCGGTGGAGACCACCGCCCCGCGGTGGAGACCACCGCCCCGCGGTGGAGACCACCGCCCCGCGGTGGAGACCACCGCCCCGCGGTGGAGACCACCGCCCCGCGGTGGAGACCACCGCCCCGCGGTGGAGACCACCGCCCCGCGGTGGAGACCACCGCCCCGCGGTGGAGACCACCGCCCCGCGGTGGATGTCTGCTATATTTCCTACACTCCGAAAAGAAAAAAAAAATCAGTGGTACATAAGAAATTGACGGATTGGGCCACTTTTGGCCGAGTTTTCTCTTTGGGCCAATGTACATAACCGGCCCATCAACCCTTCTTCCTTTTCCCTTCCCTAACCTAGCCTCCACTCTCACAAACCCTCCATACCCAAAACCCCTCTCAAGCTTTTCCAAGCCATTCCCCCATTTTCCTACCAACCCCTCTTGTTCTTGGTCCGAATCTAGCCTCCGATTACATTAACCTTAAGTTTCTTTGCCCAATTTGGAGTTTAGCCTCACAAAAGAGCCAAACACAAACCCCGCCGCCTCGCGTCGCCCACCACCGCGTCGCCTGCCATCGCCCCGCGGCGACCCCCACCGCGACCCGGCGTGAAGTCCCAGTTACCTCACCGCGACCCGGCGGCACATCCACGGCCCCGCAGCGAGACTACCAGGCTGTGTGTTTTTCGCTCGTTTGTAAATACTCTTTGGTTGCCCAAAGAGTATTTACAAACGAGCGAAAAACACACAGCCTGGTAGTCTCGCCGTGGGGCGGTGGATGTGCCGCCGGGTCGCGGTGGGGTAACTGGGACTTCACGCCGGGTCGCGGTGGGGGTCGCCGCGGGGCGATGGCAGGCGACGCGGTGGTGGGCGACGCGAGGCAGCGGGGTTTGTGTTTGGCTCTTTTGTGAGGCTAAACTCCAAATTGGGCAAAGAAACTTAGTTCTTTGACAAGCCCTAGAGGTAGGAAGCAGGTCTCTACGAGGGATGAGAATGAGGTGTATAACGTTGTGAAGCAGGTCTCTACGAGGGATGAGAATGAGGTGTATAACGTTGTGAAGGAGAGGAAGGTGTTGGCTACTAAGTTCTTTGACAAGCCAACGTTGATTGAGTTTGGTATGTTGGACTGTGTATCTCTTTGTTTAGCAGAGTGTGGCCTGAGGACCTTCCTGAACAAGTCCGCTGATGCTTACCCCGAGCTATGCTACCAGTTCATCGCTTCTGTTAAGAGGTATTATGATGGTTCCACCGACAAGAGGTTGATGAAGATCACGTTCACGTATAACGATCGTGAGTATGCTTTGTCTGCTGAGGAGATTCATGGTGTCCTAGGCATTACAAAGGAACCGTCTGATGGGTGGTCTGATTGAGACGGATATGATGGAGTTTTGGGAGGCTGCCACGCATAGGAAGTTCAAGAAGGGCCAGGAGGTGAATTCGAAGTTGGTGAACCCTTGCTTAAGGTTGATCCACAAGGTATTGATGAGAGATTTCTTTGGCCATGCTGATGATGGTAAGGTCCCTCTGAAGGACTTCCAATGGTTTTTGAGCATCTTGTCTATTGTTACGTACACCCCGTGTTGGGCTAGTCTTTTTCTGAGTTCCTTGAAGAGGATTCGTGATGGTGAGCCACGTGATATTTGTGGGGGTGGTTTGATCACCCTTCTTTGTGCTGAGATTATTGCCACCGATCGTATTCCTCGGCCTGTTGCTCATGCGGTGTATGGCTTGGCGCACATGAGAGTGTGCTCGATGCTGAAGCCATTGGGCAGGGATGGTGATTTAGTTTGGTCTTTATACGATGGTCATATTCTGATTCTTCCTCGGGTTTTCACTTATTCCCCTTCATTTGCGGGATGGTGGATTCCCAGTGATAGCAGAGTTATGGTTGATGTTACCCCTGCTGCTGCTCCTTCAGATCCGTTTGGAGAGGGCCCTAGTGCTGGTGCTGTTGCTGCTGACTCTGTGGGTAAGGATGCTCCTCTGCCTACCCAATTTGATGCGCCTTCGTCTTCTTATGGTCCTGCCACACCTTGGCAGGAGTTGTACGCAATATTTGATGCATTCTCGGTGCAGTAGACTCACTGAAACACCCGAGTAGAGACCGGTCTGCAGACTTGGCAGACCCAGTTCCGTGCTGATATAGATGAGCGTCTAGATGCTATGAACGCTCATATGAGAGACTATTTTGGGAGGTTCCCACTACCACCACCATCCGGCCCACAGTGAGTTTATTTCTCCTCCCCCTATTTCATTTGTTGTTCTCTTCTCTACATTGAGGACAATGTTCAGTTTAAGTATGGGGGAGAGATTTAGAATGTACTGTCTATCTAGCTAGTGTACATAGCTTTGTTTTCTGTAATTTTCATTCAAGTATTTCTAAAAGAAAAATAATAAAAAAATAATAAAAAAAAAAAAATTGAAAAAGCCAAAAAAATGTGAAAAGGCAATCAAAATCCTGGGATGAGCTGAAAACCCGAAAGGGCGGTTCAGGTAAAAAGCAGGTAGTCCGACTGGTATAGACCAGTGCAAAAATGGACTGGAGTGATGCGAGTATTTGTGATATATCTAGCAAAATGAAATGAGTGGCTAGGTGAAAACCCGAAAGGACGCCTGGGCAAAATGAGCGTAAAGAAAAAAGAGTGATTTTAGGATCATTCTGGAGGTCGGCGTCATAAGAAGAGGAGTCATAAGGAGGACTCGAGTAGGCCACTCTGGAGCGATAAGGAGCTAGATTGGAGTTAGGATTAGAATAATCTTTGCATCACTTGTTTTGGTTGTCTGGAGCTGATGGTTGAGATGTTGTAGTTGCTGGTGTCATATTTTCTTGTACTTCCTGAGGCCTTGGTGTTTGATTGAGGGAGTAGGTTTATCATTAGCTTACTCGGGACGAGTAAAGGTCTAAGTATGGGAGAATTTGATAGGTGTCATTTCATGCACCTTTACTAGCAATTATTAGCATTATTTGGAGGAGTTTATGATCAGATTTGAGGCTAAGTCTGTAATCCAGAAGATGTGGAGAGAATTAAAGATATCCAGGAATTTACAGCTTAGATGGAGATGATGAAGATGGACGAGGATCCGCTTGAAGACTAATTGGAGAAGGCTACCAACACTTGGTAGTATACAAGAGCGAAAGAGAATAAGAAGAGCTGAAGAAAGGAGTGGGCGATCTGTCACCGCCCCGCGGCGAGAGCCACCGCGACCCGGCAGTGGGTCTCAGAGAAGAGCTGGTCGCGCCAGAAGAAGCCACCGCCCCGCGGTGGATCTCACCGCCCCGCGGTGGGCACATGTAACGCCTCGCGGCCAGAAGACATTATTTCCTTTTATGCATTTTTGAACTTTCTTATTTCTATTATTTTTATTTCCCTTGCTATTTTTGTTAGGTTAAACTTATTTCCTAAGCCTATTTAAGACCTCTTTCTAGGTTAAGAGGCAGACACTTTATACCAGACTTTTTACATCAGACTTTTAGCATCGTTGTTTTCTTTCTCATTAGGGTTTCATTTGCATCTGAATGGAGCACTAATTTCCCTGTGTTCTACTAAACGTTTGAAGCAATACAGTTGATGTGTTTGTGAGATTTCTATTCCTTGTTCCTATTCTTATATGTGTTGGTTTGATTCTCTTGGTTATATTGAATATTGATTCATTGTTATTCTTCATAGCCTGATCAACTAGGTTGAGTAATATTTATCAATTGCTAGGGTTTGCATATAGTGGAATACCAGTGCATATCTAGTAGAATACACGATTGTTGCATATAGTGGAATACGAGTGCACAATTGTGAGTGAGAATCATTTGCATGTTAAGTAGTAAGGTTTTCTTCTATTTGCATGTATCTTATATCCTTGTGTGCATTGCTATTGCTTTATTAGTGGTAAGGTTTTCTTCCATTGATATTGTAGTAAGTACTATCAACAACTGTCTGAATTGGTAGTTAATCAAGATCAGGGTGGGAACAACCATAAGAATAGTGAAAGAACATGGATTTAATAGATTTCTGTGATCAAATTACATCTCTGTATTGTGGATCTCGTTCTAGTGGAACTATGACGTGGCCGAAATATGCAGTGCAAATATCGTTGAATGGCCTAGTCAAAGTAAAAGTCCTAACAAACCTACTAAACAGATGTATAGCAAGCAAGTAAGGGTCGAACCCACAAGGAGGAAGTAATCAATCTATGTGTTTAAAAGCATGCAAAGTAACAAGGGGGGTTTTAGTTATCAAACTGAGCAAAGTAAACAAGGTTAAGTTGACTTGAGAATATGATTGGGGAAAGTAGTTCCATTAGAACGAGATCCACAATACAGAGATGTAGGTCGATCACTGAAATCTATAAATTCAAGTTCTTTTACTATTCTTATGGTTGTTCCCACCCTGATCTTAAGTACTACCAATTCTCACAGTTGTTGATAGACTTATCACAATATCAAAGGAAGAAAACCTTATCACTAATAAAGCAATAGCAATACACACAAGGATATAGGATACATGCAAATAGAAGAAAACCTTACTACTTAACATGCAAATAATTCTCACTCACAATTGCACACTCGTATTCCACTATATGCAACAATCGTGTATGCTACTAGATATGCACTCGTATTCCACTATATGCAAACCCTAGCAATTTGATAAATATTACTCAACCTAGTTGGCCAGACTATGAAGAATAACGATAAATCAATAATCAATATCACCAAGAGAATTAAACCAACACATATAAGAATAAGAACAAGGAATATAAATCTCATAATCGAATCAACTGTATTGCTTCAAACGTCTAGTAGAACAAAGGGTGTTTAGTTCTCCATGGGTTAAAACCCTAGAGGTAGAAAGAGAACGAGTCTCTAGATTTCTAGCCTGTGGCAACTAGGTTAACTAATGGGTTTTTAACCTAATACTAAAAAGTGTAAAAATAATAAAATAATAATCATAAAAATAATAACAAAAAATAAACAAACAAAATAGGAAATTAATCCCGCATCTCGGTTTTTTCTCTCGTGGAAGCAGCTCGTCCCAGCACGGCCCAACAACAATTGCAACATCCTCGGCCCATTCCGGCAGCGCGGCCCACATCAACACATGCATCAGCGCTGACCAACTCATGACGTCATCGCAATCTATTTCCAGCTTCACTTTTCGCTGCTTCACGCGTGAATTCTTCAATTGGGCCTTTCCTCTAATTGTTTGGGCCTTTCTTCATCTTCACGGCCCATCTTCAATTCCAGCACGCGGGCTCAAAATTAATTTCCCTGCTTTGCCTCACGTGATGGCCGCAGGGCGGCACCCTTCTTTGAGACCCACCACCGGGTCGCGGTGGCTCTGGCGCGGGGCGGTAGCAATTTGCCCACTCCTTTCTCTTCTGCTCTTCATTACTACCAAGTGTTGGTAGTCTTCTCCAATTAATCTCCAGTAGATCCTCATCCATCTTCATCTTCTCCAAATAAGCTGTAAATCCCTTGATATCTTCAATTCTCTCCACATCTTTTGGATTACAGACTTAACCCTAAATCTAGTCATAAACTCCTCTAAGTAATACTAATAATTTCTAGTTAAGGTGTATGAAATGACACCTATCAAATTCCCCCATGCTTAGACCTTTACTCGTCCCGAGTAAGCTAAAGATAAACATGCTCTCTCAATCAAACACCAAGGTCTCAGGAAGTACAAGAAAATATGACACCAGCAATTACAACATCTCAACAATCAGCTCCAAACAACCAAAACAATATGCACATCAGAACACCATAGAGTGACACCACTAATCCTAGCCTCCATCTATCTTCTTATCGCTCCAGAGTGACTTATCCGAAACCTCCTTATAACTCCTCTTCTTATGACGTCTCGCCAAGAATAATGAGAAATCCTAAAATCACTCTTCTTCTTTTTCGCTCATTTTGCCAAGGCGCCCTTTCGGGTTTTCACCAAGCCACTCATTTCATTTTCCAATAGATGTACTCACATAAGCTCACGTCACTCTTGACCACATATTACCCCAACCTAATGCTGGTCCAAGCCACCTGCTTATTACCTAGGCTGTCCTTTCGGGTTTTCGACCTATCCCAGAATTTTTATTTTTGCCTTTTTTCAATTTTTGGCTTTTTTTATTTTTATTTTTTTATTTTTCTCCTCAACAACGTAGCAAGTATAGAACTCTCCCCCATGCTTAAACATTGCATTATCCTCAATGTAATGAAAGACAAAAGAATAGAAGCATAGGAAAAAGCAAAAAATTAACTCACAAACGCCGCTAAGCTGCTTAAACACTGAAGGTGTCGCTGGCGGTCTTCTCAATAAATGCCCAGGTCTTTGGTGTTGGGCGGGTGTCTTCATCACTTCAGCATCTTCTTCTACCGTGCAACCAAAAGGGAACCACTTTGGTGAGTAGTGGCATAGCAAGTATGTCGGGGTTGCATGGCCTTCTAGGAACACATGGTGGAGCCCAGATGTAATCATGGTGTGGGCTCTAGTGTTCCTCCTCCTCAGCTGTCAATTGTAGGGCCATCATCGTTGTCAAATCAAGTGTAGGGAAATATATCCTCCTTGACAACATGATGCACACCGTCTCCATGGGGAACTCTGGACAGCTGGACTTCGGTAGAACTTTTTTTTTTCGGAATTTTTTTTGGCCCCCGTTTAAGGTTTTTTTCGGGGGGGTGACTTAGTGCAGGGAAGGAAGAGACTTACAATGGTGTGGGAAACACCTTCTTCAATAGGTATGGGTCTCTTCCATGCAGGTTAGTCGGAAACAAAAACCAAAACAAAAACAAAGCAAAAACAAGCAAAACTAATGCAAGAAATAAAGAAAGAAAAACAAAGAAAGTAAAACATACCTTGGGTTGCCTCCCGGACAGCGCCTTAGTTATTGTCATGGCTTGACATACTACTCCATCCTCCTCAACTTGGTTTGCTCACAACCACCAAACTCCTGGGGCCTGGATCAGGGGGATGCCTCTTTGTATACTCCCGATTGAGCGTGACCCCCAATCTCCTGCACTTCTTTGTGGGTGGACCGTTGTGTATACCCATGAACGCACTTGCCATCTTCAGAAATGGCCTACCCAACATCTCAGGGCCTGCATGCCTATCTTGCCACGTATCCAGTATGTAAAAATTCGCCACCTGCATCAAGTTCTCCTTCTTATGCTTCCCCTTCGGTTTCTTCTTGATCATGCCCAACACCTTTAACATTTCCTTGCAGCGAGGGGTGCTGTCTGCCAGTGTGACCAAGGGAACGGTTTTTATGCAGTCACTAAAGGCCTCATAGATATCCTCATTGTTTTTTTAGCCTTTGAGTATCTCGGGAAGCCTCAAGGAAGGGTGCGACGGGTTGCAGCGCGACGAGCGGGAAAGAGTTGAGACGCACAAACTCATCATAGGCAGCCTCTAGAGGGTCGGGGACTGCCGGGGCATTCTTGAGAGAAACGGTTGTCTCTGGAGTATTTTCGCGATCACGACACTCCTCCTCATCGTCGCTGAAATCATCCAGACTCAAAAAGTACTCCTCCTCAGAAAGTATCGGACGAACATAAGTATCAACCCAAACCTCATCGGCGGAGCTGGGATTTTGGATGCAGGGTCGCGGTGGTCTCACCGCGGGGTGGTAGTCATCGCCGCGGGGCGATGGGTGTGAGAAGGGATAACTGAGGCTCACCGCCGGGTCACGGTCAGTGTCGCCGCGGGGCGGTGACATGCATTCTTCTTTACTGGCCTCAGATCCAACATACCGCCGGGTCGCGGTGAGAGGTGGCGCGGGGCGGTCGGCAATTTCCTCCATCTCATATCCGCTCTCCTTTTCAGCGCTAGGAGGAACGACCAATTGCTTTCCACTTCGGAGGGTTACAACACTAATGTTTGCCCTCAGATTCACTTTCTTTTCGTGGGATACCTCCATACTCTCCCGGACCTCCTTCTCCATGACCTTTCTGGTTTCAATCTCAGCCCCGCACCTCAACATCATAGCATTTTCTGCTGCAGGGACTCGTGATTGTGCGGACTTTGACTCAATCAATGCTTGACTCAGTTGGTTAACTTGGCTTTGGAGACTGGAAATCGCCTCTTGCTGTTGTTGGACACTCTGAGTCATGGTTGTTTGCAGTGAGGACACGTTCTGGGACATGGATGTATGCATTGAGGACACGTTCTGGGCCATGGTTTCCATACTTTGAATCAGAGTGTTGAGTACATCAGCATTGGGTGCAGGTGAGTACTGTGGTTGATTTCCATACGGAACTGGATTATAGTGCTCCCTCCACCCTAATTTGTAGGTGTTCGGATACGGCTCCTGTCTCGGTCCCTGCGGGTTTACACCTCAACGTGCTTTTACCGCTGCAGCGAATGCGGGCAGTCCTGGACAATCGTCAGTGGTGTGCATCGTTTCACGACAGATTCTGCATGGTCTAACTGGTCTTTCTGCACCCGAGTTGGGGTAGTATCCCTTCTCTGGAGAAAATGAGCAGGGGTATGGGTCATCATGCATCTCTCCACAGAAATCCATATCTGTATCAAAATCAAAAAGGAAAACAAAAATCAGTAGCAAGGGCGTGGACCATAAGATAGGTCCACACCAAAGTAACATGCACACGAACAAACACAAAGAAAAATCAAATCTTTCCTCCCCGGCAACGGCGCCAAATTTGACGTGGCCGAAATATGCAGTGCAAATATCGTTGAATGGCCTAGTCAAAGTAAAAGTCCTAACAAACCTACTAAACAGATGTATAGCAAGCAAGTAAGGGTCGAACCCATAGGGAGGAAGTAATCAATCTATGTGTTTAAAAGCATGCAAAGTAACAAGGGGGGTTTTAGTTATCAAACTGAGCAAAGTAAACAAGGTTAAGTTGACTTGAGAATATGATTGGGGAAAGTAGTTCCACTAGAACGAGATCCACAATACAGAGACATAGGTCGATCACTGAAATCTATAAATCCAAGTTCTTTTACTATTCTTATGGTTGTTCCCACCCTGATTTTAAGTACTACCAATTCTCACAATTGTTGATAGACTTATCACAATATCAATGGAAGAAAACCTTACCACTAACAAAGCAATGGCAATACACACAAGGATATAGGATACATGCAAATAGAAGAAAACCTTACTACTTAACATGCAAATAATTCTCACTCACAATTGCACACTCGTATTCCACTATATGCAATAATCGTGTATGCTACTAGATATGCACTCGTATTCCACTATATGCAAACCCTAGCAATTTGATAAATATTACTCAACCTAGTTGTTCAGACTATGAAGAATAACGATAAATCAATAATCAATATCACCAAGAGAATTAAACCAACACATATAAGAATAAGAACAAGGAATATAAATCTCACAACCGAATCAACTGTATTGTTTCAAACGTCTAGTAGAACAAAGGGTGTTTAGTTCTCCATGGGTTAAAACCCTAGAGGTAGAAAGAGAACGAGTCTCTAGATTTCTAGCCTGTGGCAACTAGGTTAACTAATGGGTTTTTAACCTAATACTAAAAAGTGTAAAAATAATAAAATAATAATCATAAAAATAATAACAAAAAATAAACAAACGAAATAGGAAATTAATCCCGTATCTCGGTTTTTTCTCTCGTGGAAGCAGCTCGTCCCAGCACGGCCCAACAGCAGCTACAACATCCTCGGCCCATTCCGGCAGCGCGGCCCACATCAACACATGCATCAGCGCTGACCAACTCATGACGTCATCGCAATATCTTTCCAGCTTCACTTTCCGCTGCTTCACGCGTGAATTCTTCAATTGGGCCTTTCCTCCAATTGTTTGGGCCTTTCTTCATCTTCACGGCCCATCTTCAATTCCAGCACGCGGGCTCAAAATTAATTTCCCTGCTTTGCCTCACGTGATGGCCGCGGGGCGGCACCCTTCTCTGAGACCCACCGCCGGGTCGCAGTGGCTCTGGCGCGGGGCGGTAGCAATTCGCCCACTCCTTTCTCTTCTGCTCTTCATTACTACCAAGTGTTGGTAGTCTTCTCCAATTAATCTCCAGCAGATCCTCATCCATCTTCATCTTCTCCAAATAAGCTGTAAATCCCTTGATATCTTCAATTCTCTCCACATCTTCTGGATTACAGACTTAACCCTAAATCTAGTCATAAACTCCTCTAAGTAATGCTAATAATTGCTAGTTAAGGTGTATGAAATGACACCTATCAAACTACTTTCCCCAATCATATTCTCAAATCAACTAAACCTGTTTACTTTGCTCTGCTTGATAACCAAAACCCCCTTTCCTTGTTACTTGTTAATCATAATTGCATACTTCATCAGATCTTCTCTGTGGGTTCGACCCTTACTTGCTTGCTATACATCTGTTTAGTAGGTTGTTAGGACTTTTACTTTGACTAGGCCATTCAACGATCTTTGCATTGCATATTTCGGCCACGTCAGAGATGCGTGTTCTCCTATTTTAAGGTAGCCATGATTAAGTGGATAAGATAAGTGTGGTGATGCACATAATTAAGGATTTAGTCCCCTAGGGATTTAGTTCCCGACTCGACTTTAGGGATTTAGTTCCCGAGTCAATTCCGCCTTAGAGATTGAGTTCCCGACGATATATTTTTGGTGTAGAGATGATCTAAGAGCTTAACGTGATGATCGTTTTGGAATTAAATGAGATAAGTGCCGTTGTCGCACATAATTAATATACCCTTGGGCGAGTAGTGCAGCTAGGCAATAGTGCAGCTAGGAAATCTCATCTTGACTTTGATCAGAGTAAAGTTCTCTTTTCAATCTGGATTCGCTTTGAGCGGTGAGGTTGGTCGTGAACCAAAACATCAAGTCGTTTTGAATGCTTGTGTGATTTATTTATGTTCCCCAACATTTGTCATGTTTCCGATAAGACTCATTTTCGTTGGAGTCTTCTTTTGGGATTGATTGCTGTGAGACTCGGTCTCCAGAATCTTCTCTTGATCATGTCTTTTCATGTATTCTAGTAGGAGTATGGTGGTTGACTATCGTCATCGGTTTTAATCCGAGAAGCGATGAGTCTAACCTAATACGACTACTTCGAACCACTCTGCTTTGTACCCTTGCGTAGTCTTTCATTAGACTAACCAACCGTAATTGTTCTCTGCATGGTTGGCTGGTATCATCCGTTCGATTTGGCACATCAGATAAGTTGCCATCCCGTGAAGGCTAGAACGACTATAGAGGCGAACGGTGCTTTTGATAAGTTTATCCAGGTTAAGATCTTTGGCGGGTGATCATTGCGATCAAGACCCTTTGTTGGTTATTTAAAAAGACTTCCACTGTGTTAAATATGTTTTGTGTAAAGACTTCCGCTGTGTTTTTGATGTATTTGGAATTATGTTGTAATTCCGAGACTTTGGTTTAAATGAAAGTTATGACAATTTTGTATCATAATTGTTGTTTGATGATTTATATCAACTGGTAAAGCCTTGGGTGACATCGGACAGAACGTCTGAGGTCACTGGCGGTAATGCCTTTCCAAGGGAATATTTGGGGGTGTTACATGACTATCCCCTATCCGAGTATAGGGGAGGTGCGCTTAGCCGGCGTCAAACCTTTAGGGATTTATTCCCGACTATATATCTCTATATCCTGAGGGATGAGATGATTATGATAAAAGCTTATAACGTGAATATACGTTTTGGAATTAAAAAAAGATAAGTGCCGTTATGCACATAATTAATGAACCTTAGGGCGAGATGTACAACTTGGAAACTCATCCGAGACTTCGATTAGAGTAAGTCCCTCTTCCAAATCTAAATCCGCATTGTGCGGTGAGGTTGGTCGTGGACCCAAATAGTCAAGTCAGTTTTAAAACGCTTGTGTGAATTATAATGTTCCTAAACATTGCCATACTTTCCGATAAGACTCAATTCGTTGGAGTCTTCTCTTCATATGTTTCCTTAAGACACTATCTTTCAGAGTCTTCTCTTGATCATACCTTTTCGTATTTTTCAGTAGGAGTATGGTGGTTGACTATCGTCATCGACTTTTATTCGAGAAGCGATGAGTCTAACCTAATACGACTACTTAGAACCTTTCTATTTTTCCCTTGCATAGTCTTTCATTAGACTAACCAATCGGTTATATTCCCTTACATGGTTGGCTGGTGTCATCCGTCTCATACGGCACATCAGATAAACGTCCGTTCCATGAAGGCTAGAAACGACGATGGAGGCAAATGAAAATTTGAAGAGTTTTTATCAAGGTTAAGATCCTAGGCGTGTGATCGCTAGATCAAGACCCTTGTGTCATTTATTTCTAAAGACTTCCACTGTATTAAACATGTCTTATGTTAAGACTACTCTGTATTTCTGTTGTTTTTGGATTATGGATGTAACTCCAAGACTTTGATTTAATACGAAATGTTATGATATTTCGTATTATAAATGTTGTTTTATGATTTGTATAAACTGGTTAAACCTTAGGTGGCTTCGGATGTGGAATCTGAGGTCACTGGCGGTGATACCTTTCAAGGATATATTTGGGGGTGTTACAGATCTGATATCAGAGCCAAAAAAAATTTTGGGTTGGGTTTTAAAATGTTTTGCGGGAAACAAAACTTTTATAAACCGTTTACTCGCTTTGAAACTGAATTTTTTTTCGAAGGCTCTGAATTTCCAAATAAAATGATATTCTGCTGTTCTAGTCGTGCCTTCTTTAGTCTGATATGGAAGCGAACTTCTATATTTAGAAAGACTAAACTCTCTTCTCGTCACCCGCAGATTATGAGTGCATGCTTTTCTCTTCAGAGGGACTCGGAAGAAGTCGAGGTGGCTCCGCCATCTCCAATGAGGCTTGAGTTTCCAGTTCCCCTGCGATGCTTTGAGATCAGAGAATCTAGTAGTCCACCCGAGGAGGTGAAGACCGTACTCCCCGAGTTGGTAGTGCTAGTGTCCAATAAAACCGAGGTTCCTGTGGTAGAGCCCGAAGAGGAGCCAAGGGAGGACACTAAGGATGAGGGTTATCCATTAGAGTACGCAAGAGGGTACTACGACGATGACTTTATGATCGAGTCGATTCCCGAGGAGGATCCAGAGGAAGAGGATCCTGAAGAAGATCCAGAGGAGGATCCAGAAGAGGACCTCGAGGATCAGGGCCATGAGTCCGATGGCTTAGAGCGCTTATTGGTGGGCAGCGAGGACCCGGGGATGGAGTTTATCTATCCAAGTCCGGAGTTGCCGCCTGATCAAGAGTACTCGCCATTGACTCCGGCCGATTGGGAGACACTCTATACTGAGTTTGGCATCAGAAGGAGTGACCCACAAAATCATCTGAGGACTCACAGCCTATTCTTGCTCAGAGGAGGCTGAGGTTGAGCCCTGACTCGCGAGAGGCACTTCGCCTGAGTCAGATGATTTCCCCTGAAGAGCGCCGTCAGATGGATGAGGCGGTTGAGCATGCTCGAAGAAGGGAAAGGCCAAGGAATGAGCCATGTGCTCCAGGACCGAGCAAGGTGAGAAGTCCATCACCAGATTCCTATGGTAAACCCCGTTTGAAGAAGCCATGTATGAGGAGCTGTGATTACAGGAAATGTTTCAGGGCGCCATGATTGGGCCAGTGCTGATTAGCAGTTTCTTTTCTTGTATTTCAGTGTTCGTTTTGTTAAGAACCTAAGTCTCCGAGCAATTTTCTCTTGACGCTCGGGAGATCCCTTTTGTAGAACTTATTAGCTCAGTTTGAGCTTATCAATGAAATTACCAAGTTTGATCTATTCTAAGTGATTTTATTACATTGAGTACATTAGAATGATATTAATGTTATAAAATACTTGGAATTTGATCGGTAAACAGATGGTGAACACAAGGAACACCATTCGTGCTGGTGCTGGGCCAAGCAATGACCCCAGACCAAATGTGAGGAACACTGCGAACCCTGTGGATGAACACGAGACTGCTTCTAATAACAATCCAGGGGGCAATGACCAAGCTCCGGTCAATGCTCCAATGGTATTTGATGCAGTAGCAATAGAGGCTATTCGGGGAATTGTGATGCAAGCATTCACAGACATTATGCGACCAAACCCGCCTCAGGCACAAGCTGTGCCAATTCCCCCAGCGGTTCCTAGATTTGAGGAGCCTAATATCAATGTACCCCAAGAGGAAGCGGTCAGGAATAGAGGCGACTATGGCCGAGCACTGAAGGCCATAAGCTCTATGAGGCCTGATAGCTATGACGGGAAAGGAGAGCCAGTTAGGGTGGCATATTGGTTCTCACACATGGAAAGATTATTCAGAAACGTTGAGTGCACTGAAGCTGAAAAGGTGCACATTGCTTCCCTTCAGCTGAAGAAAGTAGCCAGTGAATGGTGGGAAGGTACAAGTCTTGATGATCACCCTGGTTTGAACTGGGGGATGTTCAAGGCAAAGATGACAGATCGTTTCTTCTCCCGAGCTATGAGGGAAGAGAAGCATAAGGAATTCCTCTATCCGAAGACGGATGGATTAACCCTCCTTGAGTCGTGTCCGTCTTTGCTCGACCAGACTTAGCAAAGTTAGACGGTGGCGCAGGTCGCTTGAATCCACTCCCTTGATTCTGCATCGATCTTTGCCGATTGCGTCTTTTGGTTGACTCCTCCAGAGTCACCTCCAATTTGTAGGCTGCATCCACATACTGCTCCAGAGTAGAGCATGTGTGGTGCACCATCATTGGCTTGATATCTGGGCTCATCCACTCATGGAAATACCAGATTTTCTGTGCCTCGCTGGATATCTCAGGTCCAGCGTACTGTAACAGGTGATTGAACTTGGTCGCAAGCTCGGTTACCTTCAATCCATTCGTTTTAGGGTAAAGAAACTCCTTGTGTTTCTCCTCCCTCATAGCACGAGAGAATAAATGGTCTATCATCTTTGTCTTGAACATCTCCCAGTTCAAAATAGGACTTTCGGCTAAGCCGGTACTCTCCCACCACTCGCTAGCCTCTTCCTTCAACTGAAGAGAAGCTATATGTACTTTCTCAGCTTTAGTACAATCCACATTGCGGAACAGCCGCTCCATGTGGGAAAACCAATGGGTCACCCTGACCGGTTCTCCTTTTCCGTTATAGCTGTCAAGCCTCATGGAATTAATGGTCTTCAACGCACGACCATAATTGTCCCGAGTCCTGACTGCATTCTCTTGGAATACACGGTTCACTGGCTCCTCAAATCTGGGAACCGGTGGAGGTGTTGGCACACCTTGTGCCTGCGGCACACCTGGTCGTAGTATATCAGTTACTGCCTGCATAACCATTCCTCGAAATGCTTCCATTGCAGCAGCATCTAATACTATTGGACCGTTGGTCTGACCTTGACCATTGCCCCCAGGATGATTGTTGGAACCTGACTCCTGCTCGTCTTGTCCAACATTTCCTACAGTTGGTCTGGGGTCATTGCTTGTCCCAACACCAGCTCGAATTGTGTTCCTCGTGTTCACCATCTGTTTACCGATCCAGTTCCAAGTATTTTATACATTAATATTATTCAATATACTTAATGTAGCAAAATCACTCAGAGTAGATCAAGTTGGTATTTTTATAGATGAACTTGAACTATTTTACAAACTGCACATTAGCCGATCTCCCGAGCGTCAGGTCAAAATTGCTCGGAGATTATAGTATTTCACAAAGTACATGCCGCAATACTAGAATATTTACACGGTACATGCTGAAATACTAAGAAAAGGAAACTACTGCTACATGCAACGTCGGTCCTTATCACGGTGCTCCGAAACGTTTCCTATACGGTAGACTTCCCATGCAAGGCTTCTTCGGACGGGGTTCTCCATCGGATTCTGACGATGGACTACGCACCCTGCTTGGCCCTGGAACACATGATTCTGGTGTCCCTGGCCTTATCTCAGTCATGGTGAAGTATGGATCATCCAAGTTTGGCTCTCTTAGCCCAGCCCTTCTCTGAGCACTGGCGATCATTTTATCCATCTGGTATTGCTGTTCAGAAGAGATCATCTCGCTTTGAGGAAGGATCTCTCGTAGTTCAGATTCCGTCCTCCTTCTCCTTTGAGTAGGAATAGGATGAGATTCTCTGCCACTTCTTCCAATACCGTACTCGGTATAAAGTATTTCCCAATCAGCATCATACATGAGTGCTTACTCTGGCACTGGTGGAAACTCTTGCACAAGTGGTAACTCTGAACTGGGGTGAATAAATTGCATCCCCGGTTCCTGACTATCCACCAGCAAGTGCCTCAAGTCATCGGACTCCTGGTTCTGCCCGTTGAGGTCCATCTCGGTATTCTCCTCGGGATCATCCTCGATGGGGTCCTCTTCCTCGTCGGGGTCTTCCTCTATGGGGTCCTCCTCTTCTTCCTCTCCTTCCTCTTCAGGAATCATTTCTATCTGGTAATCGTCATTGTAGTACCATCTCGCGTACCTAGACGATTCATCCTCTTCTTGCACTGCTTCCTCCCTCGGTGGCTCCACTGGCGTTGTCACTGGAACTACAACATTCCTTGACACCAGGACTACCGACTCAGGAAGCACATGCTTGATCTCCTCAGGTGGGCTGCTTGGTTCTCCAACCTTGAAGCACCCCTGGGGTATTGGGAAGTCGAGCCTTCCTGGAGATGGTGAATCCATCTCGGCATCTACCGAGTACCTCTTATAAGAAATACACGCACCCATATCCTACAGGATAACGAGGAAGGAATTAGTCTTTCTAGACATAGAAGCAAGCTTACTACATCAGACTATAGATAGAAGACATAACTATGAACGGTGTTTTATTTTCAAATTCTTTTCATTTTGAAAATTCAGAGCCCTTTTGAAAATACTTTTCAATTGAAAACGAATAATTGGTTTTCAAATACCCAACCCGTTCTAAAACTTAGGCTCTGATACCACAACTGTAACACCCCCAAATCTTAACCCATTTGGAAAGGTATTACCGCCAGTGACCTCGGTTTTTCTCACCGAAGCCACCCAAGGCTTTACCGTTTAAATACAATCCATGAAACACTTATGATACAAAATCATCATAATATTCGATTAAAGCATGAGTCCCAGAATTACATCCCAATTCCGAATAGGACTAAATACAGAGTTAAACAAAATACAGCGGAAGTCTTTCTTAAAATATACAAAAAGGGGTTGTGATCGCCATGATCACCTGCCCAAGGTTCTCAACCTGATTAAAACATTAAAAACATCCAAAAACCACCGTCGTCTTCATAGTCATTCTAGTCTCCTCATCTGCACTCTATCTGATGTGCCGAATCGGACAGATGACACCATCCAACCATACAGAGAACAATTTTGGTTGGTTAGTCTAATGAAAGACCATGCAAGGGCACAAAGCAGAAGGTTCGAAGTAGTCGTATTAGGTTAGACTCATCGTCTCTCGAATAATAGTCGAGTACGATAGTCAACCACCATACTGCTACTGGAATACAGCAAAAGGCATGCACGAGAGAAGATTCTAGAAGACCGAGTCTTCCCAAAAATCAACTTGAAAGAAGACCCCAACGAAATGAGTCTTATAGGAAGATATGACAAAGTCTGGAACAACACAGAATCACAAAATTATAGTATCGCATTCGAGCGACTAAAAGTTAAGACGAGCTTTCCTAGCTGCACTAGCGCCTAGCTGCACTACTCGCCCATGATATATTAATTATGTGCGACAACGACACTTATCTTATGATATTCTCAAACGCATAACACGTTATAAGCTTTTAAATGTATATATCCCATGGATCCTATACATATAGTATTAGGTGGGGTCTAGCCACCTCTCTACTAAATTCCGAGATTTGTGCCACCAGCTAAGTGCACCCCCTCTATACTCGTGTATCAGAGGTTAGGTCATGACCGTCCATATGGTATTAGGTGGGGTCTAGCCATCTCTCTACCAAATTATAAAGAAACGACTGAATCCCAACGAATCCAACGTTCCTACCTACTAGTGCTAACTAAACAGTCCAAGCACAATAATAGTCCACAAACATCAACATAACCACCCTCAAGGCTATCAACATAATTATATATATTCATAATAGCGTTGTTCTAACAGATATACAACCTATTATAATATCATATTTTAGTTCTCCAAAACAATTAACAAAACTGTTCCCAGACGAACACAGTATTCATTCCAAATCAATTACTCAATTAAACAACTGATAATTAATGGAAACATGGAATGATGAGCAAAAGTAAACCGCCACTTACCCTGAATCCGCAGAAGCTTAAACGAAGCTAGGTATGACGACAACTGGTTTCCGGGCTCGAAGCAGGGACAGGTCTGGCAACACAGATTCCTTCAGATCGACCCATAAAGAAAACCTAAGTTAGATTATACAACAACGAGTACGAATCTAAAGAATAACGAAAGGAATCGAAAGGAACGAATCCCGATCGAAAGCCACAGAAGCCAAGGCCGAAACAAGCCAAGAGCTTCTGGGCGGTGGTCGCCGCCTGCCTTACGGCGGGCGCCGCTATGAACACCGGGAAAATTTACGAGAAGCACCAAACTCACCAATAACGATTGTTTTGCCTCTCCTTTGCCTTGCTTTGGATTCTAAGCTTCCAAGGGCCTCCAAAGCTTCACTTTGCAACTGGAATAACACCAAATGGAGCTCCGGCGATCGATCGATCTCAAAGTCTCCGGCGAGAGCTTAATATTCCGACGAGATGATTGTGAGGGATTTGAGCTTCATTTCTGTGCTCAATTCGATCCCAATCCATCTCATTTTATAGCCTCAAGCCAAGGGAACAAGAAATGACAAGCCATGCACGTGGAGGGCCGAGATCAAGCCGTCCCCCGGTCGCCGACAAGCCCCTGCAACATGCCCTACAGCAGTGGCGGCGGTCGCTGCTACCGGAAAGAGGTCGCCGCCCTTATGGGTCTCTGGCGGCGGTCGCCGCATTTCTGGCGACGGTCGCTGCATTCCTAGGCCACTTGCATAGGAAGATGAGGATGACATCGGCTACTTGGCGGCGGTCGCCGCCAAGGCCATCTTGCATCCGATTAGCCTTGGATTAGCTTTGGCCTTAGCCCGAGATAAATAATAATCATACACGAACGAGTATTAAGTCCCAAAATACGTCGACTGTATATTATTTCACTTAGAAAAATATTACAGAGATTAAGAACATTACAGAATGTCTTTCTGTCTCCGAAATTAAATCGACATACACAACAGACGTTCAGGTAATTCCCAAAATACCCTTATAGAAATACGGGGTATCACAAGAAGATTGAAGCGGTAGCCAATTGGAAGCGGCCTCAGGATGTGAAGGAGGTGTGTAGTTTTCTAGGACTCGCCGGATATTACAGACGGTTCGTGGAGGGATTTTCTAAGATTGCTCTACCCATGACCGGTCTGCTCCGCAAAGTCCATAAGAAGTTTGTCTGGGATGACAAATGCGAGGCCAGTTTTCAAAAGCTAAAGCAATGTCTGACCTCCGCACCAATATTAGCGCTACCGAAAGGGATTGATGGTTATGTGGTCTATAGTGATGCTTCGAAGAGTGGTTTGGGATGTGTGCTGATGTAGAGGGGTAAAGTTATTGCATACGCATCCCGACAGTTGAAGACTTATGAGGCAAACTATCCGACGCATGATCTGGAATTAGCAGCGGTAGTTTTTGCGCTGAAGATTTGGAGACACTATCTCTATGGTGTGAGGTGCCAAGTCTTCACCGATCACAAGAGTCTAAAGTACGTGTTCACTCAGAAGGAGCTGAATATGAGACAACGTCGTTGGTTAGAGCTACTCAAAGACTACGACATCGAATTGCTGTATCATCCGGGCAACGCTAATGTAGTAGCCGG
Organism: Rheum nobile; assembly: GCA_027886185.1. NCBI lineage: Eukaryota > Viridiplantae > Streptophyta > Magnoliopsida > Caryophyllales > Polygonaceae > Rheum > Rheum nobile. Next base: position 2,828,743 of record WOAB01000780.1, read on the forward strand.
TGCATTGAGTCGGAAGACGCCGCACGAGACTGTAGTGGCTCTACTTACTGCTCAGACCAAGTTGAACCAAGGGTTGTGCGAGATTGAAGTCTTGTACGATCAACGTCGAGGATACCTGAGTATGCTTGAGATTCAGGCCACGCTACTTGATCAAATCAGGGAGAAGCAGGTTGATGATGTAGTCATGGTGAAGCTAAGCAGTAAAGTGATGGACGGGAAAGCTCCCAGTTTCGCGATTCAGGAAGATGGATCGCTCTGGTTTCAGGACCGGATCTGTGTGCCTGACGTTGATGGTCTTCGCCAGTTGGTGATGAAGGAGGCCCATTCGTCAGCTTATTCTGTACATCCAGGCTCTAGCAAGATGTACAAGGACCTCAGAAAGAAATTCTGGTGGCCCAACATGAAGTGGGATGTAGCATAGTTTGTGGCGAAATGTTTGACTTTTCAGAAGGTCAAGATAGAACACCGCAGACCAGGTGGTGAGTTGCTACCTCTTCTAGTGCCAGAATGTATATGGGAGGATATTGCTATGGATTTAATCACGGGGCTGCCAAAGACTCAAAGCCAGAAGGATGCTATATGGATTTAATCACGGGGCTGCCAAAGACTCAAATCCAGAAGGATGCTATATGGGGAACCCATTGATAGGCTCACGAAGAGTGCTCACTTCGTGGCTATCAAGTCAACATGGGGAACCCAGAAGCTATCAGAAGTGTTTTTACACGAGATTGTCCGTTTGCATGGTACTCCAAAGACCATTGTATCAGATCGAGATGGCCAATTCATGTCAAGATTCTGGAAAGAATTACACAAGGCCATGGGAACCGAGTTGAGATTCAGTACTGCGTTTCATCCTCAGACGGATGGACAGTCTGAGAGGACCATCCAGACCTTGGAAGATATGCTAAGAGCTTGTACACTCGATCGTCCGACTAGATGGGAGAACAGCCTGATTCTGATTGAGTTCACGTACAACAACAGTTGGCATGCTACCATAAAGATGGCTCCATTCGAGGCTTTGTACGGTCGAAGGTGCAGATCTCCGATTTGTTGGGATGAGAATGCCGACAAGGTTCTGCTTGGACCGGAGCTAGTCGAAAGGACTGCCTCGGACATTGCTTTGATAAGACAAAGGATATTGACTGCTCAAAGTCGACAAAAGTCTTATGCAGATCTGAAGCGCATGAATGTCGAGTTTGAGGTTGGTGACAAAGTGTTTGTCAGAGTATCACCATCAAAGGGTGTGTTTAGATTTGGTAAGCGTGGGAAGCTTAACCCTCGCTACGTGGGACCATCCTTGATAGAGTGGGGTCTCTAGCGTATCGTTTGGCATTGCCGCCATCGGCGCATCCAGTGTATAACATGTTCCACGTATCCTTGTTAAGGAAGTACGTGCCTGATGAGTCTCATGTGCTGAGTTATGAAGACATCGAGATTCAGACAAATGGTACCTACGAGGAGATACCGGTGCGTATTCTCGAACGCCGTGAGAAGCAGTTACGGAACAAGGTGGTACCATTGGTACGGATTTTGTGGTCCAAGTTAGGAACTGGGGAGGTTACTTGGGAAACCTGGGAGACTGAGGAGGATATGCTTAGACGCTTTCCCGAGCTGTTTTCGGCCTAGTTTCGCGGTCGAAACCTTTTTAAGGGGGTAGTGTTGTAATGCCTCGCTTTTTTTTAGGTTATTCGGCCAAGTTTCGGGTCGAAACTTCTTTTAAGGGGGAAGTGATGTAATACCCCTCATTTTTATTAAGGGCATTTTTGTAATTTTCCAAACACTCGTACTGAAGTCGAATTAATTTCAGAGAAGTTCAGACATTCTGTTAAATGCTTGATCTCTGTAATAATTCCCTGAGTGGAATAAAATACATTCGACATATTTTTGGGGTTTAGAATATTTGTTCGGATACGAATATATTTAATCCGGGGTTATGACCCATACCCATAATTCTTCCCGGACGAAAGAGGGTGAAAGAGGCAGGATTTGGCCTCCACCGCGCCCGCGGTCATACCCACCGCACCCGCGGTCAGAAATGGCCTTCACCGCACCCCGCGGTGAGACCCACCGTACCCGCGCCGTCATCATTGCTTTTCTGATTCGCCGAACTTTGACCGGCTTCGCCTGAGCTGCTTTGCCTTTGTCGGAGCCGAGGCGGTGAGGCGGTGGGGGAGGTGCCTGCTTGACCTCCTTGCTTGGCCTATATAAGGAGGGGACTTGGAGGAGGAAGCCATCTCAATCTCTCTCTCTCTCTCTCTCAAATCTCTCTCTCGTTCCATTGTCGCCGGATTTGCAAGCTTTCGCCGGAGTTGTCGTCGGAGCTCTCATAGGAGGAGGAGGTGCTCTCAAGGTGGTCCTTTGGAAGTCCAAGGAATCCATAAGTCGGAGCCACCACGAGTCGAACCCCCGTCGTCTTCCCCGATGAGTTTTCGTCGTCGTCGTCTCGCCACTATGGCTTGACCGCACCCGTGGTCAAGGCCGCCGCACCCGCGGTGTGCCTGGGCACTCGTGGTTGTGGCTTGGGCTTTGTGATCTCGTTTGGGATTTCCATTCTTTCGATTTTGTTCGTCTTTCCTTAGATTCGTATATTTTATTATCGAATCTAACTTAGGGTTTTGTTATGGGTCGTTCTGTAGGGATCTGAAATCCGAGTTCTGTCCTCGTTCCGGACCCGGAAACCCGTTGTCTTTGAGCTTCGTCTAATCTAAGGCAAGTGGCGGTTCACTCTTGCTTATCATTCCATATTTCTATTAATTATCAATTGTTTAATTGTTAATTAAATTGGGATGAATTACTGGTTTCGTTGGGAATAGTTTTCTTAAAATGATAAGATTAAAATGAATATTATGATAGGTTGTATATATTGCTAGAAACAACGCTATTATATCTGTTATTACCGTGATGGTATTGTTGTGGATTTTTATGCGAACTTGAAATATAGTTAGCAATGGATTTTATGTGCACTTGAGATATAGTTAGCACGAGTATTCGTAGGAGCGCTGCTTACCTTGAGAGGTAGCCGTTTCTTTATAACCCGGTGGATAGGATGTTCAAGCCCTAACACCGTTTCTCTAGTCATGACTATGAATGGATTACTCATGTGCAAATTTTTAATTGTGGACAATTATATTTGTCGACGGTGTCATTAGCACATACAATTTGAAAAACCAGATGTTTTTCACGATAATGAAATGACAAATTTGGTGTGGATATTATATATTCGACATGAACAATCTCATACATGACTCTAGAAGAGTGTCAATCTTGTTACTTGAAGAAACAAGAATTTGTACGAGAGATGCTTTGTAATAACCCTCAATTTTAGTAAGGGTATTTATGCAATTTTTCCAACTTTATTTCTATTAAAGGAATTTTTGGTATTTATCCAATTATTCCAAAAATAGAATGAAATAAAGATTCTTGTATAAGTTATTACAACTTTGAAGTTGTGAGTTATTTAAACTTATTGTTAACATTATGTTGATTCTAAATTTAAATAAAACTTATAAAATTTAACTTAGAATATTTAGATCAAGTTTAACAATTTTTGTTAAAGGATTTAAATATGATTAAAGCCATAAGAATTATAACTTAAGCCTATTTTAGCATAAGTTAATTTTTCTAATTATTAATTTTGGGCTAAAATAATATTAGAAACATAGAATTACTAAAATAAATAAGTTTGGGGAAGTTTGGGTAATTTTTGTAATTTTTTGAAATATTATTCAAATGCATTTTTGCCAAAAATGCAAATAAGCCAAAAGGCTGAAAGTTACTGTTCATCTGTCTTCCCAAAACGCCCAGCCAAGAGCTCCATGTCCAACAATGGCGATCTTGGCTTCAATTAAGCCTCGTTTGGAATTCGGACGAGGGAGATACGAAGCAAATCATGCATCATTTGGAGTTCGGACGAGGGAGATACGAAGCAAACAACGAGAGGGTGTCATCAAGAACGAACCGAACAAATTCGGTAATGGCTATTTCGTACCCCTATTCGGTTTTTGGTCCAATTAATCATGATTAAGCATGCTAATTGGGGTTAATTAGATACATACTGGATTAATTCAATTTTAGAAGTATTAAAATTAAATTAATTATATTTTATGATATTATCTTAAATTGTAAGTTGTTAAGGAATAACACTACAATTGGATAATGTGTTGGGTAAATTGAGATGAGAAATAAATTGAGTAATTTATTTATTTATTGTATGATTAATTAGAATATACAAATAATAGATCTTAGTATCGTATAAATAATCGTTTTATCGAAAAGCTTTGAAATTGATTTACTTAGAGTTAAGTAATTCAATTAGAAAATCAAGACTTGCACCCTTCAATTGTTGTTATTGAATAAATTATCTAATCATAATTTATTTATGTTTTGTGACTTGGGTACATATCGGAATCGCATTTGGAACGTAAATCAAGCAGGGAGCCAATTTGCTTTTCGAAAGCAACTATCTCCGTACGTCGTTCAAGTTCTTTGTGATTCAAGGCAAGTGGCGGTTTGGTCTTGCATATTTATTCCATTTCATATTAATTGACAATGAATCGGTTGTTCTATTAAGTTGGGATAAATAATTTTTTTGTCGTTTGGGAACTTGTGTGAATAAATGGTGTGTTAATTGAACCTTATCATTAGGTTGTATATTATGCTATCTACGACCCTTATATATATTGATATTATTATTATAGGGTGCTAGATATAATTGGTGTGAATTTGTTGTGCATTGGTGTGGACATATAAATTCTAGTTTAGCACGGGTATTCGTAAAAACGTTATTTTCTTGCGAGGTTTAGTCGTTTCTTTATAACTTTGTGTTAGGAGGATAAATGTCCTTACTCTTTTGGTCATGACCTAACCCTTCCAAATATAGGTGGTCGTGCACTTAGCTAGTGTCAATCTTCGAGATTTCTTCCCATCCTATATCTCATTGCGAGATCTGTTGTGGAAATTAAAAGCTTTAACGTTAATGCACGTTTTGAAATTAAATAAGATAAGTGTCTTGTTGCACATAGTTAATATACCATCGGGCAAGAAGTACAACGTGAAATCCGCCCGAACTCTTGTTTTAAAGTAAGTTCCCTTTCCAATATGGATTTGCATTATGCGGTGAGGTTGGTCATGGACCCAAATAATCAAGGTCGGTTTTCAAACTTTGTGTGAAATATAATGTTCCCAAACAAACATAAGTATTCCTACAAGACTCACCTCCTTTGGAGTCTTCTCTTGTTGCATTCCTATTCTTAATTTCAATGAGAGTATATGGGTTATGTATTGTCTATCAACTTTTATTCGAGAGACAATGATAGTAACCAGATACAATCACTAGAACCATTCTGTTTGAGCCATTGTTTAGTCTTTTATTAGACTAATCAACCTTTCTTTTCCTTGCATGGTTGGCTGGTGTTGTAATAACCCTCAATTTTACTAGGGTATTTGTATAATTTTCAAGCTTTCGTTTTGTAAGCAAGACGTGTTAGGAATGTTCTGTAATCCTGTAAGAACCATATGAATGTGTGGATACACATTTAATGAAATATATGGGTTTAATTATTGAAGAATTGCTAAAACCAGAATTTAACAAAGACCCGTGATCAAGGTCCGAGAACCCCAGGCACGGCATTGCCCGCGATCGCGGCTAAGCAGCCGCGACCGCGGTTCTGAAACCGCGATCGCGGTTTTCTGCTTTGTCTTTTTCCTCGTCTTCCTTGTGACGCCGACTATTGGGAATCCGACGTTTCTTCTCCGAGCGACCGATGGAGAGATGCTAATCGATTATGCTTCCTCCCATTAAGTGGGGGAGCTCCACCCTCACCCTATAAATAGGGGCGGATCCGAGCCACATTCCTCATCCTCTTCCTCTCGTTCTAGCTTTGTTGGTGTTGTCGTCGGAGTTGGTCGTTGTCGGAGTTTCATCAAAGCGAAGCCAGGAGTGGTGGTGGTGCACGCTTGTCCAAAGAAGCAAATATCCGCGCCTCGTCGTCATCGGTAAGGCTCCAAAGTTCATTTTAAGCTTGTGTCGGAATGGAATCCCGCGACCGCGGCTCCATCTATCGCGATCGCGGCTGGGTAGAGGCTCGCGATCTCGGCTAGGCAGGGAACTACGGGCGCGGTTTTCCAGCAAAGCCGCGATCGCGGATATGCAAACCGCGATCGCGACACTGCCTTTTTCCTTCGTTTTGTTTCGTCTTTTCGTATCGTAACTAATTAGGGTTTCTTGTCTTAAAACCTTTCTCGTATGTGTCGTCGGGTTGGATTGTGCTCGTATCCATGGCCGGTTGTACGAATTGGGATCCGACCCTACGGAATGACGATAAAACTCAACGGGAATGTTAGTAGGCAGCCGTGCACAAGTTCAAGGATCTCGAAACCTGATCTCTCGTTCGTTTAAGCTAAGGCAAGTGGCGGTTCACTCTTGCTCATTATTCCATATTTCCCTTGATTATCAATTATTTAATTGTTTAATTAAGTTGGAATAAAGTTGTTGTTTTGGTGTTTGGGAACATATTTGATAAAACGATGTGTTAAAATATGAATTTATAATAGGTTATATATATTTCTAGAAACAACGCTATTATATATAATTCTATATGATATTATCATAAAGTGATGAATGGATTTTGGTGTGGATTTATATGTGGACTTACATGCTTAGTTAGCACGAGTATTCGTAGGAACGCTATGTACCTTACGAGGTCTAGTCGTTTCTTTATAACTTTGCGTTAGGAAGATAAATGCCCTAACGCTTTTGGTCATGACCTACCCCTATCCGAATATAGGTGGTGGTGCACTTAGCTAGTGTCAAAATTCGGGATTCGTCCCATGTTCTATATCTCATTACGAGATCTGTTGTGGAAATTAAAAGCCTTAACGTGAGTGTACGTTTTGAAAGTAAATAAGATAAGTGCTTTTACGCACATAATTAATATACCCTCGGGCGAGAAGTACAACGTGGAACCCGCCCGGACCCTTGTTAGAGTAAGTCCTCTTTCCAATCTGGATTCGCATTGCGCGGTGAGGTTGGTCGTGGAACCAAATAATCAAGGTAGTTTTTATAAACTTGTGTGAAAACTTAACGTTCCCAAACAATTGCATACGTTTCCTATAAGACTCAATTCCGTTGGAGTCTTCTTTTCGATGCATATCTTCTTCTATCATTCTGTGAAAGTTCCGGGTTATGTATCGTTCCTTCGGTTATTATTCGAGGGACAATGATAGTAAACGGTTACGATCACCCGAACCATTCTGTTTGTACCCTTGTATAGTCTTTCATTAGACTAACCAACCAGATTTTATCCTTGCATGGTTGGCTGGTGTTATCCATCCTATACGGCACATCAGAGGTTGGTCCCCGACAATTGAAGTAACCAATCGAAGAGAAGGCTTGCAGTTGAAGTTTGCGTTTTAAGGAGCAATGTTTCCAAGGCGTGTATGTTTAATTTGAAATAAATGTAATACATAGTCATGTAATTAGGACTATTTTAAAAGAGTCTTCCGCTATAATTTAAAAGTCTTCCGTTGTCACTATACTTTGTTGTAAAACCGTCCTTCTCATTTTACGAGAGGAATCTTAATAAAAGGTTGAGTTTTACTTACTTAAAATGTCTTCCGCTGATTATTCTTTCGTTATGTAATATTTGTATTTATTTAAGTTTAATTGTTCCGATTAAAGCCTAGGGTGACTTTGGACATTAACGTTTGAGGTCACTGGCGTGTGGCACTACCGACATAAGTCGGGGGTGTTACAGGTGTCATCCGTCCTATATGACACATCAGGTACAACTTCCCAGATCGAAGACGCAGGAAGAAGACGTTGAAGGCAACTACATTTCCTTTGCCATTTGATTGTTCTGAACAAGGTTTAGATCCTGTTTGTGTTGAATATTTGAGTCTTCCGTAGATATTTTGATATACATTATTGGATTGCCATTTTTGCAACGTCGTCTATAATACAATTTCGATTTATATATATATGTTATTGTTCGTTTTAAATTATTAATTTGCGATCAAGGGTCTGTTTGGATTTCATACTAGAATGCATTAAATTGTATTAAATCAACAATTTAATGCAAGAAAATGCATTTTATTGCATTCTATTTGGAATCCAATTGCACCCCAATACTGTAAGCCTTGGGTGATTTTGGATATGCGATCCGAGGTCACTGGCGGTAATATTCCTAAGATAATTTAGGGGTGTTACAATTGAGACCGCTCCGACAATCAAGTCTGAGCCTGATTCTGTAGAGCTTATTGTGAACGACGGCCCAGTGCTTGAGTTTGCCCCGCCGATGGAAGAGAAGCAAGTTATTGTGGTAGTTGAGACCACTGAGAAAGAAGACTTGAGCGAAGACTCTGAGTCCAAGAGCAAGGGAGAGAGGGAAGTGTCATCCAAGCAATCCCCTATTCATGAGGTTATGGATGAAGATGAGGACCCAATCGAGGATTTTGAGAGTGAGAAGGAACAATTGGATCCCTACTATGAGAGTTGGGAAGAAATGTACGGGCTAGATCACCCGCTCGGCAGTTTGTCGCCAACGTACTCGCCTCTGGCTCCAGTTGCTTATGAGGATAAGGAGTTTGTCAATGCTGGACGAGAGGAGTATCACCCGACTTTACCACCAGCTGATGTGGTTCCTTCTCCCGACTATTCGCCTCCTCGACCCCAGGGATGTCCAATCACTCAGGAGATGCTTGACGGGATGTCTACCCCAGAAGCAATGCGGCTTATCAATGAAAAGACTGAGCAGATCAGGTTGCTAGTTCGACCTTGGATAGATATTTCCCTTGTTGCAGTGCTGAGCCACCGGTGACTAAGAGGCCTCGTACTTGGATAGAGTATCTTGATGGCACAAAGCCATACCAGGCTCGTGTGAATGTCTCGGTGTTGCACGAGTATATGAAGGATGAGGCTTGAAACTTTGTGTCGACTCTCAACAATTGGCAAGAGTATGCCCATTCAGTGTTGGATGAGCTAGAGGATGCCAACAAGTTCTTGGAGAGTCTTTGAGGGCAAACTTCGAAAGGCTCCGAGCCTCAAAAGGTTGATATGGGCAAGTCTGATGAGCCATCAGTGCCTGATGAGGGACCGAGTGATCCGAAGCAGAAGAGGCCAGCATATGACAAGGAGGAAGAGCTACCTCCGAAGAAAAGGATGACATCTAAGGCATATAGAGACTTATTTCGGGACCCCAGTAAGAAGCAGTGATTTAGTACATTAGTTGTGTTCCTTTCTAGCATTTTCCAGTTTAGACAATAATGGAGCAATAGTCTCCTAATGTTATTTCCTTTTTACCTCTTGGTTGTTGTTTGACATTTGTGTGTTTTTCATTTATGGTAAGGGACGAGTTTATTAAATGGATGTCTTAATTATTGCATTGAAAGTATTTATTACTGGGAGTATAAATTCGATTGCCTTATAACAAAAAAATATAACCGCAACCAGATGGTGAACACTAGGAATACCACTCGTCAAGAAGTTGGTCCGAGCAATGCCTCCAGAATTCAGATAAGGAGTGCAACGAACTAGGAAGACAAAACTGGGATGGATCCCATAACAATCCAGCTGTGAATGTCCAGCCTCAAGTTAACCCTCAGGTGGGAGGAGGAAGGGGACATGTACCTCCTATTGCCCCAATTGTCTTCGACAATGCTGCTGTCGAAGCAATCAGACAGATTATGATATAAGCGGTCACATAGATGATTGGGCATGAGATGCCGCGAGCTCAGGAGAACCCTATACCACAAGTTGTTCCTAATATTGAGGAGTCGGTGAACATTGTGCCTTCCATTCATGTTCAGAGAGATGGAGGAAGCTATGGTCGTGCATTGAAAGCGATCAATTCCATGAGGCCTGATTCATATGACGGTACTGGAGAACCCGTCAAGGTGGCCTACTGGTTCCTACATATGGAACGGCTCTTCAGGAACATTGTTTGCACTGAAGCTGAGAAGGTGCACATCGCCTCTTTACAGCTGGGGGATGGGGCGAGTGAATGGTGGGAGAGCACAGGATTAGCTGATCATCCCGAGCTGACTAATCGATGTTTAAGACCAAGATGACTAATCGTTTCTTTTCCAGAGATATAAGGGAGGAGAAACATAAGGAATTGCTTTACCCGAAGACTGAAGGGTTTAAGGTAACTGTTTTGGGGTGAAAAGATCGGACGACCTAAATCGCCTTAGACGGGGTAACTAGTCGATCGGGTGATAGAAAACAATCCAAACCAAATAAATAATAGACAAACAAAGAATAAATGTAGAATAGCGAGATGATTTTATTAGATGTCGTGTTAATCGGATCGAATCGAGATACAACTTATCGTAGTAAGACAAGAGACCGGGTAGGACTCGACCGGTGGCTTTCAGGTTGCGACCGGTGACGAATCAGCGTGGATGACTCTTGGAGAGCTAAGCTTGGAGCAGATATGTTGTTCTGATGTATTTCTGAGCGAGAATGCTTGTGTGTGGCGTAATTTGTGTTTGTATCCTTCTTATCTTCCTCTTCATCCAAATATGGTAAGTCTTTTTACTCTTCTTACCGTTATGTCTTGATCGTATATTTTATCTTCAATGCTGAGAGTAATGGCGGGGATTATGCCATTAAATCATTGTAATTACGGTGGCTTGAATGTTGTGGCCGTTGCGTGATCTGGGCATTTAATGTATGGCGAGATTCTTGCGATCCTGTCGGAGGGCATTCGACCAGAGAAGTCTCGTCGCCTCCTCTGGGCTTTTCCCTTGTTCTTCCGATCTATCGTGGGCTTGGGCTTGATTTACTCGACCCATTCTCCCAGGGGAAGCCAGGCCCAACAATAGCCCCAAGTTGCCTTGGGCTTTCGGTTTAAGCAAGGAAAGTGGAATCCGAGGCAACTTCCATAAACACGATCTCCACCATCCTTTTTTGGCGCGTTTGTTCAGGGCTACGTGGCGTGTGATCGGGGCATGATGCGACGCCTCTGCAAATCTTCACTTCCCTCCATAAATTCGGAGCAGAGGGAATCGATTAGTCTTTATCTCATCTTCCTTTGCAAGCTTCTTCTGGTAAGCTTCTCGGTCTCTCTCGCCATAGCTTTCTGATTTCTCTAGTCATAGCTCTTCGATTCCCCTCTCTTTCCATTCTCGAAATGGTTTCTAGCGAGGCTTCCGAGTTGTCGAAGACTCTTTCTGATCCGCATGAAGGCGAAGCTCCTCCTTGTTTCATCTTGAAGGAGTCGGATGTGCTGACTAGCACTTTGTCTCAGGCAGAACTGGATCAGATTCTTCAAGTTGGGGGCTTTCCCCCGGAGACGATCGCTAGGTTGCCTCATCCAGATGAGAGGGCTGATGCTCGTTATGAAGGATGGGTTTGTTTTTATGCGTACCCGTTTCGAAGAGGGCATAAATTTCCTTTTTCTCCCCTTGTTAGGGATTTTTTAGCTACTCTGGCGTTGGCGCCATGCCAAGTAATGCCTCAGGCGTGGAGAGTTCTAAGGGTCTTGGACCTTGTAAATGTTCGATCTGGGGCCGATTTTGATTTTGACGCTCTGTGGTATAACTACTTCATTGGATCGAAGAGTTCCTCTCGCGTTCAGTTGTGTATCCGACATGGTCGGAAGCCTTTGGTGCAGAATCTGGATGTCAACGACCGCGGATGGGGGTCGAAGTTCTTTTTTGTCGAACGTTCTTCTCTGGAGAAGGAGGGGGAATGTCCGTTCTTGTTGACAGAGTGGCGAGTTGAGAGTATGTATTTGTCTTCCCTTTTGCTTGTTTTATGCGTCTTAACTCTTTGTCTGAACTTTTCTTTTTTGTAGTTCCCGAACCAGAAGATTTGGAAGTGAGCAGTCGATCGAAAGGTTTGTCCAAGATTGTCCTAGCTGTCCCAGCGTCGGAGAGGAGTTTTACCAACGTCAATCTGTTGTCAGCATCCCCTTCTGGTCCGGAAGTCATGTCGACTGTTTCATCATCTCGCGCAAAAGGTAGACTCTCAGCTCTAGGAGTCCTTTACTGTTTTTCATTTTGTCGTGTACTTTAGGATTTCTCCTTTTTTGTTGTTCTGTCGTGTCAGGTTCCCCTGGTGGTCGAACGAGTGCTCGTCTGAGGGTAGTGTCAGGGAAAGGCCTGATCGAGCAAAGGAAGGCGGCGGCCAAAGCCGCATCAAGCAAACCGGCTCTGATGGATCTGACGACTCCAATCAAAGCTGGCTCCAAGAGGAAGGCGAGCGCTCGCCCTAAAGACGTCAAGGTGGAGGAGGTCCCTAGGAAGAAGGAGGCGACAGCCGAGGGGATCGACAAGATCGGTGCCGTCGGACAATCGATCGCCGACCTTTTTCACGCTCAGGACCCGACTTTGAAGTCGGAGGTCGATGACGTCTCCCCTCTTGATTGCATTGGTGAAGCGGGGTGCTCCGCGTGGAAGGTGAGTTGCCTTTTATTTGTGCTCTTTTCTTTTTCTTTCGTTCGACCGTGTTTTCTGATTGTGTGTCGTGCTGTTGTGTGAGACTTCAATCTTTCCAGTACCTCTTGGGGGCATACTCCGGTGTCAAGGCAATGGTCGTTAAGGCTGAGAACAGGGCTGCTAGGTCAGAGTCCGACCTTGCGTCCTTGAGGACCAAGATGGAGGGAGCGGAGAGTCGTTGCCGTGAGATTGATCGTCGCCTCACCAGGGAGTTAAAAAGCTGTCAAGGGGAGTTGGTCGCATGTCGGAAGGAGTTTGAAGAGTGCCGGTCAAGCGTTGAGGAAGAGGTGAAGCGGGCTCGGATTGCGGATGGCCAGATTGCTGGTGACGTTGGGGCCTTTTATGCGGTGAAGTCGCGCATCGAGATGATCGAAGAGTTCAACGAAGGCAAGCATGAGCTCTAGGATCTGAAGGCAGAGAAGGAGACCTTGGACTCCATGTTCCCAAAGGGCGATCCTGGTCAGGAGCTGTTTTGCTTGGCCGGCGTCGGAGAAGAAGTCGTGGATGAGGGCATCGACGAGGACGAGGCCCACTCTGGCGATGTCAAGCCGACTGACGAGGTAGCCTCTCTGGAGCCAGCCCCTTCCGAAGGTAATGTCGTTGTCCCCGATGCCTGATTTGTTTTCTTTGCGTAGTTTGACTTCGTTTGCCCCACCTGTGTGTGGGTTTGAATATTATGTGTTTTGGCGACCCGTCCACCATCGCGGGTCGCAGGCTATTTCCGAATGAATGTTGGTAAAGTCCTACAGATGTGTAGGCAAACAATGTGTTTTGGCGACCCGTCCACCATCGCGGGTCGCGTATTTGTATAAAAATGCTAGTACTTTTATTTAATGCAATTTGTCTTTACATATAAGATCGTATGTTTGCTTGTTTTGTACATGTCGTCAGACGTTCAAGAGAACTATCGATGACGTTTTGTGTTTGATGTGTCGGTTTCGCCCGTGTGCTCCGTCGAGTGGGGCTCCCCGTATGTATGTGTGTAGAACAGGCCTGTGAATGTTCGTATGTGTGTTAGTCATGACTGTATGCCGGGGAGGTAAGCAATATGTTTTATTGCGTAAATGTAATAAGGTGTTATACCTTATGTTTTGTGTAAGGCAGGCGGTGTGCCGACGTGCCTGTGTTGTCATCTCCCCGTGTTCCGATCGATCGTGTAATGTAATATAAGCGCTTTTTGCGAATGACTAGATCCAATGTAAATGTTGTTCTGCATTTGTGTTTTTGTAAGGAGGAAGTCCTCGCTTAGTGTCATGTGATAACATGTAAAAGAAGATAGCGATGTACATGCGATAAGATGCGATGTATATGCGATAGATAGCAATGTATTTGCGATAGATAGCGATGCATATGCGATAGATAGCAATGTATATGCGATAGATAGCAATGTATAAAATTGTGTGATGTTTTTACCTCGTTGGTTCAGAAATGGTATAGCTTTAGATGTGCTGCGTTCCAACTTCTCGGGATCGGTCGTCCGTCCTTGTCTTCTAATTGGTATGCTCCCTGTCCGACTACTTCGGTGATTAAGTAAGGTCCTTCCCATTGTGGTGCTAGCTTTCCGTCGGATGGGTTCTTGGTGTTCTGGAAAGTTTTCCTTAGGACCCAGTCTCCGACCTTGAATGCCTTGATCCGGACGTTCTTATTGTAACTTCTTGCGACCTGTTGTTGAAATCTGACCATCCTGATTCGGGCTCTTTCTCTGATCTCGTCCACTGTGTCCAGGTTGTGTGCTAGTTCGATGTCGTTTTGCTCGTTTGTCTAAAGGTTGCAACGAGCGGTCGAAACCAGTAACTCGGCCGGGATGACCGCTTCACTCCCATAGACGAGGGAGAAAGGTGATTGCCCGGTCGCATTCTTTGGAGTAGTCCTGTCGGACCAGAGAATGAGTGGGAGTTCGTCTGCCCATTTGCCCTTAGCCCCAGTGAGGCGTTTCTTGAGGTTGTTGATAATGATCTTGTTGATGGATTCGGCTTGTTTGTTGGATTGTGGATACCGAGGTGTGGATGTGACCAACTTGATGTTCCATTGGTCACAAAAGGCTCGAGTCTTATGACTGATGAATTGGGAGCCGTTGTCGCACACAATTTCTGATGGGATGCCAAATCTACACAAGATATTGCGTTTTATGAATGAAATGACGTGTTGATCTTTTACCTCTTTGTAGGCTTCGGCTTCGATCCATTTAGAGAAGTAGTCCATCATGGAAAGGAAGAAAACTCTTTGACCCGACACGGGAGGGAGCTTTCCGACAATGTCCATTCCCCATCTCATGAAGGGCCATGGAGCCAGAGTCGGATGGAGGAGCTCTGAGGGTTGGTGATGGATGGGTGCATGCCGCTGGCAGGCGTCGCACTTCTTGGTGTACTCCATAGCGTCTTTGTTCATCGTGGGCCAGTAGTACCCGTTTCATAGGGCTTTCCCTGAGAGGCTTCGTCCGCCGGTATGATTGCCACACTCTCCTTCATGTAGCGATTGTAAGATTCGTCCGACTTCTGGAGTCTTGAGGCATCGTAGGAGTATCCCTGTGACAGATCTTTTGTACAAGATGTTATCTATGATATTGTAAGAGAGTGCTTGTACCTTGATCCTTTTTGCTTCTGTTTTATCGTCGGGCAAGATGCCGTCTTTCAACCATCTGATGTAAGGTAGCATCCAATTGTTATTGTTGTCGACAATGTCTTCTTCTGGTTGGTCGTCGACCTCCATGGCGATGAGTTCTTCAAGAGGTGTCGTTGACTCGACGGATGTCCTTGGGACGGCTGGCGTCATGATGTGGGCCAATGGTATGTGTGGAAATTCCTTCGGGTCTAGGACGGATCCTAGATTGGCAAGTGCATCGGCTTGGGAGTTAAGATCCCTAGGTACATGTCTGATGTTGAATGTTTGGAATTGTCCGATCAACTTCTTGGCTACCTCCAGGTAGGCTATCATCCTGACGTCTTTAGCAATGTATGATCCTTGTATCTGGTTTACGACCAGCAGGGAGTCGCAAACGACTTCGATCTCTCGGACTCCTAGGTCGCGAGCCAGGGCGAGTCCGAATATGAGTGCTTCGTACTCAGCTTCATTGTTAGTTGCGTCCCACTCACATCTGACGGCCTGAGCTATCTTGTCCCCTTGCGGCGATTTCAGTACGACCCCTAGCCCCGATCCTGTGGCGTTTGACGCTCCATCTGTGTGGAGCTCCCATGTGCCTGTTTCATTCGTGGCGAGTAGTTGCGTCACTTCTCTTGTGGCTTCTTGCTCTAGGGTCAGACTGAAATCGGCCACAAAGTCGGCTAAGGCTTGCGACTTGATCGCTGTCCTGGGCTCGTATTCGATGTCGTAACCGCTGAGGTGTATAGCCCATTTAGTCATTCGTCCTGTGAACTCAGGTTTCCTCATGATAGCTATCATGGGATGATTAGTGCGAACAATAATAGTATGGAATTCGAAATACGGTTTGAGTTTGTTCGAAGCCATTACCAATGATAGCACGAGCTTTTCAAGTGACGAATACCTCGTTTCAGTTGGCAGCAGTGTTCGACTGATGTAGTATATTGGTGACTGCTTGCCATCTTCTTCTCTGACCAATACTGGGCTTACGGTTGATTCTGACACTGCAAGATATAGAAATAAGGGCTCGTCGGCTTTAGGTTTGGTCAGCAACATGGGACTGGCCAGGTACTCTTTTAAGTTCTGGAACACTGCTTCGTGTTCTCCCGTCCATTGAAAGTATTTGTTCTTCTTGAGAGTGTCGTGGAAGGGTTTGCACTTGTCGGACGATTTGGAGATGAATCTGTTCAGAGCTGCTATCCGACCTGTAAGTTTCTGTACGTCTTTGATGCATCGGGGGGATCGAAGGTTGATGAGAGCCTTGATCTGTTCTGGGCTGGCTTCTATTCCTCTTTGTGTCACCATGTACCCCAAGAATTTTCCTGACGACACTCCGAAGGAGCATTTAGTAGGGTTTAGTTTCATGTTGTACCTTTTGAGCACCTCGAAGCTGTCGCCTAGATGGTTTATGTGATCTTCCTTCTTTTTGGACTTGACCAACATGTCATCTATGTAGACTTTCATCGTGTCTCCGATTTGATCTTTGAACATTTTGTTGACTAGTCGCTAATAGGTAGCCCCTGCATTTTTTAGGCTAAAGGGCATTACTTTGTAACAGTAGATACCTTGGCTAGTGATGAATGCTATTTTTTCCTGATCGTCGGGTTCCATGAGGATTTGATTATAGCCGCTGAAAGCGTCCATGAAAGTAAGAATTTCGTGCCCTGCTGTGGCGTCGACCATGGCATCTATGTGGGGTAGTGGGAATGAGTCCTTGGGACAAGCTTTGTTGAGATCTGTGAAGTCGATGCAGACTCTCCATTTGCCATTCTTCTTCTGGACTACGACCACGTTGGCTAGCCATTCAGGGTAGTGGACCTCTCTTATTTTTCCTGTTTCCAATAAGCTTTTGACTTCGTCGTCGATTATCTTGTTCCGCTCGGGGGCGAACTTCCTGCGTTTTTGCTTGACAGGAGGATGAGATGGATCCATATTTAATTTATGAGTAATAATGTTTGGAGATATTCCGATCATATCCTCATGCGACCATGCAAAATAGTCGGCATTGGTCCTGAGAAAGTCAAGGAGTTGTAGTCTGGTCGAGTCGTCCAAGTCCGACCCGACCCTTACCGTTTGATCTGGCTTTGAAGGATCTAGTGCGATCTCGTCGAGTTTTTCCATTTCTGGTTCGACGTACCGACTAGGTCCTTCGCCGCTCTGTGGTTGCTATGCGGTCTTGTGTTTGACTGCGCTCTTCATAGAAGCGACGTAGCACTCCTTAGCGGTCCTTTGATCTCCTTTGATTTCTTGGACTCCCCATTCAGTGGAGAATTTTATGACTTGATGATATGTTGAAGGTACTGCCTTCATAGCGTGTATCCATGGCCTGCCAAGAATACAATTATAGGGAGACGGACAGTCTAGGACTAAGAATTTCACCTGTTGGTTGATTCCTCCAGCGTATGTGGTTAGAATGATTTCGCCAGTCGTATGCTTGACCTCACCGCTAAACCCGACCAGTGGGGTCGACTTCTTGATTAGGTCGTTCTCAATTAGACCCATTTCTTTAAGAGCGTCAAGGGTCAAGAGGTTGGTCGAACTCCCTGTATCGATTAGTACTCTCCGTATTAAGCAATTACCAATGGATAAAGAGATTACCAGACCATCGTGGTGCCTATCCGACCCGTCGGAGTCGGACTCGTCGAATATGACCGTCGGAAGGTTGGAAGTCTTCTTTAGCTTGAATTCTGATGATTCGGGCTTGTCGCCCTTGCTTTCCTTGGCGTGCCGCTTAGCCGCGGAGTATGTGTTTCCACATATGTCCGATCCACCTGAAATAGTGTTGACAATTTTTGTATGAATGGGAGATGGGGGTTTGTTCTGTTTTACCTGGTCTCGTCGTTACATGGTAGCTTTTGCCCATTCCGAGATTACGTTGTGTAGGAGCCCTTGTGAGAGCAGCCTAGCGACTTCCTTTCACAAGGCGATGCACTCGTCGGTCGAATGCCCGTGGTCGCCATGGAATTCACACCATCGGCTCATGTCCTTCTTGACGTCCGGTCGGTCGTGTAATATCCCTCAATTTTTAGTAAGGATATTTGGGTAATTTTTCCCATCCTTCGTTCGATAATTATTTCGCTTTCAGTGGAGTTCGGATTTTCCGTAATATCCATGATTTCCAAAATAATTCCCTGAGTGGTATAAAATACATTCGATGTATTTTCGGGACTTAGAATATTTGTTTGGATACAAACATATAATTTCAGGGGTTTAAAACCCATACCCAATCTTATCCCTCTGTGCAATCTTACCCTGTATCCGATCTTATCCCAACTACCACTTGCTCCCCACTTGATCTGCATGGTCGGCCCTCTTGCAAGAGTGTTGTCGGACCTTTGCCCCTTGTTCTTGGACTATATAAGGTGGTGGGGATGAAGAGTAGAGAGAAGCCCAGCTCGTCCTCCCTCACCGAGCTCCCGCCTGTGCTCGTTGTTCTTCTCCTTTCTTCTCCGGCGAGCTGTTCTGTACAGAACCCAGATCTGCTATGGCGTTGGGAGCTGTTGAAGGCCGAGTTATTGGTGGCTATCGTCTCCGGTGACGAGGAAGACGGATCTGGGCCGAGTCGCTGTTGTCGTGCGTCGCTGGTGTTGCTCGCTGTTGAGCGGTGCGACCAGCAGTGGTTCGTTGTTGTTGTCACTGCGTGCTGGCTGCCGGTGTCGCCGAATCTCCGTGTTGTTGCTCCATCCCCGGCATCAAGAGCCCGGCGGAGCACCCCCTGCCGATCGCTGCGTCTTGCCCACGTGTTGCTCTATTTTGTTGTTTGGTTCGTGTACGTGAAATGGGTTGAAGATGGTGAACAGTGCAGTGGGACCCCCCCCCCCCCCCCCCCCTTTGTTGGTTTAATTGTTGTTGGGCCGAAAGCCCAAGTTCCATTCCAGTCATCCAGATCTGCCCCAGTTTCAGATCCATGAACCAGTTGTTCTTAAGCTTTGCAAAAAGCTCTCGTCGGATCTAAGGCAAGTGGCGGTTCGCTCTTGCTCATCATTCCATATTTACCATTAATTATCAATTGTTTAGTTGTTAATTAATTTGGGATGATTTACTGTTTTGTTGGGAACAGTTTTGATAAATTAGTTGATGAAAAGAAGTGTTGTTATAATAGGTTGCATATTGCTAGATACAACGCTATTATGTTCATAATGGTTTTGTTGTGGATTTTAAAGGTGAATTTCATATGAAAGATTATAATAGGTTGCATATACTGTTAGTAGCAATGCTATTTTGATATATATATATATAGATTGATAGATCTATGATGTTGGCCTTGATGGCTTTGTTTTGATGTGATATATGACTGTGTTGAACTATTTAGTTAGCACGAGTATTCGTAGGGACGATGGGCTCTATGTGAGGTCCAGTCGTTTCTTGATAATCAATTGGTGAAGGGGCAGTGGAGACCCTGACATCAATGGCTGTGGATTTGTTGTGGATACGGACGTTGGGCTCTATGTGAGGTCCAGTCGTTCTTGATCGTGTTGTGGATATCTAAAAGCTTATAACGTGTTGTGGTTTGTTCTGGAATTAACTCAGATAAGTGCTCTTGGCGCACATAATTAATATACCTTGGCGAGTAGTGCAGCTAGGAAAGCTCGTCTTAACTTTTAGTCGCTCGAATGCGATACTGTGATTGTGTGTAATTATTAATGTTCCCCAACTTTGTCATGCTTCCGATAAGGCTCATCTCATTGGAGTCTTCTTTTGGGATTGATTTCTGTGAGACTCGGTCTCCAGAATCTTCTCTTGATCATGCCTTTTCATATATTCCAGTAGGAGTATGGTGGTTGACTATCGTCATCGGTTTTAATTCGAGAAACGATGAGTCTAACCTAATACGACTACTTCGAACCACTCTGCTTTGTACCCTTGCGTAGTCTTTCATTAGACTAACCAACCGTAATTATTCCCTTGTATGGTTGGCTGGTGTCATCCGTTCGATTCGGCACATCAGGTATGTTGTTGTTCCGTGAAGGCTAGAACGACTGTGAAGATGAACGGTGTTTTGACAAGTTAATTGACACTTTGTTTACAAGACTTCCGCTGTACTAAAAAGGTGATTTTGTGTAAAGACTTCCGCTGTAATAACTCTGATGTTGTATTTTAAAAGTGCTTGGAATCATGTTGTAATTCCGAGACGTTGGTTTTAATAAAAGTTGTAATAATTGGTATTATAACTGTTAGTTGATGGTTATATCGTTTGGAAAAGCCTGGGGTGACTTCGTGATGTTTAATCCGAGGTCACTAGCAGTAATACTTTTAAAGGAGAAAATTTGGGGGTGTTACAGAGTTGGTATCAGAGCCGAAAGTTTTTAAAACGGGTTTGGGATTTCATAAACCATTTACTCGTTTTGAATCGAAAAAGTTTTCGAAGGCTTTGAATTTTCAAATGAAAATTTTAAACCGTTCATAGTCGTGCCTTCTTCTTTAGTCTGATATGGAAGCGATTTCCAAGGGAACTCTAAGGAAAAGCCCGAGGAAAATCCTAAGGAAGATCCTCAAGGATAGGAAAATCCTAGGGGAGATCCCGAGGAAGATCCTCAGAAGAAGGAAGATCCGGAGGAAGATCCTCTAGAGGAGGAAGATCTTGCGGAAGATCCTTAGAAGGAGGAAGATCCAGAGGAAAACCCTGAGGAAGATCCTCGAGAGGGGGAAGATCCGAGGGAAGATCCGGAGGGAACTTTCGATGAGAACCCGGAGGAAGATCTCGTAAGGCAAGGCTAGAAGAGTCTGATGCCTAAAGTGTTCATTTATGAGTATCTTTGAGGAATATAAGGATTTTAAGTTAGAAATAAGTCATTTAAGACAGTACGAGTCGTTGGACTCGATATTTCCAGAGGATGAGAGTTAGGACTCTTGGGAATTTTCAAGGATTGACATCTTGTGAGTATGTCATCTATAAGGCTTATGATATCACTCTCTTTGAGGAAATAGGAGTAGTATCGTATGTGATTCGTTTCGAGGAACGTAGGAATGAGATGTTATGATTATTCTTGGAGGAAATTAAGGAATCTTAAAGGATTTAAGTTAAGAGATGGCATAAGGCCGGTTATGATTAAGGATATTAAGTTCAGATAGTAAGTTTGATGTTGAGGCATGTTCCTCATTAGCTTAATGCAAGTTTCGGGGTCGAAACTTTTCTTAAGGGGGTAGTAATATAATATCCCTCAATTTTTAGTAAGGATATTTGGGTAATTTTTCCCATCCTTCGTTCGATGATTATTTCGCTTTCAGTGGAGTTTGGATTTTCTGTAATATCCATGATTTCCGAAATAATTCCCTGAGTGGTATAAAATACATTCGATGTATTTTCGGGATTAGAATATTTGTTTGGATACAAACATATAATTTCCGGGGTTTAAAACCCATACCCAATCTTATCCCTCTGTGCAATCTTACCCTGTATCCGATCTTATCACAGCTACCACTTGCTCCCCACTTGATCTGCATGGTCGACCCTCTTGCAAGAGTGTTGTCGGACCTTTGCCCCCTGTTCTTGGACTATATAAGGTGGTGGGGATGAAGAGTAGAGAGAAGCCCAGCTCGTCCTCCCTCACCGAGCTCCCGCTTGTGCTCGTTGTTCTTCTCCTTTCTTCTCCGGTGAGCTGTTCTGTACAGAACCTAGATCTGATGTGGCGTTGGGAGCTGTTGAAGGCCGAGTTGTTGGTGGCTATCGTCTCTGGTGACGAGGAAGACGGATCTGGGCCGAGTCGCTGCTGCCGTGCGTCGCTGGTGTTGCTCGCTGCTGAGCGGTGCGACCAGCAGTGGTTCGTTGTTGTTGTCACTGCGTGCTGGCTGCTGGTGTCGCCGAATCTCGGTGTTGTTGCTCCATCCCCGGCGTCAAGAGCCCGGCGGAGCACCCCCTGCCGATCGATGAGTCTTGCCCACGTGTTGCTCTATTTTGTTGTTTGGTTCGTGTATATGAAATGGGTTGAAGATGGTGAACAGTGCAGTGGGACCCCCCCCCCCCTTTGTTGGTTTAATTGTTGTTGGGCCGAAAACCCAAGTTCCATTCCAGTTGTCCAGATCTGCCCCAGTTTCAGATCCATGAACCAGTTGTTCTTAAGCTTTGTTAAAAGCTCTCGTCGGATCCAAGGCAAGTGGCGGTTCGCTCTTGCTCATCATTCCATATTTACCATTAATTATCAATTGTTTAGTTGTTAATTAATTTGGGATGATTTACTGTTTTGTTTGGAACAGTTTTGATAAATTATTTGATGAAAAGAAGTGTTGTTATAGTAGGTTGTATATTGCTAGATACAGCGCTATTATGTTCATAATGGTTTTGTTGTGGATTTTAAAGGTGAATTTCATATGAAAGATTATAATAGGTTGCATATACTGTTAGTAGCAACGCTATTTTGATATATATATATATATATATATATATATATAGATAGATTGATAGATCTATGATGTTGGCCTTGATGACTTTGTTTTAATGTGATATATGACTGTGTTGAACTGTTTAGTTAACACGAGTATTCGTAGGGACGATGGGCTCTATGTGAGGTCCAGTCGTTTCTTGATAATCAATTGGTGAAGGGGCAGTGGAGACCCTGACATCAATGGCTGTGGATTTGTTGTGGATACGGACGTTGGGCTCTATGTGAGGTCCAGTCGTTCTTGATCGTGTTGTGGATATCTAAAAGCTTATAACGTGTTGTGGTTTGTTCTGGAATTAACTCAGATAAGTGCTCTTGGCGCACATAATTAATATACCTTGGCGAGTAGTGCAGCTAGGCGCTAGTGCAGCTAGGAAAGCTCGTCTTAACTTTTAGTCGCTCGAATGCGATACTGTGATTGTGTGTAATTATTAATGTTCCCCAACTTTGTCATGCTTCCGATAAGGCTCATCTCGTTGGAGTCTTCTTTTGGGATTGATTGCTGTGAGACTCGGTCTCCAGAATCTTCTCTTGATCATGCATTTTCATATATTCCAGTAGGAGTATGGTGGTTGACTATCGTCATCAGTTTTAATTCGAGAAACGATGAGTCTAACCTAATACGACTACTTCGAACCACTCTGCTTTGTACCCTTGCGTAGTCTTTCATTAGACTAACCAACTGTAATTATTCTCTTGCATGGTTGGCTGGTGTCATCCGTTCGATTCGGCACATCAGGTATGTTGCTGTTCCGTGAAGGCTAGAACGACTGTGAAGATGAACGGTGTTTTGACAAGTTAATTGTCGCTTTGTTTACAAGACTTCCGCTGTATTAAAAAGGTGATTTTGTGTAAAGACTTCCGCTGTAATAACTCTGATGTTGTATTTTAAAAGTTCTTGGAATCATGTTGTAATTCCGAGACGTTGGTTTTAATAAAAGTTGTAATAATTGGTATTATAACTGTTAGTTGATGGTTATATCGTTTGGAAAAGCCTGGGGTGACTTCGGGATGTTTAATCCGAGGTCACTGGCAGTAATACTTTCAAAGGAGAAAATTTGGGGGTGTTACAGGTTACTCTTTCGGGGCCATCTTACCTCTTTTCCATATTTGTCGAAACTCTTGACGAGCTTCGACACGGAAATGTTAAAGTTATAAGACTGGACTCTAGGAGGCAACGCCGGACCGTCTCTCCAATCTTGTGACCTGTCTTGGAAAGAGTTTACCTGATTTGGTTCGTTTCGATTACGAGAATAGGGATGAGGACGCCTGTCTCGACGGTTGTCAGAGGGATTTTTTCGATCGGATGGATCGGATCCGCGTGAGGATTTACGCGACTCACGGTCCTCTTCCAATCTTACCTCAGCCATGGTCTTGGCCTGGACGTCTTCGAAGCTTTTGCATGGGTACTTGGTAATCTCGTCGTAAAGATTGTTGTCTTTGATCAGTCCTTGTCTGAAGGCTTCGATGGAGGTTGTGACGTCGCAGTGGGGGATCGCCACTTTCTCCTTATTGTACCTGTTGAGATAATTCCTGAGAGGTTCGTTATACCTTTGTGTGACTCGGTAGAGGTCACTCGACTGCTTTTCGAGCCTCCGACTATTGGCGAATTGACTTTTGAAGGAGTTGACCGGATCCGCAAACGATGCAATCGTTCCCTGAGGCAAACGCATAAACCAAGTTAGTGTGGAACCTGCGAGGGTCGTGCCAAAGCTTTTGCACATGACGGCCTCGCGGTTCTCCCTTGAAACAGATGCAGCCATTAATTTTTGTTTATATATAGAAATATGGTCATCTGGGTCGCTGGTGCCGTCGAATGTCGCCATGCTGGGAAGATGAAACTTCTTGGGGATCTCGACCCTGGCGATTTCTTCAATGAACGGGGATTCTTCGAATCCGTCGGTCGCTTCCCTCTCGATTGGTTGCGGGACTCCTGGAAGCCTGTTGAAGCGATCGTCGATCGTCTTCATGTGTTGGTCGAGCGTCTGCTGGAAGAGAGCCAGGATGTCTGGTGGATTGGTAACCTGTGGTTCGTCGATTTGGGCCCCTGTCGACCCGATCGGTGTGGAAAAAGTGACATGGTTAGTCGAAAACGGATGGGCAATAGGAGTTCGAGATGTACCCTCTGCGTATCCGGATCATCGCACGCCCAGGGGCGTTGGCTCGACTGTGATACCCCGTAATTCTGTAAGGATTATTCTGGGAATTTTTGGAATTTTCCCGAACACCCGTTTAGTACGTCGGATTTAATTCAGAAAGTCAAAGACATTCTGTAATGTGCTCTGTATCTGTAATATTTTTCTCAGTGAAGAATTATACAATTAAGGCCTATTGGAAGTCTATACTCGTTCGTGTACGACTTTTGTTATCGCGAGTTAAGATTAATACCAAATCTCTACCCAATTGGTTATTGCCCAAGAGGTGCAAATGGATTAACCATGGGTTAATACCCAAGGGCACAATTGGAAGGCTTTTTGGCTCCCAACAAGCCTCATCTTTGCCTATAAATAGAGGGCATGGGTGAAGCTTGAAAGGGTGTGAAAAACGCCATTACGTTGTCCATTTCTCGTCTCTAAAAAACGCTCCCAAAGAAAAACGCTCTCTCTCTCGGAAAGCTCTCGTGAATCGTTGAAGGCTCGTTTGGTGTCGTTCTCGGTGGCCAAAGGAGACTTGGAAGGCCCTTAGAAGCCTAGAAGCCAAGCAAGGCGAAAGGCGAACCAAATCGAGCATCGCGGGTAAGATTTCTCGTCCGTTTTTAAGTTTCTGTTCAGCGACGGCGACCGCCGCCAGGGAGACGGCGACCGCCGCCAGGGAGATGGCGACCGCTGCCAGGAACGGCGACCGCCGTGTTGTGGACGGCGACCGCCGTGTTGGGGACGGCGACCGCCGTGTTGTGGCCGGCGACCGCCGTGAAGTTCTTGGTGCCGCCGTGGAGGAAGCCGATGAGCGGCGCCCGCCGTGCTTGAGACGGCGACCGCCGTGATGGTGGCGGCGCCCGCCGCAATTGTTGGTGGCCGGCCGTGAAGGGTAGTTGCCCGGGAGTTGTGCGTTGGCTTCCGAGACCTTCGATCAGGTCTCGTATCCTTCGATTTCTTTTGTCCTTTCGTATATTCGTACTATTCTTTGTCGAATCTAACCTAGGGTTCCTTTTTGGGTCGACTCGAAGGTGTTTATGCTAGTGGAGCTATACGCGTGTCGAGCCCAGAATCCCGTTGTCTCTGCTTTGTTCCAGATCTGCGGACTAAGGCAAGTGGCGGTTCGCTCTTGCTCATCGTTCCATATTTACATTAATTATCAGTTGTTTATCTGAGTAATTAATTTGGAATGATTATTGTGTTCATCTGGAAACGGTTTTGTTAACTGTTTTGGAAAACTAAAATATGATATTATAATAGGTTGTATATCTGTTAGAACAATGCTATTATATATATATATGTGTGAATTAATACAGATATTATAATAGGTTGTATATTTGTTAGAACAACGCTATTTTATCTGTAACGGGCCTTGAGGGCATTGTTATGAGTTATTGTTGTGTTGAACTGTTTAGTTAGCACGAGTATTCGTAGGAACGCTACTGTGTATCTCATTGCGAGTGCTAGTCGTTTCTTGATAACCTGGTGGTTAGGATTTAGTTCCTACCATCCTTCTCTAATGCCGTTTGTAGGGATTTAGTTCCCGACTCCGCCTTGAGGGATTTAGGTCCCGCGGGATTTAGTTCCCGATTCGACTCTTGGGATTTAGTTCCCGAGTCAACTCCGCTCCTAGGGATTTAGTTCCCGCGAGACTTAGTTCTCGATTCGACTCTTGGGATTTAGTTCCCGAGTCAACTTCGTCCATGGATTTAGTTCCCGACGGTATCTCTTTATCCCGATGGATGAGATGATTTAAAAGCCTATAACGTGATGTGCGTTTTGGAATTAAATAAGATAAAGTGCCCGAGTGCACATAATTAATATACATTTGGCGAGTAGTACAGCTAAGTTATAGTGCAGCTAGGAAAACTCGTCTCGACTTTGATCATAGTACGTTCTCTTTCCAATCTGGATTCGCTGTATGCGATGAGGTTGGTCGTGAACCGAAGCATCTCAGTCAACTTTTAAATCATTGTTGTATGATGCTGTAAACGTTCCAGATTTGTCATATTTCCTTAAAGACTCAATCTCTTGGAGTCTCTTTTCGAGTCGATTTCTGTGAAGATGAAGTCTTCCAGAATCTTCTCTCGTGCATACCTTTGTTGTTATTCCGTGAAAGTGCCGGGTTATGTATCGTCCCTTCGATTATTATTCGAGGGACAATGATAGTAAACGGTTTCGATCACTCGAACCACTCTGCTTTTTACCCTTGCTAGTCTATTTAAGTAGACTAACCCACGAACTTTGTTCTCCGCATGTGGGCTGGTGTCATCCGTTCGATTCGGCACATCAGATGGAGTGTAGATGAGAAGACTAGAAGGACTATGGAGTCGACGGTGCTTTTTCCGACGTTTTTAATAATTTCTTTAATCAGGTTGAGATCCTTGGGCAGGTGATCATTACGATCACAACCCTTTTTGTAATATCTTTTAAAAGTTTTCCGCTGTGCCTTGTTTAAGATTTCCGTTGTAATTTATTTAAACTCTGTGTTTGTCCTATTCGGGATTGGGATGTAATCCCGGGACTCGTGTTTTATATGATTAAGGTTATCATTTTGTATCATTGTATTTCATGATTTGTATTTAAACGGTAAAGCCTTGGGTGATCTCGGTAAGGAACACTGGGGTCATTGGCGGTAATACCTTTCCAAAAGGGTTAAGTTTTGGGGGTGTTAAAGTTGTGGTATCAGAGCCAAAGGTTGTTTTAAAACGGGTTTGGATTTTTATAAATCATTTATCCGTTTTTGAAAATGCTTTAAGAAGGGCTCTGAATTTTTTTGAAAGTGAAAAGAGTTTGAAAACACCGTTCATAGTCCTGTCTTCTATATGGTCTGATATAGTAAGTTTGCTTCTATATCTAGAAAGACTAATTCCTTCCCCGTTACCCCGTATGATATGGGTGCTTTCTATTCTCTACAGAGGAACCGGGAGAAGCCAAGGTGGTTTTGCTATACCCAATAAGGCTTGAATTCCCAGTTCTCTCATTTTGAGTTAAGGTTGTAGAACCTAGTAACTCGGTTTGAGTTCATCAATAGAAATTACCAAGTTGATCTATTCTAAGTTGATTTTATTACAATAAATATATCAGAAGATACTAACGTGATAAAATCCTTGGAATTTGATCGATAAACAGATGGTGAACACAAGGAACGTTATCCGTGCTGGTGCTGGGCCGAGTAATGACCCTAGACCAAATGCGAGGAATGTTGCAGACCCAACAGGAGAGCGTGAGTCTGTCTTTAACAATAACCAGGGAGGCAATGGCCAAGCTCAAGCCAACGCTCCGATGTTGTTTGATGCTGCAGCAGTGGAGGCAATTCGAGGAATTGTCATGCAGGCAATCACAGATGTTATGCGACCAGTTGCACCACAAGCTCAAGGTGGTCCAGTTCCTCAAACTACTCCTGAAGTTGAGGAGTCAGTGGAGCAAGTACCTCAGATCAATGTTGTCAGAAACAGAGGAACTTACGGGCAAGCGTTAAAAGCCGTGAGTTCAATGAGGCCTGACAGCTATGACGGTACTGGAGAACCGGTCAGGGTGACCTATTGGTTCTCACATATGGAGCGGTTGCTCCGGAACATTAATTGCACTGAGGCTGGAAAAGTGCACATCGCCTCTCTTCAACTCAAGGATGTGGCTAGCGAATGGTGGGAGAGCACCGGTCTGGCTGACCATCCCGAGCTGAATTGGAGCATGTTCAAAACCAAGATGACCGATCGTTTCTTTTCCCGAGCTATGAGGGAGGAGAAGCATAAGGAATTTCTGTACCCGCAGACTGATGGGTTAAAGGTGACTGAGCTCGCAGCTAAGTTCAATCACTTGATACAGTACGCTGGACCTGAGGTGTCAACCGAGGAGTAGAAGATCTGGTACTTCCATGGATGGATGAATCCAGAGATCAAGCCTCTAATGTTGCGTCATGGATGTACTACGTTAGAGCAATATGTTGATGCAGCCTACAAGACGGAAGTCACATTGGAGGAGTCTGCCTTTAAGAGGGAGAAGCAAGTTAAAGGAAAGGGTGGGCAACAGGATCGCCAGGTTGGTTCATTCAAACGACCGGCATCGCCTACCAAGTTTGAAAGGTCTGGTCGTGCTAAGACCGAGACAACTCAGTCAGACTCTGCCAGAGGCTCAGGTTGGAGTGGCGGAGCAATTCAGTGCCACAATTGTGGTGAAGTGGGGCATAAAAGTTTTGTTTGCCAAAAGGACAAGAGGATGTGTCATAATTGTGGAAGAGAAGGCCACATAAAAACGTACTGCAGACTGAAGGGTCAGGGACCGATGCAGTCTTATCACGCGTCAAATGTTGGAGGTGGACAGAACCCAAGGCCAGTGGTATCCACTCCTGGGCAGTCTATGGCTCGTAATAAAGGCAAAGCGCCTATGGGGTCTTCAGGCCAAGGGCAACGACTCTTCATAATGAGTCAAGCCAACGGAGAAGAACCCTGATCCATTAAGTTGTATTTGTGTTAAGACTTTCTTTAAGATTAAGGAGTAACGACGTGTGTCGGTAATCTCCGTGGTGTTAAGATCTGCCTGATCGACTTTTGTCAATTAATGTAATGTTTGGATGTTAATGAAGTATTTCCGTGTTTTGGAAAATTTCTGAATGTGTTATCATCGCGAATTAGTTGTTCATACGAAACCTCGTAAGTGTCGAGAACAACTTATGCCAAGTAAGGATAAGGACTGTCGGACTTATGGTGGTGAAGTTTTGTGGACAACTTAGATGTTCGTTCCCTATGTGGTTAATCCCAGGGTCGACTCTGTTGTTTAAATCTAAATCCACTCCTAAGATTCTTCTTCATACATAGAGTATGTCATCTACAAGGCTAGGTGCAAATCTTTGAGGAAGATTAAGTTGTGGAGCGGTCATGTTAAGAGGAAAGGTTGCAGTTAAGGATATGTTGATGATCCCGATGTATTAAAGATTCAGTAAGGAGAATTGTCTATATACATCTAAGGAGTACTGTGGTAAGCGTTATCTCATACGCTGAGTTCTTCCGAGATTTCTTAAGGAAAGGGAATGAACTTGTAGAGTTTTGTTCGGAGAGATCATGAGCTATCTCTCATGCGTGAGTTTGTGCAATGAGCATTAAGGCGGATGAATCATTTTCAGAATGATATCCTAAGGAATTAAGAATGATATCTCGTGTGATCCATTTCAAGGATGAAGTGATTAAGGATGGTGGATCCAGGTGGTAAGATTGGTGTTGAGGTAGTATCCTCATTGGCTTAATGCAAGTTTCGGGGTCGAAACTTATTTTAAGGGGGAGGTGATGTGATACCCCGTAATTCTGTAAGGATTATTCTGGGAATTTTTGGAATTTTCCCGAACACCCGTTTAGTACGTCGGATTTAATTCAGAAAGTCGGAGACATTCTGTAATGTGCTCTGTATCTGTAATATTTTTCTCAGTGAAGAATTATACAGTTAAGGCCTGTTGGAAGTCTATACTCGTTCGTGTACGACTTTTGTTATCGCGAGTTAAGAT
This sequence comes from Rheum nobile, assembly GCA_027886185.1. Lineage (NCBI taxonomy): Eukaryota > Viridiplantae > Streptophyta > Magnoliopsida > Caryophyllales > Polygonaceae > Rheum > Rheum nobile. Next base: position 2,858,790 of record WOAB01000780.1, read on the forward strand.
TAATACCAAATCTCTACCCAATTGGTTATTGCCCAAGAGGTGCAAATGGATTAACCATGGGTTAATACCCAAGGGCACAATTGGAAGGCTTTTTGGCTCCCAACAAGCCTCATCTTTGCCTATAAATAGAGGGCATGGGTGAAGCTTGAAAGGGTGTGAAAAACGCCATTACGCTGTCCATTTCTCGTCTCTCAAAAACGCTCCCAAAGAAAAACGCTCTCTCTCTCGGAAAGCTCTCGTGGATCGTTGGAGGCTCGTTTGGTGTCGTTCTCGGTGGCCAAAGGAGACTTGGAAGGCCCTTAGAAGCCTAGAAGCCAAGCAAGGCGAAAGGCAAACCAAATCGAGCATCGCGGGTAAGATTTCTCGTCCGTTTTTAAGTTTCGGTTCAGCGACGGCGACCGCCGCCAGGGAGACGGCGACCGCTGCCAGGAACGGCGACCGCCGTGTTGTGGACGGCGACCGCCGTGTTGGGGACGGCGACCGCCGTGTTGTGGCCGGCGACCGCCGTGAAGTTCTTGGTGCCGCTGTGGAGGAAGCCGATGAGCGGCGCCCGCCGTGCTTGAGACGGCGACCGCCGTGATGGTGGCGGCGCCCGCCGCAATTGTTGGTGGCCGGCTGTGAAGGGTAGTTGCCCGGGAGTTGTGCGTTGGCTTCCGAGACCTTCGATCGGGTCTCGTATCCTTCGATTTCTTTCGTCCTTTCGTATATTCGTACTATTCTTTGTCGAATCTAACCTAGGGTTCCTTTTTGGGTCGACTCGAAGGTGTTTATGCTAGTGGAGCTATACGCGTGTCGAGCCCGGAATCCCATTGTCTCTGCTTTGTTCCAGATCTGCGGACTAAGGCAAGTGGCGGTTCGCTTTTGGGTCGACTCGAAGGTGTTTATGCTAATAGGTTGTATATCTGTTAGAACAACGCTATTATATATATATATGTGTGAATTAATACAGATATTATAATAGGTTGTATATTTGTTAGAACAACGCTATTTTATCTGTAACGGGCCTTGAGGGCATTGTTATGAGTTATTGTTGTGTTGAACTGTTTAGTTAGCACGAGTATTCGTAGGAACGCTACTGTGTATCTCATTGCGAGTGCTAGTCATTTCTTGATAACCTGGTGGTTAGGATTTAGTTCCTACCATCCTTCTCTAATGCCGTTTGTAGGGATTTAGTTCCCGACTCCGCCTTGAGGGATTTAGTTCCCGCGGGATTTAGTTCCCGATTCGACTCTTGGGATTTAGTTCCCGAGTCAACTCCGCTCCTAGGGATTTAGTTCCCGCGAGACTTAGTTCTCGATTCGACTCTTGGGATTTAGTTCCCGAGTCAACTCCGTCCATGGATTTAGTTCCCGACGGTATCTCTTTATCCCGATGGATGAGATGATTTAAAAGCCTATAACGTGATGTGCATTTTGGAATTAAATAAGATAAAGTGCCCGAGTGCACATAATTAATATACCTTTGGCGAGTAGTGCAGCTAGGAAAACTCATCTCGACTTTGATCATAGTACGTTCTCTTTCCAATCTGGATTCGCTGTATGCGATGAGGTTGGTCGTGAACCGAAGCATCTCAGTCAACTTTTAAATCATTGTTGTATGATGCTGTAAACGTTCCAGATTTGTCATATTTCCTTAAAGACTCAATCTCTTGGAGTCTCTTTTCGAGTCGATTTCTGTGAAGATGAAGTCTTCCAGAATCTTCTCTCATGCATACCTTTGTTGTTATTCCGTGAAAGTGCCGGGTTATGTATCGTCCCTTCGGTTATTATTCGAGGGACAATGATGGTAAACGATTTCGATCACTCGAACCACTCTGCTTTTTACCCTTGCTAGTCTATTTAAGTAGACTAACCCACGAACTTTGTTCTCCGCATGTGGGCTGGTGTCATCCGTTCGATTCGGCACATCAGATGGAGTGTAGATGAGAAGACTAGAAGGACTATGGAGTCGACGGTGCTTTTTCCGACGTTTTTTATAATTTCTTTAATCAGGTTGAGATATTCCGTTGTGGGCTGGTGTCACCCTTTTTGTAATATCTTTTAAAAGTTTTCCGTTGTGCCTTGTTTAAGATTTCTGTTGTAATTTATTTAAACTCTGTGTTTGTCCTATTCGGGATTGGGATGTAATCCCGGGACTCGTGTTTTATATGATTAAGGTTATCATTTTGTATCATTGTATTTCATGATTTGTATTTAAACGGTAAAGCCTTGGGTGATCTCGGTAAGGAACACTGGGGTCACTGGCGGTAATACCTTTCCAAAAGGATTAAGTTTTGGGGTGTTACATCGACGTTGTCCATGTCTTGATCGTATATTTTATCTTCAATGCTGAGAGTAATGGAGGGGATTATGCCATTAAATCATTGTAATTACGGTGGCTTGAATGTTGTGGCCGTTGCGTGATCTGAGCATTTAATGTATGGCTAGATTCTTGCGATCCTGTCGGAGGGCATTCGACCAGAGAAGTCTCGTCGCCTCCTCTGGGCTTTTCCCTTGTTCTTCCGATCTATCGTGGGCTTGGGCTTGATTTACTCGACCCATTCTCCCAGGGGAAGCCAAGCCCAACAGTAATTGCTCTGGCAGCTAAGTTTAACCACATGCTACACTATGCTGGAAGTGAGGTGGCGACCGAGGAGCATAAGATCTGGCACTTTTACGAGTAGATGAACCCTGACATTAAGCCATTGATGGTGCATCATGGTTGTACCACTCTAGAGCAATATGTGGACGTTGCTTACAAGCTAGAAGTGAGTTTGAAGGAGTCGGCGAAGAAGTGCAATCGACAGAGGTCATTGAGTGGTAGCCAACAAAACGGTGGGTTCAAGCGGCCAGCTCCGCCGTCCAACTTCTCAAAGGCTAGTCGGCCTAAGACAGAAATGACACAGTCTGGTTCTACTCAGCGATCGGGTTAGAGTAAGGGCTCTGTCTAGTGTTATAATTGTGGGACACCTGGACATAAGAGCACTGAACGCAGGAAGGGGAAGAGGACGTGCTTTACTTGCGGAAATGAGGGCATCAACAGTCATTGCCCTAAACGGAGAATTTAGGAGGCTGAGTCCCAACAAGGGTCGGTGAGCCATAATAACCGACCTCAGCCAAGGCCTGCAGGAAGTGATGCTACGCAGTCTACTGTGCAGAATAAGAGAAGGCTCCGATTGCATCAGACAGTCAGGGTCAACGGCTCTACAAGATGCGTGAAGTCGATGGACCAAGTGCTCTTGTTACTCAAGGTACTTTATACCTTCACTCTACATCGGTCTCCATATTATTTGATTCTGGTGCTACGCATTTGTTTGTGTCTGAGAGTTGCGTAAATAAGTTAGGACTTAAATGCAATGAGGTGTGTGAACCGTTTGTGGTTAATATTCTCAGTGGGGAACATTTAGTTGGAACCAAGCGGTTGTCGGACTTTCCAGTGACCATTCAGGGCTGGAAGTTTGAAGTTGACTTGATTTGTATAGTCATGGCTCCATACGACATTATTATCGGGATGGACTGGTTGACGCATCACGGGGCGGTTTCAACTTCAATATGAGGACAATAACAGTTTCATCTGGGGGCCAGTTTATGTGTAAGTTCAAGGGTCGTAATGACGCCGATAACGGAAAGTTGATCAATGCGATGGTTGTGTTTAAGTTACTTTGACAAGGTTGTGTCGTGTACTTGTGTTATCTGGATAAACCCAAAAAGGATGAAGTCTTGGTTTACGTTATTCCTACCGTGTGTGAATTTGCCAACGTTTTCTCGGAGGAAATTCCAGGATTGCCCCCGAAACATGACGTGGAGTTTACTATTGAGTTGAAACCTGGTATGATGCCAATTTTAGAGGCACCTTATCGTATGGCTCCAGTGGAGATGCAAGAACTGAAGAATCAACTTGAAGAGTTGCTTGAGAAGGGCTACATAAGACCAAGTGCGTCACCTTGGGGTGCTCCGATCTTATTTGTCAAGAAGAAGGATGGTTCGTTCCGGCTGTGCATTGATTACCGGGAAGTGAACAAGGTCACTATTAAGAATAAATACCCGTTAACACGGATAGATGATCTCCTGGATCAGCTACAGGGAGCTAATGTCTTTTCCAAGATCGATTTGAGATCTGGTTATCATCAGCTTAGAATTCGTGAGGAGGATATTTCGAGGACTGCATTCCGGATGAGATATGGTCACTACGAGTTCCTAGTCATGCCATTTGGACTTACTAACACTCCAACGGTTTTTATGGATTTGATGTATGGATTCTTTCATCAGTATTTGGATAAGTTCGTGGTGGTATTTATTGACGACATTTTGATCTACTCGCCAAATGAAGAAGTTCACGAAGAGCATCTTCGTATCGTGTTATCAATCCTTAGATAAAACCAGCTTTATTCTAAGTTGTCTAAGTGTGACTTTTGGCTGAAGGAAATGGCATTTCTAGGCCATGTGATTAACGAGAAAGGGGTAATGGTTGACCCTCAGAAGATAGAAGCAGTAACTGAATGGAAACGACCTCAGAATGTAAATGAGGTGCACAGTTTTCTTGGACTTGCTGGTTATTGCAGACGGTTTGTAGAGGGGTTTTCTAAAATTGCCCTACCTATGACCGGTTTGCTCCGCAAGGTCCAGAAGGAGTTTGTGTGGGATAAGAAATGTGAGGCCAACTTTCAGAAGTTGAAAGAGTGTCTGACGTCAGCGCCAATGTTGGCACTTCCAGAAGGAACTGATGGGTATGTGGTCTATAGTGATGCTTTGAAATAGGGTATGGGATGTGTGTTGATGCAGAAGGGGAAAGTCATTACATATGCATCTCGGCAGCTGAAGCCTTATGAAGCAAATTACCTGACTCATGACTTGGAGTTAGCAGCGGTGGTTTTTGCACTAAAGATTTGGAGGCACTATCTTTACGGTGTCAGATGTCAGATATTTATCGACCACAAGAGTCTGAAGTATGTTTTTACTCAAAAGGAGTTAAACATGAGGCAACGACGCTGGTAAGAGTTGCTCAAGGATTATGATATTGAGCTTCTGTATCATCCGGGCAAGGCTAATGTGGTAGCAGACGCATTGAGCCGAAAAGATGCCGCATGCGACTGTAGTTGCGCTACTCACTGCTCAGACGAAATTGCAGCAAGGACTGTGCGAAATAGAGGTCTTATTTGATCATTGACAAGGGCATCTAAGTATGCTCGAAATTCAGGCTACATTGCTAGATCAGATTAAGGAAGGACAAGTTGATGACCTAGTTTTGGTAAAGCTGAGTAGTGAAGTTTTGGATGGGAAAGCTCCAAGATTTGTGGTTCAAGAGGATGGATCTGTAACATCCCTGACTTATTGTCGGAAATGCCACACGCCAATGACCTCAGACGTTACTGTCCGATGTCATCCTAGGCTTTAATCGGAATAATTAAACTTAAAGGAACATATTAATTAACGAAAGATTAAACAGCGGAAGACATTTAAATATGAAACTCAACCCTTTTATTAAAAGATCTCTCATCAAACGAGAGTAGCGTTTTTACAACAAAGTTAAATCTCAGCGGAATACTTATAAATTACACAGCGGAAGACTTTCAGAATAAACCTATTACATGACTAGGTTATAACAATATGTATTAAAGTAATACTAAACGACCTTGAAATATCGACACTTAAATCTGCAACTGCAAGCCTCTTCTTCAACTGGTTACTTCAAGACTTCGGGAACCAACCAATGATGTGCCGTATAGGACGGATGACACCAGCCAACCATGCAAGGAATAAAACCCGGTTGGTTAGTCTAATGAAAGACTATGCAAGGGTGAAAACAGAATGGTTCTAGTGATCGTAACCGTTTACTATCATTGTCCCTCGAATAACAACCGAAGGAACGATACATAACCCGGAACTTTCACGGAATGATTAAAGTTTAGACATGCACTGAAAGAAGACTCCAAAGGAATTGAGTCTTATGGGAAAGTATGACAAATGTTTGGGAACGTTATAGTTTCATACAAGCGTTTAAAAATGACTTGATCATTTGGGTCAACGACTAACCTCACCGCGCAATGCGAATCCAGATTGGAAAGAAGACTTACTATAACCGAAGTCCGGGCGGTTTCCACGTTGTACTCCTCGCCCGAGGGTATATTAATTATGTGCATAATCGCACTTATCTTCTTAAATTCCAAAACGCATATTTACGTTAAAGCTTTTATCATATAAATATATCATCTCGATACGAGAGATATCTTGGGAATAAATCCCGATTGTTGGCACCAACTGTGTGCACCTCCCCTATACTCGGATAGGGGATAGTCATGACTAGGAAAGGGTGTCAGGGCTTGGACATCCTATCCACCACGGTTATAGAGAAACGGCTAGACCTCGCAAGGTACATAGCGTTCCTATGAATACTCGTTCTAACAATATATGTATAAGTTCACACATAAAATCCACACCAATACCATCATGATAATAACAGATAGAATAGCGTTGTTTCTAGCAATATATACAACCTATCATAATATCACATTTTATATCATATCATTTATAAAATCTGTTCCCAAACGAAAACAACAATTCATCCCAATTTAATTAACAATCCGAAATAATTGATAATTAACGGAAACATGGAATGATAAGCAAGAGCGAATCGCCACTTGCCTTGATCGAGAAGAATGAATGACGACGGGTTTCTAGGTCCGGGAACTGGAAACGGAATCGGATTGCGGATTCCTACGACGCCAACGAACCCACAACGAAACCCTAGGTTAGATTCGATAAATAATAATACGGATCTAAGGAAACAAAAGAACGAGGGTCCTATCCGTGACCGGATCGTCCAAGGCCACGATCGCGTTTGCTAAGGCAATCCGCGATTGCGGCTTGGATTCCGCGATCGCGGATGTCTGGACATCGTCCGCGGTCGCGACTGTTCATGTCCGCGGTCGCGGTTGTTCATGTCCGCGGTCACGGCTGTTCATGTCCGCGGTCGCGGCTGTTCATGTCTGCGGTCGCGGCCATGAACCCGACAACCCTCCTCGGACAAATTCTCACCGGCGATGACAGGACGAGGCTCCGAACGAGAGGGCTTCGTCTCCTGGCACCACGACGCCTCTACTGCACCACCACTCGACCACTAAAACCACCGGCGAGAGCTCCGACGATACGAGAACTCCGGCGACACGAGCGAGAGAGAGAGATTGGATTTCGGATGCTCCAACCCCCCATCCGAGCCCTCCTTTTATAGCCACCGAGCACCCTAACTCCCGGCCAAACGAACCGCTCCAAATCCCCCCCGACGAATCGACGGCCATCTCAACCGACAAAGCCATTGAAGACGAAGACGAAGCATTTTCCGCGGTCGCGGAAAAATGCCTGTTCGCGAGGCTGACGATGCATCATTTTCGCGGTCGCAGAAAATGCCTGTTTGCGTCCTTTTTTCCCGGGAAACGATTGAACACGTGCTAAAACCTTGTAATAACTAATATTTGTACCCAAACAAATATTTTAAGCCTCGAAAATACATCGAATGTATATTATAATGCTCAGGGAATTATTACAGAGATTATACGCGTTACAGAAATTCTGAATTTCGCCTAACGCGTCACGATTACAAAACGAGGGTTGAGAAAATTATCCAAATACCCTTACTAAAAAAATGAGGGGTATTACAGGATCACTGTGGTTCTAGAATCGGTTATGTGTGCCTAATAATGATGACATTCGTCAGGTGATAATAAGGGAGGCTCATTCCTCTGCATATTCTGTACATCCAGGATTTAGTAAGATGTATAAGGATATGAGAAAGAAATTCTGGTGGCCCAACATGAAGGGGGATGTAGCAGAATTTGTGGCAAGATGCTTGACTTGTCAAAAGGTGAAGATTGAACACCGCAGACCAGGTGAAAAATTGTAACCTATTTCGGTGCTAGAATGAAAGTGGGAGGATATTGCAATGGATTTCGTTACGGGTTTGCCTAAGACACAGAGTTAGAAAGATGTTATATGGGTGATCAATGACTTGTTCACGAAAAGTGCTCATTTTGTGGCCATCAAGTCAACTTGGGGAACCCATAAGCTGTTGACGTGGCTAAAGGATGCACAAGCAAATGTCGTTAATTAGCCTTATCAAAGTAAATTATCCTAACAAACCCACTAAACAGAAGTATAATAGACAAGTAAGGGTCGATCCCACAGAGAAGGTTTGATGTAGTATGCAGCCGTGAATGACAAGTAACACAAACGGGGGTTTAGTTATCAAGAAAGTAAACAAGTAAAGCAAACAAGTCTGATTTATGTAGGAAGAAAATATAATGAGGGAAAGTAGTTCCACTAGAGCGAAATCCATAATACAGAGATAGAGTTTGATCACTGAAATCTATTTCGTCCAAGTTCTTTTAATTATCCTGATAGTCGCTCCCACCCTGATCTTGAGTACTATTGATTCTCACAGTTGTCAATAGACTTAATACTACGCTAATGATAAAGTACCACTGATTCTCACAGTTGTCAGCGTACTTTAGCACCAACACAGCAATAGCAATGCATACAAAGATATAGGATACATGCAAGTAGAAAGACGTACAAGTACTCACTCCCCTACTTAACATGCAATCGATTCTCACTCACAATTGTACGCTCGGAACCCCTATACGCACAATTGTGTTTGCCACTAGATATGCACTCGGAACCCCTATATGCAATCCTAGCAATTGATAAAACGTATTCAACCTAGTTGATCAGGCTAAGAAGAATAACAAGAAATCAAGATCAATATAACCAAGAGAATCAATCCGATACAAATAAGGATAAGAACAAGGAATAGAAATCTCACAAACACATCAATTGTACTGCTTCAATCGTCTAGCAGAACAAAGGTGAAGTTAGTTCTCCATAAAAGGGGATGAAAAACTAAGAAAAGTAAAAACGATGATAACAAATAGTCCAAGTCTCCGTAATAGTGTGTCTGTCGTAGTGTGTCTTCCTCTTAACCTAGAAAGAGGGCTTAAATAGTCTTAACAAAGTAGGTTAAACTAAAGCGGAATTTAAAGGAAACAGAATAATAATAAAATAAAGTCTCAAACATAAAAGGAAAGAAAATCGTCTCTGGCGCGAGGTCATTAAGCACAGCCACCGCGGGGCGGCGAATTCCACCGCGAGGCGTCGAACTTCCACCGCGGGGCGGTGGCATCCTCTGGCGCGAGCTCCATCTTCACTGAGAGTCACCGCCGGGCCGCGGTACTTCTGACGCGGGGCGGTAAGCTCAATTCTCCAGCTCTCTTCTTCTCTGCTCCTGCTGCCCTTCAATCCTACCAAGTGTTGGTAGTCTTCTCCATGAATGCTCCAGCAGCTCCATCCATCCTCATGCTTCATCTAAGCTGCAAATCCTTGAATTTCTTCACTTCTCTCCATAACATCTGGATTGCAGACTTAGCACCAAAACTCATCTAAAACCTCTCCAAATCATGCTAATAATTGCTAGTAAAGGTGTATGAAATAACACCTATTAGCTGTCTGAAATGTTTTTGCACGACATAGTTCGTTTGAATGGTACGCCTAAAATCATTGTATCTGATCGTGATGGTCGATTCATGTCAAGATTCTGGAAAGAGTTGCATAAGGCCATAGGGACTGAGTTAAGATTCGGTACCGCGTTTCATCCTCAAACGGATGGATAGTCAGAGAGGACAATCCAGACACTCGAGGACATGATGAGAGCTTGTGTGTTGGATCGTCCGACCAGTTGGGAGAACAACTTGAGCCTAATAGAGTTCACGTACAATCATAGTTGGCATTCAACCATCAAGATGGCTCCGTTTGAAGCCTTGTATGGCAAAAGTGCAGATCTCCAATCTATTGGAATGAGAATGCCGATAAGATTTTTCTAGGACCTGAGTTGGTCGAAAGAATTGCCTCGAAGATTGCTTTGATTAGACAGAGGATGCTTACAACACAGAGTCAACAAAAGTCTTACGCTGATGTAAAGAGAAGGGATGTTGAGTTCAACGTCGGGGAAAAGGTGTTTGTTAGAGTGTCACCAACTAAGGGTGTGTTCAGGTTCCAAAAGCGTGGGAAGCTCAATTCGCGCTATGTTGGACCATTTGAGATCCTTGACAAAGTTAGATCTTTGGCATATCGTTTAGCGTTGCCACCTTCAGCACATCCAGTGCATAATATGTTTCATGTCTCTCTATTGAGAAAGTATGTGCGTGCCGGATGAGTCTCATGTTTTGAGTTATGACGACATCGAGATTCAGTATGGTTCATACGAGGAGACACCATTGCATATCCTAGAACGTCGAGAGAAACACCTATGGGACAAAGTGGTGCCTTTAGTAAGCATTTGGTCGACGTCTGGAGCTGAGGAAGTTACGTGGGAAACTTGGGAGACCGAAGCTGATATGCGTAGTCGTTTTCCTATGTTGTTTTCGGCCTAGTTTTGCGGTTGAATTTTTTTGAAGGGGTAGTAATGTAATAACCCTCAATTTTAGTAAGAGTATTTATGTAATTTTCCTAACTCTATTTCTAATAAATAAATTTTTGGTATTTATCTCATCATTCCAAAAATAGAAATGAAATAGAGATTCTTAATATAAGTTGTTACAACTTTAAATTTGTGAGTTATTTAAACTTATTGTTAACATTATGTTGATTCTAAATTTAAATAAAACTTATAAAATTTAACTTAGAATATTTAGATCAAGTTTAACAATTTTTATGAAAGGATTTAAATATGATTAAAGCCATAAGAATTATAACTTATGCCTATTTTAGCATAAGTTAATTTTTCTAAATATTAATTTTGGGCTAAAATAATATTAGAAACATAGAATTACTAAAATAATTAAGTTTGGGGAAGTTTGGGTAATTTTTGTAATTTTTTGAAATATTATTCAAATGCATTTTTGCCAAAAATGCAAATAAGCCAAAAGGCTGAAAGTTATTGTTCATCTGTCTTCCCAAAATGCCCAGGCGCCCAGCCAAGAGCTCCATGTCCAACAATGGCGGTTTTGGCTTCAATCAAGCCTCGTTTTGGGCTCGTTTGGGCCAATTAAATTATGGGCTTTGAAGATATACTTATCCTTAACCGAATTATATCAAAATCGGGATTTATAACCACCTAGATTGATATAATTTTATCTTCTAAGTTAAACAAACCGGTAAATCCAAAAGTTCGGTATAATCTAAAATTTTATCTCGTTTGAGATCGGATTTGGACGAAATTGGTGAGGTTGGAAAACTATATTTAAGGGCTTCAAAAACCCTATAAATACCCCCTCACCCATTGGAGGAATTTATCCAATTTCAAGCTCTAAGTTTCCAGACATCCCCAAAACATTCGTGCACTTGCAGAAGCGTTTTCTCTCTCAAATATTCACCTCTAGTTACGGGTTAGGTATCAAAATCTTGGCCTTGAAGTCTAGTTTCCAGAGCCGCAAATAATGCATCATTTGGAGTTCGGACGAGGGCGATACGAAGCAAACAACGAGAGGGTGTCAACAAGAACAAACCGAACGAATTCGGTAATGGCTATTTCGTACCCCTATTCGGTTTTTGGTCCAATTAATCATGATTAAGCATGCTAATTGGGGTTAATTAGATACATACTGGATTAATTCAATTTTAGAAGTATTAAAATTAAATTAATTATATTTTATGATATTATCTTAAATTGTAAGTTGTTAAGGAATAACACTACAATTGGATAATGTGTTGGGTAAATTGAGATGAGAAATAAATTGAGTAATTTATTTATTTATTGTATGATTAATTAGAATATACAAATAATAGATCTTAGTATCGTATAAATAATCGTTTTATCGAAAAGCCTTGAATTTAATTTACTTAGAGTTAAGTAATTCAATTAAAAAAATCAAGACTTGCACCCTTCAATTGTTGTAATTGAATAAATTATCTAATCATAATTTATTTATGTTTTGTGACTTGGGTACATATCGGAATCGCATTTGGAACGAAAATCAAGTAGGGAGCCAATTTGCTTTTCGAAAGCAACCATCTCCGTACGTCGTTCAAGTTCTTTGTGATTCAAGGCAAGTGGCGATTTGATCTTGCATATTTATTCCATTTCATCTTAATTGACAATGAATCGGTTGTTCTATTAAGTTGGGATAAATGGTTCTTTTGTCGTTTGGGAACTTGTGTGAATAAATTGTGTGTTAATTGAACCTTATCATTAGGTTGTATATTATGCTATCTACAACCCTTATATATATTGATATTATTATTATAGGGTGCTAGATATAATTGGTGTGGATTTGTTGTGCATTGGTGTGGACATATAAATTCTAGTTTAGCACGAGTATTCGTAGGAACGTTATTTCCTTGCGAGGTTTAGTCGTTTCTTTATAACTTTGTTTTAGGAGGATAAATTCCCTAACACGTTTGGTCATGACCTACCCCTATCCGAATATAGGTGGTCGTGCACTTATCTAGTGTCAATCTTCGAGATTTTTTCCCATCCCATATTTCATTGCGAGATCTATAGTGAGAATTAAAAGCTTTAACGTTAATGCACGTTTTGAAATTAAGTAAGATAAGTGCCTTGTTGCACATAATTAATATACTCTCGGGTGAGAAGTACAACGTGGGACCCACCCGGACTCTTGTTTTAAAGTAAGTTCTCTTTCCAATCTAGATTCACATTATGCGGTGAGGTTGGTCGTAGACCCAAATAATCAAGGCCAGTTTTCAAACTTTGTATGAAATATAAAGTTCCCAAACAAACATAAGTATTCCTATAAGACTCACTTCCTTTGGAGTCTTCTCTTATTGCATTCCTATTCTTAATTTCAGTGAGAGTATCTGGGCTATGTTTCGTCTATCGACTTTTATTCGAGATACAATTATAGTAACTAGATATAATCACCAGAACCATTCTGTTTGAGACCTTGTTTAGTCTTTCATTAGACTAACCAACATTTCTTTTCCTTGCATGGTTGGCTGGTATCACCCGTCCTATACGACACATCAGGCACAGCTTCCCAGATCGAAGACGCGTGAAGAAGACGTTGAAGGCAGCTGCATTTCCTTTGTCATTTGATTGTTTTGAACAAGGTTTAGATCTTGTTTGTGTTGAGTATTTAAGTCTTCCGCTGATATTTTGATATACATTATTGGGTTGCCGTTTTTGCAACGTCATCTATAATACAATTTCGATTTATATCTATATGTTACTGTTCGTTTTAAATTATTATTTTATGATCAATACTGTAAGCCTTGGGTGATTTTGGATATGTGATCCGAGATCACTGTCGGTAATATTCCTAAGATAATTTAGGGGTGTTACATGCTTTAACTTTTACAACTCGACAAAGTGGTTGTCATATGGACACCAGGTAAGGTTGAGAATGATGTCAAATATACAAGTCTTACATCTCATAGACTAGCTCGAAGCAAGTCTTAATTTAATAGAAGATGATATCTTCCACACCTAGCTTATATGACACTTTATATACCAATTGATTTGTATAACATCACTAACTTCTAGTTAGTGATAGATTTTTTTATCTAGGTGACACTTTATAAAAAAATCACCCAAATCGGACAATGTTTGACCCTCCAAAACTCCCAAAAACACACTTTTTGTGCAATTTCGAACCACCACCTGAGACCACCTCAACTTTCCATCATACCCAGGGACCACATATCCAAAATTAGGTCAAAACGAGAACCCCTAACCCTAGGCACAACCTTGTCCTAGTTTACAACATCATTTACTTTTAGCACCTATTTGTTGAATTTTAAGGCTTGTTTCGTGTTTTACAAGAACTTGAATTACATATGGCATTTGTATTGCTTTTCTTCGTTGGTTGCTTCTGTGTCTTTTATGTGTTTTCATATTCTCCAACCATGCACACTAAGGAACAACTTGACACACTCATACGATCTGTGGTAGCTAAGGAATGAGCACATATACACCAAGTTATGGTTGACTTGCGCCGTGATATTGCTTGCTTGGTGCCATCACCACGCCCCATTCATTGTCTTCAGATTCAATATGAGGATAGGAGAACATCATGGTTGCTGCTAAGCCGTGCGAAGTGATTCCACCCTTGGAGAAAGAGGACGAGCACATTTCGGAGGATATGGAGCACCACTTGGAGGAGGAGGACACCAAGGTTGTTGATATACAGTACACAACACCTAAAGGAGAGCTTGCTACACCTATATAGTCTCACTTAAGCCCCAATAGGTCTACAACTATGAACTTTGTTGCGCCTTTGGAGGTGAAGAACAACACCACATGCTTATTCCAAGTTCAAGGTGGATGATATATCTCCCTACACCCATGCTAACTACGACGACGTTGAATCGAGGATGATTCAAGGCCAAGTGGAGGAGAATGACGACATGTTATCAAGGCTTGGAAGACATAAGTATCGGGCACCAAGGAAGAGGTTCATTACCAGCGTTTTATACCTACATTTAAGAGTTGTTTGCATGCTTATCTTTATTGCTTTATTTAAACTTTTTTCATATTTAGACTCTTTCCTTATTTAGAAACTTGTTATAATTTGAGTTACGAGAGCCGAATTTAGTAGGTTTGATTACCTTAAGTTGTGACATGTTAGTATTGTTTACTTTATGTTAGACCATAGTTTTATAGCTTAGATTTATATTTTCATATTTTTAGAGATATATTAGAAAAAGGAAAGAACTAGGGCCAACCAAGCTTGGTTGTCATCTCTCTTCCTTGTTCCATACTCTACCTTTTGTCTACTTAAACTCATGTTTTGCTTAATGAAAATTCAAATTTGAAGACCCAAAAACATTGGTATAGGTTTCGAATTTATCGTATCCCCAAAGCTATCTCCTTGTTTCCTTGGTTTCATAATTACATCAACCGTTCGTGTGTGTGTGTTCGTTTGCTCGATTTCTTATTTATGAAACCCTAAGGGCTTCCATGTTCATATAGGCATTCTCAAGGTCCCAAGATCATGTTCTAGCATCAAGTTCACAACCTTCATCATCAAGTTTCTAAGGTTGCCAAAGATGGGACATAAACTCAACGTTGGAGCAACTTCTAATGTATCAATTAACCATAAGGTTTTGGACATGCTACTTTATATTTATATGGGATATTCGATACATGTACATACATAAAGTACCTGAATGACAGAAAATGCTTAAAGCATAAAAGCGAAAACACATTATGTGTACTCCATTAAAATATGAAGGCTTCTATATGAAGTGAAAAACAATTAAGGCATATGGGGTATAGTTGTATTTGTGTGTATTTGATAAGAAAAGGATTTATAAACAATCCTATGGTTGTTATATTAATAGAAAATGACAAATTTGAGCTATTATATCAGAGCTCCATAAGATATCCAACAAGCAACTAATATTTTGACTTGTTAGTTCATGCAAAAGAATGACATTTTTCATCCTTTGAAAATTGCGCTAATAAGGTCATTTGATGTGACAAAGTGTTATTTTTGTCATTAAGTAGGAAAAAAATAAGATTTGGTCAAGAAGTATCATTTCTTATGCAAAAGTCCCATGATAATATATATATATATATATATATATCTATCACATGAACAGTATATGTTTAACTGAAGGGGGCATTATTTCTACAATTACACTCTTTTTCACTTAGCTTTGATTTTATCCCATCGGGTTTCCCAAACAAGATTTTAATGAAACAGTTTTGTGAAAATCAACGATTTGGAACTCCATAAGAGATCTGACATGCACCCAACTTGATAATGCATACGTGATAGATGATGTAAACTATTGACTCGACCTATAGTTCAAGCATGCAAAAGAAATTTGTCAAATTGAGGGGGAGGGGGGGGGTGTTATTTTCAAGTGTACTCTTTTTCCTAGCTATGTTTTTATATCCCACCTGATTTTTTCATGCAAGGAATTTTAACGAGACCAATTGTAAACTAAGAGGATGCTTATTTGACCCATTATATTGAAATGTATATTTGTGAAGGTATACCTACATATAGGATGTTTATTCACATTATGTGCCTAATTACTCCTCTTATTTACACCACCATTTTAATGCTTCTTTGACCCATTGTATTCCACTTCAAATTTCTTGCTTGTGCTCTCTTCTATGTTCCCTTTAAGTTTTCTTTGCTTATTTTATATCTTAAATCTTAAATTATGGTTAATAATTAAGATTTATGGCTTATAGCTTAAGATTTAGGTGTTAGAATTTAGGGTATAGGGTTTAGAATGTATGATTTATATTTTAGGATTAAGGGTTTAGGATTTATATTATAGTGTTTATGATATAAATAAACAAGTTTAACCTTAAGGGAACATATAAGGGACCATAAAAGGGAATAGAGGATTTGATCTATCTCATTATATTCCACGTATTCGCCTATATATATGGGATATAAGAGATGGAAAATAACAATAAAAGAGACTATTTTGTGCATATATTCATCTCTCTATTAGTTATATAAACTCTCTCTACAATCTATCAATCTCTATATTTTTATATTGATTTTATAACATACTTGATAATAACATCTTTGTCGAAAAAGATAACATATGAACTAGAATGAAAATATAATATCTTCTTCAAGATCGCAATTTATAAGACACTCATGAAAATCACACATTTCCGGTTATGGAAAAACGAACTAAGGCTTGGAGACTCCTAATCAAGGATTCTTTAAGTTCTCATTCTCAAACTGAGAACTTTGATATCTATTTCTTCATAAGGTCAAATGGATGTCAAAGAGTGTCATACAATCATCTAAGTGGAGCTTCATCACATCGCATGGCCTACACCTCAAGCTTTCTACCCAACTTAAGTTCACCTATATGCCCTTGCCATGGAATCATCAATGAGGACCAAAGGTTCACGTACCATGACCTTGTAGGCTTGTAGCCAAGATCGTCTTCAAATGGGTACAAATTAACACCAACGTAACTCTAATTCTATAAAATTGTGTCATCTTCTAAAGCAAACAATTGGCCACCATTACCCTCATTTATTTCACATGGCAAGCCCGGAATAGACTTTGCTTCTCTCACGCCCCTTGATGCATGGTCATAATGTCAACATTTTGCTACCATCTACATGTTCTGAATCTCATACTCTCATCCTAATATATAGGTGATATGTGTCATTTCATACACCTTAACTAGTAATTATTAACATTATTTAGAGGAGTTTATGACTAGATTTGAGGTTAAGTCTGTAATCCAGAAGATGTGGAGAGAATTGAAGATATCCAGGGATTTACAGCTTATTTGGAGAGGATGAAGATGGATGAGGATCTGCTGGAAATTAATTGGAGAAGACTACGAACACTTGATAGTAATGAAGAGCAGAAGAGAAAGGAGTGGGCGAATTTCTACCGCCCCGCGCCAGAGCCACCGCGACCCGACGGTGGGTCTCAGAGAAGGATGCCGCCCCGCGGTGGGAGCTGGAGCCCCGTGGCCATCACATGAGGCGAAGCAGCGAAAATTAAAAGAAGCCACGTGATGCTGGAATTTGGGGAAGAAAGGCCCGTGAAGGAAAGGCCCAAATTGCAGCTCGGCCCACATGAAGATGCCGCGTGAATTGGAGCTGGGAAGTGAGCGGAAGATGAAGCGGAGTGACGTCAGCCACGACGTCAGCGAGTTGTTGTTGATGGTGTTGGGCCGCCGCATGTGCTGCTGCTGAGATGGGCCGAAGTTGGGCCGAGGCTGCGAATGGAGACACCGAGCAGCTGCTTGCACGAGAAGGAAACGGAGATGCGGGATTAATTTCCCAATTTCGTTTGTTTATTTTTGGCTATTAGTTTTATTATTATTTCCTTTTATTATTTTTATCACTTTTAGATTTAGGTTAAATACTCTTTAGTTAACCTAGTTGCCATAAGACACAATACACAATTTAGTTTTAGAAGTTCGTTTTTCATTCTGCCTCCAGGGTTTTCAACCCATGGAGAGCTAAACACCTTTGTTCTGCTAGACGTTTGAAGCAATACAGTTGATTTGGTTGTGAGATTTATATTCCTTGTTCTTATTCTTATGTGTGTTGGTTTGATTCTCTTGGTTATATTGATTATTGATTTATCATTGTTCTTCATAGTCTGGCCAGCTAGGTTGAGTAATATTTATCAATTGCTAGGATTGCATATAGGGGTTCCGAGTGCATATCTAGTGGCATACACGATTGTGCGTATAGGGGTTCCGAGCGTACAATCGTGAGTGAGAATCAGTTGCATGTTAAGTAGTAAGATGTCTTTCTATTTGCATGTATCCTATATCCTTGTGTGTATTGCTATTGCTTTGTTGGTGGTAAAGTATACCGACAACTGTGAGAATCGGTGGTGCTTTATCATTGGCATAGTAATAAGTCTATCGATAACTGTGAGAATCGATAGTGCTTAAGATCAGGGTGGGAACAACTATAAGAATAGTTAAAGAACTTGGATTGAATAGATTTCAGTGATCAACTTATATCTCTGTATTGTGGATCTCATTTTAGTGAAACTACTTTCCCCATTCATATTCTCAAGTCAACTAAACATGTTTACTTTGCTCTGTTTGATACTCAAAACCCCCCTTGTTACCTTGCATGCTTATAAACACATAGATTGATTAATTCCTCCCTATGGGATCGACCCTTGCTTGCCTCTACTACTTGTTTAGGTTTGTTAGGATTATTTTATTTAGGTGTCACGACAACGCCTTATCAAATTGGCGTCGTTGCCGGGGAGGCAAGTTTTGACTTTTCCGTGTGTTTGTTTGTGTGCGTTTTACTTTGGTGTGGACCTATCTTACGGTCCACACCCGTGCTACTGACTTTTGTTTTTCCTTTTTGATTTTTGTTACAGATATGGATTTCTGGGGAGAGCCGCGATATGACTCATACTCCTACGCATACACTCCAGGGTGGAGAGATCACCCCAATTTGAGTTATGGGTACCATCAATACCATCCATATGGTTATGACCACCATGAGTTCTACCCAGAGCCACAATCATTCTATCAACAGGGTGCTCCGCAACAGTACAATCCTGCCTATGAGCATAGCCTACCAGTGTCCAATCCAAGTTCCGCTATGTCAACTGAAGAGATGCTCAGGACCTTGACTCAACATTTCACCACTCATGTGCATACTACTGAGTCAAGCATCAAGAATATGAAAAGGCAGGTGGACCAGATGGTGGAGTCAATTATACGGATCGATGCAAGGATTGAGGGAAATCTACCATCTCAAACGGTAGTAAACCCGAGGGAAAACGTTCCTCCTAGTGCTGAAGAGGAGGACGAATATGAGATGGAGAAAATCACCCACCGCCCCGCGTCACCTCTCACCGTGACCCGACGTGAAGTCCCAGTTATTTCACCGCCCCGCGGCGACACTGACCGCGACCCGGCGGTGAGCTTCAGTTATCCTCCCTCACAGCCACCGCCCCGCGGTGGACGGAGTGCCTCCTAGTGAGATTTCGCCGCGACCCGCGGTGAGATCAGCGCAACCCGACGTCCAAAATTCATATTCTGCTGATGAGGTATGCGTTGATACTGATGAGGAGTTAGGACTTCCAGATGATATTTTGGATCGCAAGGTGCTGACTGAGGAGGAGTATTTTTTGAGATTTGAGGAGGAGTGGAGCGACGATGAGGAGGAGTACCGCGATCACGAAAATACTCCTGAGACACCCGTTTCTCTCAAAAATGCCCCGACAGTCCCCGATCCTCTAGAGGCTGCCTATGATGAGTTTGTGCGTCTCAACTCCTTCCCGCTCGTCGCGCTGAAACCCGTTACACCCTCCCCTGAGGCTCTGAAGGACACTCAAAAGGTGGGGAGCGACAAAGGCTTATTTGACACCTTTAGTAGTTGCAAGGCAACCACCCCTTTGGTCCATCTGGCAGACAGCACCCCTCGCTGCAAGGAAATGTTAAAGGTGCTGGGCTTGATCAAAAAGAAATCGAAGGGGAAGCACAAGAAGGAAGCCTTGATACAAGTGGCTGATTTTTATATGCTGGATACGGGGCAGGACGTACATGCAGCCCCTGAGATGCTGGATAGACAGTTTTTAAAGATGGCAAGTGCATTCATGGATACGACGAGTGATCCAGCCATCAACAATTGCATAAGATTGGGGGTCACGCTCAACATGGAGCACCCAAAGAGGCACCCCCCAGATCCAGATCCCATGTGCTCAGTTGCTATGAACAACCCAAGTTGAGGAAAATGGAGTAGTATGTCAATCCATGACAATAACTAAGGCGCTGTCCAGGAGGCAACCCGAGGTATGTTTTTCTTTCTTTATTTCTTGCATTAGTTTTGTGTGTTTTTGCTTTGTTTTTGTTCTTGTTTTTTGTCTCTGACTAACCTGCAGGAAAAAGACCCATGTCTATTGAAGACGGTGTTTCCACACCAATGTAAGTCTCTTCCTTCCCTGCACTAAGTCACCCCCCGAAAAAATCTTAAACGGGGGGCAAAAAAAAATCAAAAAAAAATTCAAAAAAAAAAAAGTTTTACCGAAGGCCAGCTGTTCGGAATTCCCATGGAGACGGTGCGCATCATGTTGTCAAGGAGGATACACTTGCCCTACACATTATTTGACAACGATGATGGCCCTACAATAGGCAGCTGGAGAGGAGGAGCACTAGAGCCCCCACCATGATTACATCTGGACTCCACCATGTATTCCTAGAAGGCCGTGCAACCCCGACATCTTTGCTATACCACTATTCACCAAAGTGGTTCCCTTTTGGTTGCACAGTAGGAGAAGATTACAGAGTTGATGAAGACACCCGCCCAACACCAGAGACCTGGGCATTTATTGAGAAGACCGCCAACGACAACTTCAGTGTCCAAGCAGTTTGGCGACGTTTGTGAGTTATTTTTTGCTTTTTCCTGTGCTTCTATTCTTTTGTATTTCATTACATTGAGGACAATGCAATGTTTAAGCATGGGGGAGAGTTCTATACTTGCTACGTTGTTGAGAAAAATGAATAAAAAGGAGAAAAAGCCAAAAATTTGAAAAAATGCATACATTTGAAAAACCTGGGATAGGTCGAAAACCTGAAAGGGCGGCCTAGGTAATAAGCAGGTGGCTTGGACCAGCATTAGGCTGGGGTAATATGTGGTCAAGAGTGACGTGAGCTTATGTGAGTACATCTATTGTAAAATGAAATGAGTGGCTTGGTGAAAACCCGAAAGGGCGCCTTGGCAAAATGAGTGAAAAGAAGAAGAGTGATTTTAGGATTTCTCATTATTTTTGGTGAGGCGTCATAAGAAGAGATATAAGGAGGATTCGGGTAGGTCACTCTGGAGAGATAAGAAGATAGATGGAGGATAGGATTAGAATTTATTCACTCTATGTGTTGTGTTGCACTGTGTTGTTGTGTTGTGCGTGTTGTTTTGGTTCTCTGGAGCTGATTGTTCTGGTGTCATATTTTCTTGTATTTCCTGAGACCTTGGTGTTTAATTGAGAGAGTAGGTTTATCTTTAGCTTACTCGGGATGAGTAAAGGTCTAAGCATGAGGGAATTTGATAGGTGTCATTTCATACACCTTAACTAGCAATTATTAACATTATTTAGAGGAGTTTATGACTAGATTTGAGGTTAAGTCTGTAATCCAGAAGATGTGGAGAGAATTGAAGATATCCAGAGATTTACAGCTTATTTGGAGAAGATGAAGATGGATGGGGATCTGCTGGAAATTAATTGGAGAAGACTACCAACACTTGGTAGTAATGAAGAGCAGAAGAGAAAGGAGTGGGCGAATTTCTACCGCCCCGCGCCAAAGCCACCGCGACCCGGCGGTGGGTCTCAGAGAAGGATGCCGCCCCGCGGTGGGAGCTGGCGCTCCGCGGCCATCACATGAGGCGAAGCAGCGAAAATTAAAAGAAGCCACGTGATGCTGGAATTTGGGGAAGAAAGGCCCGTGAAGGAAAGGCCCAAATTGCAGCTCGGCCCACATGAAGATGTCGCGTGAATTGGAGCTGGGAAGTGAGCGGAAGATGAAGCGGAATGACGTCAGCCACGACATCAGCGAGTTGCTGTTGATGGTGTTGGGCCGCCGCATGTGCTGCTGCTGAGATGGGCCGAAGTTGGGCCGAGGCTGCGAATGGAGACACCGAGCAGCTGCTTGTACGAGAAGGAAACGGAGATGCGGGATTAATTTCCCAATTTCGTTTGTTTATTTTTGGCTATTAGTTTTATTATTATTTCCTTTTATTATTTTTATCACTTTTAGATTTAGGTTAAATACTCTTTAGTTAACCTAGTTGCCATAAGACACAATACACAATTTAGTTTTAGAAGTTCGTTTTTCATTCTGCCTCTAGGGTTTTCAATCCATGGAGAGCTAAATACCTTTGTTCTGCTAGACGTTTGAAGCAATACAGTTGATTCGGTTGTGAGATTTCTATTCCTTGTTCTTATTCTTATGTGTGTTGGTTTGATTCTCTTGGTTATATTGATTATTGATTTATCATTGTTCTTCATAGTCTGGCCAGCTAGGTTGAATAATATTTATCAATTGCTAGGATTGCATATAGGGGTTCCGAGTGCATATCTAGTGGCATACACGATTGTGCGTATAGGGGTTCCGAGCGTACAATCGTGAGTGAGAATCAGTTGCATGTTAAGTAGTAAGATGTCTTTCTATTTGCATGTATCCTATATCCTTGTGTGTATTGCTATTGCTTTGTTGGTGGTAAAGTATACCGACAACTGTGAGAATCGATGGTGCTTTATCATTGGCATAGTAATAAGTCTATCGACAACTGTGAGAATCGATAGTGCTTAAGATCAGGGTGGGAACAACTATAAGAATAGTTAAAGAACTTGGATTGAATAGATTTCAGTGATCAACTTATATCTCTGTATTGTGGATCTCGTTCTAGTGGAACTACTTTCCCCATTCATATTCTCAAGTCAACTAAACCTGTTTACTTTGCTCTGTTTGATACTCAAAACCCCACTTGTTACCTTGCATCCTTATAAACACATAGATTGATTACTTCCTCTCTGTGGGATCGACCCTTGCTTGCCTCTACTACTTGTTTAGGTTTGTTAGGATTATTTT
Source organism: Rheum nobile (assembly GCA_027886185.1). Lineage (NCBI taxonomy): Eukaryota > Viridiplantae > Streptophyta > Magnoliopsida > Caryophyllales > Polygonaceae > Rheum > Rheum nobile. Next base: position 2,881,781 of record WOAB01000780.1, read on the forward strand.
ATTTAGGTGTCACGACAACGCCTTATCAATAGGTCTTACTAGCTACCTAGATTAACCTCTTAATTGTTATCTTTACTATTTCACTCTCAATCCATTGCAGGGTGGCAAGGGCGGAACTGAGGGGGGCAGGGGGTCCCGTGCCCCCCTTTCGTCTCGAGATTTTTTATTTTTTAATATTATATATTAATTTTTTTAGGATCCTTGAGTTTAAGGGTACTCCGGTCCAACTTCACGTATTTCTTGCATTCAAATTAGGGGGATTTGCTAATAAAACATCTAAATTCATACTCGGACCATCTCAATTTGAATTCTGAAACAACAACTCATTTTCGATCTTATAAATTCGAATCGTGATGGTTAGGGTATTTCGATTTAGGTATAGATTTGCTTGAATTAATTTATTTATAATTCAAACTTAAATTAATTTGATTGACGTGTTAACAAACTTGTATTAAATTGATTGACGTTCCTCCAACCTTCATTTTTTATACACTAACTTAGTTCATGTACGTACCGTGCACGAGACTTAGATAAAATTTCATATTGATATTTTAGAAAAAAAATTAAAAAAATATTGTTTTTACATTTAAAAAAATATTAAAAAATATAAAAAATCTAATTGCTATGATAATATATATAAATATTTAATAATAATCAATTAAAAAAGATCAATGTGTTTTCGTACATACATAATATGTTAAATCATGTCCTATACCTTAAAATAAATAAAGTAAAAAGAAATTTTAATAAAATATGACTAATTAAATGAAAAAAATAAAAATAAAAGATTCGAATATATTCTATCTAATATGAATATTATATCAAATATGAATAATCTATATGTTGAAAAGGAAATTAGGATCATATATAAAATATTTTATATAATAATAGTAATAGAAAAAAGCTTTTACCAAGACAAATGCAATGACGAATAAGGGATTCCTAGACGGTGACGTGGCAAAGGATGTGCAGATCTATGCTCACCGGTGATAGCGATAAAGGGAGATCGACCATGGAGGGAAAAAAGATTGACGCTCACCTACGATGGCCGACGACAGTTGATCTTTGAAAGAGGCGAATGTAGGGACAATGGTGAGTCTAGTATTCTAGATATTCCTTTTGAAGAAAACTCACATGAAGATTCTTTTTCTTTTTTGGCGAGAGAAGATCAGTCCAACTATGAGTTGACTAATGTTGTGGAAGTTTTAGATTTGTAATCTTTTGTGATTGATTTATAATCTTTGTATTTAATTTGTAATGGTTGTGATTGATTTGTATTTAAATTAAAAAAATATTAATATTAAATTTAGAATAAAAACTTTAATATAATATAATTTTTTTTAATTTTTTTTTTTGAATTTTAATAAAAGAGTTCCATACAACATAGTTATATTCTAATTTAATATATATTATATTAATTCCTCTGCATGATTTTCAGGCAAGGTTATCCAATATAAAGAGGCGGTTTCACGTATAAATACATGCTACAGTACGAAATAAGAAGCATGTTGCACCGTTAGATCGACGGGATCTACGACTCACGTTTAAAGAAGCAAGAGAGAGAGAGAGAGAGAGAGAGAGAGAGAGAGAGAGAGAGAGAGAGAGAGAGAGAGAGAGAGAGAGAGAGAGAGAGAGAGAGAGGTCTAATTTCATTTAGGATGGCAATTTTGTGATTACCAGTAAATTGGAGCCTTTTTAACAAACAAAAAGAAAGCACTCTCCTTTCCATCTGAGCGATTATGCAAAAGCGTTCATTCCCAATTCACACCAAAACCTAGAAAATCTCCACTCCATCTCAAAATGGTTTGTTCAATGGAAGCTTTCAAATGATCTGATTTCGCACTCCCGCATCAAGCTTGAACTCGTTAGCTTCAATCTCGCTCGCTTGCTTCAATCTCGCTCGCTTGCTTCAATCTCGTTCATTCGTAGGAGAAAGAGTTTCTGATAGATCTATACTCTGTTCATGAGATTTTGAATGATGTAGAGCTTCCATCAAAGAGCGGTTCACAAGAAGGCAAAATTCATCTCAAAACTTCTGTATTTTTTTCCCAACTTTTAGTTGCTTCAAAGTTTAGGGGTCACAGAAAGACAAAACAAAAACACAAAAATGGAGAATGCTTGTTATTTGTTTCTTTGTGCAAGTGTAGAAGTACTTGCTTGTGATTTGAGAATAACTCCATTTCTCTAGGATTTTAGGCTTCACAATTAGACGCATTTCATCAAAGAGTGTTGTTGATGATTTCGTATTTTTTACTTGAGACGTACTAGACAGATAACAAACTCTAGTTCACAAAAGGTTCTTGCAATTTCTATTTACCGTAGACTAAACTATGTGTTCATGTTTTGAGTCGTGATGTTCATTTATAATACCTCAATGTTCATTTATTAGGCAATAAGGAAAGACATTATTGCTGAAGCCTGCGAACCTTTATGCGTTCATAAACTATAACTTAATGTTCATGTCTAATAACTTGAGGTTCACAACATTTTTCAAATAGAAGATGCATGTTTTTATATACTCTTATTCTCTAAGTTATGACATATCTAAGGTTCATGAGTTATGTTCTAGCGTTCATATTTAGTTATATGTGGCCCATTTAATTTTGTATATTGGCATGCATTACATTTTTGTGCACATTAATATACGTGTTCATTTGTTAAGACTGTAGGTGCATAAATATTACACTAATGGTCATGCTTTAACTATTTTCAGAGGAAGATCGTTATTTTCTATTTGGATATACGAAGACTTCACAAAAAGAAGAAGTCATTAGCATCTGACAAAGTATAACCATATATTGTCCATATCTCATGAGGTGATGCAAACAACAAGGTAGCTTCTAGTATATATACCATGCGGCACATGGAGGCATACATGGCGCATCAATGCAAGGATGGGAGGATGAGATAGACGATGAAAACCACAAGACGTGTATAACTGCGATGATGATCAAGTATCCACACAAGATTCTTTGGTCTGGATGAAGTGAAGCATAAGTTTCTAGAAAAATTAATGGCGTACAATAAGAACGTTGGCAAACCAATGAACAATAGTGGTATGATGGGTTGTTGATACCATGACTTAGACAATGATATTATGGTGGATGTAAAGTTTGCTTACAGATTTTCGTACTTGTGTGCTATTTTTTGCAAGAAGTAAAAATGATGGACAATTATTTGTTCAGGTTCACATATTAATTGTGTAGGTTCACATACTGACTGTCTATGTTCACATTTATAACAATAATCTTTATACACTTTGTACAACACTTAAATACTTTCAGGTTCATATTTTGATTGTGTAGGTCCATATATAAAATAGTAATGTTCATATGTAATCAAGAATTAACAAGTGTGAAAATTTAAAGTTCATATGAAAAACATGTATGATTCTCTCATACCAAATCCAAAATCAAGTGTAAAAAAATAGAACAAATAACATATGGAGAACAAAAAATCATATAAACTCGCATGATTCCCAACGCCCATTACAAGTGCAAATGTCGTGTGTGGTATGTATATATATTTTTCATTTATTGCGATGCATGTAAACGCAAGCTCCCTTACAAAGCTTAAAAAGAATAGTTCAAGAAAAGAGACAAGTTACAACATGTTTCATGTCATCGGGGCAAACGGGAATGAAATAAGTTGTCCCATTTTGAGAAACTGAAGTTCATAATAGTCATTCACATCGGGCTCCTCAGTTCCAGTGGCATCAACATTCTCAATGCTATTTTCATGACACAAGCCACAACTAGCAGAAACCGAGGTCGATGAACATGATGAAATATAGAGGTAAATAGAAATGTCAAAAAGCATATCAGGTTCATAAATAACTCGGCAATGTTCATTTTTAATAGTATTATGTTATGAATATTTTAAAACCAACTGTGTTATCAAAACACTAGTTTGAGATGAACTCTACAATGACAATTCTCCCTCAATTGATACACTTTTAAATAGAGAAAAAGGTCTATGGCAACCAAGTACATATGAGATTTTACAATTCCGAACAATCAACAAGTCAATAATCAACAAAATTTGAGATTTGATTGCATAAACTTGACATTGCGAGAACAAATCAACCCACAAGCAACCCTACACTGAAAATACAATAAAAAAGCGAAGTGTTTGAACACAAATTGGTATTGGAATCCATGGCGTTTAGAAAAGACGAACGCAACAAAACATATGAGATTTCAAGCCAAGATGAACAAACAAACAAGTTTGATTGAGCAAATTGAGTTTGGATTTATAGAATCGATTGGAAAACAATAATGAATTCCGCTGGAGATGCTATAACCAGAGCTCGACAAAGAACATTTGAAAAGGAAGAAGACTTAGGGTAGAAAAAGACATAAATGCCCTTCATTAATTTAAAATTTTAGAAGGCAAGCGCGCACCCTCAGCCATCGATCGCAACAATCTAACGGCATGAAGCATTTCATACAATGAGACGGTGATGTACCTAATCTCAAATCCCATTATAAATGGCTGCTACTATATACACTACGTTTTTTGACGTTTCACACTACAAATCACTACGCAGAAACCTGGCGTATGCCAGATTTCGGCGTAAAAGACCTAATTTCTCTACGCAGGTATCTGGCGTACAATATAATTGTTGGAGATAGGGAGTTGGAGTTTTTTTTTGAAATTTGCCTCCTACGCAAGGATCTGGCGTACGCCAGATCCTGACGCAGAAAAAAAAATTAATAATTTTTTTTTTCTGGATACAACCAAGTGAACAATATATTTTTTTAAATCTATATTTAACTCTAGTAATAGACGTTATCAAGGTTACATGGCAATAAATTCGTTTGTATCATGAGATTTCAATATACTTTTATTCATGTATATTTCTCCACCAATTTGTTTGATATTATCTGTTTGTTATTATTATTCTCGAAAATCACATATAACTATGGTTATATATTATAGTTGGATTGACCAGATGTCACATGCAGGAGATCTTGTCCCTCCTGTCCCTCCACCTCCCCCGGCTTCCGCTGTCACGATATGTCATCATTTTCTTATGTTTATTTTGATGTATTTTATTTATGTTTATTTTGATGTATTTTTTTAATACAGCGCTCACAGCTGGTGGTCGGCGAGATGACGGCTTATCTGGCTCAATACGACGATACGCCTCCCCGTCTTACAGATCAGATGATCCGTTGGATCGAGTATCTGACAGGTGACGTGACGCCTTCGGCCCCTCCCATGCATTCCACGTGCATCCCAGAGATTCCGCGACTCGGTTCACGAGGAGGGATTTGGTAGCGGGCGACAGGCAGATGAGGACTAGTTACGATATGTATATTACCTAAACTGTTATGTATCACATGAAATATTTTGTTCATGTTTATGGTATTTTGTTGATGTTTATAGTATATAAGTATATTCACATGAAATATAAAGAAAAACTATAGTATATAAGCTTATATCACATGAAATATAAAGAAAAACTATAGTACATAAGCTTATATCACATGAAATATAAAAGAAAAACTATAATACATAATATTTCATGTGATATAAGCTTATGTACTATAGTTTTCCTTTATATTTCATGTGATATAAGCTTATGTACTATAGTTTTCCTTTATATTTCATGTGATATAAGCTTATGTACTATAGTTTTCCTTTATATTTCATGTGATATAAGCTTATATACTATAGTTTTCCTTTATATTTCATGTGATATAAGCTTATGTACTATAGTTTTCCCTTATATTTCATGTGATATAAGCTTATGTACTATAGTTTTCCTTTATATTTCATGTGAATATACTTATATACTATAGTTTTTCTTTATTTTTTCATGTGATATAAGCTTATGTACTATAGTTTTCCTTTATATTTCATGTGATATAAGCTTATGTACTATAATTTTCCTTTATATTTCATGTGATATAAGCTTATGTACTATAGTTTTCCTTTATATTTCATGTGAATATACTTATATACTATAGTTTTCCTTTATATTTCATGTGAATATACTTATATACTATAGTTTTCATTTATATTTCATGTGAATATACTTATATACTATAGTTTTCCCTTATATTTCATGTGATATATGCTTATATACTATAATTTTTCTCTATATTTCATGTGAATATACTTATATACTATAAACAGAGAAGGCAAAGCCGCGATCGCGGCTTAGGAAGAAGTTGTCATGAAGCGGAAAAGGCAAAGCCGCGATCGCGGCTATAGGGGCAGCCATCGCGGCTTAGGAAGAAGTTGTCATGAAGCGGAGAAGGCAAAGCCGCGATCGCGGCCATGGGGGTAGCCATCGCGGCTTATTAAGACTTGGCTGAATATCAGGATAGGCAAAGCCGCGATCGCGGCCATAGGGGCAGCCATCGCGGCCTATGAAGGAATTCGCTGGACATGGAAGGAAGAGTAAGCCGCGGGCGCGGCTATGACTACAACGATCACGGCCTTGAAGATCAGAGGCATGCGGGAGGATTTCACACGCGAATTATCTTGTTACTTTATTTTCTTTATTTTTATATTTTTATATTTCGATTATTATTTTTAGCACATTGTTAATTTGTAAAAAAAATACATTAAATTTCTAAAATTTATTTACAATGTAATTTTCATATAAAGAAATTAAATTGCTCTAAGCTTATGTACTATAGTTTTCCTTTATATTTCATGTGAATATACTTATATAATATAGTTTTCCTTTATATTTCATGTGATATAAGCTTATGTACTATAGTTTTCCTTTATATTTCATTTGAATATACTTATATACTATAGTTTTCCCTTATATTTCATGTGATATAAGCTTATGTACTTTCCCTGTAAGACGGGGAGGCGTATCGTCGTACTGAGCCAGATAAGCCGTCATCTCGTCGGCCACCAGCTGTGAGCGCTGTATTAAAAAAATACATCAAAATAAACATAAATAAAATACATCAAAATAAACATAAGAAAATGATGACATACCATAACAGCGGAAGCCGGGGGAGGTGGAGGGACTGGAGGGACAGGATCTCCTGCATGTGGGTCCTGTCTGACGGACCGGAAATCCAAATATGGATGAGACATCTGGTCAATCCAACTATAATATATAACCATAGTTATATGTGATTTTCGAGAATAATAATAACAAACAAATAATATCAAACAAATTGGTGGAGAAATATACATGAATACAAGTATATTGAAATCTCATGATACAAACGAATTTATTGCCATGTAACCTTGATTACTTGATAACGTCTATTACTAGAGTCAAATGCAGATTTAAAAAAATATATTGTTCACTTGTTGCGTCCAGATTTTATTTTATTTTTTCTGCACCAGGATCTGGCGTACGCCAGATCCTTGCATAGGAGGCAAATTTCAAAAAAAACCTCAACTCCATATCTCCAACAATTATATTATAGCTCTACGTACGTCAGATACCTGCGTAGAGAAATTTGGTCTTCTACGCAGAAATCTGACGTACGCCAAATTTCTGCATAGTAATTTATAGTGCGAAACGTCAAAAAACGCAATGCATATATTTGGACCGTTTTAAATACTCAATAAAAGAATTTACTGCCGACAAGCGAACCGGCCAAAGTGGCCAACCGGCCAACGCTTCCCCCTCTCGCTAAGCTTCTACTGTATTTTTTTAAAATTTTTATTTATTATACTATTTCCCCCGATATATTTCGAATATCTTCGCCTTCCTCCAGCATTATCAGCCAATTGACATTTCCTCCCCAAAATTTCATGAATTAAAATCCCTATTTTTTTTTTATAAAAAAATCCCTAATCTTCCAACTTCGTTTTCGTGTGAAGAATCCAGTGCTAACGCTGTGAAGTCCCTTATAGAGAGAGAGAGATCGCTGTGGAGAACGGGTCACGCAACGAGGATCCGGTGATGGAGAACGGGGTATGCTGTAAGGAATCTGTTAACGGGAGTCACGATGCTTGGAGCTGTGAAAATGGATATCTTGATGGACACCCTTCCTCTTCATCGGCTGATCATTTAGTTGTTATGGCCAATGGAATTCTCGGAAGGTTAGAGTTAACACTGCTAGTTACTCGGATGTTTCCATTTTTGGTTCTCCAGAAACTTCCATTTCCGTTTATAATTCATCGACAATCTGAAGAATGCTTACTTGTTTCCGATGCGGTTTAAGGAAATCGTTAATTGAACTGCTATGGAGTTATTCCGATGGATATGAAACGGATTGGATGAGCTTTCCTTTTTGGGAGGTTGGAATTAGTTTACATTAGATATGCTGAGGTTTTGGAACCAGGAATTTCCGGAAAGTTTCTTGACTTTGGAGAATGATTAGATTTTCATTGCTAAGCTTAAGTGCATCGAGTCGTACCAATAGTGATCCTAGCTAGTTGCTACTCAATTTTGCTAATGTAATTATTTTGTGGTGCTTTTGGAGATCTCAAGGCTCTGTGTATTTTTTCTGTTGCAGTGTCAATGATTGGAAGTTTGGAGCAGAGCAGTTTGTCAAATCCCTACCTGATAAAGTGTTTGTTCATTGTAAGGAACAATGTGAAGTGACTATATTGTTTCACAAACGATGTGAAGTGATTATATGATTTATATCTCATTATCTCGTACCACTAGTGTACCTTCTTTGCTAGGGTTTATGCTGATGATACTAGCTTTTCTTTTAGTTTGATATCTTTTCTTGTAATCTCGTAAATTCATCAGCAGTTGTGACATTTGAGGAGCTAATATTTCTTCATAGTTTGACTGTTATTCCTTGATTTCTCCTTATAGGGTATATTTTTCAATCTTGCAATTGAAGGTAAGATATGTGGTTTCGCAATTTAGTCAAAGTGAGAAGTCTTCAGCTTAGCATGTCATGTATGTGCATGGAAATGCCGTGTTCTTGTCAGTGAGATGTACTACATGTAATGTTTTGCCAAATGAATTGGTTTTTAAATGACATTTCCATGGACCATGGATTCAGTAATTGTGCCTATAGCTTTTCGGATTACATGTTCTGGGAGTTGTAACTTGTTAGCTTTGCTGACCTTATTTCTTAAACAATGTCATGTCATTAGCAGGGTGCAAAACACTGATATCTCCATGGGCCATGGATTCAATAATTGCAACTTTATGTTTAAACTGAAAATAACATGAAGGCATTCAACTCAAATATGCTTGCAGGTAGTGAACGAAATGTATCATCAGCTACACTGGATGGTGTAGATGTAATGGGTGAAAGGTTGGCTGAAGAGGTAAGCTATAATATATATGGAGCTGAATCTAAATTCGATGTTGTAAGTAAAAGATTTTCTTGGGAACTTGATGTTTTTTGCCCAACAACTAGACTGTACATTTTCTTCTTTTTTCTTTTGCTACATGATATCCTACATGGATGTTATTATTTATTTCAGGTACTTGAAGTGATCAAAGAAAAGCCAAGTATTTGCAAAATTTCATTTGTTTCTCATTCTGTTGGTGGATTAGTAGCAAGATATGCAATTGGAAAATTATACCAATCTTCGAATGGTGGCAAGATGTATAACTCACCAGCTAATGGATCTGAAGAAAGCTCCAAAGCTACCATAGGTGGTTTGGAAGCAATGAACTTCATTACTGTTGCTACACCTCATCTTGGTTCTAGAGGCAATAAACATGCAAGTGATTCTCGACTGTCCTTGTATTTTGAACTTATTATTATCCTACTGAAAAAACCCTAATTTTTTTTCTGAAGGAGTGTTTTACTCACTGGTTTTGCATATGGCCTTCATTTGCTTTCTGCCTTTACATTCTTCTTGAACTCAAGTATAAGATCAGTGATATGTCCCTAGTTCGCCCGACTATGAGCAGTAACGTGTATCAACCAGGCCACATTTTGTCTTAATACTTATCTGCATGACCCTTAGACCCTAAGCCCTGTCTTGTTTAGGAGTTTAACAGGAGCTTGATTGAACACATTTGTATGAGATCGTTGAAGTCATAAATAATTTTGTCTAGTAAATTTACTATTTTTTTAGTTAGATTCTCACTCCATTGAACGTACATAGTGTCCAAGATTATTTCTCTGTCATATGAAAACATTGTAGCTTGGTAGTTAGTAGCTATCTTATGTTGCCTCAATTGTAAGCTTTCTAAGGATCTATGGTATATAAAATCCTTGTTTTATGCCAAAGATAATATCTGTAACTATGTCAGTGTAAACAAGCAGAGAACTCTGAACAGGATAGTGGAAAAAAGCGCCAGGTGCAGAAATGTGACAGCATGCTGCTTTTGATGTGATCATGATTCCATGGAACATGTATAGCTGTCCAAGATTTGGTTTCCAAAAATTACTCTATACTACTAGTAAGGGTCTCACGTCACCTATAGTGTAAAAGGCAGCACCTTGCTTGAGGCATGTGCAGTAGGGCTTGTGAGGCAGGGAGACTGCAGGGTCCTGTTGCCTAGGCAGTAGGCACATAGTGTACTGCTAGCAAGCACTTGCTTATTCACTGGAAGAAAATAACAGAAGTTTTATCTTGTAATTTAAGTGTCTGATTTTGAAAAATCTTAACACTAGTTACTTTCGATGGGTTCAGGTACCGTTCCTGTTTGGAGTGCCTGCTTTTGAAAAAGTTGCAAGTCTTGTGATCCACTTGATATTTAGAAGAACTGGAAGACATCTTTTCTTGACAGATTGTGACGATGATAAGCCGCCACTGCTGAAACGATTGGTGCAAGATGATTATGAATACCCTTTTATGTGTGTGCAATTTGTAGTTGCTTGATTCAAGTATTCAACTAACTTCCTTAATAGCTATCAACATCTTTTTAATACATGTGTGGGTGTGGCTACTTGTTGATCCAGGTCAGCTTTACAAACGTTCAGACGTCGAGTTACATATTCAAATGTTGGATATGATCGTATCCTTTATATGCTTTCTATACAATTTCATAAATTTGACTATTACACTTCCTGTTCTCCTTTATGGTGTAATATTAAGATATTGTTGGTTGGAGGACATCTTGTATTCGACGTATGAGTGAACTACCAAAGGTATTAATCTTCCACGTGTGTAATGCAGTCTCATTTTCAGATTTTCTGATCTTTTCTAATTTCGTAAATCTGAATTCTCTCCTTTTCACAGTGGGAGGAGTCCATTAATGAAAAATATCCACATATTGTATATGAAGAGTATTGCAGTGCACGTGAAGGTGAAAGTTGTGAAGCTAATTCAGTGGAAGATTCTGATCCAAACAAGATTGAAGGTTTGTACAACTTTATAGTATTTTTGTGTGTTTTCCACTAGTTAGGATTTCTTGTTTGGGATTAAAGCTCACCTTACTACTGAGCGATTAACATCTATGCCATATGTGGGAATGGTGTCATATGATGAACTCTAGTTGCGTGCAAGTGATTCAGACATTCAGTTCAATTCAAATTCCTTACTACTTTGTCTGCCCTTAAAATAAGTTTTTATTTATTGCAAGGTATTTCTTGAGCTAATTTGGAGCTGGTGACTTCCTTTGAAGCATTCTCTTGTGCTGTATAATAAAAGTTGGAGTCTACAAGTGGATTAGGATTAATATTTATCCTGAAAAAATGGTGATCGTTGCATGATGCCTGTTGTACTGCGTTAGTTTCTTGATTATTGCTTTATTTACTAGCATCCTATTTCATGTGAATGGTTTTCCCCATAAACCCTTTTGCTTGCTTATTTGTTTCTGGGACTGAGACAAAATTTGCCATCATGAGCCTAGCTGTTCAGTTCACTTACCGAAGATGCATATTCATAACATTGACATGCTTAGATTATCAAAGTTGAGGCTGAATGTTGTGATGAATACAGAAAGGTTGTTTTCAGTATACATGCATTTTATTTTTGATAATACCACTCAGTTTGGAACACCTTCTCCCCAACCCAACCTCCCCCCTCCCAAAAAAAAATAAAAAAATTGGTGTATGTTTCTCTTAGCCTTTTCGGTGAATGTACAGAGGAACTTGTGATTGGTCTATCCCGAGTATCATGGGAGAAAATTGATGTCAGTTTCCATGCCAGCAGACAGAGAAATGCAGCTCATAGTGTCATTCAGGTCTTTCTCTTCCCCTGTCTTTTCTATCTTCTTTGTTTACCTTTTATGTATGCTTTTGTTTTTTTATTCATGATGAAGATGGAAAACGTAAATATCCCAACCAGGGACGGACGTAGGATTTTACACCCAGTGGGGGCTAAAATCTTACGTAACTATAATAAACTTTAATATAACATATAATATATTAAAAGTGATATTAGTTTTTTTAATCTTTAATTAGCATACAATTCATCAACCTCAACCTCACAATTAGACAAATCTATAACACTTAGTTAATTTACTGGGTTATGATTAGAACTTGATATTTTTTAGTGACTTAGAATTTTGTGAACCACTAATACTTGTAAAATATTTCTCTATTTGTGTATTGAATAATTTAAATACATTTTAATGATATGATATAATAAGATATATGTTATTTAATTATAAAAAACTAAACTCAATCTCTCTTTTTTAATAGTAGAATTTAAACAATCAATAATTATTTAATAAAAATAAAGGGTATAATTAACAATACTAATACAACACAAAAAAAAGAATGAAAAGAGGAAAACATAGGAGAGAGTGCTAGGAATTGTTAAAAAGGAATAAAAAGAGAGAAGGATAAAGGAAAGTGATGCCCACAAGATTTGAACCATTAACCTTTTGGTACAAAAGGCAATAACTTACCACTAGACTATAAAGATTTTTTGCTGACAAATTACATTTTCTTCCATATAACTATTTTTTTTTTAAATTTCAGCGGGGGCAACAGCCCCCACTGGGCCCCACGTGGGTCCGTCCCTGATCCCAACAGCTTTTTCATTGTAACTTTTAAACCTTATGTAATTGATCTTGACATTAAAATGCCTCCATTGGCAAGAAAGGGTAACTCGGTTATATTTTTCAGCTTCGGGTGAATCAGGGTGATGCTTTAGCTGACTAAATGAAAGTGAGGGTCATCTAGAAAATCTTGGTTGCTGGGTGTATGACGACGTCTCTTAAATGTGCCCTGTTTTTTCTCGAATGATACTCCTCAATCTCATAGTTGTTAAGCAATGTAGGAAAATCCGAGTCAGATCTTGCTTCTGTGTGGTCTAATTTTTCACAATCTCCCCGTGCTCTGCCATTTCAATTGCTGAGTAGTGTAGATGGCTGACTTTGCAGGTGAAGGACAGTAACATTCATGCAGAGGGAGCAGATGTCATCCAACACATGATCGATCATTTTGAGCTCTGATAGCTCGTCAGCTTAACGAATACGGAATACGAATCAAAAAAAAATTCCTGTATCCAACAGAGAGGTTCGATCCTGGACCGTGTTGTTCAAGGGAAGGCGAATCAAGCTCTTCCAGCGTTAACGAGCGCAGTTGAGACTGCTGAAACAAGCTTTTATTACAGAACACGTTTGTTGTTGAGACTATGTAAACTGTAAAGTGATGTTATTATCATCAGCAAATAACGAAGGAACTTCGGTAGCTGTATATTTCAGTTTAACTTGTGCAGTTGATATTATATTTAGAACTTGTAAGTTACTACTTGTGTTGCTTTGTCCTGTGTTACCTCTACAAATGTCATACTGCATGGCATGTAAAAGGTAAGCTTTTTGATCAAAGAGACCAAGAGAAAAGAAGGGAAGCTTTACATTATATCAGAACTTGAATATCTGTTCACAAAATTATGGAATACATAGATATATGTGAATATATTTATAATGAATCTAGACTTTTCTGTAACTAAAAATAAATAAATAAAACAAGTAGATGTTTAATACTATATTTTTACATCACACCGTAAAATCTAAAAAAAAGACCAATGAAGAATATGAGCTGAAATTTCTTGAATTTGTTTAGAAAGTATCGGTGCGAAAAATTATTATTAACGTGAGAATGTACGAATGAGTATGTGTATAAGTGTGTATCTATATACATACATTTTTTTATTGTATGTACATGAATAAAAAAACTTATGTACGTTTAATATGTGCACAAATTTATACATGTATATATTTTTGCATGTATACGTTAACACGATTTTTATTTAACGCACGATTATTTTACGTCCCGTTTCGTCCGTGACGAATCATTTGCATCCGTCCGTGACGGATCAAAGTGATTCGTACGTGACGGATGGATGCAGTTGGTCCGTGACGGATGGGTGATATTGGTCTATGACGGACGAAGTAAACAATTAGAAAATTGAATGTTACTTGTCCTCACCTAACAACATTAACTACCCCGTCATATCTCATTAATATTACGGCCAAAATTAAACCCTAAACCTCTCAATCACTCTTCTTTTTCCCTCCCACAACACTTCTTCCATTCTCTTCCATTACTTTGGTTCTTTTCCATGGCAAATGAAGATGATTTTTCCAACTTCAATGGTGGAGAAGATGTTTTAAGGGGTTATCATTACAATAAGGTATGTTTTTTAAGCTTTTACTTTACATGTTAGTAGAAGTTAAGATTTTTATGGTTCTTTCTTGTGAATGTATATGTTCGAGTTGTTCTTTGAAAAAACAAATACTTTTTTAAGGTAATTTCAATAGTTGTTACTATATGTTCATAAAAACTTCATCTTTGATTAAGTTGTACTAAAAAGTTGGAGATTTTGTGTGCAAAACTGCATGTTTGATTGTTTGACCTTGTTATATTGAATTTTGACTAGATCATTGCAAGTGCAAGAACTTTGTTCGGCGACTGTTTTTTGAAAGAAAATTGTCCGTGACGGATGGACTTGTTCCATCCGTCACGAATGGATATCCTTCATCCGTCACGTATGGAAAGGGTTCATACATGACAGATTGGATGCTACCATCCGTGACAGATGGATTGTGTCTATTCGTCACAGATGGATTTGTTTGACAGAAACTGGATTCTTACATGCTTCTATGCTAACTTGTTATTTTTTTACTTTAATAGGAGAACAATATCGTGAACAACGGTATTAACAATTTGTCCCTGAATGATGTGTGGGACATGGCACCACCGCCCTTCTCACTTGGGTTGTTCAGCGAACCTATGGCGCCTCAACAACCTCATATGCCGGGATTGGATAGTTTTGCTCGTAGTGGAATTCCGTCCGTAAGGTGGCAGGCTCCACCTCAGTTTGGGTTTCCGGCATTACACACACAGCCACGGTTTGATTATCCTACACTTGAAGAAGTGATTGTTTCAGAAGATTATTCAGAGAAGTTTATCACGGGTGAAGTATTCGGCTCCAGAGATGATGCAATTAATTGGGCTAGACAGATTGGCTTTGATAATCACTTCTACATCACTATTGGTCGGGATAGAAACCTTGGTGGAGGAAGCCTTCGGAAGACATGGTTGTTGTGTGAAAAAGCGGGAATTTACATTCCTAAAGATGAAAACAGAGTAAGGCAGAGAACAAGGAGCAAAAAATGTGATTGTCCATTCAGATTGTTGTGTCAAGAAAAACCGAGGGACTCATATACAATCAAGGTAGTTGTTGGAACCCACAACCATGTCATTGGTGATGACTTGTACGGGCATGCATTCGCTGGCAAGATGACACCTGAGCAGAAGAAGTTGTGTAAGGTCATGATAGAAAATCATAATAAACCATCAAAGATTGCAACAACACTTAACCAGGACCCGAACAAATGCACTAAAATGAAGCAAGTGTACAATGAAGTGTACAAGGTCCGACATAGTAGGATGAAAGGAAGAACCGTGGTCCAAGAGTTCTTCCATAAGTGCAAGGAGAACAACTACTTTATGGAGTATAGGTTGGATCCAACGACGAATAAGATCGCCGACATTTTCTTTGCCATTCTAGATTCCATGAAACTCCTAAAGGCATTTCCGTACGTCCTTTTGCTAGACTCCACATACAGCACAAACAGGTTAGTATAACACATCTACATGCTACATCTACTTGTTGATATGTTTATTCATTATGCATGACACATCTACTTGTGCAGGTATGACTTGCCTTTTCTCGAAATTATAGGAGTCACGTCTACATGGAAGAACTACAATGTGGCGGGGGCGTTTCTACAACGTGAGAAAGAAGACAACTACGTGTGGGCCACACAACAACTTCTTGAAATGTGTAAAAAGTGTCAAGTAACACCGACATGCCTAGTGACAGATGGTGAAATGGCCTTGATGAATGCGTTAGATAGACTCTTTCCAAGTGCAAAGTATATCCTTTGTAGGCACCATGTGAAGAAGAACATAGAGGACCATGCTAAGAAGGTGATGAAGGATAAAAGCTTGGGTACAAGATTTGCAAATACATACTACGATTTATTCAAGCAAACAACTGTACTCGAGTACGAGAGGGAGTTGCACATAATTGAGTCGGAATGGAGGGCTTGGCCACGTCTGACTCAATATGTAAGAAACAGCTGGTTGATCCCGTATGGGGAAAGACTCGTGTCAGCTTGGACAGATATTGTGTTCATGCTTGGAACTTCCACGACAAACAGGTTAGTGCATTGTCTAATCTGTATTGCATTATGTATTCACTCATTTGCTATATTTTGAGGGCTTTTTGTTATCTGCATAGCTTTATGTTTCTGTTATCTGCATAAGGAGTCTGTCACGTATGGATGCACTTCATACGTGACGGACAAAGGTTTATCGTCTGTCACGTGTGGATGAAATCCACACGTCACGGACGAAAGAGTTTCGTCCGTCACGTATGAAGTGCATCCATACGTGACGGACAGTTTATACAGATAATAAAAAGACCTCGTATGATCAAACTTTAAACTCTTTTATACTAAATATAGGGTTGAAGGAGCACACTCTAGTTTGAAAGACTTCTTGACTACTCCACATGGCAGTCTAGACACGATATTCGGTCAATATCATTCAAAGATGGGTAATCAAGTGAAGGAAATCAAGGGGACCTTCAACGAGAGTGCATAGAACATGATGACGCTTGTGACAGGAGCTGATGTTTTCAAGCTGTTGAAGTACAAAGTATCTAAGGTTGCACTTGACCGCTTGACTGAGGAATACAGAAAAGGGGAAAATGGATTTCATGACCATACCTGCACATGCTAGATGAGGGTGAGAGATGGATTGCCGTGTATGCATGACATCGCTAAATATGTGACGAGTTCAATCCCTATTAAGCTTTCAGCGTTGCATCCGTTTTGGAGACGATTGAGTTTGTCAGAAGTACAAGACAAAGGTGAGGCTGAGGTGAAGCGTAGAGTCGCGAGATCTTTGATGGATCAATTTTATACGGATCAATTCCCCAATATGTCAGCAGATGATCAAGAAAAACGTGTCTCGCGATTGTACGACATAGCTCGCCCTGAGGGAACTAGTTTGCAAGAGCCGGCTATTGTGAGGCATAAGGGACGACCAATGGGAGCTCCAAACAAAGATAGCACTAAAAGACACCCTTCTTCATGTGAATACACATACAAAGATATGGAAGGGACACCTCCCAAGAAGCAACGAGGTAGGCCACCAAAGCCCACTAGTACACATTCACCAAGCCCTACAGCTCCTACCACTCCTTTGAGGCCATCTCAGGTTAGAGCTCCCAAGAATCCAGTGGGTCAAATGTTTCCACCACCTTATCATGCTCCACAGTCCTTCATTAAAGACTTTGAGCTGTATAAGGGTATAGTTTCGTGATATATGCACGAACACTTGAACGGTTACTTTAATATTGTTGGTGATGGAAATTATGAATACAGAGCCGTTGCAGATCAAATAGGCATCGGGAAGGAACAATGGAGGATCGTTCGGCAAGCCATGATTGACAAGGTAAATGAAATTTGGCCAATGTATTCTGACGTTTGCCTCTTTGAGACGACACTGGAAAAAGTAGTAGAACAACTTACATGGTTTGACTCTGGGATGGCCCCAGAGAAGACTTGGATGGTGCTTCCAGATATGGGTTGTCTGGTCGCTTCTGCATTCAATTGTGCAGTTGTCGTGGTGGGTGGTATAAACGCTACTTTCTTGCTTTTGCAAACGGTTCCACATCATCTCAGGGGTGCTAAGCTTAAGACGATATGCATCTGCCATGTTGAGAAGGAGAGTCATTTTATTTCGGTATGGTACTAATCAATTTTTATTGATTATTTGAACCCATTAACTAGGCAAGTGAGTATGTTCTCCATTCTTTTGTAGATGGCCCTTTCAGATGAGTCACCATTGCTGCCCGTATTTATAATGTGGGAGCATGAAAAGGATGCCTCTGCTGCTTGTTTGTATGATCCATTCACTACTCAGCTGATGGCATACTGATAGCAGGCTTAAGTCGTATCACCTAATCAATCAAATAAAATCCTAGCAAAACCTAAACAAGTAGTTAGGGTAAGCAAGGGTCGAATCCACAGAGAGGAAGGGATTAATCTATGTGTTGTTCGCATGCAATAGTAACAAGAAGGGAGAGTTGTAGGTTGGTTGGTCACAATTAAGTCGAACACAGCAAAGTATATGATGAAAATATCAAAGAGAGAAAACACTTAGCCAAGTAATGTCCACATAAGTCATTCAAAGGTTGTTCCTTGATTATGCCCTATCTTTCTATTCGGTTATTCCTGTCCTGATCTTGTGTAGATTAATAGGGAAACCATCCTTAAGAACTCTTACCAATGAATAACCCTAGCACCACTAGTGATTCAACCCAAAGGCAGCAATGAACATAAGAATTAACCAGGATACACATAACACCTCAACCAGAAGCATTCAACATGTAATCAATTCCCTACATAGATAAATTCCACAGTGGCAGATAAGAATCTATGCTCGCTACTCGAACTAGAGCGTTAGTCCAACAGTTCCCTAGTATTAGCAATATGAATGAAAGCAATAAACCTAGGTGATCAATCTAGATAAACCAACAAACATCCAAATAAGAATTTGCTCAAGAGAAAAGATATAACTCAATAGGATAAGATAGATAGGAACAAAACCTCACAATCAGATGAATAAACTTATGCTTCCATTACTGGACTAAGCAAAAGAGGCTTAGCTCCTCATAAACATGATGAACTCCAAAGGTGTGAAAAGTGGCAACGATGAATTGAAATTGCAAAACTAGAACTTGGAAACTCTTTTTTTCTAAACCTAATGCTAAAGAGAGTATATATAGGGCCTCTAACAAATGACCTAGCCCAATAAGAAAAGAAACGAAATAAAATGGAAAAATAAGAAAAGAAATTAGAAAAGATAGACTCGGGAAAAGTCAGAACTTCCAGCGTCGACGACCCGCGATCGCGGCCCATTTACCGCGATCGCGGCCTCTTGTGGCTCCGCGCTCTTCACATTCCTTCGCGCCTGCGGAAAACTCTCGACTTGCCCGAGGAACTGCGATCGCGGCACCCTTGCCCGCGGTCGCGGTTAATGCTCGGCCTTCACTCCTTGGCTTTGCCTCCTAACCTCTCGTCTTCACTTCCTTGGTGTCTTCTTTTGGTGGCTTCCTTCCTCAGTGTCTCCTATGATATCCAAAATAGCTCAAACACCTCCAAAAACACCAGACTTCGCCCCCAAACGCCATGCACAAGAATGTGTCTAAATCTACCCGAATGGCACCAATAAAACCCTCTAATAACTCTTAGTTAAGCCCTACAAAGTAGTGTTTATCAAACTCCCCCATGCTTAGACCTTTGCTCGTCCTCGAGTAAACTAAAAGAAAGTCTACTCCTCCAATGCAGCACCCAAGGTCTCAGGAAGCATGTCTCCAACTAAGAGTCACCTAACCCATGTCAAGCTCCTGACACCAAACTCATTCACAACACATCCACAACTCAATAAGCTTAAGGGGCAAGCAGAGTACTTCCCCTAAGCTTAACCCGAACATCCAATGGTGTGAGTAACCTCTAATCCTAGCCTTCATCTATGACTCCTTATGCCTCCCAGAGTGACCTACCCGAATCCTCCTTATGTCGCCATGCCAAAATGAGGATTTCTAAAATTCACTCTTCTTCTTTTCACTCATTTTGCCAAGGCGCCCTTTCGGGTTTTCACCAAGCCACTCATATTTTTTTTATTTTTTTTAGATGTGCTCACAATATAACTCACATCACTCTAGACTAATTTTTACCCCAGCCTAATGCTGGTCCAAGCCACCTGCTTATTACCTAGGCCGCCCTTTCGGGTTTTCGACCTATCCCAGGATTTCAATTTTAGCCTTTTTTCAATTTTTGGCTCTTTTTCTTTTTCTCCTCAGCGACATAGAAAATATAAAACCCTCCCACATGCTTAAACATTGCATTGTCCTCAATGTAATGAAAGACAAAAGAATAAAGCACAGGGAAAAGAAGGGATAAGCTCACAAATGTCACTGAGTCGGCATGGACACTTCCGTTGTTGCTGGCGGTCTTCTCAATAAATGCCCAGGTCTCTGGTGTTGGGCGGGTGCCTCATCAATTCCAGCATCATCTTCTACCGTGAAACCATAAGGTACCACTTGGTGAGTAGTGGTTGAACAGTGATAACGGGGCTGCACGGCCTTCAAATACCACCAAAAATAGGCCCAGATATGAACGGGGTGTGGGCCATGAGTGGTCTTCCTTCGCAGCTGTCGACTGTGGGGCCGCCATCGTTGCCAAAAATTTGTGTAGTGAAAACTTCCTCCGTTGGCAACATGCGCACCCCTCTCCATGGTACTGTGGGACAGCTCGTACTCGTACAACAACAATTTTTTTTATTTTTTTTGCCCCCCGTTTAAGGTTTTTTCGGGGGTGACTAGTGCAAGGACAGGATAGACTTACATTGGTGTGGAAATACCTTCTTCAATGAGCATGGATCTCTTCCCTGCAGGTTAGTCAGGAAAAAAACAAAAAACAAAAACAAAGCAAAAACACACCAAAAAAATAATGCAAAACGAAGAAAGAAAGACAAAGGAAAAGATACATACATCGGGTTGCCTCCCGGACAGCGCCTTAGTTATTGTCATGGCATGACATACCGCTTCATCCTTCTCAATCTGGGTTGCCTCCTGCAACCGCGCTCTTCACTCTTGAGTCTGGGGGATGCTCCTGAATGGTCTCCAACCTGTGCTCTACCTTCCTCCGGTTAAACTCCATGCTTACCGTACCTGTGCCCACGTCGATCTTTGTGTTGGAGGTCTTCATGAAAGGCCTCCCTAGCATTACTCGTCCTCCTCGTTTCCCTGTGTTCATGATGAAGAAATCCGCAGGGAAGACGAGGGTGTCGACGCTCACCAAAACGTCCTTCACAACGCCCTCTGGAATGATGACGGAGTTATCAGCCAGTTGGATGACAAACTCTGTGCTTTCTAGTGGTCCGACATTGAGGGTGTTGTAGACGGACAGTGGTAGGACATTGATGGAGGCTCCCAAATCCAGCAATGTCTCGCTGAACTCGGTTTCCCCAATCTTGCAGGGTACGCTAAACATTCCGGGATCTTCACACTTTTTCGGGATCTTCTTTTGCATCACAGCCGAGACATCCTTCTTGACTTTCACCTTTTTCTTTGACCGCTCCTTTTGATCCTTCTTGAGCTTGCATAGCTCCCTCAAGAAGTTTGCAAAGCGAGGCATCGTTTTGCTCAATTGGGGGGTCACCTTGTAATTCCTGAATGTCTCGAACATTCCCTTCAGCCCCTCAATGGGTTTGTCATCTTCTAGTGCTGCAGGGAATGGCACCGGGATGTCAAAATATCCCTCCGGGTAGACATACTGCGTCATTAAAGTAAGTGGAGACGGCCCGTTTTCCAAAATTTGATCGCGGTTTTCACCCCGCGATCGCGGTTCTTGCACTGGGGCCCCGCGGTCGCGGCTATCCTGCCCGCGATCGCGCTTAATCGGCGCATCTTGCCCATTCTCTTGCTCAACAGACCCGCGATCGCGGCAAATTGCTTGCGGTCGCGGTTCGTTCTCGTACTTCTTGGCTCCCATCTTTTCTTCTTCAAGCTCCCATCTGGGCCTTGACGTCATGGAGTAGACGTTTTGCCTAGGATTTATCTCAGTTTGAGATGGGAGTGCTCGTGACACTCTAGCTTCAAGCTTGCTAACTGTCTGGGAGATCTGCCCCACCTGCTTCTCTAGGTTCTGTATGCTGGACTTGGTCTCATGTTGAAACTGAACCATGTTTTGATGCATGGTTCCCACGGTCTGCGCCAAAGTATTCATATGCTGCGCCAGTGTGTTGACATGGTCCTCAAGATTGGTGATGCGGGCAGCTCCATGTTCTTGTGGTCTTTGATCTGCTTGGCCTCCTTGAAACTGCCGCTGGGGGTACTGCTGAAAATCTTGGGTCTCATGCCCTTGATGAGTGTTTTGCTGGTTCCCGTATCTCAGATTTGGGTGATCTCTCCACCCTGGATTATAGGTGCTGGAGTACGGGTCATATTTTGGCCTTTGAGGGCCATATCCGCCAATGGCGTTCACCTCAGCAGTTGGTTCTTGCAGGGTGGGGCATACATCAGTTGGATGCGTCGTTTCATAGCATAACCCACATGATTTGACTTGCTGCAAGCCACCTCTCATCATACATCTCCTCATCATCTCCTTCATCTCAGCCATTTCAGCAAGAAGAGTAGAATTGGGCTGAGATTCTGCAGCTCTCACAGATTGGATGCCCGCCCTTTTACTGAATTGCATGGACCCTTCAGAAAGCTCAAAAAAATCTCAAAAGCTGCAGCAGGAGTCTTGTTGAGGATGTTCCCCCCACAAGCAGCGTTCACCATCCTTCTCTCTTCATCAAGAAGACCACCGTACAAATAAAGTACGAGGTCCTGCTTAGAATAGCCGTGGAAGGGGCAACTGGATATCATCTTCTTGAACCGCTCATAATACTCATAGAGCGATTCACCAGACTGTTCCTCAATGTTGCTGATAGTTCGCTTCAGGCTGTTCAGTTTGGTAGTTGGGAAGTACTTCTCCAGGAAGGCTTTCTTCATCTTGACCCAAGTGTCAATGCTCCCTGGAGTGAGATAGTAGAACCAGTCATTGGTCGCATCCTTCAGTGAAAAAGGAAAGGCCATCAGCTTGATCTGGTCCTCCATCACGTTCTTCGGCTTTATACTGCTACACACCGAATGGAACTCAACAAGATGCTTGTTGGGGTCTTCACCACTCATCCCATGGAAGTGGGGGAGTAAGTGGATCAACCCAGACTTTAGCTCGAAATTTACACCCTCGCCCAACTCAGGAAACTACACAGCCAGCGGTTGCTGCTGCATGGTAGGGGCGGTCAACTGTCTCAACGTCTGCTCTGCGTCAGCCATCTCAAACACAGGATTATCAAAAACCAAAGCATGATTTATTCTGCGACCCTGGGAAAGGGTTCTCTCAATCTCTGAATTAAAACCAAGTAGAGGGGAATTAGTAGCACGGGTGTGGACCATAAGATAAGTCCACACCAAAGAAACACAACACACAGACAAACACACAGAAAAATCAACGCTTGCATCCCCGGCAACGGCGCCAATTTGATAGCAGGCTTAAGTCGTATCACCTAATCAATCAAATAAAATCCTAGCAAAACCTAAACAAGTAGTTAGGGTAAGCAGGGGTCGAATCCACATAGAAGAAGGGATTAATCTATGTGTTGTTCGCATGCAATAGTAACAAGAAGGGAGAGTTGTAGGTTGGTTGGTCATAATTAAGTCAAACACAACAAAGTATAAGATGAAAATATCAAAGAGAGAAAACACTTAGCCAAGTAATGTCCACATAAGTCACTCAAAGGTTGTTCCTTGATTATGCCCTATCTTCCTATTCGGTTATTCCTGTCCTGATCTTGTGTAGATTAATAGGGAAACCATCCCTAAGAACCCTTACCAATGAATAACTGTAGCACCACTAGTGATTCAACCCAAAGGCAACAATGAACATAAGAATTAACCAGGATACACATAACACCTCAACCAGAAGCATTCAACATGTAATCAATTCCCTACATAGATAAATTCCACAGTGGCAGATAAGAATCTATGCTCGCTACTCAAACTAGAGAGTTAGCCCAACAGTTCCCTAGTATTAGCAATATGAATGAAAGCAATAAACCTAGGTGATCAATCTAGATAAACCAACAAACATCCAAATAAGAATTGGCTCAAGAGAAAAGATATAACTCAATAGGATAAGATAGATAGGAACAAAACCTCACAACTAGATGAATAAACTTATGCTTCCATTACCGGACTAAGCAAAAGAGGCTTAGCTCCTCATAAACATGATGAACTCCAAAGGTGTGAAAAGTGGCAACGATGAATTGAAATTGCAAAACTAGAACTTGGAAACTCCTTTTTTCTAAACCTAATGCTAAAGAGAGTATATATAGGGCCTCTAACAAATGACCTAGCCCAATAAGAAAAGAAACGAAATAAAATGGAAAAAATAAGAAAAGAAATTAGAAAAGATAGACTCGGGAAAAGTCAGAACTTCCAGCGTCGATGACCCGCGATCGCGGCCCATTTACCGTGATTGCGGCCTCTTGTGGCTCCGCGCTCTTCACATTCCTAGCCCAATAAGAAAAGAAATGAAATAAAATGGAAAAATAAGAAAAGAAATTAGAAAAGATAGACTCGGGAAAAGTCAGAACTTCCAGCGTCGACGACCCGCGATCGCGGCCCATTTACCGCGATCGCGGCCTCTTGTGGCTCCGCGCTCTTCACATTCCTCCGCGCCTGTGGAAAACTCTCGACTTGCCCGAGGAACCGCGATCGCGGCACCCTTGCCCGCGGTCGCGGTTAATGCTCGGCCTTCACTCCTTGGCTTCGCCTCCTAACCTCTCGTCTTCACTTCCTTGGCGTATTCTTTTGGTGGCCTCCTTCCTCAGTGCACATAATTGAGTCGGAATGGAGGGCTTGGCCACGTCTGACTCAATATGTAAGAAACAGCTGGTTGATCCCGTATGGGGAAAGACTCGTGTCAGCTTGGACAGATATTGTGTTCATGCTTGGAACTTCCATGACAAACAGGTTAGTGCATTGTCTAATCTGTATTGCATTATGTATTCACTCATTTGCTATATTTTGAGGGCTTTTTGTTATCTGCATAGCTTTATGTTTCTGTTATCTACATAAGGAGTCTGTCACGTATGGATGCACTTCATACGTGACGGATAAAGGTTTATCGTCTGTCACGTGTGGATGGAATCCACACGTCACGGACGAAAGAGTTTCGTCCGTTGCGTATGAAGTGCATCCATACGTGATGGACAGTTTATACAGATAATAAAAAGACCTCGTATGATCAAACTTTAAACTCTTTTGTACTAAATATAGGGTTGAAGGAGCACACTCTAGTTTGAAAGACTTCTTGACTACTCCACATGGCAGTCTAGACACGATATTCGGTCAATATCATTCAAAGATGGGTAATCAAGTGAAGGAAATCAAGGGGACATTCAACGAGAGTGCATAGAACATGATGACGCTTGTGACAGGAGCTGATGTTTTCAAGCTGTTGAAGTACAAAGTATCTAAGGTTGCACTTGACCGCTTGACTGAGGAATACAGAAAAGGGGAAAATGGATTTCATGACCATACCTGCACATGCTAGATGAGGGTGAGAGATGGATTGCCGTGTATGCATGACATCGCTAAATATGTGACGAGTTCAATCCCTATTAAGCTTTCAGCGTTGCATCCGTTTTGGAGACGATTGAGTTTGTCAGAAGTGCAAGACAAAGGTGAGGCTGAGGTGAAGCGTAGAGTCGCGAGATCTTTGATGGATCAATTTTATACGGATCAATTCCCCAATATGTCAGTAGATGATCAAGAAAAACGTGTCTCGCGACTGTACGATATAGCTCGCCCTGAGGGAACTAGTTTGCAAGAGTCGGCTATTGTGAGGCATAAGGGACGACCAATGGGAGCTCCAAACAAAGATAGCACTAAAAGACACCCTTCTTCATGTGAATACACATACAAAGATATGGAAGGGACACCTCCCAAGAAGCAACGAGGTAGGCCACCAAAGCCCACTAGTACACATTCACCAAGCCCTATAGCTCCTACCACTCCTTTGAGGCCATCTCAAGTTAGAGCTCCCAAGAATCCAGTGGGTCAAATGTTTCCACCACCTTATCATGCTCCACAGTCCTTCATTAAAGACTTTGAGCTGTATAAGGGTATAGTTTCGTGATATATGCACGAACACTTGAACGGTTACTTTAATATTGTTGGTGATGGAAATTATGGATACAAAGCCGTTGCAGATCAAATAGGCATCGGGAAGGAACAATGGAGGATCGTTCGGCAAGCCATGATTGACAAGGTAAATGAAATTTGGCCAATGTATTCTGACGTTTGCCTCTTTGAGACGACGCTGGAAAAAGTAGTAGAACAACTTACATGGTTTGACTCTAGGATGGCCCCAGAGAAGACTTGGATGGTGCTTCCAGATATGGGTTGTCTGGTCGCTTCTGCATTCAATTGTGCAGTTGTCGTGGTGGGTGGTATAAACGCTACTTTCTTGCTTTTGCAAGCGGTTCCACATCATCTCAGGGGTGCTAAGCTTAAGACGATATGCATCTGCCATGTTGAGAAGGAGAGTCATTTTATTTCGGTATGGTACTAATCATTTTTTATTGATTATTTGAACTCATTAACTAGGCAAGTGAGTATGTTCTCCATTCTTTTGTAGATGGCCCTTTCAGATGAGTCACCATTGCTGCCCGTATTTACAATGTGGGAGCATGAAAAGGATGCCTCTGCTGCTTGTTTGTATGATCCATTCACTACTCAGCTCATGGCATACTAATAGCAGGCTTAAGTCGTATCACCTAATCAATCAAATAAAATCCTAGCAAAACCTAAACAAGTAGTTAGGGTAAGCAAGGGTCGAATCCACAGAGAGGAAGGGATTAATCTATGTGTTGTTCGCATGCAATAGTAACAAGAAGGGAGAGTTGTAGGTTGGTTGGTCACAATTAAGTCGAACACAGCAAAGTATATGATGAAAATATCAAAGAGAGAAAACACTTAGCCAAGTAATGTCCACATAAGTCATTCAAAGGTTGTTCCTTGATTATGCCATATCTTCTTATTCGGTTATTCCTGTCCTGATCTTGTGTAGATTAATAGGGAAACCATCCTTAAGAATCCTTACCAATGAATAACCCTAGCACCACTAGTGATTCAACCCAAAGGCAGCAATGAACATAAGAATTAACCAGGATACACATAACACCTCAACCAGAAGCATTCAACATGTAATCAATTCCCTACATAGATAAATTCCACAGTGGCAGATAAGAATCTATGCTCGCTACTCGAACTAGAGCGTTAGTCCAACAGTTCCCTAGTATTAGCAATATGAATGAAAGCAATAAACCTAGGTGATCAATCTAGATAAACCAACAAACATCCAAATAAGAATTTGCTCAAGAGAAAAGATATAACTCAATAGGATAAGATAGATAGGAACAAAACCTCACAACCAGATGAATAAACTTATGCTTCCATTACCGGACTAAGCAAAAGAGGCTTAGCTCCTCATAAACATGATGAACTCCAAAGGTGTGAAAAGTGGCAACGATGAATTGAAATTGCAAAACTAGAACTTGGAAACTCCTTTTTTCTAAACCTAATGCTAAAGAGAGTATATATAGGGCCTCTAACAAATGACCTAGCCCAATAAGAAAAGAAATGAAATAAAATGGAAAAATAAGAAAAGAAATTAGAAAAGATAGACTCGGGAAAAGTCAGAACTTCCAGCGTCGACGACCCGCGATCGCGGCCCATTTACCGCGATCGCGGCCTCTTGTGGCTCCGCGCTCTTCACATTCCTCCGCGCCTGTGGAAAACTCTCGACTTGCCCGAGGAACCGCGATCGCGGCACCCTTGCCCGCGGTCGCGGTTAATGCTCGGCCTTCACTCCTTGGCTTCGCCTCCTAACCTCTCGTCTTCACTTCCTTGGCGTATTCTTTTGGTGGCCTCCTTCCTCAGTGTCTCCTATGATATCCAAAATAGCTCAAACACCTCCAAAAACACCAGACTTCGCCCCCAAATGCCATGCACAAGAATGTGTCTAAATCTACCCGAATGGCACCAATAAAACCCTCTAATAACTCTTAGTTAAGCCCTACAAAGTAGTGCTTATCACATACGAATCTTCTTCCACAAGAAAAAGACGAGGTCGCAAGCCGTCTTAAATGCTATTGTACTCGCACATTGTAATGTTATTGTGATCCATGATTGTAATGCTAATGCTATTGTGATCCATGATTGTAATGCATCGACCGACAATTACCAACAAAGTACCAAATGTGTGATATCAAAGAAGAAAAGACATCCAAATTAGTTTGATTATCATTATAAAACCATTCCATAAATTCAAATTAGTTTGATTATGAACAAACTACAAACAAAGACGTCCAAACTCTCAACAAACTACCAACAAAGACGTCCAAACTCTCCCTAAAATACAACCAAAGTACCAAATGAAAACCTATGCATCTTAATCTTCGTCGTCCTCCTCATCATTGTCATGTGCAAAGGGTCTGAATTCTTGAATGCAGTGTCGTACAGCGTCGCGCATGTTGTAGAACTGCTCTTCCTCCGCATCATGGAAAGGATTTATACGATGCAATGTTTGTCCAATGACCTACAGAAATACATAAAAATTAACTAAGGTAAATATTTAAATGTATATGTAAATTAAAAACAAACATCCAACACATATTTTCACCTGGACAGGGTCTCTGATGCCTGCATCCTGAGGCCTGACACATGGGTATGTACGAGGTATGTACCATTCCATGTAGCCGGCACTGCACTCAAATCCCTGGCATGCAAGAGGGCCCATTTGTGATCCCGTAGAAGTGCTCACTTCTTTCATCCTAAGACCAGTTTGAAGCAGGGTCATATTGGACTACATAACTCCTGATGTTGGGATGTCTGTGTGCTTTGATGGGATGTATGACAGGCCGGGGAATCTGTTGTTCACTACTATGCGATCAGGGTCATATTGGACTACATAACTCCTGATGTTGGAATGTCTGTGTGCTTTGATGGGATGTATGACAAGCCGGGGAATCTGTGATTCTCAAAAATGAGATAACCCCCATGAAAAAAGGCTGGAGCCAACTCCGTCATATTGTAATCCACATATCCATAGGGTTGCCAGTCAACCTATATAAAATTCGATGCAATCAACATAGCCATAAGTACCTCACACAATTGCAATACTTTAATATGAGACATAAACCCCATCATATGATACTTACTTGCCAAGGCTGCATCAAATCTAGCTCCTCCCTGTAGTTTCTTCTTTGTCTACTACGAGTCTGCACAGGGTCTCATCGCCTTGTATATGGCACATTGTTGGTGAAAAATGGATTCTGTGGAGGACGGGAGCTGTGGAAGTACAGATAGATCCACGCCTGTACATAAATAAACATATCAGCCTGAAACATAAATTTATTTAAATAATATAAAAACAATATGCAACACAATTCTTACCATCAACAATGTGTAGCAGGTCGACATCTGACGACATTCATGGCGTGAACACTCGCCCAATGAACGATACATGAATGCCAACGTGCCCAAACCCCAAGAAAGATCATGAGTGGCATGAACGTCACTCACGTACGTCAGATATGGCATGGGCAACAAGTGTTGGGACTTGTCGGGAAAGAGGGTCGAGCCCATCAGGTACAACAGATAACCCGACGCGATAGTCTCATCGTCCATGTTTGTGCTCAAGCAATGATTCCTCAGGTTATATGCAGTCGCTCTGCCATTTGGGGCGTCAAGTAAAAAAACTCCATTGCCCTCTGCACTTATTCATTGAACAATTCATTTTTGCCCTTGATACGATCTTGGAGAGGAAGTCCCATTCCAGCCCCATGAATATTGAGACCCAAGATCATGTAGACATCCAGGAGAGCTATAGTCATCTCTCCAAATGGCATATGAAATGAATTGGTCTCCGGCTGTCATCTCTCCACAAAAGCAGAAATCAAAGGCTGATCTACAAAAGTGTAGATCAGCTCATGCAGATGTGTGATGTCACTGTTTCGGGCAATATCGCACCATGCAGATTCATCGTCGAGGCACCATTATCGTAGTTGCTCGTGCCTATGCTGAAACGTGAGAGTTTCTCGCTCCTAAAATAATAAATGTTAGATACAAAAATAAATACGGAAATGATTTAATAACAGCATCAAGTTTTGATAACTTATGATGCCCTGATAAATGAAGTATGTTGTGTGGGATGTAAAGCTAAATAGTAGGTCTGGGCTCTCTGGACCTCCCGGTACAGGTCCTACCAGCTTCGGATCAATAGCATCTGATCCACGACCTCGACGCTGTCTAGCCTGCCTAGGCTGTCTAGAAGCAGCCGGTTCCTCCGCCGGCTCCTCGAAGCTAGGCTGCTGAGAGGGTCAAACACCTTGCCCACTCATATCTCCCGACAACATAGGAACGGGCCAACCACTAGGTTGTTCAGCTACAGGAGGTACAAACCATGTCGGATCCTATAAAACAAGTTATTAGAAACAATATTAAATAATGTAATAGTTTAATTAAGTAAACATATATATATTTACTTACCACATCTGTGTACGGTGTCTGGTATATGGGTGGATCGTTAAATGGCATGGTGTTGAGTGGCGGGTCTACATATTCCGGTACAGTCGGGTCATGGACCGTACTTGGTCCTGCTTCGTCGCCTTTTATTGATTTCTTATGCTGCCTCCTTCGATATACTATACGATCATGTTCTTGTCCCTCATGGACAACGTTCCACCTTTTGTGACGGACAGATCTTGTTTGGTTTTCCATCTGTAACAGAAAAAACAAGACTTTAGAGGGAGCAACAACAACAACAACATGAACAACAACAACAACATCATTATCTGCAGGCAACCGTCAGTGACGAATGAGAAGGCAACCGTCAGTGACGGATGAGAAGGCTTCGTTCGTGACGGATGAGAAGGATTCGTCTGTGACGGATGAGAAGGATACGTCTGTGACGGATGATGAGGATTCGTCCGTCACGGACGATTCAAAATGTTCAAATCCAGATTTGTCAAAGAACAGATTTGGATCTGTTCTTTGTGCAGATCCAAAATCCTAAAAAAATCCGTAAGTGCAGATCCATATTCAAAACCGACATTAATTCAATTCAAACAACATTCAAACATGTTTAAATACAACACTAAACACGTAATCCCTAAACCTAACTCATCTAATTTTTTTAACAAATTCAATACTTTCAACATCATTAAACTAAACAAGTAAAGACTTAACTAACCTTACGGATCGTGACAGACGGATTTGATCGAAACGTGACGGATCGAAATGCTTGAGCTTTTGCGGAACGAAATCGCGAGAGAGAGGGGTGAAATGGGAGGTATGGGTCGGGGGAGACGAAGTTGCTGCTTTTATATGCAGCAACTTCGTCCGTGATGGACGGATGGCCTGCGTCCGTCACAGACGAAAGGAGTCCGCTCGTCACAGGTGGCCCACGGACGAAACAGGGCGTGAAA
Organism: Rheum nobile; assembly: GCA_027886185.1. Classification (NCBI taxonomy): domain Eukaryota; kingdom Viridiplantae; phylum Streptophyta; class Magnoliopsida; order Caryophyllales; family Polygonaceae; genus Rheum; species Rheum nobile. Next base: position 2,913,214 of record WOAB01000780.1, read on the forward strand.
TAGGAATTTCACCCGGGCCTGAAATAGCAACGACCTATGTTAATTCACATTTCATAATTTTCCGTACCTAATCTAAACTCTTTTTTGTAATTAATTAAAAAAATTATAGACAAATATGTGGGATTAGTGGCAGAGCTAAAGGGGGGCTAAGGGGGCCGCTGCCTTGCGACAAATCACTTGAAATCTCATCGAAATTTAAATTTAATTCCCATTTAATTTTTGATTTCATAATATAGACGTAAATTTCTATAAAAATTACAAGAACTGTGTGTAGGCTTAGTGATATTTATCTATAAATTGTATCAAAAATATTAGTAAATCATGAGTTTAATATCTATCACTCTCTCACCTTGCCAGTGTCTTAAGCGTTAACTCAAGCCAAAATTGCAGGTAGATGTTTAATAATCACTGAAAAAAATAGAAGGTGTTATGAACGTGTTGTTATGAACATGCATGTTATGTTACACATGTGTAATTAAGTATGAACACAAGTGTTGTATAAGTTTGACACTTTAGGTAGATTATTGAAGGTAAATAGTAATGGTAAATTATTCACATTTTTTATCTTGATATTAGTCAAGAATTGTATGCTACCATTGGCCTATAAATAGAGGCATTAACCATTGTGAAAGATGCACCAACAAAGAGTAAGAATACATCTCTAAAGTTCTTGATCTCTCCCCCTCTCCTCTAATACTTAAAGTTGTTTTAAGTGTTTCTTTAAAAAGGTCTAAGTGACCTTGCCTTAATCACTTCATAACACGTTATCAGCACGAGTCTCTAAATACCACTTGAGCTTCGGGAATCATCAAGGTACATATCTCTACCATTACATTAGTTTAATCATACAAGACGATTATTACAAAATCGATTTGAGGAGTATGCTTTATAGTTGCCCAAATCGGGATCTTCTACATCAGAAACTCGATTTGTCTTCCTAGATTTAAAAACGTTTTTATCAAAAATGGAAACATAATATCTAGATTCATACAAGGTACAAACAAAACACTAGATTTGCTTACCTCTTTTGATGATCTAGCCTTAAAGTTTCTTTGTTAAATCCTTGATTTCAACACTTGAAATGTAAGTAAGTTTTTGCAAATAAGATGATGAGAATGATATTGATAATCATGATAAGAACAAGGCAAATGAAAAGCTTGATTACGAACCGATCATTACTAGCTCTAAGGCGGCGAAAAATCTCATCGTCGGCCATGGAAATGGTTGAAAGAAAATGGAAGGGGAGATCGAAAATGGAGACGAGAAGAAGAAGATAAGGATGGTGAAAAAAGGGTAATAACGAGTGGCCATAAATAAAAGAGGGTAAAAGAAAACGGTCGGGTTTTAAATTGTTCCCGCCAAAATTATTTTCGTATGATTTCTTACTTGCATTATGTATTTATGTCTATACAGTATGATCACTATTCTATTTCACGCCTTCTGATTGCATACTATATGCATTCTTTATATAAAGTCTATGTACATGTTATCTACATACCTATGGTGATATGAAAAGATAATATGACATGACTTTAACAATTATTCGGCCATATCGTTTCATACACGACTCATAAATCATACATGCATAATATTGAACATGCTAATTAATTTATATTATACAACTCTTGATTTCTAGTAACTAAATGACAAGCATCGCAAAGAGGGAATTTGACATCCTTGAGCTATCAGGCTAGAAATACCTCGAATGGAGGGTTGATGCCTTAGCTCACTTCAAGGCAAATGGCCTTGAGGGAACGATTGTGAAAAATAATAATACCACGCCCCAGGAGAAGGCAAAAGCTATTGTATTCCTCCGCCACCACATACATGAAAGTCTCAAAATTGAGTACTTGTTTGTGGAAGATCCAAGAGAATTGTGGGAGAGCTTGAATGAACGTTATGGACATCAAAATGAGGTCCTGCTCCCACAAGCACTGTACGAATGGAACAATCTAAGGTTCCAGGACTTTAAGTCCATATCTGAGTACAATAATGCTATACATAGGATCACGTCTCAATTGAGACTATGTGGTCATGTGATAACCCGACAAGAAATGTTGGAGAGAACTTTCACCACTATGCATGCCTCTAATGTTGTGTTACAACAACAATATAGAGAGAGAGGCTTCAAGAGATACTCTGACTTATTGAAAGTCTTGTTGGTTGCTGAAAAGAATAACAATCTATTGATGAAAAACCACAATCTAAGGCCTACTGGCTCCACAGCAATTCCAGAAGCAAATGTTGTGGATAAAAGGTTCCCAGATGGGGATGCCAACGAATATGGGCAAAAATCACGATGCGATAATAGTCATGGTTGTGGCCGTGGAGGCCGTGGTGGCTATGGTGGTCGTGGTGGCTATGGTTGTGGTCGTGGTCAAGGCCACAACAAGGGCCATATTAATTATCGTGGTAATTATGGCCACCAGGGGAATGACAAGCAAAAGGTCCAAACGGGTCAAATAAGACCCTCCCATAAATCTAAATCCACTTGCTACAAATGTAGCATGACTGGTCAATGGTCAAGGATATGCCGTATAGCTCCACACTTAGTGAAGCTATACCAAAATGAGAAAAACAAAGAAAAGGCTACCGAGACCAATCATATTGAAGGTGTGAGTAATTCACATGTGACCAGTCTGGATGTCGAAAATTTCCTCAATTTTGATAATTACGATAACTTTGTCTTAGAGGCTTAAATGAAAATAATGACCTCTAAATATCTATGTTATTTGTTGTTGCATGACGTTATGTAATGTCTTCTATTTCCTTGCACTATGTTTTCTCATTCTCTCGTAAGAATATTGTGTAATATAACTATATATGTGTAATATATATGAAGTTTTTCTTACTAATGTCTTGATTCATCATTTCCCCTTTATCTAGAAAAGATGAACTCACCTGAAGTGAAACTTGATGGAAAGGAGCAATGTCTTCTAGACTGTGCAACAACACACACCATTTCGAGAAACAAAGAGTTTTTTACTCATTTGAAAGCCTATGAAGGCAATGTCACTACTATATCGAGCGTGTCTAAACTCATTGAAGGCTCCTAAAGAGCTATTGTTCTACTCCCAAGAGGAACAAAATTAGTGATAAATGACGCACTATATTCGAGTAAATCTCGAAGGAATTTATTGAGTTTTAAAGATGTGCGTCATAATGGGTTTCATATGGAAACCATGAATGAAAATGGGAGAGAGTATTTGTGCATCATAAAATATGAATCTGGCCGAAAACAGATTCTTGAAAAGATGCCAAGGCAAACCTCCGGATTATATCATACATATATTTATCCGTTTGAGGCCAATGCAACGATACATAAAAGGTCATATGACCAAACTGCATTCATATTATGGCATGACCGTTTGGATCACCTTGGATCAGTAATGATGCACAAAATCATAAAGAATTCACTTGGACATCCATTGAAGAACATTAAGGTTCTATCGTCCAGTGATTTTAATTGCACTGCTTGCTCACTTGGGAAGCTTATTATAAGGCCTTCAAAGGGCAAAATTGAAAGTGAAATGCCTGCATTCTTGGAAAGAATCCAAGGAGATATATGTGGACCAATTTCTCCACCATGTGGACCATTTCGATATTTTATAGTGCTAATTGATGCATCCACATGTTGGTCACATGTAAGTCTATTATCGACTAGAAATGCGGCATTTGCTAAACTCCTTGCTCAAATAATCTGATTAAGGGCGCAGTTCTCGGATTATGCCATAAAGAAAATTCGGCTTGATAATGCAAGAGAAATTACATCCCAAACCTTCAATGATTTTTGTATGTCGATTAGGATTGATGTTGAGCATTCAGTGGCTCATGTTCACACACAGAATGGTCTTGTTGAATCATTGATAAAGCGATTACAATTAATCGCTAGACCATTGTTAATGAAATCTAGATTACCACCATCTGCGTGGGGGACATGCTATATTGCATGTTGCAGCCTTGGTTTGGTTGAGACCAAGTGCAAACCATGAACATTCCCCACTGCAATTAGTATCTGGTAAGGAGCCAAACATTTCGCATCTAAAAGTATTTGGATGTGATGTTTATGTTCCTATTGCTCCACCTCAGCGAACAAAGATGGGTCCACAAATAAGATTGGGAATTTATGTTGGTTTCGAATCCCCATCGATTATTAAATATCTCGAATCAACAACTGGTGATTTATTTACAGCAAGATTTGCTGATTGTCATTTTGACGAAAGTACATTCCCTAACTTAGGGGGAGAAAAGAAAAAAGTGGACCCATGTATGAAAGAGGTTACATGGAATGCAACTGCATTATCTCACCTTGATCCAAGAACGAAAATGTGTGAACAAGAAGTTCAACGGATCATTCATTTGCAAAATGTTGCAAATCAATTACCCGATGCATTCATCGATACAAAGAAGGTAACTAAGTCACATATACCTGCAGTAAATGCTCCTGCAAGGATCGAAATATCAATAATTTTGAGATTTCCATAAAATATGTATACACGGGTATACAATGGAATAGAAATGATATCATTATTGATGATATATTTGCCTACTCAGTGGCTATAGATGTTGTGGATAAGGATGATGACATTGAGCCAAAATCAGTTGATGAATGTCGTCGAAGGAAAGATTGGCCGAGATGGAAAGAGGTCATTCAGGCAGAATTAAAATCGCTTGAAAAGCGAGAAGTCTTTGGACCTGTAGTCCATACACCAAAGGGTGTAAAACCAGTCGGTTACAAATGGGTATTCGTCCGAAAACGAAATGAGAAAAACAAAATTGTGAGATATAAGGCTAGACTTGTAGCCCAAGGTTTTTCTCAAATCTCTGGAATTGATTATGAAGGAACATACTCCCCGGTAGTCGATGCAACTACGTTGAGGTTTCTAATTGGCATGACTGTGTTTCAAAAACTACAGATGCGCCTTATGGATGTCGTGACTGCATACTTATATGGTTTACTTGATACAGACATCTACATGAGAGTCCCATAAGGACTAAAACTGCCTGAGTCCAACAACTCTGAACCTTGAGAAATGTTTTCTATAAAACTGAGGAGGTCGTTGTATGGATTGAAACAATCAGGATGGATGTGGTGCAACTGTCTTAGTGAATATCTTACGAAAGAAGGATATAAGAATAATGCCACATGCCCATGTGTTTTCGTCAAGCGATACAAGAATGGATTTGCTATTATTGCAGTCTATGTAGACGATTTGAACATCGTCGGAACTTCTCATGAACTTCAAGAGACTGCGAAATATTTGATGAAAGAATTCGAGATGAAAGATCTTGGTAAAACTAAGCTTTGTCTTGGCTTACAAATTGAGCACCTGAAGGATGGAATTTTTATCCATCAGTCTAATTATACTAGGAAAGTCTTGAAAAGGTTTAATATGGACAAGGCTCATCCTTTGAGCTCTCCTATGGAAGTTCGATCTCTCAATGTAGAAAGGGATCATATTCGCCCTCGAGAAGAGAACGAAGATGTTCTTGGTCCTGAAGTACCATATCTAAGTGCAATTGGTGCTCTTATGTATTTAACTAACAATACAAGACCAGATATTGCTTTTGATGTGAATCTATTGTCCAGGTTTAGTTCTGCGCCTACAAGGAGGCATTGGAATGGGATCAAACATATATTCAGCTATCTCCGCGGCACACATGATCTTGGGATGTTCTATTGTAACCAAAGAGACGCTACCTTGGTCGGATATGCAGATGCAGGGTACTTATCAGACCCACATAAAGCCAAGTCACAAAATGGCTATATGTTCACATATGGAGGCACAGCTATTTCATGGAGATCAATAAAGCAAACTGTGACTGCCACATCATCAAATCAAGCAGAGTTGATTGCTTTGTATGAAGCAGGAAGAGAATGTGTGGCACTACGAGCAATGATAAAATTCATCCAGAAAGAATGTGGAATGAGGCCTATCACTGACGACCCAACATTGTTGTATGAAGACAACTCAGCATGTGTTGCTCAGATGAAGAAAGGCTACATTAAGGGAGACCGCACAAAACATATATTGCCTAAATTCTTCTCTACTCATGAACTGGAAGAAGCTGGGGAAGTTGATATCCAACAAATTCGGTTGAACGACAACTTGGCAGATATGTTCACAAAGTCATCGGCTCCTAAGAAATTTGCAGACCTGGTGTCCAAGATTGGAATGTGCAGACTCCGAGACATATGTTGATCTCAGGGGGAGCACCATACGCGTTGCACTCTTTTTTCCTTCGATCAGGCTTTTATCCCACTGGGTTTTGCCTAGCAAGGTTTTTAATGAGACAGCATCAACGACGTATAATGGGATTCATAGTTACACTCTTTTTTCCTTCGATCAAGTTTTTATCCCATTGGGTTTTTCCTGACAAGGTTTTTAACGAGGCAACGTACATCCATATCCCACAACGGTTCGAAGGTGAATATTCAAGGGGGAGTGTTATGAACATGTTGTTATGAACATGCATGTTATGTTACACATGTATAATGAAGTATGAACACAAGTGTTGTATAAGTTTGACACTTTAGGTAGATTATTGAAGGTAAATAGTAATGGTAAATTATTCACCTTCTTTACCTTGATATTAGTCAAGAATTATATGCTATCATTGACCTATAAATAAAGGCTTTAACCATTGTAAAAGATGCATCAATAAAGAATAAGAATACATCTCTAAAAAAAAATTTTTATCTCTTTTCCTCTCCTCTAAAAATTATTTTAAGTATTTCTTTAAAAAAGTTTAAATGACGTTGAATGTAGTTATATTTTTCAAAATTAGAAGAATATTTATGATTTGCTTGCAGGTCTGTAAAATATATGAAGAGTTTCCTCTTCCCCAGGAAAAATAGGAAAAAGAAATGCGACATCTAGAGAGAAATTGCGACCTCTAGAAGCTTCCCTTTTCCGACCTTCCAGTGTATATCAACCGGAGAAGGCAGAATTCAGTGTCTGGATTCTTCTCGTTAAACCCTAAACCTCGCGTTCCTCTCCGGTGTCACGCTCTCTCATTTCCACTCAGCAGACTAGAAGAAGCTCAATTCTCCCCCTGTTTACTAATGGCTGCCGCTCTCCTTCGCCGCTCTATCCAGCATCGTCAGCTCTATGCTTCCTCCTCCTTCGCATCTGTATGTCTATCTCCCTGTTTTCTTACTGTATGTTTTTTTGCTTGTGTTCATCTGTTATCTGGAAATTGTAATTTTGTTACGTGTGATCGATATGATCCAAAATCTGTTGTGGTGGCCTGGAACATAACCAACATATATATTGTTCTTTAGACTGAAGCTGTAACTATTCATTTATTTGACGGAAATGAAGTTGAGATTGGGTTGAAAGTATATGTAATTATTTCATTGTCGGTTTTACCGAATTTGTGCTTCATCAATTTGTATGGAATGCTCTTTTCTGTTTGCTGGGGATGTGTGTTTAATTGGTTGTTTTATTGGTCATATCTGTTTTGTTATACAATTGGCTGATGTTGAGGTCTGGTTCTTGAATTTAGCTTGCCTCAAAATCAAAGCCATCGTTGAGCAGTCCGCTACTTGGATCCAAGTTTGCATCTTTGATCAGACCATTTAGGTAAACTTGTGAATCATTTATTTTGCTGAATCTTCAGTGAAAGCTTCTTTGTGCTGATAAGTTGGTGCTGTTGTCACAGCTCAAGACCGGCTGGAAATGATGTTATTGGTATTGACTTGGGTACCACTAACTCGTGTGTTGCAGTTATGGAGGGCAAGGTCAGATATGCTTGGTTATTGATATTTTTCATGACTAATTTTTACACCAAATAGTATAAATGTCATTCACAAGTGTTTAACTAGTCCGAAATTTTGTTACAGAATGCCAAAGTGATTGAAAATTCTGAAGGAGCTCGAACCACGCCGTCAGTAGTTGCCTTCAACCAGAAGGGGGAGCTTCTTGTTGGCACCCCAGCCAAGCGTCAGGCAGTGACGAATCCAACAAACACTGTTTTCGGTACCAAGCGTTTGATCGGGAGACGGTTTGATGATCCACAAACACAAAAGGAGATGAAGATGGTGCCTTTTAAGATTGTCAGGGCTCCTAACGGGGACGCATGGGTTGAAGCCAATGGCCAGCAGTACTCTCCGAGCCAAGTTGGAGCTTTTATATTGACTAAGATGAAGGAAACTGCTGAGGCGTACCTGGGGAAGTCCGTTTCGAAAGCTGTGATCACTGTCCCGGCATACTTCAATGATGCACAGAGACAAGCAACAAAGGATGCAGGAAGAATTGCAGGGCTTGATGTTGAAAGAATAATCAATGAGCCCACTGCTGCTGCCCTTTCTTATGGTCTGAGCAACAAAGAAGGGCTTATTGCAGTTTTTGATTTCGGAGGAGGAACTTTTGATGTTTCCATCCTAGAAATCTCCAATGGTGTTTTTGAGGTATAAATCTTTTGTCCCAGCTTTGGAACTCTAATAGTTCCTGGCTAGTTTAATAAGCATTGTGGATCATTTATGCAGGTAAAAGCTACAAACGGCGACACATTTTTGGGTGGAGAGGACTTTGACAATGCCTTGTTGGAGTTCTTAGTGGATGAATTTAAAAGGACAGAGAGCATTGATCTTTCTAAGGATCGCCTAGCTCTGCAGAGGCTCAGAGAAGCAGCAGAGAAGGCTAAGATTGAGTTGTCGTCTACGTCCCAGACGGACATTAATCTGCCATTCATTACAGCTGATGCCTCTGGTGCAAAACATTTGAACATCACACTCACGCGCTCAAAATTCGAGGCTCTAGTGAACCACTTGATTGAGAGGACGAGATCTCCGTGCAAAAACTGCTTAAAGGATGCTGGTGTATCACTCAAGGATGTCAATGAGGTCCTTTTGGTTGGAGGCATGACTCGTGTTCCCAAGGTGCAAGAGATAGTTACTGAGATCTTCGGAAAGAGTCCTAGTAAAGGAGTGAATCCCGATGAGGCTGTTGCTATGGGTGCTGCTATTCAGGGTGGTATACTGCGTGGTGACGTTAAGGAGTTGCTTCTTCTGGATGTTACTCCTCTGTCACTTGGTCTTGAAACATTAGGTGGCGTTTTCACCAGGCTCATTAACAGGAACACAACTATTCCTACAAAGAAGAGTCAGGTAAAAATATTAGGCGGTTTTTGCTAATTACTAGTGTTATGTTTATGATCTGATCTTATACTTTGTTTGGGTTTCAGGTATTCTCAACAGCAGCTGACAACCAAACCCAAGTAGGAATCAAGGTCTTACAGGGCGAGCGTGAAATGGCTTCAGATAACAAGCTTCTAGGCGAGTTTGAGCTGATGGGCATCCCACCAGCGCCACGTGGCATGCCCCAAATTGAGGTGACATTCGACATTGACGCCAACGGGATTGTGACTGTTTCTGCCAAAGACAAGGCCACTAATAAAGAGCAGCAGATCACCATTCGCTCCTCCGGTGGACTCTCAGAAGACGAGATTGAGCGGATGGTGAAGGAAGCCGAGTTGCATGCTCAAAAGGATCAAGAGAGGAAGACTCTTATCGACACGAAGAACACTGCTGACACCACCATATACAGCATTGAGAAGAGCTTAGGGGATTACAGAGAAAAGATCCCGAGCGAGGTTGCCAAAGAAATAGAGGACGCCATCGCGGACTTGAGGAGTGTGATGCAGAAAGACGACGTGGAGGAGATCAAAGCGAAGATCGACGCTGCAAACAAGGCTGTGTCGAAGATAGGACAGCACATGACCGGTGGTTCGGGCGACGCATCATCTGGTGGGCCACAGGGCGGTGACCAGACACCTGAGGCTGAATATGAACAGGTCAAGAAGTAGAACCTTATCCTTTCTTTTTTTGCTCTTTATCTGATGCTTTTACAGGTTTAGATGTCCAGTAATCCTCCTAAAATTTGTTGCCTTTTGTAAAACTGCTGAAATGGTGAATCTTGTTTTTGTATATTGTTTGGGACTTGGCCCCAAGCGAGAGAATTACCCATATTTGGCTTCTGAAATGTTTTGGAATGGCAATCCCAAACAAGAGAAATGGCATGTAAAGAGAGGTTGATATTGCAATAAATTTCTTCAACATTTGTCTTTGGTATATTGTCACGGCAGCTTGACGTTGCATACTGTTCCGCAGTTTGTTTGTGGGCAAGGACGACATAGCAAAGAACAAGAAGTGGGGTGTGTTAACTGTTAATAACGAAGAAAAACGAAAAGAGCAAGCATTATGCATTTATACCCAATAAATATTATCCCAAATTCAGTCAAAATTGTTAATATAACTGTGTACACGTACCCTTTATATTTTATTTATTTATTTTATATTTTAAACCTTAAATTAAGGTTAATAATTAAGGTTTGCGGTTTATAAGATTAAGGGTTTATAGTTGGGTCTCCCTATATGCACACGAAATAGTGTCTAAATGGACACTATTTGGTGCGTTAAATGTAGCAGTATAAATTGGTGTGTTTAGTTTAGCCGCACAAGGGGCAAAAGCGATAAAAAATAGAAAAAAGCCTAGCAGCTGTGCGTTTAAATTAGCAGTCCGGGCAATGTAGATGTGCGTTAAGGTTTGCAGTACAAAATTAGCAGTTGGGCCTGCGGCCCAATTACAGTACATGTCGTGCGTTAACATTAGCAGTACACCTGTACTGCTAATGTTAACGCACAAAAAAAAAATGTTAACATTAACAGTACAACTATATATATATATAACCAAATTGGATATAACTATAAAGGATATAACCAAATTTGATATAACTATACTATATAATATAACCATAGTATATAACTATATATAACCATAGTATATATAACTATAGGATATAACGATGATATAACCAAATTAGATATAACCAAATTGGATATAACTATAAGGATATAACCATAGTATATAACAATAGAATAGAATATAGGATATAACAATAGTATATAACAATAGAATATAACCATAAGATATAACTATAGGATATAACGATATGATATAACCAAATTGGATATAACTATAAGATATAATCATAGTATATAACTATATGATATAACCATAGTATATAATTTATGATTTAACCATAGTATATAACTATATGATATAACCATAGTATATAACTATAGAATATAATATAGGATATACCCATAGTATATAACTATAGGATATAACGATTATACTATAAAATTATAACCATAATATATAACTATAAAATTATACTATGGTTATATCATATAGTTATATACTATGATTATATCTTATAGTTATATCCAATTTGGTTATATTATATAGTTATATACTATGATTATATCTTATAGTTATATCCAATTTGGTTATATCATATCGTTATATCCTATAGTTATATATTATGATTATATCTTATGGTTATATTCTATTGTTATATACTATGGTTATATCCTATGGTTATATCCAATTTGGTTATGTCATATCGTTATATCCTATAGTTATATACTATGGTTATATCTTATATTACATCCTATAGTTATATACTATGATTATATCATATAGTTATATATTATGATTATATCTTATAGTTATATCCAATTTGGTTATATATATCCTTATAGTTATATCTAATTTGGTTATATCATATAGTTATATAACTATAAGATATATGATATAACCATAGTATATAACTATAGAATATAACCAAATTTGATATAACTATAAGATATAATTATAGTATATATTGTACAGTTATATACTATGGTTATATTATATAGTTATATATTATGATTATATCTTATAGTTATATCCAATTTGGTTATATCATATCGTTATATCCTATGATTATATCTTATGGTTATATTTTATTGTTATATACTATGGTTATATCATATAGTTATATACTATGGCTATATCTAATTTGGTTACATCATATCGTTATATCCTATAGTTATATACTATGGTTATATCCTATATTACATACTATAGTTATATACTATGGTTATATCATATAGTTATATATTATGATTATATCTTATAGTTATATCTAGACCTGTCAACTTGGTCGAGCGGGTCGGGTTCGGATTCGGGTCATGTCGGGTTCGGGTCAAATCGGGTTTGAGTCGATCGGGTTGATAAAATTTTTGGGTCGGGTTCGGGTTGACCCAGCGGGTCGAACATGCCCTTTTTTATGATTATTATTATGATTTTTAACTTTAATAAAATAATTATAATAATATAATTAATATTATATTATTATTTAATAAAGTATATTAAAATATTTAATATAAATGAAATAAAATATACAAAATAAAGGGGACCCGCGAGCTCGGATTTGCGTTCGGGTCGAGTCGGGTCGGTTCGGGTTTGGGTCCTTCAGGTTCGGGTCCTTCTTGACCCAATGACGTTCGGGTTCGGGTCCTTTCGAGTCGGGTCGGATTTTCGGGTTGGGTCGGTTTTTGACAGGTCTAGTTATATCCAATTTGGTTATATATATCCTTATAGTTATATCCAATTTGGTTATATCACCATAGTATATAAATATAAGATATATAATATAACCATAGTATATAACTATAGAATATAACCAAATTTGATATAACTATAAGATATAATCATAATATATATTCTATAGTTATATACTATGGTTATATTATATAGTTATATACTATGATTATATCTTATAGTTATATCCAATTTGATTATATCATATCGTTACATCCTATGGTTATATACTTTGATTATATCTTATGGTTATATTCTATTGTTATATACTATGGTTATATCCTATATTATATTCTATAGTTATATACTATGGTTATATCCTTATAGTTATATCCAATTTGGTTATATATACTATGGTTATATCATGTATTATATTCTATAGTTTTATACTCTAGTTATATCCAATTTGGTTATATCATATCGTTATATCCTATAGTTATATACTATGGTTATATACTATTTTATATTATATTATATAGTTATATATTATGGTTATATCATATAGTTATATACTATGATTATATAGTATAGTTATATCCAATTTGATTATATCCTTATAGTTATATCCAATTTGGTTATATCATATAGTTGTATTGTTAATGTTAACCAAAATAAAAAATGTTTTTTTTTTCTTTTGTGCGTTAACATTAGCAGTACAGGCATGTACTGTAATTGGGCTTACAGGCCCAGTTCTAGTAAAGCTACAGTAGTTGTACTGCTAATGTTATCGCACAGCTACAGTAGTTGTACTGCTACTATTAACGCACAAGGCTGGTATTGTTTCCGCTTTTTTCCCATTTTTTTCACTTTTGCCCCTTGTGCTGCTATTGTTAACGCACCAAGTTGTACTGCTATATTAACCGCACCAAATAGTGTGCATTTAGGCAATTTTTCGTGTGCATATAGCTTTTCCCATAGTTTAAAGTTTAGGGTATAGGGTTTTAGGGTTTATGTCTTAGGATTTAAGATATGGGGTTTATATTTTAGGATTTATGTTTTAGAGTTTAGGATTTATATTTTAGATTTAGGGTATAAAATAAACAAATTTAATCTATAGAGTACATAGAAAAAAAACATAAAAGGGATACAGAAAATTCAATCTCGTTAATAGGTGCTTTTGTCAGTTTTGTGTGTACAATGTTGAAAATTTTCATGAATAAATATCTCCGACGAAAAAGGTTACCCAATGGAGAAAAAAAATTAAAACAATCAAGGATCTTATAATTCATTTTTTCACTTTCTCTCCTCAATTTTATACTCATTTTTTCACTCTCTCTCCTCACAGAACTTTTTAAGAACATCCAAAAAGCCATGTGACCCCTTTAGTTTTTTCCTCCAAGATTGCTCAACCACTTCATTATTGCTTTTCACTAAATATAGTTGGTTAAATCTCTAGTTCTTCAAAAACTTTCTTAATAAAAATCTCTAACCTTTATAGATTGATTTGTAAAACTCATATTTTCACAACCTTAATTATATTAGATGGATTAAACTAATGGTCAATTAAAAATGATCATTATAAAGGCTTCAATTTCCAAATAATGGTATAAAAAATAATATCAGTTTATTTTTATCAAAATAGTTTTTAAAAATATATAAATATGTCCTAATTATATTTTTGAGACAAGGCCTCCAAAAATGAATGAACGACCTTAGCATACGGGACCTCTATTAAATGGAACGTCATTCTTTCGTGTGAATACAATAGGACCTTACACCATTGCGTCAACTCATGGGATAAATGACCTTTTTGTTTTAGATGTAAGAGTTATGATTTATTTACATTATCACTTTCTACCGTAAGCAACTTACAAGATAGCTTCACTTACTATTCATATTACATATCATGTTCTTAATTTACTTATTTATCATTGATTTTATAGGATCTTACGATATCGAAACAACCCTAAAGATCGATGCAACCCTAAAATCTCATAACCTTGAATATAATGCATTTTTCAAAAATAACATATTATTGTTAGAACATCTATTTGGATGTATGTACCAAAAGTTGATTACATTTTTTCCCAAGCCCATCTTCAGTTACTTAATTTTCAATATCATAATGGTACCGTAAAGTTCAGTTAACCAATATTTCAGTATGATATGGTACGGTTAATTGTTAACCAAGATTTTAAAAATTGACAAAACACTTGATTTTTTTAGCAAAAAAATATTCTTATTTATTGATTCTTAATTCCTAATTCATATAAAATATTTATCTATGCTCCAATTTATTAATCTTATTTCTTTTAGGTTGATCTAAACATAAACTATTAATTATCAAATGAAATATTTAACCTACAATGAAAATTTGGTACGTGAATCAACTTTGATTAGAAGAAAATTATCCTTCACATATTCGATATGGTTTTTAAAGCATGGACAATATTTTTAACCTATTAGTTTTCATAAGTAATTATGATGATAGCCTAAGACATTTTTGGATCAACAAACTTATAATAAATTATTCTATTATACTTGTAGGAATATGACAAATACATCGGTCTATATATCACAAATTCACAAGTCACTACACAATAACACAAGATTATATTGATATTATTATAAAGTTCATTTATTAGTTATTTTATACAATCTAAATCACTATTAATTAAATTAAAGACAAATAGATTTTATTCAAAGCATAGAAGAATAGCCACATATAAAAATAGAAACTAGAAAGAGGGGAGACTAACAAAATTCGAATCATGAACCAAACACTAAGAGAATCATTAAAATGTGTCTATAATCATTGAATTAACTTATTATCTTTAGAAAAATATATTATTTATATGTTCAGTTAATCGATTAACCAAACTAAATAATATCAATAACTGTAACGTTCCAAATAACTATGTGTTCTTTCCGTCAGTTAACCGTATTGTCGTTTTTAAAAATATCGGTACAATTAACCAAGAAATATGTCGCTTTTCCGAACGGTTATTCGGTTTTTTGTGTCCACCCCTACCCAACGATGCTCCATTTCACGCTTCTAACAATCATTGGATATTGGTGGAGGTAAAAGTTATTTGATTTATCGGTTTTTCTAACCTATGCTCTAAGGGCATAGGTTAAGAATTGCTATTAAGGAAAATAAACCCTAAAGAGGAAATGATAAACCCTTCAACAAATAATAAAAATTCTAAAAAATTAACACCTAATCAAATCTTCCTATATATGGGATCTTAACCTATGCTCTAAGGACATAGGTTAGAAAAGTTGTTGATCTATTTATTCCTTTAAAGATATAAAAGATATGATTGAATCAATTCGTTATCTTTTCTAATTAAAATAAGGAGATATTATTGCAATTTAATGAGTCATGTATGCCACACAATTAATAGATTCTTGTTATAAACTAAGAGAAAGAGAGAGTTTGAGAGAGGAGAAGAGAAAGTAAAGATGTGTTTATTAGGCTTTCAATAAGAGCCTTATATAGGGATGGCAGCGGGGTAAAGAATCCCTACCACGGGGACGGGGATTTTATACGGGGGCGGGGATGGGGGAAATTATATCCCCGCCGCAGGGATGGGAACGGGGTGGGGATATGGGTCCATGCCCCGATACCCTCCCCGCCCCCGTCGGGGATCCCCGCCCTTGTCCCCGTCGGAAGGACCGGAGGAGCTAAATCCATTATCCACCATTGTTTAATTTGGACTAGAATTTCAACTTTGCTACTAGTATTACTTGTTGGTTTTTTAAATGATTAAGAGTATTTACTATTTGGAGTCGTTTACGTACTGAATGGGTACTTGATGTTAAACTATCTTTTCTATGCATGTATTTGGTTGGATATATTGTTAGTTAGTTGGTCTATACCATGTTCTTGGTTACCTATGCTTACGTTTTGTGATTTGTGAATGAACTATTTTCTAATTAGGGTTATATTACGCATGGGAAAAATGAGCGGGGATGGAAAATCCCCGTTGGGGAATTTAAATGGGGAAAATTAACGGGGATGTGCCCCGATGGGGACGGGGACGGGAAAAAATTTAAACAAGAAACATGGATGGGGACGGGGACGGAGACGGGGAATGCAATTCTAAATGTGGATGGGAATGGGGAGGGTACTCCCCGCCCCAAACCCGCCCCGTTGCCATCCCTAGCCTTATATAGGGTTTACAATATTTGGGGAATAAGTCAACTCTAGGGTTTAGAGAAGCTTATCTTATATACATCCACAAATATAATATTATAACACTCCCCCTTAGATGTACATCACTAACTGCCTCGTTAAAAACCTCGTCTGGAAAAATCCAATGGGATAAAAACCAAGACTAAAGGAAAAAGAGTACATTTGTAATTCTCCCCCTCAATTTAACATTGCTTGACTAAATCAGCTGAACTGGTCCTCCTTTCGACTCAAAGCTCATGAGTGTAGATACATATCGTCAAATATGTAAGTGATATTGAGTGCAGAGTGATGCATGACCTTCATATATCTTCATTTGTCTTCGTGCACATAAATCTTGGTTCTTCGAGAACTTGCATGTACATACCTTTATCAAAAATATAAATACAAAGCAATACAGATAACCATTTCCAAATAATGATTTACATATGTAATTGGTCCAAAACATATCACTTTTTATACACAAAATCCAACTTTGTTTGAATCGCTTTTCTCAACTCTACCAATCATCATTGTCGACGTGTTTCCATTGATTGAGAATCATTAACCTTCTCATATGTCACTTCTGGTGCAAATACTTATTCAAACAACATCATCAAGGACAATCTCATTTCGATTCCTTCCGAAATGGATTCTAACAAACATTTCGTACTTGTCCCTTAAAGTCTTTGCTTACGATGTGTAATTTGAGATAAGATTTTCTTCAAGAACTTATCTCAAGAAACGTCACTTGTTGACAATTAACAACTTGTTAATCTGCAATATGTGATTCCTCTTCAGGAAAATCGAGCTTCAAATATAGTCTAATAGTCTCCCACGCTTCTGGCGTAATCAAGACCCCCTTGTAGTGAATTGGTCTAGAGTTACTACAAGAACCTCCAAATGTGCTAGGCATTCAGTTGGTATATGTGACTCTGTCACTTCCTTGGATTTTAGTAAATGCAGTTCATAGCATGTCATCTATACTTTAAGTATATGATCCGTTGAACTTCTGGTTCATTTTCGCTTATCCAACGATCTTAAATTATCGAGAATTTGCATTCTTTGCAATATTCTAGGTATTCAATATTCTATAGGGACTCCTACCCTCGTATAATCCCAACTTTCCTTGTGGCATTAATTTAGTTCATTTAGGGTGAGAATGGGACGTATACCGCATATCTACATACTTTCAGTTCTCTTCTGGAAATAAGTTTTAATTAGGGGAATATATCATGGTCAGTCAAAGTCAAACTTAACTTCTCCATTCAAACTTTATGACCCTATATGGTGAACGATTCTTCTAGATCGTTTCATGTATTAGCTTTAATCCAGCTATGATTGATGATCATATAAATAACGACTGTACTATGTCGTCCTATTAAATAGTGTGAGCTACCCGATGCTCGACCGTTACACTACTTGATTGATTTCTCCCACTTTATGTTTCGTTTGACCAATGTGTTGAAGCATCTATCAACATCATAAAATATATGAACAATTAACATTGGTTCATATGACGGTGTTACTAGTCCTCATATGTATTCTTGAATATGTCAAGAAATATGGAGACTATGCATTTACTCTTTACATAATCGACATTATTACCAAGAAAAACAAGTCGTGTATTTACGATCACTCTAAGACAAGGATTCCATGTCCTAGGATCCTCTGGTCCTTTAGTAGGTGTTTGAGTGAATTTCCAATGATCATGCACATCATTGTTTCACTTGGGTGATCGAATCCATTTTTTCCACAAAGAAATATTTTTCCATCAACTAACTTCTGGTTAGAAATATTATATGATTCAATGGGTTGTCGTATATACCTCGTGTGTAAATTTTCCTATGAACATTTAGATAGATATTCGATATTGTCCTCATTCATGAATTTTGCATGATAACCAGTTTGTCGAATATCTTTTCAAAAAAATCAACAAGTTTATCCTAAACTTGTAAACATAGAGTGTTACTCATTTACCTTCTTGTTCTTTCCCATAACAAGATTGACCTCTTCTGAAGCCATGAATGAGACACTCTTTCTATATAAACCTTATATTTCACACTTGATTTTTGCCGTTTACAGGGTAAAGAAACTTATGGTTTATCAAAATGGTATAAGTAATGGCGTTATCGACAATAGTTCCCACCATTGAAATTTCCATATGGGTGATCTTTTAATATTTGGGATATCATCAACTCAGAATTAGATAAATCATCACATTGATTTCTAACTTTTGAATACAAACAGATGCCTTAAAATATGTACTAATATCATAGTACAAAATTGACATATGATCATGAAGCTCTTTAGGAGTATATTGACCCTTTAATCACTTACTACATGCAAGAGGTGATTTCTAATATGACTCTTATCATCTGCTTCTCGAGATAATACTTGTCATAGAAATTTTATCATCTTCTTCAAGAGATGATATTTTTTATTATTATCCACTTAAGAAATAATAGGGTTAGTTATTTCGTCTACTTCGGGAGATAGAACTTATCATTACGGGGATGGTTTTGGATTTGTCTATACCTAGACAAATATATTATGTGTGCATCCACTTCAAAGGATGTCAATTTTCAATAATATAAAAACAAAATAGAAGAATATGAAAATAAATAAGCAACTGAAAATAAACAAGCTAATAAATAAAATTGATAAGTAACTAGATTTTTAATATGTCATCCGCTTCACAGAATGAAATCCATCACACTACTGGATGATATAATCCTTATAAACGCATCCTCTTCAGGGATGAATCCATCGATCTCGTTGATGAATTCTGTTTTATAAATATATCATATTTAGGATAAACATTTCCAGAGACTGAAAATTATCGCTTCAGTAACTTAAAATTATTGCTTCTGAGACTGAAAACTATCACTTTAGAGAAAATTATCACTTCAGGAATTAACAATAGAAATCTGCTTGCGTCAGTACAAATAACGACATGAAGATTTGCAGCACACCAAACATGAGCATGACGGATGAATTTCATCACTTCAAAATATAAGAACAAAATAAGGTAGCATATGTAAGATATATAGAAGATGTGAACATTAATATTTTGAACGATTAATTAGAATGTACTTTTGGATTTTGCTGGCCTTCAATCCTGCACTCAAATTCCAAAGTTAAGTAGGTAAAGAAAAATAAAATCGGTATAAGCCAATCGACTAAAGTTCTTGCCGGCCTCCTGCACTCACAAAAATACAATCGATTGAGGAACAATATATATTGAAGAACAAATCGGTTACATAAAATAATATAAAAATAAGAGAATTTGTCTGTAAGAGGGAGGAATATCATATAATCAATTTTATTCAATATAAATACATGGATGCGGATCCGGTGAAAAAGGGAGCTTATGTGAGAAATAAGAATGAATATTGGTCATTTGATCCAAGAAAACTAAAGACCCAGATTAAAAAAGCAAAAAAAAATGCAATAATTCGGCATGACCGAATTTTATTTGAAAAAAACGCGTATTTTTTGGGGGAATACGGGCGGGTGCATCAGTGCATGCGCATGCATTTTTTTTTTATTCGCTAGCACATACAAGTATACAACACAAAAATCATGCACATAAAAACTTATTTTCATGCACATGCAAGCAAAAATCTGTGCATTTTTTAACTCGTCCACATAAAGTCAAATGAAATACAAACTTGTGCACATTTCATGAGTAAGTTTTTTGCATGTATGTGCATGAGTTTTCACTAAACAAATTCAAATAAATATTCATGCACATATAAGCACAAACTCGTACACATTTTAGAAAAGTGCATCAATTTTTGTCTGTATGTGCGTGTGTTTCCACTTATACAACACATACAGTCGAAATATGTGCACATACATGCACAAACTTGTGTACATTCCAAGAAGTGCATAAGTTTTTGCATATATGTGCATGAGTTTCCACTTAAACATAGTCACACATACAATCAAAACTTAGCCACATACAAGCACAAACTTGTGCACATTCTGGAAAGTGCATAAGTTTTTATCTGTATGTGCATGGATTTTTACTTACACAAAGTCACGTACATTTTTATTTCTAGAAAATATGTAAGTGGAACTCATACACACCTAGTACAATTTACATGCACATACAAGTATAAATGCATGTACTTCAAAAGGAATGCACATACAGTTCAAAACTCATGTACATTTTAACCCAGAAAAATGATGTACACAAGTACAATTTAGATGCACATACAAGTCCAAATCCATGCACACACAACCCAAAATCTATGCATATCCCATATCATGTGCGCGCGCGCATCCTTTTAAAGTTTTTTCAAAAATACGCGTTTTTTTTATAAAAAAACGGCACGACCGTTTTGTATTCTCATTCTCACTCTAATAATCTTTCTCACTTGAACCTTTCCCTAAATATATAATGTTAGACGGTGCAACACTCAAATAACAAGAGTATCGCCGCCATATCGTGTATTGTGCTGAAGCTTTGAGCAATTATCGTCTAGAGCAATTTGTGCTGATAACGTGTTATAAACTAAGAGAAAGAGAGAGTTTGAGAGAGAAGAAGAGAGGAATGAGAGAGTAAAGATGTGTTTATTAGGCTTTCAATAAGAGATTTATATAGGATTTACAATGTTTGGGGAATAAGTCAACTCTAAAGTTTAGAAAAGCTTATCTTATGTACATCTATAAATATAATATTATAACAATTCTCAATTATTGGAAAAACCTAGTCTCCATATACATTACTGCATTATGGCTTGAGCGTCACAGGAATAACGGGGGATACACGCCCATTCTCTTGCTCTAGACCTTGATACACCTACACTCACTATAGACTCAAATCTTACACCTTTGACACTTGTAACAAAATTCTTACTTTTGTATAGAAAAAGCATGCTTTTCTATTACTTTTGTATAGAAAAGCAGATGGTGTTTTCTTCTTCCTAGTTCATTTGCAGAGCTATGGGACTATATAGACTTCCACTTTTATTTTTCTTTCTTCAAACATGCTTTTCTATTGCTTTATGGACACTGAGGTTACTTGCTCCATTTTCCGGCGATCTAGAATCAATACCAACACCTGCTCCATGCTCAGGTTGTTCTAAGCCGCTCCACCGCCAATCTCGTTGCGCGGCCAAGCATCACTACCACCAGCCTCCGTAAGAACAAATTTTACCCAAATCTGAGCACACAAAATTGAATAAGAATTGGGATTTAGAAACAAGCAAGGGAAATTGGAGATTTTACCGCTATTGAAATGGGTGAATTTTTTAATGATGCCAGAGGGAAACCAAGAAACAAGAAGGGTGTCATTGGAGACGAGGATGACGAGAAATAATGAGGCCGGAGATGATGAAATAACAAGAAGGGTGTTATATACTATAATATAATATAGTATATAACTATATAATATAATATAGTATATAACCATAGTATATAGCTATAGGATATAACGATATGATATAATGAAATTGTATGTAACCATAGTATATAACAATAGAATATAATACATGATATAATCATAGTATATAAATATAGAATATAACCAAATTGGATATAACTATAAGAATATGACCAAATTGGATAAAATCATAGTATATAACTATATGATGTAACCAAATTGGATATAGCCATAGTATATAACTATAGGATATAACCAATTTGATTATATCATATCGTTATATCCTATAGTTATATACTATGATTATATCTTATGGTTATATTCTATTGTTATATACTATGGTTATATCCTATAGTTATATACTATGGTTATATCCAAATTGATTACATCATATCGTTATATCATATATTACATCCTATAGCTATATACTATGATTATATCATATAGTTATATATTATGATTATATCTTATAGTTATATCCAATTTGGTTATATATATCCTTATAGTTATATCCAATTTAGTTATATCATATAGTTATATAAATATAAGATAAATAATATAACCATATTATATAACTATAGAATATAACCAAATTGGATATAACTATAAGATATAACCATAGTATATATATATACTATGGATATCTTATAGTTATACTATGGTTATATCTTATAACTATATATACTATGGTTTTATCTTATAGTTATATCCAATTTGGTTATATCATATCGTTATATCCTATAGTTATATACTATGATTAAATCTTATGGTTATATTCTATTGTTATATACTATGGTTATATCCTATATTATATTCTATTGTTATATACTATGGTTATATCTTTATGGTTATATCCAATTTGGTTATATATACTATGGTTATATCATGTATTATATTCTATAGGTTTATACTATGGTTATATCCAATTTGGTTATATCATATCGTTATATCCTATAGTTATATACTATGGTTATATACTATGTCTATATTATATAGTTTATATACAATGGTTATATCATGTATTATATTCTATAGTTTTATACTATGGTTACATCCAATTTGGTTATATCATATAGTTATATCCTATAGTTATATACTATCGTTATATACTATATTATATTATATAGTTTATATACTATGGTTATATCATATAGTTATATACTATGATTATATCTTATAGTTATATCCAATTTGGTTATATCATATCGTTATATATTATAGTTATATAGTATGATTATATTTCATGGTTATATTCTATTGTTATATACTATGGTTATATCCTATATTATATTATATAGTTATATACTATGGTTATATCATATAGTTATATACTATGATTATATCTTATAGTTATATCCAATTTGATTATATTATATGGTTATATCATATAGTTATATACTATGATTATATCTTATGGTTATATTATTTTGTTATATAATATGGTTATATCCAATATTATATTCTACTGTTATATACTATAGTTATATCCATATAGTTATATCCAATTTGGTTATATATACTATGGTTATATCCAATTTGGTTATATCATATCCTAATATCTTATAGTTATATACTATGGTTATATCATATAGTTATATACTATGATTATATAGTATAGTTATATCTAATTTGATTATATCCAATTTGGTTATATCATATAGTTGTACTGTTAATGTTAACCTAAAAAAATAATTTTTATTTTTTTTGTGCGTTAAACCTTAACGCACCATTTTTTTTAAGCTGTGTTACATGCCCAATTGCTAACTTGTGCGGTAAGGTTTAACGCACCAATTTTGGATATTTTTCACTTTTTTCCAGTTTTGTCCCTTGTGCGTTAAGGTTTAACGCACCAACATGTACATTTTGTTGGAACTCATTTTTATATGTGGCGCCGGACACTTTTCCGGGCACAATTCCGGTGGGCTCCGGCCATTGTCAACACCGGAAAGTGGAAGCATTGGCTTCCTCTACGCGAGCACATTCTCGTAATGTACTCATACGACGAAAATGATTTCCGTTTGAATGAGAAATGGAGGCCCAAAGTAGCTTGCATGAAGTGCAAAACTTGGGAAATATGGGGGATAAACTCTTGTCCCACATTGGAAAATTGGAGGTAGGAATACCACCATATATAGAGGAGAAATGGACTCAAGGTTGTAGCCTTGGGTCATTATCCATTTTCAATGGGGAGAGGACCTAGCTCATCAAGCCCCCACGCGCGCCGAGTCGGGGCGGGGCGGGCGGGCGAGCGAGTGAGCGCGCCGGGCCGGGCTTGGGCTTGGGCTTGCAAGTCACCTATCTTTTTGGGCCAATCTGGAAGCCCATTAGTGGACTTGGGCTTGGGCTTTGATCTGGTACATGGAGAGATATGGGCTGCAGACCTAATCTTCCGCCATCAATACCGAAGATCGTCCTCCATTAATGCCAAAGATCTGCAACTTCAATGCACAGATTTGCAACGTTAATGCACAAATCTCCACCGTTAATGCAGAGATCTCCAACGTTCTCCTACGAAGATTTCTGAAGCTCTATATAAGAGCGGAATACCTCTCATTCGAAACACACAGCGAAAAGTAATCCTCCTCCTCCTCTCTGTTTTTTCCAAAATCGTGTCTGAGAGTACTCCACAGTGTTGGTTCGTAGCCTTCGGTCTTTTGGTTGCGCAAGTCCGGAGTCGTTCAAGCAGTTGTATCCTGGGATTCAGAACGCCATCAAACCGTCGTAATACGGGGCGTTTTCAGAATTAAGGAAAGAGATCTCCTTCTCGACTCTGCTTCCGATCGTTGTTCAGTATTATTTCCTGTAATTCTTGTGCGCTTAACTCTTGCAGTTTACGTTTCATTTATGCGTTCCTACAATCTTAATTCTGAAAAGCGTTTATACTGCAATAATCGCACTAACAAATTTTTGTTCGAGTTTATTTCTCCCCTCTCGCAGGATCAATCACAGATTTGAATCCAGATTTTTTTGTGCATTTTTTCTGTTTCGTGTCTGCACAGTTTTGATTTCTGCTGTTCGTGTTTCTGCAATTACCGAATCTGTATTAACGTCTTTCTGTGCAGGAAATAATTTGGATTCACAGTTTCTGTGCAGTTCTGTGTCATTTCTGTGCAGGAAAATTTTTCGAATATGTATTTCTGTGCAATTCTGTGTAATTTCTGTGCAGGATTTTTTTTTCGAATCTGTATTCTGTGCAGTTTCGGCGTATCTTTTGCAGGAAATTATTGAGATTACGTTATTTAATTTCTGTATCTGCATTTACTAACGTGTCTTGCAGGAATTAATCACATCCGAAATTTCGTTCGAATTCAATTTCGAAATCTGATTGGCCATTTCAAATTAAATTCGAATTTATTTCTAAATATTATTTTGAATTTACAAATTAATTCGAGATTTAAATTACTGACTTCTGATTGCGTTTCTGTGAACAGATTTAGTTCTCATGGGTGATAACATCGAGGTTGTTGGGGCCGGAAACGGAAACCCGACTGAGTTGACATCCCAAATTCAGTTTGGGAATGGTCTGCGAGCGGTAACTCTGCCAACAGGAAATGTGCAAGCAGTGAATCTGCAAGATGCACACCTGACAGCAGCTAATCTGCAAGCCGCAGTGGTTGGGACTTTTGAGGTTCGTCAGACAGCCCACCAATCTGCTCTTCAGACTGTTGTTCCGACAGTCCATATGCCTGGCGCTGTGAACGCTGGCTTGATGCCGAAAAAGTTCGATGGAACTGGCTTCAAGACATGGCAGCAGAAGATGTTCTTCTTCCTAACCACGTTGAAGCTTGAGAAGTATCTGAATGAGGAGAAGCATGTGTTGTCGCCTCATAATACAGATGCATACCTCCTAACCAGTGTTGAGGCATGGACTCATGCAAACTTCATGTGCAAAGGTTGGGTTCAAAGCCGCCTGATTGATCCACTGTACAATGTGTACAGCAAGGTCAAGACCTCAAAAGAGCTCTAGACTGCTTTGGAGAAGAAGTACAAGTCTGAGGATGCAGGCTCGAAGAAGTTCGCAGTGGCGAAATTTCTGGACTACAAGATGGTGGATAATAAGCCCATCATGAAACAGGTGGAAGAGTTGCAACTCCTAACTCATGAAATCATTTCTGAGGGAATGTCTATCTGTGAGACGTTCCAGGTTGTTGCATTCATTGAGAAACTTCCGTCAGGCTGAAAGGAGTTCAAAAGCTACCTGAAGCACAAGCGAAAGGCAATGATTGTGGAAGACTTGATAGTCAAGCTGCGGATTGAGTCAACCAACCGCAAAGCAGAAGGGGTTGAGCCTGCTGAACAGAAGGCTAATCTGGCTGAACACAAAGACAAGGGGAAGAAACGAAAGTTCCAACCCCAAAGTTCCAACAACTTCAAGAAGCACCCAGCTAAGAAGTTCAGTGGAAAGTGCCACAAGTGTGGAAAAATGGGTCACAAGGCTGACGAATGTCATAGCAAGGCTGATCCGCGCAAGGCCAAGGGGAAATCCCAAGCCAACATGACTGAAGGCAGGCTCTCGGATTCTGATCTGTGTGCTGTAGTGTCTGAAGTCAACATGGTTGGAAGCAACCCAAGGGAATGGTGGTACGATACAGGTGCTACCAGACATATCTACTCTGACAAGGGATGCTTCACCACCTATCAGCAGAGCAAGAGCGACGAGCATCTGTTTATGGGGAACTCGTCCACATCCAAGGTGGAAGGTTACGGGAAAGTGGTGTTGAAGCTGACTTCTGGAAAGGAGCTGACTCTCACCAATGTCATGCATGTGCCTGACATAAGGAAGAATCTTATCTCCGGCACTCTGTTGAGCAAGAACGGATTCGCGACCAACTTCATGTCTGACAAGTTGGTTCTCTCAAAGAATGGGGTATTTTTGGGCAAGGGTTATGTAAAGGATGGACTGGTCAAAATGAATATAATGACAGTCATCCCAAAAACTATTATAACTGATGTTTCAATGAATAAGACTAATCCTATTGCTTATGTTGTTGAGTCTTTTAATATTTGGCATGAACGATTAGGGCATGTGAATAACAAGTCTATTCAAAGACTAATGAACATGAACCTGATTCCGAAATGCAAATCAAGTAAAGACAAATGTGAAGTGTGCGTACAGGCCAAACTCACAAAAACGTCATCCCCACATGTTGAGAGAACAACCGAACCTCTAGGTTTAATACACACAGATTTGTGTGACTTAAAATATGTGTAAACTAGAGGCGGTAAAAAATATTTCGTAATCTTTATTGATGATTGCACAAAATACTGTTATGTATACTTGCCAAGAAGCAAGGATGAGGCCTTGCAAAAGTTTAAGGAATACAAGTTGGAGGTTGAAAACCAACTTAGTAAAACCATAAAAATAATCCGAAGTGATAGAGGAGGCGAGTATGATGAACCTTTCAACGCGTTCTGTAGAGAACACAGGATCATTCATCAAACAACTGCTCCCTACTCACCAGAATCCAACGGAGTTGCGGAACGAAAGAACCGAACTCTAAAAGAGATGATGAATGCAATGTTGCAGGAATCTGGGTTACCACAGAACATGTGGGGGGGAAGCGCTGCTTACCACCAATTATATCATCAACAAGATATCCCATAAAGTTACCGGCAAGACGCCATACGAACTTTGGAAAGGTAACGTACCTTCATACAAATACCTCAAAGTGTGGGGGTGCCTAGCAAAAGTGGTTGTGCCACCTCCTAAGAAGGTCATAATTGGACCTAAAATCGTTGATTGTATTTTCATAGAATATGCACATAACAGTAGTGCTTATCGGTTTCTGGTATATAAATCTGATATACCAGATATACATGTAAATACAATAATGGAATCAAGGAACGCGTCCTTCTTTGAAAACGTGTTTCCGTGCAAGGATAAAGAACATCCAAAACGAACACGTGAACAAAGTGAAGCAGGTACTTCTGTAAATGAAACAGAAGATGAACCTAGACAGAGCAAGAAAGCTCGAAATGAACCAGAAGCTGAACCTAGACGAAGCAAAAGAGTTCGAAAGGAGAAAACCTTTGGGCAAGAGTTCATAACGGCCTTTCTCTTGGAGAATGAGCCTAGAACTTTCAAAGAAGCCATGTCTACACCTGATGCGCCTTCATGGAAGGAAGCAGTTAAAAGCGAAATCGACTCCATTATGCAGAATCATACATGGGAGTTAGTTGATTTGCCACAAGGGTGTAAAGCACTTGGGTGCAAATGGATTTTCAAAACCAAATTGAAAATCGATGGCTCAGTAGATAAGCATAAGGCGAGGCTTGTGGTGCAAGGATTCCGGCAAAAAGAGGGCATGGATTTCTTTGACACTTATTCTCCAGTTACGAGAATAACATTAATAGAATGCTAATAGCAATAGCAGCATTACGAAACCTTGAAATCCATCAAATGGATGTAAAAACTGCCTTTCTAAACGGAGAATTAGAAGATGAGATATACATGAAACAACCTGAGGGTTATGTGGTTCCTGGACAGGAACACAAGGTGTGCAGACTTGTCAAGTCTCTATATGGACTCAAACAAGCTTCAAAGCAGTGGCATGAAAAATTTGATAATGTCATGATGTCAAATGGCTTCAGCATCAATGAATGTGACAAATGCATCTACTTCAAGGACACTCCAAACAGTTACATTTTGTTGTGTTTATACGTAGATGACATGCTCATTATTGGAAGCAATAAGGACATGATCAACCGCACTAAGAACATGCTTAGTGGGAAGTTCGACATGAAAGACTTGGGATTAGCAGATGTCATACTAGGGATTAAAATCACTAGACATTCTGAAGGAATTATCCTGTCTCAAGCACATTATGCTGAAAAAGTACTTGAGAGATTCAAGAACTACTCAAGCGGGACTGCAAAGAGTCTCGTGGACCCCCATCTTCATTTGACTAAGAACTCGGGGGATGCAGTGTCACAGTTGGAGTACGCACGTGTGATTGGAAATCTCATGTACTTGACCAATTGCACAAGACCTGACTTGGCACACTCAGTCAATGTACTGAGTCGCTACACAAGTAATTCAGGACACAAGCACTGGAAAGGGATAACTAGAGTATTAAATTACTTGCGTTATACTCAAAGTTATGGGCTGTACTATGGTAAATACCCAGCAGTTCTGGAAGGATACAGTGATGCAAACTGGATATCAGATTCCAGAAACTCAAAGTCCACAAGTGGATATGTGTTCACACTTGGTGGTGCAGCGGTATCATGAAAATCTTCTAAACAAACACTATTGGCCAGATCCACTATGGAGTCTGAGTTCATTGATTTAGACAAAGCAGCTGAGGAAGCTGAATGGCTTTGAAATCTTTTGGAAGATATCCCGATGTGGGAAAAACCAGTGCCATCAATAAGTGTACACTGTGATAGTCAATCGGCTATAGCTCGGGCACTGAGTCGTTTGTACAATGGTAAGTCACGTCATATACGAAGACGACATAAAACCATTAGACAACTACTCTCGCATGGTATAATCTCAATAGATTATATCAAGTCGGCTGACAACCTAGCGGATCCGTTTACTAAAGGTTTGTCACGAGATCAAGTTGTTAAATCATCAAGAGGAATGGGTTTAAAGCCTATGACTAAACAGGATGCTTGATGGCGAACCCTACCTACATGACTGGAGATCCCAAGAAGTAGGTTCAAAGGGAAAACTAAATCAAGCTGAATCAAGATGAGCACTAGGAGACTAAAGTCTCCTCTCAGTTCCTAGGATGATGAACAGTGCTACCTGTATGAGTTGAGGTTAAGCTTGGTTTTTAATGATTCCATAGTTTTGAAATAAAAGTGGGGTATGACAGGATACTCTTCATGAAAATCACCTTATGAGTGTGAAATGGGGCCGTTTCTAGGAGAATTAAGAAAGGCTAAATTCTCCAAGTTCACTCATGAATAACCAGGGATGTTCAAGGCCAAAATGAACACAACAAGAGAACCTAGTTCTGTGAGAAGATGAAAATGTGTGATAGTTATTGTCTCGGTTTACATCAAAGCCCGAGTGGTTCAAGACATCATGCTCACTACCTGGTCGAGTAAATCCGATAGCTAGTCACTATGGGTGGTTCAAGGCTGAAACATGCTACCAGCCCAGATGCAGTGATTTTTCGACTGTACTCTCAAAAGTCTTTCTATTTTTTAACCAATGTTTAGAATCATTTCTATTCATGTGGGGGATTGTTGGAACTCATTTTTATATGTGGCGCCGGACACTTTTCCGGACACAATTCCGGTGGGCTCCGACCATTGTCAACACCGGAAAGTGGAAGCATTGGCTTCCTCTACGCGAGCACATTCTCGTAATGTACTCATACGACGAAAATGATTTCCGTTTGAATGAGAAATGGAGGCCCAAAGTAGCTTGCATGAAGTGCAAAACTTGGAAAATGTGGGGGATAAACTCTTGTCCCACATTGGAAAATTGGAGGTAGGAATACCACCATATATAGAGGAGAAATGGACTCAAGGTTGTGGCCTTGGGTCATTACCCATTTTCAATGGGGAGAGGATCTAGCTCATCAAGCCCACACGCGCGCCGAGTCGAGTCGGGTCGGGGCGAGCGAGCCGAGCCGGGCTTGGGCTTGGGCTTGGGAGTCACCCATCTTTTTGGGCCAATCCGGAAGCCCATTAGTGGACTTGGGCTTGGGCTTTGATCTGGTACATGGAGAGATATGGGCTGCAGACCTAATCTTCCGCCATCAATACCGAAGATCGTCCTCCATTAATGCCAAAGATCTGCAACTTCAATGCACAGATTTGCAACGTTAATGCACAAATCTCCACCGTTAATGCAGAGATCTCCAACGCTCTCCTACGAAGATTTTTGAAGCTCTATATAAGAGCGGAATACCTCTCATTCGAAACACACAGTGAAAAGTAATCCTCCTCCTCCTCCTCTCTGTTTTTTCCAAAATCGTGTCTGAGAGTACTCCACAGTGTTGGTTCGTAGCCTTCGGTCTTTTGGTTGCGCAAGTCCGGAGTTGTTCAAGCAGTTGTATCCTGGGATTCGGAACGCCATCAAACCGTCGCAATACGGGGCGTTTTCAGAATTAAGGAAAGAGATCTCCTTCTCGACTCTGCTTCCGATCGTTGTTCGGTATTAGTGGACTTGGGCTTGGGCTTGGGCTTGGGCTTGGGCTTGGGCTTGGGCTTGCAAGTCACCTATCTTTTTGGGCCAATCTGGAAGCCCATTAGTGGACTTGGGCTTGGGCTTTGATCTGGTACATGGAGAGATATGGGCTGCAGACCTAATCTTCCGCCATCAATACCGAAGATCGTCCTCCATTAATGCCAAAGATCTGCAACTTCAATGCACAGATTTGCAACGTTAATGCACAAATCTCCACCGTTAATGCAGAGATCTCCAACGCTCTCCTACGAAGATTTTTGAAGCTCTATATAAGAGCGGAATACCTCTCATTCGAAACACACAGCGAAAAGTAATCCTCCTCCTCCTCCTCCTCCTCCTCTCTGTTTTTTCCAAAATCGTGTCTGAGAGTACTCCACAGTGTTGGTTCGTAGCCTTCGGTCTTTTGGTTGCGCAAGTCCGGAGTTGTTCAAGCAGTTGTATCCTGGGATTCGGAACGCCATCAAACCGTCGCAATACGGGGCGTTTTCAGAATTAAGGAAAGAGATCTCCTTCTCGACTCTGCTTCCGATCGTTGTTCGGTATTATTTCCTGTAATTCTTGTGCGCTTAACTCTTACAGTTTACGTTTCATTTATGCGTTCCTACACATTTAACTTAACCGCACTAAATAATATGCGTTTAGACGATTTTTCGTATGTATATAACTTTTTCCTATATATATTAATAGAGTGTGGTTCCGGTGCGGAGCACTCTTTCCGTGCGGACGTGCGGACATGCACTATAGGGCCTTATTTGTGCACTTTTGGGCCTTATTTGTGCACTTTTGCAAAAAATTTGAAAAATGCTTGGAAACAAATTTGAAAAAGATTTTTTTTTTTTTTTTTTTGAAAAAGTGCATAAATAAGACGTTAAAGTGCACAAATAAGACCCAAAAGTGCATGCTCCGCACGTCCGCACGGGAAGAGTGCTCCGCATATGATCCAAACTCTATATTAATATAAAAAAAAACAGAAGTAAAAAGTTGATTTATAAAAAAGCTGACATATATACACATTTTTTAAAAAAAAATCTTACACCTACATTAGGTGTAGATTTTTCCTCTTGCTCTTCTTATTCGCAGAGTTCGGACTCACAACATCGAATCAAGCTCGGATCGTAAAGGTCAATCATAATCAGAATCATTAATTTTGCAGTGGAGATTTATGATAGAACAATTTCAGTTCTTCCTTATTTCTAAATGTTTTAATATAAACTCTCCAAGCATCGCTGCTTGAGAAGGCTGATAAATATGGCCTAAGAGCATATATTAAAAGAAATCGAAGTTTCATATATCTTATCATGACTTTTATACACAAAAATTAATCTATATAAATACCCTAAATTGGGTCTTGTCCTCTCTATTCTCTTTGTATCTTAAATTAGATTGAATTATTATATTTTCCTATTGGTGTCAAAGGATCTGAAAATTGAAAAATTCCCTTTCTTGATTCTTTAATTTACAATCTCAAAATTTCATCGCTACATTTACAATTAGAATGAAGAGGTTTAGTCAATAGGTCAACTTTGTCTCTTTTTTAATCGATTAAGGGTTTATTTGTTATATATTTATAGTGACACTTTTATAAATAAAGACTTTTTTAAATAATAGTGTGGAAAAGGTTCATGAAAGAATGGATGGACACTCAGGTGAAAACGTGAGAATGCTGGATGTGCATGAATTTATGACTGTATATGCATGACTTTGATAGGTGAAAACTTATGCACATACAGATAAAAAAGCATGCATATCTCAAGATGTGTATGGATTTTTGTCTGTGTGTGTATAAATTTGTGACTATATGGTAACTATGTGTAAGTGAAAACACATGCACATACATGCAAAAATTCATGCACATCACAAAATGTGTATGGATTTTTGCGTGTATGTGCATATATTTTTTACTATGTGTGTGACTATGTATAAGTTAAAACTCATGCACATACATGCAAAAATTCATACGCACCTTAAGATGTGCATATATTTTTTTACTATATATGATTGTGTAAGTGAAAACTCATGCACATACAGACAAAATTTCATGCACAGATTCTCACGTTCTCACATAAGCGTCATTTCTCACCGGATTCGCGTCCTAATAGTGTTTGGTAAAATATAGTTATAAATTTCTTTTTATTGTAAATTGTGAAGTATTAATTTCACAAACTCCAAAGCATTAAAAATATTTATTTTTGATAAACATCTTTATAAATGATAAAACTATTATAAATGACCTTACCAAACAAACCCTAAGTCATTTGGCCCTCATCTATCAAATAAAACAATGATATTAGAATACCTATAATAGTTTTATTCCTTTATAATTCTTTCATGGTCTTACTTTTTATATTTGTTTGTAATTATCATGTTTATTTCATTTAGAAAAGCATATTTTAGTTTATTCTTATTTTTAAGATGAACAAGCTGAAAGCAAAAACGTGAACATAATTGTATCATTTATTTAATATGAAACCAATCTATCAAAACGAAAATTGATGGACTTCTTAAGACTCATCATGAAGTAGTTGACATTCAACATTTCTCTATTTTTTACTTCTTCAATGTTAGAATATAGGAATTAATATTTGAAGTTACGATATAGTCTTATAATGGAAACTATGGATGATTGAACATTCCAAGTAATTTTTTAAATAGTTGATTTTTTGTTTTTTTTCCAATACAAATAATCATGTATACGGTGTATGACTGTCGCTGGTCTAAAGAAATTTTATACACAAAGAAAATCGAATATGGAGCCTAAAACATAAATTTTTCATGTGAATGTAACGAGACTTCACACCATTGCGTATGAGACCGTTGACCTTTTTATTTGAAATGTAAGAATTACGATTTATTTACATTAACACTTTTTATCATTTGCAACTTACAAGATAGCTTCACTTACTATTCATATTTCATGTCATGTCCTTTTTTTTTTGTTGAACTACATATCATGTTCTTGATTTACTTATTTATCATTGATTTTGTAGAATATTACAATTTCGAAACAACCTTAAAGATGCAACCCTAAAATCAATAACCTTGAATATAATGCATTTTTCAATAATAACATATTATTGTTAGAACGTCTATTTGGATGTATGTACCAAAAGTTATAATACATTTTTTCCAAGCCCATCTTCTCTAGCGTCGTCCTCTAATTTGAACCGGGGGCCCTTCCTCACGGGCCCTGATTCGTCGCCCCTCCAAACAAGCCCTTGGGTCGGCCGTGCTCTCAATTTGCACAAGTCTATGCATCAAATTGGTCTTCTCTACCTGAAAAGGCAAGCATCTTATAATGATTTCAACAAGCCTCCATGAACTAAGCTTCATGAGTTTGATCATGAAAAGCTCTAGATAACCAACAAACCTTGAGCATCTCGTTCTGCACAGTTAGATACTGGTCTCGTTCCTTGAGTTGTTCTACGGTTAACCGGGCAGCAAGGATATTAGACTCTCTTCGGTTTATCTCTGTGATGCACCTGTTACAGAGATATGAGTTAGAGAATATCTTTTGTTTATGAGTTTTCAAGTTAATATGGAATTAGCCAAGGGATTCTACATCTTACCTATCCCTTTCATCAATCAGATCATGTATTTGCGTCTTTAGCTTGTGAATTTCTTCTTCCTGATGCAAATTTGCAATCAGGAAATAAGAAACAAGTACATCACAGTAATAATCTTGAATCCAAGACCAAAAGAAGAATGAATTACCTTTCTTTTGGACTCCGCTATTTTCTGCTGAGCAACATCCAGCAGCCTGTGAAGCTGATGCTCATCTACCAAGTTCTTCAAACAAATCCCAAATATAGAATATTAACTACAAACACAATTTTGGATATATCCAGAACAACTTTGAGATGATTTTGAGAGACTCACTGCATAACTAGTCATGTCAAGTTTCAGACCCAGTAAATCCCTGATGACGTCATGCGTCATACTTTCCGCTGCAGCCAATCGGCTTCTCAGCATGCACACCTGATTCACGCCATTTACATTAGTCGGTCACGACTCACAGCTTACTCAAACATGAGTAGATTCATGAAATTAGAATCAAAGGACTTCATATTTTCAAAATTAACCTCTTTCTGTCTACTGGCAGCCAGCACCTCGAGGTCTTCTATACGAGCTTTAGCAGTTGACAAGTCATGATCCTTTTCCACGTTCATCTGATGAACCAGATTTGATATGCATCTGAAGGGAGAGCTTGAACGCCTGGGCCTAGATGAGCTTCGCTCGGGTTTCTCTAAAACCGGTGCGACAGATACCATAGATGACGATTTTTTCTTCAGTTCACAAACCATTGCCTCCAAAGTTTTGTACTATCAGAACAGAATCATAATGCATTTAGTGGTAAATATAGGTACCACTCATTATTAGCTTCTATGATGAAGCTTTAAATGGGCGAAGTGCAGCAATAACAATAATTCACTTCCTAGTAAATTCTTGCTGAAACATTCATCTAAATATCTCATAAATGCAATTAACTGGCAGCTATTAGGATTTGAGGGAACTTATGATAAATCATTGTCATGACCTCTTAACAACTTCACTTAGTGATTAAACTGACCAAGGTCAATTAGAGGTTTGAGGGCATGCTCCAGCTTTAATCAGAAGAAGACCAATTAAATATTCCACATTTCCACCTACTAAAAATTTCATGATATGCATCAAACAGATCATAAATTTGAAAGGGGAACTGCAAATAACTGGTTCCATATACAAGAGCCCTTTGATTATCCACTTAAAATAGGCTATCTGCTATCATACCTTTTGTTGGTATTGTGATGCTTGTGCTTCAGCATGCAACACGAGTTCAGATACATACTCCTTCATGCGATCAATCTTCAAAGATAAGAATGGTGTCAAAACAAGAATGTATAAAAAACTGAAGTGCCAATAGGAAACAAAATACACTAATCAAGACGAACAAGAAGTGTTTAAATTCTCAAGCACAGATAAGAGGTACCTCCTTGGCCTGTTCTGCTCTAATCCTTTTAAGAACTTTTATCTGAGCATATGCCTGATCAAGGTCCAGGACTTGGTTCTCGAATCGCCTGATATAGAGATTTCTTCCATCAGAAAATTGGAAGTATATGCACAAGCATGTATTATATATATCATAAAGGCAGAATATAAACCTTGGTACATGATTTTCAAGCTTTTCATGTATGGAATCCTCTTGATCCATATTTTCTGTGAGATTCTCAACTGTCAACATCCTTTGTCTTAAAGCTTGAATTTCAGTCTCCAACGAGTTTCTATCAAGCCGGTGTTTCTGTACCTCTTCGTCCATTTCTTGTACCTGAAGCAACAGCCAGATGTAAATCATTAAGAGAACAGTAGAATGATGAATGAAATTAGAACAGAAAGATGAAGAAAAATTGCACTACATGCAAAAATTATAATACTGTGTATGCAAGCACACCCATTAAAAACACAAACCTTTTTCTCTAATACATTCACTGTATCTTCAAGCTCCTCGATTGAACTTTCAAGAATCTTTACCTCTTCCTCCTTCTGCTCAGCATAGATTTTACTTGCAACAGAATCCTAAAATGTTGAAATTAGAACTTGAAAATTACAAGAAATCAAACCCAGTAGATTGAAAATCATTTTTTAGTAATAATACCTGTTGAGCTTCAAGAGCAACTGCTTCATTTTCCTCTGCTAGCGCACAGGCCATCTCCATCTTTTCTGTCAATGATTTGATTTCTTCACGCAACTCATCCCTCTCTGCTGTTACCCTCAGAAGATCATCCTCAACGTTTTCAATGGACTGGAAAACTCTTTCACTTGCTAACGAAGTCAAATGGAGAATTTCTTTCTCTAAACCCTTAATGACTTCATCTTGTTCATCCAATTGCTTTTCTGCCTCTGATTTTTTGCGATGAAGATCATTTACGAGCAACCTCAACTCATGATTATCATTTGATGAAGTATCTAAAGATCTCTGAGTTTGCTCAAGCTCACTATTTGATATTGCAAGCGCATGTTTTGTATCCGTGAGACTTTCTTCCATTTCTCTAACCTGAAGCAATAAGCTATTTACATCATGCCTTTTGACTTGCAACTCAAATTCAGCTTGGCCCAGAGCCACAATTAATTTGTTGATTTCATCTCTTATGTCCTTTCTGTTGGATGCTGCTTCCTGCAGTAAGGTAAAATCGAATAACAAACCCTTCAGTACAACTTCCTTCCTTTCTAATTCCCTCTTCAATTGCAGATTCTCCTGAGATAAATTGCCCGGCAGTGGGAATGATTCTTCAATCTCTAGCATTGGCAATGCTACTATTTTTTCACCTTCCTCCCTGCTTAGAGTACCACAATTGACAGCAGCACTGTTGGCTTCATTTAATAGAGAGGTCTGTTCTCTTTGTACACACAACCCTTGCATACTACTCAAATAATTGCCAATGCAAACACGTACCACAAGAATGGAGAACTCCTTTTCTATAAACTCAGCACATATTTGTTCAAATAAATCTCTCAGAGATCCAACATAGCTCTGAACATCTTTTGACATTGACAACAGATCAGAGTAAACTCCACTAAGTAGTTCTTCCAAATCCTTTCGCATGTCTTCAAAGAAGTCAACAAGAGAAGATACGGATTTTGTCACTTCAATCAGATTAGATTTCTCATTCTCAAGTGTGCCATCCTCTGATTTGCTTGAGCATAATTTGGACTTGAGCTGTTGAACTTGATCAAGCAAGCAATCCCTTTCACCCTTCAGTTCCTTGCCTACCTGCTTCCACATATGAGTCAATTCCTTTGCATTTTCATTTGATTTTACCAATTTATTTAGCATGAGATCAGCCTCTTTCATAGTTGCATATGCCTCTTCAAAATTGGAGAAGAAACTACTGCTCTGCTCCATCTTGCCATCAGGAGCAAAAATCTGCAAGCTCGTTGAAGAGTCCAGCCATCAAAACAGAATTTATATGATGATATCATGAATTTTGCCAAAAAATCATGTCTGTATATATATAATGCAGAGAATATGCAGCTTTCAGGGTGAAACCAATCACAGAAAATGGGCATTCTTTACTAGAACAAAAGCAGTAACTGTAGACATATCATATAACTGAGGTTAGGGAAATGCAAGATAAACCATCAAACATCTAGAGCTTGCAGTAACAGAAATATGGTAGACGTAAAAGGTCACTATTATGCATTTTCCCGGATATATCCCAATGCTTCTATAAGTAGCTAATGTATATTTACCTTGCACAGAAAGAAAATTAATACACTGTTTCACAGAAAATAATTTCTACGTCCTCTCTACTTTAGGTAATCTAAAATATTTTTCGAAAAAGGATATACCATCAAGTCCTCAACATTACTTGGTCATTGATATGACAAAGAAAACCCTCAATGCAGAATTTATCTGTAGAAATTGTTTCCCCCACTAAAAATATCTCCTCCACATCACTTGGTCATTAACTTTTCCAATCTGTCAGTTTGAAGAATGTTAACTCAATAAGTGAGGTTTTGTTTCATATTTACC
Organism: Rheum nobile; assembly: GCA_027886185.1. Lineage (NCBI taxonomy): Eukaryota > Viridiplantae > Streptophyta > Magnoliopsida > Caryophyllales > Polygonaceae > Rheum > Rheum nobile. The sequence continues at coordinate 2,951,809 of WOAB01000780.1, forward strand.
TCTTTCAATTTCAAGATCAAGTAAGAATAAGAGCCAATATTCAACACAAGAAATGACAGTATAAGCAAATACTATATGTTTACACCCACCTTGCTACATGAAGAATCTAAATAAGCTCCTTCTGTCCCTGCATTGGGAGATTGAGGTAAGCAGGACACCTCAGATAACCTACGTTTTTTATTTACGCTCACATGTCCACAGAGGTTATTATTGACAACAAAACCAAGACTTTGATTGCTGTCTCCATGAGGTTTAATTGTCAGATCTGTCTGAGTCACAAGGGAAGTTAGTGAAACACACAAGTTTCTGAAAGCTCTTGATGCCAGTTCTAGTTCCTCAATCAACATTGATCCATCAACTTCATGCAGATGCTTCGAATCAGACCCATAAGAGGGTCCTTTCTCTCCAGCAGATGTACTGGTCAAGGACAAACTAGAGTCTGACGTAGAGCTATCCCTTTCCCATTTATCTGCATAAGCTTCCAACAGTTTGTCTACAGATGCTTGTATTAAGCCAAGCCTGTTATTTGTCTCTGCAAGTCCTTCCCTAATACAGCTTATCATCTCATGATCATTGGTATTGGGACCCTTAGAAGGTTCACATATTGGCATCTCACTATAAGCAAACTGCAAACAGTTACATTTTCCCTTCAAATGTTCAATATTCTCCCAACTTGCACCAGCATCCTTTCCAAGGCTCTCAACTGATTCCTTGGACACAGCAGAAGATTCTAGAATGTCCTTCTGAAAATCCGACAGATGTTTCTCTGTATCCTCATATGAAGCAAGAGCCTCACCCTCAAACTCTTGCAGTCTCAACCTAATTGAATCAATGAGAACTTCACTCTCTCCAATTGCCGATTCATGGGCCTGAGCTTCAGTATCAGAAATCAATCGACTCACATGTTCTGAATTACCAGCCATTTGTGGTGCCTTGCCAAAGTCATGTTCCAAGCTGCTACTGTGAGATAACCTTTTCAACTCTGATAATGAAGCTTCAGGATCTTCACTTACTTCATCCGCCACATTCCAAAGAGGATCTAATTCACAATTCATGCTTTTTATGTTATTGATGCTTTCATCGTATAGCTCTTCACTGCATCCAGTACTTATGAGATGCTGGGCTTCAGTGAATGCAATTGCTACTCCCTTCAAGGAGTTCAACTTTTGTTCCATTTCAAACACCGTCTTCTGAGCATCTTCCAGGCTTTTCTGCAGAAGCAAAATCATTTCTTCTTTCTCCATGCATGCTCTGGCAGCACTTTCTATATTCTCACTGAGACTTCCATTTGCATGAGGAAACAAACAAGCCATACTTCTAATGCGGGAAGATGCATTATTCAGGGATTTTGAGCCATCCATAAGAAAGCTGGTTAGTTCTATAGTTGCCTTTTCCCATTGTGTAGACATGTCGTTCAGTTGATCATCTTTATCTGCTATGACATTTCTCAATTGATTGTTTTCAGCAGTCAAACTGCTCAATCTTTCATTAAGCTCCGTCTGAAGCATAGCAATTTCTTCCTGTAGATGAATAATTGTACTAGCTGTCTCTACTTCAACCTGTTCACGGATTAGTTCAACATCTTTCTGGTGATGTAACTTCAAAGCTTCGTCTTCTTGGTATTGTTTATTCCATGTTCTGGCCTCCTGAAGCTCTTTACTCATTTTCTCTAACTTGGCTTGCAATGCCAAACTTCTGAAGTCCTCAATGGCCAATTTCATCAAAGTTTGGTTTTTGTTATTAGGAATCTGCATTTCTTTGAGAGTGTAATGTGAACTAATTAACAGATTTTTCTGCATATGTTCCCTGCCCAGAATATCTAAAAGCTGCTGATTTCTCTCCTCTGTTAACTGTAGCTCTTGCGTCAAACGGATATGCTCACACTCTAATGCTTCAATCAGAAGTCTTGCATCTGACAATTCCTTAGCAACCACTGTGGACTTCTTCAAGCTTGTCATTCCATCCATCTGGTAATCACTATTTTCAAGTTGAATCTCATCCTCTGCAAGATTAGAAGTTGTATCGTATCCAAAATCACTTCTGGTTGACACAGTATCACCCTGCAAGATATGTCACTTCATCAACACTACAGTAGGCAAAAGGGTTAAAGGGTGTTTGTTATTCACTTGGACAAAAATCACCATTACCACTAGCTTACAATATGCTTACCTCATTAAAGATCATAAACAGACGCAAGTGATGCAAATATTACTTCGTTTTAACGGAGATACAAAGATTACTAGGACAACAAGGATTGTAGGATTTCCCCTTTAATGTTCTTCTTAACCACATAAATAATCAATATGCATTAGAATGATCAACTTCGTGATAGGAAACTAGTCCCTGAATGTCAGGACATTTGCCAAAAATCTGCCATGGTTGTAAACCAATTTTACATGAACCTCATGAGAAGATAGAAAGAACAGAGCTAAGAATAAATTTATGCTGATCAATGTAATATTTAAATTAAATCACAGCTCCATATAAGCTACATAACAAATATTTATATTTTTTTCTCACCAAAGAGATGGTATCAGCTTCTTTCATTTCCAGATCCCTCAATGAAGAGTCTATAACCTGATCAGAAAAATACACAGAAGCAATTAGACATGGAAAAAGCAAGCTACAAAAACTACTATTTTTTGTGTTTAAACCATTCTTATTCCATAATGCATATTATGATGTAGAGACGTGCCACACACAGTGAAACTAAGTTGTGTCCTCAAATTTTCAAGTTCCCTTGAATAAACAACAGGGACAGACTCCAGAACCTCATTTCCATACATTGATTGTCCGCATATGTCAACTCATGTTTTAGCAATATTGATACCATGATTTTTACCTCTTTTAGCAGCAATTTTGTTGTCCTATGATGAGCTTCATCCTCCAAATGTTGAACCTGAAAAGATGTAATGGTTCTCAAGACACACTTATGTAATTAAATTTTAAATAAAAGAAATAGAAGTTGTGTCAATGAAAATTCATACCAGAGTGCTCCTGCTCTCAAGTTCCGCTTCCAACTTCTTAACAGCAGTATGAGCCATCTTTTCCCTTTTGAATGAGCAAGCTAAAGCAGATTCCAAGCATTTGATCTGCTCCATAGATTTAGGAAGTAATCAACAGGCTAATAGCTATTAAGTTGGATAACAGCATATTATATACCTTTTCATTCGCATTTCTCAACTCCTGTTTGTAAACAACGTTCACATCTATTGAAGGATCAAACTTTCCAGGAAAATCTTCAAGGCTAAGTTGTGTGCTTCCGTGACTGAGCAATTGCTCTGTTGGCTGTCTTTGATTATTTGACAAGTGGGTCAACTGCTCCTGTTGAAAACAGCCCTTTTTCTCAGTACTACTGTTATATTTTCATTCTGGCAATTTAAAGTTGTATTCTTGCCTTTAACAGTTGAACTTGTTCTTGTAATGCTGTTACATCACCAGAAGCATCTTCATTCACCTTGGCCTTAAAAAAAGGAAGCACAAAATAAGCAGAAAAGTATATAAATCTCAATTAGGGGAGAAAGGTACATAAGTTATATGTAAGTACATTGTTCTGAATAAGTTTGGCACGCTGAGCAAACTTGAGAGTGCTTAGTGTTTCAGTTGCAGAGCTGCAAGTTGAGAAGTCAAAACATGAACAAATAACATGAAATGCGAAAGTAGAGGAGAGGTTCAAACACAACTGACCAAAAGGATGGGCTAACATTGGCAATAATTGTTGTCTTTGAGTTTCCACCCAAAGAATCCTGCAATTGTTATCAGTTAAGAAACCTCAGCTAGGTAAAAGCAGGAACATCCGAAATTATAAGCTTCAGTTATCAAACCTGAAGGAGGAAAGTGAGCCTCGAATCCCTGTAAGGTACATGCCTCTGCTTTCCATGTGCTACATCGACGAGAGACATTATCACCAGACTGCAAGAATAAATAAACAATGAAAAGGAAGCCTCAATATATAGAAAGACAGGGGGTAAATAAACAGACAGTTATGCAGACCGACAAACAGTGAGTGAATGTGTGCATGTCTATGGGGGAGAGAGGGAGAGAGAGAGAGAGAGAGATTTGTTTTTTCTATTGTCTCCATGAACATCAATGACAAGTATAATCATATCAATATTCCAAATATTGTCATATACATCAATGACATTTCTGTTTTTTCTATTTTCTTACCCTAGAGTCGATAGAGACTTGTTAATATTGGCTGCTTCTTTCAATCGGTCACCTTCAGCACCAGAACTTTTCTGCCTAGATTAATACAAGTATAATCATATCAATATTCCAAATATTAAACAGAATAATGGGTGAAACACTGAAACCAATATCATCTTATATCTAAATCAGTACATATTCATCTTTAAGCAAATTATCGAACTTGAAGATGTCTGGGAAATGGGATTAGAATATTAACAAGTGAGGTTGAGAAAAACCTCTCTGAACCAGCAAGATCAACCAAATTCAACCGTCCATATCTAGAATGAATCATAGAATCCTTCTCCCAGCGGCTTTCAATGATGCATGTAAAAACGCTATGAGACCGGCTGCTCTCGCTATTCATGTGTGTAGCAGCAATCTTTCTATTTGCGGCACCCTATTGAATATAAGTAAGGTACTATATCAGATTCTTACATTATTACATCATGCAGCAACTTTAATGCAAACGGTTACCTTTAAGAGAAGTTGAAGAACATCATTGACTGTTCTCACATTATGTTCTGTGAGATTCTCAACATACACACCCTTTTTAAAGTCTTCTCTCAGCTACAAAAGTAACAGGATAGGTAAAATTATATTTCCAAAATAATGCACATTTATATTGACCAATAAACAGAAACTGATAAAACCTATATGTACCTGCAAATTGGTAGATGATGGCTCAAGTAGATCAGTTATCTGTTCATTGTAGATTTCTAGAAAGGAACATTTGCAGTTGTAAGTGAGTTTTTCATCCCTCCTGCTCTCTTCTTCCTACATAATCAATCTTTCGATTATATATCACTTCATTTTGTTGTTATGATATCTGAGTAACTTCTTCCATGTTATCTTACCGCCTTGATTCGTGTAAACAAGTATTCAAAAATGCGAGGGGTTATCCCACAGTCCTGGTCAAGCTTCCCTTCATTCTCATGGATCTCACCCATCATGGTATATGTTTTACCACTGCCTGTCTGTAACATATCGAATCAACTTCGCCAGTGAACTTACTAGGAATCTAGTGCAACCACATAAGTCTAAGAAATTACAGAATTGACAATTCTACTTACCTGACCATAAGCGAATATGCAACTATTATATCCAGACATGCAATTTTCCACCATGGGCAGCCCAGCAACCCTAAAGAGTTTTTCCTATATGGAAATACAACAGACAATTTATTACTGCCGGATAAAGAAGCTTGTCAGCTAGTAACATAAATACTTTTGGGAGCCAAGGCAACCTGTGTAATTGTCTCACAAACAACATGATCAAAGGTAAATCTGGTCTCTGGATGACCTAACCAAATTAATGTATGTGCGTTCTCTTGCTTCAAGCACCGTGCATTTCCTTGCAAAACACGCTCCATGTTGTTCAAAGGGCGAACACGAATCAAAACCTAGAAACACATCATTATCTACATGAGCATCACTCCAATCATATTACGGCATTACACATGTTTTAGTTACTATTATCCATCTCTATCCGTCTGTTTCAAATTAATAATTCTTCAAAGTGCAATTCCACAATTCACATATAAAGGATCCAAATTTAGTAAATTGCAAGGTACAAACCTGTACATTGTGGTCCTTCCAGAACAAGGGATCCTCCTCGAGCTCAAAATGCGGAGCATCCACAACTGTTTCAGCATGCTCGGTATTTACAATGGTGAACCTTCTAGAAATCCTGGAAAAGGTTCTCCCTCCATTGGATTGATAAACCCTACTCCCAGTACCCAAACCCCTAATTCCGGAACTCCTGGCAGGAGTACTCTGAGCCGAATTTGACTCGGTATTGACCCTAGCGCGGCTAGAAGTAGCCTTAGGAGTACTCGTGCCCAATCCCCAAACAGATACATACTTCCCGACGGGCACTAAACCTTCTGAGCTGGAAACACTCGTCTTATCATCGAGTGTCTGGCTCCCATCAGCTCCATCCAGCTTGGGAGCGTCGGAATCTGACTCGACGTCCCGTCGGAGCTGCGACGGATCTGGTATGGCGTTAAGTGGCGATCTTCGATGGTGAAATTGAACATGCGTGGGATTGTTCGACGCAGAGTCGAACCGATTTTCGTTTGATTCGAGGGGTTGTGGGTTCCTTGAACTTGAAGCTAGATCTTTGGAGGACATTACTGGAGGCAGGAAAGTTTAGCTGTGAAAGATTGAACAGCTGAGCAATGGGGGATTTGCATCAATTAGCAGATAGGATTACACGAGAAAGGGTGAAGATTAGGGTTTGGGAATTGGGAGATAGAGAGAGAGGAGTGGAAAGAGTGATGTGCGATTCGGAAGCTCCGGCAGTCCGGCTTACGAGGAAGAGAAGGTGGATTTGCAGACGCGCGGTTTAATTTATTCGAATTTGAATTTTCGAATTGTGATTTGTATCATGTGGCCCTAATTGTTTAAGGTTTCGTGTAATCGTCAAGTTTAGTACTGATAATATAATGTTTGAATTCTAGCCAAACGGAATTAGATCGACACCATGCAATAAATGGTTGCTTATGGGCTATAATGATCAATTTCATGGAATTTAATTGCTTATCGGTTGAGTGTTGACGCAACTGTTTTGCTCGAGGTCGTGGTTGTTTTATAAACTATTGAAGAATTTTTTTATTTACAGGGACAACATTGAGGAATTTATTTTATATTTTTGGGGATTATACATGTCTGATATGCGTTCTAACAACACTTCTTCTCATTTTATTTTTTTCACTCTATTCTCAATATCGCTTAGAGCAACTTTAATGGAGTCTTACAACATTATAATTGGAGTCTCATCGCAAGGATCCTATATATTATTTTATTAATAATCACCAAATGTTTATTAGTAAGCCCCATGTTAGGGCTGTTTAGGTTAAAGGCATGTTTATTAGTAAGCCCCATGTTAGGGCTTTTAGTTCAACTTTTTTTAAAGAGATCTAACTTAAATTTATCTTTTATTAGTGAGATTCAATAGAGTCTCATCAACCATATATTAAACTATAAAAAAATTATTATTAAAAATTAAAGAAAATTCACGACAAAAGCAACATAAATTGGTATTTATTTTATTTTAAACCAACATAAATAATAATAATTTTTTTTTCACTTAATGATATACAAAAAATATATACAAAAATAAAAACTATCAAATATATCAAAAATGGGTGTCTATGGATAGAGAAAAATAAAACTAGAATAATGATAATTTTTTATATTTTTTTTAAATTACGGATTTTGAAATATTTCATTTAAAAAAAAATTATTCAATAGCCAGTAATAAATCTTGGTCGTCGATAGCGCGTCACGTGTCGCGCATCGCGTGGCGCGCTGAGCCATGAGACTCTCATGGAGAGTTCTATGAAATCTCATTTTCTTGGGACTCTTGAACTGGTTTCATGGGTTTTCTTTATTTTTTTAATCAAATAAATTCTAAAAGCCTCCTATGGGTCTCACTAATAAACATGGTCTAAGGGCGTGTTTGGTTGTTTGAATTTTTTTTGCCTTTGAAGCCGCATGAAACCAGTTTGGAGGCTCCCGAGTCCCGCCAAACGCGATGCTGCTGCTTTTGCAGCTGCATCACAGCGACATGCGTTGCGTTGTGAGTGGCACGCGAGCGCGCGATGCGCGACGCGTGGCGCATTTCAACGGGCGTGATTTATTCCTGGCCGTCCCTTTTTTTAAAAAAATATATATTTTCTGAAATATTTACATGTTAAATAAAATTATCATAATTCTAATTACATTTTTCTCTATTTATAGTAGGGTTGAGCAAAATGGCCGGGAAGAGGGCGGGAGAAAGGAAGGAGAGGGGCGAGAGAGCTACAGGAAAAAAAGGGGAAATTTTGGGGGTTTGGAGGGAAATATTAATTAATGATATTTCTGTATTTTTGGGTTTTTTGTTTCCTTTTTCTTTTCTCCAATTTCATTGATTTATTTTACTTTTGGAATTAAAAAAAAAGATTTATTATTTTTCAAAAATACAACAAATGGTGTATATATGCAAAAAAAAATACAAGCTTCTATTTTTGCAAGTTACAATCTCATTTGGGGTATATATGCAAATCCGTGTATTTTTTATGTATTTTGGATATCATTAAGTAATAATAAATCATTTTATTATTATAATTAGTGTTTTAAAATAAAATAAATAGTAATTTAATTTCTTTATATGAAAATTACATTTTTAAGAAATTTAAAAAAAAATTATGTATGAATTTTGATATAATTAAGTCCAAATAAACCATGTTATTATTATTTAGGATAGTTTAAAATTATAAATATATACTAACTACAATTATTTATACTAATTTATAGTGGGAGAGTAAGGGTAGGTAAATTATGGTTTGAGGGTAAATAAGGGTAGGTAAGATTATGGGTGAATTATTTATGGTGTACTAATTACTTTTTTAATATTTACCTATAAATAAGATGTAGTTGCAAATGCAAAACTCACACATTCCTCTCTTCTCAGTCTATCATTTATCTCTTGTAACCTCTTATTTTCTCTTCTAATCTTTCATCATGAATCAAAACCATTGTGACATCCCAAATAACTTTCAAAAATTGTCCTTAGATGCATATGATGCTTATAATATGAACTACACGCAACTCCTCTTTCAAAATTCACAAACTCAATACACATACGGAGGTACATCTCAATCAATGGAGATCCCAAGCTTTAGCACACAATCTCAAAATGTTGTTGAGTCACCCGAACAAACTCAGAGCAGTGGAAGTGGTCGTGCTGCTCGTGGTGGTGATGTCGGTAACACCCTTAAATCCACAAAATGAAGGGGTGTAATTAAGGGTATATTGATAATTTAATATAAATAAAGGGGTATAATTGTAATTTAAACTAAAGCTCCTCTCCTAAAAGCCCCCAATAAAATAACTCATTTCACCTAGGGTCTTATAATAACACGATTTCTATTTCATGCACCGGCAAAAATTTTATTTTACGCACTGGTTGATACGTGACGCCTGGATTGGATTGGGGCGTGACGCCTGGATTGGATTGGGGCGTGACGGATGGGTTGGATTGGGGCGTGACGGATGGGTTGAATTGGGGCGTGACGGATGGATTGGCTTGGGGCGTGACGGATGGGTTGAATTGGGGCGTGACGGATGGATTGGCTTGGGGCGTGACGGATGGGTTGTCTTGGGGCGTGACGGATGGGTTGGCTTGGGGCGTGACGGACGAAACCTATACCAGATAATTGAATGTCACTTGTCCCCACCTAACTACACTAACTACCCCTTCATACTCTAACCATATTACGGCCAAACTAAACCCTAAACCTCAATCACTCCTTCCTTTCCATCTCACAACACTCTCTTCCATTACTTTGAATCTTTTCCATGGCAAATGAAGATGAAGATGATTTTTCCAACTTCAATGGTGGAAAAGATCTTGCATCCCTATACATTTACAATGAGGTATGTATTTTAAGCTTTTACATTACATATAGTAAAAGGTAAGATTTTTTATGGTTTAGGGTTTTTCAATGTTTGTGATTAAGTTGTTCTTATTCCAAAATAAACACTTTCTTAACGTAATTTCAATAGTTGTGATTATATGTTCATAAAATCTTGATTTTTGATCAATGTGTACTAAAAAGTTGTAGACTTTGTGTGAAAAAACTGCATGTTTGAGTATTGAGTGACGTTATGTTGTGCAAAACTGTCATCTTTGTTCGATTCTGTTTTTTGAATCAAAACTGTACGTGACGCCTGGATTGGATTGAGTCGTGACGCATGGATTGGTTTGGGACGTGACGCCTGGAATGGTTTTGGGCGTGACGCTTGGTTGTTGTTCATGCGTGACGGATGGGATTTATCTGGGCGTCACGTATGGATTTGTTGGACATAAACTGAATACTTTGCTAACTTGATGTTGTTACTTCAATAGGAGAATAAGTTAGTGTACAACGGTTTTAACAATCTGTCCCTAAGTGATGAACCACCGTCCTTCTCACTTGGGTTGGATGGTGAACCTATGCCGCCTCAAATGCCTTGTTTGTCGGGATTAGAATGTTTTGCTCAAAGTGGAATTCCGTCTGTAAGGTGGCAAGCTCCACCTAAGTTTGGGTTTCCGACGTTACACACACAGCCGAAATTATATTTTCCTACACCTGAAGAAGTAATTGTTTCAGAAGATTATTCTGAGAAGTTTAGCACGGGTGAAGTATTCTGCTCCAGAGATGATGCAATTAAAAGGGCTAGACAGATTGCCTTTGAAAATCACTTTTGCCTCACTATTGGTCGGGATAGAAACCTTGGTGGAGGAAGCCTTCAAAAGTCATGGTTGCTGTGTGAAAAAGCGAGGATTTACATTCCTAAAGATGAAAACAAAGTAAGGGAAAGAACAAGGAGCAAAAAATGTAATTGTCCCTTCAGATTGTTGTGTCGAGAAAATCCTAGGGACTCATATACAATCAAGGTAGTTGTTGGTACCCACAACCATATCATTGGTGATGACTTGTACGGGCATGCAGTTGCTGGAAGGTTGACACCGGAGCAGAAGAAGTTGGTTAAGGTCATGACAGAAAATCATAGTAAGCCATCGAAGATTGCAACAACACTTAACCAGGACCCGAACAACTGTACTAAAATGCATCAGATTTACAATGAAGTATACAATGTCCGACATAGTGGGATGGAAGGAAGAACCGTGGTCCAAGAGTTCTTCCATAAGTGCAAGGAGAAAAACTACTTTGTGGAGCATAGGTCGGATCAAAAGACGAATAAGATCACCGACATTTTCTTTGCCAGTCCAGATTCCATGAAACTCCTAAAGGCATTTCCGTACGTCCTTTTACTAGACTCCACATACAGCACTAACAGGTTAGTGTAACACATCTACTTGCTACATCTATTTTAACTTGTGTTTATTCATTATGCATGACAAATCTTCTTGTGCAGGTATGACTTGCCTTTCCTCGAAATAATAGGAGTCACGTCTACATGGAAGAACTATAATGTGGCGGGGGCGTTTCTACAGCAAGAGAAAGAAGACAACTACGTGTGGGCCGCACAACAACTTTTTAAAATGTGCTCAAAGTGTCAAGTAACACCGACATGCCTAGTGACAGATCGTGAAAAGGCCTTGATGAATGCATTAGATAAACTCTTTCCAAGTGCCAAGTCAATCCTCTGTAGGCACCATGTGAAGAAGAACATAGAGGACTATGCTAGAAAGGCGATGAAGGATAAAAGCTTGGGTGTAAGGTTTGCAAATGCATACTATAATTTATTCAAGCAAACAACTGTATCCGAGTACGAGAGGGAGTTGCGTAGAATTCAGTCGGAATGGAGAGTTTGGCCACATCTACTTCAGTATGTAAGAAACAACTGGCTCATCCCGTACAGGGAAAGACTTGTGTTAGCTTGGACAGATACTATTTTCACGATTGGAACGTCAACGACAAACAGGTTAGTGGCCACGTCTGAATTTGTATTGCATTCTCAATACATATATTTTGGTTCGTCACATTTTGATGAAACTTTAAGCTCTTTTGTACTAAATATAGGGTTGAAGGAGCACACTCTAGTTTGAAAGACTTCTTGACTACTCCACATGGCAGTCTAGACTCGATATTCGGTCAATATCATTCAAAGATGGTTAACCAAGTGAAAGAAATCAAGGGAACCTTCAATGAGAGTGCACAGAACATGATGACACTTGTGACAGGGGCCGATGTTTTCAAGCTGTTGAAGTACAAAGTATCTAAGGTTGCACTTGACCGCTTGACTGAGGAATACAGAAAAGGGGAAAATCCATTTTGTGACAGTACCTGCACATGCCAGATGAGGGTGAGGGATGGATTGCCATGTGTGCATGATATCGCTAGACATGTAACGAGTTCAATCCCTATTGAGTTGACAAAGTTGCATCCTTTTTGGAGGCAATTGAGTTTGTCAGAAGTGTAAGACAAAGGTGAGGCTGATGTGAAGCGCAAAGTTGCAAGATCTTTGATGGATCAATTTTATACGGATGAGTTCCCCAATCTGTCAGCCGATGATCAAGAAAAATGTGTCTCGCGACTTTGCGACATTGCTCGCCCCGAGAGGACCAGTCTGCAAGAGCCGACTATTTTGAGGCATAAGGGACGACCAATGGGAGCTCCAAACAAAGATAACACTAAAAGACATCCTTCTTCATGGGAATACACAGACAAAGAGATGGAAGGGACACCTCCCAAGAAGCAACGAGGTAGGCCACCAAATCTCACTAGCCCTACAGCTCCTATCACTCCTTTGAGGCCATCTCAGGTTAGAGCTCCCAAGAATCTCGTGGCTCAAATGTTTCCACTACCGTTTCATGCTCCATAGTCCCTCATTAAAGATTTTGAACCGTATATGGATATAGTTCCGTCGTGTATGCGCGAGCACATAAACGGTTACTTTGATATTGTGGGTGATGGAAACTGTGGATACAGAGCCGTTGCAGATCAAATAGGCATTGGGCAGGAACAGTGGAGGATCGTCCGACAATCCATGATTGATAAGGTGAAAGAAAATTTTCCATTGTATAAAAAGACTTGCCTCTTTCCGATTACCCCATAGAATACGCTGGATGGAGTACTGGAACAACTTACATGGTTTGACGATGGGATAGCCCCAGCAAAAACTTGGATGGTGATTCCGGATATGGATTGTCTGGTTGCTTCTGCATTCAATTGTGCAGTTGTCATAGTGGGTGGTCTAAACGCTACTTTCTTGCCTTTGCAAGCGGTTCCACATCATCCATGGGGTGCTAAGCTGAAGACGATATGTATCTGTCATGTTGAGAATGAGAGTCATTTCATTTCGGTATGTTACTAATAATTTAATAAAATTTTATTCATTATCTAAACTCGTTAACTAGGCAATTGAATACGTTCTCCATCCTTTTGTAGGTGGCCTTATCAGAGACGTCACCGTTGCCTCCAATATTTTCCATGTGGGAGCATGCAAAGGATACGTCTGCTACTTATCTGTATGATCCATTTACTACTCAATTGATGGCGTATGGACCTTCCAGAAGACAGAGACGAGGCCGCAAGCCGACTTAAATATTTTTGAATCGCACATTGTAATGACACTGTTAGGACATCTGTGTATGTTTTTAGAAGTTAAACGTGAGAGTTTTTACGTTATCCCGAATTTGATCTGTCCAGGCGTGACGACCTAACCTAAACCATGTGTGACGATCCATTTTAATTGGTGCATGACGGACGAGATCTATACAGGCCTGACGGACTAACCTAAACCATGCGTGATGAGCCATTTTAATTGGTGCGTGATGGATGAGATCTGTACAGGCGTGACGGACTAACCTAAACCATGTGTGATGAGCCATGTTTGAATGATATTTGTGGAGATCTATTGCATCGACCAACAAATACTAACAAAGTATAAAATGTGCAACACTCCCTAAAACTCGAATGAACTTAATCTTCGTCTTCCTCCTCCTTAACATTGCCATACTCGTAGGGTCTGAAATCCCGGATGCATTCTCGCACAGTTGTGCGCATGTTGTAAAATTGTTCTTCTTCCGCATTATAGAAAGGATTTAGACGATGCAATGCTTGTCCAATAACCTACAGAAATACGTATAAATTAAGAGTGACATTGATTTAATTGTATAAGAAAAGTAAAAACAAATATCCAACACATTTTTTACCTGCACTGGATCTCTGATGCCAGCATCCTGAGGCTTCACACATGGGTGTGTACGAGGTATATACCACTCCATGTAGTCGGCACTACACTCGTATCCTTGTAAAGCTGGAGGGCCCATCTGCCGGACCCAGATGGAGTGTTGACTTCTTGCATCCCAACTCCAGTTTGACGAGGGGTCATACTGCACTACATAATTCCTAAGTGTCGTAGCTCTGTGCGCTTTGATGGGCTCTATAACTGGCCGGGGAATCCCCTGTACCACTCCAAATTGCCTGGATACCCGATCCGGCATATAAGGCTCGATAATTCTGAGAAAAGAGATGACCTCATGAAAAAAGGCAGGAGCCAAATTCGACTGGTCGTAATTCACGTAGCCATAGGGCTGCCAGTCAACCTACACAAAAAATGGTGCAATTACACAATTATAATACATTAATATGAGAAATAAACTATGTGACGGATGATACTTACATGTATAGCTTGCATTAAATCCAACTCTTCCCTGTAGTTTCTTCTATGCCTACTAGGAGTTTGCACAGGGTGCCATCGGCTCGCATATGGCACATCGTCTTCGAAGGAGGGATTCGCTTGTGGGCGAAAGCTAGGAAAGTACTGATAGATCCAAGTCTGTACATAAGTGTACAACAACAAATATATCAACCTAGCTTATACAATAATTTGTAATTAAATTATATAAAAACAACATGCAACAAAATTCTTACCAACAACAAGGTGTAGCAGGTGGACATCTGACGACATTCATGTCGTGAACACTCGCCCAATGACCGATACATGGATGCCAATGCGCCAGAACCCCAAGAAAGATTGGAAGTATTATCAATGTTACTCACGAAGGTCACATAAGGCATGTGCAGCATGTGTTGGGACTTGTCTGGAAAGAGGGTCGAGGCCATCAGGTACCACAAATAACCAGACGCGATCTTCTCATCTTCTAGATCATGGGTCAAGCAGTGGGTTTTCAGAGCGTCTGCACTGACACCACTTCTAGCCATTTCTGGAGTCAAGGAAAAGAAATTTATTGCCTTCAGCGCTTGTTCATTGTACAACTCATTTTTTCCCTTGCAGCGATCCTCGAGAGGAAGTCCCATTCCATTTCCTTCAATATGGAGGCCCAGAATCATATACACATCCAGGAGAGTGATTGTCATCTCTCCAAATGGCATATGAAATGAATTTGTTTCTGGCTGTCATCGCTCCAGAAATGCTGAAATCAACGGCTGATCTACATAACTGTACATCAGGTCCTGCAAATAAGTTAAGCCGCTGCTTCTGGCATGATCGCACCATGCATACTCATCGTCAAGCTTCCATTTTCGTAGCTGCTCTTGTCTGAGCTGAAACGTGAGAGTTGGTCGCTCCTATAAAAAGAACATGTTAGATACATAAAAAAACAATAGTTTAATAATAACAGACTCAAGTTTTGATAACTTATAATGCCCTGATAAATGAAATATGAAGTGTGGGCAGTGAAACTAAACAGCAGATCTGGGATCACCGGACCTCCCGGTATAGGTCCTACCAACTTCGGTACGATAGCATTCCGACCTCTAGCCTTAGGCCTTCTACTTTGTGTAGGATCAGCCTGTTCATGCACCTGTTCCTGCGCTGGTTCCTCGACATGAGGCTGTTGACCAGGCCAATATGCTTGCCCACCCATACCTCCTGACCACATGGGCCAATCACTAGTCTGCTCAGCTGCAGGAGGTACGTACCAAGCACTCTCCTGCTGAGCTGCAGGAGATACAGACCATGTCGGATCCTATAAAACAAATTATTAGTATGAAGTATTAAAATAACCGACAGTTTAAGAATATGTATAGTTACTTACCACATTCGAGGTATTCTGGTATAAAGGTGGATCATCCATGTGCGTGTTGTCCAGTGCCGGGTCTTCATGCACAGATGATGCAGGAGGGTCACAACTCGTACTCGTTCCTGCTTCGTCATTGTTTTTGGATTTCTTGGGCCTCGGCCTCCTTTGATATACATTTACTTGTTCCTGATCTTGCTCCTCACGTAGAGCGGTCCACCGTCTGTGACGTGTAGATCTCGTTTGGTTGTCCATCTGAAATAGAAAAAAAATAAAAATTTAAGGAGATCAACAACAATAACAACAACAACCAAAACAACAACAATAACAACATCAACAACCAAAACAACAACAATATAAATAACAACAACATCAACTAATACAACAACAACAAAAACCACATTATCAACAACAACAACTACATCGATCTCTCAACAACAACAACAACAAACAAAACAACAAAAACAAGTATTGTAATTAGGTCTGTGACGAGTGGGAACAATTGGTCCGTGACGAGTGGGATCAATTGGTCCGTGACGAGTGAGATCTGGCCAAGCGTCACAGATGGGATCACTTGGTCTGTGACGAGTGAGCTATGGCCAGGCGTCACGAACCAGATCCATCTGATGCAGATTTAGCCAGAATCCAGATCTGATGCCGATTTAGCCAGAATTCGAAAATGTAAATGTTCAAATGTCCAGATCTAAATGTCCATAGCAATTTTATGGATCGGTTTGTGCAGATCTAAATGTCCAAATCTAACCCTATACAAGTAATTACAAAGTGAATTTTTTTCTAAAATTTTCTAACAACTTCAATAATTTTAACATAATTGAACTAAGGTAAGATCAAGTTGAGATTTAACTAACCTTACGGATCGTGACGTGCGAATTGAATCCAGGCGTGATGGATTGACCTTGGGAGCGAACTTGGCTTGAGAGCAATGGAAATAA
The DNA here is from genome assembly GCA_027886185.1 of Rheum nobile. Classification (NCBI taxonomy): domain Eukaryota; kingdom Viridiplantae; phylum Streptophyta; class Magnoliopsida; order Caryophyllales; family Polygonaceae; genus Rheum; species Rheum nobile. Next base: position 2,968,425 of record WOAB01000780.1, read on the forward strand.
GAGAATGAAAGTCGGGGGAGAGACGAAGTGGATATAAGCAGCGACTGGCTCGTCACGGGTGGGCCTCTGGCTCGTCACGGGTTTAAGCATCTGGCTCGTGACGGGTGGGATGGTTTGGGCCGTCACGTGTGGGAGCATGTGGGGCGTCACGGGTGGAGTCGTTTGGGGCGTCACGTATCAACCAGTGCGTGAAATAAAAATTTTACCGATGCGTGAAATAGCAATGGCCTATAATAACTGAATCCTCCAAAACTCACCTAAAAGCCTCTCTCTATGGGACTCCAATAAAAATGCTCTTGAGCAACTTTAATGGGGTCTTATAGAGAATGTCTTATAAACGGCTTTTGATGGAATTATTTGCTAAAAGCCCCTAGGTAAAATGTTGCATTTTATTGGGGCTTTTAGGAGGGGCTTTTAGTTTTAGTTTCAGTTTCAATTACTCTCCAATCATAATTTACCTATCCTTACTCTCCAACCATAATTTACCTACCCTTACTCTCCCACTATAAATTAGTATAAATAATTGTAGTTAGGAGGGACTTAATTAAGCCTCACTCATTTGTTTAATTTTAGCGGAGGGCTTATTGGAGTATATTAAATTACAATTATACTCATTCATTCATATCAAATTACCAATATACATTTTTATTAAATACTTAATATACCCTTATATTAAATTATTGAAATTAAAAAAAATTAAAATATATTTTATTTCAAGTATTTTGTTATATTATTGTTATTAATGAAAATAAAGAGCGAATATTAGACCTGAAGAAAATTAACAACAAACATATATATTAAAACAACAAACGAAGGATGAAGAAAAAACATTACAATGGAACAACATAAACTGAAGCAAATTGCCGAATTGAACGACAAACATCATTACATGATACATAACTCAATAATTAAAGAAACAAAGCACTAGAAAGTCCTTAATCTTTGCCATGTAGTTGTCAAATGTTTGCCTTCAAATCATCCCAGAGATGGAGGTGTATAATTGAATTCTGAAGTGCCCCCGTCTGTTCCAGGTAGTTTCTCATATTCGGTGGTGTATCGGTGGAGTATGTCCAATTCGGGTTATTCACCGATGGTGTCTCTCCACTTACTTCTTCGCCAAACTCTGGGATTTCGTATCCATGATGACTATAAGAATCTCGCTCTCATCTTCTACGATCATATTATGCAGAATGATACAAGCTCTCATTATCTTTCCAATCTTCACAAGATCCCAAGAGAGTGTTGGGTTACGAATTATCGCGAATCGAGATTACAATACTTAAAATGCCCTTTCCGCATCCTTACGAACAAACTCTTGGTGTTGGGCAAACAACTTGGCTTGACGGCCTTGAGGAAGCCAAATTGATTGGACAAATGTCACCCATTGCGGATAGATGTCATCAGTAAGATAATATCTCATGTTGTATTCACGTCCCATTATTGTGAAATTAACGTTTGGATCTCTACCTTCCAAAACGTCATTAAAAACAGAAGATTGATCAAGAACATTAAGATCATTAGACATACCTACTAACCCAAAAAATGTATGCCAAAACCACATATCGTATGATACAACAACCTCCAAAATGATTGCTGAATGGCCATGTCCACGGGTATATTGACATTTCCATGTAGTTGGACAATTTTTCCACCTCCAATGCATACAATCGATGCTACCCAACATCCCAGGAAATCCACGAGACTCTCCCACGCTTAGTAGGCGTTGTGTGTCTTCTACGGTTGGACGCCTAAGATACTCATCACCAAAAAAGGTAATGATTCCATCGACAAAATGCTCCAAGCTTACCCTTGTGGTTCCTTTAAAAAGACGAAGATACTCATCACTAGCATCAACAATAGTTCCATAAGACAACATACGCAAGGCGCTAGTACATTTTTATAATGCAAATATACCAAGCCTACCCACTGCATCTAGCCTTTGTTGAAAGAACTCCATTCCATTCTCCAGCCTTTCCACAATGCGCTTGAAAAGTTCCTTGCACATTCTGAACCTACGTCGGAAGATATGATATGGATAAGTTGGATGGTCGGAGAAATAATCTTTGTAAAGTTGATCAAAGCATTGTTCTCTTCCTCTATCAATGTAATTTCAACGAGATCTCCTACGTGAACTTTCTGCTTGTGCTTTGTATTTGCGTTGTAGAGCGCGTTCTTGAACTTCATTAGCCGCATCAAAATCTTCTTGTAAAAGTCTTTGGTACTCACCATCGCCAGAGCTTGAGGAGTTTGAAGATGAACTAGACATTTTTAGAGATTGAGGGTTTTAAGAAAATTGAGGAGTGAATAAATCCTTGTATGTCCTCACTTATATGTATCTTTGAAAAGCTATAAAATCCCAACCATAAAAGCATCTCTATGTTTAGTCCAAAAAATGAAAAAGCATGGTATCACATGCTATGTTTGTAGAATTATTGCTTTCTCTGCATTATTTCAGACCATGTCAACCATAACTTGCCAACCATTAATTGTTTCACATGCCAACCATTAATTTTCTGAAAAAGATATATATCTCTGAAAAGTTGTCACATGCCAACTTGCATATCAATTCATTGTCAACTTACATATCAATTCATTGCCAACTTCACATGGCAACTTGTATATCATTATTATGCTTAGTCCAAAAATCGGAAAAGCATCAATTCATTGCCAACTTGCATATTATTATTATTATGCTTAGCCCAAAATTTGAAAAAGCATCAATTCATTGCCAACTTGCATATCATTTCATTGCCAATTTCACATGGCAACTTACATATCATTATTATGCTAGTCCAAAAATCGAAAAAGCAAATGTTTCACATGCTATGTTTGCATAACCAATTCATTGCTTCACATGTTATCTATGAAAATATGATAAAAAAATTCAATTAATAATATAAAAAATACAATAAAAAATTTCAAAAGTATTAGACACATACCCAAAATGAGTGTTTATGGATAGAGAAAAATACAATTAGAATTATAGTAATTTTTTTAAATGTGCAAAATGAAAATAAAACCTTTTTTGTAACAAAATAACGGACGACTAGAAAAAAAAATTGGTCGTCCGATTGAACGCCGTGTGTCGCCCACTGGGTGCGTGAACGCGGACCAGTAATCGGGTCGTTGCTTAAAGCAAGCAACCGTTGTCCCGTTTCGTGCCAAAACGCGTCGTTTTGAATGAGAAAAGCCGATTTTTTTAAGAAGAACCAAACAACCCTTTACAATAAGCCTCTCCGCCACAAGCTTAAATTTTCTTCTATTTTAAGCCCGGATAGTCGGCTTATTGCTTTCTTTTATTTTTTTAGTAAAAAATTCTATAAGCCTTGCGTTGAAAATGCTCTTAAACTCTAAACATTTTGTTATATTCTCCTTGACTTATTTTTTTTATTGTTGATTTTATGTCGGTTTGTTTGGTTGTCGATTTGATCGGTCTTTCAGAGTTACCAAATGTTTTCATACCTCTAATTATTTCCTTATCAAAAAATAGTGCACATGTGATAGGATGAACCATTCTCATTCCAGGTTTTTCGTGGAAGCAAATCAAATAAATCCTATTTTTTACCGGATTATAATCAAATAACTTTAAAATTAGTTATTTTAGCTCTTTGTTACGGAGTACTCCGTATTTGTTAATGAACTTACATTAAATGATCCGTCGTTAATATGACATTTGAATTCATATATCAACGTGTGAAAAGTTCTTAAAAACTAATGATATGTCATAAATTTCAATTAATGAAAGAACAATATGAGGTGGGAGATATTTGGAGTTTCCCTCCACCTTTTATTTGAGTATAGGGATGATACTCTTACCCGTATCTAATGGATATTCGACTCATTCGATTTAAAAAGTTGGGTGAAAATTCGAATACAATAGGGTGATGGACGAATAAAGTAAAAGTCTTTCACCGATCATCTGATTAGACACATCCAATATATCTTGAATTTATCTAATATTTTATTTATCTAATATTTTAGGGTCATACTATTCGGCGCATAGGCATTTTTGCCTTTTGGCGCATAGGGCTCACGCGTAACGTGGGAATAGGCTTCCCGCGTTACGCGCGGGAAGGCACCTGTTCAAGCCCCACACGTAACGTGTGAGACTGTCCCACACGTTACGCGTGGGATACATCCACACGTTACGTGTGTGTACATTCCACACGTAACATGTGGCATGGATCTAGCTTTAAAAGCCAGATCTTGCTCTCCTCCTTCAGTCATTCGAAGCTGCAATTCTTGTTGCTCTCCTCGTTACGCGTCTCTTTGCTCTCCTCGTGACGAATCGATCGACTCCGCGCGTTACGTTCAAGATCTTTGAAAGGTTAGTTATTACTCGTCGTTGTTTGATTTGTTTTGTTAGATTTGAAGTTATTGGTTAGGAATTGTAGATCCATATTGTAGATCTATGTTATTTTGATGTTTAGGGTGGTAGATCTATGCTTTTGGGAAGGTTTTGTGGTTGTTTTTGATTTTTTGGGTAATTTTGAAGTTATTGTTTGCATGAGGATTTATGTTGAATTTTGTGTGAAAATATGGAAGTGGAAGTGATAGTATTGATAGATTTGTAAAAATTGTGGAATTATGGATGAATTGCATGTATATTTTGATGAAAAAAACTCGCCGGAATTGTGAATGCTCGTCGGAGAAGACGGCCGGAGAGTCGCCGGAGTGCCGCTGGCGACTCCCCGGCAAATTGAAATGTGCACATTCACACGTAACGTGTGAATGTGCACCACACGTTACGTGTGACGTTAGTTCACACGTAACGTGTGAATTCTCTGCATCTGGGCTTCTGGTTCACTGTGAACAACTCGGTCGAAAACTCGGTCGGAGAGTCGCCAGAGTGCCGCTGGCGACTCCTCGGCAAATTGAAATGTGCACATTCACACGTAACGTGTGAATGTGCACCACACGTTACGTGTGACGTTAGTTCACACGTAACGTGTGAATTCTCTGCATCTGGGCTTCTGGTTCACTGTGAACAACTCGGTCGAAAACTCGGCCGAGTTGTTGACCGAGTTATTGGCTGTAAATTTAATAAAATGTCTGGATATGTAACCGCAGATGGAGCATGGGGACAGAACTGAACGTCGGATACGCCGCAACCTTATACGTGAACAGTCCTATAGGACTGGTGAAGAGGTCGACATGTTTAGGCGGCAACGGAGGAATGTCTACTACCGAGATGATGAGACCAGCGCATACCAGACTGGAGCCGGTAGCAGTAGTGGGGTCGCTGAAATGATAGGAGTTCAGAGCTTGATGGCAGTTCCTTCTTGTCATGGAGGTAGGGCAGAGTCTGAGCCTCTTCACAACTACCGGGACTACCAGGGGAGTCCGCTGCATGGTTATTCTGATACAATAGATCAGAATAACTACTACGGGCGGAATTTTAGTCCTCCGGTACTCCCGCCGCACGTGAGCCCTCATCGTATCCCGAGGGATTATTATCATGGGGTTGATGAGCAGGACAACCCGTGGGAGAACCCGGCATTGTACCCGAACGCTCCCTATCATCAGCCGATGGTAAGTACATTTAGTATAACATGCATTTGTTTACAAATTCTTATTGCATATGATCAATTTAATAAATGTAGGATCAGGCAAATACATGAGGGACTCAGGACCAGGGGACTCAGAACCAGTCCAGCAATGCCTGGATCCCAAGAGATGACGCTCCGGGCGGGGACGAAGAGCCTCAGGAAGCCTCTTCTTCGCGTGCAAAACCACCTCGATCAAAGAAGAATGTGAGATACGACCCTGAACTGGTGGTGAGCATTCCTGGAGGTCCGGAGAGCCCTGAACTCCTAAAGAGTTTTGTGAACCACGTGGCGTACCTCCTCTACCAGCGCGTTGTAAGTTACATGTAACTGATTTTTTTCTAAAATATTAATCTTGATTTGTATAAGTCCGAAGGATTACTTAATTATGTTCATATACAGACGGTGCCACCCTTGAGGTTCCAACAGTGAGGGAAGCAATTACGCTCATGGCGTTGCACGTTGGAAGATGCGTGGGGTAGCATGGCGTCTGCGTCCGGGCTATGTCATCTATCAGACATCATGCACGAGCATGTGGATGAGACGCTGATCGGTGCCTTCGTCGAGCGTTGGCAATCGGAAACCAACTCATTCCACATGCCATGGGGAAAGATGACTATAACTCTCCATGATGTGTGGATGATCCTTGGGCTACAAATACAAGGGCAGGACATGGGTCCCCCGAAGAAATGGCACGAGCAGCTCTCACGCAATGATTTGAAGAAGGCGTTGATGGAGCAGACGCATGAGTTTTTTGAGCTGGAGGATGATGCTATCGTCGCCGGTAACTTGCATGCGGGATATTTTAAGACTCATTGCCAGGTGTTGACTAACAAGAAGCAGGCGGCTGGGTTCTTGCTGTACTTGGTGGGGTCTGCCCTCTTTCCTGACAAGTCTCAACATCGGTTGCCCGTGTATTACACTCCGTTCGTGACTGATCTCACAAAAGTCACGAACTATGCATGGGGTACCGGTGTTCTTACACACGTGTACCGCAGCTTGGGCGAGTGCACAAGGAAGGATGCGCGGGTCATGTCCACATGCTTCACTCTGATTCAGGTATGAAATGGCTTGAATAAAAATATATGAATTTTTGTTATAGATATATTATATGTTTGTTATTTGGGAAATGACTTATATGTAATTGTTTTGTAGGCATGGATATATCAATATTTTCCCATGTTTAGACCTGCACAGAGTGTTTACTGGGACCCCCAACAGCCGATCCCATACGCCAGAAAATGGGACATGTCTCATGAACCCAACCGGACCAGAAATTATAGGGAGGAGCTGGATGAGATGCGTGCTGAGAGTATAAGTGCATATATGGTCCTTATCTAGTATGTTAAAATATATATGCATGATAAGTTGTTTGAAATTCAATTTTGTTTAGGTTGAGTGGATGCCATACGGCTCAATTGACTTCAACAATGGGATGTTTGCTTCATCGCGATTCCATGGAGTCATATCCTGTTTGTGGGTCACTGAGCCTTACATGCCGGATCGAGTAGCTAGGCAGTTTGGGCGTGCACAACAATGTCCAAGACCACCAATTGTTCCAATTAAGGCATGGAGGGGCACGAAGATCAGTAGTTACACGGTGGAATACGATAGATCCTTACATGCATGGAATGCCCGCAATGAACATTCCATTAGCCTACAAGCCATGGGTCCTCCAGTCCGCCAATCCCACGAGTGTAGCGATGATTACATGCAGTGGTACCTACAGCATACACATCCATTCATCCTCCCTCAAGAGGATCGTTACACTCAGCAGCAGGTAAGTAATCATGTAATTATATCTTGTTTATTTTTTGGTACAATCTGTTTATTAATTGTATCCACTTATCTTGCGTGCAGTACCTCGATAGTTGCTACAGACGGCTGGATCCATATCGCGATCACCACCATGGAGATGACCAATGCGAAGACCTAGCCGAGGCGTTACGGCAATCATTGGAGCAAATGTATCCCTTCCTTTCGAACCATTGAACTTGGCTGCTTTGTCATTTGAGCATTAGACTTTGGATTTGAATGTTTTGTTGAAGTTTGAATGTTTTTTGTTGAAGTTTGAATGTTATGACTTGAGTTTGAATGTTTTGTTGAAGTTGTTTGGATTATGCCAACAATGATTGCTATCACTTCTATTTGAATGTTTTTTTATGGATTGTTTGTGAATACACACTAAAAAAATGACGAAGGAAACCCAAATAAATGTTCGAATAGAAATGTCGAACTCATTGCATCATAATACATACATATCATTCATTACATAAATCGACTGTTTCGACCTTCTTCTTTCGTTTTGTCTTCGGTTCGGCCTTGTCTGGTTCGTACTCCATCGAACGGTCTAATAGCCATTGATCTACGTAATCACCCGCACATGGGTCATGATGATACAGCCACCCCGAGTAAATAGGAGGCAAGGGCGAAGTTTTGGCCAGCCCAATCTACATCAAAATCAATGCATCATACATATGCTTTAACACAAGATAGTATAAACAAATGTGATTGTATTAACGTACCGCAATAAAATGTTGCTCTTTCGTGACATGGCAAATGCATACCGTCTTCAGAAACTCGCCAGTCAATGCTTCGTTTGTCGCCCCCTTCATAGGCAGGTATGTCATCCCCACGCCACCCCCGACGGTAACGAACACACATGTGAATGCCGTTGCCACCAAACATCCCATATCCGGGAGCTCCAACCACGTCTCCGGTGGGGCCGGCCTGTTCGGCGAGGGAAACCAATCAAGCTTCGCCTCCATTTCCTCAAGTGTCATCGTAGACACCCAAAGTGGCGCGAGTAGCTCATACTCTTTTCTCAACGTAGCGATCATGGTACGTCGAACAAAAGCCCACTGATCTTCCCCTAAGCCCAGACCATGTGCAATTGCTCTGTACCCGCAGTTTCCATCAGGCTCTATCTCATACCATCCTCCAACGTGTGGGAACATACACTTGGGGATCTGGCCATGATATCGCCATGGGTTCTTGATCAATGACGTGGCACCACATGGTAAGGGTAGGCCCGTCTTCGGTGGTCTTCCTTTTTGCTTTTCCGGAGGTGTTCCGTCCATCTGTTGGTCAGTGTACTCCCATGATGACGACTGTCTTTTGGTGGCAAAGTTCAGAGCCCCTTGAGGCCGACCCTTATGCCTGACTTTGGCTGGCTCTTCCAGAGTAGTCTGCTCTAGATGTGCTATACTTCTAAGCGTGGAGACTGCTCTCTGTTGAACCTCAACTGGCAATGTGGGGAAGACGCTTTGGGAAAATTCTTCAAGCAACGATCTATTCACGTTGCGTGTGCAGACTTCTTCCTTTTCTTGTGTCTTCACTTCTGACAAGGTCAATTGTCTCCAGAACGGATGCAATGAGCTAGGTTCAATTGGGGTCGCGTTCCTCACATGTTGTGCCAAATCGTGCACGCAAAGCAAGCCGTCTCTGACCCTCATCTGGCATCTGCATATAGTGCTCCACAATGGAGCTTCTCCTTTCCTGTATTCCTCAATCAAACGAGCTAGTGCAACCGCAGAGACCTTGAAGTGCAACTTGCAGAACAGATCTGCGTTTGTTAGCAGCGTATATCTCTTTCCTATGCTCTCATTCAGTGCCCCCTGAATCTCATAAATATGACTGCGCAACCGTGTATCATATTGATCGAACACAGTGCAAAGGTTGCCATCGTTGCTTGTGAAGAAGCTTTTCAGACTGGAATGGGCCCCTTCAACCCTGCATTACAACAATGATGCACAAACTAAATTTAGATAAACTGTAAAGGTCTAACCAAGTCCAAATAACTAGCTAAATTTAGATAAACAGTTGATGCATAAACCTGTTAGTGGTGGTAGTACCCAGCGTGAACACTGTATCTGTCCATACGGAGACGATTCTTTCCTTGTAAGGGTCAAGCCAATTTTTTTGTAAGTACTGAAGACATTTTGGAGCTTTCCTCCAATCACGCTTCAACTTCGAGAGTGATGCTTCGTACCCTTGTATGGTCGTTTCCTTGAAGAGCTTCATGCAGTCGTTGGAAAACGCTGTGCCCCTAAACTTGTCCATGGCCTTCTTCCCGAAGTCTTCAATATTCTTCCTCACATGCCGCCTACATAGGAGGAATTTTGCTGTTGGAAACTGCTTCTCTAAGGCGTTCATCAATGCCTTTTCCCGATCAGTGACCACACATGTGGGTGCTCGTTGCACCTTGGCAAACATCTTAGCAAGTTGCTCTATGGCCCACTTGTAACTGTCTTCGTCCTCCTTCTCCAGAAACGCCCCGGCAATATTGTAGTTTTTCCAAACTGATGTGATGCCGACAATTTCAAGGAAGGGCAAATTGTAGCTGAACACATAATCATATGTAAAATATAATGGCGTCCTAACCGTGACATGAACAAATAAAGAGTATATTAGATATGGACGTTACTAACCAGTTAGTTGCATATGTAGAGTCCAGTAGCACAATGTACGGAAATGCCTTCAGCAACCAAAACTGATCCTGGCTTGCAAAGAAGATATCCGTTATTTTGTTGGTGTCCTTGTTGAATCTATGCTCCACGAAGTACCCCTTCTCATTGCACTCATAGAAGAACTGCTGTACAATTGTTCTTCCTTCCATGCCCTTCTTTCGTATCTCATGCATGAGGTTGTACACTTGCTTCATCTTGGTTACATTTCCAGGGGATGAATGGATTGTAGTATGAATCTTCAGAGGCTTGCAATGATTGACCGTCATCACCCTTATAATCTCCTTCTCTTCAACGGTTGGTCGCCCAGCTAATGCACTATCATACAAATTGTCTGCAATGACATGGTTGTGAGTTCCATGTTGTACAATGATCCTCCACAATCCCTTCGGCCCTTCTTTCAGCCTCAACATGAAGGGACACCCACATTTCTTCGACCTTGTGATGTCTCTCACTTGGTCAGCTCCTTTAGGCACGTTTTGTCCATGCCTATCACACGGTAACCAAGTCCCCCCAAGGGCCCGAGGGGTGGAAGGTTTATTCCTCCACTTTTTGATGCAAAAGTGTTTAGACTTAGCCATCTCTTGCGCCCACGAAAAGGCTTCTTCTCTAGACTCCCATATTTTTTCAGTTGTGAAAAACCTTGAATAATCGGCAGAGACGTACACATCCTCCTCAGGTGGTACACTGAACTGAGGCTGTGTGTGTAGGGATGGAAAGCACAGCTGTGGAGTAGCGTGAGATGAAGATGCTTCTGGAGTGTTCCAAACCGGAAATGTCTTTTGGGGCGTTTCCCAAACCAAAAATGTCTTCTGTGGAGTGCTCCAATCATTGAGGGAGATATTGTTTAACCCTTCGTATAAATGATAGTTCGTCTACATACACGAAATCATGTCATCAACTAGTGCACTAATTATAAAATGGCACATTTACTATCAAACTGTGCAATATTACATAATGAAACTTGGTTTCTGGAATTGATTTCACACGTTATGTGTGTGATGGCTTCACACGTTATGTGTGAAGATTGTCCACACGTTATGTGTTGAACAGTTTCACACGTTATGTGTGAAGATTGTCCACACGTAACGTGTGAAACGGTTCTTCAATGTAATAGTCATTTCGCAGCCCTAAACCCTAAACAACGATCAATTTTTGTTTCTAATACCCAAAACAATAAAATGAGATTTTAAGATCAAACAACAAATATCATAAATAGCTTCCCTAAACCCTAAACAACAAATATATTATCACCCCAAAAATAGCTTCACTAAACCCTAACCATCAAGCTTAGAACTTTAAACATTTTCAAAACAAGAAAAAAATAGAACTTTAGGATTACTTAATAGAAATTACCTCGTTCCAAAGTGGAATATCTTCCCCATTGTTGCTCCAATACTCGTTGTTGTTCAGATTGTCCATTTTTTGTAGAAAGATTGAGAGTGCAAAATAAGATTTTGTTAGTGTTTGAAATAAGGGTTTAGGCTCGACATGGGTTCGAATGGGTTGTTAGCCGGGGAAGAAGATGGGGCCATTATTACAGTTAGGTGGGGACAAGACGGTTATTCAATGCGTTTTGCAACAGACTGAACCACACGTTACGTGGCAAACCTGTCCACACGTAACGTCTGGAGTTGCTTGGCATGTTACGTGTGCTCGTGTTCCATACGTAACGTGTGCTTTTAGCGTATATAGGGTACGATTTAGGGTTTAGGGTTACTATTTATCTTTAACTAAACTGTGGGTTAGGGTTTAGGGTTTATGGTTTAGGGTTTACTATTTATCTTTAATTAATAAGGTTGAATTTAGGTATGCGAATTACATTATTTCTGAGATTGAGGAGAGGAACTTACAATTAGGGTTTAGGGTTACATTGCTGAAAAGTTATTAATGCTAGTGGTTGAGGTCTTTAATGATAGTGGTTGTGGTCATTTTATACTACAGTTGTATACAGCTGTATATTAGTTGTCAAACACATTCATTTTCACTATATAAGAGACATTAGGGTTGCAACAAGTCCAATACAAGCGAGATTGAAGATTCATTTGTGGGTAAGCTTCTTCTTCTAGTTTCTTTCGATTTAGTAATTGTGATTGGCCTTTTCATATTAATGGTTTGTAGGAAATCAAGCACCACAAATAATGACATCTTCATCCGAATCATTATCAAACCCAAATAGGCACCATCAACAAATGTTGTTTACGTACTACCCTTTGTAGGGAACAAGCCATTTTATCAAAGCAGAGACATGATATGCCGCGAAGTTTTACCAGAGACTATCCTAATTTCTTCAAACGCAACTAGGCGATATATTTTATTTTGTGCTAGGCTTTCTATGTTTATGAAAAAATTGTATTATTTCTTGCATTGTGAGTTAAATATTGTTGTAGTCATCCAACGTAATGAACAAGTCTATTCTATCTTTTATGTTGATTATTTTGGGGCATTCTTTTTATTAATTTTAAATAAACAACTACATAAAAATATAATGTAATGTTCATACACGTAACATTGTAATATATATAAAATCCCTAAACCTTAACATTAAACCATAAATAAATACTACAAATATGACCTACACAAATACCCTAAACCCTAAATACTACAAATACAATTATATTATATTACAGTCACACGTAACGTGTGACTGTTTTCCACACGTAACGTGTGAAAACATCCCACACGTTACGTGTAGAAGTGAGTCACACGTAACGTGTGGATTACAGTCACACGTTACGTGTGAACCCTATGCGCCAAAAGGCAAAAATGCCTATGCGCCAAAAAGCAATCGTGATATTTTATTGATAAATTATTTATCTATATATTTATATTTTTTATTGATAAATTGTTTATCTAATATTTTATTGATAAATTATTTATCTATATATTTATATTTTTTAAACATCATTCATAAACTTTTTATTCTCTTTTACATTTTTATTTAAATTTGAATATTTTTTATCTAACAACATTCATGCTTCTTTTTTCCTGAAACATTCATGCTTCTCTTTCAATAAATAAATATGTCATTCTATCATAATAAGTAATAAGGGATTAGATAAACAATAATAAAAAATATAAAAATTAACCCAATTTTTTTTATAATACTTTCATAGTCATTCAACACAATAAAACATACATCTAAATTTAAAAGTACATTATACATATATCCCAAGCCTTTACATCATACCAAAATGCATTCTTTCCAAAATATAATTCTAGAGACTACAACATACAGAGTTACAACTGATCACACCATCACTCCAAAAAGAAATATTTTATCACCATCAGCTGCATCACCATCAACTCCAAAATTAAATCTTTCATCACCATCAGCTGCATCTCCATCAACTCCAAAATTAAATCTTTCATCACCGTTAGTTGTACCACCATTAGGTCCAAAATGAAATCTTTCACGACCATCAACTTAAAAAGAATTCATTTTTCATCATCACCATAATCCAAAAATAGATGCTCCTGCAAATAAACATCTACATACTCTCCAAAAGAAGTGAATTCTAAGCATTGGAATCTATGTTCATAGAAGACGAACCACCTCCAGAATTGCTAGGAATGTTACTTGTCACAAATAGACCACATGGAGGCATGGATGTGCCTGATGGACCAAATATGAAATTCAAATTCAGAAGATTAGTAAATGACGTGGGTACCTCACCACCAACATTTGATGATCCTTGAACCTGAGTCGGATTATATCGAAATTGAGTTTTCATAGGATGAATAGTAGGAAACTGAAATAGAGATGGGTAACCTTGGAGACTTGTATAGGATTGAATTTGTGATCCTATGTTCTGAATCTCATTCCTCACAATACCCACTTGCTCCTTGACACTAGCCACTTCATTTTGCAAAGAGGACACTTTGTGTTGTACATCTTCACGGAATTCATTAAAAACATCTTGAGATTGGAATGGTTGATATGGATGCACATTTGCAAATGATTATTTCTCAAGCAACTCCAAGGGAATGTCACTCACTTTTGACCTAAGACCAAAAACCCTCCCCCGATTAACCCCACCAACAGCCTCAACCCACAACTTCATGGTGTCCTTTTCCATATCACCTTCCTCTTTAACCTTGGTTGATAGCTCATTAAAATGTTCCTACACAAATTTAGACAAATATCATAATTATAAATATAATTAGCTTATGAAATTTATTGAGGAACATGAATAACAATTGAACTCTAAAGCTCCGTAATCATGATTTAAGAGCAACTTGCAGATGGCAAAAATAAAGAACATGAAATATATATATATATATATATATATATATATATATCATATCAAGACCAAAACTATCATATGATGGACATGCATAATTCTAACTATAAAACACAACATTTAGATGTATTTTATAAAATAAATATATTTTATGCGTAGAATTATTACTATTGCGTCGACCGGTTTAGTTCTGCTCCACTCTCCATTCTTCTTTTTATAGGTCATCTCTAGCAGCTCCTCCATTGTTGGTTCTTGATTATCATGTTGGCTTCGCTGAAAATAAACAAACACATGAATCATCATGTTTCTACGAATTAAAACTTATTTATCAAACAAATACACTTCGTGTATATATATGCTAAATTAAGATATAGATTTAAGAAATTATACGTACAAATGCCTTGATGTGATCTATAACAGATTTTGAACCTCCAGTATGCACAACAGAACCATGAGGACTTTCACATGCTTGATTTTTTTTGTTGATCTCTGAAAGACGCTTGAACTTTTCATTCACATCCCAATTCTAAAGCATAAGAGCCCAGTGTTGTTCCATAATCCAACTAGGTTTGCAGCCCAATTTTTTGGCCTTGTGAAATACAGTCCTCAAGTGTTCATTTGCTTTCATCTTCCAAACAGCATGCACTGCTTCTTGTATAGATTCATTCCACCAGAATTTTTGCTAAACATCAACAAAAATATAACTTGTATTTAGACACATTTTAGCATAACCAAATTATGTATTGATAATTTATAATAAAAAATAAACGTTACCTTGAATTCTAGGAACCAAAGATACCTAACTCCATTTGGTACTTCACATAAATTGATCCATGGTCCCTTATAGTGACAATGAATAATATCTCTAGCTTTTGCCATTACTGAACTAGGTTCAAATTTAAGCCAAGAATGAAATTTTGTTTAGTACAAGATATAAAAATAATTTCTTGACCATAATAAAACAAACAATTCAATGTAAAAAGTAACTTACAGAAGGCCAAAACAGAAGCAAATAACATGCTAAAATTCTTAGAAAAGTGAAACGCGTAAACATTCACTATAAGAACATGGGCAAAAAAGAGGATAAATTTACGCCTTCCTACAAATAGTGAGCTTTACACGATTCTTGTAATCATGTTGCTCAACATCGTGCCCCACTCTCTGTGTACCAACATCACCACATTCAACTTCTTCACGTTCTGCTTCCCCTTCATCTGTATCTTTGCTTGTTAACTGAATACTCTCTCCCATTAGTGTTTCTAGAGGACATGCCAGTGGTCTTCTGACACCACCAAAAGATTCATGGTGGCTTCCACTGACGGAAGCACGCCGATTGTTACCGGAGAAATTATTCAAACTAAATGGAGCTCGTGGCATCTGTGATATAACATAGCAAGTGGAATAAAATGGTAAAGTGAGATTAAGAAACTAAATGCAAATCAGATAGATTAAAAAGGGAAGAGTTTTAGGGTTCAATAATTATAACCTTTAAAACTTAAAGAATTAGTACTTGTGGAAGATGAAATGAAAACTAGAAGAGAGAGCCTTGAAATAGTTGTGTAGGAGGCGGTAATTCCATCTGAAATCTAAAACACGAAAAGGTTGGGCGGGATTAGATAAAAAAAAGGCGGGCAATGGTGGATTATTTGAGGCGATTAGTCTGCTTACCTCTTGAAAATGATGGTAATGATGTGTTACATAGAGCCACAGTGTAGCAGTTGCTTAACCCATGGCTACAAGTTTTTCCCTCTCACTTTTTCATTATTGATGTGACTATGAAATGATGTTGCAGACATGGGACACGGTGCAAGCATGGCTATTTTATTATTAGGAATATTTTAATGTTTTTTACATGGAAAAGGTAATCTTTTCTTAAAGTGTAGACGAGCAGACTACCTTTTCTTCATATTACACATAACAAGTTTCAATATATTAAACAATTATTTTTTTAAATGCTATTAGTGAAATCTCTACATATCTCAATATATTGGTAGCCGTGTAATACTTTAATGGAGTACTTCTTAATACTCATGAACATTGAGCCAAATGTGTTAAATTTGGTAGTACTCCCTCCGATCTGTTAATATTGACGTTTTGAAACTTCAAATTTGATCAACAAGTTTTGACGTTTTTAGATACTCCCTCCATCCCATTTTTTGAGTCTTGTTTTCCATATTGGGTGTCCCAAATTTTTTATCCCATTTCCAAATTGGGTGGCCCAATAAATTTTGTCTTTACTACCCACCCACTTTCCCAACCACTTTTTTCTCTCTCTCACATTTACTCTCTCCAACCACTCTCTCTCATTTACTCTCTCTAACTCTTCATCTCTTCCTCTCGTTTTACTAGGGTTTCTTCCTCCATTTCTCATTTGCACCGCTCTGTGATTTCTAACTCTTCCTCTCATTTTACTTATCCATCTAAGAAGCCTAAAAACACCTCTGATTTGTGATTTGTCTTCTTTGCAATCTCTTCGTCTTCTCTGGATTTAATCTCTTCGTCTTCTCTGGAATTCTGATTTGGTCTCTTCGTCTTCTCTGGATTCTCGCATGTCTCATCTAAGAACCCTAAAAACATCAAAGATGGATCCCGATTTGATTTTCTCATCTGAGAGTCCCCTGAGTTCTCTCCGATCTGATTCTTATGCGTGCTTCGACTATCCCAACTGCGAGTGAGGTGGTGATTGTGATGGAAATCATAGCTATAGCGACAACGAAGATGGAGATCCAACTGTGGAGGGAAGAGATGAGATGCCGGAAACCCTAAAAGACGAAGTGGAGGTTGATTAGCCTCCTTCTAAGTCCCCTGAGGAGACGCCGAAAACCCTAAAAGGTGACATGTCTTTACCTAAACTGCCTCCCTCTACTGGTGGTTCTTGTAGCTAAGTCCCCCTTCTCCTTGATCTCTTAAGGCTAATTTGTTGATGGTTTATGTATGATGGTTTTTGTGGTTGATGATCTGATGTTAAAGGGTGCATGCTTTTGTATGGATTGTTTGTGATTGTTATGGATGATGATCTAATGTTAGGCTGAATGCACAAGTAATGGTGTTGAATGATGGATTAATGATGGTTTTCGTGGTGGATGGTGGTGTGGACAAAAGGCATGGTTTTTGTGATGTTATGTTGCCTATGTTTTGTTTGAGTGATGTCCATGTTGACTTAGTTGAGAGTCCCCTGTGTTAAGGATTGATGATGTCCTTGTGATGGTTATTGATGGTGTTGAATGATGTCCAAGTTAACTTGTTGAGAGTCCCATGTGTTAAGGATTGTTGCATGTGTTTTGATGGTGTTGAATGATGATTATTGTGATCAATGATGAAGTCTCAATAGTGTTGAGATGCAATTCTTGAAAAATCATGCTCTAATGTGCCATAACAAACCAGTTGTAATTGATTGACATTGAGGCTTATAGGTATATTAATGTTGTGAGATTTGAGTTGTGTTGACCCGCTCTACTTTGTAGTGTGTAACTATGAGTTGTTACTGGATATTAGGTACCATTTTGTGTGGGTTTAGAAGATATTTGAGGAGAATGGAGTTGTAGAGAAGAAGTGGTAGAACGGAGGATTTTAGTGCATATTGTGAAGACATTGAAGATAAGGCGAAGCCACCACAAGAGAAGACTGTAAGCGAGAAGTAGAAGTCACAGGAAAGCTTGGCCGCGGTCGCGAAAGGCTTGGTCGCAGGCGCGAAAGGCTTGGCCGCGGGCGCAGAAGGATTGGTCGCGGGCGCGGATGGACGACAGAAGAGAGAAATTGACACAGGCATTTCCGCGGTCGCGGATTTCCCTACTGGCGCATCGACGATTCGTCCGAGATCTTTGTTATCTTATTTCTTTTATTTTATTTTCTTTTTTATTCCGGTTATTATATTTTAGGAAGTTATTATTTCTTATCTTAGGAATTAGGTTTTGCTAAGTCTTTATATTCTGCCTTTAGAACATCATATTGGAGAGTTCGTTTTTCTCCTTCTTCCTCTTTTCCCTTTTCTTTGTTTTTATCTTTGTTTTGTTTTTGGCTAGACAATTGAAGCCTTGGTTTGAATTTGATTGTGAGATTATTCCTTTACTTTATCCTTGAATGTTATTGATTCTCTTGCTCTTCATCCCATTGAGTTTTATTGATTTCTCTAGCCTGATCAACTAGTAGTTATTGGTATTATTCATATTGCATGATTAGGGTTTTGAATTCTATTGGTTTATCTAGTTCACCGTTTCGTTGTGATTAGTATTATTAGTATTGGTTTCCCTAGCCTGACAAACTAGTTGAGATTAGTATTATCTATAGTGCTAGTTCCCCTAATCTGGTCAACTTGTTGAGATTAATATTGTCCATCCCTAATTTAGAGTAGCAACCACGATTTACAGGAAGTAGTTGTGAATGTTTATTGTGAAGAGAATTGATTGCATGTCAAGTACTGACTAGTTGTTAAGTATTGCATGAGCCTATCTATTCCTGAGTTTACTACTGCTGTTAAATTGAATCTTGATAGTTTCTTGATTGTTTAATAGTTAGGATTATCAGGACTAGTTGGACTGGTAATTAATTTAGAACAGGGATTAGGACATTCATGAGAATTGAGAACTAGGGATAATCAATGATCGATCAACCAAACTGAAGGTGGATGTTTGTCTAGCAAAGCTATTTATGTTTTATTTATCATTTTCTTAGTTAGATTCATATAAACTCCCCCCTTTGTCTTTGTTATCAATTGGTGAACGATTTGGCAAACATGATTTATAGCTTGATTCTCCATGGGATTCGACCCTTACTTACCGAAGCTACATTAGTTAGGTTTTTGAGATTTATTTGATAGGTGTCTATGACAAACGCCTCATCATGTGTCAATGATGTTTGGGGACATCTGAGATTACTTTATGTATGTTCTTTGATATTTATGCTCTATTTCTATTATTGTGATCAATGATGAAGTCTTAATATTTCTGAGATGCAATTCTTCAAAAATCATGCTCTAATATGACATAAGAACCATTCTTAATTGACTAAATTGAGGCTTCTAAGTATATTAATGTTGTGAGATTTGAGTTGTGTCAGTGATGTTTGGGGACATATGAGATTAGTCTTCTTATTTGCCTTGTTACTGAGATGCAATTCTTTAAAAAACAGTTGACTGATGACCATTGCTTTGTCTCTGTTGTAACTTATAAAAAAGTTTCTACTTTTAACATAACCTCCTAGTTATGTGAAAAATAGAAGCTTATCACAACAATTTATACCAAAAAATACATATATTTATGGGTCTTCTTGCTCATGTGATGACCTTGCTTCTTATTGAGTGTCTTCTGACACATGATATGATGTTGTTGGTGTTTCTTGAGCCTCTTGCAATGGATTTGATGTTCTTGTTGTTTATAGAGTCTCTTGCAATGCATTTGTTGCTACATCTTCTTCAGTTTGTTGTGCACCACCATGAACTGTATCCCATGCTTCTATCACAACCCATATTGGTGCATGTATTTCCCCTTGCATGTTTCCCTGAGCCTTCAATTTTTTCTTATTTACATGTGGCAAATCATATTCATTTCCTCCTTTCACCTTTAATATCTCATTCATTACATATTGTAGTGACATCCATACATTACTTAGTGTTTTGGGGTCTAGCTCATAAAATGCTTCATCAACTACCTTTAGCATCTTGTCAACATCCTTAGACATCTTTTTATGCATCAATGACTGAATACTTCTAAAAAAACCTAGGTCTAATATGTTTAAATCGGGGCTATTAGGTGGTTGTTAAATTAAAATGAAAGTGAAACAATCTTGTTTATATACCTCCTGCCATTCTGCATCATGTTGAGTTATATGGGCATTTGCATTATCTTGCTGAATGAATATAACTTTCTCCCCTCCATCTTCTGGCCATTTGGCCTTGATTGCTGGAACAATTTGATTGATTAGCATGCTCCTTGTCATTTGCTTGTTGACTGATTCAACTATCCTAGTAACAACAGTCCCCTTCTCTATGTTTTTAGAATTTATTTTTACTACCTCTCTGTAAGTGAATGAGAAGATACCAATCTTCCCATCAAATGTATATTGTCCCTCTGTATTAAATCTTGGTCTAGCTACAACAACAGTGAACATGACTTTGGGTATGAATTTGCTTGAACTTGCAGCTATGTATTTGCCCCTCTCATTCTGTGCTAGATATACTCTGTGTGACTTCTTGCTCTGATTAAACCACTTTTCATCCAAGTGAACGAAATCATACATTGGATAATATTGCCTCTTTGTTTCTGTTGTATCCCCTTGTAGTAGACTTAAAATCCATTCCAACCTTGTCTTCTTGTTTGCATCCTTCAATGAAGGATGTAGTGGATTTAAATGAGGCTTTATAAATCCCCTTTTAACCATCCTATGTACTATGCTCTTTGAAATGTTAAGCTTGGAAGTTAGGTCCCTTATGCATGATATGTCCCCCATATTTGATTGCTTTGATTTGATCATCTGCTACTTGAACTCTCTTTCTACCAGCATTGTGATACTTTGTACTGACTTTGTACCTCTGATTTGCATTTCTCTGTTGCTTGGTTGTATTCCATATTCTGCTTATGCACCTTCTTGATACACTGAACTCATTTGCATCAGCCTTTAATGCTCCATGCTTAAGATGTCCCTCTGTTGATCTGCTTAGAAGCCATAGTAGTATCTGCATTCGTTGATCACTATTGAGCCTCCTTGGTGGCTGATGATGACTTGTTGTTTGTGTTTGATGCTCTGTTTCTACATTAAATGATGATTGATGCTGATATTTGTGATACCCCGTATTTTTGTAAGGTTATTTTGGGAATTATGGAATTTTCCCGAGTACCCATTTTGTACGTCAGATTTAATTCAGGTAGCTTGAGACATTCTGTAATGTGCTCTGTATCTGTAATATTTTTCTCAGTGAAATAATATACAGACAAGGTGCCTTAGATTTTAATTTTCGTTCGCGTACGATAATTTTTATCCCGGTTTAATGTCTTATCCGTTCAAAGCTGAACGGGCGGGAAAAAGGGTCACGGCAACCGCCGTAAAGTCGTGGCGACCGCCGTCGTGAGACCCAAGCACAGCGACCGCCGTAAAGATACGGCGCCCGCCGTTCCAACACCCGAGGAGGCAGCTGATGTGTCATGCCACGGCGACCGCCGTAAGTGCCGTCATCGTTGCCCAGCAGTCGTTGCCCGTTGGTCGCTGGCGTTGTTTCTGGCAAGCGCCGCAGTAGCTCTAGGCCCTCGTCTTCGAACTCCAGGTGTGTTGGCTATAAAAGGAGGTGCTGGGGGAGAGGTTTTGAGCCATCCAAGCACCAAACCTCTGCCAAATTCGCCTCTCGCCGGAGTTGTGCCTTCGCCGGAAATTTAGAAGCTTTCGTCGGTGTTGTTAGTGGTGTTTCCAGCAGCCTTTGTGAAGCCTTGTGGTTGCCTTGGAAGGTCAGAAACCAAGCCAGGCTGAAAAGGGGTCGAAACGCACTCGTGTTTTGGGGTGAGTTTTCTCTCGTTCTGTGTCGTCTGAGTTCATCACGGCGACCGCCGTGTTCTTCGCGGCGGCCGCCGTGATGAATACGGCGACCGCCGCCAGTGCCCAGAACGCCTTCGTGGCTTTGGCTTGGTCGGTTGTCGTCGTGGCGTCTTTCCTTTCGTGTTCTTTCGCCGTGTTTAGATTCGTACTGTTTATGTCGGATCTAACTTAGGGTTCCTTTTATGGGTCGACTCGAAGGTTGTTGCTGTCGGAACTATACCGTGTCGAGCCCGGAATCCAGTGACGTCTTTAGACTATTCTGCGGAGTAAGGCAAGTGGCGGTTCGCTCTTGCTCTTTCGTTCCATATTTACATTAATTATCAGTAGTTTATCTGAGTAATTAATTTGGAATGAATATTCTGTTTGTCTGGAAACGGTTTTGATAAACTGTTTTGAAAATCATATAATAGGTTGTATATCTGTTAGAACAACGCTATTATCTGTGATCGCCTTTCGGGCCTTTATGTGGATTTATCCTGTAAATGTTGTGGTGCTGTAACTGTTTAGTTAACACTGTTAAATAGGAACGTTACTCGGACTCTGTCCAGTCGTTTCTTTATAATCGGGTATCGGGATGGCTCGTCCCCATCTGGTACTATTCTAAGATCATGATCGGTCTCTTACACATGTGTGTAGAGACAGGACACTTAGCTGGTGTCACAAACCTTTCGGTATACGTCACTCTCGACGAAACGTATACTAAGATGTGTCGTTCCACTGGTGGGGTACACATGTAAAAGTCTATAACGTGATGTGTGTTTTTGAAACATAAATCAGATAAGTGCTACCTTGACGCACATAATTAATACACCTTGGGCGAGTTGTGCAGCTAAGTTCAGTGCAGCTAGGAAAACTCGTCTTGACTTGAATGTAGTACGTTCTCTTTCCAATCTGGATTCGCTGTAGGCAATGAGGTTGGTCGTGAACCGAAGCATCTCAGTCAGTTTTAAATCATTGTTGAATGATTCTGTAATATTCCAGATTTGTCATTACTTCCTTAAAGACTCATTTCAGTTGGAGTCTTCTTTTCGAGTTGATTCTGTGAAGATTCAGTCTTCCAGAATCTTCTCTTGTGCATACCTCTTGTTTATTCCAGTAGGAATATGATGGTTGACTACCGTTATCGGTTATTATCCGAGAAGCGATGAGTCTAACCTAATATGACTGCTTCGAACCAGTCTGCTTTATACCCTTGCTAGTCTATTCATTTAGACTAACCAACCAATATTTTTCCTTGCATGGTTGGCTGGTGTCATCCGTTCGATTCGGCACATCAGTTAAGAAGTAGCTCAGAAGATTAGAAGGACTATGGAGTCGGTGGTGGTTTTTGAATGTTTTAATTATTTCTTTAATCAGGTTATGATCCTTTGGACAATAACTCCGATTGTAATGTACTTTCTTAGTCTTCCGCTGTGTTTGGTTTAAACTATGTTTTGACCTATTCGGGATTTGGTTGTAATCCCGTAACTCTTATTTCCTTGACAATGTTATGTTTTGGAATTTAATGCTTGATCATTGTGTATCAATCGCATTTCATAAATTGTATTTATATGGTAAAGCTTTGGGTGATCTCGGTAAGGAACACTGGGGTCACTGGCGGTAATACCTTTCCAAAAGGGTTAAGTTTTGGGGGTGTTACAGTTGTGGTATCAGAGCCAAAAGTTTTAAAACGGTTTGGAATTTTTATAAACCATTTATCCGTTTTCGAAATGCTTTAAAGAGGGCTCTGAATTTTCATTCTAAAAAGAATTTAAAAACACCGTTCATAGTCGTGTCTTCTTTATAGTCTGATATAGTAAGCTTGCTTCTATGTCTAGAAAGACTAATTCCTTCCTTATTGTTCGATAGGATGGGTGTCTGCTTTTCTATTGGTAGGGGGTCGGAAGACGCCAAGTCGGATCAGCCGAGGCTAGATTTTCCGTTACCTCAGCGATGTTTCGAGGTTGGAGGCCCGAGTAGCCCACCCGAAGACGTCAAACACGTTCTCCCCGAGTCAGTTGTCCTTGTAGACAGGAATGCTATGGTCCCTGAGCATGCACCTGTGCCGCCACTAAGGGTGGAGGAAGTACAGGAATGGGAGCAGGAAGATGAGTTATCAAGGTACGAACAAGGGGTTTACCAAGACGACTTTCTGTTGGGACCAATTCCCGAGGAGATCGAGTACGAGGAGGAGGAAGAGGAGATGCTTGAGCAAGATCTTGTCGAGGAAGAGGATATGATCGAGGATGATTCCGAGGATGAGGATCCCATCGAGGATGATCCCGAGGATGAGGATCCCATCGAGGATGATCCCGAGGATGAGGATCCCATAGAGGATGATCCAGAAGAGGATCCAGAGTTGGACCTTGGAGGGCAGAATCATGAGCCCGGTACAGGATTGTCACCAGTGCCAGAGTACGCACCCATGTCAGAAGCTGATTGGGAGGCACTGTATACCGAGTACGGTATTAGGAGAAGTGACAGGGAATCTCAGCCTATCCCTACTCCAAGGAGATGGAGGTCGGAATCCGAGCTACAGGAGATTCTCTGCCAGAGCGAGGTAATCTCCGCAGAACAGCAGCGTCAGAGGGATGAGCTGATCGCCAGTACTCAGAGGAGGGCTGGAATAGGAGGACCAGTCATGGACGACCCATACTTTACCATGACTGAGCTAGGACTATGTGCTTCAGGGTCAAGCAGGGTGCGAAACCCATCGCCAGAGCTCAATGGTGAGCCTAGCCCGAAGAGACCATGCACGAGTAGCCAGTCGTATGGGAGACATTTTGGAACGCCTTGAGGAGGAGTGGCGTTGCCTATCGTAGTAGTTTCGTTTCTTAGTATTCCAAGTTGTACTTTGTGTAATATTTCAGTATTGCGGCAAGTACTCTGAGAAACACTTATATCTTCGAGCAATGTTGTCCAAACGCTCGAATGATAAACTTATGTGTAACTTGTGTAAGAATTCGAAGGTTCATCTATAAAATACCAAGTTGATCTATTCTGAGTAATTTATTTACGTTGGTATATTGCATAAGTATATTGCATAATATTAATGTATTGAATGCTTGGAATTTGATCGGTAAATAGATGGTGAACCCAAGAAGCACGAGGAATTCGACTCGAGTCGGTGCTGGGACTAGCCAAAACCCCAGACCAGCAGGAAGAGGTGTTCAGGATGAACACGAGTCTGAGTCTCGCGTCCAGCAGAGGCGTGAAGGTCAGGATCAGACCCAGGCGCCGAAGCTATTTGACGTTGCAGCTGTTGAGGCGATCCGTGGGATCGTGATGCAGGCTATTGCAGATGTCTTGAGACCAAGTGCGCCTCAAGCACAAGAAGTGCCTATTCACGCAGCGGTTCCTGATGTTGTGGAACCCAGAAACCCCGTGATACAGGAGACTGCCGTTAGGGCGAGGGACAGCTATGGTCGCGCTCTTAAGACCATTACTTCCATGAGACCCGACTGCTATAACGGGAAAGGGGAGCCAGTGGCAGTGACTCATTGGTTCTCCCATATGGAGAGGCTGTTCAGGAACGTGGAGTGTACGGAGGCCGAGAAGGGCCATATCGCTTCTCTTCAGCTGAAGGAGGAGGCTAGCGAGTGGTGGGAGAGCACTGGTTTGGCTGAGAGCCCAGTGTTGACTTGGTCGATGTTCAAGACCAAAATGGTTGATCGCTTTTTCTCTCGTGCTATGAGAGAGGAGAAGCATAAAGAGTTCTTGTACCCTCAGACTGATGGTCTGAGAGTGACCGAGTTGGCATCTAAGTTCAACCATCTTCTACAATACGCCACTGCCGAGATCACCAGCGAGGCTCAAAAGATCTGGTACTTCCACGAGTGGATGAACCCGGATATCAAGCCATTAATGGTGCACCACACATGCTCTACCTTGGAGCAGTTTGTGGATTGTGCCTATAAGCTGGAGGTAACTCTCGATGAGTCGACCAAGAGGCGCAACCGACAGAAGTCGATGTAGAATCAGAACCAGGGATGTGGTTTTAAGCGCCCTGCGCCACCGTCTAACTTCGCCAAGTCCGGCCGAGCTAGGACGGAGATGACGCAAGGAGGATCGAATCAGCAGTCAGGGCAGACCAGGAGTACAGTTCAGTGTTATAACTACGGTACTGCTGGGCACAAGAGCACTGAGTGTCGGAGGGAGAAGAGGCCATGCTTTGGGTGTGGACGTGATGGTCATCTGCAAAAGTTCTGCAAGCAGGGGAAGCAGAAGGGAGTAGAGTCGCAACAAGGGTCAGTTCATCAGAGCAACCGACCTAGGTTTAAGCCTGCCGAGACTCCTAGCCCTTCAGTGCAGACGACTGCTCAGAACAGGGGAAAGGCCCCAGCTGTTTCTGGAAGTCAGGGCCAACGCTTGTACGAGATGCGTGAGGCAGATGGACCCAACGCTCCGATTGCTCAAGGTACTCTATACCTTCACTCTACTTCAGTGTGCATTCTGTTTGATTCTGGTGCTACGCATTCCTTTATTTTGGATAGCTGTGTTAGCAAGTTAGACTTAGTGTGCAACGATTCGTGCGACCCTTTCGTCGTTAATCTTCCTAATGGAGAACGTTTGGTGGGAACCAAGCATTTGTCCGACTTTCCGATTACCATTCAGGATAAGGAATTCGAGGCAGATTTAATCTGCATAGCCATGGCTCCATACGACATTATCCTCGGTATGGATTGGCTGACGCGTCACAAGGCGGTGATCGACTTTAATTCAAGAACGGTGACGGTGTCATCCGGGGGCCAATTCGTATGCAAGTTCAAAGGTCGAAATGATGCTGATAACGGCAAGCTGATCAATGTGATGGCTGCGTTTAAGCTACTACGACCAGGATGTGTCGGGTACCTTTGCTACTTGGATTCGCCCGAGAAGGATGGACCTGAGGTTCTTGATATTCCTGTAGTTAGGGAATTTTCGGATGTCTTTTCGGAAGAAATTCCAGGATTACCCCCGAACCGTGACGTTGAGTTTTCTATTGATCTCGAGCCTGGTACGGCGCCGATTTCTAAATCACCGTATCGGATGGCTCCGGCTGAGATGCAAGAATTGAAGAATCAACTTGAAGATCTTCTTGATAAAGTTTATGTCAGGCCGAGTGCATCGTCGTGGGGTGCTCCGGTATTATTTGTCAAAAAGAAGGACGGATCGTTCCGACTTTGTATCGACTACCGAGAGTTGAATAAGGTGACGATCAAGAACAAGTATCCTTTGCCTAGGATTGATGACTTGTTAGACCAATTGAAGGGAGCAAAGGTTTTCTCCAAGATCGACTTAAGATCTGGATATCATCAACTCAGGATTCGGGAGCAGGACATTCCTAGAACTGCGTTTAGGACCAGATACGGTCATTACGAGTTCGTAGTGATGCCTTTTGGGCTTATAAATGCTCCAGCTGTCTTTATGGATTTGATGAACCGATGTTTTCACCAGTACTTGGATAAGTTCGTGGTGGTTTTCATCGACGACATCTTGATCTATTCTCCGAATGAAGAAGTCCACGAGGAACATCTACGGATTTCCTTGTCGATCCTTAGACAACATCAGCTTTTTGCTAAACTGTCTAAATGTGAATTCTAGATAAAGGAAGTGGCTTTCTTAGGCCACGTGATCAATAAAAATGGGGTTATGGTTGATCCCCAAAAGATTGAAGCGGTGGCTAATTGGACACAGCCCCAGAGCGTGAAGGAGGTATGCAGTTTTCTTGGACTTGTCGGGTATTATAGAAGGTTCGTAGAAGGATTTTCAAAGATCGCTCTACCTATGACCAATCTACTCCGCAAAGTCCAAAAGAAGTTTGTCTGGAATGACAAGTGCGAGGTTAGTTTCCAGGAGTTGAAGCGACGGTTGACCTCGGCACCCGTGTTAGCACTCCCAGAGGGGAATGACGATTATGTGGTCTATAGTGATGCTTCCAAGTGTGGTCTTGGTTGTGTTTTGATGCAAAGGGGCAGAGTCATTGCTTACGCATCTAGACAACTCAAGACTTACGAAGAAAACTATCCGACCCATGATCTTGAGTTAGCAGCGGTTGTCTTTGCGCTGAAGATTTAGAGGCATTACCTTTATGGTATAAGATGCCAAGTCTTCACTGACCACAAAAGTCTCAAGTATATATTTACTCAGAAGGAGTTAAATATGAGACAACGCCGCTGGCTAGAGTTGCTCAAGGACTACGACATGGAGTTGTTGTATCATCCGGGCAAGGCTAATGTAGTAGATGATGCACTAAGCCGGAAGACAACGCACGAGACTGTGGTTGCGTTGCTTACTGCTCAGACCAAGCTAAACCAAGAGTCATGCGACATTGAAGTCTTGTATGACCAGCGTAGAGGGTACCTGAGTATGATGGGAATTCAGGCTATACTGCTGGATCAAATCAAAGAAAAGCAAGTCGATGACATCATCTTGGTAAAGTTAAGCAGTGAAGTGATGGATGGGAAAGCTCCCAGCTTTGTGGTTCAGGATGATGGATCACTTTGGTTTCAGGATCGGATCTGTGTGCCTGACACAGAGGGTCTTCGTCAGTTGGTGATGAGAGAAGCTCATTCATCTGCTTATTTTGTGCATCCTGGCTCTAGCAAGATGTACAAGGATCTCAGGAAGAAGTTTTGGTGGCCAAACATGAAGTGGGACGTAGCAGACTTTATGGCAAAGTGCTTAACTTGCCAAAAAGTCAAGATCGAACACCGCAGACCAGGTGGTGAGATGCTACCTCTCCCCGTGCCAGAATGGAAATGGGAGGACATTTCCATGGACTTCGTCACTAGGCTACCCAAGACTCGAAGTCAGAGAGATGCTATCTGGGTAATTGTGGATAGGCTTACGAAGAGTGCTTATTTCATAGCCATCAAGACCACATGGGAAACCCAGAAGCTAGCCGAAGTTTACCAGAAGGAGATTGTCCGCTTACATGGCATTCCTAAGACCATTGTATCGGACCGAGATGGTCGTTTCATGTCAACATTCTGGAAGGAGCTTCATAAGGCTATGGGAACCGAGTTGAGGTTCAGTACAGCGTTTCATCCTCATACAAATGGCCAGTCTGAAAGGACCATCCAGACTCTGGAGGATATGCTTAGAGCTTGTGTGCTCGATCGTCCGACTAGCTGGGAGGACAGCTTGAGTCTGATTGAGTTCACATACAATAATAGCTGGCATGCTACAATCAAGATGGCTCCGTTTGAAGCTTTGTATGGTCGCAGATGCAGATCTCCGATTTGTTGGGACGATAATGCCGACAAAATTCTGCTTGGACCAGAGTTGGTCGAAAGGACGGCTTCAGACATTGCTTTGATCAGACAAAGGATGTTGACCGCTCAGAGTCGACAAAAGTCCTACGCAGATCGGAAGCGCAGGACTGTCGAGTTCGAGGTCGGTGACAAGGTTTTTGTCAAGGTATCGCCATCCAAAGGAGTTTTCAGATTTGGTAAGCGTGGGAAGCTTAACCCTCGCTACGTGGGACCATTCGAAATTCTGGATAGAGTGGGATCTCTAGCGTACCATTTGACGTTGCCACCATCGGCTCACCCGGTGCATAACGTGTTCCACGTGTCTTTACTCAGAAAGTATGTACCAGATGAGTCTCATGTACTTAGTTACGAGGACATCGAGATTCAAGCTAATGGTACTTATGAAGAGTTGCCCGTGCGCATTTTGGAGCGTCGGGAGAAGCGTTTGCGCAACAAGGTCGTACCATTGGTACGAGTGTTGTGGTCCAAGTCAGGGACCGAAGAAGTTACTTGGGAGACGTGGGAAACCGAGTCAGATATGCTCAGGCGTTTTCCCGAGTTATTCTCGACCTAAGTTTCGGGGTCGAAACTTCTTGTAAGGGGGAAGAGATGTGATACCCCGTATTTTTGTAA
This sequence comes from Rheum nobile, assembly GCA_027886185.1. Taxonomy (NCBI): domain Eukaryota; kingdom Viridiplantae; phylum Streptophyta; class Magnoliopsida; order Caryophyllales; family Polygonaceae; genus Rheum; species Rheum nobile. The sequence continues at coordinate 2,998,049 of WOAB01000780.1, forward strand.
GGTTATTTTGGGAATTATGGAATTTTCCCGAGTACCCGTTTTGTACGTCGGATTTAATTCAGGTAGCTTGAGACATTCTGTAATGTGCTCTGTATATGTAATATTTTTCTCAGTGAAATAATATACACACAAGGTGCCTTAGATTTTAATTGTCGTTCGCGTACGATAATTTTTATCCCGGTTTAATGTCTTATCCGTTCAAAGCTGAACGGGCGGGAAAAAGGGTCACGACGACCGTCGTAAAGTCGCGGCGACCGCCGTCGTGAGACCCAAGCACGGCGACCGCCGTAAAGATACGGCGCCCGTCGTTCCAACACCCGAGGAGGCAGCTGATGTGTCATGCCACGGCGACCGCCGTAAATTACGGAGACCGCCGTAAGTGCCGTCATCGTTGCCCAGCAGTCGTTGCCCGTTGGTCGCCGACGTTGTTTCTAGCAAGCGCCGCAGTAGCTCTAGGCCCTCGTCTTCGAACTCCATGTGTGTTGGCTATAAAAGGAGGTGCTGGGGGAGAGGTTTTGAGCCATCCAAGCACCAAACCTCTGCCAAATTCGCCTCTCGTCGGAGTTGTGCCTTTGTCGGAAATTTCAAAGCTTTCGTCGGTATTGTTAGTGGTGTTTCCAGCAGCCTTTGTGAAGCCTTGTGGTTGCCTTGGAAGGTCAGAAACCAAGCCAGGCTGAAAAGGGGTCGAAACGCACTCGTGTTTTGGGGTGAGTTTTCTCTCGTTCTGTGTCATCTGAGTTCGTCACGGCGACCGCCGTGTTCTTCGCGGCGACCGCCGTGATGAATACGGCGACCGCCGCCAAGAACGGCGACCGCCGCCAGTGCCCAGAACGCCTTCGTGGCTTTGGCTTGGTCGGTTGTCGTCGTGGCGTCTTTCCTTTCGTGTTCTTTCGCCGTGTTTAGATTCGTACTGTTTATGTCGGATCTAACTTAGGGTTCCTTTTATGGGTCGACTCGAAGGTTGTTGTGCTGTCGGAACTATACCGTGTCGAGCCCGGAATCCAGTGACGTCTTTAGACTATTCTGCGGAGTAAGACAAGTGGCGGTTCGCTCTTGCTCTTTCGTTCCATATTTACATTAATTATCAGTAGTTTATCTGAGTAATTAATTTGGAATGAATATTCTGTTTGTCTGGAAACGGTTTTGATAAACTGTTTTGAAAATCATATAATAGGTTGTATATCTGGTAGAACAACGCTATTATCTGTGATCGCCTTTCGGGCCTTTATGTGGATTTATCCTGTAAATGTTGTGGTGTTGTAACTGTTTAGTTAGCACTGTTAAATAGGAACGTTACTCGGACTCTGTCCAATCGTTTCTTTATAATCTGGTATCGGGATGGCTCATCCCCATCTGGTACTATTCTAAGATCATGATCGGTCTCTTACACATGTGTGTAGAGACAGGACACTTAGCTGGTGTCACAAACCTTTCGGTATACGTCACTCTCGATGAAACGTATACTAAGATGTGTCGTCCCACTGGTGGGGTACACATGTAAAAGTCTATAACGTGATGTGTGTTTTTGAAACATAAATCAGATAAGTGCTACCTTGACGCACATAATTAATACACCTTGGGCGAGTAGTGCAGCTAAGTTCAGTGCAGCTAGGAAAACTCGTCTTGACTTGAATGTAGTACGTTCTCTTTCCAATCTAGATTCGCTGTAGGCGATGAGGTTGGTCGTGAACCGAAGCATCTCAGTCAGTTTTAAATCATTGTTGAATGATTCTGTAATATTTCAGATTTGTCATTACTTCCTTAAAGACTCATTTCAGTTGGAGTCTTCTTTTTGAGTTGATTCTGCGAAGATTCAGTCTTTCAGAATCTTCTCTTGTGCATACATCTTGTTTATTCCAATAGGAATATGATGGTTGACTACCGTTATCGGTTATTATCCGAGAAGCGATGAGTCTAACCTAATATGACTGCTTCGAACCAGTCTGCTTTATACCCTTGCTAGTCTATTCATTTAGACTAACCAACCAATATTTTCCCTTGCATGGTTGGCTGGTGTCATCCGTTCGATTCGGCACATCAGTTAAGAAGTAGCTCAGAAGATTAGAAGGACTATGGAGTCGGCGGTGATTTTTGAATGTTTTAATTATTTCTTTAATCAGGTTATGATCCTTTGGACAATAACCCCGATTGTAATGTACTTTCTTAGTCTTCCGATGTGTTTGGTTTAAACTATGTTTTGACCTATTCGGGATTGGGTTGTAATCCTGTAACTCTTATTTCCTTGACAATGTTATGTTTTGGAATTTAATGCTTGATCATTGTGTATCAATCGCATTTCATAAATTGTATTTATATGGTAAAGCCTTGGGTGATCTCGGTAAGGAACACTGGGGTCACTGGCGGTAATACATTTCCAAAAGGGTTAAGTTTTGGGGGTGTTACAATATTCCTCTTGATCTTCTGGTTCCATGTTAAGATAAAAAAGAAGATCACCTTCTTCCATGTCCCCAGCTGGTATGTTAAGATCAATTTGGATGTCAGCTTCTTCCATTTCTCCATGTTCAGCATCATCAATGTCTTCATAATCTGGAAACCAAGCATCATTTAAATTGAAGTTTGAAGCCATTAAGGATGGACAATGATGCTCTCTCTCTCTCTTCTGATTTTTTTAAAGTTGAAGCTTATGATTGGTTTACTAAAAAAATTCAGTACTTATACATGGAGGGAAATTCTGACCTGTATTTGATTTGGGAACAATCTATAGACTTCAATTTTCTGTTTTTCTATTGGTTGTAATTTTGTACTGCTTTAATGTTATTGGTTGATTTTATTTTGTAAGAATTTATTATTTTTCCATTGTACTTTCCCTGCAAATCCCTTCAAATTCCTAATTGTACTTTTCCATTGCATTAATTATTTTGCTAAAATTGAAAGTGGACTAAAAAAATGGGACGGAGGAAGTAGTATTTTATTCACCTATTTAATAACTCCACTTCCCCATTCATTATTTATTAATTAATTTGTGTTGCCGGTGAACTTTTTATTTCTTGTTCACTTATCAAGGCAAATTGGAAGTAATTAGTACCATTTAATTGGGTTAGAAATTTTGCTTTTATTGAAATTAATAAATGTAATTACATAGAAAGAAATTGCACTTAATTTTTTCTATTGTTTAACGTGTAATTTGTAGAATAAGTATTGAGTTTAAGTCCAAACTTCACTTCCTTAAAAATTGTGCTACATCCTAAAACGTCATATAACTTTAACCGGAGGGAGTAATAAATATCGAATGAGCCAAATAAAAACTTAACTATATGTATGTAATTATATTTTATTATATAATATTTCATACTAAAATATATTATAATATTTATTATAAATAGATATAAAAAACCTTAGCGGGTCAGCTCAAATCGACTTATAAAATTGTGGGCTTAGTTGGAGAGGTTATTTTGGATCTAGTTCAAAAAATTTAGATAATAACCTACAAAATACGGATTGGATGGGGTCGAGTCTTCGAGTCGAATCAAATAAACACATAAGTATTTTCTAATAAATCTATTTTACAAGCTAATAAGCGACATACATTAGTACATAATTAAACAAGTTGAAGAACACTTCAAATATAATAATTTTTTTAAAATTCTTAAAAGTCTTCATCGTAGTTCACTACCTTGTTTTCACTATCACTAGCTTGGCTTGTCTCAGATCCATCCTTGTCTTCCCCGTCATTGGCATATGCATCATGTCTTTCATCTTCATCTACTAGAACAACACCTCCACTTGAATCTTGTAAATTCTTTGCTATTATATCATCGATTATAGGAGCTCTAACTTCCTCTGATGGTTGGTAAGCAACTTGAAGATTTTCCCATCGTTTCTCAACTGTGTTTCGAGCTTTCGTTTTACAAACTGCTAGCCAATTAGATCTATCTCATCTTACCCCTAGATATGCTGCATAGTACACTTGGACAGCTTGTTCTGCCAAAATGAATGGCTCATATTTTTTGTACAATTTTCTTGGGTTAATTTTAACCAGATTATACTTCTCATGCACCTCGGTACCTACAATATAAAGGATATATTTAAAGTACAAAGCTTTTATGATAATATCTACCTACAATTGAATGGAAATACTTATGCATCATCGCACGTACCTTCAATTGGATCAAACCAACGACATTTGAACATGACAACTCTTTTAGGTGGATAACTTGTATACTCCAACTGAATGATTTCTTCAAGAAGGCCATAGTAGTCCAATTCTTTTTCGTTGTCGCTTGACCCTCTTACCATTACTCCACTGTTCATTGTAGACTTATTTTGTCCTCGTTCAAGAGTATCAAAATGGAAACCATTTATCTTATATGTTGGCCAACAAAAAAAAGTGTGTTATCTATGTCATCTTCAAGATTGTTAATCTGTATGAAAAATAAAATGCCATAGACTAACCAATAAGAAATTAAGCAATTTTGGCAAAAAAACAATTAACACATACGACAGATTTAAACCAAGGAGTGAAGCAATCGTCAAGCAAGTCACTTGATGCACCAAATTGACATGCAAAATCCCTACAATGTATATGTAAAATAATATAATTCAATTAGGATTTAGGTATCATGTATAATTATTAAAGTTTAAAACTTTAATATCCATTTATAAAAGAATTATATACACACCTCACATATGGTTTGGTTTCATCACAATTTAGAAAAATATAGCTCTCGATTGCATGTAATTCTTTGGGGTCTGCAAGCCATCTTGTTTAAAATCTCCCAGAACTTCGTCCCGGATAATTAAAAATGGAAATTCGTGGAAAATAATCTTTATTATCAACATGGTTTCACCGAGGCCTCCTTGTTTTCGACACAACATGTGGTTCAAAATAATGTTCAGTCAAAAAGGATGTTTCTTGACAAATATATGTAGCACACATGGAAGCTTCAACATGTGCCTTGTTACCATGCTCAGCCATTTTCTTCAAATGATAAAGAAATCTGTAAATATTTTAATATGATTATTCAAATTAAAACTTGTAAGAAAGTAAATGATTTACAAAATTAATTTATTGAATAAGGTAAAATTATATATGTATTACCTCTCAAATGTGTCCATCCATCAATATTGGTTAGGTCCTCCGATTTTTGTTTCACATGGTAAATGAATTACCACATGTTCCATGGAATAAAAAAAGGGATGGAGGAAAAATCCTATCTAGCTTGCATAGAATGAGAGGAGCTACTTCATGTAAGGCTTGCATTTTTGTAACTAACAAAGATGGAGAACACAATGACCGAAATAGCTGACTTAATTCAACAAGTGGCCCCCAAACAAAGTCTAGTAGCATCTCTTTAAACGCTATTGGAAGAACCCTTTGCATAAAAATATGACAGTCATGAATTTTCATGCCAATCAGCTTGTATTCATCCATCCTTACACATCGACCAATGTTAGAAGCATAGCCATCAAGAAATCTCAAAGAACAAAGCCACTCACATATTAGCTTTTTCTGCTCTCTTGTGAGTGTATATGCTGATTTTGGTTTTGTACCAATATGGTTTTCATCTACCTCAAGTTCTGGATGATGGCAATACAACTTCAAATCTTTTCTAGCATTGATTGTGTCTTTTTTATTTCTCCTTGATATCCATGATCGTACTAAAAACGTTATCAAAAATGTTTTTTTTTCTATGTCCATAACATCAAGGATGATCAATCGGTAAGAACATTCGACTGTAATCAAACCATGAAGGTTTCTTACTGTTCTCTAACCAAAATGCTCGAGTATTTTCCATACATGTTGGACAACCCATTTTTCCCACTGTACTCCATCCGTAAAGCATTGCATAGGCGGGAAAGTCATTTATCGTCCATAATAAAGCAGCCCGCATAAGAAACATCTCATGTCTAGAAATATCATAGGTAGGTACTGTAATACCCCTCATTTTTAGTAAGGGTATTTGGGTAATTATTCCAACTCTCGTTGGGAAAGCAAGACTCGTTTGGCGAAGTTCGGATTTTCTGTATCATGTTTGATTTCTGCATTATTCCCAGAGCATTGGAAAATACATTCAACATATTATCAAGGCTTAGAATATTTGTTTGGGTACAAATATTTAAGATCCGGGGTTTAAAACCCATGCCAAACCTTTTCCCGGGTAAACAGACGCGAAAAGGGCAACTCCGTGACCGTGGAAGAATTTCCGCGACCGCGGAATAATAGCTCCCAGAGGAGCTGGGCTTTGAATTTTCCGCGACCGCGGCAGAACCCACCGCGACCGCGGAAATGTGCAGAGTGCACAGTCGGGCATGCGAGCCACGCGTTCGTCGTCGTCGTCGTCGATCTCTCGCTCCACTGTTGATCTTGTCGGGGCTGGCTCTCCTCCTTGGCTATAAATAGAGGCCGAAATGGAGGGTTTTGAGCACCCAAATCTGAGATCTCCCCTCTCACTCTCGTTTCCATAGTCCCGGAGCTTTGAGCTCTCACCGGAATTCTTGAGGAGTCACCGGAGCCCTCAACGGAGGTGGTGGTGGCCAAGGAGCAGTGCATTGGAGGCACAAGGTGCCCAGGAGTGGAAGCCGCCGCGAATCGAGACCTTTCGAGTCATTGCCGGTGAGTTTTTATCATTTTGGGTCGCCGGAGTTCTTAGCCGCGATCGCGGCTATGAACTATCGCGACCGCGGCAGTGACAATGTCGGCCGCGTCCGCGGCCGCTATCACCAGTGCTCGCGGACATTCATCCTCGCCGACCGCGGTAGTGCCCGCCGCGACCGCGGATTGCTTTAGCAATCGCGATCGTGGCCTTGGGCAATCCGGTCTCGGTCGGGACTTCCATTCTTTCGATTTCGTTCGTCCTTTCTTAGATTCGTACATTCTAGTTGTCGAATCTAACCTAGGGTTTCGTTGTGGGGTCGTTTTCTGTAGGAATCTGTAATCCGACTTCCGTTCCCGTTCCGGACCCAGAAACCCATCGTCGCTCTATCGTTCGTCTAGGCTAAGGCAAGTGACGGTTCGCTCTTGCTTAATCATTCCATATTCTATTAATTATCAATTGCTTTTAATTGTTAATTAAATAGGAGTGAACTGTTGTTTTCGTTTGGGAATAGATTTTATAAATAACGTGATTAAAATATGATATTATAATAGGTTGTATATATTGCTAGAAACAATGTTTATATCTGTTATGACCGTAATGGTTTTGTTTTGGATTTAAATATAAACTTTAATGCTAGATTAGCACGAGTATTCGTAGGAATGCTAATTCCTTATGTGGATTAGTCGTTTCTTTATAACTCAGTATTAGTATAACAATTCTCTAAGGCTTTCCAGATCATGACCCATTGCTTCTTACCCACCTGTAAAGATAAGAAGTGTTCAACACCTTACTAGTTCCATTGGGTGGCGTAATGTCACCATGTGTTAAACTTTCGTAGTCACTCGAGATCATAAACTTTCGTAGTTACTCGAGATCATATTAAAAGCTTATAACGTGAATATGCATTTTGGAATTAAACAAGATAAGTGCGATTATTCACATAATTAATATACCCTCGGGCGAGGAGTACAACGTGGAAACCGCTCGGACTTCGATTAAAGTAAGTCCTCCTTCCAAATCTGAATTCGCATTACGTGGTGAGGTTGGTCGTGGACCCAAATGGTCAAGTCTTTTTAAACGCTTGTTTGAAATTATTATTATGTTCCCAAACATTTGTCATACTTTCCCGTAAGACTCAATCTTTTGGAGTCTTCTCTTCATACGCTTTCCGATAAGACTCAATCTCTTGGAGTCTTCTCTTCATATGTTTCCTTAAGACTCGATCTTTAGGAGTCTTCTCTTGATCATTCAAACTTTAATCATTCCGTGAAAGTTTCGGGTTATATATCGTTCCTTCGGTTGTTATTCAAGGGACAATGATAGTAAACGGTTACGATCACTAGGACCATTCTGTTTTCACCCTTGCATAGTCTTTCATTAGACTAACCAATCGAGTTTTATTCCTTGCATGGTTGGCTGGTGTCATCCATCCTATACGGCACATCAGTGGTTGGTTCCCGAAGTCAAAGTAACAGTCGAAGAAGAAGAGGCTTGCAGACGAAGATTTAAGTGTTAGTGTTTTAAGTTGTTAAATATTACTTTAATATATCTTTATAACCTAGCAATGTTATAGGTTGATTCTTAAAAGTCTTCCGCTGTGTAATTTATAAGTCTTCCGCTGAAATTTTTACTCTGTTGTAAAGACGCTACTCTCGTTTGATGAGAGATGTTTTAATAAAAGAGTTGAGTTTCACATACAAATGTCTTTCGCTGTTTAATCTTTCATTTAATATATATATGCATTTAAGTTTAATTGTTCCGATTAAAGCCTAGGGTGGCTTTGGACGGTAACGTCCGAGGTCACTGGCGTGTGGCACTACCGATATAAATCGAGGGTGTTACAATTATGGTATCAGAGCAACGGTTTTAAAATTCTTGGCCTATTGTTAGGTTTGAGAATTTTTAAAAATTCATTTCGAAACTATTTTCAACCTATTTTCTATTTGAAATAAATTTTGAGAGTTTTAATGTTAAATTTAAAAGTTTTAATTATTTCTTGGAATTTAATTTAAACTAATGATTTAGCTATTTGAACTTCAAAAGCTATTTATAACTGGTTATTAAAATGTCGTGTTATAAGCGATTAAACTAAGTTTATGGTTGTAACTTTAAAAGTATGATTTGGGTCTTAGAAAAGTTTTGTGATGATCATATCACTAGTTTGAGGAACTAACTTTATAAATTACTATTTTTATATAAGATTTAAAGGTATAAAGTATGAAGTTGAAAGTATAAGATTTAAGTGGTTTTCAAACTTCTGCAAGATTCAAGCTGTTACTTATTCCTAGATCCATTCTTAGGAATCTATCTTTATTCTTGGGGTAATGTCGCATCGGTATGACATTAATTACTCCCTTCATTGAGCGGACGAGCGTTATCTCGTAAGATGAGTTTTCCAAAATTTCTTAGGGTGTAGGAACAAATGTGTGTGGTTAATGCTCTATGAGATTTAAGAACTAAATCTCATACGTGTATCCTGAACATTTTCTCTGGTAAAAGTATGTAGGGATGGACTAAGGCGAAGTCCAGAATACCTCATTGTGAGGTCATACTGTAGTCATCTATATGGATAAATTGTTGAGAAGGGAATGAATGTATACGAGGGATAGTTCATAGGGAACTCGTTTCCTCTATTACGACCTTGAGTAAGACTTTAGAGTCCAGAGTTATGGTTATGAGATTTATAAGTGGGTACGACCAGTGTAAGAGCGATGGATAAAGATTTTTGAAAAGCCGAGTGTACAAAATCATAGGTATTATTTTGGAAGATCTATTCGAAGTTTCGTTTTGAGGCCCATCAGGAAATAATGTGATTAAGTCTTGGAGAGATAGTAAGTATCTGTAATGCAAAAGGGGTTGCTTTAATTGGGATAGTAGATTGTGTGAGGAGTATAAGGATCTTAAGTTAGAGATAAGTTATTTGAGTCAGTTAAACAAACCTTTGGGATGTGAGTAAGGAAAAGGGCGGCTGAGCCAAATCTAAGTGGACCAAATGATTGTAATTGGTAGGTTGTACGATCAGAGAATAAGGAGTTATGATACTTGTAAGGTTGCAAGGTTTGATATTGGATTTTATGCGAGTATGTCAGTTATAAGGCTTTTGGTGCAATTCTTTGGAGAAGATTAAGTTGTGAAGTTACTGTGTTAGGAAGAGGCCACTTAAATGGAAAGATTACAGTTTAAGGATATATCATGTTGATGATTCCGATAAATTAAAGGATTTAGTGGAGAGAATTGTCTATGTGCGCCTAAGGAGTAAGGTAGCATGCGTTACTCGTATAAAGTTATTAAAGGATCCGGATAGAAGTGACTGATGCGGTTGATAATGAATCATTTATCAGGATGGTACCTTAAGGATATAGGAGTAATGTCTCATGTGATTCGTTTTGAGGAACATAGGAATAAAGGTATTGTGATTATGTTTGGAGAAAGTTAAGGAACCTTAAAGGTTTAAGTTAGAGATTGAATAAGGAATACGTTAAGTTAATCTTGGATAAATGGTAAATATCCGTAAAGCAAAAGAGTGCTCGATTTGGGATAATAAATCATATGTGGACAACTGGTTACTTAAGGATTTTTGGGTGAATAGCAAACTTGACCGGTAAAAGTTGTTACGGTTTTGAAGGTCAATACTGTGGCATAAAGTAAGTTTGTAGATGATATCAAGTGGACTTGAGGAAAAGGTGACATACGTCTATTAAGGTGATCGTATGACACATTGAGGTAAAACTAGAGTATAATCTTGTGGAATGGATTATTAGATCATGTTGAGATAATCGGACATAGGTTGTGGTGTGATTAATGGTGGAATCACATGGGTAAAGCTTTTTGAGCTAAAGATATGGCACAAGGGCCAAATGCGAGTAAGGTAACCAATGTAGTAGGTGAGCCGTGTATATAAGGAGTAAGGTCTATATGACAAGAGAAGTACTAAGTTGAGGTATAGTTGAATTCTATGTATGTACTTGAGGATTGGATTGTCGAAAGGAAGTTAGTAGAAAGATGTTGTATTCTCCCAATTAAGGACATCAAGGTCTTTAGGAGGAATAAGTCATAACAATGAGGTTATATTGGAGATTGTATTGGATACTTTGAGCGAGACAATGGTAATCTTGTGAATGATCAACATCTGTTCTAGCAAGAGTAAAGAATGTAGGCAGTATGTTTTAAGTGGAATCAAGATCGAGTAAATAGTTCGATTTTTGGTAGTACAGGTTTCGGAAACAAAATTTATTCAAGGATATCGACTTAAGGAAGAGAAGGTATATACTCTGAGGGAAGCTTAGAGAGAGAGGAAAGAGAAATATGTATAATCTCATGCTTAAGGTATAGCGAAATTTTAGGAGACAATTATCCTAAGATAATTATGACCTTGAGGATGGTCATGAGTTAGTACAAAATAGTACGTGGAAGTAGACTGTGCGAGATAGTAGTATGGTTGAGGAAACATATTGTTTTCCTAGGAAGCAGTACAAGGATGCAATGATTATGGAAGTTAAGATCAGATAAGGAGATTATGGTAGAACCGGTCCCTTTAGCTTAGCGATGCTAGTTTCGGGGTCGAAACTTCTTTTTAGGGGGAAGTGATGTAATACCCCTCATTTTTAGTAAGGGTATTTGGGTAATTATTCCAACTCTCGTTGGGAAAGCAAGACTCGTTTGGCGAAGTTTGGATTTTCTGTATCATGTTTGATTTCTGTATTATTCCCAGAGCATTGGAAAATACATTCAACGTATTATCGAGGCTTAGAATATTTGTTTGGGTACAAATATTTAAGATCCGGGGTTTAAAACCCATGCCAAACCTTTTCTCGGGTAAACAGACGCGAAAAGGGCAACTCCGCGACCGCGGAAGAATTTTCGTGACCGCGGAATAATAGCTCCCAGAGGAGCTGGGCTTTGAATTTTCCGCGACCGCGACAAAACCCACCGCGATCGCGGAAATGTGCAGAGTGCACAGTCGGGCATGCGAGCCACGCATTCATCGTCGTCGTCGATCTCTCGCTCCACCGTTGATCTTGTCGGGGCTGGCTCTCCTCCTTGGCTATAAATAGAGGCCGAAATGGAGGGTTTTGAGCACCCAGATCTGAGATCTCCCCTCTCACTCTCGTTTCCATAGTCGCCGGAGCTTCGAGCTCTCGCCGGAATTCTTGAGGAGTCGTCAGAGCCATCGACGGAGGTGGTGGTGGCCAAGGAGCAATGCATTGGAGGCGCAAGGTGCCCAGGAGTGGAAGCCGCCGCGAATCGAGACCTTCCGAGTCATCGCCGATGAGTTTTATCATTTTGGGTCGCCGGAGTTCTTAGCCGCAATCGTGGCTATGAACTACCGCGACCGCGGCAGTGACAATGTCGGCCGCGTCCGCGGCCGCTGTCACCAGTGCTCGCGGACATTCGTCCTCGCCGACCGTGATCGCGGTAGTGCCCGCCGCGACCGCGGATTGCTTTAGCAATCGCGATCGTGGCCTTGAGCGATCCGGTCTCGGTCGGGACTTCCATTCTTTCGATTTCGTTCGTCCTTTCTTAGATTCGTACATTCTAGTTGTCGAATCTAACCCAGGGTTTCGTTGTGGGGACGTTTTCCATAGGAATCTGTAATCCGACTTCCGTTCCCGTTCCGGACCCAGAAACCCGTCGTCGCTCTATTGTTCGTCTAGGCTAAGGCAAGTGGCGGTTCGCTCTTGCTTAATCATTCCATATTCTATTAATTATCAATTGCTTTTAATTGTTAATTAAATAGGAGTGAACTATTGTTTTCGTTTTGGAACAAATTTTATAAATAACGTGATTAAAATATGATATTATAATACGTTGTATATATTGCTAGAAACAATGCTTGTATATGTTATGACCGTAATGGTTTTGTTGTGGATTTAAATGTAAACTTTAATGCTAGATTAGCACGAGTATTCGTAGGAACGCTATTTCCTTATGTGGATTAGTCGTTTCTTTATAACTCAGTATTAGTATAACAATTCTCTAAGGCTTTCCAGATCATGACCCATTGCTTCTTACCCACATGTAAGGATAAGAAGTGTTCAACACCTTGCTAGTGCCATTGGGTGGCGTAATGTCACCCTGTGTTAAACTTTCGTAGTCACTCGAGATCATAAACTTTCGTAGTTACTCGAGATCATATTAAAAGCTTATAACGTGAATATGCGTTTTGGAATTAAACAAGATAAGTGCGATTATGCACATAATTAATATACCCTCGGGCGAGGAGTACAACGTGGAAACCGCTCGTACTTCGATTAAAGTAAGTCCTCCTTCCAAATCTGAATTCGCATTACGCGGTGAAGTTGGTCATGGACCCAAATGGTCAAGTCTTTTTAAACACTTGTGTGAAATTATTATTATGTTCCCAAACATTTGTCATACTTTCCCGTAAGACTCAATCTTTTGGAGTCTTCTCTTCATACGTTTTCCGATAAGACTCAATCTCTTGGAGTCTTCTCTTCATATGTTTCCTTAAGACTCGATCTTTAGGAGTCTTCTCTTGATCATTCAAACTTTAATCATTCCGTGAAAGTTCCGGGTTATATATCGTTCCTTCGGTTGTTATTCGAGGAACAATGATAGTAAACGGTTACGATCACTAGGACCATTCTGTTTTCACCCTTGCATAGTCTTTCATTAGACTAACCAACCGGGTTTTATTCCTTGCATGGTTGGCTGGTGTCATCCGTCCTATACGGCACATTAGTGGTTGGTTCCCGAAGTCAAAGTAACCAGTCGAAGAAGAAGAGGCTTGCAGACGAAGATTTAAGTGTCAGTGTTTTAAGTTGTTAAATATTACTTTAATATATCTTTATAACCTAACAATGTTATAGGTTGATTCTTAAAAGTCTTCTGTTGTGTAATTTATAAGTCTTCCGCTGAAATTTTTACTCTGTTGTAATGACGCTACTCTCGTTTGATGAGAGATCTTTTAATAAAAGAGCTGAGTTTCACATACAAATGTCTTCCGCAGTTTAATCTTTCATTTAATATATATACGCATTTAAGTTTAATTGTTCCGATTAAAGCCTGGGGTGGCTTTGGACGGTAACGTCCGAGGTCACTGGCGTGTGGCACTACCGATATAAATCGGGGGTGTTACAGGTACACCCTGAAGCCACAACGTGGGAAACTCATCAATCAAAGGTTGTAAGCAAACATCTATCAACTTTTTCGGGTTGCGAGGACCAGGCACAATCATTGTCAAGAACACGTAAGGAGTTGTCAAGCACATCGAGGGCAGAAGATTATATGGAGTCACAATAATAGGCCAACAAGAATAAGGCATTCCCGATTGACTAAACGACGCAAAACCATCAGCGCATAAACCCAATCAAACATTATGAGGTTCTAATGCAAAGTTAGGATATGTTCGATTCAAATGTTTCCAAGCTTCACTATCAGAAGGATGAGACATTATTCCCATGTTTGGTTTATGCTCTGCATGCCACCTCATATGCCTAGCGGTAGCTCTCGATGCATACAATCTCTGCAATCTTGGAATTAAAGGCAAATAATACAATTGCTTATAAGGAGACCTAGATGACCCATCTCCACTTTTGTACCTTGGATGATTGCAATATTTACATGAATCTTTATCGACGTCATCCTTCCAAAATAACATGCAACCCTCTGGACATATGTCATATTTTATCACAGGCAACCCAAACTCTTTGACAAGTTTTTCTGATTCATAAAAATTTCTTGGAAGTTGATGGTCACGAGGCAAACATTCTCCAAACAATTGCATTACTGAATCATAACAAGATTCAGACAAATTAAACTCAGACTTGATGTTTAACATCCTAGAAACTGCAGCTAGTTGAGTATAGTTTTCACAGTTTGGCCACAATGGTTCATCTGCAGCTTTTAAAACATTCCAAAACTTTACAAACAATGCTATCGCTTCATTTGTATCATTGAAATTTTCTTGAATATCTATCGGGTTGCTTGAGGAGGGTTATCATCTGGAGGAATGCCTAAGTTTCCAAATGGGGACAGCCCCTACAAATGTGAATTTTGCACTTCTTTTGTCCAATAAGGAACAAAATTTGGACCAGCAACATTTAACACCATTCTCTATTATGGATTTAAGTGATCGTGTCCTAAACTTGCTGAAAGATTTTGGTTCACATGTGAGCTGCTTGGCATCCAATTAGTCTCTAACTCATCATAATTTATTGGTTCCCCGTGACAAATCCAATAATAATAATCAAGAGTGAAACCTTTTCTATATAAGTGCTCCTGAAACTTTACATTTGCACATTGCAAGCATGGACATCTAATTTCACTTCCAAGATCTTGAGACAATGCAAAATTCAAAAACTCATTAACCCCATCAATAAATTCATTTCTTATTCCAGCACGTCGAGGCAAAATTTTATTATACATCCAACTCCGTTTTAACTTTTGCTCATGGAACATATACTCATCATTAAATATACAATTTTATTTTTCACAAAACAATGCTCACAATAACTTTATTATGAAACTTAATTAACTCACTTAATTATTTACTTTGTTGTTTCAAATAATTGAACTAAATGTATAAAGTTGTAATACTCAAACACATAACAAAAAAAATAGATCTATAAATAACTATAAATCACTTATCTCAACAAAATAATCATTATACACACACAAATTTGTTCTTTTTTTTTTTAGAGTTGTTTCATTTTTAAAGCTACTACAACTACATGAATTAAATGGTCCGTTATACCTTCACAAGGTTTTTAAAAGTTTTCAAACTAAAATGAAATTTTATCACTATTAATTTTCTTAGTTAACATATAAATACATATAATAAAAATGCCAAAAAAATTAAAAAAATCCAACTACATATTATAATACTAAAAATAGTCAAAAGAAACATACCTCTGAACCCATGGTTAAACTTTGGATTACGAAATGTGGAAGTTAATCAATAAATTATAGTATATAAATAAATATAGCAATTGTATAAAACAAAACAAGAAAATAACATCATAACTATACAATAAAATAAGAAAAAAAAATAACATACCTCTTTTACTTTTCTATGCAAAATGAAATCTTCATCCTCCTCCGCTTCTTCTATATAAAACCTTTTTTTTTTGTAAGAATCTAAAAACTCCAACAATGAAAAAGGTTTGATACTTCTAAAGAGAGGTGTATATAGGGCTTACTTTTTAACGCATAGGCAAAATTATTTTTTAATGCATAGGCTTGTACGTAACGTGGAGAACAGATTCCCACGTTACATAATAAAAAAAGACTCCCCACGTTACGTGAGGAGAGTTTCCACACGTAACGTGGGAGACAACTTTCCACGTAACATGAGAATAGACTCCCCACGTAACGTGGGGAGGCTCTCCGGCTTTAAAAGCCAAAATTTTCTTCTTCTTCTTCTTCTTCTTCCTCTACCCTAAATCGCCGCTCTCTTCTTCGTTTGCTTGTCTCCCCCACATAACGCCGCTTGCTTGTCTCCTCGTTACGAATCAACAAGGTCCGCACGTTACGTAGATCCATATTCTTTAAAGGTTAGTAATAAACATTCTTGTTAATTTTTATTTTTATTTTTTAGTTTTTTTGTTATTGTAGATCCATATTATTTTTGTGTTTTTGATTTTGTTTTTGTTGGTTTTGTGTAATTTTGAAGTAGTTATTTGCATTTGTTGGTTAATTTGATAGATATATTTTTAGTTTTAGTTTTTTGTTAGGTTATTGTAGATCCATATTGTTTTTGTGTTTTTGATCTTGTTTTTGTTGGTTTTGTGTAATTTTGAAGTAGTTATTTGCATTTGTTGGTTATTTTGATAGATATATTTGTATGAAATGGTGGAAATTTGATAGATTTGTATGAAAGGGTGTTTAGGGTTTTTGTTGGATTTGTATGAAAATAGCCAAATACAAGTGGTAGTTTTGTTGGATTTTGGGTAAATTTTGATGAAATAATGTCTCGTCGGAATCTGGAAAATGCGCCAGAATGTCGCCGGAATTCTGGAAATGGCAATTTCATACGTTATGTGTGGAGACAGTCCACACATAACGTGTGAAGACTGTACCCACATTATGTGTGGATGATCTCCACACATAACGTGTGGAGACAGTCCCCATGTTAAGTGTGGATTCTATTTCCACGTAACATATGTTTTTTTTTGTATACCCAGAATTGTATTTTTTGAGATAAAATGGTTTGATTAATTATTGTAGATGGAGCCCGGTGAGAGAACAAATCGTAGAAACAGAAGAAACCTCGTCCGGGACGTTTCGTTTCGGACCGAAGAGGAGGTAACCCGTAGGTTTACGGGCAGTAGTCAGGATGAGGGAGGATACGGGTAGGCGGGCAATGTTGACCCCCCTGTGTTGCCGTTTGTGCCATCATTTCCTGTGGCGGGTGGTCGTACTGACTCGGAGCCGCAGTTGTACCCATATTATAACGCGAGCCCGCTCCATGGTTATTCTGATACGATGAATCATAATAACTATTATGGCCCCCCATTTAGTCTGCCGCCCCAGCAGAGTCCTCACCGTCATCATAGCCCGTTGCTCTATCACAGCCCTCACATCCATCATCATAGCCCCGTCTATTATCAGGGCGTAGATGATCAGATGCGGTACAACCCATGGGAGAACCCGAGCCTCTACCCGAACGCACCTCAGCCTATGGTAAGTAGCCTTAATATATGAAAAGATGAGCGTATGATAAAAATGTAATTACTTATCATTTGTAAAAAAAATGTAGGACGAGGATAGTCAGGCTTGGGCTCCAATAGATGAACCTGATTATGCGGATGAGGAGCCACATGAAGCCTCTTCTTCGCGGTCAAAACCGCCCCGGTCGAAGAAAATGGGCAAATATGACCCTGAATTGGTGGTTGGAGTACCTAGAGGTTCGAAGATTCCTGAACTTCTGAAGGGCTTTGCCAATCACATATCGTACTACCTTTACCAGCGCATTGTAAGTTGCAGCAAAAACCTTATATGAAATTTCACATTTATTTTAAATATTTCCAATGGGTTGCTTACATATGTTAAAAATTCAAATAGTTAAAGTCGGTGCCAACGTTGAGGTTTCAGCAACAAGGCAAGCAGATAAGTTCATGGCCTTTGAAACGAAAAGCCATGTGGTGTCATCTGGCATCTGCGTCAGGATTGTGTCATATACCGTAGCTGATGCACGAGCATATGGACGAGGCACTGATTAGTGCGTTCGTTGAGCGCTGGCATCCAAAAACCAGCTTATTCCATATGTCATGGGGAGAGATGACTATAACTCTCCATGACGTATTGTTGATCATTGGGCTGAACATCCATGGAAAAGACATGGGACCTCCACAGAAATGGCATGAGCAGTTGAGAATGAATGATCTGAAAAAGGCCTTGGTTGATGTGTTCTTGCCTCCGATGACAAGCCAATTGTCAAAAGGTGGCGCCTTGGGATCTAGTCTTGGGTGAGAAGTCACATTGAACGTCACAGCAGTGAAGAAGATGGCGAACGCGTTGATGAACGCAATGATGAACGTGGTGGTGGTGCGGTGGTGAACGCGGTGGAAGCGATTGTTGGGGCGAAAGGATAGTGTTGGCGGAAGCGATTTGATGAGGGATAGATGACTTGAAGAGACAAGTCGTTGGTGTTGTAGCGTCGACTGCGGGTGTCGTAGCATCGACTGCGGTTGAAGGGAGATGCGAAGGAAGACTGGCTTGAAGGTTCAAGCATTTGTCGTAGCGTCGGCGGCGGAGTGAAGGGGATGCGAAGATATAGGGTTTTGACGTCCGATCAAGGGAAGGAGGATAAACACTCGACTTGAAACCTTGAATTAAATTGAACGTAAGGAAATAATAATAACAAAGTTGGGTATAATACTAGAGGCGAGACGTCGGATGGGCCGAGTCGAGCCTCGTGGGCTAGCCCATGCAAGCATGCAAAGGCACAAACCCTAAAAGATAGAAAGACTATAAAAAGAAACTATCTAAAACACGCAGGAAATACTAAATATAGAAAGTGTATCAAAAGAACGCGTTACATGACGATGCAGTCAAACATCGCGATAGATGACGACGAAGGGTCGATCGACTCGCGGGTGTGTGCACGCGATGCTGACTGAGAAGAACGCGTTGTTCCGATGCCGATGGTTGCGAGGACGACGAGTCTTGGGTTGGCGTCTGGGCTTCCTTGGCCAGTGACGATGCGTACGACAAGTGACCTCATGGCTTCTTCCTCGTCTTGGGTCGTCATGGGAGGCAGGGTCACATCACCCTCCCCCACTTGGCTGTGAAGCGTCCCCGCTTCACCATCATCAAACTCAGGCTCAACATATGGTGTCAAGTCTGCGACGTTGAAGGACGTGTGGACTCCAAAATCTGGTGGGAGCTCGAGTTGATAGGCATTTTCCCCTAAGGCCTTGATCACGCGGAAGGGTCCATCTCCACGTGGTGCCAATTTGTGCTTGCGCCACGAGGGGAACCTTTCTTTTCGCATATGAACCCAGACAAGGTCTCCTGGTGCGAAGATGACGCGGCGGCGGCCAAAATTCTTCTGCGAGGCATACTGTACGGCCCTCCTCTCCAGTTTCTCCCTGGTGCATCAATGAAGCTCCTGCACTTGCTCGGCGCGGTTGGCGGCGGAGACATGCACTGGGTCTCGTAGTGGTCGCGGCGACAAATCAAGTGGTGTCAAGGGGTTCATGCCATACACCACTTCGAACGGTGTCAACTTGGTCGCCGTGTGCCTGCATCTATTGTAACAAAACTCGACAAGTGATAGTAAGTCCTCCCAACGCCTAGGGTTGGCTTTAAGCATTGCGCGAAGGAGGGCTCCTAGGGTTCTGTTCGTGACCTCCATTTGGCCATCGGTTTGGGGGTGGTAGCTAGTAGAGAATAAGAGTTTGGTGCCTAGCTTACCCCAAAGAGTTCTCCAAAAATGACCAACGAACGTAGAATCCCTATCACTCACTATAGTACGCGGGACTCCATGAAGACGCACCACATGCTCAAAGAATAGATCGGCAATCTCACTAGCACTATGGGTTGTCTTACAAGCTATAAAATGTGTCATCTTAGAAAATCTATCTACGACCACAAAAATAGAGTCTTTACCTCGTCTAGAGAGGGGCAAATCCGTGATGAAATCCATAGACAAATCTTCCCAGGGGGCACTAGGAATGGGCAATGGGGTGTAGAGGTCGTGTGGGCTTGACCTAGCTTTGGCTATTTGGCACGTCACACAACTTCTACAAAACCTAGTCACTTGGTGGGTCATCTTAGGCCAAAAGAAATGTTCTCTTAACGCGCCCATGACTTTCGTGTGCTTCCTGAATCAAAAGGAGCCTAATGGAAGACCTAGGGATGCAAAGGCGACTAGCCTTGTATAAATAACCCTCAGAAAGGAAATAGGACTCAAACTCACGCGATCTCAGGCAATGCTCTAAAATAGGTGCAAAGAAAGGATCACTAGCATACAATTCTTTAATCAAAGCAAAACCCAAAACTTTAGTTTGTACATGAGTCAAGAGAACATACCTTCTAGATAACGCGTCTGCGACAATGTTCTCATTTCCTTCTTGTGGACCACGACATAAGGAAATGTCTCAATAAATTCCACCCAATGCGCATGTCGTCGATTGAGGTGGGCTTGGCTCTTCAAATAGCTCAAGGCTGCGTGGTCGCTATGGATGAAAAATTCACGCGGCCAAAGGTAATGTTGCCATGTCTTCAGCACGCGTACTAAGGCATATAACTCTTTGTCGTAGGTGGGGTAATTGAGTGTGGCCCCAGTGAGCTTCTCACTGAAATATGCAATGTGCCTCTTCTCTTGGTGTAGCACACCACCAATGCCTATGTCTGAGGCATCGCACTCCACCTCGAATGTCTTTGCGAAGTCGGGGAGCTGGAGCAATGACGCGTTGCACAAGGCCCGCTTCAAGGCCGAGAAGGCCTCTTCGTGGGACTCAAGCCAGACAACTGTGCTTCCCTTCTTCGTCAACTCATGTAATGGCACGACAATGGAAGAGAAGTCTCGAACAAAGCGCCTATAAAATCATGCGAGGCCTAGAAAGCTTCGCACCTGTGTCGGCGTCGTCGGAGTTGGCCACTCTTTGATGGCCGCGATCTTTGCCTCGTCAACGCGTAGACCATCACTACTCACGACGTAGCCCAGAAAATTTGTGGACGCGGAGCAAAAACTGCACTTTTCCAGATTGGCAAACAGGCTCTCGCGTCGAAGGCATTCGAGCACAAGTCGAAGGTGATCGACATGCTCGTCCAGACTCCGTGAATACACAAGGATGTCATCGAAATAAACGACGACAAACTTGCCAAGGAATGTTCTCAAGACGTGGTTCATCACGCGCATGAAGGTGCTGGGCGCGTTTGTGAGCCCAAATGGCATGACAAGCCACTCGTAGAGCCCGTACTTTGTCTTGAACGTGGTCTTCCACTCATCACCTTCTTTCATTCGAATCTGGTGATAACCACTCTTCAAATCTATCTTGGAGAAAAGTGTAGCGCCATGAAGTTCATCAAACATATCGTCGAGGCGTGGAATAGGATGCCGATACTTGATGGTGATCTGGTTTATCGCGCGACAGTCAACACACATTCTCCATGTGCCATCTTTCTTGGGCACAAGGATCACAGGCACAACACAAGGGGAGAGAGATTCCCTTACGTATCCGCGATCCAACAACTCTTGCACTTAGCGCTGTAGCTCTTCTGGGCCAGCTCTATATGCAGCGCGATTAGGCAAGAAAGCACCTGGTACAAGGTCAATCTGGTGCTCAAGGCCTCTCAGTGGAGGTAAACCTTATGGCAACTCATCAGGAAATACATCATCGAACGCGGCGAGCAAGGTCGCGATGACAGGCGGCATGGACGCGGTGTTCGCCAACTCAGGAATGCATGGAGTTGGCACAAGCAGAAAACATGGAGCTTTGCCAGTCAAACACGCAGTGAGGTCACTAGGCCTGGCTAAAAGCACGCGTTTCTCACACTTTCCTTGCAAAGGAGACGTCTTCGGCAACGGCGCGACAAACTTTGTCGATGGCAAGGCGCTACTCGAATTCTGTGGGGCACTTGGTGTCCCAGCTATGGCGTTGTGCGTATTCTTATCAGTGCCTGGTGGAGATGACATTTTGCTAGTTTTGGAGGAGTTTGGCCTCTGGAGTGCCTCTGGACACTCTTTTGACCTAGTAGACGCTGTCTCTATGGCTTTCTGGCGATCGCGTTCAACCTGGTCCTGCAAGATCTCATGGGGAGACATTGGATGCAAAGTGACGCGCTTCCCGTGATAATTGAACACATAAGTGTTCAAATAGCCATCGTGGAGCACGCACTTGTCAAATTGCCATGGGCGCCCAAGCAAAATATGGGTGGCGTCCATTGTAATGACATCACATAAAACTGAATCACAGTATTGGCCTATGGAAAATGAAATTAAGCATTGGCGAGATACTGTGTTACCTGGACTAGATGATATCCATTGGAGGACATAAGGCTGGGGATGAGGCGTCGTGGGCAACTTGAAGTGTGTCACGACCTTCTCATTGACAATGTTAGCACATGATCCTCCATCAACAATGACACTCAAGGAAGTCGTCTGGACGAGAGGTCTTGTGTGGAACAAATTCTCCCTTTGGTCGCGTAGGCTTGCTTCCTTGACTGTGAGGAGACGACGCGTCACCAAGCTCAATGGTGTGCCCGTGTGTAGAAAAGCGGGGTCGCAGTCATAAGCGTCTTCGTCCTCTTCGGCGTTGCCTTCATCGATCGCGTCAAGTGTGGCCTCCTCGTCATCACAGGACTAGTAGCTGGCGGCGGAGAACAACACCTTACGAGCATTGGGGCAATCTTTCTTGTAGTGGCCTCGTCCACCACACTTGTAGCATTCGAGGTCGCGCGCGCGAGCTGTGCCCACTGGGGGTTGTCTGGGCGCGGTCTGGCGCGGCGCGGTGCTCGGCGTCGAAGGCTTCGCCTTGGTTCGACGTGGTTGTGGGAGAGGCACTAGGGCGAGGGTTAGTAGAAGATAAACCACTAGGGTTAGAAGCATACCTTGTTTGGCCACTTTTCCAAGTGTAGGACTTTCGGCGAGTGAGTTGCGCATGAATTTGCATCGCCGTGTGAGTGAGGGTGTTCAAATATTTGATGGGCAAAATCTCGAGTTGATCACGGATGTTGGTGTTTAAGCCACTCAAGAATTTCGTCCTCAATGTCGATGGTGCAACGGAGATGTTGGCCTTGTAATACATGTCTTCAAGCTTGGAAAAGAACTCGAGTGGAGACATCGACCCTTGGCGAGCCATGGCTATCTCCATTCGCATTTGATTCCTATAGTCTGGAGGCACATATTTCCTTGTCATCACGTACACGAGTTGGTGCCACTCTGTGACCTGTGTCCTTTGGCGTCGGACGCAGTCATCCTCGAAGCGATGCCACCACACTCTCGCGGCTCCTCGGAAATTAAGTGTCGCGGAGTCGACATGCTCCTCAGGTGGCACTCAACAATATCGAAGTGTGTACTCCGTAGCCTGCACCCATTCAAGAAAAACAGAGGGGTTATATTCACCATAAAAATGCTCGATTTTTACCTTGACTTGGTGTCGTTGGAATCGAGTCTGGGCAGGTGCTTGGTTGAACGCATTGTTTGGTGCGGCGTCGTAGAGAGGGTTCTCAAAGGCGCGCACTCCATGTGGTCTATCGCGTCCAACTTGGCGTCGATCGCGTTCTTGGCGATCTTCGCGGACATACTCATCCCTGGGCACGTAGGCGTCATCGCGTTGACGTCTTCGCGGCTAGGCATCGTAGTTGTCGCGTCTGTAATACCCCTCATTTTGGTAAGGGCATTTTGGTAATTTTTCCAACTCCCGTACTACTAGTCGGATTATTTTCAGAGGAGTTCGGATTTTTTGTAAAATCCTTGATCTCCGTAATAATTCCTTGAGTGGTATAAAATACATTCGATGTATTTTCGGGACTTAGAATATTTTTATTTGGATACAAATATATTTAAACCGGGGTTAAAACCCATACCCATAATTCTTCTCGGACAAAAGAGGACGAAAGAGGCAGAAATTTGCCTCCACCGCACCCGTGGTCAGTCCACCGCACCCCGCGGTGTCATCATGCCTTTTCTGCTCCGCCGGACATCGACCGCCGCGTCGACGTGCTTCGCCTCTGCAACGACGTCCCATCTGTCGTTGTAGGCGCCTACCATGACTCACATGCTTGCTTGGGCTCTATATAAGGAGAGATCTGGAGAGGCTTGAAGAGCACTCCATCTGAATCTCACTCTCAAATCCCTCTTGTTTCCATTGTCGCCGGAAAGTGCAAGCTCTCGCCGGTAAATTCTTCAGTCGTCACCGGAGCTTTCGAAGGAGGAGGTGGTGCTCTCAAGGTGGTGCTAAGTGTCCAGAAGTTGGAGCCACCACGATTCGAGCCCCAACGAGTCTCCCCCGGTGAGGTTTTCTTCCTCGTCGTGTCGTCGGAGTTCTTCGTCCCCGACGACCGCACCCGCGGTAGAGCCACCGCACCCGCGGTGTGCCTGAGCGCTTGTGGTTGTGGCTTGGGTTTTGTGGTCTCGATTAGGATTTCCGTTCTTTCGATTTTGTTCGTATTTCCTTAGATTCGTATATTTTATTATCGAATCTAACTTAGGGTTTCGTTATGGGTCGTTCCGTAGGGATCTGAAATCCGAGTTATGTCCTCGCTTCGGACCTGGAAACCCGTTGTCTTTGAGCTTCGTTGAGCTTCGTCTAATCTAAGGCAAGTGGCGGTTCGCTCTTGCTTATCATTCCATATTTATATTAATTATCAATTGTTTAATTGTTAATTAATTTGGGATGAATATTGTTTTCATCTGGGAACAGTTTTGATAACTGTATGTGATTTAAAAAGGAATATTATAATAGGTTGTATATACTGCTAGAAACAACGCTATTATATATGTATATATATATATATGATTAAAATACAGATATTATAATAGGTTGTATATATTGCTAGAAACAACGCTATTATATCTGTTATTGCCTAGATGACATTGATGTGGACTATTGCGTATTTTAACTATTTAGTTAGCACGAGTATTCATAGGAACGCTATGTACCTTGCGAGGTTTAGTTGTTTCTTTATAACTGGTGCTATGTGGATTTTTCCCTAGTACTCTCTCTGGTCATGACCATGCCCTTACTCAGGGTTGGATTATCTCTTATGAGGAGATATCCCTTCTACATCTCTTGTGAGGAGATATTATCTCTTGTGAGGAGATATTATAAAAGCTTATAACATAAATGTACGTTTTGGAATTTAATAAGACAAGTGCGATTATGCACATAATTAATGAACCTTGGGCGAGAAGTACAACGTGGAAACTCGTCTGGGCTTCGATTAGAGTAAGTCCACCTTCCAAATCTGAATTTGCATTACGCGGTGAGGTTGGTCGTGGACCCAAATAGTCAAGTCACTTTTAAACGCTTGTGTGGAAATATTATATGTTCCCAAACATTTGTCATGCTTTCCGATAAGACTCAATTCGTTGGAGTCTTCTCTTCATATGTTTCAATAAGACTCAATCTTTCAGAGTCTTCTCTCGATCATTATTCTTTGGATAATTTTAGTAGAAGTATTGAGGTTTACTATCGTCATCGGCTTTCATTCGAGAAGCGATGGGTCTAACCTAATACGACTACTTAGAACCTTTCTGTTTAACCCTTGCATAGTCTTTCATTAGACTAACCAACCGGTTATATTCCCTTACATGGTTGGCTGGTGTCATCCGTCTCATACGGCACATCAGATAAACTGCAGTTCCATGAAGGCTAGAAACGACGGTGAAGGCAGATGGAATTTTGAAGTGTTTTACCAAGGTTGAGATCCTAGGCGTGTGATCGCTAGATCAAGACTTTTGTGTCATTTATTTTATTAAGACTTCCGCTGTAATATATTTTGGTTGTATTTGGATTATGGATGTAATTCCGAAACTTTGATTTAATCCAATACTATGACATTTCGTATTATAAATGTTGTTTTATGATTTGTATAAACTGGTTAAGCCTTGGGTGGTTTCGGATGTGGAATCTGAGGTCACTGGCGGTGATACCTTTTAAGGATATATTTGAGGGTGTTACAGATTTGGTATCAGAGCCGATTTTTTTTAAAAAAACGGGTTGGGATTTTATAAACTATTTACTCGTTTTGAACTGAAAAATATTTTTGAAGGATTTGAATTTCCAAATAAAATTTTTCGCTTGAAAAAAAAAATTGCCGTTCTAGTCGTGCCTTCTCTTTAGTCTGATATAGTAAGTTCGATTCTATATTTAGAAAGACTAACTCTCTTCTCATCGCCCGTAGATATGGGTGCATTCTATTCTCTTCAAAGGAACTCGGAAGAAGCCGAGGTGGCTCCGCCATCTCCAGTGAGGCTTGAGTTCCCTGTTCCCCTGCGATGCTTTGAGGTCGAGGAACCCAGTAGTCCACCTGAGGAGGTGAAGACCGTACTCCCTGAGTCGGTAGTGTTAGTGTCCGATAATATCGAGGTTCCTATGGCAGAGCCCGAGGAGGAGCCGAGGGAAGACACTGAGGATGAAGGGGAGCCGTCAGAGTACGCAAGAGGGTACTTCGATGACGAGTTCATGATCGAGTCTATTCCCAAGGAGGATCCGGAAGAGGATCCCGAGGAAGATCCGGAAGAGGAAGAGGATCCCGAGGAGGACGTCGAGGAGCAAGGCTATGAGTCCAATGGCCTAGAACACTTACTGATGGACTGTGAGGACCCGGGGGTGCAGTTCATTCCCCCTAGTCCGGAGTTGCCACCTGAGCGGGAGTATTCACCATTGTCTCCTGCCACTTGGGAGGCGATTAGTGCTGAAGCGCATCGCCAGGTGGATGAGACGGTTGAACGTGCTCGTTTGAGGGCAAGGCCATGGGAGTCGATGGGTACACCAGTTGTAGTCCCGACTCAACAGACCAGGCCAAGACCCCAATTGCAGGAAGGACGACTGGAGGAGTGGTCGAACGCCCTAAACGACATGGAGGAGAGGACCTTCGAGACTAAGGTCGGTCTCACCCGAATGATTGGGGACGTCCGCGAACTCCAGGAGTACATCCGCCAAGCAAGATTGCTACTCGATCCTTTGTATGGGATGAATAGGACAGACTTTCAACCAGGATTTTTGGAGGAGTTTTGCTACCCACCGGGATCTGATGAGATTGGTCAGAGTGTTCTCGTGCCTAGGGTAAGGCCGAGGGCACCAGGACCAAGGGATGAGCCGTGTGCTCCAGGGCCGAGCAGGGTGAGAAGTCCATCGCCGGATTCCGATGGTAAACCCCGTTCGAAGAAGCCTTGTATGAGAAGCTTGCCTTATAGGAAACGTTTCAGGGCGCCATGATAAGGGCCAATGTGGATTTTAGTAGTTCCTTTGTAGTATTTCACTGTTCATTTTGTTAAGAATTGAAATCTCCGAGCAACTTTGTCTTGTCGCTCGGGAGATCCCTTTTGTAGAAGCTTGTAACTCGGCTTGAAGTTCATCTATGAAAATTACCAAGTTGATCTATTCTAAGTTGATTTTATGACATTGAGTATATTGAAATGATATTAATGTTATAAAATACTTGGAATTTGATCGATAAACAGATGGTGAACACAAGGAATACCATTTGTGCTGGTGCTGGGCCAAGCAATGACCCTAGACCAAATGTAAGGAGTACTGCAAACCCTGTGGATGAACACGAGACTGCTTCTAACAACAATCCATGGGGCAATGACCAAGCTCCGGTCAACGCTCCAATGGTATTTGATGCCGCAGCAATAGAGGCTATTCGGGGAATTGTAATGCAGGCATTCACCAATATCATGCGACCAATTGCGCCTCAGGCACAAGGCGTGACAGTTCCTCCAGCGGTTCCTAGATTCGAGGAGCCAGATATCCATGTACCCCAAGAAGATGTGGTCAGGAATAGAGGCGACTATGGCCGAGCACTGAAGGCCATAAGCTCTATGAGGCCTGATAGCTATGATGGGAAAGGAGAGCCAGTCAGGGTGGCACATTGGTTCTCGCACATGGAACGATTGTTCCGCAATGTTGAGTGCACTGAAGCTGAGAAGGTGCACATTGCTTCCCTTTAGCTGAAGGAGGTAGCTAGCGAGTGGTGGGAAGGTACCGGCCTAGCTAATCACCCTGGTTTGAACTGGGGGATGTTCAAAGCCAAAATGACTGATCGTTTCTTCTCCCGAGCTATGAGGGAAGAAAAACATAAAAAGTTCCTCTATCCGAAGATGGATGGATTGAAAGTGACTGAGCTTGCGGCCAAGTTCAATCATCTGCTATAATATGTTGGGCCGGAGGTGTCCACTGATGAGCAAAAGATCTGGCATTTCCATGAGTGGATGAATCCAGACATTAAGCCACTGATGGTGCACCATGAATGCTCTACTCTGGAGCAGTACGTGGATGCAGCCTATAAGTTGGAAGTGACTCTGGAAGAGTCGACAAAGAAACGTAATCGCCAGGGGTCAATGCAGAATCAGCCTCAGGCGAGTGGATTCAAACGTCCCGCGCCACCGTCTAACTTTGCCAAATCTGGCCGAACGAAAACGGATATGACTCATGGGGGGTCTACGTAGTTTTCGGGTCAGGGCAAGAATCCGATCCAGTGCTACAACTGTGGTACGCACGGGCACAAGAGCAATGAGTGCCCGAAGGAGAAGAAGACGTGTTTTGGCTGTGGAAAGGTGGGGCACATGCAGACATTTTGTCCGTAGAGGAGGCAGAAAGGAGCTGAATCACAGCAAGGGTCTGTTAGTCAGAACAATCGACCTAGGTTTAGACCAGTGGAAGCTCCTAGTCCTTCAACGCAGACGACTGCGCAAAACAAGGGGAAAGCCCCAGCTGCTTCTGGAGGTCAAGGTCAACGCCTTTACGAGATGCGTGAGGCAGATGCACCCAATGCTCCAATTGCTTAAGGTACTTTATACCTTCATTCTACTTCAGTATGTATATTGTTTGATTCGGGTGCTATCCATTCTTTTATTTCAGAGAGTTGTGTCAGTAAGTTAGGCTTAGCATGCAACGAGGCTTGTGAGTCTTTCGTTGTGAATCTTCCTAATGGTGAACATTTAGTAGGCACCAAGCGTCTATCAGAATTTCCAATTACCATCCAGGGTAAGAAGTTCGAAGTAGATTTGATCTGTATAGCCATGGCTCCATACGACATTATTCTCGATATGGATTGGCTGACGCGTCATGGGGCGGTAATCGATTTTAGCTTAAGAACTGTGACGGTGTCATCTAGGGGCCAGTTTGTATGCAAATTCAAGGGTCGTAATGACGCTGATAACGGCAGACTTATCAATGCGATGGCTGCGTTTAAGCTACTTCGACAAGGTTGTGTCGGGTACCTGTGCTATCTGGACGAGCCCAAGAAAGATGAGCCATCAGTTCTTGATATTCCAGTCATTCGTGAGTTTCCGGTTGTCTTTCCAGAGGAAATTCCTGGTTTACCCCCGTATTGTAACGTAGAGTTTACTATTGATCTCGAGCCTGGTACCGCGCCGATCTCTAAGGCACCGTACCGGATGGCTCCTGTTGAGATGCAAGAGTTGGAGAAGCAACTCGAGGATCTTCTTGAGAAGTGCTATATAAGGCCGAGCGCATCACCTTGGGGCGCTCCGGTCTTGTTCGTCAAGAAGAAGGATGGATCGTTCCGACTTTGTATCGATTATCGAGAGTTGAATAAAGTCACGATCAAGAACAAGTATCCGTTACCGAGGATTGATGATCTGTTGGATCAACTGCAGGGAGAAAAAGTCTTTTCCAAAATCGATCTGAGATCTGGTTACCATCAGCTCAGAATTCGTGAGGAGGATATTTCGAGGACTGCTTTCCGGACGAGATATGGTCACTACGAGTTCGTAGTCATGCCATTTGGACTTACCAATGCTCCAGCAGTTTTCATGGATCTAATGCATCGATGTTTCCACCAATACTTGGATAAGTTCGTAGTAGTCTTCATTGACGACATTTTGATCTATTCCCCGAGTGAGGAAGCTCACGAGGAACATCTTCGGATTACTTTGTCAGTCCTTAGACAGAATCAGCTATATGCAAAGTTGTCTAAGTGTGACTTTTGGATCAAGGAAGTGGCTTTCTTAGGCCATGTAATCAATGAGAATGGGGTTATGGTTGATCCCCAGAAGATTGAAGCGGTAGCAAATCGGATGCGGCCTCAAAATGTGAAAGAGGTGCATAATTTTCTTGGACTTGCTGGATATTATAGACGGTTCGTGGAGGGATTTTCTAAGATCGCTCTACCTATGACCGGTCTGCTCCGTAAAGTCCACAAGAAGTTTGTCTGGGATGACAAGTGCGAGGCCAATTTTCAGAAGTTGAAGCAGTATCTGACCTCTGCACCAGTGTTAGCGCTACCGGAAGGAAATGATGGTTATGTGGTCTATAGTGATGCTTCGAAGCATGGGTTAGGATGCGTACTGATGCAGAAAGGCAAAGTTATTGCATACGCATCCCAACAGTTGAAGACTTATGAAGCAAACTGATGCGAACAACCCCTGAAGTGTTGTCTGCAACGCAGGATCTTGGATTCCTCAAGCTTGGATTCGATTCTTCTCTTCTGTAGCCAACATGATGGCTTTCCTAGGGCTAAAGAGTTAGCCTTCAAAATCGTTCAACGTGATGAACGAAAGGGATCAATGTGATGATCGACAATTGCTCGAAGCGATGAGCTACGGGATAAACGATCCGTGGATCGAGAGTTGACGTTAGAATTCAAGGGACGGAGCGTACTCAACTTTACTACTCAAATTCAACGTAAAGAATACAAACTAGGGTTTCAAGTCTTAAATAGTGTCAAAAGAAATAATATAAAATAATAATAAAAGTGTTCAGCAAACGACGAAGCGAACGAAACAAACTCGCTGACGCGACCGCGACTCGGTCGGAAACTCGGCCGGGTCTGGGCCGAGTTTCACTCAGAAAAGGGGAACTCGTCGACTCTGTTAGTCAAACTCGGCCATGAAACTCGGTCGGGTCTGGGCCGAGTTTCACTCAGTAAAGGTGACTCGTGATGGTTGACAACTCGGGCTGAAACTCGGTCGAGTCAGGGCCGAGTTCTTGGCACAACTCTCAGTAAAACGCGATTTTGACCTTCTTCTTGTTGGAATCTTGATTCGATGTAAACTATGAAGTTGTAGATCTTTGAATCAGCTTTCCAACGCATCTTGAATCATCACTAGATAAATTTTCTAGCCATAGTTATGGCCGTTTTACCGAAGACTGTCCAGAACCAAATTGACAGTAACTATTCCGAACTTGCACAAGACTTCATCCTTTGCTTGAGCCTCTTCCTTGGAAGCCTTTGATTAACTCTCCCATGCATGTTGCTATCACAAACTATCCGACGCATGATCTGGAACTAGCAGCCGTTGTTTTTGCACTGAAGATTTGGAGGCACTATCTCTATGGTGTGAGGTGCCAAGTCTTCACTGATCACAAGAGTCTCAAGTACGTGTTCATTCAGAAGGAGCTGAATATGAGACAACGTCGCTGGTTAGAGCTACTCAAAGACTACGACATCAAGTTGCTATATCATCCGGGCAAGGCTAATGTAGTAGCCGATGCATTGAGCCGGAAGACGCCGCACGAGACTGTAGTGGCTCTACTTACTGCTCAGACCAAGCTGAACCAAGAGTTGTGCGAGATTGAAGTCTTGTACGATCAACGTCGAGGATACCTGAGTATGCTTAAGATTCAAGCTACGCTACTTGATCAAATCAGGGAGAAACGGGTTGATGATGTAGTCATGGTGAAGCTAAGCAGTGAAGTGATGGACGGGAAAGCTCCCGGTTTCGTGATTCAGGAGGATGGATCACTCTGGTTTCAGGACCGGATTTGTGTGCCTGACGTTGATGGTCTTCGCCAGTTAGTGATGAAGGAGGCCCATTCGTCAGCTTATTCTGTACATCCAGACCTTGGAAGACATGCTGAGAGCTTGTGTACTCGATCGTCCGACTAGCTGGGAGAACAGCCCGAGTCTGATTGAGTTCACATACAATAACAGCTAGCATGCTACCATTAAGATGGTTCCATTCGAGGCTTTGTACGGTCGAAGGTGCAGATCTCTGATTTGTTGGGATGAGAATGCTGACAAGGTTCTGCTCGGACCGGAGTTAGTCGAAA
The DNA here is from genome assembly GCA_027886185.1 of Rheum nobile. Taxonomy (NCBI): domain Eukaryota; kingdom Viridiplantae; phylum Streptophyta; class Magnoliopsida; order Caryophyllales; family Polygonaceae; genus Rheum; species Rheum nobile. The sequence goes on from WOAB01000780.1 coordinate 3,029,763, forward strand.
GGACTGCCTCAGACATTGCTTTAATTAGACAAAGGATGTTGACAGCTCAGAGTCGACAAAAGTCTTATGCAGATCTGAAGCGTAGGAATGTCGAGTTTGAGGTTGGTGACAAAGTATTTGTCAAAGTTTCGCCATCCAAAGGTGTGTTAGATTCGGTAAGCGTGGGAAGCTTAACCCTCGCTACGTGGGACCGTTTGAGATCCTTGACAGAGTTGGGTCTCTAGCGTGTCGATTGGCATTGCCGCCGTCGGCACATCCAGTGCATAACGTGTTCCACGTATCTTTGTTGAAAAAGTACGTGCCAGATGAGTCTCATGTGCTGAGTTATGAAGACATTGAGATTCAGGCAAATGGTACCTACGAGGAGATACCGGCGTGCATTCTCGAGCTCCGTGAGAAGCAGTTGCGTAGCAAGGTGGTACCTTTGGTACGGATTTTATGGTCTAAGTCAGGAACTGAAGATGTTACTTGGGAAACCTGGGAGACTGAGGCGGATATGCTTAGTCGTTTTCCCGAGCTATTTTCGGCCTAGTTTCGGGGTCAAAACTTTTTTTTAAGGAGGGAGTGATGTAATACCCCTCATTTTGGTAAGGGCATTTTGGTAATTTTTTCAACTCCCGTACTACTAGTCGGATTATTTTCAGAGGAGTTCGGATTTTCTGTAAAATCCTTGATCTCCGTAATAATTCCTTGAGTTGTATAAAATACATTCGATGTATTTTCGGGACATAGAATATTTGTTTGGATACAAATATATTTAACCCGGGGTTAAAACTCATACCCATAATTCTTCTCAGACAAAAGAGGGCGAAAGAGGCAGAAATTTGCCTCCACCGCACCCGCGGTCAGTCCACCGCACCCCGCGGTGTCATCATGCCTTTTCTGCTCCGTCGGACATCGACTGCCGTGTCGACGTGCTTCGCCTCTGCTGCGACGTCCCATCTGTCGTTGTAGGCGCCTACCATGACTCACCTGCTTGCTTGGGCTCTATATAAGGAGAGATCTGGAGAGGCTTGAAGAGCACTCCATCTGAATCTCACTCTCAAATCCCTCTTGTTTCCATTGTCGCCGGAAAGTGCAAGCTCTCGCCGGTAAATTCTTCAGTCGTCGCCGGAGCTTTCGAAGGAGGAGGTGGTGCTCTCAAGGTGGTGCTAAGTGTCCAGAAGTTGGAGCCACCACGATTCGAGTCCCAACGAGTCTCCCCCGGTGAGGTTTTCTTCCTCGTCGTGTCGTCGGAGTTCTTCGTCCCCGACGACCGCACCCGCGGTGTGCCTGGGCGCTTGTGGTTGTGGCTTGGGTTTTGTGGTCTCGATTGGGATTTCCGTTCTTTCGGTTTCGTTCATCTTTCCTTAGATTCGTATATTTTATTATCGAATCTAACTTATGGTTTCGTTATGGGTCATTCCGTAGGGATCTGAAATCCGAGTTTTGTCCTTGTTTCGGACCCGAAAACCCGTTGTCTTTGAGCTTCGTTGAGCTTCGTCTAATCTAAGGCAAGTGGCGGTTCGCTCTTGCTTATCATTCCATATTTATATTAATTATCAATTGTTTAATTGTTAATTAATTTGGGATGAATATTGTTTTCGTCTGGGAACAGTTTTGATAACTGTATGTGATTTAAAAAGGAATATTATAATAGGTTGTATATACTGCTAGAAACAACGCTATTATATATGTATATATATATATATGATTAAAATACAGATATTATAATAGGTTGTATATATTGTTAGAAACAACGCTATTATATCTGTTATTGCCTAGATGACATTGATGTGGACTATTGCGTATTTTAACTGTTTAGTTAGCACGAGTATTCGTAGGAACGCTATGTACCTTGCGAGGTTTAGTTGTTTCTTTATAACCGGTGCTATGTGGATTTTTCCCTAGTACTCTCTCTGGTCATGACCATGCCCTTACTCAGGGTTGGATTATCTCTTGTGAGGAGATATCCCTTTTACATCTCTTGTGAGGAGATATTATAAAAGCTTATAACGTAAATGTACGTTTTGGAATGAAATAAGACAAGTGCGATTATGCACATAATTAATGAACCTTGGGCGAGAAGTACAACGTGGAAACTCGTCTGGGCTTCGATTAGAGTAAGTCCACCTTCTAAATCTGAATTCGCATTACGCGGTGAGGTTGGTCGTGGACCCAAATAGTCAAGTCGCTTTTAAACGCTTGTGTGGAAATATTATATGTTCCCAAACATTTGTCATGCTTTCCGATAAGACTCAATTCGTTGGAGTCTTCTCTTCATATGTTTCTGTAAGACTCAATCTTTCAGAGTCTTCTCTCGATCATTATTCTTTGGATAATTTCAGTAGAAGTATTGAGGTTTACTATCGTCATCGGCTTTCATTCGAGAAGCGATGGGTCTAACCTAATACGACTACTTAGAACCTTTCTGTTTAACCCTTGCATAGTCTTTCATTAGACTAACCAACCGGTTATATTCCCTTGCATGGTTGGTTGGTGTCATCCGTCTCATACGGCACATCAGATAAACTGCAGTTCCATGAAGGCTAGAAACGACGGTGAAGGCAAATGGAATTTTGAAGTGTTTTACCAAGGTTGAGATCCTAGGCGTGTGATCGCTAGATCAAGACTTTTGTGTCATTTATTTTATTAAGACTTCCGCTGTAATATATTTTGGTTGTATTTGGATTATAGATGTAATTTCGAAACTTTGATTTAATCCAATACTATGACATTTCGTATTATAAATGTTGTTTTATGATTTGTATAAACTGGTTAAGCCTTGGGTGGTTTCGGATGTGGAATCTGAGGTCACTGGCGGTGATACCTTTCAAGGATATATTTGGGGGTGTTACAGCGTCGAATGTCTCTTTGCATAACATCGCGGCGCTCGCCGCCAATGTCACGAACGCGTTCTCCTTGGGGCTGGAGACGCGGTGGAGGTATCCAATCCGAAGGGCGGTCCTACAATTCTAGTGGATCTCCAAGAGGGGGGTGAAAAAAATTAGGGTTGACCATACCTGAGTCCTCGATCTCTTCGTCGTCATACTCGTCGAAGTCATTGCGGACATTGGGTGTGATCGACGCGTAGCCATCAGATCCGTAACGCGGCGTTCGAACACTCTGGTGTCGAAGGTGATTGCGTACATCATGGCTCTGTGGCTGGGTAGTTGGTGTCCTCAAGTTGGTCTCATCGCGTCGCGTATGCCCACTTGGTCGGCGACTGGGTCTCCTTGGCGTCGCGTCGGCTGGCTCGGCTCGGCGAGGGTGGCCGTCGCATGGTGCTGAGTCCGGTACGCATCTCTGGGTTCTTCTAGAGGCATAGCGATCATCAAAGTTGTATGGTTCAGAATGCTCACCTTGAGTGTCCTCGGCGTCGCGGTCGTAGTCGAAGCCGTTGTCGAAGCCAACGGTTGTGGCTCTGGGCATGTAGCGGTCCGCGTGCAAAACGAAGCCTTGGCGACTCTCGATGACACTTTGCATACGATTGAGTTGCGGTTGGTGATGAGACGTCGACGGCATGATTCCTTTGCCTTTGTCGACTCTTGTCTTTGATGGACCTGCGTCGGTGGCTCGTGGTTGATCTGGCGCGTCCATTGTACTCAGGGGAGTTGGGTTGGGCACGAGTTGTGCATCGCATTGTTGGGCTCTCAAAGCTGCGTTCTCTTGTCTAAGGGCTTGGATCTCCCTTTTCTCCTCGGACAACGCGATGAGAGGGTCCTGTTGTGGGGGGTCAACCAGTGGTTGGTCTTGGGGTAAATCCAACGATGGTTGAGGTGGGTTGTTGTTGTCGACTCCAGGTTGGTTTTCACCGTGTTCAATCGTCATGGTACCTATAACAATATGGCCAGACATGAGAGTAACAACGAACCAAAAGACAACGAAGAACAACAACCAAGCAAATCACTAGTTAAGTCACAAAGTTCACGTAGGTAGGGCTAGTTTGGGCTTGCCGTGAGGGTGGCTTGGCTTGACAAGAGATGGTGTATCAAGCAAGTTGCAATCAAACAAACAAGAACAAATTGAAACCCTAAAACAAACGTAAACAAAGCAACCTAATAAGCAAGAAAGTACCTTCTAGGAAGCTTGACCTAGACGGTGGAGAGGTTGAGTAGATGAGCTTAGACCGAGAGTGGGTTATGGTTGTCTTATTTTGGCTTTCCCTAACTTTGGAAACAATTTTTTTTTTGAATATCTTTTTTTTTAATATCCGATATCTTATCTTTTGATCTTTTCGGATTTGCAAAAGGAAACACAAATAAAATTGGTCTAAGTAACAAGAATATCACAAGTGTGATCTTAGAGATAGGAGAGAGAAGATAAGATTTGATATCTTATAAGGAAATTCGGTTAACTTAACTAAAAAGTAAACTCTAGCAAACAAGGAAACTCTATCCACGCGTGAAATAAGGAAACAAAATATTCTAGCATGCAAGATAACAAATTACCTAACACACCAAAACTTAGGGAACAAGGAAAAAAATTTCGGCCAAGATAGGATCTTGTAGAAACCGAAGGTGTTGCAAAGATGGAAATTCTGATTTTTTCTATTCTTTTCTTTCATCGCGAGATGTTACGAAAGCAGACGATGGGGGGAAGAAAAAAAAATTGTGAACAAGATGCAAACTTGAGTTCGTGACTTACAAGACTGTTGGGCTCTGATGCCAGTTGATGTGTTCTTGTGATGTGGCTAAAACCTACCCGCAAGTGTACGGGATCAGTTGTAGTAGTCAAGTGTCGATCCCACAGAGACCAATGTAATATTAATTGAAATGCTATCAGTGTACTAGGCCAGAAAATAGGGAATATGATAGAAATCTATAATCAAGCTAAAACTAAGAAGCAAATAAAAGGGATAAAATATATGGGATAAATGTGTCTAAGGTTAAGGATCACCGCAACGATGCTTCAGTAAATAAAATCAAACTCTGCCTGAATCTAATCCATCTATTTGAAGGTAAGTCATCTAAGGTAATCTACTAACTCCTCTCGGACGATAATAGACGTGTTTGAACTAAACTAACAATCGCTCTCGCGCAGAGCTAATCTCATTCAAACCCATTAACGCACTTAGAGTCTAGAGATAAATTGAGATAACATCCGCTCTCGCGCTCCGCTAAATCAACTCAAACCCAGAACATCTATGATGACTTAGTATCCTCAAGAGTAATTAAGTTGCTCTCGCACAAATAACACTCAGGCTCGATTCCTATGGATCTAGTAGAAATTATCACCTCTCGGTCTCAAACTCTACCTGATTACTTATTAGCATTTTCACCTCTCGGTCTCAAATCCTAATAAGATCCAATTCGCATAAGCTAAAATGGGCATAAAGCATCTAGGATCGAATCAAATACTATTTCAATTCAGGCAAAGATAATAACTTTATTCACATACACATCGATCGGATCAACATAACCTTAGGACTAGGAATTTAGTCAAGCATGATTGAAGACATATTCAATAGATTTAAACTAGCCAATAACATATATGAATTATTCAATAAAAACAGGAGATAAGAAAACTTAATCTCAATATAAAAATAATCCAAATTGATCAAAGACTAGAACAATAATACCAAATCTTCGAATCAAACAAAGCGGAACAAAATTCCTTCTTGAAAAATTCCCCTGCGGCCGGCGTCCTTCAAAACTAAAAGAAAACTAAAACTAAAGCAAAAAATGTGACCACCCCCCAATCTCTCCCCCAAGTCCAACCTAAAACTCCTCCCCTTCCCAAAGCTACGTAACTCCAGCTGAAAATTCCAAAGTTGCATCCGCTCCATCTCCAACTTGTATTGGGCCGGCCCACATACAAATTCAGCAACTTAAATCCAACTCTTTGCTGCCTCCGTCCACATGTTCCAGGATTGTAGTGGGCTGGTGTGGCATTTACTTCATTTTGGGCATTGGCCCAACTTCAAATCCATACGTGTAGTTCTCATTGAAAATAGCCTTGTTTTATTCTCTAAATTTACACCTAAAATACCTGAAATAATAAAAAACACGAGTGTAGACTCCGAATACAAAATAATACAAAATTAACAATAAAAGATATAAAATATGCATGCAAATGATCTAAAGTAATATGCAACTAGACTCCTAAAAACATGTATAAAATGGATGTTATCATCTTGCCTCCGATGACAAGCCAATTGTCAAAAGGTGGCGCCTTGGGATCTAGTCTTGGGTGAGAAGTCACGTTGAACGTCGCAACAGTGAAGAAGATGGCGAACGCGTTGATGAACGCGATGATGAACGTGGTGGTGAACACGGTGGTGGTGCGGTGGTGAACGCGGTGGAAGCGATTGTTGGGGCGAAAGGATAGTGTTTGCGGAAGCGATTTGATGAGGGATAGATGACTTAGAGAGACAAGTCGTTGGTGTTGTAGCATCGACTGCGGGTGTCGTAGCGTCGACTGCGGTTGAAGGGAGATGCGAAGGAAGACTGTCTTGAAGGTTCAAGCGTTTGCCGTAGCGTCGGCGGCAGAGTGAAGGGGATGCGAAGATAGAGGGTTTTGACGTCCGATCAAGGGAAGGAAGATAAACACTCGACTTGAAACCTTGAATTAAATTGAACGTAAGGAAATAACAATAACAAAGTTGGGTATAAATACTAGAGGCGAGACGTCGGATGGGCTGAGTCGAGCCTCGTGGGCTAGCCCATGCAAGCATGCAAAGGCATAAACCCTAAAAGATAAAAAGACTATAAAAGGAAACTATCTAAAACACGCATGAAATACTAAATATAGAAAGTTTATCAAAAGAACGCGTTACATGACGATGCATTCAAACATCGCGATAGATGACGACGAAGGGTCGATCGACTCGCGGGTGTGTGCACGCGATGATGACTGAGAAGAACGCGTTGTTCCGATGCCGATGGTTGCGAGGACGACGAGTCTTGGGTTGGCGTCTGGGCTTCCTTGGCCAGCGACGACGCGTGCGACAAGTGACGCGACGGCGGAGGCGATGGATTTGGACCTAGACCTTGTATTGGGCCCTCTGAGCGATGGATCATGGCTTCTTCCTCGTCTTGGGCCGTCATGGGAGGTAGGATCACATCATTGGTGGAGGAGGCACATGGAGTCTTTGATCTTCCTGTTGGGGCTGTGACATCTGGTACTGTACATGCTCAGTTCTTTAAGGAGCATTGCGAACAACTGAGTGAAGAGCAGCGTGCGTCTGGGTTCTTGCTTCACTTGTTGGGCTCCTGTCTCTTTCCGAACAAGTCCCAACACAAATTGCCTGTCTACTACACTCCATTTGTCTCTGATCCCTCGTCTACCATGAATTATGCATGGGGTACTGGTGTTCTGGCCCACGTGTATCATAGCTTGGGCGAGTGCACAAGAAAATAGGCGAGGTTGATGTTGACATGCTCCACTCTGATACAGGTAAAAAATTTGTTGTATAGTACTTTATTTACAATGAATTTTGTAAATAATTTTTTTGTTGTCTACCATGAGTTTTGTTATAAATGTTTTTATTCATTGACTCCATTTGGTACACATCATCTATTTCAAGCGTGGATCTACCAGTACTTCAACATGTTCCGACCTGCACAGAGTAGAAGCTGGGACTTCGAGCAGTCGATCCCATATGCTCGTAGATGAGACCTTTCAGAAAAACCCAACCGGATGAGAGACTACAGGAACAGAGCTTGATCTGATGACTGTGGACAGAGTAAGTACATCTACGGTCTCTCTCTATTAAGTTAGAAATTCGATGATAGGTATGTTTAATTGTTTGGCATCCTATTATGTTTAGGTTGATTGGATGCCATACGGTCCGATTGACTTCAACGATGCATTCTTCGCTCTTCCATGGAGTTCTGTCGTGTCTTTGGATCACAAAGCCACACATGCCAGATCGTGTGGCGATATAGTTTGCCCGGGTACAGCAAGTTCCAAGACCGCCTATAGTGCCAATAAGGGCATGGAGGGGAACCAAAATCAGCACATACACTGTGGACTACGACAGAGCTCAATTTGTCTGGGATGCCCAGAATATACATTCCATGAGACTAGATGCGATGGGCCCTCCTGTCGAGCAAGGACATGAGTGTAGCGGTGATTACATGGGCTGGTACCTCCCACATACACACCCATTCGTCAACCCCCCGAGCAGTGATGATGCGACACAGGTATGAAATTGACTAATTTGTAGGTTGTTTAATTTCTGATTAACTTTATCTATATTTATTATACATATCAACGTTTTTGTGTTTTGTATAGTGCATCGAATATTGCTACAGTCGTCTTCAGCCACATCGTAACCATGAATGTGAAGATGTAGCAGAGGCGCTATGCCTATCATTGGATCAAATGTATCCCTTCCTTCCCAATCCCTGATGAAACTGTTATGGAATTTGTGTTATTATCAAACTTGTTTGGTTTTTATGGAAGTTATTGAACTTTGAATTATTGCAACAACGAATTACGTACATGTGTCTTACAGATTGTGCCTTCTGTATAGGTAAAAACCTGCCAAAAACCACATTCTGGCAAGGCGCACGGTTTGTGACCAGGCATGTCACAAACCGTGCCCCTTTTCAGAAAGCCCAATCTGGCTTCTGGCCCATAGTGCACGGTTTGTGGCCCATTGTGCACGGTTTGTGACAAACCGTGCACGTCCTCTGGACCTCGGAAATCACCTTCTCGGTATCCGCCTTTCACATTCTGACACGTTTCGTAACTCCGAGTCCGAAACCACGCACACGAGTGTGCACTCCGTACCCCCGAAACTCGTCATGCACCGAACAAACTCCTTATGTCTTGAGCGAATCCCGACTACACGAAATAACCGATGACACTAAAATCACCAACATGTCATAAATATAGCGAACAAGTGTCTTAACATTACATCAAAGTCATTGCATCATACATATGTCTTAACATAAGATAGTTTCAATGTTTTAAAAGCATTACAATACAATATTAAACTTTCTTCTTTCCGCAACCCTTTGGTTTGTGTGCTTGGTACTCCGTCAATCGTTCAAGGAATGGATCTACCAAGGCATCCGTAGACGGGTCATGGAATCTCACCCACGCGGTGTAAAGGTCCGGCAAGGGCGAGGTTTTGACAAGGCCAATCTACATATTTTTAATCTAATATTAATTTTGTAATGCATATTACCAACGTGTATTTGTACTGATTTGATTGTATTAACGTACCGCAATGAAATGTTCCTCTTTCTCGACATGGCAAATGCATATCATCTTAAGCTTCTCTCCAACCGCTTGGTTTGGATTCGCCCTTATAGGCATGTATGTCGTCCTTACACCAGCACCGATGGAGACGAACACACAGTTGAATGCAGTAGCCACCAAACATCCCATATCCGAGAGGTCCAACCACGTCTCCCATGGGGCAAGCATGTAGGCCGCATGAAACCATGCAAGCTTCGCCTCCATTGCCTCAAGTGTCATCGTAGACATCCAAATTGGCGCGAATAGCTCATACTGTTGTTTCAACATAGCGATCATGGTACGTCGAACAAAAGCCCACTGCTCCTGCCCGAAACCCAGACCATGCGCAATTGATCTGTATCCGCAGTTTCCATCACCAACTATTTCCCACCATCCTTTCACGTGTGATTTCATACACTTGGGAAACTGGGTAATATATCGCCTAGGGTGTTTGATCAACGTCGTGTGACCCGAAGGCATAGGCTTCCATGGTTGCCATGGCATGGTTGAAGCTTCCTTAGGTGGTCTTGCTTTTTGCTTCTTCGGAGGTGTTCCCTCCATCTCTTGGTCAGTGTACTCCCATGTTGATGGTTGCCTTTTGGTGGGAATGTTTAGAGCTCCTTGAGGTCGACCCTTATGCCTAACTTTAGCTGGCTCTTGCAGAGTAGTCCGCTCTGGATGTGCTATACTTGTTAGTGCAGAGACAGTTCTGTGTTGATCATACACTGACAATTTGGGAAAGACGCTTGAAGCAAATTCATCAAGCAACGACCTATTCAATCTACATGCTCTGGCTTTTTCTTTTTCATCTGTCCGTACTTCTGACAAGGTCAATTGCCTCCAGAACGGATGCAATGAGCTAGGTTCAATTGGTTCATGGTTCAGCACATTTCGCGCCATGTCATGCATGCAAGGCAAGCCATATTTGACCCTCATCTGGCATCTGCATATAGTGTTCCAGAATGGATCTTCGCCTTTCTTGTATTCCTCAATCAGTCGTGCTAGTGCAATCGCAAAGACCTTGTAGTGCAGCTTGCCGAAAAGATGTGATTTGGTTATCAGCGTAAATCGCTTTTCTAAGCTCTCATTCAAGGCCCCCTTTATCTCCTTAATGTGAATGCGCAACCGTGCATCATACTGATCGAATACAGTGCAAAGGCTGTCATCATTGCTAGTGAAGAAGCTTTTAAGACTAGAATGGGCCCCTTCAACCCTGTATTATAATCAAGAATCTGAAGTCAGTATGTTGTTGTAAAAGTCTAAGTTCAAATAACCAGTTCACTTTAAAAACATAATGCACAAACCTGTTAGTTGTGGAAGTTCCAAGAGTGAAGACTGTATATGTCCATACTGAGACGATTATTTCCATGTACGGGTCAAGCTAGTTTTTTTGTACATACTGAAGACATTTTGGATATTTCCTCCAATCTTGCTGAATCTTCTTAAGTTTTGCTTCATACCCTTCTATGGTTGTTTCCTTGAATAGTCTCATGTAATCATTGGAAAATGTTGTGCCCCTAATCTTGTCCATGGCCTTCTTCCCAAAGTCTTCAATATTCTTCCTCACATGGCGCCTACATAGGAGGAATTTTGCAGTTGGAAACAGGTTCTCTAAGGCGTTCATCAACGCCTTCTCCCGATCTGTGACCAAGCATGTGGGTGCTCGTTGGACCTTGACAAACATTTTTGAAAGTTATTGTATGGCCCACATGTAACTCTCTTCGTTCTCACGCTCCATAAATGCCCCGACAACATTGTAGTTTTTTTCCAAACAGATGTGATGCCGACAAATTCAAGGAAGGGCAAATCGTAACTGCACACATAATGATATGTTATGGCATGATAATGATTACATGAACAAGTGAAGAATATAATAGATATGTGTGTTACTAACCTATAGTTGCGTATGTAGAGTCTAGCAACACAATGTACGGGAATGCCTTCAGCAGCGACAACTGGTCTGGGCTTGCGAAGAAGATATTTGTGATCTTATTGGTCTCCTTATTGAATCTATGCTCCATGAAGTATCCCTTCTCCTTACACTCATAGAAGAACTGTTGCACCACTGTTCTTCCTTCCATACCATTTTTTCGTATGGCATGCATCATGTTGTACACTTGCTTCATCTTGGTAAAGTTTCCTAGAGACGAGCTGATTGTTGTAAAAATCATTTGAGCCTTGCAATGATTAACTGTCATCATCCTATAAATCTCCTTCTCTTCAGCGTTTGGTCGACCAACTAATGCATGACCAAACAAATTCTCTTTGATCACATGATTGTGAGTTCCAGTCTGTACATTGATCTTCCATGATCCCTTCGGCCCTTCTTTCAACCTCAACATGAATGGACACCCATACTTCTTCGACTTTGTGATCTCCCTCACTTGGTCAGCTTGTTTACGAATGTTTTGTCCATGCTTATCGCACGGTAACCAAGTCCCCCCAAGGGCTCCTCTTATGGAAGGTTTATTCCTCCACTTTATGATGCAGAAGTTATGACACATAGCAGTCTCCCGCCCCTATTTAAATGCTTCTTCTCTGGACTCCCAGATTTGGTATGTTGTGAAGAACTCTGAATAATCAACAAAGACAAAAACATCCTCTTCTGGATCATTTCTGAACTGAGGTTGTGTGTGTAGGGATGGAAAGCCGAATTATGGGTTAGCAGAAGCCGAATTCTGAGTCTCTTCATGAGATAATGATGCTTCTGGAGGCGGACAACTCTCGTCAAACACTCCAAGTGAGAAGGATGGTATCTCTTCTGGTGTTTTCCACTCAGATGGTGTGTTCCATTCCGGCAACGATTCATGAGGTGTTTCCCAACCAGAAAAGGATTGTTGTGGGGTGCTCCTATCATCGAGCGAAATATTGTTCAACCCCTCGTACAAAAAATAGTTCGTCTGCATACACATGGAATCGGCTCATCAAGTAGTGAACTAATTCTGCACGTTATGTGTGGAGCAGTTTCACACGTTATGTGGGAAGCATCTCCACACATAACGCGTTGAGCTACTTCACACGTTATGTGTGGACATGTTTCACACGTTATGTGTGGATATGTTTCTTCAATTATGTGTGGATCTTGCTTTCTTATACATGTATCCCTCAAAATCTAGCATGTAAAACTTGGTTTCTAACACCTAAACAACAATTATCAAGTTCAAAACTTTGAAAATGTAGTTAACAACAAAATAAAACTTTAACTTCAAATATGGAAAAATACATCAAGTTGATGTATTGTTTTCAACAACTAAAGATCAAAACTTTGAACATGTAATTAACAAAAAATGAAAACTTTAACTTCAAATAAGGGAAATTACCTCATTTGGAGGTGGATCATCTTCATCATTGTTGTTCCAATAATCATTGTTGTTCATGTTGTCCTATTTTTTTTTCAAAACTTTGAGGGTGTTTAAAATTTGAGGGTTTAGGCTCGAAATTGTGTCCTTAGCCGGAGAAGATGAAGTTAGGGGACCATTAATTCAGTTAGGTGGGGACAAGACGTTAATTCAATGCGTTTTACATCCACCATATCCCCACGTTACGTGTGAGCATCTCCCACACGTTACGTGTGAGCATCTCCCACACGTTATGTGTGAGCATCTTCCACACGTTAAGTGTTGGAGGTTCGCACACGTAACGTGGTGATACATTTCTCCCTTAGGTTTTAGGGTTTTGTATTTAGGGTTTAGGGGGGGTTAGGGTTTAGGGTCAAGTATCAAGCCATTTATGGTTTAGGGTTTAGCGTTTTGAGGTTTATGATAAAAGACTCGTGACTACAGTTGTATACAACTATATACAACAGTTGTCAAACATTTGTCAAACACGTTAGTCAGTTTTTTTTCAGCTGGTTATTAGTTGTCAAACACATTGCCTGTTTTTTTCACTATATAAGAAGCATTAGGGTTGTTTGTTCACTACAACAATTCCAACACAAGCGGCGCCTACAGATAAACTTTTGGGTAAGCTTCTCCTTCCAGTTTCTACGATTTAGTAACACTGATTTATGATATTAATGGATTTATGATATTTGTAAGAAACCAAACACTACAACAAATAATGGCATCTTCATCAAAATCATCAACAAACGCAGATAAGCTATGCTACTGTAATTTGAAAGCCGTTGTCCGAACTTGGGATTTGCAGTGGAACTACGGAAGGAGGTATTGGGGATGCCCAAAAGTGGGGTGTCGTTTCAGGGAGTGGATTGATCCAATGTACGAGGAGAGGGCACACGCGGTTATTCGACAACAATGGCAGGAAAAACAACATCTTGTTAAGGAAAATCAAGATCTTGTTAAAGATCTTGATATCATTCGTAGGTATAACTTCAATCTACTAAATGATGTACATCGTAGGTGATTAATGTCGTATCTTTTGTGTAATGTTGTTTATGTACTATCAACCTTTGTAGGGAGCAAGCAAATTTAGCAAACCAGAGATATCATATGAAGCGAATGTTCATCAGAGACTATCCTAATTTCTTCAAACGCTAAAGCAGTGTCATATCTTTTTTCTAATTTTTTATAAGTTTATGATCACTTTGTATTGTTTTCTGTATTGTGTGCTAAATGTGGTTGTAGTCAACCAACATAATGAACAATTTGTATTGTCTTCTAGGTTGATGATCATTTTGTATTATTCTTATAAAGATTAATACAAGTTGGGCTACACAATGGGGGTAGCCCTCCTCTAATGCCTTTTTAAAAACAATCTTATGGTTCATACACAACATTAAAACACAATAAATACTACAACTAAACACAAATAACATTACTAAGTATTACATGTCATAAACCATAAACTTTAAACATACGCTATATTTAGGTTGGAAGCGGTCGGGTGGCTCGATCGAGAACTTTACATTGGAAGGGCAGAATGGTCATAGCAATGTAAATGACTCAATACGATCGTAACTTCAATCTTATTGTAAAACTCGATACTAAGCGGAGAAGACCGAAATACTTCGTATTACGTTACTTAATAAAAAAAAAAGGTCTACTTAATGTGGGGACACTCTCCGCGCTTAACGTGTGGACTCTCTTCTCACGTTAAGTCTGGATCTCTTCTTGTGGAGACTCCTCACGTAACGTTTGGACCATATCCACACGTAACGTGGTTCGAAGCTCCACACGTTACGTGTGAAGACTATTCCCACGTAACGTGTGGATATTGTCCACATGTTACGTGTGGATCTGTTTTTTCACACGTAACGTGATGAGTCATTCACCATGTTATGTGTGAACCTATGCGCTGAAAGACAATTTTGCTTATACGAGTAAAAAGTAAACGTGTATATATATACTACAATCAGCCATAAATTGTCCAAACCAATAACCCATGTGAATTAAATGACACACACCAACCAAACATTAATTTAAATTCTGATGCACCGGGCTTTCAATTTGATGTTGGACTTTGAATCCACGTAGCTTATTTAGCCATTGTACCACCATGGCAAAAAGTTGTTGCCAAAACAAGCCACTGTCCAGCCGTTGCCCTCAACCATGGCTAATTAATTAGCCACTGTCCAACCATAGCTCTCATCCATGCCTAAATTAGGGGTGGCGTAGCCGTTGTCACTAGAGATGTCAATTTTTTATCCGACCCGTGTTTTCTGGGTCGAGACCCGATCCGAAAAGTATTGGGTCAAAAGTGACCCGACCCGTTCGACTCAAAAATTTCTGGGTTGGGTCATTGACCCGTTGAGTCATTACAAATGTGTTTTTATTTTATATATTAAACATTATAATATATTTTGTTATTAAAATATTATATAATAATTTTTTTGATTCATTATTTTTTGTTTTAATTAAAAATTTTCTTTAATAATCATTTTATAAAATTTTGACATGACGCTCTCAACCCGCTGGATCAACCCAAATCCGTACATGACCCGCAACGACCCGACCCACAATCGACCCGCAAATTTTGACCCGTAATCGACCCGACCCAATCCGATATACTTAAACCCGAACCCAACCCGTTTGACAGGTCTAGTTGCCACCAATACATCGCTAGAATCCAGCCACATTCCTGCCGTGGCTGAGCACCGTCACCACATTTTCCAGCCATGCTATCTACTTTCCGTCCCTAATTCCATGGCTAATTAGCCATGTCTTTGCACCGTGGCCACCATTTCCATGGCTATATTGATTTTTTTTTGTAGTGTGAAGACTGAAGATACAGTTTTTTGCTGATAAAATCAACCGTTAGATTAAAGTAAACCTTTTAAGTAAGTGAGATTATGTTTCCTAATCAGACTACAATACTCTAAATAATCGTCATCATCACTTCTCCCAATAACTTTGCTCAAATGCTCCCTTTCAAAAAGTAGCTTGTCCCGACCCGTGTTACATTTACCACGAAGTGCTGGAAAAAATATTTTAAATACGAGCCCAATACTCCACTACAAAAAATGATGAAGCAATTTGAATGTCAAAGCAAAAGCTTGCAAGATTTTCCATGGGTTCCCACGAACACCTGCATTCATAAAGCTTCCAGTCCCTGCAGCTGCATTTAAAAACAACACATGTAATTCATTCCGAAAATCACCCTAAATCTGACTCTATTTATAGAAAAATCTTATCCAATTTACTCCAAGCTTGAAAAAAATAAAATGTAACAAAATAAAACATTATGTATGTGCTTTTAACGAAATAACATGCATACCGCACTCTCGGGTGGAGTTGGTGGTGGAGGAGCAAAGGCAGAGCAAGCCGCCGGTCTCGGTGTCGAAGCCGCAGGTGCCGCCGGAGTGGGAGCAGCGGTCGCAGCCGGAGTCGGGGACGGAGAAGGAGAACCTGAGGCCGTAGGTCCAGTCCATGGGGCCCACGCCCTTGAGGTCTTCGGTGTTGTAGACGGTGGTGAAGTGGGTGCAGTCCAGGATGTCCATGCTCATGAACTTCATCGTGCTGTACCCCGTGAAGCAGCACGGCGGCGCCGCCGTGCTGGGGATGATGCTAGCCGTCGCGTTCGACCCCATTTGGAATGTTTTGAACGAGTTGCACGAGTATAGCTCGTCACACGAGTGCCCTATTTAATTAATTCACATCCATCAAGTTAAAGTATACAAACTAATCTGTTAATTCATGTTGATTCTTTTATGATAATCTATTTTTCTTGACAAATTTAAACTTGCTAATTAAGGGTTTTATTTTCCAAAGACAAATTCTTATTATACCTTTAGAATACACAGATAGAAAAAGACCAAATTTTGTGTTAGTTTTTGGTATCTAATCTAATTGCGTATATATTCCCCTATCTGGAAAAAACCTTAATTTGTAGTTCCCTTATCTCACCAAAAAAAAGAAGCCCAGAACTTTAACCAAAAATAGAAAATATATAAGAAAACAGGTCCATTAATTAACAACATCAAATGCCATCGTGCTTGCTCTGATTAGTTGAACAAATTTTGAAGATTTAATAGCCGACAGGTATGAATTAAGTGAGCAATGTATAGCCAGGCGTAGGTACGTACCAGAGAAGTTGAAACAGAGGGAGCGGTAGTGATTGAGTACAGGGGAGTCCACGGAGCAGTTCATGAGGGCGAAGACGGTGTCAGGTGACGGGGGGATAACGGCGTACTGGATGTCGGTCATGACGAGGTCGTGGTGGGGCTGGAGGATGGCGCAGGTGGACATGTCGGGGTCGTACACCGCCATCGTCCCCTTGTCGTAGTCGATGGACTGCACCTTGTAGTTGCCGTTGGGCGTCACGAAGTAGAGGTCCGTCGCGTTACACGTCAGCATTTTCCGGAACTGGGGCGCCCCGCACCCGTCGTTTGTCCCGAACGGGTACCGGATCGGGATCGCCCCGCATTGCGCCGGGCATTCCAAGGACTCCGCCCACGGGAAGAGGAGGAGGAGGAGGACGGCCACGAGGCGGCAGAGCTTCAGGAGTAATCCGAAGCTCGGTAGCATGTTGCTTAGGGTTTGCTTTGTTTTCAAAGATGTCCTTTCGGGTGCTAGACTTAGACTATAATTGACGGGGGAATGAACAATTTTATTTTTTTTATACAGTAAGAATTGAATTCGAAGTATACAGCTTTTCGAGAGAGGCCATAAATTGACAACCGGCCTAATCGACAATACAACAAAAGTAAAAAAAAAAACGAAAGCAAAAAATCCAAGAAATGAGGTGAGTAAAGCACAAACAAACGTTGTGTCGCCAGAAGGATGGTCATCCTCTATCAACCCGGAACTACAACTCGATTCATCATCAAAACAAGCTTCATCATCCAAAGAGTGTTTTCCAACAGAACGGGACAAAAAACAAAAGCAAAGGAGACGGAGCATCGAGAGTTCGATGTCCTCAAGGGAGAGGGCGGTGAAGGGGTCGGGGCCGCCGAGGTGGGCCAGGAGGAAGGGGGTCAGCAGGAGAGGGGGTCGGGGTGGGTGGCGAAGGAGACGGCAGACCTGGAGGCTGAAGGGGGGGAGGCTGACAAGGTCTTGAGAACCGGCAAGAGCCTCTCGGGTTGGGAGGCGAGGAGACCGGTGGATCTGGAGGAGGTTGGGGGTGAGGTCGATGAGGTCTTGAATCAAGATCCGACGAGGAGCCTCTCGAGGGGTCGCGGTGGCCATGGAAGGCTAGGGTCAAGTTGGAGGGATGGAGGCTCGCAGGGAGTGGTTGTTCGAGGGCCGACATAGAGGTTTGAAGCTCCGGTGGTCAGATCTGGCTTTCTAGGGTCGGCTCCCAAAGGGATCGTTTTCTTCTCGGACGGTGAACGTGGTGGAGGTGAGGTAAGCTTTCAACTTGGAGTTGCAAGGAGCAGTTTTTGCTTATGTAGACGAAACTGGAACCGGCACCGGAGGAATCGACGGTGACGTCTTCCTGGAGGACGTCGAACATGCTCTGGAGAAGCGGGAGAGTGGTCGGCGATCACTTTTTCGGGCCGGCGGAGCGGCCCCTCCCGTACAGAGAGCGTTTGGGTGCTTTCACTGAGTCTCCTCTTTGTGTTTCTGAGTAAGGTTATTGGGTTTGAACTTTTTTCCAGGACTGGGATCAACTTCTTGTTTTCTGAGGCTCGGTGGAGCTTTTTTCCAGGGCTAGTGGGGAGGTTTTTGGGGTTCTAGGGCCGGCGGAGCGGCCCCTCCCGTACGGAGAGCGTTTGTTGGAAGTAGAAGTGAAATGAAGAAGTCTTGTTTTCACATTCGAAATTACTTTGAGCAAATATTTCATCTAAAAAAGAAAAGAAAAATACACTAATGTTAATGACTTTCTTCAAAATGAAAAGAAAATTTGAGTCAATAATACATATCATTTGATCTTTTATACAAATTTTAATAAAAAAATCCTATTTTTATTATTTTAATATTTTTTGGTCCATAAAAGAACTAGGCTTACAACAAGGAATGGAGATTCGAAGTCATCATCAGCCCTTAGTCATAAACTCTAGTGACGGCGTAATAATGAAGTGTATATTTGCCAACTAAATGGGGGAAAGATTTATCTTTTATATGTCTCTTATTAAGCCAAATGAGTAAAGAGATTAAAAAAAGATTAAAATGGTACAAAATCCAACTTTAAAAAACAATCATAAATTCATCTAAAATATATAAAATTGCAACTATTAATTAACAAAATTATAAGACTACTATAAGAGAGGGAGTACGTAAAGGATGATGAGATAAAATTAATGGTCTTTTAGTGGGAAATTTAATTTTATAGATTCTAATAAAATTTTGGTATAACAAATGATGACGTAGATATCATAAATGATTTATCAATTTATATTAAAAAATAAATTGAGAATTGGAACTAAGACTGTTTAAAAGAGGGCAAATAAAAAACACATAGAATGAACAATGTTAGACGATCAATAAAGAAATGGAAAAAAAACCCAAATAACATAATTAAAATCAATACAGATGGATTCACCAAAACTAATAGTGAATCTAGCTTGACTATATTTTCATGAACAACACGTGTAGACCAATCTTCCTCTTTGGGAATAAATGTGGTATCTCAACTCCTTTAAAAACAGAAACGCTTGCAGTAAAAAATGCCCTGATAAGGGCCTATGAATTAGGCATTATCGGCAATCAACTTGAATGCGATAACCTTATCATTGTGAATGTTCTTAATCAAATCTGGCACTGTCTATGAGATATTGAAATGTTAATTTCTGATATCCCGTGTGTTCTTCAGTGTAAAATTTTTCATGTCTTCCGAGAAACAAACGTGGTGGTCGATTTCATCGCAAAGATGATCCAGCGGAGTTCCTTGAAAGATATTCGAACTAGTCTAGAATTTGTAATTCTCATCCAAAAGGATGCTATAGACCGATAAATCGTCTCTTCTGTGATTTTCAGTATAATTTTTATCTAATCAATAAAAAAAAAGGAGTACGTATATTATAAATGATTTAATTTATCAAAAAAATATAAAAGGCTTAAACATTTACTCGAGTGTTTGAGAATAGGTAGAGGTAGAGTGTGAAAAGTAGGAGCAAGGCGCAGGAACAAGAGTGACGTTGGGATGCACAAAAAGAAGACATGGTCCCCGTAATTTGCTCCATTTTCCCCTTCTTCACATTGACTAATTCATCCATCCCCATTTTTTGCGGGGCCCATTATTTGTCATGAAATAGCATAGGATACCCATATGTTTTATGTAGAGCCAAATGCCAATGCACACAGCAACTTAAATCTATATGGTTGTGCTTGCATAGTTGCATATATGTGCTGTAAATGAGTGCAATGCCAATATTGACGACCTTTAATTTCCAATGGATTTCAAAATTAAGAGAATTGCAAATTCAGGAATGACTCCAGCAGTGGAAAAACATATAATATCTGTCACTACAATTTATTGCCGTGATATTAATACAACAAGTGTAGGGATTTTAGATGCGTAAAACGAAATTTCAGGAAACGTTTTCCTAACATCTAACCAATGATCTCATGCATAAACCAAATAGATCATAGATAGGAAGAATCAAATACCTCTTGATGCGTGTTTCAATCTGCTGGAATGGAGAGAATAGATCCTCACGTGTGACTCCTCTATTTGGTCCACCCGAGCTTGGATCTGGATCGCCTAGGACTCGGTTGCTAGAGCGATGATCGAAGGCGAACGAAGAGAGCACCAGGGAGAAGGAGGCAACCGTATTTCTTGGTGTAAATTAGGGTTACGGGCTTTTCCTAAAAGCCCTCCTTTTATATTGCCATGTGTAGATATCTTATTTCCTAAATAAGTATTTCTTTTATTATTAATAATAATACTTTATTATTAACAAGTCTTATCTCCCAAGTTATATCTTATATAACTTTATATTATATACTTTATATAATATGTCTCCCAACAATCTGATCCAGTCTAAACTCTAAGGGTGTGACCTCGTAGGATCCGATAACAATAGCAATAGACTTTATGACATACTCTATAACATATAGTCTATAAATCATAGTTGGCTTCTAGCAAAACACTATGACTACCTAAAATCACCGGATTAAATATCTCCATAAATGGTCACACTTCATAATCAGTAATTGCACCTTTGATTAAAGAACACAATTCCTTCAATCTCCCACTTGTCCTTAAAACAAGTGTGCAATGTTAAAATTCATTTGTCACTTAGTGTCTTATTTGACTATATGATGAAACTCATCTTTACCGCCAAATACGTTTCTTGAACTCTTGAGATCAAACTGTCAGTACAGATGATTACTAATAATCCATCTGAGCATGGCCATGCGTTTTCACAGTTTTCACTCTTCAAGTGGCCGAGACACCAATCCTTTCCAAATGTATCATGGTATACATGGAATAGGAGGACATATTCAATCTTGTAAGACTACAACTCCCACTCAACTTTTGGCAATCCCAATCACTGTCTTTATAACTGCCTGTTACGGTCAGCGTTTGATAGCGTCAAAGACATACCAGCAGTCAAATGATAACTATACCATACTCATGTCTAAGGAACTCACTAATCATGAATAATCCTAGAACTCCACAGTAAAGTCCCGAGAAATCCTAAGATCGGTCTGTCCGATGTGTATCAGTATACACATCTATGTAATCGATTAGACATCTCCATGTCCCTATAACACATGAAACCCGATGTTATCAATCAATCTCACATATGGTCTTTTGATCAAGTCATTTGTATCCAAGTTAACAACTTAGACCATGGACTTCTAACAATTTTATAATTTCAGTTCACTTAATGGGATTGCATTCACCAAAACAGTTTTGATGAGCCCATTTGATAACTATTAAATTGTTTGGATACTTTATCTAATCCCAAGCAATGATTAAATAATAATATGAAACTCATATATAAGTCAAGCATAAATGTTTGTAATAATAAATAAGGTTTATCATAAAACAAACAATGTCTCAAAAGAACTCTCTAGTGTGTTTGAGTCCTTTGGCCCTAGTATGACTATCATACTTGGGCCTAGACATGGTCTTGGTCAAAAGGATCTGCAATGTTGTCGTTTGTGTGCACTTTGCACATCCTCACATCTCCATTATCAACATAGTGTCTGATCATGTGGTACTTCCGTAGAATATGTCTGGATTTGGAACTCTTCCAACTAACGGCTCCTCCATTCAAAATGAAGACATATCCAGACTGAGATTCAAAATCATTTATGTCTGTCTGAAAACTTGCATCAGTATAGCCATTGACTACCATCTCGTCATCACCTCCAAATATTAAGAGATCATCCCTAGTCCTTCGTAAGTACTCCAA
The DNA here is from genome assembly GCA_027886185.1 of Rheum nobile. NCBI lineage: Eukaryota > Viridiplantae > Streptophyta > Magnoliopsida > Caryophyllales > Polygonaceae > Rheum > Rheum nobile. The sequence continues at coordinate 3,051,637 of WOAB01000780.1, forward strand.
GATGTTCTTGGCTGCACACTAATGTGCATCACCCGGGTTTGATTGGTATCTTCTACACATACTCAAAGCATATGCAACATCTGGGTGAGTACAAGTCATTGCATACATGATGGATCCTATGGCTGAGGCATAGGGAATCCTGCTCATCCTTTCAGCCTCACCAGGTGTCTCAGAACACTGGCTCTTGCTGAGATATAAGTCATGCTGCATAGGCAGGAATCCTTTCTTAGAGTCCAGCATATTGAATCTCTCAAGGACCTTATCTACATAAGTTCCCTGACTCAGACCAATAAGTCTCTTAGATCTATCTCTATAGATCTTAATGCCTAATATGTACTCAGCCTCTCCCAAGTCATTCATTGAGAAGTACTTCTTAAGCCACTTCTTAACTGTCTCCAGCATAGGAATGTCATTCCCAATGAGTAGTATGTCATCCACATACAGAACTAGGAAGGCCACTTTGCTCCCACTAAACTTATTGTAGACACAGGGCTCTTCTTCGCATCTGATGAAATCAAACTTTTTGACCACTTCTTCAAAACGAAGATTCCAACTCCTGAATGCTTGCTTAAGTCCATAAATGGACTTCTTAAGCTTGCATATTCTCCTAGGGTTTTCTGGATCCTCAAAACCTTCTGGCTGCATCATGTATACATCATCTTCTAAATACCCATTTAGAAAAGCGGTCTTGACATCCATTTGCCAAATCTCATAATCATGATAAGCGGCAATCGCTAGGAGTATCCTAATGGACCTGATCATAACGACCGGTGCGAACGTTTCATCATAGTTAGTACCATGAACCTGTCTAAATCCTTTGGCAACTAGTCTTGCCTTATAGACAGAAACGTTTCCATCCTTGTCTGTCTTGATCTTAAAGACCCATTTGCATCCAATGGGTTTTACCCCATCAGGCAAATCTATCAAGTCCCATACTTGATTTTCAGACATGGAGTCCATTTCGGATTTCATGGCTTCCAGCCATTTTTCGGAGTCGGGGTCCGCCATCGCTTGTGATGTGACCTTGCTATAAAGAAGGTCTTCAAGTCCCGGATGAGATCGTGGTGAATCCGTAGTGGGGCGAAACAACTCCTTGAATAGGCGTCTGCGTTGATGGAGATTGCAAGACGACGGCGAGGCGGAAGCGATTGCGGAAGCGATAGAAATTTGAGGGGTTGACCGTATGGGTGAAGGGGGCCACGACCAGTTTAGGGCTGGAAAAGGATGGAGATTTTGAAGCGGATTAGAAGAAGGGAGCAAGCTCGACCTAGATCTAGCGGAATTAATGGCAGAAACGCGAGGGAGCAAGCTCAACCAAGAGAATCAAGGAGGACGTTAATGGAGGCTCAATTGGAGTTTCTCTCAACAATAAGTCTGTAATATTAACGTGAAGAAGAAAGGGAACTACAAGCTAGGTTAAGTAAAAGGAAGACTCTTCCTTTTCCTTAACCAAAAAAGATTAAAAATAAAACAAATAAAATACTAAAAATACCCTAAGGAATTTTGGTCATTCTAAGTATAGAAATGACCTCCTAAACTCCCTAAAAATGCTGAAAATAATAATAAATAATATCCGGGAAAAATACTGATAAATGTCATAAATCAGAAATATCGATAACTAGGCGAATAGCGATCAATATCTCTAATCTGTAAGCTCCGGGATCTCTGCAGACTGTGTAGACGTCCCAACTGTCACTAAACTCAGAATGGATCCCTCATCTGTAGTTGGACGTCCCTGACCTGCTACGAGTCTGATCACCAGTTATTGAGTCGCAGCTTGAATAGCTTTGGCTCGTGCTCTAGTAATGGGACCTGCGGACCTAAGACTCATAGCCTCCTCCTCGTCTGCAGCTGTCATGGTAGGCGAGGTCACATCATCCTCCCCCACTTGAGTGTGAAGCGTCCCCGCTTCACCCTCATCATACTCTGGCTCCACGTACGGTGATAGATCAGCAACATTGAAGGTTGGGTGAACACCATACTTGTCTGGGAGCTCTAGCTGGTAGGCGTTGTCATTGATGGCCTTGACAACACGGAATGGTCCATCACCCCTTTGGTCGAGCTTAGACTTGCGGTTGGAAGGAAAACGCTCCTTCCGCAAGTGAAGCCAAACCAAGTCGCCAGGAGCAAAGACAATCCTGCGTCGTCCTTTGTTCTTCTGGGCCGCATACTGTGCTGCTCTGCGCTCCAGCTGGTTGCGCGTCCGAGTGTGCAGCTCCTTGATGTGAACGGCCAATCTGTCAGCTGTGGTGCTGTCTGTATCCTTCCGAGGATAGGGAGTCAAGTCCAGCGGCGTCAGCGGGTTCCGTCCATAGACAACTTCGAACGGGGTCAGTTTAGTCGCGATGTGCCTGCACCTGTTATAAGAAAACTCCATAGTAGACAGTAAGTCCTCCCACCTGCATGGGTTACTCTTCAGAACCGTCCGAAGGAGGGCTCCAAGAGTGCGGTTGGTCACCTCTGTCTGACCATCCGTCTGTGGGTGGTAGCTCGTAGAAAATAGGAGTTTAGTACCGAGCTTACCCCACAAGGTTCTCCAGAAATGGCCGACAAACTTGGTGTCCCGATCACTAACAATAGTGCGCGAAATACCATGCAGTCTCACGACATTGTCGAAGAACAAATTAGCAACGTCAGTGGCGTTACTAGTGTTCTTACAGGCAATGAAGTGTGCCATCTTAGAGAACCTGTCTACGACCACAAATATAGAATCTCTACCACGCCGAGACATAGGCAACCCAGTGATAAAATCCATGGATAGATCTTCCCACGGGCCAGCTGGAATCGGCAGAGGCGTGTAGAGACCATGCGGACTAGACCTGGCCTTAGCCTTATGGCATGTCACACAACTCTGACAATACTTCGTAACATTGTTGGCCATTTTAGGCCATAAGAAGTGTTCGCGAAGTGCTGCCAGCGTCTTAGACACGCCAAAGTGACCACGACTATGTGCTTCCTCAATCAGCAAATTTCTGACAGAGGATGAAGGAACGCAAAGCTTCCCACCTTTGTACAGAAATCCGTCATCAAGGAAATACGTAGCATGTTCACGACCATTGGATTTACATTGCTCATAGAATGTAGAAAAGAAAGAATCAACAGCATAAAGATCCTTGAGCAATGCAAACCCAAATAACTGAGACTGAAGCTGAGTAATGAGGACGTACCTGTGAGAAAGGGCGTCGGCTACCACATTCTCCTTACCTTTCTTGTGAACAATGAGGTAGGGGAACGTCTCCATGAACTCAACCCAGCGAGCGTGGCGTCTGTTAAGAGTCGTCTGGCTGCGCAGATAACTAAGAGCTGCATGATCTGAGTGAATCATGAACTCTGCAGGCCACAGATAGTGCTGCCACGTCTTCAGAACCCGAATCAGCGCGTACAACTCCTTGTCGTACGTCGGGTAGTTCAGCTGGGCACCTGCCAGCTTCTCTAAAAAATAGGCAATCGGCCTCTTTTCCTGCAGCAAGACACCTCCGATGCCGAAATCAGAAGCGTCGCATTCCACCTCGAACCGACGGGTGAAGTCAGGAATCTGCAGCAGTGGCGCGTGGCACAAGGCATCCTTCAGGGCGGCAAAAGCAGCATCATGCCGTGGAAGCCAAGTGATAGACGCTGCCTTCTTGGTCAGCTCGTGTAATGGGGCGGCTATAGTGCTGAAATCACGAACAAACCGTCGATAAAAACCAGCCAAACCCAAAAACGAACGTACCTGAGTAGGAGTAGCTGGCGTCAGCCACTCCTGGATAGCGCGGATCTTTTCTGCATCCACCTGTAGGCCGTCCTTGCTGACGACAAAACCTAGGAAGTTTGTAGAAGGAGAACAAAATACACACTTGCCAAGATTGGCGTATAAGCTCTCTACTCTCAAACACTCTAAAACAAGGCGAAGATGCTCAGCATGGTCATCTAAAGTCCTAGAGTAAATAAGAATATCATCAAAATAGACAATGACAAACTTACCCAGAAAAGCTCTCAAGACATGGTTCATCAGCCTCATGAACGTAGAAGGAGCATTGGTCAGTCCAAATGGCATGACTAGCCACTCATACAGACCATACTTCGTCTTGAAAGCCGTCTTCCACTCGTCCCCCTCCTTCATGCGAATCTGATGATAGCCGCTCTTCAGATCAATCTTGCTGAAGAACTGCGCTCCATGCAGCTCGTCAAGCATGTCGTCGAGGCGAGGAATGGGATGTCTGTATTTGACGGTGATCTGGTTGATGGCACGGCAATCCACGCACATCCTCCAAGAACCGTCCTTCTTAGGCACCAATAGGACGGGAACAGCGCACGGGCTAAGAGACTCGCGCACATACCCCTTCTCCAACAGTTCCTGCACCTGCTTTTGCAACTCCTTTGTTTCCTCTGGAGAAGTTCGGTAGGCAGCTCGGTTGGGAAGAGCAGCTCCTGGTACAAAATCGATATGGTGCTCAATGCCACGAAGTGGTGGAAGACCATCTGGCAACTCGTCCGGCATCACATCCTGAAACTCCTGCAAAATTGACAAAATACAAGAGGGAAGTGCGGACTCTGAAACAGGTAGGGCAGTAGGAAGAGCAATGAGTAGGAAACAGGGAGACTTGCCTTGGATGACGTTGGAAACCTTTCGGCGTCGCGTCAAGAGAAGGCGCTGCTCACAAGTGCCTTTCAGCGCAGAACTACCTTGTCCACCCTTCTGATGATGGACTCCAGAAGGTACCTGTTGACCATTACCACTACAGTGAGGAAATTTAAGACTAATGGGCTGGTCACTTACCTGTCCTGAGTTGCCTTGGGTACCCGAAGAAGATGCTGCAGGAAGTTGTAGGGAACTCGGCTGGAAGGCTATAGGGGACTCTGGAGGGGGTTTTCCTACGTCCTTTGCAGCCTGTATAGCCTTGTTCCTCTGTCTAATAGCATGGTCCTGTAAAATCTCATTCGGAGTCATAAGTAAGAGCGTCACGCGCTTGCCATGGTGAGTGAACATGTAACTGTTCAAAAACCCATCATGGAAGACGCGACGGTCAAATAGCCAAGGACGCCCTAACAGAATATGGGTGGCATCCATGGCGGTAACATCGCACAAAACAGTGTCTGTATATGGTCCTATGGAAAAAGTAACGGGACACTGTAAAGAAACATTGTTACCTGGTTGGTCTGAAATCCACTGCAGACCGTAGGGCTGAGGATGTGGCTGCGTTTGAAGATTGAAGTCGCGGACGACTCTCTCATTTATAATGTTGTAGCACGACCCGCCATCTATTATCAGACTCAGCGACGCATTCTTCATACGACACCGGGAATGAAACAGATTCTCCCTTTGGTCAAGCGGACCTCCTTCCTTGACGCTGAGGACGCGTCTGGTGACCAAGGCATAATGCATGACATCTGTATCATGGTCACTCGGCCGGATCACCTCATCAGTCAGCTCTACAGACTCCTCCGGGACGTTCTCCTCTTCATCTGAGAGGCTCTCGTAGTCTTCAGTTTTGGCGGAGTAGAGGACACGCTTCTGATTGGGGCAGTCCTTCTGATAGTGTCCTCGTCCACCACATCTGTAACACTCTCGACCGCTGGAACGATCTGTACGGCCTGTCTCAGCAGAGGCCGATGGCTTTTGGCGCACGGAAGAAGGGGGCGCCGGCCGCGGCGTCGTAGTAGACGCAATACCTGGACGATCCTGTCTAGGCACAGAACTAGAAGAAGAGTTAGTGCGATAAGAATTGACAGGGTTCGAGGTATACCTTGGTGAGGGAGAAGACGAAGACTGCCAAGGCTGCTGTCGACGTCGCTGCGCTTGAAGATAGAGCTTCTGCGCAGTATGTACTACGTTGTTGAGGTCTCGGATTGGCAGAACGTCAACCTGATCCCTGTACGGCTGTGACAAACCCGTGACAAAACGTGTACGTAGAGTAGACGGAGTAACACTTACCCCGGCTTTGAAGTACATGTCTTCTAAGCGAGCAAAGAACTCCTGTGGCGTATCACGACCCTGAGTAGCAAGTGCAATGGCCGTCTTCATATCCTCTCGGTATGTTGTCGGCACGTACTTGCGCGTCATGAGCGCTACTAGCTATTGCCACTCTGTCACAGGTGGCCACCCCATGCGTGCCTGCTGTTGGACCAGTCGGTTCCACCAGGTGCGCTCTGCTCCTTGGAAATGCAAGGTGACGATCTCCACCTTCGCATGCTCCTCATATTGATAGTGTTGAAGAACATGACAGGTACTCTGCAACCAATCTATGAAAGTAGAAGGATCATAAGTACCAAGGAAGGGTTCGATTTTCACCTTAATTTCTTGGCGATACATAGCTGGGGGTGGGTATCGTTGTTGGGCTGCAGCGGAAGCATAGAAATTCTGTTGTGGAAGCCCATGCCGCTGCTGTCCAACTGGTAGTTGTTGCCGTCGCCGCGCTCGTGGGGGACCGGCAACCCGCTGCTGCTGATATTGCTGTGGATGACCCTGTGCAACGTAATAAGCAGCCTGATTCTGTGGCTGCTGTGGAGGAGGAACCCAACCTGTACGATGAAACTGCTGCTCTAGTGGGTCCTGTAGGGGTGGGTGATAACCTGCAGAAAACCCATAGGCCCCTTCTTCCTCATCCTCAAGATCAAATTCCTGGAATCCTTCATCTGAATCTGACTCAACATGAGAAACAGTACTCTGATGGTCAGCAAAAGAATGGACATTGAAGGTTTCAGAATTTACCTGATGTCGACTTGGACGAGCCGTGGAGTGTTTCCCTTGCTTGCTTGTGGAAGCATGTGGTTCTGTGCGTCTGCTCTGGCGTTTGACGGCACTGTCATCGACCGGTGCATCCTCCTCTGAAGATGACTCATCATCGTCCTGCTCGTCCTCGTCCTGAGAGTTGCGTTCAGGAATTGTCAACTGGGCTGATTTGGAGCGTACCTTCTTCTTCGACGCGCTACTCTCTTTCTGCGATCCTTTCCGCTGATGCTGCGTAGGAGGATCGGATATCAGAACGCCCTTGCCCTTTTTCTGCTTCTGGGCTAGGGTACTCTGGTCGTCACGGTTGTTCGGTGACGGAGACGGCATCACTCTACTGAGCAGATCACGCATGGCTGCAAAATTCGCTTCTGAACGTTCATCGGAACGTTGCTGATTGGCCACCAATAGCTCAATGGCCGTAGCCAGTTGATCGACCCGACCCGTATCCTGTCCGTCATTGGAGTTCACCATTATCCTGAAAAGACAACAGACCCCAACAGAGCAAAGGAAAACCAAAAACAAAGCAACAGAAACGAAAGAGAAGTCGAACTACCAAGATATCACAACTGAAAACAAAGCTGATATGACCGTGAGGGCGGGAAGGCTAAGGATAATCACACAACAATCACAAATTACAACGATAACTCAACAAACAAATTGTAGATATAAATTGCCGCAATATAAGCCTAGATATGCCAACAAGACTATAACAGCCAAGACAGTGAGAGAGAGGAGATGAGAATTGAATCAATAACGATAGGGTAACGATTACCTTATTTTGGCTTTGCGCACCCTATATCTCTTTACCGTTGCCACCTAAGTTCGGCTTTTCTCACAAAAAGCTCCTGCACTCTAATACCCCTACAGAAACCTCAACTGATGTTGCCAGGATATAACGGTAGGCACAGAATTTAATCCGGCGTGAACCTAGGCGTCCCGGCTAAGCAGCTGCAAACTAACAAAAGCGGATAACTCACGCCAAAGTCAGAAGGATAACTGTAAAAAGCGAATGCAGAAACCGACACAAAAAGGAAAAAAATAAAATAAAAGGACTCAGATCCCTGCAATCTAATACCCCTACAGTAACCTCAACTGCTGTCGCCCGGATATAACGGTAGGCACAGAATTTAATCCGGCGTGAACCTAGGCGTCCCGGCTAAGCAGCTGTAAACTAACAAAAGTGGATAACTCACACCAAAGTCAGAAGGATTACTGTAAAAAGCAAAAGCAGAAATCGACACAAAAAGAGAAAAAAAATAAAAATTAAAAAATTAAAAAATTAAAAAATTAAAATAAACAATACCAAAGTTCTGCCGTAGGTGCAAATTTCGGACCTACGAAAAGAACCCGGATCTGGGAGCTCCGTGCTCGTTGCGCTGGGCGGGGGAAAAGAACCCGGTTTGTCAGCACCCGGGATAGAAGACGCTGGCAGCTGGGCGCGCGCGCGGGCGCGGATGGCTGGCTGGGCGCGACGCTGATGCTCGTGATGGAGGCGCGGCGCTGTTGCTTGTGGGCGCCGAGGGCAAGGTGCCCTAAGAACTTGCCCAAATTACAATTTTTTTTTTGATTGCCTTGATTTTTTTTTTTTTTGATTGATAATTTTTTTTTTTGGCAATTCTTCAGATCTGGCTTTTTCTACAAGGAAAGATCTCAGCCTTTTTTTTTTTTAATTAGAGAAATTGCAACAATAACTCAAGAACCCTAATCTTCAACGGCGAAAATTCTTCAACGAACTCCCTTGTGCAGATCGGACTCCAAAAAATTTATTCAAAAATATTCTAGACACCAACACACTCAATTGATTCAAGTTGGAAAGAAGAAGACGCAGATTAATGGCAAAAAGGTCAAGTACAGCAATTCAACCTATATGCATGCAAATCTAGATCTATAATTCAATCACCAAATTACCAACACAAAGAGCAATTGTTGTGTGTAGGGGACAAGGTAAGATCACTAAAAATCAAGCAAACGATTTTTTTTGAAGCAGATTTACACCAAAAACGAGTTTTCAATGCAAATCTACAATGGTTTTTTTGATAAAATTAATTCGGTCTTCAAGAGGAATTTTATTTTTTTTGTTTTGAAATTTTCGACTTTAATAATATAGATCTGAATAAGAAAAAATCGGAATTATCAAGAAAAATGCAGGAATTTTTTTTTTTAATTTTTTGACACGAAAATAAGGTTGTGATAAGCAAGGAATCGATTCGACTTACAGATTCGAAGGCTCTGATGCCAGTTGATGTGACCTTGCTATGAAGAAGGTCTTCAAGTCCCGGATGAGATCGTGGTGAATCCGTAGTGGGGCGAAACAACTCCTTGAATAGGCGTCTGCGTTGATGGAGATTGCAAGACGACGGCGAGGCGGAAGCGATTGCGGAAGCGATAGAAATTTGAGGGGTTGACCGTATGGGTGAAGGGGGCCACGACTAGTTTAGGGCTGGAAAATGATGGAGATTTTGAAGCGGATTAGAAGAAGGGAGCAAGCTCGACCTAGATCTAGCGGAATTAATGGCAGAAACGCGAGGGAGCAAGCTCAACCAAGAGAATCAAGGAGGACGTTAATGGAGGCTCAATTGGAGTTTCTCTCAACAATAAGTCTGTAATATTAACGTGAAGAAGAAAGGGAACTACAAGCTAGGTTAAGTAAAAGGAAGACTCTTCCTTTTCCTTAACCAAAAAAGATTAAAAATAAAACAAATAAAATACTAAAAATACCCTAAGGAATTTCGGTCATTCTAAGTATAGAAATGACCTCCTAAACTCCCTAAAAATGCTGAAAATAATAATAAATAATATCCAGGAAAAATACTGATAAATGTCATAAATCAGAAATATCGATAACTAGGCGAATAGCGATCAATATCTCTAATATGTAAGCTCCGGGATCTCTGCAGACTGTGTAGACGTCCCAACTGTCACTAAACTCAGAATGGATCCCTCATCTGTAGTTGGACGTCCTTGACCTGCTACGAGTCTGGTCACCAGTGATTGAGTCGCAGCTTGAATAGCTTTGGCTCGTGCTCTAGTAATGGGACCTGTGGACCTAAGACTCATAGCCTCCTCCTCGTCTGCAGCTGTCATGGTAGGCGAGGTCACATCAGCTTGCTTATAGGTCACAGGCTCACCGTTCTCTAAAAGTAGAACGTCAATGCTAGCAGTCAAGACGTAATCCTCATAACGCCTAGGCAGCTGCCTTAGCCTATCTGATCTCCAATGTGGTCCAACAATAGGAGAGATTTCAGCTGCTGGGTTGACCACATCTATATGCGGGACCTCAGGTGCTTCATCAACTTGAGGAATTGCATCTTGGATCTGGGCAGTTTCCCTTTAAGAAGGTACGCCCCCAAAGTCAAGTTCCTCAGTGACATCGTCTATGTCCTCACTTTGTTGGGTTTGTTGCTCAGCTTGAATCTCATCAAGCTGAACATTTCTCCCACTTGGCTTCTTGGAAAAGAAGTCCTTTTCCAAAAAGACACTATCTCGAGCAACAAACACTTTGTTCTCAGCGGGATTGTAGAAATAATATCCCATTGTTTCCTTGGGATAACCTATAAAGAAGCATTTGTCTGATTTTGGTGCTAGCTTGTCAGATAGTAAACGCTTTACATAAGCTTCGCATCCCCAGACCTTCAGAAATGACAAGCTAGGAACCTTTCCATACCATATCTCATGTGGTGTCTTGTCAACTGATCGTGACGGAGTCCTGTTTAGTGTGAACGCAGCAGTGGTGAGGGCATATCCCCAAAAGGATGTAGGAAGATCAACAAAACTCATCATTGAGCGGACCATGTCTAACAATGTCCTGTTCCTCCTTTCAGATACGCCATTCAATTGTGGCGTGCCTGGTGGAGTCAGTTGTGTCAAAATGCCACAACTCCTCAAGTGATGGTCGAATTCTTGGCTCAGATATTCGCCCCCTCGATCTGATCGGAGTGCCTTTATCTTCTTGCCAGTCTGTGTCTCAACTTTATTCTGGAATTCTTTGAACTTTTCAAAGGACTCAGATTTATGCTTCATTAAGTAGATATACCCATATCTACTAAAATCATCAGTAAATGTAATGAAGTATCGATAGCCTCTCCTAGGTTCTGTGCTCATAGGTCCACATACATCGGTATGTATGAGAGCTAAGAGCTCAGTAGTCCTCTCACTCGTACCAGTGAAATGTGACCTTGTCATCTTGCCCATCAGACATGACTCACATGTTTCAAATGATTCTAAATCAAATGACTTTAGGCTATCAACTGTTTGGAGTTCCTTCATGCGTTTGATGCTAATGTGACCCAAGTGACAGTGCCATAGATTGGCTTCACTTATATTCGACTTTTGCCTCTTTGTATCAACGTTATAAATTTCAGATTTGAGGTCCAACATGTATAGTCTACTACTACTCACATGGGCTCGAGCATAGAAAGTGTCATTCTTATAAATGAAAAACAATCCTTAATGACAAATTCATAACCCTCAAGGTTCAAAACTGAAATTGAAATCAAATTATTAGTAATAGATGGAACAAAATAACAATTATAAAGTTCTAAAACTAAGCCAGAAGGTAGAGGTAGACTATAATCTCCAATGACAAGTGCAGCAACTCTTGCTCCATTTCCAACACGGAGATCTATCTCACCCTTCTGCAACCGTCTCCTATTTCTTAGTCCTTGCACATTCGAAATAATGTGAGAACCACATCCTGAATGTAATATCCAAGAATGAGACTTGGTTGATAAGATTTCAGTAACGTAAATACCTAAAGTGGAGACTGTTCTCCTCTTCTTTTCTTCCAGGTTTTTGTGACTTGTCTTATCCTCATCAGATGAGGTGGCAATCAACTCTGGGATGGGGGTTTCAAGGACATCCTCCTGTCCCTCAGACTGATTCTCATATGTCTTTCCCAATCAAGGAAATTTGTGTCGTTCAAACGGTTTTTCTCAACTATTGAGCGGAGAGTGAATTTGAGGTGTTCAGAAGACATAGTAACTACAAAACGGAATAAAAACATGCAGATAAATTATGCTTGACATGCAAGAACTTAAAATTTAGACAAACTATAAACAGTAAGTTATTGCACATTCTACTCAATTAAATTGTCCATTGTGAGTAAAATGATTCCAAGATCATATCTTAGATGAAACTTGAGCGTACTAGGGCACTTCCCCAATTCTCATGTAATCAAGGTAAGTAAACTCCTTTACTAATTATAACACCTTATAACTCTTGGTTGATGGTCACATCTTATGTAAGACTCATCCTTATGCCTCAAGATCCAAAACTGAGCTTTTTGGTCTCTTGTTGAGTGTAACCATACCAAGGCAGCATGCCCCTATTAGACATACCCGCACTATCCCAAGGTCAAGGAAGGACACCTCGCTAGGGCGAAAACTATCCAACGAATCCCAAGGGCCTCATGGTTATGATATGGAAAGGCATGATCTCAATATTCTGTTAAGGGACTTAAGCATGCATTGGTTGTTTATTTACTAGTGAACAAAATAGCATAAACAAACAAGCAAGCATGCAAAGTGGGAAATAAAGCATTCAAGTAATGCAGTAATAAATGTAATCCTAGTATGGCCCCTAAAAATCAAAATTAAAGATCTAATCTTCATGGGTCTTGTTACTCTTGGATCTTCATCCTTAGTACCCTTCATGGATCTTCATCCTTTGGTCTTCTTAGGATCTTCTTCTTCTTGTCTTACATATAATTGGAATAAACTCTCTTGCAGAAATTTAAATTACAAAAATACATAACGAAACGCAGATCGTGTACAAGAAAAACATAACGGTACGCAGACCGTATTTATCTATCCTAATGTGGGCCATACTAGTCACCTCATGCAAGCAATAATATCATAATATCATAAAACATGCATGCAATAATAATATCAAATATTATCAATAATATTAATCTAATTAATAACATTAACTAATTTAATTAAAAAAAACATATCAAATTAAATAAATCATCTCATGACATAAATAATTTAATATCAAATTCTTAATTCAAATTAAAAAATAATATATAGAATTAATCATAATTAGTTATTAAAATGCATTATTGGATAAGATATGCATAAACAAGATAAGATATCAAATATCCTTATCTAAAACTAGTGGGAATCTATCCTAACAATTTTTAGGAAATTATATAATTTAGACGATATCAAATATTATCTAATTAAATAAATAAGATCTTATCTTATAATTTAGAAAATTATCCTAAAATGTCATATCTACCCAACCGGACCGAGTCGCGTCCGAGTCAAACTCGGACCGACCTGTGCCTACCGATCCACGCTGTCGAACAAATACCAACCGAGTGTTAACAATTCTGGAAATTAAGTCCGAACAACACGGCTTTAACAATTAAAGCATAATATTTAGATTAACAGCACAACTTTAACAAAATAGCACGGCTTTAACAATTAAAGTATGTGATATCATATCATATCAAAATATATGAAGTCCGAACAGCACGGCTTTAATAATTAAAGCATAATATTATATTCTTTTGATCAGAATTAAACCAATACCAAACAATTTGATAAAGTGGAGTGTGATGATTGTTCGGAATTGAAGAACACTTCGTTAACATTTAATGCAGAATTTAACATTCACATGACCGCATAATTAGAACAATTCGAACAATTCGAATTTAACAATTCACCGCATAATTAGAACAATTCTAACAATTAGATTAATTTTACATGCATATATGTTCATAAGGTTCTTCAACCTTACTAATCCAATCAATTAAAATCAGAATTTTAATCATGCAAGTTAACCTATATATCAATTTATCACTAAATTTGAATCAAGACAATTTTGAACATGCATCAAAATTTAAAACTTTAAACTTGATCTAATCAGTTTATGCAAGAGGCAACTGATACCATTGTAGGAATTTTAGATGCGTAAAGCGGAATTTCAGGAAACGTTTTCCTAACATCTAACCAAGGATCTCATGCATAAACCAAATAGATCATAGATAGGAAGAATCAAATACCTCTTGATGCGTGTTTCAATCTGTTGGAATGGAGATAATAGAGCCTTACGTGTGACTCCTCTATTTGGTCCACCCGAGCTTGGATCTGGATCGCCTAGGACTCGATTGCTAGAGCGAGGATCGAAGGCGAACGAAGAGAGCACCAAGGAGAAGGAGGCAACCGTATTTCTTGGTGTAAATTAGGGTTACGGGCTTTTTCTAAAAGCCCTCATTTTATATTGCCATGTGTAGATATCTTATTTCCTAAATAAGTATTTCTTTTATTATTAATAATAATACTTTATTATTAACAAGTCTTATCTCCCAAGTTATATCTTATATAACTTTATATTATATACTTTATATAATATGTCTCCCAACAATCTGATCCAGTCTAAACTCTAAGGGTGTGACCTCGTAGGACCCGGTAACAATAGCAATAGACTTTATGACATACTCTATAACATATAGTCTATAAATTATAGTTGGCTTCTAGCAAAGCACTATGACTACCTAAAATCACCGAATTAAATATCTCCATAAATGATCTCACTTCATAATCAATAATTGCACATTTATTAAAGGACACAATTCCTTCAACAAGGATATGATGTAGCTCTTCAATTCACTTATGCTTGCGAGAAATCCTGCTTTAGACAAAATTTCCGCTGAGAGACGAATAAACGAGTCGGTCCATGGGCAATTTCAAGACACAAAAAATACTCAAACAACCCATATCTTTTATATGCATGAAAAAAGATGAGTCTTGAAGCGAGCGAGAGATAGTAGGAGAACCGCCAACAATGATAATGTCCCAAGCAAAATTAGTAATTTGAGGGAGGTGAATCGTGGTCATAGTGTTGGGATGAGGGTTGCTTGGTTGGCTTTGTGGTCGTCATTGATGTTAGAAAAAGGAGGTAGTGTCGGGTTGGGAGGTTAGCATGAGACAGGTCGGCGATGGTGGTGGCTGGGGAAGAGAGAGTGTCCGACGATGGAGGCGTGGGTCACCGGCTTGGGTGGTGGTGCTAATATAGTTTGTGTGAGGTTGGAGGAATTAATAGGGGATTTTTTTTCACACTCGTTTTTTTTTTTTGCAACAAAGGTTGTGCTCAAAACCGATTATTTTTTTAAAAAAAAATTAATTTTGGGCGCAACCTGGTTGCGCCCAAGAGCCGATTTTTTTTTAGAAATTGGAAGTATACTTTTAAGAATGGACCGGTTTAAGGTTTAGGGTTCGATGATTAAAATATTTTTTGTTAGAAATTCAAGAAAAAAAATATTTTTTAAAAATTCAAAAAAAAAAATAAATTTTAAGAATGGTTTTTTGAAAAAAAATTATAAATGGATTTTTTTTTAAAATTGGACGCAACGGTGTTGCGGTGAAAAAGTTATTCGAAAAAAATTACAACTTTTGTTGATATATATATATGCAACTATTTCGTCCATTTTGGCATTGATCCATTTTAGATAATGTCTTCGTCAAGGGTGGATGATGCACTCAGTCCATTTGAGCACTTAGATGATGCACCCGGTCTTGATTTGATTCATGACGATAATTTACGGGTACGTATATATTTATTCCGAAGTTTATTTCAAATTTAGTAAATTAAAGTAGTTTGTTGTAGTTTAGAACTTTGATTAAAATGTTCATACGATGAATACATGTTTTAGGTTAGCGGTATTATTTTGTATTTTATGTATTCTATTATATAGTTGTGAAATAATTTTCTGAAAGTTTATGTGCGAAATAATTTGTTATTTAGGTGTGTTAATTTATGGTTTATTAAGTAAATTATATGTTCGTGGTAAGAACATGGATATGTTAGTTTTAAGAAACGCCCTTAGAAAAACCTCTAATTTATAAAATATTTTTGAAAATAAATAGGACGACTCTAGTGATAGCGAATATTCGTCAGTGGACTATTCTGCTCATTTTACTAGGGATGAAGAATGAAGTGATAGAAATAGTATGATCAGTTGGGCTAAGAACGTATGTTTGTAGTTCCATATGGTGATTGTAATAAGTAAATCATGGCCTAACCGAAAGGTCATATTATCGTGTGAGAAGTCCGAGCCATATAGAGCGGCGAAGAAGAAGGCGGGTGAGGTTCCTGAGGCAACCCCTAAACGGAGATACAATGCGCGAGGACAAAGAAGAGCGAGTGTCCGTTTCAGTTGCATGGGGTGGTTGTGAAAGGAGATTGGCTCAAATCTGACCGTTGGAGATTATCTGTCGTTTGTGGATCGCACGACCATGAGCTTTCTAGTAGTTTGATCGGTCATGCATGTAATACCCCTTAATTTTTAGTAAGGGTATTTGGGTAATTTTCTCATCCTTCGTTCTATAAGTTTTTTTCGCTTTCAATGGAGTTGGATTTTCTGTAATATCCATGATCTCCGTAATAATTCCTTGAGTGGTATAAAGTACATTCGATGTATTTTCGGGACTTAGAATATTTGTTTGGATACAAATATATAATTTACGGGGTTTAAAACTCATACCAAACTTTCCCTGTACAACTTTGCACAAGATATTTGTGCAAGATATTTGTATAAGATATTTGTGCAAGATATTTATATAAGATATTTGTGCAAGATATTTATATAAGATATTTGTGCAAGATATTTATATAAGATATTTGTACAAGATATTTATATAAGATATTTGTACAAGATATTTGTGCAAGATATTTATATAAGATATTTGTACAAAATATCTACAAAATATCTACAAAATATAAGGGAGCCTTCTCTCTCTCCCTCTCGTCTTTCTCTCTCCTGCTCTCGGTCGTTCTTCCCGTCGGCGAGCCCTTCGTTCTCCGGCGAGCGTTGCTGCTGCTGTGCTCCGTGTCGTCGCTGAGCTGCTCGTGTTCCCTCCATTCTCCTTCCGCTGGCAGCTGCTTGGAGTCCCGTCGGTGAGCTCGACTCGGCTGGTGTCGCCGCTGCCGAGCCTCTGTTGCTCGTGAAGCGCCGCCGACCCCTGTCCCCTGCTCCTGTTGTCGGAGTTGCTGCTGCGTGAAGACCCCGGTGAAGACCACCGACGAAGACCCCAGCGAAAACCCCGCCGCTGGTGCTCCATTGTTGACGAGCTCGGCGCCGGTGCGTGTTGTTCGCTGATGTTGTTGTTTGCTCCTATTGTGGTTCGTGAGGTAGGAGATGAAGTGGTGGGTCCCCCTCCTTAATTAGCTTCTTGATGGGCCGTAAAGCCCATTTAGCCCTTTTGTCCAGATTTAACCCGAAATCGAGCGAGCGAGCTATCTGAAGCATAGGCCATATCCTCGGAAAGGATATAATCAGTAGTCGTCTCGTCTAGATTCATCGCCGAATCTACTCTAGGCAAGTGGCGGTTCGCTCTTGCTCATCATTCCATATTTCAATTAATTATCAATTGTTTAGTTGTTAATTAATTTGGGATGATTTACTGTTTTCGTTGGGAACAGTTTTGATAACTGTTTGTGATTTTAAAAGATATTATGATAGGTTGTATATCTGCTAGAACAACGCTATTATATATATTGATATGATTAATTACAGATATTGTGGTAGGTTGTATATCGTTAGAACAACGCTATTTTATATGTTATTAGCCGCGATGGCTTTGTTGTGAATTATTACTGTGTTGAACTGTTTAGTTAGCACGAGTATTTGTAGGAACGCTAATGTGTATCTCATTGTGAGTGCTAGTCGTTTCTTGATAACCTGGTGGTTAGGATTTAGTTCCTACCATCCTTCTCTGGTCTTGACCATACCCTTACTCAGGGTTTGTGCACACAGCTGGTGCCACTTTTAGGGATTTAGTTCCCGACTCCGTTGTTTGGGATTTAGTTCCCGATTCGACTTCAGGGATTTAGTTCCCGAGTCAACTCCGCCTTAGGGATTTAGTTCCCGACGGTATCTCTTTATCCTGTGGGGATGAGATGATCTAAAAGCTTATAACGTGATGATCGTTTTGGAATTAAATGAGATAAGTGCCGTTGTCGCACATAATTAAATATACCCTTGGGCGAGTAGTGTAGTTAGGCAATAGTGCAGCTAGGAAATCTCGTCTTGACTTTGATCAGTGTAAAGTTCTCTTTCCAATCTGGATTCGCTTTGAGCGGTGAGGTTGGTCGAGAACCGAGACATCAAGTCATTTTGAACGCTTGTGTGTAATTATTAATGTTTCCCAACATTTGTCATGCTTCCGATAAGGCTCATTTCGTTGGAGTCTTCTTTTGGGATTGATTGCTGTGAGACTCGGTCTCCAGAATCTTCTCTTGATCATGTCTTTTTATGTATTCTAGTAGAAGTATGGTGGTTGACTATCGTTATCGGTTTTGATTTGAGAAACGATGAGTCTAACCTAATACAACTACTTCAAACCACTCTGCTTTGTACCCTTGCATAGTCTTTCATTAGACTAACCAACCGTAATTGTTCTCTGCATGGTTGGCTGGTGTCATCCGTTCGATTCGGCACATCAGATAAGTTGCCATCCCGTGAAGGCTAGAGCGACTACGGACGCAAACGATGTTTTTGATAAGTTTATTCAGGTTGAGATCCTTGACGGGTGATCATTGCGATCAAGACCCTTTTGTTGGTTATTTAAAGTCTTCCGCTGTGTTAAATATATCTTGTATTAAGTCTTCCGCTGTATTTTGATTGTCTTTCGGATTATGGATGTAATGCCGAGACAATGATTTTAAATGAAAGTTATGATATTTTGTATCATAATTGTTGTTTGATGATTTATATCAACTGGTAAAGCCTTGGGTGACATCGGACAGAACGTCTAAGGTCACTGGCGGTAATGCCTTTCCAAGGGAATATTTGGGGGTGTTACAATGCATTTGCCGAGCGACTTTCGTAGGAACAACGAGAGCGCGTGAATGTTTTGTCAGCCTCTGGAATAAAGCCGAAGGCTATTATGAGTCTATTTCTACACGAGGATCCCAAATGCTTGACATTAAGGAACCAACTCTACAATTACAAGTGTCGGGAGAGGATGAAATGCAGGGGGAATTTGACGGTGCCGCAATACATGCTAGATTTTATAGACGCGAGACATTATTATACAAGCTATGAGACGCGTCGCAATGAAGAAGGGAAGGAGGTTTTGAGTGACATTTTTATTTCTCACCCCAAAGCTAGACATTTGTTGAGTTTGTTCCCCAACATCGTCATCATGGATACGACCTACAAGACGAACATGTATGAAAGTTTAATTATCGCTATTATTACATCTAAAATATGTTAATTGCATATAAATGTTATAATTTTTACATTTATAGGTACGGTATGCCTTTGTTGGAGTTTGTTGGATTCACTTGCACCAACCGTACGTTTTGTATTGCGATCGTATTCATGTATGATGAGAAGACGGAGCACTACACATGAGCCTTGGACCGCCTTAAGATCATTCTCGGGGGACAAGAACCCAAGGCGATCATGTCAGATCGAGAGCTCAGTCTTGTGAAAGTCGTCGATGTAGTCTTTCCCAACACGAAGCATCTGTTGTGTAGGGTCCATGTGAACCGCAACGTGGAAGCTTATGTAATGAAATGGGTCCCCAATGTTGACCATTTTAGTGGTAATATTCGTTGGTTGTTAAGGTCACCCACTGAGGATGTGTACAAGGAGCGACTTGAATACTTGACGGAAAAGTGGACTAAGCTACCCTGGCTAATGGATTACATGAAGAGGGTATGGCTTGATGACTACAAGAAGATGCTAGTCTGTGCATGGTGCGACACGGTTCTCCATTTCGGCACAAGATCATCAAACATATAAATTATTAAGTGATCATGTAAAAGGTAAATTCATAAATGCAACTAAGCGTAACTTGAGTTTTATTTTCAGGGTCGAGAGTCAGCACTCTATGCTGAAGGACGGGATCGAATCGTCTGTTGGAGGCTTGGACACCCTCGTGCAGCAAATTGATAATATGTTTGCTGATCAGATTCAGGAAATCAGGGGTGATATGGAGTGCTTTTAAGGCGCCCACGGATATCGTAACCGGGCCAACTTGGGTGAAGACCTTTTTCAGGCATATTCTTTATAAGGTCTCGGAAAAGTGCTTAAGAATGTTATACACTTCAGTTGTTAGGGCCATGCAAGGGAAAATTCCCGAGGAAGAATGTCGTGATGTGTTTTGGAGAGCCACCCTAGGTCTGCCTTTCCCACACACGATCAAGGAATATGTAAATGTCAGTTTCCCGTTGAGGCCAAGTGAAATCCACATTTATTGGAAGCAAATCAAGTGGGAAAGGGTTGGGTATGCTGAGCTCGCACCAAATGAGGACATCTTTATCTCAGAAGAAGATGTCCTCTTAGGTGCCATGTTTGGAGATTGGAGCAACGAAGAATTGCCCCCAGAGCTGAAGACCGACTTTGCACGCCGGTACAAAGCTTTCCATGAGCCGAGATCGTGTACCGCAGAAGAGCTCCCGACCGCTTCGACCAAGAAGAGGAGACCTAAAAAGAAGAAGAACGATACCAAGAGGGACCCTAGTTGGTTTGAGCACGTGGCGAAAGAAAAAAGGAAGAAGGACGAGGAAAAGAAGAAGAAGGCCGAGGACCGGAAAAATTCCTCCGTGGGATCTAAAGGACGTCCTCCGAGCGGTAAACGGTGCATCGGAGTTTCACTTGGCAAGGAAAGCACCAGTAGAGCTCCTCAGGGCGACATGTACTTTATTTACCTCGGCTTCAACTGGGGTCAAGATAATATTGATTCGTTTATGTTCGCCTACATTAGAGGACTACAGAATGTAATGGGTGATGGTCATTGTGGGTACCGTTCACTGGCTGTACTATTAGGTAGGGGTGTTCATCCGGTCCGATGGACCGGATTTTTCCAAAAGTCCGGTCCGATCCTGGACCGGTTTAGACCGGATTTTATTTAAAAAAAATATTTTAAATTCTTATTTAAAATCTAAAAAAAAATATCTAAAAAACATATATACTCCTAACTTATTAAATTAAGAAAAATATCTATAAAAAATACAAATAAATCTCCAAAAAAACATATAAATTAAAAAAAAAAAAAAACCGGTCCACCGGTCCGGACCGGTTTTTTCCGGGTTTGGACCGGACCGGAACCGGATTAAGGAAATTATCTGGACCGGACCGTATTTTCACCGGACCGGTCCGGTCATTTCCGATCCGGTCCGGTCCAGATTTGAACAGCCCTACTATTAGGGCATGACGAAAACGCTTATTGGTACGTCCGATGGGAGCTTTCCAAGGAGCTACAACAACACCAAGCGTTGTACACCCCGGCTTGTCATTTTACCCCCATATCGGACCTGATCAGGTTTGTGAATTTTACCGGGGTGTGCACGAGGGATCACTGGATGGAAGTTCCTATGGTCGGCTTGGTATTTGCCACACGATACCAGGTGGCTCTTGTTGTGCTATCATATGCTGGATCTCACACATGTCTCCCAATGTGGGCTCCCCCAGACGCACAACCTCCCACTAGGTTGCATGCGATAACCCTTATAGGCAACCATGACCATTTTGTACCGGTATGCATTTCCAAATTATTTCATCATTAACCTATTTTTTTTATATTGTGTTATAAGTAACCCATGTTTTATTTGTATAGGTTTGGCTGGTTGATGATCAATGTCTAATTCCACCCCCGCCCCTTGCTTGAACCCAATGAAAAGATGCAAGCATTGAAGGATGGGAGGAACCATTTCAGGCTAGGATGCAAGATTACCTTATCCAAAGGAGCATGGGTGGTAATGGTCCCATATTTGTTTAGTCCTAGGGCTTAAGATATCCAACTACTGCAAATGTTGGATCGGGATGGAGTTGGATATGTTTAGTCGATGTAAATCCACTCCTTTTCCAATTTGTAGTTTCAGACCTCAATATCAAATCAATTTATAATGTATTATAAGTAACCTCATAACCCCTCACGGCCCACCTGACCAAAAGAAGATTTTACTCAACAATGGTGAAGTTAAAAGGCCCTTTCTTGAAACTCGTTCAAGAAGAAGAAAAGGTGGAGAATAGGAAGATCAAATTTTCAAATTGTAAAGTGGAATTTTTTGGATGGATGACAACACAAAACCTCAACGATTGGGATTCCTGGGTAAGGAAAATGTGCTCTATCCATCAATCCACCTAGGAGAATGCTGGAAATTTTTTATCTTCTATTTTTACTGGTACATGGTAGAATTTTTCGTTTGATTTTCCAAATTCAAGTGCAAATTTCGGTTTGGGGCACGGTTTGTGACAAACCGTGCTACTTTACAGAAGCGGCTCTTATGGAACCAACTTTGGGCGCAACGCCGTTGCGTCCAAGGGCTTGTGAGGTTTAGGGTTAGTTTGGGCGCAACTGCGTCGCGCCCAGCTGGTTGTGAGGGGGTTTAGGGTAGGGTTTGGGGTTTTAGTAGCTATGGTCCATTCATCAAGGTTCAAGGTTTGGAGTAATTAAATTTTTTCCGAATAAAATATCTTGAGTAGGTATATATTGGCCCGATATTTTGTAGTTTTTTTCGTAACCCTAAATGTACTTCTGAAGCTCTTCTACTGAAGGACCATCAGAGAAACTCAAATAATCCTAAACAAATTTGGACATGTTAAACCTCAACCCTAAACCCTAATCGAAGACTATAATACCTTTTAAATCCTAAACCCTAAACCCTATACCTCAATCTCAAATCAATTTAGGGCTCCATTGTTCTTCGTAATGTTTTTACACTCAAACCAAATCTTCGACAATCCGAAAGCCAGTCTAAAATGGAGATGAAATGCAAATCGTGCTACTCTCTTGACATTAGCTACAAGTGTTGGCTGCGATTGCTCGTTGCATATACTCACAATAAGTTTTTGTGAAACGTTCGGGCATATATACGTCCTCGATATCCTTTATGCGGAAAAGTGTTAGAAATATTTTACCCTACCCTATGTCCTATGAGACCCAAAACCTTAAACCCAAAACCCCAAACCCTCCAAAACCAAAAAATTAACCCCCTCTCGTTTGGGCGCAACGGCGTCACGCCCAGAATGCTAGGTGCAACGCCGTTGCGCCCAACTAGTTGTGAGGGGATTTAGGGTAGAGTTTTATAGGGTTTAGGGTTTATGGTTGAAGGGATTAGGTCATTACAGTATAAAGTTTAAGCCAATATGGTTTAATTTCACAAAAAAACTCCTAATATCAACATATGGACATAATATTTTGCTAAACCAAATTTGTGTTTTCAGGTGGACCTCGTTTCAATGTCTTGATATGTGTTAGTTCTGCAAAAAAAACCTAACAAAAATGTAGGCTATCTCAATGAAGTCAAAACCCGACCCTATGTCCTATGAGATCCTAAACCCAAAACCCCAAACCCTCCAAAACCCTAAAATTAACCCCCTCTCGTTTAGGCGTAACGCCGTTGCACCCAACTGGTTGTGAGGGGGTTTAGGGTAGGGTTTTTTAGGGTTTAGGGTTGAAGGGATTAGGTCATTACAGTATAAAGCTTAAGCAAATATGGTTTAATTTCACAAAAAAGCTCCCAATATCAACATATGGACATAATATTTTGCTTAACCAATTTTGTGTTTTCAGGTGGACCTCGTTTCAATGTCCTAATATGTGTTAGTTCTGCAAAAAAAAACCTAACAAAAATGTAGGCTATCTCAATGAAGTCAAAACCCCACCCTATGTCCTATGAGATCCTAAACCCAAAACCCTAAACCTTAAACCCTAAAATTAACCCCCTCTCGTTTGGGTGCAACGGCGTCGCGCCTAGAATCCTGGGCACAACCCCGTTGTGCCCAACTGGTTGTGAGGGGGTTTAGGGTAGGGTTTAGGGTGGCTATGGTCCATTCATCAGGGTTCAATATTTGGGATGTCCAAATTTGTTTCGAAAAACAAACCTTCAACAACTATATATGGCCTCGATATTTTGGAGCTCCCAATAGTCGGGGATTTACTTCTGAAGCTCTTCTACTGAAGGCTTCGCAGAATGCCCCTTGAAGTTCTAAATAAAAACACCCTTTCTAACCCTAAACAATCAACTGCCTTCACAAGTGAGCTTGTCGAGTATCTTTGCTGCTTTCGCTCCAACCTGAACTGCCTTGCAATGCATTCAGGTTGATATTTCTCAATGCAAGAATCAAACCCTATGAGCTCAATTGTCTCTACACACTGCCCAAAAAGCTTAGGTTTTAGGATATGGTGTTTAGGGTTTGGGGTTTAGGGCATTTTACCCTACCCTATGTTTTGTGAGACCCTAAACCCTCCAAAACCCACAAATTAACCCCCTTTCGTTGCGCAACGGTGTTGCGCCTAACTGGTTGTGAGGGGGGTTTAGGGTAGGGTTTTTTGGGTTTAGGGTTTGGAGTTTTAGTGGCTATGGTCCATTCATCAGGGTTCAAGGTTTGGGATGTCCAAATTTGTTTCAAAAAACAAACCTTCAACATCTATATATGGCCCCAATATTTTGGAGCTCCCAATAGTCAGGGATTTACTTCTGAAGCTCTTCTTTTGAAGGCTTCGCAAAATACCCCTTGAAGTTCCAAATAAAAAGACTCTTTCTAACCCTAAACAATATCAAACCTTATAATATCAAGCCTTACAACCAAATTCATTTTGGAGGGTTTAGGGTTTAAGGTTTAGGGTGTAACACCCCGGGCCATAGTCCCGAAGGACTATAAGGCGGTTTTAAAAGAAAAGAAATCCAAAACTATTTCAAATACACAAAAGTTATCAACCTGAAAATTCCTGTTCAAGTTTGAAACAACACTTAAACCTGTCATCAGTTTAATGCATCAATTTATATCCAAAACAACGGAAGCGAATACAACATTTTCAAATCTGATGCAAACCAAATCTTTAACTGTGAAGACACATATGTGATCCAAAACCCGCTTGTTGCTGCAAACCTGCAAAGCCTGATTGACTGGGGGACCCGATATCCCAGCCAACCGCGGCACGTACACCGAAGTTGGTCAGTCTTCCATCAAGACTGGCAAGACTCCTCAAGCCAAAACAGTTTAAAACCAGAGAATTATCACAACAATCAAATAATACCAAACAACAACATGCCACACCATATATAAATATATATATCATTATTATATCACTATCATATCAACCAACCAATATCGACCATACATCAAAATATAAACACACACTATCACATAATCATTCATTCTCACTCTTATCCAACTCTTCAATATACTAACATCACTTAATCCAACCTCAACCTCACCACAAGTATAAATGGATAAGACGATCCAATCCAAATTTACTAACACATCCAATCCATCTTTCTCTTTACTACTAACACCTCAATTATCAACTTTACAAAACATATATACATATATTACGATCAACACGTAACCAAGGCTAACCAAACATACCGAACTCACTACTGTACTAACACATTCCAACCAACCTTCGCATCAACGAACACATAAGCACAAGCAAGACAATCATCACATATATAAACATGACAAAATAACGACCCAGGCCAACCACCCTTCCGGTGCCGCTTGTTCGTTAACATGGACCGCAACTCATACGCTCAAATTCAAACCATGTTGGCCCACACCCTCAAGATGGGAAACCAACCTTCACACTCAATCCACACAACCGACCTTCATAATCAATCAATATACCCTTCTATCCGTAACTAGCTAATACCAGCATCCACATCAAGAAAGATTCACAACTTTGATTAGTTACAATTAACAATTATAACACACGAAATTTCATAACCATAACCAATGGCCAACAATGACCCACAACCACCACTAATAACAATCAACATCCAACAAAAACCAATTATCAAGCACACAACCAAAATTACCAACACAACCACTTAATCAAGTACATAATTAATATCACCAACACAACCACTTAATCAAGTACACCACCAATATCATCAACACGACCACTTAATCAAGTACACAACCAAAAGTCATCACATAACCAACACACACAACCGCCAACACCTCCAATTCAATTCCAATCATTGGCCCTTAACGACGTAGGCGTATACCCTACGCGGTTTGGTGAGGCTATCATCACTTGACCTTGAATCACCACTCTTCCGGATGGGACTTTCACCATCCAACCCTTGGCCCTTAACGACATAGGCATATACCCTACGCGGTTTGGTGAGGCTATCATCACCTGGCCCTGAATCACCACTCTTCCGGATGGGACTTTCACCATCCAACCCTTGGTCCTTAACGACGTAGGCGTATACCCTACGCGGTTTGGTGAGGCTATCATCACCTGACCCTTTGACTCTGAATTAACACTAGCCCTTAACAACGTAGGCGATACCCTACGATGTTTGGTGAGGCTATCATCACCTGGCCCTTGGACTCTCAATCCACAACAATCCATCACCACACCGACACTCAATCAATTATCACATACGACAATATCACCAATCGTCTCTTCATCCATAATTACTTACAAACGACTACCACATCAACATCCAATCGAACACGATACAAATCAATTACTAACACGCACACACACACACGTATTCACACACTTTCAAACAATCACAATTAATCACTATTAGTCACAATTGACTACCACGTCAACATTTAATCAAACACAACACGAGACAAATACTAACACACACACATTCAACCAAGTAACTCCACAATCGATAATCCAAATCAACATAATCAGACAAGGATAAAATCAATTAATGAATCAAGATAGGAACAAAAGTACTTTTATAAAAATATACGGAGGGTTAGCAAGAATCATCTTGCCTCAAACTCGACAACCACGACCTCAGAAATTTCACCAACTTCGCCAACCAATCCGAAACAAACCTGTAACAACAACCCGAACAATTTCCTGCATTAATTAACTCATACTAAGTCACAACTAATAAACCCCCAATTTCAAACCCTAGAATCATACCTCAAATTAATTCAGCAAACCACACAAAATTCAACCCAATATGTACCACTGCTCAATGATCTGCACACCGACAACACAATCTGCCAAATACAGATCTGTGCACAAACAACATAATCTGCACACAACAACACAATCGTTCAATTCAGCTACCAATTTCAGAAAGTAATCAGCCGACAACAAAGGTTAATTTGCTAAACATTATCCTTGCCATTCAGCCAATTCAGTCCATACATGGCTCAGCAGAATCGAAGCCCTAAAAATTCAGATCGAGAAGGTGTCGTTCAACAATAACATCATAGCTGCACTTACCTCGTCATCGGCCTTATTTCCGACGTCGGGACCGAGCTTCACCTCGCCGGAAGTGCAGCAGCAACAACAACGGCTCTCACGACTTTGAACAACAGCTGGCGGTCTCGCTGGAATAGTGGTGGCTCGCACAACAGCTCGCAGCTTCACTCTTCAGCAACAGCTTGCGGTCCATGTGCATCCGAAATCCGTGGGTCTGTACAGCAGCAACTCACGATTCTGGGCAACAGAAACTCACGGTTCTATGCAGCAGCGGTCTGTCGAAGGGGTCTGGACTAAGGGAGAGAGGTGACGATGACGGCGGAGCTCGGAGATAGTAACCACCGGCGGGAACGGGAGCAGCTGAGGGAAGAAAGAAGGCACGGCTCACTAAATGGAGGAGATCGAAGGGGTTTTCTACCCCAAATTTCCAGATCTGGTTCCCTTCCAAAATTATGACACTTATACCCTTTTTGTACTATATATTGGGGTATTTCATAGGGTTGTAGTATATAGATCAGAGTTATGAAGTTTAATCCGAAAATATAACATCAAAGGGTATAGTTTAGGGTTATGAATTTTCATCCTAAAATATAACATCCAATAACTACATATCGAATTAGGTATTCTGCGGGCTCTTAGCCTAGATTTGAACAAGATGAAACAGAGCACACAGATACCACATTTATGGCCAAAACATTTTGTCCATAAAAACGCACTATTCATCCTTTATGCGGATAAGTATTAGAAATATTTTACCCTACCTTATGTTCTATGACACCCTAATCCCAAAACCCTAAACCCTCGAAAACCCACAAATTAACCCCCTTCACAACCAGTTAGGCGCAACGACATTGCGCACAACATTCTGGGCGCGACGTGGTTGCGCCCAAAAACTTACCATTGTAAAAAGGCTATAAAAGGGCATGTTACCAACTCTATTACTCACATCAAGGGATATCAAGTGCATATGAGAGTATGGCTTCGTCGTCCAGCAGTGCTCAGGCTCCGGTTACAATGTGCCAGTGCAATTTTCCGGTCGTCATGTACACTTGCGAGAGACCAATTCACTACAAAAGAAGGTATATCGCATGCAAGGATTACATCCCAATGGAGCGGGATGGTACAATGAGAGGGTGTCATACCTTTAAGTGGCTTGATCCACCGTATGACGACAATGTTGCCAAGATTATAAGACAATTGGTGCTAAAAAAAGTTGTGCGACACCCTTTCAGATTCAAACAGGAAGTTAAGAAGGAAGATATATTATCGGGGTTATGATTACAAGCTATAAGTTTATTTCATTAATTATTTCGAGTTCTATGTTTGTTTCAAACGTCAATGTTATTTCTAAGATTGTGTATGGCATCTTTGAATGACATATTTGAATTCGGTACCTGATATGTATGACGTCTTTCTATGCGTTTGGGTGTAATAAAATCTTGCATTTTTGAATTAATGTCGGTTTTCAAATCCATAAAATCCACAATTCTAATAGACATAAAGCACGTATATACACAAAATGTCAGTACACAATCCATAATGTCAGTACAAAATCCAAAACATAACTACAAATACATAATGTCAGTAGCTATATCTCGCTCGACTCATCCTCGGCCATGGCCCGCTCAGCCGCGGCTTTGGAAGACTCTCCCCTCTCATATATAGACGGGACACGCCCCACTCGGGCTCGGTGCTCTACTGCTGCGGACGACTCGACACCACGACCCGACAACTGGGAAGATAGTTGCGACGCCCGGATAAGCGGTGCAGCTACAGGAAGCTCGTCGCCGCATAGAATGGCCAGCATATGGTCCCAATCCGGACCGCCACCCCGGGTCTGAATGATCTCCCGAGCGAATGCTATCGCCATGGCCAAACGCTGTAAAACAACATTATTATTGTCGATAATAATAAAAACAAACATTTACAACAGAGATTGGTGGAGAAACGTACTCTATAAGCATCCACAACATGAGGAGGACCTCGAATACGAGGCTGGACTCGTGAGAAGGGGCTCACATACAGATGTGAGATCTGTAAATACCAGTCCAGGTACTCCTTGTCCACATCCCACTCTGGGATGGCCATCAGGCTCTCCAAAATGAATGGACACAAATGCTCATCGAGGTGCTCTCAGCCGTCGCATGCCCGAGCAAAAGTCAACTTGTACGTATCTTTCCCTACAAACTTGACAGGCCGTGAGGCGGACGACGGCTCTGTGACGTCCAATGGCCTACTCTGCCGCCGTCCAAACTGGCGCACGGCCCGATCAGTCATGTACGGCTCTTCAACTTCCATGAACGCGATCGTCCCTCGGTAAGTGGACGTCCTATAAGCACCAGCAAAATCTAGACTGCCATACGGCGTCCAACACACCTTCAATGATAAAAAAAAGTACAAACTTGTAAATAGTTAATCATAGAGGAGGCATAAGTAATAAAAACATTAGGGTGCTTACATCCTCGGGCCGATACTCATCCAAAATACCTTATAATGTCGGGCGGTGTCGATATCACGCAGCGCGGGGCACTGGATATAATACCGAGCAGCGCATCACTCATCGTCGCCCATTCCAGGGAGGGGGTTAGGGTTCCCCGGAAAATATACAAAGTATGTCCATATCCACATCTATATACGAAATAAATAATATGTTTGGTTAATAATAATTTTAAAAATGTAATAATTACTGCAACGACATCAATTTTACGTTCAATTACCTGAAGCAGATAGGTGCACTCCGCTATGCCTGCTACCTCTCCCCGGAAAGCCTCTCCAAGGTTCCTATACAATAAAGCAAGCACCCCCGTGTAATACCCCTCAATTTCAATAAGGGTATTTGGGTAATTTTACCAACCCTCGTTTTATAAGCAAGACGCGTTCGGCGTTTTCAGAGTTATGTAACGTCGTTGATCTCTGTAATTATCTTTGAGCGTTATAATATACATCCGATGTATTATCAAGGCTTGGAATATTTTTATGATGCGAGTATTCAATTTTGGGAATTTAATCCGCGAGTAAAACCGCAACCAAGGGTCTCGGACGCAAATGCGGCATTTCCGCGACCGCAGATGAGCTTCCGCGATCACGGAAAACTGACTCAGCATCATCTTCCTCTTTCCTTCGCGTTACGCCGATTGGAGCTCCACCATTACGCCGGGGGAGGCCGAGTGATTCACCTTCTCGGCGTTGAGCTCCTCCAGGCTCTATAAAATGAGGTCGAGGGTGGATTGATTCTTCATCCACAGCTCCCACAATCTCTCTCTTTCTCTCATTCGAGCCTCGCCGGAGTTTGTGTGTCATCGGAGTGTTCGCCGGAGCTTTTGGGGTGGTTTTCGTGGTGCCTTGGAGGCTAGGAGTGGTAGCAGCCATTCGAAGCCAAGGCATTGTCGTCGTCTTCTTCGGTGAGCCTCGAATCGATCTCAGGGTTACGTCAGGGGATGATCCACGACCGAGGCTATGTACACCGCGATCGCAGCTCTGCCCAGAAATCCGCGACCGCAGAATCCAAACCGCGACCGCGGCTTGGACGAGCCCGGTCACGGCTTTGACCCTTGTTTCCTTTCGATTCTTTCATTCGTATATTTTTATCCGTTCGTATCGATATTAACTTAGGGTTCCGTCGTTTAGTCATCGTCGTAGGAATCCGTAATCAGATTCCAGTTTCCAGATACCCGAAACCCGACAGCTTTGTTCATATCGATTAAGGAAAGTGGCGGTTCGCTCTTGCTTATCATTCCATGTTCCCGTTAATTATCAATTGTTTTAATTGTTAATTAAATTGGGATGAACTGTCATTTTTGTTTGGGAACAGATTTTATAAACGTGTGATTAAAATGCGATATTATGATAGGTTGTATATAGTGCTAGAAACAACGCTATTATATCTGTTATTACCGTGATGGTATTGGTGTGGATTTTATGTGCGAACTTAATTATATAGTTAGAACGAGTATTCGTAGGAACGCTATGTATCTCATTGTGAGTCCTGGCTGTTTCTTTATAACCGTGGTGCGTAGGATGTCCAAGCCCTAACACCATTTTCCTGGTCATGACCTACCCCTATCCGAGTATAGAGGTGGTGCACACAGCTGGTGCCAAACATTCGGGAAATGCTCCTAAGATATCTCTCGTATCGAGATGATATATTTATATGATAAAAGCAGTAACGTGAATATACATTTTGGAATTAAATAAGATAAGTGCGATTATGCACATAATTAATATACCCTCGGGCGAGGAGTACAACGTGGAAACCGTCCGGACTTCGACTAAAGTAAGTCCTCCTTCCAAATCTGAATTCGCATTGCGCGGTGAGGTTGGTCGTGGACCCAAATGGTCAAGTCATTTTAAACGCTTATGTGAAACTATAACGTTCCCAAACACTTGTCATACTTTCCGATAATACTCAATCTTTTGGAGTCTTCTTTCATTCGTTTCCTATAAGACTCGTTCTTTTGGAGTCTTCTCTTCATACGTTTCCATAAGACTTGATCTTTTGGAGTCTTCTCTTGTTCATACCTTTCGTATGTTTCCGTAGAAGTGTTGAGGTTCACTGTCGTCGTCGGTTATTATTCGAGGAACGACAGGTGTAACCTAATACGACTACTTAGAACCTTTTCTGTTTTACCCATTGCATATTCTTTCATTAGACTAACCAACCGGTTATTTTCCTTTGCATGGTTGGCTGGTGTCATCCGTCTCATACGGCACATCAGGTAAACTTCCTTTCTGTGAAGGCTAGTACACGACGTTGAAGGCAGATGGAGGTTTAAAGAGTTTTCCAAGGTTGAAGATCTTAGGCGTGTGATCGCTCCGATCAAGACCATTATGATATTTATTATTTAAAAGACTTCCACTGTATTGAAACAATTCCGTATTTGGTCGTATTTGACATTTACAGATGTAATTTGTGACGATGGTTTGAATAATATATGAGTATTTAATAAAGTTTTGTATTGGTATATGATTGTTATAAAATGTTTAAGCCTTGGGTGACCCCAAATGTGTAATCTGAGGTCACCGGCGGTAATAATTTCAAGAAAATATTTGGGGGTGTTACCTCCAAGCCATGCCGACCACTCAGTCCCAATCCTCGAATAACGGCAGCATCTTCACTATCAGTTGGTTCGTGGACTTGTCCATGAAAATGCTGCAAGACAGAACGTGACATAGGTATCCCGCCGCTATCGACTGGGGCTCGTCATCCTCTCGTATCATGTGTAGGAGGTGCTCACAAAAATCAAAGGCAGAAACCCGGCCCCTAAGTACCCCCCCCCCCCCGCATCTTCATATCCTGGACACCGAACACGTAGCTGAAAATCTCCTGCCTTAAACGCTTTGTCAATATCCTTCGGGTCGGCATCCATAGAAACTGAAGGATTGCGACACGGAAACCCCTCTATCCTCAGTCCCAAGATCCCCTCCACGTCGTGAAGTGTGATCGTAATCTCACCCCATGGAAAATGAATGTTGTTCGTCTCAGGGTGCCACCTCTCGACAAACGCTGATATAAGAATGTGGTCGACCCTACCAAACTGAAAATCCCGAAGACCGGCCAATCCGGACTGCTGCACGAGCCAATACCAACTCCCCTCAACCACCTCGTTCGGAATGTATCTTCTCCAGTCACTGAACTCGGTCGGGTGAGTATAAGCCCTCAAACGCCGTACAAGGGACGGTGCAGGCGGAGGCGGAGCGTGCCAAATCCGGTGCGCAACGTGAGTCGTGAAGCTCCGTAGCACCTCAGGCAACTCAAGCTCGTACGGGGGGAGGGCTCCATAGCAGGTGGACCCTCTCCATCGAGAGGGGGAACGGGCTGCTGGGGTGCGGGAGGGGGAACGGGTTGTTGGTGTGATACCCCGTATTTTTGTAAGGTTATTTTGGGAATTTTGGAATTTTCCTGAGTACCCGTTTAGTACGTCGGATTTAATTCAGGTAGCTTGAGACATTCTGTAATGTACTCTGTATCTGTAATATTTTTCTCAGTGAAATAAAATACAGACGACGTGCTTAAGATGTTTATACGCGTTCGCGTACGATAATTTTTATCCCGGGTTAATGTCTTACTCGTTCAAAAGTTGAATGGGCGGGAAAAGGCAAAAACGGCGACCGCCGTACAGTAACGGCGCCCGCCGTCGCTGGGCCCGAGGTGTCAGGCCGTCGTCTCTTACTCTGGGCTCGCCAGAGCTAGGAACGACGACCGCCGTAATTACGGCGCCCGCCGCGGCCCGCCGTAGGCAAAGTTGCGGCGCCCGCCGCGATTACCCAGAGGTCATTACCCGTTGGTCGCCGGCGAGCTCTGGCCGCGCCGATCTAGCCCTGCTCGGCCTCGTCTAGGGTGATGATGATGCTCCCATTGCTTTGGCTATAAAAGGAGGTGTTGGGGGAAGGGTTTTGAGCCATCCCAGCACCGAATCTCTGCCAAAATCTCGCCTCGTCGGAGTGTTAGTTTCGCCGGATTTTCGGAAGCTTTGTTGGTGTCGGTTGGTGGTGTTTCCAGAAACCCTTATGAAGCTGTTTGGTTGCCTTTGGAGGTTGGAACACAGGCAAGGCAAAAAGGGGTCGAAACGCGCATCATTTGGGTGAGTTTTTCTCTCGTTCTATCGTCGGAGTTCTTCACGGCGACCGCCGTGTTCTTTACGGCGCCCGCCGTGATGAATGCGGCAACCGCCGCCAAGAACGGCGACCGCCGCCAGTGCCCAGAATGCCTTCGTGGCTTTGGCTTGGTTGGTTGTCGTCGTGGCGTCTTTCCTTTCGATTTCTTTCGCCGTTTTTAGATTCGTATTGTTGTTATGTCGGATCTAACTTAGGGTTCCTTTTATGGGTCGACTCGAAGGTGTTTGTGCTAGCGGAGCTATACCCGTGTCGAGCCCGAAATCCCGTCGTTGTCATTAGACTTGTTTCTATTCTGCGGATTAAGGCAAGTGGCGGTTTGCTCTTGCTCATCGTTTCCATATTTACATTGATTATCAGTTGTTTATCTGAGTAATTAATTTGGAATGATTATTACCGTGTTCTTCTGGAAGTGATTTATAAACTGTTTTGAAAATCATATAATAGGTTGTATATCTGTTAGAACAGCGTTATTATCTGTGATCGCCTTTCAGGCCTTTATGTGGATTTATCCTGTAAATGTTATTGTGTTGTATCTGTATGGTTAGCACTGTTAGTTAGGAATGTACTCGGACTTCGTCCGGTCGTTTCTTTATAACCTGGTATCGGGGTGGCTCGTCCTCATCTGGTACTATTCTAAGATCATGATCGGTCTCTTTCACAAGTGTGTAGAGACAGAACACTTAGTTGGTGTCACAAACCTTTGTGGTGTACGTCACTCTCGACGAAACGTATACTAAGATGTGTCGTTCCAATGGCGGGGTACACATGTAAAAGTCTAATAATGTGATGTGTGGTTTGTAATATAAACCAGATAAGTGCTACTCGACGCACATAATTAATAAACCTTCGGCGAGTAGTGCAACTAAGTTATAGTGCAGCTAGGAAAACTCGTCTCGACTTTGATCATAGTACGTTCTCTTTCCAATGTGGATTCACTGTATGCGATGAGGTTGGTCGTGAACCGAAGCATCTCAGTCAACTTTTAAATCATTGTTAACATTCCATATTTGTCATAATTCCTTAAAGACTCATTTCCGTTGGAGTCTTCTTTCGAGTCGATTTCTGTGAAGATTCAGTCTTCCAGAATCTTCTCTTGTGCATACCTCTTGTTTATTCCAGTAGGAGTATGATGGTTGACTATCGTCATCGGTTGTTATTCGAGAAGCGATGAGTCTAACCTAATACGACTGCTTCGGACCATTCTGTTTTGTACCCTTGCTAGTCTATTCAAGTAGACTAACCCACGAACTTTGTTCTCTGCATGTGGGCTGGTGTCATCCGTTCGATTCGGCACATCAATTAGAAAGTAGCTCAGAAGGATAGAAGGACTATGGAGTCGACGGTGGTTTTTGAACGTTTTAGTTATTTCTTTAATTAGGTTGAGATCTTTTGGACAATGACTTTGGTTGTAATGTATTTTATAAGACTTCCGTTGTACCCTACTTTATAAGACTTCCACTGTATTTGGTTTAAACTCTGTGTTAGCCTATTCGGGATTGGGTTGTAATCCCGTAACTCATGTTTCCTTGACAATGTTATGTTTTGGAATTGAATGCTTTGATCATTATGTATCACTTGTATTTCATAAATTGTATTTAAATGGTAAAGCCTTGGGTGATCTCGGTAAGGAACACTGGGGTCACTGGCGGTAATACCTTTCCAAAAGGGTTAAGTTTTGGGGGTGTTACAGTTGTGGTATCAGAGCTCAAGGTTTTAAAACGGGTTTGGGATTTTTATATCATTTATCCGTTTTTGAAAATGCTTTTACAGGGCTCTGAATTTTCAAAGTAAAAAGAATTTCAAAACACCGTTCATAGTCGTGTCTTCTATATAGTCTGATATAGTAAGCTTGCTTCTATGTCTAGAAAGACTAACTCCTTCCTCGTTATCCTGTAGAATGGGTGCGTGTTTTTCTCTTAATAGAGGGTCGGAGGACGCCAAGACGGACCCGCCGTCTCCAGGCAGGCTAGATTTTCCGGTTCCTCAGCGATGTTTCGAGGTTGGAGGCCCGAGTAGCCCGCCCGAGGACATCAAGTATATGATTCCCGAGTCTGTTGTCCTTACGCCTAGGGATGCAGTGGTCACTGTAGCTGCACCTGTAGAGCCACTCAGGGAGGAAGCAGTGCAGGAAGTGGGTGAGTCGTCTAGATACGCCTTAGGGCATTACAATGACGATTACCAGATAGAGATAGATCTTGTCGAAGACGAGGATCTGATCGAGATTGATCCCGAGGATGAGGATCCCATCGAAGATGATCCTGAGAAGGACCCCGAGATGGACCTGGAAGAGCAGAGCCAGGAGCCAGACAACTTGAGGCACTTGCTAGTGGACAGTCAGGAGCCGGGGGTGCAGTTTATTCCCCCCAGCCCAGAACTATCACCAGTGTCGACTTATGCACTCATGACTGATGCTGATTGGGAGGCATTGTACACTGAGCACGGTATTAGGAGGAGATCAGAGGCTGAGTTAAGAGAGATCCTTCGCCAGAGCGAAATGAACTCTCATATGGAGCAGCAGCAGCAGATGGATCATGCGATCGCTAGCGCTCAGAGGAGAGCTGGAATTGGAGGACCTCTTATAGACGATCCTTTCTTTTCCGCAGCTGAGATTGGAACTGAGTCACCAGAGCCGTGTGACCCAGGACCAAGCAGGGTATGAAGCTCATCACCAGAGCAGGATGGTGAGCCAAGCCCGAAGAGGCCTTGCATGGATAGCCGGTCTTACAGGAGACGTCTTGGAACGCCTTAGTGTGGTTTGGCGTTGCCTAGTGTCGTAGCTTCTTTTGCTAGTGTTTCAGTTGTGTTTGTGTTTTGTTTCAGTGTTTCGGCTAGTGTTTGTGGATTTTCTAGATTTCTGAGCAAGTTCTGTTTTGATGCTCGAAGATTTGACTCATGTGTTGCTTGTGTAAAAGTTCAAAGGTTCATCTATAAAATGCCAAGTTGATCTATTCTGAGTAATTTATTTACGTTGGTATATTGCATAATATTAATGTATTGAATGCTTGGAATTGGATCGGTAAATAGATGGTGAACCCAAGAATCACGAGGAACTCGACTCGAGCCGGTGCTGGGACTAGCCAAGATCCCAGGCCAGCAGGAAGAGGTGTTCAGGATGAGCACGAGTCAGAGTCTCGCGTCCAGCATAGGCGTGAAGGTCAGGATCAGACCCAAGCGCCGGCACTGTTTGATGCCGCAGTTGTTGAGGCGATTCGCGGGATTGTGAGGCAGGCAATTGCAGATGTATTGAGACCCAGTGCGCCTCAAGCGCAAGAAGTGCCTACTCACCTAGCGGTTCCTGATGCTGTGGAGCCTGGAAACCCTGTGGTTCAGGAGAATTCCATCAGGGCTAGAGACAGTTATGGTCACGCTCTTAAGACCATAACTTCCATGAGGCCCGATTGCTATAACGGGAAAGGGGAGCCAGTAGCAGTGACTCATTGGTTCTCCCATATGGAGAGGCTGTTTCGGAACATGGAGTGTACTGAGGCCGAGAAGGTCCATATCGCTTCTCTTCAACTGAAGGAGGAGGCTAGCGAGTGGTGGGAGAGCACAGGTTTGGCTAAGAGCCCAGTGTTGACTTGGTTGATGTTCAAGACCAAGATGGTTGATCGCTTTTTCTCTCGTGCTATGAGAGAGGAGAAGCATAAAGAGTTCTTGTACCCAAATACGGATGGTCTGAAAGTGACCGAGTTGGCATCTAAGTTCAATAATCTTTTACAGTATGCCCCTGCCGAGATTACCAGCGAGGCCCAAAAGATCTGGTACTTCCACGAGTGGATGAGCCCGGATATCAAGTTGTTAATGGTGCACCACACATGCTCTACCTTAGAGCAATATGTGGATTGTGCCTATAAGCTGGAGGTAACTCTAGAGGAGTCGACCAAGAGGCGCAATCGACAGAAGTCGATGCAGAAGCAGAACCAGGGAGGTGGCTTTAAGCGCCCTGCGCCACCGTCTAACTTTGCCAAGTCCGGCCGAGCTAAGACGGAGATGACGCAAGGAGGATCGGCTCAGCAGTCGGGGCATACCAGGAGTTCAGGTCAGTGCTATAACTGTGGCGTTGCTGGCCACAAGAGCAATGAGTGTCAGAAGGAGAAGAGATCGTGCTTTGGGTGTAGACGTGATGGTCATCTGCAGAAGTTCTGCAAGCAGGGGAAGCAGAAGGGAGTAGAGTCGCAGCAAGGGTCAGTTCATCAGAGCAACCGACCTAGGTTCAAGCCTGCCAAGACTCCTAGCCCGTCAGTGCAGACGACTGCTCATAACAGGGGAAAGGCCCCGGTTGTTTCTGGAAGTCAGGGCCAACGCTTGTACGAGATGCGTAAAGCAGATGGACCCAACGCTCCGATTGCTCAAGGTACTTTATACCTTCACTCTACTTCAGTGTGCATTCTGTTTGATTCTGGTGCTACGCATTCCTTTATTTCGGATAGCTGTGTTAGCAAGTTAGACTTAGTGTGCAATGATTCGTGCGACCCTTTCATTGTTAGTCTTCCTAATGGAGAACGTTTGGTGGGAACCAAGCATCTGTCCGACTTTCCGATTACCATTCAGGGTAAGGAGTTCGAGGCAGATCTGATCTGTATAGCCATGGCTCCATACGACATTATCCTCGGTATGGATTGGCTGACGCGTCACAAGGCGTGATCTAATTCAGTTCAAGAACGGTGACGGTGTCATCTGGAGGCCAGTTCGTGTGCAAGTTCAAAGGTCGGAATGACACTGATAACGGCAAGCTGATCAGTGCGATGGCTGCGTTTAAGCTACTACGACAAGGATGTGTCGGGTACCTTTGCTACTTGGATTCGCCCGCGAAGGATGGACCTGAGGTTCTTGATATTCCTGTGGTGAGGGAGTTTTCGGATGTCTTTCCGAAATAAATTTCTGGATTACCCCCGAACCGTGACGTAGAGTTTTCAATTGATATTGAGCCTGGTACGGCGCCGATTTCCAAATCACCGTATCGGATGGCTCCAGCTGAGATGCAAGAATTGAAGAATCAACTTGAAGATCTTCTTGACAAAGGTTATGTCAGGACGAGTGCATCGCCGTGGGGTGCTTCGGTATTGTTCGTCAAAAAGAAGGACGGATCGTTCCGACTTTGTATCGACTACCGAGAGTTGAATAAGGTGACGATCAAGAACAAGTATTTTCCGCCTAGGATTGATGACTTGTTGGACCAGTTGCAGGGAGCAAAGGTTTTCTCCAAGATCGACTTGAGATCTGGATATCACCAGCTCAGAATTCGTGAGCAGGACATTCCTAGAACTGCGTTCAGGACCAGATATGGTCATTACGAGTTCGTAGTGATGCCTTTTGGGCTTACAAATGCTCCAGCTGTCTTTATGGATTTGATGAATCGATGTTTTCACCAGTACTTGGACAAGTTCGTAGTGGTCTTCATAGACGACATTCTGATCTACTCTCCGAGTGAAGAAGTCCACGAGGAACATCTGCGGATTGCTTTGTCAGTCCTTAGACAACATCAACTTTATGCTAAACTGTCCAAGTGTGAATTCTGGATGAAGGAGATGGCTTTCTTAGGCCACGTGATCAATGAGAATGGGGTTATGGTTGATCCCCAGAAGATCGAAGCGGTGGCTAATTGGACATAGCCCCAGAACGTG
This sequence comes from Rheum nobile, assembly GCA_027886185.1. Taxonomy (NCBI): domain Eukaryota; kingdom Viridiplantae; phylum Streptophyta; class Magnoliopsida; order Caryophyllales; family Polygonaceae; genus Rheum; species Rheum nobile. The sequence continues at coordinate 3,090,735 of WOAB01000780.1, forward strand.
AAGGAGGTGCGCAGTTTTCTTGGGGTTGCCGGGTATTATAGACGGTTCGTGGAGGGGTTTTCGAAGACCGCTCTACCTATGACCAATCTACTCCACAAGGTTTACAAGAAATTTGTCTGGAATAACAAGTGCGAGGCCAGTTTCCAGGAGTTGAAACGACGGCTGACCTCGGCACCCGTGTTAGCACTCCCAGAGGGGAATGACGATTATGTGGTATATAGTGATGCTTCGAAGTGTGGTTTGGGTTGTGTACTGATGCAGAGGGGCAAAGTTATTGCTTATGCATCTAGACAACTCAAGACTTATGAAGAAAACTATCCGACCCATGATCTTGAGTTAGTAGCGGTTGTCTTTGCGATGAAGATTTGGAGGCATTACCTCTACGGTATAAGATGCCAAGTCTTCACGGACCACAAAAGTCTCAAGTATATATTTACTCAAAAGGAGCTAAATATGAGACAACGCCGCTGGCTAGAGTTACTCAAAGACTACGACATGGAGTTATTGTATCATTCGGGCAAGGCTAATGTAGTAGCTGATGCACTGAGCCAGAAGACAACGCACGAGACTGTAGTTGCTCTACTTACTGCTCAGACCAAGCTAAACCAAGAGTCATGCGACGTTCAAGTCTTGTATGACCAACGTAGAGGGTACTTGAGTATGCTGGAAATTCAGGCTACACTGCTAGATCAGATCAAAGAAAAGCAAGTCGATGACATCATCTTGGTGAAGTTAAGCAGTGAAGTGATGGACGGGAAAGCTCCCAGTTTTGTGGTTCAGGATGATGGGTCACTTTGGTTTCATGATCGGATCTGTGTGCCAGACACAGAGGATCTTCGTCAGTTGGTGATGAGAGAAGCTCATTCATCTGCTTATTCTGTGCACCCTGGTTCTAGCAAGATGTACAAGGATCTCAGGAAGAAGTTTTGGTGGCCAAACATGAAGTGGGATGTAGCAGACTTTGTGGCAAAGTGCTTAACTTGCCAGAAGGTCAAGATCGAACACCGCAGGCCAGGTGGTGAGTTGCTACCTCTCCCAGTGCCAGAATGGAAATGGGAGGACATCGCCATGGACTTCGTCATTGGGCTACCCAAGACTCGAAGTCAGAGAGATGCTATCTGGGTAATTGTGGATAGGCTTATGAAGAGTGCTCATTTCATAGCCATCAAGACCACATGGGAAACCTAGAAGTTAGCAGAGGTCTACCAGAAAGAGATTGTTCGTTTACATGGTATCCCTAAAACCATCGTATCGGATCGAGATGGCCGTTTCATGTCAAGGTTCTGGCAAGAACTTCATAAGGCTATGGGGACCGAGTTAAGGTTCAGTACAGCTTTTCATCCTCAGACAGATGGTCAGTCTGAAAGGACCATCCAGACTCTGGAGGATATGCTTAGAGCTTGTGTGCTCGATCGTCCGACTAGCTGGGAGGACAGCTTGAGTCTGATTGAGTTCACATACAATAATAGCTGGCATGCTACGATCAAGATGGCTCCGTTCGAAGCTTTGTATGGTCGCCGATGCAGATCTCCGATTTGTTAGGACGATAACGCCGACAAGATTCTGCTTGGGTCAGAGTTAGTCGAGAGGACAGCTTCAGACATTGCCTTAATCAGATAGAGGATGTTGACCGCTCAGAGTCGACAAAAGTCCTACGTAGATCGGAAGCGCAGGACTGTCGAGTTCGAGGTCGGTGATAAAGTGTTTGTCAAGGTGTCGCCCTCGAAAGGAGTTTTCAGGTTTGGTAAGCGTGGGAAGCTTAACCCTCGCTACGTGGGACCATTTGAGATTCTGGATAGAGTGGGATCTCTAGCGTACCGCTTGGCATTGCCGCCATCGGCTCATCCAGTGCATAATGTGTTCCACGTCTCTTTGCTCAGGAAGTATGTGCCAGATGAGTCTCATGTGCTGAGTTATGAGGACATCGAGATTCAAGCTAATGGTACTTATAAAGAGTTGCCCGTGCGCATTTTGGAGCGTCGGGAGAAGCGTTTGCACAACAAGATCGTGCCGTTGGTACGAGTGTTGTGGTCCAAGTCAGGGACCGAAGAAGTTACTTGGGAGACGTGGGAAACCGAGTCAGATATGCTCAGGCGTTTTCCCGAGTTATTTTTGGCCTAAGTTTCGGGGTCGAAACTTCTTTTAAGGGGGGAAGATGTGATACTCCGTATTTTTGTAAGGTTATTTTGGGAATTTTGGAATTTTCCCGAGTACCCGTTTAGTACGTCGGATTTAATTCAGGTAGCTTGAGACATTCTGTAATGTGCTCTGTATCTGTAATATTTTTCTCAGTGAAATAAAATATAGACGACGTGCTTCAGATGTTTATACGCGTTCGCGTACGATAATTTTTATCCCGGGTTAATGTCTTGCTCGTTCAAAAGCTGAATGGGCGGGAAAAGGCAAAAACGGCGACCGCCGTACAGTAACGGCGCCCGCCGTCGCTGGGCCCGAGGTGTCAGGCCGTCGTCTCCTACTCTGGGCTCGCCAGAGCTAGGAACGGCAACCGCCGTAATTACGGCGCCCGCCGCGGCCCGCCGTAGGCAAAGTTGCGGCGCCCGCCGCGATTACCCAGAGGTCATTACCCGTTGGTCGCCGGCGAGCTCTGTCCGCGCCGATCTAGCCCTGCTCGGCCTCGTCTAGTGTGATGATGATGCTCCCATTGCTTTGGCTATAAAAGGAGGTGTTGGGGGAAGGGTTTTGAGCCATCCCAGCACCGAATCTCTGCCAAAATCTCGCCTCGTCGGAGTGTTAGTTTTGCCGGATTTTCGGAAGCTTCGTTGGTGTCGGTTGGTGGTGTTTCCAAAAGCCCTTGTGAAGCCTTTTGGTTGCCTTTGGAGGATGGAACCCAGGCAAGGCAAAAAGGGGTCGAAACGCGCATCATTTGGGTGAGTTTTTCTCTCGTTCTGTCGTCGGAGTTCTTCACGGCGACCGCCGTGTTCTTTACGGCGCCCGCCGTGATGAATGCGGCGACCGTCGCCAAGAACGGCGACCGCCGCCAGTGCCCAGAATGCCTTCGTGGCTTCGTCTTGGTTGGTTGTCGTCGTGGCGTCTTTCCTTTCGATTTCTTTCGCCGTTTTTAGATTCGTACTGTTGTTATGTCGGATCTAACTTAGGGTTCCTTTTATGGGTCGACTCAAAGGTGTTTGTGCTAGCGGAGCTATACCCGTGTCGAGCCCGGAATCCCGTCGTTGTCGTTAGGCTTGTTTCTATTCTGCGGATTAAGGCAAGTGGCGGTTCGCTCTTGCTCATCGTTTCCATATTTACATTGATTATCAGTTGTTTATTTGAGTAATTAATTTGGAATGATTATTACCGTGTTCTTCTGGAAGTGATTTATAAACTGTTTTGAAAATCATATAATAGGTTGTATATCTGTTAGAACAGCGCTATTATCTGTGATCGCCTTTCGGGCCTTTATGTGGATTTATCCTGTAACTGTTATTGTGTTGTATCTGTGTGGTTAGCACTGTTAGTTAGGAATATACTCGGACTTCGTCCGGTCGTTTCTTTATAACCTGGTATCGGGGTGGCTCGTCCCCATCTGGTACTATTCTAAGATCATGATCGGTCTCTTTCACAAGTGTGTAGAGACAGGACACTTAGCTGGTGTCACAAACCTTCCGATGTACGTCACTCTCGACGAAACGTATACTAAGATGTGTCGTCCCAATGGCGGGGTACACATGTAAAAGTCTAATAATGTGATGTGTGGTTTGTAATATAAACCAGATAAGTGCTACTCGACGCACATAATTAATAAACCTTCGGCGAGTAGTGCAGCTAAGTTATAGTACAGCTAGGAAAACTCGTCTCGACTTTGATCATAGTACGTTCTCTTTCCAATCTAGATTCGCTGTATGCGATGAGGTTGGTCGTGAACCGAAGCATCTCAGTCAACTTTTAAATCATTGTTGTATGATTCTGTAACATTCCAGATTTGTCATAATTCCTTAAAGACTCATTTCCGTTGGAGTCTTCTTTCGAGTCGATTTCTGTGAAGATTTAGTCTTCCAGAATCTTCTCTTGTGCATACCTCTTGTTTCAGTAGGAGTATGATGGTTGACTATCGTCATCGGTTGTTATTCGAGAAGCGATGAGTCTAACCTAATACGACTGCTTCGGACCATTCTGTTTTGTACCCTTGCTAGTCTATTCAAGTAGACTAACCCACGAACTTTGTTCTCTGCATGTGGGCTAGTGTCATCCGTTCAATTCGACACATCAGTTAGAAAGTAGCTCAGAAGGATAGAAGGACTATGGAGTCGACGGTGGTTTTTGAACGTTTTAGTTATTTCTTTAATCAGGTTGAGATCTTTTGGACAATGACTTTGGTTGTAATGTATTTTATAAGACTTCCGTTGTACCCTACTTTATAAGACTTCCGCTGTATTTGGTTTAAACTCTGTGTTAGCCTATTCGGGATTGGGTTGTAATCCCGTAACTCATGTTTCCTTGACAATGTTATGTTTTGGAATTGAATGCTTTGATCATTATGTATCACTTGTATTTCATAAACTGTATTTAAATGGTAAAGCCTTGGGTGATCTCGGTAAGGAACACTGGGGTCACTGGCGGTAATACCTTTCCAAAAGGGTTAAGTTTTGGGGGTGTTACAGTTGGGGTGCGGGGGGGGGGGGGGGGGGGGGACGGGCTGCTAGGGTGCGGGAGGGGGAGGGACCTCCTCCATAACGACGTCGTCCAAATGAGGACTCCCGCTCGCAAACTCCTCTATCTCGGCAAACGCCTCCTCCATGTCTTAGACGGGACTCTATGAAGCCGGAGGTGAACACACTTGAGGATGAGGATCCGCTAACGGATCGGATACCGTTCCAATAACGGGTCCCGCTATTGGAACGAGATCCTTTGGGATTCGACTCTTGCGCTTGGGAGGGGGGGTTTGGAGGTTTCGGTGCTTACGACCGGAAGCTGTCACGGGTCGAGATTCCACCCTACGACCCCCCCCCCCCCCGCATCTTTCGTTTGATTCTCTCGACTACATCCTGTTTTATTCAAATAATTGTCCCAAATTAACTTAATTATACCCACTTCAAATTTTGCTAAATTTGTAATTCTAATATTCCATTATATTTGTCTAATTTAAACAAACTTCTAATTGCTATAAAACTACAATATATTTCTAATTTAATATTCTAATTATATACTAACTTCTCCAATACAATTACATAAATTCATCTAATTTTATTCAAAGCACTCGAATAAAATAATTAATTGTATTACATAAATTTATCTAATTATATACTAACTTATCCAATACATTATATACTAACTTCTCTAATTCATCTAATTTTATTCAAATTCTATTTTATTAATATAATTACATAAATTTATTATAATAATATACTAATTTATTATATGTAATTCTAATATATTAAATATGAAAATGAATAAAATAACTAATTGTATTATATAAATTTATTTTATTAATATACTAATTTATCATTTGTATTCAATAATATACTAAATTTATTCTAATAATATAATTACATATATTTTTTCGAATTTTTATTATATAATTCTAATATTTTCTAACAAATCTAAATATTTATACAAATAATAAAATAACAAATTAATTATATATATATTATTAAATATGAATTGTATAAGGAAAACTACGTACTTCAACTCGTTCCCGACGAGTATATTTTCGTCGCATTCTGGGTCGGCTCGCCTCTCCAACATGCGCCACCGCCTCGACACCAACGGTTGCGGCAACGTCCAAGGCATTTTTCGACCCTACCTCCGCTAGCATCCCGACCGAAAACTCGCCGGAAGCATTGCATCCTCCCCCGGAATATCGCCGACCACCGTCGGCTGTTCCTCCGTCGGAATATCGCCGATCGCCGCCGCAAGCGCGGCGTCCTCCGCATCAGTCGCCGCCAGCCACGCCTCCCAATCGGCCGTGAAATCTGGATTTTTTCCAGATCCGCCGATGTCACGCACTCAGCCGCCGCCTCAAGTCGTCGCCGCTTCCGCTCACCGCCGCCGCTATCGCCACCTTCGATCGAAGCCACCAGATATGTGGCCACCGGAATCTCCATTGAAGACCCCTCCTCACGCCGGATCTGGCCCTCTTCGCCACCGCCGCCGACGCCGGAATCTCCATCGCTGCTAAAGGTCGCCGCCGTCATCGCTGAAGAAGATGAAGATGGAGTGACGCTACTTCGTAGCGCCCAGCTAATTTGTTTTTTTTTCGGTTAAATTTATTTACTTTTAAAAAAAAATTCTTTTACTTTTTTTTTCAAATATTTAAAAAATAAATAAATTTAAATTAAAAATATTTTTTAGATATTTAAATTCAATTTTTCTTTTAAATTTTAAAAATGATAAACCGATTCAATGTAAACCGGTTCAACAAACACGGTTTCGCCTCTTGGGCGCAAGCTGGTTGCGCTCAAGATTAATTTTTTTTTTAAAAAAAATTCCAGTTTTTGGACGCAACCTGGTTGCGCCCAAAAACGGGTGCGCCGCAAAAAAAAGATGCGAACATTCTACCCGAATTAATAAGACGTGGTTAAATATTTGGAATGACCTATACCTCATGTTTTTTGTTTTTGTGTGGAATCGAACACTCCACTAATTTTGTAATCATCCATTTTCAAAGAATGAATACCATTTCAATTCATTACTCAATACTCCGTACTAAACATGAGGTGGTAGAGTTTCATACGCACAAAACTGAAGTCGTGTTTGTTTTCAATGTTTTTTGGGTTGGTAGATCCACATAAAAGTGATGTTTTCTCCACCTTAACCAAATGAGCTTTATTGCCATGTGGCACTTTATTGAGCTTGTTGAAGTGGTTTAGTAGCCGTTGATGGATTTTGATCAATTGGCTAGAAATATCCAATGTTCTAAAAGTTGTTAGGCGGGAGTTGGGCGGTGAGGGGGGCCTAGCTTCTAGGCGAGACCTAGTCGGACTAAAAATTAATGCATGATCCATGTGATTTATTTGATTATGTTCTTCCAAATCCATTAATCTTTATAAAATTATGTTTGGATGTGATTTGATATTATATTATGAGCCTTATTGTACAAAGCCTAACCCAAAATTATGTTAATCCATCCGTCATCTTCTAAGATGTTGCAGCTTTCACAACATTTGAGGATTCTTCTCGCTTAGGCGGGTCCTAGGCGGAGGGTGATCGCCTAGCGCCTAGGCGGGGATTTTTAGAACATTGGAAATACCCCACATTAGGTAACGACTTTTTTATTTTTTTTTATTAAACTAGTGTAATTCCCGTGCCATGCACGAGTTTTTACGTCATATATATTGAATAAAAATTATTAAAATTAATCTATGTATTAAAAAATAGATCTAGATAATATTGATATTAAAATAAATTTTCTTCGTATCTCAATCATCCATATAATTAGGAAATTTTCAATTTGTATATAATTAGGAAATTTTGGATTTGTATAAAATTATGAAATTTTGGATTTGTAATCTTTGTGATTATATTGTAATCTTTGTGCTTGATTTGTATTTAAATTAGGAAAAAACGGGTGATAGGGTTAGGATAATAATATTTTATTTATAATTAGATATGTTTAAAAATATTTAAAAAAGTAGAAAATGACATGTGGTGGTTTTAATGAGGAGTGTCATGTGGTGGTTTTAATGAAGGAGGGTTCTACTTTAGTATATATATAGTAGATTATGAAATTTTGGATTTGTATATAATTAGAAAATTATGGATTTATATATAACTAGAAGATTTTGGATTTGTAATCTTTGTGATTAACTTGTACTTTTTGTGCTTGATTTGTATTTAAATTAGAAAAAAATAAGTGATAGGTTTAGGATAATAATCTTTGATTTATAATTAGATTTATTTCAAAAAATTGAAAAAATAAGAAAATGATATGTGGCGGTTTTAATGAGGGAGTGTCATATGGCGGTTTTAATTAGAGAGTGTCATGTGGCGTTATTAGGTTCTAGTTTAGTAGATATATAGTAGATTAGGAAATTTTGGATTTGTATATAATTAGAAAATTTTGAATTTGTAATCTTTGTGCGTGATTTGTATTTAAATTAGGGGAAAAAATGAATGATAGGCTTGGGATAATATTATTTGATTTATAATTAGATTTATTTTAAAAAATTGAAAAAAGCAGAAAATGATATGTGACGGTTTTAATGAGGGAGTGTCATGTGGCGGTTTTAATGAGGGAGTGCCATGTGGCGTTATCAAGTTCTAGTTTAGTAGATTAGAAAATTTTGGATTTTTTATCTTTGTGGTTAACTTGTAATCTTTGTGCTTAATTTGTATCTAAATTAGGAAAAAAAATGATTGATAGGTTTAGGATAATAATCTTTGATTTATAATTAGATTTAAAAAAAATATTTGAAAAAAGCAGAAAATGACATGTGACAGTTTTAATGAGAGAGTATCATGTGGCGGTTTTAATGAGGGAGTGCCATGTGACGCTATTAGGTTCTAGTTTAATAGATATATAGTAGATTAGGAAATTTTGGATTTGTATACAATTAGGAAATTTTTGATATATATATAATTAGGAAATTTTAGATTTGTAATCTTTGTGATTAACTTGTAATCTTTGTGCTTGATTTGTATATTTAAATTAGGAAAAAATGAGTGATAGGTTTAGGATAATAATCTTTTATTTATAATTAGATTTATTTTAAAAAATTAAAAAAAAAATAGAAAATGACATGTGGATGTTTTAATGAGGGAGTGCCATGTGGCGGTTTTAATGAGAGAGTGTTAGGTTCTAGTTTAGTAGATATATATTAGATTAGGAAATTTTGGATTTGTATATAATTAGGAAATTTTGGATTTGTAATCTTTGTGATTAACTTGTATTCTTTGTGAATGATTTATATCTAAATTAGGAAAAAATGAGTGATAGATTTAGGATAATAATCTTTGATTTATAATTAGATTTTTAAAAAATAATTGAAAAAACATAAAATGACATGTGACGGTTTTAATGAAGGAGTGCCATGTGACGATTTTAATGAGGGGGTGTCATATGACGTTTTTAGGTTATACTTTAGTACATATATAGTAGATTAAGAAATTTTGGATTTGTATATATTTAGAAATTTTTGGATTTATATATAATTAGGAAATTTTGGATTTGTGATTAACTTGTAATCTTTGTGCTTGATTTGTATTTAAATTAGAATAAAATGAGTGATAGATTTAGGATAATAATATTTGATTTATAATTAGATTTATTTCAAAAAATTGAAAAATAAGAAAATGATGTGTCGGTTTTAATGAGGGAGTGCCATGTGACGGTTTTAATTAGAGAGTGTCATGTGGCGTTATTAGGTTCTAGTTTAGTAGATATAAAGTAGATTAGGAAATTTTGGATTTTTATATAATTAGAAAGTTTTGGATTTGTAATCTTTGTGATTGATTTGTATTTAAATTAGGACAAAATGAGTGATAGGTTTAGGATAATAATCTTGGTTTATAATTATATTTATTTTAAAATTGAAAAAAACATAAAATAACATGTGACGGTTTTAATGAGGGAGTGTCATGTGGCGGTTTTAATGAGGGAGTGACATTATTAGGTTTTAGTTTAGTAGATATATAGTAGATTATGAAATTTTGGATTTGTATGTAATTAGGAAATTTTGGATTTGTAATATTTGTGATTAACTTGTAATCTTTGTGCTTGATTTGTATTTAAATTATGAAAATTGAGTGATAGGGTTAGGATAATACTCTTTAATTTATAATTAGATTTAATTTAAATATATTGAAAAAGTAGAAAATGACATGTAACGATTTTGAAGAGGTAGTGCCATGTCCCATGTGGTGGTTTTAATGAGGGAGTGTCATATGGCGTAATTAAGTTCTACTTTAGTACATATAAAGTAGATTAGAAAATTTTGGATTTGTATATATTTAGAAAATTTTGGATTTATATATAATTAGGAAATTTTAGATTTGTAATCTTTGTGATTAACTTGTAATCTTTGTGCTTGATTTGTATTTAAATTAGGATAAAACGAGTGATAGATTTAGGATAGTAATCTTTGATTTATAATTATATTTATTTCAAAAAATTGAAAAAATAAGAAAATGACATGTGGCGGTTTTAATGAGAGAGTGCCATGTGACGGTCCTAATTAGGGAGTGTCATGTGGCGTTATTAGGTTCTAGTTTAGTAGATATATAATAGATTAGGAAATTTTGGATTTGTATATAATTAGATAATTTTGGATTTGTAATATTTGTGATTAACTTGTAATCTTTGTGCTTGATTTGTATTTAAATTAGGAAAAAAAATGAGTGATAAGTTTAGGATAATAATCTTGGTTTATAATTAGATTTGTTTTAAAATTGAAAAAAAACAGAAAATAACATGTGACGGTTATAATGAGGGAGTGTCATGTGACGGTTTTAATGAGGGAGTGACATTATTAGGTTATAGTTTAGTAGATATATAGTAGATTATGAAATTTTGGATTTGTATGTAATTAGGAAATTTTAAATTTGTATAAAATTAGGAAATTTTGGATTTGTAATTTTTGTGATTAACTTGTAATCTTTGCGCTTGATTTGTATTTAAATTATGAAAATTGAGTAATAGGGTTAGGATAATATTCTTTAATTTATAATTAGATTTAATTTAAAAATATTGAAAAAGTAGAAAATGACATGTGACGGTTATAAAGAGGTAGTGCCATGTGGTGGTTTTAATGATGGAGTGTCATGTGGCGTAATTAGGTTCTACTTTAGTACATATATAGTAGATTATGAAATTTTGGATTTGTATATATATTTAGAAAATTTTGGATTTATATATAATTAGGAAATTTTGGATTTGTAATCTTTGTGCTTGATTTATATTTAAATTAGTAAAAAATGATTTATAGGTTTAAAATAATAATCTTTTATTTTTAATTAGATATATTTTAAAAAAATAAAAAAAGCAGAAAATGACATGTGGCGGTTTTAATGAGGGAGTGTCATATGGCGGTTTTAATGAGAGAGTGTCATGTGACATAATTAGGTTCTAATTTAGTAGATATATAGTAGATTATGAAATTTTGGATTTGTATATAATTAAGAAATTTTGGATTTGTAATCTTTGTAATTAACTTGTAATCTTTTCGCTTGATTTGTATTTAAATTAGGAAAAATGAGTGATAGGTGTAGGATAATGATCTTTGATTTATAATTCGATTTATTTAAAAAAATATGAAAAAAGTAGAAAATGACATGTGGTGGTTTTAATGAGGGAGTGCCATGTGACAGTTTAAATGAGGGATTGCCATTGGCGTTATCAGGTTCTAGTTTAGTAGATATATAATAGAATAGGAAATTTTGGATTTGTATATAAGAGTTTGGATCATATGCGGAGCACTCTTCCCGTGCGGACGTGCGGAGCATGCACTTTTGGGTCTTATTTGTGCACTTTAACGTCTTATTTGTGCACTTTTTCAAAAAAAAAAAAAAAATCTTTTTCAATTTTTTTTCCAAGCATTTTTCAAAATTTTTACAAAAATGCACAAATAAGGCCCAAAAGTGCACAAATAAGGCCCTATAGTGCATGTCCGCACGTCCGCACGGGAAGAGTGCTCCGCACCGGAACCGCACTCTTGTATATAATTAGGAAATTTTGGATTTATAATATTTGTGACTAACTTGTAATCTTTGTGCTTGATTTGTATCTAAATTAGGAAAAAATGAGTGATAGGGTTAGGATAATAATCTTTGATTTATAATTAAAAAAAAAATTGAAAAAAGCAAAAAATGACATGTAACGGTTTTAATGAGGCAGTGCCATGTGGCGGTTTTAATGAAGGGGGTTGACATGTGACGTTATTAGGTTCTAATTTAGTAGATATATAGTTGATTAGAAAATTTTGGATTTGTATATAATTAGGAAATTTTGGATTTATATATAATTATGAACTTTCGGATTTGTAATCTTTGTGATTAACTTGTAATCTTTGTGCTTGATTTGTATTTAAATTAGGAAAAAATGAGTGATAGGTTTAGGATAATGATATTTTATTCATAATTAGATTTATTTTAAAAAATTGAAAAAAGCATGAAATGACATATGACGGTTTTAATAAGGGAGTGTCATATGACGGTTTTAATAAGGGAGTGCCTTATGGCGTTATTAGGTTATAGTTTAGTAGATATATAGTAGATTTGTTCTTAATTACATTTTAAAAAAAATTGTTCAGTTTTTTCCTTTTATTTTGTCACAATCACTTATATTATATAGTCACTATTCCTTCTTTCATTACAATTTTAATAAAAATATACCTATCAACATCATTTCAAACTACATATTGATCGATCTCCATACAATATAAAATATATTGAATGTAATTTTTTGAAAGTTGAAAATCTTTTTTGAAAAAAAAAACAAAATGTATTCATATGAGTTTTATATAATTTCTTGGAGTTTTTTTTTTAATTTAGTGGAATACATTTAAATTATTATTTTGTAACATTTTCTCTCAAATATGATTAAAAATAAATCATGGACAAATATTGTTTTAGAATCTTCGATGATATGCATTTCAATTTGATTAATTTGTAATTTAATTAAAATTTGAAGTTTGGGTAATATTTTCTATGGGATAGATTTTATTATTCAAGTACTATATTTAATTGAAAAAAATTGAATAATATCAAATTTATAATTAAGACGGATAATTTTTATCTAATCAATATACCGAAATGAAATGACTCTCCTATACCGTCCTAAAATAAATCCTCTAATCTTTAAGCTAGAGAAAGTGGCAAAAAGAGGCAGAAGAGAAATACAGTAGCTAAATCCTATATCGTCCTAAAATTAATCTTCTAATCTTTAAGCTAGAGAGAGTTATGGAACCGCTTGCAAAGGCAAGAAAGTAGCGTTTAGTCCACCCACCACGACAACTGCACAATTGAATGCAGAAGCGACCAGATAACCCATATCTGGAAGCACCATCCAAGTATTCCCTAGGGCCATCCAAGAGTCAAACCATGTAAGTTGTTGTAGTACTTTTTCCAACGTTGTCTCAAAGAGGCAAGTCTTAGCATACAATTCCCAAATTTCTTTCACCTTGTCAATCATGGCTTGTCGGACGATCCTCCATTGTTCCTGTCCGATGCGTATTTGATCTGCAACGGCTCTGTATCCACAGTTTTCATCACCAACAATATCAAAGTAATCGCTCAAGTATTTATGCATACACGACGAAACTATACCCTTATATGGCTCAAAGTCTTTAATGAAGGACTGTGGAGACAAATAAGGTGGTGGAAACATTTGACCCACTAGATTCTTGGGAGCTCTAACCTGAGATGACATCAAAGGAGTGGTAGGAGCTTTAGGGTTTAGTGAAGGTATACTAGTGGGCTTTGGTGGCCTACCTCGTTGCTTCTTGGGAGGTGTCCCTTCCATATCTTTGTATGTGTACTTCCATGAAGAAGGATGTCTTTTAGTGCATGGTATTTTTGTTTGGAGCTCCCATTGGCCGTCCCTTATGCCTCACAATAGTCGGCTCTTACAGACTAGTCCCCTCGGGGTGAGCTATGTCATAAAGTCGCGAGACACGTTTTTCTTGATCATCTGCTGACAGATTGGGGAACTGATCCGTATAAAATTGATTCATCAAAGATCTCACGACTGTGTGCTTCACCTCAACCTATCCTTCGTCTTGCACTTCTGACAAACTCAATCGTCTCCAAAACGGATGCAACGTTGAAAGCTTAATAGGGATTGATTGAACTCGTCACATATTTAGCGATGTCATGCACACACAGCAATCCATCTCTCACCCTCATCTGGCATCTGCGGGTATTGTCATAAAATGGATTTTACCCTTTTCTGTATTCCTCCGTCAAGCGGTCAAGTGCAACCTTAGATACTTTGTACTTCAACAACTTGAAAATATTAGCTCATGTCACAAGAGTCATCATGTTTTGTACACTCTCGTTGAAGGTCCCCTTGATGTCCTTCACTTGGTTACCCATCTTTGAATGATATTGTTCGAATATCGTGTCTAGACTGTCATGTGGAGTAGTCAAGAAGTCTTTCAAACTAGAGTGTGCTCCTTCAACCCTATATTTAGTACAAAAGAGTTTAAAGTTTGATCATACGCAAGCTTTCTGCTCTCTGCATAAACTGTATGTCACGTATGGATGAACTTCATACGTGACAGACGAAACACTGGTGTCCGTGACATGTGGATACCATCCACATGTGACGGACGACACACGTTAATCCGTCATGTGTGGACTCCATCCACACGTGACGGACAATTTATGCAGAGAACAAAATGCAGTGAAAATTTAGCAAATGCGGTGAATACAGAATGCAGTACATATTGGACAATGCACTAACCTGTTTTTCGTGGAAATTCCAAGCGTGAAAACAATATATGTCCAAGCTGACACGAGCCTTTCCCTATACGGGATCAGCCAACTATTTCGTACATATTGAGTCAGACGTGGCCAAGTCCTCCATTCCGACTCAATTCTGCGCAACTCCCTCTCGTACTCGGGTACAATTGTTTGCTTGAATAAATTGTAGTATGTATTTGCAAGCCTTGTACCTAAGTTTTTATCCTTCATCACCTTCTTAGCATTGTCCTCTATGTTCTTCTTCACATGGCGCCTACAGAGGATAGACTTTGCACTTGGAAAGAGTCTATCTAACGCATTCATCAAGGCCTTTTCATGATCTGTCACTAGGCATATAGGTGTTACTTGACACTTTTTACACATTTCAAAAAGTATTTGTGCGGCCTACATGTAGTTGCCTTCTTGCTCACGATGTAGAAACGCCCCCGCCACATTGTAGTTCTTCCATGTAGACGTGACTCCTATAATTTTGAGAAAAGGCAAGTCATACCTGCACAAGTAGATGTGTCATTGCATAATGAATAAACATATCAACAAGTAGATATAGCATGTAGATGTGTTATACTAACCTGTTTGTGTTGTATGTGAAGTCTAACAAAAGGACGTACGAAAATGCCTTTAAGAGTTTCATGGAATCTGGACTGACGAAGAAAATGTTGGCGATCTTATTCGTCGTTGGATCCGACCTATACTCCATAAAGTAGTTGTTCTCCTTACACTTATGGAAGAACTCTTGGACCACGGTTCTTCCTTCCATCCCACTATGTCGGACCTTGTACACTTCATTGTACACTTGCTTCATTTTAGTGCAGCTGTTTGGGTCCTGGTTAAGTGTTGTTGCAATCTTGGATGGCTTACTATAATTTTTTGTCATGGACTTACACAACTTCTTCTGCTCAGGTGTCATCTTGTCAGTGAATGCATGCCCGTACAAGTCATCACTAATGACATGGTTGTGAGTTCCAACAACTATAATGATTGTATATGAGCCTCTCGGTTTTTCTTGACACAACAATCTGAATGGACAATCACATTTTTTACTCTTTGTTCTTTGCCTTACTCTGTTTTCATCTTTAGGAATGTAAATTCCCGCTTTTTCGCACAACAGTTGTGTCTTCCGAAGGCTTCCTCTACCAAGGTTTTTATCCCGACCAATAGTGATGCAGAAGTGATTATCAAACCCAATTTGTCTAGCCCAATTAATTGCATCATCTCTGGAGCCGAATACTTCACCTGTGGTAAACTTCTCTGAATAATCCTCCGAAACAATCACTTCTTCAGGTGTAGGATAATCAAATCGTGTTTGTGTGTGTAATGTCGGGAACCCAAACTGAGGTGGAGCCTGCTACCTTATGGACGGAATTCCACTACGACCTAAACTATCTTATAATGGTATACGAGGTTGTTGAGGCGCATAACTTTCGCCGAACAACCCAAGTGAGAAGGAAGGCGGTGCCATGTCCCACTCATTCAGGGACAGATTGTTAATACCGTTGTTCACGAAATTGTTCTCCTATTGAAGTAAAAAAACAAGTTAGCAAAAAAGGAGGTAAGAATGCAATTTCTGTTAAACATATCCATCTGTGACAAACGGATACATTCCATCTGTGACGGATGGAAGCATTCCATTCGTGACGGATGGAGGCAATCCATTCGTGACGGATGTAACAAATCCATTTGTCACGGATGATTTTATTTCAAAAACAGTCGACGAAGAAAGTTCTTACACTTGCAATTATCTAGTAAAAATTCAATAGAACAAAGCCAAACACTCAAACATGCAGTTTTGCACACAAAATCTCCAAATTTTTAGTACAACATAATCAAAGATGAAGTTTTTATGAATATATAATAACAACTATTGAGAATTACCTTAAGAAAGTATTTGTTTTTTCCAAATAACAACTCAAACATATAAACATTCTACTAACATGTAAAGTAAAAACTTATAAAACATACTTCATTGTGATGATAATCCCTTGAAACATCTTATCCACCATTAAAGTTGGAAAAATCATCTTCATTTGCCATGAAAAAGAATCAAAGTTATGGAAGAGAATGGAAGAAGTGTTGTGGGATGGAAAAAAATGAGTGATTGAGGTTTAGGGTTGTTTTTGGCTATAATATTGATGAGTATGATGGGGTAGTTAATGTTGTTAGGTGGGGACAAGTAACATTCAATTTTATGGTTGTTAACCTCGTCCGTCACAAACCAAAGGTATCCGTCCGTCACGGGCCAAAACGATATGTCCATCACGGACGAAGCTCAATGGTCTGTCACAGACGGATACCTTTGGTCTGTGACGGACGAAACGGGGCGTGAAATAGCAATTTTACTCGGGCGCTAAATAGAAATCGTGTAAATAAATGTACATACTAATCATTTATTAATATTATAAAAATATATAAATACTTAATAGACTTGTTAAAAATAAAATAAATAAATATACATACTAATTATTTAGTTTAAATGTTTAATATTATAAAAATATATAAAATATATGTAAATACTAAATGGATTTATGGGCCCAAAGTATATTTGTATAGGCTGTCAAATTTAGCTAAAACTTTGAATTGAGTTAATGGGCTTATAGGCCCAATTACAAAATTTTCGAAAGCTTTACAGATCAAGCCCAAGTAACATTATCCCGGTTTGTGTAATAACACTTTTATTTTGTATTAAAAAAACTGAAATCAACCCATAGCAACATAGTATAATTTCATATCGTTTCATTCTCTTTTTTTGGGTTTAAGTCTGAAATATGTTCTTCGCATTTGTTCTTCGTTAGTAGTTATATATATATTATAATGGGTTAATATTAAATAATAGATTGTTATTATATGAAACAGGGTGGACTATATGATAAATTTGAAATTTGTATGTGATATGAATTTCTGCAATTCAGATTAGAAAATGGATTATAATTATGAATTACTATAGTATAATAGCATTACTAATATATGTATTCTCATTGGAATCTCATTTAATGAGCTTTTGAATAAAATTTATTGGGATTAAACATTTCATGGGCTTATTGAAAAATGGGTTTATGTATAAAATTGAGGTTTTTGTAGCCTAAACTTTTAATGGGCTTATTAGCCCATTTATTTTTAATAATATAAATCATCCTGATAAAAGTTAATGGACTTAATAAGTCCAAATACAAATTTCACAAATTTGTATTTGCGGCCCAACATGTATAATAAAATTTAATATAATCGACTATATTTTGTTAGTATATTTATATATATAAACTAAAATAAATCAATTAATGGGCTTATTGGTCCATTACATGATTAATAATACTAATGAGCCTAGTCAACTTTAATGTAATTATAGGCCCAAATACAAAAGTCACACATTTGTATTAGGTATATAATAACGACCGTTGATTAGCTATATGTTTATATATGTTATGTCATCGGAAGTTAGATATATGATGTGTGATAAATTGATCGATGACCATATTAAACGAAAGATACAAAATTACAAATACATATGCATGTCAATCCTGTTAATGTCACAAATAGTATGTATATATTATATATAGATTTCAGACAATTAAGTAATTGAATATGACAATTTATTATAATGATTTAAAAGAAACTTTTTTTCTTCTAATTTCAGAAAATAATATCTTAATGTCACAACTGTCAAACTTTTATGTATCAGCAAAATAATTAAAATACGTGGATGCGGACAATGTTGATTTAATTAATATTACATACATCCCTACAAAATTAATTTGAGTTATTACAAAATGTTTTTTTTACTTATGTTCTAGAAATCACTATTTTAAAGAATTAAATTAAAGTTTACTTGCTTAGTGTTATTTAATGTTTTCTAACATGGTTTGCAATATTTTTAGAAGGATTTGGATTCTAAAATAAGAAATTTTAATCTATATTCTAAGAGCATGAGTTAGTAAAATTTATAATGAATTTTCATCTTATGTATCATAAAGCATACAATTTAGTAACCAAATCTAATTCACATAATTAGGTTTTAAAATAATAACTAAGTTTGTTAATTTCGACTTTGAATAATATATTGTATTCTGTCACCAATTTGGACCTTTGAACTATAAGTTAAAGACACATATTATTAAATCGATACTAAAATAATGATAAACGATATATATCTTATTTTGATTAATTTACATTGTATATCATATGGTTGTTTACCAAACACAATACACTATGAGAGTTATTAATGGATAAGATAATAGTGAGATTGATGTATAAAAGGTTTAATGTTGTAAATGCCAACATCATTACAATTGTCTCTAATTCACTTATCTTTTGTTTGTATCTAATTCATTTATAACCATTTTCTCGCAAAATGCATTTGTTATTGTAAGTATTCTCAATCAACTTAGTTGATAATCACGTATTGATATATCGTAATCAAAGTTCGAATTATGTCTCTTTTTCTTATACCAATTTAGTATCTTATGAATTGTTTGGAAAAATTCACTTGTTTTGAATGTAAACTATATTCTTGGGTGCATTTTGGAAAGAAATTATGTTAACAAT
The DNA here is from genome assembly GCA_027886185.1 of Rheum nobile. Lineage (NCBI taxonomy): Eukaryota > Viridiplantae > Streptophyta > Magnoliopsida > Caryophyllales > Polygonaceae > Rheum > Rheum nobile. The sequence continues at coordinate 3,109,647 of WOAB01000780.1, forward strand.
ATTACAGATTTATTTAGGTACATAAAAAATATATGATAACAAATATTTTGTGCTACGTTTTGGAAAGAAAGGATTATAAAAATATTCATATGGTGTGCATATCCTAATAATTAAGACAGAGATTTGATTTTATATGATTTTTAAAATAAAAACGAAAAAAAGGATAGTTTGTCACATGAAAAAATTAATGACGTGATGTCACGTGTCATTAGAAATGGTTGATTTATTTTGGAGGCGTCACATGACGTAGTAGGTGTTCTGTTTTAGTATATATATAACAAATTTCCACCCCAAATTCAATCATGAAAAAAATAAATTAAGATTCATAATTCATTTTTATCTACACATAGACAGTAATATTGTATATGTTTATCTTATAATTTATTTTTACTAGTGTAAAACTCGTGTCATGCACAGAATAATTTTATTAAAATTATGTTATGATGTAACTCTAGAATCTATCTAAATTGTATTATATTACTATAATACTGTCAAATTTTATATATACTATAATACTGAATAACATTAGTCATAAACTCACAATATTAGTATAGAAGAAGAAAACTTGAATAATAGTATTTACACATATTATATTAAAAATATAGCAATTAAAATAAAAATGTTGTTGAAGTGATATATTTAGAATACACAATATCAATATAATATTAATATATAAATCTAAATATACAAAATAAAAGTAAAATATTTAATAAAAAATATGGTTAAGCTTTTAAAAAAAAAAATTGCTCAATAAAAATTGTGTTTCATCAATTCAGTGTAAATAATATAACAATTTAATATAATAATTTATATATCACAAAATATTTTTATTAATGTAAATAATCTAAAAAATTATCAAACTCATCAATTAATTACAATGTTTATATAAGTTTTGAGTTATCTTTGTTGAGCAATGTGCTATGTGAAGGCTGAAGTTGACAAATTTACTCATTGCTTAAAGGATTGTTGTTCAAAAAAATGTAAGCACCTTAAGAGCACGAACAAAGCAATTGTATAATAAAGAATAAAAATTTCTTATGCATTAAGTAAATACTCCATTCGTTCAGATTTACTTGTCCTTTTAACCTTCAGATTTTGTTCATAAATATTTATCCTTATAAGATTTTAAGACAATTTATCACATATAGTTCATAAATTTTGTATTGAATCATATTATGTTGTTTTTTCTCTCGGTCTATTAGTTGTAGAGGTTGGTGAGTGATTAAATTTAAAAAAAAAAACACATTTTCAAAACACATTCAATGATTTTCTTAATATGTGTGGAAAAATCTAAAAGGGCAAATAAAAATGAACAGAGGGAGTAATACTTAAATTGAAAACTGTAGTTTGATCTTTGTAATAAAAATAATACCTCAAACACTATAAAAAATTTGTTCAAATTTATTTTTTAGATTTTGGATAAAAAAAATTGAGTAACGTATAAAGAAAGAAGAAAAAACTACAATGTTACATGTCATAAACACTTAGAAGTTAGAACGATTATGTTGAATTGATAAATTATATATTATGTATAATTTGGTGATTAATCAAAACATTAGGAGGCTAAACTACTCGAAATTGACGATATGAGAAATAATAAATATGATTGATGACCATTTGAAAAATAAATATTGAATGATAATAAATTTATACATAAATATTTTATAAAATATAAATTATTAACATAAAATTTAAAGAAATATATATTCTTTTAAATAAAAACTTTTAAAAAGTTCAAAAAAATAGATACAAAAGAACATAAATTTTTGATGGTAAATTTCTTATAATTCAAAAGGTTTGAAAGTATATAGAGTAAATTGAAAGGGAGATTTTCAAAATACAAAATTTTAGTATTTTGATTTTGGATTGCTAACACCATAAAATCTTTTAGGATATATGAACTAATCTATTAGAATATAAACTTTATTTCTGAAATAGCTTTTAAAAGACACACTTGAAGTACATTGTAAGCAAATAAAAATAAATTTGTAATGATCGTATTGTATATTTTTTTAAAATTTTTATTTTCTAACCAACTAAAATTTTATTTTATTTCATGATTAAAAGTTAGATTGTTGTTATAATAAAAAAATTACATTTAAATTCGTAAATAAATTTCTTATATATTTTTGAAATTTCACCTTAGTTTTAAAATGATTTTGCAGGTTTTTCACTTACTTGTCTTTCTATCATTAAAATTGACTTGTTCGTATATTATATTTGGTTTAAAATAATTTAATTATATTCTTTATGTTCTCGTATAGTATTTCACTTTGTTTCTTGTTACCTATTATTTTCTCATTCATTTAAAAAATTGATATATAAGTTAACAATTTTGTTTGGTCGAGATATATGTAAACAATTTAACAATTAATTGAAATATATGAAATTTAATTGTGTATTATAAGAACCTGATAGATTTGTTAGCAAAAGACTCCATAAAAATAATATTAAATAGATGTTCTTGAGAAGATCTTATATGATTTGATAAGGTTAAATAATAAAGAAATTAAATTTTCATAATTAATTGAAACCAAACCACAAAATTTTTATGTAGGATTTAGTTAGTTATAACAAAACACTATACGTAATATTTGTTCCAAAAAAATTAAAGTATCAGTTATGGGTCTCATGACAAATTTAGTTAAATTATAAAAGTTTGTTAAGAGCATCGAGAGAAATCATATTATTAACTTATGGTGTAGATAAAAACATTGTAAATATAAATTGTTAAACTTGGCTGGAGTGTCATCGTTCTTGTACTAAAAAAATCCTTTTTTTTTTTTGATGAAGAAAGATTAAGGCGGGACCTAGCGACTATGCGAGGTCCGACCTAGAGCATCCTTGCGGGTGAGAACATGAAGTTCTGGACTAGAATCAAGGACATACACTGAGAGAGATAACCTGAGTTTTGCAATCATGTCAGTTGTTTGGTTGATCTCTCAAAACACGTGTCTAATGAGGACTTCTTGAAATGAATGAAGATCAATAAGAATATCAGCGATAACCATTTCAATTTCCCACGGGCAAGCCCAAATCCCTAAAATAGAATTAATAAGGCATAAATTATCTCCTTCAAATTTAATTTTGTGTAGGTGAAGTTGTTTTGCTTTCCGTACATTGTTTCTTAGAGCTAGGGTTTCTGTCATGAGTACTGTATTGTTTCCATATTGTTGACAGTCCATATGGATTATTTCTACATGTTCATTTCTAATGATAAATCTTGTTCCGGTTTGACCACAAGGTAATTTTGTACCGTCAAAGTTTATTTTTACAAAGTTATGTTTTGGTGGTTCCCATTTGAGTTTCCTAGTTTTTCTACGGCATTTTGTCGAGCACTTATGTTGTGTGGGCTCCTCCATATCTCTATTTTTTGTTTTGTTCCAGTTTATAATTAGCGTTTGGATATAGGTGGTGATATCTTTGATTTTTATGAATTCAGGGTATTAAATAATATTTGATTTCTATGGGTCCAGATCCCCACCAAGTGGTAGCGAGGTGGATGATTTCTTGTTTACTTAACAGTGTGTGGAGTTCAAATAATAATTCTACCGGTTTTTTGTTATTTGTCGTGAGGTTTTGTATTATACTTTATGTGTTTGGGTTTTGTATTTTGATTTGTTTAAGGGTAGTTGTGTATTTAAATAAAAGGTGCGTTAAGTCTTCATATGTGTTAGTACATGAATCACAATTTAGTGGGACCGCTACTTGTTTTTGTGCTAATCCGATCTTAGTTGGTAGTCCGTCATGGCATATCTTTCATAAGAAAAATTTGACTTTTGGGTATGTATCAAGTTTCTAAATCCAAGAATAATCTTTCTCTGGGTTAGTTGTGTGGTTTGTGATTAATTCAAAGGCTGTTTTGGTAGAGAACCAACCATTTTTACTAGGAGACCAATACATTCTATCAGTTATATTGTTGGTAGGTAGGGGGATGTTAGTTATAAGTTCTATCGTGTTTGCATTAAGGGTATTGCTCAGTTTAGTTTTGTTCCATTTTTTGTTCTCGATGAAGGCACTCACTTTTTCCATGGGGTCAATGATATGGTTTGGGAGTATGTTTTCCGCTAGGTTAATCGAATCTATCCATTTATCCTTCCAGAAATTGATGGCTTTACCGTCCCCGATGAGTCATTTGATCCCCTTTTGGAATTTTGTTCGTAGTTTTAGTAGGTGTGTCCATTGCCATGAGTGGTTCCCTTTCTTGTTATAATTAAATAGTTCTGTGATTTTTAGATATTTTTCATTTATAATTTTAACCCATATATTTTTTGGTTCGGCTAATATTTTCCATATGAGTTTCATTTGCAATGCTTTGTTCATATTTATGGACTTGCGTATTCCAACACTACCATTTGACTTGTTTTTACATATTTTATCCCATCCTATTAGTGGTTTGTAATTGGGTTCCTTATTCCAGAAGAAGTTTCTATTCGTTCTATCAAGTTTGTTGTGTATGGACGATGGTAGCATGAAACTTTGCATTATGTAATTTGGTTTTGCAGCAAGATTTGATTTGATAAGAGTGGCTCTACCTTCTAACGAAAGGGAATTGACCTTCCACTTAGTTAATTGTTTGGTTGTGGCTTGTACAGTATCTTGAAATGTCAGTTGGCTAACTTTCCCGTTGATAATTGGGCAACCAAGATATTTTTTGAGAGATGTGGAGCTAGGGATACTAAGGACTGATTGTATTGTATGTTTCATACTGTTTGGCGTATTTAATGTTGTTTGAAAGGCTGATTTGTGATAGTTAACACACTGCCCAAAAATGGAGCAATAGTCTTCAATTGTAGATTTGATTTTAGAGCATGCCGTTTGATTTGCTTTTGCAAATATTAGTATGTCATATGCAAAGGCTAAGAAGGGGATATTTGTCCCAGATCGGCTGAGTTTAAATCCTAGTTGTTTGTCGTTTATATTTGCATCTTGCTGTAGTTTTCTTGCCAAGACCTCAGAAATGGAGAGAGGGGTCGCCTTGGCATAAAACTTTTTTGGGATAAAATACGTTCGTGGGCCCGTTATTGACAAGGACTGAGAAGGATACTGTTTCAATACATTCTTTGATCCATTCGATGGATTTTGGTGCAAATCCAAACTTGCCGAGCACAGCAAGAATGAAATCCCACTCAATTTTAGCATAGGCTTTTTCCATATCTAGCTTGATATCAACCCATCCCTCTTTGCCTTTTTTTTGCTTTGAAGGAGTGGAAAATTTCATGTGCAATCAAAATATTGTCTTGTATAGCGCGTATAGATACAAAGGCACCTTGTAGGGGGTGACTAATATTATTTAAGATTGGTTTTAATCTATCGGTAATAATTTTAGATATAACTTTATATATTGTGGAACATAGGCTTATGGGTCGGTAATGGTTCGTGGAACTTGGATTATCGCATTTGGGAACTAATGTAATGAAGGTATGCTTGATTTGTTTGAGTATTTTCCCGGAGTGGAAAAAACTTTTTACTCTTTAATCACTAATAGTCCGACAATGTGCCAATATTTTTGGTAGAAATATGCTGACATCCCGTCCGGTCCAGGTGATTTATCACTTCCAATACTGAAAATAGCTTTCTTCACTTCTTCATTGGTAACTTGTCTAGTTAGTTCATCATTTTCTTGGTCCGAAACTTCGTGGGTTATATTTTCCAATAGTTGTTGGAGTTTGTTTTTGTTGATAGTACCTTTCTTAAATCTTCGTTCGATATCGTTTTTTATTTTGTTTCTTATGTTTTCAAGGCCAATTATGATTGTTTTCCTGTGTTGTGATTTTCTTTATAATTTTCCTGCTTCTTTTGCCCGTAGCTATTCTGTGGAAATAGTTTGTGTTAGAATCTATTAGTTTGATATGTTTGATTTTAGCCCGTTGACTCCAGTATTTTTTATGATAAGATAATAGACATTCTTTCTTGTTTAGGAGTCTATTTTGTCTGGCGATGAGAGCTTGGGTTGGGTTGGGTTGCTTAAGATCTCTTTTTGTAATATAGTGAGTTCATATTCGTTCTCCTTTATTTGTTTAAATATATTTCCAAAGGTAGTTTTATGCCACTTTTTGGCATTAATCTTGAGTGTGAGTGTTTTTTTTTCACAAGATTGTACATTTGTGATCCTTTTGTGTCTATTCTTCGGGCTTGTTTAACAATGTTTTTAAAGTCCTTCCTTGTTGTCCACATCTTTTCAAATTTGAACGGTTGGGCTTTAATCGGGTTCGGGTTTTCCAATTCCACAGATATTGGACAATGGTCAGAAGATGTGAATGCATGATTTTTGGTGAATATGCCCGGAAACCATTGTATAATTTGATGGTGTATGAGAGTTATGTCTAGTTTCTCGTACATGTTGTTAATTTCTGTTTTATTTTTTCTCCACGTGAATTTCCCTCCTTGTGTTGGGATATCTAGTAGATCACAATCATTTTTTAATTGAGTTAGTCTTAAAAATCGGGAGGTGTTACAAGTGGTGCCTCTTTTTTTCTCTTCAATATAGTTGATTTCATTTAGGTCACCAATTACGATACATGGTAGTTGTGTTTGCTTGATAAAGTTGGTCAACTTGGTCCAAAATGCATTTTTTTTATTTTCTTTTGGAGGGGGCATAGGTAAAGATGATTATCATACAATAGTTTTTATCTATAATTTTATATTTGCATGTGATAAATCTACTGTCAATGTGTGCAAGTTCACACATTTCATTGTATAATTGGTATGATTTCCACATGATACAGATACTTCCGGAGTATCCTATCGCCGAAAAGAAATGGAATGTGTCGAACCCAACTTTTTGCCAAACTAATTGTTTTGGTTCTTGGTTAGTCCTAGTTTCACTAGGGCCATGATTTGTATTTTTTTAATTTTACATATGCTTCGATATCGGTCCAAATGTTTTTACGACCGAGGCCTCGACAGTTTCATAGGCTAATCTTCATAAAAAACCGTTGTAGGTTTTGCAAGTGATCTTGGTCTTGCTTCTAGGAGGGTTATTAGTTATTTTATTTGGATTAGTTTTCTTATGTCTTTTAATCCCTTGTGATGCTTGGTAGATCATATATTTTTATCAAATCTATGGTTCCCATTTGCCTTGTCTTGGGTTGATTTCCTTTAGATTTTAGGGTAGAAGGTTTATTTGTTTGTATTTTTATTATTTCGATATAGTTTTGCTTGTAATATTGGTTCCTTGGTTCTTTATCCAGTCCTCGGTTTCTGCCAATTATGCTGGTATTTTGATATCTCGCGTGATCGTGTATTTGGAGATTGTAATCTTGATCCTTTCTTCCTTTATCGTTTGTATTTGGAGATTGTAATCTTGATCCTTTCTTCGTTTTGCTAGCGTAACCAAACTTACGTAATTTTAGCATCTATATATATATATATATATATAGATGCTAAAATTACGTAAGTTTGGTTACGCTAGCAAAACGAAGTTAAATAAGTTTGAATTAGAAATAATAATTCAAATCCACAATATCTATATGTTGAGATTTGGTTAAGAATTATGCTGTATATTTTATTAAATTAGTAATATAATAACAAATAAAAAAAAATCTCAACAATATGGCCTAAAAACACTCTAAGAGCTCAAAAGGAGTGAGCTTTAATATATATATATATATATAGAATTTGATTCTAGTGAAACAGCTTCTTAGGGTAAAACGGTAGTACTAATTAAAGCCATTGGATTACAAATAAATCAACGGATGTAATTGAAAATAAATGGGTACATGGTGATATTATGAGAGTGAGCACATATGATTTGAGTTAATTTAGGGATTTTTTTACCCACAATCAAACAGTTGATTCTACTTCCTATTTTACTTTCACCGTCTCTCCTCCTGATTACTCTTCCTCTCCCGGTTACTCTCTCGTCTCTTCGCCATGAACCTTCATCTTCTCTCGTCTCTTCACCAATTAATAATATTGGTATGAGATCTTGCTTGTCATCATCTCCGTAGAATCCCATTCTCCCGGTCGTCTTTAACCTCCAAGGAACGACAAATCTCATCGATTTCGCCGTCGTCGTCGATACCTTCACCACCTCCTCGCTCCGACATCCGATGACCTTCTTGTGCGATCCGAGCGGTGTGGATCCGGCGGTGGAATTTTCGTGGAGGAACGAGATCGAGGCGGAGCGGAGGCGGAGGGGGCCGAAATTAGGGTTTCAGATTGAGATTGCGGCGAAGAACGCGGCGGAGAAGGCGGGGGTTTGGTCGTAGGAGAGGGATCGGAGGGAGGGAGAGGAGAGGGAGGAGCTTGGGGCGGAGGGATCGAAGGAATCGCAGGAATCGCCGACCAGTATTCATCACTTCGATCTCACCGGACTGTTCTCATGGATTTTAGATCCGTCAGTTTCTCTCCTTCATTTTGTTATTCTATATCATCAATTTTAAGTTTTTAATCTGAAAATGGTAGTAGTATGTGATATTCGCACTTCTTCACTCAAAACATGTTTATGCTCTTTGAAATTTCGTTATTCTCCTTTTTATTTTCGATTTGGTTGTTCAATCATGATATTGTAGCCCATTTGTTTGTGCCCTCTATTTATTGTTGTCCGTAATTATTGTCTGGATATGGACAGAAACAATTTTATAGATGTTGAATTTTGTTTTCATTGTTGACTTGTTATTGAGATGATTTGGTTGACTTAAGAGGCTATGGAAGAAACTTATATGAATTGTTTGCATGGAACATGCATACATTGATTTTGAAATAGCAGTGGGTGAATTTGAGAGGACAAGGCAACTCTATGAGAGACTCGTTGATCGCACTAAACACATGCAAGTTTGGGTTAGCTATTCATACAAATACTTTTGATATTCATATTGAATGTAGGTCTTATGCGTTGAGTATTTGATATTTATGATGTGATATTCACCTAAACTCTAAATAATCATCATGTGCGAATTAAACTCTGAATATTGACACTGTTTTTATGAATATCAACTACTTACTTGTATGACTATGCGTACAAAATACGTGAATATCATCACATATGGAATGAATATCGCTATTATAGTATTCAAATTGCTTGTTGATAGTGTTGCTTGTACTATTTGCAATTGATATTCAAATTGTATGATGTGATATTCACTATAATGTTGTTCATATTCATGAGGTTTCATGCGTTGAATAATCGATATTCAAAATTTATGATGTGAAATTCAATATAATGTTGTTGATATTCATTATAATAATGTTGATATTCAGGTTGATCGTGCGACTGTGCGACCCAAAATCGACGCGACAATGTCATTGTTAAACCTTACCACCATGAATCAAAGCTTCGAAGATATTGGGTGGTGATATTCGTGTAGTTAGGTGATGATATTCATGTACTTGGGTGACTATATTAATGTAATTGGGTGATGGACGATATTCACAAAATGGGTAGTGATATTCACAAATTGAATGGTGATATTCATGTAAGTGAATTTGATATTCATGTGATTAATTGAGATATTCATGTAACTTAGTGTGATATTCATATTGTCAAGTGGTCAAATTCATTATTTAAGTAATGATATTCACATTTTTAAGATATTAAATATTCACTTATTAAATAGAAATCGATATTCAAACAAACATGAACGATATTCATTAACAAATGATCGATATTTGTGAACACATTAACGATATTCGCGAACGCTGGAAAATCATTAAACGAGGAGAACGGATTTAAATCTAAACGAATTTAAAATGTTCTTCCCATTTAAATTTTAAATATTTGAAGAATCTCATCCTTCTCTCCAATCTTAGTATGGATTTTACTTTTTTGGATTTTTTAATTAAAAAAAATCATTAACAACCGATTTTATAGGATTTGGTATTTTCTCTCTAATCTGCAGATTTACCATATCAGATTTTTTTTTAATTAATATTCTCCACATTATATGGTAACTACTTTTTAATTCCTATTATTATGGAAACACTCTCACCACAACTAATATACACTCTCTTAATCAATCCGTCCATCACCCTCCATCCAACGTCTCAAATTAATACATCCGTTTTACCACAATTCCCGTTTTACCGGAGCGTGCCCCTATATATATATACATACACGATTTCTATTTAGCGCACCGACAAAATTTCTATTTAACGCACTGGTTCATCCGTGACGGACGAAGCATGTTCATCCGTGATGGACGAAGCATGTTCATCCGTGACAGACGAAGCATGTTCATTCGTGACGGATGAACATGTTTCGTCCATCACGGATGAACATGTTTCGTCCGTCACGGATGAACATGCTGATCCGCGACATGATTTTGGAATTGCCATAACTTTTGATTCCCTAGTCCAAACGCGCTGAAATTTGGAGGAGTTATAGTTGACATCTTGATCTTCAATCTGGCGTTGGAATCACTCAATTCGGGATTACATAGAAAAAGTTATATTTCTCCAAAGACGGGACAAAAAACAGAGATATCTTAAGCGCCAGGGCGAGTACAATAGCATTTAAGTCGGCTTACAATATCATTTCAATCATGGATCACAATAGAATTACAATGTGCGAGTACAATAGCATTTAAGTCGGCTTGCGACCTCATCTCTTTCTTGTGCAAGAAGGTCTTAATGCCATCAACTGAGAAACAAATGGATCATATAGACAAGCAGCAGAGGCATCATGTGCATGCTCCCACATGACAAATACTGGAGGCAATGGTGACGCCTCTGATAGGACCATCTACTCATGGGTTCAAATAATTAATATAAAATAATTAAATGATTAGTACCATACCGAAATGAAATGTCTCTCCTTCTCAACATGGCAGATGCAGATCGTCTTAAGCTTATACAGCTCAAAGTCTTTAATGAAGGATTGTGGAGGCATATAAGGTGGTGAAAACATTTGACCCACTGAATTCTTGGAAGCTCTAACCTGAGATGGCCTCAAAGGAGTGGTAGGAGCTTTAGGGTTTCGTGAAGGTGTGCTAGTGGGCATTGGTGGCCTACCTCGTTGCTTCTTGAAAGGTGTCCCTTCCGTATCTTTGTCTGTGTACTCCGACGAAGAAGGATGTCTTTTAGTGGTATCTTTGTTTAGAACTCCCATTAGTCGTCCTTTATGCCTCACAATAGCCGGCTTTTGCAGACTAGTCCCCTTGGGGCGAGCTATGTCGTAAAGTCGCGAGACACATTTTTCTTGATCATCTGCTGATAGATTGATGAAATGATCCGTATAAAATTGTTCCATCAAAGATCTCGCAACTCTGCGATTCACCTCACCTTCGTCTTGCACTTCTGACAAACTCAATCGTCTCCAAAACGGATGCAACGCTGAAGGCTTAATAGGGATTGAACTCGTCACATTTCTAGCGATGTCATCCACACACGGCAATCCATCTCTCACCCTCATCTGGCATGTGCAGATCTTGTCGCAAAATGGATTTTCCCCTTTTTTGTATTCCTTCGTCAAGCAGGCAAGTGCAACCTTAGATACTTTGTACTTCAACCGCTTGAAAACATCAGCTCATGTCCCAAGAGTCATCGTGCTTTGTACACTCTCGTTGAAGGTCCCCTTGATGTCATTTACTTGGTTACCCATCTTTGAATGATATTGACCAAATATTGTGTCTAGACTACCATGTGGAATAGTCAAGAAGTCTTTCAAGAACCTTCTTCCACAAGAAAGAGACAAGGTAAAACCTTCTTCCACAAGAAAGAGACGAGGTCGTTCGAACCTTCGTTTATATGATCAATTCGTTTCAAGAACCTTCTAGACCAAATATCCTTTGCTGCTTGTCTATATGATCCATTCGTTTCTCAGCTGATGGCGTTCGAACCTTCTTCTACAAGAAAGAGACGAAGTCGCAAGCCGACTTAAATTCTATTGTACTCGCACATTGTAATGCTATTGTAATCCATGATTGCAATGCTATTGTAATCCGACTTAGATGTTATTGTACTCGCCTTGACGCTTAAGAGATCTCTATTTGTTGTCCCATCTTTGGAGAAGTATAACTTTTTTTACGTAACTCTGAATTGAGTGATTTCAATGCCATATTAAATATCAAGATGTCAACTATAACTTCTCCAAATTTCAACGCGTTGGACTAGGGAATCAAAAGTTATGGCGATTCCAAAATCGTGTCGCGGATCAGCATGTTCATCCGTGACGGACGAAACATGTTCATCCGTCACTGATGAAAATGCTTCGTCCGTCACGGATGAACATGTTTCGTCCGTCACGGATGAACCAGTGCGTTAAATAGAAATTTTACCGGTGCGCTAAATAGCAACGACCTATATATATATATATATTGATTGAAATGAAATAAGATAAGCAATGTAGTTATATAACCATAATTTTAGTATTTTTATAAATAAATAACATTTATTATTTATATTTATCTATGCATATACACTCATATCATATATATTATTCAAAAAAATAAATTAAAATAAGCAATTTTACTATTTAAACACGATCTTAATATTTAATATAAGTAAATTATTTTATGTATTATAAAAAATAATGTAATTTTTATATTAGAAGACATGGAATATGAAAATTTATATATACACATGAAAAATAATATATTGTAAAGATCTTACAATGAAAATGAATATATTAAAAGACATTAGACATGATATTTAACATATTACAACAATATTACACATGAAACTAATATTTTAAAATATATTATACATAATATAAAATACAGAAAAGATAGAAAACATATTTATATTTAGCTTCTTTTATTCAAATGAAGTTTAAATGAAGTTTGGAGGATTGTTTGTGCTTTATTTTAATATTTAGCTTCTTTTATTGATTTTTTTTGACAAATATTACACCATTATAACGTGTAATATTAAAAGAGATTACACATAAAAATATTATAACAACAACACACGTGAATATAACATATTACAAGACATTACATATTAATATTAAACACAAGTCGGAACTTGAATTGAAACTAACATAAATTTGAAGTTATTCATCACTTAGGTAAACTAGAAACACAAATGTGAAGTTATTCATCACTTAGGTAAACTAGAAACATAAATGTGAAGTTATTCTTCACTTAAATAAACTAGAAACACAAATGTGAAGTATTATTCACATGGTAAACTAGAAACATAAATGTGAAGCTATTATTTACTTAGGTAAACTATAAACATAATTGTGAGCTATTCATCACTTAAGCAAACATAAATGTGAAGATATTATTCACTTAGAAAACAACTTGTTCATCAACATTGTCTTTATCCTCTCTTGTTCTGGGGTCAACACGCCCAATGCTAGAAGTTGAGTTAGTATCTCAAGCTTCTTAGTGTGAATGTAGTCACTGGTATTCTTTTTCCTTTCTTCCATCTCCTCTCTCTTTTGTTGGGATCTATCCTTGACTAACCTATTGGCTTTTTCAAGTGATTCCTTCAAATCATCATTTGAACTTTCAATAACTTGTTTTCCCTTTCTCTTTGCAGTATTTCTACCAGCGAGGATGATGCGCCCCTACCCACCATGACTACAACTGAGGAAGAGGAAGCCATGAGCATCCGCTCACAGGGGCCCATAACAAGATCGCGTGCCAAGGTCATCGCCACACAATCATTGATTGTGCGCGTCGTCGCTAGCCAAGGGATGCAAGAGACCGCGTTCTCTCTCAGATTCCTCCAGCCAAGTCCAGAGATCGTGTTCTCCCTTCAAATCCTCTCCACCATTATTGATCGCGATCTTTGATTGTTTTGTTATTTTTGGAACATTATTATTTTAAGCTATTTCTTTTGGGTGTGTGTTCCAGCGTGTCGCGTGGGCTAGCCCATTAAGCGAGACTCGGCCCATCTGAGTCCCGTTACCCCCTATAAAAGGCCATCTCAGCCTTCTGTATTAGGTTACGTTCATTTTAATCAAAGCTTGAGTATTGAGAGCTATTTGTCTCCTCCCATTTGATCGGACGTCAAAAACCTAGTCTCACTTCTCATCCCCTTCCTCTGCCGCCGACGCTACGACACTCCACTCGAACTCTTCGGGTCTATCCCTTCGCTGCTGACGCTACGGCCTCGCTCGATCCATCGAGCCACCACCCATCGCTCCTAACCCTGAGGTCGCGAGTCCCATTCACTTCATCGCATCCTCACCATCACCGCGCTCGCGTGCTCGCATGCAATGACAATCACCGCGTTCCTCCAATCCACACCTGGATACGACCCACGCGACTCTCCAACAAGATCTCGATCCGGCATCCGAAGACAGGAACACATCAACTGGCATCAGAGCCTTTGATCTTGTAAGTCGCTTGTCAAGTTCATTTGTTCACAATATTTCTTCTACATCATCTTGCTTCCGCAATTGTCACAATTTTTCTTTTCTTTTCTTCCTTGCATGTCCATCGGTTGCACAAGGCAAGACCTTGACCGAATCCATGATTGATCCTTTGCGAAATTTGTGTGATTTGTTTGCATTAACTCTTCCGAAATTAATTGTTTAATTTGCTGAATTGATTCCGTGAATTTCGCTTGCATATCTTGCCATATCTTGAAGTTGTTGGTCGTTACAAATCTGCAATATTTTCTCTCTCCTATCACCGAAAATCACGTGATATTCTTTCGTAGTTAATAAGCCGTTTATTTTTCATTTTATTTGTGTTAATCTTATCCGATATTCAATCAAAAGTTAAAGACTAAGATCTCGGATTTGAAATTCATAAGTCAAAGTCGAATTAAATAAAAAAGAGGCTCGACTAATTTTTTTTTAAAAAGGAGAGCCAAAATAAGGCAACCTTCTTCCACCAACGGCTTGGCTCATCTTCTCTACCCTTCCACCGTCTAGGTTCACACCTTGAAGGTTGGTCTTGTGTATTGATGTTGTTTACGTAAAAGGTTAAGACTTAAGTAATTGGTTTCATTTGGTTTTGTGCTTGCTTATCACACTTATTTTGTGTTAGCCTTAGCCGCCCTCACGGCCTAAAGTCCTAGCCTACCTACATGAACACTCGTGTCTTGTTAAATGATTGCTTGGTTCATTGGTTTTGTTGTTATTGTTCGTTTTTACTTCCCATGTCTGGTCACATTGTCATAGGAAGCATGATGGCCCCTACTCATCCCAGTAGAGACGGCAATGGTGCCAACGAGAACGTGCCAAACCCGACCTTGGTTCCCCAACATGACCCCAACATTGACGAACCCATTCTGGAGCTCTTCGATGAACAACGCGAGATACAAGAGCTCGGGCGCCAAGTTGCTCAACTGCAAGCCACGCAGCGCGCTACGCCAGTGCTGCCCACACAGACAATGATGATCCCTATGGATGCCGTGGGCGTGCCGCGTCCCATTGAAGTCGGGCCAAGTCAACCACGCGTGGACAAGGGCAAAGGGTTGATGCCCTCAACCTCAAACTTGCAACCACGCCTTCAAAGAATACAATCCGTGATCGAAAGCCGCCAAGGCTATGTGTCACACCGCAAACGCTACGCACCGCGAGCAACCCTTGCCGGCTACGACAGCGGCTCTAACCGCGACAATGATTCACATGGTGAGTACTCTGAACCCTTTGACTCTCATGACATGTATGAAGTCAAAGGAACTAGACGTCGCCGCGAGCCTGCTTTAACCCCTCTTGCTGGCCGCGTTCGACGCGAAGAGCGCGATTCAGGCATGCCGCATAGATCCTTCCGTGCCCCATGCATTGAACCGCGTCAACGTCGCAATGAACCAACTCCAGTGCCATTCGACGTCAATGACCACCTTGGCCATCAAAGCACGCGCACACCGCGTTATGGATCCGACAACTATGGATCGACGACGCCGACTATCCATGATGACTTCGACGAGTTCGACGACGAGGAGATGGAGGACGCGAGCATTATCAACCCAGGCTCCTACCATCCTCCCCTTGGTGATCCAATTGAACTCCAGGATAGGCCGGCGGATTGGATTCCACCCCCACTCCAGCCAGTAGGACCACAGCATCGCGTTCACGGCGACAATAGGCGTGACACTCGTGGCCAACACCACGAGGACATGGCGCGTGACTTTCGTCGTCGCCACGATGCCTATTTTCCAAGACGACGACAACTACGCGTTGAGTACAACGCGCCAACTACGGACTTCATCGCTGAAGATATCTAGGATGGCCGCGCTCACCGTCAACTTCGTCGCGTTCAAGCCCCTACACAATGCGCTTATGCGCCATAGCCTGCTCAGCACGCACCAAGGCTTAGCCGCCACGAGGTAAAAGTAAAAATTGAGCATTTCCTTGGTGAATATGATCCGACTATTTTTCTTGAGTGGGTGCAGGCTACATAGTATACTTTGAGATATTGCCATATTCCCACGGAGGAGCATGTTGATGCGACAATGCTACACTTTCGAGGCACTGTGCGCGTTTGGTGGCACAGGTTCGTTGACGACCGTGTTCGTCGACACCTTGCCCCCATCACGGAGTGGCACCATTTTGTCTATGTCATGACACATAAGTACGTGCCCGCGGACTATAGAAACCAAATGCGAATGGAGATTGCAATGGCGCGACAAGGCACCAAAACACCTCTAGAGTTCTTCTCTCACTTGGAGGACATGTACTACAAGGCAAGCATCAGTGTCGCCCCGTCCACCCTTCGGACAAAGTTTCTTAGTGGCTTGAATGTGTCCATACGTGACCAGCTCGAGATTTTGCCAATCAAGGATCTCAACACCTTGACTCACACCGCGATGCAAATACACAACCAATTCTCGCGTCGCCGGCAATCCTCTTGGCAAAATCAAGGTCAACAAAGGTATGATTCTAACCCTGGTCAATCCCCTACTACTAATGTGTGCGCTCCCCCAATAGGAACCAACGCGTCCAATCAAAGCCGACATGGGAAGACCGTGATGCCCACCTCCAATGCAGCTCGCGCGATGCCTACAAAGGGCTCCTCACAGGTCAATGAGCGCGCGCGTGACTTGGAATGTTTCAAGTATGGAGGAAGAGGGCACTACAAGAGGGATTGTCCAAACAACAAGAAGGTCATTTTCTCTAGTATTACCGCATGCTATGAATCTTACGAGGAGGAGGAGGCGACGCTTGAGACCATAGAGGAAGGATTAAAAAATGACAACGAGGAGGCTTACACTTGTGAAGCCGCCGCGCTCCATGATGGCACACCTCTGAGCCTTGTCACGCACCATATACTCACTATCAAGGAAGCCACACTGGTCGACCAACGCAAGAATATCTTCCACACGCGTTGCTTGGTCAAGACCGCGTCCTTGAGTGTCATCATCGATGGAGGCAGGTGCTGCAATATAATCAATGAAAAGGTGGTCAACCATTTCAACCTGCCAACCACACCTCACCCACAACCCTATGGGCTACAGTGGATTTCTTCGAGCTCTGGTAACACTGTCACTCGACAATGTCTTATCTCTTTTTCCATTGGCCAATACTCAGACTCCGTCATTTGTGATGTCATTGCAATGGACGCCACACATCTTTTGTTGGGGCACCCATGGCAATTCGACATGTGCGTTCTTCATGATGGTTATTTAAACACTTACGTGTTTACTTACCACGGGAAGCGCGTCACTCTCTTACCCATGTCTCCATATGAGACTTTACAGGATCAGGTTGAGCGTGATCGACAAAAGGCTTTGGAATAAGCAAAGACCGCGTCCACTCCAACGCGATCCAAACAAGATATTGGAGAGTCTTCCCACACCCCAGTCTCTAGCAGCAGGAGATCACGTACTTCCTTGGGGCACGACAACGCTTCCAACGACACCGCGCCTAAGGATCGCACGTGTTGCAAGGAAGGTGCAAATACCGCGCCCACAAGCGCCGCGTTGCAAGGCACCTGTGAGCACAAATTGCTTCTTGTGCGGCCAAGCGACCTCACTGCAACCTTGAGCGGCAAGGCACCATGTTTCCTATTGGTGCCAACGCCTTGCATTCCAGAAAAGCTAATCAACCCTTTGTCGAGCACCATCAGCGTGTTGCTCGATGAGTTCAATGACATCTTTCCAGAGGAGCTTCTGCAAGGCCTTCCCCCATTACGAGGAATTGAGCACCAAATTGATTTGGTGCCAGGTGCCTCTCTGCCAAACCGCGCTGCCTATCGCGTTGGACCAGAGGAAACCAAGGAGTTGCAGCGCCAGGTGCAAGCACTTCTGGATCGCGGCTACGTGAGGGAATCCCTAAGCCCTTGCGCGGTCCCCGTGATCCTCGTGCCAAAAAAAGATGGCTCGTGGCGCATGTGTGTCGACTGTCGCGCCATCAATCAAATTATGGTGAAGTACATGCACCTGATCCCGCGTCTCGGCGACATGATCGATGAGCTCCACGACGCGATCCACTTCACCAAAATTGACTTGAAGAGCGGCTATCACCAGATTCGCATGAAGGAGGGTGATGAATGGAAGACTGCGTTCAAGACAAAATATGGCCTTTATGAATGGCTAGTCATGCCGTTTGGTCTCACTAACGCGCCAACCACGTTCATGAGGCTCATGAACCATGTTTTGAGGGAATTTCTAGGCAAATTTGTTGTGGTGTACTTTGATGACATTTTGGTGTATTCGCGTAGTCTAGCTGAGCATATAGAGCACCTTAGGCTTGTATTAGAGTGCTTGAGGCGCGAGCGCTTGTATGCCAACCTTGGCAAGTGTCGCTTTGCCTCAGACACAACGAACTTTCTAGGCTACGTGGTCTCGAAAGATGGGCTACACATGGATGAGGAAAAGGTGAAGGTCATCCGGGATTGGCCCACACCTACCACTCCAACAATGGTTCGAAGCTTCCTCGGCTTGGCGGGATTTACAGGAGATTTGTCCGCGACTTCAGCTCCATAGCCGCGCCTCTCCATGAGCTCACAAGGAAGGGTGCCGCGGTGAATTGGATGGAACGCCACGCGAACGCTTTCAACGCGTTGAAAGAAGCCCTGTGCAACGCGCCCCTGCTCCAACTCCCAGACTTCAACAAACACTTTGAGATTGAATGTGACGCGTCAAATGTGGGCATTGGTGGAGTCTTGCACCAGGAAAAGAAGCCCATTGCGTTCTTCAGTGAGAAGCTCATAGGGGCCACTTTGAATTACCCCACCTACGACAAGGAGCTCTACACCCTAGTCCGTGTGCTAAAGACATGGCAACACTATCTCTGGCCACGTGAGTTCATAATCCACTTGGACCACGCGGCCATTAGCTACTTGAAGAGCCAAGCCCACCTCAGTCGCCGCCATGCACGTTGGATGGAATTCATGAAGACGTTCCCCTACGTCGTTATGCACAAGAAAGGTAAGGAGAATGTGGTCGCCGACGCCTTTTCTCGTAGGTATATCCTCCTTACTCATCTTCAAACTAAACTTCTTGGCTTCGCTCTAATTAAAGATTTATACTTGATTGATTCCTTCTTTAAGCCAATTGTTGAGCACTGCTTTAGGGACCGCGAGTTTGAGACATACTTTTTACATGAGGGATACCTTTACAAAGCCGGTCGCCTATGCATTCCTAACTCACCCATTAGGAAACTCCTCATTCAAGAAGCCCATGAAGGACGCGGTCATTTTGGGGTTACAAAAACATTGGCTGCCCTTCGCGAGCATTTCTTTTGGCCGTGCATGACCACCCAGGTGACGCGGTATTGTAAGACTCGTGTCACATGTCAACGCGCCAAGTCTAGTTCCAATCCCTATGGCCTCTACACGCCGTTGCCCATCCCACTAGGCCTGTGGGAAGATTTGTCCATGGACTTCATTACAGGTTTGCCTCTCTCTCGTAGGGGTAAGGACTCCATCTTTGTTGTTGTGGAAAGATTTTCCAAAATGGAACATTTTATCGCGTGTAAAACCACCAATACTGCTAGTGAAGTCGCCGCGTTGTTCTTTGACAATGTGGTACGTTTGCATGGGATCCATAGGTCTATTGTGAGTGATAGGGACACCAAATTTATGGGTCTTTTTTGGAGAACAATTTGGGGAAGGTTGGGTATACAACTTTTGTTTTCCACTAGCTATCACCCCCAAACCGATGGCCAAATAGAGGTGACCAATCGAACCCTAGGAGCCCTCCTTCGGACCATGCTCAAATCCAACCCCAAGCGTTGGGAAGACTTACTTGCTATTGTTGAGTTTTCTTACAACAGGTCCAGGCACTCCGCGACAAAGCTCACCCCGTACGAGGTCGTCTACGGCAAAAACCCATTGACACCACTCGACATGATTCCGCGGCCTCTGAAGGATAATGAGCACACTACCGCGGCCAACCGCGCCGCGATGATCCAAGATCTCCATCAGCGAACGCAAGAGCAGCTGGAACGCCGCACTATACAATATGCCACACATCACAATCGTGGCGATGCCGCGTCATCTTTGCCCCATGAGACTTGGTGTGGGTGCATCTTCGCAAAGGCCGCTTTCCAGCCAAGCGCAAATCAAAGTTGGCACAACGCGATGATGGTCCTTTCCGCGTTGTGAAGGCCATTGGCGACAATGCCTACGAGCTCGAGCTGCCAGCCGACTACGGGGTCCACACGACCTTCAATGTCGCCGACTTGGAGCCTTATGTGGAGCCAGAGTTCGATGATGGTAAAGCGGGGACGCTTCACAGCCAAGTGGGAGAGGATAATGCGCCCCTACCCACCATGACTGCAACTGAGGAAGAGGAAGCCATGAGCATCCGCTCACAGGGGCCCATAACAATATCACGTGCCAAGGCCATCGCCAATGCCACACAATCATTGATCGTGTGCGTCGTCGCTAGCCAAGGGACGCAAGAGACCGCGTTATCTCTCAGACTCCTCCAACCAAGTCCAGAGATCGCGTTCTCCATTCAAATCCTTTCCACCATTATTGATCGCGATCTTTGATTGTTTTGTTATTTTTGGAACATTATTATTTAAAGTTATTTCTTCTGGGTGTGTGTTCCCCATTAAGCGAGACTCGGCCCATCCGAGTCCCGTTACCCCCTATAAAAGGCCATCTTAGCCTTCTGTATTAGGTTATGTTCATTTTAATCAAAGCTTGAGTATTGAGAGCTATTTGTCTCATCCCCTTTGATCGGACGTCAAAAACCTAGTCTCACTTCTCATCCCCTTCCTCCGCCGCCGACGCTATGGCACTCCACTCGAACTCTTCGAGTCTATCCCTCCGCTGCCGACGCTACGGCCTCGCTCGATCCATCGAGCCACCACCCATCGCGCCTAACCCTGAGGTCGCGAGTCCCATTCACTTCATCGCATCCTCACCATCACCGCGCTCACATGCAATGACAATCACTGCGTTCCTCCAATCCACACCTGGATACGACCCATGCGACTCTCCAACAAGATCTCAATCCGGCATCCGAAGACAGGAACGCATTAGAGGCGAATTTGAATACTTTCATGAGGAGAAAAGGTGACACTCTCAAGTTTAGATAGATTGGTAAGCGTACCCGAATTGGAGCTTGAAGAATATATTCCAGTTGCATTCAACTTTGACTGCTTGAAACTCCCTCCATTTTGTTTAGCCAATCAAGTACACCACTTAGGTTCGTTCCGGAGCACACACCATGCATGGTCAAACTGATAATCAACCTGATTTGTAGATTCAAAACATAAATAGCATGTGGATTCCTTAGCAGTTCATCCTTACTTTCCCCACTAGCTCTTCGTTGTGATGCTTTTAGAAAAGCACCCAACATTTTTTTGTGTTTTACGGGTAATTCTATGCCACCTTGGTTTTAATGTCGTTTCAGCCTGAAAAACTCAAGTGTCATCATCTTCTACTCTTCTTGTGTAACTTGTGTTGTAGTAGTTTTCCACACGGAGCCAAAATGCCTCATTCTTTTGATTAGTGCATGTAATAAAATATGTGCTGGTGTTAACCCATGCACTGACAAGTAACAAATCCTCACATTCACTCTACTTCACTTTCTGTTGATCACCACCTTGATGAGGAGCTTTTTGACTTCTTGATTTTTAACGAATGGTTTTTTGACGAGGACCTCTTACATGAGTAGGGTTCAGTTGTGGTGTGGCTTGTATATCATCCAGACTTGGCACATGTTATTGTCGACTCCATTGATGAAATGCAAAAGAGCTCCCATATGAATCTGGGGTATTAGGAGAATGTGATGAATATTGGTAAGGATTCATTGGAGGATGAGAAGTATATGGGTAAGGGTAACCTTCAACGTTTTCTTCTTCATGCAAATCCAAAAGGTTATGAAAAAAATTAAAGGCAATTTGATTGTTGTAGGGTTGATTTGGATTTATGTTTTTGGTAGATGAGAGAGGAAAAGTGAAAGTGCAAAGATCTTCTTCTAAACCAACACACATATATATAAGAAGATAGCTCATTTCTATCAATTGCCCTCACTTCTACCCATTGCTCAGTGCCCTTTCATTAATGCTCTGTAAAATTGTTGTACCTAATGCTCGATTCTCTTTTAATTAATGTTATGCAAAGTTGTTATACTCAATGCCTGATACCCTTCAATTGATGTCGTGTGAAGTTATTCAACCCAATACACTCACTTTTCCTATGCCTAATGCCCTTTAATTGATGCTCTGCAAAGCTCTTCAACCCAATGCACTCATTTTTCCTATGCTTGATGCCCTTTAATTGATGCTGTGTAAAACTCTTCAATCCAATGCACTCACTTTTTCTATGCTCGATGCTCTTTAATCGACGCTCTGCAAAGTTTTTCAATCCAATGCACTCACTTTTTTTTTTGTCTGATGCCATTTAATTGATGTTTTGCAAAGTTCATCAACTCAATGCACTCCATTTTCCTATGCTCAACGTCCTTTAGTTATTGCTTTGAAAAGTTGTTCTACCTAATGTCTGATTCCCTTTAATTGATACTCTTCAAAGTTGTTCAACCCAATGCACTCCATTTTCCTTTGTCTAATGCCCTTTAATTGATGTTTTGCAAAGTTTATCAACCGAATGCACTCACTTTTTTCTTTGCCCGATGCCCTTTAATTGATTCTTTACAAAGTTCTTCAACCCAATGTACTCACTTTTCCCCTGCCCGATGTCCTTTAGAAAATGCTCTGAAAAGTTGCTCTACCCAATGTCCGATGCCCTTTTAATTGATATTCTTCGAAGTTGATTAACCCAATGCAATCCATTTTCCTCTGCTCGATGCCCTTTAATAAATGTTCTTCAAAGTTCTTCTACCCAATGCCCTTTAATTGACACTCTTCAAAGTTGCTCAACCAAATGCACTCCATTTCCCTCTGCCCGACGCCGTTTAATTAATGCTATAAGTTACTCTACCCAATGCCTGAATCCATTTAATTGACACTCTGTAAAGTTTCTTAACTCAATGCCCTTCATGATGCTTGTACCCCTATATATTTTTCTCCTTATATATACATATGCTTAAGGAAAAGATATCTACAATTTTCCTCTCTCCCAAGCTCACTCCCACATGGATCCCAATCCTATCGCCTCTCAATTTTTCAACCCAAATGATGGTACATCATTCGATGAGCTTGAAAATACAAATGATGAAGCTCTATCTAAAGTGGTGTCTCTAGGAACAAGACGTCTATCTGAAGGTGAAAGCTCTAAAGCAATACAAAGTCAAAGATACATTGATCGGGAGCGTGAAAAGGGTCATCAACAACTAGTCAGAGATTATTTATGTGAAGTCCCACCACCAATGTATTTTGACAAAATATTTCAAAGACGGTTTAGAATGCGTAAACCCTATTCTTACGCATCGTTAACCAAATGTCAAGAACATTTGAGTATTTCCGTCAAACAAGGGATGCTACAGGTAGGCTAGGCCTATCTTTATTACAAAAATGTACTGCAACTATTCGTATGTTGGCTTACGAAATGTATGCAAATCAAGTAGATGAGTATCTTCGAATGGGTCAAAGTAATGCACGACAATGTCTTGCCAACTTTGTGGAGGGAATTAGGTTTTATTTTTCTATATATATGACCTAGCAAATAATCCAACTCGACTTAAAATTCAGGATGCTAGAGACTTAGGGCCCATTCGGTGGCTCGTTTGTGAGGCCGTTAGCTAGTGGAAGCTCAAGCTTCCACTCCCTCACTGCCGATTTGCCGCGTTCGGTGGCTCGTTTGGGGGGAGTTGAAGGTAGATGAAGGTAGTGGAAGCGAGGGGAGGAAAATGGAGATTTCCACTCCCTTACCGCTGATTTGGAATCGTGACCCCCCCTCCCACGGTGAGCAGCCCAGGGAGTGGAATTGGAGGAAGACTTCCATCTTGCCCCTGAGATCCATCGTCACAAATCATTACTCCTCCTTCGACCCCATCTCCTTTCTTTCGTGTTTCTCTTCGCAGCAGGTGGAAGTCGAAGAAGCTCCCATTCCACTGCATTTCCAAGTTCGGATCCCCCCGATTTTAAGGTAATTTTGCTTCGATCTTTGCTTGCTTGATCCCTCTATTGATAATTTTGCTGCTGGGACGAATGCTTGCTTGAATGTACACGAGAATGGGGATTTGAAGCCCTAATCCCCTAGTTTTTGTTTTCAACAGCTTCAAATTCGCTAGTGCCCTAATTTGCAATTCGATTGAATGGTAAATTTGAGGGCTTGAAATTTGAGGGTTTATATGTCTCTCCATAAAATCCGTTGAATATATGTCTTTGCATAGAATTTTAGGGTTTATATGCTTGCTTATAATCCCTCTCTCTTCAAACGAGCCTCTTTAGTTGGTCCATTTTTTGCTCGAAAGTTTGCCATTTTTGGGGCTTGAAAGCTTTCCATTTTAGGGCTTGAATATATGTCTATGTATATTTTTATACAAACCACTTGTTGGTCTGTTGAACATAAATTTTAGGGCTTGAAATTTGAGGGTTTGTATGTTGAATATATGTCTCTGCATAAAAAATTAAAAAGTTAGAAATAAGGCAGTAGCAACAATATTGGACAAGCTGGTGTGATAACTGGAATGGTTAATGAAAAAGATTCAAGTATTCACCTTTGTTAACATTCATGGTTAATCATTTTGTGACTTCTCAGTTGATGAGCTTGCATGTTGATGTGCTAATTCTGACTTCTGCTAAGTATGCTAGTACATAGTTTCCTTTTCATAGAAGACGCATTCATGTTCAGCTAATACGATGTGTAATAAAATTGTGCAACTTCTTATCCAAAGTCCAACTTTTGTTCTCTGTTTAGCAATGGCTTATGACGATGTCGTTAATGATGTGGTTCATGAAGAAGAGGAGTATGTTAGGCTCCCAAGAGAGGTCCTTAAAACAATGACCGACTATAGCCCCAACAACTCCAATCCTAGCATACCCGAGGAGCTTCAATGGTGGCGGGTAAACCCTTTACCATCATGTGGCATGATCGATCATAACATTAATCTCTAACTTATGCTTATTTCTCTTCAAACCATATTTGTAGGAATATGATGTGTCAAGATTTGATGAACTTATCAATGAAATTGAAACCTCCCCGCGTGCACGCTTGATGCAACAAGCTGCCAGAGCACTGAGTGGGCATGTGGTTGAGCTTCAATTGGATCTTAACCAAGCACTCATCAATCATGAACAACTTAGCGGTGAACTATAAGAAGAGCGTGGCCAGGTGGCACATCTGGATGATGAGAACCAAGAACTAGCTGAGCATGTATCCACACTAGCAACTTCAAACGTTCAGCTAGCGTTACACCGCAACACCCTCTTCACTGCTAACATGGAGGTCACTGATGCTTCAAGGATTAGGCTATATTACGCTTCGGTGGTTACTATTTTCCTCATACTGGTTGTTTTGTATGTTGTCATCCGTTATGCAATTCTGTAATTGATCTTCAGGGGAAATCTTCGGGGAATCACCTTTGTTGACAATTTGGGTGATAATTTTACTACACTAATGTTCGGTCTATATGTATTATAATGTTGATGTATGTTTGGGGATTTTATATATTATTGGTCGAGACGTTATAAGTATATGTTGGTTGCAATGACTTTGATGGTTCTCCTTATTTTATTTCTGTTTATATGTGTGGTTTGTTGTGATATAAGATTGTGTAATAATATTGGTATAATAGTAAGCATCATGAAAATTATATAGTTCATACTTTATAGTTTATATGAAAAGGGATATTCACATGTTTAGAAAAATAAAAAAAGTCTATGTACAAAATGTCAGAAGCTCTTTGCCTCACCTCTCTATATAAGGCCTTTCATCATTTGCTTTTCCCTCAAACCCAGAAGTAAGACAGCAAGACATCTCTACTTTACAACATACACACATAGTAGTCGAAGAATGTCGGGTAAGATTTCTACTTGTAGTATGGTTGTATATATATATGTGTAGGTGTTTATCCATAAGATTTTTACCTCTAGTTATTGTACAAGTGACCTATTATTGTTTGCACATAGGAGCAAGGAAGACGAATGTTTTCCCATGGAATGATGAAGACAATAACACTTTGCTGTTAGTGTGCATACGACACAATGAACGATATGGGGCCTACGGGAGTTTCGAATGGAATTACATATGTGATGAGTTTAGGGGTGCTACAGGCCGAGATGTGAATCTTAGAATCTTGAAGATCAAGTTTGAATTTATGAAGAAACAATGGAATTTATGGAATAGCCTTGTCAGGTCTGGTGATGTTGAGTGTGACGACGAAACCGGTGTTATACTGCGAGATGACGAATGGTGGAACAATAAGTATTCGGTGAGTAATTTCAATTATTGGTGTGATCTTAGCAAATGCATTTGGTAATATGTCCAATCCAATATTGTGAATGCCTTTCTTTTAGGTGTGCGAAGGTTTTCGCACGTTTCGTCGTAAGCCGATGACTCCCACCATGAAGGAGTTGTGTGCTAGGCTCTTCTACGCATAAGACATGATGAATCCCACCATGAAGGAGTGTGTTTGCTCGGCTCTTCTACGCATAAGGAGTTGCTTCCTTAAATTATGTTGTTTTCCTCTAATGTTGATCACTCGTTTGTGTTGTTTACCTTATTTTATTGTTTAGGTATGTTGATCACCCGTTAATATTCTGTATCCAACTTATATTGATCACTCGTTTGTATGAAAGTTTGTTGTTTATCTCATTAATACGTGTACATTTTGTAATCCATAGTTCGGAGAATGCTTATTTTTCATGCTTATCTTACGATTATTTGTGCTCGTCGTCAAAACATCTTTATCTTATGATTATTTGTGGTTAGACATTGTTATTATAATATAAGCTAAATAAGAGATTGAATATATGTCTTGTATGCTAATAATACACACACATGGGGGTTGTCAAACCATATATACATACAAAAAAAGCATCTTCCATCTCTTCTTTGAATGACAATACACACTCTTCAGGTTGAAGCATCTAGGGGACACCGGCTTCACGTGACAATCCAAAAAGAATGCCTTTCTCACCAACACTTGAATGTGGGGCATCTCTAACAAATAATCTTCTTTTTAGCCATGCATACAGTTGTCTTGTCTTCCACTTTTGCATGCAGCAACCTTTCTTTATGTCTTGTCTTAGGGAGCTAGTAGTCCAAGCTAAGGAGAGCCCTCTAGTCTAGTATATTAACATTGTCATTTCAAGGAAATTATTCACACACACTTGAAGCCACAGCATCGGTACGAAAAGGGACTAAACACATCATTTGCTAATCAAATTCGGTAAGTCCTAAACACTTCATTTGGTAATCAAAATCGGTGAGGCACAAAATAAGTAAGTTTATAATCTATATATAACATTGTCTTCTATATATGTTTTTAACATGTAAATATCTTGTGTAATGTTTAGGTAAGTCCATTCAAATGGCAAGAGAATTTAATTTGTTCGAACGAGTTGAAGTCATTACAGTCAAACATGGATTGCTCGGCTCATATCACACCGCCACAATAATAGGGCTCGTACCATTGGTTGGATTCTACCCTGTGGAATACGAAAGATTGTTGAGTATCGATCGCTCGGGTCCTCTTGTAGAACTGGTCCCATGGGGGTTGTTGCGCCCCATACCTCATCGTAGAACTCTAAGCTATTACGAGACATGGCAACACATAGACGTTTGGAATCGGGATGGATGGTGGTATGGCACTGTGGTACGACAACCACTCATTGGTGTTTATGAAGTGAGTTTTGGGGAATTCGGGTACGAGAATATCGTTGTTGGTGAGAATCATATCAGGCTCCACGTTCACTGGAATGGACATGTTTGGCTACGTCCGAGACCCGCTATCATTCAATTGGATTAGTTTCCTTCAGGATCGTGACCGGTATGGTAATGGTAATGGTTGGCGTTGTTGGTGTTGTCGTTGTCTAGGAACTCAATGAGTGGTACTTGTCGGTACATATGCATTGTTGGTGTGGTGCTTTGTGTAGGAATGTACTTTTATCTTTCAAGTGTTTGTAATGTACTTTTATCATCTCGTTGTGCGGTTTGTATGTTTGCATCGTAGTCAATGATCATCTCGGTTGTGCATTTTTAGCTATGTTTTGTAGTAAATGGTATTAATGTTGTTTTAGTTTGTGTACGTTTTTTTATATGGTCCAAGAAGATGCTTCTCCTATGATTTGGAGAAGGGCCCTACGTGATATTATCCTAAGCTAGGGAAGCTAAGCCCATGCATATGTCTTGTCTTCACCTCCACTTTTGTCAATAAACATATGGAAGCTAGTGTATAGGTTTGTCTAAAATGGAACAAGTTTCATTACCTTGACCGATAGTATATATATTGTAGACTAGTTTGTGGACAAGCTACTCACACACCTTTCCATTAACAAAAAGGGAGTGCTAAGCAAAAGAAGAAAAAGGGAGCCGAGAAACCACCCTTGCTTAATTCGTCAAGAACATCACAAATCTGGTAAGAACATCATGAAAAATTATATCCATGGTTTGTATGTTTCTATGCCTCTACAATATATACTTGTATTGCTTTACATATATGTCTTATTATTGTATGTTCTTAGATTTCCGAGATGGCTAGACAATACCACTTAGAAGAACACGTTGAGGTGGTTGGAGCCGAAAATGGTATGCTAGGGTCATACCATACCGCAAGGATCAAGCTAGTCTCACCAATGGTGGGATTTTACCGAGTGGAATACGAAACATTGATGCTTGACGATAGGTCCGCTTACCTTGTCGAAGATGTCCCTTACGGGTTGTTGCGGCCCATACCACCATATAGGGATGTATTCAATTTTGATATTGGCCAACATGTGGACGTATGGGCTCAAGACATATGGTGGTATGGAACTATTTTACGGCGGCCGGACTGTGGCATGTATGAAGTCGATTTCTCCACATTCAACTACGACAATGTGGTTGTGAGTGGGGTTGATCTTAGGGTCCACCTTAACTGGAATGGTCAAGCTTGGGTACGTCCGAACCCAACAGTCATCCGACTAGATTAGTGGCATTGTCGGTATGCTTCTCTTTCGTAGTTGAATGCTTCTCTTTTTTCGGTATGCTTCTCTTTTGTTTTGTCGTCTTTGGTATTGTTCAACTGGTCCTTTGTTTGTTACGTGTTGATGTGTGTACTGGATAATCATCTCCTTCAAGTCTTTGCTTATTTGTTTCACAGTGAATGGCGGTCTTGTTTCTCCTTCATGTGTTTCATGTGTGTGGAAAGGTGAAAAAAGCAAGGTGTTTTTCTCCATTCAAACCATTGAAGACGATCAAGGTGTTGCCAACATGTAACTTTAAACCATCAAGTGTTGACAACATGTGTTAACTAGGGGTTGAATGCACCTATTTCGGTTTTAAAACAATCCAATATTATCATATGACACGCATGAGTCATCCATTAACAAGCCAACGTTTTGAAAGCTATGGAAGCCATTGAATTCAACATTAACTAGGGGTTGAATGCACTTATTTCATCCATTAAAAATGTGTGGTAAGCCATTAAGAACCCAATGTTTTGAAAGGGAAAAAAATTAGGATGATCATCTTCAACATATTCTGGGACAAAGGCGAAATTTGGCTATACAGAGGCCAGAAAACATGTTCTGGGATGTGGCACAGTTTGTGACAAACCGTGCCACAAACCGTGCAGCTTTACAGAGGCCAGGAAACATGTTCTGGGACACCGCACGGTTTGTGACAAACCGTGTGGCTTTACAGAGGCAAAATTTGGCTTATGTTCTGTAGTGCACGGTTGTTGCACATGGTGCACGGTTTGTCAAAAACCGTGCACATCCTTAGGACCCCGAAAATCACCCTCTCGGTGTCTGCCTCTTGAACCCCGACATGTTTCGTTACTTCGAGTCTGAAACCACGCACACGAGTGTGCACTCCGCGAGTCCGAAACTCGTTACGCGCCGAATGAACTTCTTAAGTCTTGAGCGAATCTCGACTACACAAAATGTCCGATGACCCTAAAATCACCAACACATAATTATATTTCCGACAGTCGACAAGCGTCGATGAATCTAAAATAACCAACAAAATACATGATCACTTCGCCTAAGAGCCTAATTGCCATACAAAATGGAGAACGACGTAGGTATCCCGTACATCATATGCTAGCCATCTAATTACGAATGTAATGTTTTAAGATTACACGTGCTTACCAAAAAATAGGAATCTCTTACAAATTATAGGCCAGCCAAATATATATTCTTCTTATCCCAAATTTGTTTAGCAATGGCATCTCGGATGCCACTCATGTAGCCTTTGGGGTCATTGTCCTCGCCTTTATCATCATTGGGGTCAAACTTAAAAGCATCTTCCTCATCATCATCATCTTCTTCTAGGATTGAATCATTGAGCTTGTGTTCTAGTATGAAGTTGTACAGCGCAAAACACACACAAATTATGTCGATTTGCGTGGGAATATCATATGACGGCATGCCCTTTAATATCTTCCATATCTTCTTCAAAATACCAAAGCACCGTTCGATTGTTGTCCTCAATGAAGAATGGACTCGGTTAAATCCTTCTCGAATATTTTTCGGAGCCTCTCGCATAAACTGAGATTGGTGATATTTTACCTTCGAGTAGGGCACCATATAGCCTTTTCTGTCTGGATATCCCTTGTCAACTAAGTAGTACCTCCCTGCGAATAATAAAACATAACAAACGATACATTTTAAATATGTATATACCAATAAAATGCAAACCCAGTTATAAGGCGTTTAGAACATAGATGACAATTGATCATGTCTTACCAGATGGAGGTCGGGGAAAGTTCATATGAGGATAGCTCAAAACATGGTCCAACACCCGAGTGTTGTGGGCGCTTCCTTCCCACCCAACCGATACAAATGTGAAGTACATATCAAAGTCGCACACCGCCATCACATTGAATGAAGTATACCCCTTACGACATCTATAAGGAAATTGTTCTTCCTCTGGCACACAACATTCAATGTGAACCCCATCAATACATCCAATAGCACCCTAAATGAATTCAGTAACAGTAATATTAGACGACATGGCTGGTTTAACTTGTCCCTAAATTGAAAATATAAGTTTGATGTAATCCATACCTTGAAAAGACCATATCAGGGCTCACTCATCACTTTTGTTGGAATGTTAGTGAAATTTGCATCACGAGGTTTTAGAAGCTTACGTACAAGGCCGTTAAAACCCTTGTGCTTGCCAACCATTGCATCTAGAACCTGGTGAAACACACGGCTAATGGTGTCGCCTGATCTCTGAAACCGCTCACATACATCTCTATTAGCCAACCCAACAGAAATAGTGTAAAGGAAAATCCCAACCTTTTCCAAAACGGACATACGACGTGAAGGTAATAGCATGTACTTTGTCTCTAGCTCGTCGCAAAGATGTTGGAGGACATGCCTCTCCATCCGAAATGCATTGATACATCTAACATCCGACGCAGAGTCCACCAGTTGGCGCATCCACATGTATCCCGTGAGCTCTGAATCATAACAAGGAACCTTGTGAATACACCTAGCATGGTATGCAACCGAGAGACGCGCACACATATCCAAACACGCCTGCCATCTAGGAAGCCACTTCTTTCGTAACTCGCGTCTAGACATCTTTCATCTCGGACCAAGTGGTTGATCCATGTCTTCAGATTATACTAGATCAAGACATAAACTGAAAAATCCCAAACTTCAAATATAAGATATCTCCTACTATAATGTAACTACTATTCTGTAGCCATGCACTAGGAAAACACAAATGAAAATTGCACTAGGAAAAAACAAATGGTATGCAAGAGTTAACACGAAGAACTAATAAAGTATGAAATACATCAAATACCAAACACTAAGTTCATACATAAATCACATCATTATCCAAACACATAATTATCCAAACACATCAAACACCAAACAATCATGATAACACTAGACACTGAAACATATCAAATCCCCCAACCAGTAGCCTACACACTCGAACCCATCACACTCCATCTACGGCTGATATAACTGGTATGCAAGATCATACTCGTACTGTAGCCATGCAATCTTGTTACTGTCTTTCGGGAGGGACATGAAGACCTCACGTCTTGGTTCTTGAGCAAGCTGACTGGCGGCAAAGCAATACAACTTTTCATTCTCTTTGAGAAGCCCATCAGTTACAAGGCGTTCCAGCACCATAACACATTCTGCATATCCATATCTCTTCACTTCCCCTGCCAGATCATTGGTACTTCCAATATCACCCTCCATCATAGTAAGCATCTTCTGACTAGCAACACCCACAGCGGCCATGTGTTCGTTGAATGCCGTTGAAGCAGGACTTGGCCTTCTCCTTCTTTTTTTGATGGACTCAGTAGGTGTAACTGCAAGCTTGGTGCTCTTCCCCCTGACATTCGATGGACCAGATCTTGTGCCAGTAATCCCCTCGTGTACTTCTGCTAAGCACTCATCAAGTGACAACTCCACACTTACCCTTTCAGCGAGCGATCGAAGGCTTTCTTGTTCCTCCTCAACATCTTTCTCTAGTTGACGGTCAAGACTATCCTCCCCTAAATCTAGATAAACACTATCATCAACTCCAGGTAGGGAAAGCGGAAGCGCACTAGGATCCATACTTGGGGACATGACATGCTTTCCCGTTGCAACAATTTGGCCAAACACGTCATCCCACAAATCACTCAACTCAGGGTTAACCCATTTCTTTCTGAATTGAGTATACTTATCATCCTTTTCCTGCCAAACAATAGGACATACACCAAGAATTAATTCACTCCTAAATAATATATACCAAATCATATTCATAGATAAGTTGTTATGCCTACAGACCTTCTTCTGTCTTTCCCACCATTCATCATCAGCAGTGACCAAACCAGTCGCCGAATCCCACCCAACACCCGTCATATTGCGCCTTAGGTCGCACCATGGCTTCCACAATTTTTTCATATGCTCAATTTTGTTCCTACAAGTATTTTTTGAGACCTTCAAGCCTGTCCTCTTTTCAAATTCCTCATTAACATCATGCCAAGTGAATGTCTGATAATAGCCATGTTTCCTTTGATAATCTTTGCATACCCTCATCAATGTCAATGCAAGATTTTCAGTCCAAAGAAATGGTTTCTCCTTTGCTTTTCCCTTACCTTTATCCTCCTCCATCTACGTTATTTAAGGGACTAAAATAAGCACAAAACCAGATTTATATTTCAACATAAACACAAATGCCTCGAACTCTTAACACACACCTTAACACAATACCAATTTTAAACAACATTCAACATTTAAGACATACATGACATACAACCTAACTGTGGTTACAATCCACATTCAAGTCATACACGGTAGTTTATCCACATTTAACAGAATTTAATACAATAATATCAATATAACACGACAATCCATTACTCAAGGCATACACAAACACCAAACATATATTCAAGACAGTCTGAATTTCAATAAAAAAGCCAACATTATTCATAAAATATGAGGAAGCATACCTTTTACAAACACCATCAGCCCGGTTCTCCAATGAATGCAATAAACCACCAGAGGCAACACTACAAATTCTTCATATGCCCTTCATAACAAGCAAAAAGTAAGCTCAATACATTTGTCTTGAATTAAAAAAATCATACAGGAAACCAACCTTCCATTTTTTTGTCTCCCTACAACAAATTTCATCTTCTCTGGTTTAGAAAAATCAAACACGAAAACAACATTTTTGGTCTTCTTTGTACAGCAAAATAAGTGTTTGTATATGCTAATTTAACTGAATTTAAAGACAAACACAGAATCCAAGCATTCCTTTTCCCTTTATCTAAAATTCAAGCAATTAACCTTTCTCCCTAAATAAAGAAACCCTAACCACAAACCAAACATTGCATATTCGATGAACATGGTCAATTCGGTCCACATTCATCCATCAGGAAGCAATACAACTTTGAATTTATGTCCACAATACATTGATGTGCGAAGAACACGAGCATTTCGGTCCAGATTTTCTACGCAAGAACACCTTTCCACTCGCAAGCTAGATAAAGAGATTACAAACTTGAGAGATTGAGAAAAGATAAAGAATTCGGGAGTGATACCTGAGAGATGAAGAATCCACTGATAAACCCTAAAAGAATGGTAGCCCAAACCACTGCAAGATCGAAATGGGGAAATTCGGGAGGAGATGAAGCTCGCTCAAACAAAATGGTTGATCATGTGCAGGGGCAAAAATTGCCACATGACATGTAAAAAAGAAAAATTATTATGCCCTTTTTGGTAATTCAACATCAAAAATACCTCACTTTCACTCGTCTAAATTACTACTTACCGAACACGCAATTACCTAACTTCAACTTGTATTTCCACTTTAACTTCTACTTTCACTTCAACTCCTACTTTCACTTTATTTCACTTTCACTCGATTTTGCTACCACTTACTGAACGGACCTTTATACTAAGACGTTGCTCTCAATCGCCAATGAGGATGCAAAATCAATCAATCATTTTTCTAATCAATTAACAACGAAGAAATACAATTTATAACCGAAATTTCTTAAATTCGTACAACCGCACAGAAGCCTCAACAACAAAATATCAACATGTAATAGAATCCAGCATTTTTAATCATTTGTTCTTATTAAAAGTTTATTGAGAAAAAATATTCGTTTCGAGTTAATATATTGTTTTGCATAAGCCACTAACATTAGTGTTGTTAAGGAAGTGTCAAAGTGCACG
The DNA here is from genome assembly GCA_027886185.1 of Rheum nobile. Taxonomy (NCBI): domain Eukaryota; kingdom Viridiplantae; phylum Streptophyta; class Magnoliopsida; order Caryophyllales; family Polygonaceae; genus Rheum; species Rheum nobile. The sequence continues at coordinate 3,144,634 of WOAB01000780.1, forward strand.
AGAGTTCTTAAGGTAGTTTGTTGATGACTTGATTTCAGAGCTTGACACTTGGAAGACTTTGATACGTAAAGATGAAAACATAGTTATCAAACACTAGGAGATCAATGTTTTGCGCGTGTACTATTTCATAAGGTCCATGAGAAAAAACATAATAATAATTGGAGTCAAAAATAGATTCACAGGTTGCAAATGTTTGACAAATACAAATTAGATTTTTTTTTTCTCTTTCTAGATGAAATACAAAGTTACAACTTCCCCTAAGGAAAATTTTGCTCAAAGTTAACCTTCAAATCCCTACGGTAGACACTTTTGCTTCATCCTCTTTGATTTTGCCTTTCTGAAAATTTGTGAATGATTATATAAATAATTATATTACACGATATAGATTCGTAAAGAAGAAAGTGCATTCGTAAATATTAAATTTTCTTTATTATTCATACTAGTAATAATTATGTTTATAAATAAAATTCTATTCATATTGAGAAGGGATTGAAAGTCATAATATCCAACCACAATTACGAATTTCAACAATTAAATGGAAGAACTAAAGCTAGAGTAAGAAATACAATCTTTAATATCTCTTGCCAAAAAGTTTAAGGAGCTTCATATACAAAGTTCATCACTTGTTGAGCCAAAATATAAGATAGCCAATATCTCAAGATGATGATATGCTTAATTTGTATTTTAAAACATTTCAAGAGAAATTAGAAATCATAATATTCAAGCACAAGAACCTTTCAGATACAAAGGAAACTATTCAGAATCTGAACATTGAAGTTGAGAGCTCAAAAGAGATGGAGGAGCTACAATGAGAGCAAGATTTACAATCTTTAGTAACTAATGTCACAAAAATTGAGGAGCTTTATATACAAAGTGCTTCAAATTTTGAGTCAGACTCACAGTCATAAGGTAACTAGATGCTCAATTTGCATATCTAAATATTGAAAAGGGAATTGAGAGTCATATTATCCAAGAACAATGAGCTTTAAGGCACAAAGAAAAAGTTTAAACTCTTAAGAATAAAATAGTGCTCGAAAAAAGATAAAAGAGCTAGAGTCAAAGCAAGAAGTACAACCTTTAGTATCTGATGCCAAGAAGTGCGATAAAAACCCACAAAAAACGTAAATGACAAAAGATATATGATTACAAACTGTAATCTGACAACATTATGCTCCTAATTAATTCGGTTAATTTGAGTCTAAGGTGAGCATCTCAATAAACCCCATTTATCACATAGGTTTTCTTTTCGCAAATTCAAAATCCCTCATTTTCAACAATGTCTCCTCCTAATCTTTGCCATCTGTGTTGGCCATCAAAGAAGGCCTCCATCGTCTCGCCACCTGACGCCATCACGTCTTGCCGACGTTGTCATCGTTCATGCGTACCCACTAAAATTTGTCCAAAGTCGCTCTCCAACAACAATGATCTCGCTGAAGTCATTCGCAACCTCTGTACGTGACCTCACTAGGAGTTTCGTTGATTTCTAGTGTCGTTTCCATCGTCAGGCACTACACACATGTCGTCGAAGCCCATATCAACGAAGAATATCACAAAGAATGAAGACACATAAGGAAATCAAATATAAAAGTGACAGGAATTACATATATGTCAACGTATTTTAATGGAAAAAGATTGTCTCTCAACCATCCGATCAACTCCATCTAACGACTCTCATCGTTCTGCACTTTACACCCAACCATCTTCTCATATGATCAGAACTCTTATTTTATAGTTGCATAAAACCACCCCTTGTTTGCAATAAATCACCTTTTATAAAAAAGTTTGCATTAAACCATCCCTTATTCATAATTTGTTGCAAACAACCACCCCAACCCTTATATTATCAAATAATTCAATTTAGTTTTAGTTTTAGTTCATAGTTATACACTTAAACAAAACAATTATGCAAATACAATGTACAAATATACACATTTAGGCAAAAAATTTACACCTTAAAACACATATATTTTTGCATAAATTCCTTTTTATAAATGTTATCCTAAATTTGCATATATTTTATCCCGTATGTGAACGTTCACATGAGAGTGACTCTTATCACATGATCAGTTCCACAATTTTAATTATATATTTTATTATTATTTAAAAGGTAAATATGACTTAATTAGAATTTGATATTATTATTATTTTTAAAATCATTAAGATAACAAATTAAAAAAGAAAAAATAATCACACGGTTCATAATCGAGACCAAATTGGTTTGGACTAAATCGGAACCGGAACGAAATGGATTATTTTGGTACAGTCTTCGGTCTAGGTTTTGAAAGAATTTTGGTCCATTACGGTTTCACCGATTACATCTCTTGATTTGAGGTTTTTATCTTGTTTGGATAAGAGTATAAAAAACAATAAAAACATTAAAAGAATATAAGTTTATTTTGTTCTTTTAGTATATGTGATATGATGATTAATAAGATCTATGCTATGGATGATTGTTTGCAACAAAATATAAATAAGAGGGGATTTATTTAAACTTTTTTTTTATAAATGGTTTGTTACAAACAAATACAAATAAGGTGTGAGTAAACAAATACAAATAAGAGCTGATTTATTTAAACATTTACCCCTATTTTATAACGGGGCTCTTATTTGCACCGTCTTTTTTTTGTTTCACACCACTCTTCAACGCCACATCGTGGCGTTTAAAAAAAAAGGAAAAAAGTCAAACGCTACGATATGACGTTTAACATGAACCGGTTCAGAAAGTTAACCCGTTCAATTTAAACGTCGTACTGTAGCGTTTAAGCTTTTATAAAAAAAATTTAAAAAAAGTAAATCGGTTCAATTTTAAAAAAAAATCTGCAATGTTGTGGCGTTTATTATTATTTTTTTAAATGAATTTTGCGCTCTTAATAAAAAAAATGAATTTAAATTTGCAATTTTAAACACTACGCTGTGGCGTTTAAAATTCCATAACAGAACGTTTTTAAACGCCACAACATGACGTTTAAACCTTAAACCCTAATAATAGTATATAACTATATAATATAACCATAATATACAACTATACAATATAACAATAGTATATAACTATACGATAGAACCATAATATATAATTAGAGTATATAACTACATGATATAACCATAGTATATAGCTATAATATATAACTAAATTATATAACAATAGTATATAACTATACGATATAACAATGGTATATAACTATACGATATAATAGTAGTATATAACTATACGATATAACAATAGTATATAACTATATGATATAACAGTAGTATATAATTATACGATTTAACCATAGTATATAACTATACGATATAACAATAATATATAACTATATGATATAACATTAGTATATAATTATACGATAACCATAGTATATAATTATACGATACAACCATAGTATATAACTATACGATATAACAATAGTATATAACTATACGATATAACCATAATATATGATTATAGTATATAATTATACGATATAACAATAATATATAACAATATGATATAACTATAGTATATAACTATATGATATAACAATAGTATATAACTATACGATATAACCATAGTATATAACTATAGTATATAACAATACAATATGCATTACTAAGGTTATAATTATAGTATATAACTATACAACTATACAAGATCTCCATTTTCAAGCGTTTCATCCAAAATAACCCTGAACAATTATAATTATACAAATATTACATTCATTATAATCTTTAACGAACAATTATGCATTACTAATGTTACAAGCTAACTACGTACAAAATTTATACATATAAGTACGACAAAAAGTTTCTTTGAATTTGGTATACATATATAATACTCAAATACAAGCATGCAAAAACCTCTCAATCGATTGCCACTTCGGTGGTGGCTTGGTGGTAAGGGCACAGAAGGAGTATGGGCAGGTCCCAGGTTCGATCCCTGCCTGCCCCCCTTTCTTCTGGGTGCAATTCCCAAGGGTTAGCCGTGTCCCTTGCCGCTGAGTCGAGCTGGTCGGTGTAAGCCGGTTTATCTGGATCGTGGCGCTTGCCGGCTGGGTCACGATCCCGGGGGTTTACCACCCCGCAAGTGGTGGGTTCCCACGTCACCCAAAGAAAAAACCTCTCAATCGATCGATCGATATATAACGTCACAACCTTGTATTACACGTTACATGATAGAACAACAATGCAAATCACCTATTGCTATATATATTCAAATAAAAGCTTTTCAATTCTAGCTAATTATATAATTTATCACAATTGTACACTAACATAATGTTCAAAACTAAGACATGTGTTTCTAACGGCCGAAATCCAATTTTTTTTTAAAACGCTACGTCGTAGCGTTTAAAAAATGTGTTTTTTTAAAGGCCATGTCGTAGCGTTTAAATTAGACCCGTTTTTTTTTTTTTTAATCTCAATAAATCCAAAAAAAATCAAAAAAACTCTCACACCACCATATAGCGTTTAAAGGCCATATCGTAGCGTTTAAATTCGACCCTTTTATAATCAATTATTTATTTCAGCTTGCGCCCTTTCACTTGAGAGACGGTGCCGCGGGTGGGAGTGTGAACTATTGTTATTTCAGTTTGTTTTATTTTAGAAGGTCTCCAGCCTCCTTGTCTAACCCTAATATCTATGGCATCTCTTCTTCTTCTTCTCTGAAAACTCGCTCTATTCCACCTCGCGAGCTCCTCTCTTCTGAGCCATCCAGGCTACCGATCTGAGACTAGTTTTACGATCTAAACGTTTCTCTTTTTCTCTCGCGTTTCGTTGGTTTGTGGTTGTCCTGGAGAGCGAGGGGAAGTCTCTCTCACGTTTCGCTTTGTATCTTTGATTTGCCTCCCTTTCCGTGTTTGCGCGGATATTCATCGGAAATCTGGATTTTAGATTTTGAGGTACGCAATCTGTTACTTCATAAGCAATTGATGCTGTGTTAGTGTAGGGCTTCCTGTTAATTGCTTCTTCGTGATAATTTCATAATATGCTTGCTCGGAACTTGTGAGGATGTCGGTTGCAGAAGAAGTGTGTTGCTTCTAGTTAAACTTTTATATTGTTTGGTTGTTCGCTGTTCCCAGTATGTTAGCTTTAGTATTGGTTCAGTTTGTGGCTGTACACTACAATTTGTTTAGGGATTATTGGTCCCGTGGAACTTTTTTTGCTGGTGAACTAAGCCATTCCTGAACTTCATGCATGCTTTTTCACTTGGTCATGCGCATACAATATTATTAATAGGTCTCCGTGGAAATTGATGTCTCAAATTCTCGTAAGTAGAAAGGAAAGAGCTGGGAGAATTAGCTAAGTTGAGTATTTTTGCTAGTGCTCGGTTTGAAATATAATAGCTGCTGCTCAATACGAATACAGCAGGATATTCTCCTAAATTCGTTGAGGAGCTAACGGATGGTTGTAATTTAGGACTAAGCTGTTTTTTCTTCTTCATGGAGGTCCGTGAAGGAATGATTGAAATATCAAGTTTTATGAATTGGAGAAGTGTAAACGGTTCCCTGATGCTTACATGTTATTGTTAGTGTATATAATGTATGACTAAAGTTCAGTGGGCAATACCTCCAACCCCAGGGGCTTTCGTCTGGTCCACCAAGCTTACCCGGATACCCATGAGAAATTAAAAAAAAAATGTATGACTGTGAAGCCTTCTCTTAAATTAGGTTTTCTGTATCCTGTTGGTTGTTTGGATTGGTTGTATGAAATAAATGTTACGTTATACTCTGCATACAATGAACTTCCTATTATCTACTTCTGCTGGTGTTAATTGTTCTATGTGGTCTGATTTAGGTAACTAGTTCAAATGGCAACTACGGAGGCAGCGTCAGCTACTCCTGGCCCTAGGTATGCTCCTGAGGATCCAACACTGCCAAAACCTTGGAAAGGTTTGATTGATGGAAGCAGCGGAGTTACTTATTATTGGAATCCAGAAACAAATGTTACCCAGTATGAAAGGCCAGCAAGTGTAACTTCAGCATTACCATCTGCACAAGCTTCTGGAACGAATGTTATACAGTCTGGTCAAATGCAATTGTCTCAAACAATGTCATCCAGTGGCTTGCCTGCTCAAAATGCTGATCATGGAGCAAGAATTGCTGAAGTGTCCCATCAGCAACCACAATACCTCAATCAGTCTTCTCATCGACATGGACAGCCACAGGGTCCTGTTGTCGGACAGCATATTCATCAGCAAACTTCACCAAGGCTTCCTATGGGGCAAGAATCTCAACAAGGACAAGGGTACCACCAAAATTATGCCAATTATGGTCAAGGTATGCTCCCCCCTGGCCAAACTTTGCCGCATCAGGGGCAGATAGGTCCACAGCAATATAGTCAGCAAATAGGACAGCAATTGGGTCAGCAGATACTGCCACAAAGCTCACATCTAGGACAACAATTGCCACAAGGCTCACATATAGGGCAACAATTGCCACAAGAAGGGCAGCAGATGCCACAACAGGCCTTTCAGCAGACTCATCAACAGGCTATGCAGCCAATGCCACAGCACTTGGCCCAGCAAATACCTCATTATCAAGGTCCTCCAATGGGGCAACAGACTGGACAGCACTTTGTGCCCCAACAGATGAATTATTCACCATATCAGCAACTCATGCCTGGGCAGTCCCATCAGAGCACGCAACATCAGCCTCAACATACAACACAAGGTCTCGTTTTTCCTTACAAGCAAGAGAATAGTGCTGGATTCCAACAACAAAACGATGTTGATATTCTAAAGAGAAAGCAGACAGTGTTCTCTCCTTCACAATCAGACAGAACAGGCAACCCTGCTATTCAGCCTCCACCTTCTGCCTCTAATCACATGCTACAATCTGGTGGCATTTCTAATCAGCCTCAGTCACTAGGCTCTTCTATGCATATGCTACATCATAATCCAGCTATGCCCTATAAACCTGTTACTGAGACAATTCATCAACAGCATGGACCTTCACATCAAAACCAAATGAGCCCAGCAATGATGCATGGTCAACAAACTGGTTTTCCTCATCCTGGGTCTAATATGGGTTATGAACAACATCCACAAGGAAGATCTGGAAATGATTATTTTTATAAAGCTAACAGAGAAGCACCAGTAGTAGCTTCTCAAGACCCTAAACTTGCTAAAATCCCTATTGCTTTAAATCAGCAGGTACCCTTTATTGTTCTGCTTGGAATGGTTAAATTTCTATTCACCCCCCTTTACTATTCAATCATATTGAATCTCCTTCCTTTTGCATGTATTATATGGTGTAGTGACTGCATAGATGAAAGGTCTTAGCAAGCCTTGCAATTTTTTTACTAGTTGTCAATTTTATGTGTTCTTTCCACCCTAAAGATGGACCCTTCCTTTCCCTCCAATAGCCTGCTAACATAATTATGTGGGGTTACATACAACCAGATGTATTCCCTTTACTTTATATACCTCTATTAGCAACAAGTATAACATAAGCTAAATTTCTGACTAGCAAGGAAAGAAGTTTTATTACCTGCTGATGTAACTCAATATGGATGATTATTGTACATCTGTACAGGGACATACACTTATTTAAGTTTTCCTCCTGGAAAATACGGCTGAAAGATTTTGATCACTTGATCTTTAATCTGCATGTATTGTTGACTGTTGAGGGAAATGATGGAAGGAACTTAGGGAAGGCATTATGGTGCTGTACAATTGCAGTGATACACTAACATTATGATGCTGTACGGCCACACATTGAACCAATTGCAATGATAAACTAACATTATGGCATAATTGCAATTATCAATTTTGAAATGTTTGAGATCTGTGTGCTTCATTTATAGTACGTCTTCTGTGTTTAACAGAGATAAAATATTATGTAAAAACATAGATGAGGATTGCCACACATTGAACCAACATGCAGTAGTACATCACTCTTTATGTTGACAAGATGCATTTACAGAAACCACATACTTGCTTTTTATGAAACATAAAAAGGCTACATGCAGAGCACAACTAGGTATTTTATAATGACGAACTTCCTTGTGGGATGTGGATTAGTGATAGCCTGATAGGTCTTAAAGATTTGGTGTCATGATATGGATGTGATCAATGGATATCATGATGTTGCATCTGGTGCTTGCATATAGTTGCAATTGTGTATGCATCTGTTATTGATCAAACATAGTAATATTCATCTCATGCTAGGAATTGAGGTTCAGTGGTCCTCCCCAGAGTGCACCATCCGGCCTTATTGGTGGCTCAGTTGTGTCTGCTCATGGATTGCCAAACATGTACAATCAAGGGAATGGCAATATGCCAACGTCTAATCATGCTTTGGGGACAGTAGCTCCAGTCCAACCTGCGTCTTCTGGTTTTATGAAGACAACATCAGCTGATGCTTACTGCCAGCAGCATGAAGTTTCAGCTATGGTATGTGTATTATTGTACATAATGGTATTTAACATCATAGTTTGAGTGATTATATTATGATGATAATCTGTGTGCTCAATGTTATAATTATGAGTTGAGTTTGACCTGGCGAATTCGTGGTATATGTGGAACAAAATCGTTTCAAAATCTAACCATGATTTGTTAGTTTTCGACTTTTAGTCCAGCTGGAGAATATTCTCTATTCTTTGTCTGTTCATTTGGCATCTCCTTTTTCATCTGTTTGCTACTGTTATTTTTTGTGTAAGTATATCTATGGAAGGGTTCAGGTATAGGTGTGGGGCCTGGGTCACAATTTTGCTTAACTGGTCATTTTTTTAGTATTCACTGAAGGAACTGCTATATGGTTCTGGAATGGACAAGCTGTATACTCAGTTTAAGCTTTTATACCAAAGACAATTTTTGTCCAGCTAGCATACGACAAAAAAATCATAAATATAACCAGTCAACAGGCTCTATGCAAATGCAGCTCACCAGACAACATTATCCCACATCACATCATCATGGCTACTATTATAAATGGACCCATGTGTTGGTATTACTCCCTGAATACTTACTGTGCATGAATATCTTATAAAAATGTGATGTGGAGTATGCTCTTTTTCTTGTATATCTCTGCCTACTATCTGCAAACTCGAGTGCAAGTGTCTTGTGGCTTTAATTTCAGTTACCTTGACATATAATTGGTTGCCTATTCTTTGATCTGATGTTTATTACGACCTAATTTTTTATATAAGTATTAAGGTCTGCAGTTAACACTCCTCTCTTTTGTGACAGGGTGATAATGTTCCTCCACCGTTCATGACTTTCGAAGCTACTGGTTTCCCTCCAGAGATACTGAGAGAGGTCAGTTTTCTCTGTTTTGAAAGCTTTTTAGCATTTGTTGTATGAGTCAGGTAGACTGTAGACCTATTTACACCCCCTCTATAGTTAAAAACTTTTTTAACTTAATAGTTCTCTTGTCGCAGGTGCGATATCTGCTCCAGAACGGGAGCATATGTCGTACGCTGCACTGCAATGCGAACAATTTACATGCAACAACTATTCCTTTGGGTGCTGCACAATGGATTCTTGCTTAGTGGCTCCACCTCATGTGTCTTACTTGCCTCCTTTTGTTGCTTCAAGTTGCTTCTGTAAGCAACAGCATTTTAGTTCACTTTTTTGCATTTTTGTTCATTTCATGTGTTGGCATGATAGGTTTTTGGTTTGAACTGGGAATTAATATTGGGTAGGTCAAAGGTGTAAATTTGTGTTGGTTATTTCTGACAGATGCAATGTGCTGGCTTTGCTTCACCAACTCCAATACAAGCACAGACATGGCCAATTGCTCTCCAGGGTAGAGATATAGTGGCGATTGCAAAGACTGGATCTGGGAAAACACTGGGTTATCTGATTCCGACCTTTATTCACCTTAGGCAGCGCCACAACAACCCACTGAATGGGCCGACAGTGTTGGTTTTGGCTCCAACACGTGAGCTTGCAACACAGATACAAGATGAGGCCATTAAGTTTGGTCGATCTTCAAGGATTTCCTGCACGGTATGTGCATTAACCCTTAGTTGTCTCTTTTTATTACTTTAAATTCACATTTGTCATTTTTTTCTTCCATGTGGCTGAATCGATATGCTTTTCAGTGTTTGTATGGTGGAGCACCAAAGGGCCCTCAGCTCAAGGAGTTAGATCGTGGAGCTGAAATTGTTGTGGCTACTCCTGGACGTCTCAATGATATTCTTGAAATGAAAAAAATCGACTTTCGACAAGTTTCACTCCTTGTATTGGATGAGGCAGATAGAATGCTTGACATGGGGTTTGAGCCTCAAATCCGGAAGATTGTGAATGAGATACCTCCACGCAGGCAAACTCTTATGTACACTGCAACTTGGCCAAAAGAAGTTCGAAAAATTGCGAGTGATTTGCTCGTTAACCCAATTCAGGTGAATATTGGAAGTGTTGACGAGCTTGCTGCAAACAAATCTATTACACAGGTAAACAACATATCATCTCTTCATTGTTTTGCTGGGCTAAAGACACTATGTTTTGATGTTTATTTTCTTTCTTCCTCACGAGATTGAAAATGATTTTCTAATGCAGTATATTGAAGTAGTGCCTCAAATGGAGAAGCAGAGGCGGTTGGAGCAGATTCTTTTATCCCAAGAAAGGGGGTCTAAAATTATCATATTTTGTTCAACAAAAAAGCTGTGTGATGAGCTTGCGCGCAGTATTAGACGCAACTTTGGTGCTGCCGCAATTCATGGAGACAAGTCTCAGAGTGAAAGAGACTGGGTCTTGAATCAATTTCGCAGTGGAAAGTCACCTATTCTTGTTGCTACCGACGTTGCCGCTAGGGGGCTTGATATCAAAGATATAAGGTCAGGTCTAATGTGCTAGTTGATAGTTATACAACTTTGAAGCAATAATTTCACATGCTTCCTTTCCTTGACAGTAATCTGGAATATGGATTCCAATACTTTTCATAAAATCACTTGTAACGTGTCATGTCTTCGACTTCACATCCATTGTTCTAAAGCCAGTGGGGTCTTGCTACAGGGTAGTGATCAACTATGATTTCCCAACTGGCATTGAAGACTATGTCCATCGTATTGGAAGAACAGGTAGAGCTGGGGCAACTGGATTGGCATATACTTTCCTGACAGAGCATGACTGGAAATATGCTCCTGACTTGATCAAAGTTCTCGAGGGGGCTAACCAGCCTGTCCCTCCTGAGCTGAGAGAAATGGCCATGAGAGGCGCCCCTAGTTTTGGAAAAGACAGGGGTGGCATGAACCGTTTTGATCCTCATGCTGGGGGTGGAGGTGGTGGACGTTGGGATTCTGGTGGGCGTGGTGGCTTTCGTGATGGCGGCTTTGGTGGTCGTGGGGGCGGCTTTGGGGGCCGTGGTGGCGGCTTTCGTGATGGAGGCCGTGGTGACATGAGAGATAACTTTGGTGGGCGTGGTGACATGAGAGATAACTTTGGGGGGCGTGGTGGCATGAGAGATAACTTTGGTGGTGGACGTGGAGGGAGAGGCGATTTCTTTGGCGGGCGTGGTGGACCTGGACGAGGCGGGAGAGGGTTTGGTGGACCCCGTGGTGGAGGAGGTCATATAGGATATGGTGGAAGAGACGACCGTGGACCCCACGACAGGTTTGGGAATAGAGATGGATTTGGTCGTGGTCGAGGTCGGGCCCGTTCTGATGACAGGAGAGGAGATGGTCCTTCAGCAGGTAGGACAAGTAGAGGAAGAAGCTACAGCTCTAGCCCTGAAAAGGTACGCACTTGGGGTTACAGCAGAAGTCGAAGCAGGAGTCGTAGCAGAAGCTGGAGCCGAAGCAGAAGTCGTAGCCGCAGCTGGAGCAGGAGTCGTAGTCCTCGACGTAGCCGCAGCCGAGATCGTAGCCGTAGCCGTAGCCTCAACAGGGACAGAAACAGAAGCCGAAGCCGTAGTCCGAGCTACGGTAGGTACAGAGGATCAGAAAGGCAAAAGCTCGAGCGCCTGAGTAACGACGTGGCACCGCAAGCTCTTGAAGCCCCTCCTGCAGAATCACAAATGTCGGACCCGCCTCCAGGTGTCGATAGCAGTATGCCTCTTCCCGCCGTGGGTCCCACTGCACCTGCAGAGGTTGATGGCATCGCCCCAGGAAGTTCAGATGCTGTAGCATGTGAACAAGATCAAGAACCGTCCTCAGCTTAGATGTGGTGTTGGACAAGTTGGTGAGATCTTGATCCCTGCCTTCTGCTGTTTTTAAGCTTCTTGCATTTTGGGATTTTGTCGAGGCAGTTTGTCTGATTTTAAGTGGTTGTGTGGTGACCATGGTGGCATTTGGCACTTCAATATTATTTTTTGTTGTATGAACCCACTTTACTTTGTCATATGGAGCATTTATTTTTCTTGGAAATCCGGGATTTGAGGATTGATTTTCTCGAGTATTGGTATATGAATCTGAGAAGTAATGAAAATGCTGATTTAATAGCAAATCGATGTATATTGTGCTTTTCCTGTGGTTTAGTATATGTGAGACAATATTACCTCGACAAACCATCCTACTATGCACTTCGATTTGTTGTCATCATATCTTGCTCCGTCTATTAAGAAATTCCTCTATTAAAAAAAAGAGCTATTTTACGTCGGAAATTCATTAACTACTCAAGAAAATTTGTAAAATGATACTTCCTTTACTCCTTACGCCTTTTGTCTATAAAAAAAAGTTGTCATTGGTGTTTTCTGACTTGGTTTCCAATTTCGGCTTGTTTCCGATTCAACTAGTACTCAATTGTGAATGCTAGCTAATGTAAAATTTGATCGGTTTTCGATTCAACTGAAATTTGAATATTCTAAAATTTCAATATAAAGGGGTCATATGAATTTATCTGACTCTGCTATCTTATACTTGAGTCGCCCACCAAAATTTCAAACAATATCAATAAAACAGCGGCTTTCTCTTGAACAAATGAACAACTAAAATGAAGGTCATATCCGGTACATCTGAAATGGTCAGATGGCCAGAACTAGAAGGATTCCATATATGTCTGGCTCTGGCGTGGAAGTTTGCACGGGAGCGTCAGTTTCTTACAAGCTCAGTAACAGAACTCCGTTCACAGGCCAAGGTTACTATACTTTTGTTGATTTCTTTTTTAAAGTATCTCAATAAGCTGCTCGTAGTGTACTTTCCCCCCCACAATTTATCACATATATGGCACTATTTGTGAGATCTCTCTAGTGAATAATTCTTCATTCAACAGTAGATTAACATTTCTGATATTTCCGATTGTTAAAATAGTATTATCATGGATGGTAGCATGAATAGCCTTGAAGTCGGAGGGATTTATTGTTAAAATAGTATTATCATGGATGTACATTTGTTGACCCTTCTCATTCCAATAATATGGTGCTTCCCTTTGGCACTTGGCTCAGGGCACCTCCTAGGAGGGGAATAGTTTGCGTATTGGACAAGTTGAGAAAGATTTGGAACGAGATTGGATGGATGGACTTCGACACCGGGATGACACTGAACGGATGATTGCTAATAAGCAAAAGGAGATTGATCTTAGTACTGAAGCGGTAATACCACCTACCCTTGTTGATACCAAGAGGGTTGTTCCTGATACTCTGATTTCTGTTGAAGCTATTCAAAATAAATCTGATGGAAGGGCAAATAACTCTAGTTGTCAAGAGCAAGCTCAAATTACGACGAATTTTAGTGAAACTGGTGTGTCATTGTTGAATTCTGATGATTGTGATAATGTCAGAGTCAAACGTATTAAGAATAGTGTTGTGTTGGAGGAGTCCATTACTCAAGTAACGGGTGCTGGCGAGGTCCAGCCCCGTGAAGAGCCACGAAAATTTACGTTTGGAACTGTAGGGGGCTGGGCAACTCCCCTACAGTTTCTACGCTCCGGGAGTAGTCCTGGAGGGATTGCCCAAACCTGCTCTTTATAATGGAGACTATGATTAATCAGAGGGAGCAGGAATCTGTAATGAAAAAATGTGGATTTGCTAATGGATTATGTATTTCTAGTAGCGGGAATTCTCCTGGAAGTATTATTCGGGAAAGACTGGATCGCTTTTTGGCCAATCCGGATTGACGTGCTATATTTCCTCAACATATTGTGATTAATTGGCCCAGGTATTGCTCAGATCATTCCCTCATCTCCTTGGAAACGAAGGGATATTTAGCAGACAAGGGGAGAAGGCATTTCAGGTTTGAATCAATGTGGCTAGAAAATGATGATTGTAACAAAATTGTTCAGCAATGTTGGAACAGTACTCCAGGGCTTCCTTCAGAGAAAATCAAGGCTTGTGCAGTTGGTCTTTCCATGTGGTCTAGAGATGTTTTCAAACATCGAAAAAGAAATATTAGGCGTTTGGAGAAGGAGTTGGGCTGGTTGCAAGCACAATGGCCAGATGGACACGTTTTACAACGAGGATGTCAAGTTACTACAGAACTTGACCGTCTTCATAAGGAGGAGGAATCATACTGGCATATGCGAGCTAGAACAAATGAGCTTCGAGATGGGGATAAAAACACCCCTTATTTCCATCATAAGGCAAGCAGCCGAAGAAGGAGAAAATACATCCAGGGGCTACAGAATGCTATGCTAATGGTATTTGGTGTCAACAACAAGAGCAACTTGAGGAAATTGTGGTGGGATATTTTGATGATCTGTTTACATCAACTGGAATTCTGAATTTTGAGGAAGCTCTTCAGGGAATTGAAACTCGTATCCGGCCAGATATGAATAATCAATTGTTACGCTTGCCTACAGCTGAGAAAGTCTGTTATGCACTATTTCAAATGAATAATCAATTGTTACCGTCAGGTCCAGGTGCGACCTGACGGTATGCATGCTCTATTCTATCAATCTTTTTGACATATTGTTGGCACTGATGTAGTGAGTTTTGTCCAAAACTGGTGGCGTGGAGACATATCTCTTGAAGGGGTGAATGACACGGTCATTTCTCTTATTCCTAAAGTACAAAATCCAGCGAGTATTGTAGAGTTTCGACCGATTAGTCTCTGCAATGTTTTATATAAAATTGTGTCCAAGACGCTTGCTAATAGGCTTAAGGTGGTGCTCCCTGATGTTATTTCTGACAGTCAAAGTGCATTCATTTCTGGAAGGGCAATTAGTGATAATACTCTTTTGGCTATGGAAGTTTTTCATTTTATGAAATTAAAAACTAAAGGGAGTAAAGGAATTATGGCTTTGAAACTGGACATGCGTAAGGCTTACGACAGAATGGAATGGTCCTTCATCGAGAAAGTTATGTGTAAAATGGGGTTTGATCCAGGCTGGACTGAAAGAATTATGAGCTGCCTCAGGAGTGTCAAGTTTTCATTCAAGATAAATGGTCAGATTCGAGGGGAGGTTTTGTCATCAAGAGGGCTTAGACAGGGAGATCCCATTTCGCCCTACTTGTTTCTTATTGGTGCTGAAGTATTTTCTACTTTGATTTCCCGGGCAGTTCGACTGAAACACATTCACCCTGTTTCAATTTGCCAACGTGCACCTTTACTGCCTCATTTGTTTTTTGCAGATGATAGCCTCTTGTTTGCTAGAGCGACACCACAAGAGTGCTCTAAAATTACTGACTTGCTCAGTATTTATGAACGAGCCTCAGGTCAGAAGATTAACTTTTGTAAATCAGAGGTGTCTTTTAGCAGAAATGTTGCATCTGCGAAAAGAAATGAATTAGCTGAGATGCTTGGTATGCAGATTGTGGAAAAGCATGATAGATATCTGGGGTTTCCTACAAGCATTGGCAGATCAAAAAAAGATGTGTTTGGTTTTATCAAGGACCGTATTTGGAGAAAGCTTCAAGGTTGGAAAGAGCGTTTATTATCACAAGCTGGGAAGGAAGTTTTGATTAAAGCCGTTATTCAGAGCATTCCCTTGTATATTATGAGTATCTATCGGTTGCCATCTAATCTTCTTGATGAAATACATAAGATGCTTTCGAAGTTCTGGTGGGGATCGACAGATGTTAGGAAGACAATTCACTGGCATGATTGGGATTTTCTTTGTCTTCCTAAACGACTAGGCGGAATGGGATTTCGAGATTTAAAAGTGTTCAACCAAGCTTTGCTTGCTAAGCAGGGTTGGCGTCTCTTGGATAATCCTACCTCTCTTCTTGCTCGGACCTTTCAAGCTAAATATTACCGACGTTCATCTTTTCTGGACTCGTTTCTGGGAGGGCTGTCTAGTTATTCTTGGAGAAGCATATGGGGAGCAAAATCTCTTTTGAAGGAGGGCCTTGGTTGGCGAGTGGGAAATGGCCGTTCTATTTGTGTTTGGAATGAACCATGGCTTCCTCATGGTACTACAGTGAGATCACCAACTCCTCCATCTGATTTTAATCTTAGTTTGCTTGTGTTAGATTTAATTGATGAAAATACTAATAGTTGGTGTACAGATGTTTTGAATTTCAACTTTCAGCCAACTGATGTTTTGCAGATTTCTAGATTGCCTTTAAGTATTAGGCAAGTTCCAGATAGAAGAGTTTGGTGTCCCAATAAAGATGGAGTTTTCACAGTTAAGACGTCCTATTGGTTGGGCAGGTGCGGTCATGACAACGAACTCAGAGCGAGGTTTGGAAGCTGCATGGACAATCAATGGGAGCTTATTTGGCATATCCGTGGACCTCCTAAATTGAAGAATTTTGGATGGAAACTCTGTTCGGTATGTTGTCAGTAAAACAACAACTCTTTAATAGACATGTGGTTGACTCTCCAACCTGTGATAGATGTGGTTTAGCTGATGAATCAATTCTTCATGCTATTTTTGAATGTGAATCTGCTAAAGTGGCATGGGAGGGGTCTGGAGTTGCTTTGCTCCTTCAACAGATTGACTTTTCTTCTATTTGAGAGATTTTAACTGATGTTAAACGAAGGACAGGTGCTGATGGGGTAAGGGATTTTTTTACAAATGCATGGATAGCATGGGTTCTTCGTAACAAATTCTTATTTGCAGATGAAGTTGTGAATGCTCAGCTGATTCGTGATGGATTTAGAAGATTAATTACTAATTATAATCACGCTCTTTGTGATGATGTTCTCCAAATTAAACATGCAAAAAAATCTCATATATCAAAATGGCAACCACCTTTGCAAAGTTATGTCAAGATGAACACAGATGCGACAGTCTTTGAAGGTGGATGGATTGGTTTGGGAGTTGTGTTTAGAGATTATGCAGGAAAGTTGTTGGCAGTGGCATCTAGAGGTTTGTTCATCACTTGGGAGATTGCTTGGGCTGAAGCGAAGGCACTTCAGTTTGGTTTGGAAATTGCTTCTTCCTTGGGGTTTTCTATGGTCAATGTTGAATCTGATGATCTGTCTTTGGTAAATCATCTCAATTCTCGTAGCTTCTCCTTATCATATACTCATCTAATATATGAAGACATAGCTAGTCTTTTTCCTTTGTTTACTAATGTCTCACTTTCTCATGTTCTTAGAAAGGGGAATGCAGTAGCGCATTTTGTAGCTCGCCTACTGTTTGATACTGAATCATATGTAATGTTTACTGACAATTTTCCGCAAGGCATTATAAACGTGGCAGAAGTTGATCTTTTATAATACTATTACTTCTTATTTCAAAATAAAAATAAAAATAAACTGAACAAGGTTAAATACATCATGGTTATCATGTTACAAGATTCAGAGATGATGAAATCACAAAAAATGAGATATCAAGATGTTTCTTTGTAATTAGCAGGCAATGGCGTTTTTTTAGTACTTTTTTTTTGGTTAAGTTAGCTATTATTTGATACATCATCTTTAGCATCTCCGGAAATGAATTTATTGAAGCATGATCGAAAGTTCTTTCTTATGAACTTGAGACAAAACCACAACATACCAGGAAAGATACCTTATGAGCTCGAAGTCTAATTTTAAAACACTCAAACAAAGACAAATTAATAATATGAAGCAAAGAAACATTGCTTGCCAAAACCGTATAGTAGTAATCCCCTAGAAAATTCTGACCACTTGCGTGTCCAGTATGAGTCGTTGTCAAGCTACTATCTCCGTCAATTGTCAACTTTCCTGAGTGGATAATTTCCAAAACGAATGACAGGCGGCAACATACTAACACAATTTTTAAAGCCAATCATTACTACAAATGATCAAAACTTCCAGACACTGAGCAAATTCCACAAGATGACTTTAGTTCAAAAAATCTGGACCACCCAATTAACAAAGTCTTAGACTCAGAAGTCAGAATTAAGCATTTCCCCCAAGCCTAAGGGCAAAAACTGGTGAATCGTCATCCATAACCTATGCTGTCCGACTAAAAAATATTTGGATTAAGACCTACTTGACTTGTAGTTGTAGATGACCCAAAACTGAAAATTCCAGAAGCTGACTCATAGATCTCATCTATTTATATCTCAAAAATCCAGCATGAACTTTAGTACTGATTACTACGGGCTTATACCCAAACGAGTTCTTATCACCAGGTCTTATTCATATGCGCTACAGCCTACAGCAATTGCCAATTTATGTTAGATTCACAGAATTGCACATCTTTCATCTTTGGACTCCCTCCCCAAAAAAGACAAGCCTGTGCAGTTGATTAGGACGCGTAAAGAGCCTATGCAAATCTAGGACTGAACTCAGCTATATTAACCCAGCTGAGTCCTGTTAAATGCCAGAAGCACGACTGTGGTAAGAAATCATATTTCATACTACAAGGAAAGACATACAGTTGGCTGTCCATAGATGAAAACAGAAATACGGAAGCTATATTTAGCTATTGAAACTGCTATCTTGAAGCAGTTTTCTCGTGCCACAATCAAGAAGAGCTGAGCGTTTCATTGTTTTGAGAAGATTACCTTCACAGCTCAAGAGAATTGCATATCTACAGTTCTTTATCCCTTTTCTACTGCGGTTGCTTTTCAAGGAAGAGGCTCTTGAGAATCTCCCAAGCGTGACAGGTGAAGATATGCGTCTGTTCCTGAAATTGGGGTCGGAAGGGAAAGAGTCGGTAGCTTTATTAGACAAGGGACACAGTTTTAAGAGTATTAACAAATCCAAGGGACAGCTTAATTAGACAATAAGACTAATTTGATAAAAACATCACTCGAAGAATCATTAATGCATATTCTTATGAAAAGCCAATGAGTGACATCTTAAACGCACAAGGTAGCTAAAAATCATCTTGCAAATGGAGAAACATTTGGCAGAGTTCATACACTAACTTCTCACCCCTCTTTCTCATCTAATCATCAAGCTACATTGGCCTATGAACAAGAAGTTCTTAATTGATATTCCATTTCTTGCACGAGATAAGATTCATCAACATATGGGTAAAGTAAAAACAAATATCCCATCTGATGAGATCCAATACTCATGTATCTGAGCCTAATACATAAGAGCAGGACCAGCACTAGTTTACAAGAGAGCACTGATTATGAAAGCAATTGTAAGATTAGAGACAGAGAAAATGAATATAGCTTCCAGCATACAAATATATAATAAGCTGCAAGCAGGATAATGATAGAAGCTGAGCTTACCGTATCCTTCCATAGAGATAATTTGTAAATCACCCCCAAAATAGCGTGCATATAATCGGCTTATAGGAATACCAAATCCATATCCAGCCATTGTGACCATTTCATTCATCCCGAGCTCTGTGTTAACTTCCAATGGGTTTTCAGCAGTACTGTAAAGGTATGTGAAAATCCGGGGCAGACCACTTCTGGGTATTCCACCTCCTTCATCTGACACCTAAGATTTCCAGAGGCAAAAAGATGCAGAAATATATATAAGTATAGACCTACATTTCTAATCATCAGCACAGTTCAGTTTATGAGACTAATCAGAAGAAGAAATAGAAATTTATAAAATAATCCTAAGCCATAGATTCTCTACCTTAATGGTAACATCTTCTAGTCCATCAGCTACGATAATTCGAACAGGAGGTGCTACTTTGTCTGAGTCCATATAACGTTCTTGGACAGCACGTAAGGAATTTTTAACAAGCTCAAAGACCATAAGATGTAAATGTGATGGAACATACCTGTTGAAAGGGGGAAGAGTATTATGCAAAGAATATGAAGGAGACTAAAAAACATACAATGTAAATAGAAAGTAAATGTGAAAGCAAGAGCTTTATTTGGTATTTCTATAAAGATTACTATTAAGGGAACTTATGATACAAGAATATGAAAAGGAGATTAAAATACTTACGGGAATGTAAAGTCAGGATCTCCATAGATGTGGATGTCAGGAGTACTGCCATATTGACGCATACATAGACAACGGGCATCATCACTAGCATTTCTTGCCACCTCTACCGGAGACATTTTTGTATGTATATAGCCAATTTGATTGGGACTAGGGTTAGGATCATGCAAGGCTACATGCTGCCCTGTGATGGAATGAGTTGCAGCATATCAGGTATTGGACAGTTGAAATTTAGGAACTTCTGAACTGCATGATTCTTGACTGACTCAGAATTAACACTCATTTTTATGCCTTTTTTCTTGTTTTAGCAGGGTTTAGGACACAAGAAAAGGAAATAGAACCAACCAATAAGCATTCGAATTCCAATCCTGGACATGTAAAAGCGATCCAGGAACTCATGAATCTCATCAAGATCCCTATAATTAACCTTGGGACCCAAGCTTTTCTTCAATTGCTGAACCCCCAAAGCCATCATGGGCACAACATTGTTATGCCTAACCTTGATCATTTTAATCATCTGTGTGAAATCCAGTTCATCCTTCTTGTCCTTGATATGAGGGACGGATCTAAGGTCACGAAAAGAGTCCAAGTACCAATCTCGAACCTGAAAAATAAGAAGTTAATGTGCAGGCTTGCAACAAAATAAATGATCAGGATATATAGAAAACAAAGAAGCATTATATTTCCTAAGAAGAAAACTCATCCAGTAAAATGTAACTGAATATAGATGCTCCTAATATCTGAAGAAAAAAACTTGCGTTTTCACAAACTGATTCACAGAACATCATTGTATCACGGAAATTTTCTGAACAAGGTAAGCCCCCATATACAGACAATAAAAGAAACTCAAACAAAAAAAGAGTCATTATTAACATATGTTCATCTTGTTATTAATCAATTTTAAGCAGCACACTGCCATTTAGAATCTCTAAGCTCACACAGAGAATAAAGATAATTTCTGCTGTATCACAAAGTTGTAAATTGCCCCAATAAGCAGAACCGGATTAGATATGAAATTAAATTTTGGGAGGAACTGCTAGGCCAAGGAGCTCCGTCATTGTTGGATGGCATGGAAGAGAAGGCTACCTACTCGTACCAGGCCTAGAAGGAAGAGAGAGTGGAGCATTTTGTTCACCAATGTGAGTAATTGGTCAGAGTCACAGTAATGGTTCTGACTGAGTTGGCTCCAGATTCAGAGACAGCCAAAAAACGTCCAAAGCTAGATGGAATATTGGAATATATGCATCAAAGCAACAAAACATCATTTTATACAAAATCAGAACAGCTGCTTCCCGTGGAAATGGTGTAGACAAAAGTATATTGGAAATTGGTGCTATCTGCTTGGGGTGTAAAGCTGATTATACTTGGAATCTTTTGATGCTAGGCATTAGCTAGTTAGGTTGTAAAGCAGTCTGAATGAAAATGCACACTTCATTTCTTATTAGAAGTTACGGTAGTGAACGTCCTTATCTGTTAACAAATAGTAACGAATCTTTCACAAACGAACAAAATTCTAATGCGAAGAATCTCACGTTCTTAATTCCCCTTATTTAATTTTTATTCAGTAGCATCAGAGAAATTATTATGATAATGAAACAACATCATCGAGAACGAAGTTTCATAGATCAGGTGAAGAAAAACGAAGGAAGATACAACGTGAAAGTATCATCCAGAAAAGAAAAGGAAATGGAAGAGCTAAATGAAGAACTAACGTAAAAGGAAAGATTGCCAGCCATCAAGCAGAACAGAAGACACCAAATCAAGCAAATTACTATCAGCACTAACAATAACACATCAATCACTTCAATCTGCGCAACCACATCGCTTAGCCGGTAATCATTTATAGAAGATCAACGCGAAATCAACCAAATCGGATATAAAAATAGAGAGGAATCGTAAACCTTCAAGATAGCAGGCTTGTAGGACAAGCCATAGGGAAGATTCTCAAGCTCAATAGCCCTACGAGCGATTCGCACAGGGAGCTCCTTGTGAAGAAATTGGGCGGAGATCAAGAGGCTTCGTTCGGTGGGATTTGAGCCGAACTCCATCATGTACCGGAGGCTAACACCGTTCTGTTTCATGGCTCCGAAACGCTGCACCTCTTCGATTAGGCTCTTCGAGAACGTGTCTCTGAGCTGCTTCGCCGCCATGATCGATCGAGAAGAGAAGCACGGAAGAAGTTCAGAAAAAGGCAAAAGATAATCACGCTACCACCGCCAAAAGACTGAGAAGATTTGCGCTCGATTGCTACATAGAAGGAGGAGTTTTGACCAGCGAAATCTGCAACGGACTTGTATGGAGGTTACAGTGTTCCCTGTGAGGGAAGAGAGAGAAGGAAGGGCGTGTATGGTGTGAAGAAATGGATAACGAATGTTGGAACTTAAACCTGAGCCACGGACAAAAAAAGGCGAATGGAAAAGAAAAGTACGGGAATTTTGCAAATTACGTGAGGTGTTTATGGTTTAGGTTATTCAGCGAGGTAATTCTGAGTTTTTTAAAAAGTCCGTCAAATAATTTTCTGTTATCTTTTCTGTTAAAGTATCGTTAATTCATATTTTTTTAACAGAAATTCCGTGAGGTAACCCTCAGGTTTTACAAATTCCGTCAAATAACCCTATGTTACTTAATCCGTTAAAAAATTGTTAATTTTTTTTTAATGTGAAAAACTGTTAATTGATTTATTTTTAAAAAGAAAAAATAATTTAAATTCTATTTAATACCAACCATAAATTTTTTTTTGCAATTTTTAATAATAAACTACATAAATGAATAAAGTAATTAAGTAAACTCATTTAATAATAAACTACATGAATGAACAATGTAATTAAGTACATTCATGTAGTTAATTATTAACTTTTAATACTTTTTAAAAAGTTATTAATTGATTTTTTTAAAAAGAGAAATAATAACAAATGCTAATATTTAGTATCATCCATAAAATAAGAAAAAAATTAATAATTAACTACATAAATGAAAATTGCAATTTTTAATAATAAACTACATGAATGAACAAAGTAATTAAGTAAATTCATTTATGTAGTTAATTATTAATTTTTTTCTTATTTTATGGATGATACTAAATATTAGCATTTGTTATTATTTCTCCTTTAAAAAAATCAATTAACAATTTTTTAAAAAGTATTAAAAGTTAATTATTAAAAGTTAATAATTAACAGTTTTTCACATTAAAAAAATAAAAATTTAACATTTTTTTAACGGATTAAGTAACAGAGGGTTATTTGGCGGAATTTGCAAAACCTGAGGGTTACCTCGCGGAATTTACGTTAAAAAAATATGAATTAACGGTACTTTAACATGAAAGATAACGGAGGGTTATTTGACGGACTTTTTAAAAAACTCAGGGTTACCTCGCGGAATAGCCTAAATCTGTGGACACCTCGCGGAATTTGCAAAACCTCAGGGTTTCCTCGCGGAATTCCCGAAAAAAGTACTTCTAATTTCATAATTGAATTTATATGAATTGAAATATTTAAAAAAATATGATAGAAAATTTGTGTTTGATTGAAAAAAATCATATGACATTAACTTTTTGAAATTTTAAATTCCTGGAAAATATAATTCTCTTATTTTAATTTACGTATCTTATTTTAATTTACGTATTGTAAAATTTAATTAATTTTTTTTTTAAAATCCTTAAAAGTGTATAATTTACTGGATTTTAATTTCAGAAAAATAACTTTTTAGAAATTACAATTGCTATATTCAACCAAACAAAACAAGTACGAAGAACCCGGTCGACGAAATGGATAAAAAGGAATCTTTAAAACCCGGTTCTCTCGATCCTTTTATCTGATTAATTTAGGGTGTATTTCGTAACATATAAGCGGGAGATATTTTAAATTATCTAAACAAGCCAATGCGATAAGGATTCCACGTACTGTGATAGGATCATAGGAACAACAGCAATCCCCCGTCTACAATGGATTAATGGGGGGTGGGTGCCCTCAACGATATCACGTTTCCTGCACATTGGCTAGCTTTATGGAAAAGAAAATTAACATTTTATTATTATTACTAATTTCAAAAAATATAAGTTCTTGACTTGCCAAAAAATTAAAATAAACAAAACTAGATAAGGAGTCATCGTAAAAGTTATTATTGTTGTTAAAGTATTACCAATTAAGGTTTCAAATAGACCTTAACAAGGGCTGATACTATATACACAGCATTTTTCATCTATATACACTACAATCTGTACGTCAAGACATGGCGTACGACATGTCTTGGCGTACAGGTGAAAATACGTATAATTTTATAATTATACGTATTTTTTTATTATAAAAAAATATAAATCTCTACGTCAGAATCTGGCGTACGCGGGCCAGCCCATATTAGGACCGACCCAACTTTTAAATTTGATTTTTTACAATCTGCTGTACGCCAGATGTTGGCGCAGGAATTTTTTTTTTGCGCACCCAAGTGAACAATTTTTTTTTTAAAAAATCTGTATTTGACTATAATAATAGACGTTTTCAAGTAATCAGGGTTACATGGCAATAAATTCGGTTGTATCATGAGGTTTCAGTATACTTTTATTCATGTACGTTTCTCTACCAATTCATTTGATATTAACTGTTTGTTATTATTATTCTCGAAAATCACATATAACTATGGTTATATCTTATAGTTATATGCTACGGTTATATTCTTTAGTTATATACTATGGTTATATCCAATTTGGTTATATCTTATAGTTATATCCAATTTGATTATATCTTATGGTTATATCCTATGGTTATATCTTATAGTTATATCCAATTTGGTTATATCTTATCGTTATATCCTATAATTATATATTATGGTTATATCCAATTTGGTTATATCTTATAGTTATATACTATGGTTATATCCAATTTGGTTATATCTTATGGTTATATCCTATAGTTATATACTATGGTTATATCTTATAGTTATATCCAATTTGGTTATATCTTATCGTTAAATCCTATAATTATATATTATGATTATATCTTATAGTTATATTCAATTTGGTTATATCTTATGGTTATATCCTATAGTTATATACTATGGTTATATCATTTAGTTATATCCAATTTGGTTATATCTTATAGTTATATACTATGGTTATATCCTATAGTTATATACTCTTATTATATCCTATAGTTATATAGTATGGTTATATCCTATAGTTATATACTATTGTCCTATAGTTATATACAATGACTATATCCTATAGTTATATCCTATAGTTATATACTATTGTCCTATAGTTATATACTATGATTATATCCTATAATTATATACTATGGTTATATCCTATAGTTATATACTATTGTCCTATAGTTACATACGATTGTCCTATAGTTATATCCAATTTGGTTATATCTTATGGTTATGTAATATGTATACTATGGTTATATCCTTTAGTTATATTATGGTTATATCCTATAGTTATATACTCTTATTATATCCTATAGTTATATAGTATGGTTATATCCTATAGTTATATACTATTGTCCTATAGTTATATACTATGATTATATCCTATAGTTATATACTATGGTTATATCCTATAGTTATATACTATTGTCCTATAGTTATATACTATGATTATATCCTATAGTTATATACTATGGTTATATCCTATAGTTATATACTATTGTCCTATAGTTATATATTATGGTTATATACTATGGTTATATCCTTTAGTTATATACTATAGGATATAACCATAAGATATAACCATAGTATATAACTATAAGATATAACCAAATTGGATATAACCATAAGATATAACCAAATTGGATATAACCATAATATATAATTATAGGATATAACGATAAGATATAACCAAATTGGATATAACTATAAGATATAACCATAAGATATAACCAAATTGGATATAACCATAGTATATAACTATAAGATATAACCAAATTGGATATAACCATAGTATATAACTAAAGAATATAACCGTAGCATATAACTATAAGATATAACCAAATTGGATATAACTATAAGATATAACCATAGTTATATGTGATTTTCGAGAATAATAATAACAAATAGTTAATATCAAATGAATTGATGGAGAAATGTACATGAATAAAAGTATATTGAAACCTCATGATATAACCGAATTTATTGTCATGTAACCCTGATTACTTGAAAACGTCTATTACTAGAGTCAAATACAATTTTTTTTTAAAAAAATTGTTCACTTGGGTGCGCTCAGAAAAAAAAGAGGGAAATTCCTATTGGTGCCCATGAGTTTAGGGTTATTCCTGTTGGTGTCCCACGATTAAGTTTTTTCCTGTTGGTGCCCCTAAGGTTTGGGTTTGTTTGCTTCGTAACCAAACTTTTTCATGTTTGTACCATTCTAGTTCAAATTGATTAAATCCAAGTCTACCATTGTATTCCTCGCCCTCAAATTAGTAAGATTTGACTCCTAAAATACTCAAATTCATGTCCGAACCATGCCAATTTGAATTCCGAAGCAATAACCCATTTCGACCTTAAGAATTCAAATCGGAATGGTTCGGGTATGAATTTGATTGTTTTAGGAGTCGAATCCTACTAAATTGAGGTCAATAAACATAATGATGAGCTTCAATTTGATCAATTCGAACCGAAATGATACGGATATGAAAAATTTTGGTTACAAAGCGAATAAACCAAAACCTTAGGGATACCAAAAGGAAAAAACTTAATCGTGAAACACCAATAGAAATAACCCTAAACTCAGGGACATCAACAATAATTTCCCAAAAAAAAAATTGGTTTTTTTTTAATCCTGCGCCAGAATCTGGCGTACGCCAGATTCTGGCGTACAACAGATTGTAAAAAATCAAATTTAGAAGTTGGGTCAGCCCTAATATGGGCTGGGCCCAATCTGTACGCCAGAATCTGGCGTTGAGATTTATACTTTTTTTATAAAAAAAAAAACGTATAATCTTACAATTATACGTATTTTCACCTGTACGTCAAGACATGGCGTACGCCATGTCTTGGCGTACGCCATGTCTTGGCGTACGCCATGTCTTGGCGTACGCCATGTCTTGGCGTACGCCATGTCTTGGCGTACGCCATGTCTTGGCGTACAGATTGTTGTGTATATAGGTGAAAAATATCGTGTATATAGCAGGCTCGTTAACGAGAGTCCAGAGATGTAAAGTATTTATAATATTATAAAAAGACTGAAATTAGATATATATATATATGGTAAATAAAGTGTGTACTACAGAGTAGTTTTATTTTTCATTGAAAAGTATGTACTAGTGAAGTAGCCCACCGAAATATCATTTTCAAGTTGCATGTGGTAATTGGTATCATACTTCATCATAATACTGAGTACTTAGTATAATCTATCTATTACTATATATTAAAGCTCTTCCTTTTTAGGGCTCGTTTGATTTGAATTTATGAAAATGATAACGAAAAGAAAATGAATCTAATCCATTTTAAAATCATGATGTATTGATCAAAATTTTTATCTTGACTTGGGGCTCTAAAATTTGTATATCAAAGGAAGGGAGAATGTAAATGATTTCATCATTTTATAACCCATCCTTGTATTGGTGATACAAATACCTCCATCATAGTGCCAAGTAAAGAGGGAAAAGAAACGATTTTATCATTTTAATTAATGAATAATGACACTAAATTGGACTAAATTCGTTTTCTTTCTGTTATCGTTTTCGCAATTTAAAACAAACGGGACCAGCTCTTAGAACGATTCTGACCCCACAAATCTTATGTGTCATTTTATAATAATTTTTCTTTTTTTAATCTTTTATGCTTCTATAATTTAGCTAACTTAATTTTAATTTATCACCAAATATTTTAACAAATTATCTTAACAACCTCTAACAAACATATAATAAAATAATTAATAATTAATTATGGATTTTTTTAAAAATTATATCAACCCATTTTATTCAACATACAACCCCGATTAAATTGTATCAACCCATTTCTTAAAAATCTTATTAGTTATACATCAATATCTTAATATCAAATCTTTTTTTTTGTTTGCCAATCCAAAATATTTAAATGAACCATTACGAGATTAACATAAATAAGGTGATGATACACATTAAAACAAATATTCACATTTAAGAGGTTGTTATAACTTTGTATTAATATCAATATAAGCACATACAATTAACATTCACACATATATATATTTATATATTGATTGCACTTTAGAATTAGTAAAGCTATATGTATGTTTAAAATTGGTGTCAAGGCAAGCCTGATATGTATATAAATTATAAGTCATTTTTTGTAAATGAAACATATATAATATCTACCTCTATATTTATTGTTATCACTAGGCCGATTCTTTTGTTGAGTAGTTATAATCATATATGTTATCGGTAAATGAAAAAAAAATCTATCTTTATCTAAATATATACTAAAGGAAAGACATAAATCTTACGTGACGTCTCCACATTCAATTCGCCTACGTATCGTCACCATATTCAATTCTTTATATTGTTGGACATGAATCAGATTCTAAGTTTTAGCATTTAGTCTTTTCATATAAAAGTTTATCTATTTCATATATAATTTAACGATTTAATTTGGTGGTAATAGATAAATTTCTTTTTACAAATAATCTTGAATCTTGATTAGTATATATTAGTTATATTATCAAAATATTGTGACTCTATGTGACTTTAATTTATTTATAAATAAGAATTTGTTCAAGTTTGCTTTCAGCTTATTTACTTTCAAGATAAAATTAGATTCTTGATAAAGAGGTGGACTAAATCGTAACAATTAATTTTATTTTTTTGATATTCTCTAAACAAAGTAGTTGAATCACTAGGCTTGGATATGGTGATATCCAATTCTCTAAACAAAGTAACAATTACTTTTATTTATTGATATTTTTGATCGAGTATTTGTTATCCGGTTATGATATTTGTAAGTAATCTACGTATTTGAGACAATCTACTATATATCTACTAAATTAGAATATAATTACGCCACATGACACTCCATCATTAAAACCGCTACATGGCACTCCATCATTAAAACCGCCACATGTCATTTTCTGCTTTTTTTTTTTAATTTTTTAATAAATTTAATTATAAATCAAAGATTATTATCTTAAACTTATCACTCATTTTTTCCTAATTTAAATACAAATTAAGCAAAAAGATTACAAGTTAATCACAAAGATTACAAATTCAAAAATTCCAAATTATATACAAATCCAAAATTTCCTAATCTACTACTCCATAATTTTACTCCATAATTTTTGTAAAGAAAAGATTGTCATTTTAGGTATTTAGGTAATAATTTATTGGTGAGTTACGATGTTTGACATCGAAAATTGTATTTTTTGGCTCTTTTATACAAATTCTCTATGTTTATTGGCTACAATTGAGATGAGTTATTAAATAATTGTAAATTTTAAGAAAAAATTATGAAAATATAGGGTAATCATTATATTTCTTAATAAGTGTGTCAAACTCTAGAATGACAATCTTTTTTATATGGAGAGAGTATAAATCTACTAAACTAGAACCTAATTACACCACATGACACCCTCTCATTAAAACTGCCACATGACACTCCCTCATTAAAACCGCAACATGTTATTTTCCAATTTTAAAAATAAATAAATCTAATCATAAATGAAAGATTATTATCCTAAACTTTTCACTCATTTTTTTCCTAATTTAAATACAATTCAAGCACAAAGATCACAAATCCAAAATTTCCTAATTATATACATATCCCAAATTTCCTAATTATATGCAAATCCCAAATTTCCTAATTTTATACAAATCCCAAATTTTCTAATTATATACAAATCCAAAAATTTCCAATTATATGGATGATTGAGATACAAAATTACTGATCCGAAATTGATTTTAATATCAATATCAATATCATCTAAATCTATTTTTAATAATTTTTAATATTTTTTATTCAATATATGTGACATAAGAACTCGTGTTTGGCACGAGAATTACACTAGTATTAATTAAGAGAGGGCCGGATTGAGATGAATCTTTCCACACACAAAAAAGAAGATTGAGATGAATTTACATATAACAATGTTATGAATAAGTTAAATACATCTATCACATGTATTTAGGGCTGTGCAGATTCGGACCGGACCGGACCGAAGGAATTACGGTCCGGTCCCCGGTCCACATATTTTTTAAATTTCGATTCCGGTCCGGTCCGGTCAAAACCCGGCCGGATGGACCGATTTTCTATTATTTTTAATTTAAATTTATATATTAATATCTCATAACACTATTAAAAATTAGTTTTTACTATAAATATAAATAAATAACAAAATATATTGTATAATATTATACATAATAGTTATAAAAATAGGAAAAATAATAAATATTTCATTTATATAAAACTAAAAAATAACAAAATATGTTTATCGGTCCAATCCGGTCCAAGATCGGACCGAACCGGACTGAATCATACCGGTCCGGTCTCCGGTCCAAGGATTATAAAAATTCCGGTCCATCGGACCGGATGCACAACCCTACATGTATTATAGGTGTTATATAAGTTTGACAATTTAGGTAGATTATTAAAGGTGAGTTTGGATCATATCGGGAAGAAGTTTGGGGTGTAAAGTGGAGAGTATTGTTGGCCGTCAGATTTATTAAATGGCTAAGATTACTCCCAATTTATAGCTTATGCGGTGGCATACTTGTAATTAATCATACTTTTTATTTCTTTTTCCGTTTTTATCCATCCTTTTATCTTCCTCTTCAACCTAGCCGACGCTCTGCTCGATTCCACCATTGTTAATCTTCTCCCTTTTGCTTCGTTACTGCATGTCCGACGTGATGGATCAAGGTATTTGTTCATTCATTTGATTTCTTGCTTTGATTCGTTGCTTTGAGTGTTCTTCGATTCCACCATTATACCTACAATTAGGTTTATGTGTTCTTCGTCCTGGCATAAATTGGTTTATGCGATTTTGCCATTGTTTAATCTATATGCTTTGTTCTTCGTCCAACCATAATTAGTAAATCTATTGTGTGATGCTACTGTGTGAATTTTTTATCCCATTGCAAAAGTTATCAATTTCAGAAGCGGATTTTTATTTGTTATGTGTTTTGGCGTATGAACTTTGATGACAAAAGTTGTTATTTGTGCACTATTCTTGTGTCTCTTTGTACTTTTGTATCATCACTGTTATTCCTGTTGGGCCAAGGTATTTCGAAGCCCAAATCGATCGAACCATGATCTCAGAAAGGAGGCTAACTGATTCGGCTAAAACAAAGAAGAATCGACCCAGGGAAATGGGACGTTGGCAAGGATCTCGGAGGACGGTTCGACGGTTCCCGCAAAATCCGAAAGGGAATGGCTAGATTAGACTATCATGTAATTTATGTATAAGTATCAGATTAACAAGGTTTTTACACACACACGACCATCACCATTAATACAAGCTATCATTTGCAATTCTCTAGCTCAGTTACAATTGTTCTCCAAGTTCGATTCTTCATTTCAATATTGAAGCAACCAACGACTAGATTATTCGACTCGATCAGTCTCTTGTTCAAGAGAGATAAACTAGTCCTTGCATCTGTTTAACATTATTTCGTTTAGTTCCTTGCTTGATTTGGATCATTCAGATATAATCAATATTGCCATTGTCTAGTTGCCCTTCTCAAGGCGATTCAGGTCGGTTCGATCTTTTCGCCCCAAAACAAGTTGGCGCCCACCGTGGGGCATCTAGCCAATCAACGATCCAATCATCTTCACCGACACTCACCCCATCATGGCCGAGATCGGAAACCATGCAATCCTCGTCGAAGACCAAGCTCAAGGCGATGTTCAAATCGCGAACCAGACAGAGGACGTCAGTAGCCAGCCAATCACAAACTCACAAATTCAAGAGCTCGCAAAAGCCATGAGTGTCCTCCAAGAGGAACTGGCCCAACAACGTGCCAGAACGGAAACACTAAGTACCCAATCTGAATCCGAAATTGCTCGACTAACCCGTGAGAATGAATTGTTGAAATCGCAGATACACTCAACCGCCTTGGTCCCTGGAGGTCCAAGACGTATAGTGATAACAGGTTTTTGTCGTTCTAAAAACTGCTATGCAAAATATCCAAACAAACCCTAAAACGTAGTCCTAGGTAAGTAAAGGTCGAATCCACAGGGAGGCGAATTCTATCTTAATATGCAATTTGTATGTCAAACTAAAGTAACCAAAGGTTTTTTTTTTGTGAGTTTAATTAATCTAAGCATGCAAAAGTAAACAACTAGATGTGATGGATTCAGTAATGGGGAAAATCACTTAGTCAAACAACATCCACTATTCGTATGACAAGTTGATCCTAGATACTCATTCAAAATCTCATGCAATGGTGATTCCAATTCCTTTTCAGATATAACTAATAGCACAACCAGATACTATTAGCACTAACTAATTAAACAACCCCGAAACTATCAAGATTCAGTTTAACAGCAGCCTTACGGATAAGAATATAGTTGGATACAATTCTAGCATAACACAACTAGATATTATCCTAGAATGTAAATCAATTCTCTTCTGCATGAGACTAGCACAACCAGTTACTAGTACGATGCAGTTGCTACTCAGAAATAGATATGCTCAACCAATAACAATCTAGATCTAGCAATAGATCAATAACAATAAACCCTAGTTGCGTCCAAATAGAGATTATCAATATCAATCATAAACAACTTAAGCAAGAGAAAGATAAAAACCATGCAATAGATTAAGAACGAGAATCTCACAACTTTATCAAAACAAAAGCTTCAGCGTCTGACTAAGCCAGGAAGGCTTAGTTCTTCATAACGTAGAAAGGGAAATTAGGGTTCAAGAGATGATCCAAGATTAGCAAACAAGCCTTTTCTCAACCCTTAAATACTAAAGGAAAATAAATCTAAGTTAACCTAAAACAAAATAATAAAAAGTAATAAAATAATGCAAATAAAGAAACGGCGCGGCGGACTTCAGACATCGGCGGCGGTCGCCGCATCTCCCACGGCGGGCGTCGTAATCGCGGCGGGCGCCACAATTAAACGGCGGGCGCCGTAATCACTTCGTAGCCAAGGTCGGTGGAAAGCCAATTGCGGCGGGCGCCGTATGGTTCACGGCGGGCGCCGTAATTATGGCGGTCGCCGTCTTTGTACGGCGGTCGCCGTCTTTGTACGGCGGTCGTCGTTCTTCGGTTCAGCTCCTGCAACACTTCCGTAAAAATGCCATAACTTTTGATTCCCAACTCGGATCGCGCTCATATTTTGAGGACTTGCAGTAGACTTCAAAAGCTAACTCCTCGAATTGGAATCACTCCATTTGGACATCTGAGTAGAGAGAACGAACCAATTGAATTCAGCATATTGTTCTTCTACTCTTCATTGCACTCCCTTGGCGCCTACTACTGGTGGCTTCCTCCTCAGTGTCTCATATGATCTCCAAAACCGCTCAAACACCTCCAAAAACACCAACTTCACCCCCAAACACCATACACATGAATGTGTCTAAATCTACCCGAATGGCACCAATAAATCCTCTAATGACTCTTACTTAAGCCCTACAAAGTAGTGCTTATCATATAGTCAACATAGAAGGACTGTCTACTCGACTCAACTTGGATAGAATAGACGCAACCCCTGCGACGGCGACTAATGCCTCCCTACCTTCTGGTGTGTTTCAAACCCCTCCGGTCACTTTCGTTACGACTAACGTGCCAAGCTTTGTAGCCGAGCCCCCTGAGACTCGAGCGATTCATCCATAGGTAACGGCTCCAGCCGATCTCCAGACCCTCATACAACAAGCTATCAATGAGCACATGAAGACCCTGGACGATCGTATCGCACGAATCCCAAGAGTCCCTCAACCAATCGAAAAAGAAGCAATCGACGAATATGAAGATTCACCTTTCACAGAGGCGATTGCACGCGTCGAGATTCCTAAAAAGTTCCACGTCCCCAACATGCCCAACTTTGACGAGACCGGGGACTTCAACGATCATGTCTCAATTTATAAGCAAAAATTAATGACTATTTCGATCCCAAGAGGGAACCGCGAGAAAGTCATGTGCAAGAGCTTTGGCACGACCCTCGCGGGACCTGCACTAACTTGGCTTATGCATTTACCATAGGGTTCCATCGCCTCCTTCGCCGACTTGATCAATTTGTTCAAAGTCTAATTTGCTAGCAGTCGACAATTAGAAAAGCAATCAAGCGACCTGTACAGGATCGTGCAAAGGTTTGGCGAACCTCTAAGGGATTATCTTAACAGGTACAACAAAGAGAAGGTCGCAATCCCACACTGCGACGTCCCAACATCGATCGAAGCATTTTGCCGGGGCCTGGTCAGAGGTAGTGAACTCTACCGCGAATTGACCAAATACCCGTGCCGAAGCTTTGAAGACGTACAAGCCAAAACCATGGCGCAAGTCAGACTCGAAGAAGACTAAGAACTCTCCAAAGCAAACAAGAGTCCCGATCGAGTCGACCGAAAGGCATCTTCGGATTATCGACGCAATCGACGACCCCAACCATATCCTAAGGGGCGAAGCGACCCCGGTCAGGTAAACAACTCTTATGATAGAAACTAGGATTGATGAAACAACCCCGCTCTCCCTCCGAAGCTTCACTCTTACAACTTCAACATCTCCATATCGGAGCTCGTAAAGAGTTTCGACAAATATGGAAAGGAAGTAAGGTGGCCCCGAAAGAGTGACAAACCAGACGCCAAGAAGGACATGAACCGGTGGTGCGAATTCTACAGGGACCATGGACACTCGACGGACGAATGCATAGCCCTTTGTAAGGAAGTCGCAAGGCTCCTCGCGCAACGGCTATTATGCGACGTCATCTCAGATAGGGCCAAAGCGACCCTCGACCGAAGGGATCAAGTAACATCCGACAAACCACCCTCTCCGGTTCCTACTAAAATTGTTAACACCATTTCAGGAGGGTCAGACGTGTGTGGAAACACATACTCAACCGCCAAAAGACATGCTCGAGAGAGCAAAGGCAACAAGCCGATTCAGACGGAGACAAGACAATTACAGATCTTCGACGCTCCCTCCATTACCTTCGACGACTCGAAAGCTCAAGAGTTAGGCGATCATCATGACGGTTTGGTAATTTCACTTTCAATTAGCAACTGCCTTATCTGTCGTGTTCTAATCGACACAGGCAGCTCCACCAACTTGTTGACACTAGATGCCTTAAAGGGTATGGGTTTAAGCGAGGACGACTTAACCAGAAACTCTACCCCGCTAGTCGGATTCAGTGGGCAAGTTAAGTATACCCAAGGCAAGATCGTGTTAACAACGTACGCTGGTGGAGTCAATCAACAAGTAAAGTTTTTAATACTCGACTGCCCGTCTCCATACAATGCAATCCTTGGCAGACCTTGGATCCACGCCATGAAAGCTGTACCTTCCACTTACCATCAGACAATAAAGTTTCCTACTAAGTGGGGGGGGGGGGGGGGTACAAGAAATAAAAGGCGACCAACGGGCTGCCAAGGAGTGCTCTGTCACCTCAATGAAAGGGGCAGTCGACAAACCTTCCGCATAGCAATCACAGTATGGCGAAGGAACCACACGATATGTCAAACCAGAAATGGAACAACTCGACGAGATCACATTGGATCCTTCAAAGCCAACGCAGACAGTGAAGGTCGGATCAGATCTAAATGATTCGACCAGGGCATATTTAATTTCTTTTTTACGATCCAACTCTGACTGTTTTTCTTGGTCACACGAAGACATGGTGGGGATCTCCCCATATATTATTACTCACAAATTGAATGTAGATCCCTCATACCCTCCAGTCAAGCAAAAGAGGAGAAAGTTCACGCCAGAACGTAACAAGATTGTAGACGACGAGGTAAAAAACTTACTTGAAACATGCAAAATAAGAGAAGTCAAGTACCCCGATTGGTTATCAAACATCGTCGTGGTTCAAAAGAAGAATGGAAAATGGAGAGTATGCATCGACTTCACAGACCTAAAGAAGTCCTGTCCAAAAGATTCCTTCCCATTACCACATATCGACGCCATGGTTGATGCGACCGCCGGACACGAAATGCTAACATTCATGGACGCGTTCAACGGATACAACCAGATTCTCATGGACCCTGACGACCAAGAAAAGACAGCTTTCATAACAAGCCAAGGTACGTACTGTTTTGGGGCGAAAAGATCGGACGACCTAAATCGCCTTAGACGGGGTAACGAGTCGATCGAGTAATAGAAATCAATCCAAACAAGTAGACAATCAACGAATAAAGAAGAGATG
Organism: Rheum nobile; assembly: GCA_027886185.1. Taxonomy (NCBI): domain Eukaryota; kingdom Viridiplantae; phylum Streptophyta; class Magnoliopsida; order Caryophyllales; family Polygonaceae; genus Rheum; species Rheum nobile. Next base: position 3,180,967 of record WOAB01000780.1, read on the forward strand.
CAAAATAGTAAAGTAGCTTTATTAATATGTCGACGATAGAGTCGGATGTAAGTACAACTTATCCTTGGAGGATGAAAGATCGGATCTGGTCTGACCGGTGACTCGGGGGTTCGACCGGTGGAGATTTGAGTGATATTTCTAGTGGAGTAAGCTAGAGTGGGCGTGTTCTTGGGTTCTTCTCGGAGCAAGTGAGCAGATGTCTTGTGTAATTGTGTATAGATGAGTGTAGATGAGCGTAGATGAGCCTTCGTTGTCCTCTTCGTGGTCTATATATGGTAAGCTTTAGCTTGTGATCGTTGCCTATTGATGACAATATCTCCCACTTAATTCCGGGAGTAATTGCTGGGATTTCTCCTTTAAATGCTCTTGATATCTCTTTAAATGCTCTTGATCTCTATATGATAAGTCTTTAATCCATTTGACCGTTAACCTTTGATCACGTCCTTATCCTCAACGCTGGGAGTAATTACAAAGATTTCACCGCTAAATGCTGTTATTAAGGCGGTGTTGAATGTTGTGGTTGTTGGAGATCTTGGAATAATAAAAAAGAAATTCTCGCTGGTCCGTTGCGTCTAGGAATCAGGCGACGGTTGCATGGCTCACGTCTGACGGGTCTGATGCGTCCGACAGGTCTGATGCGTCTGACCGATTGCGTCAAACAGTTGATGCCCATTGGACGAATGGTCGATTTTCCGACCCTAACAATAGCCCCAAAATTAAACTGGGCCAGAGCGTCAAGTGATGGGACGGTTTGATTTTATAACTTCTCTTTCTTCTGGCATGATCTTGATTTTGTTGTAGGCGTTCTGGCAACGGGGCCGTCATGTGTATTGCTCAAACTGAGAATCAACTCAATATAGCCAATAATCGTGTGAAGACGATTGGGAGCGTTTCTTGTGATGACGAAGGGTCAGGAGACCGCTCCTTGTTTGTCGTTTGTTTTGTTTTACAGGTGGTCTCGCCAGTCGCTTCCTGATCAAGTCGTGTGATGTTGGTCGTGTAAACCTATAATTGTTGTACGACGTTGGTCGTGTAGACCTGTTATTGGTCGTATAGACCTGTCATCGGTCGTCTAGATCTGTAATTGTTTGTGACACGTCGTGTAGTTCCAAGGAAGAGCATTGTAGTACTTGTATAAGACGTATACCTCAAGCGAAATAGGTCTTGAAAACATGTATCGTGTTTTTGTCCCTCTATTCCTTGTGTACCGATCGATCGCGTAAGGTATAAGCGCTATGTGCGATTGTGTTTTGTGTGCATTGATCAACTTGTTTTGTTAGTCGCGCCTTGGTAGTGACGCGAAATGTTTGGTCATGACGACCTGTAATGTAGCATACTTTGTCTATCCGGGGAAGAGTTGTATGTATGTGTAGGAAAAGACGAGTGCATTTGGACAGGACAAGTCTTGTAAGCAGTTCGTAGTATGCCGTTTCTCTTTGTTTGCTTGTGATCTATGTATTTTATGTCGTGTCAGCGTCTCCGGCTGGTCGAGTTACATGCGACGTAGGCATTTTTTACGTGTTGAAGTCGCGTGTCGAGATGATGGAAGAGTTTGGAGAGGGTAAGCAGGGGACCTGAGATTTGAAGGCGAAGAAGGAGACCATGGAGATCTTGTTTCCGAAGGGGAACCCAGGCTCAGAGTTTTTCTATCTGGCCGGCATCGGATAGGAATCTCTGGTCGAAAGTGCCGGTGGGGATGAGGTCCATTCTGGTGACTTCGTACCACTTGAGCCCCAGTCTTCTCCCGACTTAGCCCCTGCTGCTGATGACGTTGTAAACCCTGACCCTTGATTGTTTTTTCGTAATTTGGTTCTGTCCGAACTCATCCTGCTACGTAGATAGTCGACGATTTGATGTGATGTGACGTTGCTTGTGTAAAAGCTTTTGTCTTTTGAAAGCGTTGAATTGAAGTTTTCAGCCATCAGGCGTTAACTCCGTAAAGGTATATTTGTATTGTACCACCGTTTGCGTAAAAGCTTTTGTTTGGTGAGTCGTGTGTAAGTTGTAGCCGTGTGAGGCATTTAACTTTGTAAATGTGTACTGCGCATGTTTGTGTATTTGTAGGTACCGTATGTAGGGTTTGTCACCCGTAACGTGTGTTTAGTCATGACGTTTGTGTAAACCGAGGAGGAAAGCAGTTTGTTTGCTGCGTAAATAAGGTGGGTTCCCTCGTGTAAGGTGGGCAATGTGTCGCTGAACCGTAAGTCGTCTCTCCGTGTACCAATCGATCGTGTAGTGTAAGCGCTTTTTGCGGATGACTGGATCCAGTATGTATGCAAATGTAATGTGACATGTCAAGTCGATTTGTTCGTAGTTGATTTATGTGTCGGGTTTGCCCGTGTACTCCGTCGAGTAGGGCTTACCGTATGTATGTCGGGTTTGCCCGTGTACTCCGTCGAGTAGGGCTTACCGTATGTATGTCGGGTTTGCCCGTGTGCTCCGTCGAGTAGGGCTTACCGTATGTATGTCGGGTTTGCCCGTGTGCTCCGTCGAGTAGGGCTTACCGTATGTATGTCGGGTTTGCCCGTGTGCTCCGTCGAGTAGTGCTTACCGTATGTATGTAAAGAAAGACTAAGGTGTATATTGTATTGTACCACCGTTTGCGTAAAAGCTTTTGTTGGTGGATCGTTTGTAAGTTGTAGCCGTGTGAGGCGTTAACTTTGTAGATGTGTACTGCGCAGGTTTGTGTATTTGTAGGTACCGTATGTAGGGTTTGTCACCCGTAATGTATGTTTAGTCATGACGTTATGCCGGGGAGGTAAGCAATATGTAATAAGGTGTTTGTGCCTTATGTTTTATTGCGTGAATGTAATAAGGTGTCTTAACCTTATGTAATGTGTAAGGCAGGCGGGGTGCCGATGTGACTGTGTTTGTTCATCTCTACCCGTGTTCCGATCGATCGTGTAATGTAATGTAGCGCTTTTTGCGAATGACTGGATCCAATGTGTATGTTAAGGGTCGTCACCCGTATGTATGTAAATGTGATGCGACAATAAGCAAAGTATGACATGTGAATATATGTATTTGCTAATGCGATGATAAGTAGTGTATGACATATGAAGATATGTAGTTGCGCATGCGACGATAAACAATGTATGACATATGAAGATATGTAGTTGCGCATGCGACGATAAGCAATGTATGACATATGAAGATATGTAGTTGCGCATGCGACGATAAGCAATGTATGACATATGAAGATATGTTAGTGTCTTACCTTGTTGGTTCAGAAATGGTATAATTTCAGATGTGTTGCGTTCTTTGGAGTGGTCCCGTCGGATCAGAGAATGAACGGGAGTTCATCCGCCCATTTGCCTTTAGCCCCTGTGAGGCATTTCGTGAGGTTGTTGATGATGATCTTGTTGCCGGATTCGGCCTGTCCGTTGGATCGTGGATACCGAGGTGTGGAGGTGACCAACTTGATGTTCCATTGGTCGTAGAAGGCTTGTGGGAGTATCCCTGTGACAAATCTTTTGTACAAGATGTTATCTACGATATCGAAAGAGAGTGCTTGTACCTTGAGCTTTTTTGCTTTTGTTTTGTCGTCGGGTAGGATGCCGTCTTTTAACCATTTGATGTAAGGCAGCATCCAGTTGTCATTGGTATCGACGATGTCTTCTTCTGGTCGGTCGCCTACTTCCATGGCGACGAGTTCTTCAAGTGGTATTGTCAACTCGACGGATGTCCTTGGGACGGCTGGCGTCATGATGTGGGCCAATGGTATGTGTGGAAATTCTTTCGAGTCTAGGACAGATCCTAGATTGGCGAGTGCGTCAGCTTGGGAGTTAAGATCCCTGGGCACCTGTCGGATGTTGAATGTCTGGAATTGTCCGATCAGTTTCTTGGCTACCTCCAGGTAGGCTATCATTCTGATGTCCTTTGCATTGTACGATCCTTGTATTTGGTTCATGACTAGCAGGGAGTCGCAAATGACTTCGATCTCTCGGACTCAGCTGACGGCCTGAGTTATCTTGTCCCCTTGTGGCGATTTTAGCACGACCCTTAGCCCCGGTCCTCTGGCATTTGACGCACCATCGGTGTGGAGTTCCCATATGCCTGTTTCTGTTGCGAGCAACTGTGTTGCTCTTTGTTCTTGGATGTGTAGTACGATGACTTTCGTAGATCGTGTTGCATCGACTAGCTTGATGGGGATGGCTCGGGCATCATTATTTGTGAACCTGCTTCATCTAAAAGAGTAGAAGCTAGAAAGGGTTGTGAGGAGCCGGTTATCGGCTTCCTCATCGGTCTCTCCGTGTATACGTTAGTATGCATTAGTCAGAGTATATTCAGATCGAAGACGATGCAAGTATGGAGGAGATGATACACATGAATGAATAGAGGTGAAGAGTTTAGAAATGGTAAACATTTTGATATGTTTGCGAGATATGGTTACTTACCTTTGGTATCGTACCTCACTTGATCTCACCCTTTTCCGGGGTTCGTAGATCCAGATTGATCAGTCGACGCCATTGTACCTTTGAGTTTGTAAGTCATACCTGGTTGCCAGAGATAAGGCTCGTGATGGGATAGAGTTTGCTTGCTCATTCACCCCTTGCCCCAAGGAGGCATTTATTGATGTTCTTGATGTTGATCCTGTTGCTGGATTGATTTTTGAATCTAGTTTGACTAATGCGTTGGCTTGAGTCTTTGACTCAAGATTATGTTTGTTATCCTCTTGTCTCTAGAGGTGTGTGTTTCCTGCATTGGAATGAGGATTATGGTGAGGTAGTAATTGCTTTAATACCTTGTATGGATGACCTTCGGGCAGTTTAAGCCAAGAGATTAGAGTCTTGTAGTCCTGATTTATCATTGGTCGCTTTCAGCTATGACGGATGTCTTGAACTATCTTGTCTTCTTGTTTTATGACTCTTGGATCTTCATCTGCCATTTTTCATGTGTGAAGTTTGGCTTGCGTGGTCTTTTTCTATGTCGAAGCGATGTGACGCTTCAGATGTGAGACTTGTTTGAAGATATGCTCATCCTATCACTTGATTTGTAGATTTTGGTTTCCTCATGATAGATTTCATGGGATGGTTAGTTCGCAAAATAGTAGCATATGATTCAAGATGTGACCTCAATCTAATTGAGGATACCTTCAATGTTTGATATTCTAAGTGACGGACTACGTAGTGTGTGTAGGTAGGGGTAATGCACTTACTTGGTGGATTGGTAACTGTCATCCGACCCGTCGGTGGTTGATGTCTTCTAAGCATTTGTGTGACCTTGGAATGATGACCATTATGACTTGACCTAGGCTTACCTTGGTGTTGCCTTGAGTCGCCATGTATGCTGAGAGGTTCCGTCATCCATCATGTGTTTAGGTCTTGACCGTTGTCTCGTTCATGGGTCTTTGGAAGATTTCCCCTGGCGTATTTGTTAGTCCGAGTTATATGACTCTATAATAGTGCGTACCTTGTTTGCTTTTACAGTATGTCTGTCTAGATGGACGTGACCTGCTCGTTCCGTCGTATTGACACGAAGAGGTCGTCCAAGATGCAGAAAGTTGTGACATGAGCTGTGACTGAGGATCGAAGAATGAAATGAAAGAATAGATGCAAGCCCATCAGAGAGTGTTTCTCTAGCAAGTGATAAACATCTGACTCAGTAGCTAACTCTCTTGATTCAGGAAAGGCATATGAATGCATTGGATAACACGATGAGCATGAGATGTCAGACGTGGTTGCAAAAGACTACTTAGATGAGCCTTGGATTGGTCAATTTCATGATTAGGCATATCAAGGTGCAAGAATCGCAAAAAAGTGTATGACATGACACACATGTGCCAGTAGCTTAGATGTAATGCATGCGGATAGGTATGACATATATGCAAGAATACGAAGTAGTACATGACATATGCTTTTATATCGTATAATAGGTGTGAGAGAGCACTATATGGACACATGATGAATAAGAGATATGGAATAATGATCTTGCACTAGTATGCATGTATTTGACGATATATAAAACGTGTGGGTGCCCCGACAATCTGAATGCTACATGCTCAAATATAATAGTCGTGTCATTAAGAGTTGCGGGAAAAATGAATTCCATGAATAAGTACTATATTATTGGCGTATGTAAAAGTTATATATGCATGCACTAGATAGTATATACGACATACGCGGATTTGAACAATAATAGTGTAGCATAATCAAGCATAATAGAAGTGACATGTATGTAAACGTATTCGAGAAAAACGAATTATGATTGTACAAACAAGTCAAGTGAGCGTAATCATAAAGCAGGACTAGACAATAGTATTAATTGAAGGTGCATAAAAAGAGACTTATCTTTCAAGATGGATGAATGCGTCCTCCGATGGTCTGAATGTCGTCACCATTTAGATATTTTGGAGTGAAAGGGTATCATGTGTGACCCTTTGGTTTACGAGTCTAGAGACGTTTTCCTCAGCGGTTTTCATTTGTCGGTGTTGGACAGCTAATGGGGTCCGGTCGAATCGTTAGATCTGGTCGGATCGTTAGATCTGTCGGATCATTAGATCTGTTCATACTGTCCATGTCGAGGCGTGTTCGGATGCTACCATGGATGGGCATGTTCCTGGACCCTGAGGCCATCGATTGTACCTGCGACTTAAGAGACTCATTTTCGCGGGTTAGTTGTGTGATCTCGGCCTCAGATTGGGTTAACAAAACGGCTAGGGCTTTGGTCTTTTGGCGTTGCTGGGCTAGTTCCTCTTGAAGGGTGGCCATTTTCTGGGAAAGTTCTTGGAACTGGGTTGGAGTAGGATTTTCGGTTGATAGTCATGGTTGGAAAGTTTCGGAAGGGTGATCGGCAAGTTGCCCCACGGTGGGCGCCAAATTGTTTTGGGGCGAAAAGATCGGACGACCTAAATCGCCTTAGACGGGGTAACGAGTCGATCGGGTAATAGAAATCAATCCAAACAAGTAGACAATCAACGAATAAAGAAGAGATGCAAAATAGTAAAGTAGCTTTATTAATATGTCGACGATAGAGTCGGATGTAAGTACAACTTATCCTTGGAGGATGAAAGATCGGATCTGGTCTGACCGGTGACTCGGGGGTTCGATCGGTGGAGATTTGAGTGATATTTCTAGTGGAGTAAGCTAGAGTGGGCGTGTTCTTGGGTTCTTCTCGGAGCAAGTGAGCAGATGTCTTGTGTAATTGTGTATAGATGAGTGTAGATGAGCATAGATGAGCCTTCGTTGTCCTCTTCGTGGTCTATATATGGTAAGCTTTAGCTTGTGATCGTTTCCTATTGATGACAATATCTCCCACTTAATTCCGGGAGTAATTGCTGGGATTTCTCCTTTAAATGCTCTTGATATCTCTTTAAATACTCTTGATCTCTATATGGTAAGTCTTTAATCCATTTGACCGTTAACCTTTGATCACGTCCTTATCCTCAACGCTAGGAGTAATTACAAAGATTTCGCCGCTAAATGCTGTTATTAAGGCGGTGTTGAATGTTGTGGTTGTTGGAGATCTTGGAATAATAAAGGAGAAATTCTCGCTGGTCCGTTGCGTCTAGAAATCAGGCGACGGTCGCATGGCTCACGTCTGACGGGTCTGATGCGTCCGACAGGTCTGATGCGTCCGACCAATTGCATCAAACAGTTGATGCCCATTGGACGAATGGTCGATTTTCCGACCCCAACACGTACTACTACAAAGTAATGCCTTTTGGACTAAAAAATGCAGGGGCCACCTACCAGAGGTTGGTAAACAAAATGTTCAAAGACCAAATCGGAGATACCATGGAAGTTTACATCGACGACATGCTCGTCAAGTCCAAAGCAGCAAGGGACCACATCGAACACCTGAAGGAAGCTTTCGAGGTATTGAAAAGATATAACATGAAATTAAACCCGACTAAATGCTCTTTCGGAGTGTCTTCATGAAAGTTTTTGGGATAATTGTGAGAACACTCCCAACAGACAAAGCATAAGCTAAAAGACTCAAGGTACAAGCCGTAACTTTTGATTTAAAGGATAATATTTTGTTCAAACGATTTGTTACATGCCTATACCTACGCTGCCTCAAAACAACTGAGGTACAACACATCTTACAATCCCTACACGACGAAGAATGCGGAAATCATACTGGAGGACGCAGCCTATCCGGCAAAGCTCTTAGGATAGGCTATTATTGGCCCACAATGAACAAAGACGCGACATATTATGTCAGAAAGTGCGACGCCTGCCAATGACACGCACCTGTCACGCATCAGCCATCAGAGATGCTCCATCCGACTCTAGCTCCCTGGCCCTTCATGCGATGGGGGATGGACATCGTCGGACAATTGCCACCGATGTCAGGACAACGCATCTTCTTCCTGGCCATGACTGACTATTTTTCTAAATGGATAGAGGCCGAAGCATATCGAGAGGTAAAAGAAAAATACGTCATCTCATTCATAAAATGTAACATCCTATGTAGATTTGGTGTCCCTTCAGAAATCGTATGCGACAATGGCTCCCAATTCATCGGTAGCAAGACGCGATCTTTCTGTAAACAATGGAACATTACACTAGTCACGTCCACACCAAGATACCCACAATCCAATGGTCAAGCAGAGTCCAACAATAAACTCATCATCAATAATCTCAACAAATGCCTCACAGGGGCAAAAGACAAGTGGGCCGATGAGCTCCCTTTAATATTATGGTCCGACAGGACGACGCCCAAAAAATGCAATAGGACAAAGCCCTTTCTCGCTAGTCTATCGAAGTGAAACAGTCATCCCCACTGAGCTATTCGTCCCAACTGCCAGATACGGACTCTAAACTCCAGAGTAAAACGACGTCGAGTTGGCTCACAATCTCGACACCATCAACGAAACCAGAGAGAAAGCCAGAATCCGAATGGTCCAATACCTACAACAAGTCGCCCGGAGCTACAACAAGAACGTCCGAGCTAAAGTCTTTAAGTTAGGAGACTAGGTCCTAAGGAAAACGTTCCAAAATACTAGAGACCCAACCGACGGAAAGCTAGCACCCCAATAGGAAGGACCTTACCTCATCAAAGAAGTCGTCGGAAAAAGGAGCATATCGATTAGAAACAAAGGACGGACAACCAATCCCTAGAAGTTGGAACACGGTCTGATAGGCGTTGTTGAGGCGCCTAAACAAAATAATCCTAAACAAACCTAAACTAGTAGAATAGGCAAGTAAGGGTTGAATCCCACAGGGAGGAAGTAATCTTTCTAAGTGCACAATTGTATGTCAAAGGTAACAAGGGGGGTTTTGGTTGATTGGTTGTCAAACAAGGGAAACAAAAGCAAAGAGTTTGTAATCAAATAGGAAAAAACACTTAGCCAAACAAATATCCACCATTCATTTGATTGGTTGATCCTAGATTCTCTCTAATTCCTTCCTATGAATGTTCCTATTCCTTTTCATAAGTTATAAACAGGACAAACAGACTCTGAGAATACTAACTATTAAATAACTATGAAAACCTCACGCGTCAATTCAATAGCAGCAATGAGCACAAAAATTTCGATAGATACATGCAAGAGTAGCAAACAGTCATACTATTGCATGCAATTAATTCTCCCTACAATAAACTAGTTCCAAACAGTTCTTAGAATATTGCAGTTGCTACACATGAATTAGGTAAGTCAAACAGTAATTACCAAACCCTAGCAATAGACAATTACCAATAACAACTAGTTGCGTCCAACAAGCGAAATCAGTAATAATCAATGGGATGAAGCACAAGAGAACTCAATACATTCAAAGGAAAAGAAATAGAATTAGAATCTCACAACCGTATATCAAATGAAGGCTTCAATCGTCGGACTAAGCAAATGGTGCTTAGCTCCTCATAGTTCTTGGAAACAAATAAACTTCAAAGGGAAAACTGCTGAATGCTAAAACATGATAATGAACAATGAAAGGGAAACTAGGTTAAATAACCTAACCCTAAAACTCAAGTGGAAAGATAACGAAAGTAGTCTAAAAGGAAATAATAATATAAAGTTCAAAAAAATATAATAAAATAAAGTCGGAAAAGGCAAAAGAAACAAAACTTTGGAAATCTTCGCGGGCTTCGCTCCGTGTCATTCCGCGGCCGCGGAAAGAATTCCGCGGTCGCGGAAAATGAAATCTTGCTCTCGACTTGTGTTCGCTGATGGGATTTTCCGCGGTCGCGGAAAATAGACTTTTCTGACTCCGCGCTCTCGACTTCTCCGCGATCATGTGTCCTCTTCGCCCGCGGTCGCGGCATGCTCGCGGTTTAGCCTTCTTCTCCTTCGTGTGGCTTCTTCCTTCTATCTTCCTTGGTCTCCTCCAGTGGTCTACTCCTCGTCTTCAATAAATCTTCGTTTAAGCTTCTCTAAACCACCATATCCACACTTCTTCTCCTCAACTCCATACTCCACAGTTGTGCTCTAAACCCATACAAATGGCACCCAAAACACCGGTAACAACTCCTAGATAAGCACTACAAAGTAGAGATGATCACGGTCCACTTAAAGTTGTATCATTTCTAAACTTTCTTTCCCTTTGCATTTCTACATCCATTCAATTATATTCTCTTGAGTTACGATCACTGACTTAGGCATAGGAGGTCCGTTGGGTCCCCAACGGTCGCCCTAAGACCTTTTTTTGTGTGTGCTCTTAACGTAATCTGAATAGGAACAAGAGGCCTCGAAGACAAACCTGACACTTAAAAGTTTATCCTCACTATACACTAAACAACGCTTACAACATACAAATCGATCGATACACAGGGAATGGAGAAAAAAACAAAACGTTCTATTTTACAAAGACTTGTCCTACCCAAGGTACTTGTCTTCACCATACACTACTAACTACTCTTCCCTAGACAATTCATGCCACACTAGCATTCACAACTACAGGTCGTCATGACCAAACACTTCACGCCGAAACTAAGGCACGATCAACAAATCCACCTGTAAGAAACATACGAGGCAAGAACAAGGTATGCAAACATAAAAGCATCCTACAAAATACGCGACCCGCAATGGTGGACGGGTCGCCAAAACATTGTTCATCTCGTCTCTTCGACGGGGCACAACATGTCATTCAAACTCCTAAAAAGAAAACAGAATGTTCATAGAACTTCACCTACACAAACTCCATTACATCCAATTAAGATTCACCCGACTTCTCATTTACGTCTGCAAGCACAAGCTCCTTACCTGTGGTCACTTCAGGGCCATCCTTCGACGTGTCTTTGACAACTGTTTTGGGGCGAAAAAATCGGACGACCTAAATCGCCTTAGACGGGGTAACTAGTCGATCGGGTGATAGAAAACAATCCAAACCAAATAGATAATAGACAAGCAAAGAGCAAATGCAGAATAGCGAAATGACTTTATTAGATAATATATTGATCGGATTGAATCGAGATACAACTTATCGTAATAAGGCAGAGTGATCTTATTGGATTCGACTGGTAATTCTTAGGTTGCGACCGGTGGCGAATAAGCGGGGGTGATTGCTGGAGAGCTAGACGGGCAGTGAAAGTGTTGTTCTGTTTTGTTTCTGAACGAGAATGCTTGAGTGTGTAACGTGCTTGTATCCATCCCCCTTTTATCTTCCTCTTCGTCCATATAAGTTCTTCGTGCCTCTGACCGTTATATTTCGATCCCATCCTTATCTTCAACGCCGGGATATAATTACGGAGATTCTGTCACTAATTGCTGTGGCCGTTGATCAATCCTGGCATTTAATGCTTGGCAGGATCTTCGCGATCTTGTCGGAGGACGTTCGACTGGAGAAGCCTCGTCGCCTTCTCTGGGTTTCTCTTTTGTTCTTCCGATCCGTCGTGGGCCTGGGCTTGTCTTGCTCGATCCACCTTCCCAGGGGACGTCAGGCCCAACAATAGCCCCAAGTTGCCTTGGGCTTACGGTTTAGGCAAGTAAGCGGAATCCGAGGCAACTTCTCCATACACGATCTTCACCATCCTTTTTTGACGCAGTTGCCCAGGGCTACGTGGCGCAAGATCGGAGCACGATGCGACTCTTCTGCAGACCATCATTTCCCTCCATAAATTCGGAGCAGAGGGGAGCGATTAGACTTCACTTCATCTTCTCTCGCAAGCTTCTTTGGTAAGTCTTCCAGCCTCTTTAGCCATAGCTTTTCGATTTCCTTCTTTTTCCGTTCTTGAAATGGTTTCTAGCGAAGCTTCCGAGTCGTCGAAGACTCTCTCTGATTCGCGCGAGGGCGAAGCTCCTCCCCTCTTCATTCTGAAAGAATCGGATGCTCTGACAAGCACCATGTCCCAGGTGGAGTTGGAGCAAATTCTTCAAGTTGGAGGCTTTCCGCCGGAGGCGGTCGCCAGACTGCCTCACCCGGACGAGAGGGCCGATGCTCGATATGAAGGATGGGTTTGTTTCTATGCATATCCGTTTCGGATAGGACATAAGTTTCCTTTCTCTCCCCTCGTTAGGGATTTCTTGGCTGCTCTGGCGTTGGCGCCGTGTCAGGTGATGCCACAAGCGTGGAGGGTTCTCAGGGTCTTGGACCTTGTGAACATCCGATCTGGGGATGGTTTTGATTTTGATGCTTTGTGGTACAACTATTTCTTAGGGTCGAAGAGTTCCTCTCGTGTTCAGTTACGTATCCGACATGGTCGGAAGCCTTTGGTGCAGAATCTTGATGTCAACGACCGCGGATGGGGGTCGAAGTTCTTCTTTGTCGAACGTTCTTCTCTAGAGAAGGGGGGAGAATGTTCGTTCCTGTTGACGGAGTGGCGAGTTGAGAGTACGTATTTGTCTTCTTTTTTGTTTGTTTATGTGTCTTAACTCTTTGCTTTAACTTTTCTTTTTCGTAGTTCCTGAGCCAGAAGATTTGGAGGTGAGCGCTCGGTCGAAAGGTCTGTCCAAGATTGTCCTGGGTGTTCCAGCGTCGGAGAGGAGTTTTACCAACGTCAACCTGTTGTCAACACCTCCTTCTGATCAAGAAGTCATGTCGACTGTCTCATCATCTCGTGCCAAGGGTGAGCTCTCGACCCTGAGAATTCTTTCTGTTCTTTTTCACTTTGTCGTGTGTTTTAAGATTTTTTGCTTCGTCTTGTCGTGCCAGCTTCCCCTGGTGGTCGAGCGAGTGCTCGTTTAAAGGGAGCGTTTGGGAAAAGGTTTGATTGAGCAAAGGAAGGCGGCGGCCAAAGCCGCGTCGAGTAAGTCTGTTCCGGCGGACTCGGCGCTTCCAACCAAAGTTGGTTCTAAGAGGAAGGCGGATGTTCAGTCTGATGATGTCAAAGTGGAGGAGATCCCTAGGAAGAAGGAGGCGACTGCCGAGGGGATCGGCAAGATTGGCGCAGTCGGTCAATCGATTACCGATCTCTTCCGCGCTCAGGATCCGACTTTGAAATCGGAAGTCGATGATGTTTCCCCTTTGAACCGCATTGGTGAAGCGGGATGCTCCGCGTGGAGGGTGAGTTTCCCTCTGTTTGTTCTTTTTCTCTTTTTCTTTCGTTTGGCCATGTCTTCTGACTATGTGTTGCATTGTCATGTGAGATTTCAGATTTTCCAATATCTCTTGGGGGCCTATTCTGGTATCAAGACAATGGTCGCCAAGGCTGAGGAAAGGGCTGCTAGGACAGAGTCCGACCTTGCGTCCTTGAGGACCAAACTAGAGGGAGCGGAGAGCCGTTGTCGTGAGACTGAGCGTCGCCTTACAAGGGAGTTAAAGAGTTGCCAAGAGGAGCTGGTTGCGAGTCGGAAAGAGTTTGAGGAGAGCCGATCAGGCGTTGAGGAAGAGGTGAAGCAGGCTCAGATTGCTACTGGTCAGATCGCAGGCGATGTCGGTGCTTTTTATGCACTGAAGTCGCGTGTCGAGATGATCGAAGAGTTCGATGAAGGCAAGCATGAGCTCTGGGACTTGAAGGCAGAAAAGGAGACTCTGGACTCCATGTTTCCGAAGGGAAATCCTGGTCAGGAGCTGTTTCGCTTGGCTGGCGTCGGAGAGGAGGCCATGGATGAGGACGCTGGCGAGGACGAGGCCCATTCTGGCGACGTCGAGCCGACTGATGGTGTAGCCTCTCTGGAGCCAGCCCATGTCGAAGGTAAGGCCGTTGTCCCCGATGCCTGATTTGTTTTTCTTGCATAGTTTGACTCGTTGTCCCACTTGTGCGTGGGTTTAGACATTTGGTATTTTTGGCGACCCGTCCACCATCGCGGGTCGTAGAATGTTTTTAAGTGAATGCTTGATGAAGTCCTACAAATGTGTAGGCAGACAATATGTTTTGGCGACCCGTCCACCATCGCGGGTCGTGTATTTTGTATAAAAATGCTCATGTTTTTATTCAATGCAATTTGTCTTTACATATAAGATCGTACGTTTGCTTATTTCGTACATGTCGTCAGACATCCAAGGGGATTATCGATAACGTTTTGTGTTTGGTGTGTCGGTTTCGCCCGTGTGCTCCGTCGAGTGAGGCTCCCCGTATGTATTTGTGTAAAACAGGCCTGTAAATGTTTGTGTATGTGTTAGTCATGACTTTATGCCGGAGAGGTAAGCAATATGTTTCTATTCCTTGAATGTAATAAGGTGTCGTACCTTATGTTTTGTATAAGGCAGGCGGTGTGCCGACGTGCCTGTGTTGTTCATCTCCTCGTGTTCCGATCGATCGTGTAATGTAAGCGCTTTTTGTGGATGACTGGATCCAATGTATGTGTCAATGCAGTTCTGCATTCGTGTTTTTGTAAGGATGAGGTCCTCACTTAGTGTCAAATGATAGTTCGTAAAGGAAGATAGAGATGTGCATGCAATAATAAGCGATGTGCGAGTTTTTGTAGTGTCTTACCTTGTCAGTTCAGAAATGGTATAGCTTTAGATGTGCCGCGTTCCAACTTCTTGGAATTGGTTGTCCGTCTTTGTCTTCTAATGATACGCTCCCTGTCCGACCACTTTGGTGATCAAGTAGGGTCCTTCCCATTGTGGTGCGAGTTTTCCGTCGGATGGATTCTTGGTGTTCTGGAAGGTTTTCCTAAGGACCCAATCTCTGACTGTGAATGCCTTGATCCTGACATTCTTGTTGTAGCTCCTTGCGACCTGTTGTTGAAATCTGACCATCCTGATTCGAGCTTTTTCTCTGATCTCGTCCACTGTGTCTAGGTTATGAGCCAATTCAATATCGTTTTGCTTGCTCGTTTGGAGGTTGCAATGGGCGGTCGGAACCAGTAACTCGGCCGAAATGACTGCCTCACTCCCGTAGATGAGGGAAAAAGGCAATTGTCCGGTCGCATTTTTTGGAGTAGTTCTGTCGGACCAGAGAATGTATGGGAGTTCGTCGGCCCATTTGCCCTGAGCCCCAGTGAGGCATTTCTTGAGATTGCTGATAATGATTTTGTTGCTAGACTCGGCCTGTCCGTTGGATTGCGGATACCGAGGTATGGACGTGACCAACTTGATGTTCCATTGGTCGCAGAAGGCTCGAGTCTTATGACTGATGAATTGGGAACCGTTGTCGCACACGATTTATGATGGGATGCCAAATCTGCACAAGATATTGTGTTTTATGAATGACATGACGTGTTGATCTTTTACCTCTCTGTAGGCTTCGGCTTCGATCCACTTAGAGAAGTAGTCCGTCATGGCGAGGAAGAAGACTCTTTGACCCGACGCGGGAGGGAGCTTCCCGACGATGTCCATCCCCCATCTCATAAATGGCCATGGAGCCAGAGTCGGATGGAGGAGCTCTGAAGGTTGGTGATGGACGGGTGCATGCCACTGACAAGCGTCGCACTTTATGGTATAGTCTATAGCGTCCTTGTTCATTGTCGGCCAGTAGTACCCGTTTCGTAGGGCTTTTCCCGAGAGGCTTCATCCTCCAGTATGATTCCCACACTCTCCTTCGTGTAGAGATTGTAGGATGCGTCCGACCTTGGAGGTCTTGAGGCATCGTAGGAGTAGCCCTATGACAGATCTTTTGTACAAGATGTTATCTATGATATCGAAAGAGAGTGCTTGTACCTTGAGCCGCTTTGCTTCTGTTTTGTCGTCGGGCAGAATGCCGTCTTTCAACCATCTGATGTAAGGTAGCATCCAATCGTCATTATTGTCGATGATGTCTTCTTCTGGTCGGCCGCCGACTTCCATGGCGACGAGTTCTTCAAGCGGTGTCGTTGACTCGACGGACGTCCTGGGGACGGCTGGCGTCATGATGTGGGCCAATGGTATGTGCGGAAATTCCTTCGGGTCTAGGACGGATCCTAGATTGGCAAGTGCGTCAGCTTGGGAGTTAAAATCTCTGGGTACCTGTCCGATGTTGAATGCTTGGAATTGTCCGATCAACTTCTTGGCTACCTCCAGGTAGGCTATCATCCTGACGTCTTTAGCACTGTACGATCCTTGTATTTGGTTTACGACCAGCAAGGAGTCGTAAACGACTTCGATCTCTCGGACCCCTAGGTCGCGAGCCAAGATGAGTCCAAATATGAGTGCTTCGTATTCAACTTCGTTGTTAGTCGCATCCCACTCGCATCTGACGGCCTGAGCTATCTTGTCCCCTTGTGGCGATTTCAGCACGACCCCTAGCCCCGCCTAGCCCCGATCCTCTGGAGTTCGACGCTCCATCTGTGTGGAGCTCCTATGTACCCGTTTCTTCCATCGCGAGCAATTGTGTTGCTTCTCTTGTGGCTTCTTGCTCTAGGGTCAGACTGAAATCGGCCACAAAGTCGGCTAAGGCTTGCGACTTGATCGCTGTCCTGGGCTCGTACTCGATGTCGTAACCACTGAGGTGTATAGCCCATTTGGTCATTCGTCCTGTAAACTCGGGTTTCCTCATGATTGCTCTCATGGGATGATTAGTGCGGACAATAATAGTATGTGATTCAAAATAGGGTTTGAGTTTGTTCGAGGCTATTACCAATGATAGTACGAGCTTCTCGAGTGACGAATACCTTGTTTCTGCTGGCAACAGCGTCCGACTGACATAGTATATCGGTGACTGCTTGGCATCCTCTTCCCTGATCAGTACTGCGCTTACGGCTGATTCTGACAGTGCAAGATATAGAAATAAGGGCTCGTCGCCTTTAGGTTTGGTCAGTAACATGGGACTGACCAGGTACTCTTTCAAGTTCCGGAACGCTGCTTCGTGTTCTTCCGTCCATTGAAAGGACTTGTTTTTCCTGAGAGCGTCGTGGAAGGGTTTGCACTTGTCGGATGATTTGGAGATGAATCTATTCAGAGCTGCTATCCGACCCGTGAGCTTTTGTACGTCTTTGATGCATCGGGGGGATCGAAGATTGACGAGAGCCTTGATCTATTCTAGGCTGGCTTCTATTCCTCTTTGTGTCACCATGTACCCCAAGAACTTCCCTGATGACACTCCGAAGGAACATTTAGTAGGGTTTAGTTTCATATTGTACCTTTTGAGCACCTCGAAGCTGTTGCGTAGGTGGTCTATGTGATCTTCTTTCTTTTTGGACTTGACCAACATGTCGTCTATGTAGACTTCCATCGTGTCTCCGATCTGATCTTTGAACATCTTGTTGACTAGTCGCTGATAGGTAGCCCCTGCATTTTTTAGGCCAAAGGGCATTACTTTGTAACAGTAGATACCTTGGCTAGTGACGAATGCTATTTTTTCCTGATCGTCGGGTTCCATGAGGATTTGATTGTAGCCGCTGAAAGCGTCCATGAAGGTAAGTATTTCGTGCCCTGTTGTGGCGTCGACCATGGCGTTGATGTGGGGTAGTGGGAACGAGTCTTTGGGACAAGCCTTGTTGAGATCTGTGAAGTCGATGCAGACTCTCCACTTGCCGTTCTTTTTCTGGACTACGACCACGTTGGCTAGCCAATCAGGATAATGGACTTCTCTTATTTTCCCTGTTTCCAATAAGCTCTTGACTTCGTCGTCAATTATCTTGTTCCGCTCAGGGGCAAACTTCCTGCGTTTTTGCTTAACAAGGGGATGAGATGGATCTACATTCAATTTATGCGTAATAATGTTTGGAGATATTCCGACCATATCCTCATGCGACCATGCGAAGCAATTGACATTGATCCTAAGAAAATCAAGAAGTTGTTGTCTGGTCGAGTCGTCTAAGTCCGACCGACCCTTACCGTTTGGTTTGGCTTTGAAGGGTCCAATACGATCTCGTTGAGTTTTTCCATTTCTGGTTCGATGTACCGACTGGATCCTTCGCTGCTCTGTGATTGCTATGCGGTCTGATGTTCGACTGCGTTCTTCATGGAAGCGACGTAGCACTCTTTAGCGGTCCTTTAGTCTCCTTGGATTTCTTGTACTCCCCATTCAGTGGGAAACTTGATGACTTGATGATACGTCGAGGGTACCGCTCTCATAGCGTGTATCCATGGCCTGCCAAGAATACAATTGTAGGGAGATGGACAATCTAGGATCAAGAATTTCACCTGTTGGTTGATTCCTCCAACGTATGTGGTTATAATGATTTCACTAGTCGTATGTTTAACCTCACCGCTGAACCCGACCAGTGGGGTCGACTTTTTGATTAGGTCATTTTCAGCTAGACCCATTTCTTTAAGAGCGTCGAGGGTCAAAAGATTGGTTGAACTCCCTGTATCGATTAGTACCCTTCGTATTAAGCAATTACCAATAGACAAAGAGATTACCAGACCATCGTGGTGACCGTCTGATCCGTCGGAATCGAACTCGTCGAACGTGACTGTCGGAAGGTTGGAGATCTTCCTTGGCCTTAATTCTGACGCCTCGGGCTTGTTGCCCTTGCTTTCCTTTGCGTGTCGCTTAGCCGTGGAGTATGTGTTCCCACATACGTCCGATCTACCTGAAATAGTATTGACAACTTTTGTATGGACGGGGGATGGAGGTTTGTTTTGTTTTACCTGGTCTCGTCGTTCCATGGTGGTTTTTGCCCGCTCCGAGATTACGTCGCGCAGGAGCCCCGGTGCGAGCAGTCTTGCGACTTCCTTTCGCAGGGCGATGCATTCGTCGGTCGAATGATCATGATCGCCATGGAATTCGCACCATCGGCTCATGTCTTTCTTGACGTCCGGTCGGTCGCTCTTTCGGGGCCATCTTACTTCCTTTCCATATTTGTCGAAACTCTTGACGAGCTCCGACACGGAAACATTGAAGTTGTAAGATTGGATCCTGGGAGGAAACGCCGGAACGTCTCTCCAGTCCTGGGACCTGTCTTGGAAATAGTTTACCTGACTCAACTCGTTTCAATTACGAGAGTAGGGATGTGGACGTCTGTCTCTACGGTTGTCGGAGAGATTTTTACGATCAGACGGATCGGGCCCGCGTGAGGCTTTTCGCGACTCACGGTCCTCTTCCAATCTTACCTCGGCCATGGTCTTGGCCTAGACGTCTTCAAAGCTTTTGCATGGGTACTTGGTAATCTCGTCGTAAAGGTTGATGTCTTTGATCAGACCTTGTCTGAAGGCTTCGATGGAGGTTGTGACGTCGCAGTGGGGGATCACCACTTTCTCCTTATTGTACCTGTTGAGATAATTCCTGAGAGGTTCATTATACCTTTGTGTGACTCGGTAGAGGTCACTCGACTGCTTTTCGAGCCTCCGACTACTGGCAAATTGATTTTTGAAGGAGTTGACCAGATCCGCAAACGATGCAATCGTTCCCTGAGGCAAACGCATAAACCAAGTTAGTGCGGAACCTGCGAGGGTCGTGCCAAAGCTTTTGCACATGAAGGCCTCGCGGTTCTCCCTTGAAACAGATGCAGCCATTAACTTTTGTTTATATATAGAAATATGGTCATTTGGGTCGCTGGTGCCGTCGAATGTCGCCATGCTGGGAAGATGAAACTTCTTGGGGATCTCGACCCTGGCGATTTCTTCAATGAACGAGAATTCTTCGAATCTGCCGGTCGCTTCCCTCTCGATTGGCTGCGGGACTCCTGGAAGCATGTTGAAGCGATCGTCGATCGTCTTCATGTGTTGGTCGAGCGTATGCTGGAAGAGAGCCAGGATGTCTGGTGGATTGGTAACCTGTGGTTCGTCGATTCGGGCCCCTGCCGACCCGATCGGTGTGGAAAAAGTGACATGGTTAGTCGAAAACGGATTGGTAATAGGAGTTCGAGATGTACCCTCTGCGTATCCGGATCGTCGCACGCTCGGGGGCGTTGGCTCGACGTTGTCCATGTCGAGGCGTGTTCGGACGTTGTTGTGGATGGGCATACTCCTAGATCCCGAAGCCATTGATTGTACCTGCGACTTATGAGACTCATTTTCACGGGTTAGTTGTGCGATCTCGGCTTCGGATTGGGTTGACAAGGCGGCGAGAGATTCGGTTTTTTGGCGCTGCTGGGCTAGTTCCTCTTGGAGGGCGGCCATTTTTTGAGAAAGTTCTTGGAACTGGGTTGAAGTAGGGTTTTCGATTGGGTCCCCTGGAGTTTGGGTTCCGTCTTCGAGACGTGGTTCTTCGGTGTTGGTAGATGGGTCGATAGTCATGGTTGGAAAGTTTCGGAAGGATGATCGGCAAGTTGCCCCACGGTGGGCGCCAAATTGTTTTGGGGCGAAAAGATCAGACGACCTAAATCGCCTTAGATGGGGTAACTAGTCGATCGGGTGATAGAAAACAATCCAAACCAAATAGATAATAGACAAGCAAAGAGCAAATGCAGAATAGCGAAATGACTTTATTAGATAATATATTGATCGGATTGAATCTAGATAAAACTTATCGTAATAAGGCAGAGTGATCTTATTGGATTCGACCGGTAATTCTTAGGTTGCGACCGGTGGCGAATAAGCGGGGGTGATTGCTGGAGAGCTAGACGGGCAGTGAAAGTGTTGTTCTGTTTTGTTTCTGAACGAGAATGCTTGAGTGTGTAACGTGCTTGTATCCGTCCCCCTCTTATCTTCCTCTTCGTCCATATATGGTAAGTTCTTCGTGCCTCTGACCGTTATATTTCGATCCCATCCTTATCTTCAACGCCGGGATTTAATTACGAAGATTCTGTCACTAATTGCTGCTATTATGGTGTTGTGTAAATGCTGTGGCCATTGATCAATCCTGGCATTTAATGCTTCGCGGGATCTTCGCGATCTTGTCGGAGGACGTTCGACTGGAGAAGCCTTGTCGCCTTCTCTGAGTTTCTCTTCTGTTCTTCCGATCCGTCATGGGCCTGGGCTTGTCTTGCTCGATCCACCTTCCCAGGGGACGTCAGGCCCAACAACAACCTCTTCAGTCGCCTCAGGATCGGCTTCCTCCCTTTCGTCTTCTCCTCCCAGGCCGACTAGCTTGAAGATATCATCTCCTGGGTTGCCATTGGGATACAAAAGATCCATATCAGCCTTCACATCTTCAATCTTCCAAACAACATGAGTACCAACAACATATTCCTCCATCATCTCAATACGAGATTTAAGGCAGTAATACGCCCCCACATCGCCAGCAGTACGAGCATCCTGCTCATGAAGCTTATCGGCCTCAGCCTTCATTTTAGCCTTCACTTCCTCTAGATGAGCTTTGAAATTCTTCTTGGTCGACAAAATCTCACTTTCGAGAGCCTTCACACGGCCCTCAGAAGCCTTCAGTTGTTCCTCTGCTCGAGCAATCCGTTTATCTGCCCTGTCGCTCAATTCTTGGATAGTCGAGGAAGCGACCATAGAGTACTGGAAAGCCTACACTCGAAGCGTCATGTAATTTAGTCTTCTAGAGATATAAAAAAAAAAGAGAAAAAAAGAGAGAACTTTCATCTTTTTACTTACCTACCATGCGCCGATAGCAGCTTCATCCATACAATCACTGGGATGAAGATCGCCAATTTCATTCTTGGCCTCAGAGTCCACAAAACGGAGTAAGTCGCTTGCCGATCTCTCCCTCAACATGCCTAGTGAAGGGTTCAAAGCAGCCGTCACCTTCCTCTTAGCCCCATATGCTTTTGACGAAGGGGAATCCAAAGCAAAAACCCCAGTAGACGGAAGGACCCTAGCCGAGGCCTTCGCCGAAGACGACGCCTTAGCAGCCGATAGCCTTTGTTCCAACAAGCTCTTTCCAGACAACTGTGCACTAGACCTTCCACCTTTCGGCGCTGACAACATGACGCAACAAAATAAGCATATGAATACTCCAAAAACCAACCAAATGCATACATGTAGGAACGAACAAGTGCCTTTGGTCACGGATGCGGAGGGAGTCGACATGTCAACAGGCTCAGGTAAAAGAGGATTGACGTTTTTAAAAGATCTTTCTGCTTCAGGTAAAGCAAGTAGAGTAGAAGTCACAGCTTCAAAACCAACGGGCTCCCCTGGATTAGGTGCTGCAACAAAACACATGTACGCAAAATTTTAGAAATCACTCGATGGACAGATCGGAAAAGAGAAAAACAATACCTGTCTTCCTCCAGTTGGAGAGGAGAAAAGAGCAATCGAAACCCCTCTCAAGGGACCTACGTTCTACGAAGAAAAACCGGGATCTCCATCCACGGTCGTTAACGTCTAAATTCAAAGCTATTGGATTTTTACCCCGACGGAGACGCAATTGAAATCTTGAGGAACCACGACTGCTCAAGTAGTATGAATACCACAGAGCATCAAAATCGAATTCCAAGTCCTTATCCGCGGTCAAGAGATCAATTACCATAAACAAGCACAATGTGTGTGGCATAACTTGGCAAGGTGCGAGCTTTAAAACGCTAAGAAATTCTAGACAAGATGAGAGAAAGGGAAAGAATGACCGATTTTGAAGGGATACTCGAAGAAACATACCCAACCATCATTATACCAATCCGCTCGCTCACAAGGTGAAGGAAGACGTGCTACAATGCCCTCAAGAAACCATCCGACCTCTAAATTCCTCTCAAGTTCGGGTTGGGTGAGGGTTCCGTACAAGGAATCCTCTGGGTTTAGAAGATTCAAAGGGACAAAGGCGTCGCCTTCCTCACTTAAATCCCTGATAATGGTTTGCCCTTCCTTGATCTGGAAGACGCCATGGGAGAAACAGAGAAAAAGACAGTGAAAACTTGAAAGGGAGAGAGAAGTTACCTCGACAAGACATGAAACCTGCAGTGAAAAGAGAGGTAATCGAGGGTAATTTAAAGAAGCAAACCGCCTCACCCTTGGTCAAACCACTGAACCAATCACTAGACGCCATGTTTGCTGAAGGATCGACAGAGAAAGATTCCACAGAAAAAGATCAAACTGTTCAAAAACTGTTCCTCTTCTAGCCCACTTTGATCTTGGGGCAATTGTTGGGCCAAGGTATTTCGAAGCCCAAATCGATCGGCCCATGATCTCATAAACGAGGCTAACTGATTCGGCTAAAACAAAGAAGAATCGACCCAGGGAAAGGGGACGTTGGCAAGTATCTCAGAGGACGGTTTGACGATTCTCGCAAAATCCGGAAGGGAACGGCTAGATTAGACTATCATGTAATTTATGTATAAGTATCAAATTAACGAGGTTTTTACACACACACGACCATTGCCATTAATACAAGCTATCATTTTCAATTCTCTAGCTCAGTTACAATTGTTCTCCAAGTTCGATTCTTCATTTCAATATTGAAGCGACCGACGACTAGATTATTCGACTCGATCAGTCTCTTGTTCAAGAGAGATAAGCTAGTCCTTGCATCTGTTTAACATTATTTCGTTTAGTTCCTTGCTTGATTTGGATCATTCAGATATAATCAATATTGTCATTGTCTAGTTGCCTTCTCAAGGCGATTCAGGTCGGTTCGATCTTTTCGCCCCAAAACAATTCCTTTGTGCTTTTTTAATTGTAATCTGTCATATTTGTGCATTCATTCCAAAAAGTTATTAGTTATGCACCACTTTGTATTATTTGTGCACTTATTTCCATTGTTTTAATTTTTAGGTAGTGCTTCTTCTTCCTTAGTTGTTGATTTTGTTGCGTAGATTGTTGTGAGTGGTGGTAATGTTGATTGTTTTTTTATTTGTTGAGCTGGATAACTGGGAGAACTATGTGATTCAAGTCTCACAAGGGAAAACAATGTACTCTTTGCTTCTTTGTCTAAAAGGTATGAAACATTTTATTCGATAAGACATTTACTACACCTGTGGAAGGTATGGATTACAAGCACTATGCAGCGGAATGTGAGTTTGATGTGCGAAATGGTGTTGTCACAAGAACAATAAGGATTATATTGTGGTTTTGAAGTAATTGGCTTGTACTAGACAAGGCTATAAAGTTGGTCAAAATAAACTTAGTGGATGCATCATGTTTTAAATAGGGTTGGTTGTAATGCGAAATTCATTGTTCAGATTTGTTGGAAGTTTTGGGTGTATAGTGAAATCCTTTAAATAATATCACACACATTGGTTTGTTGATGACCCTTATAGACAGTTTATGAAAACCAATAGAAATTTGGACCTTCTCCATAAGAAATTTCTGTTGAATTGCTCAAGAGCCAATGTAGGTCTTGTTAAATGTCATAGATTGTACAAGAAATTTGTCGGTGGCTATGGAAACATTGGTGATTTTGTAGTTGATTTTAAAAACTTTAGGCAAGACTTGTTGGCATATTTGTGGTCTCTTGTTTGATTTTGCTCAAAGTTTCAAATTTTCTTTAAAGTCTATTAGCTCAAAAGGTAGAGCAATGTGCCTAGTGCACATGGTGTGAGTTCGAATCTCACAAAGGCTATAAGAGTGAAATCATTTTTTGCACAAACATTGTCAAATAATGTTTTAAGAGCTTATTTATGCACTTTTTAGTAACCAGTTATGCCCTATTACATACAAGACATGCACTTTTATATACAGTTTAGTAAGAGAACATTCAACCTACGCAGAATCTTGATAGTACCAATATCCTTCTCATTGATGTACATTAGGATTGTATCTACCTTCCTCTCTGAAACGTCCAGGATCACCAAGTGGATTTGCAAAAGGCCTTCCATTTCCTCTACCTTGAGAATAAGGAGGTGAATAGTCACAACGGACAATATATCTCACATCAGCTCCACCACCAAATCCCGACCATGACACAAATCTGCATGATGATTAAAATTAGTACTATATCTGTGATCAACATTTCTATGACATGTAAGAGAGCCAAACACTACACATGTTTTGTATCCTAGAAGAAGTAAATAGAACACACATAAGCAGAGAAAGCATGTAATGTTCCAAGAAAAGCATACCCAAAATGACAGAATATTCACATTTTCATTAGATGCCAAAATATAAAGATGTAATGAAAAACAAAGTTTAAATGTTGTATTCGTATTTTTTCCATCGTGGTTAAAAGATACATTACCATACATAAAGAGTTTCCTCCTTATTAGCTTTTGACAAAAAGGCGAAACAAACATCTCAAACAACATCAGACCACATAAAAAAAGATAAGGTTGTACCGTTTACCTCGCAACTATGGAAGTCATTATTGCCCCCATTTCTTCAATTCTATGCTATTTAGGGTGGAGCATACTGTTATTAGATGTTACAATGGATTCACCTAATATGTATATTGATTTTATTATTTCGATATCAATAAAAAAATATAATAAAATATTACATACAAGACATGCACTTTTATACATTGATTTATCAAAAGCATAATTTGTAGTCTATGAGGGATTCGAACCCACATCCATGTGTATCAACACAATGCTCTACCATTTGAGCTAATAGGCAATGACAAGACCTACACAACTTTAGACAAAGCACATTCAAACTTGAATTGAAACATTTATCACAAAATTAGCCAATAATTCATCAAATCGCTTAAATAAGCACATTAATCAAAGAAAAATATTATACACTTCAAGGGCTTAAGTATGCACATTTAGTATCAAGACATGCACTTCATACACTTAGATATGCACACTTAATATAAAGACATGCACTTAATTATACACATCTGATAGCAAAACACCACTATGCACTTTGGACACTTAATTATGCACATTAAATAACAAACAATATCACTTCAAGCACTTAAATATGCACATTTAATATCACGACATGCACTTTAAGCACTTAGATATGCCCACTTAATATGAAGACATGCACATTTAAGCTTTTAATTATGCACATCTAATAGTAAGACATCACTATGCACTTTGGACACTTAAGTATGCACATCTAATATCAATACATGCACTTATGCACTCTTAGAACATAAACATGTAAAGAACAAGACATGAATTTAGTTTTTGCACTAGGTTTTGCACTTATCTTACAACTAACTTGCACATTTGCAAACTACATATGCTACCTATGCACTAGAACTTGACACATAACAATATGCAAACATATCACTTCACACTACATATAAGAATACGTATTTTGAAAAAAAAAAACCACACACTACTTAGTAGTACCATATTTCTAACAACAAAACAAACAATTTCAACCGTCTACTTGGTATAAAGCATATTGTTTCGACAAATACGAGGCTAATTCAACATGGTTCAACATATGAACCCATATTCTCTATTCACACAAATAGAAGCATACTGACCTAAAATCGCAACATTTAAACCCTAAATCGCAACACATGAATCCTAAATCGCAACATTAAACGAACATAAACTAAAATTTTGGAGTAGATTAAACCTTTTTACCTTGTTTTTGCTTTCCTTTGCCTTTCGAAGTGCTTTCTTTGCTCTGCGTTTCGCTTCTCCACTTTCTTCAAATCGTGTGGCCTTGATGCAATTTTTTGAGAGAACTGAAGGAAAGTGGTGACCGATGGAGATTTCGAAGGTAGATTCAGGAAATTGAACAACGATTTCGCAACGAAGAAGAGTGGAGATGGGATGGAGATTTTAGAGGCGTTCAGATCTAGGTTTAAGCGATGCGGTTTTGGAAATCAGAAGAAGCTTCAGGGAAAAGGTTGTGTGATTTTGTGCTTTTAAGGAAGGGTAGTGTTTTGCTTAGTATTTACGACACAGTGCCATAAAAAAATTTGTCAGTGACGAGCGCTGCATTTTATTTTTGTACATGTTATAATCTTGATCATTGATTTAACTTATCCAACGGTTGAGATAAATACTCACTTTACACCTAATAGTTATGATGTACTAGAACCGCACTCTATTAAGGGTAAATAATAATGGTGAATTATTCACCTTCTTTAATTACCTTGGTGATTAGTAAAAAAATGTATGTCACTTTTGGCCTATAAATATAGGCCTTAACCATTGTGAAAGATACACCAATAAAAAGCAATAATACATCTCTAAAGTTTTTGATCTCTCTTCCTCTCTTTCAATACTTAAAGTTATTTAAAGTATATTTTTATAAAGACTTAGATAATCTTGCCTTAATCACTTTACAACACATAAATGAGTTCTTAAAACTGGTAGTCCAATATTTTATTACCACCACTAAAAAATAAGGCTACTTAGTTTTTCTGTTCCTAAATTTTATATTTTTTTTATTGTTTCCTAAAAGTTAAGTCATCGTAATTAAGTCTCTTTTGTGGTTATTTTATCAATTTAGAAAATGATTTCTTTTTAAATATGATCAATTACGACTTACGAGAATAATTGAATCGAAGAAAATTAAAGGGTAAGTTAGAGAACAAAAAAACTATGTGAAAGAATAAAGATGGATAAAATTTTGTTAGTAGAAGGATCATGTGTAAAAATTTCAATAGTACTGGAACCTAAATAAAATAACTTAAAATTCAGGGATTAATAAGATTATTTATTATATTATTAAAACTCTAAAACATTTGAGAATTGATAAGAAAGATATTGTAAAGCCCTGCTGATGTAATTTACCCTAATGAAAATAATTAATTAACTCTAGAGATCATGTTTATTTCTACATTTGGTGACCTTTTATCCTTTGATGTGTTTTTCATCTCTATCTATTATTATATATTAAAGCTTTCCCCTTTTGAGTTCTTAGAACGATTCTGGCCCTACCATACTTATGTGTTAATTTATGGATAATTTTTTTTAAAAATTATTAAGATTAATTTAATTTAACCCAAAAAGATTTTAAATAAAATCTTATCTAACAAACTTGGAGATTTTAGCATTAATATTAATCTTTTAATAACTTTTTGATTTGATAAATGAAGCTTTTGACTAAATATGTAATTTTAAAATAAAGAGCAAATTCAAATATATGATATCGTTTAAATTACACCTTCTAATCATATTATTCAATATAAAAAATAGAGTATCAATACAATCTTTGTCATTGAATTAACATGTATAAATCTACCACTAACATAATAATTGATAAACTCATGTTTTAAGTGCTTGTTTGGTTTGTAAGCAAATTCATGAGAATTTAAATATCCCAAAAAGTGGAATCAAGTACATGTGTTTGAAATAAAACGAAAAACTGAAACTCTGACTGTCTAACTGAAGACAATAAAAAAACTCATAAAATGAACATTGTCAGACGACCAATAAAGAAATGGAAAAAACCTCCGGATAATATTACTAAAATCAACACAGATGGATCAACCAAAACCAATGGTGAATCTAACTTTGGCTACATTTTCAGAAACAACACGGGAAAACCACTTTTCCTCTATGGGGATAAATGTGGTATTTTAACCCCGCTTAAAATAGAAACACTGGCAGTAAGAAATGCCCTGGTAAAGGCTTATGAATTAGGCTTTACCAACATTCATCTTGAATGTGACAACCTTACCATCGTGAACGTCCTTAAACAAATCTGGCACTGTCCATGGGATATTGAAATGCTAATTTCTGATATCTTGTGTTTTTTACAACTGTTTTCTTCAGTGTAGATTTCTCACGTCTTCCGAGAAACCAACGTCGTAGCCGATTTCATCGCGAAGAAGGTTCATTAGTTTTCCTTGGAAGACTTTAGAGATAGTCTTGAATTTGTAATTCTCATCCGTAAGGATGCTATAGATTGAGAAACCGACTCTTCTGTGATTTTCAATCTAATTTTTCCCTTATAAAAAAAAAGTACATGTGTTTGGTTACCTTTTTTCTATCTAGAAAACTCATGTATTTAAATTCATAGGATTTCTAATTCCCCCATTATACAGGAAGTACACTTACCTATAAGGGGTAGGTAAGATTTTCTTCCCACATTATTTTAATCCCCAAATTACCTAATTACCCTTTCTCAAGATTTTCTTCCCCCATTATACTTATAAGGTTATAGTAGTAATTTTATACAAATTCCTGCAAACTTCCCACATCCAACCAAACAAAATGTAGTTTTCAATATCACATAATTAAAATGTTAACCAAACATAATTTCTTAATTCATAGGAATTGTAAATCCCAGAAACTTACTTTATGAGAAGTAAGTTTTAGGGAATTGCACTTCCTCTCTTTAACCAAACGAGCACTAAATGTTATGCATTAGATAAGTTGAAACAATAAATCAATTATTAAATTTATATAAGCCAAAATAGTACTAGCATTTATACAAACTGAAAGAAGGATAATATATCTATTATAGTATTAATTAATATATTTTTTTATTCATGTTAATTATCTCATAAGTGAAAAGTATCGCAATCTTAATTTATCCAGTTAACAAAATCTTCACCCTACAAGATACGGCATCTCATAAATATTTGAATATAAGGTTCATACCAATAAATGTAGCCACTTTGTATATGTGTTATTTTATGATTAATCCTATTTTATTTATTTTTTAATTTTTATATTACTCCTTATAAACTCTAAAACTATACAAAATCTTCTTAAATCTAAACAATTAAAGTTTAGTTTCACATATATTTGAAAATCTGAGTACAAGTTTCACCCTTTATTTTGAACCATTCTTTAATTCATCCTCGCTACTCACCTCTCACACTACCAAATTGACTAGTCATGACAAGACATCAAGCTAGCTTAAAATTAATTTAAGCACTAAGCAACATTAATTATGGTTGTAGATCTCTTAAGATTAACAATAAGAAGGTATGTGATAACGAATAGAAGGTGTAAATCTATGGGTGAAGAATATGCTTCACATTAGTTTATCTTGATAAGAAGTGATTAAGAGTACATAAAACATGATCAGAACTCCCCAAAAGATATTGTTTTACCCGCTAAATAATATCTTAATCACTTCTCACAATTTAATTTAATCTTTCTATTAAAATTTGGTAGTTAGCAGAAATTTTGACTATGCGAGTCCAACTAGAATTCATGTTTTGTTTTAATTATAAGAAATTTTTGGTTAAACGCATAAAGCTGTTACAACTACTTTATTTTAAATTAATTTTTTAATTTACCGTTTTTGAATGTGTAGAATAAATTTAAAGTTTTCACAAACATATTTTAGTTTCTTTAACTCTATTTTTAAGGAAAGATAATAGTTTTTTTGTTAAACACATAAAGTTGTTAAGACTACTTTTTATTTTTATTTTTTAATTTACCATATTTGAATGTGTAGAATAAATTTAAAATTTCCACAAACATATTTTAGTTTCTTTAACTCTATTTTTAAGGAAAGATACACAGTTTTAAATCTAATTTTGTTTTTGTTTATTTAGATTGATGTTACATTGTATTTTTTATATATGTTTTGATCTCATAGTTATCATAATTTATTTTATTTTGCTACATTTTCCGTAAAATCACAAAAAAAACTTTTTTAGATGAATGAAGTATTTATTTATGAGCCATTGCTTAAATTATTTTATCATTTGAGGCGACAATTATTTACTCCTATTTTAAAAAATCTTAAACAATTGTCATAATTTACTATTTCAATTCTCACACAATATTTCACCAAGTTGCTTTTGAGTCCCATTATCTTAGTTGTCAAGCAAGTGTTAAATTTGTCAAATGGTATGCTCTTTAGTTTGAAGAAATAGTAATATTTCAATTATTACTAAAATATAATATAGAAACACAATATATTTTCATTTTTCAGAGAGATAGAATTATCAATTTGATAAACATAATTTTTGACATTATTGAAATTCATAATATTGTTGATTATAGTTTAAGTTTGTTCGGGTGATTCGTATGAATATTTAAATATTTATTTTAGAAAATCACATTTATGATTACATTAATCAAAGGATTTTAAAATGATCAAATCAAATCAAATTCGTTTTAAAATCAATTCTGATATTAGGATGTGGGCTAAAATAATAATAATAAAAACCCAAATCATGTTTTGGTTACATTTACTATCACTATATATATATAATGATTTCTATTTTTTCTAAATAAAGGGCTTTTCTTTTTATTATATTGAATGTAAAAAAGTTAAGTTTCGTATCATATTTATTGGCTACATTTATTGTTATGTAGTTTTGAACATTTACAAATCAACTCCATTGAGTAATTGAGGTAAGTAAAGATTAGGTAAAAATTTTGTTTTTTAAAAATAAAATTTGTAGTTACAAGAATAAGATGATAATAACTAAAAAACAAAGGAAAGTAAAAAAAAAATGGAGCAAATAATAAATCAATATATCATATACATTTTGTTTGAAAGCTCTAATATCTTAAAAAATTAGTTACATAAACCTTACCACTTTGATTAATAATATTATGTAATATCAAATTAATTATTTATATAAAAGAAGATCTTTATAAATTTTATAAAAAATACATTTTATCAATATTTTCCTAAGATAAATATGATTTTTTTTCCTAACATTCAACTTTGACTTTAATAAGTATGATGATTTTTTTACGGTTGTTGTTGTTTTCGTCCTTATAGTAAAACTTTTTTTATGAGTACTAATGTAATAAAAGTTGACATTTTTTTTCTTGGTCGAAAAAAATTGACAATCTTTTAATATTACAAAACATTTTCGACTTTGTGAATTTAATCTCATATAATTATAAAATTATTAAACCCCATCCCGTGCTTGGCACGGGAACTATACTAGTATATATATTAAAGTAAATGAATTTTGAGCCATCATATTGATTCTGGCTCCACAATTCCTATGTGTCAATTTGTGGTTAATCCACTTTTTTTATTAACAATTTTATTCAATTTAAATCACAATATCTAATCACAACTAACTTCAAATATTTAAAATTTAAAATCACAATATCTAATCACAACTAACTTTAAAAATATAAAAACTATATACAACTTTTTTATAAAATTTGATTTCTACAAATTACACATACAATAAGCTTATAATATATGTCAAAATAATATATGATATATTTTCTACTAAACTTATAAAATACATCTTATATTCATTTATGTAATAAGTAATATTATTTTTATGTGTTTGCATATATAATTTGACCTATATAAAATCATATAATATATACAATTTCCAACTCATAGTACATGTACTTTTGTAATTAAGCCCACTATATTATATTATTACACATACAGATTTTATGGCCCATTTAGAGTAAAACGACCCGAATAAATTTTATGGCCCATCAATATATATTAAAGTTATTGAATTTCGAGTCACCATAATGCTTCTGGCCCTACAAATCATATGTGTCATTTTGTTATTAATCCACTTTTTTTTAACATTATATTTCAATTTAAATCACAATATCTAATCACACATAACTTCAAACATATAAAAACTATATACAACTTTGTTGAATGCTTATATATGTTTCTTATAAATTTTGTGTTGAATTCCTTAGGTTTTGATAGTAACAAATATTCAACTAATCTGATAACTAAGTATTTCAGGAACAAAATAGTTGTCACAGGGAACCATTGCAGAAAAGGATTGAAGAGGGAACAAAGCGTTCTCCACATGCTTTGTTACCTCTCAAGGAACATCAAAGACGAACAACGCTCAAGCTGCGAATGGAAGGAAGATATCCAGCGTGAAGATTATGGAAACAATCATGGAAGATCACGCGGTCAAGGATAAGAGATTTCGGCTGGAAGGATCTCGCCGAAGAGAAGATGCGGAGAGAGAAATCCGAATGTATTATCTTAGGAAATATTTCCTAAGATAATATATTTGGAGAGAGAAAAATTATATCTTCTATCGATTATATTATTTTAAGGAATCCCTTCCTTAGATAATATACACGGTTAGAATATTATTCTTCCAACAAATTGATATCTTCTTGTTACCAAGTTTAGAAAGATTTGTATCTTGTTACGATTGAGTTTTAGACGAGTTGTATTTATAGAAGTGTGGATTCATTTTCTATGTACGGACTCGGAGCATTAAACTGAGAAGAAAAAGAGAGTGAAGAGTTTGTGAGTCTTTGAGGGTTGAGTTCGTATTCACCGTTGTAGAAGAGAGTTTCAAATCTAGGTGGGAAGTCTAGGGTTTGGAGTCCATGCTACAAGTGTAATCGAACAAGAAATCAATAAGACAAGTAGACGCTTCAAAATCCTCTCAAACGAGAAGCTTGAATGTAGTGGTTTTTCTTTGATTAGCTAGTTGGCTAATTAGGGTTTTCACTATACATCGTGAGTTCATTCCTTATCTTTCTTGCTATATTATTCCGCTGTACCTTCTGTGGGAACAAAGCTTTTGTTCCCTCAGATGTAACTCTAACGATCCAACAATTGGTATCAGAGCCTGGTGCTCTAGATTGTTTTCGTTATAGACTTTGCAAGAAGGATGTCGTCAAGCATTGCCATTGGTGATTCATTCTGGAAGCCTCCACTACTGAAGGCTGGAGAATATGATTGGTGGGTGGAACAAATCGAGTCCCATATATGTTCTCTCAACAGACAGATATGGAGAGTCATTGAGGTTGGCCCTATAACTATTCCGAACGAGAAAGATGCTACGAAACCAAAGCCAAGGGTTGACTACACTGATGAGGACTGGAAGAAGCTGAAGAAGAATAGCAGAGCGAAGAAGATCCTTCACATGGATCTGCTCCCCTCTGATCTCAAGAAAATCATTGGCTACAAGACTGCCAATGAGATCTGGGATGCTCTAAAACGCCTCCATCATGGAAATGAAGATGCTAAGAAAAACAAGATTCTTTCATTGATGAAGGAGTATGATCAAATCTCTCAGGGAAAGGATGAACACATTCAAGAATTCTACTCCAGGTTCCAGGGGATCGTAGGTCAACTAGAGTTCTTTGACGAAGAAATGCCAGACTGGAAGCTTACACATCATTTCATGCAAGGCCTCAACTCTCAGTGCGATGCAATTGCTCTCGCTCTCTACTTCCAGACGGATGTCAAGACTCTCACTATGGAAGAGGTGGTTGCCAAGCTGGAAAGCAATGCCTCGGTCTACAATCACAAGATGAACAAGAAAGGAGAGGAGAAGGCTAAAAGTATTGCCTTGAAGGTGGAACATGCCTTTGACTTATCTCAAGTCGAAGATGAAGATGAGGACGGTGATAAAGATGTGGCTCTCATCACTAGAGCTATGAAGAAGATATGGTCTCGAAACAAGGACACGTTAAGTTCCTCCGAAGGGAACAGAGACATGAAAGATGTCGTTTGTTACCACTGTCAAAACAAATGACATCTTGCCAGAAACTGCTTCAAGAAAAAGGCAGGTCTTCCTCCGGCCCATGAAGAGAAGCAAGCAATGGTCGCAACCTGGGGTGATTCAGACTTAGATGACGAAGAATCGTCACACTCTAGGGATGTCTGCTTAATGGCCATAGAAGACACTGATGAACCAAAAGGTGGTCTGCACAAGGATGAGGCTGAAGTGAGGAAAGGTTCCTGGTAATTCATTTGTACTTGATATAGTTACCTAACCGGGAACAAAGGAAGTCTCATCTCACTTCTACAGGCTTCTTGGGACTCAACAACCTGGTGAATCAAGGTAAGGGAAAGGGTTATGATCATGAGCACTAATTGTCTGTTTGTTCCCTGATCAACACTCATGTACAATACATATCGAGATAAGACATCACCTCTTGCGTGTCTGTGAGGAGAAAGGGTTTGCATCCATGGATCTCTGCGGAACCAAGGCTTGAATTGCAAACTTTCTCATAAAGGCACTAAACGGGGAACCCCTGGTTTGTTCAGTTCCAAACGAAGCCTGGTTTGTTCCCTCTACTATATGTCTATTTGTTTTGTTCCCTCGATGATCGGCTAAATTACATGGTAAAGTGTGTAAGTTTAATCATCATGTCTTGATCTGCATTCATTCTCTTGGTTATCAAATGAACAACTGGCTTAGATCTGTGCATCTGCTTCACTTATGTGTTGAATTTCTTGCATGATCATCTATGCTATCACAATAACACATGAATCAGCTTTCTTTCGGCCCAAAAGAGTCAACTTGATGCATTGTTCCCTCATTATAAGCCCATATGATTGTTGACTCTACAACTTACCCTAGCCATCATGCTTGATGCTTTCTATGAGCCCCTCTAATCATCCACATCTGGGAGCCTCTCAAGCATGATTAAAAATTATCAAAAATTGTCATATGTGTTTCATGTGATGTTCTTTGTACCCTCTCTGGTAACTATCCCCAAGCACCACACATTTCTACTTTTTTGGTTTGGCAGGAAAACGAATCGCCTCTCTGAGACTTGCTGCTGTGAGTTGATTGGTGTGACATGGAGTTATGGTCTACGCCTGCCATTGGGATGTGTTGAGCATTTAGGGTTGATTTGATGGATGGGAAACTGAATGGGCCTCGTGTTTGAGTTTGGTTGAATTTGGACGAGATTCTGAAGGATTATTTTGTGAAGGAAAATATATTGATAATCATCCTTTGGAAACTGATAAGATTTGAAGTTATCTTTGGCAACTGAAAAGATCTCGTGGTGGCTATATATCTCGACTCTCAAGGTAATCTCCTCTCACTATTCATCTTCATCCTCTTCGATTGCTTCTACCCTCTCTTGTCTTCCCAAATCTCCTACTTCTCACAATGGCCTCCCACTCAAACCTTTCTGTTGCTGCCGCCGAAGACCTCAAAACCCTCCTAACCAAAATCTCGGCTATGGGAACTGACCCAACCCTCCTAGCCGCAATCACCCAGTCCCTGCCATCATCCTCAAACACACCACCGTCCCCTCCGGCTACCACCAAAGTCTCGCCTCCCCTATCACCAACTCCAGACAAACTCATCATGGTCCCTTACACAGCCCCACCTTCTCCTACTCCTCAAAACCCTAACCCTAAACCATCCCCGGCCGCTCCAATTGCTATCTCCTCAAATGAAAGAGAGGAGGTCCAATCCTCTCCTACCCATCCTACCCAGATTGAAGAGGAGACAAAGGATTTTCTTGGAGAAGCCGTCACGCCATCAGCGACAGAGGAGCACACCGCTCTCAAGCAGAAAATCCAAGGGGTGGTTCGCAGCCTTGCAAGGGAATTGACAGAGGAGGCTGAGGAGGAATTGCCTTCAAATGTCCCACAACCCTCTAGTAGGGTTAAGATGAGCTGTACCGCCAAGAGGAGGACACGCGCTCAGAAGCAAGCTACTATGGCGATCCCTCTCAGTTCTGATGAAGAGTCAGAACCCCTCTCTAGGCACCAAGCAAAAAGGGCTAAGGTCTCTGCAGCTCCGATTCGCAAAAGCCAAAGACGCCAGGTTGCCAAGACCAAGGCAAATGGGGTATCTGATGAGGTCAAGGACGCCAGCCACAAATTGGTGGTCAAGGAGCTGCTGGTTGATCCTGATTTTCTCAAGGAAAATGCTTTGGAGGAGGTATCTGCGATGTTGGAAGCTCAATAGTGGAGTCATCTGTTTGTCCAGGAAGAGGAGATTGATGAAGCTTTGGTGAGGGAGTTCTATTCCGCTTTCGTTATTGAAGTCAGACCCTATGCAGTTCTGGGGAGTTACAAGTTAGGAGGAACT
Source organism: Rheum nobile (assembly GCA_027886185.1). Taxonomy (NCBI): domain Eukaryota; kingdom Viridiplantae; phylum Streptophyta; class Magnoliopsida; order Caryophyllales; family Polygonaceae; genus Rheum; species Rheum nobile. The sequence continues at coordinate 3,217,510 of WOAB01000780.1, forward strand.
GTTCACATGTTCTCAAGCATTGAGTTAGGTGTCGCTCTAGGGGTTCCTCATGATGGCTACGAGGGGTACCCAAAAGGTCGCTGGCCTAAGGACTTCCCTTACTCTGAGGCAGTTTGTGCAGTGGCAGGTGTTCAGAATCCTTTTGAGTCTGGTGGCTTTGACACTTCAGAGATGTCTGCGATCAACAAGGTGTTATTACATTACCTCATCTGCAATGTTATCCCAAGGGGACAGAAGCGCAACAAGTTGCTTATTCTGGATGTGGTCCTTCTGTCCCTGCTACTAAAGAAGGAGCCAATCTGTCTCCCAAGGGTAATAATGCAGCATATGGCACATGCCAGGAACACAGACCAACATGCTCTTCCGTTCCCTCGAGTTGTCAAGAAAATTATGGAGTACCACAAGGTGTACAACTCTTCGGCGGAATCGAGCGTCTTTTCCCATCCCCTGGATATCAGCAATCTGCACAAGATGCAGTTCGTTCTTCAAGAAGGCAAAGGGTGGGTAAAAGTGGGAAGTGTGCCTGTCGTCTATGAAGTACATGAGGAATCTGAGGATGTTGGCTCTGAGGGGGAACTGAAGGAAAATTCTGATCTGGGGAAGGAACTGAGGAGCCTATGTCGGGCAGTGACCAACCTGGCTGAACAACAAAGGCTTCTTACGGCAGACGTGCACGCACTGATCTCTCTTCACTCACCGACTCCATCGGTTGGTCGCAGTGATGCTTAAATCGCTTTCCCACCTTCCAACCCCTCTATTTGTTCCCTAGCTCATCTATCCCCATTAGCTTGAATTTCTTTGTTTCTGACTTGTGTTTTCCCTGAGTGGCATGTTGATCTTGTCTGGATATTTTGCATATTTTGGTGTTTGTGATTGCACTTTGTTTAAGTTGTTTGTTTTTATTTAATGAACAAGGAGTTGCTTTGCTTATCTTGATGTGTTCATTTTACTCTATCTCTTCACGTATGTTTTTGATGATGCCAAAAGGGGGAAAATGACTAATAGCTTTAGTTGAGGGGGAACTAACATGGTTTCATATGCTGCTAGACTGAGGGGGAACTATTATGCCTAAGTGTGGAAAACTTTCTCTTCACAACTGTCTTTATCTCATGAGTATGTTTTATTGTCAAGGATGTTTGTCACCATCAAAAAGGGGGAATTTGTTGAATTCCTTAGGTTTTGATAGTAACAAACATTCCACTAATCTGGTAACTAAGTATTTCAGAAACAAGACAGTTGTCACAGGGAACCATTGCAGCAAAGGATTGCAGAGAGAATAAAGCGTTCTCCACATGCTTTGTTACCTCTCAAGGAACATCAAAGACGAACAACGCTCAAGCTACGAATGGAAGGAAGATATCCAGCGTGAAGATTATGGAAACAATCATGGAAGATCACGCGGTCAAGGATAAGAGATTTCGGCTGGAAGGATCTCGCCGAAGAGAAGATGCGGAGAGAGAAATCCGAATGTATTATCTTAGGAAATCTTTCCTAAGATAATATATTTGGAGAGAGAAGAATTATATCTTCTACCGATTATATTATTTTAAGGAATCCCTTCCTTAGATAATATACACGGTTAGGATATTATTCTTCCAACAAATTGATATCTTCTTGTTACCAAGTTTAGAAAGATTTGTATCTTGTTACGATTGAGTTTTAGACGAGTTGTATTTATAGAAGTGTGGATTCATTTTCTATGTACGGACTCAGAGCATTAAACTGAGAAGAAAAAGAGAGTGAAGAGTTTGTGAGTCTTTGAGGGTTGAGTTCGTATTCACCGTTGTAGAAGAGAGTTTCAAATCTAGGTGGGAAGTCTAGGGTTTGGAGTCCATGCTATAAGTGTAATCGAACAAGAAATCAATAAGACAAGTTGACCAGCGCTACTTTGTAGTGCATATCTAGGAGTTGTTACCGGTGTTTTGGGTACCATTTGAAGTTGTTTAGAGCACAATTGTGAAGATTGGAGTTGAGAAGTAGAAATGCAGATATGGTGGTTTGGAGGAGCTTAAAAGAAGACATCAAGAAGATGAGAAGAAAACCACTTAAGAACATCGAAGAGAGGACGAAGTTCAGAAGAGAAGTGAAGAACGCGAGAAGTCGCGATCATGGGGCTGAGGCCACGGAAATCTACGAAAGGCGAGAAGAAGAACGCGACAAAACCGCGATCGCGGACGAGCATGAATTCTGGTCGCGGATAAGTCGAGAGCAAATGAGTTAGGAATTGAATTTTCCGCGATCGCAGAAGTTCTTCCGCGGTCGCGGAAACCTGCTCAGCGCGTCCGGTTGTTTTCGTCCGAAGTTTACTTTTATTTTATTTTCCGTTTTTCTTTTAATTCTTTATTCCAGTTTCTTTATTTTATTTCCTTTTAAGACTTTGTTTCTTATCTTTGTACATTAGATTTTGGGTTAGGTTATTTAACCTAGTTTCCCTAGCAGCTTTTCATTATTCAGTTTTTATCATAGTTTATCATTCAGATTCAGTTTTACGTATTGTTCTTTTCCTTTGAGTTATGAAGAACTAAGCACCCTTTGCTTAGTCCGACAATTGAAGTCTTGGGTTGAATTTGATTGTGAGATTATTCCTTTACTCTATCTTTGAATGTTATTGATTCTCTTATGCTTTATCCCATTGAGTTATATTGATTTCTCTAGATTAGCTACCTAGTTTTATTGATATTATACATATTGCAGGCTTAGGATCCTGAATATTATTGGTTGATCTAGTTCATGAATTGTTGTGATTAGTATTATTAATATTAGTTTCCCTAGCCTGACAAACTAGTTGAGATTGATATTATCTATAGTGCTAGTTACCTTAATCTGGTCAACTTGTTGAGATTAATATTGTTCATACCTAATTCAGAGTAGCAACCACGATTTACTGGAACGAGTTGTGAATGTTTATTGTGAAGAGAATTGATTGCATGTCGAGTATTGACGAGTTGTTAAGTATTGCATGAGCCTATCTATTCCTGAGCCTACTGCTGCTGTTAGATTTATCTTGATAGTTTCTTGATTGTTTAATAGTTAGGGTTATCAGGACTAGTTGGACTGGTAACTAATTTAGAACAGGGATTAGGACATTTATGAGGATTGAGAACTAGGAATAATCAATGATCAATCAACCAAACTAAATGTGGATATTTGTTTGGCTAAGTGTTTTCCCAATTTGATTACAAATCTTTGCTTTTGTTTCCTTTGTTTACTAGCTTACAAACAATCAACCAAAACCCCCCTTTGTTACTATTGCATGCAAATTGACATAAAGAAAGACAACTCCTCCATGTGAGATTCGATCCTTGCTTGCCTATTCTACTAGTTTAGGTTGTTAAGGATTTTATTTTGATAAGGCGATACGACTTTAGCCTCTATCAAATTGGCGCCGTTGTCGGGGAGGCAAGTTTTGTTTTTTCTTTGTGTGTGTTTGTGTGCCAAATTTTGGTATGGGCCTATCTTATGGTCCACATTCGTGCTACTAATCTTCCACTTATGAGTCCTAATACAGAGAACCAGCAAACAAGAGATGGCCGCAGTCTTGCATGCTGAGATTAGAGAACTAAAGGAGATGATGCAGATATATATGACAAAGAGCGGACAGCAGTCGGAGCCGCGATATGACCCATACTCCTACGCATACACTCCAGGGTGGAGAGATCACCACAATTCGAGTTATGGGAACCATTAATACCCTCTTTATGGTCATGACTACCAGGAGTTCTATCTGGGGCCACAGTCGTTCTATCAGCAGGGCACTCCACAGCAGTACAGTCCAGCCTACGAGCATAGACCACCAGTGTCCGATCCAAGTTCCCACATGTCTACTGAGGAGTTACTTCGATCTCTTACGCAAAGCATAATCCAACAAGAACAAGAGATGAAGTCTATGTTCCAGAACTTGGAGAATCAAATTGGGCAAACGGCTCAAGCAATGAGCAGAATAGAGACCACGACGTCGGCGAAACCACTATCTCACCCAGTGGTGCACCCGAGAGAGGATGTCTTTTCAATGACCCTCCGAAGTACTGAGCAGCTGCATGTCACCCCCTTAGCTGGAAGGGAAGAACAAATTAGTGAGACGAGTGCAGAATACAACGATATGTCTGTAGAAGAGAACCCGAGACCGCGAGAGGTTTACCTCGACCGCGGTCTACTCACTGAGGAGTTGGGCATTCCAGACGATATCCGCGATCGCGAGGTGCTCTCTGAAGAGGATTATTTCCGGGAACAAGAAGAATTCCACGACCACGGAGAAGAAGGCCGCGACCGCGGATGTGATTCTGGGGACAACAGCAAAATCGACGCTTTTCCGCGATCGCAGAAAAGTCGAAGCTGAAGAAGAGTTGATCGCAGACTTCCGCGATCGCGGAGAGAAAGTCTGCGACCGCGGAAACGTCATTGGAACCCCATATGAGATTGAAGCTGCCTACGACGCATATGTGCGCCCCAATTTTCCTCCGCTCAGTTCATTGAAGCCTCCCGCACCCTTTCCCGAGGCTCTGAAGGACACCAGAAAGGTGGAGAACGTCAAGGATTTATTTGAAACCTTCAATAACTGCGAGGCAAACGCCGCTTTGATCAAACTGGCAAAGAGCATCCCTCGCTGTGCATAATTTTTAAAGGCGCTGCGCAAGATCAAGAAGAAGCCGAAGGAGAAACACATGAAGGAGACCGTGATTCAAATGGCGAATCTCTACATGCTGGATACGGGGCAGGACGAGCATGCAGCCCCTGAGATGTTGGATATGCCATTTCTGAAGATGGCAAGTGCAATCATCGATGTAAACAACGGTCCACCCATCATGAAGTGCAGGAGAACGGGGGTAAAGCTTAACATAGAGAATACAAAGAGGCATCCCCCTGATCGTGATCCCAGGAGTTCAGTTGCTATGAGCAACCCGAGTTGAGTGGAAGAGTACCAGGTCGAGCCACGACAATAACTAAGGCGCTGCTCGGGAGGCAACCCGAGGTATGTACTTCTTTTCATGTCTTTTCGTTTTTCATGTCGTTAGTTGTTATTATTTTATCTTGCTTTATTTCGCTTCTGCATTTGTTTTTTTTTTCGTCTTTCGACTAACCCGCAGGAAGAACAGATATATGATAGATTTCCTACTAAACTTATTTATAAAATACATCTTATATTCATTTATGTAATTAGTAATATTATTTTTATGAGTTTGCATATATAATTTATGGGCCAAATCATACAATATATATAATTTTCAACTCACAGTACATGTGCTTTTATAATTCAACCCACTATATTATATTATTACACATACATATTTTATTAACAATTTAGTGAAATTTCAAACGAATGTATCTTAACAAAATTAATTTATATAATCTTGAGATTTTCTTCTAAACCTTTCAATTTTAACAACTCATCTTAACAACAATTATATCATATCAGATTTTTAACAAATTTGGTATATTGTACATTCCCATTTAACAATTTTTATTTGATTATAATTTTCTATAAAAAATACATGGTCTCCATTTTCCGATTTTACAATGTTTCTTTGGGCTTATTACTTATCATTTTGCTAAATATAATTTTCAGTTTTAAAAAATTAGTTGAGTTTGTTAATCATCAAGAAATTATTCACTAACAAACCGTAAAAATATCAATTATAAATTACCAAGAAAATTTTGTTAACTCAAACAGAAAGTTTAACTAAAAAATCCAGGTAAATCTTTGTCGTAACAAACTTTCAATTTCATATGATTATTCATATTATCAAAAGTAAATTAAAATGTAGTACGTATACAAATTTTAAAAGTATGTGAATTTGAGATAACATTACACCTACATAAATCAACCACTACTAATTAATTAATTATTCAAATAACTTTTTAATTATCGTTTTCTAGAAGTAAGGATATAAATTCAAATCAAAATTTTAAAACTTTAGATGGGTCCATTACGTAATTAGAAAAAACTAAAAAAATGTGATTTATCTGGATGATTTATAATGATTTTTTTATATATATTTTTTTGAATTATTTCATATATTTATTTTAACAAAAAGTTAAAATAACAAAGATACTATTAGACCAAATCCTTTTTAAATTGTGAATATCCTTAATAAACTGAATTACAAATTTCTAAATTACACTCCCTCTTAATTATTTAAAAAAAAGGAAATCCTGAATAATTTGCACGAGGCTATAAATTTTGTGTCTTCGCCTTTCAATACTACGCCCATGCCCATTCGAGATATGTAATTTCTTTCATTTTGTACCTAAGTTGTTAACCATTCATTTTTTTTCTTTATTAAGTTCTTTAATTTTTTCGTTATTAATTTTATTTGTGATATAATATATTTTGTAACCATTACCTTAAAATCATGTGAAGCAATCCTATTATTTAAGCAACGTAAGAGTGATGACCATTTTACAAGAGAAAGTAATCTTTTTCATCTCCATTCATCAAACATAGGCCATTGAAATTTGCATATCATTTTTAAGCCATTCATGAAATATTAAAATTATGTTGTTGCTTTTCCGTTCGTTTGGTCTCATATCCCCTTAAAATCATGAAATATTTATCATAGCTTGCTATGATAAATATTGGTTTCGTAACTAATTTTTAGTATATAATTATTTTCATAAATATTAAGAAATAATTGTTTTATATTGTGATTTTTACAAGTATCGTTGAGGGTGTAATAACAATTTCGGATCCCCATTGTTTACCTATATATATTATCTTGAAAAGCATAAATCTTATTTTAATATAATTTGTTTTTTATAGATTTACATTGGCGTTCTTCATTAATTATACATATATAATTTTAATTTTTATAATTTTAAAATCTTCACCTCACTTTATTTTCACTTGACTTTTATCCATGTTTAACCAAAAACTTGATTTGAAGGTATAATATAGTAGTTAAGATTTGACAATTTGATTATGAATTGTTCAAATATCAAACTAAAAAAACATAAAAAATAAAGATTTTGTTATAATACTTAATATTTATCATAAAGAGAATCATGTTCACGATTTTGTCAATTTTTTTCATTTACAAAAAATTCTACTATAATCCAAACATGTGTTATACATATTATGAATATTTTTGGCTTTCTTATTCAAAAGATATAATTACTAATCTAATAGTTTTTGTCTGAATCACGCATTAATTATTTGTTTGAAATCTGTCTAAATTGTTTTAAAGACCATCTATTATATATCCCCACGTATAAATAATTTGTAAATCGGGAATAATTTTAACGAGATTTTTATATTAATAATCATTATAATATTTCTATATTAACTATTATCTAAATGAGTCTACATAATTTTTTATTTATCATAGTATATTATTTCCAATGATTCAGCGAGAATTATATTTTTTTTAAAAATACTTCGATATAACATTAATTTAATTCAATCTTCTTCTTTTTTTGATTTTCTCAAATTATATTTACCCGTACAAGGTACGGGTTCTACACTAGTTCTCTGATAAAAAAAGAAGACTTAGATAAGTCATAATTCGAGAAAGATAAGTAAAATCGTAGCATTTGTAATCTCAATATTACCTAGATAAATTAAATAGAGGTGAAGAACGAAGATATAAAGAAAGATAAAAATAAATAAATAACATAGCTAATATTGCAGTTCTTGTCCCACTAAAATGTCTGAAATAATGTCCTATTTATTTTAATTAGCGGGAAAAATAATAATAAATTATATTAACTTGTTTATTAATAAGAAAAAACACATAATAAATAAATCAATCAGAATAATTAGTACACTGAAAGTGGTACAAACAAGTTACAACTCTAATATCGAGAGTGGGTGAGAAGAATGGCAAAAGAAGCTAAAATGTTGCTCAGGTAATAAAATGAGAGAAAGTTTAAAACATTAAAGTACCTAGATAAAATTATTCAGATGCAATGCACAAGTTTTTCTAATTAACTTGACAAAACGAGAGAAGAGAAACAAAGACTTAAAAACTACAAAAAGGACGGTCCATAACTGACAATGAACCAAATCCCTTCCACCGTTGGTTCCAAAACATGCAAAAACTACCAAATGGTTAAATTTGGCTAATGATCCGCCAATCCCTCCAAACATAGCACGCAAGTCACATTTCAAATACCTTTCGGGCTTCTTTTCCATCCTTTGCTTCCCATGCAATTATAGCGCACGCCTTAACTACACAACCGCGATGGCATTGGCGAAGCCGGTCGTAGCCGTGCTACTAATGCTCATGGTAGTCGGCATCGCCATCGGCCTCATTGTCGGCGTTCGCAACCTCGACATCGATGAGGGTTGCGACTCCGACCTCTCGTCCGCCTCCAAGCTCGTTCGGGCCTTCTGCGAGCCCACCGACTACAAGAAAGCGTGCGTCGACAGCCTCCGCTCTCTCGATGTGAACGCCTCTGCCACCCCGAAGGACTACCTCGCACGGTCGATCACCGCGGCTATTGACGCCGTCAACGCCACCATCGACAAGGCCGGCTTCCTCTCGAGGGAGGCCGGGAGCCAGGAGCAGAAGGACGCGTTTGCGGATTGCAAGGAGTTGATGAGCTTCGCCATCGACGAGCTCCGGAAGGCGTCGTTGACGAGCTTCGGGGAGGTGGCCGAGCTCAAGAATTGGCTCAGCGCAACGATCTCGTACCAACAGTCGTGCCTCGACATCATCGACGCGCCGTTGAAGGAAGAGATGGCGCGTGGCATGAGTAACGCGTCGGAGCTCACGAGCAACGTCCTCGCCATGGTGTCGAGTTTTAAGGACATCTCCAAGAGGCTCGGGATCGAGATTAAGGTTAACAACCATAGGCGGCTTCTTAGCAAGGTCGAATACGGCGACGGGTGGCTGTATGGCGGTAGGAGAAGGGTGTTGGAGGTTAGGGACATGGGGCTGATGGGGAAGCCGGACGCGGTTGTGGCGCAAGACGGGAGCGGGAAATTCAAGACGATAAACGCCGCGGTTGCCGCCTACCCTAAGAGCTTCAAGGGAAGGTATATCATCTATGTCAAGGCTGGGTTATATAATGAGAAGGTAACCATTGGGAAGGATATGGAGAATGTTTTTATGTATGGAGATGGACCAAGGAAGACCATTGTCACTGGACGGTTAAACAAGGCTGAAGGCACCAATACGTGGAGATCCGCTACCTTTTGTAAGTTGCTCTCAAATTACTCATTCTTAGGCCCATTTCAGCCTGAACATCACTCATACTAATATCCGTTGTTTGATATCGTATATGGATATCATGAGTATTCGTGATATTAAAGTGATATCTGAGTATATTAAAAATATCACTGAGATATATACTCATATCCGATACCTTAATACTCATACCGATAACTATACCCAATGTTCTAAAAGACGATAGGCGGTGAGGAGGGTCTTGGCGAATTAGAATTGTATCAAAAATTGAAAGAATTGATTTTTTTTTGAAGAAACTGAAAATAAAAAACACAATATAGGTAAACATAATCTGTGTAGTCCCACCTAGCCCGACTTGTCCGCCTAGAACCCGTCTAGGCTCCCAGACGCCTAGCCATTTCGATTTGGTCAAAATCGGATCGGTGTCGGAGCGCCTAACCCGATTTTTAGAACATGCACTATCCATACCCAATATCTCATTTCTTTGATATCGAGACCAAACGAGCCCTTAATGCGAAATGGAGTTCCAATCTCATTACTTAGAACTCAATTCATCATCCTAATTTGAACCAAACACCACCTAAACATTGATACACGTGGAGTGACAGTGACTAATTACATATTGATACTCCTGCAGCTGCCATTGGAAATGGATTCATGTGCAAGTCGATGGGATTCCAGAACACAGCGGGACCAAAAGGCCACCAAGCCGTAGCACTGCGCGTCCAATCCGACCAATCCGTCTTCTACAACTGTAGAATCGACGGGTTCCAAGACTCTCTCTACGCGCAAGCGCACCGGCAGTTCTACAGAAACTGCGTCATCTCTGGCACCGTCGACTTCATCTTCGGGGACAGCAACACCGTCATCCAAAACTCCCTCATCATCTCCCGACGCCCATTAGACGGCCAACAGAACACGGTAACGGCCCAAGGCAAATCCGACGCCCGAGAGTCCACCGGCATCGTCATCCATAACTGTCGGATCGTACCCGACGGGTTGCTGTTTCCCGACCGGTTCAAGATCCCGTCTTTCCTTGGCCGTCCGTGGAAGCAATACTCCACGACCGTCATCATGGAATCGACCTTGGCCGACTTCATTTATCCGTCTGGGTGGATGCCATGGGACGGAGACTTCGCGTTGAACACGCTGTACTATGCGGAGTACGGAAACCGTGGGCCCGGGGCGACCACGACGCACCGGGTGAACTGGAAGGGTTACCGGGTGATCACCGACCGAAGCGAGGCGTTGAAGTGGACGGTTGGAGAGTTTCTGCAAGGGCAAGCGTGGATTCCCACCGCCTCCACACCGTTCATTCTTGGGTTGAAGATGTGAGATTTCTTCAAGTAAGGCAACCGTTGTATAGTTTGGGTCTGTACACATTGACGTTGTAATTTCTTGATCAAAACTAATGAGTTACAAATGCGGATCGAAGATATTGGACTAGTTGTGGTTGTTGATTGTTGTTTTAGTTTGACTTTTTGGAATCATTTATTGTCTGTTTTCTTCTTCTCCTTGTTAGTTACCCGAAAAAGAGGGATTGTGTTCTTAGCTAAGCTCGTAATTGTTGGAACTCATTTTTAAGTGGTGCCGGTAACTTTTTCGGGCACAATTTCGGTGGGCTCCGGCCAATGAAAACATCGGAAAATGGAAGCATTGGCTTCGTCTCCGCGAGCACATTCTCGTAATGTACTCATGTGATAAAAATGAATTTCGTTTGAATGAGAAATGGAGGCCCAAAGTTGGTTGCTTGAAGTGCATAACTTGAAAAAAAATTGGGATAGAATATGCATCCCACATTGGAAGTTTGAGACAAAATTCACTAGTATATATACTAGGAATTTGGATCCAAGGTTGTGGCCTTGGGTCACCACCAATGTGTAATGGGGAGAGGATCTAACTCAACAAGACCACGTGCGCCGAGTCGTGTTGGGCTAGGCTGCAACAGCTTTGACCCATTCTTAGAGAGAATCCGGGGCAGTTGCTGAAGTGCTCAGAGAGCACTCTGCCTCTCATTCATCTTCATCCGAATACAGTCTCCACTTCATTTTTTATCGAGTCTGAGAGTACACACAGAAAGCAAGGTTCGCAAGGCTTCTGAAGTTTGATTGTGCAACACAGAAGAACAATCGCAGTTGTATCATGGGATTCGGATCGCTACAGAACCGTCGCAATACAGAGCGATTTCAGAATTAAGGAAAGAGATTCGTCTCGACTCTGTATCAGATCTAGTTCCGAGCACTGTTCGGTAGTTCTTCGTTGTTTTATTTACAGTTATTGTAAGATTTATTATTGCAGTTTCTTAATTCTTTTCGATTCAGGAATATAGTTCCTACAGTCTTAATTATGAAATTTCGCTTAAACTGCATTACGCACTAACCGATTTTTGTTTCTGGAGTTTACAAACAGCGCATGATTTTTTTTTCCTTTTCGTAGATCTGTGTTGCTCATCAACACATTCCAGATACTATACATCAATTTTTTCGATTCTGCAATTTAATTCGAATTTAAATTGCATTCGTAATATTTCCATATTGAACTTCGTACTGATTCCTGGTTTGCGTATCTATGAACGATTCTATGGCTGACATGACTGAGAAAACTGTTGCTGATGTTGCTGGAGCCGGTAATGGAAATCATGTTGAGTCGACACCCTAAATTCAGTTTGGGAGTGGTCTGCCAGCAGTGAATTTGCCTGTAGTGAATCTGCCAGCAGTAAATATGCCAGCGGCGAATCTGCAAACCGCAAGGGTTGGAACTGATGCTAATCAGATTGTCTAACCGACTACTTATCAGACTGTCCAACCGACAGTTCATATGCCTGGTGCTGTAAATGCAGGGTTGATGCCAGAAAAGTTCGATGGAACTGGCTTCAAGACATGGCAGCATAAGATGTTCTTCTTTCTGACCACACTAAAGCTAGAGAAGTATCTGAAAGAGGATAAGCATGTGCTTTTGCTTCACAATACATATCCATACGCCCTAGCCAGCGTTGAGGCCTGGACTCATGGGGATTTTCTGTGCAAAGGTTGGGTTCAAAGCCGTCTGATAGATCCACTGTACAATGTGTACAACAAGATCAAGACCTCCAAGGAACTCTGGATTGCCTTGGAAAAGAAATACAAGTCTGAGGATGCAGGCTCCAAGAAGTTCGCAGTGGCAAAGTTTTTGGACTTCAAAATGGTAGACTCTAAGCCCATCATGGAACAAGTTGAAGAGCTGCAACTTCTTATGCACAAGATCATTGCTGAAGGAATGTCGATCTGTGAGACGTTCCAGGTGGCTGTGTTCATTGAGAAACTCCCTCCGGGTTGGAAGGATTTCAAGAGCTACCTAAAGCACAAGCGAAAGGCGATGACCGTTGAAGACTTGATTGTCAGGCTGCGGATTGAGTCAACCAACCGCAAAGCAGATGGTGTTCAGCCTGTTGAACAGAAGGCCAACTTAGCCGAACACAAGGACAAAGGGAAGAAACGAAAGTTCCAACTCTAAAGCTCCAACAACTTCAAGAAGCAACCAGCTAAGAAGTTCAGTGGGAAATGCCACAAGTGTGGTAAAATGGGTCACAAGGCCGACGAGTGTCAAAGCAAGACTGACCCACGCAAGGACAAAGGGAAATCCCAAGTCAACACGACTGAAGGCAGGCTCTCGGATGCAGATCTGTGTGTTGTAGTGTCTGAAGTCAACATGGTTGGAAGCAACCCGAGGGAATGGTGGTATGATACAGGTGCCACTAGACATATCTGCTCTGATAGGGGAATGTTCACCACTTATTAGCAGAACAAGAGTGACGAGCATCTATTTATGGGGAACTCGTCCACATCCAAGGTAGAAGGTCACGGCAAAGTGGTGTTGAAGCTGACTTCCGAGAATGAGCTAACTCTCAACAACGTCATGCATGTGCCAGAAATAAGGAGGAATCTGATCTCCGACACTTTGCTGATTAAGAATGGCTTTACGGTGAAGTTCGTGTCTGACAAGCTAGTTCTCTCTAAGAATGGGGTTTATTTAGGCAAGGGATATGTAAAGGATGGACTGGTCAAATTGAATGTAATGACAGTCATCCCAAAAACTATTGTTTCTGATGTTTCAATGAATGAAAAGAATCCTATTGCTTATGTTGTTGAATGTTTTAATATTTGGCATGAACGATTAGGGCATGTGAATTACAAGTCTATACGAAGACTAATTAACATGAACCTGTTTCCAAAATGCAAATCAAGTAAAGACAAATGTGAAGTATGCGTACATGCCAAACTCATAAAAACACCATCCCCACATGTAGAGAGAACAACCGAACCTCTAGGTTTAATACACACAGATCTGTGTGATTTAAAATTTGTGCAAACTAGAGGCGGTAAAAAGTATTTCATGACCTTTATCGATGATTGCACAAAATACTGTTATGTATACTTGCTAAGAAGAAAGGATGAAGCCTTGGAAAAATTCAAGGAATACAAGTTGGAAGTTGAAAACCAACTTAGCAAAACCATAAAAATAATCAGAAGTGATAGAGGAGGCGAATATGATGAACCTTTTAACGCGTTCTGTAGAAAACACGGGATTATTCATCAAACAATTGCTCCCTACTCACCCGAATCTAACGGGGTTACGGAACGAAAGAACCAACTCTGAAAGAGATGATGAATGCAATGTTGCAGGAATCTGGGTTATCCCAGAACATGTGGGGGGAAGCGTTGCTTACCACCAATTATATCCTCAATAAGATACCGCATAAGGTTACTGGCAAGATGCCATATGAATATTGGAAAGGTAACGTACCATCGTACAAATACCTCAAATGGTGGGGGTGCCTAGCAAAAGTGGCAGTACCACCTCCTAAAAAGGTCACAATCGGACCTAAGACCGTTGATTGTATTTTCATAGGAATCTGCACACAACAGTAGTGCTTATTGGTTTTTGGTATATAAATCTGACATACCAGACATACATGCAAATACAATAATGGAATCAATGAATGCGTCCTTCTTTGAACATGTGTTTCCGTGCAAGGATAAAGAACATCCGAAATGAACTCGTGAACAAAGAGAAGCAAGAACTTCTGTACATGAAACAAAAGATGAACCTAGACGAAGCAAAAAAGCTCGAAAGGAGAAATCTTTTGGGCATGAGTTCATAACGGCCTTTCTTTTAAAAAATGAGCCTAGAACATTCAAAGAAGCCATGTCTACACCTGATGCACCTTCATGGAAGAAAGCAGTCAAAAGCGAAATAGACTCCATTATGCAAAACCATACATGGGAGTTAGTCGATTTGCCACAAGGGTGTAAATTAAGCACTTGGGTGCAAATGGATTTTCAAAACAAAATTGAAAACCGATGGCTCAATAGAGAAGCACAAGGCTAGGCTTGTGGTGCAAGGATTCCGGCAAAAAGAGGGCTTGGATTTCTTCGACACTTATTCTCCAGTCACGAGAATAACTTCAATCAGAATGCTAATAGCAATAGCAACATTATGAAACCTAGAAATCCATCAAATGGATGTGAAAACTTCCTTTCTAAACGGAGAATTAGAAGAGGAAATATATATGAAACAACCTGAGGGTTATGTTGTCTCTGGACAGGAACACAAGGTGTGCAGACTTGTAAAGTCCCTATATGGACTCAAACAAGCTCCAAAACAGTGGCATGAAAAATTTGACAATGTAATGATGTCAAATGGTTTCAGCATCAATGAATGTGACAAATGCATCTACTTCAAAAACACCCCAAATGGATATATTTTGTTGTGTTTGTACGTAGATGACATGCTTATCATTGGAAGCAATAAAGACATTATCAATCGCACTAAAAACATGCTTAGTGGGAAGTTTGACATGAAAGACTTGGGACTAGCAGATGTCATACTAGGGATCAAAATCACTAGACATTCTGAAGGAATTATCCTATCTCAAGCTCACTATGTTGAAAAAGTACTTGAGAGATTCAAGAACTACTCAAGTGGGACTGCAAAGAGTCCCGTGGACCCTCATCTCCACTTGACTAAGAACTTGGGGGATGCAGTGTCACAACTGGAGTATGCACGTGTGATTGGAAGTCTCATGTACTTGACCAATTGCACAAGACCTGACTTGGCGCACTCAGTAAATATACTAAGTCGCTACACTAGCAACCCAGGACACCGTCATTGGAAAGGAATAACTAGAGTATTGAACTACTTGCGATATACTCAAAGTTATGGGTTGCACTATGGCAAACACCCAATAGTTCTGGAAGGATACAATGATGCAAACTGGATATCAGATTCCAGAAACTAAAAATCCACAAGTGGATATGTATTTACACTTGGTGGTGCAGCAGTCTCATGGAAATCTTCCAAACAAACACTATTGGCCAGATCCACTATGGAATCTGAGTTCATTGATTTAGACAAAGCAGCAGAGGAAGCAGAATGGCTTAGGAATTTTTTGGAAGATATCCCGATGTGGGATAAACCAGTGCCAACATTATGTGTACATTGTGACAGTCAATCGGCTATAGCACGGGCACTGAGTCGTTTGTATAATGGTAAGTCACGTCATATAAGACGACGACACAAAACCATTAGACAACTACCCTCGAATGGTGTAATCTCAATAGATTATATCAAATCGGCTGACAACCTAGCGGATCCATTTACTAAAGATCTGTCACGAGATCAAGTTGTCAAATCATAAAGAGGAATGGGTTTAAAGCCTATGACAAAAGAGGATGCTTGATGGAAAACCCCACCTATGTGACTGGAGATCCCAAGATGTAGGTTCAAAGGGAAAACTAAATCAAGCTGAATCCAGATGAGCACTGTGAGACTCAGTTCTCCTCCCAATTCCTAGGATGATGAACAATGCTACATGTATGAGTTAAGGTTAAGCTTGGCTTTTAATGATTCCATAGCTTTGAAATAAAAGTGGGATATGACAGGATACTCTTTATGGTCAATCACTTTATGAGTGTGAAATAGGGCCGTTTCGAGGAGAATGAAGAGAGGCTACATTCTCCAAGTTCACTCATGAATAACCAGAGATGTTCAAGGCCAAAATGAAAACAACAAGAGAACCTAGTTCTGTGAGAAGATGAAACTGTGTGATAGTTGTTGTTTCGGTTTACATCAAAGCCCGGGTGATTCAAGACATCATGTTCACTACCTGGTCGAGTAAATCCGATAGCTACTCACTATGGGCGGTTCAAGGCTGAAAAACGCTACCAGCCCAGATGCAGTGATTTTTCGACTGTACTCTCAAAAGTCTTTCTGTCTAAGTTTACATATGTTTAGAGTAATTTCTATTCATGTGGGGGATTGTTGGAACTCATTTTTAAGTGGCGCCGATAACTTTTCCGGGCACAATTCCGGTGGACTCCGGCCAATGAAAACACCGAAAAATGGAAGCATTGGCTTCGTCTCCGCGAGCACATTCTCGTAATGTACTCATGTGATAAAAATGAATTCCGTTTGAATGAGAAATGGAGGCTCAAAGTTGGTTGCTTGAAGTGCATAACTTGGGAAAATTTTGGGATGAAATGTGCATCCCACATTGGAAGTTTGCGACAAAATTCACTAGTATATATACTAGGAATTTGGATCCAAGGTTGTGGCCTTGGGTCACCACCAATGTGTAATGGGGAGAGGACCTAGCTCAACAAGACCACACGCGCGCCGAGCCGAGTCGCGTCGGATCGGCTGGGCTTGGGCTGGCCAGCCAATGCTACTTTTTGGACCGATCCAGAGTCCGAAGCTATTGCAACAGCTTTGACCCATTCTGCTACAATCCGGGGCAGTTGCAGCTTTGACCCATTCTTAGAGAGAATCCGGGACAGTTGCTGAAGTGCTCCCACCTTCTTCTCCTCCACTCTGTTGGTGCGCCAACGAACTCCAGAGGCTCTATAAAAGAGCACTCTGTCTCTCATTCATCATCATCCGAATACGGTCTCCACATCGTTTTCCTCCTCCTTCATTTTTTATCGAGTCTGAGAGTACACACAGAAAGCAAGGTTCGCAAGGCTTTTGAAGTTTGATTGTGTAACACAGAAGAGCAATCGCAGTTGTATCCTGGGATTCGGATCGCTACAGAACCGTCGCAATACGAAGCTATTTCAGAATTAAGGAAAGAGATTCGTCTCGACTCTGCATCAGATCCAGTTCCGAGCACTGTTCGGTAGTTCTTCGCTGTTTTATTTACAGTTATTGTGTGATTTATTATTGCAGTTTCTTAATTCTTTTCGATTCAGGAATATAGTTCCTACAGTAATTAGGGATGACAGCGGGGCGGGGAGTACATTCCCCATCCCCATTCCCGGTTAGAATTGCATTCTCCGTCCTCGACCCCATCTCCATTTCTTGTTTAAATTTTTCTCCGTCCCCATCCCCGTTAATTTTTCCCATTTAAATTTCCCAACGGGAATTTTCTATCCCCGCTAATTTTTCTCAGGCGTAATATAGCCCTAATTAGAAAATAATTCATTCATAAATCACAAAACGTAAGCATAGATGACAAAAAATATGGTATAGACCAGCTAACTAACAATATATCCAACCAAATAAAAAATATAGTTTAACATCAAGTATTCATTCAATACGTAAACAACTCCAAATAGTAAATACTCTTAATCATTTAAAAAACCAACAAGTAATACTAGTAGCAAAGTTGAAATTCTAGTCCAAATTAAGCAATGGTCGATAGTGGATTTAGTTCCTCCGGTCCTTTCGACGGGGACGGGGGCGGGGACAACTATTCCCAACCCCGTCCCCATCCCCACGGCGGGGATATTATTTCCCACATCCCCGCCCCCGTATAAAATCCCTATCCCCATCCCCGTGGCGGATTGGCGGGGATTCACCGCGGGTAACGGGGATTCCCCGCCCCGCTGCCATCCCTACTCGTAATTATCAGTGTATGAAAAGGCGTAGCTCAGGCGAGGCACTTGTGGCTAGCGCGGCCTGAGGCGAAGGCACCTTTCCCTTTTCAGTTTTTATGTTGATATAGGATAATACGTACATGTGATCTTTTCATTTCGTTTTATCTATGTCTCTTTCTCGCCCTTCTCCCTCCTCTTCACATATTAAAAAACCAGACTCAGCCCGTCTACTACGACCAAATCCAAAATTTGGTTACCTTCATGAAGAAACCGTAACTTGATTATATTAGGTCATCTTTGATAAATTCATACAAGCTTAAAAGCACCTATATATGCCCAGCCTGACACTTATTTGAACTAGTATGATTCGATTTCGGTCCCATGCATGCCAGGGATCGATTCATAGCTTTGCGTACTTTCGGTATTTAGAGATGGCGCCCATAGAACTCTCCGGGATAGGCAAGTGGCAAAGAACAGCCACCCTTGCGGAGGAAATCAGAGTCTTGCTCTCAGTGTTTGAAGGATTCGTCTTCCAGAACGACACCTCCCACACCTGCACGTTATTACCTACATTTGTTAGTCCTGTCCTTAAAACACAATCTATCTCATCCAAATTAGACCGTGACTGCGAATTTGAGCTTTAAATTTCTTACAAATCGTCCTCAGAAAAACAAACTAATTAACCTTCAATTTTTTTATTTTTTTATTTCTAAATAGGTAAGAGTTATGTTATACTCAAGTACGACTTGAAAAAAGTAAACCTAAAATATCCTTACCGATGTTCTCCAAACAAATGACTCCCCCAATATATAACCTCTCTCATGCCAAAATGCTAGACTTAAATTGAAAATTGCTCAACACAAGGACAAATTAAAGGTATCAAAAACCTGCACATTTTTCATTTATGACAAGGTACTGAAAATGACAAAAAGGAATAGTATGTAAGCGCCCCAATATCACAACTAGTCAAGCCTCCAACCAAGGAAATCTTTATGTTAATGTTATTGTTAATTTTGACTATTCTTTCCTAGCGAGCTTATAATTTTCAAAAGAAAGAGGCTACATCATATCGAAGCTTCGAGAACATGATAATATATACTATATCAATTATATATATATATATATATACTAAAGTAGATACCAAAAATCATGTTCAATTCGCATATGTGTCGATTTCATACTAATTTTGTTTACGTGTCGGCCTCTAAGATATGCAATCAGGGGCGGACACACGATTCTAGTTCAGTGGGGCTAAAATAAAGTTATTATTATAAATTTAAAATATTAAGTATTAAAAATTGCATATGATTTTGAAATACAATAACATTTTTTGACGTGCCATATTACAAAGTCCCAGTTGTCGAATTTTAATAAATCAGCGCTCCAGATTTATCGTTCGTTAAAAGGGGAAATATACGGCCATACTCAAAATATTGTGATGCACAAATACATGAAAATATAATGCACACAAATTTGGAATGTGATGCACAAAATACATCAAATATGATGCACAAAACAAATCAAATGTGATGCACATAAACGTATAATGCTACGGCGTACAAATAGATAAGTCTTTGATGCACAAACACATGAAAATATGGTGCACAAACACTGGAAAATGTGATGCACATATGCCAATAATGTTATAACGTACATATAGATAAATCTTTGATACACAAAATACTTAATGTAATGCATCATGGACTTATAATTATCAGTCTAATTTACTTTCATCTTCATTGCAACGTAAGAAATCAATAACTTATCTATTTCCCCAAGTAAGGACAAAAAAAAAAACCCGATGCACATTTTATTATAACTCTGATGCACAATTCAATATAATTTAGGCGCACATTTTAACATATTTTGGTGCACATTTTGCAACAACGTGGTGCATAAAAGCTTAAACACATCCATCAAATTTTTTCCATAAATTATACGAATAGAATTCAGTCGTGCCTTTTATTTGGCTTTTTAATAAAAATCAATTTAGGTTGTTTGTTTTAGGATATGGACGGCTGATATTTGTCCACACGTTTGTACTTAACCCACCGTTCGCACTCGAACAACCCCCTATATATACTAAAGGAGAAGTCTTTGACTTGCGTGTCGGTCTCACATTAATTTTGAGTAATAGGGTTGGCTGAAAATTTTATGTAGTTTTGAAAACTTATAAACCATACAATAAAATCATGAAGATTAGGTGAAGTCTTTGTAGTCAGTAGTTACACAATTAGATTGAGAATAATTGAAGAAACAAACAATAAAATTTTATGTATCTGTCTTCGTGAATTTTTTTATGGCCAGTGCAAAATACTAGTAATAATTAAAAAAAAAAACTAGATGCCAGTTCTAATTTTTCCAGCCACTTGATTTTTGTCAGTGTGAAATTGGACTGTCAGACTAGCAGCCATAGCTTACCGAGAGATAACACGCATTCAAGGATAAACTAGATGCCAGTTCTAATTATTGTACGTGTAAAAAAAGATCGAGGGAGAGAAATGGAATACCTGAGCGGTGCGGCCAACGCTGATCGGCGTGGCCTGAGCGAGAACGAGGTCGCCGAGCGCGGCGCTCTTGATGTGGTGGATGTTGACGTTGAATCCGGCGACTCTCTTCAGTCCGCTGGCCAAGTGCGCTCCGATGCTCGCCAGCGACTCCGCTATCAACGCCGATACTCCGCCTTGCAACACCTTGAACGGCTGCTCTTCCCGAACATCAACATTATAAACAATTCGCCGATCAATCGATCAGTAAATAAAAAAATTGAATCAGATCATCAATTGCTCCAGAATTGGTTCCTAAAAATCGATTGCAATTGCGATCGGTAGACTGACCTGGCAACACTTCTCGGTGACCGGAAGGCGGCCGCTGACGAGCTCCGGCGAAACTTCGTCGAATTCGAAGCCGATTAAGGCGAGCGTCACATCCAAGGGCTCCTCCGACGGAGATTCAGAGGATGAGGATGGCGGTGGCTGAGCTGGTGAGCCTAATTCCAATCTTGCTTTCGACATGGGGACCAGTGAGAATGGACCGGGACTCTTTTTGCATCACTTGTTCATTACTTTCTTGCCATATACTACTGTATATAGGATTTGCTCTCTTTTTTTAATATAAAAAAATCGAACTAATTTTTTGAATTAGGCCAACTTTGACCTTTGAATTTCGAAATGAATATAAATATCACGTGTATAGTTAAATTGAGACTTTTTTCCTGTTTAACTTGTGTTTGTTTAAGTTAATTTTAATTTGCATATATTTCTTTTCGTACACAAATACTATTAATGTCCTCTGTTATAACTATTACTTTTCACATGCAACCTATCTATTCTATCGGTACAAATATATAGTTATATGAAAATAGCATATTGGAATTGTCGTGTTTTAGAAGACCTAATTTCTGGACTGAAATTGGATTTATCAAACATATTAATAACCTGGACTTTTTATGCCTTTATGAGACTAAAACAAACGTCATGTCACCTTCATCAGTCTATAATAAAGCAGACTTCAAATTACTCATTATGTGCCCATCAATTGAAACTAAAGGTGGCCTTTGAGTGCTTTGCTCTAACTCTATATTTTTAGCACACACCACAATCTTATATAACAACGACAATGTTATTCTTTTGAAATATGAACGTTTCAATATTCATTTCCTTCTATTTTTTATATATGCTCCGTCCCGTGAAGAATATAAAACTACTTTTTGGGACAATATTCGAATGTTGATTACGAATTACAATTTACCTATCCTCCTAATTGGCGATTTTAATGATTTACTTTCGCTCTCAGATAAAATGGGAGGTTCTGTCCTCTTGCACAGTCGCTTTCACAAACTTTCAACTTTCACTAATGAGTTTGATTTAGTAGATACTCCTTATTCTGGTTTCCCATTCACGTGGCGTAGATCGTCTACTGCTACTAACACTACGTTTGAACGACTAGATAGGGTACTTTTACATCCGTATCTTTCACACAACTATAACAATGTTATTGTTCACCACCATCCCTTCACTACTTCAGATCACTGCCTCATTACATTATCTTTAGATAACTTACAGACATTCAAAAAAGTCCCATTCCGACTGGAAAATGCATGGCTTGATCAACCTTCCTTTGCTAAATTAATTTCCAAAGTATGGAATTACAAACATAAAGGCTCCTACATGTTCAAATTCTATATGAAACAAAAGTTGCTCAAATCTTATTCTAAATCGTGGAAACAGAATAACACAGGTAATATGCTTTATCAGCTAAAGATGACGCACGAAAAATTATCTAATCTTCAAAATCAACTTCTCCATGATCCCACAAATTATCGAATACAACAACTGTACGACACTCACCTGCTCAAATATAACAAACTACTAAAATTTCAACATGATTACTGGAAACAACATGCTAAAGTTAAACATGACATCAATGCAGACATGAATACACGACACTTTCAGACAATTTCAAAAATCAGAACTTATAAACAAAAAATCACTTCCTTCACTTCTCAAAATGGAAATCATATTTTTGATGACCTGTTAATTAGAAACACAATCACGGATGAACTAGCAACCCATTTTACACCAACACACTTTTTTTTCTTTGATTAGGTAAAAATTAGACTGGAAACCACAAAAGAGACGGTTTCTCAGTCTATAGCATCCTTTCGGATGAGAATTACAAAAATCTAGATTAGCTCGAATTAATATCTTTCAAGGAACTCTGTTGGACCGTCTTTGCGATGACGTCGGCCACCACGTTTGTTTCTCGGAAGACATGAAAAATCTGCACGAAAGAAAACAATTGTAAAACACACAGAATATCAGAAATTAACATTTCAATATCCCATGGACAATGCCAGATTTGATTAAGAACATTCACAATGGTAAGGTTATCGCATTCAAGATGAATGTCGGTAATGTCTAATTCATAGGCCTTTACCAGGGCATTTTTTACTGCAAGTATTTCTGTTTTTAAAGGGGTTGAGATACCACATTTATCCCCAAAGAGGAAGATTGGTTTACCCGTGTTGTTCCTGAAAATGTAGCCAAAGCTAGATTCATCATTAGTTTTGGTGGATCCATCTGTATTGATTTTAATGATGTTATCCGGTGGTTTTTTCCATTTCTTTATTGGTCGTCTAACATTGTTCATTCTATGTGTTTTTTGTTTGTCCTCTGCTAAACAGTCAGGGTTCCAACTCTTTGTCTTATTCTAACGAAATGAACCCAGGTAATCTAAAGTAACGAAAGGCGTAAGAAGAAAACAGTAATGCAGAACATAGTGAACAGTAATACAAATATTTACAGTGTGAATAGTAATATGAACAGTGACTTTTGAACAATAACTAATAAATAGTAAAAACTTAAGAACAATGAACAGTAAACGGAATAGTAACTATTCTGTAAAACATAAAAAACTAAAAACAGGGAGAGAAATATGTACTGAAAACTGGGACTTTTATAAGATCATAAGTAAAAACTTACAAGGACTATTGTTGTAACTTGAAACGATTTCCAGAAGCTTGAAGGAGCTTCAGAGGAAGGCTTCTAAGCTTAAGATTTTGTGTGAGTTTCTCAACACATAAGAGTCTGAAATCGGATGCCTCAAAACAACTGAGGGCTTTTCCTTTTATAGAGAAGGGGGAGAGTCTAAGTTTCTTTGTCCGTACCAATTTTTGGTACTATTTCTTCACGGGTGGAGTCTCCTGTTGTGAGTGGAGCACTGAGCTGGTCTTTTGTCTTCTTGTCGTGAGTGGAGATCTGAGTGGAGTCTTTTCTACTTTTCTTGTGAGTGGGTTTTTTGTCTTCAACTGTAAGTGGATTTGTTGTCTTCAACTGCAAGTGGATCTTTCTTATCCTTTGCAGAAGGTGGAGTCTTTTTATAATGTTGGGCTTTTGCCTTATGCGTCTTGATGGGCCTGTTCTTCTGATGGGCCTGTTCTTTTTTCCTTGATTTTGTAATGGGCCTTATATCCGTTGTGTCTTGATGGGCCTGTTATTTGTGCCGGAGTGCTGAGCGAGTCTATGGGCCTTTCTTCTTGTAATAGGCATCTGAGCCTTTTGATTTGTTGGGCTCTTCTTCTTGGTCTCTTCTTGTAGTGGGTCTCTGAGCCTTTTGTTTTGTTGGACTCTTCTTCCTTCTTGATGATGGGCCTATTGTCTTGTGAGATCTTCTTCTTGGGTCTTTTTATCAAAGTAACAAGATGTTCGAAAGAGATAATCTAAAAACAGGCTAGATTACCCCCCAAAATGAAAACATAAAATGAAAACATAAGAACTTTTTATTTCTCTCTTTTTTCTTTTGAACAGATAGAACTATTTTTGTTTACATAGCGTATGGGTCTTGTGCAAACTGTTCTGGATCATCCGCCGGAGAAGGTGGTGGAGTAGCATCTAGGTCTTCACAACTGCTAGTAACACTTTGTTTTTCTTGAGCTAGATACTTCTGAAAAGATTGAAAAGCTTCCCATTGTTTTAGTTGATCCAATTGATCCTTTGAAATGGTAGGAGAAGGGTTTTTGAGTGGTGGAGGAGCAGGGGTAGTGGCTTTGCCTGTTGTAGAAGGAATCGTTAGTTGTTGGCCTTTTTGCTGGAAAAATAATTCCACTTTTGCAACTGTTATAGTGGAAACAATAAACTTTTCCCACCATCGGATTTTAAAGCGACGACAAAGTGTAAGGGGATAGCTTTGCGGTTGTATCTGTAGAGTCTCATAAGTCCAGCAAAAGATCCATGCAATACCGAAGTCACGGTGAAAACGAAGGGATCTTGTGAAGTATCTGTCTTCGGAATGGTGTTGGTAAGTGAAGTAAGCCCTTTTTATCTTCTCTGGGTAGATATTTTCTGAGGCCCCGAACGTAAGCCACCAATCGTAGAACCAAATTGGGAAACCTTTGGGGCAATGTTTGTTAAAAAAGAAGAACCAAGAGTGATTAAATGGTCTAAGCAGGAAATTTCTTTTCCAAGCATCTTTGTAGTCTTGGTAAGAATAGCCTGGGAGATTGGGAATGTCATTTGGAAGGGAGAAGGATTTTAGGGTCCAGGGGTCTGTCCAATCTGAGGAAACCATGACATTGAGTATTTTGCATTTGGAGAAGGAGATGTGTGAGGGGTCTATTGTACACATGGTGTGAGAAATTTCTGCCGAGCCAGAGTCTACGAGGATGAACTCATAGAATTTTTGGTTTTTAGAGGGATTGTCAGAGAACCAATGGAGAGTGGGAGGAAAGAGTCTTTTTGTGTATGGTTCCAGTTGGTTTTGTGGAATAGGATCATGACATGGGGTGAGATAGACTGAAGTGATCGGACTTGGTTTAAGAAAGTACTGGAAGTAATTGCTGTCTCTTTTGGGATCTGTTTTGACAGGAGTCTTGGGTGTTTCATGGACTTTGTTGTAGGGAAGGGCTGGAAGGTTTGAGAGAGTTTGAAATCTGTTATGCACTGGGACCATGGTAGTAGAGGAGGATGGACTGATATAGTCTTGGGGAGTCTGTTTTCTGTCTTTAGGGTCCATGCCTGGGGAGGTCTCTTATCAAAGGGAAAGATAAGCTAGGCGATCCTTGACTTCTTTCTCCAGCTCTTGTAGAAATTTCCTGAGTTCAACGCTCTCATCAAGCTCAAGTGTATCTCTAATAGGTGGTATCCACAGGCTTGATTCAAGCTTTGCTTTGCATCTTTTGTAATGGTCTCTCATGGACAAAATTCTTTTATCCCTGGGAAGTTTTAGCGAAAAGTATGAGAAAGGAAAAGCTTTTAAAAGGGGATAACACTAACTTTCAAAACTTTTGAATTTTGTAAATTAGCCATACTAGGAGAGGAATATTTGAAAGTTTTTAGGAAACCAAAGAGATCTGAAAGGATCAGAATTAGTACGAAGTCCCTGTTATTGCAAGTAACGAAAGAAGAACGGGTTTTCTGAAGGGAACTACGGAAAAGTGGAATTTCTACTGACTGTAAATTTCCTTCTTTAAATCATTGTAAAACTTCATTTATCTAGTGGATTTTCCCTGTAAAAATTCTCTTGTGAGAAAATCTGGTAAAGAATTGTCTTTTCCTTTTATAAATTCTATTTTGAAGTCGAAAACAGAGACTATAGCTTGCCATCTAGCAAAGATCTGTTTTGAGACAAGATTTTGAACATCTTTTTGCAGAATTTCTTTAGTAGATTGACAGTCAACACGAAGAAGGAATTCTTTGTTATATAAGTCATCCTGGAATTTAGAGATTCGGGATACTATGGATAGGACTTCTTTTTTAACAGTACTGTAATTCTTTTGTGGTCCAGACCAAGCACCAGAGTAGTATCTAACAAGGGTTTCCTTAGTTTGATTGGGTAACCTTTGTTTGAGAATGCTCTTCGATGCTTCTAGAAAAGACTAGAACATCATCAATGTAGACTATAGTGAATTTTGAGTAAGGGTTGAAGATATCATTCATGATTCTTTGGAATTCTGAAGGAGCATTCTTTAGGCCAAAAGGCATAACATTCCATTCATAATGTCCAAAGGGGACAGTGAAAGTAGTTTTATACCTATCTTTGTTTTCTATTTGGATTTGCCAGAACCCACTCTTCATATCAAATTTTGAATAGATCATAGAGTCAGAAAGTCTATTGAGGAGATCTCTTTTTGTTAGGGATAGGGTATCTGATCCATTGTAAAGCTTTGTTTAAAGGTTTGTAGTTGATAACAAGTCTAGGGACTCCTCTTTCTTTTTCAGCCTGTTTGTTAACATAGAAAGAAGCACAGCTCCAAGGAGACTTGGAGGGTCTTATGAGCTGTTTGAGTAGGAGGGAGTTTATTTCTTGTTTATAAAATTGTAGGAGTTCTTGATTCATTTGTATGGGTCTAGCTTTAGTGGGAATATCAATTTCTTTGAAATCTTTTTCATAGGGTAGAGAGACTTGATGCTTCTTTCTATCCCAGAAGGCTGTGGGAGATTCAGAGCAGACACGTTTTTTGAGTAATTCCTCAAGGATGAGGATCTGTTTCTGTAGACTAGGGTTCCTAAGTCTTTCCTCTATTTTAAGGTGTGCTATTTCGGTGACAAGGGAATGGATGAAGGATCTTTTCTTAGTTATAAGATTCATACTTACATTTATGGGTGAGGACAGTATAGTAGATATGTCTTTATGTATGACCGGAGAAATAAACTCAAAACTAAGTCTTTTACCCATAACTTCAGTATGTATGCCATACCCATCTGTTGTGAAAGGATATATCTGTGTTAGGAAGGGTGTTCCAAGGGTTATTTCCTGATTTAAGCCTTTTATTAGTATGAAGGAATTGTTAAAACAATATTTGTCATTACAAATAGAGGCTTTAGGGATTTTGTAGCTAAGGTTCATTCTACCACCACTAGCATCAAGGACCTTTTCATGACTTTTATGGTAATACTTTGAAGGGATTAAGCCTTCACAAATACAGTTTAGATCTGCTCCACTGTCTATGAGAGCAATTGTAGAAAGAATGAAGTCTTTTATTTTTATGGTAATATTAACATACCATTTATGAGAGTTAACCTTGTTTATAGATGAGATAAAGGTTTGTTTAGTAAGGGGAGTTTCATCTTCTTTCTGTTGAGACTTGGAACTAGAGCTAGAACTATTGTTAAGAGTTTCAATGTCTTTTTTGAGTCTATTAACTTCAGTTTGTAAATCTTTTATAGTAATGAAGGAGGATATTATAGTAGGGGATTTCTTATTAATAATTTTGGGAATACTAAAAGGTTCTTCAAATAAGGGTTGTTGTTCTTTAAATATTAGTTCTTTTAGCTTCATGAAGTATTCTCGTTTTATTTGAGGATCTTCAAAGGTATCAATAAGCTCTAAAATGGCCTCTTTTTCATCACTTTTGGTGATAACATTGCAAAATTGGGTTGTTTCTGAATTTTCAGTTTCTGAAGTATCAGGGACATAAAACTCATTCTCAGAATCCTCCAAAAGGATTTTAGTGAGTCTATCTTTTAGGGTACTGTCATTCTGACAGATTTTATTGATCTTTTGTTTGGGACTGCAGTTATTAAACTTGTGACTTGTTTTATTATATTTATAACAGAGGATCTTTTTATCTGTCTTCTTAGATCGAAAACTACTTTTAAGTGGGTAATTAGATCTTTCGAACTTGTTTTCAGGATTAGAATTTTTGTGTTTATTTTTATTAGAAGGAGGTTCTATTTTGTCAAGGTAAAAAGTCTTGTGGTAGTTATCTAGTTTGTCTCTATCAGGAGGGTCTTTTTTTCTATTGAAGTTATCAGGAAAATTACTAAAACCAGTATTGGACCTATTATCACGTTTTTCAACATAGTTTATGGACACAACTTTTATCTTATGATCAATTAATTCCATGATACTTAGAGAAGGGTTTAAAGAGGTATTTTTAAGAGTCTTTTTTTTAATTTTCTGAATTTGGAAATGAGGTCTAGATATGTCTATAGGAATTTTGATAGTTTCATTGCTGATTTTATCATGTATTAATTCTACTTGTTCAGCTATTGTGTGAAGGATTTGGTTGGAATAGTTGTGTTGTTGATGTATTTTGTTAACATCTTCAAAAGTTGCAAGACTGTTATTAGAAATATTGACCCTAGGATTCTTAAAGGGTTCAGCAGAGACATCTTCATCTTTAGTAATAATTCTTATTCCTTGCAAAGGAGGATGAGCACTTTGTGTGGACCCTGAAGGTAAAAGGTTTCAAATCTTAGTTAATCTAGTTTGGACGTCCATAGACTTTTGTTCTAAAGGGTTTTCTATTCCCTGAATTCTAAGAAAATTAGGAAACCAGGTGAAGAATAGGATGTTGATCCTATAGTTTTCCATATCAGAATACCATAATTCTCTTATTTTACCTGGTTTTTGATGACTTGTTAATTAGAAACACAATCACGGATGAACTAGCAACCCATTTTACACCAACACACTTTTTTTCTTTGATTAGGTAAAAATTAGACTAGAAACCACAAAAGAGACGGTTTCTCAGTCTATAGCATCCTTTCGGATGAGAATTACAAAATCTAGATTAGCTCGAATATCTTCCAAGGAACTCTGCTGGACCGTCTTTGCGATGACGTCGGCCACCATGTTTGTTTATCGGAAGACATGAAAAATCTGCACGAAAGAAAACAATTATAAAACACACAGGATATCAGAAATTAACATTTCAATATCCCATGGACAATGCCAGATTTAATTAAGAACATTCACAATGGTAAGGTTATCGCATTCAAGATGAATGTCGATAATGTCTAATTCATAGGCCTTTACCAGGGCATTTCTTACTGCAAGTATTTCTGTTTTTAAAGGGGTTGAGATACCACATTTATCCCCAAAGAGGAAGATTGGTTTACCCGTATTGTTCCTGAAAATGTAGCCAAAGCTAGATTCACCATTAGTTTTGGTGGATCCATCTGTATTGATTTTAATGATGTTATCCGGTGGTTTTTTCCATTTCTTTATTAGTCGTCTAACATTGTTCATTCTATGTGTTTTTTGTTTGTCCTCTGCTAAACAGTCAGGGTTCCAACTCTTCGTCTTATTCTAATTCTCAATTTGTTTTTTAATATAAATTGGTACATCCTTTATGGAATCGACATCATCGTTTGTTCTTCCAAAGCTTTGTTGGTTTCTATAAAACCACATTCCCCACTAAGAGACCATTAATTCTATTAATTGTGATCTATCAGTTTTTTTTGTCGAATTTCCTCAATGATTTCATTGATTTTTTTGTTTCCTATGTTTAGGGATCTAATGATGCCATAGGTATGATAATTCATTTTCTCTATTGTTTTTATGGTATGGTTACATTGGAATAGGAGATGATTCAAATCCTCCAATTGAGCATTGCAACGGATACAACCCTCGAGGATTGCTATACCTTTTTCTGTTAATCTAGCTTTTGTTGGGAGTCTGTTTTTCATTATTTTACAGATAAAGTTTTTAACTTTGGGATATTTGTCCATCTTCTAGATCCATGAAGAATCATAGACAGTATATTTCTTGTTTCTGTTAATTAGTTCCATAGCAGAATTCGTAGAAAACCAACCATTTTTGCTAGTTTCCCAGTACATTCTATCATGAATATCATTTAAAGGTATTGGGATAAAGGTTATTTTTTTGGCTAAATCATGTGGTAAACATTGTTCTATTAAGTCCTTATTCCAGGTTTTATTTGGCAATATAAAATCAGCTACCAGGGCATCTTTATTCAGGATTGATTGTGTGTTTCTGATATCACATAAAGGGGTGTTCGAGACCCAATTATTCGGTTCTGCTAAGATTTTCCATAGTAATTTGAATTGTAGGGCTTTATTCATGTCCTTTGATTTTCTCAATCCAAGACCTCCTTGTTGTGTCGGTTTACATATTTTTTCCCAACCTATAAGAGGTTTATAGGAGCTGTCTTTGTTCCAAAAAAAGAATCTATTTAACTTGTCAAGTTCATTGTGTGTGTGTAGGTAACATAAAACTTTGCATAAGATAGTTTGGTCTTGATGCCATATTGGTTTTTATTAGTGTTGTTCTTCCTGCTTGGGAAAGAGAGTTTGCTTTCCATTTAGACAATTGTTGTTGGGTGCTAATTAAGAGGTCAGCAAAGGTATTCGAGTTGACTCTACCATTAATGATAGGGCAACCAAGATATTTTTCAAGAGATATCATATTTGTGATTGTGAGAGTACCTTGTATTGCTAATTTCTTTTCGTTGGTAACCTTTATTGTGACTTGAAAAACCGATTTATGAACATTTACTTTTTTGTCCTGAGATTTTGCAATATTCATCAATAATATCCTTGATTTCCTTGAAGTTTTTATGTTTAGCTTTTGAGAAGATCACAATGTCATCCGCAAAAGCCAGGAACAAAATTCTTGATCCTTGTTGGGTGATTTGAAATCCTAGAGGATTTCGAGGTCTTTCTGAAGCTTTTTGGAGTTTTCTAACAAGGATTTCAAATCCTATAATAAACAAGAAAGTGGAAATGGGGTCACCCTGTCGAAGTCCTCTTGATGGTCTAAATATTTTTGTGGGTCCGTTGTTTACAAGCACCGAAAAAGATACCGTTGTAATGCATTCTTTTATCCAGTTGATAAATTTTTCATGGAATCCAAACTTTTCCATGATTTTAATGATGAAGTTCCATTCAATTCTATCATAAGTTTTTTCCATATCTAATTTTAGGGCAATGAATCCCTTAGTGCCTTTTTTCGATTTAAATGAGTGAAATATTTCATGGGCAATCAAGATATTATCTTGAATGACTCTATTAGCAACAAAGGCACCCTGTAGGGGGTGGATTAATTTTTCCATGGTTCTTTTAAGTCTTGTTGTTATGATCTTCGAGATAATCTTATAAATTGTAGAGCATAGACTTATGGGTCTATAGTGATTAGTAGAGTTCAGATTGTCACATTTTGGAATCAAAGAGATAAATGTGTGATTTATTTGTTTGAGCAATGTCCCAGAAAGAAAAAAGCTTTTAACTGCTTGAATAACAGAAGGACCTACAATGTCTGATCAGCGCTACTTTGTAGGGTTTAACTAGGAGTTGTTACCAGAGTTTAGGTACCAATTGGATGTGTTTAGAGCATAATTGTGGAGAATGGAGTTGTGGAGAAGAAGTATTGATTTGGTGGTTTTGAAGAGCTTAAATGAAGACTTAAAAAGATGGATGAGAAAGCCACAAGAGACGACCACTGATATGCCGTATTCTGTATGGCATAGTTAGGGATTATTAGCAGATTTATAGGAGACTTTGGCGGGGTTTTGGAGCTAAGTTGATGGTTGTGGTGCGAAGCTACATTGTGGATGATTTGGAAGCACTTACGCGTTGAAGACGAAGCTCTAAGCTATGTAGGAGAGCTGGTGATCAGAAGACAAAAGCTTCTGGAGTGAAGACCGCGAGGTGGGGCGATGTACCGCGATCGCCGTTATTCTCCAGTCCAACAGAAGCTGCTGGAGCACAAACCGCAATCCCCCGCGATCGCGGTTGGTCGCGGTTTTGCCGCGCGACTGAACAGCTCCCGATTTTCCTTTCTGCTTGGCCGTTTCGTTTTGCTGAGTTAATTGGTAATTAAATGGGCTCGGATTAGGTTTAGAAAGAACCACGTCCAGACTGAGCAGCCATTCGATCTTCCTTTGTTTTTTTCTCAAGAACTTTTCCTTTGTTTTTCTTTTGGATTTGGAATTGTGTGAAGAACATGAATCAGAACTAATTTCCTGTTTTACCTAGCGTGGAAGCACAAGGTTGACTTGGTTGTAAGGTTTATTTCTCTTGTTCATCCCTTTGGATTTGGTATTGATTTCCTTGAGCATATTTCTATTACTATCTATTTTGCTAGATTGATCACCTAGTCTAAATCTATAGTAATTTAGGTGCTAGATTTGGGATAGACGGTGGAATCCCTAATCATAGGTAGCAACCACAATTGCATGAAATTGGTAAATTGAGTTCAATTGTGAAAAGGAAATTGATTTGCATGACATACTTGCGGTGTTGAGTCTTGTTTGCAATCCATTAATCTTATACTCTATGCTATTGATTGAACCAACTTAGGAGGTCTTCTAGGTTATCAATTAGTAAGTGTTAGCAAGACCGGTTGGCTTGCTAATATAAACAAGATCAGAATTGGAACAAATCCATAGGATAAATATGAACATGAGAAGAATCTATGATCAACTTGGTTAACCTTTGTGTGGAAACTTGCTAGGTGAAGCTCCCTTTCTTCATATTTCCTTAAACTTGATTCGGTGTTGTTTTATTTGAGTAGTTTTAGTAGAAAACCAAATCCCCCCCCCCCCCCCCCCCCCCCCCCCATTTGTCCTTTTAAGTTGATAAGTTAGTAATTGCATTGAAATTGACGTGTTAACTCCCTTGGGTTCGACTCCTTACTTGCATGCTATACTCTAGTTGTAATTTAGGATTACTTTGATAGCGCGCACGACTGAAAAACGCTATCAAATTTGGCGCCGTTACCGGGGAGTTGATAATCGTTCTTTCTCTTTATAATTGTTTGTTTATCAACTTTTGGTGTGAACCATTTGTATGGTTCACACCCGTGCTACTGATTCTCCTTTTCTTGATTGTGATCCAGAAATTGAGCGGACATTTTTAAGGAATCGAAGAGCAACCCGTGAACTTCTGAACCAAACAGAGATGGCTGATAGAACTTTGAGACAGCTAACCGCCCCGAACTTGGAGCAACAACCTTTGGCTATAACCATTCCTGAGTTAGCTGAAGGAGTGAATTTTGAGCTGAAAGCAGGATTGATCCATGAGTTACCTCATTTCCATGGACTTGCTGGAGAAGACCCGAACAAGCACTTAGCGCAATTTCATGCGGTCTATTCTAGCATGAAGCCAAGAGGTGTCATTGCTGACACCATCATGTTGAGAGCATTTGGATTCACTTTGAAGGATTCTGCAAACGATTGGCTCTACTACCTTGCCCCGGGAAATATCATGACATGGGCCGAAATGAAGAAAGCTTTTCTTGAGAAATACTTCCCGGCCACAAAGCTGAATAGTTTAAAGAGAGCCATTGCTACTATTGAACAACAAGGAGGTGAAAGCTTATATGAGTACTACGAGAGATTCAAGCGGTTATGTGCAAGTTGCCCATATCATGGGTACAGTGATCAGGATCTTATCCTCTACTTGTTCAATGGTCTCTCGGATGAGGAGCGTAGAATGGTGAATGCCGCTTGTGGAGGTAATATTCTGAACAAAACTCCTCCCTAAGCTTTTGAGATGTTTCAAGAGCTATCTGAAGGCTCAAGGCAATTTAGCAAGAGAGAGAGTCTCAAGGCTGTGGGTTCCTCGTCCAAGATTGAATCCGATGTGAATGAGCTGAAGGAAATGATGAAGTGCTTTATGCTGAATGGCACTCCATCTCAAGCCAGACCATGTGGAATTTGTAATGAAGTGGGACATCCAAATGATCTATGCCCAACACTTCAGGAGTCAAATGCTGAGGTGAACGCTGTAGGAGGATGGCAACCAAGACCAAAGTATGATCTATTCTCTAACACCTATAACCCAGGATATAGAGATCATCAAAATCTCAGGTGGAGTAACCAACAAAATGTTCAGAATCCTCACCTCTTGCAACCACAACAGCAACTGAGGCCACAATACAACCCTAGACAAACCATGTCAGCTGAAGACATGATCAAGTCATTGGCTCAGTCGGTTATGCAGAAGGATGCTGAAACAAAGTCATCCATCCAGAATCTTGAGAAGCAAGTGGCACAAATTGCTCAAGCTGTGAGTAATCTAGAGGCCCGTGATTCGGGAAAATTAACGTCACAAACGGTGGTCAACCCGAGGGAGAATGTGAGTGCAGTTACCTTGAGGAGTGGAAAGCAGCTGAACATAAGCCCTATTGCTGAACAAGGTGAATTGCAAGACAGTTCTGCAGAGTGTGAAAAAAGAAAACCGCGATCCACCGCGCCCTACCGCGATCGCTGTTTTGACGATGAAGATCCACTGGATTCTGCAGAAGAGAGTCTGCAAGTAAAACCGCGACCCGAGGCGATCGCTGCCGACCGCGGTTATACCCCAGAGAGTTATGCAGAAAATTCAGCTTCAGAACCGCGATCGCCGTCACCCGCCCTCACTCGCGGTTTGGACCAAGATCCTTCTGATGATTATGTTCGTCCGAGCTTTCCACCTCTATGCTCTCAGAAGCCGGTCCCGCCTTTCCCTGAGGCGTTGAAGGAGACTAGAAGACCGGAGAATGACAAGGAGATATTCGAGACCTTCAGTAAGTGTGAGGTAAACATTCCTTTGCTTAAACTGGTTAAGAGTATTCCTAGGTTTGCTAAGTTCTTGAAAGAAATATGCACTATTAAAAGGAATCAAAAATTGAAAGGGAAACAAAAGGTCAAAGTTAGTGAGCATGTGTCTGCGGTGTTTCAAAGGCGAATGCCTAAAAAGTGTGGTGATCCAGGCATGTTTAGCATTCCATGTGTGATAGGTGATACAAAAATTGAAAGAGCTATGCTTGATCTTGGTGCATCTATCAATGTTTTGCCTTTCTCCTTGTATGAATCACTAGGATTAGGACCCTTGCATGAGACATGAATTGTTGTTCAACTAGTTGATGGGTCCAATGTGTACCCGAAGGGAGTAGTTGAAGATGTACTTGTCATGGTCGGTGATTTGATATTTCCTGCTGATTTTTTCGTGTTGGATATGGAACATGACAAGCATGCGACACCTATAATGTTAGGAAGACGTTTCATGAAAACAGCTCAAACAAAAATTGATGTGAATAGTGGAACACTTACAATGGAATTTGATGGGGAGAAAGCGCAATACAACATATATGATGCTATGAAATATCCCATTGATGATCATTCCTTGTGTTCTATTGATGTGATTGAGCCTTTAGTTCAAGATGTGTTTGATATTACTTGCTGTGATGAGTTGCGATCTATTATAGAGAATGATGTAGTGGATCCACATGCAAAATTGTCTTTGTCCACTAACATGCAGGTAGTCTTGGTTCATTTGAATACTGAAGGTCAGCACCCTCGTACTCATTTGGGCAGTGGCCCCATGGAACTAATAGTGCTGAGCGAGAAGCTCCTATCTCCTATTGTGCAGGCCCCAGAAGTTGAGTTGAAACACCCCCCTGATCAATCCAAGTATGGGGGGGGGGGGGGGGGGCAACTAAGAAGGTTGGAGGAGCCGCTGAAGGAGTCGAATATCAAGAGGAATGGTCTAAGGTTTAAACCTTTCCATGAATGGTTCAAGAAGGAGGTGTTAAATGAGAGAGTTCCTAAGGGACCTGATGATATAGATTGAGGTTTGAATTGAGCACCATTGAGTCGAGCCACGACATTAAATAAGGCGCTTCTCGGGAGGCAACCCGAGGTTTGTGATGCTTTAATTCTTTTTGAATTTTTTTGCTCATTTTAACTACCATTTTAGTGTGTTTGTGGTTAGGGAAGGATGCCCGAAGCACAGGTTCAGCTTCATTCTGCAGCCAAAATCGCGACCTCCCGCGATCGCGGCCGCTCGCGGTTTTCCCCACTGTAAGTTCCTTCTTTTACCAAAAAAAAAAGTGAGGAATCCGAGATCCTATGTCAGTAGTTTTCCAGAAGAAGAGCATGTGATTGTAGGTTGCAAACTGCGATCACAGGTATGTGCTCAGAAACCTTTCGGAAGTTGGCGATTTGCTGTATTCGTCATTCACTATCTTCTTTTATGGATCTAAAATTGTTTTGGGATTCTTCTATGTTACCCTTTGTCTTGGATGAGCGGTGCATTATTGGATCATCATTGTTGCTCATCCCACTTCTACCACACCTTGTGTTTCATTGGAGGGAGACCATCCGGTCTTATATGTGAGTCTTCTGTTTTCTCTTTTCCTGTGATTCTACTTTGTCTTTCATTCCATTGAGGACAATGCAACGTTTAAGTATGGGGGAGAGAATGTATTCACATGTTGTATGGTGTTGGTTATTTACGCACAAAAAAAAAAAAAGCCAGAAAAAATGAAAAAGGCATATGAAAATCCTTGGATATACGGAAAACCCGAAAGGGCCGCATAGGCAAAAAGAAGGTGACTCGCTCAACACTAGGTTGAGGCAAGAATGAGTCTTGGAGTGATGCGAGATTGGTGAGCCCATCTTAAGAAAAATGATGAGTGGTTAGGTGAAAACCCGAGAGGGCGCCTAAGCAAAATGAGTGTGAGTGATCTAGGATTTTCTTGCTTGGCGTGGCGACATAAGGGGCAAAGTATAGGAGGATTCGGGTAAGCTACCACTTGGAGGGATAAGGTGTAGTTGGGTTCTTTTTGATTGTCTTTCGCATTGCTCTATTTGGTTGTTGTTTTGGTTGGGATGTTTATTGTTGAGTTGTTGTAATCTCTAGCAAGGTTCGTCATATTTCCTGAGACCTGGAATGCATATTTTGGTGAGGGTAGCTTCTCTTTAGTTACTCGAGACGAGTAAGGTCTAAGTATGGGGGAGTTTGATACGCCGTATTCTGTATGGCGTAGTTAGGGATTATTAGCAGATTTATAGGAGACTTTGGCGGGGTTTTGGAGCTAAGTTGATGGTTGTGGTGCGGAGCTACATTGTGGATGATTTGGAAGCACTTACGCGTTGAAGACGAAGCTCGAAGCTATGTAGGAGAGCTGGTGATCAGAAGACAAAAGCTTCTGGAGTGAAGACCGCGAGGTGGGGCGATGTACCGCGATCGCCGTTATTCTCCAGTCCAACAGAAGCTGCTGGAGCACAAACCGCAATCCCCCGCGATCGCGGTTGATCGTGGTTTTGCCGCGCGACTGAACAACTCCCGATTTTCCTTTCTGCTTGGCCGTTTCGTTTTGCTGAGTTAATTGGTAATTAAATGGGCTCGGATTAGGTTTAGAAAGAACCACGTCCAGACTGAGCAGCCATTCGATCTTCCTTTGTTTTTTTCTCAAGAACTTTTCCTTTGTTTTTCTTTTGGATTTGGAATTGCGTGAAGAACATGAATCAGAACTAATTTCCTGTTTTACCTAGCGTGGAAGCACAAGGTTGACTTGGTTGTAAGGTTTATTTCTCTTGTTCATCCCTTTGGATTTGGTATTGATTTCCTTGAGCATATTTCTATTACTATCTATTTTGCTAGATTGATCACCTAGTCTAAATCTATAGTAATTTAGGTGCTAGATTTGGGATAGACGGTGGAATCCCTAATCATAGGTAGCAACCACAATTGCATGAAATTGGTAAATTGAGTTCAATTGTGAAAAGGAAATTGATTTGCATGACATACTTGCGGTGTTGAGTCTTGTTTGCAATCCATTAATCTTATACTCTATGCTATTGATTGAACCAACTTAGGAGGTCTTCTAGGTTATCAATTAGTAAGTGTTAGCAAGACCGGTTGGCTTGCTAATATAAACAAGATCAGAATTGGAACAAATCCATAGGATAAATATGAACATGAGAAGAATCTATGATCAACTTGGTTAACCTTTGTGTGGAAACTTGCTAGGTGAAGCTCCCTTTCTTCATATTTGCTTAAACTTGATTCGGTGTTGTTTTATTTGAGTAGTTTTAGTAGAAAACCAAATCCCCCCCCCCCCCCCCATTTGTCCTTTTAAGTTGATAAGTTAGTAATTGCATTGAAATTGACGTGTTAACTCTCTTGGGTTCGACTCCTTACTTGCATGCTATACTCTAGTTGTAATTTAGGATTACTTTGATAGCGCGCACGACTGAAAAACGCTATCAACCACAAGTGGAGAAGAAGAAGCTGAAGAGAACAACAGAAGACTTTTCGCGGTCGCGGATCATCCAGCCACGGTCGCGGAAACACGAAGACGCGAAGACTTTACAGAAACTTTTTCGCGGTCGCGGAAATCTGTCCGCGGTCACGGATACTGTTCACATATGCGGGAGCGGGATTTCGTCCGAAGATTCGTTTTATCTTATTTCCTTTTCTTTTATTTATTTTATTTCGTTATTTCCTTTTAGATATTATTTCTTATATTTTTAGTTAGGGTTTGTTAGGTTTTTCTTATTAGTTAAGTAGCAGCCACTTTTCATTCTACAACAATTCATTCTAGGCCGGAAACACTCTCATCAGGCCGGAGAAGGAGGATGAGGAGGACGACGCCGGAGACGGAGGTCGAAGATGAGAGCGGGATGACAGATCTGGAAATGGAGAAGATGTGATCTTGGGGAGAGAGAGCGTGAGAGTATGAGTAGAGTATAAGGGTCAAAATACTAAACAGATTTTTCTAGGGGCATTTCTCAGATTTAAATGAACAAATTGGTAATGGGCCTCATTTGTTCATTCTCGTATATATATGGGTTGTGCCACTTAGCCGATTGGACTTTAAGCCTCAACCCAATATCCTGTGTTGACAGAATGTTTCACAAGACCTAACCTTTTTTGGGCCTCGTTTCACATATAAGATGTTGCTTTTCAGCCCATTACCAGAGATTTGACATGATCAATCCACTAGTAGAATATTTGTGATATAAGATGTTATAGAGAATTATGATTTACCATGATGAGAAGGGCAAATTTTTAAATGAAGGAAGCCTATTAGGATGGGCAACACTATATACAGATTTCTAAGAAGAAAAAGGATTAGATCTTTATTTAGATGCCAACGCGTCATTATGGGTCATTTTCTTATGCCAATTGGGCAATAACACATTCATAAGGGAGTGCTGAGCAACAACACATTCATTATACTCATCTTTTGATTTAACTATAGAGAACACTAGATATTCATACCCGTGCTATGCACGGAATCGACTTTTTTATACTGATATTATATATATATATATATATATTTTTTATTTTAAGATTAATTTAAGAATTATTAAATGTTAACATAGCATAAAAATAATCTTCAAAATTAAAATTATTCAAAATAGATAAGGGAAAGAACGTTGAATTTTCAAGTTCTATATTAAAGAATGATTATTTTTTATATATATGGATTTAAAATGGAAAATATGAAATAGAGATTTATATCTAACATTCTTTTTTCCTTTAAAAGTAATACAAAATTTTATAGCTTCAAGGATGTTGAGATAGAAGTATGGAGATTCTTTTACGAAAGACGTCGTCACAAATAATTAGTAGTAATTATCTCGTGTATATTTTGACAATATTAAAAATTATAATATATTTTTGTTTCCATTTTTGACGTAATAGAGTTTCTTGAGTCCTTATAATGAAAGTAAAATTAGTCTTTAGGAGCTACACTAATTAATAATTGATATTGGACACTATATAATTATTCACGTTCATAATAATTTTAATTTTGATTCTATAAATGATCAAAATTCACAATGCAACATAAATAGTAAGTTTGCACTTTCATACGTTACATAATATGATCATGCAAAACATATAAATAACTAAATTTGGGTTAACTTTTAACATAAGCGTGTACATTAATTTTTCAATTTAGATAATTGACCGATGTAACTTCTCCATAAATTTTAAACTTATTCCATTGTGATCTTGTAAACTTCTTATGTCTTTATTAGTTTTTTATCATGCATTTTTTTATTTGAATTGAATGTTGGGCTATTAAATCTCTTTTGATATTCACATTTGTTATTATTTTTGTAATTTTTTCCTCATTGACAAAGAAGCTCTCAATACATAAATGATGTGGAATGACATAATATGTCGGACAAAGTGGTTAAACACACATGATCACTTACATTCAAAATCAAAAAATTAAGAAAATCGGGACCTAAATATTTTTAATGCAAAATAACTTTTTAAGTCGGTGTACCTAATTTTTATTTCAACTAAATAACTAACCATTATATAAAGTAATCTTAAAACATTTATAAATTTGTCAAAAGGTAAAAATATTAATTGAAGCAACATATACATCATAAAAATTTGAGCATGTAATATTATATATCGTAAATAGCCACTTTAACTATTGATTCTAAATCCTTAAAAAAAACTATTGATTATAAATATGATAAAAGTAAGTAAATAAATAAACATAGATTTTATATCTAGATTTTTATACAACCTAACATTATTAATAGAAAATGGTATATCTATAGATAAAAATAGAGTTTTAAAATGTTTTGAAAAACGAATTTATTCCATATGTATATTAGTATATGTCTTAAGTCTTAGCACATACATGGGGTCAAATTATCAAAGTAAATGATAATACAAAAGAAAATAACATGATCCTATTTGACATTTCTTCTGCAATGTTATTTTTATATTCGAAAAAATCAAAATAATTAATATTAATCTGGTTTTTTTTCAAATTTTAATTGTTTTTACTTTTTGGTTCATGTTTACTAATTTTAAAATTTATATTTAATTGATCTTTATCTAATGAAACATTAATAAAAATATATGAGCTGAAAATCATTTTATTACTCTTATGTAAAACTTTACTATGTTTTGTACTATAAAGAATAGAATACTTTAATATACTTCAGTATTGAAACTGCAATCCGGTGCTATGATAAAATGAAGTTTGTACCCATTTTATTCTACATTTAGTATTTCTAAATCATTTTGAGTAAATCATTTCATACTTTATTGTCAAATTTAGAGATTTTAACATGGTGTGAATTCAATAATTGTACATTCATGATATCATTGTTTATTTATTCGAATATTAACATAATTAAGTAGATTCTTAGGCACTATATATATACTAAAGTATTTATTAGTTACATGTTTGCACAATTAAATAGCATATATATGCTAATTCAATGTTTTTCAGTTATTTTTCCATAATTTAATGTACGTTAGATTTTTTAATTTTATTAATAGGTTGACATGTTAATGTTATTTTTATATTCGATGAAATCAAAATCATTATAAAACATCCGGTAATTCTATAATGTTATTGTGTACCTACTCTCAATGTGTTTGTTAGTTTTGTTAAAGAATTAATAACTTTCTTATCAGGTTTTTACATTTATAGTATTGTTTTTTTATACATTTCTAGCAATTAATAACTTTTATGAGTAAGAAAATTGAGGTATTTGTAGTCTGGTTGGCCTTATGATTATTTATATCAATATAATAAGGATTACAATGATACTTCCCTAGAATTCGGACAATTTTTTCATATGTTCATAGTATCATAAAAGAATTGATTTTTATCTTTTTCCTAAGAAAAAGGGAGAATGAAAGTTTTCATTGTTAAGATGATCAATGATCATTTGGATTTACTGGGAATAAAAATGAACAAAAAAAAACAATGGGTTATTTTTTACAAAATTAATTTTGTAGTCAATTTTACTATTTTATATTGTGATATTGTAAGCTAAAATATATTATATCAATAAAAAGCAATATTTCAAAATGCAAGTCTTAAAATATATACTTATAAAGCGAATAAAAGATTTTTTGTCAAAAGCAAATAAAAGAATATAAGCATACATTTTTTGCATAGCAATGCGTACAATAATGTAAGAAAAACTGAACAAAAAAAATATAGATTAAGAGATTAAGGGCATTAAAATTAAAATATCTCATATTGCAGTGATCTGTTGCACGAAGTCAAGTCAATGTCAAATGGGATTGCAATTTCACTTCGATACTAATTGATGATGATAATAGTAATAGAAAGTTGATTGTGCGTGCCATGTTTGTTGCTTGTGTTCTACCCCCTCCTATGCAATAGATAAGTGTTATGTTCGGAATATTAATAGACGTTTGATTTAGAATAGTTTTGGAATATGAATGTGTAGGTATTGTGATTGAAATTAACATATGACCGGAAAAATAAGTAACGTAAAAAATTAGTAACGTAATTTGAGTATTAATTGGTAATCAAAATTGAGTTTAAATAAAATATAATTGGATTAAAGGTCAATCAATCAAGCATACAACCGTTAAAGATTAGATGGAAAATGTTTTAATTGTCAAAATTGATGGAAGGTAAAAGGTGAAACGCAATTAAGATTGAAGGGTAAAAAAATTAGCATTGATTGTTCAAAAAGTCTTCTTTATATGTTTATAGATAGATAGATATAGATTGATCGTGTATATTAGAATTTGAAAGATTTAACAGATGGATTGTAATTGAAAATTGTTTAATTTGGAGACTAAATAATGATTTTTCAATTAGACAATAAATTTTATAACGATAAGTTTTATGATTGAATGTGTACATTAGAATTTGAAAGATTTAACAAATGAATTATAATTGAAAAATTATTTATTTAGAGGCTAAATTAACGAGTCATTAATTGGACAAAATCTCTATTTTATATGTAGAAGATAGATAGATAAATAGATAGATATAAAGATTTGAGTAACTAATTAATATAAACAAAAAAAATAAAAGATAAAATAATAAAACTAAGTTGTTAAGAAGGGGGATTGAACCCTAGACCTTTTGTATTATGAGAGTGTTTTTAACCATTGAGCTATATTAGAAGATATAGATTATAATGAAAGGTTAAGAAAAAAAAGAGATACTGATGTGAAGGAATAGAGTGGAGGCCCTGCGCATTGATTCCAGTGTATACGATGGCTACGGTGTTGCTTCCGGCTTCTGTGGCGCGTCGTATTGATGCTATGGTTCGTGGTTTTCTTTGGGGTAGCTCGGGAGGCCAGAAACGTATGCATCTTGTTGGTTGGTCGGAGGTTTGTAAAGCGAAGCGTAGTGGGGGTTTAGGCTTAATGTCGATGGAGGATCTGAACTTAGCCCTCGTCGAAAAGCTCGGGTGGAGGTTTCTTATGGAGGATAATAAATCTTGGGTTCAGGTGATTAGGTCTAAGTACGTTCGTAACTGTAATACCCCTCAATTTCGGTAAGGGTATTTGGGTAATCTCCCAACCCTCGTTCTGTAAGTAGGACGCTTTGAACGTATTCAGAATCTCTGTATTAATCTTTGAACATTATAATATACGTTCGAGGTGTTTTGGGATCGTAGAATATGTTTTATGGATACTAAAATTAGATTTTAGCTTAAATCCGCGAGCCAAACCGTGACTCGAGGCCAAGGGGCTCGACCACGGCAATTCCGCGACCGCGGGAGAGTTTCCGCGATCGCAGAAACCTGACTCAACATCGTCTTCAATCTTCTCTTCGCGTTACGCCGATTGGAGCTCCGCCGTTTTGCCGGGGGGATGCCAATCGATTCAAATGACCGGAGTTACGCCCTCTTTGTCCTATAAAAGGAGGCCTTCAGCGTGTGGAATCATCATCCACCATTTCTGATCTATCTCTCGCTCTCTTTTGCTCTCGCCGGAATCTTTGCTTGCGCCGGAGTTCTCGCCGGAATTGGTGGTGTCGCCCTAGTGCCTTGAAAGCTTGGAGTGGTGGTGAGCCTTGTTCGAAGCCAAGGAAGTCGTCGTCGAGTCGTCGGTAAGCCACAAGTTTGATTTAAGGTCGCGTCAGGAGGGAATCCGTGATTGCGGCTATGAACACCGCGACCGCGGAAGCTGCCCAGAAATCCGCGACCGCGGAAATCCAAACTGCGACCGCGGCTTGCCTTAGCAAGCGCGATCGTAGCTTGGACGAGCCGGTCACGAATTTGACTTTCGATTCTTTCGACTCGTATCAGTATTCGTATCGAATCTAACTAAGGGTTCTGTCTTTTGTCTCGACGTCGTCGTAGGAATCCGTATTCAGATTCCAGTTTCCAGATCCCGAAATCCGACATCGTCAATTCGTCTAATTAAGGCAAGTGGTGGTTCGCTCTTGCTTATCATTTCATAATTCCTTTAATTATCAATTACTTGATTGTTAATTAAAATGGGGTGAAGTGTTGTTTTCGTTTGGGAACAGATTTAATAAAATGAGATGATTAAAATATGATATTATAATAGGTTGTATATATTGCTAGAAACAACGCTATTATACATGTTATTACTATGATGGCTTTGTTATGGATTTTAAGTGTAAACTTAATGCTAGATTAGCACGAGTATTCGTAGGAACGTTAATTCCTGGTGAGGATTAGTCGTTTCTTTATAACATGGTATTAGTCGGATAATTCTCTAATACTTTTAAAGGTCATGACCATTGCTTCCTATCCACCCGTTAAGGTTAGGAGGTGTTAAGCACCTTGCTAGTGCAATTTGGGATGGACGTATTGTCACCCTGTGTTATTCTCGTTGTCACTCGAGATCATATTAAAAGCTTAACGTGAATATACATTTTTGTAATTAAATAAGATAAGTGCGGTTATGCACATAATTAATATACCCTCGGGCGAGGAGTATAACGTGGAAACCGCTCGGACTTCGGTTAGAGTAAGTCTTCTTTCCAATCTGGATTCGCATTGTGCGGTGAGGTTGGTCGTTGACCTAAATGATCAAGTCGTTTTTAAACGCTTGTGTGAAAACTATAACGTTCCCAAACATTTGTCATACTTTCCCATAAGACTCAATTCCTTTGGAGTCTTATTTTCAGTGCATGTCTAAACTTTAATCATTCCGT
The DNA here is from genome assembly GCA_027886185.1 of Rheum nobile. Lineage (NCBI taxonomy): Eukaryota > Viridiplantae > Streptophyta > Magnoliopsida > Caryophyllales > Polygonaceae > Rheum > Rheum nobile. The sequence continues at coordinate 3,262,388 of WOAB01000780.1, forward strand.
GAAAGTTTCGGGTTATGTATCGTTCCTTCAGTTGTTATTCGAGGGACAATGATAGTAAACTGTTACGATCACTAGAACCATGCTGTTTTTACCCTTGCATAGTCTTTCATTAGACTAACCAACCGGGTTTTATTCCTTGCATGGTTGGCTGGTGTCATCCGTCATATACGGCACATCAATGGTTGGTCCCCGAAGACTCGAAGTAATCAATCGAAGAAAAGGCTTGCAGTTGAGGCTTTAAGTGACAGTGTTTTAAGGTCGTTAAATATTACTTTAGTATATATTTTTATAACCTAGTCATGTAATAGGTTTATTCTTAGTCTTCCGCTGTGTAACTTAAAAGTCTTCCGCTGAAATTTCACTCTGTTGTAAAATCGTCACTTCTCATCTTATGAGAAGTCTCGTAATAAAAGGTTGAGTTTTATTTAAATATGTCTTCCGTTGGTTAAATCTTTCATTATTTAATATACTTTTGTTTAAGCTTAATTGTTCCGATTAAAGCCTAGGGTGACTTTGGACAGTAACGTCTGAGGTCACTGGCGTGTGGCACTACCGACATAAGTCGGGGGTGTCACAGTAACGGGGTTGGTTCGCAGAATGGGTCTCACATTTGGCGTAGTATCGTTAAGGGTGTGAGGTCTGTTGCCGCTCTTGGGTCTCGTTGGCTCCTTGGTGACGGAAAATCGACCCGCTTCTGGACTGATGTGTGGCTGTTGGATTCTTGCTTGAGGTTGTGCTCCACCCCGTGGATTCGGCCCATCATGACCTTGCTGTCTGCTCATTCTGGAACTCCAATTCTGGATGGTGTTAGGACCGACTCACTGGTATGCTCCCTTCTATGGTTCTGCTGCGTCTTGCGACTGTTGCAATCTCCCCTGAACTGGATGCTAGAGACGAGCTTAGTTGGCGTCTCTCCCCTCATGGTTGCTACACGGTGGCTTCTGGCTACAACCTCATTCATCTCGATGATGCCTCGGTGGATGGGCATGTCTTTGCTGCAATCTGGAAGCTCCGCGTGCCGGAGAGAGTGCGTGCTTTTATCTGGCTGGTTGTGCAGGGGGAAAAATTAACCAATGAGGAAAGAGTGAGGAGACATCTCGTTGTTGATAATTCTTGTTGCGTGTGCAATGGCGGAGTGGAGTCGATGGATCATCTTTTTCAGTGTTGTTCTAATGCAATGAGTTTCTGGCGCCAGTGCTTCATTCCTCCCTCTGTTTCCGGGTCCTTCGCCTTTGAGTACGCTTGTTGGATTCACGTTAACCTGCTCTCGTCGGCTGCCCTGGACGGGATTGGCCTGTGGTCGGCCTTCTTTGCGTGTGGTCTTTCGTGGATTTGGAAATGGCGGAACGAGAAGGTGTTCTCTGGTAAGAATTTTCAGGGGTGTATGGCTTCATTTGTGAGGAACTATGCCCGCCATTATGATATTGCTATGGCCTCCTTGGAGCTTGGTAGTGCGGTGCTACGGTCTAGAACCGAGTCCCTTATTTGCTGGGAGCGCCCTCCTGTTGATTGGGTTAAAATTAATACTGATGGTGCTGTGAGTGATCTTCGTGTGTCGTCCGCTGGAGGTGTGATTCGTGATTCTGATGGCCGATGGGTGTGTGGTTTCGTTCATCACATTGGGAGTTGCTCTGTGCCTGCTACTGAGCTGCGGGGTATCCTGCAGGGCCTTCGAATTGCCTGGGAACGTGGATTCAAAAGAGTGATCCTTGAGTCGGATTCTCAGCTGGCTATTTCCTTGATCAATTCCGTTGTTGATCGTTGTCATCCCCTTTCTAGCCTGGTTCTCCAATGTCAAGGCTTTCTTCATAAGGACTGGTCTATTCAGTTCCGGCACATTTTTCGAGAGGCGAATGTTGTCGCCGACCATTTAGCTTGTCTTGCACTTTCTTTTCTTTTCGGTTATCACTTTCTTTGTTCTTGTTCGGCCAGTGTGGCCTCTTTTATTTTGGATGATTGTCGGGGGTGTGCTTTCCCTCGAATGACTTTGTTTTTGTTTTTTTGGGTCAAAACCCTCGAATGATTTTATAGTTTGGCCTTGTTTTCAATAATATTCTGAAGAGTGCTGTCTTTTCTTCCACCAAAAAAAAGAAAAAAAAAAGATAATTTTTCATATTTATTAGGCATTAATTGCACCCTTAGTCTACTTTATATATTTATAGATATTGGGTTTCCAGGTATCAACCTTAATTAATCTATTAATTAGGGTTCTTTTGCAAAAAAAAAAAAGTTATTTAGGTTCCTTCATATACATTGGTTAATTGTTTCGCAAGGCCAATTGTGTTGCTGACAGTCGACAAATAAGCTGTGTTTGCTTGTTATAAAATTTTCAAGGTTGTTTGTTAAGGGTTTATCAATTCTCTATTAGAGAATATTTTGAAGATAAATTTCTTATTTAAGCTTGTTAGCATGTGCCCATGGACACACACTAGAAAAACCGTTCATTCTTTAGCTGAACGGATAGATGACATTTATTTTTTATGCTTTGATGACGTTAGGAAAGTAGTTATCCTCGTTTTATTCTTAATTAGCCTTTCTATTTTAATGAAACGTATGAGAACACTTGTTGCCTCTCTTTTTGAAAATTAAATGTGCTGGTTGTTAGAAGCCAATAAAAAATATTAAAAATGCATAGTTTGGAAGCATATGTAATTGGTTCAAAATCCAAATGGCATATATTCTAAAGAAATTCCTATCTACCTACATATCTAATTTATTCAAGCACCTATTAGATGTACCTAGCTATCTATAGTTGTAATATAAGCCTTGGAAGCTAGCTACACAAAGCATGTAAACATTTTTTCCATCACAATCAAAATTGGCCTAACAATTAATGGGGAATAACCACGGGAGGCTTCTTGAAAGAGGCAGTGAGGGTAGATGTCGGAGGAAACCGCGGTCTCGGCGGGGGCTATTATCGATGTCGTTTTCGTGCTTCAATATCTTCAATCGGAGTCGAAGGTCAAACCGGCAGCAACCGTCCATGGACGAGGCTGCAAGGAGGCGGTCCAGCTGGCAGCTGGATAACGAAGACGATGATGATCGAGTGATGACGTGTAGCAGTGTGGCCGAGCCCGGGATAGATTGGAAGGCGTCAGACTTTATTAAGAGGTTCCATGATTCTCAAATTAGTAGTACTCTTCCCACATCCCAACAGCCTTAATTAGGGTTTGCATGCAACAAAAGGGCTGCTTTCATTTCATTTTGTTCCCGTACGTTGTGGTACCCGTACCTACCTGTGTTAATTGTATGTGTGATTGTGTTACTTACTTAATTAACCAAAAAAGGGGAAAACATTTTATAATGTTAGTATATACTCCCAAGAAAGAAAAATATATAACACAACTTACTTAATCAAAATGAAAAGGAAAAATAAGTTAACTCTATATTTTTGTGCTGTGGTATTAATTTAATTTAATCACACGCTTCACGCTTAGCTTCACGTCCAACAAATGCAATTTGCAGGCTAGGTTTAGGTATGATATTTCAGTATCCTAAACTAAAAAAATTGCTTAGGAGACGCCTATCAAAACAAGAAGTTATAGACAAATGCAATAGGAGACGCCTATCAAATCCCAAATACAATTTCGTGACCCAAATAAAAAACCAACTATGGCCAGTTTGATTTTAACATAAAACCTAAACTTAGCAAGAGATATATCATTACAAGATTTGGCACAAGGTAAGCAAGAGAAGAGTATGCATGTAGGGGCGGACGCATGATTTTTGCCCAGTGGGGGCACAAATCCTACGTGACTAAAAATCAATTTTAAAATATAATTTTTTAAAAAAAATTGAGTTAATATGACGGGAATAACCCGATGCAATTATTATTAATAGCAAATTAAAACAGTTTCCCATGAGGGATCTATGCTTACAAAACAATGATTCAACAATGCATGAAAGATGTATAAAAAAATCAACAAAACAAGAATTAATCGAGACTGAGTGAACATAACATATGCATAATAAAAATTCTCTTCATACCAATGGAGACAAGAATGATAAGCTGAGATTAGTTAAATAATCAGTGGTTTAGGCAATTAAACATTACTTAGGAGTGCTTTCTTTTATATTGTCGAATTACATTATATGTTCTATCCTTTATCAATTCAAATTAACTCTTATCGAAAAATAAAAATTGAAGATGATATCATCTAGTACTCTGATTGTTGGATTAATTCACTTTCGACATATGATGTTTCTCTAAGCACCCAATCTAATTCATTTCGTATATAGAGAAACAAAAACTTATAGGTAAACTGTATAATCTCAACACCCTATTCATATCATATACATTACACTATAGATTTAATTGAACATAACATTACATTCATTGAATATGGAGAAAGAAGGGATGGAGGTAAGCTCATGTAAGAAGCGATGCAAAGTGGGAGGGGGGAACCACTCGTCCCTACGTAGGTCCTTCCCTGTATGCATGCACGTACATATATAATCAAATTCATGTGTTTTCTATTAGGCTAAATCTTTTGGCAATTTGGGAAATTCCTTAGGGTTCGTTTTATACGAATCCATACCAAAAATATGAAATATCAATATTAATATGGCCGGTATATATCAATCAACGTATTAGGTATGTATGGTACATAAGAGTGATATCATCAAGGTAACACTTTTGGAACATAAAATCCATCCAACATCGAAAGTGGATGGATATCGATGTCTAGTATATAATTTTAATGGATTATTTCTTTTATTGCCAATTGAGTCATTGAACTTATGTAGTTAAGTCTATTGTATATATATGCATTCGTACATTCCTGCCTTCAGTCTATTGGACCCTTGTACTTTCACACACTTTGGTACTCAATTGGGATAAGTGAAAATAACAAACGAAGCTCGATCTATAGTATGTGGTTTTAGTGAAAGTAAAATGGGATTAAGACTTCAATTGGGGTGGTCCAGGGAGATAACTGAGAGAAAGTTGTATTGATATAAGGTTCAATTCATGTCTCCACTCCTTCACTTGGGTGAAAAAATTAAGTTTCGCTATCTTTTTTTTTTCCACTAGTGAGTCAGTCTGTTGGAATATAAACATCCCACATCTAAAATTGGGATATAACCTGCGTAATATATAAGTTTGATGGGCTATTCCTCCTATTGCCAATTAGTTTTAGGATGGAACCTCATTGGGCTTGTGTACTGGGCTTATCTGCGCATATGCACTCGTGTCCACACGACCCCCAGTCTATGGGCCCACAGACTTTTGACATGGTATCAGAGCGGGTTCGGTCATGAGTCCCTTTCTTGGGTTGGTTGGGTCAGGCTATAAAGAGATTGAGATGCCCACCCACACCCGTTTGTCCAAGTGTCAACTGGGCCTGGCCAATTGCTCGCCCGTTGCACTTGCGGGGACGTGTTGGAATATAAACATCCCACATCGAAAGTTGAGACATAACTTGCCTAGTATATAAGCTCGATGAACTACTCATCTTATTGCCAATTGGTTTTAGAATGAAACCTCATTGGGCTTGTATACTGGGCTTATCTGCGCATATGTGCTCGTGTCCGCACGATCCCAGTCTATGGGCCCACGGACTTTTGACACAGTCAACATAAGTTTTTTACCTCATTCGTGACTCTTATCGAATGGGTTAAGTATACGCGGTTTGCTACGCAAAGAGGATTCCTCGCCGCCAAGAAATTAAAGAAGGGATAGACAGTATACAATTTTTTTGTTATTGTTGTTGTTGTCGTCGTCGAATACGTAATTAATTAACTAAAAAGTGATGAATTTGGTGCAAGCTAGCTATAAAGTTCGGCCGGGTTATCCGATTCTTAGATTACATTAAATGTATCATGTATGTTAAAGAGCTAGCATAGCTGTGGAGCATATAGCGCAAGAACCGAGTATTCCCATGCAAATTGCATATAAAATCATGCGTAAATCACTATTTAAATTACTATATTAGGGAAAAGCTGAATGCATATTTGCAATTTTCATCTCCTGCTTTTCCCCTTTAACATGATTAATAAAAGAAATCAATATACGAAGCTACTACGAACCAAGGACGATGAAGCTAGAAACAGCTTTAACCGACTTGTCGAAATACAATCCAACAGGAATATTGGAAGTGATCTAGCTTTCTTAATTGAAATATATATAAGATTTTTATAAAAAAATTGAACTAATTAACATGTAAATTGAGCTGCATTTCCAGGAAAAAGAAATTGCAAAGATCGAAGAATTTAATTTTGGAAGAAGAAAAAAATCAAATCTCATCCAATCTAATTAAAATAATCTCATTCGTAAGCCGTAACTTAGGGTTTAAACAAGCTACTTATAGGATTTTAAATGACTTGATAATTTAACACGCCTGTATAGTTTAACACTAGTATATAGATTAAGGTTTTCATAAGAATTAATCTTTGAATATGATTTTTTGTTGACATGAACATGTTATCTGTGAACATGACTGTCCAGATAATGAATATTTGGTATCACTTTATGAACGCGAAGTTTCGCATTTCATACGGTAAGGACATTTCGCACCGAAACCTCCCTCCTAGTATATATGCTATACGTGGTCTAAAAAGCATATGCTTATTTAAATCGAAAGCCCCAGATTCCTATATATATCAATATATTATATACGGAGTATAATGCGTACTCGATCTCTAATTAGTTAAGTTGGAATGTGAGACTCTTTTCAAGATTCCGGCCTTGCTCAAAAGTTTATTACTATATATTATATATATACAGCTTGAACTTAAATGCAGTGAACGAGTGGAGCAACTTAATTCTCCAAAGCCATCGCCCTTACCTGAAATCTGAAAAGGGAACAACTTCGATCGATCTGAAATCTAAAATCTGAAAGTATATTTTTTAACGAAAACCTACCTGTTGAAGAAACCACAAACGTACAGCCCACAATTGAGTTGCTTTTTGAGTTGAAGCTCTCCATCTCTATATATTCCATCTCAGCTCCACCACTCGATCGCCTTACCTACCTACCGGAGTACCGGTACGTTGTTTATTATATTTTTAATTATGTTGTATTTTAAACAGTGTATACATTAATTGCAACTTATACAATCATATCACGTGTGGATATATAAATTGTTGCAAGCTACATGAATGACATCTATTTATACTATTTTTGTTTTTTGGGTATTTATTTATAATAATTCTTAATTTTTTAATCTAAAATAAGCATCTTAATTATACAGATATTATTCTCTCAATAAAATATTGATATATTTTTATCTGATTAGTTTATTCTTATAAATAAAATTATTCATAATATATAATTTACCTTATTAATTATAATACTTCGTATTTGTGATTAAAATTATTTATATTATATATGTGTATACAATTAAAATATTGAAAACTACGTTAAAATAGGTTATAAACTAAAATATAATGCCAAATTAAAATCTGCATTTCAACTTTCAACCATGTCAAAGGTACATTTTTCAAATATATATACGTTCTTATAGTTTTAATACTTAAATATATATAATTGATAACATGCAATTAAAACATATAATTGGTTATGTATGATTCAAATATATGTTAAAAATATTTGAAATAAATATGTGATATAATTTAACTATATTTTTTTATTAATTATACATAAGTACATAACTAATCGTTCTCATTACTTAAATCTAATTTATATGTTTTCTTATTCAGTTATTTGTATGAAATTCCTAATCTTGTTTCATGTATACAAGTTTGTGTATATACTTTCAATTCTAATCATACAAAAACCTTATCATCATATGTTGAATAGATTAAACTTATAATTTATCACTTTAGTTTTTGTAAATATTAAATAAATTTGAATTTTGAGTTTTATTAACCAAACTCGTGCAAGGCACGTGAACATATACTAGTTGTATGTATAACTGTATAAGGGGTAGATATAAATTTGAATCCAATAAATTAAGTGGTTCCAACAACAACCCTTGAGGTTTGTTTGGTAGATGTATTTCTTAAGATTTGTTTATTTGTAATGTTTTTTTTTTTATAGAAGATTAGTTTTTGAAATTTGGGTGATATAGAAAAGTGTGAATGAAAAAAAAGTACTTTTATAAATAAAGTCTTTATACAGATTTGACCGAACAAGACATTGTTTTAAATTAGTCATTTTCATGACATTTATGAATTTAAAGAATGTCATATCTATTTTTACTTTTTAGGGTACATTGACGTCAAAAATCTTATGCAGCCTCGGTTGTTAAATTTAGTGTGGAGGTAAAAAAGTGAATCATAAAAACATATTCTCAAAAGAGAAGATATATTTATTTATTTTTAGTATTCTTAATTAAGAAAGACTAGAAATCAAAGCCCGTGTGTATATGTAGTGTCACGATATACAAAATAAGTTTGTAATACATGGATCGTTGTTCTGTTTTTTTTTATGTTAGACATATATTATTTGATATTTATTTAAATACAAGTATGTTAGGTATAAAATGTTATGATTGTACATAAGAAGCGGGTTATTTTATTTTTTATAATTTTGGTTAGAAGTATAATTTTAATTTTGAATTAAAGTGAAAGTTTGTTTTTGTAGGGATGTGTTTATATTTTGATGAAAGTTTTTGTGAATATTTTAGAAATCTTTTATATCTAATATAAAGTTTGCATTTTGGTGCATTAAGTGTGTTCATCATTCAATATCATACAATTTTGAAAGTATTAAATCGGCTCTGGCTCTAGCGGGTGGAGCAACCATGAATGTTTCCCCATCGAGCTTTTTGATCTTCTACGATCTATTGAACAAAAAATCTATGGAGGAAATGATACGAACCCTAAAAAGGTAATAGTTGACGGAAAAGACAGGGGATATAGATATCAAAGAATCTATACCGGATTATTTTTAAAATGAAATTAAAAATAATAACATTATCTAAATTGTGTTCTAGTTTTTTATTCTTTGTTTTGAGAAAGTAAGGAATTCAAAATTTTGTTGCTTTTTATTTTAAAAAATTGAGGAGTTCACAAAAGTATTTCTTAAGAAAAAATATTTTCAACATTTTAAAAGTTGTGTAAAAGTAAAATTTTCTACACATTTCTCTTAATTGTACTACATATATTTTTCTATTGATAAATACATTTTATCCAAGCAACTTTTAATAAGAAAATACATATTTCTATACAAGTCTTTATAAATAGTCACATCAAACAAATCCTTCTAATCTAACCTATTAGATTGTTATTATCACGATGTAGAGAACTTGATAACATTTGTTGATTTGTCGTTAAAGGGTTCATTTTGAATAGAATTGAAAAAATTAAGAGAGATAGAGTTGAATAAATCTTGAATTCTTGATTGTTAAATAAGAATTTTTTAATCATGATTTTTTTTTTATATATCTATTTATAGGCCATTTTGCAAGGGTATACCACTTTGGTATTGAAATGTGCAAAGTTGTACTTCTTTTTTTGGATATAACTACAATAACATAAAGTAATTTTTTTTTATTTTATTTTGCCTTTATATATTGGGTACAAAATACATTATCAGAGTTTGTAAATCGAAATTTAAAGGGAAAAGAAAAGAATTTGAAAAGTTGGGTCTGATAAAACTTGTACTTGTTGCTTTAGGGTATACAACTTGATTGTACTGTGTGTCAGAATTTAAAAATATATATGGAGAGAAGCTCGCTCTAAGCCGGAAGGAGATTAAGCTTAATGTTAAACCAAGTGAATTTCAGCCACAAAAAACGCTGACGTGTAGCAGTCATATCACTGCATATTTCTCGCCAAAACTAAGCTAGCTTAGTTAATCGTTGTTTTCCCTCCAAAAATTACATTAGGCTTCTTCATCTTAGTTAATCGTTCTTCTTCCTTTATTTTTGTCCTCTGCTTCATTGCCTGCCATCTGAGTTATTCTCACTGTTAATATTCTCATTTTCTATGGGTAAGTTGTCATATTTCTGTCCTCTGGGCCTTAGATTCACACGTGCTCTGTTTTATTTGTGTTTATTTTTTGTTTCTTTACTAAGAAATTGATTAACTTTTCTTATTTTTTGCTTCTTCAGGAAGATCAACTCCAACGTATATGGTTTCTCTAATCAGTGGAGGAAAGTGGAGGTGCGAGAATGAGATTTGGATTTATGAAGGAACAAAAAAGGCAAAGGGGATGATGGTTAGTGAGAAAATCGATTATGAATCACTGAAGATTAAGATTGCAGAAAAACTGGAAATTGATCTTACCAGGTTCGACTTGAAGATGAGTTACATGTCTTTACAAAATCCGCACTTTCCTCCCTTTTATATTTGCGATAAGGATGATGTAGAAGCATACATCTTTTTGAACATGACAAATTGTAAGGACAGAGTTTGGCCAACTGCTTTGCATTCCATTGTGCAACCAAAATCTGGAGTTTCAAAAGAAAAACCTAAATTAATTCCAAAAGAAGAAGAAGAGATGATCGATGTTCCATTAAGTGCACCTCAACCTGTATCCCAGCCTGGAAATGATGGTGCATCTTTTACTCTTATACTAAGCCAAAAAAGAATGTCGGACCAGATGTTGAGCGACATATTAGATGCTGATCTTTTAGAAGATGAAATAGGAGTGGAGGGGATGGATGTCCGGATGTTTGTGAAGGGTGGAGAGAAACAAAATGTTGACACTGTTACAAAGTGGTTTTGTAAGAAAGCCAAGACAGTTGAGGTTGTGTCACTAAGCAGTGACGATGAAGAGGAGGATGTTGTTATTTTTGCAACCAAGCATAAAGGTTGTGACCTTGTCAACCTTTCCGAGGAAGAAGAGGAATACATTGAAAATGTTGAGTATGATGACAACGTTGAGGAGGTTGATATTGGGAAGCCTGGATATCTGGATGCTATTGATGAAGCCGAAGAGAGATATTACCGTTCTGAAGTCCCTGCTGACTTTCAAAATTTGGTGGATGTAGAAGAAGTGGAGGACAAGTCGAAGTCCAAGACAATCAAGTGTGGAGATATGTTTCAAACCAAGAAGGAGCTTCAACATTCGTTAGCCGCATATGCTATGGACAATTGTGTAGAAATTCTTGTGAAGAGGTCTGATAAGACTTGTTATGTGGTGGAGTGCAAAAACAGAGGATGTTCATTTGGTTTTCGTGCTTCAGTGAAGATAGGTACTAGTGCGTTTATTGTCCGGAGGTTTGCTACAAACCATACATGTAGGATGCTGTTCAGGCACAACATGCATGCCACTGCCTCCGTAATTTCACAGAGTATTCTTGATAGGTATATATTGTTTTTGTTGAAGATTTTAATTTCAATTCAGACAGTTTTATGCAAAGTGTCTAAAGACTATCTATTGGTGTTGGTGTAACATGTTTAGAGGTCGCAAGGATGCACCAAGGGCAAGAGAGATACAAGTTGTCATGAAAGGCCTGGGAGTCGATGCCAGTTATCACAAAGCCAATAGAGCAAGAGTGCTAGCAGAGGACATTATTCGAGGGACTGCCGAGGAAGGTTACAGTCAACTTCACTCATGGCTACATATGTTGAAAGAGGTCAATCCTGACACGCATACAACTATAATAACAGATTTTGAAAACCGTTTTAAGTACTGCTTTTGGGCCTTGGGTGCTTGCATCAGGGTTGTTCCCCGTTTGAGAAAGGTAACTTTATGTTTCTCTAACTTTATTGTTTGTCTTGATTATATAATATGACCTAGAGGGTAAAATGAAATAGGGTGACCGGTTTTATATGAAAATCAGGTGATTTGTGTTGATGGAGCACACTTAGGAGGGAGATTCAACGGACAACTTCTTCTAGCTACTGCCCAAGACGGAAACAGACAAATCTACCCCCTGGCCTTTACTGTAGTAGACATTGAGAATAAGGATTCTTGGTCCTTCTTCTTTAAGGAGTTGAAGAAAGTTGTTGTACCCGATAGCGTGGATGTGGTTTTTGTCTCTGATCGTCATTTGAGTATAAAAGCAGCTCTGAAAACACAATACACTCTTGCTAGCCATGGATATTGCATTTATCATATGCTACAAAACTTCAAGCTGAAGTGCAGTTGGGGAGGCTTGCAAGACCAGTGGTTCAAGGTTGCAAAGGCGTACACGGTAGAAGAATATAGGACCGAGCTTGAGATCCTAAGAAACAGGACTCCAGCTGTGGTAAAAGATGCTCTGAAAGTGCCCCTTAATCAGTGGTCAAGGGCATATTTCTCAACTGACAGGTTCAACATCATGACTACAAACAATGCAGAATGTCTGAAGAATGTGTTTAAAGAGGAACGTATGTGGCCTATTGTACCATTGTTTGATGTTATCTTGCATACCTTTGCCACCTGGTTCTGTGAAAGGATGGAGTCGGCTGCTACGTGGGCTGAGGTAAGTACCAGGTCTGTGACCAAAACCATGGATCAAAGGTATGCGGCTTCTATGACAATGAGTGTCCATAGGCTAAGTGATATTGAAGCAGAGGTGACAGATGGAAGGAATAAGTACGAAGTGAATATTCGCCGACTAACTTGCCAATGCAATGTCTTTCAGAAAGATCGAATTCCATGCACACATGATATGGCAGTAGCAAAGGATAGGGGTGTTGATGTTACTACTCTGGTTACTCACTTCTATAGCAACAACAGTTTGAAAGAAGTTTACAAGGAAACCATCCATCTGGTCCCCCCACACAAGCAATGGGATGTTCCATTGTCCGTCTCGCAAATCGCATGTTTGCCACCACCATGGAAAAGGGGCCCTGGTAGACCAAAGCTGAATAGATACAAGGCTAGGTGGGAGAGACCCTACAAACGTGTGTCCAAGAGATGTGCAAGATGTGGGCTGACTGGTCATACTCACCAGAGGTGCTATCGGGCTGCAAGAGGAGGATCAAGGGTAAGACCATAGTGTGCTATCTTTTATATTCCAGTTATGAACAATGCTATTTTTTGGTATGGTTTTGGTAAGCTTAATATGACCAATAAGAGATCTCAAACTCTTAAATGATCTCTTATAAGTCATATTACTTTACTTTTGTGTCTGTTACTTATCCAGTGATGAACCATGGGATGCTTTATGCTTCTTAGTTAATGTAATATTTTCTCGCCACCTTTGAATGTAAAACCTGTCACTTATCTACCTTTGCAAAATGTTATGAATGTGTGGTTTATTATGCTTCTTAGTTAAGTTAAGATTTATGAACATGATATATGGTCAAAAGAGTTCACACAAATCATCCATCTTGGGTAAGAAAAATAACATTAAAAGCAGGTATTGAAGATGCGGGCTAAGAAGCATGGCATTCTGATTTCACCTCCAGGGCCAACAAACCCTGGTATCATATGCCATTGTCGCCAAATTGCTCGACTCCATGAGTGGGATAAGCAGTACAACTTTAGAAGGAGGACAACTAGTTAGCATAACTAGTTCAGCATGAAACATTCCTTAAAGCTTAAAGCATGAAACATATATAATTCCTTCAAGCTTACACTTTCCCATAAAATCCTACAGCTTAAATAGTTCTAGACATAGATAGCTTACAAGTACTCTTACAACCGAGAGCTTACAACAGGCTAAGTGAAATAGACTTTAATTACACAAGCCATTACCACAAAAAAACAAGTAACCTTCAGCACACGTTCAACATAGTTTGACGTCTTAACTCGACACTCTTCTTCATGACCGATAACACTCTTTGCACCACCTTTAAGCCTTATCACTTCCTGCTGTAGCATTCCAATCTTTGCCTCATATGCTGAAATTATACTCTCTTTCACATCCAATGCATCTTTCACCTGGATTATCTCATCTCTTAGCATAGGAATAAGTTATGTTGCAATAGGGCAAAGTGGAGGGTCATACCATTCCCAAAATCCACAACCTCCAACCTGCATTCAATTAAAAATACTTTTAATTCTATATATTATGAATATCAGCAAACAAGCTAGATACGCACCCGATTTACACATCTTATAAATCTCCTTCCCGGATTCTCGTTTGTCATAGAAGTGAAATATCGACAGGCAACACCACATGCACATCTTATCAATTTGGACTCCATTGCTGATGTATTCCATCTCCTCATGAATAAACATGAGTTTAGGCTACGTCTTGTCTTCATCAGTAGTAATCAAAACATCTTTATAAGAAGAGTTTCAAGCTACTTTGACAAACCACATATAAGAATTCACAAAATTTCAAGCAGAAACAAAACAGTAGCAAATACGGAATTCTGTAGCAAATCCACAATTCAATTCGTATTTTAGAACATACATTGAAACAAAACAGTAGCAAATACTTCCCCAAATTGAAACCCTAAATCATACCAAACTTACCATTACATTCCAACCACTGCTGGATCCTTCCGAGTATGCCATGGGTTACGCCCTCGAGCTCTCTCAATCTCCACTCCATGCGAAATACACCCTTCAATCGATTCTCGGAGTTGTCTAGAGTTTTTGAAATGCCTCAATGAGCCATGGGAGAAGGATGAAGAAAATACGGTATCTGACTATCTATAGGATGAGGGTAAGAATTTGGATGAGTTTAAAATGAATCTAAACCGGGTTTTGGAAATTGTTTTTAACTAACCGGTTTATTTTAATCAAAATCGGGTTTTGGAAATTGTCTAGAGTTCTTGGTTAAGGTAATATTGCTCTCCACCATTGAATGTAAAACTTGTCACTTAAGGTATAAACTTTCACTTATATGCTTATGAAACAAGATCCATGGATGACTTATACAACAACAGAATTAATAGAGTTGAAACACAACACATTGTTCGTACATCAAATTTGCAATCGAAACACAACGCAAGCAAAACATTGTTCATGCATCAAAGTTGCAATCCAAACACAACGCAGCCAAACCATTGTTCACACAATCTAGTGTTATGATGACACACTATTGTCCATAGTTCAACATTGTCTTCCACTGCTGGTCGAACACACTATTAGCAATGTCGAATCTGTGATAGTCGATCGTCTCATCTGAAATGAGGGAGAGATCATCACTTCCAAAACTCAACCACTCAATGTACTTCACGGTGTATACTCCACAGTCACCACTGCAACCAAAAATAACAAAAGTCAATTCTATGTTAATATTTTAGGTGGCGGGTAAAAAACAAACTGGTAGCAGGATATCTTACGCTCTTATGTTCTATTCCAGATTGCCAACTCTTCCATTGTAAGTAAGAACCGAGACACCCCGGTGTGCATATTTCTTGGACAAAGGTTCGTGCTTGCTCACAAACTTAGGAAGATACTTGATAATGGGGGCGACTGCTTCTTCTACGACATAATCACGCTTCAGATTCGCATTGCAATCAAACATCCTTAGGCTCCAATTAACCAGGTCAATTTGAATGGCAACCCAGTGGTTTGTGCCCACAAAAAGCGGTGCATAGATGAAGTCCACCTCTTCCCAATTCTTCCCATGAAAAATTGGAAGTTCACCTCTAAAGTATCGAGCGACGCGATCTGGAAATTCTGGTACTGGAACACCACCCATTTCACACTTGTGTTGGTCTTTGTAGTCTTCACACCATGTAGTGTCCATAATAGCCGCCTTATGATTCTCACTTGGGTTCTTCAGGAGCGCATCGCGAAGTAAAATTAGGACCTCATCTAAGTGCTGCCAACAAAAATTTACAAAATCAATATATTGATAGAGTATGTGGACAAAATTTACAAATATTTTTCAAAACCGGTCACCCTTACCAAATTACCCCACCACTTAGTTGGTTCAATTAAGCTCTCCATGAAATCATTGTCAATGTAATTGTTGCTAACTCTACGGAATTCTATAGATCTGCAATATAAAGGACAATATAAGTACATCAATTTCATTGGATGAGAGAGATATAAGTTGGATATACATACCTTTCATCCTTGTACCACTCTATTACAGGAGTCATTTCCTTCACAACTGGATTTTTTGTGATCCTTTTCCAAAAACTCTTACCCCTCACTTCCTTCTTCTTGTCCTTGTCCTTCTCATTGTCCTTGGCCTTGTGGTTGTTTTGTTTCTTAGATCTATAAGGGGAGAGGACTGAAGCAGATGGCTTCACACTACGCTTGGGAAGGTACCTTGACTTCTTTGAGGACTTCTTTGGAGATAGACCCACATCCTTCTTCCTATTGCTAAAAACAACTTGGCCTTTGGCAAACTCTTGTTTCACATTCACAACCTCCTCAATACCCTCCTTCTCAATTTTTTCATTGTCAAGCTCATCTTTCTGAAGCTCCTCCTTGTCAATGTCAACCTTACCAACCTCTTCCTTCTCATCTCCTTCCTTCCCAACCTCTTCCTTACCAGCCTCTTCCTTCTCATCCCCTTCCTTCCCAACCTCATCCTTACCAGCCTCTTCCTTCTCATCCCCTTCCTTCCCAACCTCTTCTTTCCCAACCTCTTCCTTCTTTCCCAACCTCCTTCTCTCTAACTTCCTTCTCAATAAATGAACGGCTACTGCCCTAGAAACCTGGACTTCTGCTTGCTGGCTTACCTGTTGGGTAAGCTCTTCCCTTGGGGCATCTTCTACATCATCTGTGATAGTTCTATCACTATCAACATTCGGTATCAACTCAACTTGCTCCCTAGGGGCATCAGCATCATCATCAGGCACTCCATCCTTATCAGTTAGCTTCTCACTAATGTCAGCTACAACATCCATTACTATATCTCCAGTTCTTCTACCAACACCAACTAATACATAATTTTCCTCCAATCCCTGAAGTTACATTTACCACAAAAATATATATTACTTCAAAATGTTGTGCATATTCCAATTTTTAAAACCTACAATACATTTCTCAAAATTTATAACATGTCATGCTTCATTAATACACTCGACATGTACTTATGGCATACCCCAGTCTCACTTGAGTCTTTAGGGCTTAAAACTTCCTCATTTTGGCTGACCAAACCCTCATTTTCTTGTATGGCCATAACTTCGGCTTCATCATTGTCTCTAGGGTTGTCATCTAGGTTCACATCATTATCCTTTGAAATTTGTTCAAATGCCTCACCAACACTAACAAGTTCTTGATTATTCTCAATAATGGGCTCACTGTTCCCATCTTCTGTTTCATTCCCCTGCAATGATAGAGAATTTTTAGTGTTATCTATCTAATTTAAGTTTCTTCAACTCCATATCCTGCCATACTTCTTTAAAATATCTATGAAAGTAGAAATCTTACAATAACTGGAATGTCATACCTTAGTATCAACATCCATCAAATTATGATTTTTTTCACCTTCATCATCTCCACCATCATCATTTCCTCCATCATCTCCACCTTCATCCTCACTTCCTGACTCACTTTTTTCATCATCCTCATCCTGCTTTTTCTTTTCTTGACCCTCCTCATCCTCACTAACAGCCTTGTCACTACCTTCACTATCACTTGCTTGAGTCTCAGAACCTTCTGAATCATCTATATACTCATCAACTCCATCAAACTCTTCACTATCACTTGCTTGAGCCTCAGACTTCTTAACCATTCTTTTCTTCCTCTTAGGGACCTTTCAAAAACTTGGACATTGTTCCTCTCCAACCTGTCAATCCTCTCACATAGACCGTGTTCCATCTTATCAATCTTGTTACACAACTGATTAATGATATCCATCATCTGCCTTGCATCACCACTAACTTCTCCTTTGAAAGCCTCTTTCCCCTTGTTAGGCTCTTTCAGTTTGGCATTTGCCTTGCCCATAGCCATAGCCATAGCCTCAGATACTATTTTGTCAAAGAAAGTGTCCTTGACTTCATCATGGAATCCGCAAGCACTTAACAAACTCCTCTCAGATTCATCAGGCATGAGAATAGGCAGGACCTCCAGCTTTGGATCAGCAAAACACAACTGAAGCAGTCCATGTTCAGGACATTGCTCTGAATACCAACGAAGACCTCGGGGTATATCTGTCTCATTTATCTTGGAAGCATATTGGACTCCAAAGCTTTGGACACATTCCCATATCCACACCTACATAGACACAACTTTTTCATTATTCAAACTTGTATGAACTTTAACATTTCAAATCCAGACACCCTTCACTAGGTAACTAGTCAAGCATATTAAAACTTGTATGAACTTTAACAATTCATACAAATGTTTGCATGATTTCAGGACAAATTCCATATAACAAATCAATCCTTTGATTTAAAATTGATCCAACAGTTTCTCAAACTTCAAATATTTACTTTATAGGTATCACTTCATGTTTAAACACTTAAATCCCACCACCCAACACTATCAAACTAGTCAGGGATATATAGGCAAATGCAATTACTAATTTAATATACCTGAAACACAACTGGCATTCCTTGAATGGTATAGGGAATCCTTGCATCTTCAGAGAGTAGCAAAGCTTTTTCAACAATAAGCATTCTTTTGGCCAGAGATTTTGTCAAAGACATGTGCAACTCTTTATAAGCAACTCTTCCCCAAGGATAATCCCAAAACTTGTCCATGTTATCCAGTAGCTTCAAATGTTCAGCTTTAACTAGTCTCTTCTTATCTGCTCCAAGAAAAATACCTTCAACTATCAAAAGCAATGCCATCTTCAACTTGTAATTATCTAGCAGTCTATAATCCCTGAACCTCTCGTACAAGTCTTGCACTGAGGTCTTAGGACCAGCAGGACCACCAAAGAACTTCTCCATCACTTGTACATCTTTCCTTTTCTTCTTCCCAACTGATTCTGGTGGCAATTGGCCACAATTTAAACCAGTTATCAATGCAAACTCCTTCATTGAAAACCTTAACTCTTTACCACCTATCTCGTACCAGGTCTCCCACTTCTTTTTTGATTGTATTTGCTTAAAAAGAACAGTATGTACAGTTTGGGAAGAAAATGTAACCTGACGCAGCATTTTCATTACATTTCCAAAAGGGCTTGCAATTATCCTTCTCCAATCTGCACCAGTCAATTTGTTTTCAATATCACGCACGTATGAAATCCTACAGTTGATATTGATTCTTCCATATAAAGGGTCGCCTTTGTAGAACGAGTACTTAATCTACAATAGAATAACAGAAGTTTCATAAGTTACGGACACAACAGTGTCGTGATATCAATAAACCCTAGATGCACAAATTGAAATGTTCAACATTTCTGAGAGTTTTTTTTTACTTACATCTTCCTTGAAAGCTAAAGGCTTCATGCTTTTCCACCTTTTCAGAAGAGCGACAACTTCCTTTTTCTTTAGAGAATAACCGCTCTCTGATTTCTTATTCTTCTTTGTAGCTTTGGGTTTTGTAGATGGAGGGGTTTTCTTCGCAGTAGCTTTTCCCTTCCTCTTACCACCTTGTTCTTCTTCATCCACCTCTCTTTTTCTTTTCTTCTGCGGTGTCGCATCATTAGAACCTCTGGTAACAGCCATTCTCTTTTCTTTCTTTGTTTGGGCTTCAATGGTTCCAGCGAAAGTAGAGGAGGATATAAGAGGTTGAGGTAAGTTGGGAACAGTTCAGGGAGGTTAGCAGAGGTTGAGGGCGGTTACAGAGCTCGCCGGAATTCCATTTCGCCGGGAATTTGGGTGGGGGGGGGGGGGGGGAAGAAATAGTAAAGAGGTTCGAACCTGTTAGCAATATAAAATGGGTTCAAATTAATGGGTTGAAAATTTTGAACTTGTTAGCAATATAAAATGGGTTGAAAATTTCAAACCTGTTAGCAATTAATTTGGTTAAGCATTTCAGATTTGGCAATTAATTTGGTTAATTTGGCAATTGATGGGTTCAGCTTGATACAAGTTGAAAACAATTTCCAATGGTCAAAATCACCAATTTGGTTGAAAATATGCAAGTGTCACATCATGTAAAATCACTAATTTCTTTTTTTTTCTTTTTCAGAATACATTATAATAAACATTACAATTAAAGGAAGAAAAGGTAAATTCAATACCGATTTTATGTTTTCTTTTTAGGCTCAAAATTACGTGAATGGCCCATTTTACCCTTATTTGGGTAGTAAAATGGGTATTCCTACAATATCTAAAAAAAGAAGTGCACTTGTGTAATTTGGGTGGCAAAAGTGGTATATTTAATACTAATTTTTCCTATTTATATTTTTTAATTTTAACTTTTATCGACATATAACTTTTTTGCTATATAGTTTTTGAATTCTACCAAAGAGTTTCCTTAAAAATACCATAATATGACCAATAATGTTTAAACTTCATAGTTGAATTTTTACATCAATATAACATTGAGGATTCAATCAATCATTTAAAATTTTATGGACATTTTTCGTATTTTTCTATAGAGCACTCATTGCTTAGTTTAAAATATTTTATAGAGTGAGGGCATGTTTTATGATAAAGAAATTTAAAATTTTGTTTTTAATCTAATAAGTATTTTGAAAATTGTTGAATTCCTTAGGTTTTGATAGTAACAAACATCCAGCTAATCTGGTAACTAAGTATTTCAGAAACAAAGATAGTTGTCACAGGGAACCATTGCAACAAAGGATCACAGAGGGAACAAAGCTCTGTCCATGTGCTTTGTTACCCCTCAAGGACATCAATGACGAACAAAACGAAGCTGCGAATGGAGTGAAGGATTTCCAACGTGAAGATTATGGAAACAATCTTGGAAGATCACGCGGTCAAGGAAAAGGATTTCGGCTGGAAGGATCTCGCCGAAGAGAAGATTTGGAGACATAATCCGAATGTGTTATCTTAGGAAATCTTTCCTAAGATAATATATTTGGAGAGAGAAAGATTTTATCTTTATCCGATTTTGTTATCTTAGGAAATTTCTTCCTTAGATAATATCGGCTGATAAGATAATATTCTTCAAATCATTTAAATATTTTCTTGTTACCAAGTTTAGAAAAGATTTTTATCTTGTTACGATTAGGGTTTAGTCGAGTTGTATTTATAGAAGTGTGGATTCATTTCTATGTAAGCATCGACGACGACGAACTGTGAGCATAAGAGAACAGAAAGGAGAGTGAAGTTGTTTGTGAGTCTTTGAGGGTTTCATCGGTGTAGGAGTGATCTTCGAATCTAGCTGGGTAGTCTAGGGTTTGGAGTCCATGTTACAAGTGTAATCGAACAAGAAATCAATAAGACGAGTAGACGCTTCAAAATCCTCTCAAGCGAAAAGCTTGAAGGTAGTGGTTTTTCTTTGATTAGCTAGTTGGCTAATTAGGGTTTCCACTATACATCGTGAGTTCGTTTCTTATCTTTCTTGCTATATTATTCCGCTGCACCTTCTGTGGGAACAAAGCCTTTGTTCCCTCAGACGTAACTCTAACGATCCAATAATTGGTATCAGAGCCTGGTGCTCTAGATTGTGTTCGTTACAGACTTTGCAGGAAAGATGTCATCAAGCAATGCTATTGGAGATTCATTCTGGAAGCCTCCGACTCTGAAGGCCGGAGAATATGACTGGTGGGTGGAACAAATCGAGTCCCATATTTGTTACCTCGATGGACAGATATGGCGAGTCATTGAAGTTGGCCCTATAACCATTCTGAATGATAAAGATGCTACGAAGCCAAAGGCGAAAGTTGACTACACTGATGATGACTGGAAGAAGATGGAAAAGAACAGCAGAGCCAAGAAGATCCTTCATATGGCCTTGCTCCCCTCGGATCTCAAGAAAATCATGGGCTACAAGACTGCCAAGGAGATCTGGAATGCTCTAAGACGCCTTCATCATGGAAATGAAGATGCTAAGAAAAACAGGATTCTTTCCTTGATGAAAGAGTACGATCAGATCTCTCAGGGGAAGGATGAGCATATTCAGGAATTCTACTCCAGATTCCAAGGGATAATAGGCCAGCTTGAGTTCCTTGATGAAGAAATGCCAGACTGGAAGCTCACTCATCATTTCATGCAAGGCCTCAACTCTCAGTGGGATGCTATTGCCCTTGCTCTCTACTCTCAGACGGATGTTAAGACTCTCACTATGGAAGAGGTTGTTGCGAAGCTTGAAAGCAACGCGTCTGTTTACAACCACAAGATGAACAAGAAAGGAGAAGAGAAGGCCAAAAGCATTGCCCTGAAGGTGGAACGTGCCTTTGACTTATCTCAAGTTGAAGATGAAGACGAGGATGGTGATGAAGATGTGGCTCTCATCACTAGAGCCATGAAGAAGATATGGTCTCGAAATAAAGGCACATCGAGTTCCTACGAAGGGAACAGAGACATGAAAGATGTTGTTTGTTACCACTGTCAGAACAAAAGACATTTTGCCAAAAACTGCTTCAAGAGAAAGGCAGGTATACCTCAGGTTCGCAAAGGGGAACAAGCAATGATTGCTACATGGGGTGATTCCAACTCAGATGATGAAGAATCATCTTATTCAAGGGACGTCTGTTTGATGAGCATAAATGACCACCGTAAATCAGAAGGAGATCTTCAGGGATCTGAAGATGAAGCAATGAAAGGTTCCTGGTATCTTGATAGTGCCTGCTCAAGTCACATGACAGGGAACAAAAGGTGGTTCACCTCTCTTCAGCAAGCCTCCGGAGGTTCAATAACCTTTGGAAACAAGAGTAAGGGAGAAGTCTGTGATATCGGTAAGGTAAGGCTTTCTAACCATATTACTGTGAACAATGTGACACTTGTAAATAATCTCAAATTTGATCTCTTCAGTGTGGTTCAACTATGTCAAAATAAGAAAAATAGGGTAGTCTTTACTACTGATCATTGTTATGTTGAGTGTATAAGCACAAGGAAAGTCCTACTCAAAGGTATCTGCAATAACAACGTATACAAGGTTGATTCTGCTTTCATCTCGGAGAAGGAACTATGTATGTCTTCCATTGCTAAGACAACAGATCTGTGGCACAAACGGTTCGGACATGCCAGTCTTCAACTCCTATCCAAACTTCATAGACAAGAACTGGTGAACGGTCTTCCTAAGATCGAAGCAATGAGAATTAGAGTTTGTGATGCGTGCACCAAAGGCAAACAAGTCAGGTCTTCCTTCAAGACAAAGAAGGAGGTAAGTACTACTCGACCACTGGAACTAATCCACATGGATCTTTGTGGGCCAATGCGCACAAAGAGTCGTGGAGGGAATGCCTATGTCTTTGTTATTGTGGATGATTATTCCAGGTACACATGGAACCTCTTTCTGACATCTAAGGATGAAGTGTTCGCTGAATTTGAATCCTGGCTCAAGTCGGTTGAAAGAAGCACAGGACAATCTCTGGGGTCCATCTGCACTGATCATGGGACAAAATTTGAGAACTCTCAGTTCCTATCCCTCTACAGGAACAAAGGCATCAATCACAACTTCTCAGCACCAAGAACTCCGCAGCAAAACAGTGTTGTGGAAAGGAAGAACCGAACTCTAGAAGACATGATGCGTACTCTCCTCATCTCAAGTGGTCTTCCTATGAGTTTATGGGCTGAAGCTTTGAACGTTGCTTGCTATGTTCTGAACAGAGCAACCATTCACCGTCTCTTGAACAAGACAGCCTATGAACTTCTAAGGGGAAGAAAGCCAAATGTGTCCCATCTGCGCACATTTGGTTGCAAGTGATTCGTTCACAACAATGGGAAGGATTCTCTTGGAAAGTTTGATCCCAGAAGTGATGAAGGGACATTTGTAGGATATTCTCTTCACAGCAAAGCCTACAAAGTGTTCAACAATAGAACTAAAAAGGTAGAGGAAAGCATTCATGAAGTGTTCGATGAATCTTTTATGGCTGGTAACAATGTCAGGAACAATCAACAAATGTTCCTTCAAACACTGGCTCAACTAGAGATGATTGCTTTCAGCTTGTGGAAAACAGTGTCAGTGATGGGGACCAGTCAGATCAAGACACTCAAGATGATCCATCAACAACAAACGAAGGAGCTCAACCATCGGATTCTCCTCAAGTTCCTCAGGGGGAACAAATCCCCAGTCCTGATTCTGTGGAATCCTCCGAGGAAAGTCCAGCTAATGAAGAAAGCAATGAAGAAGGTCATGATGCTGTAGGAAATGGTGGTGAAAGCTCTAATATTGGTAACGACGATTCCGAGGAGTTTGACATCAACAACCTACAAACCAGAAACTACCAGCAGAAGTGGGCTCATCCCGTCCATCAAATCTTCACAGATTACAGAAAAGGAACTCCTTACAGCACTCGCTCTTCTCTACATAACTTTTGTGCTTTCAATGCTTTTCTCTCTCTACAAGAACCTAAAACTATAGGAGAAGCATTGAAGGATCCCGACTGGATTAATGTCATGCAAGAAGAACTTCATTAATTCGAAAGGAATAAGGTATGGCGGTTGGTTCCTCGACCAAGGAACATGACAGTGATAGGAACAAAGTGGGTGTTCAGAAACAAGCTGGATGATCAAGGTCAGGTCACAAGGAACAAAGCAAGACTGGTGGTGAAAGGGTACAACCAGCAGGAAGGAATCGACTATGACGAGACATTTGCTCCAGTTTCCATGTTAGAAGCCATAAGATTATTGATTGCTTACTCCTCTTTCCACGGCTTAAAACTGCAACAAATGGATGTCAAAACGCCTTCTTGAATGGAGTTCTCAAGGAGGAGGTCTATGTGGAGCAAACACCTGGTTTTGAGGACGCCTCCCAACCTGACCATGTCTATGCTCTCGATAAAGCATTGTACGGTGTCAAACAAGCTCCAAGGGCCTGGTACGAAAGGCTCTCACAGTTCCTTCTGGCTCATGGATATGTTCGTGGAAAGGTCGACAAGACTCTGTTCCTTCTGAAGGAGGGAAAACACATTCTGGTTGTGCAAGTCTATGTGGATGACATCATCTTTGGCTCTACAGATGATAAACTGGTTCAAAAATTCTCAAAGTTGATGGCCAGTGAATTCGAGATGAGCATGGTAGGGGAACTCAAGTTCTTCTTGGGTCTTCATGTCTCTCAAGGGAATGAGGGAACTAAAGTACATCAGCAGAAGTACCTCAGAGAATGTGTCAAGAAGTTTGGAATGTCTGATGCAAAGCCCTTCACTACTCCTATCTCCCTAAACAATCCAATGGGAAAGGACGAACATGAACAAGGAGTTGATCCATCTCTCTATCGAGGAATCATAGGTTCGCTTCTCTATCTCACTGCAAGTAGACCTGATATTATGTATAGTGTGTGTCTATGTGCTCTCTTTCAGGCTGATCCCAAAGAGACACACCTCAAAGCAGTAAAGAGGATTCTGAGATATCTGAAGGGAAAAGATGATCTATGTCTGTGGTATCCAAGGGGTGGAAACTTGGATCTAGTTGGATACACATATGCGGACTTCGCAGGGAACAATGTAGGTAGAAAGTCCACGTCTGGAATGGCTCAGTTCCTTGGATCATGCTTGGTCTCTTGGGGATCAAAGAAGCAGAACTCAGTTGCCCTATCCACTGCAGAAGCTGAATACATAGCCGCCGCCGCTTGTTGCACTCAACTGCTATGGCTCAAACAACAACTCAGCGACTATGATATTCTTCTTGACTCTATCCCTATTCTCTGTGACAATACTAGTGCCATAAATATCTCCAAGAATCCTGTGCAACACTCATGTACCAAGCACATCGAGATAAGACATCACTTCTTACGTGACTGTGTGGAGAAAGGGTTGGTGACCATGGACTTCTGCGGCACCAAGGATCAGATCGCCGACATTTTCACCAAGGCACTAAACAGGGAACCCTTCGAACAGTTCCGTATGGAACTAGGTATGATCTCTCTAAACCGACTGTCTATCCGTTATGTTCCCTCGATGATTGGCTAAGTTACATGGTAAAGTGTGGAAGTTTAATCATCATGTCTTGATTCGTATTCATTCTCTTGAACATTAATTGAACTACCTGCTTAGACTCATGCTACTACTTCACTTATGTGCAAACATTTCTGCATGATGATCTATGCTATCATAATGATATATGAAACAGTTTTCTTTCGGCCCAAAAGAGTCAACTTGATGCATTGATCCCTCACTACAAGCCCAAATGATTGTTGACTCTCCAGCTTACCCTAGCCATCATGCTTGATGCTTCCTATGAGCCCCTCTTAACATCCACATCTAGTAGCCTCTCATTCATGATTAAACACTGAATAAATTCTCGTATATTTTTGTGTGATGTTCTTTGTACCCTCTCTGGTAACGTTACCCCCGCATCACACTCTTCTAATTTCTTTGGGAAGTCGAGAAAACGAATCATCACCTTTGTGGCTAGGGGCTGGTACTTGATCAGTATGGTGTGTATTGATAGCATGCAACTACTTTGGAAGTGTTATGAGCATTCAAGATTGAAGTATCGTTTGTGGCGATTGAGATTTTTGTGGATTTGATGCATTTAGTAAGAATCTTCTACATGATGTATTTTTGGAAGATATCTTATCAGTTGTGATTTCAAAAAAAAAAAAAAAACTGAAAATTGAAGGTGTAAACTCTGGGGAACCAAAGAAGGAACCAAGAAGGCCGTCTCACACTCGCCTACACTGGAGGAACAACAAAGATATCCTTTGAAGGGTATGCATACTCATCATATCTGAGGTACTCTTCAATTTTGGCTCCTGGTATCAGTGGCGCCTGATTCGTCTTTCTCTGCTTTCCAAACCCATCTCTTGTTCCCATCACATCTATCTCCGTACTGCCTTGTTTTTTTTCTTGTCTCTGTTTCACATGGTTGTCTTGATTGGCATATTCATCATTTGTGACATTTTTGCGTATCTTGTGATGTCTTTGCATGTGGTCTATGTTTGTGTGTCTCAATCTAATGCAAAAGGGGTTGTTTTGCTTATCTTGATGTGTTCATTTTTCTCTATCTCTTTACTTATGTTTTTGATGATGCCAAAAGGGGGGAAATGACAGGTAGCTTTAGTTGAGGGGGAACTAACATGGTTTCATATGTTGCTAGACTGAGGGGGAACTATTATGCCTTAGTGTGGAAAACTTTCTCTTCACAACTGTCTTTATCTCATGTATATAATTTATTGTCAAGGATGTTTGTCACCATCAAAAATGGGGAATTTGTTGAATTCCTTAGGTTTTGATAGTAACAAACATTCAGCTAATCTGGTAACTAAGTGTTTCAGGAACAAAGACAGTTGTCACAGGAAACCATTGCAGCAAAGGATCACAGAGGGAACAAAGCTCTGTCCATGTGCTTTGTTACCCCTCAAGGAACATCAATGACGAACAAAACGAAGCTGCGAATGGAGTGAAGAATTTCCAGCGTGAAGATTATGGAAACAATCTTGGAAGATCACACGGTCAAGAAAAAGGATTTCGGCTGGAAGGATCTCGCCGAAGAGAAGATTTGGAGAGAGAATCCGAATGTGTTATCTTAGGAAATCTTTCCTAAGATAATATATTTGGAGAGAGAAGGATTTTATCTTTATCCGATTTTGTTATCTTAGGAAATTTCTTCCTTAGATAATATCGGCTGATAAGATAATATTCTTCAAATCATTTAAATATTTTCTTGTTACCAAGTTTAGAAAAGATTTTTATCTTGTTACGATTAGGGTTTAGTCGAGTTGTATTTATAGAAGTGTGGATTCATTTCTATGTAAGCATCGACGACGACGAACTGTGAGCATAAGAGAACAGAAAGGAGAATGAAGTTGTTTGTGAGTCTTTGAGGGTTGAGTTCGGATTCATCGTTGTAGGAGTGATTTCGATTCTAGCTGGGTAGTCTAGGGTTTGGAGTCCATGCTACAAGTGTAATCGAACAAGAAATCAATAAGACGAGTAGACGCTTCAAAATCCTCTCAAGCGAAAAGCTTGAAGGTAGTGGTTTTTCTTTGATTAGCTAGTTGGCTAATTAGGGTTTCCACTATACATCGTGAGTTCATTTCTTATCTTTCTTGCTATATTATTCCGCTGCACCTTCTGTGGGAACAAAGCCTTTGTTCCCTCAGACGTAACTCTAACGATCCAATAAAAATCATTACAAAAAAAAACTTTGCTAAACAAATGTGGCTTTTGTCATTGTTTTGTCATACTTATCTACTTAAAAGCTAGCATTGAATGGCAAGAAAGCCAACTTTTAAGTAGATATAGATTATCATGATGCTTATTTTTGTGAAAGATATAACTTAGAGAATAAGATGATTATCCATCTTAATAGAGGTAATTAATATCATTTAAGGCATTTAATTTCTCGTTTTGAAAAATCTTATCCCTCAGTCTCTACAGAAAAAATCTTGACTTTAGCGTCGGAGGTAAGACAAGGGACAAAGTTCCGCCTTTAGTTTTTTTTTCAATATTGACATGGCACTGGATAGGAGACTGTAAAGAGCCTATGCTCGCTAGAGTTACAACTTTTCCACGGTGCAGGAGAACCTTGTGCTACAAGGAAATTTCTTCCAGTTTAGCAAATGATGGGATAACAACCCAAAGAATGTTGATCGGCAAAGAGTACCAAATAAAAAAAAGTCCACAAACATGGCACCAAATCTTGAACAACGATTTATACGGATGACCTCGACATCATCCACTTAGGACGAATAGAATGCAAGCGTGATATCTAGATTCTCAATCCCCTCTTTTTAGTTATATGATGAGATCCTATCCAAGTACCCAAACATCACACAATTCAACATCAAATTGTTTAGTCATGGTGTAACTACTTCCGTTGATTCATATAACACGTTTTTGTCGCATATTAGCTGCTAAAATTTATGCTGCCTTGTTGATATTTTTCTTTGTTGTAGTTGTGTACCAAGATAAGTAAGGGAAGACTTGTCATAATTTTTTCCCTCCTTGAGAAGCCGAGAATAGACCCTTTGCACCCAGGACAAGCCGAGGGTGTATCGCTCGAAACAACAGAAAACCAAAGACATACCCTATGCACAGACATAAAGCCAATGGCATACCGTATACCCCTTGCACCAACAAAAAACCAAGGACATACCCCTAGCTTACACTAGAAAGCTAAAGGCATACTCTTTGCACTAGAAAACCAAGGGATACCCCCTTACACTGACAGAAAGCCAAAGGCAAACCCCTTGCACTAAAAATCCAAGGGCGTACCTCATGTACTAGAAAGTCAATGGCATACCCCTTACACCGATAGAAATCCAAGGGAATACCCCTTACACCGACAAAAGTCCAAGGGCATACCTTTTACACCAGAAAGCCAATGGCATATCCGTTGCACTAGAAAGACAAGGAAATACCCCTTGCACCAGAAAGACAAGGACATACCCTTGCACTAACAGAAAGCCAACAGCATACCCCTTGCACTAACAGAAAGTCGGTGGCATACCCCTCACACAGTAAAATAGCCGCATGGCCAATATGGATTGCAATTGATGTTCATCTTATAGTTCAGAGGATGTTTGAAGAAACTAGCCGAATGGCTAACAGCCTTTATAGTGAACGAGCGATGAAACATAAACTAGTTGAATGACCAATATCCTTTGTGGCCAATGAGTGACAAAACACAAACTAACTGAATGGCCAATAGCCTTTAAGGCCAATAAGCGACAAAACTCAAACTAGCCTCGTGGCCAATAGCCTTTACGAATAATATGCGACGAATCGCCATCTAGCTTCATGGTCAATCTCTCACTCAAAAGCCGACAAAGGCACTAAGTAACAAGTCGTAGGGGCAAAGCCAATATTAGAAAATTAAGAGTCATCAACTAGGCTAAGGGCAAGATAATGTTGGTCTTAAATGATGCCAAGAGGGATGAAGGCAATATCGTGACACAATCTACTATTTTGCACATATTTGTTGTGCATGTTTTTATATTTATGTTTGCACATGCATCTAATATTGTTTGCTCTCATCAATGTTATTCAAATTTTCCGTTATAGACACTTTTTGCAGCCCATGATAAAGGCATGGAGAAGAAAGAGACCTCACGTCCATGCTTGCAGAATTGATGATCATAAATTAATGAAAGACGACAATTGATCCCAATTTGGATGAAATATTATAAGAACCAGCTTCTTTAATCACAATTGATGCTTAAGGAACTTGATGGGTGTTTATGGAGGTAAAAAAATGAATTATTGAAAGATATTCTCAAAAGATAAAATATATTTATTTATTTTCATTATCTTTAATTAAGGAAGACTATTAGTATCATTATCTTTATGAAAGACATAACTTGGAGAAAAAGTTAGCTCTCCACCTTAAATAGAAGTAACTAATATTATTGAAGGAATCAATTTCTCTCTTTAAAAACCCTAGCCTTCATTATCTACAAAAAGAATCTTGACTTTGGCGTCGAGTGTAAAATAGAGGACAAAATCCCACCTTTGTATTTTTCTCTCTATTTTCATGGCACTGGAATGGAGACCGAAAAGATCCTATGCTTGCTAGAGTTGCAGATTCTCATCGTCAACATTAAGCAGTTTAAGCTTCGATAAAGGTTATGGGATTCGACTGATAACATGCTTAAGATCTAATTCGCAAGCCCAAAAAGCTTGAAGAAAACAACACATTTAGAAGTAAAGCCCTCAAAAATCAAAGATCGACTCCATAAAGATGGTTTGTCGTGTTTGTGTGTGATGCCGCACGAACTAGTTGACATTCGTGCAACATGGCTTGCACAAAGTTGTTTGTTTATAGAGGATTTTGCACGGTTTGTGCGATGGACTGCACGGTCTAATTGACGTCCGAGCATTATGGCTTGCACATAGCTCTTCTTCTTATAGAGGATTTCGCACGGCCCGTGTGATGGAGTGCACTTTCTAGTTTACGTTTGTGCATGCCGTCCTTTTTTCCGAGAAATCTTATAGAGGCGAATGCATGGTCCATGCGATGGACCGCACGGCCTAGTTGGTGTTTCTGTTCTCAAAGTCTCTAGCGACTATAGTGCGTCCATCTTCTTTTCTTCTCAATTATTGCTTTGTTTTTTCTGGTCCCTAGTAGGGACTCAACGCTTTTGATTTTGACGGACTGGTCATCAATATGTTTTGCCTTGCTATAACTGGCTATTTGGCCACTTGGCCACTTGGCCAGAGTTAGGTCATAATTAACTATTTTGGCCACGAGTATCTTTGGTTGTAATTGATGGTTAGCCACCTGGGCTATGTTTGGTCATAATTGGTTGTTTGGTCACTTGGGCTATGTTGGGTCATAATTGATTGTTTGACCATCTAGACTATGTTTGTCATAATTGACTATTTGGCCACCTAGGCTAGTTCTTGTCATAATTGATTGTCTGTCCACTTGGACTAGTTTTGGTCATAATTGACTGTTTGGCCACCTGGTCTAGTTTTGGTCATAAGAGCATCCATAATGTAAGAGTTTTTTAGGGGGTTTTTTAGCCTTTTTTTATTGTTTTTTATTATTTATCTCATCTAAAAAACTCAATTCACTTTTTCTTCACATTTCTAGTTTTTTAACCCAAGTTTTTTAACTATATCTTTATTTATCTATCAACTATTTAAATATATAATAATAGTTTGAATAGTAAATCTTAAATTACATTAGCTAAAACTTAATTAAAATGCAATCGTATTAATATCAAATAATAGTTTATTAATAAATTTAATTTTTAGTTAAATTTTTATATTTGATAAATACGTTTGCAATTTTCAATTTGTTCATAAATATGTTGTGTACCTAATTTGTAAATTGAATGTATACAATCAATATTTTAGGTCTAAAATTTTAATAAACCGCAAATAACACTCGACTTTATTATAATGAAAAAACGAAATTACATTAAAACAAGAACATCACATACTAACATCACACCCAAAAACATAAAGTACATTAGAAATGTAAAATTGAAAATAAATAGCTTCACTTCTATGTTGTTTTTTCATTTTATTTCAGCTTATGTTGTTTCTGGTAGTTATGTTTGGGAGTATTATGTAATATAATGTGAAATGTCTTGTAATATCTTGAATTTCATGTTTAATGTTAATGTAATATAGTAGGTTTTATGTCTCACAATGTATTTATTTTATATTAAAATGTATTGATTTTAAAGTTTTACTTTATATTATAATATTTTATATAATATATAAATTAAATTCATATACTTCAATTCTAGGATACTTTTATTATTATTTATATAAGTATATTTCTTATTTTCGAAAAATATTTTTACAAAAAACATGTAGACAATGAGTGTCTATAGAAAGAGGAAAAGAAAAGAAAAATATTGAAAATATTATTTCCATAAATTTCTTAATTATTTAGGCTGAAAATACATTTAAAAATCAAAAAATCAACCCATATAACACTCCTCTTCCTTCACCAGAAATTGACATGTGGCATTGGACTTTGTTTGGGTTGCTTCTCTTTTTGCCTCAAAATGGATTAGGTTTGGCTTAATTTTAACAAAACAAAGTACATGAACCAAACATGGCTTATACTTTGTTGGTTTTTTACTAAGAAACCGAAGGGAGGGTTTTTTAACAAAAAAACAACTGTAACTAAAAAATTTAATATATTAAATGACTAAAAAACTTGCATTGTGGGTGCTCTAAGTAAATATATTGTCCCCCTGGAAGAGTTTTGGTCATAATTGGCTATTTGGCCACCTGAGCTATGTTTGGTCACAATTAATTGTTTGGCCACCTAGGCTAGTTTTGGTCATAATTGACTATCTTGGCCTCCTGGACAAGTTTTTCATCATAATTGATTATCTTGATATCTGAATAAGAAGATCAATTGCTAGAAAATGTAGTGCTTATTCCAAAGCGAGTGATTATGTATTCCAAAATAAATTTCTCAATGTCATTGTCTCGAATCCTTGAAAGTGGCTTTGCTTCAACCCACGTTGTGAAGTTATTTGTAGATGTGATCAAGTACCATTTATTTTTGGGTGCCCAAGGGAATGGACCGACATGATCGATCTAGACCCCATTGAGCAAACGGACATGGATTAGTCAGCAGATGCAAGTCTGTGTAAGGCTCGTGGTCTCAGAAGCGTTATCTCATGCCAATCCAAGGACTTTCTAAGAGGTCACTCATCCTGGTACTAATAACGTCTTAAAATGCTTAACTTCAAAGTTTTTTGCCCTTATTTGAACCTTGAAAAGGAAGAGTTATTGGTGACATTGGTATCACTTTTAATCCTTATAAACCAACTCTGGGGTGTTACAATCACTCCCAGTTAAACCCTTGATGACAACGTCAAGGCCCAAAGACCGACATTTGGGTTGAGCGACCGTCCACCGGACCAAGCACACTCGTAACCCAGAGTCAGCTTTGATACCATTTGTAACGTCTGTGCCTTATAAGCGCCATCACATGCCAACACGAGGACTTCCTAGGAGGTCACCCATCCTGGTACTACTCTTGTCCTAACACGCTTAACTTCAGAGGTTTTTGTACTTACTTGAACCATGAAAATGAAAAACACTTGTTGACATGGATAACACTTCAATTCTTATTAATTGTGGAGGTAAAATATATCCCCTAAACTTATTTTTTTTATCAATTCATTAATTTCTATCAATTGAAAAGTCAAAAAGTTATTCAAGAAGAATAATAATGGGCTTTATCATTAAATCCCATTAAGGAGGAAAAATCTCATTACCATATTTAAGAAGGTACTAGTGTAGTACCCGTGCCGTGCACGGGATCTGTTTATTCTTTCTTACATTTAAAAAAAAACAGTATATAAAAATAGTATATTTAATTGATATAGAAATATGTAGGTAATGACTATTATAAAAGTAGATGAATGCTAATGTAAAAAAAGGACTAATTGAATACAAAATATTGAAGAGATTAACAAAATACATTATCAAAAGAGAGGCGAAACTCTCCATAACTTTATTAATAGTAAAATTGGTTAAGTAGTTTTGAAACGTTGATAGTCATATCCCTAACATCTATACTACTAAAACGATAAAGCATAATCAAAATATTTATCTAATACATGAAAATAAAACCCTAAACATAAAATCTCGTAAGATATTCAAAATTGCTACAAATTATAAAAAACTCCGTTGTATACTACATTGGTAGTAGTATTAGATTTTTTTTGTCCCATATCAAAATCTCCAAACCTTTCTTTCTAGTATCTCTTGATGATGCAACACAAAATTGACCATGAGTGATGCAACATAAAACTGACCATGAGCAAAAACAGGGCGTGGAAGATACAAACCGACATTTGTAAGAGATTGGCCATGTCTATTGTTTATCGTCATAGCAAAACAAACACTCAAGAGAAATTGTCTTCATTGAAACTTGAACGGGTATGAAGTATTTGACGATGACATGAGCATGCGAGGATTCAAAACTATATGTCTAATATTGTAGTTAAAATAGTTCTTCCTTGTATGACATGACTGTCGAGCTGCGTGGTTATCAATCTTGTCCCATTGCATAAACTTGAAGAATGGTCAATATTTCAAAGCAGTATAATAGGGACCTTAACCTTAGTTTTCAATACATGATTTTGGACACCAAAATATCTAATACTTTTCAAGTAGTCAGAAGTATAAACACTTGCATCATTGTCTGCAATAAAACCTGTCTTGCAAAGGCTATCCGAACTGAGATAGACTTTTTCATTACCTGGTAACAAAGACAATATATAGTTATTAACTCTATCTACCTCTTCATGTGGTGGTGCGAGAATTGCTCGTTCTTCAAAGTATTTTGGAGACAATTGATTGTCCAAAGAGAGGGATAAACAAACTTAATAATTGTTAGAATCAGATTTAAGTCATAATCCTTCACCAATAGTTCATCAGGAATTTGAATTTGTGCTTCTCCATCTTGTCATCGCCTACAATACCATCTCTGATGCTTAATACCCTTTTAGAAAATTCCTTTGTTTCTTGGATATCATAATCAGATGTACCTTGTTGAATCATCATGTTTCTTGTCAAATTAAGAATTTTGCAATATTCCCACAAATAAGAGGAATTAATGGTGGCAAAAATAATATCTTGCTTGCTTCCTTTTGTGATAATGGGTAGGATTTGC
This sequence comes from Rheum nobile, assembly GCA_027886185.1. NCBI lineage: Eukaryota > Viridiplantae > Streptophyta > Magnoliopsida > Caryophyllales > Polygonaceae > Rheum > Rheum nobile. Next base: position 3,297,150 of record WOAB01000780.1, read on the forward strand.
CTAAAGTCTCCACCAAATACTACGACTTTTTCTCCAAAAGGTTGTACTGAACTAAGGGAATTTATAGCCCATAGAATATCTTTTAAAGTCATGTCTAATGCTTCAAAATAGAATCTATTCGTCATCGGAGCTCATCCCAGATAATAAGTTGACAGCACAAATCAATTCAGATAGTTTTGTACCTGAACTTAAAAAGTAAAGTTAACAAAACCATAACTTGTGAAGGTGATCAAACTATATTAACTACGACCAATAAGTACTTTAAATAATAATAATAATAAGTTATATTTAACAAATACGTTATGAAGATTAGGCCCATATGAAATTTGGTTTATAATTATGTTAAAGTGGAATATTTATTTTATAGAGTTGTCGTTTGAAGATAAAAATACATTAGAAAAGAGCATATATATATCATAATATAATATAATACATATATAAACAATGCACTTGATAAATACAACATACTATATGCTCTTTAATTCATATAAATTGGATTTAAATGACTTTCAATAGACTCTACGAAATACATTAGTTATGGAAATTGGTAAGTAAACTACTACAACATAAACACTGGATTTATCTTAATCGACTTCGAGAGAATCTTTTCAATAATATTTTATATATTCTTGATAGAAATCTACGGTTTTAAGCAATTTGTGAATTTGATCGTAAAAATATTGTATAGCTTCAATATGTAGAAAAATTATAGAGAAGATTTGTAAAAACCATAAGTGTTTTAAGATGATATAGCAAGATTAGTTGATATATATTTACTTACACCATCAAATAAGATATATGAAAAATAGACTTTTCTATCTATTCAAGATTACTTAGGAAAATAAAGGGTTAAAAACTCCCTACGCATATAAATTGAGATTCTCTAATAAAAACCTATCTTATTGGTTGCGATTACTTAGTATAATCAAAACTTATCTATTCTATACGTGGAAAATATTTTGTAGTTTTGTTCGTATCTTTTCGGAACATTTTTAAAATAAATAAATCTATTACTATAATTTTTTATAGTAATAGATTTTGTATAGTAATAAATCGTATCTTTTTGGAACATTTTTATAGTAATAGTTTTTTCGTATCTTTTAAGAACATATTAGTATGGCAAGTGTAGGATTCTATTACTATAATTTTTTAATTTTTAAAATAAATAAATCTAAAAAAACCACAAGCCGCCACATGTCCAATTCAATACCGTATCAGCGTAAAATTCGGGCTCATTCTGGGAGCGCTACGTGACTCAGTCGGTATTTGCGTTTAGTAGTTATATAGTAGATTAAAGATGCTAAGGTACCATAATTCTAAACCTAATTACATTCTTGAATCGTCAGCCTCCATTCTCCGATTTTCTTACAAGAATCAATTACTGACTTGGGCGTCGGAGGGGCCTTAGGGAAGATCCCGACCCTCCCTTTGACCATATTCTTGGATGCAGACCTTGAAGGTTTAAGCGTTCTTTGGAGATCAGTCGTCGATACAATTACTCGATACGAAAATATGCTACCACATTAACCAATCTCAAGTTCTACGTGTTACAGTTTGTCACCGATTGGTGAGCTAACTCTGCAAATTTCTGTCATTTCTGACCACTTCCTAGAATAACACTACTCGTTTTTCTGCATAAATGACCACCAATACCCCTATGTAATGGCCCTAAAAGGAAGACTCGACTCCTCCTTACATCGTGCACCCTACATACCCCTTGGTGAATTTCAAACAAGTTTTCCACCTTTGACGGTGGGACACATCTCAAATATGGTCCAATAAAGGACTTTCTCTAGCGACACCCAAAACAAGATCAAACCAACATGGAGCCTCGTCTAACCAAGAAACCACAATCCATTGAATGTGTGGCATGTCTAATACACCAATCTAGACTGTGCGGTTTCCCTCTTTTGAACTGGACGACACAAAGGTGGCTAAGGCGTCAACCACCACGTTCTGGTCCATGGGGATTTGATGTATTTTGAACTTTCGAACGTCGCCTAGCAGGCTTCTTGCTTTTTCCAAATATGCTAAAATCCTTCTAGACTTTGTCCCATATTCTCCATCATCCTCTTGTACCAGCTGCACTAAGTAAACTTTGTTATTTAACATATATAGATCCCTTTATTTATTAGACTTTTTTATAGACAAAACTGCCACTATGTAACATTCCTCTCCTTTGATTCTTTCTCGCCAAATGAGAACCAATTCCTAATAACATATATCTCCATAATCAATTAAATTTGAAAAGGTTAATTTTTATCTACTCCTAGTTTGCAGAGCTGGAAACTAATTTTGAACAAAATTCCCCATCTATTCATCAGAATCAGTTAGGAAAAATCAAATCTTCCATAATCCCCATCATCACACCATGGCAACAGCTGAGTTGTAAAAGCGGCGTTTGGTAATGAAATCACAAATTTGAAACATGGGTTGTCCACTTCCACACTCAACATCTTTGTCTCTTTAAGTTCCATTATTTTCTAGTCCAAATCCACATCACAAAACATGCTCACTGACTGGCACCTGCTCGCCTCCGCCTCCACCTACTCGCCTCCCAGGAAAAGTCATGTCAGATTTTTCAACCTCGCGGAGATCTTGGCCTCTTTGAATTCAGTCGAGTTTATGCACAACCAATGAAGTCGAGTTTCCAACCCAAACGGGGAAGTTGCTAGAAAAACCATTCATAGACAAATCAAACACCTCCAATCTATGTAGCAGTGACATTAGATAATTCTCCGTGAGATTAATATATTCAAGGGAGGTCAAATTGTTGAGCTCTGGTGGTAGGACTCCGAAGAAGGAATTGTAAGCAAGATTAAGGGAAGTGGGGATTTGAAGATCAGAGAGGGAAGAGGAGATGCTACCCTTTAATTGCAGGTTATAGAGTGAGATTTGGATGACTTTTCCGGTGACGGAGTCACATGAGATTCCGAGCGGGGTGGAGGCGGGTGCGAGCCGGTGAGCATGGACGGATAGTCGCCTGTGACAAAGAAGGGTACGTAGAGGTGTGCAAAACGGTTTGTCGATCTGTTGGAACAAGTTGAGAAGGAGAAGCAAAATTCGTTATTTTTTTAACAGAAATGTTAACCTTTCAACATATGGGTATTTGGCTAAATATGGAGATATTTATTTACCCATATATTCCCTCCATCCCATCCCATCCCATAATATAAGCCCCATTTTACTTCCTATTCCAATATATAAACGATAAGAAGGAAAAGAAAACCAAAAACAGGGAGATGATGGTTGGTTTTCACCAATCAATCAGGTGATTGAGAATACGGAAAAGCAAGGGTTTCTGCTTTACAATTTCTGATCACAAAGTAGCTAGAAAGAATGGAATCACAGTACAATCGCACATATTATATATATTAATATAATGATCCATATATATATATATATAGTTCCTCACAGCTGTTCCAAAACGATCTGGACCGTACATCCCAATCAAGCTAGGGTCATCACATTTAATATATTGCCTTAAGCCCTTAACTCATACGTACCTGCGCTACGTAGTATATATATATATATATATATACACCTCCATTCGCTCATTTCTTGAACCACAAACTCGGTATTGAGCATATATAATTAATGGCGGGAAGGAGGAGGAGGTCGTCGAGCTCGATATTGAGCATGTTGATGGCGTGCTGCTCGGGTGGGGCCGACGACGGCTACTGGGACGAGCCTGGCTACGTTCGGAGGGTCTACGCCAGCGACGACGACAAGGGCTACTGGGTCGCCGAGCCGGGCATTGACCGACGCGCCGACGACTTCATCGCCAGGTTCCACCAGAACTCCCACGTTTGACCACAATCTCATCTCACATCCGCGGGAGGGAGTAATTCTTTTCTTTCTTGTTTTTTTATTTCATTTTAAAAAAAAGTTCCTTCTTTGAGTCGCAGTCGAATGTGTATCAGTGTATGTAGATTAGGAGGGTACGTACGTACGTAGAATAGATCGAGAGGGTTAATTAGATGATGTTTGATGTTTCTAATGCCACCTTGTAATTTGTTCATTCATAATAAAAAACCGATCGATATATTATTGGCTATATATCAATTTTTATACGTGCATTTTAGCTTAACCATCCCTTATTTAATTATATATTCAACATTTAAGAGAATATATCACCCTTAATTATTTTAAGTATTATACCCTCATTGACAACTTTGAAGGATATGTACCACCTTTTGTATATTACTTATGTTATGGTATTGTTTGATGAGGGTATTTATAAAAACATTTTTTTTAATAAATTGTTGAAAAATAGAATTGTATAATGAAGTGTGTTTGATAAGGAAAAGAAAATTTGGGTGTACTGAAGGAAAAAAAAACTCATTTATTAAAATTATAAAAATATTTTTTAGATAAAAATGTTGATAAGTAATATAAAGTTTTTTTTATCCTCACGAGAACCTACAAGAATTAAAGAGAGGTCTCTGCACGTGCTGCCACCACCCGGTCGGTATAGGCACGTGCACAATCTTTATAAAATTGATTTTTTGTTATAAATTAAGATAAATGAAGAGATTTGAGAGAAGGAGAAGAGAACAATGAGAGTAAACTTATGTATTATTACACCTTCAATGAGGATATATATAGGGGTTACAATACTTGATCCATAAATCAACTTTAGTATTTATATGGGCTTTATCTTATGTACATCCAAATACATAATATTATGATACTTCCTCTTGGATGTACATCACTATCTGCCTCGTTAAAAACCTTGTCTGGAAAAAATCCAATGGGATAAAACCAAGACTAAGGAAAAAAAAGAGCAGTTGTAATCACTAGTACAAACAGCTTATCTAATACCGGAAGGAAGGATACCGGTTGCGTAAAACCGATATGGAACTTGTAAACGGATACCTGTTATTGGACAAAACCGGTATCTGCAAAAAAAATGTATATTGTATACCGGCTATTAATATAACCGATATTAGGGATGGCAATGGGTCGGGTGATGGATGAAATTTCTCCATCCATCACCCGTCCGTTAACCTTTTCGGGTGCACCAATCCATCATCCATCGGGTGAATCTGGTGGGTCGGGTCATCCATGGATGATTAGATATAACGATTTAATATAACTTATAATATCTATTTTATGTATTTTAAGACATGTAGTACAACAATTCTTGTTAATATTATAAGTAATATGGAATAAATAGGTTATAAAAGAGTTTTTTAAATCATAAGCAACATTTGAATGAAAAATGAGAACAATACCTATAAAGTAAAGTTTAAATATTTTTGAATTTTATACTAAGGATACACAATTATATATATATTTCGAGTGTATCGGGTCGGGTGATGGGTGAAAGACCTTCATCCGCATCCATCCATCACCCAACATCATTCGGGTTTTCACCCGACTTTTCGGGTCGGGTGAGTCGGATATCCATCGGGTGCGGGTGAGATTGCCATTCCTAACCGATATGCATATGTGATGTAATAAACAAGCAAACGTATTGTTTTTTAAGCTAAGGCAATAGGGATACGGGTTTCGTAAACACCGGTATCCTTGTTTATTATTAATATTTTTTTAATCGGAGCTTTTATTATTAATATTTATTTATTTATTTTATTATTTATTTATTTTACTTCAATAATTTACCAATCCCTAGTAAATTAAAAGTGTTTTAACTTTACTGTTAATTGATTCTACCATACCAAACCCTTATTCTCACGCTGAGCAGCTCGTTGCCGTTCCATTCTCCACGACCACCGCTTGAGTCGTCGGAGCCCTACGATGCCGCTGCTCGAATCACTCGAGTTGCCGTTGGTCGCCGTTCCATTCTCACGCTCGCTGTCGTTCCATTCGGCTCAACTGGTCGCCGCTCACTCGAGTCGCCGCTACTGCCATTCCATTCTCACGCTCGCTACCGTTCCATTCGGCTCAACTGGTCGCCGCTCACTCGAGTCGCCGGTCCAATTGCTCCACCTGCTCGCTTGCAAGGTTGGTTAAACTCCACTTAAATTTGTATACTTAGTTGGAATTTGGGAATTTTGATTGGCATCAGGAAATTACTAGAACCGAGTTATTCATTGATAGTAGATGAAATTTGCTTGGCATTTGGGAATTTGCTTGGCATCAGGAATTTGCTTGACATTTTCACCAGCTTCCTGTTGGATCTTGTGAACTTGCAGTTCCTCTCACTCCAAAAGGTTAGTTATAGATTATTTCATATGGCTATAGAATTATTTATATTATGCTTAACATAACTTTTGAGGTTCAGTAATGGGAATTTAGTGAACTGTCAAAGAATCTATGATGAATTAGTTGAGGTAAACCCAAAGCTTAGAAAATACTAGAGTACTGTGAGTCTGTGACAAGGTTTTACAAGCTTGGCAATGCTTGACATTTTCACCAGGTCAATGTTAAACGATAAGCTGATACTAACTCTGATCTTTCGTTTTTCAAGCAGGTTATGTAACAACTGGAAATAAACGTAGAGAAGCATATGCAACCATTCTCCATTCTGCACATGTGTATGTATGCGGGGCCATAGCAGCTATACAAAGTATTCGTATGTCAGGATCAACAAGAGATCTTGTGATTCTTGTTGATGAGACAATTACTGAGTATCACAGGGAAGGCTTAGCGGCTGCTGGCTGGAAAGTTCACACAATCAAAAGGATAAGAAACCCGAAAGTTGAACGCGATGCCTATAACGAGTGGAACTACAGCAAATTCCGCCTTTGGCAGCTTACTAACTATGACAAGATCATCTTCATTGATGCAGACATGCTCATACTCCAAATTTGATTGGCATTTATAATTTCATATTAATATTGATTAGGTATCATTGGATGCTAGCCGTCATAAATCCCGCGCTGAATATAGTCTATTGGCTTGATCCAATGCGACAAGTTGTTAAAGAAAATTTCAAGCAAATGTGTAAAACGTAAGCTTTGTTGTAAATAGCATTGCTTACATCTTTGTTATACATATGATACATATTATAACTATAGTCAATCAATTAATTAACCTTTTCTATTTGTGAAGTGCATTAATCATGTTAAGTACTAAGAGAGGAAATCTCTCCAAAGCAGACAAGCCAGACATAAGTTGGAATGTTATCGAGGTGAGCCTCTAAGTTATATTTATTGATCATTATTTTGACAAATGTTTCAAGTTTGATGGTTATCATGGTATTATTGATATACTTCAATTTTTTATGTGCAAGTGCCCTGAACAACAAGATTATACGTCATGTGGATTGTATGTATGCCGATTCATGAGAGACATAGTGCAAACAGGTGTAGTGAAAATTCCAACTTCGGTATGTACACTACTCCTACATTCACATTTATGCACTTTATTTATATAATTAATAGCTAAACAGAGTCACTAACTGGTTAACTGATTGGTAAATACCATTGTTGATAATTATTCAATATATATGCTTATGAGCTTCTATTCTCTGTTTTTCCTACTCAACTTGTACTCATCAGAAGTTTATTATCTTGCTCTTTTTTATGCCTATGTACTGTCTTCTTTATTTTCATACATTGTTAAGACAATTATTGTATTTTCATAGTCAGATTCTCAGCTAGTGTACGTGAGTGCTACCTGCTATATCTTGATGTGTCATTGTTTTCCATTTATAAGATTAATGATGTTGTTTATAATGCTTAATGTAGTACTTAGCACATTCATCGCAAAGATACAACAAGGAGGATATCTTGGAAGTAATTGAAGAATGTCTTCAATATCTCCAACATATTTTTGAGTTGGAGTTGAACTTGCCCATAACATAAGAGCTAAAAGCATAGAATTGGAGTTAAACTTGCATGCCCCCCAGCATAGGAGCTAAAAGCATATATGTATGTATATTGAGAGAGCTTTTTGACTATCTATAACTAGTATATTTTGTTGGAAGCTATTTTATTAGGTTATTTTGTTATTTATAGTTTAAAGAGTTATAAAACTCTTAAGTTATTTTGTTATTTATAGCTCAAGGAGCTAACACTTGTTAACAATTTATTTATATATAATTTATGGATTATTTGATGTGATTTTGTTGTACACTATTGTAGCATTTTATGTGAAATACAATGACGTAAACAAGTGGTATAATATATAGCTGAATGAGTATTGTAAAAAAAATATTTAAAAAAATAAAAAAATAAATATCATACCGGTTATTTTAATAACCGATATGTAACAGACAAGGAGGTAGATACCGGTTTTTCACATAACCGGTATCGGCAATAAATAATTTTTTAAAAAAAATATGGGGATACCGGGTTTTTAAATAACCGGTATCCGTGTCCCTGCTTCATACCGGTTTGTGAAAAACCGGTATACGGAGCAGGATTTCGGCTCATCTTAGACCGGAACCATAACCGGTATCCGTTTCAGTAAAAAACCGGTATTAGATGGCCTTTTGTACTAGTGAATTCTCCCTCTCAATTAACATTGCTTGACTGAATCTGCTGAATTGGTCCTCCTTTTGACTCAAAGCTCATGAGTGTAGATAAATATCGTCAATATGTAAGTGATTGAGTGTGGAGTGATGCATGACCTTCATATATCTCCATTTGCACATAAATTTCGGTTCTTTAAGAACTTGCATGTACATACATGTATCAAAAATATAAATACAAACCAATACAGATAACCATTTCCAAATTTATGTTTTACATATGTAACTGGTCCAAAACATATCACTTTTAATATACAAAATTTAACTTTGCTTGAATCGCCTTTCTCAACTCTACCAATCATCATTGTCGACGTATTTCCATTAATCAAGAATCATTAACCTTCTTGTATGTCACTTCTGGTGCAAGTACTTATTCAAATAGCATCGTCAAGAACAAGCGCATTTCGAGTCCTTCCGAAATGGATTGTAACAAAAGATTTGTACTTGTCCTTTAAAGTCCTTGCTTACGATGTGTAATCTGAGATAAGATTTTCTTGAAGAACTTATCTCAAGAAACGCCACTTGTCAACAATTAACAACTTGTTAAGCTGTAATATATCATTCCTCTTTAGGAAAATTGAGCTTCAGATATAGTCTAATAGTCTCCCATGCTTCTGGCGTTATTAAGACTCCCTTGTAGTAGTGGATTGGTCTGGAGTTACTACAAGAACCTCCAAATGAGCTAGGCATTTCAGTTGGTATATGTGACTCCGTCACTTTCTTGGCTTTTAGTAAATGCAATTTATAGCATCCTATCTATATCATTATGTGCACGATCCGTTGAACTTCTAGTTCATGTTCGTTTAACCAAGGATATAAAATTATTGAGAATTTGCATTCCTTGCAATCTCTTATACATATTAGTCTCATTGTCCGCTCCCCCTAAAGTTGGAATTTTATCTCTTCAAAATGATAATCTTGATACCGAGTGATCACCCAATATAAGCTCTAGGTATTCAATAATCTATAGGGACTCCTGCCCTCATAGAATCTCAACTTTCCTTGTGGCATTAATTTAGTTCATTTAGGATGAGAATGGGACGTACACCGCATATCTATATACTTTCAGTTCTCTTCTAGAGATAAGTTTCAATTAGGGGAATATATCATGGTCAGTCAAAGTCAAACTTAATTCTCAACATTCAAATTTTATATGACCCCTTATGGTCAACGATTCTTCTAGATCGTTTCATGTATTAGCTTTAACCCAGCTATGATTGATGACCATATAAATAACAATTGTACCATGTCGTCCTATTAAGTAGTGTGAGCTATCCGATGCTCGACCGTTACACTACTTGATTGATTTCTTTCTCCCACTTTATGTTTCATTTTGACCAATGTGTTGAGGCATCTATCAACATAATAAAATATATGAACAATTAACATTGGTCCATATGACGGTGTTATTAGTCCTCATATGTATTCTTGAATATGTCAAGAAACATGGAGACTATGCATTTACTCTTTACATAATCAACATTGTTACCAAGAAAACAAGTCGTGTATTTACGATCACTCTAAGACAAGGACTCCATGTCCTAGGATCCTTCGGTCCTTTAGTAGGTGTTTGTGGTGAATTTCTAATGATCCTGCACATCATTGTTTCACTTGGGTGATCGAATTCATTTTTTCCACAAAAAAATATTTTTCCATCAACTAACTTCTGGTTAGAAATATTATATAATTCAATGGGTTGTCATATATACCTCATGTGTAAAGTTTCATATGAACTTTTAGATAGATATTCAATATTTTCCTCGTTCACGAATTCTGCATGATAACCAATTTGTCGAATATCTTTTGAAATAATCACTAAGTTTGTCCTAAACTTGTAAACATAGAGTATTACTCATTTACCTTCTTGTTCTTTCCAATAACAAGATAGACCTCTTCTGAAGCCATGAATGAGACACTCTTCCTAAACCTTATATTTCACACTTGGTTTTTGCTATTTGCAGGGTAAAGAAACTTCTGGTTTATCAAAATGGTATAAGTAATGGTATTATCAACAATAGTTTACACCATTGAAATTTTCATATGGGTGATCCTTTAATATTTGGGATATCATCAACTCAGAATTAGATAAATCATCACATTGATTTCTAACTTTCGAATACAAACAGATGCCTTAAAATATGTACTACTACCATAGTACAAACAATTGACGTATGATCATGAAACTCTTCAGGAGTATATAGTGATCTCTATATTGTCAAAATATCGAGTCTTAATACTATCATCGAGTTGAGGATGATATGATCAAATCATTAGTTTAGCACAATTTCTACAGGAATCCCAAGTGCTAAATTGGTTTTCCAAATATGTTTAGCCAAATGAAACTTAACACTAAAAAACAGGGGCGGACGCAGGTGGGGCCCAGTGGGAGCTGTAGCCCCCACTGGAATTTTCAAAACAAAAAAAAAAAATTTAAAAATTATATGGGATTTTTTTTCCTCACCCAAAGTTTTTTAAAAAAAAATTCCCAAAAAAATTCAAACTAATTTTTGTAGTTTTCCAATTTTAAAAATAATTTTTACATAGAATTTATTATGCATAATTCTCAAAATTACTAAAATTTATCCAAATTTGCACACAATTTTTCAATAAGATATGTAATATTTTCACTATATGTATCCTTATTTGTGTTAAAACTTTCAAAATTTAGGGTTTATGGATTTGTAAATTTTACAAATTAATTTTTATACAAATTTGTTGAGATTACGCGGTGAAAGTAGTCTGTAATAATGAAATTTGTGTAATTTTTGGTCAATTTTGAGTAAAATTTCATTTGAAGTTTGGATATAGAGTTTTTTGTTTGAAATTGGGATTGTTTGTGTAAAACAGATGATAGAATTAAAAATTATGGTTTAGGGTTTCGTGTAAGGTAGACGGTAATATTTTACTCTTCAAGATTTTAGCCCCCACTGGATTACAATCATGCGTCCGCCCCTTCTTAAAACCATGTGTTAAACTGTTTCTTCTGGAAACCCTTGAAATTTGGCATTGCAATTATAGCAATCGATCTAAAATAAATTTAAGGTCTAAAATACTAGTAAAAGGAAATAAACTCGTCATCCATTCACTTCGAGGAATTATGTCACTTCAGGGATAATTTGATTTTTTGTGTACATCCACTACCAAGGATGAAACTTATTACTTTACCATAAATATATAAAATCTCTCAAAGTAAGCATAATTAATAAAACAAAAATAAATAACACAAACAACATTACTTAAATAAAGAGAATCGTTGTCAACTTTGGGTGACTAGAAATTGAACACCAAATCTATTGACCCTTTTATAATCTACTACAAGAGGTTATTTCTAATATATCATTTTATTATCTGCGTGACTGCGCATGAGATGATATTTTCTATAGTTACTCACTTCAAAGAGTAATATGATTTATTGTTTCGTCTACTTCGGGAGATAGACCTTATCACTACGGGGATGATTTTGGATTTGTCTATACCTAGACAAATATATTATGTGTGCATCCACTTCAAGGGATGTCAATTTTCAATAGTATAAGAACAAAATAAAAGAACGTGAAAATAAATATGCAACTGAAAATAAACAAGCTAAATGTAGAACCAAAGACAGAAAGATCAACAAAGATCTAATAGCGGAAGCGAAAACAACCAAAACCAATTTTATAGAATGAAAGAGTTTTTGGGGCCTCAACTGGAACACCCAAGACCAATAAGGGAAATACAGAAGGGCAAACTAAAACAACAGACGATGTGCAGGAAGATCCAAATAGAGCAGGAACAGATTGAGTGCTCAAGAAGAACCAAAGTTCTTCAACACTCAAACAACCACATAAATGGTCTCCGAGGTTCCTAGCTCAAGGATCTTAACCAGCCAAAGCTCAAGAATGAGCTACAATGGCGGAGCACAACACAGAGAGGGAGAAGAGAGGAAACGCTCTCAAAGAAAATCGCCAGATCACTTTAACAGTGGCTAGGATTTTTGCAAGAGACGCTTTTAAATCTCTCTCTCTTCCTCACGTGTCTCGCTCAACGTCACGTGACCGAGCCGGACCAACAAGAAACCAGGTATCGAGCAATCAAGCCATCCCCCGCCTCACCATCCGAGTTGGGCCTCTCGGCCCAACTGGTTGCAAAGCCCGAATTTGGCCTCGAAAGCCCATGAAGTAATATCCTGATTATTACAATAAGTTCAGAAGCCCAAAGCCTTAAACTTAGGCAATTACACACACACATATGCCATTACAATTTGCCCTCCTAATTTCTAAGTTTTACATCAATAGTAAAAATATTCTTGTATGATTGGTCTATGGGATTTACAGCCTTCTCTATCATTGGCCCCTTCTCATAAGTGCACCTAATTTGGATCGATCACATGAAGAAAGTCCCTGCAAAAAACAAATTTGTCAGTTGTAACAATCTTAGTACCAAAATCAGCAGGATTCTTCTCACCAACAATTTTTCGAACCAAAATGACATACTGTTCCACTTTATCTCGGATAAAATGGAACCTCACATCAATGTGTTTGGTCCTCTCATGGTATACAGGATCTTTACACAAATAGAGAGCACTTTGACTATTCATATGCAACACAGTTTTGTAAGTTTTTCCTTCTATCTCCATAAGTATACCCTGTAGCCAAATAGCTTCCTTGGAGGCCTCAGTCGCAGCAATGTACTCTACCTCAGTAGAGGACAGAGCAACAATTTGTTGCTGCTATGACTTTCAAGAAATGCAGTTGTCACACCAGGTATACATGTAGGAGGTAGTAGATTTTCTATTATCCTTGTTGCTAGCATAGTCAGAGTCAACAAAACCAAATAACTCACTAGGTGAGGAGTGTTCACCATACAATAAGCCAAAATTTACAGTTCCAACAATATACCTTAGAAGGTATTTCATAGCAATCCAGTGTTTTTCACAAGGTTCAGACATGAATCTACTCAAAACACTTACAGTAAAAGCAAGATCAGGTCTAGTGCAAATCATGGCATACATCACAGAACCAACTGCAGCATCATAAGGCATAGATTTCATCCTTTCTTCATCTTCCTTAGGTAAGGGCAGAATGGACTTTGTAAGGTCAAGGTGCCCTCCTAATGGCATAGGGGAAGATTTGACATTAGCAACTTTAAATCTTTCAAGTACCTTAAGCATATAGTCAGATTGAGACAGCAAGATTTGTTTTTTAGACCTATTCCTTTTGATTTTAATGCCTAAAATTCTCTGAGCAGGACCAAGGTCCTTCATGTCAAAGTTTTTCTTGAGTTCTTTCTTAACATCATCAGTTTTATGTTTAGATTTGCAAATAAGCAGGATGTCATCAACATAAAGCAACACATAGAGAGGCAACTCAATTTTAGAAAATCCAATTTTGTCATGCATGTATCAAACTTAATGTTCCACTGTCCAGGAGACTACTTTAGGCCATAGATAGACTTGTTCAGTAAGCATATGTGATCAGGTTTGTTCTTATCTATAAAACCCTTAGGTTGTCTCATATAGATAGTTTCATTTAAATCACCATGCAAGAAAGCAGTTTTAACATCCATTTGCTCAAGTTCATAGTCATAAACCGTAGTCATGGCAAGCAATAATCTCATAGTCTTATACTTAGCAACAAAGGCAAAGATATCATTGTAATCTTCCCCTTCTCTTTGGGTGAAGCCCTTTGCCACTAACCAAGCCTTGTATCTAGGTGGGTCAGTGGAAAGGACTCCATCCTTTAATTTGAAAATCCACTTGCAATCAATTGTTCTAGCAGCAGCAGGTTTAGGGACTACAGTCCAAGTTTTATTTACATGCATGGATTCAATTTCCTCTTTCATGGCAGTCATCCAATGATCAGAATATGCACACTTAATGGCATGTTCAAAGAGTTCAGGAGTGTAAGCATTCAAAACTTCAGCAATTATGAAAGCAAACTCATCAACACTATTCACATATTTCTTGTTAGGAATTCTATTTCTAGGAACCCTGTCTCTAGTAAGCTGATAATTGGTCAAATCAGGGACCTCATCAAAAGGCATGTTCACAGCATCAAAATCATGCACATTGTCAGACATAGAGGAGGAAATATGGGAACTTACCTGCCCACCTAATTGGTGAGGTTGCACATTCGAGTGCTCTTCAGTACTTGGATGAACATCAAGATGTTCATTAAGAATACCATCAGAATCTTGTCCAGAATAATTAGAAGAAGAAGCAACAAAGGGAGCATGAGAATAACCAATGTCAAATTCCTCATCATAGTTCTCAATAGAAGGACCAGTTGGCACATAGAAATGATGTTCAATGGAAGTGTACATGTCTACATTCTTAGTAGAAGTAGTCAGTCTTTCTTTGAAATAAAATTCATGCTCAACAAATATGACATCACGGCTAACAATGACCTTATACCCACCTGGTTGTATAAGAAGCAGTTTATAACCTTTTATCTCTTCAGGGTATCCAAGCATGACACACTTGAGAGCCCTAGGATTTAGTTTTCCAGCAGAGTGTTGTGCATATGCAGTGCACCCAAAGGGTCTCAAATGTGTCAGTGCAGGCTTGGTTCCACTCCACATTTCTTGTGGAGTTTTGAAACCAATGGCAGAGCAAGGAGATCTGTTTATCAGGTATGAGGCAGTGGTGATTGCCTCACCCCAAAGGGAGTGTCTCATCCCAGCACTGATGAGCATGCACCTTACTTTTTCAAGCAAGGTCATGTTCATCCTTTCAGTAGTGCCATTCTGCTGAGGGGTGCCAGGCACAATTAAGTGTCTCTTAATACCATTAGAATGACAAAAAGAATCAAAATCATGGTTGCAAAATTCAAGCCCATTATCAGTTTTCAAGCATTTTAACTTAAATTTTGATTCTCCTTCAACCTTAGTTTTCCAGAATTTGAAGTTTTCAAAGGTATCACTTTTACTTTTGAGTAAATACACCCAGACTTTCCTGGAATGGTGGTCTATGAGTGAGAGGAAGTATTTCATCCCACCTATAGTGTCCATCTAGGCAGGACCCCATAAATCTACATGTACATACTCAAGTGGCCTTGGAGCAAAATACTTAGATTTAGGAAAACTGGACCTAACATGCTTACCAAAGATGCAATTTTCACACATGCTCATATCAGAAGGTTTATGCTCCAAATAGCCTTGTCTAAACAGATAAAGCAAGCCTTTGTTTCCTATATCACCAAGTCTAACATGCCATATCTTAGTATGATCCACACTCATATTCATGCAAGCATTCAACTCTGCAGAGGAAGCATTTAAGACATGTTCACCAATGACATGATACAAACCATGCTTTTTCACACTTTTAATCAGAATATTCTCATCCCTAGAAATATTTCTAATGTCATTATGAGTGTGAATATGACAATTTAGGTCATCAAACATGCTTTCAGACAACAAATTTCTCCTAAGGTCAGGCACCCACCTAACCTGTTGGAGAACCCTTATTTTTCCATCATGCATTCGAAAATGAATATTGCCAATGCCTTCAATTTTTAAAGAGGAGTGATCACCCAACCTCACCTCACCCTCATTACAAGCATGCAAATAATCAAAGTAATGCTTATGAGGAGTAACATGCATAGTGCATCCAGAATCTAATATCCAAGAATCAGAATCATCAGCAGAGGCAACCTTAAGCAATTCATCATGGTGAAAAGTAGGGGAGTCAAGCATAGCAGAAGTGCCATTTTGAGGTTTACTACCATTTTCATCCTTTTTCTTCTTGAAACATTCACTAATAAAATGACCAAGCTTGCCACAGTAATGACATTTCACATTATACTTGTCAATTTTAGCCTTGGAATTTCCAGAACCAGATTGAGAAGAATTAGAAGAGTCAGAAGCCTTATCCTTCTTCTTCACCTTCTTCTTCTGAAACTTAGATTTTCCTTTTGAAAATAGGACCTCGGATTTAGCATCTTTATCAGATTTATCATATTTTCCTTTGAAAATTTTCATAATCTCATTCTTCTGAATAATGGACTCAATAATTCTCTTTTTAGTCAATTCTTCAGTACCAAATTGTATCACATCTTTAAAGTTGTCAAATTGTGAAGGCAGAGAATTCAACAAAATAACAGCTAAAAGGAATCGTCAGAGAAGACTTTAGATCAAAACCCTAGAAGCACAGAGGCTTTGATTTAAACTCATAGCTCTTCTGACGGAGACCTCAAATGGCTTTGATACCAGTTTGTAGAACCAAAGACAGAAAGATAGAAAGATCAACAAAGATCTGATAGCGGAAGCGAAAACAACCAAAACCAATTTTATAGAATAAAAGAGTTTTTGGGGCCTCAACTGGAACACCCAAGACCAACAAGGGAAATACAGAAGGGCAAACTAAAACAACAGACGGTGTGCGGGAAGATCCAAATAGAGCAGGAACAAATTGAGTGCTCAAGAAGAACCAAAGTTCTTCAACACTCAAACAACCACAGAAATGGTCTCCGAGGTTCCTAGCTCAAGGATCTTCACCAGCCAAAGCTCAAGAATGGGATACAATGGCGGAGCACAACACAGAGAGGGAGAAGAGAGGAAACGCTCTCAAAGAAAATCGACAGATCACTTCAACAATGGTTAGGGTTTCTGCAAGAGACGCTTTTAAATCTCTCTCTCTCTCTCTCTCTTCCTCACGTGTCTCGCTCAACGTCACGTGACCAAGCCGGACCAACAAGCAACCAGGTATCGAGCAATCAAGCCATCAGCGCCTCACCATCGAGTTGGGCCTCTCGGCCCAACTGGTTGCAAATCCCGAATTTGGCCTCGAAAGCCCATGAAGTAATATCCTGATTATTACAATAAGTTCAGAAGCCCAAAGCCTTAAACTTAGGCAATTACACACACACATATGCCATTACACTAACAAATAAAATGGATAAGTAATTAGATTTTTATTATGCCATTCGCTTTGGGGAATGAAATCCATCACACTATTGGGTGATATAATCCTTATAAACACATCATCTTCAGGGATGAATCCATCAGCCTTATCATTTGCTTTATAAATACATCCTATTTAGAATAAACATATCCTTTTCGAGAGATAAAATTATCGCTTTAGGGACATGGATTGAAAACTACCGCTTTAGGGATTGAAAACTATCGTTTCAAAACTATCGTTTCAGGGATTGAAAACTATCTCTTTAGGGATTGAAAACTGTCACTTCAGGGATTGAAAACTATCACTTCAGGGATTCAGGAAATGGAAATTATCACTTCAAGGATTGAAAATGATCGCTTCAGGGATTGAAAATTATCGCTTCAGGGATTGAGACATATTGCTTCAGGGATTGAGATTTGAGATTTGCCGCTTCAGGGATTGATCGATCGAAAGATATCACTTCAGGGATCGAACGAGATCACTTCAGGGATTAAAATTATCACTTGATCTTAATACCAATTTTCTTGCCTCATTAACGAATTATATGAAGACCGTACACACCACACCAAACATGAGCATATTGATTTAGCACTTTAAATCTTATGCGAATGTAAAAACATATGTGGAAGAACAGGGAAAATATACAAATCAAATCATAACACCATCAACCAAATTAAACCATGTTCACCGAATATTGACAAACGAAAGATTATAATAGCTATAACGAGGGAGGTTCTGGTGCGAAATGTCCTTATCGTGCGAAATGCGAAACTTCGGGTTTATAAAGTGACACCAAATGTTCATTATCTGGGAGGTCATGTTCATGCCAACGAAAAATCATCTTCATAATCTAGGCGGTCATGTTCAAAAAAAAAAAATCGCCGAAATTACAGATTTTACCACCGTATTTTTTCACTTAAAATTTCAATCTTCTAATCTCAGCCCTTCATCCCCTCATCTAATGGCCCGTATTATTTTTCACTTCTCATCCTAAGATTAGTTCTCATGGGAACCTTAATCTAACTATAACAAATAAGAAAGATGGGGAAATATAGAAAACAAAACTGAAGTCGTAGCCAGACAAATTAGTTAATTAACGCTAAGCATGTATCACACACTAGTCATATGAAGAATGATTATATATGAAACAATCAGCCTAGTTTTAGAGATCGATCTTATTAATTAAAGCAAATCAATCCTAAAATATTGAACAATTTGTGCTGATAACGTGTTATTAAGAGAAATGAAGAGATTTGAGATAAGGAGAAGAGAGCAATGAGAGTAAACTTATGTATTATTAGACCTCCAATGAGGGTATATACAGGGTTTATAATACTTGACCCATAAACCAACTTCAGGGTTTACACTAGTAGATAGGCCCGTGCCTTGCACGGGATCTTGAAAATAACATTTATTATTTATAAATAATAAATTGTAATAATGTTAAAGTTAATAATAATCAATAACTTCAAACAAAATTAAAACGCTTAATACTAATTTTGTCATATATTATACCAGAAAGAGGTGTTCTTGGGGTCGAATAGAGCATTGAAAGAAAGGTCTTTAATGGAGATTTGAGATGTTGAAAACAAAGGAATTTCAGCCTTTATATATAAGGGAGGATGAACAACGAAGATCACTCGTGGTTTCTTTATTCTCTCAATCAATCGGTACTATACTTGTCAATTGGGTCGGGCGGGTCGGGTCATGTCGGGTTCGGGTCCAATCGGGTTTGGATAGATCGAGTCGCTATAAATTTTCGGGTCGGGCGAGTTGGGTTCAGGTTGACCTGGCGGGTCGAACATGCCCTTTTTTATGATTAATATTATGACCTTTAACTTTAATAAAATAACTATAATAATATAATTAATATTATATAATTATTTAATAAAGTATATTAAAATATTTAATATAAACGAAAAAAATATACGAAATAACGGGAGCCCACGAGCTCGGATTTGCGTTCGGGTCGGGTTTGGGTCCTTCTTGACCCAATGACGTTCGGGTCGGGTCTCGACCCAAAAATATCGGGTCGGGTCATTTTTTAACAGGTCTAATCGGTACCCAAAAACGCATCCGAATCGAATCAATCTTCAAAAATTCCCTTTGTGTTACGTACAACGCCTCTAATTCGTTTTGGATAAATCCAAACGGTCCTTGTGCTTGATTAACTCGCTAAATAGAGGGATTAAGTAGGTAATTTGATTATTGATATCCCAAATTTTACGGAATCAATCAATTCGACATAGGAAAGTTGAATATCGATTTTGAAATTGTCCAAAAAACTCCATAAATGAATATATAAAGGTGAGATGTGAAGAGGATGGTGAGGTTTTGAAACAATTACAAAAATAGCTCATTTTATTAGATAATGTGTGTTACACGTTACACCTATTTTGAGATAAATGCAATTTTTACACAAACTTTGTAAGTTAAGGCAATTTCACCCTTCCTTAATTATAATTTATCTAAAAACTTTTAAATCTTAATTATTTTTCACCCGTCAAATTATATTTTGGACAAATAAGTAAATACCAAATCATATAAGATAACATAACAATATACCAAATCATATAAGATAACGTAATTTATTAAACTTTTAAAATCTTATAAAACTAAATTATTTTTACCCATCTAAAAAAAATTAATACGAAATCATATAAGCTAATCAAAACATACAACTTATTAAATTAACATCATAAAGTATATTACTAATTAAAAAAACTCAATGAGACATAGTAGATGAAAGGTAACCAAAAATTAAACATAATTAATATATGTTATCACGGTGGCAAAAGATATTTATCAAAGTTTAATGTAATATTCGATACATGCATGTGATTGTGGCAACTTTATTTATTTTCTATTCTATATTTTGTAATGTATATAATACATGGATTTTATTTTGTTTGGTAACTAAGAAAAAATGTAAATAAAAATCTACTCATATAATGGACATGCCATATTTTTCAATCTAAGATCATCAACACATTCACGGACAATACATATAACAACTTTCTAGTATATCTTTTTATCTATACTTGTTCCATTAAGATAATATATTCTTCAAGGTCATAAATAAGTGTATATTACCATATTTGTGCCATATATATTTACCGGATCTTTAAGCTAATATTTATATGGTTAACCTAATATACACTTAGATTATCTCAATGGGTGAAATCAAACTAAAGATTTGCCGTCAATATTAGTTGTTATGACTTTAGTTTGATTATTTTCCGATTTTAGCTAGAAGCATATATTGCCCTTATTTCATACATCTCTTGGTTAACCTAATATTTAGGTTTGGTATTTAGATTACAAATATAATATCAAAGCCGTATATTACCATATTTGTGCCATATGTATTTACCGGCTCTTTAAGCTAATATTTATATGGTTAACCTAATACACTTAGATTATCTCAATGGGTGAAATCAAACTAAAGATTTTCCGTCAATCTTAATTGTTGTGAGTCTTGTGACTTTAGTTTATTATTTTACGATATTAGTTGGAAGCATATATTGCCCTTATTTCATACATCTCTTGGTTAACCTTATATTTAGGTTTAGTATTTTGATTACAAATATAATATCAAAGTCGTGTATAATTATCTAGGTTTTAGTATTTGGTATAAATTACATTCACGGCTACACTTTTTTAATTGTAAATTGTGTAGAAGGTTTGGTTTATAAACGCATAATTTAGAATCCATTAAAATAAAACCAATATGTGAAGAACATGTCTTATAAATATTAAACATAAACTAACCAAAACATACTATAAATAAATACAAAATCATATAGTATGCTGCCATAATTTTAGTAAGGAAATATATATGAAAGAAATAGATATAGAATCTTGCTAGAAAAATTAGTAGAGCTATATAACATAATTACAAATATAATTGTAGCCATAATTTAGCTAAAAAAATATATATTGAAACAATATACTCCCTCCGTCCCATAATGTTTGTCTTGTTTCGTTTTTTTATACTATTCATAGTTGAAAAGAATTTTTAAGATTTCTTCCAATATATAAGAAAAAACATAGTCATGTGTGGTCTTGTTTAATTCGTCTCAACGAGTACTTTGATAATATCAAAAAAATATAATTTTTATTAATATATAATTAGAGATATTAATGATACAAAACCCGTCTCGACAAATATGCCCAGTCAAAACAGGACAAACATTATGGGACGGAGGGAGTATATGAAATCTTGCTAGAAAAAGATAAAGCAATTTGAAGAAAATTAAAAGGGTGAATAGGTAATTATAAAAATTAAATTGATGACTTGACATGGCTAAATGTGTGACAAATAGGAGAGAGATTTGTGGCTTTAGTAATAGTATATATAATATAGATATAGATAAGCTTTATCTTATGTATATCCAAATATATAATATTATAATATTTTTAACTTTTTGTTTTGTTAATTTCAGATTTTCAACCTCCCAAACTTGCAAAGCGCGCTCTGAAATTGTGAGAGAAAGTTGCAGTTGTTTGCAATTTTGTGTAGCATTTAAAAACTGACTCAATTGATTTGTTCTTATATTGACTTGATTTCTTGGAGCAAAATTTACTGGTTTACTTGTGAGTTATGTGACACATACTCATTCCTAATAGTTTGGTTGCCATTTGTGCAATTAGCCCTATCATTAATTGGGCCTTTTTATGATGGATTGGGTGCCCAAAAATCACTATGGACTGCACTATAAAAAAGGCACTCAATTGGGTATCCAAGTCCCTTTGTTTATAGATGGGCTAATAAAAAGCCCATTTACACAATGGAGTTTATTGCTCAACTCGGCTCAGATTAAAGTTCTAACTGGAGGTTTTTGTTAAATTTATTTTTCGGACTTTTGAGCGTTATCCGAACTAAATCTTAAAAAACATGTTTTCAAAATCTTATTTACATCATTAAACAATAGAAAAATGAAAAATGAAAGTTGAACGAAACATGACTAATTAACACAGATACTTAATTATAGAAGTGCTTTTCTGAATAATGTACATAATGTAATGAATTTATACAGTTGTGACGTTAGTTTGCGGATCATCCATATGTGCTAGGTGATAACTTTTACTAACTAGTAACGAATTTCTACATGACAATATAACGGGTTGACGCACTGGATTACGGTTTTATTACGTTCTCAGAAAATGGGACATTTTATTTAGCATAAATTATCTTGGATCAGAGGTATTCACAGACTGCAAACAAGTTATTCTATATTGAGTAAAAAAAAACTAGTAATGGATTTCTCATTTGAGTGAACCATATATCTTCTATGCAGTTTTGGTTAACTCTTGCTTAAATCAAATTGCTATATTTTTAAGATTAAACAACTCCATCATCCTTCAAAACCGGGTGAGATCCTCGTCCCAACTTGACAAAGAACATCACAGCGAAACAAATGGTCAAAAACAAACCTCGATCCCTGTTTTAAATTATGTATCTTGTTTCCATGCATATTATATACAACTATATTATACATATATGAATTGTATTGCTTTTTGAATTAACAATTGTCGTGAAAATTCTCAACATTGTTATCTAGCATAGATGACGGAAAATTAACTGAGCATATAATTTGAGTGACGTCGGTGGAAAGCTGTCAGACTTTGCAATATAAAAAAGTAAAAGCTGAAAAGATATTCAATATAAAAAACGGTAATATCGGTAACATAACGGATAACTCTATGCTGGGGGCTGTATATGGCCATTAACTTAGAGCATAAGTCTGAGTAATAATCATTATTATATTATAATACTATTTGTTATAATAATTACTTTTATAAGCAACATAAATAACTTTGCCTTAAAGAAACTTAATTGACAGAGATGGGAAACTGCACTTTAGGAACTCTTTGTGTAGACACTTGCAAATGAAGACATAACAGAAAATTATTAACAAAACAGGACCAAGCTAGTAGCACCGTGAAATGAATGACTAGGAGACATAACATAAAATAAAGACATACTATATATATATATATATCATCATGTGTAAGGAATCATATACATGAAAATTATTACTACTCAGCATACCTTAAAAACAATCGAAAAAATAAATCATGATATCTTTGGCATAATCACATCCCTAAACATAGGAAATAAAAAAATTAATGAAATCATTGAAGAAATTCAACAAAAAACTGATAGATCACAATTCTTAGAATTAATGGTCTCTTGGTAGAGCATTTGGTTCTTTAGAAACCAACAAAGCTTTAGTAGAACAAATGATAATGTCGAACCCATTAAGGATGTACCAATTTACATTCAGAAACAAATTGAAAACTAGAACAAAACAAAAAACTGGAACCCTGACTGTGTAACAAAAGACAAACAAAAAACTTATAAAATGAACATTGTAAGACGACCAATAAAGAAATGAAAAAATCTTCCGGATAACATAATTAAAATCAACACAGATGGGTCCACCAAATCCAATGGTGAATCTAGTTTTGGCTACATTTTCAGGAACAACACGGGAAAACCGCTCTTCCTCTATGGGGATAAATGTGGTATTTCAACCCTGCTTAAAACAGAAACACTGGCAATAAGAAATGCCCTAGTAAAGGCTTATGAATTAGGCATTACCAACATTCATCTAGAATGTGACAACCTTACCATCGTGAACGTCCTTAATCAAATCTGGCACTGTCCATGGGATATTGAAATGTTAATTTCTGATATCCTATGTATTTTACAACTGTTTTCTTCAGTGTAGATTTCTCACGTCTTCCGAGAAACTAACGTCGTGGCCGATTTCATCGCAAAGAAGGTTCAACAGGTTTTCTTAGAAGACTTTAGAGATAGTGTAGAATTTTTAATTCTCATCCGAAAGGATGCTATAGATTAAGAAACCGGCTCTTTTGTGGTTTTCATTCTAATTCTTACCTAAACATGAATTACTATTTTTTTGGATATTTATAGGACGTTAGTTGAATTTTTGGATATGATGTCTAGTTATATCAAATAAGCATATGATCCCCCTAAATATGGAGTATATATTAGGTTCTTTGATATATATGTAGGACATGAATTTGGTGTAAATAGGTGTTCAGGTACGAAATAAGAACGAAAGTTGACCGACGATCCAAGAAATTAAATGCCTGAAATGAAAAAAAAATAAAAATTAATTAAGCACGTCGAATTTTAAATACAAAAAACAGTATTTTTGTGAGAAATATGAGGTCAGGTTGTGCGCTTGCGCTTTTTTGGATCGATCTCCATGCATATAGTATAAAAGTTATGCACATACAGTCAAAAAACTATGTATTTTAAAAATCATGTACATACAATTAAAAAAACATGCATATTTCAAAAAATAAGTTATACACATGTAGTATAAAAGTTATGCACATTCAGGTCAATATGCATGCAGATACAGACAAAGATTTATACACATCAAAAAGACATGCACACATTGTAAAAAAATATGCACATTTTCAATAAAAATGATATGCACATTTAGTATAACATAGATACACATGTATATCAATTTATATGCACAATCAAGCAAAAATGTATGCATTTCAAAAAGTTAAGAACACAGTTTAAAACTCATGCACAACTTTAACACAAAAAATATATGTGCACATCTAGCTAGTACAAACTAGATGCGCCTGTAGAACAACTTATATGCACATACATGGAAAAATGTATGCGCTTCAAATCAATGCACATTTCAAAATATATGCATATAAATGTCGATATTTAGGTACATAAAGGCAAAAATATATGTACTTCAAAAGTTATCCATACACAATTTAAAACTCATGCTAGTACAGATTAGATGTATATACAAGTCAATATCTATGAAAATAGAGACAAACAATTATACACATGTCATCTCAGGGACGCACGCGTCTCGTTAGAGTGTTTTTTAAAAGAACGCTCCTGTGTTTTTCAAAAGAACGCTCCTTTTATTCGCATTTGCACCTAGGTGCCATTTTCTCGTGACATTTTTTCATATATGTACATCTTATCATTACTAAAATAATTGATGTATGCATACCTGAATTTTCGGATTGAATGGAATATAAACCTTATATCGCAATCCTAGCTTAATAGTTAATACATGTGTCTCGTACGAGATTAGTATAAAATTTTAGTTTTTTATAATTATTGTAAAATTAATCGAATTAAATTTTAGAAGAGAAACATATATATAATTTCATAATTAAATAACACATAAAAAATATTCAATTCATAATAAATTTAATGACTAATTAGATAATTTTTGGATTATATATTATATTATTTGCTATAATATAATATATTCATGAAATATTAGTAATGTTCGATAATATATGAAAAATGACTTCATCCAAAATTAACATTGTTTTTCAATTGACACATGATAAAAGTTGATATGATTTATTATGAAGATGTCAAGTAATCTTAATTACTCTTATATGAAATTATAATATAGATTGTTTACTTAAGGATTCTTTTTTTAAAACCGTCGTTACTGATTATTTTATTCTCTCTGAACATAAATCATGAATTTATATAAGGATTAAATTTTACTATATTTATAAAGTATAATTATCAAATTGCCTAAGTTAATTAGGTTGATTTGACCATAAATCGACTCATTTATATAACAATATAGCTATCAACAATATAATTAGACATACACATACAATTTATTTATAAAAAAGTTCTATTTTGGAGGTATGCTTAAAATAGATAAAATATTTCAAAAATGTTTTTTAATTAGTGTGTGCTCATGGACAACTTTAGTAATCATATGATTTCTTAAATTAGTTAGATAATGCAAAGATATGTACGAGTTTATTGTTTTAGAGAAACAAAAATTAGAACTAAAATATTTAAGTGATATTATACTTCTAAAATTAGTGAAGTACTTAAGTTGTTCTCCTTTATAAAAATATGTTCATCCTCCATCCTATAATATGTGCATCGGATTACCTTCAATTAAAAATTATAAAATTTGTGGTTCACTAGTTGCCTTTCATAGGTCTACATGTTTCATAAATCATAATCTCATATTTATAATTATTTTTGGTTTTAGATTAATTGAATCAAAACTCCACAAACCCTTAGAACATTAATGGTAAAGCTCTAACATGGTTGAAAAGTTTATAGTTAGGGTTTAGGAAGGTCCGGCTCTGGGCAGATGTAAAGTGAGCACCTGCATAGGATTCCAGTTGAAAAAGGGCCTCTGGCCCAAGTTCTATATAGAATTATTAAAGGTATTAATAAGTCATAAAATGACTACTTATCACAATGGTTTGTAAAAGCACTCTATACTTGAATCACCCCACCCACCTATGTTCGATCCTCCCCCGCCCCGCCCCTTGTTTGTATTTTTTCCTCATTCAGTTGTTCGATCTCCCCCCACCCTCACCCTCTGTTTGTATTTTTTTTTAAGTTTTACTTTTAGAATAAGAGAAAATGACTACTTATCACAATGGTTTGTAAAAGCACTCTATACTTGAATCACCCCACCCACCTATGTTCGATCCTCCCCCGCCCCGCCCCTTGTTTGTATTTTTTCCTCATTCAGTTGTTCGATCTCCCCCCACCCTCACCCTCTGTTTGTATTTTTTTTTAAGGTTTACTTTTAGAATAAGAGAAAATTAAAATTTATTCTTTAGACAAGAAAAAAAGTAGTATATTTTCTATTGATAAAAAGACTAAACATAGTAAAGATATTTATGAGGCCCTATCCATTATTTACCTAATAAAAGTTTTTAAAATAAATTTGGGGCTTATTTAGACAACTATTTATTAAAAAAAACCTTTTCCCCATTTTCCCTTTCTTGATATTCAAATACTATAATTTTTTTTCCAAGCAATAAACTAAATGAATTTATTCTTATAAAATTTAGTTGTGGTTATTTTTTTCTATAAGCTTCTATGTCATATTGTCAAGTTTATTATATTTCATATCACAACCTCACTTGTCAATATGTTATTTTCTAGATTCATTAAATAATATTATGTCATTTAAAATAATTAATCTATTTTAGTATATCAACAAAATTAAGTGATTTTTGTTCTACATAAATTGATCAAGACTATTAAAATTTGACCATTTTTATTTTTATATTAAGGCATTATATCAGTATAAAACAAGGCCACGTAATTTGATTGGACGGCCCTGGGTTTAGGGTATGGTTCTTTTTAGCATCCTTGCGGATGAGAACTAAAAGCTCTTGATTTGCTTGAATGTCTTTCAATGAACTCCGCTGGCCCATCTTCGTAATGCAGTCAGTCACAACGTTTGTTTCTTGAAATACATGACATATCTGCACTAAAGAAAAAAGTTGTAGAATACAAAGGATATCAGAAACGTGTAATATTTTTTAATGTATATATAAATATTTAAATAATATAAAGGTAAAGAAGAAGAACAAATCTATATTCAAACTTGGTAATTATATACCATATAAGTTCCCTAAAAATTACACTAACAAATCACAACAAAATTGTTTCCTGGTTTGTTATAGTTGTAGGGTGAAATGACAATTTTATCCTAAAATTGAAAACAAATCTGTTAAAATGAAATTCAAAATTGAAAGTTTATACATTTTATTTTTAAATTAATAATAATATTGTGTCAATAGAAGGTGATATCACATGGCATATAGTGACGTTACACAGTTTTGGAAAGACGTGTTAGTAATTATATACTCCGTACTAGATTATAAACAATTTTTTTAGTGTGTGTCCATGGGCACATGCTAACAAGTTAAAATAGGAAATTATCTTCAAAATTTACTATATATCTACTAAACTAGAACCTAATTATGCCACATGGTACTCTTTCAGTAAAATCGCCACATGGCACTCCCTCATTAAAACCGTCACATGTCATTTTCTGCTTTTTTCAATTTTTAAAATAAATCTAATTATAAATAAAAGATTATTATCCTAAACCTATCACTCATTTTTTCCTAATTTAAATATAAATCAAAAACAAAAATTATAAGTTAATCACAAAGATTACAAATCCAAAATTTCCTAATTATATACAAATCCAAAATTTCCTAATTATATACAAATCCAAATTTCCTAATCCTATGGATGATTGAGATACGAAATTATTGATCCAAAATTTATTTTAATATCAATATTATCTAGATCTATTTTTTAATATATAGATTAATTTTAATAATTATTAATATTTTTGATTCAATATATATGACATAAAAACTCGTGCTTGACACGAGAATTACACTAGTATTCCCTAAAAGAGAATGGATAAACCCTTAACAAAAAAAAGTTAAACTAATAACTAAAAAAATTATTGCTAAAAATGAAGTTATCCTAAGAAAAAACTGTATAAAATATAAAATGACAGAATTGACATCACAGCAGTAATATTTGGAAAATGACCGCAATATAGTACATATTAGAGCCTTAGAGAGGTGTTATAGTAGGATTTAGTTTGAACATTTGTTGATTGTGCAGATGCTAGTTTAACCAGGTACAGATATATTGTTATGTCATTAATCCTATGTTGTAATAATTAGCTTAAGTTATGTTATGTAAATGCAAGCACATAGGCTAGGTAGAGACTAGGACTAGGGGAACATGACTCGAGCAGGACTGAGACGACATTGACCATGTGGGTCCATTGTGACTTAGCCATGTTGTGGCTAAGGAATTCAGATGGGCTCATGTGTTTGCCGGTGTTGTGTTCTGATGCTTGTTGGGCTTGTTCTCTGTGGTGTGCTTAATGGGCCTCTTCTGTTTCTGAGCCAGATGACTCCTTAAGTGAAACGCAACGTTTGGCACTTATCTGGAGCTCTCTATCACCGACTAAGAAGACGACGACGTTTTGGCTATTTAGGGCTTGAGTATTTAAGCCCTTTCTGAGCCACTGTAGCCGTCACTCTCTTGCATATTCTCTGTGTGATGATTGGAATCCTTGAGAGCTTTGCTCTTCCTAGAGCTCCGAGCTCTCTGTGGCTTCCATGGCGTCTCCTCTGAAAGCTTGAGACCCCAAGAGAAAGAAAATAAACAGAAGGGCTTGAGAGACTGAGAGGATCATGTGGAGGTCGTTGGAGGCCCTTGGTGCAAGGCTTTTCTGAAAGCCTTGATGTGTCCCACTGGGGACTCTTCTTCTCTTTCTCGTCTTGTTTTCTGTTTTGCTTTGTGCCTTTGTTTCTTTTCTGTTCTTGTCTTTGCCGCTTGTGTGCTTGCATGTAACTCGAACTGGCTTTTGGCCGGTGTTCACTTTACTCTTTTCTGTTTTTGAGTTATTTCGTCCTTAATCGCTTTATTATATTTCCGAGCAATCGAGGTGGATAGAGAATTTGTGATTACATATATTATTAGATCTCTTACTGTTTTATGTATAAGACTATGACATCGAATCAATCAGAATTTTATATGATTCGATTATTTAGAATTTTTAATAAAACGATAAGATACGATCAAGTTATATATTTTGAATTAACCGAATGTTGATTATTCAGAGATGGGATCGGAGAATTATTACTTTGGATATTTGGATCACGTAAGTTTTTGATACCTTGGTCAAAGTAGATGAGGGGCTTCGGGAAGTTAAAATTTGCTTAGCAATAATTGTGAAGAGGGAACCTGACAGAATTTTATAAAATAAAGATTTTGTGGAAAAAACATGTCAGATATTTAAGCAGATCGAGGGTTTTAGTTTGTATGGAATTCGATGTCCCCCAAAACTCACAACCCAAACCAGCAAAGGGTATCCGGTGACTGTGAAACCAGGTCACTTTAACTCATTCATCCATATTCCTCTATTTATTATTTTCAATTTGATACTAATTGTAGTTTATTCGACAAAACCACGAGCTCTCCAGACTAGCTTGTTGGTTTGTTCAAATGATTATTATTATGTTCAATTTTTTAGTTTTACAACAATTTTCTTCTTAATTTTGGGGTTTAAATTATTTTTGTACTGCATAAGCTATAAAGTACGACTTACGAAAAAGAATATATCGGAGCTACTAATCTTAGTTGATAAGTGATGACATATTATGACTATGAATTCAGAGCTAGTATCTTGATCTTTATTTTTGTGTTTTTATTATAAAAAAAAAGGATTAGAGCTCTAACAATTCCTATCACCTAGCAAATATATCAATTTACTATGTTTTTATAATCGGTTTGTCTAACATATGTCTTAAGGGTATAGATTAAGAATTTATATTAAGGAATATAAACCCTAAATATAAAAAGATGAACTCATTTAAAAAAATAAAAAATTCTAAAAAGATAACACATAATCAAAACTTTCTATATAAGAGATCTTAACCTATGCCCTAATGGCACATGTTAAAAAAACCATTTTATAATATATATTCCATTGTTTTATTCTAAGGGAAACATGTAATTAATCAAGTCAGTTTGATGAGAATCACAAGAAGATTTAATTTGTGACCTTTTGGATGACATATAATACTCACCACATCTTTTTAGGAAAAATTATTGATATCCATCTCCATCCAAGTAAGAATATCCGACGGAAAATCCGGATCAAACACTTGTTCATGCCCCGAGTCACTACATTCGAACAATAAGCAATAGTACTACCAGTCCTTCTAACATGAGAATAAGAAGAAATAGCAAAAATACTACCAGTCCTAATGGCTTATGCCCCATCGGACGAATCAAGGAAATCTCCTTTAATTTTTCGGAAAAATCACTTCTTACATCAAGAGTTGCACTCTTTCATGTATTTTGATGCGTCACTTAGATGACATATAAGAATTATCTGAAAAAGGTGGAGGAAGGATCCTTAAACACTCTAGATATAATAGACTCAGGAAATTAAAAAATGACTATGAACTTTTCTTGATATCCCTATCTAAGGGAACAAATTCACTTGAAAAAAATAAAACAGATTTACATAATGTGTATGAAAATTTAGATAGAACCTTGGTTCAACACCGGATTCTGCAATGGAACCTAGAAATTACAACAAGAAACTATGCGTTCTCATCTCCAGATCACCGTCTGAATTTTGTTGAACTAGTTACAACCACACCCTTTAAACCAAACCTTCAAATTTGAAAATCAGACTTTCAAAATGTGGTTACACAAGCATGAAGAACGAGATTCCATGGGTCTAGAATGTATGACTTTGTCAAGAAAACTACACTGTTGAAACGACAAGCTAAGGAATGGAACAAAAATACATTCAGAAATCTATTCACACAATTACAAAAAATTGAGAAGGAATAAAATTCAGAACGTTATCTGCATCACTGCAATCAGATCCTTAGCTGAGAAACAAACTAGACTGACTGCTAAAAAGGAACAACTACTCAACTTTTAGAATTTTATTTTTTTGGCGACCTATGAGTCTATGACCCACCTTGTCAAGTATCCACTTATGAGTCCAAGCATAAATCATATCACTCATTAATCCAACACCCTACACAATCCATCAATAAGTAAAGGCTTTGAACCCCCACACACTTACCAAACTATAGCTTGGATTACAACCTCTCATTGCATCCACAAAATTTTAAACCCACGTGACCAAAGAATCAGGGTTTTGCAGGTAATAGTTTCCAACCCTGCTTTGCCAACAAGGCTTCATTTAAAACCTTATAATTCTGAAACCCCACATCTCCTTGGTTCTTGGGCAAACAGAATGAGGTTCAACTCTTCCAATGAATCTTTCTTTCATGTTCCTTGCACCCCACCAAAATCCCGCTAACATAGAATGTTGCTCATGAATAAGTATATCTAGGAGCAGAAATACATTCATCGCATACAAAGGAATTGATTGTAAAACTGATTTGATCACAGTTTTCCGCTTTGCCTAGGACAACAATCTCTCCTTCCAACCATGAAGCTTCTTCCACATTCTCTCCTTCACACTTGCAAAAACCACATTCTTTGATCTACCAACAGTATAGTAGGATGGCTCGGGTATTTCGAATAACGATCCACCTCACACACATTAAGACGTTGAGTGATCTCAACTCTCTTTTTGGTGCTCACATACATACTAAAGTAATTTCTAATTTTATCATAATTGACTTTTTGATAAGATGCTCTTTCGTACACGCTGAATAAATCAGCAAAATTTGAACATTCTAGTAGAACACACTAATCTATCATTTGTAAAAAAGATATGAGTTATAGAAGGAGCACAACGACAACTTTCGTTAAGGTATGTTATGTATAGTATTGTTGGAACGATGACGTTCCCTCTAGTTTTAATGATGATAAACACCATTAGGTTTTATGGTTTATGTTGTTTCTATGAGTTTCATGATGAATGAAAGAATTAGGGAACAATGAAAACCATGAGAAGAAGCAAAATAGAGGAGTGAAGGAACGACGAGTCAACAATGGAACAGTGTCGCTGAGCATAACACATTGATGATACGTCATTGAGAAGAGAAAAGGAGAAAGGGAACAACTCGAAAGGAACGATGCGTCTACGCAGAGATGACAACGCTGGAAACTTTGGAAAAATGATAAATATGGAAAACAGATTTTGACGATTTCTTAAGTTGCAAGGCGTGAAGAAAGAGAAAGATTTTAGCATATCTTAAGAGATTTTATAGAAGGTTTAAGTGAATATTTGGATGTGTGCGTAAGATATTGTTAGTTTCCTTAGTTAGCACTTAATGGGCTACTAAGTTAATTAATGGGCCGTCTTCCTATGACTATGTATGTTCATGTGTATGCCTTAGATGAGATACAACACAGCTACAATCATACAAGGTGATGTACGAACTTTGTGTGAAGTACTTTGTTTAGGGTTTCTTGTGTTATTGGGTTGATTACACTTGAAATCTAGAAGTCTAGGATCTGTGTGAGACTAGGTGAAGAGAAGACTTGCATGATTATACAACTTGATTAATGATATAAGTAGACATTTGAAATCTTATTATGGTAAAATCTAGAAGTAGAGATATTTCTCGAGACAACTATTTGATTGTTTGAGTTTTCAATTCATCTCTAAGGAACTATGGTGTCATATTTGTCTGAATTATTATTTTCGTTGTCCAAGGAATAATTTTGTCGTTCCCTAACTAACACACCTCGATTCAACAAGTATGGATACGATGTGAATGTCGTTTTCAACAAGTAAGGGTACCACGACTTAGCACCTTTCTGGTTTTAACTTACATTTTATATCTTAGGAGCTTAATCACTTAGCCTTCGATGTAAAGTTTATAATCATTTCATTTTCAACTACTATTTTATTTTACATAACGATCATTATCAATCCAAGTGATGCATATAGTCATATAGACATTTCGAAATATCTATACGTATATTAACGTGGGCACTCCTACTTACAATGAGAATATTTTAAATAGTCAATTGATCGATCGGAGTGAGCAATTAATGAATAATATCACTATGCATGTATCTGAAAATAACACAAATATGTGCCGTTAGTAACACAACTGACCATGTTCTTGTGGGCATGACATCAAGGGAACATCTCATTTTGAAAGTGGAATATCGGGATATCAAGGGTCTAGTATATAATATTGATAGACTACTACTATATATTATCAATTGATTAATTTTAAAATGGTATCTCATTCTACTTTAAAATGTGTTTAATTATATGCATATATGCGCTTGTATATGTACAATTCAAGTCCATAGCCCACAGACTTTAATAAACGGATATCCTCAGTTGTGTAACATATGTTGCCCGCCATTGTCTCCTTCATGTAATACTTGCTAACTTGACAAGATTTATTTAACATTTTTGAATTGCGTAGGCAAATCACGGAAGTAAAGTATACCTGTCAAAAACCGATCCAATCCGAAAATTTGATCTGACTCGAAATTTTTGGGTCGAGACCCGATCCGAAAATCACGGGTCAAGAAGGACCTGAACCCGAAGGATCCGAACCCAAACCGACCCGACCCGCGAGCTCAAGGGACCCGTTATTTCATAGATTTAATTTCATTTATATTAAATATCTTAATAGACTTTATTCAATAATTAAATAATATTAATTATGTTATTATAATTAATTTATTAAATTTAAAAATTATAATAATAATAGGCAATGGCTATATGCACGCGGTTTCGCGTCTAAATGGACGCGAAATCGTGCGCGTAGCTTAGGCGCACAGTTTTGTGCGCCTAAGCTACGCGCACAGGGGTAAAACATGCATTTTTGAAAATGCATGTGACAAACCCGTGCGCGTAGCTTACGCGCACAAAAAAAAAGTGCATAACCCATGCGCGTAAGCTAGGCGCACCAAAAAAAAATTGCAATTTTTTTCCCCATAATCATGTAGAGAATTTCAATACGAGTCCGTACATATAAAATGCGTCCAAAACGGACATCGTTTGCCCCTCCAAAAGCCCAAAAAATGAAGTCTTTCTACCCATTTTTTTACAATTTGGTGCCCGACATATAGTGCATTGTAGTGAATTTTTTTGCATTTTTTAACTATAATTTTGTATAAAATTTTAATACGAGTTCGTACATAGACCTGTCAAAAACCGACCCAACCCAACCCGAAAGGACCCGAACGTCACTGGGTCAAGAAGGACCCGAACCCGACTCGACCCGAACGCAAATTCGAGCTCGCGGATCCCCTTTATTTTATATATTTTATTTCAGTTATATTAAATTTTTTAATATACTTTATTAAATAATAATATAATATTAATTATATTATTATAATTATTTTATTAAAGTTAAATAACATAATAATAATAATCATAAGAAAAGGAAATGTTCGATCCGCCGGATCAACCCGAACTCGTCCGACCCAAAAATTTTACCAACCCGGTCGACCCGAACTCGACATGACCCGAACCCGATCAACCCGACCCAGTTGACAGGTCTATTCGTACATATAAAAATTCATATAGTTACACTTATGTACTATAGTATTTCAGTAAATTTCGTATAGTTATGCTTATATACTATAGTATTTCATTATATTTCATATAGTTACACTTATGTACTATTGTAATTCATTATATTTCATATAGTTATACTTATGTACTATATTATTTCATTAAATCTAGTATACTTAGACTTATATATTCTAGTACTTTATTATATTTCATATAGTTACACTTATATACTATAATATTTCATTAAATTTTATATAGTTCCACTTATGTACTATATAATTTCATTAATTCTAGTATACTTAGACTTATATAATATAATATTTCATTATATTTCATATAGTTACACTTATATACTATAGTATTTCATTATATTTCATATAGTTACACATATGTACTATAGTATTTCATTAAATCTAGTATACTTAGACTTATATACTATAGTATTTCATTATATTTCATATGGTTATACTTATATACTATAGTATTTCATTAAATCCAGTATACTTAGACTTATATACTATAGTATTTCATTATATTTCATATAGTTCCACTGATGTACTATAATATTTCATTAAATCTAGTATACTTAGACTTATATACTATAGTATTTCATTAAATTTCGTATAGTTACACTTATATACTATAGTATTTCATTATGTTTCATATAGTTACACTTATGTACTATAGTATTTCAATAAATCTAGTATACTTAGACTTATATACTATAGTATTTCATTATATTTCGTATAGTTACACTTATATACTATAGTATTTCATTATATTTCATATAGTTACACTTATGTACTATAGTATTTCATTTTGTTTCATATAGTTACACTTATGTACTATAGTATTTTATTAAATCTAGTATACTTAGACTTATATACTATAGTATTTCATTAAGTCTAGTATAGTTACACTTATATACTATAGTATTTCATTATATTTCATATAATTACACTTATATACTATAGTATTTCATTAAGTCTAGTATACTTAAACTTATATACTATAGTATTTCATTATATTTCATATAGTTACACTTATATACTATAGTATTTCATTATATTTCATATAGTTACACTTATAAAATACTATAGTACATAAGTGTAACTATATGAAATATAATGAAATATTATAGTATATAAGTCAAAGTATACTAGACTTAATGAAATACTATAGTACATAAGTGTAACTATATGAAATTTAATGAAATACTATAGTATATACGTGTAACTATATGAAATATAATGAAATAATATAGTATATAAGTCTAAGTATACTAGATTTAATGAAATATTATAGTACATAAGTGGAACTATATAAAATAGAGTGCGGTTTCGGTGCAGAGCACTCTTCCCGTGCGGACGTGCGGACATGCACTATAGGGCCTTATTTGTGCACTTTTGAGCCTTATTTGTGCACTTTTGCAAAAACTTTGAAAAATGCTTGGAAAAAAATTTGAAAAAGATTTTTTTTTTTATTTATTTTTATAAAAAGTGCACAAATAAGACGTTAAAGTGCACAAATAAGA
Source organism: Rheum nobile (assembly GCA_027886185.1). Classification (NCBI taxonomy): domain Eukaryota; kingdom Viridiplantae; phylum Streptophyta; class Magnoliopsida; order Caryophyllales; family Polygonaceae; genus Rheum; species Rheum nobile. The sequence continues at coordinate 3,333,836 of WOAB01000780.1, forward strand.
CCCAAAAGTGCATGCTCCGCACGTCCGCACGGGAAGAGTGCTCCGCATATGATCCAAACTCATATAGAATATAATGAAATACTATAGTATATAAGTCTAAGTATACTAGATTTAATGAAATACTATAGTACATAAGTGTAACTATATGAAATATAATGAAATACTATAGTATATAAGTGTAACTATACTAGACAATGAAATACTATAGTACATAAGTGTAACTATATGAAATATAATGAAATACTATAATATATAATGTAACTATATGAAATATAATGAAATACTATAATATATACTATATTATATAAAGTTTTTATTCTCGGGTTCGGGTCAAATCGGGTTCGGGTCGATCGGGTTGGTAAAATTTTCAGGTCGGGCGGATTCGGGTTGACCTGGCGGGTCGAACATGTCATTTTCTTATGATTATTATTATGATTTTTAACTTTAATAAAATAATTATAATATTATAATTAATATTATATTATTATTTAATAAAGTATATTAAAATATTTAATATAACTGAAATAAAAAATATAAAATAAAGGGGATCCGTGAGCTCGAATTTGCATTCGGGTCGAGTCGGGTTCGGGTCCTTCTTGACCCAGTGACGTTCGGGTCCTTTCGGGTTGGGTCGGTTTTTGACAGGTCTATGTACGGACTCGTATTAAAATTTTATACAAAATTATAGTTTAAAAATGAAAAAAATACCAAAAATTTTTACTACAATGCGCTATATATCGGGCACCAAATTGTAAAAAAATGGGTAGGAAGACTTCGTTTTTTGGACTTTTGGAGGGGCAAACAATGTCCGTTTTGGACGCATTTTATATGTACGGACTCGTATTGAAATTCTCTACATGATTATGTGGAAAAAAAAATCTGCATATTTTTTTTTTGGTGCGCCTAGCTTACGCGCATGGGTTATGCACTTTTTTTTTGTGCGCGTAAGCTACGCGCACGGGTTTGTCACAGGCATTTTCAAAAATGCATGTTTTACCCCTGTGCGCGTAGCTTAGGCGCACAAAACTGTGCGCCTAAGCTACGCGCACGGTTTCGCGTCCATTTAGACGCGAAACCGCGTACATATAGACGCGAAACCACGTACATATAGCCTTTCCGTAATAATAATCATAAAAAATGGACACTTTCGATCCGCTGAATCGACTCGAACTCGACTTAATCCGACCCGAACCCCGACTTATCCGACCTAGTTGACAAATATAAAGTAAAGTGTTCCCCTTGCATGTCAAAAGCATTTTCCACCATAACAATTCGAACTTGAAACATCGATCTCTTATTAAGAGACACTCTTCTCTTAATTGTATTATAATTTTTTTTTATTGATAAACATATCTTCACTAAACATATTTTTGCGAGAAAAATTCTTATCACTAGAAAAATATTTATAAATAATCAAACAAAGAAACTCTACTACGTGCACGTGTTAATTTTTTTTGTTTAGTTTGTGTAATTTACATAGGACACCATGATTTTTTTTTTGTAAGCGATTAAAAACTAGCTAGACTGCCTTCCTTTAGGAAGGTCTAACCTAAATTATCCTTTCGGATAGTCATAAGAAAAACCTTCAACATAGGGTGAAGGTTCCTTGTACAGTTTAATCTATCAACAGAGCCTAGGAGCCGGAGGGTCCCGATATCGTTATTTGGAGAAGTAAAAAAATCTGCAGCCTAATTTGCTTCACGATAGCAATGTCGCACTTTAAAGTCTACAAAGTAAGACAAAAATCTTCTAGTGTCTTTAATGATCATATCAATTTCTCATGGGATGTCCCAGATACCTTATACTGCATTAATGACAACTAGCTTGTCTCCTTCTATTATAATCTTCTTAATACCGAGCCGATGGGCCTGCGCAACACCAGTCCACATTGAAATAGCTTCTGCCTGTAGAATTGATACTAGCAAGATTTGTATATTATCCATGAAGACAATATTACTATTCTTTTCCCTAATAATATAACCTATTTTCGAATCACCAGTTCTATTTTTCAAAGCATCAAAATTTAATTTTAGGTATTCTCTTGCGGGTTTTGTCCAACTTATTGTTTTGTTTTTTACTACCGTATTGCTTTTTTTGTTTTATAATTCAGCGTTCTTATATAATTTATAAGAAGTTATAGTGGGACTACTATTGGGTAAGTCATTTGTAGCATTTCGAAATATAATTATATTTTTGGTGTTCCAAATATGCCACCATGCAAAACATGTGAGTTTGAAATTTGTATTGGCACCTTTATTGCAAATGAGGTTATCTATAAAGTTGTCACCTATCATTATAGTATTAATATTTTCGTTTAGGAATTTTCCTGTTTCTACCAGAATCCTTTTAGTGTAATCACAAATGAAGAAGATGTGGGTTCTATCCTCATCGAAGGATTTCCATAAGACACATTGTGGAGGGACTCTGTTATAATATTTATTTAGTCTTTTTTTCGTGGGAAGGAAGTCCGAACAAGCTTTTCAGAGGAAATGTTTAATTTTGTGAGGGATATTCAGTTTCCAAATCCATTCCATGTTACTATGATGGTCTTGATGATAGTTTGTTGGAGAGACTTTGCCACATATTTTACTGAATACTTTCTATTAGGTGCAGGTTCCCAAACTAATTGGTTTTTAAAGTTATGGAGTGGAATTTGTATCTCCTTTATTTTTTGTACTATTTGTGTTGGTAATAAATTTAAGAGCCTTGTCTCAGTCCATTCTTTATTTTTAGAGATAAATTTTGAGACTTTTAACGATGGGTTGTTTGTTTTGATAATCTGGTTTAAGCTAGTGTTGAACACCCATTTGTCATTCCAGAAATCTATTGAGTTACCATTTCCCAATTGCCATTTTAGTTGTTTTTGAAAGTCTGTTCTTAAACTAAGGAGTCTCGAGAACTGCCATGAGAAATTTCTTGGGTTTATCCCAAAGATATTATTATCTTTGATATAATTTTCTTTAATGATTTGCACCCAAGTATTGTTTGGTTCCGTTAGAATTTTCCTTTATAATTTTAATTTGTATGGATTTATTATTTACTTCGGCCGTTCGGAAACCAAGCCCACCGAACTGTTTGGGGGTACAGATACGATCCCAACTGATGAGGGGATGGTATCCTATAGTGTTCATTTTATTCTAGAAAAAGCCTTTATTAACTCTATCAATTTCTTCCAGAACACACTTAGGGAGTAGGAAGCTTTGCATAAGGAAATGTACCTTTGAAATGAGGTTGGCTTGATTTAGGAGACTTCTGCGTGCTTGGAATATGGAATTCGCTTTCCATTTGGAAAATTGTTTTTTTAGTGAGCTTATGGTGTCATCGAAGGTGGTGTTATTTACCCTACCCCAAAGAATCGGGATGCCAAGGTATTTTTCCAAATTCCTAGTTATCGGTACTTCTAGAATTCCAGCTAGATTAGTTGCTAATTGGGGCGACACATTTGACGAAAATTGGGCCGAGCTTTTATGAAAATTGACTTTTAGACCTATTTTTTCTGAGAAATCATGCAGAAGGTTTTTGATGTATACAACAGATGAGACATTCGCCTCAGGCAAATATTCGTGTATAATTAGCAAAGGTGAGGAAATGGATCGAGGTGCCATTTCTAACTAGTTTGATTCCAATTTTAGAGTTTGGTTTATCTTCTTCAGTAGACAGAGTTTTGCCTAAGTATTTTGCAAGGAACAGAGGACACCATGATTGATGTAATTTATTGTTCAATCCTTATTAATTACTCACTCTGTTAAGTAATACGGAATACTTGTGTAACACACTGAGAAATGGGAAGAAGAATAGAAAGAAGGAGAAAGGTAAGAGGTGAATTGGGATTCTATTATTCGATAACAACAACCTTCTCGGTTGTTAGCACATATAGGTCATACACCTGCAATACACGAATGGCCCCACGGCCCATTCACTCAACTGGCCCATTCATTCAACTGGCCCAACCCATAACCAGTACATAACAGATTCCTCCCCCCAAAGAACAAGCTTGTCCTCAAGACTTGCCGGTAAAGGACGAAAACTGACGAATAATGTGACCGGCGGCTTCCCAGGTGGTTTCCGACATATCCAGATTAACCCACTGAATCAACCACTCGGTGATGGGGCTGCCGTCCGCTGAAGAAGTAACGCGGGTGTCTAAAATCGCCACTAGTGTCACTATACACTCGCCTTCTGGTGTTGTCAATGGTGGAGCCTGTGTTGCCACTGAATTATTGCCAATGTAGCGCTGAAGTTGAGACACATGAAAGACATTGTGAATCCGTGTTCCCGCCGGTAAGTCCAGACGATAGGCAACAGACCCAATTCGTGCTAACACTGTATAGGGACCATAGAATTTAGAACTCAATTTCAAACATCTCCTAATGGCCATCGAAGCTTGACGATACGGCTGTAGCTTTAAGTAGACCTTGTCACCGACTTGAAACACCCGATCAGATCGCTTTGTGTCGGTGAACTGCTTCATACGAGCTTGCGCCATAATCAAATTGTCCTTGAATTGAGACAACGCCAGCTCCCTTTCCTGATCCAATCCCCCAGAGAAGCTGTAGTGATGGCTGACGAATTGACCCCCAATTGTGGTGGAAGGTAACCATACAAGACCTGAAAAGGTGTTGCCTTCAAGGACGAGTGGAAGTTAGTATTGTACCACCATTCTGCTAAAGCTAACCATCGAGTCCACTGCCGAGGGCGGATGCTAGTCATGGCGCACAAGTAATTTTTCAAACATTGATTGACTCGTTCGGTTTGGCCGTCCGACTGAGGGTGGTAAGCTGATGTGAGGTTCAACCTGGTACCCAATGCGATGAAGAGCTCCTTCCAAAAATGACTGGTAAAATTTTTGTCACGATCGGAGACAATGTTGGAAGGCAATCTGTGGAGTTTAAAGACATTGTCCATGAAGACTTGAGCCACCTTAGAAGCAGTAAAAGGGTGACGAAGTGGAATGAAATGTGCGTATTTACTGAAGTGATCGACCACGACTAATATTGTATCATACCCGGAAGACTTAGGCAAGGCCTCCACAAAATCCATACTCATCGAGCTCCAAGTTGTGGAAGGCAATGGAAGAGGTTGTAACAGCCCTGGACTCTTAACATGTTCAACTTTGTTCCGTTGGCAGTTGTCACATCTTTGAACAAATGCCTCAACTGACTGCTTCAATTTAGGACAAAAAATCAGGGACTTGAGTCGTTTATACGTACCGTGAATACCCGAGTGGCCCCCCACTGGAGAGTCATGTAAGGCCTTAAACAACTGCAACTGTAAGCCATTATTGATGCCCACATAGATGCGATTTTTATAGCGGAGTAATCCCTGAGAGATCGTGTAATCACCATTAGACTTAACCAACGTAGAAGATAGAAGTTGCTGAGCAACTGAGTCCCCATCATAGCTCAAAATCACCTCTTTCAACCACAATGGTTTAGCTGAAGACATGACGCATACCTCAACTGGTTCACCCACATCTCTACGAGATAATGCATCGACGACTTTATTTTCGATGCCCTGCTTATAGAAATAGTATAAGATAACCCAAGTAATTTGCGTGTGGCTTTGTGTTGTAAGTGAGTAGTTAATTTCTGATCCAAAAGGTGTCGTAGAGGTTGACGATCCATTTTAATGAAGAAGTGGGCTGCTTCTAAGTAATGACGCCATTTATCAACTGCTAATAACACTGCCAACAGCTCTTTCTCATAAGTGGATAGATGTATACTAGTACCCTTCAAGGCTTGACTAATATACGCAATTGGGTGCCCTTCCTACATCAAGACAACCCTGATTCCGGTCTCACATGCATCTGTTTCCAGAACAAACGGTAAAAGAAAAATCAGGTAAACGTAATACCGGTGTTGTGATCATCAATTTTCGCAAGGTGTGGAATGTTGCTTCTACAGCAGGAGACCAGCTGAGCTTATATGACTTCAATAACTCTGTTAACGGGCGAGCTATGGTGCCATAATTTCTCACGAAACGGCGGTAATATCCAGTAAGACCCAGAAACCCACGTAAGCTCTTAATAGAAATAGGAATAGGCCAATTTGCCATGGCCTCAATTTTTGCAGGATCAGTAGAGACGTCGGCCTGTGAGATCAAGTGGCCTAAATACTCCACTTGCGGTTGAGCGAAACTGCACTTTGATTGTTTGGCAAACAACTTATGTGCTCTCAATAACTCCAGCACACTACGCAAATGTTGTTCGTGTTGATGTAGGGAAGCACTATAAACCAAGATGTCGTAAAAAAAAACCAACACAAAGCGGCGCAAATAAGGTCCAAACACTGAGTTCATTAATGCTTGGAAAGTCGTTCGGGTGTTCGTCAAACCAAACAGCATGACTTTGAACTCATAGTGTCCATGGTGAGTACGAAATGCTGTCTTAGGAATGTCCTCTTCAGCTACCTGAACCTGGTGGTAACCGATGCGAAGATCCAACTTCGAAAAACAAGCAGCGCCTTGCAGCTCATCTAACAGCTCTTCGATATTCAGTATAGGAAACTTGTCCTTGATCGTCGCCTCATTCAATTGACGATAATCGACACAAAAGCGCCAAGTATTATCCTTCTTCTTCACTAGCAAGGTTGGAGACGCAAAAGGGCTCTGACTCGGACGAATAATACCCGACTGCAGCATCTGATGAACTTGTGTTTCGATCTCATTTTTTTGCATATGATGGTACTTATAAGGACAAGTGCAGATCGGATCCGTACCGTCCTTCAGGGTAATGGAATGCTCGTGGCCAAGGTTCGGAGGTAACCCTTGTGGCTCAGCAAACACGTCTTTGAACATTTCTTGGATTGAAATAGGTATCTCATCCAACTCGCCACTAACTGAAAATAAATGAGCCATATGTGTAATCACCAAGGGAATACGCTTCCGCAAGAGCTTGTGAAGCTTTAATCATGTCATGGCTTTCAAGCTGCCTTCCTCCCGAACACCAGACACCTCTACTTTGCGGCCATCTTTCAGAAAAGAAATTTTAAGTGCCTTCAAGTCAAACAAAACCGGACTATACTCACGCAACCAGTCACCACCCAACACTAGATCGCATCCTCCCAACTTAAGCACACGAGGATCGAATACAAACCGATTACCTTGCATTTCCCACTGGAAACACTTGCAAATCTGATGACTATATAACTTGTGGCTATTAGCGAAGGCAACTTCCATAATAGATGCTTGACTAATCTCTAGTCATGCCTCCTTAATCACCCGAGGATCAATACAGCTATGGGTTGCGCCACTGTCGATAAGAATCATAATGTGTCGCCCGACTGTCGATCCTTGAATCTTGATCGTTGTCAGTGGACTACTCCCCGTAAGCGCATGAACATAAATGTCCGGCTCCTCATCCAGTTCTTGAATCCCTTTTTCATCTTCTGGTGAAAAATAATCCACATCACCCTCAGCATCTGCTTCGTTGTGTTCTGCTAACAAGTTGTGGAGAGTTTGCGTCTTGCAACGATGCCCCATGTAGTATTTGTCACCACAGCGGTAACACAACCTAGCAGCTCATCGTTGTTCCTTGGACTCAGCTATAGACCCGCTTGAATTTGGCCCCACTGAATTGTTCACTGAACTACTCAACACACTGGTCGATGCGAGCAATACAGAATGAGCAATTTGCTTGTTGTCATTGCTAGTAAAATGAGTTGTTGATGTACTAAAGCTTGGCTTCCAAGAAGGTTTAGTAAGCTGAACCATTGCTTGCACAACCTTATCATGGGAACGAGCAAGATCACATACCATGCCTAGTGAAGAAGGCTTACCGATCTTTACCAGCGGTTTAATTTCCTTGCGTAATCCACTGATATAACTCCCAACGAAATAGGATTCCGGTAACAGCGGGTTCTGGATCAACATGCTTGCTCGCAACTCCTCAAACTGCTCAGTATAAGTGTCCAAATCCCCCTGTTTCTGAAGTTTGTTAAAGTCCTCAATGACATCTAACCCTTGTACTTCACCAAACCTGACCATCAGTGCCTCTTTTAATTCTTCGCAAGAATTCAATGGATTCTGCAACATTGTGCCCTGCAACCATATCTCTGCTTTGCCTCTGATGTACATAGTTGCCAATTCCAACCTTTGAGGATCTTGAATCCCGAACAATGAAAAACAACGCTCATATCTTCTTATCCAAGATCGTGGATTCTCACCAGCGAAATTAGGAAAATCTACCTTAGGGAAACGATTTGGATTCGATCGATATTCATTTCCCTCGACGAAATTTTGCTCGCCGTTTTCTGGTAAAAATCCAGGTCGCCGATTGCCTCCTGCTCGGATTCTGCGATTTCCGTCAACCACCAATGCTCTTGATAATCAATCCGCCTCCTTAGGAACTCCCAACAAACTCGAATCTCATTGGCCTGCCGCTGTCGGACTTTCTTCCGCTTGAGACCTGATCTGGTCTTTGTTAAGAGTGTTCGAACCATATCTGTCAAATTCTCGATCAATCGCGTGTTGTTATTTGCTTGTTTCTTTCCTTCGTCTTGCTGCTTGCGGATGTCGTCATTCTGCCTCCACGCGTCATCCATGAATTCGCGAGTCGAATTCATGAATTCCTGCATTTCCAAGTTTTGCGCCTCAGTTCTACGGAGACTCTCCTTCATTGTCATGAGTCTTGTGTCATCCGCCATGTCTGAGAACCGAGAGGCTCTGATACCAACTATAACACACTGAGAAAGGGGAAGAAGAATAGAAAGAAGGAGAAAGGTAAGAGGTGAATTGGGATTCTGTTATTCGATAACAACAACCTTGTCGGTTGTTAGCACATATAGGTCATACACCTGCAATACGGGAATGGCCCCACGACCCATTCACTCAATTGGCCCATTCATTCAACTGGCCCAACCCACAACCAGTACATAACAACTTTTATTTTAGTTTGTCACAATTATTAAGATATTCAATAATTAAGTTTAAATATATAGAGTATATTTTTTAAAATTTACAATTAAATAATTATACACCTCATTTCTAACCAATAAAAAAGAAAATTTGCATAGAAAACCTTAAAATATGTGTTTTCCAATAACACATATCGTAACTCATTAATAAATCAACCATTACCTAAAACTCTAAAATGATAAATATTTCTAAGTAAAAATAAATGACTAAAATGACACTTATTTCTTAACGGATGAAATATTTATCATCCCATTTATAACAAGTTGATATAAGTTGTATGGAACTAGCACAAACTATATAGAGCAAAACCATAATCCATTGCATACGATACGATCATCAAATATAACATAATGCCGACCTTAGTAAAGGGTGGGACGGAACATCCACCATATGTCCAAACAACAAAGTCTTGACACAATGCAAATATGTCCTTATTAGATTTGGTCAACTTTAATTGGCACTAATTCATTTGCATGTGGACTTTTTATTTCCATCATACTTTATGTGCTTTAGTCAATATTGGCAGACAAATCGGCTTTCTACTACTGTCGGTATACACCGACAGTAAATTGGCCTATTTATGGATTCTTAAATTCTTACATTCAATATTCTTCTTCTTTTCATAAAGTACATGATAATGTACCTACATATATAGTATTTCATATGAATTCGATAACACTGATATTTTCTCGATCTATCAACTATTTCTGCACATATAGTCAGTTGCACATATAGGTATATGACTATGGTTATATCCCCTCAAAAAGAATATAAGTATATATGGTTATACGTACTCGTGAATTTTGATTTTGTGTATAAATATTAAGTAATATCATTAATCGTTTATACCGGTTCAAAATTGATCAATCATAAGTTATTCAATGTCCAAAGAAGTCAAAGGAAAATTAACCAATATAATAGATAATATTAAAAACTCCACCAATAAAGTAAGATAAGAATATATATATATATATGAATATATATAGTGGGAGCTAAAATAATTTATTATTATAATAATAAAATAATAAATATAAATATAAGAAATCGCATAGAATTATTATAAATAGATAAAGTCTTTAGACGTATGATATTATAAATTCTTACAAAAATATCTTCAATCTAAATAGATTTTATTAAGTCTTTCCTAATATATGCAATCAAACAATTATTACGTATTCAACTTTTGAAATCTTTCATAACATAAAATACTTTTAATTGTTCCAACTTGTAACATGTAAAATATACTAACCTCACAAAAAGAACATCAATAAATAGACGTAGTACTTATTTAAATAAAACCACTTTCTTCGAAAGCTAACTGATAATTTTGAAAAATTACTAGTAAGCTCTAGAAAAAATAATTAAAATAAGCTTCTAGAAAAAAATAACATTAAAAATAAAGATTTTAAAAAAATAAGTAAAAATACATAAACGAAATACACTATAATACACAAAAATATTTTTATTTAAAAAAAAAACCCTTGGGGGCTGTATATATATATATATGAATTTAACTCGATAATTTTTTTGGAGCACTAAATAACTTTAATAAATACAGGAATTGTAGAGTACCAAATACTTGCTAATTTCCTTGGCAATTTATTTCTCATATACAATATATATGTAGATTAGGTTTGGTTTGGTTTGTGAAAAATACTCACTATTTTATTAAAACCTATTCTATATTTTAATTTCAGTGGTTTGTTGTGAGATACAGTATATAGTATGCCGTATCATATGGTATTGGGGATATAGTGTAGTACGTAGGTAGATAGGAGAATGGGGAAGTTAGGGAGGAAGGCCCCACAAAGAGAAATAATGGAGGGCAGGGCCCGTACATGTGAACGTATCGAATCCACGTACCTGCGCTCCAAACTCCCATGCCCTCTCTCTCTCTCTTGGATTCACCCTTTTCGTGAGCCCCACCCCACTCATCTTCAAAATTAAAATATTCGTTATTTTAGAATATTTTAATAATGATTTATTTATGATCAGGTTATTATATTTGTTATTAAAATTTATACATATACCATGGGCATGTATTAACTAAATTTATATGATTTTCTTAATTTATTGTCTAAAAATACGCGACCGCTAGATACGCTCAATTTTTTTTTTCTGTTTACACTCAAAAGACTCACGCTTACGGAAAGCGAGGGCGCGACAAAACCTACGCATACGAAAAACGGGAGCGAACAAAGGGTTTAGGGTATCCGATTTTTTAATGTCACGCTCCCGCTTTGCGGGTGCGAGACATTTTGTGGGTTAAGTAAATAATGTCTCGCACCCGCAAAGCGGGTGCGTGACATTGTGTTATTTTTTTTTAGCGCTTGTTATTTTTATTAAGTGACTAATATGGTGGTTAAATAATTGAATGTAACATTGATGTTAAATAATCAACTTTGATTAATGTTAATCAAATTAACATTAATGTTAAATTCATTATTATATGAAAATAAAATAATTATTATAAAAATAAAATTAATGTTAATTTGATTATTTTATAAAAATACAATTAATGTTAACTTCAAATTATTTATATAATTAAATAATTTAACATTAATGTTAAATTCATTATTATATGAAAATAAAATAATTATTATAAAAATAAAATTAATGTTACATTGATTAATGTTAATTTGATTATTTTATAAAAATAAAATTAATGTTAAATTCAAATATTTCATTCTTTAATTTAACAAATGTTGGTAGAAAGAGTTATAATACTCAATGAATTCTTTATAAAACACAAGCCTTCAATTTCCCTTTACGAATTTGGTCATATAGCATAGTCAATTTTTTAGAGATTATTACTTATTCGTTGATTGTCTTTGATAAGAAATAATAAATGTAGACTTTTGAAGGTAAGAAAATTAAATAGAGAATCAAATTCGTAGTTCCAAAATAGACCCCAATAGGTAAATTATATACAAAATAGCTGTATCATATACAATATACTAAAACAAACTCAAAATAAAACTAATCATGTGTCGGGTCGGGTCCATCATCTCCCTCATCGCCCCCGGCACTGCTACTCTGACCGCGCTCATACTGTGATTCCCTAAAAATGTGTGATGCGCGCTGAGGTGGATCCGGCACCGGGTGAGCGTCCCCCACCAATATCTGGATGACACTGAGAAGGTACGCCATCTCTCCATCAATGATCCCGTCGGTGTCCAACCGGGCACGTGTCAACCCGAGCACCATCTGTGCCCGCTGCATAATTTAAATATGTTAATATTACGTACACTAATGCATAAGTAGTAAATATTTAAAAATAAGAAAACATATACCATAGCGATATCAACTACTGGAGGTCGGGGAATGACATTTTGTGCTTGGGAGGTAGGATCCACGTATGGATGAGTAATCTCCTCAAAATAGTCTATGTAGTGGGTATCACAGTCCCAGGGCCACCTACATGGCTGAAACGCATCAATATCGAAGAGATGGTTGTCGCGGTCTGCCCATGTAGGAAATTCTGGCCCGTTGAACTCCACCTTGTAATTCTTCGAACATATCCCCCTGGTCACCAAACTCGGCTGAAACGGAGGTGGAGGAACCACCTGCCTCAGACCGAACTGGCGTAGCACTCGGCTCGGCATGTATCCCTCCTGGACATCAAGGCAACAAATGATACCGTCGAACCTGGATCCCTGATGGGTAGTCCTGAAATCCACCTCTGAGTCTGCCCCCTCCGGGCGTTCGCCCCTGACTCTCCAAGGCATCCAACGGACCTGTAATTACATCATGTTACTATTTGTTAATAGCTATTATAAGTAATTAGATTCAGTTGTAGATTGTACTTCATCAGCTGTAACCATATCTAGCGCATGTCTAAGCTGGACGAGCCTATCCGCATCCACGCGGGGAATGGGTCCAGGCTCGTCCACGGCTGCTGCCCGCGGATCCGCTAGTCGTTGCGGGTCCTGTGACGTGTGTCCTCCGAAATGCGGAAAATAACGCCATATCCAACACTATAAGACCATTTTACAAGATGTTAACAAAATAAAATATCAGGGTACAAGTAATAAAAAATAATAAATCATACCTGGAGAAGCCTCATACAACCCGCTATGCCAGCCGTCTGAGCCCGGGATGCCTCCCCTAGGTTGCGATATAAGATCGCAAGAACCCCAGCGCCCCAGGCGAATTTGCCAACTCTGTCATGGTCCAGCACGAATTGCATATACTTGTGCTTCACCCGGTTGGTGGACCTATTTTTCAAAAGAAAAGAAATTAGTATAAGATATTAAAAACAAGGGCTAAAAAAATTTACCTGAGGTTACAATCGGTATACCTGTCGCACAAAATAGTACAGCCAATCAAGAGGAATAGATAGGCATAAGCTATATCCTCATCTCTCTGTCCTCTCTCCATCATCTTCTCCACAAAGTCCATGATGTCCTTCCCGAGGAGTCCGTTGCGCCCGCTGTACCAGTACATGTCATCCATGGTAATGTCAAACATCTGGCAGATGCGGATCCTGAGTGGCCCATCAGCCATCTGCTCCGTCATGTCGACCCCATCGATGGGAAGTCCCATAATAGTCTGGACGTCATGCAAAGTGATTGTAACCTCGCCCCATGGAAAGTGAATGCTGTTGGTCTCGGGATACCAACGCTCCACAAATACGCTGATGAGGATGTGATCGACATCCCCGTAGTCCAACGACCCCAGCTGGGTCAGGCCGCTACGCTGTGCAGTAGGCCACCACGTATCAGGGTCGAGTGCATCATGTGGATGAAGTCTAACAAACTCGAGGACACGCGTGTGAGCTCGTAGCCACGGTCGGGTCTGTAAAAAAAATTACTAGGTTAATATAATTGCCGTACCATAATTTTAATTTTCTAACGAAACTCAAACAAATTATCATTAATAAACCGTACGTACCATCGACACGTCCGTACCAGCCCAAATATACCAAGCAATGTGCGTCGGATAACTGGTCAGAATCGTCCCTGATATGGGCCCCCTTGGCATCCACGGCCTATGCTCGCCCCCAACAGGGCCAACCTCAGCCTCGGCATCGGGCTCGGCCTTGGCATCAGGCTCGGGAGCCGGATCTGAAGAAGGAAGAGTCGGTCGACCTCGTCGCGTCCTACGAGGTTGTGCGGCACGGCCTCGTCCGCCACGACGGCCCGCGCGAGCAGGAAGGTGCGGCAGTGGGTGATCAACTACCGGAGGAGGAGGAGGAGCTGGCTGGGTCATCGGGGGAGCAGAAGGTGGGGCAGGAGGAGCAGCAGCTCGCGGGGTCGTCGGTGGAGCAGAAGAAGGAGCAGCAGCTCGCGGGGTCGCTGGTGGAGCAGCAGCTCGCGGGGTCATCGGTGGAGCAGAAGGTGGGGCAGGAGGAGCAGCAGCTCGCGGGGTCGTCGGTGGAGCAGAAGAAGGAGCAACTCACGGGGTCGTCGGGGGAGCGGAAGGAGTGGTCATCGGGTCCGCCCACGTGTGCTCCTGAGAGTCGGGCTGTGTCATGGGCGGGCGTCCTCGTATACATCCTCAACCATCGGCTCTAGATGGTCACTGCTGGGCCCCGATGATGCCTCCCTAGTCATATCGGCAAGCAGATCCCTAGATCATGAATGATCCCTATCGCCCCGACGGACCGATGCGGTAACACGCTGCTCTGCTACGTGACGACTGAGATTTCGTTGCTGGGAGCGTGTTGACTCTGCAGCTACAGTCAAATCCTATTATTTAAATTTATAAATATTAAATTTATATCTTTCATTGCTTATTCATAATTTGTTAATTTTTACAATAGAATTTGGTTAATTTTAATTTATAAATTAATATGTTTTATAAATATTTAATTTATATTTGAATTTGGTTAAAATATATTTATCATTACTTATTTCGTAATTTTAATTCTAAAGCCTAAATATAAAGTGTACTTATCAACTACTGGTTAATTTTTTTAATTTCAATAGAATCTTAGTATAACTATACTAATACATAAATAATAATAATAATTATAAAGTATACGAAACTAATTTCTAAATTATATACATTTAGTAATTTTAATTCTGAATCATAAATATAAAATGTACTTATTTGGTTTAATCAAATATGCAAGTAACTACATACCTGAAGACATCCTTGCGTCCAAGGGAGACCACCACGCCATATGCCACGACTAGGTGTGGGATGACTTGCCACTCGACCTCCCCTCGCATCGCCTTGACCACCACGTCGTCCATGCCTCATCCGGGAAAGAATGACCGAGCTATCGCTTGGAGGAGGAAGAACTGCGCCGCCACTGCCGCCAGCCGGACCACCTGCGTCACCACCACCGTCAATTGCCGCCAGCCGGACCACCTCGTGGTCGAGGGGGCTTCTTGCCATTGAGTGAATCCCAGTACACGTCCCTGCAATGCTCAACCCTGCTCGGTTCCCTCTTTGTGGAGTATTTGCTGCCGGTGGCTCCCTTCGGCATACCTTTTAAAACACATTCTTTAGGCTCCTTCAACGTAGATTTCCGCGAGTATTTCAAGTCACAGAACAACAAT
Organism: Rheum nobile; assembly: GCA_027886185.1. Classification (NCBI taxonomy): domain Eukaryota; kingdom Viridiplantae; phylum Streptophyta; class Magnoliopsida; order Caryophyllales; family Polygonaceae; genus Rheum; species Rheum nobile. The sequence goes on from WOAB01000780.1 coordinate 3,349,258, forward strand.
GAGACTTGCTTTACGTGATCATCGGACATTACTTCGTCTTTGTAATCCCCGAACATCTCCCTAAAAATCACATGATGCACCGCGACGGGTACCGTGCCACCATCTCTCTCCTCTACAACCACTGTTGAATCTCCTTCCCACTTTACTTGTTTCCAAAAGCGATGAATCTCACTCGGCATGATCGGAGTGTTTGTAATCATGGCTATTCCGATTCTGTGGATGCACGGAAGCCCATAGCATGTTGTCCACCAATGATCTTTGTAAACTTCCTGGATCTTTCCATCCAGTATAAAATAATACATATCCAAAAGTATCTTCAAGAACTTCTCCGTCACTTTGTAGAATAAAGGGGAAAATAAGGCATGGATGTGGGTTGGCAGATCATGCACCTCCGTTGGAACTTTTATACGTGACATTTCCATTGTTTCTCTAACCCTCTCACACTGGAACTCCAAGGCATAGTGGATCCTCTCAATAAATGAGTTGAAACCGTATTGAGAAGATTTCAAAACCTCTTTCAAGTTTTTGTGTATACCCTCAACCCTATAAAAAAAAGGTTATAAACTATCTTGTGTAATAATATCAAACATACAGATTAGAGTAAAATGTACCTATTTGTGGTTCGGGTGAAGAAATGAAGATGAAGGTCGGTCCAAGCTCTGACTATATTCTCCTTGTATGGATTGAGCCACGTCCTTTCCACGTATCCAACAAGGCCATTGTGCCATGATTTTCTCAACTGTTGGAGTCTCATTTCGTACGTTTCCTCCGTGCTTGACAAAAACAACCCCCAACATTTATTTGCAAAAGCGTCGGCGCTATCCTTGGCCTTGAGGACGGTGAGAGCATATGATTCAATATTGTGTTTAATGTGCACCCAACACAAAAGGTGTTTCACCGTATCTCCGAAAACTTCACCAATTGCAGTGATAAGAGCGGCTTCTCGGTCAGTCACTATGGCCGTTGGCTTTTCTCCCACATACATATATATTTTCTCTAGACTTTCCATGATAAAAACGTAATGAGGTATGTCCTCCCCTTTAGTAAATGGATATGCAATGTTGAATGTCTTGCCGGTAGAGGAAAAACCAACAATCTCAACCAAAGCCATGCCATACCTATACATATAACAAGTCTTAATAGGATTGTATAAATAACAAAAAATATTAAATATTAAAAGTCATTAAATACGCACCTATTAGTCTTGTATGTGCTGTCAACAACAACGACATATGGGAATAGCTTCAACAAGTGCAGTGACTTTGGGTTGGCAAATAATAAGATATCCACTTCATCAGTTTGCTTATCCCTCCTATGATACACTTTGTACCATTGTTTTTCCAAGAATGTTAGCGTCCATTGGGTTACCGTCAAATCTCCACGCTCCTCGAATTGAATCTTTCGCCGAAAGTTGTTGATTTGTTTGACGAATGTCACATTTTCAGGGAATTGATTCTGAAGCTCAGAAATAATACACCTTGGCATCAATTTCATATTTGTCCATCTCCTAACCATGCCTTCCTGGTCTGAGTTCATTCGACCCATATATGCATGCCCAAGGAAACTAGTAGGAAGGTCGTGGTTGTGGTATCCGTTAATGACACTAAGCTCCCTCCATCTTTCTGTCCCTGTTTCTGAATCTATACTCACCCTAAACCCAATCACCACAAATGGACAGTTGGACTTCTTTGTGTTGGTTCTCATTCCCTCGATGTTTTTAGATTTATACTTATCGAATTGCTCGCAGCTCATCTTCACCCTTCTAAGATTTGAGTTTTGAATGACAATAACCATCATCAATTCCCGACCCTTTTGTTTAACCCATTTAATCATTTCCTCTCGACTATCCCACACCAAGTCTACGGAAAAGTCCTTTGAGTAATCTCTCGTGCGTACCTATTTACAATATGTTTCATTATTTAGATAAACAATACAATGATTCATCCTTACACTATTAACACTTAATTAAGTACATATATACTTACAAGTCATACCGAAATACCGAAATAGTTATACTAAGTATATCAAAATGAACTACATCATATAATTATAATAGTTACACCGAGTATATACAAATGAACTACATTATATAAGTAATTTAATAGGCGCGCTAAGTATATCAAAATAAACTACATCATATAATTTTAAAAAAAAAACTATATAAATTAATATCTACACTAAGTATAGAAAATTGAACTGTATAGCAACAGTACTGTATTATTTAACTAAAAATGAAAAACAAAATTAAATTAAATTTCGAATAATAAATACCTCTTCAGTTTCATTATTCTCAATATCTTCTCCTTGTACCAAAACTCCATCATTCCTTGACATTTTTTTAACTTTCAAATTGCTTTTGAGAAGGTTTAGATTGTAAAAAATTGTAATGTAGTTCGGATTTTATAGATAGACAAAATTTCCAACGATCGGATTTTGAAAGCGAGATCTTGAAAGCGAACTGAAAGCGAGATCTTGGAAGTCGAAAATCACAAAGAGTCACGCACCCGCTTTGCGGGAGCGTGACTCTTTGTGATTTTCGACCTCCATCGGATACCAGTTCAGTCTGTCTCGCTCCCGCTTCGCGTATCCGTGCATCTGGTCCCGCTCTCGCTTTCTGTAGGCGTGGACAGTTGAGCTTATTTAGTGAAAAAAATTGAGCGTAGCTAGCACCTCCCTAAAAATATTATAGTTATTTAGAAACTTGCAATATTTGTAAAAATAATTTTAACTTTTTAATAGTAATGTAAAAGACCACAATACATTTTTTAGTAAACGAAGGGAAAAAAATATTTATAATTTGGATGCATTAGTGTACCATAGCCTCTGATCATATATACGGAGTATATGTTTTTTTTTATACAGGCAAACAGAAGGTATCTTTACAAATCAGAAGTGATATCCAAATCATCACAATGGATGGTTTTTACAAAAGATTTACAAGATGAAGAAATACTAGAGCTCGAATCTAGAAATCGAATCCGAGATCGTTGCAACTGTGTGTAATCATGTTGAGGCAGCATGTAGTCCAAAATTAGGGTTGTGCATCTGGTCCAGACCGGACCGAAATTTTTATAATCCTTGGACCGGAGACCGGACCGGACCGGTATGATTCGGTCCGGTCCGATCTTGGACCGAATTGGACCGGTAAACATATTTTTTTTATTTTTTAGTTTTATATAAATGAAAAATTAATTAATTTTTCTATTTTTATAACTATTGTGTATAATATTAGACAATATATTTTGTTATTTATTTATATTTATAGTAACAACTAATTTTTAATAGTGTTATTAGATATTAATAAATAAAATAAAATTAAAAATAATAGAAAACCGGTCCATCCGGTCCGGACCGGAAACCGGCCGGGTTTGGACCGGACCAGACCGGAACCGGAATTTTAAAAATATGTGGACCGGGGACCAGACCGTAATTCCCCCGGTCCGGTCCGGGCATTTTCGGTCCGGTCCATTTTTCTGGTCCGGTCCGAATCTGCACAGCCCTATCCAAAATAGTGTTGCGTAGGATAGTAGGGGAGATGTTTGAATTAGCCAGGAAGTCAGCGGCTTTATTAGATTCTCGGTAGCAGTGATAAACCTGAAAATAATCCAAACCATATAACAATGAGCGAATTTCTTGAATTATGGTTGAAATTTCCCAAGGGATTTTCCAAATTCCACGAATAGAGTTAATGACAGAGAGATTATCTCCTTCAAGAACTATCCGCTTATTACCTTGCGAAATAGCCCTACGAAGGCATTCGAGAGCGGTAAGCGCTTCATCTTTAATAGGTGAGGAGCAGAGGATCTGCCTATGCTCTAAGAAGACCACCTCACCGGAGTGGTTTCGGAAAAGATATCCGATATGTGTAGAACCGTTTCGTTTAACGGATGCGTTAAAATTTTATTTTTTTACAGTTAGGAGGAGGTTTTCGCCATTGGGAAAAATAATTGGAGCGTTTTCTTTTATTGACAGTCGAGTGATGCTGCTGTGACAAGCTTGCAATCCAGTCTTTGTAGGAGATATACGCACAATTAACAGTTTGCTCAATTTGAATAGGAGCTTTTCAAAAAATTAAAGCATTTCGATCTTTCCAGATATACCACCAAAGGAAAATTATAGGTATAATATCTCGGTTTGTGGAGTGGAAGAACTCCATATTAGTATAGAAATCATCATTGACATTAAAATTAAAAGTAAGACCAATAAGGTTTTGAAGTAGTTGAACAGACGTAGAAGTGAACGAACAACCAAAAAATAGATGGTTATTGTCCTCTGTAGGAAAATTACAAAGGACATAATGAGATAGAACCCTTGAGTAGTGCCTATTAAGACGCTCCGTTGTAGGTAAGGAATCAGAAAAGCATTTCCATAAGAAATTTTTTATTTTTGGTGGAATTTCCAGAATCAAGTGGGAAAGCATGGGGAGGTTGGAGTACGAGTGAGTATAGAACGAGCACTCTTAACTGTGAAGGTACCATCAGACGACGGGAACCAAATAAGTCTGTCTAATGTGTAAGTCGTGGGTATGAAAATACCCAAAATTTTAGGGATAATTTGAGGCGGAAGGATCATCTGAAGAGCTCCCAGATTCCATTTCTTGTCCGGAGTTATAAATTGAGAAACAGTGGACCCACGGTCATGGTCACCTGCGTACTGAGAAAGGGTGAAGTTTGGTATCCAATGGTCATCCCAGAACTTAATATGAGTTCCATCGCCAAGTTGCCAGAAAAGTCCTTTGCGGAATTCTTGTCGTATTTGTAGAAGTCTGGAAAATTGCCAAGAATCTGAAGGTTTCTTTTTGTAGGAAAAATGTCAGAGTTATGTAAATATTTATCGGAGATAATTCGAACCCAAACGGATTGAGGTTCCGAAATTAATTTCCAGAGTAACTTCATTTGCATTGTTATATTGATATTATAAGATAGTTCAATGTTTAGACCGTCATAACACTTAGGTTGACAAATTGAATTCCAGCTAATGAGGGAATGGTGATTAGGATTGGCGTGACTCCAGAATTTTTTTTGTTAATGTTATCAATTTCTTGGCAAATGCCCTTGGAAAGAAGGAAACTCTACATTAAATAATTAGACTGAGACTGTAAATTAGATTGAATGAAAATAGTACGACATGCCTGAGATAGTGAATTAGCTTTCCATTTTCCAAGCTATTTTTTGTAATTTCGAAATTGCATCAGCGAAAATTTCCTTTTTAACACGTCCTCGAATAATAGGTATGCCTAAGTATCTTTCTATAGATTGAGTAACCTGTAAATTAAGAATACTTGCAAGAGAGAGAGATTGTTGTTTCGAAATATTGCAAGAAGTTTGGAATGCACTTTTGTGGTAATTAATCGAAAGTCCAGACTTAAGAGAGAAGTCATCAAGGAGAGATTCAATGAAGAGCATATTGTCGTGACTTGCGTTTGCAAAAAATTAAAGTGTCATCAGCAAAGTTTAAGAAGAGAATGCAAGTTCCATGCTTCGTTATTTGAATTCCAACTTTTCTGTGGAAAGAACCTGATTCATGAGAAAGTTTGCGTGCCAAATATTCCATCGCAAGAATGAAGATAAAAGGGGCTATAGGGTCGCCTTGTCGTAATCCGCACTGAGGGTGGAATACATAATCAGGTTCATTGTTATATGGTTTGGATTATTTCCAGGTTCATCACTGCTACCGAGAATCTAATAAAGTCGTTGACTTTCTGGCTAATTCAAACATCTCTCCTACTATCCTACGCAATGCTATTTTGGACTACCTTCTGCCTCAACATGATTACACACAGTTGCAACGATCTCGGATTTGATTTCTAGATTCGAGCTCTAGTATTTCTTCATCTTGTAAATCTTTTGTAAAAATCATCTATTGTGATGATTTGGGTATGCCTTCTAGTTTGCTTGAAAAATGTGCTTATAGATAATTCTATCCATTTTTCTAAACATTTATATATATATTATTAGTAAAATAAAGAATTTAATTGGTAAAAGTTTTATTTTTTTTTTGTTTTAAAGAGACTTGAAAAATAGTTTTATATAATGATGGATGTTTGTTAAAAAAATACTTTTTATAGATATTTGTGTATTTTGTTGAAAAGGGTTTAGAATAATAATAATAATCTAATTGTATGTTTTTAATTAAACTTATTAATTAATAGAAACATGCATTCACCAAACAAGCCAAAATGCTTATAAATTAAAAAAGCTGAAATTAATCAACTGCAATAACATGTTTATCATAATCGTTGTTAAGTGTACGCGTTGGGATTACCTAATCCATTACTGGGAAAAATACATAAATAGACCATTTTTTAGAGAGTTCCAAAAATGTACCCTAATATAATAATAGGGAATTAGTAACCCATCCACAATATAATTATGGCCTTGTTTGGCCAAAATACTTTTTATTTTTAAATACTTTATTTCAAAAACTTACTTTTATTAATTTTGATAAATGTGTAATAATTTTTTTTACCTTTTTTTCATCACTCACTTTTTTAATAAAATACACACATATCTATAAAAACTATTTTTTTTACAAAATCATGCTTCTTAACTACTTATCAATAAAAAAACTCTTTATAAATACTCTACCAAACAAACCCTAGACCAAAATGTCTCTATCTACATTTACTGCTTCACAAAAAATAAGGAAACCTTCAATTACGTTTTCTTCTTCTTCTCCACTAAAGTCCAAACACCAAACCTTAGTGCTTCCACGCACCACCACCACCCTGTCCCACTAGCGCTTCCCGCTCGCTCCTCCTCGTTCGAGCAGAACCTAGCACCACCATGCACCACTAGCGCCTTCACGAACCGCCCTCCCGCTCGCTCATCCTCGTTCGTACGTGCAACCACCACTAGCCGCCGACGGCATCGCGTTCCGCATCTACACTCCTGCCGCGCACCACTGTCCGCCAAGGTGTGTAGATCTGGCTATTTTCGGTACATATAGATCTTGCTATTTCGTGTAGAATATGGCTATTTCTTGTAGAATTTGCTTCGTGTATATCGTATATTGATGGGGGTTATTTCGCATAGTATATACATATTTCATGTAGAATATGTTTCTATATGGTATATTGTGTGTGATGCAAGCGCCAATATTTCGTGTATAATACATATTTCGTGTGATAATATGCTTCTATATGGTGTAGTATATATATAATTCGTGTAGCAATATGCTTTTATATAGTCACTTACACAAAACTTATATAATAGCATAGATAAAATTATGTAGAAGCCTACACAAATATTATGTAAAAGCAGATTAAGATTCCCATGAAAACTAATCTTAGGGTGAGAAGTGAGAAATAACATGAACCATTGGATGAGGGGATGAAGGGCTGAGATTAGAAGATAGAAATTTTAAGTGAAAAAGCGCGATGGTAAAATCTGTAATTTCGGCAAACTTTTTTTTTTTTGAACATGACCGCCCATATTATGAACATGACTTTTCGTTAACATGAATATGTTATCTGTGAACATGACCGCCCAGATAATGAACATTTGGTGTCACTTTATGAACGCGAAGTTTTGCACTTCGCACATTAAGGACATTTTGTACCGGAACCTCCCTCTGTAAAAGCATACATAAAATTATATAGCCTACACGAATATTATTTTGAGGCCTACACGAACTTAATTAGTAGCTTACACGAAACTTATATAATAGCATACACGAATATTATGTAGTAGCCTGCATGAGCTTATGTAGAAGCATACACGTATTATGTAGTAGCCTACCAAAATATTATTTAGAGGCTTACACTAACTTTTGTAGTAGCTTACACAAAATTTATATAATAGCATAACAAATATTATGTAGTAGCCTACACAAACTTATGTAGAAGCATACACGAAATTATATAGTAGCCTACACGAATATTATTTAGAGGCGTACACAAACTTATGTAGTACCTTACACGAAACTTATTTAATAGCATATACAAATATTATGTAAAAGCCTACACAAACTTAAATAGTAGATTGCACGAAACTTATTTAATATCATACACGAATATTATATAATAACATAAACGAACTTATATAATTGTTGAATTCCTTAGGTTTTGATGGTAACAAACACTCAACTAATATGTGTACCAAGTGTTTCAGGGATAAGGGAAGTTATCCCAAGGAGCTTTGCAGCAAAGGATCTCTAAGGGAACAAAGTCTTGTCAAGTGCTTTGTTACCTCTCAAGGAACTGAAGTGACGGACCAGATCAAGGCTGCAAAAGGAAAGAAGAAATCTAGCGTGTTGAATTAAGGAAACAAATCAAGAAACACACGCGGTAAAGGATGAAGACTTCGGCTCCAAGGATCAAGCCGGATTGCACGAAGATATGGAGAGAGAAAACCTGATTGTGTTATCTTAGGAATCTTTCCTAAGATAAGGCAATTGGAGAGAGAAGAAGAACATCCTTCCGATTGGATTAATTAAGGAACTTCTTCCTTAATTAATATAATCGGTTGGGATATTGTTCTTCCAACAAAATCATATCTTTTGTAATCCGATTTTAGAATATCCTATCTTGTTATGATTAGGGTTTAGCCGAGGTATATTTAAGTGAAGTGAGGATTCATTTCTTAGGTACGGCGTTGAACGACGAAAAAGAGAAAGAAAAGAAGTGAGGTGTGTGTAAGTCTTTGAGGGTTGAGTTCGATTCATCGTTGTAGAAGAGTCTTCGAGTCTAGCTGGTTGTTTAGAGGTCGAAGTCCAGGATACAAGTGTAATCGAACAAGAAATCAATAAGACAAGTACACGCTTCAAAATCCTCTCAAGCGAAAGCTTGAAGGTAGTGGTTTTTCCTTGAGAAACTAGTTTTGCTAATCAGGGTTTCCACTATACATCGTAAGTTCGTTCATTATCTTTCTTGCTGTTTTTAATCCGCTGCAACTTCTGTGGGAACAAAGCTTTTGTTCTCTCAGACGTAACTCTAACGATCCAACAATTGGTATCAGAGCCTGGTGCTCTAGATTGTTTTCGTTACAGAATTTGCAGGAAATATGTCGTCGTCAAGCAATGCAATCGGTGATTCATTCTGGAAGCCACCAATCCTGAAGGCCGGTGAATATGACTGGTGGGTGGAGCAAATTGAGTCCCATATATGTTCCCTTGATGGACAGATCTGAAGAGTCATTGAAGTTGGACCTTTGGCTATCAAAAATGAGAAGGATGAGACGAAGCCAAAACCAAAGGTCGACTACACCGATGATGACTGGAAGAAGTTGGAGAAAAACAACAGGGCCAAGAAGATCCTTCACATGGCTCTTCTTCCCTCTGATCTCAAGAAAATCATGAGCTATAAGACTGCCAAGGAGATCTGGGATGCCTTGAAACGCCTTCATCAAGGAAATGAAGATGTCAAGAAGAACAAGATTCTCTCTCTGATAAAGGAGTACGACCATGTCTCTCAGGGAAAAGATGAACACATTCAGGAGTACTACTCTAGATTCCAGGGGCTAATTGGTCAGCTTCAGTTCCTTGGTGAAGCAATGCCAGACTGGAAGCTGACTCACCACTTCATGCAAGGCCTCAACTCTCAGTGGGATGTCATTGCTCTTGCTCTCTACTCTCAGACAGATGTCAAGACTCTTACCATGGAAGAGGTTGTTGCTAAGTTGGAAAGCAACGCCTTTGTCTATAATCACAAACTGAACAAGAAGGGAGAGGAGAAGGCAAAGAGCATTGCCTTAAAGGTGGAAAGGGCATTTGACTTGTCCCAAGTCGAAGATGAAGATGAAGATGGTGATGAAGATGTTGCGCTCATCACAAGAGCCATGAGGAAGATATGGTCTCGAAACAAGGATTCGTCGAGTTCCTCCGAAGGGAACAGAGACCTAAAAGATATGGTGTGCTACCACTGTCAGAACAAGGGACATATGGCCAGAAACTGCTTCAAGAAAAAGGCAGGAATGCCTCCAGCAAATGAAGGGAAGCATGCAATGGTTGCCACCTGGGGAGACTTAGACTCAGACGACAAAGAATCGCCACACTCCAGGGATGTATGCCTGATGGCCATTGTAGTTCCCAATGAATCAAAGGGAGATCTACTCAACGATGAGGTAACTGAATCTGATCTCTTATCAAGCTTAAAAAGCAAATCTAAAGAAAGCTTGATATCTCTCATTAAGAAACTTGTTCATGAGAATAGTCTTTTCAGTGAGCAAATCGAAGAGAAAGATGAATCGATCTCAGGTTTGATCGAAGAAAATCAGGGTTGGGCAGACAAAGTGCTCAGACTTGAGAAAGGTTCATCCTCCTCTTCAAACTCTTGCTCTGAGTGTCCTAAACTCACTGAAAAGATTGTGTCTCTGGAGTCCACTGTCTCCTCACTCGAGGCTGAGTCATTAATGTTGAAACTAGGAAATGCAAAACTTTCTAGTGATCTAACCAAACTCATTGAGGAACAGAAGGACAAGCCAAAAGGCATTGTCTTTGTTGCAGCCAAGAATGAAAAGAAGACTGAGTCAAAGAAAGTGCCTCGCTTTGGGATTGGCTATCAACCCAAACTTCCTGTTGATGGAACTAAGCAAAAAGTCTCTAAAGTCGAAGGAAAACAGTATGTAAAAGAAAAGGGGGACAGTTCCTCCGGAGGGAACAAAGGCAAAGACTGTTCAAACTCGACTGAGGAGGGAAAGGCTTGGTATCATGGACAGAAGGCTCACGCTATCTGGTTGAAGCAATCTCAAAGCAGTAAGTCCAATAATATTGACTTTCATTCAAGGATTGCTAACAAAACAATTTGGCCTGGAAAGAGCAAGTATGCAGATCTGAAGTGCCATAGGGTCTGTTGGTATTGCGGACACTCTGGTCACTACAAGCAAGAGTGCCTTCTGAAGCAACACAATGAGGAGATTGCTCGCACTACTAGAGAGCAAATGAATGTTGAACCTCCTAAGATTAGATATGTTGCTCCTCTGCCGAGAAAGCATAAGCTTGTCTGGGTTCGCAAGAACTAACTCTTTCTGTGCAGAATAAAGTGAGGAAAGTTCCCGGTATTTCATTCGTACAAGGGTCAGTTACTTGACAGGGAATGAAGCGAGTCTCACCTCACTTCTGCAGGAATGTTCGAGACTCAAGTGCCTGGTGACAAAGGTAAAGGAAACGAATATGTGGATAAGGACTTAATGACTAAATTGTTCCTTGTTTGAATACTCAGGTACCATGTACATCTAGAAAAGACATCACTGTGTCGAGAAAGATTAGCATACATGGAAACTTGTGGATCAAACGCCAGTTTTCTCATTAGGACACCTGTTGGGGAACTCTACATTCAGTTTCATATGAAGCCTGGTTTGTTCCCCTAACTACATGTCTATTTGTTGTGTTCCCTCAATGATTGGCTAGATTACGTGGTAAATTGTGAAAGATGAACTTTCATGTCTTGATATGCATTCTCTTCCTTGGGTATTAATTAAACATTCGACTTGAATATGTGCTTCTACTTCCTTGATGTACTGAATGTCGTGCATGATCTTCTATGTCATCATTTGTCACATGAATCAGCTTTATTTCAACCCAAAAGAATCAACTTGATGTTTTGTTCCCTCATCATAAGCCCAAATGATAGTTGATTCTACAGCTTACCTAGACCGCCATGTTTGAAGTCTCCTATGAGCCCCTCTTATCATTCACAACTGGAGACCCCTCAGGCATGATGTAAAAATCAATCGCAAATATCATATATTTTGGTGTGATGGTCTTTTGTACCCTCTCTGGTAACTAACCCCCAGCATCACATCCTACTACTTTTTGGTTTGGCGGGAAAACGATTCGGCTTCTGTGACTTTTAGGTTGAGGTGACGTGTGTTTGCAAGGTGTAATGATGGAAGTCTGTGTTGGGCCGTGTTGAGCATTTAGGGCTGATTTGATGGAAAGGAGTTAGGAATGGTAATTCGGCTGGCTAAGTCGGATTTGGACGAGATTCTGATTTTATTTTGGGAAGTTGGAAGATTACAATTGTTATCTGTTGGAAACTGAAAAGATTTGGATTTATCTTTGGAAACACTAGAAGATTCGGTGAAGATTATAATTTGGAGTCTCCGGGTAAGTCTCCTCCTCACTGTTTCCTTATCTTCCTCAAGCAATCTCTCCCTTACTCTCTGTCTCTCGTCTTCCCAGAACTCTCCCTCTCTCACAGAAATGGCCTCCAACTCAAACCTCCCCAACACCATCGCCCAAGACCTCCAAACCCTCCTCACCAAACTGTCCTCCATGGGAACCGACCCCGCTCTCCTCGCCGCCATTACCCAATCCCTACCTTCCACCTCCACCACTCCAGCAACCACCACTGTTACCCCTCCACCATCACCAACCCAAGACCAACTCGCCATGGTCCCCTTCATAGCCCCAAACACATACCCCGCTCCACAAAACCCTAACCCCAAAACCTCTCCAGTCGTCCCAACCGCCATCTCCTCTACTGAAATAGAGGAGGTCCATTCCTCTCCAACCCATCCCGACCCCATTGATGAGGAGATGCCCCGTCAAGAGACCTCGATCACAGCTGAGGAGCACTTTGCTGTGAAGGAGAAGATTCAGTCGGTTGTGCGGGACCTCAACAAGGAACTGGTTGAGGAAGTTGATGAGGAGGAGCCCCCAAAGGCTCCTAAGACTTCTGGCAGGGTGAAGACTGTCTGCTCCTCTAAGTGGAAGATACGCTCTCAGAGGAAGTCTGAGAAGGCGATAACGGTCAGCTCCGATGAGGAGTTAGTACCCCTCTCGGGGAACAACGCAAGGAAAGCCAAGGTGTCTGCCGCTTCTGTCCGTCAAAGCCAACGTCGTCAGTCGGCCAAAGCCAAAGGAAAGGTGGCGGCTGATGATGTCAAAGACATGAGCCACAAGTCGGTGGTCAAGGAGTTGCGAGTCGTCCCTGAGTTCCTACTGGAGAACCATCTGGAAGGGGTGCATGATCTGTTGGAGACCCAAAAATGGAGCAATCTGTTTGTAGAAGAAGAGGAGATGGATGAGGTGCTGCTAAGGGAGTTCTACTCTACCTACGCGATGGAAGTTCATCCCCACGCTGTTCTGGGGAGTTACAAGATGGAAGGGCAGGTCCACATGTTCTCAAGCATTGAGCTTGGTGTTGCTCTGGGCGTTCCACATGAAGGGTATGGGGAATACCCAAAAGGAAGGTGGTCGAAAGACTTTGCCTACTCAGAGGCTGTGTTGGCTGTTGCAGGTATTGAGAACCCTCAGGGGAGTGCTGATCTCGACATCTCAGAGATGTCCGCTGTCAACAAAGTGTTGTACCACTTCCTCATCAGCAACATCACGCCAAGGGGACAGAAGAGAAGCCGGCTTCTAATCTTGGACATTGTCCTACTGTCCCTAATGCTGAAGAAGGAGCCCATTAGCCTGCCGAAGATTCTGATGCAGCACATGGCCCACGCCAGGAACACTCTCCAACACGCTTTTCCCTTCCCACGGGTTGTCAAGAAAATCCTTGAGTACCATAAAGTGTACAACCCGTCGGAGGACGTGAGCATCTTCTCCCGCCCGTTCGACGCCAGTAACCTGCACAAGATGCAGTTCGTTCTTCAAGATAATGAAGGTTGGGTGAAGGTTGAGAGTGCCCCTACAGCTTCTGAGGCAGTAGAGGATTCCGAGGCAATGGAGGTTTCTGAGGCCGACAGCTCTGAAGGGGAACTGAACGAGAATTTGTCTCTGGGGAGGGATGTGAGAAGTCTCTGCAAGGATGTGAGACGTCTCATGGCAGATGTGCGCGCGCTTATCTCTCATCACGCATCGGCTCAACCGGCTGGTCACAGTGATGCCTGATCGCTTACCTGCTGTCCTTACCCCTCTTTCGTTCCCCTGCCCATCTACTCCCTCGTAGTTGTTTTTCTTGTTATCTGATTTATGTGCCCGGTGTGGCATTTTGACTATGTTTTGATGTTTTGTCTGTCTTGGCGGTGTTTGCATGTTTTTAAGTTCTTTTTAATTAATGACCAGGGGTGTTTATGTTTATCTGGCCTTGACTGTTTCCTCTCTAACTCTTTACTGATGTTTTTGATGATGCAAAAAGGGGGAATATGACAGGTAGCATTGGTTGAGGGGGAACAGAACAGGTAAAACGTATTACTGAACTAAGGGGGAACTAACTGTGTCTTAGTGGAAAACTTTCATGTCATATTTGTCTTTTTCTAGTTGGTATATGCCTTCTTGTTAAGGGTGTTTGTCACCATCAAAAAGGGGGAATTTGTTGAATTCCTTAGGTTTTGATGCTTACAAACACTCAACTAATATGTGTACCAAGTGCTTCAGGGACAAGGGAAGTTATCCTAGGGAGCTTTGCAGCAAAGGATCTCCGAGGGAACAAAGTCATGTCAAGTGCTTTGTTACCTCTCAAGGAACTGAAGTGACGGACCAGATCAAGGCTGCAAAAAGAAAGAAGAAATCCAGCGTGTTGAATTAAGGAAACAAATCAAGAAGCACACGCGGTAAAGGATGAAGACTTCGGCTCCAAGGATCAAGCCGGATTGCGCGAAGATATGGAGAGAGAAAACCCGATTGTGTTATCTTAGGAATCTTTCCTAAGATAAGGCAATTGGAGAGAGAAGAAGAACATCCTTCCGATTGGATTAATTAAGGAACTCCTTCCTTAATTAATATAATCGGTTGGAATATTATTCTTCCAACAAAATCATATCTTTTGTAATCCGATTTTAGAATATCCTATCTTGTTATGATTAGGGTTTAGCCGAGTTGTATTTAAGTGAAGTGAGGATTCATTTCTTAGGTACGGCGTTGAATGACGAAAAAAAAAAGAGAAAGAAAAGAAGTGAGGTGTGTGTAAGTCTTTGAGGGTTGAGTTCGATTCATCGTTATAGAAGAGTCTTTGAGTCTAGCTGGTTGTTTAGAGGTCGAAGTCCAGGATACAAGTGTAATCGAACAAGAAATCAATAAGACAAGTATACGCTTCAAAATCCTCTCAAGCGGATGCTTGAAGGTAGTGGTTTTTCCTTGAGAAACTAGTTTTGCTAATCAGGGTTTCCACTATACATCGTAAGTTCGTTCGTTATCTTTCTTGCTGTTTTTAATCCGCTGCAACTTCTGTGGGAACAAAGCTTTTGTTCTTTTAGACGTAACTCTAACGATCCAACAATAATAACTTACACAAAATATTTACAATTTCATATGCGAATATTATGTAGAAGCCTACACAAACTTAAAATATCACGAAGATATATTCTACACGAAGCATACACACACAATATATTCTACACGAAGCATAGGTGAAAGACTATAGTGTACCCCTTTCATTAGTGATTTCCATAAATGTACCCTTTTATAAAAATATGATAAAATTAAATCCATGTATAAAATTAGACTAAAATACCCTTATTACACAAAATTATTTTATGTAAAACGAAATTGTTTTATCCCAAATCTACTTACACGAAATTAGTTTTTATTAATGTCACTCTAATTTAGTTGACACAAAGTTATCTCAAATCAACTTACACGAATTTTGTTTCAATTAATGACACTCTATTTTAGTTTACAAGAATTTATATCAAATCAACTTACACAAATTTAATTTCAATTAATGTTACTCTAATTTAGCTTACACGAATTTTATTTACACTAATTTTGTTTACAATTTCTCCTAAATCAACTTACACTAATTAATGTCACCTACAAGAATCGAACTCACATGAATAATGATTACATATATGCATAATGAATCAAGCTTCCTTTAAAAAAAATCATAAACTAAATCATTTTATGTAATTAGGTTACACGAATTTTGCTTACACTAATTTAGTTTACACCATGTTCTCCTAAATCAACTTATACTAATTTAGTTTACATTGATTAATGTCACCTACAAAAATTGAGCTTACATGATCAAGCTTACATAATGCATAATGTAATTTCATACTAATTAACTTACACTAAATCATTTAATATAATTAGGTTAGCTTGCATGATTTTCATGAAACTTCGTACTAATTAGGTTACATGAATCTAAAAATTGATGTCATTAGTAACAACTTGTTCATACTAATTGCTTAAATTAAAGCATTGCAATTCATTAATTATGCATGAAATTGTATTTGTGTTACACTAAATCAAGCTTACATGAGTATTGGATTCATTCTATCTTTCTTTTACTCTCCGACCTAACAACTATATGTTAGGTGAAGTTCGATCTGAACCATGTCGAACCAATTCTTAACTACAATTTATATTGTTTGGAGTAAATTAAAAGCAAGGATAAAACCGAACCAAGAAACAACTTAAACAACCGAACCACTCAACCTCTCTTGTGCCGTCAATTTTTTGGGCATAGTCCGGATATAGTTATGGAAGAAAAATAAGGCGGGGTATACCGTATACTAATGGAAGCCTAACATGAATATATAGGCTTATAACGGTATTCTTCTCTCGATCACTATATATAGTACGAGATTCTAGTACATATTAAATGCAAATGCTGTCATTTAGAAGTTACAAAATCAATCATGCATGTGTTACGTTCAGGAAAATTAAGAAACGATAATTCTAAACTATTTAGCTAGAGGTGTACTGAAATAAGAAGTTGATGTGTTCCGGTCTCCCAAAACACAAGTCAGAGCGGATCTAGGTAGAAAGGCGAACAAACAATTCTTGCTCGCTAAAAATCGGAACGTTTGCTGAACTTCGGAAGCTGTCACGGGTATTTCCACGGGCGCGGAAAGGCTTTCCGCAGGCGCGGAACGCTACTGTTGTTGCGTTTGCGAGTCGAAGTGTGGTTCGATCGGGGGATCTCGGCACGGGCCGAGAGCCACGTTTGGGAGTGGGGTTCGTATTCAATGGATGTGGGTTCGGTGATGGCTCGATCGTGGGTTAGGGAGTCGGTTAGGGAGGCTCCGTGAAGGCTTAGTTGAAGGAGCTAGACCTAGGGGGCGGAAGCTTGGCTCAACGGCAGCGCTAGGCTTTAACTCTCAATTCAACTTGTTTATTAATTAGGTTAAGGCTGACTTATATAGCAGCCAAAACAAGGTTCTTGCCCAATGGGCCTAAAAAGCATAAGTGGATCGGCCCTCTTGGCACAAGAGAAGCCCGACATCCAAAAATAAAAACTTGCTAAAAACGACAACACCTAAAAATAGGAAATACTAAAAACGATAACTTTCCAGACTTAGAAACATTCTAAAAATGAGAACTGCTAAGAAGGGAAACCGCAAAATACGGAAAAAAATTACTAAAAATAGAAAGTGTCTCTGAATGTCTCAAAACAACTCAAATGGCACTCGTAGTGCCGAGTAACGTCGTGACCGGGGTCACATCACTCTCCCCCACTTGGCCGCGAAACGTCCCCGTTTCGCTAATGTCGCGGTCTGGGGGCTTGTAAGGGCGCAAGCCGTCGGGGTCGAAACTGAGGCGACGCCGGTACATGGTCAGCTGCGGTGCAGTAGTCCTCGTGTACCAATCCAGTGCTGCTGCGCTCCTCCCAGGTCCAACATGGTATGCCTGTCGATGTAGCCGCTTCGGGTCCGGGGCAGGTCCAGTGCGTGGTCAACGTCGGAAGCAAGGGGAAGTTCATCAGGAGGTACGTCATCAAATACCTGGAAGAGAGGGGGCACAAAAGTGGGTAAGTCATAGGGATCCTCCAATAAATAAAGACACGCAATAGGAGTAATAGGAGAACGTCCCGGAAAAGACTGAGTAAACGCTCGTGATTGTGTCAACAAAGAGCGGTCCGCTATGCGGTCCTGAAATGGTGGAAAGAGGGAGCAGGCGTCGGGATCAACGCACAGTGGAAGTTCCGCGGTCGCGGTAGGGAAGGCTGCGGTCGCGGTTTCGTGTGTAGAAACGGGAGCGAACAGTGGGGAAACCGCGAGCGCGATGCCGTGTTCAGAAGTGATGAGGCTAAAGTCGTAGTGCCTATCAAAGTAAACCTCAAAACCCTAACTAATGTAGTATGGTAAATAAGGATCGATCCCATAGGGAGGTAAGCAATCTTTCTAAGTGCAAAAGGTTGTATGCCAATAGTAATAAAAGGGAGGGTTTGGTTTGTAATGAGTAACAAAGTAAATCAAAGCAAAAGATGTAATCAATGGGTGAGAAGTAACTTAGTCAGACAAATATCCACACTTCAGTTTGATTGGTTGATCATAGATTATCTCCAATTCCTACCCATGAATATTCATGTCCCGATCTTATGTATATAGACAGGTCAAGTAGCTCTGAAAATACTTACCAATAAACAATCAAGAAACTATCAAGATTCAATCTAAAGGCAGCAGTAAGCATAGGAATTAATCAGGATACATGCAATACTTAACAACCTGTAAGTACTCGACATGTAATCAATTCTCTTCACAATAAACTAGTCATACCAGTCCTAGAATATCGTGGTTGCTACGCAAGATAAGGGATTTCAACCAGAAATATCCAAACCCTAGCAATAGATAATCACTAATATCAACTAGATGATCAAACTAGTCAAATCAGCAAGAATCAATGGGATGAAGCTCAAAGAGAATTAATATAATCAAAGGAAAGGAAATAGAGTTATAATCTCACAACCAAATACAAACGAAGGCTTCAATCGTCGAACTAAGCAAAGGTTGCTTAGTTCTTCATAGTCTTCAAAGCATAAAAACTCTAAGGGAAAAACTGAACAATAATGTGATAACTTCAATAATGAAAAGGCTGCTAACTTAGAAAGATATAAAACCTAGCAAACCCTAATCTAAAAAGATAAGAAATAATATCATCCTAAAAGGAAATTAACGAAAATAAAAGAAAGGAAATAAAATAAATAAAACTCGGACGAAAATCTATCGGCGCCCGCGTGTGAACAGTAGCCGCGACCGCAGAAAGAATTCCGCGACTGCGGATTGTTCTCTGGAGTGTTCGCTGTCTCTGGCGTCTTTCCGCGATCGCGGTAAGGCTTCCACGCCCGCGGAAAAGTTCTTGTAGCTTCACTGCTTCTGTTGTAGTTCCGCGATCGCGGCTCGTCCTTCTGCGCCTGCGGTTTGGCTTCTACAGTGACTTCTTCTTCTCGCCATCGGTCTTCTCTTGTGGCTTCGCCTCCATCTTCAATATGTCTTCATTTAAGCACTCAAATACTCCGTTTCGCCACTTCTTCTCTACAACTCCATTCTCCTCAATTGTGTTCTAAACACACATGAATGGCACCCCAAATACTAGTAATAACTCCTAGTTACGTACTACAAAGTAGAGCGTATCAAATTCCCCCATGCTTAAACCTTGCTCGTCCTCGAGTAAGCTAATAGAAACCTACTCCTCCAATGAATTACCCAAGGTCTCAGGAAGCACAACAAAACTATCTCCACTAAGAACTGCACCTAATCATGAATCTCCAAGGCACCAACACATCAACACAACACACAAGCTTAAAGGAAAGCAGAGTACTTCCCCCAAGCTTAACCCGAACACCATAGAGTGAAAGTGACCATCTAATCCTAGCCTCCATCTATCTTCTTATAACTCCCAAAGTGACCTACCCAAATCCTCCTTATATCACCTCTTCTTATGTCACCACGCCAGGAAAAATGAGGAATCCTAATAATCACTCTTCTTCTTTTCACTCATTTTGCCACCCTTTCGGGTTTTCACCAATCCACTCATTTCATTTTTCTATAGATGGACTCACAAAAACTCACATCACTCTTGACCTCTTATTACCCCAGCCTAATGTTGGTCCAAGCCGCCTGCTTATTACCTAAGCCGCCCTTTCGGGTTTTCGACTTATCCCAGGATTTTCTTTTTGTCTTTTTTCAAATTTATTTGACTTTTTCTTTTATATATGTTTTTTTATTCAGACGACTAGCAAGTATAGATCACTCCCCCATGCTTAAATATTACATTGTCCTCAATGTAATGAAAGACTAAAAGATGAAGCACAGGGGAAAGTAAAAAAGTATTCACGACCGTCGCCGAGGCGGCCTGGACTTGGACGTTGGTGCTGGCGGTCAATCATTGAATCCACACGTCGCTGGTGTTGCGCGGTCCTACTCAATCAAACTCCACGTGCAACCAAATAGATCCACTATAAGGTGAAGTGGCACATCAAAGAAACGGGGTTGCACGGGCCTTCAATGAACACAGAATGGAAGCCGTAATGTAATCGTGTAGCGGGCTCTGGAACTCCTCCTCATCAGCTGTCGAATGTTGGGCCACCAACGGTGCCAAATAAAAATGTCAGGCTAATGTATCCTCCCTGGCAGGGTGGCAGCATGATGCGCACCGTCTTTCAAAGTAAAACTCGGACAGCTGGGCCGCGATCGCGGTTTTAAGGCCGCGGTCGCGGAATCTTCGGTTTTTTTTTTCTTTTTTTCAGGATAGGGAACTTACAGTGGAGAAACCGCTGTCACGGAAATATTTCCACAGTTACGTGTCTGGTGCGAGACGAACACCGTGTTCGAATTCTGTCTTTGAGTCTCCTACCTGCAGGTTAGTCTAACAAAAACGAAACAACAATAATGAAAACTAGAAAGGAAAAGACAAGAAAAGAATTACATACCTCGGGTTGCCTCCCGAGCAGCGCCTTGATTATTGTCGCGGCTCGACATGGTGCCCTACGAATCAACTTGGGTTGCTCACATCAACCGAACACTTGGGGTTACAATCAGGAGGGTGTCTCTTTGCATCATCACTGTTGTGTTCGACCCTCACCCCATCAAACTCCATGGTGAGCAAACCGCTACTCACATCAATCTTTGTATTCGCCGTTTTCATAAACGGCCTACCTAACATCACAGGGGCTGCATGTTTGTCTTGCCCCGTATCCATCATAAAGAAATCAGCAGGGAAAATCAGCTTATCAACCTCTACCAGAACATCCTGCACGACTCCTTTGGGATACACATAGGACGAATCCGCTAATTGAATCACTGTCCCTATCTTCTGTAATGGTCTAAGCTCCAAAGATTCATACAGCGAGAGAGGCAATACATTTTTTAGATGCACCCAAATCCAACATGGCTTTATCGAACGTGGTGCCACATATCTTGCAAGGAATATTGAACATGCCTGTGTCACTGCACTTCTTGGGCATTCGCTTTTGCAGCATAGCAGATACATTCTCACTCACCTGGACCTTCTTCTTCGCTTTCACTGTTTTCTTTCTCTTAATCTTGCACAATTCCTTCAAAAATTTTGCATAGCGAGGAATGCTCTTAACTAGCTTGATCAAAGGAATATTTACCTCGCAATTACTGAAGGTCTCAAAAATCACCTTGTCATTTTCCGGCCTTCTAGTATCCTTCAATGCATCAGGGAAGGGCACGGGTGGCTTCAGCGAACCGAGCGGAGGAAAATATGGACGAACATAATCGTCATGGACATCAGAGGCACAACCGCGGCCGCGGTTTGGGACCCGCGGTCGCGGTTCTTCGTTTGGCCTTTCTGGTGCTTCAGGAGGAAATCCGTGGTCGCGGATTGTATTCCGCGGTCGCGGATTCGCTTCAGAATCTTCACTCCCTCCAGGGACAATTCCGCGGTCGCGGATTTCTGGCCGCGGTCGCGGAAAATCTTCGGAAAAATCACCGCTTCCAGGTATATTTCCGCAGTCGTGGCTGTGCATTCCGCGGTAGCGGAATTCATTCTGTTGCCCTATAACGTCCTCGTCAGTAAGCAATCTGTGGTCGCGGATTTCTACCCGCGGTTGTGGATTCTCCTCTGTAGCTTTCGTCACTTCCTTCATTTGCGTTCCACTCCTTAGCGTCATCGCACAGACAATCTCCCTCGGGTTTGCTACCATTTGAGATGGTTGTAATACCCCTCAATTTCAGTAAGGGTATTTGGGTAATTTCCCAACCCTCGTCCTGTAATCGTGACGCGTTTTGGCATATTTTGATTTTCTGTAACTCCTATAACCTCTGTGATAATCCTTTGAGCGTTATAATATACATTCGATGTATTATCGAGGCTTGGAATAATTGTTTGGATGCGAGTATTCAATGTTGGGGATGAATCCACGTGTAAAACCGCGACCATAGGGCAAGTGGATGCAAATGCGGCATTTCCGCGACCGCAGAAGAACTTCCGCGATCGCGGAAAACTGTTCAGCGTCGTCTTCGTCTTCCCTTCGCGTTACGCCAGTTGAGATTTTGCCATTTCGCTGAGGGAGGGAGCTCGACCGCTTCAGTTGCTCGGCGTTGAGCTTCTATGAGCCTATATAAGGGAGGGTGGTGGCCTCGGATCTCTCATCCACAGCTGCAAACAATCTCTCCTTCTCTCGTTTTCCTATCGCCGGAGTTCGTGCCCTCACCGGAAGCTCGCCGAAGTTATTCGTGTTTCGTTTGGTGGTGCATCGGTGGTCTGGAGTGGCAGCAGCATTGCCTGAAGCCAAGGAAGCCATCATGCACGTCGTCGGTAAGCTTCGGAATCGATTTAGGGTTGCGTCTCGAAAGGATCCGCGATCGCAGCTATGAACACCGCGACCACGGAAGATGCCTAGAGATCCGCGACCGCGGAATCCAAAACCGCGACCGTGGCTTGCCTGAGCAAGCGCGATCGTGTCTTGGACGAGGCCGGTCACGGATGGGACCCTCGTTCCTTTCGTTCCTTTCATTTCTTTAGATTCGTATCGAATCTAACCTAGGGTTTCGTCGTGGGGTCGTTGTCGTCGTAGGAATCCGTAGTCAGATTCCAGTTCCACATACCCAGAACCCGACAATCTACGTTCGTCTCGGTTAAGGCAAGTGGCGGTTCACTCTTGCTTATCATTCCATGTTTTCGTTAATTATCAATTATTTTAATTATTAATTAAATTGGGATGAAGTGTTGTTTTCGTTGGGAACAGATTTTATTAATGTGTGATTTGAAATGCGATATTATTATAGGTTGTATATACTGCTAGAAACAACGCTATTATATCTGTTATTACCGTGATGGTATTGGTGTGGATTCTATGTGTGAACTTAATTATATAGTTAGAACGAGTATTCGTAGGAACGCTATGTATCTCATTGCGAGTACTGGATGTTTCTTTATAACTGTGGTGCGTAGGATGTCCAAGCCCTAACACCCTTTCCTGGTCATGACCTACCCCTATCCGAGTATAGAGGTGGTGCACACAGCTGGTGCCAAACATTCGGGAAATGCTCCCAAGATATCTCTCGTATCAAGATGATATATTTATATGATAAAAGTTGTAACGTGAATACACGTTTTGGAATTAAATAATATAAGTGTGATTATGCACATAATTAATATACCCTCGGGTGAGGAGTACAACGTGGAAACCGCCCGGACTTCGATTAGAGTAAGTCCTCCTTCCAAATCTGAATTCGCATTGCGCGGTGAGGTTGGTCGTGGACCCAAATGGTCAGGTCATTTTAAACGCTTGTGTGAAACTATAACGTTCCCAAACACTTGTCATACTTTCCGATAAGACTCGATCTTTTGGAGTCTTCTCTTCATACGTTCCCGTAAGACTCGATCTTTTGGAGTCTTCTCTTGTTCATACTGTTTCGTATATTTCCGTAGAAGGGTTGAGGTTCACTGTCGTCATCGGTTACTATTCGAGAAACGACAGGTGTAACCTAATACGACTACTTAGAACCTTTTCTGTTTTACCCTTGCATAGTCTTTCATTATACTAACCAACCGGTTATTTTCCTTTGCATGGTTGGCTGGTGTCATCCGTCTCATACGGAAAATCAGGTAAACTTCATTTCCGTGAAGGCTAGTACACGACGTTGAAGGCAGATGGAGGTTTTAAGAGTTTTCCAAGGTTGAAGATCCTAGGCGTGTGATCGTTCTGATCAAGACCATTGTAATATACCTCATTTTATAAGGATATTTTGGAATTTTTTTCCAACTCCTGTATTACAAGTCAGATTAATTTTAGAGAGGTTTGGACATTCTGTAAATTGTTTGATCTCTGTAATATTTTTCTGAGTAATATAAAATACAGTTGACGTATGTTCAAGGTTAAATAGTCGTTCATGTACGAATATATTTAACCCGGAGTTAAGATATTTAACCCAAGACTTAAAATGGACAAGAGGGTGAAAAATGGCCTTGACCGCACCCCGCGGTCAAGTGGCCGCACCCGCGGCGAGGACCAGTTCTGAAGCAATCAGGTGAGGCAGTCACTGGATGCCACCGCACCCTGCCGCACCCCGCGGTGGGATATTTTTCTTCGGCAGAGTTATCCTTTTCCCCTGCAAGTGGCGCCGGTTGTCAGGCCTAGCCTCGCCTAGCCTCCCTTGCTGGTCTCCTGCTTGTTCCCTGCTGGGGGAGCTCATGGTTGGCTATAAAAGGGGTCAAAATCAGAAAGGGAAGGAGCGTCATCTTCCTCCTCTGTTTTCTCCTCTGAAAATCTCCATTGAAACCAAGCTTTTGAGCTTTGTTTGAGAAGTTGATCGAACCCCCTTTGAGTGTTTACAAGGGTACTCACAAGTAGTATTTGAAGGTGCAAGGAGTATTAAGATCAAACGCCAAGTGAATCGAGTTCGGTGAGTTTTCTGAACTTTGCTGCCGAAGCCTTCGCCACTGTGACCCCACTGCACCCGCGGTAAGAGCTCCACCGCACCCGCGGCAAGCTGTCCGTGTGTGTGTGTTCTTGGGAGTTGTGGTCTTGAGCGAGGCTCGGTTCCTTCGATTCTTTTCGTATTCTTTTAGATTCATATTTGTGGATATTGAATCTAACTTAGGATCTCGTCTTGGATCATTTCTTAGGAATTTTTAATCCGAGATCTATCCTAGTTCCAGATCCAGGAACCCGACGTTTCTAAGCTTTGTTCGAGCTCGACTAATCTAAGGCAAGTGGCGGTTCGCTCTTGCTCATCATTCCATATTTCAATTAATTGTCAATTGTTTAGTTGTTAATTAATTTGGGATGATTTACTGATTTATTGTTCGTTGGGAATAGCTTTGTTAATAATTGATTAAAAGATAATATTATACTAGGTTGTATATCTGCTAGAACAACGCTAGTATAAATATATGTTTATGATATTGGCCATGTTGGCTTTGATGTGGACTATTACTGTGTTGAACTGTTAGTTAGCACGAGTATTCGTAGGAACACTTGGACTTTGCGAGGTCCATTCATTTCTTTATAACTTGGCAAATAACAGGGCGATCAAGACCCTATGCCAAACTTTCTGGTCATGACCAACCGTGATGTGGATATAGAGGCTTGGACTCTGCGATGTGGAAATAAAAGCTTATAACGTGATGTGGGTTTTGGAATTAAATAAGATAAGTGCCGTTAGTCGCACATAATTAATATACCTTCGGCGAGTAGTGCAGCTAGGCGATAGTGCAGCTAGGAAAACTCGTCTTAACTTTTAAATCGCTCGTATGCGATACTGTGATTCTGTGATTAATTAAGTTTCCCAACGTTTGTCATATTTCCGATAAGACTCATTTCGTTGGAGTCTTCTTTTGGGATTGATTGCTGGAAGACTTGGTCTTCCAGAATCTTCTCTTGTTCATGTCTTTTCATGTATTCAGTAGAAGTATGGTGGTTGACTATCGTGATCGGTTGTTATTCGAGAGACGATGAGTCTAACCTAATACGACTACTCGAACCACTCTGCTTTGTACCCCTTGCTTGGTCTTTCATTAGACTAACCAACCGTAATTGTTCTCTGCATGGTTGACTGGTGTCATCCGTTCGATTCGGCACATCAGATAAATTGCAGATCCGAGAAGGCTAGAACGACTATAAAGGCGAACGATGTTTTGTTGTTATTTTAAGACTTCCGCTGTGTTAATTATGTTTTGTATTTAAGACTTCCGCTGTAATAATTCTGATAACGTATTTTGATGTATTTGGAATTATGTTATAATTTTGAGACTTGGTTTTAATGGAAGTTATGATATGTTGTATCATAACTGTGGTTTAATGATTTATATCAACTGGAAAAGCCTTGGGTGACATCGGACAGTACGTCTGAGGTCACTGGCGGTAATACTTCCAAGAGGTTATTTGGGGGTGGTACAGACTTGGTATCAGAGCCAAAATTTTTTTTTCTTTCCTACGGGTCGGGTTTAAAATGTTTTACAGGAACAAAACTTTTATAAACCGATCACTCGTTTGAAACTGAGAAAGGTTTTAGAAGGCTCTGAATTTTCGAATAAAATTTTTTAACCGTTCATAGTCGTGCATTTTCTTGAAGTCTGATATGGAAGTTCACTCCCATGTCTAGAAAGACTAATTCTCGTCTTGTTACCCCGTAGGTTATGGGTGCATGCATTTCCCTTATGAGAGATTTGAAAGATGCCGAGGTGGCTCCGCCATCTCCAGCAAGGCTAAATTTCCCTACTCCCCCGAGATGCTTCGAGATCGGAGGACCTAGCAACCCACCCGAGGAAGTAAAGCATGTACTTCCTGAGTCAGTGGTACTTAGATCCAACGATGTTGTGACTCCAGTAGTGGAACCTGTTGAGCTGTCAAGGTACGCTCAAGGATATTACAACGACGACCTCGAGATTGAGTCGATATCCGAAGAGGATCTAGAGGAAGATCCTGAAGAGAACCAAGAAGAACAGGGGCAAGAGCCCGATAGTTTGAGACACTCATTGGTGGACCATGAGGACACGGGGATGCAATTCCTCTACCCAAGTCCGTCACCCGAACCAGTATCCGCGCCAATGACTGACGCTGACTGGGAAGCACTCTATGTCGAGTACGGCATTAGAGAAAGCGGACTACGAGAATTATCTGAGAACTCTGAGCCTAATCTTATTCGGAGAAGGCGAAGGTCGAGCCCTGAATTGCGCAGGATACTTCGTCAAAGCCAAGAGATCTCTTTTGAAGAGCAGTGGCTGATGGACGAAATGACGGATCATGCTCAAAGGAGGGCAAGGCCAAGAACACCAGAACCAAGGGATGAACCATGTGTTCCAGGGCCGAGTAGGGTCAGGAGTCCGTCACCGGATTCAGATGATGAACCCCGCTCAAAGAAGCCTTGTGTGAGGAGTTTGCCATACAGGAAACGTGTTTAGGGCGCCTTGATATGGGCCAACGTTGACTGTAGTAGTTTCTTTTGCGTATATTTTGATGTATATACAGTGAAGTACAAAAAAAAATCCGAGCAATTTTGTCCGAAAGCTCGGGAGATTCCTTTTGTAAAATCAGTAGCTCAGTTGAAAGTTCATCTATATAATTAACCAGTTGATCTACTCTGAGTCGACTTTATTACATTGCATATGATGGAAAGATATTAATGTATAAATTACTTGGAATTTGATCGGTAAACAGATGGTGAATACAAGGAACACTATCCGTACTGGTGATGGGCCAAGCAATGACCCCAGACCAATTATAAGGAATGTTCCAGACCCTGTGGAGGAAAACGAATCAATTTCCTATAATAACCCTGGGGGCAATGGCCAAGCTCAGGCCAACGCTCCGATGGTGTTTGATGCAGCGGCAGTTGCAGCTATTCGGGGAATATTTATGCAAGCGTTCACCGATGTTATGCAACCTGTTGCACCTCAGGCACAAGGTGTGCCAATTCCGCCAGAAATTCATAGGTTCGTGGAACCTAATGTTCATGTACACCGTGATGAGACGGCCAGGAATAGGGATAATTATGGTCGATCACTGAAGACCATTAACTCTATGAGGCCGGACAGTTATGACGGAAAGCCGGTCAGGGTGGCTCGTTGGTTTTCCCATATGGAGCGGTTGTTCCGCAATATCGAATGCACCGAAGCTGAGAAGGTACATATAGCTTCTCTTCAGTTTAAGGGAGATGCTAGCGAATGGTGGGAGAACACTGGACTAGCTGATCGGGCTTATTTGAACTGGGGATGTTCAAAACAAAGATGAATGATCGTTTCTTTTCCTAAGCCATGCGGGATGAGAAACACAAGGAATTCCTTTATCCCAAGAATGACGGATTGAAAGTGACCGAGCTAGGGGCCAAGTTCAATCATTTATTACAATACGCTGGGTCTGTTGTGTCCAGCGAGGAACAAAAGATATGGCATTTCCATGAGTGGATGAGCCCAGACATTAAACCGATGATGTTATGTCACGGATGCTCTACCTTGGAGCAATACGTGGATGCAGCGTATAAGTTGGAGGTGACTCTGGAAGAGTCAACCAAGAGACGGAATGGCCAGAGGTCGATGCAAAATCAATCTCAGGCAAGTGGATTTAAACGTCCTGCGCCACCATCCAACTTCGACAAGTCTGGAAAAGCGAGGACAGAAATGACTCAAGGAGGGTCAACACAACAATCAGGTCAGGGCAAGAGTCTGATCCAATGTCACAATTGTGGTAAAGCTAGGCACAGAAACTTTGTGTGTCCGAAGGAAAAGAAGACGTGTTTTGGTTGTGGGAAGGAAGGGCATATGCAGAGGTTCTGTCGACAGGGAAAGCAGAAGGGAACAGAGTCATAGCAAGGGTCTGTTAACCAGAACAACCGACCTAGGTTCAAACCGACGGAGACTCCTAGTCCTTCGATGCAGACGACTGTACAGAACAAAGGCAAAGCCCCAGCTACTTCGGGAGGTCAGGGTCAACGCCTGTACGAGATGTGTGAGGCTGATGGACCTAACGCTCCAGTTGCTCAAGGTACTATATACCTTCATTTTACTTCAGTGTGCATACTGTTTGATTCGGGTGCTACCCATTCCTTTATTTCAGAGAATTGTGTTAGTAAGTTAGGTTTAGTCTGCAACGAGGTTTGTGAACCTTTCGTTGTGAATCTTCCTAATGGTGACCATTTAGTGGGCACCAAGCGTTTGTCAGAATTTCCGGTTACCATTCAAGGTAAGAAGTTCGAGGCAAATTTGATCTGTATTGCTATGGCTCCATACGATATTATTCTCGGTATGGATTGGCTGACGCGTCATGGGGCGGTGATCGACTTTAGTTCAAGAACTGTAACGGTGTCATCTGGGGACCAGTGTATGTGCAAATTCAAGGGGCAGAATGACGCGGATAACGGCAGGCTTATCAATACGATGGCTGCGTTTAAGCTACTTCGACAAGGTTGTGTCGGGTACCTTTGCTACTTAGAAACGCCCATGAAAGATGAACCAATAACTCTTTATATTCCCGTGATTAATGAATTTCCTGATGTTTTTCCGGAAGAGATTCCTGGATTACCCCCGAAGCGTGACGTGGAATTTTCTATCGATCTTGAGCCTGGTACCGCGCCGATTTCTAAAGCACCGTATCGGATGGCTCCTGCAGAGATGAAAGAGTTGAAGAAGCAACTTGAGGATCTTCTCGACAAAGGTTATGTAAGGCCGAGCGCATCACCTTGGGGCGCTCCGGTGTTATTTGTCAAGAAGAATGATGGATCGTTTCGACTTTGCATCGACTATCGTGAGTTGAATAAAGTCACGATCAAGAACAAATATCCTTTACCAAGGATTGATGATCTGTTAGATCAACTACAAGGAGCAAAAGTTTTTTCCAAGATCGATCTGAGATCTGGTTATCACCAGCTCAGGATTCGTGAGGAAGATATTCCGAGGACTGCAATCCGGACGAGATATGATCACTACGAGTTCGTAGTCATGCCATTTGGACTTACCAATGCTCCAGCAGTCTTCATGGATCTGATGAACCGATGTTTTCACCAGTACTTGGATAAGTTTGTGGTGGTCTTCATCGATAACATTTTGATCTACTCCCCGAGCGTGGAAGCTCATGAGGAACATCTTCGGATTATTTTATTAGTCCTTAGACAAAATCAACTATATGCGAAATTATCTAAGTGGGACTTTTGGATCAAGGAAGTGGCTTTCTTAGGCCATGTGATCAATGAGAATGGGGTGATAGTTGATCCCCAGAAGATTGAAGCAGTAGCCAATTGGAAGCGGCCTCAGAACGTGAAGGAGGTGCGTAGTTTTCTAGGACTTGCGGGTTACTACAGAGGGTTCATAGAGGGATTTTCTAAGATCGCTCTACCTATGACCGGTCTACTCCGTAAGGCCCACAAGACGTTTGTCTGGAATGACAAGTGTGAGGTCAGTTTTCAAAAGCTGAAGCAATGTCTGACCTCTACACCAGTATTGACACTGCCAGAAGGAACTGATGATTATGCGGTCTATAGTGATGCTTCAAAAAATGGGTTGGGATGTGTGTTGATGCAAATAGGCGAGGTTATTGCTTACGCATCAAGACAGCTAAAAACCTATGAAGAAAACTATCTGACGCATGATCTGGAATTAGCAGCAGTAGTGTTTGCGCTAAAAATTTGGAGGCACTATCTCTATGGTGTGAGGTGCCAAGTCTTCACTGATCATAAGAGTCTCAAGTATATATTTACTCAGAAGGAGCTGAATATGAGACAACGTCGTTGGTTGGAGCTACTCAAAGACTACGACATCGAATTGCTGTATCATCCGGGCAAGGCTAATGTAGTAGCTGATGCATTAAGCCGAAAGACGCCGCATGAGACTGTAGTGGCTTTGCTTGTCGCTCAGACCAAGCTGAACCAAGAATTATGCGAGATTGAAGTCTTGTACGATCAACGTCGTAGATACCTGAGTATGCTTGAGATTCAAGCTACACTTCTTGATCAGATCAAGGAGAAGCATGTCGATGATGTAATTCTGGTGAAGCTATACAGCGAAGTAATGGACGGGAAAGCTCCCGGTTTCGTGATTCAGGAAGATGGATCACTCTGGTTTCAGGACCGGATTTGTGTGCCTGACGTTGAGGGTCTTCGCCAATTGGTGATGAAGGAAGCCCATTCGTCAGCCTATTTTGTACATCCAGGCTCTAGCAAGATGTACAAGGACATCATAATGAAGTTCTGGTTGCCCAATATGAAGTGGGATGTGGCAGAGTTTGTGGTGAAATGCTTGACTTGTCAGAAAGTCAAGATAGAACACCGAAGACCCGGTGGAGAATTGCTACCTCTTCCAGTTCCAGAATGAAGTGGGAGGACATTGCAATGGATTTCGTCACAGGGTTGCCTAAAGCTCAAAGTCAGAAGGATGCTATATGGGTTATCGTTGACAGGCTCACGAAGAGTGCTCACTTCGTGGCTATCAAGACAATGTGGGGAACCCAGAAGCTGTCAGAAGTGTTTTTACACGAGGTTATCCGTCTGCATGGTACTCCAAAGACCATTGTATCGGATCGCGATGGTCGATTCATGTCAAGATTCTGGAAGGAATTGCACAAGGCCATGGGAATCGAGTTAAGGTTCAGCACTGCGTTTCATCCTCAAACGGATGGACAGTCTGAAAGGACCATTCAGACCTTGGAAGATTTGCTAAGAGCTTATGCACTCGATCGTCCGACTAGCTGAGAGGACAACCTGAGTCTGATTGAGTTCACATACAACAATAGCTGGCATGCTACTATTAAGATGGCTCCATTCGAGGCTTTGTACGGTCGAAAGTGCAGATCTCCAATTTGTTGGGATGAAAATGCCGACAAGATTCTGCTCGGACCAGAGCTAGTCGAAAGTACCGCCTCGGACATTGCCTTGATAAGACAAAGGATGTTGACAGCTCAGAGTCGACAAAAGTCTTACGCTGACCCGAAGCGTAGGAATGTTGATTTCGAGGTTGGTGACAAAGTATTTGTCAAGGTGTCACCATCCAAAGGTGTGTTCAGATTTGGTAAGCGTGGGAAGCTTAACCCTCGCTACGTGGGACCATTTGAGATCCTTAATAAGGTGGGATCTCTAGCGTACCGTTTGGCATTGCCGCCATCGGCACATCCAGTGCACAACGTGTTCCACGTATCCTTGTTGAGGAAATATGTGCCAGATGAATCTCATGTGCTGAGTTATGAAGACATCGAGATCCAGGCAAATGGAACCTACGAGGAGATACATATGCGTATTCTCGAGCGTCGTGAGAAGCAGCTACGCAGCAATGTGGTACCGTTGGTACGAATTTTGTGGTCCAAGTCAGGAACCGAAGAGGTTACTTGGGAGACTCGGGAAACTGAAGAGGATATGCTTAGACGCTTTCCCGAGTTGTTTTCGGCCTAGAATAGCCAAGTTTCGGGGTCGAAACTTCTTTTAAGGGGGAGGTAATGTAATATACCTCATTTTATAAGGATATTTTGGAATTTTTTTCCAACTCCTATATTACAAGTCAGATTAATTTTAGAGAGGTTCGGACATTCTGTAAATTTTTTGATCTCTGTAATATTTTTCTGAGTAATATAAAATACAATTGATGTATGTTCTAGGTTAAATAGTCGTTCGTGTACGAATATATTTAACCCGGAGGTAAGATATTTAACCCAAGACTTAAAACGGACAAGAGGGTGAAAAATGGCCTTGACCGCACCCCGCGGTCAAGTGGCCGCACCCGCGGCAAGGACCAGTTCTGAAGCAATCATGTGAGGCGGTCACTGGACGCCACCGCACCCTGCCTCACCCCGCGGTGGGATATTTTTCTTCGGCAGAGTTATCCTTTTCCCCTGCAAGTGGCGCCGGTTGTCAGGCCTAGCCTCGCCTAGCCTCCCTTGCTGGTCTCCTGCTTGTTCCCTGCTGGGGGAGCTCATGGTTGGCTATAAAAGGGGTCGAAATCAGAAAGGGAAGGAGCGTCATCTTCCTCCTCTGTTTTCTCCTCTGAAAATCTCCATTGAAACCAAGTTTTTGAGCTTTGTTTGAGAAGTTGATCGAACCCCCTTTGAGTGTTTACAAGGGTACTCACAAGTAGTATTTGAAGGTGCAAGGAGTATTAAGATCAAACCCCAAGCGAATCGAGTTGGGTGAGTTTTCTGAACTTTGTTGCCGAAGCCTTCGCCACTGTGACCCCACCGCACCCGCGGTAAGAGCTCCACCGCACCCGCGGTGAGCTATTCGTGTGTGTGTGTTCTTGGGAGTTGTGGTCTTGAGCGAGGCTCGGTTCCTTCGATTCTTTTCATATTCTTTTAGATTCATATTTGTGGATATTGAATCTAACTTAGGATCTCGTCTTGGGTAGTTTCTTAGGAATTTTTAATCCGAGATCTATCCCAGTTCCAGATCCAGGAACCCGACGTTTCTAAGCTTTGTTCGAGCTCGACTAATCTAAGGCAAGTGGCGGTTCGCTCTTGTTCATCATTCCATATTTCAATTAATTATCAATTGTTTAGTTGTTAATTAATTTGGGATGATTTACTGATTTATTGTTCGTTGGGAACAGCTTTGTTAATAATTGATTAAAAGATAATATTATACTAGGTTGTATATCTGCTAGAACAACGCTAGTATAAATATATGTTTATGATGTTGGCCATGTTGGCTTTGATGTGGACTATTACTGTGTTGAACTGTTAGTTAGCACGAGTATTCGTAGGAACGCTTGGACTTTGCGAGGTCCATTCGTTTCTTTATAACTTGGCAAATAACAGGGCGATCAAGACCCTATGCCAAACTTTCTGGTCATGACCAACCGTGATGTGGATATAGAGGCTTGGACTCTGCGATGTGGAAATAAAAGCTTATAACGTGATGTGGGTTTTGGAATTAAATAAGATAAGTGCCGTTAGTCGCACATAATTAATATACCTTCGGCGAGTAGTGCAGCTAGGCGATAGTGCAGCTAGGAAAACTCGTCTTAACTTTTAAATCGCTCGTATGCGATACTGTGATTCTGTGATTAATTAAGTTTCCCAACATTTGTCATATTTCCGATAAGACTCATTTCGTTGGAGTCTTCTTTTGGGATTGATTGCTGGAAGACTTGGTCTTCCAGAATCTTCTCTTGTTCATGTCTTTTCATATATTCAGTAGAAGTATGGTGGTTGACTATCATGATCGGTTGTTATTCGAGAGACGATGAGTCTAACCTAATACGACTACTCGAACCACTATGCTTTGTACCCCTTGCTTGGTCTTTCATTAGACTAACCAACCGCAATTGTTCTCTGCATGATTGGCTGGTGTCATCCGTTCGATTCGGCACATCAGATAAATTACGGATCCGAGAAGGCTAGAACGACTATAAAGGCGAACGATGTTTTGTTGTTATTTTAAGACTTCCGATGTGTTAATTATGTTTTGTATTTAAGACTTCCGCTGTAATAATTCTGATAACGTATTTTGATGTATTTGGAATTATGCTGTAATTCCGAGACTTGGTTTTAATGGAAGTTCTGATATGTTGTATCATAACTATGGTTTAATGATTTATATGAACTGGAAAAGCCTTGGGTGACATCGGACAGTACGTCTGAGGTCACTGGCGGTAATACTTCCAAGAGGTTATTTGGGGGTGTTACAACCATTATGATATTTATTATTTAAAAGACTTATGCTGTATTGAAACAATTCCGTATTTGGTCGTATTTGACATTTACAGATGTAATTTGTGACGATGGTTTGAATAATATATGAGTATTTAATAATGTTTTGTATTGGTATATGATTGTTATAAAATGTTTAAGCCTTAGGTGACCCCAGGTGTGTAATCTGAGGTCACCGACGGTAATACTTTCAAGGAAATATTTGGGGGTGTTACAATGGTAGTTTCCCCGAATCCCGGGCCTCCAGTTTACTCACTGCGAGAGAAATTTGCCCCACTTGCTTCTCCAAGTTCTGAATGCTAGACTTCATCTCTTGATTTTGTTGGACCATAGTGGTTGCCAACGTCGATACACTCTGAGCGAGAGACTTAATCATGTCATCACCGGACATAGATGAACTTGCGCTTTGGCCTTGAGGTCTAGGGTCATATAGAGCTCTAAATTGTTGTTGTTGTTGACCTGCAGGCCGCTGAAACTGTTGTTGTTGCTGTAAGAACTGTGGCGGCCTCTGGTGGAACTCTTGATCATCCCGGCCCTGAGGAGGATTCTGCTGGTTCCCGTACCTTAAATTAGGGTGATCTCTCCACCCTGGATTATAGGTGTTGGAGTACGGGTCATATCTCGGCCTTGGAGGGCCGAAACCTCCAACAACGTTCACTTCAGCAGTGGGCTCCTACAGTGTTGGATATGCATTTGTGGGGTGCATCGTGTCATAGCATAGTCCGCAGGATTTGACTTGCTGCAGGTTGCTCTTCATCATAAACCTCCTCATCATCTCCTTCATCTCAGCCATCTCAGAAAGTAGTGAAGACGATGGCTGAGAGTCTGCAACCTTGATTGTGTGAGCGCTCGCTCTCTTGCTAAACTGTCTTGAGCCCTTAGATAGCTCAAAGAAAATCTCAAATGCTACAGCCGACATCTTGTTCAAAATATTTCCACCACAGGTTGCGTTCACCATCCGTCGCTCATCATCAAGAAGTCCACCATACAAATATAGCACGAGGTCCTGGTCAGAATAACCATGGTATGGACAGCTTGAAATCAACCTCTTGAACCTCTCATAGTACTCATACAACATCTCAGTAGCATGCTGCTCGATGTTGCTAATGTTCATTTTCAAGCTATTGAGCTTCGTTGCAGGGAAGTACTTCTCCAGTAAGGCTTTCTTCATCTTTGCCCATGTGTCTATGCTTACTGGGGCCAAATAGTAGAACCAATCATTGGCCGAATCCTTCAGAGAGAAAGGAAAGGCCCTCAGCTTGATTTGGTCCTCAGTGATGTTCCTTGGCTTCATACTGTTGCAGACAACGTGGAATTCAGAAAGATGCTTGTTGGGGTCTTCTCCACGCATCCCATGGAAGTGGGGTAGTAAGTGAATCAACCTAGATTTGAGCTCAAAATTCACGCCGTCTGCCAACTCTGGAAATTGCACAGCAAGTGGTTGCTGCTCTAGATTCGGTGCAGTCAACTGCTTCAAAGTCGGTTCTTCCTCAGCCATCCCGAGTTGCGTGCGGGCTGCTATTCGGTTCTTGGAAAGTGTTCGTTCGATTTCTGTATCAAGATCTAAAAGAGGAGAGTCAGTAGCACGAGTGTGGACCATAAGATAGGTCCACACAATAGTTGGCACACAAACAAACAAACAGAAAAATTAAAACTTGCCTCCCCGGCAACGGCGCCAAATTTAATGAGGCTAAAGTCGTAGTGCCTATCAAAGTAAACCTCAAAAACCTAATTAATATAGTAGGGTAAATAAGGATTGATCCCACAGGGAAGTAAACAATCTTCCTAAGTGCAAAAAGTTATATGCCAATAGTAACAAAAGGGGGTTTTGGTTTGTAATGAGTAACAATGTAAATTAAAGCAAAAGATATAATCAATGGGTGAGAAGTAACTTAGCTAGACAAATATCCATACTTCAGTTTGATTGGTTGATCCTAGATTATCTCCAATTCCTACCCATGAATATTCTTGTCCCGATCTTATGTATATAGACAGGTCAACTAGCCTTGAAAATACTTACCAATAAACAATCAAGAAACTATCAAGATTCAATCTAAACGCAGCAATAAGCATAGAAATTAACCAGGATACATGCAATACTTAACAACC
Source organism: Rheum nobile (assembly GCA_027886185.1). Taxonomy (NCBI): domain Eukaryota; kingdom Viridiplantae; phylum Streptophyta; class Magnoliopsida; order Caryophyllales; family Polygonaceae; genus Rheum; species Rheum nobile. Next base: position 3,385,511 of record WOAB01000780.1, read on the forward strand.
CGTCAGTACTCGACATGTAATCAATTCTCTTCACAATAAACTAGTCCTACCAGTCCTAGAATATCATGGTTGCTACACAAGATAAGGGAATTCAACCAGAAATATCCAAACCCTAGCAATAGATAATCACTAATATCAACTAGATGATAAGACTAGTCAAATCAGCAAGAATCAATGGGATGAAGCTCAAAGAGAATTAATATAATCAAAGGAAAGGAAATAGAGTTATAATCTCACAACCAAATACAAACGAAGGCTTCAATCGTCGGACTAAGCAAATGTTGCTTAGTTCTTCATAGTCTTCAAAGCATAAAAACTCTAAGGGAAAAACTGAACGATAATGTGATAACTTGAATAATGAAAAGGCTGCTAACTTAGAAAGATATAAAACCTAGCAAACCCTAATCTAAAAAGATAAGAAATAATATCATCCTAAAAGGAAATTAACGAAAATAAAAGAAAGGAAATAAAATAAATAAAACTCGGACGAAAATCTCTCGGCGCCCGCGTGTGAACAGTAGCCGCAACCGCGGATTGTTCTCTGGAGTGTTTGCTGTCTCTGGCGTCTTTCCATGATCACGGCAAGGCTTCCGCGCCCGCGGAAAAGTTCCTGTAGCTTCGCTTCTTCTGTTGTAGTTCCGCGATCACGGCTCGTCCTTCCGCACCCGTGGTTTGGCTTCTGCAGCGACTTCTTCTTCTCGCCATCGGTCTTCTCTTGTGGCTTCGCCTCCATCTTCAATATGTCTTCATTTAAGCACTCAAATACTCTGTTTCGCCACTTCTTCTCTACAACTCCATTCTCCTCAATTGTGTTCTAAACACACATGAATGGCACCCCAAATACTAGTAACAACTCCTAGTTACGCACTACAAAGTAGAGCGTATCAAGAAGCTGAAGGCGCCGTTAGAGAATCCGCGGGCGTGGATTGGGTGGCCGCGGGCGCGGTTTGGGATGCAGAAGCTGAAGACGACATTAGATAATCCGCGGGCACAGAAAGGTTGGCCGCGGGCGCGGATGTGTGTGCCGCGGTCGCGGTTGTGTGCGCCGCGGTCACGGTTGCTGCTTCCGTGGTCGCGGTACTGATGTAACACCCCCGGCTTATTGTCGGAAATGCCACACGCCAGTGACCTCAGAAGTTACTGTCCGATGTCACCCTAGGCTTTAATCGGAACAATTAAACTTAAAGGAACATATTAATTAACGAAAGATTAAACATCGGAAGACATTTAAATATGAAACTCAACCCTTTTATTAAAAGATCTCCCATCAAACGAGAGTAGCGTTTTTACAACAAAGTTAAATCTCAGCAGAAGACTTATAAATTACATAGCGGAAGACTTTTTAGAATAAACCTATTACATGACTAGGTTATAACAATATATTAAAGTAATATTTGACAACCTTAAAACACTAACACTTAAATCTTCAACTGCAAGCCTCTTCTTCAATTGGTTACTTCAAATCTTCGGGGACCAACCACTGATGTGCCGTATAGGACGGATGACACCAGCCAACCATGCAAGGAATAAATGAAAGACTATGCAAGGGTGAAAACATAATGGTTCTAGTGATCGTAATCGTTTACTATCATTGTTCCTCGAATAATAACCGAAGGAACGATATATAACCCGGAACTTACGGAATGATTAGAATAGACATGTATTGAAAAGAAGACTCCAAAGGAAGTGAGTCTTATGGGAAATGTATGAAGAGAAGACTCCAAAAGATTGAGTCTTATGGGAAAGTATGACAAATGTTTGGGAACGTTATAGTTTTTATACAAGCGTTTAAAAATGACTTGATCATTTGGGTCAACAACCAACCTCACCGCGCAATGCGAATCCAGATTGGAAAGAAGACTTACTCTAACCGAAGTCCGGGCGGTTTCCACGTTGTACTCCTCACCTGAGGGTATATTAATTATGTGCATAATCACACTTATCTTCTTAAATTCCAAAACGCATATTTACGTTAAAGCTTTTATCATATAATATATCATCTCGATACGAGAGATATCTTGGGAATAAATCCCGATTGCTGGCACCAGCTGTGTGCACCTCCCCTATACTCGGATAGGGGATAGTCATGACCAGGAAAGGGTATTAGGGCTTGGACATCCTATCCACCACGGTTATAAAGAAACGGCTAGACCTCGCAAGGTACATAGCGTTCCTACAAATACTCGTTCTAACTATATATGTATAAGTTCACACATAAAATCCACACCAATACCATCATGGTAATAACAGATAGAATAGCGTTGTTTCTAGCAATATATACAATATATCATAATATCACATTTTATATCATATCATTTATAAAATCTGTTCCCAAACGAAAACAACAATTCATCCCAATTTAATTAACAATCCGAAATAATTGATAATTAACGGAAACATGGAATGATAATCAAGAGCGAACCGCCACTTGCCTTAAGTAGATTCGACGATGAATCTAGACGAGACGACTACTGTTGATATCCTTTCCGAGAGTATGGCCTATGCTTCAGATAACTCTAGCAAGGTTACGAGTCCACACGCGATCCAGCAAATAACGATATAAACTGACAAAATAATTAATATCAATTAATTTATTTTGACAAACTCAAGTAATTAAATTCAATAAATTTTTATGATTTTAATCATAAAAATGTTGATTGAATTTTTCTAAAGACTGATACGGATAAAAGTGGGTCGAAATTATACCGCTCAATCGATCTCGGGTTAAATCTGGACAGAAATGATATTGGGCTTCTCGGCCCAACATAAGAGCTGGCTAGGGCCCCCCCCCCCCCCCTCCTTTCTCCCTCACGCGGAAAGAAATTTCCAAACCACAGAGAGCGGCACCGAGCTCGACAATGGCGGAAACCGGCGATGACGACGACCACAGCTCGAACGAGAGGGTTCCGACTTCCACCACCACGGCATTTCCAACGCACCACCAACGAACCACGAAGCCCACCGGCGCTGCTCCGACGACGACGAAACTCCAGCGAGGTGAGACGAACACGAGCGAGAGGGCGAGATCGAGAGATTGGGATCTGGATGCCGAACCCCCCACCTCGATCCACCTTTTATAGCCACCGAGGAGGCCAGGCGAACCGCTCTAGCTCCCATCCCCGGCGAAACGACGGGTACTCAACCGGCGCAACGACGAAGAGCCATTGAAGACGATGCTCGAAGCGTTTTCCGCGATCGTGGAAATATTCCACGGTCGCGGAAAAATGCATGTTCGCGAGGCTGACGACGGTTCATTTTCCGCGGTCGCGGAAATCTGCCGCGGTCGCGGAAAAGGCCTATTCGCGTCCTTTTGCCCGGGAAACAATTGAACACGTGATAAAATCTTGAAATAATTTATATTTGTACCCAAACAAATATTTTAAGCCTTCAAAATACATCGAATGTATATTATAATCCTCAGGGAATTATTACAGAGATTATACGCGTTACAGAAATTCTGAATTTCGCCTAACGCGTCACGATTATAGAACGAGGGTTGAGAAAATTACCCAAATACCCTTACTAAAAAATGAGGGGGTATTACAACTAACACGGGCGAGATGTTGCACGTCCTCGGTCTTCGCGCGGTGCCTCTCCACATGGTCATGTAAGATCTTTTGAGGCATCACAGGGAGAAGATTGACTCACCTATCGCCAGGAAGAAAGACGTATGTGTTGAGGAACCCGTCATGTACCGTCTTCATGTCATACTGCCAAGGTCTATCAAGAAGAAGATGAGTAGCATCCATAGACACAACATCACATAATACACTATCATGGTATTGATCAATTTGAAAAGGGATGCGGCATTGCTTGTGTACCGCATCACCATTACCTGAAGTCAGCCATGAAAGACCATATGGTTGTGGGTGTGGTTGCATCGGTAATTGAAGGTGGTGGACAACCTTCACACTCACAATGTTACAGCACGACCCACTATCAATGATGACGTTGAGGGAGGCATCATGGACTAGACATCGGGTTTGGAAAATGGTTTCTCGCTGGTCCGCCAGGGGCACCGCCGTCATAGTAAGTGCAAGCTGCGCGAAAAGGCTCAAGGGAATACCTGCAGATAAAGCATGTGGTGCGCATTCGTATCCAGCCTCAGGAGGAGCGTAGTCCTGTGGTGCTGGAGCTATCTCCTCGTCTGGCTCGTCTGCAAAGGACTCATATCCTGCGGAGTCGTAGACGAAGTCGTCCGTTGGCGAGCGTAGGGGCTTGTATCGGTTGAAGTCATGGTCCTCCTGCTAGGACTCAATGATGGAGTCCAAACGACGAAGACCCGGCTGGAGCGGCGAACTGGAGGGCATCGCGCCCTTGCCCTTGGCGAGGCGCCGCGTGGTGTCGGTAGTGAGCGCGGGAGCCAACAGGGGGTCAGTCATTGCGGTGCCGTCTTGAACAGACAGAACCGCGGGCGCGGTTTGCTTGTCTGTGGTCGCGGCTAGGTTTTCTGTGGGCGCGGATCTGGCAGCCACGGTCGCGGCCAAAGCCTCAGTGGCGGCTGTCTAGGAGGCAATGCCCTTTTGTAAATCTTCGAGCTTCAAAAGGATTGCCTCCCATGTCGGGGCTTGAGCATTGTCAGCGGCCTGGCGAGGGGCGAGTGTTTCGTCCGTATCTATCCCTATAGACACCATGACAAATGCAAAAAGAGCAGAAACACACACAAAAGGTAACGAGAACAAAGGACAAAATAGATCAAATCAAACCCACAAAGTCTCACGTAGGTCACTAATCTGGGTAAATCCGTGTGGGCGGAGTGGCTAGGCTGACTAAGTGTGGACTAAACCAACACAAAAACCACACAAACCTCACAATTCAGAAGCCAAAGTATAGTGACTACGCAAGAAGTATTCCAGCATGCAAATCCTAGAGTCCAGTAAGAAAGAATACGGGGAGATAAACTTAATGGACCTGTGTCAATAGTGAATCGGCTTCGCCGAGATCGCCTGAGGCTTATGTTTTTCTAATTCGGTGGCTGAATTTTTTTATTTTTTATTTGTAAGAACCGAATGCCTCTTTCTTTGCTTTTTTTTACACAAGTTTTTATCGTAGACGATGAACAATTTTGCAGAGACTAGAAAGAAGTAATTTTGTAGGAAAACTAGGAGATAACAATAGAGAAAATTCTAACAATAATCACGAACTTTAACAAACCAAATATGCAAGATTAATATGATTTAGGGCAAGCAAAGTCCACAACTAGGGTTAGGGTTTCTCGCAAGAATCTTTTTTTTATCTCTCGGTCTTGAACAAGGACTTAGGAAGCCTCAAATTCAACCTAGGGTAGGGAATTGTTGGGGGCAACCAACAACAACAACAAAACTGAATCAAACGAAGCAAAACAATGGCAACAAGCCACACAAACGAAAGCAGAAGCAAGGGAAACACTGAATTTTTAACGTGAGAACAAAACGAGAATAAAAAAAAGACCAACCTTGTACTCCTAAAATCTGATACCAGTTGATGTGTTCCCGTTTCCCAAAACACAAGTCATAGTGGATCTAGGTAGAAAGGCGGACAAACAATTCTTGCTCGCTGAAAATCAGAACGTTTGCTGAACTTCGGAAGTTGTCACAGGTATTTCCGCGGGCGCGGAAACACTACTGTTGTTGCGTCTGCAAGTCGAAGCGTGGTTCGATCGGGGGGATCTCGGCACGGGCCGAGAGCAACGTTTGGGAGTGGGGTTCATATTCAATGGATGTGGGTTCGGTGATGGCTCAATCGTGGGTTAGGGAGTCGGTTAGGGAGGCTCGGTGAAGGCTTAGTTGAAGGAGCTAGACCTAAGGGGCGGGAGCTTGGCTCAACGGCAGCGTTAGGCTTTAACTCTCAATTCAACTTGTTTATTAATTAGGTTAAGGCTGGCTTATATAGCATCCAAAACAAGGTTCTTGCCCAATGGCCCTAAAAAGCATAAGTGGATCGACCCTCTTGGCACAAGAGAAGCCCGACATCCAAAAATAGAAACTTGCTAAAAACGACAACATCTAAAAATAGGAAATACTAAAAACGATAACTTTCCAGACTTAGAAACATTCTAAGAATGGGAACTGCTAAGAAGGGAAACTGCGAAATACGGAAAAAATACTAAAAATAGAAAGTGTCTCTGAATGTCTCAAAACAACTCAAATGGCACTCGTAGTGCCGAGTAACGTCGTGACCGGGGTCACATCAGAAGAGTACGTCCCTATCACACTCCAATCCTATATATATGTCTTATGCCTAGATAGATATATAGGTCAACAACAAATATCTAAGCTAGATTCATGTGTTAGTAGAGTAAGCAATCAACTTTGGGTTTTGGTGGTCAAGTTGGAGACTCAATCACACAGGCGTGGAGTAAGATCACTGACGTGGCCTAAGGTCGTTATGCCAAATCAAAGTAAACCTCAACTTCCAAACTAGTATAGTAAGTAAGCAAGGGTCGAAATCCCAAGAGAATCACAAGTGTCTGTATTCCTGTCACAAATCAAATACCAATTGAACAGTAGTAACAAAGGGGGGTTTTGAGGTTTGGTTTTGCGAAATCTAAAGATGGATCAAATAAAGGAAAAGCGTTCCTCCTAGCAAATATCCACAATTCACGGAATATGGTTGATCATAGACTATCTCGAATTCTTCTTACTTCCTAAGGTTGTTCCTGTCCCGATCGTGAGTAGATTAATAGGTCAACCAGACCTAAGAACCCTTACCAGTGAATAACCCTAGCACCACTAGTGATTCAACCCACAGGCAGCTTTGCACATAAGAATTAACCAGGATGCATGCAACACTTCAACCAAAAGCATTCAACATACAATTATCTCTCCCTACGATTAACAATCTCAACAGGTCATGCAAATCACAGTTGCTATAGCATAATAGGACGTTAGCCCAACAGTTTCCTAATCCTAGCAATCAGAAAATCACCAATAACAACTAGTTGCGCAGGCTAGTGAAATCAGTAAGATTCAATAAGAATAATCTTAGAAGAGATAATAGAAACCAAAGGAACTCAAATACGAATAATAGTCTCACAACCAAAATCCAATGAATGCTTCAATTGCCAGGCGGAACCAAGAAGGTTAGTTCCTCCTCATGTTCTTCATAAACATAGAATGAAAAGTTGAAAATGTAAAACTCTAGATCTCTCTTATCAAAACCTAAAAATAAGAGAGTATATATAGGTGGGCTTAACAAATGACCTAGCCCAACTGAAAATAGAAAACGAAAATAATTAAAATGAAATAAAGAAATCAGGAAAGATAGATTCGGGAAATCCCGAAATAAGTCTGTCGTGATGACCCGCGATCGCGGGTAATGGACCGCGATCGCGGTTGCTTGTAGCTCCGCGCTCTTCGCATTCTTCCGCGCCTGCAGAAATATCTCGAATGCCCCGAAGTCCCGCGATCACGGCACCCTTGCCCGCGGTCGCGGTTAATGCTCGACCTTCTGTGTATGCAATCTTCAATTCTACTCTTCTATAGGCCTTCTCTTGGCTGCTCCTTACTCAATGTCTCTAACAATCTTCAAGTAGGCTCAAAACATCTCCAAAACACCAAAACTTCGCCTCCTAACTCCATGCACATGAATGTGTCTAAAGCTACCCGAATGACACCAATAAATCCTCTAATGGCTCTTAGTTAAGCCCTACAAAGTAGTACTTATCAAACTCCCCCACACTTAGACCTTTGCTCGTCCTCGAGTAAACTAATAAAGAGTCTACTCCTCCAATGCAGCACCCAAGGTCTCAGGAAGCGTGTCCTCCAACTAAGAATCACCTAACCCATGCCAAGCTCCTGGCACCAATCTCATTCACGACACATCCACAACTCAACAAGCTTAAGGGGAAAGCAGAGTACTTCCCCTAAGCTTAACCCGGACATCCAATGGTGTGAGTAACCTCTAATCCTAGCCTCCATCTATGACTCCTTATGCCTCCCAGAGTGACCTACCCGACAATCCTTCTTTGACTCCTCTTCTTGTGCCGCCCCGTCGGTAAAATGAGATCCTAGAAACACTCCTTTTCTTTTCACTCATGTTGCCTAGGAGCCCTTTCGGGTTTTCATCCTAGCCACTCATATTTTTATTTTTATTTTATTTTATTTTTTTTTCATAGATGTGCTCACATAAGCTCACGTCACTCATACACCTTTTTACCCCAGCCTAGCGCTGGTCCGGGCCACCTGCTTATTACCCAAGTCGCCCTTTCGGGTTTTCGACTTGTCCCAGGATTTTCAATTTTTTTATTTTTTTTTCAAAATACTGAAATACGAAAATGCTGAATCAACTACTGAATCAAATGTGCTGAAACGAATGCAAAAACTGAATACAAAGATAGAAAGTAAATATAGATTCCTCCCCCACACTAAAAGATCACATTGTCCTCAATGTAGAAAAGACAAAGAAAAGGATTGGGGGGAAAGAATTACACTCACTTTGGAGGTGTGGATGGTGCCGCGGAACCAAGTCCTTTGAAGACGGCCTCCTGTCTGTGGCGTAGAAGTGCCACTTGTCCCTCAATATCATCAAAGCGCGTTACTGAATACTGGTGTAGGCGGTCTAAGTCCAGCGCAAATGCTTGCACAGCTGCTTCCATTGTGGTCTGCTGGGTGTAGATCTCCTCCTGTCTGGCCGAAATGCGAGCTAGGTGGTCCAGAACTAGGCTGTGTGAACTAGACGTTGGAACCTCCTTTCTCGCGGGTGGTCGGGCAGGTGCTGGCAGTACTCTAGGTTCATCCGAAGGTAGGGCAAAATCTCTTGCTGTCGGACCAAAGGGTATTGGTCACGGCAGCTTCATCCTGTGGTCCCCTGCTGTATGAGATAACCAAACGAATCCGTCCCTACGATCACCATAGATGAGCCTGGACTTCCTCAATTGGTCAATGTTGTAAATGAAGGAACCAAGGACCGGCTCCAGTGTGGTCTCTTTGGGATCAAAGTACTTCAAAGCGATAAGGGTGATCATACCCCCAAAACCAATTCTTCCTGTGGCCTTCTTTTGCGTCTTTTGGACGGAATACATGAAAATACCCGCCCAGTCTGGAACTGCCTCACTTTATGGGGTGAGACACCATAGGATCGCCAAGTCGACACATGAAATCTTGTTCACCTCCCCTTGACCTAATAATGCGAGTGCAAGCACTTTGTGGATCAAACGTAGGCAAGGATGGGTAATCTTGTAGTTATACTCTCCTCTAGTGTCGAACTCTTCCCCTGTAGCTTGCGACCAGAAGTCCAAGTGTTTGCCATTGGTGGACTCCCACCCAGGTGTAGGAGGGGTGGAGACACCAAAAAGCTCTCTAAGGTCTGCCTTGGTCAGGGTATACTTCTTGTCCCGCAACTGGAAGGAGAAGGCCTTGCCCTTGTCCTGTGGTTCGAAAGTAGCAACGAATTCATAGACTAGAGAGTCATAAGTTGGTACCTTCTTCCACAGGAATCCTCCCAGTCCGCCATGATCGAGGAGTTGCTTGGTGCAGTCCCAAAGTTGGAGAACTATTAGGGCTGCCACATCGAAGAACTTTGTTGGGATCACTTGATTCCTCTGTAGATCCTTCCAGATCTTGATCTGCGGTTTGGACATCTTTCGGGGCATGGGTTGGGCCATGGCTACTGTTCGGGGTTTTGGCGAAAAATTCGGTAGCCTGTAGATGCCGCGATCGCGGGGTCTCAGGGTACAGTCGCGATGGCTCTCGGTAGTCGGGGCACAACAGGAGGGTGTTTCGGCAATCGCAGTACTATTGGCGCGATCGCGGGGTGTAGGGGCTTGGTACGGCGACGGCGGTTGTTGGGAAGAAAAGAAAAGAATGATGGGGAAAGTGGATGGGTGATGGTTAAGAGGGGTGATGTTAGGGTTTGGAAAGATAGAAAGAGGTGAAAAAGGTGAAAGTTGGGGAAAGGGAAGTTACCAAAGGGAAAAGATTTGCTGCCATATTTTTTTTTTTTTGAACTAACAGAAAAGCTGATGCACCGTCTGATGGGCCGCGATCACGGTTTGGTCTCGGCTTGTTGCGATGGGTTAGTTCACAAGGGAAAATATGGTGGGCAGAAAAGAAAAACTTAAAGCAGAAAGAATATTATGAAGAAGTGTACCTCGGGTTGCCTCCCGAGCAGCGCCTTGTTTAACGTCCTGGCTTGACGTAATCCCCTTTTCTCTAATCTACGTCAGGCGGATCCTCCAAGGTGAGATATTCCTGCTCTGTGGGATGTGGTCTTTCGTAGTAAGGTTTCAGGCGTTGACCATTCACCTTAAACGTGGAACCACTGGTTGGATTGTACAGATCCACCACTCCATAGGTGTATTCATGAGAGACCGTGTAGGGACCTGTCCAACGAGACCTAAGCTTTCCCGGAAAGAGCCTCAAGCGTGACGTGAAGAGGAGGACCTTGTCCCCGGCCTTGAATTCCTTTCGAAGAATGTTCTTATCATGCCATGCCTTGGTCTTTTCTTTGTAGATTATTGCGTTGTCGTATGATTCCAGGCGTAACTCTTCTAATTCCTGCAGCTGCAATTTCCGGAACGCTCCCACCTCATCAATCCTCATATTGCAGTTCCTCACAGCCCAGTGGGCCTTATGCTCTAGCTCCACAGGAAGATGACAGGCCTTTCCGAACACCAATCTGTAAGGAGACATTCCAATGGGTGTCTTGTAGGCTGTGTGGTAGGCCCATAGAGCGTCATCCAGCCTCAGGCTCCAATCCTTGCGGTTCGGGGAGACTGTCTTCTCTAAAATAGTTTTGATCTCCCTGTTTGATATCTCTGCTTGGCCATTTGTTTGGGGATGGTATGCTATAGAGATCTTCTGTGTGACATGGTACTTCCTGAGTAATGCACTGACTGTCTTGTTACAGAAATGAGTACCCCTGTCACTGATGAGCGCTCTTGGGATTCCAAAGCGATCAAAGATGTTTGCTTTGAGGAATTTTGCCACGACTTTGGAATCGTCTGTCCCGGTGGCCTTGGCTTCTACCCATTTTGAGACGTAATCGACGGCCAGCAGTATGTATAGGTTTCCAAAAGAGCTGGGGAAGGGACCCATGAAGTCGATCCCCCAGACATCAAAAATCTCACAGAAGATCACGAGTGATTGTGGCATCTCATTTCTTCTGGAAATGTTTCCCATGCGCTGGCATCTATCACATGCTTTGCAGAAGGAATGTGCATCCCGGAATATATGCGGCCAAAAGAAACCTGAATCTAGCACCTTCTGAGTTGTTTTGGAGGGCCCGAAATGTCCACCACAGGCATGTGAGTGGCAGAACGCTAGGACCGATTGCACTTCATCGTCTGGCAAGCATCGTCGAATTACTTGATCGGCACAATGCTTCCAAAGGTATGGGTCATCCCAGACGAAGTTTTTGGCCTCGCTTCGCAGCTTGTCCCTTTGAGCTTTCGGGAAGCGTGGGGGAAATTCACCCCTGGTGAGGAAGTTGACGATGTGGGCATACCATGGTTTAGGCCCATTCAGGGCCCACAGAGTCTCGGTGTGTTGAACTGGGGTGCCGCGATCACGGTTAATGACCCGTGATCGCGGTTTTTTCTCGACCACGAGCATGCTACACACCGACTCTTGCTTTTGGATCGACGCCCCGCGGTCGCGGTTTTCTCCCTACGATCGCGGTTTGTTCTCGACCTGCACGCTGAACAGCGTGTCGTCTGGGAAGTCTCCCTGAATGGGTGCTTGGTATTCTGGCTTGTCCTCCTCATGCACCAATCGGCTTAGATGATCGGCGACGAGATTCTCCGCTCCCTTCTTGTCTTTAATCTCTATATCAAATTCGATGAGCAGGAGAATCCGTCGAATTAGCCAGGGTTTGGCCTCCTTCTTCGTCATGAGATAACGAAGTGCATCATGATCAGTGTATATAATCACTTTAGTTCCTAGGAGGTATGGCCGAAACTTCTCCAGTGAAAATACCACGGCTAGCAACTCCTTCTCTGTGGTGGAGTAGTTCCTTTGTGCTCCATTCAGGGTCATGGATGCATAATGGATAACATGGGAGGCTCTTCCCTCCTTCTGCCCCAGGACTGCTAGAACCGCATAATCACTTGCATCGCACATGATCTCAAAGGGGCGATCCCAGTCTGGCGCCTGGATGATTGGTGCACTGGTGAGGCGAGCCTTCAGCTCATCAAATGCCTTCTGGCATTCCTCGTTGCAATCAAAAGGTACATCCTTCTTCAGCAATTCGCACAAAGGGGATGAGATCTTGGAGAAATCCTTGATAAACTTGCGATAAAACCCTACATGGCCTAAAAAAGACCTCACTTCACGCACGTTAGTAGGATAAGGCAGAGATTGAATGACATCAACCTTTGCTTTATCGACCTCAATTCCTTTGGCGGAGACAATATGACCTAAAACTATTCCTTGTTCTACCATGAAATGACACTTTTCAGAATTTAGACACAAATTTGTGTCCACACATCTTTGTAGGACACGGGAAAGGTGATCTAAACATAGGTCAAAACTGTCTCCATGAACTGTGAAGTCTGTAACACCCCCAAAATTTTTCACCTTTGAAAGCATTACTGCCGATGACCCCGGACGAAAACCCCGAAGTCACCCCAGGCTTTTCCAAACGATATAACTATCAAACCACAGTTACAATACCAAATATCATAACTTTTATTAAACCACAGTCTCGGAATTACACATGATTCCAGACATAACAAAATACAACATCAGAATCTTTACAGCGGAAGACTTACAACAAAATCACCTTTTTAACACAGCGGAAGACTTTTAAACAAGGCGACAAAATAACTTGTCAAAACACCGTTCATTTTCATAGTCGATCTAGCCTTCATGGATCCTGCAACCTATCTGATGTGTCGAAACGGACGGACGACACCAACCATGACGATGCAGATAACAAATACAATTAGTTAGTCTAAATGAATAGACTAGCAAGGGCACAAAGCAGAAGGTTCGAAGTAGTCGTATTAGGTTAGACTCATCGTCCCTCGAATAATAACCGAGTACGCTAGTCAACCTTCATACTTCTACTGAAAAAAATATGAAAAGGCATAATCAAGAAATGATTCTGAAAGACTTAAACAATTCATACAAGTGCCAACCAAGCAGTTCAACACAGCAACAAATCATATCAAAGCCATCAAAGCCCAAATATATTATAGCGTCGATTCTAATAGAAATACAACATATTATAATATCAGATTTTAATCATTTTATCCTTTTAACAAAACTGTTCCCAACATCAATAAGGAATCATCCCAAATTAATTAACAACAAAACAATTGATAATTAACTGAAGTATGGAATGATGAGCAAGAGCGAACCGCCACTTGCCTGGATCCGCAGAAGCTTAAGCAAAGCTTAAAGACAACGGGTTCCTGAGTCTGAAACTGGAACAGATCTGGAATAACAAATCCCAAAGAAACGACCCACAACGAGACCCTAACTTAGATCCAATACACTTATAATTGAATCTAACAGAGTACGAAAAGAATCAAAGGAACCAACCCTCGCACAAGACTACAACACACCAAACCACAACACGAACCTATCTCGCCGCGGGTGCGGTGAGGTTCGTGCCGCGGGGTGCGGTGGCTGCACAAAAACAAGGCTCGATAGTGAAGAGGAGAAAACTCACCCAACTCGATCCGTTATACCTCGATTCGATTGGGGTTCGATCTCTAACCTCCTTATATCATCAAACACCACTCAAGAGCACCTTGACCAATCAAAGGGAACTCCTAACACTCTCAAACGAAGCTCATAAGCTTGAAGCTTTAATGGAGAAAAACAGAGGAGAGGAGGAAGAAGAAGATGAAGCTGCACTTGCTTCTCCTCCACGAATTCTCTTCCTTTTATAGCCCAAGACAAGCCTCCTCCAAGGGGACAAGCTAGGGGAGAAGGGGACAACAACCCACGAAGTCAAGGGAACAAGAGACAACAAGTGGAACAAGTGGGCAAATGGATAGAACTTCGGAAATCTTATCGCGAAGACGAAGCTGTCAGCGCTCGCCGCGGGTACGGTCATGATCTCACCGTGGGTGCGGTCGTGACCATCAGGAAATCGTCCTGACTTCGACGGGGCCGTTCTCTCAGCTCCGAACTCCAAATGGGGTGATTCCAAATCGAGGAGTTAGATCTAGAAGTCTATTTTAATCCTTCCAAATTTCATATTGAATGGATTATGGAATCAAGAGTTATGACGATTTTGCTAAAAGGTCGCCTTGTATGGGCGAGGAAAGTATGGGTACGAGTTATTTTAACCCCGGGTTAAATATATTTGTACCCGGACATCCTTTTAGCCATACGGACATAAGAAAAAAAATTCCAAAATACCCTTATAAAATGCAGGATATTACAAAGTCATCCATAAAAACCTCAATAAAGTCTTCTACAAATTCAGAGAAGATACTTACCATACACCGTTGGAAGGTGCCAGGTGCATTGCATAGGCCAAATGGAATTCTGCGGTATGCAAATGTGCCAAATGGACACGTGAATGTGGTCTTCTCCTGGTCTTCTGGTGCAATGGGGACCTGAAAGTAGCCTGAATATCCATCCAGGAAACAGTAGTATGGTCGCCCTGCCAGTCTCTCCAGCATCTGGTCAATGAATGGGAGAGGGGAATGATCTTTCCTGGTTACCGCATTCAGCTTGCGGTAATCTATGCACACTCTCCATCCTGTCTGTGTTCTGGTCGGGACCAGCTCGCCGTCCTGGTTTTCTACCACACTGATGCCGCCTTTCTTTGGGACCACCTATGTGGGGCTTACCCATTTTCAATCGGAGATGGGGTAGATTATTCCAGCTTGTAGGAGTTTCAGCACCTCCTTCTTCACTACCTCCATCATTGGTGGGTTGAGCCTCCTTTGGGGTTGCCTAGATGGTTTGGCCTCCCCCTCAAGTAGAATCTTGTGCATGCATGTGGATGGGCTGAGTCCCTTAATGTCTGCAATGGTCCATCCCAGGGCCGTCTTATGTTCCTTGAGCACTCCTACCAGTTTGTCTTCCTGCGCCTTGGAGAGTTTGCTCGAGATGATGACTGGTAGTGTGTCATTCTCTCCAAGGAATGCGTACTTGAGGTGATCTGGTAGCTGCTTGAGTTCACTTAGAGGTGCCTGCACAATAGAAGGAAGCAGCTTTTCGCTGGGTACGGTTAGTGGAAGGGGGCCATCGCCCCATCTACTATGAACGGGACTTCCCCCACACATGTCCAAATCTGCTACCTTCTCCTGCATGTTAGTAGACAAAGAAATCTCCGCATAGGGACTAACAGTGTCACTCTCTAAGTCTGCATATAGTTCCTTTAAACATGTGATATCAAAAACGTCTTGAACAATAGGATCAATCACATCAATAGAACAAAGAGAATGTTCATCATTGGGGTGTTTCATAGCTTCGTGAATGTTAAATTCGACCTCGTCCCCATCAAATTCCATAGTAAGTGTCCCAGTGCTCACATCAATCTTAGTACATGAGGTTTTCAAGAAAGGCCGTCCTAAGAGAATAGGGGTTCCATGAGGGTCATCCTCCATATCAAGTACATAGAAATCAACGGGAAAAATAAGCATGTCTATCATAACTAAGACATCTTCTACTACCCCTCTAGGATAAACATTGGACTTATCTGCTAACTGCACTACTATCCCTGTTTCTTGAAGTGGTCCTAACCCCATGGTTTTGTATATAGAATATGGCAACACATTGATTGATGCACCTAGATCTAGCATGGTTTTCTCTATATGGGTGGCTCCTATTGTACAGGGAATAGTGAACATGCCAGGATCACCGCACTTGGGAGGCATTCGCTGCTGAAAAACTGCAAAAACTCTCTCACTAACCTGAATCTTTTGGTTTCCCTTCAGCTTTTGTCTTCTTTTATTTGTGCACAGTTCTTTCAGGAATTTAGCATAACTAGGCACAGACTCTACCAGTTTTAAGAGAGGAATATTTACCTCACATTTGCTGAAGATGTCAAAGATCTCTTGGTTAGTCTTTGGCCTTCTTTTCTCCTTCAATGCCTCGGGAAATGGTGCAGGTGGCTTTTCAGGGTTGAGCGGGGGAAATTCTGGCTGGATATAATCTGTGTAATCCTCCGTGTTCAACCCACGATCACGGTTTTCACCCCGCGGTCGCGGTTCGCTGACGACATATTCTGATTCTCGATCTTCCGCCTCGCGATCGCGGTTTTCGACCCGCGATCGCGGTTCCTCCTCGTTGTTTCTCGCCTTTTCCGTGATATAACCATGGTCGCGGTTCTTCCCAGCGTGCAACCCTTATTGGCGCTTCATCCTTTTCCACAACATAGGGGTCATTCACCCTTTTTCCACTTCGCAAGGTGACTGCATTGGCTTCCTGCTGATGTTCGCAGTCCTTGTTTTGAGTTTCCGCCATTGCAGGTGGCCAATGCGTTGGCTGTCCCAGTGATGCACCCAAGCTTAATATAGATTGCTGAGAGGATTGGTACAGAGTATAATTTTGCTGGGAGAGCTGAGAGAATCCCTCTTTCATTACTTGTGCGTTGTGTACACCGGCCTGAATCACCGCTTGTGTTAACGCTTGAAGTGTCTGGGTGAGAGCCATCAGTGTGCTCTCATTAGATACCGGCTATGGTTGCTAAGACTGGATTTCTGTGGTGTTCACCTCTTGCACAGCATGCACTCCTGCTTTAGGAATGTTTGTGGTGCTTGCTTTACCCCTTGAGCGGTATTGCCTTGAACTCTCAGATTGTTCGGAAAAGACCTCGAAGGCTTCAACGGGGGTTTTGTTCAAGATGTTTCCCCTACAAGTGGCATTTACCAACCTATGATCTTCTTCTAGCAATCCACTAAACAAATATAGCACCAAGTCTTGGTCTGAATACCCATGAAATGGACAGTTAACTACCAGCCTTTTGAACCTCTCATAATAGTCATACAACTGCTCGCCCTGAGATTGTTCAATATTGCTGATGCTTCTTTTCAGGCTATTGAGCTTTGTTGCCCAAAAGTACTTTTCCAGAAAGGTTTGCTTCATCTTTGCCCATGTGTCTATGCTGCCCGGGGTCAAGTAATAGAACCATTCCTTTGCTGCATCCTTTAAAGAAAAAGGAAAGGCTCTCAACTTGATTTGGTCTTCAGTAACTCCCCGGGGTTGCATACTAGTGCAAATTGAATTGAATTCATGCAAGTGTTTGTTCGGGTTTTCCTCATCGGTTCCTCTGAAATGAGGTAACAAATTGATCAAACCTGACTTGAGCTCAAAATTCACGCCCTCCTGGATTTCCGGAAATTGGATAGCCAGAGGTTGTTGCTCTGGGTACTGCATTGTTAATTGCCTCAATGCTCGGTTTCCTTGTGCCATAGCTGTATTTCTTCACCGAATTTATCTAAGCTGCGAATTACACTCGACAAAACAAGAGTTAGTAATGTTAGAGGGAACCGTAAGATAGGTTCCCTACAAGATCAATATTCAATCTATTCACAAGAAAACAGATAATGATTCCCCGGCAACGGCGCCAAATTTGACGTGGCCTAAGGTCGTTATACCAAATCAAAGTAAACCTCAACTTCCAAACTAGTATAGTAAGTAAGCAAGGGTCAAAATCCCAAGAGAATCACAAGTGTCTGTATTCCTGTCACAAATCAAATACCAATCGAACAGTAGTAACAAAGGGGGGTTTTGAGGTTTGGTTTTGCGAAATCTAAAGATGGATCAAATAAAGGAAAAGCGTTCCTCCTAGCAAATATCCACAATTCACGGAATATGGTTGATCATAGACTATCTCGAATTCTTCTTCCTTCCTAAGGTTGTTCCTGTCCCGATCGTGAGTAGATTAATAGGTCAACCAGACCTAAGAACCCTTACCAGTGAATAACCCTAGCACCACTAGTGATTCAACCCACAAGCAGCTTTGCACATAAGAATTAACCAGGATGCATGCAATACTTCAACCAAAAGCATTCAACATACAATTATCTCTCCCTACGACTAACAATCTCAACCAGGTCATGCAAATCGCAGTTGCTACAGCAGAATAGGACGTTAGCCCAACAGTTTCCTAATCCTAGCAATCATAAAATCACCAATAACAACTAGTTGCGCAGGCTAGTGAAATCAGTAAGATTCAATAAGAATAAGCTTAGAAATCAGTAAGATTTGCGGTTGCTTGTAGCTCCGCGCTCTTCGCATTCTTCCGCGCCTACAGAAATATCTCGAATGCCCCGAAGTCCCGCGGTTGCGGTTAATGCTCGACCTTCTGCGTCTGCAATCTTCACTTCTACTCTTCTATAGGCCTTCTCTTGGCTGCTTCTTACTCAATGTCTCTAACAATCTTCAAGTAGGCTCAAAACATCTCCGAAACACCAAAACTTCGCCTCCTAACTCCATGCACATGAATGTGTCTAAAGCTACCCGAATGACACCAATAAATCATCTAATGGCTCTTAGTTAAGCCCTACAAAGTAGTGCTTATCAATCACCCACAAATTCTAGTCACTTCTCTTCTACCCCAAATGCGCGCGAGATTGCTGATGTTCTGGTTTAGTTCAAATAATGGTTGACTCGGGTTTTGTTTGTAATAAATGGAACCGATTCACTTTAGTCGATTAGGTTTAAATAGCGGTTTTGTCTTTCCCATATTTGGTTGTAACAGAATTTTGAGCTTCAACTCTTTTTCTCTCTGATTGACGAAATAGAGACTTTCTCTCTTGAGCGATCTATACTGGATTGTCTTTGTTTCATTTGTTCTTCTCTTGATAGATCTAGATTGTTTTTTTTCTCCCTTACTCACTGAATCACCAGTTTCGACATGGTATCAGAGCACACGAAACTTTGGTGATTGTGATTTTGTACTCTCGCGTTGTTAGTTCCAGATCTGGTTTCTCGTCAAGTTTTGGCTCAAAATTGTAGCGATTCCAATGGCGATTGAAGTAACGGAGAAGGAAGGAAGACTAGCGAATTTAATGGATCCATTGATGTTGAACAATTCAGACAATCCAGGGATGTGCCTAGCGAATTTGACTTTCGACGGCTCGAATTATTAGGCATGGAGTCGTCAGATCAAGCGAGCGTTGAGAGAAATGATGAAGATCAGCTTTATTGATGGAACTGGAGTTGTTCCAAAGCTAGATGAACTGAACTACCTTTGTGGAGACGAGTGGACTCCATGGTTGGATGCTGGATTACAAACTCCACGACGAAGGAGATCTCAGGGAGTTTTGTTCATCCTGATTCTGTGAGGGCGCTTTGGCTGGAGATCGGCGAGCGATACAGAGAAAGTAGTTCGCCACTGATATATCAACTGTAACAAGAACTTTCTCATGTCAGTCAAGGCAGCTTAAGTGTAACTTCTTATTTTGTGAAACTAAAAAAAGATTTGGGACGAGTTATATGATTTGATTGGAATGCCTATGTGTACTTATGGAGGCATGAATAGTTGTAAGTGTGGTATTCTGGCCAAGGTACTGGAAATAGATAACAAAAACAAATTGATGCAGTTTCTGATGAAATTGAATAATGATTATGAAGCTGTTAGGACTCCAATATTGACTATGGAGCCTTCACCTCATGTGAACAAGGCATATCACCTAGTTATGCAAGTCGAGAGGCAGAAACAAGTTACACAAGGAGTTGTGGTTGATCCTACTGCTTTTATGGCTAGTCAGGGCAACAATGCTAAAGTTGGTTTCAAAGAGACTGAATCTAACAGAGGAAGTTCCTCTGGTGGAGAAAAGAGAGACTATAGAAGAACCGAAAACACTGAAAAGAAGATATGTCATCACTGCAAAGAAGAATGACATGTCAAGGAGAATTGTTTTGAACTCATTGGTTATCCGGACTAGTACAAAGGAAAGAAGGCTAAAATAGGAATTAGAATGGCTGCTCAGGTGGAGAATGATGGGAACACAGGCAGTGAATCTCCTCTGGAGCAAAAGATGGGAACTGAACATCAGTTTGTACAAGCAGTTTCCAGTCTCACCAATGCATGCCAAGAAGTCATGATAGCTTTTCGTGCAGAAAAAGCCATGAATGTTGTAGCTCGCACAGGAGATGTCAATTACCATTTCTCAGGTACACATAGTTCTATTTTGTCTGCTGCATAACATACTAGTGATGATTGGATAGTTGATAGTGGAGCATCAGACCATATGACATCACATTATGATGTGTTGATCAATCTGAGACCAGTTGGCTGTCCAATTCACATTGTTATCCTTGATGCATCCTCAAAGGAAGTTCACACAGTTGGTGATGTGAAACTTAGTGACAAACTGTTGCTAAAGAATGTGCTCTTTGTTCCTGAATTCAAATACAACTTGCTGTTAGTGAGCAAATTAGTCAGTTCTGGAGAATTGAGTGCACATTTTTACATGGAATATTGTTTGTTGCAAGACCTTTTGAGTAAGCAGTATGTGGCAATTGGACAGGGAACATGAGGCTTATACAGAGTGAAAGTGCATCATGGATCAATGGAGGTTGATTCAGTTTTAAATGATAGAAATAAAACAAATGGAACTTTGCATTGCAATGTTGTGAACCTGTGTGATTTCAGTCTGTTTCATAAGAGATTGAGACATGTGTCTATCTCTAAGATGATTCATTTGCCTGGTTGCAAAGGACAAACTCATGATAGTTTTCATTGTGAAACATGTTCATTAGCTAAGTTTCACAGATTGCCTTCTCCATCCAGTTCAAATCATGCTTTATGTTTGTTTGATTTAATGCATGTTGATCTGTGGGGGCCATATAAGGTGGCTGCCCTAAATGGATCAAGATATTTCTTAACCTTAGTGGATGATCACAGTAGATGTACTTGGACTTATCTGTTGACTAGTAAAGATCAAGTCAAGTCCATACTTGCTTGTTATATTCAGTATGTTCACACACAGTTTGGAGTAAAAATCAAACCTTTCAGATCAGACAATGGAACTGAAATAGTCAATGCTGACTGTCAACAATTGTTTGCTAGTAATGGTATTGTGCATCAGAAGTCTATGGCCTATCGACCTCAATAGAATGGTTTGGTTGAGAGAAAACACAGACACTTGCTTGATACAGCCAGGGCTTTGTGTCTTCAGGCAGGCTTGCCCAAGAAATTTTGGGGTGATTGTGTGTTGATAGCAACATACATCATCAACAAGCTTCCTACCTCTATTCTGGGTTGGAAAAGTCCTTATGAGGTATTATTCTCCAAAACTCCTTGCTATGATGGTATGAGAGTTTTTGGTTGCATTTGTTATGCCTTTGCAGCTCTTAAGGACAAAGATAAAATGCTTCCCAGAGGTAAGAAATGTGTATTCATAGGCTATCCTCCTCATCAAAAGGGGTATAAGGTTTATGATTTACAATCTCATACCACTTTCTTGAGTAAGGATGTTATTTTTCATGAGGACATTTTTCCATTCTCCACTTCACTTGTTACTCCTAGTTCACCCATGACTCCTGTTACTCTACCCCATGTTTCTTTTGATGATGATACCTTTGATCCTGTCATTGAGCCTGTTCAACCTACATCTCCACCTAGACATTCTTCTATACCTGAGTTTGTTATATCTCCTTCAGTTGTTCCCTCTTCATCTGTTGTACCTATGCAACATGCTGCCCCACCTATTTCACCTATTCAGCCTGCTACACAGCTTAGAAGGTCTGACAGATTGCGTGTTCCACCTGCTTGGCAACAAGACTATGAGGTTAATGCTGCTCAGACTGAGTATTTTGCTTCCCTGGCCAATGTTTTTGCTGCTAAGGAGCCTCATAGTTTTGCCGAGGCACACACTGATCCTAGATGGCTAGCTGTTATGCAACAAGAGATTGAGGCTCTGGAAAGGAATGGAACTTGGAGACTTACAGCCTTGCTTGCATGAAAACAAGCTATCAAATCCAAATGGGTGTTCAGAATTAAATTTCTTCCCAGTGGTCAGATTGAAAGGTACAAAGCTCGACTTGTGGTTAAGGGTTTCAGTCAGAAACTTGGTAAAGATTACAAACATACTTTTTCGCCAGTGGCTAAATTACCTACAGTTCGAATGGTCATTGCTCTTGCAACTGCTCGTTCTTGGGATTTACATCAATTACATGTTAATAATGCCTTTTTGCACGGGCATCTTGATGAAGAGATATATATGCAGCTTCCTGAAGGTTATGACAAAGGGTTGCCTGGTCAAGTTTGCAAGCTTGAGCGAAGCTTGTATGGACTTAAACAAGCCTCTCACCAGTGGAATCTGGAACTCACTTATTTTCTCATCAATCTGGGCTATGTTCAGTCTAAATCTGATTATTCACTCTTCATCAAAGTTACATGGACCTCTATTACAGCCATACTGGTTTATGTAGACAACATTTTGCTTACTGGCAATGACACCACTGAAGTGTGTGCCGTCAAGTCTGCTTTGCATTATCAATTCACTATCAAGGATCTTGGCCTTGCTCGATATTTCCTAGGGATGGAACTATATCGTGATTCTTCTGGGGGTTTTCTTAACCAAAGGAAGTACATCCATGACATCTTGACTGATTGTCATTTATCTAATGCCAAGGCTGCGAAATTTCCTTTACCCACTGGACTTCGCATGCGTCTTGATGATGGGGTTTTGCTCGATGATCCTGAGAAGTACAGACGCTTAGTTGGTCGATTGTTGTATCTTGCTCTTACCTTACCAGATTTATCTTACTCTGATCAACACTTAAGCCAGTTTTTGTCTCAGCCCCGAGTGCCTCATTGGCAAGCCTCCCTTCATGTGCTTCGTTATTTGCTTGGGACTCCCACACTTGGGCTATTTTATCATGTTCAAACTTCTTTGAAAGTTGTTGGCTTCACTGATGCACACCGTTTCTCATTCCTTTGCTGAAGCCGAGTACCGGAGCATGGCCATCACCACAGCTGAACTCATTTGGGTCAGTTACTTGCTGCGTGATTTGCAAGTGGTTGTTTCTTTCCCTGTCACTTTGTTTTGTGTCAGCCGTGTTGCCCAACAATTGGCCGCTAATCCTTGCTTCCATGAGCGCATCAAGCACGTTGATCTTGATTGTCATTTTATTCGTGAGCGGATTCAGTCGGGGTTCCTTCAGACTGCCTATATCCCCTCCACTTTACAACTTGTTGATTTGTTCACTAGCCTTGCCACAACATCAACATGATTTTTTGTCTTCCAAGTTGGGTCTTCAATCGGCTCCAACTTGAGGGGGGTATGTAGAGAGAGGTGGCTCTTGGTGGTCAAGCTGGAGCCTCAATCACACAGGAATGGAGCAAGATCACCCACAAATTCTAGTCACTTCTCTTCTACCCCAAATGCGCGCGAGATTGCTGATGTTCTGGTTTAGTTCAAATAATGGTTGACTCGGGTTTTGTTTGTAATAAATGGAACCGGTTCACTTTAGTCGGTTAGGTTTAAATAGCGGTTTTGTCTTTCCCATATTTGGTTGTAACAGAATTTCGAGCTTCAACTCTTTTTCTCTCTGATTGACGAAATAGAGACTTTCTCTCTTGAGCGATCTATATTGGATCGTCTTTGTTTCATTTGTTCTTCTCTTGATAGATCTAGATTGTTCTCTTCTCCCTTACTCACTGAATCACCAGTTTCGACACACTCCAATCCTATATATATGTCTTATGCCTAGATAGATATATAGGTCAGCAACAAATATCTAAGCTGGATTCATGTGTTGGTAGAGCAAGCAATCAACTTTGGGTACGTATATACTATTGTTATTTTTTAACAAACCAAGTATAAAATCCTTAATTTACTAAGGATAAAGTCAATCTAAATTCATGGATAAAATTCCTATTATACATATAATTCTACAGCTTGAAATTTCGTCTAAACTTCTCAAGGGTTGATATTCATAAAAGAAAATAACATATCCCTTACACATATATCTCATGTGAGTTTTTGCAGAAGATATGGGTTCTTGTTTGGAGAGCATTAATTCTGCATTTTTTATTAAAAAAAAACGCTTAAGATTGCGAGGAATACATATATATATATTGATTGAGGATCGAAGGATGGTTCTAGCTTTTTTTAATGAACGGCAATTCATTCATTATTAAGGCAAAGTAACGGTTATACGAGACAAAGGCATGTTCACACATTACGCTCCATAATTGAATTTGTTCCACCTGATGGGTTTTCATTTTCAAGGACAATTCTAGCTAACTACATGTACTCCTTCTCCTTGAAATGGAGAAATAAAAATTATACTTAGAAAAAAAAGGCATGAATTTTGTGAAATATATTGCCTAGATTGATTAAATAAATTCAAGGGTACAACATCAAATTAAGTAGCAGAAGTCACTTATAAGTAACCTAGGCTTGCAAAAGATCGTTACAAAACGGTTTTGAAGATGACTTTTCTTTTTTTGTATGAAGTAATGAAATTTTCTCGTATTTGAATTCTTCCCTAACGTACGGTATCAAAGTAATTTGATAGTGGCCGGCCTTTATATTACTTTGGAGCCTTTTTATATGGTGCTCTTAATCAATGTAATCTATCAAATTATGATACTCGAAATATATCATACCAATTTAGTTGTAACGAATGTTCAAGGTCCCTTTGAAATTCCACTCTGGTAATGTATGCGCTTAATTATTGTGTTAGAACGGGCCGGTTTTTTTCTGGGAAATTTTACCAACAAGATAATAGGTCGACAAATAAAAAAATTAATTAAGGTTAATAGTTTGAAATATCATTAAAAATTGCAATAAGTTTATTGCATATATATGAAACTTCTATATTACCAAAAAAGAAAATACATTTAACAACACCGGAAAAGCATTTTGTTTTTGTACTTATTTAAAACACCGAGAGAACATTGAACATATATCATGCACACCACATAGTACATGTGCAATTGTGCATCGATCTTTTGTGTGTGGTATCTATAATGCTGTATATGGTTGGCCATTGGTGGATCATGTTAATCATTATACGTCCTATTCTCATGATTAGAAAGTAAAATCGAAAAACAATAATGAAATAAACGAGGTTAATTAGTGTTAAGAGTGCTAAAGATTTACGAAATTCACACACATTTTAACTTAACTATACATGATTCATTAGTGCTAGAGTGGTAGAGTTTGAATATAATATCATGTTATGCATGGTCTCTGACTAAAATATTTGATATTAGTGTTATTATTAATATTACATAAATTGTCCTTCTAGCTACTACGTACAAGATTAATTACACTAGAAATCCCATTTATGAAATTATTTGGAAATGCACGTTGCTAGTGAGCTTGATCATACCACGAGACACAACCAACTACAAAAGTTAGTTGTTTTTGGTGGAGTTTCAATTTGTGTGCCCTCTTTTATATTTTAATATTAGTGAAAGCTGAAACTACTCATATTTTTGGAACTTGCAATTATTAAGGGAGAAAGTTTCAATTAACCCAAAAAAAATCACGTACGGACATTCGTTTAGGAAAAATATATGTCAATCTATATATATATATTAAAGCAAAGGAATTTAGAGCCATTATATTGATTTTGGCTCCACAAATCCTAGGTGTCAATTTATGATTAATTCACTTTTTTCATTAATATTATATTTTAATTTAAATCACAAAATCTAATCAACTAATTTTAAATATTTACAAATTTAAATCACAATATCTAATCACAACTAACTTCAAATATATAAAAACTATATACAACTTTTTTTATAAAATTTGATTTCTACAAATTACACATACAATAAGCTTCTAATATATGTCAAAATAATATATGATAGATTTCTTACTAAACTTATATATAAAATAGCTTATAATATATGTCAAAATAATATATGATAGATTTCTTCCTAAACTTATATATAAAATACATCTTATATTCATTTATATAATTAGTAATATTACTTTCATGCGTTTGCATATATAATTTGACCTATATAAATTTATGGGCCAAAATCATACAATCTATACAATTTCCAACTCATAGTACATGTGTTTTTATAATCAAGCCCACTATAGTATATTACTACACAAGTACACATACAAATTTATGGCCCATTTAGAGTAAAATGACTCGAATAAATTTTATGGCCATATATATATATATTAAAGCTATTGAATTTCGAGCCACCATAATGCTTTTGGCCCCACAAATGTTACGTGTCATTTTGTTATTAATGCACTTTTTTTTCTTAACGTTATATTTCAATATGAATCACAATATCTAATCACACCTAGTTTCAATATATAAAAACTATATACAACTTTGTTGAATGCTTATACATTTTTTTATAAATTTTGATATCTACAAATTGCAAAAAGTAAGCTTATATATGTCAAACTAATATATGAAAGAATTCCTACTAAACTTATATCTAAAATACATCTTATATTCATTTATGTAATTAGTAATATTATTTTTATGACTTTGCATATATAATCTGACATATATCAATTTATGGGCCAAAATCATACAATATATGGAATTTTCAACTCACAATACATGTTCTTTTATAATTCAACCCACTATATTATATTATTACACATACATATTTTATTAACAATTTTGTGAAATTTCAAACTAATGTATCTTAATAAAATTAATTTATATAATCTTGAGATTTTCTTCTAAACCTTTCAATTTTAACAACTCATCTTAACAACAATTATATCAAAATAATATAATACAAGTTTTTATAAAATTTGAAGCAAAGGAATTTAGAGCTATATCTAGAGCAATAATATAATACAACAATAATATGGGCCATAAATTTAGTGAAATTATACAGCAATATCTCAAGATTATATAAATTTTAACAACTCATCTTAACAACAATTATATCATATCACACTTTTAACGAATTTGGTATGTTGTACGTTCTCATTTAACAATTTGTATTTGATTATAATTTTCTATAAAAAATACATGGTCTCCATTTTCCGATTTTACTAAATTTATACTATAAAAATCTTCAAAATTTCATCAAATAACTCATTTTTTCGTATGAACAATACCTTTGAACTAATATAAACATTTTCTTTTATTTGGATATTAATTTTCACATTTATATTCTACGATAAAATTGTTATATAAATATTTTAACTTAATATAAGGGTAAAATATATTATCCATTGTGAATATATGCATGGAGTTTTAAATTGAGCTTGCCTTTTATTTTATCTTTTTTGAGTAATTAAATTGAAAAATATTTTTCTAATAATCATTGAAATAAATATATTCAAAAACTGAGTTCCACCTTATTTTTCAATAATTATTTTTAATAAATACATTCAAATATTGATGTCACTTCTTTTCCATATGCATATGAGATATCTAAAACATAATATTTTATATCATAAAGTAGCTTGCTATAATAAATATTGGTTTCGTAACCTTACATATATTATTATTTTCATGAATATTAAGAAATCATTGTTTTATATTGTGATTTTTACAAGTATCGTTGAGGGTGTAACAACAATTTCGGATCCCCATTGTTTAGCTATATGTATTTTCTTGAAAAACATAAATGTTATTTTAATATGAATTTTTTATTTTTAAATTTACATTGGCCTTATTCATCAATTATACATATATGATTTTAATTTTTATAATTTTAAAATCTTCACCTCACTTTATTTTCACTTGACTTTTATCCATGTTTAACCAAAAACTTGGTTTGAAGGTATAATATAGTAGTTAAGATGTGAAAATTTGATTATGAGTTGTTAAAATATCAAACTTAAAAAAACATAAAAAAATAAAGATTTTGTTATAATACTTAATATACAGTATAAAGAGGATCATGTTCACGATTTTGTCAAATTTATTTTTTCTTTAAAAAAATTTCTATTATAATCCAAATATGAGTTATACATATTATACATATTTCTGGCTTTCTTATTCAAATGATATAATTACTAATCTAATAGTTTTTGTCAATGAACCACACATTAATCATTTGTTTGAAATCTGTTTAAATTGTTTAATAGACCATCTATTATATATCCCACATATAAATAATTTTGTAAATTAGGAATAATTTTATCGAAACTTTTAGATTAATAATCATTATAATATTTTTATATTAACTATTCTGTAAATGAGTCTACATAAATTCCTATATATCATAGCATATCATTTCCAATGATCCAGCGAGAACTATATTTTTCCAAAAAATACTTTGATATAACATTAATTTAATTCAATCATAAATATTTTTTTGATTTTCTCAAATTACATTCACCCGTACAAGGTACGTGTTCTACACTAGTAAAATTTGATATGGCCGTTTTTTAAAAAGAACACGTATTTTTAAAAGTAGGGTAAAAAAATACGTACTTATTTTGAATTGAGATGTGCACACAGTAAAAAAAATCATGCACATTTTAATACAAACACGCTATATATCCAACCAGTACAAATTAGATGAGCATACAAGCAAAAATGTATGCACTTCAAAAGTTCTGCACACACAGTTTAGAACTCGTATACATGTTTCCTTCCTATAAAACTATGCACACTCAGTACAAATAGATTTTAAAAACGCACACGCGCGTTCTCCCGTCCCCCCCCCCCCCCCTCTCGAAAAAACGTATGCGCTTTTTCCAATTAGAATTTGGCCGTGCCGAATTTATTGCTTTTTTGCTTTTTTTTCCAATTTGGGCCTTTGTTTTTTGATCGAGAGGCTCATGTCCATTCTCATTTCTCGCTTGGACGGCCTTTCGCATCCGATCCGACCTCTTATTAAGATAGTATACTAAATTAAATTAAGAAAAGTAAACTAAATTTTATGTAATCAATACAATGTTGAGTAAATATCGTAAAATAATCATAAAATATCGACATAAACAATATCCTAATTCTTTTTTAAAGGAAATAAACTAAAATAGCTTGTTAACTGATAAATAAATGTAGATTATTTTAGAGCATCTTGCTAAATGAGCTAAAGTAAAATAAAGTCTCCAGATATATCAGCGATAGAGACTGCATAGCCTAAATACACAATTTTATCAACATACAATTTATTTCTTTTAAAATTTGCTAGATACAACTCTCTTCAAAACCTAATATACTCCGGGCATTAATAGCAGCACCCTAATTTTTATCTTGGTAAAATGAATATATATTTCACAAAGAAGTTAATTTATAACTTTGTAGTCAAATAAAATTATAAGACAGTATTGCTATTGTGCATCAATCAATATCTAATTCATTTATTTATTTTCGGTGTTTGTCTGTGGGGGCCATCACGTGTTGGGTTCT
This sequence comes from Rheum nobile, assembly GCA_027886185.1. NCBI lineage: Eukaryota > Viridiplantae > Streptophyta > Magnoliopsida > Caryophyllales > Polygonaceae > Rheum > Rheum nobile. The sequence goes on from WOAB01000780.1 coordinate 3,414,664, forward strand.
GTAGAAAGCGTGCACCATGTGCTTCCCTTCAGACATGTAATAATTATAAAGCTTCAAGATAGCATATAAATCACAATATTTTTCGGATTTTAGATAAGATTAAATCTGAACACGATAAAAAATATCATATAAGAAAATTATATTTATTTATCAATTTTTTGAATAAAAAATATATTTTATTGACAAAATATAAATAGGTTAATTGAAAATAAGATATATAAGGAGTATAATTTTATAAAAATTGAAGACTTTCAAGGATGAGAAATTTATTGACTCGTTTGCAATCTTACTTTCTAGGGACTTTAAATAAAGAAGAAGTATGTTTAAAAGTTTTTGAAGTTCAAGAATAGTAAATGAATTTTTTACTCTATTTACTGTACGTAGTATATACTCAGTAAAATCCAAGGTAGAGACAATTATAATATACATTTATTGCTGAAGGCAATATCTGAAAACTCGTTTTTAAGAAATAAAAAAAAAAATTATTAATCCACTCATCACGAGGGTAGTTTGACATCCCAACCCCTCAAGTTTGGCTCATCTCACGGATCTTGCCGACCACTTTCATTCCCCCTTCCCCACTTCCCTCTACCTTCCTCTCTTATTTACACATTTTATATTCTTTGCCTTTAATTTTTATTTTTTAATACATAGTTGTACTACTACTACTACTACTACTCTATGATTAAGCTCCATGTTATATTAATTATTACAAGCCATATCTACATAGCTAAGACTATATATACACACATAAGGCTGAGGAAGAGCTAGTGGTCCAAAGCCAAAGCCATTGACAAAGAAACTGGTTTTCCACATATCAATATACCTTATCACATTTACTCATCTTCATACCTTATCACAATACAAGAAAGAGTTGAAGAAGAAGAAGAAGAAAAAGGAGATCGAAACTCAACCGATCGATCAATCAATCTTGAAGCTAGCTAGGTACTATAGCTGCACAAGAAGAGAGGAAAAATGGCAACCTCGTGGGTAAAAACCATCACAACTCCCTTTAGAAAGGCTCGCACCTTCCTCAATCAACAACAACCTAGGGATAAGAAGTCCAAGGAATTAGGTATGTTCATGCCTCATGTTTCTTGTATCCAATTTAGTTTAAAAAATCCAAAATAATAAAATTTTCCTTTTCTCAAATTTAGGAAAGTATATTGATGTATAAAGGGTTTGTTTGGATTCCTTTATAAAATGCATTAAATCATCGATTTAATGCAAGATAATACATTCTAACGGGAATTCAAACGAATCCAAAAGTTGTGGTTATAATGCAGTAAACCATCCTAATTGCTTATCATTTGTGATTGGACTAATTTTTAAATTTGTGATGATGGGTGATGCAGGGCATGAACACATGGTGATGGATGTGCAGTTGCAAGGGGAGGTGATGGCATGTGCATATGAGGATGTTCAAGTGATGTGGTCCATGTTGGATGATAAGTCAAGGGGCAGAGCATGTGATGTCAGCTCTTGATGATCATGGTCACCATTCGCCATCCATCATAATAATCATCATCAACACCATCATCAGTCATACATAGGGGGTTGATTGTGAAACTCTCCTAATTTGTAGATAACTATGCCTTTGGTGTCATGGATGAATGATGGATTTAGTGGATGGATGTGTGTTGTTTTATAGGGTATCCCCATGGTTTATTAATTGATCATGGTGAGATTTTTCTATTTTAATTCTCCTTTTTGATGTTTCGCTCCCAATGGATCGAATTGATCTTTCTTTTTGTCATAGTATCACTCGTATTTGCCTTAGCCTGAGTGGTAATTTTTATTTAACACCTCACTTTAATATAGAGTAGGCGAAATATTAGCTACTTCTATTGTTGGCATCTAAAGTTAATTAGAAGCTTCACCTAAATGGGATAGTACGTAAGAATTGTACCCTAAATTTTGGAGATGCTAATAACCGCATGCACTAGAGTATAACAAAATTCCAAGGGCGGCTACAAGCTTGTTTCTTTCTCTTTTTGAGAACTTAGGAATATATATTGAAAACTCGCTTTTTTATGATGAAGATATACTCAATTTTTTTTTACTTATAAGTAATTACAAATATATAGTATTGGGGAAAATATAGTAATTGGCAATAGGAGGAGTAGTGTTCATCTACTTATATACTAGATAGGCTTGGATATCTCACACTTCTGTCGGACTTTCAATTGACCATCAACAATCTCTCTCTCACTTGAGGGTCTCACACAGGGTCCCACAAACCATGCCCGATCTCAGCCAAACCGTCGGCTCTGATACCAATTGTTGCGGGGAGATGTACTTTTGAACCCAACTGTCAAACCCAACACATTAGCCCAATGGGGTTTTATCCTAAAATCAATTGACAATAAGAGGAGTAGTTCATCTACTTATATACTAGGCTTGGATATCTCATACTTTTGATGTGAGACTCTCAATTGACCCTCAAATGGATAATTGTAACAACTAATCTACTCCTCATAAATCAAGCTGTCCTTTATAAAAGAAGTTGCAAAGAACCTAAATCTGGTCCTTAACGTAGAGACATAGTAATTAGTTTGAATGCAATGATTTAAGTTAATGGAAAATCTTATAGCCCTAATCATTGCACCATAAACAACAGAAAAGAAAAGAAAAAGGAAATGAGAAGATGCACATGTTAGCCCTCTTTGACTAAACTCCATGGCATTTTAATATGAATATGTTATACTGAAGTTTTAAGAAAAATATGTTGAACCTCCCCCAATAAAATTTTAATAAAGATGCTACAAAATTTTCCTCAATCTCAACACATTAATTATACACCTCCCTTTTGATCCAATGAGTGAACAATATGATGGAAAATTAGTCAGTAAATTCAAATGTCAATGAAAATTATAGCAATTCAAAGTTAATTAATTACCTTAACTTGAAAACGACTTATAGTTTAGATCAAAACTTACCTCTAAACGACTTATAATTTCGATAGGAGGGAGTAAGAAAAGCAATGAGATTTAACCTATCTTAAACATACGGATTCATCTTGGAAAAAGATATATACACACGAAAATTTTTCTAAATGCAAATCAAAATATGCGTTAAGCCTTAACGTACGGGTGGGGTGCGATATGTCTTAACGCACAAGGGACAGAATAGGCATTTTCGGAAAATTCGGGGGTACCACCTGTGCGTTAAGGCATAACGCACAAGTTGAAATGGGCCAAGGGAGACAGGCCCAAAATGACATTGTATCTGTGCGTTAAGCCTTAACGTATGGCACTGTAGCTGTGCGTTAAGGCTTAACGCACATACAAAAAAAAAAAAAAAAAAAATTTGTCCCATAATCATGTAGAGAATTTCAATACGAGTCCGTACATATAAAATTCGTCCAAAACGGACATCGTTTGCCCCTCCAAAAGCCCAAAAAACGGACATATAAAATTCTGGCTAATACGGCGACCGGAGGTGGGTAATCGGCGGTGAGAGCTTGGGGCTTTGGAAACTAACTTCCAGACGCAACTTTTGGTGGTAGCGGCGACTCCAACGGTGGACGGTGGTCGACGAATTTCTTCGATGAACAGACACGGCCGCGGAGCTAGGGTTCTTGAGCTTTTGGGATTAAATTGGATACCGAAAACTCATTGAAAGGTGCCCTATTTATAGGGGTTAGAAATGTCTCGGGGATAGCTTCGAAATCGTATAAAGTTTGACCTAAAACGATATCGAATTGGCCCAGATATCGGTCAATTTCCATAAAGCTAAAAACCGAATTTTTCTTTCCATAAATACTCAAGTTTTGAAGTTGTGGAGAAATTGAATGAAAATAAAAAGTTTGGCTTAAATCTGTAATTACGTTAACGATCTAATGGACGGAGAGTGGGGTAGGGTGGTACGTGTTGGACGGAGATGGATATCGAATTGGCCCGGATCTAATGGACGGAGAGTGGGGTAAGTATACTAAATTTAATGAAACACTATAATATATAAGTCTAGGTATACTAGATTTAATTACATACTATAGTACATAAGCGTAACTATATGAAATATAATGAAATACTATAGTACATAAGTGTGACTATATAAAATATAATGAAATACTATAGTACATAAGTCTAAGTATACTAGATTTCATGAAATACTATAGTACATAAGTGTGACTATATGAAGGATAATGAAATACTATAGTATAAAAATGTAACTATATGAAATATAATAAAATACTATAGTTTATAAGTCTAAGTATACTAGATTTCATGAAATACTATAATACATAAGTGTAACTATATGAAATATAATGAAATACTATAGTACATAAGCGTAACTATATGAAATACAATGAAATACTATAGTACATAAGTGTGACTATATGAAATATAATGAAATACTATAGTATATATAAGTGTAACTATATGAAATATAATGAAATACTATAGTTTATAAGTCTAAGTATACTAGATTTCATGAAATACTATAGTACATAAGTGTAACTATATGAAATATAATGAAATACTATAGTATATAAGTGTAACTATATGAATTTTAATGAAACACTATAATATATAAGTCTAGGTATACTAGATTTAATGGAATACTATAGTACATAAGCGTAACTGTATGAAAAATAATGAAATACTATAGTACATAAGTGTAACTATATGAAATATAATGAAATACTATAGTACATAAGTGTGACTATATGAAATATAATGAAATACTATAGTACATAAGTCTAAGTATACTAGATTTCATGAAATACTATAGTACATAAGTGTGACTATATGAAGGATAATGAAATACTATAGTATAAAAGTGTAACTATATGAAATATAATAAAATACTATAGTTTATAAGTCTAAGTATACTAGATTTCATGAAATACTATAATACATAAGTATAACTATATGAAATATAATGAAATACTATAGTACATAAGCGTAACTATATGAAATACAATGAAATACTATAGTACATAAGTGTGACTATATGAAATATAATGAAATACTATAGTATATAAGTGTAACTATATGAAATATAATGAAATACTATAGTTTATAAGTCTAAGTATACTAGATTTCATGAAATACTATAGTACATAAGTGTAACTATATGAAATATAATGAAATACTATAGTATATAAGTGTAACTATATGAAATATAATGAAATACTATAGTTTATAAGTGTAACTATATGAAATTTAATGAAATACTATAGTACATAAGTGTAACTATATGAAATATAATGAAATACTATAGTACATATGTGTAACTATATGAAATTTAATGAAATACTATAGTACATAAGTGTAACTATATGAAATTTAATGAAATACTATAGTATATAAGTCTAAGTATACTAGATTTAATGAAACACTATAATATATAAGTCTAAGTATACTAGATTTAATGAAATACTATAGTACATAAGTGTAACTATATCAAATATAATGAAATACTATAGTACATAAGTGTAACTTTATGAAATTTAATGAAATATTATAGTACATAAGTGTAATTATATGAAATTTAATGAAATATTATAGTTTATAAGTCTAAGTATACTAGATTTCATGAAATACTATAGTACATAAGTGTAACTATATGAAATATAATGAAATACTATAGTACATAAGCGTAACTATACTAGATTTAATGGAATACTATAGTACATAAGCGTAACTATATGAAAAATAATGAAATACTATAGTACATAAGTGTAACTATATGAAATTTAATGAAATACTACAGTACATAAGTGTAACTATATGAAATATAATAAAATATTATAATATATAATGTAACTATATGAAATATAAAGAAATACTATAGTATATAAGTCTAAGTATACTAGACTTAATGAAATACTATAGTACATAAGTGTAACTATATCAAATATAATGAAATACTATAGTACATAAGTATAACTATATGAAATTTAATAAAATATTATAGTACATAAGTGTAATTATATGAAATTTAATGAAATACTATAGTTTATATGTCTAAGTATACTAGATTTTATGAAATACTATAGTACATAAGTATAACTATATGAAATATAATGAAATACTATAGTACATAAGCGTAACTATATGAAATACTATAGTACATAAGTGTGACTATATGAAATATAATGAAATACTATAGTATATAAGTCTAAGTATACTAGATTTAATGAAAACTATAATATATAAGTCTAAGTATACTAGATTTAATGAAATACTATAGTACATAAGTGTAACTATATCAAATATAATGAAATACTATAGTACATAAATGTAACTTTATGAAATTTAATGAAATATTATAGTACATAAGTGTAATTATATGAAATTTAATGAAATACTATAATATATAAGTGTAACTATATGAAATATAATGAAATACTATAGTATATAAGTCTAAGTATACTAAATTTAATGAAACACTATAATATATAAGTCTAGGTATACTAGATTTAATGGAATACTATAGTACATAAGCGTAACTGTATGAAAAATAATGAAATACTATAGTACATAAGTGTAACTATATGAAATTTAATGAAATACTATAGTACATAAGTGTAACTATATGAAATTTAATGAAATACAATAGTATATAAGTCTAAGTATATACTAGATTTAATGAAATACAATAGTTTGACCTAAAATTTATACAAAATTATAGTAGAAAAATACAAAAAAAAACAAAAAAAAATCACTATAATGCATTATATGTCGGGCACCAAATTGTAAAAAAAATGGGTAGAAAGGCTTTGTTTTTTGGGCTTTTGGAGGGGCAAACGATGTCCGTTTTGGACGAATTTTATATGTACGGACTCGTATTGAAATTCTCTACATGATTATGGGGCAATTTTTTTTTTTTTTTTTTTTTTTTTGTATGTGCGTTAAGCCTTAACGCACAGCTACAGTGCCATACGTTAAGGCTTAACGCACAACTACAGTGTCATTCTGGATATTTTTTCCATTTTTATTCCAATTTTGTCCCTTGTACGTTAAGCCTAAACGCACCAGCCTGTACGTTTAGCCTTAACGCACAAAACAGTTTGCATATAGACGGCATTTCGTTTGCATATAGACTGACCCTATATTTATGAGATCACTAGCTAGCTACATAATCCATACACATAACAACGATATTGAGGATTTTGGTCCCATTGACTCTTTAAGAGTTTACAATTAATAAAAAGGATCCCTATTAGTTTTTATGTATTTTTCCTATCACATATTAACTTTTTTTATTTTTATTTTTTCTTTCCTCTTTTTTGTTTTTTATCTCTCTAAAATATTATTTTTTAGGGTTTAAGGGGTAGGGTTTAGGGGGTAGGGAGTAGGGTTTAGGGAGAGGGAGAGAGATCCATTTTTACTAAAGGTTCATTAGTTTAAAAAAAAGGTTTGTCAAATGGTCATTTACTTAACTCACCGAATAATATTTCGGTTTCAAATTTCAACTTGTGTTAGAGTACAATATTGTATTCTTTGGTTAGGTCGGTTAACTCTTCAATTAACAACTCTGTTTGAGAAATATGACAACCACAAATATAGCGTTGGAACATCTTCTACAGACCAAACTACTATTACATTACTCTTAGATAACAAAAAACACGTTAGCTTACAACATAGGGTAAACTACCCATAAACAAACACCCCTAACTAATTTAACCAACTTTTGCATGTAAATTACATTTAATCACTCGTAATTTGTTAGCACATCAAAACTCAAAACACATTTTATTGATTGAAAAATGTTGAGAAAGGATGTAATATCCAAAACCCCCTTGGTATTAATAAGTAATCTTTGATAAATTTAAGTAAGGTATACTTTTATTCTCTTGTTTCCTTACAGAAATAAAAGAAATGTTTGAATTGCTACTAAAGTAAGGTTGGCTTTTTATGTAAAATGCACTACAAATTTCATGAATGTGGGTTTCTTCTACAAAATATTTTTTAATGTCAAACCAAGGTACTTATAATGAACGACCGTACCCATACGGACCTCTATCCGAATAACATTAAAAGAACAACAAGAAACATTTTTGAAAGGAATTTCATAGCCTTCAATCGATGTACACAATGCAAGAAAATACAACACAAAAATGATTTTAGCCATGGAGAGAGAGGAATACTATTAAGTAGAGCAAAATTAAGGGTGTTAATTACAGGTTGATGGGGTCACTTGGTGATATGTGGGGATGACATACACCGCGTAGATGACGCCGACGATGCAGCACAGCTCACTCTGCAATTAACCTTTTTCTTTTATTACACGTTTTAAAAGGAATATAATAATTATAGAATAGCAGAAAAGGTTGGATTTTAGTCGATTGAAGTTTGACTAACAAAACTACCGCTAAATATCAACTCTTGATTGATCTATAATAATAGAGTAAGTTACACAAAACCATCCCTTATTTTAGGGTATTTGCAACAAATTACCCCTTATTTTGTTATTTGCAAAAAACAACCCTTTATTACTACTCCGTATTAGTTTACATCAATCATCTCTTATCTTGATTTTTGCACTAAATCACTCCTTAAATATTTATTGTTGCAATGAATCAGCCATTCATTTCTCGTTAAGCATTTACTAAGCTTTAGTTCTCTCACGCTCAATTAATAATGATTCTATGTACTTAATATCGAAGTCCCTTCTTGATAGATAATATACAACTCTTCTTATAAATTTCACTCCATGATGAAAACCAATAAGAATACTTCACTCCAACAGTCCCTACTTGTCAATTTATGGATATTAAACATTCAAACAAAATTATTCTAATAGTAAAATCTTTTCTATTGAAGTATTAGTACGCAACCTAGATAGCAACTATCACAGAGAGTGAGATTATCTGCTTCGGTACCCAGTCACGCTATTGTGTGTCTACCATTCCATTGCCAAGGCATCTAGCCATGCTCTTTAGCATGAGATTTTGGGTCTCGTGTGTCTACCATTTCGACTGCAGAATTGGTAAAATAAAATCTCTATAGGCAACTTTGTTTTAGATGCTACCAACAAAAGATCATTGAACCTTATTAAACAATTTTTCAAGCATGCCGGTGGATTTAATTCTTAGATTTTATATGTAGTCATATAATGGGGATTTTAACGTCGAAGACCCTCTTGTAAACTCACTCATGGTCACGGATGGACCCACGTGGGGCCTAGTTGTCCCCACTGATTTTTTTTTTAAATATTATATTGAAAAAAGGTAAGTTGTGAACCAGAAATACTTATGGTCTAATGATAAATTCTAGCATTTAGTACTACAAGGTCACTGATTCAAATTTTGCGGGCATCACTTTTCCCTTCTTCTATCTTTTTATTCTTTTTTAACAACCCCTCACCCTCCCCTTTGTTTTCCTCTTTTCATCCTTTTTTTTTTGTGTTATATAGTATTGTTAATTATATCCTTTATTTTTATTAGATAATTATTTATTGTTTCAATTCTACTATTAAAATAGAGATTAAATTTATTTTTTTATAATTAAATAACATATATCTTATTATATCATATAATTAAAATATATTTAAATTATTTAATACACAAATAGAGAAATATTTTACAAGTATTAACGGTTCACAAAATTCTAAGTCACTAAATGTAATATCAAGTTTTAATCCTAACCCAGTGAATTAACGAAGTGTCATAAATTTGTCTAATTGTGAGGTTGATCTTGATGAATTATATGCTAATTAAAGTTTTAAAATTTTAATATCACTTTTAATATATTATGTGTTATATTAAAGTTGATTACAGTTACACTGGGGTAAAATCCTACGTCCGTCAGTCTCATGGTCATGGAAATGTTAACACCAGGAGATGCAATATGTACAAGATTTCGCAATTGAAGGCAAGCAGGCAACAGATAGTTTTAATTTGCACACGAAGTCAATCAACATGCTCTCAAATAACTTCTTTATAATATTGAAAATTTATTTAAAAAACAAATTACATCCTCAATAGACTTTCTTTTGAGCAGGAAATCTGCTAATAAGCCAAGTGGACATGAGAATGGAATAAATCAGGAAAGCAGGCTTGGATACATGACAATGAAGAATGTATATGCAAAAGGTTACTTTGAGGTTATAAATTATATCTTTCATTCCCAAACAGAATATAACCAAGTAAGCATATAACAAAAGTTATAGAATATGCAACTTTCACTACTTGATCCATGGCTGCTAATCATAACAAGCTGAATGAGTAAAATCTAAGGGGTCTAATTCTATAGAACATGATAGTGTAAGCTCACAGAAAAAACTTGCACCTAAACTGGTTGTCACATTGCAGGATACAATACTTGTGACTAAGAAATTTAGAAACAATTGATCAATTTTATGTAGAATGACCTGCAAAGCATTTGTGGAAATGATAGGTAGTCCTTTCCCATTAGATTCATATTTGTGTTGCTTGTATTGTTTCTTTCTGTTTTTCGCTGCACGGATCAATCTACTACTCCACTTAATACTGATATTTGTAACCTGTTGCTTAATTGTATCTAAAGGATCCTCAATCACCTTCTTATAAATGCCATGACCTAGCATATAACTAGTATACAGAGAATAATCTGGATTGGGCCAGCACTGTATACACACAAGTAGTTTAGGTCAACGAGCAATCCTCTCTTCTTTTGCCACTAGAGCTTCAACCTCTTCTTTCGACAGGATATCGACAATTGGCTCATAAACATCCCACTCTTTCCTTTTCCTTCAATTGCAAACACAAAGGCATCAGTTATGGTAACTACTAACTACTATAGTTGAGGTAGTAGTTACATCAGTGCTGTTCTAGGAATAATTCCATCTAATGTTTTATACTTAATTATCAGAAGGATGTCCCTAATGACTCTCCTAACAACGTTTATGTACTGAAGGAGCAAGATGGCTACAAGAACGGGAAACAGAAAAGGTGCACAGGTCGAAAATTCTTTTTCCACAAGTCACAAAGTGATATGGGCTATGCAAGTAAAGTACTTAAAACAACGGGAGTTACCTGACAACACTTGATCTGTGACCAAATAACTTCACTAGGTCTACTGCTCCAATGCCTGATTTACTGTGATGAACATAATTAAGTCCAATAGTGATGAGACTCTTTTATTGCTTTGAACTGCTAACTTTCGGGGAGAAAAGGCATAGATGATACCTGGCAGAAATGAAATCAGCTCCACGACGACCCTTCTTGGATACTTTAGCTTCCTTGGCAGTTGCTACGCTTTGTGTAGCAATCTACAATAAGAATACGATATATAGGCAGAATAAGGTTAGCTGCATAACATAAAGCTGATAATCACCTATTCATAATGGAACAGCGGAATTGGATAATCACCTCGTAAAGCTGCTCGCGAATTGCAAAAGCAATTGCAGGCTGTAAAACATCAACTTAGAGTAGTCAGGCCTGGATAGTAGCATGTCATACACTGTACAGGATGAATGGATGGAGAGAATAGACATCGAAAAAGAAAGAAAAAAAAGAGTAGCATGAAAAGAAATGCTGACACTAAAGATAAGCAAAACCACAACATCTGACATTAAAGATAAGCGAAACCACAAACAGCTGACACAGTCCACAAAATTCTACAATGACTAGGTGGCAATTGTGTAACAAATAGGTATTATAGTAAAACTAGTAGCAATAGTGCAGTATTAGCAGTTACAATTTATAGTTATGTTTCAAATCCGGCTTTACAAGATCTGCTGATTGTCTAAAAGATTGTTCAATAAAACCATATAGAAGGTATGCTTTGCTTACTCCAACTTCAGGGTCTTCAATATCCATGTCACTGCAGAAAGTCCTGGAAAACTCCTCAGGATCACTCTCCAAGTAACTCAGGTCCTACAGTTCCAATTTGTTCAATATATATTACACAAACTAAGTAGTAGTAATGTCAAAGGATAACTGGACAGTATCACAAAAACATAATTTATTATGGATATGACAAAGCCTACCCACAAAAACTGGTCTTTAATGAGAGTATTATTCACTCGAAGATCTAGCTGCAGACGTAAAATGGTCGAAATTTATGTGTCAGTAGAAATAATTCCGTAGGTGAACTCATCAATTGTTAAATATAAAAACTGAAAACCTTGATAGGAACAATCTTCTCAGCTACATACATATCTTGTCCTTCATATGATCGGTACTCGGTCAGTTGTGACTACAAAATAGAGGCATAATGTAATTAATATGTTTCACCTAAAACATGAAGTTGAGGTGATATAACTCAAAAGTACTTGCAATAATGCTATTTCATACATCCCTATGCACTATTTATTATTTCTTTCATATACTATAATTCATAGCCAGGTTAGCTATATGTCACTATTGACTATCCACTAGCAGTCGCTATAAGTTAAAAGTCATACATCTATGAAAACATTATAAAGCACAAGCTATAGGAGTTGCACTTGTGAGCTTATTTACTTGAATTGATTGAGCAATCTGCGGGGTAAATCCAGGAGGAAGCTTCAAGTCTTTCACTGTCCTCTTTGCAAAAACTACAACTTCCGAGTCTGGATCTACAAGGTTCAAAAGGAGAACAATAATAAGCATTCAAATTTTGAAGCTCAAATGAAGGATGCTTTAACATTAGAAATCCAAATAAACATAATTAACCTATAAAGGTCAGCACAACCAGAAGTGTTCAAGCTTGAAAAGCCAACCCACCAAACAAAAGGAAACACCAACGAAGGAGGACAAATGCATGTATAAATTAATCATTCCACAAAATCCAGATTGAGAGGGAAAAATTTAAAACTATGTATAAGAACAGCTTTTGTTGTCATTTGCATTTTGATGTATGGGCATTACAGGCAGGATAACATAAGACGCTATGCTGCAAAGCGGTTCCCATCATTTATATTGCACTCTTCAAAATTAAGCTACCATATATTCATAAACTATGGCAGCTCAGTACAAGTGCATAATGTATGGATAATATGCCGTTAGCTTTTGGTACCATATAAGACACTCGGGCAAACAGGTTATCCAAAAGCGCAGTCGGAACTACAACAACCTACGCAAAGACGGGACCTTTAAATCAGTTTTCACTTGTACGGGTTCTTCTATTTCACAAAAATCTCAATCCATAAATCTATAAGCTAATTCCTTAGCACAAAACTCAAATTGCTTGGCAATTGATTGCAGGGTTTAGGGTTTAGAGTATAAAACTACTATCCGATTCGAAAACAGAAAGAGGGAGAAGGAGTACCATTAGGGTTCCAAGTGAAGGCATCCTTGTACATCTGGCCGTCGATTTCGACGTCGATTCGGATGGGAATTAGGTTTTCGGCCGTAGGCCTGGCATTCGAATTTTATTCGAGACATTTCTCAGAGATTAAAGATGAGAAAAAGAGAGAGAGATTATGAATGTGAATGAGGATGAGAGATTGAAAAGAGAATTTACATGCGGAATTTGAGAGGAGATCTGAGGGACGCCTGCAAATGGGGCTTCATCGATGTTTCTTCTGGCACTTCTCTCTGTGCTTCTTCTGCCGAGTTACGACTCACGAGTGCAGCTCCGCGGGTTTCCAACTTGAATTCAACGCAGACTCAACCAGCAAATGTATATTTTTCATGTCCGGTCTGGGTCGACCCAGTCAGTCGAGTGGGTTCGACTCGAAAATTTAGAAAATAAATTGAAGAATTTTTATTTTTTTAATAAAGTAAAAATTCAAGAATTCAGAACAACCAGACCTGAAAACTCGAGAGGCCGAACAAACCGCGTCGGAACACCCGACAAAGCAAACAACCAAAAAACAACAAAAAACACAACAACAAAGAACAAATCAAATAAAAAAAAACAACAGACACAACAAAAGATAAAAGTACAGACACAACCGAACAAGCAAACCAACAAGGCTTAATCTACGAGAAAGGCTTCAAACAGGAGTTGGAAACAACCAACAAGTCGTTTGAAGCAGCCGAAAAGAAGAAATAAGACACAATCTGGAGGCATTTCGTCAGTAGAAACCACCAGGGATCACACGATCACTATCTTATCTCGAACCGAAACAACAATCTCCGATCAAACCTAAAGGGCACCTGTAACAACAATGATTGTAACAAACCAATTTTTCAAACCAAGGGACGAGGTTGCTCGTAGGACGCAGCAAAGGCCATAATCTCGAGGGGGAGCTTGCACACAGCAAGATCAGAACCACAAGAGGAACCAAGAGCTTCACGGCGGGGGACAGAGGAGGGAGGTGGGCAGCGGAGAATGAGGGGAGAAAGAGGAAGACAAAGAGGAAGGCGGGGGAGGCGGCGGCCAGAGATGGAGGGCTTCCATGGGATGGGGTGGTGTCGGCGGAGGAGGGGAGGCGGCGGCGTGGTGGCGAGTGGAGTCGAGAGCAGAAATCTGGCACAAACAAGCACCGACAGGAGAAGGAGGCGGGAGGGGGGGGGGGGGTCGCCGACATCTTCCCGGCGAAGGCCCAGATCTTCTTCGACGGGTGCCGGTGAAGCGCGGGAGCCGGTGAGGCGGCGCGGATGCCGGTGGGCTCGGATGCCGGTGGGCCGGAGGATCTGAAATTCCTGGGAGTGATCGGAGTCGGCGGGGGCGGCGCGGATCGGGGGCTCGGTTGGAGCGGCGGGCCAAGCTCGGTCGAAGCATCGGTGAGGCGGTGAGTGCTGATGTCGCGGGTGTCGGTGAGGCGGTGGCTCATCAGAGGGCTGTGGCCAAGGGCTGCCTAGGGCCGGCTAGGGTCGGCTCCCCTGAAGGGAGCGTTTTTTCTTTTGGGGTTATCACATCATAAAAACTAAAGTTGCTTTTTGAATATTTTCCTTTTCTATTATAATATAAAGTTAATACTGAAAAATTATTTTTATTTTATTTCGGGATTATTTTCGAACCACGTAAAATTTATCCCTACCGCTTTGTATGCGTCAATCGTAATCGAAACCTATAAGAGTAAATATTTTAGAGAAATAGCAATAGATATCCTACCTTACTAATCTCTTTGCAATTTTATCCTACCTTTTTGTTTTTTGTAAAACTACTCCAACTTTTTTTTTCCTTTGTTTTTTGCAAAAATATCCTCAAATAAAAAGGTAAAATGAAATTATAGTTTTCTTTTTCTTTGGAAAATAAAATATGACATAACACTCATTTTAGGATTAAAAAAAAACTAAATTTAATTCAGTTTCAATTTCAAATTGAAACTTGCTAAAGAAACCCAAAATATTTTGTTCATCGTCTCTCTCCCCAGCTCGAGCTCTCTCCAGCTTGCTCCGACGGAATCCAGCTTTGTCCGACGGATTCCACCTTTGTCGGCCGAAAGGTTTGTCCTCCAGGTATGATATCGCTTCAAACTCCATAATCTCCAGGTTTGATTTTGCTTGAAACCCTCCCGAAAGTTAATTCGCTTTCCCGATCCTTCCTCTGACGACGGCGCGAAATTGCAGGTGTTCCACAGACCGAGCCCTACATCGCCGTTCGAGCTAGCTTCAGAATCATCCTCTGAATACGGTGCAAAATTGCAGGTCTTCCACCGACGACGCGCGACAAAGTGTCGGTGTTCCACCGACAACCCCATTCGGCTCGCGATTTCGATTCGTCTTCCTCTTCTGTCTATCTCGTTCGAGCCTTAGAGGTATGTCCATCTTTGTAGGGTTCCAACCATTCAACGCCGTTTTAGGGTTGCTTAACTGTTGTTCATTGGGTTTTAGGGTTGAGTCACTGTTGTTCGTTTTAGGGTTTAGTCATTGTTGTTCTTTTGAGTTGAAATGAACTGAAGTTCAATGCAGCGATTTATATAAACCTGTGAAATCCACGTTAGAAGAATGAGAATGTCAGATTAGTTTAATTTTTTGTCACAATTGCAGGAATTACCCTTGTTTGAAAACTTCATGTCAGCGTTGATCACATATTTGTCACATGGTATATATAGTTTTATTGTTGAAATGAACAATTACAATGTCAGTTTTGTGAAACATTGTTGTGTGTTTAAAGTTAATGTTTTATTTGTCTGACTTTATAGCTCTCTTTCTCTCGCAACTTCCTTCTCTTCTCGTGTGATCTCTACATTTGAGTATGTTCAGTTTTGTGCATAGAAAAAACTTAAATGTTGATATTCTTTGTTGTTTGTCTATGTTCACCACTGCAACTGAAGTGTTGTAGTCGATTAAAGAATACATGGAGGAAATTGAAATGGGTAAAAAGATAAATTTTGGTTAGCTCATTGTGACTGGTTTTCCATATTTCACATCCTATCATGTAGTTTTTAAGTATATGTTCCTTTTGTATTTATTGATCTCATATAATTTGTATTGTTTAGGGTCATTTATTGAGATTTGAAGGAGAAAAATTTCAAGGCAGAGTCAACCAAAACTGTCGACGTGAAATGTTGAAAAATATTGAGAAATCCCTCTCCCCTGTGGACTGGCAGAGGATAATAGATGGTCCATTTGGACTACTGTGAAGATGGTTCATCGACAAACATTTTCATGCCAGCTTGTACATTACTTTTTATTCCATCAAGTAGAAATGAGGAAGTTGTGGGAGACGTGGTATGACCTATAAGGACAGCTGCTGTGTTTTTCAATGAAGGAGTTCGCACTTGTGACGGGATTATGCTATCGCAGAATGAATGATAATGAGATGAACCCGGATAAGAATGTCGTGAAAGAGTTATTTGATGTACAGAATTTGACCTTGGGTGAGCTGGAGCTCCTATTTATGCGTACACGGGAGGACAACCCTTTGAAATATAAGATGACATTATTGATTATACTAGAGGGCGTCATTCTTGGGGTTGAGAAAAAAGTTCGCATATGCACGGGTCATGTTAATTGTTGACTGATATCGATCGATTCACGAAATTCGCGTGGGGCAGGGTTAGCTACATTGAAACTCACCAGGGATTGAGTTCAACGGTAAAGAATAGATTGGAAACGGTTCAAACAAGCAGAGACTCAAGTACAAGGTTGGGTTACAAACTCAAGGGGTTGCCAATGGCCTTTTAGTTAACATGATAGGATGTAATGTATATAGTTTTGAAGTTGGTATTGTAGTTACAATATATTGATCATACTGACAAAGAAAATTGTGGTTCAAGTATGGCTATTTGAAGCTGTAAAACTAATTGCTTCAGCGTTTGCACATTTGGTGGATAAGGAGGCCTACCCACGCGGTCTACGATGGTCATCCGATTCACAACCTGATGCAATGGCTGTGGATTCTTTCTTGGGGAAGGCCACATCCCGTTTTATTCCAAATGTGGTCTTAATAGAGGAAGAAGCTGAGGTGGAGGTGTTAAAAGAATGCAAACTTGATGGAGAAGTAAAGGACACTTACTTTGACAAGGCAGTTAAAAAATTCGAGCTAAGTAATAAGAGGTCTATCAATGGTAGAAGAAAAGAAAAGGGTGATTCGGCCCCTGCCCCTGCTGCGAAGTCCTCGGGCTTGGATTCAAGACATGTGATGTGCGCTATGAAAGCGCTTCATGAGCGTATGAGTAATTTGGAAAATCAAGTAGAAGCAGGATTTAGTGCTATGAAAAAAAACCTTGGGCATAATGGAAAAGATGATGAAAAAGAGGACATTTAACAACTCAGATATCCACAACAAATCAGATGCAAGAAATGATGAAGAAGATGAGGTAAGATAACTGTCAACAATCGTTATTTTATTTTGGAAACTTAGATTTTTATTTCCTGCAAGCTGAAGCATTATTTTTGTCGGAATGTAAAATATGAATGTCATATTAAAAAGGCAATGTGTCACAGTTTTTCAACTTCAGATTAAAAAAGTTAATGTGTCACAACTCTCTTTTTGCCAAACACTATAACAAGAATGTCATAGTAACAAAAATGAAAGTCAATGTTTTTCTGTTGGATGGATGCATAAAGCTCTCTTTTTTGTCGAATTGTAGTTTAAGAATGTCATATTTACAATTTAATGTCTAGATTGATGCACCTAGTTATTATTGTTGTAAGTTAAAGGTAATTTTTTATTTATTGAAGCAGAATGTTGTACATGGTCATGATGAGGATGTCGAAATGGATGGAATGGGGGGGGGGGGGGGGGGGGTCTGCTTCAAGTCCCCTATAGGATGACGATGATGAAGGCGACATTAAAGTCGACAATGGCAATTTAGGATATATGGTTGTTTATCGAGAGCAAAAGGATGATGATGATGATGGTGCAGGCGACAATGGCAAGCTACTAGCTGAAGGTAGTGTAGTAAAGCAGAAGGTTGATGATGTTGAGGGTCCAGTCCAGAATGAGGTGAAATATGGAGAATCGATGAAAGAAGAAGAATCAAATGTGGAAGTAGTAGAAAAGGCATATGGAATTGAAGAAAAAGATAAGAAAGAACGAAAAGTGTTCGCAAGGAAGACTTGTTCAAAAAAGAAAAAGGATGATGAAGTTGGTATAGTTCAGAATGAGGGGAAAACTAAAAAAGAGAGGACAAAAGAAGTTGAAGTATGCATCAATAATAGTTAATGATGACATACTTTAATAAATCTTTCAACGTCTTATTTATGAAAAAACTTATTTGCAGACGCTAGTTGTAGCGATAAAAAAAGTTGAGGTGGAAGGAGATGCTACCAAATAAACAATATGAGTCTCAACAAGAAAAAACCCGCTAAAAAAAAATAATACAACTGGTGAACTGAGGGACCATCTTGTCAGGAAGAGAGGACTGTCCAGTCAAGCCGATAATCCCAAACGATGCAAGGTTTCAACGTCCAAAGGTATTTCAGACACGACTAGATTGTGCCGTTGGTTAGAATCGAAGGAAAGGTTAGGAAGTTGTCCCTCCTGTCTTGATGATATGAACGCGTGTTTGAGATGTTGTTAATTAAACCATCTTATGATGTAGTGAGGAATTTGAGTCTCCAACTGGAGAACATCTACAGAAGGAATTTTTTGAGAAGTTGTTGCAACCAATGGGGTGGTTGAGATCTCCGGTAAGCCTCTTTAATTTTTTATATAATTTTTTGTGTCGTGCAGCAAGTCTTCAATTTCTAGTATGACATATTATATTTTTTGTTTATAGCACTTGGACGAATGTATGTATTATCTTGGTTGTTGTGTGCGTGACAAACTAGTGGCAATATTGGACACCTAATTTCAGCGGAAGTTTGACAATAAAATGACTAGATGGTTGTCAGATAAGAAAAATTATGTTGCTGATCCATCTAAGATGAGATACCTGCGTGGGAAAATGCCTGCACTTTATGGGAAGGATTGGAAGGACGTGGATCGTATATACCTCCCTTTCAATTTCAAGGAGAAACATTGGGTAGCTCTGGAGATACAATTGAGTAAATGGACTGTCAACTGTATACAATCCCGACGTCAATTTGTTCAAATTGTCGGACGTCTATAGGTTCCTTGCAGGGTTGACATTTATTCTTCCTGTCATGATAGCACAGTATGAGCCATTGGCAACAATTTATGAAGATAGAGGGGGGGGGGGGGGAATCCCCTAAATGTGACTCGTATTCCTATATTGGAGAGAAACAAGAGAGGGTAAGTTGTTTACATCAATTGTTCAATATTTGGTGTGAAATTGGTTTTAATATCAGGAAACCAACTATATTTTTTACTTGTGTGCAGGGGAAATTGCAGCGTCTTCACGATCAAGTACATAGATATGCTAAGTTCCGAACGTCAAAACATCGTGAACGTGGGTGACAAATTTGTGGATCACTACAGACAAAGGATAGTCGTTAGTATTTTCGATATGAAAGTGGTTTGACTAGTGAATGATATCTTATTCACTTTCATGTAATCTTCACTATAGTTGGGATAGTGTGGTATGATTCCTTCTTGGGTGGTTTTTTCTACAATTGACTTGTCTTCGTGACAATAACTTGTGTTCAAATTATTTTGGAAATCTAGCAAAATTGAATGGTGCATTTCTCTTGGCTACTTCGTTGTAGATGCATACTTCCTGTCACTTGTGTTCATAATTCATGTCAGTGAAGTTTATAGTTTGCATACTTCATGTTGTTTGTGTTCACACTTCCTGTTAGTGAAGTTTCTGTATATTTTGCATACATCGTTTTTTGTCACACTGTATAATTCTATTGTCGGAATTATCCTTTTGATTTCCTTTTTAAAAATATTTGTTTGTGTTTACCATTCTAATGACCTTTTTAAAAATATTTAATTTGGAATAAAAAAGTAAGACTAAACCCTGGTTACCTTTCTTCCAATTCTCCCCAAATTCCCTCCAAAAAGCTTATTCCCGAAGCTTCACTCCCCATTAACGCGACTCTGCAACATCCATCATTGTCATCAGACATTTTCTTCTTCCCCAGAACGCGACTCTTCAACTCCTCTATCTTTCCCTAATAACCTGAGACTCGAGTTTTGCTTACTCTTGAAGTCCACTTCATGTTTTTCTTACTCCCTCCAGCTCCACATTTTCTTACTTACTCCCTCCATCTTTCTCCATTAATGCGACTCTGCAACTTCATTTTTTACTTACTCCCTCCATCTTTCTCCATTAACGCGACTCTGCAACTTCATTTTTTACTTACTCCATCCATCTTTCTCCATTAACGCGACTCTGTAACTCCATTTTTTACTCACTCCCTCCATCTTTCTCCATTAACGCGACTCTGCAACTCCATTTTTACTTACTCCCCCTCCCCAAACTTATCCTCAACCTCTGAATCGCGTAACAAAAAAAACCTAGAAAATGGCAGTGCTTAGAGGCAGTAAAGAATCGAGTCCAAAGAAGAGTGGAGAGAAAAAGAAGAGAAAAGAAGAAAACAGCCATGGTCGAAAGAAGAAGAAGCAGAGAGACGAAGTGTTGGTGAAAGGGGAAAAAACTTGTGACAGTCCCATAGCCAAAAAAGCCGGGAAGGGCGGGTCGAAGAGGCCAAAAGCAAAAACAGTAAAGGCGAAAAGAACCTCAATCCTTAAAGGGGATGTAAGTTGTCTATATTTTCTGTTTAGGGCTTAGGGTATTTTCCAATTGTCTTGTCAGGCTTCTGAAATGGTTCAATTTGTATATTTTGATTTTGTTTATGCTTTTTTGTTGGATTTGTCCTGTCAGGCTTCGCAAATGGTTCATTTCGTATAATTTATGTTTGTTAGGGTATTTTTCAATTGTCCCGTCACGCTTCTGAAATGGATCAAAGACTTTTTTGTTTCATCTGTCCTCTCAGGCTTTTCAAATGGTTCGATTTCATTTTTTTAGGGGTTTTTTTCATTTCGTTTGCAGATTAGGTATAATTATTTCAGAGGGGAACCATTCTACGGAAGAATTAACATCAACTATAGGGTGCACTTTGTTCGTGAGATTGAAAACAAGTTGACACATGCGGATTGGCAACGGGTTTTGGATGGTCCGTTTGGAAAAGTTCTGAAAATGTTGCAGCATGTATCATTTTCTTCACAGACATTGCATGCAGTTCTATTCAAGCAACTTGAAACAAAAAAGAAGTAGGAGTCTTGGTATGAGGTGGCAGGGAAAGAGTTGAGGTTTTCGATCAAGGAGTTCGCTCTCATAACTAGACTGAATTGTGGTGAAATTCCATGTGTGAAAACTAAAGCTGACGGGCTAGTAATGGAGCAATTTTTTGGTAGTCATGGTGGTCCTAAGACGACAGTACAAGATGTTTACAACAGATTTAAAGAACATCGTGAGTTGGACAACTACAAACTGAAGTTGGCACTGTTGTTGATAGTTGAGGGTCTGTTGCTGGGAGGGGATAAGAAGAGGCTGGTGAAGCCGCTGCATGTTAGGCTACTGGAGAATATGGATAAGTTTTGGGATTATCTATTGGAAGGGTTGCTTATGAAGAGCTTCACAAGTCATTGACCACAACATTGGCCAAAAGGATGCAAACAGTAGAGAAGGCAAAGCTACTCTCCAACGTACCAAGAATTCCATATTCCATTCAAGGCATGCCAATTGTGTTTCAGGTAGTTATATTATTAATTTTTAATGGTTCGAATTTGAATTACTAAGTGTGTTTTAGGGTTTAACATAGTAGTATACTTAATGCTATAGTTTGACCGGATGTTTACATACAGGGTGACAGGATCATCGTGAATATGAAGGATGTTATTTGTTGTTTGATTGAAACAATATACTAGTTTTCCAACATAGTTTTATGTGCATTCCAAATAGGTTTATGTGCATTGCAGTCAGATTTTTTGTTACATGGTGACCTGATTTAAATTATAGGGTGATAGGATATTATGATTTAATGTATCTTAATTTGCTAATACTCAAACCGCTTGTTATTGTAGATATGGGTATGGGAAGTTGTGCCAACATTTGGTCTCCAATTTGCATCAAAGTTGAGTGAATCTGCAATGCCTCTAGGTCTTCGTTGGTTTTCAGATGAAGCCCTTGAACATGGAGTGTTATAGTTGTCTTTGGCAGATCATACAAATGTGGTTAAGCCCATTCTTATTCCCGATGAGGATGAGGTGGATAAGTTGTCTGACTGCTACTATGTTGTTGAAAATAATGACCCGCATTTTGACAAGATTGTGAAGGAAGCAATGAAGGGTTTGAAAAAGAAGGAGAAGGGGAAGCAAGGAAAAGATGGAGCGAGCCCGAGTAATGCATATGTGCATTCATCAGAGGTGATAAGTCAGATGTTCAGAATGATGAAGAGGATGGAAAAAGGAGTGCTTGACAGGATGGGAAGGCTGGAAAAAAGGGTATCAAAGCAGGAGGAGGTGCCTAAGCGTAAGAGTAAGGGGAAACCAATGAGGTATTCAGATGAGGATGATTTTAAATCCTATGATGAGTCTGATGAGGAAGAGGAGGAAGTTTATAAGGAAGACCAGGAAACAAAGGATGAAGAGGTAGAGGATAAGGAGCTTGAGAGTGAGGAGGTTGAAATTGAGAAGGTTGAGAATAATAATGAGGGTAATGACAATGAAGAACTTCGCCAGGGTGGTAACAAACAGAAGGAGGAGGACAAGGTAGAGGTTGATGTTGTGAAGGATGATGATGAGCAAGTTTTTGATGATAATGATGAAGTTGGTGATGCTGATGAGGATAATAAGAGTGATGATGAGGCTAGTGACAAAGAGGAGGAGGAGAGGGTGGAGGCTGATTTTGGGAAGGATGATGATGAGCAAGTTTCTGATTATGATGATGATAAAGTTGGTGATAATGATGATAAAGTTGGTGATGGTAATGATAAGGTAGAGGCTGAAGGCAAAGAGGTATGAATATGCTCCTATGAAAATTTTCATTAATACTGTGACAATCTTATTTTTACGATGGTGACAAGATTTGTAGTGTCTCTGTCAGGATGGGAGTCTATATGTTTTACAAGCAAAGTTTGGCATGGTTACAGGATTTTTAGTCATGTATGTCAGTAGTTTGACATGGTTATTATGATTGCAGGATTTTGATAATTCTATTGAGGGTAACAATGATGTTGAGGGCCAGGATGTTGTAATGGCCATTGTTGAAGACCTAAATGAAAAGGCTGGCGATGGCGAAAAGGACCAGGAGCAGGATCTTACTAATGATCTTGAAGGAGCACCAGAGGCTATCCAGCAGGAGCTAACCACAGCAGAGGTTGAGGAACCTCTTGAAGTGCTAGCCATTGTGGTTGATGTATCCACCAAGGTGAAACCCAAAAATAAACAGAAGCAGCATCTCCAACTGAAGAGGGTTCTTCCTAGTCGTATGACAAAGCCATCCGCCAAAAAGCTAACACCTTACACAGATGAGAAAAATGGGAAAATTGTGAAGAAGATAACCAAGAATTCACAGGTGAAGGAGATGACTGCTTTGCTGCAATGGATGGATTATAAAAGGTTAGTATCTCACGGATATAATAATGTTCAACTATCTCATGGATTTAAGTACGCCTTCGTTATTTTTCAGCTCTGAGCCAAGAGTTGGACTGTGTGCTCAAAAGATGGACAAAGACTGGTTTGGCCTAATACTGGAACCAAAAGATTGGCTGGAAGATGGTGTAAGTTATTTACTTATGATGTCAAATTAGTTTACTGTTGGAATTTGTTGCAATGTCTGACAGGATGAATTATATTTTTTGAAGCAAATCGATGAAGTTTGTTGTTATATCCGTAAGGTGCTTCTGGAGTCCGAAGTTAAACGCAAGGCCACAGTATTGGACGTTTTCTAGGATGTTGATCATACGGATGCATATAGATACTATGTCAAAAATGTCTACACTGTTCCACCTATACTTGAACGTGCACTTTAATACTTTAGGGGAGATCGGCCTAAAGTTTATGGGTCCAGTTGGGATGATTTGGACTTCATTTATGTCCCCTTCAACATCGATAACATCCATTTGGTGGATATAGAGATCGATCTGCAACAATGGCAGGCAAATGTATATGATTGTAATGTGGATTTGAACACTAACTTGTTCGTAGAGACCTGGCTACATGGGGTTTTAAGGTTTCTTCCTCACTTCATCACACAGTACTTGCCTCTTGCCAATAAATTTAAACATCGGGGTACTGATGAGATTAAATTTTCAAGAATTCAAGGATTGAAGCAGAACAAGCGCGGGTAAGTCGAAATATCATTCCCCTTACCAATTTTATTATATACTTCATCTAACTAACTTTATTGCATTTTGTGTCCGTAGTCATGACTGTGGGATATACACTCTGAAACACATCGAGTTGCTCAGTGCTGGTTGGAAAAATCTTGACGTTGTGGCAGAAAAATTTATCGACGGCTTCAGGAGCGACATGGCTCACAACATGTTTGACGGGTGTAGAGGTCGAGCCTAAGGAACCCCGACATTTAAATTGGATGTTTGGATAAAACATTAGGTTCTTTTTGTGGTTTGGATGACATTTGCTTAGATTACGTACAATTGGATGTTTTGGATGACATTTGCTTAGATTACATACAATGCTACGACAACTTATTTATAGATGTGGTAGTTGAATGACAGTTATGTGCATGTAGGTTAAATGGCAGTTAAATGGCATTTGAATGACAGTTGTGTAAAATAATATAGAGACATTGACTGACTTCATAATATACATATTACAAAGTAGCATGACAAGATGAATGTAAGAGGAATGTGGGATACATAACTTACTGTAACAGGATATTAACTCTACTAACTCTTTTTTTAGGAGAGACAAGAAAACAATACAAACCGTCATAAATTTATCTGTAACTGCCAACCAACTCCAATTTACAATGATTAGACGAGATATATAGATAACTGTGACAGGACATTAACACTAGTAATTATTTTTAGGAGATAGAAGAGCACCGTCATAAATGTATCCGTAACTGCCAACCAACCAACGCCCATTTATATACCCCATCTTCCGTAGCCACATTTCCTCATCCACAACTCGTCCCAACATCTTCCTAATCTACACAAGTCCAAATTCCCTCCTATTCCTTCGTTCTCATGGATGATAAGCCGTACGAACATGGGGTGTTTACCATCGTCCATACCGGAGGGAGAATCCTCCCTTCGAGGGGAGCAATGGCCAGAAATTCCACCCACTACTACGAAGGTGGCACTACCCAAAACTGGTGTCATTTGGCTGAAATGGTAAAGGATGTTTGGTGGCTCATTAACCAACTTTATCATTTTAACAATTATGAAGGCGATGCTTGCTACTTCTTCAAAGTTGTGCCCCCCACGGTGGCCCTCGTACCTTGAGGGCCTTGCAGAACCGTGGAGACGCAGCCGTCCTTGCAGCCCTTGGTAGAACTATGGCTTTCATTAAGATATATGTCATGACCGGAGATGTCGTCGAAGAGCTTCCTCCACGCGACGGCCCAGACTCATCCGTCTCCTCAACATTTATGTAATATTTAGTATTTTATTAAGTACTTTAGTGTAGTGACTATGTAATGTCACGTAGTATTTAGTAGGTTATCAAGTATTTTGGAATGCATGTTAGTGTAATGACTATATAATGTCATGTAGTGACTATATAATGTCACGTAATTTAAAACCATATTACAGAAGACCGGACAAGTCACTGAGTATGACAAGATCGATTATGTTTATCCTATGTGTTTTTCAAATGCCACTCATGTGTCATGATATATTGAATTTGTCATGATATATATGGAAGAATAACAAGTGGGGTAAAGGGGTACATAATGGAGTGAAACTTGTGTCATATGAATTAAACCTAAAGTAGTCCATATTGATTTAGTCAGGATATATATGTAGTCATGACAGGATAGAATTACATTAACTACTTTCGACTAAATATCATTTCTACCAAATCGAACCACACAAATTACGTTAACTACTTTTAAACCATACCGACAAGGACTTGCTTCTGTGTTCGAAGAAAAGAGAGCAAAACAATAAATAGTCATAACCAAATTACATTAACTAGGTTCAAAAGTAATATGAGTGGTAAGAGATCCTTGAAGAGTTTGGATCTCTTACTACACATATTAACAAAAGAAGAGTTTGGATCTCTTACTACACATATTAACAAAAGAAGAGTTTGGATCTCTTACTATACATATTAACAAAAGAAAATATTCAAGAGTTTGCATCTCTTACTAGACAGTTAACCTGATCATGGGCCGGCTGCAGGGTTAGGACAATTTCGTGAGTTATGGCCGAGAGTGCCACAACTTCCACACCTTCTCCTCGGACTCCTGTATTCTCCACGTGACGGGATTCTTTTCTTCCTTGGTCTTCTTGATTTCCTCCTAACATCCGGGGGTAAGCATGCTTTATTCAAGACAGTGTCAAGAACTTCCCAATGCTCAAAGGCAAGAACCAGATACAATGTTTCCTTGTATACTTCCTTCCACTTTTCAGCCGTAAAGAAGGGATGAACCAGCTTTACAGGATCCATACCACAATCCTTCGCAGCTGCTATTGCATGCGCACAAGGAATTTGGTCAACTTGGAATGCGTTGCAGTAGCAAGTTCGAGCATGGAGGTTTACCAAGAATGTAGTTACATTGGCATGCACTTGAAACTCATATTGATTCAGCCTAGTCACAACCATTGTCAACGATCTCAAATAATGAACTTCTAGCTCATGATACAATGTCGGGGTCAGCACTTGTGAATGTAGCTCTCCCTTTTTTCTCCTGTCATAAAACCACTGAATCATGACATTCAGTATACCATCAAGTAAGCCAATCAGCGGCATTCGACGCGGCCTCACTAATCGACTATTAACGGATTCCGCATTGTTAGACGTCATAATATTGAATCTATTCGCGGGCATATGCGACCTTATCCACGCTTCAAATCCAACACCTCTTAGGTAGGTACCGACTTCCAGGGACTGGGCGCAAAGTCTTGCAAACTCACAGTTGAAGTCATGTTTGGTATAGGCTTGATTTGCCTTTTGGTACAAAATCCATAAGTCATTCCTTTTAAACCTCGTCCTCACGTTTTGAAATAGGTGAAGTGTGCAATAACCATGCTTTGCGAAGATGTAGCGCTCTCTTAAACCTTGGTAAATGCTTCCATGACGGTCAGACACAAAGACAAGGTCATGATCGTCGGCAACAACAAAGCGTAGGTGTCGGAAAAATATGACCATGAGCTATCATTCTGACTGTCAACAACAGCAAAAGCCACTGAGAATATCTATTTGTTTCCGTCTTGTGCCACTTCTACTAGAAGTGTGCCCCTGTACTTTGATCCCAGATGGGTACCATCCACAGTTATGACCTGCAATAGTTTTCACTCAGCTTTACAAAGTGCATTGTACTCATGACAATAGAAATCTAATATGCTATAATATATTGCATAAATTTGACAACAGAATCATTGAACCTAACAAAACATAAATTTACATTTCTTAAAAAATGCATTCCATTGCCCCAAGCACCCAAGCTGATAAAACAATACTTGAATCGACGATTAGAATCTACTTCAACATGTGTGATTATCCCTGTATTCATCATTTCCAGCATGTACATGTATCCATGAAGCCTATTGTAGCTTTGCTCAGCTGTGCCTCTTATCCTTTCTGTGGCGGTTAAACGTGCTCGGTTTGCCTTGTCGTAACTGACTTTCACTCCCATCTTCTTCATTAAGTCTTGAATTTGTGCAGCACAAGGTCCAGTACATGTATCGGTTGTGTTAAAGTTGTAACAGATTAAGGTTAGTTGATATAAATGCTGATAAATATATATGATCGTACTGACAGGATAGTTTACTTACCTTGACATTATGTGGTCAACAATTATGCTTAAACTTGCATGTGTGTGGTGGTTATGCTTTAGCTTCATGCCACATGTGTGTTTTCCTTACTTTAAACAATCTTGTGTTGCCAAGAGCGGTCCCACAGCAAAAAAAAGTGCAACTAAGATCAATGCACCTTACCAC
Organism: Rheum nobile; assembly: GCA_027886185.1. NCBI lineage: Eukaryota > Viridiplantae > Streptophyta > Magnoliopsida > Caryophyllales > Polygonaceae > Rheum > Rheum nobile. The sequence goes on from WOAB01000780.1 coordinate 3,442,907, forward strand.
ATATAACTTCTTATCAGACTTTTGGACATGTATCTGGAAGCGCCTCTGTAATGCCATCAACGATAAACGATTCGAGGAGATCCTTCTTGCAATTGAAATACTGTCCAACTTTTATTTCCAGATCATTGCCACTCACCCCATCATCCTCCATTGGCTCTTCCAAATCATCCAATTGCCTTTTACTAAACTTTTTGCTACGATAGTACTCGGCTTCAATCTCTTGGAGAAATTCTTCATCAATGTCTACAAATAAGTTATCTACTTCATTAGTGTCATCCAACAATGGCCCTTCTTCAAAATCATCATGAAAGTCATCCCAAACATCATGCACACCTTCTTGTCCAACGTCTTCCCCATAATCATTGTCAATCTCAATACATTCATGTATTGTTTTCCTTCATGTGGAAGACCTTGTTTCTCTCCCATTAGTTTCTGAATCTGTCTCAGATTGGCTCACCAAGTCAACTATTTGTACATCCCCATTGTTCTCATAACAAAATTTGGGTTTTATTTCATACATGTCACAATCAACTATATTTGGGACACCTTCAGTGGGACAATTGTCGCTTACCACATTGCTCACCAAGTCAACTATTTGTACATCCCCATTGTTGTCACGACATATCTTTGGTTTCATTTCATACATGTCACTATCAACTATGTTCGGGACAGCTTCAGTGGGAGAGTTGTCTCTTACCACATTGCTCTTGTCGGATTTGGTACCATTTGTACTTGGATGACCACCCACCACAACCTCAGCCTCTGCCTCTTGACTTTGTGTTAACGGTGGCGGTGTCAGACACATTGTGATGTCCTCGTCATCATTTCTACTTGGATGACCACCCATCACAACCTCGGCCTATGCCTCTTTGTTTCCTTTCTTTTTCATACTCGCATATAACTTGATAGGCCAAATAGCATCTTTTGATTGCAAGTTCAAAATTTTGAAAGCATCAAGGTCCTCGTCATCTTTGACATCGAATGGTTGTGACTTTGGTTTCCGCGGTGATAGATATTTTAGCCCCATTTCATCTATTTCGTCAATGCATTTTATCTTCTAAGCCAACTTTTTTCTCAGATTTGAGTAATTGATATCTGCAGACAAAACAAGCGCTTTTGTCATTGTGATCCCATCGAAAACCCACTTGTTTCCCTTATATATCCATTCACCACCTGTTATCAGAGTCAAGTAGTATGATCTTGAACCTATTATACAAAGAAAAAGCAAACACAAGTAAAATACTTTATGACAAACGTTGACAGTATTGTGTCTAACACCGATAGTAATATGACCAATACCCTAACACCGACATTAGTTTTAAAAAGTTGGGGTTACTAGCCAAACGGGACAAAATTTGTAGGGAAAACAAATATTCTATAATCAAGGAACGAATGTGAAAGTCAAACACAAGTAATGCTAAAAAAGAAGCTAAAAGGTTATTCTCTCGTTTAGGGAACCATAGAAGAATGTCTTGTAAAGAAGAGTAAATGTGAAAGTCAGAACTCACCCATTATTAAATTTCTTCTATTCCAAAGACATTGAAGATGTTGCACAAGCCTTTTTGAATATTTGGGGATTTAAGGTTTTATGGTGTTACGGTGGCTTTGTATAGGTTTACAGGTTGGGTTATTTTAGGGTGAAGACTAACACGTGGGTAAAGGGGTAGAAAATGGAGGAAAACTTGTTAACTTTTGGAGGGAAAATAGAGGTTAAAGGATGATGTGTACTACTTTATCAGAAGTCATATCAGGTTAATAGTTATGAAACAATATTAAATAAAGAATGACACGCCCAAAAATTGAACAAAAAAACCTAAATAAATGCACGGACATGACCGACCATGTTCCTTCTCATTCTTCACTCAACAACCCTAAACCCTCTCTGTTCGTTTCGTTGAGCCAAGGTCCTTCATTGTTGCGCCGAACACAAGGTAACCCTCTTTGTTTTTTGTGTGGTTTTCATACTGGGTCAATAAGCAAGCATGTATCACTGTGTTTTTGGCTGGAAATTTTGCTTTGTTTCTACAGTTCAACTCAAGCCCAATGTTATACAACGACACCTCAAGTTATCAAAGCGGGGACCCCCGAAAATATGAACATCCGCCTACATCTCCTACACATTCTCAAATAGAGGAGAAGTTGCAAGAAGAGTTAGACATGTTGCTAACAAATAGCCCACGTTCCAACATGTTGGGTGAAATAATCACATGCCTACGTACTGAGATACATGAACTTCGACAAAGAATTATGGAACTCAATACATGTGAGATGCAATTGGATCATGCAATTTGGAGACTAAATGCAAGGGTGTCAGAACTTGAAGCTGAAAACAAGACACTACACTCCAAGGAAAACATCATCAAACTTGTACTAAATCCTATTTGTGCGTTTGGTGCTGGTGTCATTATAGGGATTAGTGCTTTCAGCATTTGTTATCGAGCATGTAGGTCATAACTATAAAGTATGTACCTCATGACTTTGGTTTTTTATGTAAGAGGATGAATTAAATTTCGAATAGTATTCGTAAGCATGGTTGATTCTACATGTCAGATTGCCAAAATTTTGATGTTGCTCTTCATGTAAGTTTTGCAAATTCAAACATAATGCCCGTACTAGACACACAGACAATAGTTGTCAGTATACTGGATACCATTACATTTCTAAAAAAAAAAAGGATAGTTGCCAACTGGCTGCTATCATTACATTACTAGCATCACATCGAAATTTAGGAAACATGCTCCTTCACGCAAAAAGCATAGCCTTCATAGGCGCTATTTGCAACACAATAGCATAACATTTTGTGTCAGTGCCAATCTTGTCAATGACCAACAACACGGTTGGTTAATCAACATTTTAATGCATTTGATAAACAACTAAGTTTTTTTTACCGGGAGTTACCTTTTCAATAATATAAGGGTTTTTAACAATAATAAGCAATGATATGGCACGAGTCAGGGCAAAATTGAACCTCTTTGGGTTGCTCAGAAATCCCAAGCGGAAAGTCCTGTCATATTCGTCGTGTTTCTCGGTTGATTTGACGGTTGACAAGATGATCACTTCCTTTTCTTTACCCCAAAATTGATCAACCCCGTCAATCTTAATATCAGCCATATGTAGAGACATGAGAGTCTTCCCTATCTTTAGTACTTGTTGTGGGAAAGGGGTAATAATCCCGATGTCTTGTTCAGACACATTCCTTCTTTTGAGCTTTTGTACGAGCTCAACCACCTTGCTAGCTTCAATCCTATTAAACCATGAAGGGTTGCCCTTTTCCCTCTCATCCAAGCCTTGGATGCCACAAAACATGAAAGGGAAGTTCCCGTTGGGAAGCAGATCAGTCCAAGGTAAGGAAGATGTGTCATTGTCTTTTCGATATGGATTCAATGCTCCTCTATAAAATAATCTTGAAGGAACACAAAGAATTGCAGGGTGGCTCCGGTAACTCTTCACCAACATTGTGACATAATTGTGATCCCCTGATCTGTAAACTTCAAAGTCCAACAACCTCTCCAGAAAAGATCTTCCCAAACCATAAGCCTCAGCTTGCTTTGAATGAATATCAGGCCCAAGTTGCTTGGGTTCACCACAAAGAATAATAATTGTGTTGTTTTCTAAGAGGGTTGATATGGGGATCATTGTCTCTGGCTCTGAAACTTGGCTTGCATCATCTAAGATGACGTGGGAGAAGTAGCCACGGTTAACCCCTTTAGCATAGAGGTAAGATGCACTCGTGTATGTCGTTATTATTATCTTGTACCTGTAGAGTGCATCTCGAGACGGGCAAATGAAGAAACCTTCATTGTAGATACAGAACCTCAACAATGCAACGTTCATTTTTTCTAAGGGATGACGTGTGGCATTCAACCTAAAAATATCTTCCTCCCTAAGTTTCATCCCCTCATAAAGGATTTTCTCTAATATGTGATATGCCGCACAATTTGAAGAAGCACATACCAATATATGAGAATTCCATCTAGTTTTATAGAGTTGTATGATCACCTCCACCAGTGTTTTTGTCTTTCCTGTTCCCGGGGGTCCATAAATCAAATAAGGAGCTCCTCCTCTGCACCCTAAAATTAAGTGAATAGCATTTTTCTGCTCCTCGTTAAGAAGATGTGAGATAGGCACAAGTTTGTTTGTTGTAATCCTCCGCTTTCCATGATACTCATGGGAAAAGAGGAACTTTTCGTGTAATGCCTCTGCAGATAGAATGGCTTGACGGAGCCTACTGAAATTTACCCCGTTGTACACAAAACATATTTCATACACATTGCTATCTCTGTGTCTTTGGTAAAATCCATCATGAAAATGCAATAATACTTCATCAGCCTCAACACGGTGGATCCAGCCCTATTCAAACAACATTGGCAAGTTCAACATGAGAAAACAACACTGGCAACGATAATTCATGCAATTATGACAGCAAATATGAACTTTTATTTCATTGTTGATTCCGACAATAACATATTACACTTTGACATAAATATTAAGACAATTGACATTATCCTAAAAAATTACCTTCACCCACTTTTCACACATACCTGATCAAGAAAATATTATCCATAAACATTCACCACATCTCCACGGACAACTGAGGGCCTTCTTTCAGCTAGTCCTAGCACTTTAAGAGCTACAAATTTAAAATCCTTTTGTCTCAAAGTAACAGACTTCATATTACAAGCTTTCACGTAGTCCTGTAAACAAATATAAAAAGAGAATCATTCAACAAGTTGGTACTACGAGAGAACCATGCCATCTAGTTATCCCCTCAGTCCCCCCACCCTCATACAGAGAAAATATAACAATTACCATAATGAGAAGTTCCTCCATCCCTAACAACACATTGAAATACGACGCATAATTTTCCTATGTTAAGCCTTGTGAAACAACTTCATGGATTTCCTCAAACTTTATCACTTTCTTTATTTCTGGTGGTATATTATATGGTTTCTCAGGTGTCAAAGCTTTAGAGACTTCATCTTCATCCAAGAGGAAGACAAATCGTTGTCACAGCCTCAGTTTGGATATGCACAATAGATGTGAAAACGCCAATCTCCTTGGGCACACAAGACAACCATATAGTCAGGCTACCATATGGCCTCAACATTCGTTCCTCCATATAAAAATAACCCACAAAATCTTCCTCGGGTATGTCATCTGGTTGGCCAGATGGAGGTTTCATCAGTGACAAAACGAATGAATCTTCTGGATTTGAAGCATAAATCTTCACACCCCAAAGTACCACATCTTCTGAAGTGGTGTTTTCTATTGTGAATGACGTCACGGCAACCTCGTTGATAGGAATCGATTGAGGCTTTCCTCCAACAAATGGAAATGGCTCATAGACCATGACAGGACCCTCCTCAGTAAGAGTGGAAGTAGTGATTGAGGGAACATCCATGAAGCCAACCTCTCCCTTGTCTCCAATGGTGGAGTATTCATCACCCATACCTATTTGGCACTCAAATAAAATCTAGCAAAGGAGATGGGTGAGATGAAGTGAAACAAAGAGAGAGTAGAAGTAGAAGTGAAACAAAGAGAGAGTAGGAGTGGCAGCATATAGCTAAATATACTCAAACTTGGAGCATTTTCTAATTAAGATCTGTGTAAAGTAGATGGGTGAGATGAAGTGCAATTAATATCTCTATAAAGTAAAATAGTCAAAGAAGCAGAGCATCGGGAGAAGGAGATGCAATTAAGACATCTTGTATTTACTTGGACGCATGACATTTGAAATTGGTATTGTGACAATTGTGTCTCGATATTTTGACAAATGTTTAAAATTTACCACAGAAAATACTTCTACTTAGGGCTTGTGAGTACAAGTATTCAGCCAGATGTCACACATCCTACAAAAATTAGGCAAGCATGTAATATGGTTTAATGTGACATTACATGATAAAGTTTACTGTTGATTTTTGGGTGTTGAGATCACTATCCCTATCAGTACAGAAATATGTGTAAATTTGATTTGTAGTTCCGACATTATTATTCTTAAGTATGACATATGTTTTACTAAGGTCGACATGAGTTTTCGATAATAGCAAGAAAAAAAAACAAGTATGACGTAGTAATTTTGACCGCTTGTGAATCTTTGGTTTTACATTATTTTGGCTCAAATTTAACCTGGAAATCCGCTTGTGAATCAATTTATCTACTTCAAATAACTACCAGTTCCTTCGAGTTCAACAGTTCTTCGGGTTCATCTTACAAACTTACTTGGAAGATGGAGGTTCAACAGTTCTGTTAAACAATTCATCGTCATTCTTCATCCATCGTACATCGCCATTCTTCTTTATGTTAAACAGTTCTTCGGGTTCAACAGTCACATGGGAAGAGGAGGTTTGGATTTTGTAATGGCGGGAGAATGGGCTTGCAGAATGGGAGGGAGAGGGCGGGATAAAGGGAAGGAGATGGGCGGGATTGCTACAGGAAAAAGGATGGAAATTTTGGGGTTTTGGAGGGAAATATTAATTAATAATATTTGTGTACTTTTTGGTTTTTTGTTTCATTTTTCTTTTCTCTAATTTCATTGATTTAATTTACTTTTGGAATTAAAAAAAAAATTATTATTTTACAAAAATACACCAAATGGTGTATATATGCAAAAAAAATACAAGCTTCTACAATTGCAAATGACATACCCATTTAGGATATCCATGCAAATCCGTGTACATTTTAACCCATACTTTTAAAAGTCAAGGTTAAAAAGTACTATGCGCTAAGTGTTTGCGCATAAAAATAGACTTTTCAAAAGATCCATTTAATTTGACTTTTTAACCCGGATCTTTAAAAAGTACCTATGTGCGACAACATAGTGAACGTGGTACGGGGCAAAAAATTTCGCGGTGCAAAACTTAACTGCCTTTTTATTTTCATTTGTCCTTAGTAGCTTAGGTAAAGGAGTATGTGTCCTTTAATCAAGATGACAATTACTAATAATAGAATAAGATTAATAATGGAGATTTATAATAAAGGTATTTTAAGTAGTCTTAGTGCTTTGTTAGAAGCCAACTATGATTTATGAGATAAATTAGATTTGACCCATTGTTATTATACCCGGGTCCTATGAGGTCACACACAAGAGAGTAATTGGGCTAGATCAAAGTAACCCGAGGCCTATTGTGGGACTGAGAATTTCGGCTACTGTGTATTGTTGGAAGAATGGATTATTCATCAAGTAATGATAAAATGTTATCTATTTACTTGATGATATAAGGAAAGTTATTTTTAGGCAAGATAAGATATTGTATCAACCATAAATATTCATTTATTGTAACAAGGAAAATATCCATTATCTCATGTGTTGAGAAAATACTCTCCCAACTACAAACCCTAGGTCGGTCATGCACATAGAGAAAAAGCTTGGAGTTTTTCTCGTCCGTTCTAGCAAACAAAGGCAAAGTGATCTAATATTGTGCTCGTATGGATCAAGTAGAGGAGTCACACTTGAGGCTCTATTCTCCAGATTGATCTTAGAGAAGAAGATTTGCATCAAGAGGTATGTTACTCTTTCATATATGTTTCATATCAAATTTATGCATGAGATCCTAAGTTAGATGTTAGAAAACTGTTTTCAGAATTTCGGTTAAAGCATCTAAATCCCTACATTAGATTCATGTACATAGGGTGGACTGAAAAATACCGAAAAACGAAACGGAAAACCGGTCTTTCTTAGGTTAACTTAAAGAAATTTATCCAAGTTACGACATAATTAACCGATCAAAAATTTACGATATGGGTAACGGATAGTTTTTTTCCATTTGGTTAACCAAACATATAAATATTATGTTTTTAACAATGAAATAATGAAATTTAATTGACATGATTATATTATCGTTGTTTAAATACAAGTCAAATAAGTTGTATAATTTACATATGTAGTAAATACATGTATACAAATGAGAATGACGTTGAGATCTTAAAATAACAATGTTCTAAATGTTACTCATAACTAAAACTAACTAATACTTTTGAATTAAATGTAATTTAGTAAATATAACAACTTATTTTTATTATTTTTATTTGTTATATGTAAAATTATAATTAAATATATAATATAATAATTTTATTTTTATGTTGATATATTGTTAATTTCAGGTTTTTGGTTAACCATGTGACCGTATAAAATTCTGATTAATCAATCTATATATATATATTAAAGCTATTGAATTTTCGAGTCATCAGAACGTTTCTGGGCCCACAAATCATACGTGTCATTTTGTTATTAATTCACTTTTTCATTTTATTTTATTTTCTAAATTCATTAATTTAAAATCTAATATCTTACCAGATCTTTCCTAAAGATAGGAAAGATCTAAACAAACAAAGTTATAATTATTATTGTTTTTTACTAACAACTTAAATTTGATTAAAAAGCAAACATATTTTGCTTCATGTACGTTGAAATTCTAAAATATTTGTTTATAACTTTTCATTAATCTTTAGCAATTCTGAGTATTGGATTTACATCCACCTAAATTTATATGTCAATTAGTTGTTAAGTAATCTATAGTGATATCATACGTGATTTTTTGCCAACAAAATATTCATATATCAATCATTTCTTATTTTATTCAAATCAATTAATAATGATTTTATTGTTTAAACTCCAACTAAATATCAAAATTTGTATCTAAACATAACCTCGTGGTTGATCAATAAAATCAATTAATAAAGATTTTATTGAACCGACACTAAACCACAATTTCAAGCTAATTAAGTTTTCATTTAAAAAAGTTTAAAGTTAAGATATTTTGTATTTTGAAACATAATTAATTTTATTATGAAACTGAATCTATTTTATTATGAAAGCGTAATTAATGAGTTTAAATTTAAGACATATTTCAAACTAACTAATTTTATTATAAAATCATATATATCTTCAAACGTAAATAAGAAAAATGTCGTGGAAGATTTTATAGTTCCTAAAATTTAGATTCGTGATTTTTAAAACCCTATTATACACTTACAAGTTACACCATAACATACTATCACCTCATCCGCCTATTTGCTTATATCATGTTATCAAGCATCTTCAATAATTTCTAAAACTATGGCTCTAACATTGATTATAAATTTACTCTATAAAAATTAGAAAATGAATAATATCAAAATTATTAATTATCATTTCTTTGAAAAAGTAATAATCAAATCTATATTAAAACATCATAATAACATAATCATAACTACTATATTTTAATAATTTATGCTTTCAAAAATTGATAAAGCTTGAAGTTTTTACTAATTAATTTACAATATACTTCTACTAAATAATTATATATTTTCATGATTTTAAAAGTGTGGTTATAAATGATTTTAGTAATTGCTTCATTCGTGCATGCATGATTTATTACAATAGAATTTGGGCTATCAAAAATATTTTAGGTATTGATTTAAACTTTGAATTTATAAAATTATTAAGTTCTAAGCCTATTTCAATTTCTATAGAAATATAAGAAATGTACATGTGTAATTTTCATATTTTGTGATATATCAAAGAAATTGGATATAGGTTGTTTTCAAGTGAATGTTATACACATAGTCATAATGTTAATAAATTCCTCACCTTTCGCTCTCTTAATTTTATCAGCGCGACGTTGAGCAATTCACACTCTCTTATGGTATTGTCGCTTGCCTTTCACTTGTTCAATTTTGAATTTTGTTCTGAATCTGAAATTGAAATGTGTTAGCTTGTATCTTCATGAACAATTGCATATGTTTATAAACTTTGTCCATGACGAATGTCGTTAAGTGGCCATCTAGAAAGAGGCGAACCCTCGTTGATGTGGTCTAGGGGTGAGCACGGGTCAGAACTCGACTCGAACCGAACCTGAAAAGCCCGAAACCCCAAAAACACGGGACCAAAGACCGAACCGAAGTCTTCGGGTCGGGTTCGGGCTAAACAACCCTCAAAGAAAAAAAAAGAGGCAAAACTAGGCTAAAATCCAAACCGAACCCGAACCGACCCGAAACCCGAAACACTAAAAAGGTCAGACCGAAACCCGAACCGAAGTAATGTGGGTTCGGGTTCGGTTTGGGTTTTTCGGGTCGGGTTCGGTTCAGTCGGCCCGTGCTCAGCCCTAATGTGGTCAGTCCAAACTCTCTTAGTTTTTACATGTTCATTTCAATTATTTCCATGGCTTTTTATTTTAATTGTATGAAGGGACGGACACAGGTGGGGCCCAGTGGGGGCTATAGCCTCCACTGGAATTTTGAAAGAAAAAAAAACTAAAAAAAAAATTATACGGAATTTCTTTTATCTCACCCAAAGTTTTTTTTTTCCCCAAAATATTTCTTCAAAAATTTCAAACTAATTTTTGTAGTTTTCCAATTTTAAAAATATTTTTTACATAGGATTTATTATGTATAATTCTCAAAAATACTAAAATTTATCCAAATTTGCACACAATTTTTCAATAAGATATGTAATATTTTCACTATACTTATCCTTATTTGTGTTAAAACTTTCAAATTTTAGGGTTTATGAATTTGTAAATTTTACAAATTAATTTTTATACAAATTTGTTGAGATTACGCAGTGAAAGTAGTCTGTAATGATGAAATTTGGTCAATTTTGAGTAAAATTTCATTTGAAGTTTGGATATAGAATTTGTTGTTTGAAATTGAGATTGTTTGTGTAAAATAGATGGTAGAATTACAAATTACGATTTAGAGTTTTGTGTAAGATAGACGGTAATATTTTACTCTTCAAGATTTTAGCCCCCGCTGGACTACAATCTTGTGTCCGCCCGTGATTGTATGTAACAGGAAGCAAGACAAAGAGGACATGAATTTAAGATGATACAAGTACAATTTTTGGGATTTATGTGCATAGTGATGTTATTCCTTGTGTTCATAACTATTGAGTATCAATATCAACAAACAAGGGTACAATGACCTTTATGAAAATACTAATTACTTGTAATAATCAGACTCATGTAAACATTTTTCATCAAATCTACTTATTGTTACATTAGTAAGGAGGGAGTATTGTAATTTTTTATCAGTTGATATTAAGTTGGATTACAAGTATATTTTGAGGCTCTTTTTATCTTGAGTTCAGATAATTGTTAGTGTTCCTTGATTTTGCAGTAATTAAGTCGTATTCTTTGCATGAAGAATGAATAGATTGACATTTATGTGCCTAAGTTGGATCTAGTTTGAAGTTTCCGTATATAAAATATTTTGACATTTATGTCCATGATTTAGTTTTCAGCCTCCTATTTCCTGTTGTCAATGGTCTACAAGCAGAAAGTTTTTATTTATGCCTCAAAGATAGTGGTATTCTATATGAAGACCCTTACATACATGATCATAATCCTTATCCAAGTATATTATAACTCTCGATAAATCTTTCATCTACATGGAAGAAACTTATAGTTGTTGATGTTAAAGTGTGGCAATTCAGAATGTAGCATGTACTAGTGAGATTCTTCTTCATTGATGCATCAGGTTGGAATAAAAGAATACTGGAGAGCACATCGATCATGGTCGTCTTGTTCTATTTCTGGGGTATAAAAATACTTCTCCAGTGGTTTAAGTTCAAGCTCTTTTATTGTCTCTTGCCCATCTGAACATGGTGCTTTCGCAAGTACCGGATTCTATTCCCCCACGTGCTCAGCTAAATAATCTCATGCCTCACAGTTGATTATGTTTTTATGGCTTGATCTACTTAATCAATTTCCCTCTCGTTACTTCCCTGTTTCAAGTGTACAATAGAAATCCAAATGCTTGTGAATCATGACCTATTTTTGTGAGACCATGCAGGTGCAATGCCCCCTTGAAGTCGCGATGTCCGACCAAGTAGGGATGTTGTTGTTCTTGACTTCTGCTACAAGTTTGCAATCTCCTTGGTACCTATGCTTCATACTCTTTACTCGAGTCATGTATTTTAATATTTACAAAATGACTCATTTTGTTGTCTCTCTCGCCACAGGTAAATATCAAGCTTCAACTCCTTGTTGTACTTAATAAATTTATTTGGAAATGTTGGTCAAATGTATTTAGTAATTACAAACTTTTTGCAGGTTGGAATAATTGCACTCAAAGAATATTTTCCATCGCAATGTTAAGCTAACCTCTCCATCGTATATTGCAACTTCAATTTAAAGGAACTTGGACGTGCATGTTCTTGACTTACTACTCGCATATATCAACTTGTGACTTCCGTTTGCGTGATTTGTGTGGTTTGTTTGTCATTGCTATTGCTTGAATTTGTCACGGCCTCCCTCACGGACAGCCATACGTAGGTAGTTACCCCAGTGAGATTGAATTGTTGGGTTGCTTAGACTTTTCTTGTTCGTTGTGATTTGCTCCTATTGGTTTGTTTTGATCATTGCGTGTTAATATGGTGACTATAGGTAATGAGTCCGACGAGGCCTTCGTTGCCCTTCACACCGAGAACGAAGTCGCAACCAAAGCAAGGGTTGATCTTGAGGCCGAGAATGCGGAGCTTTGGCGTCAACTGGCGCTTGCAGCGAGCTCCCGAGGCCCACCCCCTAGACCCTCAACCGTGGATCTAGGTGTTGATCTGGCACTTCAACAGCCACCCCCAGCCGATGCCTCTCGCCGCCAGGACAAAGGCAAAGGCATCATGCCTTCGGCTTCAAACCAGCAACCGCTCCACCGGCTCAATTCTATCATTGAAAGCCGCCATGACGCTGACATTCGGGATCGCTACGAGCCCTGCTCGCGGTCTCACTATGGCTCGCAGGAGGAAGACGAGTACTCCGACGAGCATGAGTCCCCAACCACTGATTTGGGTCCATACCCATTTGTCAACACCGACGATTGACATGCTCACTATGATCGCATGAAGCGCACCGAGCAGCGCCACGCGGAGACTGAGCGGCGCCGTGACGTTGAGCGTGGTCACACCAGCAGCCGCGACCGACACACCCACTATGTGCGCCACGGACCCAACCGTGACCACCACACACATGTCGGGTCTGCGCGCCGCTACATGCACCCTTACCCGACGGCATTTCAAGAGTTTGATGATGAGGACTACGACGACGCCGACAACCTCAACCCCGGCCATTTCCATCCTCCGCTGGGCGATCCGATTGAGAGCCAGCATTTTCCCACAAATTACATCCCGCCAAGGGTTGACACCGGACGCCAAGGTCGTGACCCTTTTGCGGCCAATGATGTTCGCGGCCGGAAACCCGCTCCCACAGCCCTAGGCTATGCACAAGGCGAGCCCGACGGACGCCATCGCCAACGGCGCCCTCATAGGTAGCAGGCTGATCCCGATGCCTATGACCAACAACATCATGACTATGATGACAACCAACGCTATGTTGAGCGCACCCCCGATGTCGGGTGTTATGAAGCCCGCCGCCCCATGGCTCCCACATATGCTAGCCGCCGCGACATTAAGGTAACAATTGAACATTTTTTGGTGAATATGATCCCTCTACTTTTCTTGATTGTGTGCAGGCTACCGAGTATGCCCTTCGGCATTGTCAGTATGAGGAACACGAGAAGGTGGAGATCGCTATGCTTCACTTCTGAGGCGCGGCGCGCACATGGTGGCATCGGTTTGCTACCGACCGCATTAGGCGCAATCTCCCTCCCATTAACAATTATATAAAATTGATTGAATATTTTTACCTCCATAGAAAATAAACTTAATTCAATTAATAACTAAAAGTTTTAGATACATGCATTCTTCAATTAAAGGAATTGGAGTAGGAAATTTATGTAAGATCTTTTCACATTTATTTGATTAAGTTAAAAGTCATTTAGTTCTAGATTTAAGTTGTAGGATTTTTTAGTTAAATTCATGTACTAGGAATCTTATATAAAGCTATGTAATGTTTGAGTTCAAAAGGAGAAAAGCAACAAAGAATAGCAAAGAAGTGTTTTTAGTAAAACAAGTGTTATTTTCTCTTCAAATTTAATTCTTCTTCCATATTTTTTACCCAAATTCTATCAATTCCATCCGAAAGGGAGCATAAGTATTCAATTTTTTATCATTTTGTAATATAAAAAGAAGTAATTGGGTAACCAAAAATATCTGGTTGTTTTAAACCAACTGATCCACCCTTGTTTATAGTAATACAGAGTATATGTTGAATTCCTTGAGTTTTGATTGTAGCAAACATCCATATGACATGTGTGTTGAGTGTTTTAGGATATAAAGATATGTCACAGGGAGCATAAGGTTTAGACATTTTTGTGCCCAGAAGAGGTATCGATACCTTGGAAGGAACGAACGTCTTGTAGATGAGTGAATGATCAATCCAATTACTATAATGATGAATCGCTTGAGAGAAGTGAGAATATGTAAGGAGAAGCGTCGGAGTGATCGAAGTCATGGGAAATGATTGAGGGAACAAAGACAGCTTCATGCGTTCGTAAAAGGAAAGTGGAAATCTTGGTCAAAGTCTTGGAAAAGAAGAAGGATAAGATCTTGCACGAAATATGGAAGAGATATATTGCAGAATTATGAAAAATATGAGAGAGAAGATTTTATCGTATCTTGGGTTTTTATTTATGGTAAGTGTACCTTAGGTAATTATCTTTTATATAAGATAGAATTTGGAGATTTTATGTATGGAAAGATATTATCTTTCTTGTTGGAAAAGCAAGAAAATATTATCTTTTTCGTGCTAGGGTTTAGACTGACTATATTAATGGATGAGATTTCCATTATGTGGTCAACGATCGTTGAAGAAGAAAAGGAGAAAAGGTTGCGCAGAAAAGAGAAGAAGGAGAAGAAGCCTACAAGTCTTAGATGGTTGAGTTCGTGAGTTACAGTGGTAGAAGAGTTTCAAGACTAGGTGGGAAGTCTAGAGTTTTGATCCAGGCTATACTTGTACACGAAAAAGAAATTAATAAGATAAGTATACTTCTTCTAAATCCTCTCAAGCGAGAAGCTTGAAGGTAATGGTTTTTCATTGATTAGCTAGTTGGCTAATTAGGGTTTCCACTCTAAGTCGTGTGTTTAATTTTCGTTATCTTTCTTGTGTATATTCCGATGCACCTTCTGTGGGAACAAAGCATTTGTTCCCTCAAATGTAACGTTAACGATCCAATAGTATATATATCAAACAAAACCCTGTATACATACTTGTAACACAAAGAGGGCAACAAACTCATACATGCTCTTCTATCGTACCAATTTAAATGAAACATATCGATTAGAAAATACATCCTCTAAAGAAGAATCTATATCTATTTAAAAGTTGGTTTTCTTGCCCTCATTAATGATCCACTTGAATTCTCTTCAGTTGTTTTGATTTACAATAGAGTTGAACAATATGTTTTGCCCTTAAATATTGGACCACTAAATGATATGAAAAGACAAAAAAATGCAATAAGATATTGGGCTATTAAAAATTGGGCCACACATGCATGGACGGCCCTACTGCATCCCAAATGGAATATGCGTCAACTGTTAAGCCTTTCATCTCTCACAATTAACACATTTAAGTATATGAAGATGAAATAACAGCAACAAAAAGCTTAAGTCAAACGGAATTTTAACCGAAAAAAAAAGGAAAAGAAAGAGAGCCAAGTCAAACGGTTGTACCACATTACAACTATATTTTAATCACAAGAAGCTCAAAGGTTGTACAATATAAAACGGCAAACAACAAGCTTTTTAACACAAAAAAAAACAATTGAAACGGTTGTACCACATCATAGCTATATTTAAATCAGACGTTCAAATTCTATTGTCGTAACCATTATACTATTGTCGTCCCCTGGTGATCCAGCCTTAGTGACGACCCCAACAATTTAATCATTGGCACTCCAATAGCTATATATTTAAATCAAAGTTTGTACATCACAAAATAAAAAAATTAAAGCAGAAGTTAGAATCCTATCCCACAATGAAATGGTTCTACCACATTATAGCTATATTTAATATATAAATTACATTAGCATTACACTTACCTCATCTCTTCCTATATATATAGAGAGAGAGAGAGGGACGCTCAGATAAAACGAGTCTTGTGGTGAAACGAGTGCATACATGAGGATCATTGGATTAAAGGAAATGGAGGGATGGATTGAGAGGTTGTAGGGATTTTATGGTAGGAGGGTTTCCATAATACAAGGCCCATAATAATCAGTTACCATAAAAAATGGATGAGAAAAAAAAGAAAATCTAAAATAGGAGAGAGAAGATGCAATCTTTCTCATTGAACGACGGTGGTAGTTACGTCTTCTACGTCTGCTTCCTGCTCTACTCCATTGCCGGTCTTCTTCACCATAAACAAAGGCGGAAATTCTGGTTCTCAAATGCCGGAATTGAACATGGAAGAAGGTTAGTTCGTTGTTCGATGATATTCAAACTGTTCTTTGTGAATTTTATGAATGATTTGAATTTGCTGTGAATTTTAGGGTTTAGCGTTGAGTTCTTGATAGTATTAGGAATTCTGATTTTGACAAGAATGTATGATTCAGCAGAATTCAGGATTGCCTTTAGACGACTTTGATTTATCTTTGATATGCATTCAATCTGTTAGGATTTCCTGATGCCACTGTTATTAGAACACGCGAATATTCTGTGTACGTTTCTGCATATCGGTATATGCAAAGAATTGAAAATGAATATTCTGGATGTGGATACGAAAAGATGAATACTTCTATATATAATCTGCACATCTGTTAAATCTGTGAATATCAGAGTACATAATCGGAATATCGTTCAAGTGTTTTTGAATAACTGATATTCGTAATCATGGTGATCATGGTCATTCATATATATATTGATATTCATAAACAGTGAATAGATATGCAGTATTTGTTCCATGATATTCAAATTTTATAATCATATTCATAAACTCTGAAAAGTTAACCGTCTGTATATCGAGCTGTAAACTTTGAATATTGTACCATATCATTTGCATACATGTAAAGGTTTATGGATTTAGGGTTTCCATCACCGCCTATATCGTATATATCCTGATATGCATACAGACTGACTAGTTATGCAATGGTGCTGTGTAGATATGCGGTCCTCTTCATCTGACAATGATGTTGATATATCTGATGATGGGTTGTCAGACGAAGAAGAGGCTGATTTTGTGTATGTCGTAGAGTGTGTTATTGACCCAGACGACAGAAACACAAAGCATTGGGTTCCGCTATGTCCCATTTCCATGAAACCGATGCTTGGAAAAAGCTTCAATTCCCTGGATGTAGGAGAGGCATTCTATCGTGCATATGCATCCACAACTGGTTTTGATGTTAGATCAAGCACCTCGCACAAGTTCAGCCACTCAGATGTTGTTAAGATCAAATACTTTGTGTGCAACAGGGCTGGATTCAAGAATGTAGCTAATAGTACGGGCAAACGTAAGACGACATCTAACAGGATAGGGTGTGGTGCAAAAATCTCTCTGAAGTGTAATGACGGCATGGCCTACGTTGTTGACAACTTTACAGAGAGACACAACCACGATATGATACCGAATACAGCATGGCATTTCCTCAAAAGTAGTAGGAAGATGGACATTGGACATCAAAAATTTATGATGAGCTGTGCAAAGGCGAACTTGGGGCCAGTAAGGTCTTTTAATCTCTTAAAAGAGATGGTTGGTGGATATGGGAACATGAGGGCGATGTCAAGGGACTTTCGGAATTTCAAACAAGATCTAATATCGCACATCACAGCTGCTGATGCGCAAATGGTGATTAATAGGTTTGCAAAGAAGAAGGAGCAATGCGATGCCTTTTACTTTGAGTATGATGTGAACAATGAACAACAGTTAACGAGGTTATTCTGGGCAGATCCGATCTCACGTCGGAATTACGCTGCTTTTGGAGATGTGGTTTCCTTTGACTCGACCTACAGAACAAACAGGTACTCTAATGTAGAGAGTTTGAGATTTAACAATTTCTTGTATTTCGATATGCAAACTATTTTAATGTATATGCATACAAGTACTATATGGTATTCGCACCATTCACTAGGGTTGATAATTACAAGAAAAGTCTTACGTTCGGTACAAGATTGGTCATGAAGGAGGACGTGGAATCGTACGAATGGCTTTTCGTACACTTTCAGAAAGCAATGGGCCATGCACCAAAAATCCTTGTGACAGATCAGGATCCTGCGATGAAGATTGCTATTGAGAATGTATTGCCCCAAACCAGACATCGTTTATGTATGTGGCACATCATGGAGAAGGTGTCGAAAAAGGTTGATGCAAAAAAATTAATTCAAAGGATTTCATAAAGAAGTTGGGCAAGTTGGTTTGGGATGATACACATACAATCTCAGAGTTTGAGGATGGATGGAAAGAATTTGTGGTTGAGTATGAGCTCGATAAAAAACCTTGGTTCGGTGATATGTTTGATCTACGACGCTATTGGATCCCAGTGTATTTTAAGGATAGTGTGCTTGGAGGTCTGGTTCGCACAACATCGATATCGGAGTCTCAGAATAGTTTTTTTGGAAATTATTCAAACAAGAACTTTAGCCTTGCTGAGCTGTTGATGCACTTTGATAGTGCAATGGAAACCCAACGTTATAACCATATGAGAAATGATATCGAATCAGACACACGAATGCATGTATTGAAAACTCCATTGTTAATTGAGAAGCATGCTTCTGAGGTGTATACCCTAAAAATCTTTTCTCAGGTTCAAGAAGAGATCACCACAGCGTGTTTCGATTGTTATATCACTAATGAGACACCATGTACGATATTTACAATGTTGTTTGATATTCAAATACTGTGTTACCGTATTCACTACAATTTGTTTTTTATGAGAATTGTTAAAAAGTGCATATCGTGCATACCAATGCTTAAGTTGTGAATATCGACATGGAGTTTTGCATAACGGTATTTATGAATATCAATCATGTTATTCAATTTTTTACTTTTGCATTGATATACACTATTACATGCACCGATATTCATATTTGGTCAAGAGATATGCAGTTCTCTATGATTGATATTCGTTGTTTTACCAAATGGTATTCATGCGCAGGTGAGGACCAATTGACATATACAGTAAAGGAGGGCAATGCAGAATTATTTGAAGTAGAACATCCACTGCGTCACAACATCACTACATGCAGCTGCATGATGTTCAACAAAGTTGGCTTACCGTGTCGTCATATCTTCACCGCTTTAAAATCTTATGGTTATGAAAAGGTTCCTAAGCGACTAATTCTAGATATATGGAGAAAAGGTCCTGCAACAAGGGCAAAGAGCGGTATTCCCAATGACGTATGGGATCAGAGTGTAAGAATAGAAAAGAAACAAGCTATGATGAACGAATTATGGTCAGTGGTATATTCTTGTGTTGGAATTATGGAGGAGGATAGTGAGAAGATAAATGATTTGATGTTAACATTGAAGAACAAGAAGTCAGAATACAAAGCAGACGATAACTCTGAAAACAGGGAAGAAGGAGTAAGAGAATCAATGGTAGAGAGCTTTGCGGGAATTAGTGCGCCGGATGAGGTCTACGTTCAACCTCCAGTACAAGCGAAGAACAAAGGCACCGGGAAGAGGTACAAAGATGGAAAGGAGAAGTCTATAGCCGAAGCTACGAAAAAGAAGGTTGTAGCTGAAAATGAAAGAAAGGCATGAGGAAATGCAAAAGGTGCAACAAGTATGCCGGACATGATAGCAGAAATTACAAAGAAAATGTCTAGTCTACTAATATGCAAAATTATTGTTTTGATATTCAGAATATTTATTGCAATATTCCTTAGCTAATCATATCCATGTATTTGGGATTTGGGCGACCAGTTTTATGAATTTATTGATGTTATTCAATCGTATGTTTTGGAAATCAAGGTGTAGTGATTAAATATCTTTATAGTTTTTGTGTGTTTGCGTATTTCATACATTCATATAGTCTACTTAACTTGTTTAATCGAAATGCACCAACTATACCGTTATACACTTCATATATCGTGAATACCATAACATAAAAATTGCATACCGACAAAAGATTCGTGCATATTAATAACTTGGTAATGCAAATTTGTACATTCATAACTTCTACTTAATCGTGCATACCAAAATAACGCATTTGCATACCAAACTATACTGTTATACAATTCATGAATCGTGCATACCAAAACAACGAAATTGCATACCGACAAAATATTCGTGAATATCAATAACTTGGTAATGTAAACTACGCTGCTAGGTAGTGGAATAAAACGTCTAAGTAGTCGTACAAAAAAAGAACAAACGGTGCTTTATTTAACGTCTAAGTAGTGGAATAAAACGCCCCACTGCTATGTCTTCTCCATTGCCATTTGATTTGCCATCCTGATATCATGGTTTGTACCCCCGCATAACATCTGTAGCCTCTTCGATGATGAAGTCTTTCATAATGTTCATCTTAGACGTTATAAGGGCATAGAGATACATATGGCGCAATGGAACCATACATTTCTTAGAGTTTGGCTTAAATCCAGCTTGCTAATTGTTCACTCCCTGTCCAAAATATGTCTCCATATGGCGCATTAAATATATCCCGCAGTCAACCTTGTTTGTGTTATCACGCCACGTCATTTTCAGAATGGACATACGACCTCTGGTAAAACCATTGCACCTTGTGTGGAGATTCAAAGAATCCATATATTCAAAGAACATCTTGGGCTGTGGACAAACATAACAAACAATTCTAAGCCATGTAAGTTATAGTATAAAAATATTTCAACATAAAAATGATTTGAGTGATATATTACCAGTACGACCATTGTTTCACCATATTTTGCTACCGGGTCCTCATCGCCACCTTTGGAATTATCAATAATCTCTATCTTCGAACGCATGAAGTTGAAACAAACTAGGAAAAAATGCTCATGTTTCAAAATGGGGAAGAGGACCTGTCATTTCATCAAGATGTTAATTGACGAATATCAATAGATCATTTATAGGAGTGCTAATATGAAATAAATATAGATGGATGAGTTATTACCAAATCTGCATCCACCAGAGATGTATGGTTGAGGCTCGCTACCAATTCGTCCATCCCATATTTGAAAATGGAGAACTTTGAGGCGTATTCAACTTTGTTCGGGTTGGAGAGGGGGCCAACCTAGTCGTTCAGAAATGAATAAGGATTTAGTGAATATCATTGAATGACATATGCATATCACAATGTAAAAACGGAATACCTACCATAGTTGATGGATGAACGAACAACCGCAATGCAGTTGTATGGTTTCGAGCCTCTTCTAAATCATTAAATATGTGCACTACAAGTCGACAATATTAATTAAAACAAAGGTGGAATCTTCAAGTGACCGGAATTCGCTCGCATCAAGTGTTCTACCATTGTAGTCAAATAGGACTTCCCTGATAACGGGAAAGACAATAGACAAATCAAAGTAGAACCGTAATCATTGAATGCAACACACTTTAGTAGTAAACACTAACCCATCCGCATCGTGATTAACAACATACGAATATAATGCATGTTGTTCTTTAGAGATCGTTTTTCTTGCGTTTATAATCATATTCAACCATGGGATCTTTTTTGTAGCCGGTAGCTTAATGTTCCTCTTCGCATTTTGTTGGACAGATTTCATCGGTGTTATAAAATCATCGTCGTCCTCGTTGTCATCCATTTGTGCCTGAATTGGAAGTAACGTTTCGGTAAACCAATACAACACAAATATGAATATTATTACAAGAATATCATACTACATAAAAGTTGAATATCGTCAAAGCAAGCATGAATGCTATTTAATCATACAACGAATATCAGAACATCTAATTTGCATACGGACACAGAACATGTGAATATCAGTCAAGGTCTGCTAAACATAACATAATTAAGCCGTTACAAAAATCGTACTTTTGTCCACAATACCACCCCATCTAAGCCACCTGAACATTACATATATTAAGCAGTTACAAAATACGTGAAGATGTCCACAATACCACCCCAACTAGATCTATATTCGTTCTATTATATATAGACAAAATTTTGGCTTTAAAGCCAACCAACCATACTGTTTATCCCTTGGCAGCCATCTTACTTCAACCCTTAAGTGTGACCATCATCATTTGCTTCTAATCCTATTACTCCTCCTCACGCTTACCAGATCAGTTTGTTTAACGGCGGGACGTTTTCCTGGACGACCACATGTTGTCTTCATAGCCACATCCTTCTTAACATTGGTCGCAACAACTGTAGGTTGAGCTGGGGCAACAACTTCAACCTGGGGATGCTCAACAACAATGTCATTCACCACCTCCATAACCACATCACTTGGGTTCGGTTGCCCTTGTGCAATTTGAACATATCGGTTAAACAATGATCATATCCTGCATATGAATGTGTGAATCATGCATAACACACCCATTAAAATGCATACCCAAAACAAACAGTCTGCATATCAATTCGTGAAGCATGGATATCACACCATAACATATTTTCCATACATTATTGCATAACACACCCATTAAACTGCATACCTAAATATACAATGTGCATAATAACGTGTGAAGCATGTATATCACACCATAAAAATGAATATTACATGAATGGTTACCAACTACTTAGATCATGAATACCTAATCATACAATCTGTATATCATTGAAAAATCATAGTATGTAAACTGCAAATTTAAATTATTGGATGTTTAAAGAACCTCAAACGTATCAGTAGTGACCATATTGTCCGGACCCTCATTTCCTAATGTTGCTTCAGACACCTGCATATTCGGAATTTAGCATGCAAGTCAAGAATTTTGAAGATTGAATGTGACTTCAAATGTTTCATTTGTGCATACCTTGTTCGTTGCCTCCTCTCCTGTGGTGGCTTCAGGAATCTTGGATTGATCCTCAACAGCTATTGTAATATCACTTTCATAGAGTTGGGCTTGTGGGTCAACCTTCTCTACTGTGGTGGCTTCGGCCATCTTGGACTGATCGTCAACAACGGCTGGAATATCACTTTCATGGTGCTGGACTAGTGGGTCAACTTCGCTCGTTCCCATATTTCCCTATGGAAATTTCATAACTAATATTATGCAAACATTCAATAAAATAAAAAGATTTGCTTTGCATGAAAAATAAATGTGCATAAACCTGAGGCATATGAACATCAACTACGGCCGCTGGACTGGACTGATGTACTTCTTCAGTATGGCCCGTATCTGCCTGGAAAAAGGGTAGATCGTCATTAAACCCGCCTTCATCATTCTCGCGCTTGATGATGTCATTTCGCCTAGACAACGCAGCCTCGATCTCTTCAACCACCTTCATCAGCTCCGGGCTAGTCCAGAATGGGTCTTCAGCTTGCGATAGCACGTTCCCTACTTGAGTGCATACATCAAAAGGAGCCTCGTGTAGGGAATCTGATCTGGAACCCAGCAAAGCCCTGGCCGACTCAGTGAGGGCAATTGACACTTCATCGTCCTTGCACTCAATAGGCATGTTTTTGGTCCTGTCGGCTATCCTAATAATAGCATTTGCGACAATCTTCAAATCCTTCACCATACCTTTGTTGAACTCCTGTAAAAATTGCATATCAATATGTATATTTTGCATTGCAATATTGTTATCAACGGCTTCATCAATGCTATAAAGTATAAACCATGATATAATCATCTTCAAATAGACAACTACTTAGATCATGAATACCTGAATATATAGTATGCATATCTATACAAGAAGTGTGCATATAACAACCACACAAATGAATATCACATAACAAATCGATAACTTAATACATCATGCATATCTGAATATATAGTCTGCATATCTATACAGGAAGTGTGCATATGACAACCGCACAAATGAATATAACATAATAAATCAACAACCTAATACATCATGCATACCTGAATACATAGTCTGCATATCTATACAGGAAGTGTGCATATCACAACCACACAAATGAATATCACATAACATATGGACAACTTCATATATCATGTACGGAGAATGCATATCTCACTCACAAAAATAAATATCACATGCATATCATAAAAGTATATAATCCTTATTCAACATGATACTATGCATGATAACCTATGTAATTTTATCATTACTAATTCAATAACATATGTTAACTATTCACTCTTGTAAAATCTATATAAATCTAAAATTAGGCATGAAGAATAACCTTTTTGGTATTTGATTCATGTATCGGACATGCAACACATTGCCTTTTTTTGATAGACAGCTGGGGTTCCAAATTACCATCCCTGAACACCTCATGACTCATCTCAATCTCTTCTCTCTCATCTACAAGATCTTCAGTCCATCCGACAAATGCGGGGAATTTCCTTGGAATGGTACGTTTTCCATACAAGACCACACGGTCCAAGTATAGAACCTGAAAAAAACAGAAATATTATGCATATCAGTGTATGAATTATGAATATCCAACCCAAATAATTGAAAATGCATGCCCATATATCAAAATTCAAAAATTATTCCCCCAAAATGTATATTTAAGGACCCACATACCATCAAGAAATAGAGTGGGCCAGTAAAGTAACCGTCCGGATTCATATCTCACCTCTTCTTGGCCTCGATAAGACAGTCTATAACGAAACCACACCAGTTCATCGTACTGACGCCATTTAGCTGCTCTAATCCACGTATGAGGGACTGGTTTGCAGCACTGCTTTGTTTCGGCTCGACTATACAAGAGTGGAAAAGGACAATAAAGTCCCGTATGAAGTCTTCGCCTCCTCCCTCGATCGATAACATATGTTCACCAACATGATTATATCTGATGCTGTGCAGCTTCAAATCAAAATTCTTCCTCCATTCCTCTACCATATTCATCTTAACCAAAGGGTCGAGCTTGATTATTTGAACTGGGCCACGTGGAATGCCCATGCAGATCTCCACATCACTATCTGTGACATCCACCGCAGACCCATCTGGGAGCAATATCTTCCCCTTCATTGCATTGTAACTCTGAACCAACCACCTACACAGAAAACTGAAGAAAGACACAAAATATATTTTACTACAACGCATAAAAAACAGTTCAAAATATATGATCAAATCATGCATGATTATGTATCCATAATCATGATTGAAGCATGCACATCACACCCATACATCATGAATGTCTAAAAATATAAGTTGCATATCAATGAAGGAAGTATGCATCTCTCAATCACACAAATGACAAATTCACGCACAATAGACAATTACTTAGATCATGAATACCATAATATATAGTATGCATATCTATGCAGTAAGTATGAATATCTAAACAATACAAATGAAAATCACATGCACAATCAACAACTGTTTATATCATGAATATATGAATATTTAGTATGCATATCTATGCAGAATGTATGCATATCACAACCACACAAATGAATATCACATAACAAGTGAACAACATGTTAGTATAAAAACCATGTACCTCGGTAACGGGACCGTTGTCATCCTTAAAAGTCTCCCAAAACCAAACTCCTCTACAGTTTCCTTTTGCATTTGGTTCATTTTCCCGATGGCCCAAACGAAATATTCAAGGCGTCCACGATGTTTGATACCCTTAAAACCGTCCTTTTTCTTGCCTTTCATCTTCTGACGTACGACTTTTTCTAATTCTTCCTCAACCATCTTAGCCTTGCGCTTATCAACCCTCTTTTTTTATTTCAAACCTGGTACATGACAAAAATGATGTATTAGTCAGTGTCTATTAATGAAAGATATCATTTAAACCCAAAAATCCCAACATTCACTTGTAAATAAAATATACCAGAATCATCGTGCGCATATGATTTAGATGATGCAGCCTTTCCCTTCAAACGCTTTGATTTGGCTTTTTGAATGTTGGCCAGTGTTTCATCTTCATCGAAATTAGGTGATTCTACAATGAATTAAAAAGTAATTAACACATTGACGAACACTTAAAACAGAAAAATATGTATGCACTGAACACTGAAGAATATCATACCTCTTGCTTTTCTCT
Organism: Rheum nobile; assembly: GCA_027886185.1. Classification (NCBI taxonomy): domain Eukaryota; kingdom Viridiplantae; phylum Streptophyta; class Magnoliopsida; order Caryophyllales; family Polygonaceae; genus Rheum; species Rheum nobile. The sequence goes on from WOAB01000780.1 coordinate 3,468,801, forward strand.
TAGCCTTGTACTTCTTTGATTTTTTTAGAACATCCTCAGTTGGTTCGTTCTCCCCATTAGAATCATCAGGTGTTTCGTTTCTGGTGGTCTTGCCCTTGTCACAACAAACAACAATCTTCAACCGTCTCTTTGCCTGTGGACTCGTTCGAATTGGGGAAGAGCCATGGGCTTCTTGTGATACAGTGTCCACAACTACTTCGGTAAGTTGTTCGAAAGATGTGACATGAGCATCCTTTGGGGAATCTTCACCCGACTTCCTTGAGGGCAATCCTGTACAAATCATATTAATAAGATTAATTGTATATAAAATATAAGAAAGAATGACTAAAGCTTAGACAAACATGCAAATGTCATAGTTAGAAATACATTGCATATATGTCCGGATGTAGTGCATATCACTGAGAATACAATGAATATCAATTTTGAAAAATTGAACAACACACTAATCTAAAATGGTTGGTAATCATATCAATACCAAACATTAAACAATGCATATCAAATAATACCTTACTTCGAAGCTATACAAATAAACAGAAAATAAATACATTACCTTTAACCAGTCTTCGTCGCTTGCCACCCTTTGTTTTCGGAGACATTGTTTCTCTACCCAACAAGCCTCTAACCATGAACAGAAACCTAAATAAGACGATGAGTAACATTAAAAATCAACCTCCAAATCCAACAACAATTGAAACAACTTGACTATCAAAACAAACTAATCCAATGCACATGTACTGCATATCAATGTATGTCAAATGCATATCTCATTCATATAATTGAAAATCAAAACACAATCTAATCATAAAATATCATTGGTTTTGTGCATTCTAGTATACTGTTACACCAAACACCAAACAATTAATCTGGCTCCAATCTCAGAACCAAAATCCATATTCGACAGAGTTTATGGACTCTAATATCCAGTTACATCAAATCCCAAAAAACAATCTAAGTACATCAACACGGACTAAACATACCCCTAAACAAAACCCTAAAAACCAACCTCCAAATCCAACACCAAATGAATCAACTTGAATATCAAAACAATATATACATTGCACATGTTCTGCATATCAATGCATGCAAAATGCATATCTTATCCACATAATTGAATATCAATAACACAGTATAGGCTTTCGATGCCCTAAACGAACTAAAAATGCATATCGAACGAAATCGAACAAGACATACCTTCTGATGCCCTAAATCTAAAGGAAAACTCGAACACAAATGTTCTAATCGACAAAAAATCAAATCAAAGTAAATATATTCACCGATTTATGTCGAAATCCGCGGTTGGAGAACCGAAATTGAAAAACACGCATCAGAAAATTGCACCGAAATTGAAGACTTAGAATACGGTGGGTGGAGACGAAGACGAAAATTAGTAGGGAAGTGATTTTAGGGTTACCTTTAGCCCAAACGAAGATGGCGAGACGACGGCGCTTCTACAGTGGTGACGCCAGAAAACGACTGCGAGGGGGGAGATTGGAAACCGACTAACGAGCGAAACGCGAGGGAGGAGACGATGAAGGCGGCGATGGAGATCAAATGAAATGCGAGAGAGAGAGAGAGAGAGAGAGAGAGAGAGAGAGAGAGAGAGAGAGAGAGAGAGAGAGAGAGAGAGAGAGAGAGAGAGAGAGAGAGAGAGAGAGAGAGAGAGAGAGAGAGAGAGCAGAGAGAGATAGCAGAGCAAGAGAACAGAGGAGGGAGTTGAAAATGGAAGTTGAAGAGACTCGGATTATGGAAATCAAATCCCGAAAAGCTCGTGAATAGACGAGATCGGGTGTGGGTGGATCTACCCCCTAATCTTGTACCTCCCTAGATTAAATCCCAGTCATCCATCTTAAACTAATCCAATGCTCTATATTTATCCATTTGTTTCACTCTAAGAGCTTGTTTTACTAGAGCATAGATATATATATATATATATATGATACCTGACCACCCCACTACTCTTCGTTTCGCTGCTCCATCCTTCACACACAAATAACAATCATGAAAGAAACTATATATCACTAAACCAATTAACCGAAGGGTTTAACTCTGACATGTTTGTCGCAAGTGGGATGCCTTCGACAGGATCAATTACATACATCATCACATGCTTCATTCTATCCGATAACATGGTACGTAAACAAAGCAAGGATATATTTGGTTTAATTTTCTCTCTAATTCAATAAATAACTGAAAGTTACAGACAACTTTATGTTGTCATCTCTAGAGTGATAGATCCACAAGGTTTCAAAATATTTTGGCTGAAGGGGATCAAAATTACTTTAAACACACAAGAAAAATTGTGTTTAAGGAAGCTTTCAACAAGCTCACCACGCAAAATAAGGTAACAAATTTCTCTGTATTTAGATCAACTCATTATCTATATTTAGGTCAACTCATTATAATTGTTAATATAAATGTTTTTTGTTTGAAGGGGATCAAAATTGTTTTAAACACACAAGGAATATTCTATTTAAGGAAGCTTTCAGCAAGCTCACCACGCAAAATAAGGTAACAAATTTATCTGTATTTAGATCAACACATTATAATTGTTAATATAAATTGATGAAAATTATGTCCTCTACTTATACAGGGGCTGCCGAAATAAAGCAAGTTGACGCAATGCATAAAGCATTAAATCATGTACAATAACGTAAAATTTTCTATGTAATTCAGTTATATTGTGTTTATTTTTATATTTTGCTTTCAACATGGATTAGTATTTAATAATCTCATACTCACTACCTTGTTGACATTATGAGGACATGCAAATGTGTTATACTCATCATATATAATCATTTGGACAAGTATATTACTGACTGAAAGGGAAGCAATTTAAACTCACATTTTTAGATATACTTTCTTCTTCCAAAATAATAAGGCAGCCTCTACACATACAATTGGGAGATAGTGGGCAACACCTTAAAAAGACATGGTCGTTGAAGTAAGCATAATTATTAAGTAAAATATGTGAATGAGGATTCCCGATTATCGAGGATGCAAGTATATATCCACCTCATGGTAAACTATCCTTGATTATATGTATTTGGATCTCTTTAGTAGTCTACACATGCATGTACTAAATACTTATATCTATCGGTTTAAATTTATTAATATAATTGTCTTTTGATTGAGATATGTTAATTTTATGTGAAGGTGTCAGAGAATTGGATAATCTAATAGCACTATTGAGGCATCGATTGTTTACATCATGCATGGGTAGCTTTCACTAGAAGGAGGACAAATACAATTGATTTAGGACAATTGATTGTTAGTAATGAATAAAGCAAACTATTTTATAGACGATGTAAACCCTTCAACTTTTGATAGCATAAATTCAACTAGGTTCGTATTTTTAGTTCCTTTTTTGTACTAATCGATTTAGGTAGGTGTGTTGTTATTTTGGTTAAGGATGATTTTTGTTGTTCTATTTTATACATATTCATTTTACACTCATCATGTATATATACTAAATTTGGCCTCATTGGTGTTGGTCTAGATGAATTAATCAAGGATGGAAGTCAAAATAGTTGACATATACTCACTCTCACATATGAAATATACAAGGAAGAAGTTATAAATTATAATTTCGCTAAGAAGAGTAAGCATGTACCAATAAAATAACTAATGTACTTTTATATAAAATGTAACAAGGTTTAAGAATATGCAGAGTCATCAATTATTTCTATTACTTATAAGAATAGGAAGTAATGACTAATATATTTTAATTAAAATGATATTTGTCTAAGAATATGTAAAGTCAATGTGACCAATAAAACGATATATATTCCAGACCAAAAAAAATAAAATAATATATTAATAAATATTAATAACTAAAGCATAACAAAAAAACATTATTAAAAGGCAATATATTTGTAAGATAAATGCAAAAGTTAGAAATGTGGAGGGTAGTAGAGCATGAAATGAGAGTTGTTGTAGGAAGTTTCTTACAAATACTCCAGTTCAAGCACAACATATACAACATATAATTAGATAGGAATTTCTAAAATATTCCCCAAATATTTTCAAAGGAAAAAAAATACATCCCTACAAAAAACAACTACCGCCTTAATTCAAAATTTAAATTGAACTTCTGACCAAAAAAATAAACAAAATTGTATTTCGTACAATCATAGCATTTTATACCTAAAATACTTAGATATTACATTATCAAACAATATATCATTTAAGATAAAACATGCAATAACAATCCATATATTACAAATTTATATTTAAACCGCGACAACATATACACAAAAGGCATGTCTTCGATTTCTAGTTTATAAAGAAAACTTCATCTCTCTTAGCTACTAGAGTACGTCAAATTTATTTTTTTGGAAAAGGTAAATGTATTGCATGTATAAAACATGTACAAAAGGCACCGGCTTAACCGAGAGATAGGCATTCAGAACAAGTTGAACAACAGAGCGATACACGCTCAACAAGCAATGGACTTGCAAACACAAGCAACTTCAACAAACAAATCAGCCATAACTAAGCTAGCAATATGCAGGAATTAGCTCACAAAAAAAATCAACTTACTCTAATATGGTGGAGCCATCTGCGCGTCTTCCTATTGTTCCCCTTAATCTTGCCTATAAGGCAGGTTTTTCACATCTTTGATGGTTTTCCGACTGCAATCCACCTCAGTAATTGTTGTTCCCTGCCAAGTCTTGACATTTCTGGAGGCCCAAATGTTATATACTGCGCATGTGAAGGCACATATACAGATCTTGAACACAACTGAACTCGATCTCTTGCTTGCTGAGAACCATCGCAGCCATTCCTCTATAGAAGATTTGCATTGGTGGACCCAGTCCACTCCATCACTTGTTTGATTACTGCACTTGAAAAGGGGCATTTGAATCATCGGTGGAGGCTAGTTTCAGTAGAGGTGTTACACAAAATACAAGTAGTGGAATCAACCAAACCAATTGAAGATAGACGATCCAACGTAGGGTCCTTGTTTTGTGCAGCGATCCACGTAATAAATGCACATCTAAGAATCATTGCGGTATCCCAAATAACATCTCCCCAGGGCACCCTGTTGGTTTTAGATCTCCATAACTCATAGAGACAATTACAGGTTTCCGATATAGGCTCACATGACCATATCAAATCCCATCCGTTAGAGTCCAAGCTTCTCCGTTTGGCAAGGATCTCATCCCTAACTTGAAGGACGAAGCGCCAAGCCTAACTATCATTGTCCTTCTTTCTAATCTTCCAGATGGATCTCCTTTTGAGAAGAGATGAGTTTGCCCATTTAGTCCAAATGTTATGCACACCTTGATCAATGTCTCGAACAAGGTTGGCCATTTGTGCTCGATTCCATGCAAGAAGCTCCTTGAAGCCCAATCCCCCCTTCTGATCTTGGCCCAGCAACATTATTCCAGGCAACCAAGGATCTGTGAGATTTCTCATTTCCACTCCACAAGAAGCTCCTCAACATGCCCTAAACGTCAAATTTACATTAAGTATTCCGATGTCAAAGTCTGGTGGACCGATCCATAAACGGGGTACATGTACATACGAACACAACACACGCATAAAGCTAAACACATAAGCCCAGTGAAATCAAAGGACAATTAAAGAAATAATAAACCAACCTTGTACACTAAGCGTATTTTCTTTAAAATTACAATGTGGTAAACTAATTATCAAATCCAGTCTATTTTCTTTTTTCGAATTGTAGAGTACTTGTCAATATATTTTCTTATAGGTCCTTGTCAAAGTGTCAATATATATATACTCTGAACACACGAGACTTACAAACTTGAACGAACCATATATAATTTCAACGTCTCTTCACTCGCTAGCTACTATCATCTGCTTTAGTGATCTTCAACTTCTTCACCGAGCTCAGAAACATCCTGTGTAAAGCAATTCATGAAAAAAAAAGAGAAATTGTCCAAGTTAAGATTTAGTATATGTACTAGAGCTTATGATTTAGGGAATAGGATTTAGGAAATAGGATTTAGTATATGTACTCCCACGGGACATCTCCAACCAGCATCCAATCTCCATCCTCATCTTCGTATGTAAGTATGTGATCCTTTTCCGAAATATGCTTGTAATTTACACCAGGACCTTTAAGAAAGAAAAATAAATAAATAAAAGCTCATTACTACTCGTTCTGTTTTTAAATTACAATATAGATACGTAGGGGAGGTTAAACTGGAAATCGTTAATTAGGTGAGAACTATAAATGCATCAAAGGCAATTTTGCACGCGCATATTGTCAATAAATACGGATATTCACCATAATATATAAGCAATGTTCATCACTTTAACTACTAACAAATACAAGATCCAATAGTGTTTCTATGTTCGTGTTTGTGTTTTCTAAACTTTCAAATCTTATTAAAATGACCATATGATGTTCATTACATGTTTATTTGACACAAAATTGATAATTTTTAATATGAAATCAAGTTTAAAGTAAGTAAAAAGATAGTTTTTTTCTTGGATGCTTTTTGTAATGCACATGCCTAAACAAGTGATGCATATATAAGCATGAAAATGATGAACATTAAGACGTAAGAGTGATGAACATATACTGAAAAAGTGATGAGCATGCATGCATAAAAAGTGATGAACATCTAGGTACTCAAGTGATGAGCATCGAGACATAAAAGTGGTTAACATCTATGAACATCAAAGACGTGTTCACGCGAAAAGTGACGAACGTATAAGAGAAAAGCGATGAACATGAATCCATAAAAAAGTGATGGACATCTAGTTACAAAAGTGGTCAACATTTGGCCATTCAGGTGGTAAACATCTAAGAATAAAAGTATTGATGAACATCGAAAATATGTTCACAACAAAAAGTGATGAACACATAGGAGAAAAGAAATGAACATGCATGCATAAAAAAGTGAACATATATCTAAGTACAAAAATGATAAGGACCAAACTGATGAACATTGAAAGTATGTTCATAGCGAGGTGTGTGTGCATTTTTTTTTAAAAACGCGTAAAATACATCAACAATTAGACACCTCTATATTTTTTCCCTTTTAATAAAAGTCTAATCTAAACCCTATATTTTCATATCTAACAGCCCAAATAGTTATCATTTCTCTCCTAAATAATAGTTCTTATGATCTTTTACCTAAATACATATAAATTAGTTTATTATGCTTGAGATCACATATAGTGAGACCAATAAATAGTATGATTAAGATAAACCGGCCCCAAGGAATGAACAAAATTTACAAATAAAAATGGAGGTGGATGAATGATGTTGAACTTACACAAAATGGGGACCTTGAACATATGAGAAAGGGTGGAAACAAGGGTGTGGTAGCCATCATGACTCATCAGGTCCAATTTCCTACCAATCGGAATGCCTTCCATGTTTACCTTCACGAACAAGGACGGAATCTGCGGCCACTCCTTGTAATTCTGGCTATTTATGGGGTCATAACTGTAATTTAATTACTAATGAACCCATACAACAGTATTAATTAAACATTTACTGTACCAAATTTCATCAAATTTTATTTAATGATAATATTTCTTTCTCGATCTTAAAGGGAGAAAAAACAAATTCATGAGCTACATGACGAAAAATAAGATCAAATCCTTACACAGAACGCTATATACATGTATATGTAATATGCATAAGAGATATCAAGTTAAGCTAATCTGTTATATATGATAAAGAAGCTAAACAGGTGTGTGTATATATATATATATATATATAGCTCGATCTAGTAAGAGAAATTAATTAGGTACCTGGAAGAGGAAGAAGTGTGATGAGAAGAAGATATAGTTAAACCAAGTCTTAGATCTGTGCTCAAACAAGACGATGAATTCGACAAACAGTTATATCCGATTTGGTTATAGTTGCTTTCTGTTGATGAACTCGAAGAAGATTCTCCTTCATCCTCTACTTGTTGTTGCATTCGACCGCAAAGATTCGACGCTCGCCCCATCTGAGACCGGACCGGACCGGACCGGACCAGACCAGACCGATCGATCAATAAGTACTGATCGAGATCAGATTAATGAAGATCGTACTATCCGATCGATAACGCCCTGTTTGGTTTGCTTGAATTGTGTTGGACCGGAGGAGGAGAAGAGTGTAAACCCCGCCATCTAAATGAGGTGTTGTGTATATAAATATAAGAGGAGAGAGGCGGCTTTGAGTTTGTAGTCACGGTGGCCGACAAGTCATGCCACGTGTCTCATTCTAACTACTTGCTTAATCCTTTCTTAGTACTGTATAATTTATTTAATTAATCCTTTTTAGTTATTTGGTTGAGCAATTAGTTTTGGCTACATAATAACTTTTACATGACCTCTGAAATTATTGAGACTGGATTCAATTAGCTAGTGCGTTTACATGACCTCTGAAATTAATACTTGTATTTGACTAGAAGAAGAAAAATTGGTTTTTTTATAGTGTGTGTATGGATACATAATAGTTAGTTGGTAGATAAAGTGTTTATGGTTAATATATACTTGTGAAACTTGGCATGTGCTTGATACTCTTTCAACACAAAGTTAGTAAAAAGTTGTTAGTGGGAGAGGACGATCGAAGAGATATAGTGGCGCAAAGAGCGGGTCAAAGTTGGCAAATTGATGGTCAACTCGACTGTCACCTCCCCAAAACTGATATAGACTTTATATTAAGAGTATTTGTCGACCATTAATTGGGGGAATAACTCCGAAATTTGAGGGTATTTACATAAATTGGCCTAGAGTTTCAAACTTGTGGGAAATAGTCTCAATGATTTACACATATATTGAAATTGACGAGTTTCTTTATTGTTAATGTTCGCATGAAAGATGCACACACAGAATGATCATATAGAGGAACAATTAATATATAGTTTGATGATCGAAAGAGTTTTTCATTTTTTCCTCCTTTGCATTTCTCTACGTTGAAACAATTATTAATTTCCAAGTAATAAATCCTCGACTTTTATCATAAGAAAGAAGACCTTTTAAAGGGGAATTCCTTCTCCACCGACCCTTTGTGGCCGGGCATGTCAATTCTTAGGGCATCACAATATTTTTCACATTCAATTCATAATTTTGATCAAATTATTGTTTTAATCAAAGTAATAACTTTAGACTTCATATAGAGTCTATCATATATTTTTCACATTCAATTCATAATTTTGATCAAATTATTGTTTATGAAATACAGTTTTAATATAAACACCAAAATTTGTATGTTACTATATTTCATTAACAATGTTTATAAAAAAATATTTTTGATTAAAATTATATTTTTAATACTTTATATCAACCATACTTATATAATATATTATTATTTCCGTATTAGGTATGAGGTTTATACTAGACGGTATGTATGGGTCACTTGTCTTATCACTAAGTATATATATATGTGTTAGAGATATATTTAATTAATATATAGTAATACGAATTTAAATAATCGATGCATTGACATCGAGTCTACACTAGTTACTAATTAGCTAGGAACCATTGAAAATTTCAAACCCAACTCCAAACACATGCAAGTGGGCGGGTACATTTGTTAAATATTGTATGTCTTTTGTTTTAAGCTTAATTGGTATTGTTTGGTACGTTTACATAATCATGTTGTTCACGTGGATGTTTTGACAAAATTGCATAACGTACACTCCTTGTCTCCTACACTTGCTAGACGTGACCTTCGTTTTTTTTTTTTTAAATGAATTGGACACATACATACATAGTTATAATTGATAATAGCTTAATGAATATTCTTTTTACAATAATATATATATATATAGAAGATGGATCATGTGAGAACGGTCGTTCATATGCGACTATAAAAAAATGTGCATAAATTTTTGTCTAAATGGTACATCAAAGTTGGTCTAAACTTGAATCAATTTTTTTTATTAAATTGATACTCAAGTATATTTTCAATAAAAATAATCAATGTAGAATTGTTATGCACACTTTTCATTCTAATGTTTGCGTTATAGAGACCGCTCTCATTTTATTTATCTCTTATATATAATTATTACATTAAGGGTATACATCTGGTCTAGACCACATAATCGATAAACATATAAAACATAAGAAATCGGACCAAATTGAAACCCGCAATATCGACATGAAAATCACATGTTGTAGATTGTCAAAGTTCGTGGGCCCATAGACTGGAGGTCGTGCGGACACGAGTGTATAGGCGCAGATAGGCCTAGTATATAAGCAACGGGTGGGCAATTGGCCAGGCCCAGTTAACACTTAAACAAACGGGTGTGGATAGGCATTTCAATCTCTTTATAGCCAGACTCAACCAACCCAATAAAGGGACCCAGGACTGAACTCGCTCTGATACCATGTCAAAGTCCGTGGGCCCATAGACTGTTGGTCGTGCGGACACAAGCGCATAGGCGCAGATAGACCCAATACATAAGCCCAATGAGGTTTCATCCTAAAACCAATTAACAATAGGAGGAGTAGCCCATCAAACTTATATACTAGGCAAGTTATGTCTCAACTTTAGATGTGGGATAATTATATTCCAACATTGAACACAAATACTACATTGATCTTGTCTCAAGCAAATTTTGTGTACGTCCTGGTCGAGTTTGCACAACCATTATTGGATTCTATGTATGTGGGAATTGAAGAGCATCATTTTTGTGATTTCAAAAATCAAATATAACAATGAAAGAGGAAACATATATAATGGAAGATTCTAATAGACATCATAATTGTATATCTAGGTAATGAAATTGGAATTCAAGTCAAACTTTGATAGTAGCTAGCTAGGTTTGAATTGAGCAAATTAATACTAAATAATTTGAGAAATAAACTCGTGTACTTTATATTATGTGTAAACAAACATAGGGTATGATGAGGTATATTGCCTAAATGCCTACCAATACAAGCACACTCGTGTAAGCCATAAAAAAGGTGTGGGAGGGAACAAGCAGGCAATCTTGCCCCTAAAGACAGGCCCAATGCACAAGCCTAGACTTTTTGTATCCAATTTGTTTCAATTCAACACCCCAAAAAAAAAGAGTTAGGGAAAAACAATACTCCGTAAGAAAATTAAAAAGAAAAATAAAGGGGAACAAAAGTAGGTGTTTTTCCCATGTTGCTTGCTTCTTCGACCATCCTCTTTTGCCAATCTTGCATTGCACTTTGTGTGTAACTCAAGCATACTACAATCCTCCAATTTCCCAAATTCTCCCTTATTTCCAGCAATTAATTTTGCCTTTTGTCATATACATGTGATTAAGTTTAATATAAAGTAGCCATATATAATATATGAGTTTGGTTCCGGTGCGGACGTGCGAACATGCACTTTAGGGTCTTAAATGTATACTTTAACGTCTTAAATGTACACTTTTGCAAAAAATATAAGAAAACAAAAAAAGAAATCAATTTTTTTCCCAAGCATTTTTCTAATTTTTTGCAAAAGTGTACATTTAAGACATTAAAGTGCACATTTAAGACTCTAAAATGCATGTCCGCACCGTAAGAACCGTCTGCACCGGAACCTTACTCATATATATATATATATATTGTGTTACAATAAAAATGAAATTTATGTTTTAAGAATTGGCAAGAATTATTATCATTTTATATGTGCGTAAAATTAAATTACATTATTCACCTTCAAACAAACAAAAAAACAAACAAATAGTACTGATATATAGTCTGAAATATCATCCATCTCCAACTCTATATCTTTTGTTTCCCTTATGTGCTCTCTTTTAGGCTTTGTTCGGTAAAATAAGATTTTTGAAGAGGTTGAGATTTTCTGAAAGGTTTTTCACAAGATTAGGGTTTTTTAGAGATTTTTTTATAACATTTCAAAACCTTGTAGAAACCTATTTGAGTGTTTGGTGAGACAAAGTTTTTCAATATATTTCAAATAAAAATTACCATAAGGGTTGTTGTTTTTTTTTTAAAAAAATTAACACTAGTATGGGATTTTGGATATTTTGAGAATAAAATTATGATAACCTTGTAAAATCTTCAATAACCTTTCTCTTAGGAGGTTCTTATTTAACCTCCTCAAAAACCTCTTAAAATCTTAACCTTTTAAAAAATCTTGCATTACCAAACACATAAAAAGATAGGTTTTGAATAGTATAAACCTCTAATAACCTTCTATAACTTGCTCCGAACATAGCCTTAGTTTCCGCTTTATAACCGAATCTAGAACTTGCAAGCAATGAATTTGCATATGCCTAAGTTTTGAGCATTTTGGCATTATTTTATATTCATTGCTTACAGGAAGGACTATGTGAATCTATGGATTAGGGTTGGGTTAACGGCTTAACGCGTAATAGTCGTTAATTCTCTTGCCAAATGCAAATCATACGCATACAATATAGTAAATAATAAATAAATAGTTTTGCAAAGGTTTATACAATCCCAAAATCATACACTTAAATTCAAAAATCATCCACATTTTCAGATAAAATATAATTTGTGCACACTTAGTATATATAAATGGATACACATCTAAACCAATTTGTTTGTATATTTGAGGATAAAAATTTATGCACTTCTAAAAATACATATATTTTATATAATAATTGCATAACTTTTAAAGTGTACAATTTTTCTATCTAAATGAACATATATTTTGTATTGTTTGCATTTGGGCACTAAAGTGATCAATTCTCATATGATCCATTTTTCTTATCTATAAATCCCTTAAAAGTTGAACGATTAAATAAGTTTAGTTAATAAGGTCGTTGTTAACTAGAAGCAACTAAAAAAATAGTTTAATTTTAATATCGTTGTAATGCTATTAGTTAGAGATTGTCTGTTCTTTACCCCTAAAGAAAGGACAAAAAGGATTGTTTGTTCTTTTGAGGAAATCGATTAATTACTTTTGTTAATCACACGCATAACAGTCAAAAAGGATGATCCAATTTCATTTTTACACTTCACCTCGTACATCCGATTTCCTGTCAGTAATTTGTTGGATTAGCTATTCCACGTTGGCTATAAGCAATAATTTACATAAAAAGTAAGAGTTTGGATCATATGCGGAACACTCTTCCCGTGCGGACGTGCGGAGCATGCACTTTTGGGTCTTATTTGTGCACTTTAACGTCTTATTTGTGCACTTTTTCAAAAAAAATAAAAAAAAATTTTCTTTTTCAAATTTTTTTCCAAACATTTTTCAAAATTTTTGCAAAAGTGCACAAATAAGGCCCAAAAGTGCACAAATAAGGCCCTATAGTGCATGTCCGCACGGGAAGAGTGCTCCGCACCGGAACCGCACTCTAGAAAGTAATTATAGTGTGATTTAGATTTGCATAGTAAGTAATTATGGTGTTCTCGAAACCTGATTTCTGTAGAAGCTTAGGGTAAATTTTGATCCGAGAGTTGGAGTCCACCAAACTAATTACCACTCAGTCACTCACCACTTCAAATTTTCAAAAGATTACGAAAAAAGAACACCTTTTAATACACTTTCGCCAACATTAAACTATCAATGTAATTTTTTGCTGTTAGTCATGAACTTTCTATAACATTCCTATTTTGCCCTCATTCACTAATTATGAATATGTGTGCCACGATTATAAATGAAAATGTATTAGGCAATGGATGGACGAATCCCGTTAGACAATTCACACATCCGATCTATTCGTCACCCGCGAATCCCCAACCGCATACAACTCACCATCATCCGTCGGGTATACAAATGGATCGAGTGCGATTTACGGATTCCCTTTATTTTTCATTCTAATTTGCAAAACTAGTATATAAAATACATTCTAACATACCAAAATGTATAAATATTCGAAAATTAAAAGAAAAAAAACAAACATACAACAACATAATATTGAGTATCCCACGTACAAAAACATAGAAAATAGCTTACGAACAAAGTCAAACTCAACAATTCATGTGATTCCAATATCCCACATACAATAATATATTACGACACAAATAACTTGATATTAAATTTATAGAAAAGAGTTTATATACTTAGTAAAAACTATTTTTACGAAATTTTCGCCGGTACCCTCGAGGTTATGCATAATTCGCGAAATACCTAGAGATTTGATCATTTTCACATGGTACTCCTGAGTTATTGTCAAAATTTTGTCAAATATCCTTTCGTCTTATAACCGTTATCAAAACGTTAAATTCATTAAAAAATAAATAAACCCCTCTCCCTCTCTAACTTACCCTCTCCCCCGATAATTTTTCTAGGCATAAGAGTTCTCCCTCAGCGGGCCATTGGAGAGGAGCTCAACCCCGACGGTGGCTGGGTCATTCGAGCGCGCATTCGAGCGGTGGCTGGGTCGTCTTGGCGGTGGCCAGTTGTCGCGGTGGCTGGGCATTCGAGCGCGGCGGTGGGTGGCTGCGTATTGTGCGAAGCAACGAAGGCGGTGGACGACGGAGGCGACACCGGCGGTTGTGGACGACGGCGGCGATAAGTCCGACGACGTAGGTGGTGGACGACGCAACTTCATATAAGATCGGATGAAATTAAGGTTTAAGTTTGAAATTGGAGATGAAATTAGGGTTTAAGTTTGAAATTGGATTGAAAATTGGATTAAAATTGGGGATGAAATTAGGATTTAAGTTTGAAATTGGATTGAAATTGGGGATGAAATTAGGGTTTATGTTTGAAATTGGATTGAAATTGGGATCCAACATCATTTTTCTGGTCTTAAAAACAATCCAAACGAATTAACAAAGATTAACAAGAAAGGAAATATGGATTATCTTACATTTCTTTCATGCACTAGAAACTGTGTAACTTGGGCAAGATCATCAAAACAAGCTTAGATTAGTCTCTTTAGTCTTTACTTAACTAACGGTTGCGTCAATGCCTTAGCTCTTCCCAGATGGTTGCGTCAATGCCTTAGCTCTTCCCAGATGGTTACGTCAATTTGAAATTTTCAGGGGAGGAGGGTTAAGTCAGAGAGGGAGAGGGTTTTAATTTTTTATTTTTTTTAATGAATTTAAAGTTTTGGTAACGGTTATAAAACGGAAGGGTATTTGACAAAATTTTGACAATAGTTCAGGAATACCACGCGAAAATGATCAAACCTCTGGATATTTCGCGAATTATGCATAACTTCGAGGGTACCAGTCGAAAATTATGTTATTTTTAAGTAAATGAATATTATTCAGGTCAATCAAATTGGGTGATCGGGTGGGGGATGGTACGGGTAAATCCTCACCCGAATCCGCTTGCCACCCGACATGTTCATCCGTCATCCTGTTATCACTTCGTCTGTTCATTTGAGGCGGATGATCTACGATGGTTAAACGTTAATGAAAGTGTATAAATGGTGGTTCAAGAGGTAGTTGAGTATAAAAGAGGAAATTAAAGGTGGTTAATCATATTTCCTAACACAAAAATCTTATTTTGGTTTTTCTAGTATGTGACGGTGGACACATGCTAACAAGCTAAAATAAAAAAAAAATTAAAATATTCTCTAGAAAAGAATGGATAAACGCTTAATAAAAAAATTAAATTAATAGATAAAAAAATTATTATTAAAAATGAAGTTCTTAGAATGTGTCCATATAGACACACTAAAAAAACATCTTAATTTTATGTTTGTTTTCCACCATACTTTAATTTTTCAAGAATAAGCGATTTAGTTAAATAATAGTCTAATCAACTAGAATTTAAATTTTTTGACAGCGAACTAGAAGAGATATTCCAATCCCAAAATTGTATTTGTAGTTTTAGGCGAGGTTTGGGCAAACATATAATCTATTTCACACATTCTTACAGTTTCATCTCATCTTACATGTAGGGGTGAGCAAAAATATCCGATTCGGCCGACCCGATCCGATAACTCGTCAATCCGAATCCTAAAAGTCTGTATCCGAAAACATCCGTTTAAATTTTATCCGAATCCGATCCGATTCCGGTGATTTTTCCGGATACTTGGACCGGATACGGATCAGAATATTTTGCTTATCGGAAATCCGATACTATTAATATAATATATATATATATATGTGTGTGTGTTTTTATAGCTAGTATACAATGTTTAATTAGTTTAGATGATCTCAAAATAGTGCTTGTATATTTGTAAGTAATTAAACTCACTTCAATTCTCCAATACAACATTCCTTATTTTATTCCTTTTAATAAAAAAACAACATTGATTATTAAACAACCTTGATTATTATTCTTATAAAATTAAAACTTTAAATCAATAATTCATGTACTAATTGTCGCCTCACTAAACAGAACAAATATATTTTTTTTGTCAAGACTTGAGTGTTCATCATTAAATTGAATTTTGATTATATAAGTTAAAGTTACAACTTTATATATACTTGTCAATTCCTCTTGTTATATTTTTTTTTTGTGAGAACGAGAGGCGGCACTCTCGGGAAAGCAAACTAAACCAAAACCAATTACAACGGAATCAGACGAGGCGAGCAAAAGCCCCTAGAATCAGCAGAAAGAAAAGAAAGGACCCCCACAGGCGGGGAATCCAACACACACAGACCAAGCGAAAAAGAAAAAGCCAGAGAGGCGAGCCAGTCAGCGACGAAGTTCGCCTCCCTGTAAACATGACGGAACTGGATCACCCAGTCCCTACCGATGAAGTCCTGCACCAGAGCAACAAGACTGAAGAGGGGGTGACCACGATCCATAGGTTTGCTAAGCAACAGAATCGCTAATTGCGAATCTGTTTCTAAGCAAACCCTCTTGTGTCCTCTATCCCAGGCAAGCCTGAGACCTTGCACCAATCCCCAAAGCTCCGCTTTGGGCACCGAGCAACAACCAATGTTCTGAACGAAACCACAAATCCAATTCCCTGCCGAGCCTCTCAGGGCACCACCACACGTAGCCCTCCCATTGCGAACCACTCCATCCGTATTGATCTTGACAACACCCTCGTCTGGCAATGTCCAGGCAATCATCGACTCCTTCTGCTGGCAGGGTCTAATGATGCTGCGATGCATCGAAGCTTCAGCAAACTCTTTAGCTAAGACAAGAATAAAATTAGCCTTGTTCCCATGAAAGGTCTCCTTGTGGAAAACCAATCGATTTCGCCACTTCCAAATCCACCACAAGGTAATAATGAAGAGGCACCCCCATTCCAGACCAACCCTCACAATCTCCTTGTTCATGATGTTGCACCTGAACCACGCAGCAAACTCCATCGTCCAGAAGTCAGCATTCGGACGACGTCCCAACAGCTCGGACCAAATGTTCTTGACAGCTCTACAATCCCGAAACAGGTGACACAAGGATTCATGATGGACATCACACTCCGGGCAGAGATCCGAGGAGCACATGTGACGCCGGCACCGCTCCACATTCGTGAGGATACATCCCCGCATACACAGCCAAGAGAAAGACCTCGCTCTTTCCGGAACTTCGACTTTCCAAAGCCGGTTGAAAACCGATTTATCAATCGCCCAAAACAGATCACAACCAGAAACAAGACCATAAGCCGATGAAACTGGAAATTTACCATCTTGAGTGAGACCCCAGCCAAGGCAATCGGCATGCTGATCGCCCTGCAGGACCACGAATGGTGCAATACTGGCTAACCAACTAGCAGGAAGGAGAGAGGAGAGAATATCCCATCTCCAGCCCGTTTCCACATTCCAGAAATCACTCACCACGACATTCTTAATGGCATCGTCCAGAGGACCCAAAGCAAACTCAATCAAGCGCACATCCGAAGCCCAGGCATCCAACCAAAATCTAATCATCATGCCATTCCCAAGAGACCACCGAGCTCCCGGAATAACGACCTCCTTCACTCCTTTTTTGATACTTCTCCAGACAAAAGAAGGCTTAGCCGAGGTGTTATTGGCATTTCTAATGTACTTCCTGCTGATAGCCGATGCCCACAAACTATCAATGTTCTTGAAGAATCTCCAACTAAGCTTCCCAACAAGGGATAAGTTGAGCTCTTCCATAGACTTGAGACCAATGCCACCCTCTCCTTTAGGTTTGCATAAATCATGGCCATTAACCAAATGAACCCTGCGGCATTCTTCGGAAGAACCCCAGATAAAAGCTCGGGTCTTCCTATCAATCTCTGAACACACCCCTTTAGGAAGGCACATATAAGCCATGGTATAAACCGGAATAGAAGATAAAACTGATTTAGCAAGGGTGATCCTTCCTGCGAGACTAAGACGTCTCCCTTTCCACCCCGAAAGCTTTTTGTTGATCTTGTCCAACAAGGGGCGAAAATCCTCCTTGGCGATCCTCTTATTGAGAAGTGGAACACCTAAGTAAACCCCAAGATCCGAGGTCACCTGGAAGTTACTGGCACGATGCAAATCATCAACCAAATCCTGACTAACATTGGGAGAGAAAAAGAGCTTGGTCTTGCTAGCATTAACCCTCTGCCCAGAAGAGCAACATAATCTGTCCAGGGTCGCTGAGATGAGCTCCATCTGCTCCACCGATGCCTCAACAACAATAAGGAGATCGTCGGCAAACATGAGGTGCGAAATAGGAGGACCCCCTCTCGAAAGATGAATAGGCTTCCATCTACCGCAGTCGACAAGAGAGGTAATCATATGACTCAGCCTCTCGATACAAAGCACGAACAAGTAGGGCGAGAGCGGGTCGCCTTAACGGATACCTCGACTAGGCTTGAAGCTTTCAGAGATCTCCCCATTCCAGAGAAGACTAAAAGAAGTCGTCGAGATACAAGCAGAGATCCACTCCACCCAAGCATCAGAGAAGCCCGAATCAACTAAGGAATCAACCACAAAGTCCCACCGAAGACGGTCGTAAGCTTTCTCAAGGTCGACTTTAAGTACCATCCAGCCCTTCGCACCCTTCTTGTATTTCATGGAATGAACTACCTCTTGGGCAAGCACGATGTTGTCGGCAATAAGCCTACCCGGAATGAAACAACCTTGCATAGGACCAATAAGCTCAGTGATAAAGGGTTGAATCCTATCCACAAGCACCTTGGTAATGACCTTGAAAATCACATTGCAAAGGCTAATGGGTCTAAAGTGCCCAATTTTATCCGGATTCGGGACTTTAGCAATAAGAGTAATCAAAGTATCGTTCATTCCCTCAAGAATAGTCGAATCTCTGAAGAAACTGTGAACCGCTGCGTAGATCGTGCTCTTAATCCCAGTCCAACACTTCTGAAAGAACACTGGTTGAAACCCATCAGGCCCCGACGCTTTGAGGGCGCCCATCTTACTAATCACACTAAACACCTCATCATCAGAGAAGGGGCGAGCCAGATTGTCCCACACGAGCTGAGGGAGAATAGGAAACATACCATGAGGGGTAGAGATCGGGTACAAATCCTCAACCCTGATGTGAAACAGATCACTGAAATACTGCACCGCATGAGCCTCCAGAGCCTCGCTCTCTTCAATCCATTCATCTGCCTCATCCTTGAGCGCGACAATACGGCTCCTTCTTCGTCACACCATAGTAGAAGAATGGAAGAAAGCGGTATTCCTATCCCCCTGTTTCATCCACAGCTCGCGAGATTTTTGAAGCCAGTGAAGTTCCTCTTGCTCAAAAACTTTCTCAAGATTCTCTCGGACTGAGCATTCCGAGATCAGTAGCTGATCAGTGGCCCCAATACTGATTTGGCGTTGGATATCGTCAAGCTTAAGTACAAGTTCCCCCTTGCGTATATGGATGTTGCCGAAGAAACGACGGTTCCATCGAATAAGCTTCGCCCGAAGTAAAACAAGGGCTTCCATAATATCCTTGCTAACCGCCCACTCATTTCTGACCAAGCTAAGAAAATCAGGGTGAGTACACCAAGCCGCTTCAAAACGAAAGGGTCTCCGATGGCGATTCCTTGTAGAGTTTGGTTTGAGGGCGAAAAGCAGCGGAGTATGATCGGAGGAGAATTTAGGGAGATGCCGAACTGAGGCATCCGGCCATTGGAGACACGCTTCTATATTAACCAGTATCCGATCAAGCCTCTTGGCAATGAACGATCCCGTGTCGACTCCCCTTGACCACGTGAAAGCCTGCCCCAAGAACCCGAGATCAACGAGCCCCTGTTCATCAACTAACTCTTGGAAGGCGCTAGAGTCTGCATGCAGGTTACCCGACCCACCAGTTCTCTCAGACACATGAAGAATGCAGTTAAAGTCTCCTAAGGCCGCCACCGGGCATGAGCAACCGATTAACTCATCACTCAGATCAACCCAGAAGCGTCTATGATGATGCATCGCCGGAGGCCCATAAACACAGAGAAACTGCATCATGATGTCAGCCTTAGTCGCTCTGATTCTCAAAAAGTGATCGCCCTTTTTGACAATTTGAATCTGCACGGACGAGTCATCCCATAACGCCTAGATACCTCCTTTGAGACCAACCGCCTCAATTCTTACATTATTCGGGAAATGGCCTTTAAGCCTCTCACACACCTCAACGGCCCTATTCCCAGAAATCTTGACTTCCTGCAAGAAAACAATGTCAAGCGCATGGGTCCTAGTCATATACTTCAGGTTATTGACGAAGCTTGGTTTCCCCGCACCTCGGCAGTTCCAACTGAGACAATTCATAAGAAATTTGGATCAAGGGAGAGCACTAGTACTCGGACTGGACTGGAATTACCCGGTTTGACCACTAGTGGCCATATCCTCCACTTCCGTAACTACACCCTTCTCTGCGTCTGTACTAGAAGCAACACCAGCATCCTTAGTCAAAACTTCCACCAAACGTTGTGCCTTAATAACTAAGGGAGCAATGGGCTCCTTCGACAAAAGCGGGATTTCGTCCGGCCTTTTATCAGCCCAAAATTTAGAATGGAATTTGGTGGCCAAAATCACGGGCCTAATCACTGAAGGCGCATGGTTTGGGCTGAAGCCCACAATTTTCTCCGTTATGGGCCTCTTCTCAGGCCCATCTCCTTCAGCTAAAACTCCCGTTTTCGGGCTCCTCACTTTACTCTTAACCTTTTTCTTAGCCCAGGCAGCTTTACCCCTACCAAGACCCCTCTCAGACTTAGAAGAAACCCTCAGAGTACGGCCTCTGTTCAAAAACAGACCCTGCGCCGCTCTACCCGCAAAAGGCTCACCTTCCTGCAGACATGCAGCCACACCTTACACCTTCCCTTTGCCTTTTTCATCAACAACGTTAAGCTTCTGTCCAGCGGGTACAACCTTACTCTGCCCTAGCACTTCAAACCTACTGCCCCAGCAGCCTTGGTAATCGTGCTATGCGTTGACTTGTCTTCCTTCCTTGCCGGCAGTCGTTTCCTCACCAGGACAACCATCCACGACCCTGCCGGCCCACGATTCGCTTTCAAGTCCGCCGCTCGACGAGCACTAATGGTCCCCGGAATCGAGATTGCGGTGTCACCTTCTACCTCATTCCCGGGGCCAGCCGACTTGGCGCCAGAAGGGCATTTCGCTAAAAGATGCCCATACCGCCCGCATTTATGGCAAATTAAGTGCAGTCCTTCATATTCTAGGAAGAACTTGTCACCATTAATGCTCAAGGAGCCCTTCAAAGGTTGCTGCAGATCAACCTCAACACACACTCGTGCAAAGCGTCCCCTGTTAGCATGAAGGGTTCGCGTGTCCACTCTGAGGGGTCTCCCTATCCCTTCTGCAATTTTGAGAAGAACGCCTTCTTCATAGAAAATCATCGGGAGATGGGCAATACGAACCCACGCCGGGGAAGTAGAAATGAGGGCAGTCTCCGGATTGAAGGAGAGAAACCACTCTTTCACAATCAGGTAATGCCCAAACATCGTCCAAGGGCCACCAGAGAGGGCCCTCGTGTAGTCGGCTTCAGATTCAAGCCTCACCACGAAGTAACCATTCGGCAAATCCATCAGGGAGAGTTTCCCCACCGGTTTCCATAATTCCTTCAGCTTTTTCTCCATCAACTGAAACGGAGCGAAAGTGCCGAGAATCTTCACGATGAGCGAGGATTTCCACACCTGCGCCAGTGCATCAATAACTTCCTGATCGATCGAAATGGCTGGATCACTGAGGGAGCCATTGGGAAAGGAAATTGCAATCTTCCCATGGAGGAAATCCTCTGACAGCGTCGGTCTAGCTTGCCCAGAATCGACTGCAACAAGTTCTTCCAAGTCCAGCGAGGAGGCTGAGGACAAATCAAAGGAATAGCCGAAGACCCAGCATTGCCCAAAAACAAGTCATCAGATTCGGCAGATGACTCCGGAGGCACCAAAGGGGCTGGACACGGCAAAGGTTGGGATTCTGGAACAGAGGAAAATTGCCGAGGTCGGAATCAGGGGGGTTGCCGAGAGGGCAAAGGAGATGAGGGCAGGAGCGGAGATGGCGAAGGTTCCCGGAGACGATGGATTGGTCAGAGACCGGCTCCGACGTCGTCTCGCAGTCTCCGACAGGGACCGGGGAAGAAGAGGGTTTAGGGGGAAAGAAAGAGGAGAGTTTTATGGATCGGGGTCTGGCCTTGGGATTACCTTTGTGCTTGCCCATCCCGCCGACGGGAAACCGGCGAGAAGACTAGCACCGGCGAGAAAAAAAGGGAGTTTTCTCTATTACAATTCCTCTTGTTATATAATATATACGTTTATGGTTCTCAATTTGAAAAGATTGACAAGTTTAATTGTTTGAAAAAATTACAGGGACTTACAAATGGTGTTGATATTTGACATTTAGTTTGCACTTTGCGGATTGTTAGTTTTGATTGAATTAGAAAAAGTAACATTTTGATTTAATTTTTAATAGGTTTTCTAGTAGCCGGATAATTTGGATATCCGAGTCGAATATCCAATCCGATCCGGATAATATTTATCGGATACGGATAGGAGTTTTGTGAATATTTTTTACCGGATATCCGACATATCGGATCAGATATATCTGTTTGATCACCCCTACTTACATGTTTCATTATGAAATGTTTTTCTTTATATATATAGTTTCAGATCCAATTCACAATTTTGGCTATGAGCATTTTCTATGTGAGAAACCGAACTCATCTGAAACGTTTTGAAAGTCCGTGAGCTGATAAATTAGGGGACATAAATACACGAGCAGCGCACATGCACATACATAAATTCATTAGAGTCTCATCCTAAAACCAATTGACAATAATAGTCTACCACTTTGGGTCTATTCGGTATGGTTGTGGCTTATTGGGGCTGAAGCTGAAGTAGGGGTTGAAGCTGAAGATAAGGATATAAGCTGGGAGCTGAATTAAGGTTAGAGACTGAACTGAAACTAGGCTAAAAACGCATTCGGTATCGATGACTTATGCAGACTCAAATTGTGTAAAAAATACTCTACCAGATATACCCTCAAATTAATTTGATGGAGGATATCACGTGCAATGCACGTGACACCAAATTCACCCCATCTCTTGTGGCAACCTCGTTCTTCCTTCCTCTCAGCTGCCCCGATAAGGTTTAACAGTTCACCCCATATGCTTCCTTCCAAGTAGCGTGGCGCGGATCTATAGGGGGGCTAGGGGGGCGGTAGCCCCCGCTTCCCCCGATAAATCTCTTATAGTATGTCGAATTTTTGGTTAAGCCCTCTTTTGAATTTTGAATTTTTATTATGTATACATAAAATGATAAGTAAATGACAAGAAAAATACATTGGCCTAATGGTATTTTTGTCTTGGAACTTGTGTGGAACAATCTAAAGGTCATGGGTTCAATTCTTGAATCTCTTCCCCCCAACCCTTTTTTTCTACTTTTGTTAAAATTTTGAGTTTTAATTGTTTTATTAAAATCTTTATGTTTATTAAGCATGTTTATTTTTCTTTTGTTTTCTATTTTTCCTTCCATGTTTTAATTATTTATTAACACAAAAAATGAAAATCTTATATTATTCAAATAATTTTTCAAAACACTAATAAAATAGAGTATATACAGCATGAATTAATCAATTTTCAAAAGATGAATCTAATATTTTTTGTAATTTTAAAATATTAATATAAATGTCGATTTATGAAGTAAAAAATATACAAAACTCGCACCCCCCCCTTCGATTAAGTTCTAGATCCGCCACTGGTGGCGCTTGTCCCGGGAACGAACCACCACCACCTTCTTCTCCAACAAGCTGTCGAGAACGAAGCACCCCACTCTCTTCTCCGACGTCGAGCGCCACCTTCCCCGACGAAGAGGTATTTTTGCTGATGTCGATCCATATTTCTCCTTGCGATTTCTGGATGTGATCTGAAGAACGAGAGGGTGGAGGATACACCTGCGACTGCAAGGGAGGAGGAAGACCAATTATCGCTAGTAAACCCTAGAATTCACTTCGTCGCGATTAAACCCATATCTGAATAAGAACGAGAGGGAGGAGGATAGAGATTTGAAGAAGATGGAAACACTTCTCGCGAGAGAGGATTTGCGGTTGTCGCGACGGGGAAGAGGAAGCACTTTTCGCGAGAGAGGATTTGCGGGTGTCGTCGGAGTTCGTAGCTTGTCGCCGGAGATCGCAAGGGCATGCTCTTCTCGCCGGAGATCGTGAGAAAGATGATAAGAGATGATGCTCGAGCAAGAACACACATGTGAGAAAACATAGGGGTAATGAAGGAAGGTCCAACATTTTAATTCAAATAAGTCGATCCCAATTAGTCATAAGTTGGAGAATGTGGCTTATCAATTTGCCCAAAAATAAGTTAAATAAGTCCCTATAAATTGGGATAAGTTATTGACATACCGAACATGTTTTTTAGATGGACTTAAGCAATAAAGACTTATCTAAAAGGATAAGTCGGTATAAGTCACATATCCTTTATATGCTAGACATTAATATTCACCAACTTTCAATATGTGTGATAGACATCAATATTTACGAACTTCCGATGTGGGATGTAATAAGATTTTAAAAGAGTTAA
This sequence comes from Rheum nobile, assembly GCA_027886185.1. NCBI lineage: Eukaryota > Viridiplantae > Streptophyta > Magnoliopsida > Caryophyllales > Polygonaceae > Rheum > Rheum nobile. Next base: position 3,493,528 of record WOAB01000780.1, read on the forward strand.
CATCAAAATTTCGCCAAATCACCAAAATGGAATGATATGAAATTCATAAATTTGAAGATGTTGACCGAAAGATTCAACACCAGTAGAAGTCTATATATGTGCTCATGTAGAAGACCATAACTTGTATAGAAAAGAATTCAAACAATGATGCAGTGTTAAAATTTTGACCTAGAATAGGTCAAGCTTATCATATATGGATAATACATATTCAACCATAATACTTTAAAAGGATCCGCAATGGTGTTATTTTGTATGGCTATACGAGGGAGGGTAAAACAATGTCGTTTCATCGAATTCTGGCTTCTCTTTATAAACTCCATGTTGATCTTCGGATCTCATGTCATAATAGCTAAAGCAGTCTCGTCACTCGTGCCCTCGTCGTATTCTAAGTTTCTGGGAAAACAAAGAATGCACATGGATGAATTCCAGAATACGAGAAACACAACTCATCAGTTCATGAAATTGTCGAACCTGAATACGAGATTGTGGCATGTCCTGTCACACGGGTACGCGCAATCAATCACCTTAACCTCGGCTCGATCAAAGAACCAGTTGCCAACCGAGTGTGCAATGCCCTGCACGTTCAAGTCAATTACAGAAATGCCCCTTATGGTTATACAGAAGGGGCAAAATCAATGGAGAATGTTTGTTTGTACCTGGTTTCCAACACGAGGCGAGTCATTGGTGAACCAAGTATCTTGTCGTTCGGACTGGCAATGAGCGAAGCAAGAGTTGACGAAGAGTCCATTCTGTCTAGACCGAGCAAAGCCCTTCAAGGCGTTCAACATCTGCCGTCTAAACCCTGCAATTTGCATTAATCTTGTTTTCCATTTCCTAATCTTTCTTGATTGGCATCATATATACAAGATTAAAATTTGAAAAAAAATAATCTGACCTTGTAAGAACTGAATCTGTTGGGAGTTGCAATGCCCAATATTCATCTTGCACTCGTGCCAATTCCCGTGAGGATCAGCTGGCGCTGTGGCCAAGCTCGCTTGGATCTGATTGGAGCCAAGGTTTAAGCAGCCGGTCTATGCTTATGCTATGATGACATGAATATGCAAAGACGATCCAGAAATGAAGCAGTTGTTGGATTCACCTGCCATGCGTCGTACGCTGCATTCAGAACAAACAGTGGGGTCTTGACGTTCGGTATCAAGTGCTGAGGGAAGAAACACTGCAGATGAACAACCAAGGAACCATAATACTTAGATACAAAACTTGAATAGAGCTTTATCCAACACTAAGTTTTATACAAATAGGTTCCTTAATATGGTATATAGGTCTAGGAAGGAATGCTATCCTCCCATGATTGAGTGTTATAGCGTTATGATTTGAAGTCGAAATCTTACTAAAATCGGGTTCAAATGCCTTGTGCAACTCCAGGGTAAGTGTGATCCTAAACCCTGTAATTATATAAGATCTGAGTAAGTAATAAATTATGCAAAGTACAGGAAGTTGAAGAGCTAAAAGTGTAAATCTCATAGCAATAAAATGAACCAATCTAAGTGTAAAGACGTGTGTAGACAGATGTCGACCTACTTAGGCCGTCTTTGTCACTAGTTTTTTTTGGCTTATGACTTGTAAGCTCCAGATACTCGCTTATCTGGTATCTTATAAGCTACGAACAAGCTAATTTTCATAACTTACTAGTAATAATAGCTTATAGCTTTTCAAGCAATTTTATATGCATCAACTAATTTATCATTTTGTTTCCATTCCAAGCACACCCATGAAAGATTTCACTGGCATTATACTGCAGTACCTGCAAGCGAACGACACCTCCCAATAATCTCCGCATAGTGCGTCTACCAGCTATATCTGTTCTGCAAGAAGACGAGATAAATGGAAACAGATGAAACCAAGATCAGATGGTAAAGCATATCACCATTTCCTTTCATACAACAAAGTTCTTATAAATCTGAAATCTAGAAGTAATTTACGAAGCAGCTTACGCGTCAAGAAATAAGCCACCATCACTTAGGCACTTGACCCTCGTAGCCCTTGGAAACAATGCTCGAAACTCGTCACAATGTACTATGGAAGCCAGACCACCAGCTGAGCATCCAGAGAGAAGTGCCTAGAATTGCAATGTTGTTTTTTATGACATGGCTGATTAGCATAAAGTGTGATATAACTAAGTAAACATAGGGCAATAAAAAAGTGACAATATCTCTACCTGATGAGCATGACGCATTCCTATTGACATCATTTCTTCCATGGCTGCCTCCCATATACGCTGTCCTCGGAAATGTAGTTGTGCTTCCTAAGCAACACACAAAGAAATGCTGAAGCACAGATTTCGTGGCAATTTGGCACAATAATATATTTGTTTGTCCATTAACCTCGGGATGGTTTTAGCTTTAAGACTATACATCCATCCAAAAATAAAAACTTTTAAGCCTGTGCCAAAAATAAAACAATATTTTCATTGCTTATATCACTTGTACAGATAAAAAGGACCATTGAGTGAAGTAATGGGAAAACATAGTTGTAATTGAGAAATATTTCACCATTTTCACATCAATTTCATTACTCAAGATCAATTAGTGGAATTTGACCAACCTTGTTTTCACTATCTCCTGTAAATGAAGCACCATCACAATAACGGATCTTCACTCGATTCCAGTTGTAAAAGTCTGTGAAGAAAAATGACAATACATTAATTAAATTGTGTTGGTCTGAATCATAGAAGTGAGAAAAGGATGGACAGAGAAGCATCATGCCAGGATTTTCTGAGACTTTGTTGCTCAATATCCCAGTAAATGGAATCTGCTTTTCCATATAATATGAGGAACCATGGCGTGTTTTCTTCCTGTAAACACAGTTTCTTATTGTATCACACCAACCTCCTCCCTGTTAACAAGGATACAGAAATCAGAAGAGTTGTAACTAACTAACCATAGATCATTGGATATCATATCATATCTTATCAATTAATATATTTGTTTTTCGGGCTTTGACCACCTCTAATTGGATCAACCAACTGTTTGCCCCTGATCCATATCCACGATGAATATGATAAGCTGGCCATGATCCATCCAAGCAAACTGCACATGATAGAACACCCAGATAACAGGGTCAATATCATAAGGTCAATTGAGACTGATGTGCAAACAATCAATTAACATACGTCAAATTTGAAGCTACGTACTCAGAGCTGACCTACATTTCGTAGATCCTAAATAATACTATATAAAAACTTAAAATAGCCTGTTAGGGCCTAATTAGCTCTTAGATAGTTGAAGTTGGTTAAGTAAATCTAGAGGCATGAAGGGTGTTGTTTGTATTCTACATAAGGATTGAAAGGAGAAAATCACTTTCAGTTTTTTTTTCTTTTGAATTTCTCATCTTATGCAAATGCCAGCAGTTAGATTTGACACATCCAATCACATATAAAGGAAATCACATATAATATGACTAATGAGAAACATGCAAATCTCTGTGAAATTTACATGACCAATAGAGAAGTGTTGATTAGTAATGGGCCATGATAATAAAAACAAACATAATAATAGAAGCAGAGGAATTGGACAAATTTGATAAGAGGTCCAAGATCCAAGAATATAAGATTTTTAACATTAAAATAAAATACTGGACATATAAATTTGTTTCAAAAGCAGGCTATTTTGTTATTATGTATTCCTAAGAAAAAGATGAAATCTTTTACTGGTAGTGGAATCACTGTTTTATAGGATAATCTTAGACCGGGAAAAACTTCCACTGTATAGTTCCAAGTTCATTACCCATTTCATACAACCATAACAAAAAACCACTTAACTATCCCTGCAAAATTCCACACATTATCATGCTAATTTGCACCTTGCTATTCGCGATAAACATTCTTGTTGATCTCCAAACACACAACTATCACAACAAATTATCCTGAAAGTATCTATAGGATCAGGCTAAGTCAGCCATACCGAACAGACCATGAAGCCCTAAAAACATTAGATGATAAGAAAAAATAAATCCGATGTCTGTGTTGTTGTGTCCAAGTAAAAGCTTGGCTTGGCCCTCTGTCTAAATTGCTATTCAAGTACTACACCCAGAAATCAGAAATGCTTTTGTGCAGCTATAATGAGCTGAGAATCATAATTTCACCATGTTTAAATAGACCCTTTTTTTCAAAGAGACAGTAAGCTTAAGCTATGAATAAGAGAAAGAAATGCAAGTAAAAAAAACACTTATCACACACTTTAAGCTATGATTACCTCAACCCTGTTACACTGCTTTAGTCTCAAATCAAAAACTTCCCTCTTTTCTCAATGATTTCCATGTCTCTTTACTTCAAAACACCCACAAAATCCCCAATCAAGATGACAAACAAGTAATCAACCCATCTCAAGAACATGACGAAAAAAACTGAGTTTGAAACTTACCAGCTCCTTTGGAAACAGCTCCCCTGATGAGGGTGCGACCCACCATTAAAGGAAGGCTGAAACCATACTTCTTCTCTTCATAAACCTCACTCACATTTAACCCTTCAAAGGAATCCGCCGATTTGAAGCAAACAAGGCAAAGAACTCCCAGAATTAATATCACCTCCTTCCTAGTCATCTCAAGCAGTCTCAAATTCCGGGAAAAAAATCAAATTGGGTTTTCAGAAAAGAGCAAAACCCCTAAAACCCAGCTCTAAAAATCTGGGGTTTTTTAGGGGAAAGAGGCGCAAAGTGCAACGGAGCAACGCGTCATTTGAAATGTGTGATTGAATTTATGGGGTTTGAAAAAGCTGGAAATGCGGGGGCCAGAGAAGAGATTATTACAAACAAATTCGCAGTTGAAGGGTTTCACGGAAAATGCATTGACGTGTTTTCCTGTGAACTTTGTCAAGTGATTCCTGCTGGCACCCATGAAATTGGATTTGTGTGGTTTATACTGTCAGTTTGCAAGAGATGGTTTTCATTTGTTTTTCTTAAACTTAAAATAATCACCCTTATATTGGCTAATTTACAGAAAGTACCCCTTAATTATAAAGCAGTCATTTAATCACCCTTAATTAGTAATTATAAAGACTAAAATTCTTTTGAAAAATCATTCATTTTATAACGAAAATAATGTAAGAAAATTACTAATAAGGGCAAATCTATCCCGGTCCCTTAAATGGGGCTTTTAGGGGAGATATATTAAAAAATTGAATTTGGGCTAAAAGACTCAAGCAAGGTCCCGAAATAATGGGCAAAAACGGGACCGTCCCAAGCATTTACATATAAGGGGTTGTTTGACGCGGGTATTTTGTTGCCTTAAAATGAAGTAAAACGGCATCGTTTTACTGCTCAACCAAACGCACCCCCTAAAATGGTTGACATGAACAGTGCCACGCGGCGTGCTCTGATTGACGCGCCTGATGCGCGCCACGTGGCACGCCACGGACGGCCGAGATTTATTTCTGGTCGTCCGTTATTTTAAAAAAAATGATTTATATAAAAATTGGCTGGTTAAAAAAAAATACCATAATTCTAATTACATTTTTCTCTATCCATTTTGGATATATTTGGTAGATTTTAATATTTTTTTATATTATAGGTATCATTAAGTGAAAATAAATCATTTTATTATTATTATTGGTGGTTTAAAATAAAAAAAATGCCAATTTAATTTCTTTATATGAAAATTACATAGTAAATAAATTTTTAAAAATTTTAATATTCGTTCCTATGACAATAATACAACAAAATTATTAAATTTAAATAGCATTAATATATTTTATGCATGCTTTTTTATATATTTTTTAAACATTAATATATAATAAAGGATATATTGATAATTTAATATAAATAAAATGATATAATTGTAATTTAAATTAAACCTAAAAGTCCCTAATAAAATCCCCCAATACACCTAGCGGCTTTTAGCAATTAATTCATCCTAAAAGACCCACTCCAAGAGACCCCATTAATAATGCTCTAAGGTGAGTGGAATAATCAACAACCATTTCACACAAAATATATAGACTAATTTCATTCAGATGTCATGACATTTGAAATTTCTCATTTAGATGAAACGGAATTTGAATATTGGCTCACTCAAATGACAAGGTCTAGCAACATAAAATTAACGGTTATAAAAATTCTAATAAGATGAGTTTTATATTTAACAAGGAAGAGCTTTACATAAGAACAATATATTAGGAGAGAACTAAGAAATAACCTACACCGTTGATCACAAATCAATCGGACGGCGGAGAGTTGATCCTGGGAAATTGAAAGTCTTTTGGTTCATTCCGTTATCTCTTCGTTTATTACTAGCAGTGTTTGGGAAAGTTGAAAGTCTTTTGATGTGCCAAATTAAACTGACTGATAAAGCGACGCTGCGTGTAAACCTAAAAAAATGCAATCGAACAAAGCTTTCATCCCCCAATTCATACGGGTAAGGGGAATACCAAACACACGATCAAGACACTCCAGCAATCTGAATCAGGAATTAACAATATAGAGTACCCGATTCAAAGAAGATAAGAAGCACATTGAAGAGATTCCAATTTTGTCGGCTGCTAGGGCAAAAAACGGTGAAAAGCGATGGATTTTATGGCTAGCTCAATTGAGAAGACGAGAAAGACAGGGGAAAGGCGAAGGATAAATTACCGGCAAGTTTCCTTCTCCGGTGATTGATAATGTCTGCTTGTGGGTGTTCGTTGATGCTTCGCGCGTCGGAGAGAGAAGGGGGGAAACTGGGAAGTCGAATGGAGAAGATGAAGCAAATCTGCGAAAGGAGCGGATCGGAGAGACGCCGGCGACGACCGCAGGGCAGAGAATCGGACGGATCTACGGCCATTTGAGAGAAAAAGTCCATGAACTGTCATTTAAGTATCCTTGAACGTTTGTACTGATGTCCTTGAACATGCATGTAAAAGGCTGGAAACATTTGAGAGAAAAAGTCCATGAACGGTCATTTAAATATCCTTGAACGTTTGTACTGATGTACTTGAACATGGATGTAAAAGGCTGGAAACAGTTGAGAGAAAAAGTCCATGAACGGTCATTTAAGTATCCTTGAACGTTTGTACTGATGTCTTTGAACATGGATGTAAAAGGCTGAAAACAGTTGAGAGAAAAAGTCTATGAACTGTCATTTAAGTATCCTTGAACGTTTGTACTTATGTCCTTGAACATGGATGTAAAAGGCTGGAAACAGTTGAGAGAAAAAGTCCATGAACTGTTATTTAAGTATCATTGAACTAATTGTTTACTGTCCATGAACAAACTTGAGCGCTACCTTTCTTTCATTTTCTTCCTTTTTTTAGGTTTACACGCACGCTTATTATTTGTTACAGCCAGCTTACGTGGATGGTTGTGATTTGTTCTTAGTTCTCTCGTAGGGAATGGTTCTCACAATAACCGCACCCTATTTAATAATATGGAAATACTCCGTACTATATGTTATTAACACTTAAAATTATGTTATTAACATATTTTAGCAACATTTTAAGTCTTAAAGTTACTTTTATTTGACGTAAATATATTACGGGTAAAACTAGTACCGTTACATTTCCTTTTCCTTTTTTTTTTGAGAGGAGTACCGTTTCATTTCTTTTTTTTTTGCCGGAGCCGGGTGTCGGGCCACCGAAGTGAACCCACTAATCCCGGACCATGACCGCTAGTCCTTCACGCCATGATCCTTAGTTAAATCGCGAGAGTTTCATCCTCAAAGTGATGCTGACCCGTTTCAAACCCGGGGGGATTTGCACCCCAAGATCTACTCCCCCCAACATCACCGCTGGACTACGCTCCCGGGGACACCGTTTCATTTCTTTAGTTAGACATCACACAAAATCATCTCGTCACATAGATGAGATTACTCAATTAATTACCAAAATTATGACACCAGAGTTAAATTTAATAAAACTTTACCAAAATTTGGGGATTCCTACTTGCACCGTATTGAATTTTGGGTCCGTTTATTAATTTGAACGGTGAGAGACACCGTTTGACTATTTTTTATTTTTTTTAATTATAAAACGGTGATGGACACCGTTCGGGATTTTTTTTTTAAACTGCAATTTGTTTTTTTTTAAAAAAAAAACTATTTTTTTTTTTTAATTATAAAACTATTTTTTTTTTTAATTATAAAACGGTGATGGACACCGTTTGACTATTTTTTTTATATATAAACGGTGTTTATCACCGTTTCTCTGAAAAAAAAACAAAAAAAACAAACGGATTTTATCACCGTTCACGATTTTATTTTATTTTAAAAAAAGGAACGGTTTGGGAATTTTAAGGGGGGTTTATGGGATTTTTGGGTATTATTTTTATGGGGTTTATGTAATTTGTTTAAAAATATAATAAAATTTATGTATTTTAGTTTTTAAAAATAAATTATATGAATAAAAAAAATTAGCGGATTTATATGAGTGTTGGGCCTAATTTTTTATTTATATTAACATATCAAATAAATTCAAATCATAAAAAATAAAATATTAATTGAACTAAAGTCAATAAAATTTAGATTAAGGTATTACAAAAGATTTATTTAATTATTCCCCTCATTTTTTTCTCTCATACCCTTGCCCATAACCTGTCCCGTACGGTGGATGATACCCTTCCCCGTACTGTCGGTACTCTTGGACAGATCCAAGTAAATTCATGAATCCACTCATTTTCCCGTACTGCCCCCCGAACCATGTCGGCACTTCGAACGGTGGCCCTTGCCCATAGCTTGGACCTCCTGTAGCTTGTGCGAACGGTGGGCCTTGGAATGCTTGCTCCCCGAACCCTGTCGGCACTCTGAACGGTGGCCCTTGGAATGCTTGCCCATAGCTTGGACCTTGTAACACCCCCAAATTTAACCTCATTTGAAAGCGCTACTGCCGATGACCCCGGACGTAAACCCCGAAGTCACCCCAGGCTTTTCCGACGTCATAACTGACTTAAAACACAGTTACAATACTAAAATCATAACTTTTATTAAACCACATGGTCGCGGAATTTCACGATTCCTAAAACGACCCAATTAATCAGAAATACAACAGCGAAAGTCTTTAACAAAATACAAAATAGCACAGCGGAAATCTTTTAAATACAAAGCGACAAAACAACTTGTCGAAAACAAAACACCGTTCATCTTCATAGTCGTTCTAGCCTTCTTAGATCTGCAACATACCTGATGTGCCGAATCGGACGGATGACACCAGCCAACCATGCAAGGAATATAACGGTTGGTCAGTCTAATGAAAGACTATGCAAGGGTACAAAGCAGAGTGGTTCGAAGCAGTCGTATTAGGTTAGACTCATCGTTCCTCGAATAATAACCGAGTACGCTAGTCAACCATCATACTCCTACTAGAATATATAAAACAGCATGAACAAGAGAAGATTCTGGAGACCGAGTCTCACAACAATTAATCCCAAAAGAAGACTCCAAATGAAATGAGCCTTTAAAGGAAACAATGACAAATGTTGGGAAACTTAATTTATAATATACACACAATCACAGAATCACAGTATCGCATTCGAGCGATCTACAACTAAGACGAGCTTTCCTAGTTGCACTAGCGCCTAGCTGCAATACTCGCCAAACATTTTAAATAAGTGCTTACTCATACGGCACTTTATATTAAGGTCAAGGCATTTTCATTATGTGCATACTCATGGCACGTATCTTATTAAATGTCAACACACACACACATCACGTTACAAACTTTTATGATCTGCTCGTCCCGAGACGAGAGATCCTTGGGAATACTCCCTAGATTTGTGACACTAGCTAAGTGCACCACCTCTATACCCGAGTATAGAGGCTAGTCATGACTCACCAATGGTATTAGGGTCTCAATGCCCTTTTCTCCATTTAATTATCAAGAAACGACTGGACCTCCATCCATCGTCCCTACGAATACTCGTGCTAACTAAACAGTTCAACACAGTCAACATCATATCAAATCAAAGCCATCAAGGCCAACATCATAGATCTAACAATCTATATATATATATATATATCAAAATAGCGTTGCTACTAACAGTATATGCAACCTATTATAATCTTTTTATATGAATTTCACCTTTAAAATCCACAACAAAACCATTATGAACATAATAGCGCTGTATCTAGCAATATACAACCTATTATAACAGCACTTATTTTATCAAATAATTGATCAAAATTGTTCCCAACATAAACAATAAATCATCCCAAATTAATTAACAACAAACAATTGATAATTAATGAAAGTATGGAATGATGAGCAAGAGCGAACCGCCACTTGCCTAAATCCGCAGAAGCTTAAGCAAAGCTTAGAGACAACGGGCTCCTGGATCTGAAACTGGAGCAAATCTTGGATAATAAATCCCTAAGAAATGGCCCATAACAAAACTCTAAGTTAGATTCAATATACTTATATATGAATCTAAAAGAATACAAGAAGAAATCAAAGGAAACGAGCCAAACCCAAAGCTAAACCACAAGACACACAACTTCGAACGCAAATACCGCGATCGCGGCGAGTCGCGGCCAGTCGCGGTTTTCGTGTGGCCTGACAGTGGCGAAGCTCGACAGCTCCCATGGAGAATTTCTTACCCAAACCGATTTGTTTGCCTTCGATTTGTCTATGGTTCGATCTCCCAACACCTCAAAGCTTCTCACAACACTCAAGAGCACCTTTCTAACACTCAAAGGGATCTCGAATTCTCACCCAACAAAGCTCAAAACTTGCTCAACAATGGTGGACAGAAAAACAGAGGAAGAAAGAAGAGGATGAAGAAGAGCTTCTTAGCTCCGGGTTTCACCTCCTTTTATAGCCCAATCCGAGCTTCATCTGAGGGAACAAGGGAGGGGACAAGGGGACAAGGCAAAGGAGCCACTTGGCCTGCCCAAAAACAGAGAAAACAGAGGCGCTACAGTAACCGCCTCGCGAGGAAGACGACACTGCTCAGCAAAAGGCATTACCGCGAGCGCGGCCGATCGCGGTGAATTGCGGTTGATCGCGTCAGGTCGCGGTGAGTCGCGGTTTTAGGCCGACTTCGTTAATTCTTATCCGAACTTGGTTCGGATTAAATTTCTTAACTCCGGGTTAAATATATTCGTACATTAACGATACATTAACCCCGAAAACACCTCAACTGTATTATATAATGCTCGGAAAATTTTACAGAGCTCAGACCCCTTTTCAGAAGGTCCGAGACTCACTGAATTAAATCCGTCTAGCAAAACGGGCATAAGAAAAATTTAAAAATAATTCAAAATACCCTTAAAAATTACGGGGTGTTACATTACTACCCCCTTATTTTAAGTTTCGACCCCGAAACTTGCATTATCAAGGCCGACAACAAGTAGGGAAAGTATCTAAGTACACCCGTCTCAGTCTCCCAAGTAACCTCTTCGGTTTCTAACTTGGAGCACAAAACTTGTACCAAAGGTACCACCTTGCTACGCAGTTGTCTCAAACTTCACCCTGAATGGTAATCGAGACATCTGACAAACGCTTGGTTCAAACCAAATATTTATATTAGCAAGAATATTTACAACAAAAGTTTTACAACCTTGCTGTGTTCTTAAACTTACTAACACAACCATTCAAATCAAAAGACTAGGTAACACCCAAATCTATAACCTACAACAAAAGTAGAAGCTTTAAGCAAATGGAACATCAGGCCCATCCGCCTCACGTATCACGTAAAGACGTTGACCATGACTTCCAGAAGCTACTGGGGCCTTCCCTTTATTCTGCGCAGTCGTCTGCATCGAAGGACTTGGAGCCTCTATCGGTTTATACTCAGGCCGGTTACTCTGAATAGCAGACCCTTGCTGAAACTCAGATCTTCTTTGCTTTTCCAGCCAACAGAACTTCTGCAAGTGTCCAAACTTCCCACAACCAAAGCATGTCTTCTTTTCCTTCTGACACATACTGTTCTTATGCCCAACGGCACCATAATTGTAACACCGAATCGGACTCTGGTCCTGACCCGATCGTTGTGTCGACCCTCCTTGAGTCAACTATGTCCTTGCCTTGCTTGACTTAGCAAAGTTAGACGGTGGCGCAGGACGTTTAAATCCGTTCGCCTGAGATTGATCTTGCATTGACTTCTGGTGATTCCTCTTCTTGGTTGACTCCTCTAGAGTCACTTCCAGTTTGTAGGCTGCATCCACATACTGCTCCAAAGTAGAACATCCGTGACGCACCATCAGTGGCTTAATGTCTGGACCCATCCACTCATGGAAGTGCCAGATCTTCTGCTCCTCACTGGTTACATCCGACCCAGCGTATTGCAACAAATGATTGAACTTAGTCGCAAGCTCAGCGACTTTCAATCCCTCCGTCTCAGGATGCATAAACTCCTTGTGCTTCTCGTCCCTCATTGCTCGGGAAAAGAAACGGTCCATCATCTTCGTCTTGAACATGGCCCAGTTCAAATCAACTCGATCAGCCAACCCAGTGTTCTCCCACCATTCGCTAGCTTCTTCTTTTAACTGAAGAGAAGCGATCTGCACTTTCTCAGCTTCGGTGCAATCCACGTTGTGGAACAACCGCTCCATGTGGGAAAACCAATGAGCCGCTCTAACTGGCTCTCCTTTTCCATCATAATGGTCAGGTCTCAAAGAGGTAATGGTCTTCAACACTCGACCATAATCACCCCTATTCCTGACCGCTTCTTCTCTGTGTACATAAACAGCTGGCTCCTCAAATCTAGGAACCACTGGGGGAATCGGCACAGCTTGTGCCTATGGTGCGGCAGGTTGCCTAGCCTCGGCGAGTACTTGCATCATTATCTCCCGAATAGTTGTAACAACTGCTGCATCAAAAACTACTGGAGCGTTGGCCGTAGCTTGGCCATTGCCTCCCGGATTATTCTGTGACATTGACTCGTGTTCTTCTACACGGTTCAGGTCGTCCCTTATGATTGGCCTTGGATTGCTTGGCCCAGCACTAGCGCGTATGGTATTCCTTGTATTCACCATCTATTTACCGATCAAATCACAAGTACTAATATCTTTTCCATAATACTTATCATGATAAAGTCACTTGGAATAGATCAACTTGGTAACGTTCCTAGATGAACACCAAACTGGAATACTTAGGTTCTACAACCTCAAATCCTGACAAGAGAACTGAAAACTCAAGTCTAACTGGAGATGGCAAAACCACCTCGACTTCTTCCGAGTCCTTCTAAAGAGAACAGAATGCACCCCTAACTACGGGTGACAAACAGAGAATCTTAGTCTTTCTAGACACAGAAGCAAACTTTCGTATCAGACTGTAGAAGGAACGACTATGAACGACTTTTTATTTGAAAAAAATTCAGAGCTCTTGGAAAACATTTTAGCTCTGATACCATTTCTGTAACACCCCCAAATTTAACCCCATTTGAAAGCGCTACTACCGATGACCCCGGACGTAAACCCCGAAGTCACCCCAGGCTTTTCCGACGTCATAACTGACTTAAAACACAGTTACAATACTAAAATCATAACTTTTATTAAACCACATGGTTGCGGAATTTCACGATTCCTAAAATGACCCAATTAATCAGAAATACAACAGCGAAAGTCTTTAACAAAATACAAAATAGCACAGCGGAAATCTTTTAAATACAAAGCGATAAAACAACTTGTCGAAAACAAAACACCGTTCATCTTCATAGTCGTTCTAGCCTTCTTAGATCTGTAACATACCTGATGTGCCGAATCGGACGGATGACACCAGCCAACCATGCAAGGAATATAACGGTTGGTCAGTCTAATGAAAGACTACGCAAGGGTACAAAGCAGAGTGGTTCGAAGCAGTCGTATTAGGTTAGACTCATCGTTCCTCGAATAATAACCGAGTACGCTAGTCAACCATCATACTCCTACTAGAATATATAAAACAGCATGAACAAGAGAAGATTCTGGAGACCGAGTCTCACAGCAATTAATCCCAAAAGAAGACTCCAAATGAAATGAGCCTTTAAAGGAAACAATGACAAATGTTGGGAAACTTAATTTATAATATACACACAATCACAGAATCACAGTATCGTATTCGATCGATCTACAACTAAGACGAGCTTTCCTAGCTGCACTAGCGCCTAACTGCAATACTCGCCAAACATTTTAAATAAGTGCTTACTCATACGGCACTTTATATTAAGGTCAAGGCATTTTCATTATGTGCATACTCATGGCACGTATCTTATTAAATGTCAACACACACACATCACGTTACAAACTTTTATGATCTGCTCGTCCCGAGATGAGAGATCCTTGGGAATACTCCCTAGATTTGTGACACTAGCTAAGTGCACCACCTCTATACCCGAGTATAGAGGCTAGTCATGACTCACCAATGGTATTAGGGTCTCAATGCCCTTTTCTCCATTTAATTATCAAGAAACGACTGGACCTCCATCCATCGTCCCTACGAATACTCGTGCTCACTAAACAGTTCAACACAGTCAACATCATATCAAATCAAAGCCATCAAGGCCAACATCATAGATCTAACAATCTATATATATATATATATATATATCAAAATAGCGTTGCTACTAACAGTATATGCAACCTACTATAATCTTTTTATATGAATTTCACCTTTAAAATCCACAACAAAACCATTATGAACATAATAGCGCTGTATCTAGCAATATACAACCTATTATAACAACACTTCTTTTATCAAATAATTGATCAAAACTGTTCCCAACATAAATAAGAAATCATCCCAAATTAATTAACAACAAACAATTGATAATTAATGAAAGTATGGAATGATGAGCAAGAGCGAACCGCCACTTGCCTAAATCCGCAGAAGCTTAAGCAAAGCTTAGAGACAATGGGCTCTTGGATCTGAAACTGGAGCAAATCTTGGATAATAAATCCCTAAGAAATGGCCCATAACAAAACCCTAAGTTAGATTCAATATACTTATATATGAATCTAAAAGAATACAAGAAGAAATCAAAGGAAACGAGCCAAGCCCAAAGCTAAACCACAAGACACACAACTTCGGACGCAAATACCGCGATCGCGGCGAGTCGCGGCCAGTCGCGGTTTTCGTGTGGCCTGACAGTGGCGAAGCTCGACAGCTCCCATGGAGAATTTCTTACCCAAACCGATTTGTTTGCCTTTGATTTGTCTATGGTTCGATCTCCCAACACCTCAAAGCTTCTCACAACACTCAAGAGCACCTTTCTAACACTCAAAGGGATCTCGAATTCTCACCCAACAAAGCTCAAAACTTGCTCAACAATGGTGGACAGAAAAACAGAGGAAGAAAGAAGAGGATGAAGAAGAGCTTCTTAGCTCCGGGTTTCACCTCCTTTTATAGCCCAATCCGAGCTTCATTTGAGGGAACAAGGGAGGGGACAAGGCAAAGGAGCCACTTGGTCTGCCCAAAAACAGAGAAAACAGAGGCGCTACAGTAACCGCCTCGCGAGGAAGACGACACTGCTCAGCAAAAGGCATTACCACGAGCGCGGCCGATCGCGGTTGATCACGTCAAGTCGCGGTGAGTCGCGGTTTTAGGCCGACTTCGTTAATTCTTATCTGAACTTGGTTCGGATTAAATTTCTTAACTCCGGGTTAAATATATTTGTACATTAACGATACATTAACCCCGAAAACACCTCAACTGTATTATATAATGCTCGGAAAATTTTACAGAGCTCAGACCCCTTTTCAGAAGGTCCGAGACTCACTGAATTAAATCCATCTAGCAAAACGGGCATAAGAAAAAATTAAAAATAATTCAAAATACCCTTAAAAATTACGGGGTGTTACAGACCTCCTGTCGCCGGTGCGAACGGTGGGCCTTGGAATGCTTGCCCAAAGCTTGGACCTCCAGCCGATGGTGGGACTTGGTATCCTTGGCCGAAGTATGTACCTTGATACCCTTGCCCTGTACTTGGACCTGTGGATGACCCATATTGTGTCCTGTGCTCCTCGTATTGTGTTTCCCGAACTGGTACATACCCTTCTGGTTCAGCAGCCTCTGCAATTGGAGCTTCAACCGGTTGTACATTCACAAGCGCATGGATCCGTTGAAGCGCCGCTTTTGCGATATGCAAGTCTGGCATTGTATCCAACTGGCGAAGGGTCTCGTTGACTATCCCTTGTATATGATTAATTTTGATAACAGATTCTATGTATGCGGGCATGGGACGTTCGTTTTCCATCACACTCTTGGAATCCGCATACATGTAAGGATGGGAAAGACGTTGCAATCATGAAACGTAGCCATCCACCGTCTGCGTGCTTGTGGTACAATTGGATAGCCTCAGAATCGGGGATTGGTAGTTGGGCAGTTCATCCCAATGGTCGTCCGTGGGAAAGAACACTGCCTCGTAGTTATATAGCGTCAAGTTTCTGATTCTACTCTTGGGGCGAATCGGGTCAATGGGAATCGGTTGAACCTTACCGAATTGACGAGTCACTCGATCAAGCATGTAAGGTTCACTGAATTTCATGCACTTCAGAGTTCCTCTGTACGTCGATATGCGATAGTGTTGTTGATGAACATTGTTCCACGACATCCATACGACCTATATACATAAGAGTTTGAGCATGTGTTGCATAAATTGAAATGAAAATTAATTAATGTAAAATGAATAATGAAATTGTAGTACCTCATCGGGTCGTAATAAGTCCAGTGAAAGCCTCATTTCCTTGACCATGATGCTACAATCTTCTTTTGGCGATCGAGGATCGATGTGGGCCGCCCGTGGGCCCTCATTTCTTGGGTCGTTTTGAGACAGATTTAAGTGGCCCCTAAACTTAGGAAAGTAGCTCCAAATCCAGTCCTATACGAAAATAAGCAAACTTTAGGCAAGTAAACTTTGAGAAATAATTATTTGAGATGACAATAAAAGAAAGAGTTTTGGATCCTTACATGAAGGAGCAAAAGACAACCAGAAATTTGAGCGGCATCTGCACGACTTGCCATACCAAGATGTCTATACAAGTAGGCAAGCGTAGCTGCACCCCATGCGTATTGCCTTGTGTCATTGTGATCTCATAGCAGCTGAAATAAATGTAGCTTGATTTTGTTCCCCGACTTGTCGGGAAACAACGTGCTACCAAGAAAAACGGCCAAAAACCCAAAGGCTATAACACTGTCGGATTTCCCCGTCGTCGTCAAAATTTCATTGAGCCAAGTGCAATTAAAACCAGATTTCGTCTTTGCTGCTTTTACTGCTTGTATTGGAATGTCCAACCTTGAGTTGATATCCATAATTACTTCGATATCATCCAATGGTGTATGTACAACACGACCTTGGATTGGCGTATTCAGGATCTGAAAGACATCGTGGAGTGTAATGGTAATTTCACCCCATGAAAAGTGAAAACTGTTTGTTTTCGGGTGCCATCGCTCCACGAAAGCTGAAATGAGTGCACTATCCATCCCCTTGTACTTCAGATTCAAAAGTCCAAGGAGGTCGTTGCGAGCTGCCAACCTATACCACTCTGCTTGGTTATCATTCGCGATTAGGTCATTCCAAAATTGTAGGGTCTTTGACCGTGTCAGCGCCCTTAAGCATTTATTTTTCTGTAACATAAAGATTTAAATAAAATTAAAAACGAACATGTGCATAAACAAAATATTAAGACAAGTATTCAAAAATGCATATGATAAGTGTTGAAGTTGACACTTATATATTTTCCATTATCGTTATCCGCATACACAAATCCTGCTATGTGTGTGTTGTAATCATGATAGGTGCTATTTTGTAGTGCATATCTGGAGGTTATTACCAGGTTTGAGGCGCCATTTGGATGGATTTAGAGCACAATCGTGGATTATGGAGTTAGAGTGGAGAAGTGAAGAAATCATGGGATTTATAGAGGTTTAAAGAGTAGAAGAACAATGTGCTGAATTCAAATGGTTCTTTCTCTCTACTCAGATGTCCAAATGAAGTGATTCCAATTCGAGGAGTTAGATCTTGAAGTCTACTGCAAGTCCTCAAAATATGAGCGCAATCCGAGTTGGGAATCAAACGTTATGGCGTTTTTACTAAAGTGTCACAGAAGTTGAAAAGGGCACCGCCGCCCCGCGGTGGAACTCACCGCCCCGCGCCAATAGCCACCGCGACCCGGCGGTGGATCTCAGAGAAGACTGACGCCCCGCGGTGGGCACGTAGCGCCTCGCGGCCAGAAGACTTTATTTCCTTATTTTTGCTATTTCGGATTTTCTTATTTTCTATTATTTTATTTCCTTTGTTATTTTGCATTAGGTTAACTTTATTTTCCAAAGCCTATTTAAGATCTTTTCCAGGTCTTAGATAAGAGACTGACTCATTTTCTTTCTGCCTCTAGGGTTCCAACCCATGGAGAGCTAAACACTTTTATTTCGCTAGACAATTGAAGCATTGCAATGGATTGGTTGTGAGATTTCTATTCCTTATTCTATATCTTATAAAGTTGGTTTAATTCTCTTGAGCATATTGTCTATTGTTTTATGTTGATTCTTCTAGCGTAGCTAACTAGGTTTTTCGACATCTATCAATTGCTAGGATTTGCATATAGGGGTTCCGAGTGCATATCTAGTGGCATACACGATTGTTGCGTATAGGGGTTCCGAGCGCGCAATCATGAGTGAGAATTATTTGCATGCTAAGTAGTAGGGTGTCCTTCTATTTGCATGTATCCTATATCCTTGTGTGCATTGCTATTGCTTTGTTGGTGGTAAAGTATACCGACAACTGTGAGAATCGGTGGTACTTTATCATTGGCATAGTAATAAGTCTATCGACAACTGTGAGAATCGATAGTACTTAAGATCAGGGTGGGAACAACTATAAGATTGTGAAAAGAACTTGGAAAAATAGTTATCAGTGATCAACCTGTTTCCTTTGCAGTGTGGATATTTGTCTAGTGGAATATTTCCACCCGTCATATTTCTTCTTCTTCTTTAAAGCTTGCATCCTTGTTACTTTGCTTGATAATCAAAACCCCCTTGTTACTTTGCATGCTTATAAACACTTAGAAAGATCACTTTCTCCCTGTGGATTCGACTCTTACTTGCCCAAACTACTTGTTTAGGTTTGTTAGGATTATTTTGTTTAGGTGTCACGACAACGCCCTATCAAATTGGCGCCGTTGCCGGGGAGGCAAGATTTGATTTTTCTGTGTGTTTGTTTGTGTGCGTGTTACTTTGGTGTGGACCTATCTTACGGTCCACACCCGTGCTACTGATTTTTGCTTTCCCTTTTTGATTCTTGTTACAGATATGGATTTCCGGGGAGAGCCGCAATATGACCCATACTCCTACGCATACACTCCAGGGTGGAGAAATCACCCTAATTCGAGTTATGGGGGCCATCAATACTCTCCATATGGCCTTGACTATCAGGAGTTCTACCCGGAGCCACAACCATTCTATCAGCAGGATACTCCGCACCAGTACTATCCGGCCTATGAGCATAGCCCACCAGTGTCCAATCCAAGTTCCGCTATGTCAACTGAAGAGATGCTCAGGACCTTGACTCAACATTTCACCACTCATGTGCATACTACTGAGTCAAGCATCAAGAATATGAAAAGGCAGGTGGACCAGTTGGTGGAGTCAATTATACGGATCGATGCAAGGATTGAGGGAAATCTACCATCTCAAACGGTAGTAAACCCGAGGGAAAACGTTCCTCCTAGTGCTGAAGAGGAGGACGAATATGAGATGGAGAACATCGCCGACCGCCCCACGTCACCTCTTACCGCGACCCGGCGTGAAGTCCCAGTTATCTCCACCGCGACCTCACCGCCCCGCGGCAATGACCACCGCCCCGCGGTGGACGGAGTGCCTCCTAGCGAGATTTCGCCGCGACCCGCGGTGAGATCAGCGCAACCCGACGTCCAAAATTCCTATTCTGCTAATGAGGTCTGCGTTGATACTGATGAGGAGTTAGGACTTCCAGATGATATTTTGGATCGCAAGGTGCTGACTGAGGAGGAGTATTTTTTGAGATTTGAGGAGGAGTGGAGCGACGATGAGGAGGAGTACCGCGATCACGAAAATACTTCTAAGACACTCGTTTCTCTCAAAAATGCCCCGGCAGTCCCCGATCCTCTGGAGGCTGCCTATGATGAGTTTGTGCGTCTCAACTCCTTCCCGCTCGTCGCGCTGAAACCCGTTACACCCTCCCCTGAGGCTCTGAAGGACACCCAAAAGGTGGGGAGCGACAAAGGCTTATTTGACACCTTCAGTAGTTGCAAGGCAACCACCCCTTTGGTCCATCTGGCAGACAGCACCCCTCGCTGCAAGGAAATGTTAAAGGTGTTGGGCTTGATCAAAAAGAAACCGAAGGGGAAGCACAAGAAGGAAGCCTTGATACAAGTGGCTGATTTTTATATGTTGGATACGGGGCAGGACGTACATGCAGCCCCTGAGATGCTGGATAGACAGTTTTTAAAGATGGCAAGTGCATTCATGGATACGACGAGTGATCCGGCCATCAACAATTGCACAAGATTGGGGGTCTCGCTCAACATGGAGGACCCAAAGAGGCACCCCCAGATCCAGATCCCAGGTGTTTAGTTGCTATGAGCAACCCAAGTTGAGACTGGGTAGGATGTCAAGCCATGACAATAACTAAGACGTTATCCGGGAGGCAACCCGAGGTATGTTTTTCTTTTCTTGTTTTTTCTTTCTTTGTTTTTGCATTTTTTTAGTGTGTTTTTGCTTTGTTTTTGTTTTTGTTTCCGACTAACCTGCAGGGAAGAGACCCATGCCTATTGAAGAAGGTGTTTCCACACCAATGTAAGTCTCTTCCTTCCCTGCACTAAGTCACCCCCCGAAAAAACCTTAAATGGGGGGCAAAAAAAAAATTGAAAAAAAAAGGGTACCGAAGGCTAGCTGTCCAGAGTACCCCATGGAGATGGTGCGCATCATGTTGTCAAGGAGGATACACTTGCCCCACATTTTTATTTGACAACAATGATGACCCTACAATTGACAGCTGAAGAGGAGGAACACTAGCGCCCCCACCACGATTACATCTGGGCTCCACCATATGTTCCTAGAAGGCCGTGCAACCCTACTATCATTGTTTTACCACTACTCACCAAAGTGGTTCCCTTTTGATTGCATGGTAGGAGAAGATTATAGAGTTAATGAAGACACCCGCCCAACACCAGAGACCTGGGCATTTATTGAGAAGACCGCCAGCGACACCTATAGTGTCCAAGCAGCTTGGCGACATTTGTGAGTTATTTTTTGCTTTTTTCTGTGCTTCTATTCTTTTGTCTTTCATTACAATGAGGACAATGCAATGTTTAAGCATGGGGAGGGTTTTATACTTGCTACGTCGCTGAGGAGAAAAATGAATATAAAATGAAAAGAGCCAAAAATTGAAAAAAAGCATACATTAAAAATCTTGGGATAGGTCGAAAACCCGAAAGGGCGGCCTAGGTAATAAGCAGGTGGCTTGGACCAGCATTAGGCTGGGGTAATATGTGGTCAAGAGTGACGTGAGCTTATGTGAGTACATCTATTGGAAAATGAAATGAGTGGCTTGGTGAAAACCCGAAAGGGCGCCTTGGCAAAATGAGCGAAAAAGAAGAAGAGTGATTTTAGGAATCCTCATTTTTCCTGGCGTGGTGACATAAGAAGAGGAGTTATAAGGAGGATTCGGGTAGGTCACTCTGGAGAGATAAGAAGATAGATGGGAGATAGGATTAGATTATATTCACTCTATGGTGTTTGGGATAAGCTTGGGGAAGTACTCTGCTTTCCTTTTGGCTTGATTGTGTGGGGTGTTGAGATTTTTGATTTGATGTTGTAGTCTATTGTGCTGTGCTTATTTGTATGGTTGCCTGGAGTTTATTGTTTGGTATGATTCTTGGAGGTTGAGTTTTCTATGCTTCCTGAAGCCTTGGGGATTGATTGGAGTAGGTTGACTTTAGTTTACTCGAGGACGAGCAAGGTTTAAGCATGGGGGATTTGATCGGTGTTATTTTGTAGTGCATATCTGGGGGTTATTACCAGGTTTGATGCGCTATTTGGATGGATTTAGAGCACAATCGTGGATTATGGAGTTAGAGTGGAGAAGTGAAGAAATCATGGAATTTATAGAGGTTTGAAGTGTATTGAAGAGTAGAAGAACAATGTGCTGAATTCAAATGGTTCGTTCTCTCTACTCAGATGTCCAAATGAAGTGATTCCAATTCGAGGAATTAGATCTTGAAGTCTACTGCAAGTCCTCAAAATATGAGAGCAATCCGAGTTGGGAATCAAAAGTTATGGCGTTTTTACTAAAGTGTCGCAGAAGCTGAAAAATGCACCGCCGCCCCGCGGTGGAACTCACAGCCCCGTGCCAATAGCCACCGCGACCCGGCGGTGGATCTCAGAGAAGACTGACGCCCCGCGGTGGGAACGTAGCGCCTCGCGGCCAGAAGACTCTATTTCCTTATTTTTGCTATTTCGGATTTCCTTATTTTCTATTATTTTATTTCCTTTGTTATTTTGCATTAGGTTAACTTTATTTTCCAAAGCCTATTTAAGATCTTTTCCAGGTCTTAGATAAGAGACTGACTCGTTTTCTTTCTGCCTCTAGGGTTCCAACCCATGGAGAGCTAAACACCTTTATTTCGCTAGACAATTGAAGCATTGCAATGGATTGGTTGTGAGATTTCTATTCCTTATTCTATATCTTATAAAGTTGGTTTAATTCTCTTGAGCATATTGTCTATTGGTTTATGTTGATTCTTCTAGCATAGCTAACTAGGTTTTTCGACATCTATCAATTGCTAGGATTTGCATATAGGGGTTCGGAGTGTATATCTAGTGGCATACACGATTGTTGCGTATAGGGGTTCCGAGCGCGCAATCATGAGTGAGAATTATTTGCATGCTAAGTAGTAGGGTGTCCTTCTATTTGCATGTATCCTATATCCTTGTATGCATTGCTATTGCTTTGTTGGTGGTAAAGTATACCGACAACTGTGAGAATCGGTGGTACTTTATCATTGGCATAGTAATAAGTCTATCGACAACTGTGAGAATCGATAGTACTTAAGATCAGTGTGGGAACAACTATAAGATTGTGAAAAGAACTTGGAAAAATAGTTATCAGTGATCAACCTGTTTCCTTTGCAGTGTGGATATTTGTCTAGTGGAATATTTCCACCCGTCATATTTCTTCTTCTTCTTTAAAGCTTGCATCCTTGTTACTTTGCTTGATAATCAAAACCCCCTTGTTACTTTGCATGCTTATAAACACTTAGAAAGATCACTTCCTCCATGTGGATTCGACCCTTACTTGCCTAGACTACTTGTTTAGGTTTGTTAGGATTATTTTGTTTAGGTGTCACGATAACGCCTTATCAAATCCCATAGGAGTTGACGATCCAGAGGCCCGCCGTATGGAATGTTACCCTCCTGAGGCCCGCCGTATGGAATGTCACCCTCCTGAGGCCCGCCGTATGTATCGTCATCCTCCATATCTCCTCCTGTTACACTGTCAGTTGCATGGGAGGCGGTTGCACGAGAGGAGGATGCACCAGCGGACGAATGATCGTGTCTAGTGCTAGCAGAGCGGTGCAGCCTTGATGATGATGGCGTCCTCGTACTACTACTTGAGGGAACGGCACTAGTGCTGGCTTGAGGGGCGGTCAATGAAAGTTGGGTAGGTTGCGGGGGGGGGGGGGGATGCACTTTGGCCATGAGGGAGGTCCACTTGCTCCTCATGTTGCCTCTCTTGAGCCCTTCGCGAATCGTTACGAGTCCGAGCCGATTGCGTGACTCCGCGTTCTGAAACGTGTCGGGAACCCCCGAAGCCAATGCCCCTTGAAAATGATTTCTAGCAAATTTATGACGAGTATTAAATGACGATAACGGAAATTAATACAAATTAAATATATAATCTCTATCAATTTATGACGAGTATTAAATGACAACTATTAAAATGACGATAATGGAAATTAATACAAATTAAATATATAATCTCTATCAATTTAAGACGAGTATTAAATGACAACTATTAAAATGACGATAATGGAAATTAATACAAATTAAATATATAATCTCTATCAACTTATGACGAGTATTAAATGACAACTATTAAAATGACAATAACGGAAATTAATATAAATTAAATATATAATCTCTATCAACTATTAAATTGATTTCTCGGGCATGAAATCGGAAATGGCACTGGGCCCCGTTTGCCACGTTGGCAATCCCAGCGTCCTTTCGCTCCCGAATCCCCTCCCGCCACGTTGGCCCCTTTAATTTATTCCCTCCCTCCTTCCATTAATTTATTCCCTCCCGCCTTCCATTTTTGCCCCCTTTAATTTATTCTCTCCCGCCTTCCATTTTTCGGTTTTTATTAATAATAACGGTGATACATGATTATTAATTGTATATGTTACATTCATTTCGTATTTATTTCTTCGTATATTTTACATGTTCGTGTTTAGGGGAAAATAAACAGATTGATTTTAATAATATACTAAATGAATAATAAATCGGTAGACTTTAATAATCGAGTAGGATATATACGCATTTTTGGAAATGACAACAAACTAAGTTATAATATTCATTACATTATGATCCTAATTATACGAAAATGACAACAAACGAAGTTATAATATGATCCTCATGCGATAAGGCGACCATTCTCTATACGATATCGTTGGAAGTCTGCTATCCGCTGCTGAAATGCTTGATCCCAATTATCAACACTAGAATGGTGGTAGTTCCTCCACAGACCAACAATGGGAGGAATTTGGGCGTCTTTATCCAACCATACCTACAACATATGATTAATTTGATTAAAATGAAAACAAGTAGGAAACGTTAAATTAAAGACGAGTGACAAAATATTTACCGGTACAAAATGGTTACAATCGCCGACTAAGGCGACTGTAAGAACGTTTGTAGGAGGGCGGTCGCTGGAAAGGTGGGAAATCATCGGTAGGCTTGTATGTGCACCGCTCCATGACAACATCACCAACGCTTTTTGGTACGTTGTAGCAAAAATCAAGCCACACATCGGCATCTCCATCCATTGATGTTGCATGCAATTATCACCAGTGTAGTTTATGTTGTGCAACAGATCGGGCAATTTGGTGACAAGTATATGCTCCATTGCTTTGTACACATGGATGTTTCTTTTCAGCTCTGTCGCCATCGTCCTTCGAACCTGCTTCCATTCACCCTGGCCCAACCCGAGTAACTCAGCAAGTGAACGGTAGCCACAATGGCCGTCTCCCGCAACGTTTAAGGCTTTGGTCATGTATACGAACATGAATGAGTCCATATTCCGAATACCAAAATTCACCCCAAAAGCTTCCTCTGGTTTTTCCTTTTCGGGCCCGAGCACCGACCCGCTGAGTGGTGCCTTATGACGTTCGTGTTTTCCCCGACTACTTTGACGTTTCAATGTTGAGTCGCCCATCGATTTGGACTTGGTTAATGTGGCTTCTTCTGCGTGCTCCATCCAAGTCTTATCCCTTTTTGTTGAATCATTTCTTTGCCTCCTCTTTGTTACAAATGAGCTACTGGGCGGCTCCTGAAGTGAGGACCTTCCTGGAATTTTCCCGTCATCGTATGCCGAATTAACCCGGTGCAGGTCATCAAAGCTCATCCTGCTTCCCAAAAAATCACTAATTACGGAACAAAACTTAGATTCTTCTTCCGTGAATGCCATGTTGTCCCCTTGGAGCATTTTTACATCCGTAACACCTTCCCATTTCACTTGTTTCCAGAATAGGTGGATTTGGTCAGGCTGGATAGGGGTGTTGTTTGCCATCGCTTCGAATAAATCATGTCCGCATGGAAGCCCTCTGACCACCCTCCACCAACCGTCATTGCAAACAGAGATATCAAATTTATATTTCGGGTCCAAGATTCTATCTACCGTGCCCAACATTGTGTCCAAACACATTTTTGACACTTTGTTCAATAGCAGGCTAAACAGATTCTCGTAAGGTGCTCGTAGCCTCAACACTGCGGTTGGGATCGTATTACGATCTATTTCCATGTTTCCTCTCACTACACTAACCTGGTCTACTGTGAGTTGGTGGATCTTCTGTGCTAGTGTGTTGAAACCTAATACGGGTCTATTTTCAATCCAATCTTTAAGCACAGAGTGCGCGCCCTCAACTCTGCAGACACATGAAGAATATTTTATAAATAAACACATTGATACACTAACAACCTATACACAATAAACTTAAATCACTTTACATGTTCGTGGTCCTTGTGATTAAATGAAGTTTGGTATCAGTCCAGGCTCTGACGATACGTTCTCTATAAGGCCCAAGCCACGTAGTCATAAGGTAACCCATAAAACCAGTGTAGGTCTCTTGCATCTCACGGAGGCGCGCATAGTATGTATACTCGGATTTTGAGTTGAATAGTAACCGACACGCTTTCATGAATCCATCTGCTAGACCATCATTATGCGTCACGCTGAGGACAAAAGCCCTGCAATTGTGCATTATATGTATCCAACACAATAGATGTTGGGCATCGGGGAATACATGGCCTACAGCTTTGACCTCGGCCAAATCTCGATCCGTGACTATTGTCGTTGGCCTCTTGCCGACTTGAGCGAACAAGTGTGCCAACTCTCTGAGTGTCCATTCGTAGTGGTCGACATTCTCATGTGCCATGAACGAATAGGCAACGTTGAAGGTATGTCTCGTGCACGTAAAGCCGACGATCTCAACTAGGGGCAACTTGTACCTATAATCATTTTATAAGAAAGTATTAAAATGACTCTAACCATACTACATTAATGAGTAAAATTGCTCAAAATTTATAATGTCGGAACTACTAACTTGTTTGTCTTGTATGTCGAATCCATGATGACGACGTAAGGGAACAAGCTCAACAGATGAATGGAATGAGGGTGAGCCCAAAACAAGTCTTGAACCACATCGTCATGTCCAGGTAGCCTTCGGGGATTGACATAGTAACCAAAGCTTAATAAATATGAGAGGGTGTACTGGGTTACAGTCATACCATCCATCTCTTCAGCGTGAAACTGTTGCCGAATATTGTAGATTTGCTTCCTCGACGTAAAGACCCTCTTACACGTTTGTCGTAAGAAGGTCATAATCATCTTCGGCTTCGCGGACGCTTGCGTCAATGTCTTGACAACGCTTTTTTGTTGCTCAGTCAGGCGTCTGACATAGGCATGACCCTCCAAGCTCATCGCAAGATCATGATCATGTGTACCGCATTCCACATACAACATCCATGACCCATCCTTCTACATCACCTCGTTCAGCACGAATGGACAGTTGCTCTTCTTTGTACGCGTCTTTCGTATCAATACATCCTTGAACGGCCGATAGCTTCCCGACTTCTCGCACGCCAGTATGACTTTTCGCTCCCGGGATTTCGGAATAGTCAACACCATGTTAAGTCTAGCTCCTTGTTCACGTGCCCAGTCTAACATGGACTCACGATCCGACCACTTGTAGCTCGTTTGGAAGTAGGAGGTAAAATCATGCCACTAATTCCAGATATTTTAACATGTATTGGTTTAGTATAATAAACATGTATAATCATAAATTTTCAATGATGTATAAAATATTTTTTTGTTCAATTCTAACTTTCCAATAACATATAAAATAATTTTACAAATAAAATAAACATGTATAATAAAATAGTGGAAATTATATGCAAAACAAACATTATTTAAAAAATACAATTGTTTATGACTTTAACTTTTACAAATTATATATGTGATATTAACTTTTATTTGAATAAATGTACATACACTATAACAAGTTTCAAACTATTTACATTAAAATAATATACACACTTGAATCTAATCTATAAATTAAAGATATTATATGCCTTAAGTAAATATATAAATTAAGCAATGACATTAAAAAAGTAACATAATTAAATCAACTAACATAGTTAAATAAATGAGAGTGGTGTTTTGCTGTATGATTAATTACAGTAAATGAGAGTGGAATTAACATAATTAAATAATCAAATCAACTAACATAATTAAATCAATAAATAATAATTATATATGATAATCAACTAACATGATTAAATCAATAAATAATTAAATCAGTAAATGAGAGTGGAGTTTTGCTGTATGATAATCATGAGCATGCAATTTACAGTAAATAAGAGTGGAGTTTTGAAGCATTTGATAAATTAAGCAACTAATAAATTAATCATGCAATTTACAAAATTTTAATTAAATAATAATTATATATAATTAATACAATTTAATTTACATACCTCTTGAATGGATTCTCCGACATCTTCATTTGACCACGACATTAGGGTAATTCTTCTTCTTTTTAAGCACCTAATTCTTTCTTTGAAACTCAGCTAACCATTTGAAGGTTTTTGACTCAACTCTTCTCCGAATCCATTTTATAGAAAGCCAAAAATTGTTTTTTTTACCCAATCTTTTCCATTCTACATCCCCCTTCCCCCTATGAGCATCTCGCCCATATGCCTAGGAGCCTCTCTCAATTGCAGTCAGCGAATCCCGGACGAATTTTTTTACCCGCTGAGATAGAAAACGGTGATAGTCACCGTTCTAACCCAATAAAATTAATAAAAAAAAATTAAAACGGTGATAGTCCCCGTTCTAACCCAAGAAAATAAAAAAAAACAATTAAAACGGTGATTATCACCGTTCTAATCTAAAAAACCCCAAAAAAATTAAACGGTTGCTATCACCGTTTACTTGAGCGGACCTTCAGTGGTGTCTGCAGCACCACTGCAGGTGCAAGTAGCGTGTGGCCAAAATTTTGTCATACAATAAAAAGTACTCCATAATATTTTTTGTGTTTTGGGTGGTGACTTTTAAATGCAATATTAATTGTTGATGGGTTAAATAAATATTTAAAAAATAAAGGTAGTATTATGCAAATTGACATAAAAGGAAGGAATAAATGAAGTTTACGTACAAAAATCTAAACAGTACACTACAGTGGCATGGGTGAGGAGAGCTGGCGCCCATGACAATGACACTAGTACTCATCATAGTTGTCTGCGGGCTGGGCCGGGCTTGTATTTAGAAGTTTGAGTTATTTACACAAAATCACCTGTTAATTGACAAGTTTGTAAAAAGTATCCATTATGTATTCTTTTATTTGTTGGGGTTTCAGATAAAAAATTATTAAAATACCTTATTATAGTCATTAAAAATATATCCTTTAAATTTGATACATATATTTTTCGTGTCAAATATACATGTTTCACGTGATCCTAAATAATACATGGTTGCGTAGTTGGGTTGGTGTGAATTTTGTTAACTGGGGGCATTTTACTACACAAGATTGTCTATAGTTACCTCATTGATGGGTGGTTGGGTGCAAAATCTTATATTTAACGTATAGTTTGTAAATAACCTTAAACATATTAATGACATTTTTTTCTCCTCTAAAAATCATTGGGTTATTAGAAAAGAGAAGTGTTTTTTTTATAAGGAAAAAATAAAGATACATATCATATCGTGTCAACGTTAAACTAATCTGGTTTTCTATGTCGACAACAATGAGTTTACGATCTTGATCCAAAAGTAAATGCTTGTTTGGTTGAATGTGAAAAGTGTAATTTCTAGGAAGTTATTTCATGTGAAATCAAAACATGGGAATTTAAATTCATGAGAATTGATAAATTATATTTGTTTAAAATCTAAATCATGGAAAATATGAGGGAATAAAATCTTACACACCCCTCCCTAGGTGATTACACTTCCTATGTTTTATTAGAATTGAAAATCTCATGAATTAAATATCTATATTTTTCAAAAACAAAAAAATCAACCAAATACATATATTTGATATCACTTTCCAAATAATTTAAAATCATGGGAATTTACTTCCCAACCAAACTAACACTAATTAGCGCCATGAACCCACGAGTTCAAAGAGGTGTATTGAGTGTTATGAAGTATTAGCAAAAGGAAGGAATAAGAACTAATATTTAGAAAAAAATAGGTTAAATATTACTTAATATTAATATTTTGTATAGGATTTTAAAAAAAAAAATTGAAAATTTTAAGAATGAGGTTAGAAATATAATTAATGAGATCATGTTATGTTTTTTCAGAATGATTAACAAAATAACATTTCATCTTCTAGAAAGGCCTTTTCGTCGTAACATTTTTTTATACACACTTTTTACATCAAACAGACCCACGTAGCCAATCAAAAAGGTAAATAATTGTTCATTCATGTAGGCATGTAGCACATTAGATCCCACTAAGCACCGACATAACACAAGCACTGCTGTAGTATCATGATGAGATGTTTGAAAAGTGAAAATATTTTGTTTTAACTTGTCTTATATTTTTAAATAATTTAATTAGTAATTTAATATTCTTAGAAATTGATGGATATATGACTAATTTCTAAATTTTTAATGGGTATATATTCAATTAGATAAATTTTCTTGGGCATATAAGTAATTCTTCCTATTATAAAATGGTTATAATAATACGATAAAATGATATTTTTAGGGACACTAATTATTTTGTAGGTCAATTATAATAAAAAGCAAAAAAATGGTGATTTTGAAATAACAGTACATTCATGAAAACTTAATCAACCTCAGATAAGTTATAATGGCTCAAAAATAAAGACGGCAAGTCGGCAACATAGGATTCGTCATCAGAATCCAAAATGGAGAAGTGGTTAGAATAGAACAAGTTCATGTGACCGCCCTTAACTCAATTACATCAAGAAAAAACAGACCAACCTAACCTATACTTCATATAAAATTTTAGATAGGAAAGTAATATGATAATGTGTGATTAAAAGAAGTACTCCGTATTTAGCAATAAATCATGCATTTGGACAAAATTATTTTCAAAAAATATTTACTCACATAACAATCACTACAAGTTCAACATTCTTAGATCATGACCATTTTGTTTTCAATTTTTGCAATACTAAATTAACCCAAATTTGACTTCAGAGTTATGTATCATCATTGTATGTTGTGGAAGTTTATGCGGATCTTCTGTACCAAGAAAAACCGAAAAAAAAAATCATAACCTGAGAATTTGAAGAGCTAAAGCTGTAAAAAACTTTCCAGCCATTAATGAATGCCCATGTTGTGAGTTGTGTAACTAAGATTAACAACCAGAATTCGTCAAGAGGTTTGCAAAATTGATTCAAGAACTGGTAGCTGATGATGCCCTGACTTCAAGATTCTTTATCTTTTGTGATTGTGAAGTCCCCTTCCACTGGATCAATGTAGTAGAGTGCTGCCAAGCAAATCAGCACATCTGTCAGGATGAGGCCGATTGCATCGAAAACAAACTTGGGCGCGAACAAACCCCATACCTTAACCACAAAAATGGAAAGCTTTGTTAGAATCATAAGCAATTCAAGATTGTTCAGAAGAGAGTTGGTGTTTTCAGTACCATCAGATGCCGACGGTGAATTGTAACGCATAGTATTGTGAATGTGGTAGCGGTAGCTGCAATGAACCCATACATCAAGAATACCTAAAATGCATAAGAGCAAGAATTACTTATTAGCCTCAGTGAGTAAGACATATCATCTTACTTGAGATAGATATATCATCATCTTACTTGAGATAATTGTGCAAACAAAAGATTGGGTGGATTCTTCTGGTGATTTATTGCTCTATAGCAAACGAGCAATGGGAGGCCCAAAATAGGAAGAATGTGGGAAAACCCAAATGTGTCGATTGCCAGAAGAACAGCCTGCCTCACAAGGTTGAATTCATCAAACCTACATAACAAGAGAAGAATATCTGATTAGGTTGATGTGTAGTCGTAGGCCAATTCGTTCAGTTTAACCTCCACAAATTGATTAGCAAAATTGAGTCAAATGCATGAATGAAATAGAAGAGAGAAATCCAGTTACCCTATGAAAGCAGCACCATAACGAAGACCGTCAAATGCACACCTGCACATCATTTTGACCAAAGATATTAATATTTATATTTCAAGGCAAGTGAAATAATACATTCAGCTTGAGAATCAAAAACTCAAAACAGACATTTAAAGCACCTACCAGTGACCAGTACAAAAGAACAGGGTAACTGCTAGCAGGCTCCACTGTGTTACAGGAGAAGAGTAGAAAGTAAAATTGCTCAAATCGTCAGGTTTATCAGCTTGCCGCAGGTTTTCCAGGCTAATAATGCACCACACTGAACAAAAGGAAATTAAACTTCAAAACCTCTTTCATTGACACCAAAAGTTCAGTTGTGTAGAAAGCAATTCAAGTCTGCATACAACTTCTAGTTGTGGAAGTTAACAACTCGCTTTGAATGACTAAAATCATCAAGAAAATGGACACCAAATTTGGAACTTGAAGATCAGACAATACTTCCCAACAATAGTGGAAGCTAATACAAAGACCATATGAAGGAACATATACCTGCCACAATGCTTGCTAGAGCAACCAGGGGACCTTGCTTTCCTGAAAGAAGGACTACTGTAGGACTGGATGCAGACAAGATGAAAATTGTCTTGGCAGTGAGTTCATTCCTACAATCTGAAGGTTTCCCTCTGAAGAATTGAACAAGTGCAAGCAATACCATTTGTATGCACCCAATTACATAAACTAAACGAGGTATGTAATCTTTTCCAATATGTTGTAGTGAGAACGGCAAAGCAATTGGTTTACATTCTAGGATCCAGTGAGCTGCTATCAGCACATAGCAAAAACATGTTCCCATAGTAAAACACTTTTGAAAGCCCCGTGAAGGATTTCTAGGAATACAGTTGTGCAAAACATACGCCAAGAAAATCAGGGTCAATACAGGAACAAGCAAGGACAAGTACATCCAAATGGGATGATCCTCTGTACTTCCAAGTAACCACGAAACATCCAAAAACTTAGCAGTCTCCTTCAATAATCCCAACTCCATAGTAATTCTCAAAAAAGAGACCAACAATATTGACAACATCGCCTGCAAGCAAACCCACAGAAAAAACAAGTAGATCTTTACATTAGCACAATACAAATAAACACATCGCTTTAAGTAAAAGAGTATGAACTAGTGCACGGAGAAAGAGAAACTAAGATCAAGTTAGCATACAGCTGAAAGCATGTTCCTCTTCACGATTGAGTGATGCAATTCAATAATCCAGATAGTTCCCAAGAAAAATATGGCAACTTTTCCTTCTTCCACTGAACACATATTAAAGAAACAACAGAAGTAAATATCAGAGGAAGAATTATTAAACATTACAAATGAGAAAAGCACAAACTTACAAGTAAACTTACATATATAACTGCTAGACAAGAAACTACAAGCGCGAATCAGCACCACGAACATGGAGAAAATTAAACCCATAGAGATTTGAGAACTTCCCCAAGCCATAAAGGATCGTCCACATAGTTGATTTAGTCTCTTAATTGCAGTTAAATGTAGCAGCAGTGAAACAAATAGGATGCTCAATCCAACTGACATCAACTTTAAATCAAACTCGGTCCATTTGGAACGTG
This sequence comes from Rheum nobile, assembly GCA_027886185.1. Taxonomy (NCBI): domain Eukaryota; kingdom Viridiplantae; phylum Streptophyta; class Magnoliopsida; order Caryophyllales; family Polygonaceae; genus Rheum; species Rheum nobile. Next base: position 3,526,852 of record WOAB01000780.1, read on the forward strand.
CAAGATCAATAACACTGGAAAGAAATCTTAGATATGCATCAACCTGCGTCTTCAGTGCCAACAAGGAGGTTTCATGGCTTCCCTCTTCGCAAGAAAATGAGCTTTTTACATGTGACAGGTTCTCCTGTGCTTGAGAATACATATCTGAAACATGTAACAAGTCCTCAGAGGGAAAACCAATCACTGACGAGGTTGAATAGATATCAATGTATCGCTTCACCTGCATTGATTGACTCAGCCTGTCACTCCAAGTTTCAAAGCGATAATATCCATAACAAAAACCAATTTAATAAGTAAAATTATTTTTTGTAATTCTTGAAAATGATCACAAGGTATAAACAGACAATCAGTGGCAAAAAATCAAATAGTCCTTGATCACTGCAATGGCAAGCTTCCAGAAATAGACTATTTCTTTTTATAGCATCATAACACATATGGTACAAATATGGAGGCTTATCATCCAACAAAGCAATTGCTCTTGAAACAGGAGTGGAAAGGGTAAAAGCAAGTCTGTTGAAGCAGACCTGCAAGTTATTTTACCTGCCAAGCATTGACGCAGAGGACATCCATGTAATGCCGTAGCCATTTATGCATGTCTGTGTAGTTTTTGCAATCTTCTATATCAGCATCTTCCATGAATGAAGCACCAGCACCCAAAGCATACAATTCAGGATTTACGCGGCCAATACTGTACAGAAGGATGTACAAGATGATCAAAATAGAGAAACACTAGATCAAAAATTTGTTCATCATGTACATCATTTATGGAGCTAAGTACAGTTTTTTATTTGGAAAGAGGTTTCATACTTGTTCCAAGTCTTTAGTTAGGTCTTTTAACTATACTCCACATCATGGAAATATTAACATTGGCAAAAATACTTAAAAGTGTTAGAGAACCAACTGTCATTTACGTATCAACTCCAATTTCTAATTTTCTATGGCTTATGGACTATGAAGTTCAAATTGCATTGGTTTCAGGGAGATCATATTATGATTTTACAACCTTCGAATGAGTTCAGTTCAAGTCATTTTCAGACTGGATCAATTTTTAATTAGGATACTTTGAAATCCAGTTTATCTGTGTAGAGCTAACACTTAGCAAGCATCAAGCAAACATAATCTTACACTTCTATAAACAGCTCCAATAGAAGCTTGGATATAGAGTGGTCCATAATTTTTTTTATCAAGATGCTTGTTTATTTTAATTTCCTTTATTGCAATTATTTTTTCCCAATATTACATTAGGGAATCATTATCTAAATGAACTCGTAAAAAATAAAGATTGTTTAAGTCCAATTTTATGTCTAGAAAAAGTTAACTATAAGATTTATCACCACTAAATTATTCTAATGTCCAAGATTAACACATAAGTAATTCTTAGTAGACAGATACATGAACAAATTCCATCATTTTTTAATTTTTCATCTTCAGACTGATATCCTTATTTGAATGATTTTAAGACTCAGAACGAGCTTCTCAAAATCAGGTCCTCAATGGATTTTTTCAGTTTAAAAATGGTATCAAATTATTATCATTTCCAATTGGTTTAGGTTTCAAACCCATTTAATTAAGGTCAGTCTTGATACTGAATACTTGGTTTGATTTTCCACACACCACTTTGACATTCAAAGAAATATATAGGTATAACTGTATAAGAGTAGTTGTTTAGTTGTTTGTTCAACACTTCAATTAACAAATAAAGTATGTACATGGCATAAAGTTATGAGGTTGAATTCCCCCTCCGCCAATTGAGCCTTCCAATGTGTCCCCTTATAAACCAACAGGTCCCTCTCAATATTAAGTGCTTGTTCCAACCTAGAGCCGGGTGTCTTGCTAAATATTAAACTGTCAACCTACTGTCACTATTAATTGGAAGGCAACAATTATGGACCAAATCTTTGTTGGTTCAGTTGGTTAAACCATCTACCTTGTAAGACTACAAAAAGTGGGAATATGGACAGCTCACAGTCTGCACAAAGCTAGTCTCAAATGCAATACATTGATGAACCAAGATGCTGCCATTATTCCCACCTCATACAACCTTTAATTATACAATTCTCTACTAAGTAAAATAGTTGTTGTTTACTCCTGTTGCTCCTTCCTTAGTTATCAATGCAAAAGGATTTGGGATGAGACCATTTCTCTGTGCTTTCAGCATAAAATGTCCACATTTAGAATAAATTCAGTCAACATGGGTAGAATCTGAATCAGGGAATCAAGGTAAAGTGATTCTCAATTCTGAGGGTAGGCAATTAAGTTCAGTAATTGTAATAAATTTTGGTCATTTTGTGAATAGTTTCAAGGATGTTAATGATTAAACCAAAATATAAGAATCCAGTTGAAAATCGAACTACCTGTTTGTCATTGTCAACCTAACATATAGTTAGAAACTTCCTAGGAAATTTATTTGCCAAAGGAACTTATTTTCCTCATAAACCAATGCACAAACAATTACTTAAATTGAGTCAGAAAACCAAAATGTGTGATTGCCAGGTCAATAAGTACAGAACCTAAATAATAATCATCAAGTGGAATTATAAAGCACAAGTATTTAATCACTTTTAGTTCAGTAATTGCATGCCTACAATATTAGTAAAACAAAGAGATAAAACTTAAGCGCCAACAAGGTCAAAATCTTGGAAATAATTAAGTCTGAAGGAAGAAAGAATGAGAACTCTATGATCAAGATGCTTACACTGCACCTTCCAAAAGGAAAAGGAACACCAAGCATTGCTGATATTGTTACTGCAAAATCAAGCTGCAAAATGCTCAATGAAATTAGTAGAGGCACAATTTCAGTCTCAAAGCGGTTTTCTAAATCAGTAGCATCTTAGATAGGTTGAAAAGGACAGAGTAATTTTTGCATGAAATACAGAGCTAAAACTGACCTGTTCAATGGTACTAGTGCATATTTGTTTTCCATCCTGGAAATAGGTTATTAAAATACTTTTGTCAGAGATATAGGAATTAGGATTAACCCAAAGATTAAAAAATAGTAATAATTTAATCTAGTCCACTAGTGAAATCCTTCACATGTGAACTTGTGAAGTAGTCTAGAAACACCGTCGGTCTAATAAGCTTACTTGAATACAGATTTATTCTAAGAAAAGTTTATTGCATCAAACATCACAAATTGAAGTATGAAGGCCTCATCCGGAGACATCAATCACAGCTTTCCACCAACAGAAAGTTTATTCCATCAACAGAATCTAATAGTTTCAGAGGGAAAGCAACCAAAATGCCTATGGCAAGTTTTATCTGGCATATTAGCTATAAAGTGTTTCCACCAATTAACCATCTATTTGTAGAGCTTGTGCTAAGCAGAAGAGGAGAGTGTTAATAGAAGACACTAAAGAATCCCAGTCATTCATGTAGCAAGAACATATATCTCTGCTCCTCCGTTTGAGGAGAAAAGTTCAGGTCAGGCGATGGATATTACAACTTAAAATGGATGTATCTTGGAAGACGCACGTGAAGACGTGTATATAAACTACAAAATCAACCAACGGTGAGGAAGGAAAATAACATCCACAACAAACAACCCTGTTTTTCCCTCCCTCTATATGTATATATATAAAGTGTGGTTAAGAAAGAAGAAATAATACCATATTTAATCCACAGGATGAGGTATCAAGGTCAGATGGTAAGGAAAATGGAAGCCTCTTAAAACTCTTTGCAAAAATTGAGGTTTCAACCTGCATTAAGAAGAAGGAAAAAAGAACATCAAATCTCCAAGACTTTATTGCCAACCATCCAAGAACAAATATTGACTTCATCCGTAGCTCTAAACCCTTTCACTTGAAAATCATGCATTTTCACAACAAAATGCTCTTAAAAAGAAAACGTTTACAAAACACAAGAGACAATTTAAACAACAAGTATAATACCTCCTCAGGGCTCCCTCCACCATGATCACCATTTAATGTTTGTCCATGATCCCCCATGACAAGTAAAAGTGTATTCTCATGAAGTTCACCAGGACCAGACTGGCTTTCCAAGGCTTCTACAACATCCTATATTATAGAAGAGTTTTCATTTAATAAGGCAAAAAAATGGGCCTGATAAACATCGTCTTAGTAAAGGTCCTAGAAAGAAGATAATGAGATCCTTCTGGTTCAATTAGTCATCTTCATTCTTCAGGGACAAAAGCAAATATTGATCTTAAAGCAATATATCTTGTATATATCACAGAAGAACAATCTCTTGTGACTAAGAGCACAATACGATTCATTCTGAAATAAGGCAAGCTTAAGAATGAAAAGATAAGAAAATATGTCGGACATAGGGCTAAGACAGAAGCTAACCTCCAATATGTTGTTATATTGCTTCAGTTTTTGTATCATTGGAATTGTATTCACACCAAATATATGACCAGCGTGATCCTGCATCACATAAACATATCAAAACTATGTGCTCTGCCAAACAATCCAAGCATTCACATAAAAAGTCGCATACAACTTCCCAAGGGAAGAGTAACACATTATTCGTAGGACTTCTAGTGAAAGTCTTCCAAATTTGCAAACCCAATTACCACTATGTATCTGTTTTCGTTAACCATCTATGTTGTTGAAATAAATTTCTATAAAGCTTATTCAACCCAATATTTTTCTACACAGTAGTTTTCACCATATACTTGACCAAAGATTTTTTGAAGCTGACAACTTCATAGTTTTTTCCACTACATGGTATTACCAAATGCAAATGCTCCATAAATCAGACGTGAAGATATATTTCCACAGCAAGTTAACCTCTTCTTGTAGTTTTAAACTGTTCACATATAAGAATTTGTTTCTTCCAGAAGCAAAATAAAACCAAAAGAACTGGAAAGTGCTTGAATAACACTTTAGCTGCAACTGAAACAGAAATTATCATTCATATCTTTAGCCAAACAGTTTATGAAGCAGATAGAAAGAGAGAGAGAGGGAGGGGTTATGTGGATTTATAATCACATACCACACCAAGGAAATGTGCAATCAGAACATCCCAATTGCCTTCATGCAAAGATGGCAGCAAGTGCTCAATGCATCCATTGTCTACCTGGAAAGGCATTGTAATGAAGGACCTCAGAGATAGGATATATGTTGAGGCAACTTTATCAATTGAACTATCATGAGAATGAGAAGAGATCTGAATATACCGTGTCCAGATCTTTAACATTAAAAGATGGGTAAGGGAAAGATTTTTCAAAATGGTGAGGAAACAACTGCAACCATGTATCATCACCCATCATCACCACCCTTTTTCCATTTTGGACCAACTGCAAGGTATATGTTGGAATACATTTGTCAATAAGTTGTAGTAGCAAAAGCAATTACCTTAAAGTCATTATATGGCAGACAAGGACCATGAGAACTGAGAAGAAAAGGTTAGGATTTAAGAAAGCAAACCTGCTGAATCAAGTTGTCTTCAATAATTGCAGGAGCACCAAAACTATTTCCAACATCAATAAAGGTTGGAAGTCCACCTGTTGTCAAGCCCTAAATAATTTGAGGGGCCAAAAGAGCTATGCGTCAAAATCACTTCAAAGAAAGCTGTGTATTCATAATAATTGAACAGTGTCTAATCTTTTGCTTCTAACTGAATACAAGCCATCTGCCAGTTAAAAAGAGCATAATGTAAAACTTAACTTCAACTGTAAAGATATGGTTGAAACTGCTTGTGGGATGAAGATATAAACAACTAGAATGACTGAATGAGTAGAATGATTTTCTCTATGTGATGAGCATTGCTTCAAAGAATAACTATGTGCATAGCACTGAAAGGATATCCTAAGGTCATGTCCAATATTATGAAAAGGCACTAAGAATCATGTGCATATGCAGCCTTCTTACTTTTAACCGCTGCAAACTCGTTGTTGGTGGATCTGCAATGGCTTTGAAAATTTTGGCTGATGATCCCGGTTCAGAAGCCAGATTTTGTATTGTTTTCAGATGATCCATCCATGGCTTTTTTTCTGTGAGAAATACAAGTGGTTTAGTTCTTCAGGCAAATTCCAGACCTGATAATAGTATCATTGCATCCATCATAGATATGTGGAAACGTATAAGAACCCAGTTCATGAAAGAGCATTTTTCAATATTCCAAATTTCCATTTACCACTATAAAACAAGTTTTTCATAGAAAACGGCTCAACTCTTACAAAATAGCTTAGTTGGAAATACAAAATACATTATCTAGCTCATTATGGTAATATCACTTGTCCACCCCCTTTGCTACATTCACTGCTAACAACCCACCAAATAGTTCTCTCTTTAGAATAATGCTTTCACTTGGCAAAATACAAAGCCTACTGACAGTGCAGGTTTACATTTGGCGAAACCAAATCCATAGGTCAAAACTCTTAGCAACTTATTACCAGGGACTTGTTTTATAAACCATCTCTGTTTTCAGACACCTACATATCCTTCTTCCAAAAACCCTTCCTAGTAGGAAAAAAAACACTATGCATCAAGATAAGGAAGAAAAATTATCTTCAATTCAATTGTAGCTTATGGTATTGTGGTCAATATAATCACCCAAAGTGAAGCACGGTGCAACTAAAAAAACTTAGCACTTCATGCACTTTTTGTATCAATCCAAGGTTCTATTCTTCCTAAAAGGCAGCAGAAGCAAGCAACAGCGTAGAATAAGATTAATTATATATGTGGCTGTCCAGATCTTACTAAACACATATATATATATATATCATTGACCAGAGAGGTGTAGTCCCGCCATAATGGAACAACCTCAGGTCAAACAGATCATATGTAAACATTGAGGACTCTTTATGATATCCACATTTTTCAAATGCATTAAAAGTGCTGACCTTTGAAGAAGGAACTTGGCGCCACAAAATCAAACCTGTAAGAGTTAAAGAAAAAGCAAGCACAAAACTAATGAGATCCAAATCACAAATTCTATGATAATGTCATGTAATGGCCTACTCCTCTCATATAAACCTATAGATTAGATCTGTCAATTGAAATAATGAAGGCAAAAAAATACCGAATTTCTTGTAGGTTTTAGGTTGCTTAACAAAACTACAAGCTTGATCATCTTATATGTCTTATTCCGAAACACTATTAAATTTTTTGCTCTTTCAAATTCTGTGAAAGCAATCAAGCATAAGATAAGCAATTCAGACCCTAAAGTTGAATCAGGAGATATCCACTTACCTGAGGGCATCAAAGACGATGATGACAACGCGACCAACAGCTGGCTTCGTCCAGCAAGTGGCACCGGTCGAATTCCCGGTCGAATTCCCACCGGCCGGCGGCGGTGAAGAGCCATAGCAAGTTGACTGAGAGACATCGGCACAGTTGCTGTGATGGGGGAGCTCAGTACGGGTGAGGAGAAACCCGCGGGTGAAGAAGAAGATGGCGACGACATGGATGAACAGGATAGAGAAGAAAGGCCATATCAGGCTCCATTTTACCGATCTTGATTTCGCCATGGATCTGTCTTTTTTTCTTGAAGTGGTTCGGAAAACGTGCTTTAACCTTGTCCTGTTTAAAGGAGGGACATTTTCACAGAATGTTAAAAACTTCTTCGTAATCAAGTATTTTACAAAACTTTGAAATTTGTTTCACACGATTTAGAATGGAGTAATAGCAACCCATACACCATTGTTATACCCATTTATAATTCTAACCTTGTTTTTTTGTTTTACAAAAATATCCCAATTAATTTTATTTTATTTTTGTTTGCAAAATTACCCCCAAAAAAAATTAAAATCAGAATTTCCTTTTAAATTTGGAAGATAAATAATGGTTGTTGTTATATACAAAATAAAAAGTGTCTATTTACACGACAATTTATACGCACAGAATTTCCGTACGCAATCTATGTGTATACAGGCCAAATACTATACAATTATTTGAAATCTGTAACGTATATTGTACAAAATTGTACGCAAAAAAAATGCATACGTAAAAATATTGCGTACAGAATCTGCCGTTGAAAAATAGCCGTTGGAAATTACAATTTTTAGGCCTGGCAGCTTGTGCGCAATTTTCTTGCGTACGCAATATTATTGCGTACAGAATCTGTTGTTATTCCAACGACAAATTCTCCCCCTATAAATAGCAACTCATTTCTAAATCAAAACAACCAATCTTACAAAAATGACATATAATGAAAACACATATTGAAGTAGCGGAGAAGAGAATGAAGATTACGACGATGAAGATTTCGACGATGGCAATTTCGAGGTTAGTAATTATGGAATGATTAAAATTGAAATTAGTTATAATTAATATGGTTTAAGTGTGGATGAATTGAAGTACATATAGTTAATTATGGAATGATTACAATTGAAATTAGTTGTATTGAAAGAGTAGTATTTAGTAGTAGTGGAGAAGATGATGACGATTTAGCGATAGAGGCCTATAATTATTTGATATATATTAAAAGATTAGTATTTAGTAGTAGTGGGAAAGATTATATTTGTTGTGAATTTGTTGTTCTTTAGTTTATATTATAAGCTATATATTAAAAGATTAGTATTTAGTGGTAGTGGAGAAGATGATGATGATTTAGCGATATACATAGAGGCCTATATTTGTTATCAATTTGTTGTTCTTTAGTTTAGTTATCGTACTAGTATATGTCCTCGTGCCTTGCACGGGTATGGCCATATATTTTAAGAATAAATTTAAATTTGTTTATAGTATGTAAAATATAAAAGAGAATTATATAGGAAAATTAACATGATGTATCGGAAAGATAATTTTTTATTGGAATAATTTATAAGGTGTATTGTAGGATGAAAATTGAAGGTAGATATGTGAATTTATATTAATAGAAGAAAATATAAATTAGGAATTTTATATAATATTAAAAATAAAACTGCATATTGTATTCTTTATAATGGAGTTTACGGACAATCTATTTATCCTTATTAAATCATGAACATTAATTAAGTATAATAATAATGTTTTTGGTAAGTGCATAATTATATGTATGTTGGTGGATGAACCGTATAACATTAACTATTTACGGACCATCTATCTATATACATATCTTTATAATGGAGTTTACGGACCATTAACGTACATATTATATTATGGATACTAATTAAGTATGATGATAATATTTTTGGTAAGTGCAGAATTATCATGTATAATGGAAAACATTTTGGGTGGTAATTTAGGAAATTTGTATAAATAAAAGATAAAATAAATTGTAAATAGAATAAGGGTGAATAGGTAAATATACATAATTATTTGATGACGTGGCATACTTAGATGAACGACACATAAGAGAGATAATTGCGGCTTTAGTAGTAGTATATAGATTACAATTGTAGTTTTGTTGTATAGTTAATTTAGTTATGGTTAGCTACAAATATATAAATTTTACGAATCACATCAATTCATATATTGTAACATTATTGATTATGTAAACATGTATAGGGGGGAGATTATGAAGATGAATTTTATAACAATCTGAAGTGGGATAGCCGAGAGGATTGGTTGAGTGGGTTAAGAAGAGGGGCAAAGATTTGATGATGGTTTTAGTCATTCGTACCTCAAATGTCAGAAGTGTCAGTTTGACATGCAAGCACTTTGGTGAATATAGATCGAGGAGAAAGAAAGGTAGTGACTTAGAAGAGGATGTTGAGGTAATTCGTGAAACAAGCTCGAAGAAGTCCGGATTCACATTTGAGTTGTGTGTGTTAGATTGAAGAAGAAGCCATGGGAAGTGACTCAGAAATGGATCATGAGTGTGATAGATGGATGCCACAACCATAAGCTTCCGACTAGCTTTCTTGGGCATGCATACATGGGCAGAATGACCCTAGATGAGCAGCGTCTTGCCAAGAGGTTGGGCGATGCGTTCATGACGCCGATGACTATTGTTGGGGAGTTGAGGAGCTTCTTCCTCGGAAAGTTAACATCCATGAAACAAGTTTCCAACTTTCTACAGAAGATGCATTACGAAGATCGTGGGAAAATGACGGTTACGCAATAGACTTTGAACTTTTTGCAACAAAATAGTTATCGGGTATTTTCTCTTAGAAAGTTGTCTACGAAAGAGACCGATATCCTATTTTTTGCTCACCCGGACTCGCTCCACCTTTTGAAGATGTTCCCGTACGTGGTAGTTATTAGCGCCACATACAAGACAAATAGGTATGTAATGGATTTGTGTGTAACACCCCCAAATATACATCCTTGAAAGGTATTACCGCCAGTAACCTCGGATTTCACATCCGAAGCCACCCCAGGCTTAACTCGTTTATATAAATCATAAAACAACAGTTATAATACAAAATATAATAGCGTTGTTTCTATGAAGAGAAGACTCCAAAAGGTTGAGTCTTATCGGAAAGTATGACAAGTGCTTGGGAACATCAATTTCACACAAGCGTTTTAAAACTGACTTGGTGTTTCGGTTCACGACCAACCTCACCGCACAATGCGAATTCAGATTGGAAAGAGAACTTTACTCTTACTAAAGTCTAGACGAGTTTCCTAGCTGCACTGCTCTCTTAGCTGTACTACTCGTCTGAGGGTATACTAATTATGTGCACTAAAGCACTTATCTTATTTAATTCCAAAACGTACATTTTACGTTATAAGCTTTTAAGATCTTTTCACAAGAGATATCAGATCTCCTCACAAGAGATATCAAAGGGAATACATCCCAGGGAATACATCCCAAATGGCAGCACCAACTGTGTGCACATACCCTGAGTAAGGGTAAGGTCATGACCGGAGATACTAGGAAAAATCCTCCTAGCACCATTATCAAGAAACCACTAAATCTCACAAGGTACATAGTGTTCCTACGAATACTCGTTCTAACTAAACAGTTAAAACATAAGAGCAATAATTCACATTAAAGCCATTGAGGCCAATAACAGATATAATAGCGTTGTTTCTATCAATATATACAACCTATTATAATATCTGTATTTCAATCATATATATATATATATATATAATAGCGTTGTTTCTAGTAATATATACAACCTATTATAATATCTCTTTTTAAATCACATACAGTTATCAAAACTGTTCCCAAACGAAAACAATATTCATCCCAAATTAATTAACAATTAAACAATTGATAATCAATATAAATATGGAATGATAAGCAAGAGCAAACCGCCACTTGCCTTAGATTTAGACGAAGCTCGAGACGACAGGTTTCTGGGTCCGAAACGAGGAAGAACTCAGATTATGATTTCCTACGGAACGACCCATAACGAAACCTTAAGTTAGATTCGACAATAAATAGTACGAATCTACAGAAAAATGAACAAAATCGAAGGAACGAAAGTCTCAAATGAGATCACAAAGCCCAAGCCACAACCACACACGCCCAGGCCCATCACGGGTGCGGCGGCTTGACCGCGGGTGCGACAAGGCTACAGAGGCGAGACGACGACGACGACAACTCACCGGGGAAGACGATGGGGGCTCGACTCGTGGTGGCTCCGACTTCTGGATTTCCTGGACCACCCAAGCACCACCTTGAGAGCACCTCCTCCTCCTTTGGTAGCTCCGGCGACGACCTTGAAGAACTCCGGCGAAAGCTTGCAACTCCGGCGACAATGGAACGAGAGAGAGATTGGAGAGAGAGAGAGAGAGAGAGAGAGAGAGAGAGAGAGAGAGAGAGAGAGAGAGAGAGAGAGAGAGAGAGAGAGAGAGAGAGAGATTGGAGCTGTATTCCTCCTTCAAGCCTCCTCCTTTTATAGGCCAAGCAAGGAGCCCAGCTGGCACCTCCCCCACCGCCTCAAAGCCGACCGAAACGGCAAGCAGCTCAGGCGACGTTCGGCGGAGCAGAAAACGATTCATGACGGCGCGGGTGCGGTGGGTCTTACCGCGGGGTGCGGTGGCGACCAATTCTTGACCGCGGGGTGCGGTGGGTATGACCGCGGGTGCGGTCAAGGCAATTTTTGTGCCTTTTGCCCACTCTTTGACCGAGAAGAATTATGGGTATGGGTTTTAACCCCGGGTTAAATATATTCGTACCCGAACAATTATTCTAAGCCCCAAAATACGTCGAATGTATTTTATTCCACTCAAGAAATTATTACAGAGATCAAGTATTTAACAGAAAGTCTGAACTTCTCTGAAAATAATTCGACTACAATACGAGTGTTTGGAAAACTTACCAAAATACTCTTTACTAAAATGAGGGGTATTACATCACCTCCCTCTTATAAAAAGTTTTGACCCCAAAATTTGGTCGAATAAACCAAAGAAAAGCGAGGCGTTACAACACTACCCCCTTAAAAAGGTTTCGACCCCGAAACTAGGCCGAAAATAGCTCGGGAAAACGTCTAAGCATATCCGCCTCCGTTTCCCAAGTAACTTCTTCAGTTCATGACTTGGACCACAAAATCCGTACCAATGGTACCACCTTGTTCCGTAACTACTTCTCACGGCTTTCGAGAATACGCACCGGTATCTCCTCGTAGGTACCATTTGTCTGAATCTCGATGTCGTCATAACTCAGCACATGAGACTCATATGTCACGTACTTCCTCAACAAAGATACGTGGAACACGTTATGCACTGGATGTGCCGATGGCGGCAATGCCAAACGATACGCTAGAGACCCCACTCTATCAAGGATCTCAAATGGTCCCACGTAGCGAGGGTTAAGCTTCCCACGCTTATCAAATCTGAACACACCTTTGGATGGCGACACTCTGACAAACACTTTGTCACCAACCGCAAACTCAACATTTCTGCGCTTCAGATCTGCATAAGACTTTTGTCGACTCTGAGCTGTCAACATCCTTTGTCTTATCAAAGCAATGTTCGAGGCAGTCCTTTCGACTAACTCCGGTCCGAGCAGAACCTTGTCGGCATTTTCATCCCAACAAATCGGAGATCTGCACCTTCGACCGTACAAAGCCTCGAATGGAGCCATATTAATGGTAGCATGCCAACTGTTGTTGTATGTGAACTCAATCAGACTCGGGTTGTTCTCCCAGCTAGTCGGACGATCGAGTGTACAAGCTCTTAGCATATCTTCCAAGGTCTGGATGGTCCTCTTAGACTATCCATCCGTTTGAGGATGAAACGCAGTGCTGAATCTTAACTCGATTCCCATGGCCTTATGTAGTTCTTGTGACACCCCCAAATCTTAACCCATTTGGAAAGGTATTACCGCCAGTGACCTCGGTTTTCCTCACCGAAGCCACCCCAGACTTTACCGTTTAAATACAATTCAAAATACATAATCAGAATCATTACAGCGGAAGTCTTTGAAATAACAACAAAAGAGGTCTTGATCGCTATGATCACCCACCAAGGATCTCAACCTGAATAAACTTGTCAAAACACTGTTTGCCTCTATAGTCGTTCTAACCTTCACGGGATGTCAACTTATCTGATGTGCCGAATCGAACGGATGACACCAGCCAACCATGCAGAGAACAATTACGGTTGGTTAGTCTAATGAAAGACCATGCAAGGATACAAAGCAGAGTGGTTCGAAGTAGTCGTATTAGGTTAGACTCATCGCTTCTCGAATCAAAACCGATGACGATAGTCAACCACCATACTCCTACTAGAATATATGAAAAGACATGATCAAGAGAAGATTCTGGAAGACCAAGTCTTCCGGCAATCAATCCCAAAAGAAAACTCCAATAAATTGAGTCTTATCGGAAATATGACAAATATTGGGAAACTTAAATAATCACACACAAGCGTTCAAAACAACTCGGTTCACGACCAACCTCACCGCCCAAGGAGAATCCAGATTGGAAAGAGAATTTTACTCTGATCAAAGTCAAGACGAGATTTCCTAGCTGCACTATTGCCTAGCTGCACTACTCGCCCAATGGTATATTAATCATGTGCGACAACGGCACTTATCTTATTTAATTCCAAAACACACATCACGTTATAAGCTTGTAGATATATGTTTCGTCATGAGGGACATATATCGAAGGGAATCATTCTCAAGGTTTGTGACACTAGCTAAGTGCACCACCTCTATACTCGGATAGAGGACGATTATGATCCGCCAGTTAGTGTCAGGGTCTATAATGCCCTCTCAACCAATGATTATCAAGAAACGACTGGACCTCAACGAGTCCAACGTTCCTAACTACTAGTGCTAACTAAACAGTTCAACACAGTAATAATCCACATCACAGTCATCATGGCCAACATCAAAAACATATATCTATACTAGCGTTGTTCTAGCAGATATACAACCTAGTATAATATCATGTTTTAATCATTTATATCTATAATAGCGTTGTTCTAGCAGATATACAACCTATTATAATATCTTTTAAAATCACCAACAGTTATCAAAACTGTTCCCAACGAAAACAGTAAATCATCCCAAATTAATTAACAACTAAACAATTGATAATTAATTGAAATATGGAATGATGAGCAAGAGCGAACCGCCACTTGCCTTAGATCCGACGAAAGCTTTAGCAAAGCTTAGAGACGACGAGTTCCTGGGTCCGAAACAGGGACATATCTCGGATAATAAATCCCTAAGAAATGACCCATAACGAGACCCTAAATTAGATTCAATATCCACATATATGAATCTAAAAGAATACAGAAAGAATCGAAGGAACCGAGCCTCACTCAAGACCACAACTCCCAAGAACACACACACACGGACAACTCGTCGCGGGTGCGGTGGAGCTCTTACCGCGGGGTGCGGTGGGGTCACACAGCGAAGTGGAGAAAACTCACCCCAAATCGATTTGTTTGCCTTCGATTCGACTATGGTTCAAACTCCAAACACTTTGGACCTTCTAAGACCACTTGAGAGTACTTTCTCAGCTCAAAGAAAACTTCGGCGATGCTCCGGCGAGAGCTTGAAATTTCGGCGTTAATGGAGAAAAACAGAGGAGGAAGATGAAGCTTTGGATGGCTTCTTCTCAGTCCATCTCCCCTCCTTTTATAGGCCAACAATGAGCTCCCCCCGAAGGGACAAGTAGGAGACCAGAAGGGAAAGGCTAGGCAGCCTGACAACCGGCGCCACTTGCAGGGGAAGAGGATAACGCTGCCGAAGAAAAAATATCCCACCGCGGGGTGCGACAGGGTGCGGTGGCGCCCAGTGACCGCCTCACCTGTTTACTTCAGAACTGGCCCTCGCCGCGGGTGCGGCCACTTGACCGCGGGGTGCGGTCAAGGCCATTTTTCACCCTTTTGTCCATTTTAAACTTGGGTTAATTATATTTAACCATGGGTTAAATATATTCGTACACGAACGACTATATAACCTTGAACACAAGTCAACTGTATTTTATATTACTCGGAAAAAATATTACAGAGATCAAACATATTACCGAATGTCTGAACTTCTCTGAAATTAATCCGACTTGTAATACGGGAGTTGGAAAAATTCCAAAATATCCTTATAAAATGAGGGATATTACAGTTCTTTCCAGAATCTTGACATGAATCGGCCATCACGATCCGATACAATGGTCTTTGGAGTACCATGCAAACGGATGATCTCGTGTAAAAACACTTCTGATAACTTCTGGGTTCCCCATGTTGACTTGATAGCCACGAAATGAGCACTCTTCGTGAGCCTGTCAATGATTACCCATATAGCATCTTTCTGGCTTTGAGTCTTTGGCAGCCCAGTGACGAAATCCATAGCAATATCTTCTCATTTCCATTCTGGCACTAGAAGAGGTAGCAACTCATCACCTGGTCTACGATGTTCTATCTTGACCTTCTGACAAGTCAAGCATTTTGCCACAAACTCTGCTACATCCCACTTCATGTTGGGCCACCAGAACTTCTTCCTGAGGTCCTTGTACATCTTGCTAGAGCCTGGATGTACAGAATAAGCTGACGAATGGGCCTCCTTCATCACCAACTGGCAAAGACCATCAACGTCAGGCACACAAATCCGGTTTTGAAACCAGAGTGATCCATCTTCCTGAATCACGAAACCAGGAGCTTTCTCATCCATCACTTCACTGCTTAGCTTCACCAAGACTACATCATCAACTTGTCTCTCCCTGATTTGATCAAGTATCGTGGCCTGAATCTCCAGCATACTCAGATATCTTCTACGTTGATCGTACAAGACTCCAATGTCGCACAACCCTTGGTTTAGCTTGGTCTGAGCAGTGAGTAAAGCCACTACAGTCTCGTGCGGCGTCTTCCGGCTCAATGCATCGGCTACTACATTAGCCTTTCCAGGATGATACAACAATTCGATGTCGTAGTCTTTGAGTAGCTCTAACCAGCGATGTTGTCTCATATTTAGCTCCTTCTGAGTGAATATATATTTGAGACTCTTGTGATCGGTGAAGACTTGACACCTTACACAATAGAGATAGTGTCTCCAAATCTTCAGCGCAAAAACTACAGCTGTTAGTTCCAGATCATGCGTCGGATAGTTTGCCTCATAAGTCTTCAACTGTCGGGATGCGTATGCAATAACCTTGCCTCTCTACATCAACACACATCCCAAACCACTCTTCGAAGCATCACTATAGACCACATAACCATCATTCCCTTCTGGTAGCGCTAACACTGGTGTGGAGGTCAGACATTGCTTCAACTTCTGAAAACTGGCCTCGCACTTGTCATCCCAGACAAACTTCTTATGGACTTTGCGGAGCAGACCGGTCATGGGTAGAGCGATCTTAGAGAATCCCTCCACGAACCGTCTATAATAACCAGCGAGTCCTAGAAAACTGCGCACCTCCTTCACATTCTGAGGCCGCTTCCAATTGGCTACTGCTTCAATATTCTGGGGATCAACCATAACCTCATTCTCATTAATCACATGGCCTAAGAAAGCCACTTCCTTGATCCAAAAGTCACACTTAGACAACTTTGCATACAACTGATTTTGTCTAAGAACTGACAAAGTGATCCGAAGATGTTCCTCGTGAGCTTTCTCACTCGGGGAATAAATTAAAATATCGTCGATGAAGACCACTATGAACTTATCCAAGTATTGGTGGAAACATCAATGCATCAGATCCATGAAGACTGATGGAGCATTGGTAAGTCCAAATGACATGACTACGAACTCGTAGTGACCATATCTTGTTCGGAACGCAGTCCTCGAAATATCCTCCTCACGAATCCTGAACTGATGGTAACCAAATCTCAGATCGATTTTGGAAAAGACCTTTGCTCCATGCAGTTGATCCAACAGATCATCAATCCTCGGCAACAGATACTTATTCTTGATCGTGACCTTATTCAACTCTCGATAGTCGATACAAAGTCGAAACAATCCATCCTTCTTCTTGACGAACAAGATCGGAGCGCCCCAAGGTGATGCGCTCGGCCTTATATAGCCCTTCTCAAGAAGATCTTCGAGTTGCTTCTTCAACTCTTGCATCTCAACAGGAGCCATCCGGTACGGTGCCTTAGAGATCGGCGTGGTACCAGGCTCGAGATCAATAGTAAACTCTACGTCACGATACGGGGGTAAACCAGGAATCTCTTACGGAAAGACATCCGGATATTCACAAACAACCGGAATATCAGGAATTGAAGGTTCATCTTTCTTAGGCTCGTCTAGATAGCACAGGTACCCGACACAACCTTGTCGAATTAGCTTGAACGCAGTCATCGCATTGATAAGCATGCCATTATCAGCGTCATTCTGACCCTTAAACTTGCATACATATTGGCCCCCAGATGACACTGTCACAGTCCTTGAGCTGAAATCGATTACCGCCCCATGACGCGTCAACCAATCCATACCGAGAATAATGTCGTATGGAGCCATGGCTATACAGATCAAATCTGCTTCGAACTTCTTACCCTGGATGGTAATCGGAAATTCTGACAGACGCTTGGTGCCCACTAAATATTCACCATTAGGAAGATTCACAATAAAAGGTTCACAAACCTCGTTGCATACTAACCCTAACTTACTGACACAACTTTCCGAAATAAAAGAATGGGTAGCACCCGAATCAAATAACATACATACAGAAATAGAATGAAGGTATAGAGTACCTTGAGCAATTGGAGCATTAGGTCCATCAGCCTCACGCATCTCGTAAAGGCGTTGACCTTGACCTCCAGAAGCAGCTAGGGCTTTCCCCTTATTATGTGCAGACGTCTGCATCGAAGGACTAGGAGCTTCCACTGGTCTGAACTTAGGTCGATTGTTCTGATTAATTGACCCTTGTTGTGACTCAGCTCCTTTCTGCCTTTGCTGTGGACAGAACTTCTGCAAATGTCCCACCTTTCGCAGCCAAAACACGTCTTCTTCTCCTTCGGACACTCATTACTCTTGTGTCCGTGTGTACCACAGTTATAGCATTGGATCGGACTCTTGCCCTGACCCGATTGACGTGTAGACCCTCCATGAGTCATATCCGTTTTTGCTCTGCCAGACTTGGCAAAATTAGACGGTGGCGCAGGACGCTTAAATCCACTCGCCTGAGGCTGGCCCTGCATTGACCTCTGGCGACTTCGTTTCTTTGTTGACTCCTCCAGAGTCACTTCCAACTTATAGGCAGCGTCCACGTACTGCTTTAGAGTAGAGCATCCGTGACGTATCATTAGTGGCTTAATATCTGAGTTCATCCACTCGTGGAAATGCCAGATCTTTTGCTCTTCATTGGACACCTCCGGCCCATCATACTGTATCAGGTGATTGAACTTGGCCGCAAGCTCAGTCACTTTCAATCCATCCGTCTTTGGATAGAGGAACTCCTTGTGTTTTTCTTCCCTCATAGCTCGGGAGAAGAAACGATCAGTCATCTTGGCCTTGAACATCCCCCAGTTCAAACCAGGGTGACCAGCAAGACATGTACCTTCCCACCATTCACTGGCTACTTCCTTCAGCTGAAGGGATGCAATGTGCACCTCATCTGCTTCAGTGCACTCAACATTGCGAAATAGTCACTCCATGTGGGAAAACCAATGTGCCACTCTAACTGGCTCTCCCTTCCCATCATAGCAGTCGGGCCTCATAGAGCTTATGGCCTTCAATGCTCGGCCATAGTCGCCTCTATTCCTGACCGCTTCCTCTTGGGGTACATGGATATTAGGCTCCTCAAATCTTGGAACCGCTGGAGGAATTGGCACAGCCTGTGCCTGAGGCACAATTGGTCATATGATGTCGGTGAATGCTTGCATAACGATTCCCCGAATAGCTTCAATTGCCGCTGCATAAAATACCATTGGAGTGTTGACCGGAACTTGGTCATTGCCCTTTTGATTGTTGTTAGAAGCAGACTCGTGTTCATCCACGGGGTTTGCGGTATTCCTTTCATTTGGTATGGGGTCATTACTTGGCCCATCACCAGCACGAATGGTGTTCCTTGTGTTCACCATCTGTTTACCGATCAAATTCCAAACATTTTATTACATTAATATCATTCAATATACTTAACGTAATAAAAATTAACTCAGAATAGATCAAACTTGGTAATTTTCATTGATAAGCTCAACTAGCTAATACGTTTTACAAAAGGGATCTCCCGAGCGTCAAGACAAAATTGCTCAGAGACTTAGGTTCTTAACAAAATAACTGAAATACAAGAAAAGAAATTGCTAATCAGCATTGGCCCAATCATGGCGCCCTGAAACATTTCCTGTAACCGCCACTCCTCATACAAGGTTTCTTTGGACGGGGTTTACCATCGGGGTTTGGTGAAAGACTCCTCACCCTGCTCGGTCCAGGAGCACATGGTTCATTCCTTGGTCTTGCCCTTCTTAGAGCATGCTCCACCGCCTCGTCCATCTGGTGGCGCTCTTCTGGGGAAATCATCTGACTTAGGCGAAGTGACTCTCGCGAGTCAGGACTCAACATTAGCCTTCTCTGAGCAGGAATAGGCTGTGAGTTCTCAGATGCATTTTGTGGACCATTTCTTCTTCTGGGAAATACTACCTCGTAAAGTGTATCCCAATCGGCTGAAGTCAATGGCGAGTATTCTTGCTCCTGCGGCAACTCCGGACTGGGATAGATAAACTCCATTCCCGGGTCCTCGCTGCCCACCAATAAGCGCTCTAAGCCATCAGACTCGTGGCCCTGTCCCTCGAGGTCCTCCTCGGGGTCCTCCTCTTCTTCCAGATCCTCTTCCAGGTCTTCTTCAGGATCCTCTTCTTCTGGATCCTCCTCAGGAATCATCTCAATCATGAAGTCGTCGTTGTAATGCCCTCTTGCATACTTTGACCACTCCTCTTCATTTTCCGTGTCCTCCCTTAGCTCCTCTGTAGGTTCTGCCACTGGAACCTTGGTCCTATCGGACACTAGTACTACTGACTCGGGTAGTACAGTCTTCACCTCCTCAGGTGGACTACTAGATTCTCCTACCTCGAAGCATCGCATGGGAACTGGAAACTCAAGCCTCATTGGAGATGGCGGAGCCACCTCGGCTTCTTCCGAGTCCTTTCGAAGAGAAAAGCATGCACCCATAACCTACGGGTGACGAGAAAAGAGTTAGTCTTTCTAAATATAGAAGTTCACTTCCATATCAGACTAAAGAAAAGGCACGACTAGATCGGCAGAATAAAAAATTTATTTGGAAATTCAAATCCTTCAAAATATTTCTCAGTTCAAAACGAGTAAATGGTTTATAAAAAATTTTGTTCCAAGATAATGTTTTAAAACCCACCCGTTTTAAAATTTTAGGCTCTGATACCAAATCTGTAACACCCCCAAATATACATCCTTGAAAGGTATTACCGCCAGTAACCTCGGATTTCACATCCGAAGCCACCCCAGGCTTAACTCGTTTATATAAATCATAAAACAATAGTTATAATACAAAATATCATAACTTTTGATTAAAGCAAATGTTTCGGAATTACATCCATGATTCAAAATATATAATCAAATATATTACAGCGGAAGTCTTAATACATAAAGGACACACGGGTCTTGATCTAAACGATCACCCGCCAAGGAATCTCAACCTGGTAAAACTCTTTAAAATTCCAACTGCCATCATTGTCGTTTCTAGCCTTCATCGGAACTGCAGTTTATCTGATGTGCCGTATGAGACGGATGACACCAGCCAACCATGCAAGGGAATATAACCGGTTGGTTAGTCTAATGAAATACTATGCAAGGGTAAAACAGAAAGGTTCTAAGTAGTCGTATTAGGTTAGACTCATCGCTTCTCGAATAAAAGTCGATGACGATAGTCAACCACCATACTCCTACTGAAAAATACGAAAAGGTATGATCAAGAGAAGACTTTGAAAGATTGAGTCTTAAGGAAACATATGAAGAGAAGACTCCAAAAGGTTGAGTCTTATCGGAAAGTATGACAAGTGCTTGGGAACATCAATTTCACACAAGCGTTTTAAAACTGACTTGGTGTTTCGGTTCACGACCAACCTCACCGCACAATGCGAATTCAGATTGGAAAGAGAACTTTACTCTTACCAAAGTCTAGACGAGTTTCCTAGCTGCACTACTCTTTTAGCTGCACTACTCGCCTGAAGGTATATTAATTATGTGCACTAAAGCACTTATCTTATTTAATTCCAAAACGTATATTTTACGTTATAAGCTTTTAAGATCTCTTCACAAGAGATATCAGATCTCCTCACAAGAGATATCAAAAGGAATACATCTCAGGGAATACATCCCAAATGGCGGCACCAGCTGTGTGCACATACCCTGAGTAAGGGTAAGGTCATGACCGAAGATACTAGGGAAAATCCTCCTAGCACCATTATCAAGAAACCACTAAACCTCGCAAGGTACATAGTATTCCTACGAATACTCGTTCTAACTAAACAGTTAAAACATAAGAGCAATAATTCACATCAAAGCCATCGAGGCCAATAACAGATATAATAGCGTTGTTTTTATCAATATATACAACCTATTATAATATATGTATTTCAATCATATATATATATAATAGCGTTGTTTCTAGCAATATATACAACCTATTATAATATCTCTTTTTAAATCACATACAGTTATCAAAACTGTTCCCAGACGAATACAATATTCATCCCAAATTAATTAACAATTAAACAATTGATAATCAATATAAATATGGAATGATAAGAAAAGAGCGAACCGCCACTTGCCTTATATTTAGACGAAGCTCAATGAGGCTCGAGACGACAGGTTTCCGGGTCCGAAACGAGGAAGAACTCAGATTATGATTTCCTACGGAACGACCAATAACGAAACCCTAAGTTAGATTCGATAATAAATAGTACAAATCTAAAGAAAAATGAACAAAATCGAAGGAACAAAAGTCCCAAACGAGATCACAAAGCCCAAGCCACAACCACACACGCCCAGGCCCACCGCGGGTGCGGCGGCTTGACCGCGGGTGCGGCAAGGCTACAGAGGCGAGACGACGACAACGACAACTCATCGGGGAAGACGATGGGGCTCGACTCGTGGTGGCTCCGACTTCTGGATTCCCTGGACCACCCAAGCACCACCTTGAGAGCATCTCCTCCTCCTTTGGTAGCTCCGGCGACGACCTTGAAGAACTCCGGCGAAAGCTTGCAACTCCGGCGACAATGGAACGAGAGAGAGAGATTGGAGAGAGAGAGAGAGAGATTGGAGTTGTCTTCCTCCTCCAAGCCTCCTACTTTTATAGGCCAAGCAAGGAGCCCAGTTGGCACCTCCCCCACCGCCTCAAAGCCGACCGAAACGGCAAGCAGCTCAGGCGACGTTCGGCGGAGCAGAAAAGGAATCATGACGGCGCGGGTGCGGTGGGTCTTACCGCAGGGTGCGATGGCGACCAATTCCTGTCCGCGGGGTGCGATGGGTATGACCGCGGGTGCGGTCAAGGCAATTTTTGTGCCTTTTGCCCATTCTTTGACCGGAAAGCCCACTTTTGACCGGGAAGAATTATGGTATGGGTTTTAACCCCGGGTTAAATATATTCGTACCCGAACAATTATTCTAAGCCCCAAAATACGTCGAATGTATTTTATTCCACTCAAGGGATTATTACAGAGATCAAGTATTTAACAGAAAGTCTGAACTTCTCTGAAAATAATTCGACTACAATACGAGTGTTTGGAAAACTTACCAAAATACTCTTTACTAAAATGAGGGGTATTACATTGTGTCTCATTTTCAACACAATTTAATAGTAGTGATTTATATCATTGATTTTAATTATATCTTATATTTTATGGCTTTCTTCCACATGTATAACATGCCTTTAGTAGAGATTGTCGGTTTCACTTGCACGCACAAGACTTTCAACATTGCCTACGCATTTACGCGGCAAGAAGAAGTTGTGCATTACAAGTTCATAATGGAAAAACTTATACGGTTGTTTAAAGATGTGGGTGTTATGTCGACCGCCATAATGACTGATTGAGAGAAGGCCCTCATCAATGCAATTCAGATAGTTTTCAAAGATGAAGTTAAACACATTTTGTGCTGGGTGCATATTAAACACAACATAGAAGCATATGCTTCCCCAATCTTGAAGGATAAAAACAAGTCAAAAGGTTTTGCGGCCAATGTTGAGCACTTTGGTGTTCAACCATGAAGGAAAGCTACGAAGAGAGGCTTGCAAAATTGAGGACACTGTGAAAGAGTCGCCTCATTCGATACATTGAGAAGACGTGGACTAATCCTTACAAGGAAAGATAATCAAAGCGTGGACGGATCATCATCTTCACTTCTTCACGAGGACAACAAACAGGTATCCCTAGTACAATGTTTAGTGGTTTCTAGGTTCAGGGATCAATGTCGGACTAACGCAATGCTTTTTATGTGTTTTGATAGGGTTGAGGGTATCCATCACGTGTTGAAGAAAATTCTAAATTCTAGTGTTGGTGGTTTTAACAGAATGGTAGTGAGGATCCACCATGCGATCGAGGGTCAAATTGGTTAGGTGTGTGCGACCATGGAGATGTCACTCGGTCCGGCATGTACGGCTCTTGTACATTGAGGCACTCAATAATGTCTCGGTATAAAGAAGGATCGTATGGAGGGGTCGTAAAATCTAACTGACCCCATGGTGTCCAGGCCACCTGAAATCCCAATTCAAATTCATAAATCCCTTAAATTTTATAAATTTCCTAATTTCAAATTAAATTCCCAAATTTATCTCCTCAAATCTCACGGCGTCCAAAATGCGGTGAATAGCGATCAACCGCTCCGGATCCCGTCCCTGAGGGGCCTCCCTCCCGTCTCTCCGAGCGGCCCTCGTATCCGCCATGGCTTCCAGGTCAAGGACTGTGTGACCTCGGAAGGTAGGAAAGTACGCCCAAATTCAGGCCTGCAAATAAATAAAATATGTTAGCATACAATGCCATATATTTTACAATATTAAATAATTACCCTTAAAAGAAGTGTACATCCTGCAATGCCCTTCGCCTTGGCCCTCGACGCCTCACCCAGATTTTGGTAGAGGACGGCCAATACGCCGACTCCCAAGCATAACAATCAGTGCGGTCGTGGTCGACGATGAGCGCCATGTACTTGTACTTGACTGCGTTCGTCAATTGTCCGTGAAAACGGTACAGTCGATGAGCATCATCAAGTACATGGACGCTATGTGTCGCTCGTTCCTCTTGGGAATGTCGAACTGGTCCTTCGACCTCTTCAAGAGGGACCCTATCGGAATACCACCACCACTGGGCCACCAACTCCAAGTCCACCCCAGTAATGGCGCAAACGTGCTCTCTGACGACGGGGTCCGGCATATCAGTGGTGACGTTCAACCCGTCGATGGGGATCTCCAGGATGCACGAGACATCGTGGAGCGTGATAGTGATCTCGCCCCACGGGAAATGAAACGAGATAGTCTCCGGATGCCATCGCTCGACGAATGCATAAATAAGCGCGTTGTCGATCCTCCTGAAATCCACCTCCCTCATGGAGGTGATACCGCTTCGTTGTGCAAAATCCCACCAGGTGTTCGGAGCCACCCTAACATGCTCGTCTATCTTCCAATGCCATGGCTTTCTGGTGTACGTCTTGAGAACCTTCCTCATCTGAAAAAGAAATAACAAATTTAATATTATAAATATAAATATAATGTTTCGGTATTTTTAATAAAAAATATTAAACTAAATCAAAGATGTACCGTATCATCCACGAGCGCAACGGGTGGCGGGGGAACCGGATGTGCCAACGCCGATGTCATGTCCCACAGGACTTTGGCAACATGGGTCGTGTATGTCGGGAGGAGGTCAGGAACGAGCGGCCCTCATGGCATCCAGAGCTCTGCGGGACCCACCGGGTTGGGAGCGGGATCCTCGGGGTCGACAATGGGATTCGCCTATTGGGGAGCTGGATCCGCCTGCTGGGCAACCAGAAGATTCGGCTGGGGAGCGTCGTACATCCACAGGTCTATTGCGGGTCCGAGAGATGCCTCAAAACCCTCATAATAGTCACGATGGAAGGACGCGTCAACTGCCTCCTCGTCTAGCTCCATGGATGTGTCCGATGAGAAAGACGACGACACCGACATGTCCGACATGACTGTGTCTTCCTGCACTTCCGCCCCGACGTCATGTGCTGCCTGTAGGGCGGGAAGCAAAGCCATCGAAGCGGCCCGGCGAGCCGATGTTGTGACCGGATTCCTCTGCGCCAGCTGACAGGATCCACGTCGGGGCCGTCTCACAGACAACATCGAGGCTTGTAAAGCCTTTACATTATTTCAAATTTTTGAATCAATTCATAATCGAATTTTAATAACGTAAATTAATAAAAAAATATAGATAATATTATAACATCAAAAATATTATGTATAAATTTCATAAATCCTTAATTGCTTAAATTCAATATTCCATAAATTCAATTCCTAATTACGTAAAAGCAATTCTAATCCATTGTAAATAACATACGATAATCAAAATTAGTAATCCCTAAATCCAATTCATATATTCTAATCCCTAATTCCAAAACATACGATAATCAAAATTATTAATCCCTAAATCCAATTCATAAATTCTAATTCATTAATCCCTAAAATTTTCTTATTTTTCTAATTTCAATTAATAATTTCCTAAATTCAATACAAATTTCTTAAAATATTAGACAAATACATTGTAAAATCAAATATCATATCCAAAATTTTCTAAATTCAATGCGTAAATCCAAATACAAAGATCAATAATATTTCTAAAAAAAATTTAAAACCATTTTCATATTCTAAATTTTCAAAAACTAGTATCAAATATAAATTCAATACCTAAATCGAAATCATTTTTTTTCTAAATTCAATACCTAAATCCAAATCCATTTTATTAAAATTGATTACCAAAATCTAAATTCATTTTTTTTCTTTCTAAAATCAATACCTTCATTTTTTTCCTAAAATCAATACCTTCATTTTTTTTCTTCTAAAATCAATACCTAAATCGAAATTCACTTTTTTTTCTAAATTCAATACCTAAATTCAAATCCATTTTTTTCTAAATTCAATACATACAAACCTATTCTAATTATAGAGATAAAATAATTTCAAATTCGATAAAATAGTATACGAATATAAAAATTAAATACCTCTCTAGAACCCCACGTAGGGGCTTGTTCTAGAGTTGCGAGAACGTCTTTGCGTCGTCCACCTACTCGTACCCCTCATCCCCCACAGGGCATACCAAATCGGGTTCACAGGGAACCTCGTCTGTGGTCCCCGCCGCTGGACGGAGAGCTAGTCGCCTCCACAACCACCAATTCCAGCCACCGCCGGTGCTACCTCACCCATGCCATCGCATGTCTCGATGCCGCCACCCGCCGTCACCGGAGGAGCCGATTGGTCTTCCATGGTCGCAGATGGGAGAAGAAGAGGAAGAAAAGAAGGAGAGAGAGAAAGAGAGAGATGGGAGGAGGAAATCGCCGCCGCGGAGAAAGGAGAAGGAGAGAGGAAGAAGAGAAAGGAAAAGCCGCGAGCGGCAAATTTAACCTAGAATGCGTACGCTAAATCCCAGCGTACGCTGAGATTTAGCGTACACATTTGGGTTAAATCCCTGCATGGGCCGGCTTATGGGCCGACCCATTAAACTGTACGCTGGGATTAAGCGCACGCTTAGTCCCAGCATACAGTTTTTAACATATTTTTTAAATACGTATAAAATGTAGAAAACCTGTATGCAAAAATACAACGTACAAGTTTTCTACGTTTTTTATACGTATTTCACTTGTACGCAATTTCTGTGCGTATAGTTTGTCATGTATATAGGCAAAAAAGTCTTGTATATAGCAGACTCACAAATAATGACATGGAAATAAAATTTTAAAAGAACAAGTTTTAATTTTAAAAAAATTTCAACTCAAAATAAATTTTTGTTAAAATTCAAAAGCTGAAAAAAATAATCTAAAAGCTTTCTCTTTCTCTGGTTCGAAAGAACTCTCAAATTTCTTTAGAACCCTAAAATTCCTCTCCCACGACCCAAAATCTTTCACTCGTTCAAATCGGAGATCCGAACACCTTGCTCGAAATCCAGAGATTTTCAAGTTTGAAGATCGATAAGAATGAGTGTGAAGACATTCTCACTAGAGTAGATTTCATCTACAAGAAGTACGGCAGATACGACGTCGAGAAGCTCAAGGACTACAATGTCTCCGGAGACGATGCCTTCGCCCGCCTCTATGGCCTCTTCGAGAATGAGAACGAATCCGCTCTTCAGGTTTCTCGCTATTTTCTCTCTCCTAGAGTTTTGCATTTTGGGAACTTTTTGTTTTGCCTGATGTAGGACAACTTTGGATGTTTAATTGTGTTTTATAGAAAGCGGAATTGGCTTCAAATGAGAAGAATAGGGCTATGGTCGTGGCGTTGAATGCTGAGATTCGAAGGTCCAAGGCTCGGTTACTTGAGGAAGTTCCCAAGTTACAGAGATTGGCTCAGAAGAGGGAATGATGGGGCCTTCTTTATTAGATTCTAGTTCTTGTTATTTGTATGTGTAGTTGTGAACTGCTCAAATATCAAACATATTTGATCTATAACTTCAGCGGTTGGTCTCTTTTGCATTGATTTACCAGCACTAATGATGACATTGAGGTTGTTGTGAAGAGGTTCAAGAACTGCTCTGCTACCGGGGATGCGAGCTTAACGCATGAGGTGGAGGTGATTGCTAGTGTCAGGCATGTTAACCTTGAAACTGATTTGTACATCAAGCTCTTGGTTTTATGCCATGTATGCATCATCAGAATATGGTAAATACTTCAAACTGAAATCAACATGTTGAATAGAATATGACATCATCTCAAAGAGTTACAAGTGCTTGTGAGTTTTACATAGCAATACACATTATATCTAGAATCTTTTGTTGATGTAACATAAGTTCTAAATTATTTTTTTTTTTTTTGATTTGGGATTAACCAAAACAATCTTTGTACAGTTTTGTATATAACACTCCCAAGGAGCATTGCCTTTGAGTTCCTGCAACTCCAGTTCAATATTGAATATGTGCAGAGCCTGACGGAATAATTGTTTGAATGCTTGCATTATTAATGCTTTTTGCATCTGCCATCTCATTCATGTGATTAGCTATGAACAGTCCCACAGTAGCACTTTTATAGAACTGCCAAAAACGGGTTGTAGCAACTGTCAATAGTACAATGAACAATGCATAAAGAAGATATAGTATGTTAGTAGAGCAAGCATCTTGTCAGCATTTTGTAGGATATGTATCTCATTGGTGTGACTTGTAATTCAGGTTAGTATTAAGTTGGTTGTTGTTCTGTGCTCTCATCCTTAGTTATATGCTAGGCCAACTATGGATCAGGTGGTGAATATCATGGAGACTGATTTGTCGGTTCCTTCCATATCGGAAAGACCTTTACCTCTCATTGCACAGATGCACGATATAGAGAGATCAACGATTAGTAGTGGTTCAGGCCAACTATCCACCACTGTTGGCTATCAGCCTTACTTGCGTGATGATAGATCTTCTAGTCATAGCAGCGAGTAGTAGTGGTTGTTGTTCTGCCACAGGAATGGATCCTTACAGGTATGGGACCATACTCATTTACCATCCATGAAATCATTGAAACGTGCATCTGTTTTCCCTTGCATAATCCTCTGATCTTAATTAAAATGTTAATTTCTTCTGTGTTATAAACGACGAAAGCTTGTTTGACAACATCTGTCAAGATACCATTGAGAGATTGAGTGGAAACTCCATGATGGCTAATGGAGACAAGGATATGAACAACCCAACTGCTTCTGTTTTTGCACAATCGGTTTCGTCAACCAGATCTCATGGGAGCTCCTAGTTGATCTTGAAACCCTTGGACAATTGTAGAATAGACAGAAGAATACTTTGAGGATCATGGCTTTGTTGGCAGGTTCTGTTTTGTTCATAGTAAATAACCTCACCAATATTCTCCTCATTTGTTGAATTGTACTTGCTTCTTCTTTTTTCTGTTTGCTATAGAGAATGTAGATTGGCTAAAGAGTTCAAGAGCTTTAATTCTTTCCTAAACGTCTGAATCTTTTTTTCATATTCAAGTTCAAGCCGTGTCTTAGCAAAATTGTCAGTGTACTGATTAGCCTGAGTAATTGAGTTTGTGTGTAAGATAATTATAGGGATGTGGATTGGCTAGTTCGATATTGTCATTATCAACATTTATTGTAAGTGATAACCTCTTTTTTGTCGAAATTAAGACTATGAGTGTCATATACATAAGTAATTTACGAAAACTATTTCTTGTAAGTAGTAAGTATTATCATGTAATATGGTTGATTCTGAATGTTAAGAGTGCGGAAAATTAATGTCGCTCTCCAAGTAATTTTTGGAAATTGAAAAACAAAATAAGTGTTGATATTATCAACCTCAGATTTGTGCACCAATGAAATTCATTTTATTTTAAAAATTTTAATGTCACATTACATACTTAAAGTGTTGACTTTGTCCATTGAAATCACCATTAATGGAGTAAGATGCTTCAATTTGGAAGAGAACGACGATATCGCACATGGTCTTGAAGTTACAAGCACCAGAACTAGCACTCTTGAAATTGCCATTAATGGAGAAAGATGCTTCAATTGTTTAAAAATCGCCTTAGAATCTCTGATTAATCTAATCGGGATGACATTTGTATTAGTAATTCCGACATTTTAATTAGTAAGACTGACATTATTTTTATTAAGGCCGACATTATGTTTCCTTTTTCTTTTGAGAAATTTTATAGCTTTTACTGAATTGAGAGAAATTATAGAAGTATTATATGAAAACTATTTCTTATAAGTGGTAAGTATTATCATGTAATATGGTTGAATATAAATGTCAGAGTACTAAAGAATACTGTCGCTCTTCATGTGACATCTGGATATTGACAACAAAATTTAGTGTCAATGCCATCAACCTTAACTCTTGTCATTCTTTATACATAAATTATTAATCCCTAAATCCAATTCATAAATTCTAATTCATTAATCCCTAAAATTTTCTTAATTTTCTAATTTCAATTATTAATTTCCTAAATTCAATACAAATTTCTTAAAATATTAGACAAATACATTGTAAAATCAAATATCATGACATGGACCCATGCATAGCGTTGGTGCACATGTAACTAGTTTTCAAAAAGAAACTAGCATAGTGATTGAATTTATTTATTTATTTGATAATATGACAATAAAATACATGAAGTCAATTATATTTATAATGTTATACTGTAAGAAAGACAATCCAAAACATCATCATAGTTATCCAAGCCAAAGTTAGATGTTAAATAAGTATCAATGTATCATATTAAATAATTTTATGATTTTTTTGAATAATGAATATTTCTTTTCATGGGATATTATTCAATAAACCTTATTTTTAAGCGAAAAACAAATTGATATTATGTGTTTAAAAAACTTCATAAGATATAATTAAATTGGATTCACTATTATAATTTTTTTTAAAGTTTTGATAATGTAGCGGATGATGGTTGACTGGTAATAATACGTATACAAAATAAACGTGAGGCCGACACGTAAGATTTAGGCTCCTCCTTTAGTATATAGATATAGTAGTTTTAATGGATTTTGGGTTCAATCTTAAGTTAGGGTTGTTTGGGGTAAAGCTTATAACTTCAATGCCAATATCGACTACTATATAACAATATCCTATTATTAGAACTTTGAAAATACATAGGGGTTTGGTTGATATTGATATCAAATATGAGTATGAATATCACTCAAATCCATATATGTATATGATATAATTATGATATCGAATATCAAACTAATATTTGAAGTGTGGTATAAAATATGAGTATCAAGATGTGGGTATGAGTGATATCAAAGTGATATAAGAGTATTATTTTGATATCTCCCACAAAACGAGTATAAAAAATATCACGTATATCTATACTCATACCAATACACATACTCAATATCTCATATATTTAGTATCGATACTAAACGAGCCCTTATTGTTGAACCTTTTTTAGTTTGTTGGGTTGTATTGGGCTTTACATATTGGGCCAGTTTTTTGTACCATTAAGTGTTGTTATGAGTAGTTAGATGAAAGCCCATATACAACCTCCTTACTCATACAGACGCTTAAGATTAAACAACACGGGGTCACATGAAATGAATAATATACACGAGTCTTATATAGTCATACACAATAGATTGGGTTATGGATATGTGTTAGTTTCCTGATTTATTCGAGCTTAGCCCGCCATGATGGCGTGATATGGGCTAGCTCGTTTGGCTTGTCGGCCTTAAGACATTGTTTGAGCTTAGCCCGCCATGAGAGCGTGATATGGGCTAGCTCGTTTGGCTTGCTGGCCTTAAGGCATCTTATCAAGTGTCAATTGGTCCAGGTAGTTGCACTTGAGGGGGCGTGTAGAGAATAAAGTTATCCCACATTGAAAAGTTTGGACTAAAAGACCTAGTATACTTAGTGGATTACTCTCTTATTGCCAATTGGTTTTAGGATTAAACCCCACTAGGCTTATGTGTTATGCTTTAACACGCATGTGTGCACAAACTGACACATCCTCTGTCTATCATCTCACCGAACTTTCGCATGCTATTACAACTTGTTTGATCTTGGTCCCATGAATGATCGATGATAGTAGGAACAAATGATCATTTGGCAAATTAATGACAAAAAAAGAGTAAAATTAAGTTATACTAGAGAGTTGAACACATGCTTCTCACGGAAAAAATATTATTGTTTTGTTATTTATAATATATAAAATAATAAGTTTGTATTAATGTGTTTTTTTGTTTCATAAGCGACAACTTTTTTTTTCTGAACGATTTAGGGCTAGCTCTATTAATGAATTGTGATTGAATAATTTAGTTGATAATTTTTTAAGTTATAGAGTAAGATTGGCTAATAATTTTTTTAAAATTAATCTATTTAATTAAACAGACTTTATATATAATTAAATTGGGTTCACTATTACATTTTTTTAAATGACTAGATGATGTTTAATTTTGTTTGCTAAAAAATGGTTTACATACAGATGATTTTTTAATAATTTTGCTAAAGTATTTATGTTATGTACTTCAAATAAGAAGCATTTTTTTTATGTACAATAAAAGACATTAAGAGTGAACTTTGATAATATCAAATTAAAAAATCAAAATTTATGAATTTTACCATAGTTTAATTTATGATAAAAATTAAATAAATTATAGATGATAATATATGACCACTTTAGTTATATGAAAAATAAAAAAAGTCCTATTAAAGATAACATTTATTAAATAAAAAGTATTACTTTATATTTATGATATATATTCAATTTATTATTGTGATAATAATAATAATAGTGGAAAGACATTAAATGTGTTATTTTGGGTAAAAAATGAAAAAAAACATGCAAAATATTAATTCATATGTAAAATATATTTTTTACCTCAATAAATTGAAATTGTAAAAAAAAAAACTAACTTTTAATGGTATATAGATAAATATAAATAATATACATTAATGTATACGGAAATATTAAATGGTTTAAAAGATCTAATAATGGATATCTATATCTAAGCTTGTGTGTGTATATATGAATATATATACATGGTTGTTATTTAACGCCAACCCTATATTTTTTCATAGCGCTCACTCTACATCTGTGAATTGACCACGAAGGAACTGCGTCCATCCGTGAATTGACCACGGAGGAACTGCGTCCATCTATGGTCCAGTCACGGAGGGACGTGTTTCATCCATCACGGATGAACGCGTTTCATCATTTACGGATGAACGTGTTTCGTCCGTGACGGGTGAAACCCGTCTTCTCTGCAGATTTCTTGTGAGAAATTCGGTTCTCCGACTAACAACAATGGCGATGAAGAAGCACAAATTCAAGTCTATAACACCCCGTCTTACACGCAATTCTATCTAAATGGTTTCCATTACACATTCTATTGATTTATAAACTTACAATTTCGAATCTATTAAACAAATTCAAGTTTATAACACCCAAAAATCAATTTTAAATATTCAACCAAACCCTCATACACAATGAACAAATTCACCAAATCCGAAAATTATCTTAACAATTGCAAGAATTTGATGAGGAAGCACGAATTTGATGAGCGAATCCACGAATTTGATGAGCCAAATGCTTGGATGATGAAAGAGAGGTATAAAGATAGATTTTTAGAGAGAGTTGGAGATGTAGAGAGATTAAGGGTGAAGAGGAGAGAGATTAAGGGTGAAGAGGAATGGAAGTGGCATATGTTGTAATTTGATAAAATTGTATATATAAATGTATAGGGTGAGTGTTATTAAGTAAAATAGGGTGGGCACCAAATAACAATGACCTATATATACAGTTTAGCTGATCATATAGCTAGCTATCAAGTGTCGTCAATATTAATTGGCACCAACATCTATCTATATTTAAAAGTTAGCATTCTAGGTCATTGAATGCTAACTCATAAATTTGTCATAGAAATTAGATTGAAGATTTTGATAATTCTATAAACATATAAAGTAAAATTATTTAGTAATGTTCATACATTTAGCAATATATATTTTTTGAATAAATAAAAAGCCAATTGAGATTTTGAGAAAACTTTGATATAAAATTAAAGAAACTCAATTAAATTTTGACTTTTTAAAATAAATATAAAAAAACAATTGAGATTTTGAGAAAATTTTAACCTAAAATAATAGAAACTCAATTAAAATTTTGAGAAAAAATATTAAATGTCAAGCAGGCGCAACGTAGTGTTTTTCCTTTATAAATCATAATATCTACTGATATACATTAAAACTTAGTAATTAGTGACCATATTTATACTAATTTTTCCTTGCCTACAATTCACATTTAAAAGCAAGCAATAAGAAATTGTTGTTTCGTTTAAACTACTTGGAAATTAATCGACATAAGCATTTAAATAAAATTTTAACTGTGAAACCATTAATCGATGAGTAATTGAATTGAATTGGATGTTCCTACGTATACATATGAGCTTCCTATAAATGAGGCATTGTGTTAAAGTACAAAAATATTAAATGTCAAGCAGGCGCAACGTAGTGTTTTTCCTTTATAAATCATAATATCTATTGATATACATTAAAACTTAGTAATTAGTGACCATATTTATACTAATTTTTCCTTGCCTGCAATTCACTTTTAAAAGCAAGCAATAAGAAATTGTTGTTTCGTTTAAACTACTTGGAAATTAATCGACATAAGCATTTAAATAAAATTGTAACTGTGAAACCATTAATCGATGAGTAATTGAATTGAATTGGGTTTATTCAAGTAGCTAGATTATTATGACGTATTACCTTTGTCTTTTAAACAATTTGAATAGGTATATATTTTACACCCTATCATATTATACTTTACATTTGGTATTTTGTAGTTTTTTATTTCTATACTATTATCATCACTGTATACTATGAATTCAATTTTGTGATGAATAAAATACATGTAACATATATATACAACTCAACCTAGATTATAGAAATTATGTTATTACCAATTCTCAGCCATTTTACAACAAAAACTCATAAATATAAAATACATTACACTTTAATCATTATATAGAGTATAAAATTTACTACATTCCATCAAAGAAAATGATATTATTCGCATATTTAATAAATGTAGAACATTGGAAAATTAGTTCCGTGCAACACGTAGTATATATATATATTATGGAATATGTACTTCACAATTAATGTTCATTCTATATGAAATTTTTAGATAATTAGTATCCCATCTAATATATCTAAGAACGAAAAGGTAATTACAATTATTATTTAAATAAATAAAATAATACAATGCATACTTTCCAATAAAAGACCTACATTTGATCTATATATACAGTATGTTAAACCATCTGATACGTTTAAAATTTTATAATTGTTAGTAAATCAATTCAAAATACTACAATGCATGTTAATCAGACAAACCCAAGTAAATTCATGAATCCATTCGTTCCCCCGTACTGCCCCCGAACCTTGTCGGCACTCCGAACGGGGGCCCTTGGTATCCTTGCCCATAGCTTGGACCTCCTATCGCCGGTGCGAACGGTGGGCCTTGGAATGCTTGTCCATAGCTTGGACCTCCTGTCGCCGGTGCGAACGGTGGGCCTTGGAATGCTTGCCCAAAGCTTGGACCTCCAGCCGACGGTGGGACTTGGTATCCTTGCCCAAATCCTTGGCCGAAGTATGGACCTTGATACCCTTCACTTGTACTTGGACTTGTGGATGACCCATATTGTGTCTCGTGCTCCTCGTATTGTGTTTCGCGAACTGGGACATATCCTTCTGGTTCAGTAGCCTCTGCAACCGGAGCTTCAACCGGTTGGACATTCACAAGCGCATGGATCCATTGAAGCGTCGCTTTTGCGATATTCAAGTACGGCATTGTATCCAACTGGCGCAGGATCTCGTTGACTATCCCTTGTATATGGTTAATTTTGATAACAGATTCTATATATGCGGGCATAGGACGTTCGTTTTCCATCACACTCTTGGAATCCGCATACATGCAGTGCCGGTCCTAACATTTTCAAGGTCCGGGGCGAAATTTAATTAGGGGCCCTTATATAAGCTCTTATTTTTAAAAAAAATAAGACAAAGATGCAAAATTCTAAAAAAAATAAGACAAAGATGCAAAATTCTGGAATCGAACCCATGACCTATTGGAGAAAGGTGTGCTCTAAGACCACTAGACTATGCTGGCTTTTTGTTACCCATATTTAACACATATATACATACCTAAAAAAAAATTTTGAGGCCCCAAAAATTTGGGGGCCCTGGGCCGGCGCCCATGCTGCCCCCCCCCCCCCCTCTAGGCCGGCCCTGCATACATGTAAGGATAGGGAAAGACGTTGCAACCACGAAACGTAACCATCCACCGTCTGCGTGCTTGTGGTACAATTGGGTAGCGTCAAAATCGGGGATTGGTAGTTGGGCAATTCATCCCAATGGTCGTCCGTGGGAAAGAACACCGCCTCGTAACTCTTGAGCGTCAGCTTTCTGGTTCTACTCTTGGGGCGAATCGGGTCAATGGGAATCAGTTGAACCTTACCGAACTGACGAGTCACTCGATCAGGCATGTAAGGTTCACTGAATTTCATGCACTTCAGAGTTCCTCTGTACGTCGATGTGCGGTAGTGTCATTGTTGAACATTGTCCCACGACATCCATACAACATGTATACATAAGAGTTTGAGCATATGTCGCATAAATTTAAATGAAAATTAATTAATGTAAAATGAATATTGAAATTATCTTCTCGTTAGAGAAATTGTAGTACCTCGTCATGTCGTAATAAGTCCAGTGAAAGCCTCATTTCCTTGACCCTGTTGCTACAATCTTCTTTCGGCGATCGAGGATCGATGTGGGCCGCCCGTGGGCCCTCATTTCTCGGGTCGTTTTGAGACAGATTTAAGTGGCCCCTAAACTTTGAAAAGTAGCTCCAAATGCAGTCCTATACGAAAATAAGCAAACTTTAGGCAAGTAAACTTGGGGAAATAATTATTTGAGATGACAATAACGAAAGGGTTTTGGATCCTTACATGAAGGAGCAAAAGGCAACCAGAAATTTGAGCGGTATTTGCACGACTTGCCATACCGAGTTGTCTATACAAGTAGGCAAGCGTAGCTTCACCCCATGCGTATTGCCCTGTGGCATCGTGATCCCATAGCAGCTGAAATAATTATAGCTTGATTTTGTTCCCCGACTTGTCGGGAAACAACGTGTTGCCAAGCAAAACGGCCAAAAACCCAGAGGCTATAACACTGTTGGATTTCTCCGTCGTCGTCAAAATGCCATTCAGCCAATTCCAATTAAAACTAGATGACGTCTTTGCCGTTTTTACCTCTTGTAATGGAATGTTCATCCTTGAGGTGATATCTACAATTATTTCGACATCATCCAATGGTGTATGTACATCACGACCCTAGATTGGCATTTTCAGGATCTGAAAGACATCGTGGAGTGTAATGGTAATTTCACCCCACGGAAAGTGAAAACTGTTTGTCTCTGGGTGTCATCGCTCCACGAAGGCTGAAATGAATGCACTGTCCATCCCCTTGTACTTCAGATTCAAAAGTCCAAGGAGGCCGTTGCGAGCTGCCAACCTATACCACTTTGCTTCGTTATCCGTCGCGATTAGCTCATTCCAAAATTCTAAGACCTTTGACCGTGTCAGTGCCCTTAAGCATT
Source organism: Rheum nobile (assembly GCA_027886185.1). NCBI lineage: Eukaryota > Viridiplantae > Streptophyta > Magnoliopsida > Caryophyllales > Polygonaceae > Rheum > Rheum nobile. The sequence continues at coordinate 3,564,310 of WOAB01000780.1, forward strand.
TATTTTTCTGTAACATAAAGGTTTAAATAAAATTAAAATGAGAAGGTGCATAAATAAAATATTAAGACAAGTATTAAAAAATGGATATGATAAGCGTTGAAGTCGACACTTACGTATTCTCCAATATCGTCATCCGCATAAACAAATCCTACTATGTGTGTGTCGTAATCCTATAGCAGCTGACGATCCTGAGGCTCGTCGTATGAAATGTTACCCTCCTGAGGCCCGCCGTATGGAATGTCACCCTCCGTATCTCCTCCTGTTACACTGTCAGTTGGATGGGAGGCGGTTGCACGAGAGGAGGATGCACCAGCGAACGAATGATCGTGTCTAGTGCTAGTAGAGCGGTGCAACCTTGATGATGATGGTCCGCTGGTGTCCATGCTAGAAAAACTCTGCATGGATGGCGTCCTCATACTACTACTCGAGGGAACGACACTCGTGTTGGCTCAAGGGGCGGTCCATGAAAGTTGGGTGGGTTGGGGTTGGGGGGGGGAGATACGCTTTGGCCATGAGGGAGGTCCACATGCTCCTCATGTTGCCTCTCTTGAGCCCTTCGCAAATCGTTACGAGCCCGAGTCGATTGCGTGACTCCGCGGTCGGAAACGTGTCGGGAACAAATCCTGCTATGTGTGTGTCGTAATCCCATAGCAACTGACGATCCTGAGGCCTGACGTATGAAATGTTACCCTCCTGAGGCCCGCCATATGGAATGTCACCCTCCGTATCTCCTCCCGTTACACTGTCAGTTGTATGGGAGGCGGTTGTACGAGAGAAGGATGCACCAACGGACGAATGATCATGTCTAGTGCTAGCAGAGCGGTGCAACCTTGATGATGATGGTCCGCTGGTGTCCATGCTAGAAAAACTCTGCCTAGATGGCGTCCTCATACTACTACTCGAGGGAACGACACTCATGCTGGCTCAAGGGGCGGTCCATGAAAGTTGGGTGGGTTGGGGGGGGGGGGGGGGGGGGGGGGAGATACACTTTGGTCATGAGGGAGGTCCACCTGCTCCTCATGTTGCCTCTCTTGAGCCCTTCGCAAATCGTTACGAGCCCGAGCAGATTGCGTGACTCCGCAGTCGAAAACGTGTCGGGAACCCCCCCTCCAAAGCCAATGCCCCTTGAAAACGATTTCTAGCAACATTTACATTAATTATAAATTAATAAAATTATAAGTTAACAAAATAATAGCAATTTATGGTGAAAATAAGTCCAAAATATTTACATTAGGTATGTTTCAAATTTAATCTATTATGCTAATATTCTAAATGACGAGTACTAAAATTATAACAGAAATTAATAAAAAGTTGATATATAATATCAATTTATGGTGAGTACTAAATGACAAGTATTAAAATGACGAGTACTAAAATTATATATATCAAATATAAATATAGAATAAAACATACCCATAATGATGAGTGTCCTCTCCCTTAATTGACGTCTTTTGGAGGCATCTTGTATTAGGAGAGACCAAATAAGAGCGTGAAAGAGTGTTTAAAATAAGAGTGTGAATGCCATATTTTTCTTCCGTGAATGCCATGTTGTCCCCTTGGAGCATTTTTACATCCGTAACACCTTCCCATTTCACCTGTTTCCAGAATAGGTGGATTTGATAGGCCGGATAGGAGTGATGATTGTCATCGCTTCGAACAAATCATGTCCGCATGGAAGCCCTCTGACCACCCTCCACCAACCGTCATTGCAAACAGAGATATCAAATTTATATTTCGGGTCCAAGATTCTATCTATCGTGCCCAACATTGTGTCCAAACACATTTTCGACACTCTGTTCACTAGCATGCTAAACAAATCCTCGTAAGGTGCTTGTAGCCTCAGCACCGCGGTTGGGATCGTATTACGATCCATTTCCATGTGTCCTCTCACTACACTAACCTAGTCTACTATGAGTTGATGGATCTTTTGTGCTAGTGTGTTGAAACCTAATACGGGTTTTCTTTCAATCCAATCTTTAAGCACAGAGTGCGCCCCCTCAACTGTGCAGACACATGAAGAAATTTTTATAAATAAACACATTGATACACTAACAACAAATACACAATAAACTTAAACCGCTTTACCTGTTTGTGGTCCTTGTGATTAAATGAAGTTTGGTATCAGTCTAGGCTTTGACGATACGCTCTCTATAAGGCCTAAGCCATGTAGTCATAAGGTAACCAATAAAACCAGTGTAGGTTTCCTCTTGCATCTCACGGAGGCGCACGTAGTATGTATACTCGGATTTCGAGTTGAATAGTAACTGACACGCTTTCATGAATCCATTTGCTAGATCGTTATTATGCATCACGCTGAGGACAAAAGCCTTGCAATTGTGCAGTATATGTACCCAACACAATAGATGTTGGGCATCGGGGAATACATGGCCTAGAGCTTTGACCTCGGCCAAATCTCGATCTGTGACTATCGTCATTGGCCTCTTGCCGACTTGAGCGAACAAGTGTGCCAACTCTCTAAGTGTCCATTCGTAGTGGTCGACGTTCTCATGTGCCATGAACGAATAGGCAACGTTGAAGGTATGTCCCATGCACGTAAAGTCGACGATCTCAACTAGGGGCAACTTGTACCTATAATCATTTTATAAGAAAGTATTAAAACAACTCTAACCACGCTACAATAATGAGTAAAATTGCTCAAAATTTGTAATGTCGGAACTACTAATTTGTTTGTCTTGTATGTCGAATCCATGATGACGACGTAAGGGAACAAGCTCAGTAGATGAATGGAATGAGGGTGAGCCCAAAACAAGTCTTGAACCACATCGTCATGTCCAGGTAGCCTTCGAGGATTGGCGTAGTAACCGAAGCTCAATAAATATGAGAGAGTGTACTGGGTTACAGTCATACCATCCATCTCTTCATCGTGAAACTGTTGCCGGACGTTGTAGAATTGCTTACTCGACGTAAAGACCATGTTATACGTCTGTCGTAAGAAAGCCATAATCATCTTCGGCTTTGCGGACGCTTTCGTCAACGTCACGACCTGCCTCTTTTGTTCCTCAGTCAGGCGTCCGACATAGGCATGACCCTCCAAGCTCGTCGCAAGATCATGATCGTGTGTACCGCATACCACATACAACATCCATGACTCGTCCTTCTGCATCACCCCGTTCAACACGAATGAACAGTTGCTCTTCTTTGTATGCGTCTTTCGTATCAATACATCCTTGAACGGCCGATAGCTTCACGACTTCTCGCACGCCAGTATGACTTTTCGCTCCCATGATTTCTGGATAGTCAACACTATGTTAAGTCTAGTTCCTTGTTCACGTGCCCAGTCTAACATGGACTATCCGACCACAGGTAACCCGTCTCGAAGTAGGAAGTAAAATCCTGCCACTATTTCCAGATATTTTAAATCAATTTATGCGATAACACAAAATATATAATGATGCAACAACTTATTTCAATAATAACGCTAATATATTTACAATAATACATTTACACCAAATCAATTTCAAACCACGCTAAGATATATTTCAACAATTTAATAATTATGATGAACAATTTATTTCAAATAAACATTTACTCAAATACACTTAATATCACAAACCACGCTAAGGTATTTGAGTGAATGTACATACACTACAATTAACATGTATGGGTTTAGTATAATAAACATGTATAATCATAACTTTTCAATAATATATAAAATATCATATTTATAATTCAAAGTATTTTAAATATTCATGTTTTTTTTTGTCCAATTCTAACTTTCCAATAACATATAAAATACTTTTACAAATTATATGCAAAATAAACACGTATAATAAAATTGTGGAAATTATATGCAAAACAAACATTATATGCAACTGTATTTTTTTAAAAAATACAATTGTTTATGGCTTTAAAAAATACAATTGAACGGCTTTAACTTTTACAAATTATATTTGTGATATTAACTTTTATTTGAGTAAATGTACACACACTACAATTAACATGTATGAGTTTAGTATAATAAACATGTATAATCATAACTTTTCAATAATATATAAAATATCATATTTATAATTCAGAGTATTTTAAACATTCATGCTTTTTTTGGGTCCAATTCTAACTTTCCAATAACATATAAAATAATTTTACAAATTATATGCAAAATAAACATGTATAATAAAATTGTGGAAATTATATGCAAAATAATTCTAACTTTTCAAATACAACCTACTATTTACATTATAAATAATATATACACTTGAACCTAATCTACTAGTTAAAGATATTATATGCCTTAAGTAAACATATAAATTAAGCAATGACATTAAAGAAGTAACATAATTAAATCAACTAGCATAGTTAAAGGAATGACATTAAATAAAATAGTAATTATATATATAATTAATATAATTTAATTTACATACCTCTTTAACTGATTCTCCGACATCTTCACTGGACCACGACATAATATAACAATTGGAATAATTTAATGTTACTAAATTCTAACTTGATTAGGCTAGTATCCCCTAATCTTCTCGTTTTCTCTTTGAAAGGCACAAATGAGAGTAAATTTGTGTGATTTCACCTTCACCCCATTTCCCATTTTATATGAAAATTTTGGATAAAAAATCTTACACCTCCATACTCCTACTCCTATACCCATCCATACTCCTAACCATACCCTATAGCTGACTTGTGTTTGTCCGAATTATAGTTGGCTGTAAAACGGTGTCTATCACCGTTTAATTTTTTTTAAGGAACGAATCAAAGCACTGTTGCATTTAGTTTTTTAGTTTTATTTTTTTAACAAAAAATAAAAATTATCAACGGTGTCCTACACCGTTGTTATTGTTAATCCAAACATAAAAAAAGAGAACAGTGTCTCTCACCGTTCTGCAGTACGGTGAAAAACACCGTTCAAATGTGCATCCCTGCAATGGTGCTGCACCATGCAGTGGTGTCTGCAGCACCACTGCAGATGCAATTAGCGGAGTCCATTCAACCTATATCTTATTCTTCTTAATTCTCGAGAGGTCTGTTATCCCACGATTTTTTTCCTTATATAAATATCGAGTTAAATTGAAATATAGTCAGGATAAATTGTCAAACCAAAGCTTTGTTTGGTTAGACATTTATAATGACTTTTTATAAAGATATACTTTTGAAACTTTGAAATTTATACAATTAATTATTCACAATTTACCACTAAAATATAATTATAACTACTCTTTACCAAACATTATTATATCAAATAAGTATGGTTTTTCCTAATGTGTGCTCATGGACATACAATAAAAAGTCGATATTTAGCAATAATATTTTTTAGTCACTAGTTTAACTTTTTTTCTTAAAAGGTTTACCCCTTCTACTTTAAGAGCACCCCTTATGGGGGCTTATTCATGGGGTTTAAACAATATATTTTATTAAAATATTAGAACTTTAGTTTAAGCCTCCCCCTTGGGGCTTAAAAAAAGGCAAAAGTTTAAGCCCCAACCCATGGGGCTTAAACTAAAGGGAACGTCACGTGTCGCTCCATTATTGGAGCTACGTCCCCCAATGGATTTTTCAAAAGGCAAAAATTGTTTATTTAAAATTTTAAACATTAAAAGAAAAAAATACCATAATTTTAGTTTCATTTTTCTCCATCTATAGACATTCATTTTAGATATATTTAATATAAATATAAATTGGGTTCAAAAGTCACTCCAAAAACCCCTCAATTAAAATGTTATTTTGATATAGGGCTTAAATGGAGACTTAAACTCAAAAAGCCTTCATTTAAGCATCTCATTTGAGCCCCCTATAAAGGGGGTGCTCTAAGAAATAGTTTGAAAATAATTTTCAAATTTAAACTTTTAACATGTTTCCATGGACACACTTTAGAAAAAACGAATAAGGATTTATCCAAAAAAATTCTTAGGCCATCTCCAATAGTGATATTCGAGGTACCTTAAGCTATTTTAAAAAATAAAATAAAATAAAATGTTATATTTATTTAATAAATCAAGGTAATTATGATAGTTAAGTATCAGTTGTAAGAGACTTAATCTAACACACAAATCTGTCAAATTTGACACACTTTTTCAATATACACATAAAAATTTATATTTTCCAGCCATTTTCTTATTTTGGTGAAGATATCTTCCGGCCACTTTGAAACACTTTTTTCTTTTGCTGAAGTTTTCCCCATTAATTAGCATCTAAATCACCTCAAAGCCAAAAAAAAGGTCGGATCTTCCGAATCTAACCAACGAAGCATCAACCAAGGATCAAAATTCTAGTACCACACAGGAGAAGACAAACTCAATTTTAGATTCAAAACGTGGAACAATAAGATTAGAAGACTTACATTCACAAATCAAACTAGAACTTTCGGCAACGAAACCTCCATTGACCGTGCAAGGCTTCGAGGGCTTTTTGCAAAACCTAGACAGAGAGAGAGAGACTTAACGGTGAGTGTTGTCACCAAATCCATTATCCGTTGCCATCTCTTATACAATTATTCTCAATTTTGAAATTAATATATATTATTGATTTTATATTTAATCTATTTTAGAAATTAAATGATAAGTAAAAAATAATAACTATTGATATATAATATATATAATTTTTGGTATTATTTGATGACATATGATGATGTAAAAAATTAAATAAGAAATTAAGTATAAATATTATGATTTGTGTTCGCGTACAACCGCGTCTTTCCGTACAATTTGCAAAGCAATCATGGTCGTTCGTCCGGATGCGCGGATCTGTCTTTGGTAGGCGTGAGTATATTTTAATTTTTCTTCTTAATAAAAACTAAAGCTTTATGGCCTAGCTAGTAGTGGAGTAAGAGGAGTATCATGAGGTCTTGGTTCAATTCCCCCAACAACACTCCTTTATAGTTTTTCTTTCACTTTTTTCTTAATTTCGTGCACCAGACATATTTTTAAATTGTTTTAAATAAAATTTGGGAGACAAGAGACGTTATCATGTATGAATATTAAGTGATAATATATGAACATTATGTGACAATATATGAACATCAACACAACATATAAACTTTTAGTTTATGAACCTCATAGAATTAATATATAAACATGTGCATGTTACATATGAACCTTAACGTTATTAGATATGAACATCGACACACAACGACCAACTAAAAAGAATTTCAAACATACAAACATGTGCATGTTACATATGAACCTTACAGAACAAATATATGAACGTATGCATGTTACATATGAATCTCAAAGACCAAGTAAAAAGAATTTCAAACATGAACATGTGCATGTTACACATGAACTTTACAGTACTAATATATGAACATGTGCTTATTACATATAAACCTCAAAGATCAAGTAAAAATAAATAAACATAAAGGGTGATGAGTTAATAATTATACCTTATGCTTAGGATTTAGGGGTTTAGGGTCTTGGGTTTAGGGTTTAAGGGTTTATGGTTAGGGGTTTAAGGGTTTAGAGTTTAACACAATCTACGTCCATGCTTGATATACTTAATGAATCTCTAGTATAAGTGTGTTTGTACATCTCTACTTCACTTTAGTTTGTAAATTTTTCGTACAAACTGTATGAACATTTAATATTAATATATGAACCTTGTAGTATAAATAAATGAACGTCTAGTGTTTATATGTGAACGTAAAGATAATATTTTAGAACGATCAGAGAAAAAAAATTGTTAACAGAAAAAAATCGCAATATTTACGAAAATGTCACCGCCCACCGTGTCACTTTTAATCTCATCATTTTATTCCCATCATCCAAGAGGTTACAATGTTTCTCATATTGTATATTAATGGTCAAAATGTATGTAGAAACTCTCTCTAAATATTATAATTGTAGGATAAAAGTATCATGAAAGAAAGAAAATACTGAAAAAATAAGTGAAGATACTTACCACCGTTGAAAATGATCTTATAATTTAAGGGGGTTCGGTTTTGCACTGTTTTTTTTTTATTTCGCATCAGGTTTTAAACGCAACCTGGTAGTGTTTATTTTTTTGTATTTTTTTTATTAAACGCAACAATGTGGCGTTTAACTGTTTTTTTTTTTTAAGAATTAATGAGATTTATCCAAAAAAATAAATCGGTTCGACTAAATCGGGTTCATTTTAAACGCTATTCAATAGCGTTTAAAATGGACCCGGTTTAATCGAACATATGGGAATTTTAAACGATACGTAGTAGCGTTTATAATTCAAACGGTAACTTTAAACGCTACGTAGTAGCGTTTACAATTCAAACGGTTACAATTCAAATGGAAAAATGACTGTTACAAAACTTTTAAACGCTACGACGTAGCGTTTAAAAGTGTTATAACATTCATTTTTCCAACGACTCTATTTCACCCTATAAATACAAACAATTTCACCATAACCTTATGCACCCTTCTCCTATCTTATTTTGTTTTAATTCTCCAAAAGTTAGTATGACTTCGTCGTCGAGAAATGTGATAGTAATAAGCGATGACTTAAATTCCTCTGTTGTCGAAGAAGACAACGTACAGCTACACATCGTACGGTACTGGAGATGATGATGATGCTGGAGATGTTGCAAATTCAATATTAGAAAGAGCCGAAGCTATGCTACGTGATAAGAAGAAGAGTTTTATTGTTGTACTGAATCAAACCAATGTCTACCCAGAATATCGGCTGATAGGCACCGCATCCTTCATAATGTAAATTTATGATTCAGATTACTTCATAATATCAACTTTAAATGCACTTACTGATATGCAGAGTGTCCCAAGCGAGCATGGATTGAAATTATTGAGTTCTGCAAGCACAACTGAAGTCACCCTGGATTGTGGTATTATTACTTTGCCTGTGTCTATCGCAACGAGTGGGGATCTCTACAGATTTGGCAACGGCTGGCGGAATTTTGTTCAATACCATAGATTGGAAATCAATGACGCATTAGTGTTTGAAAAAATAGGTCGGCGTCCCCAAGTTATATACAACGTTACCATATTCAAAGCTTAGGGATATTATGTTTATTTTGTTATGTATGTATTTTTTGGATGACATGTACTAGTACGCATTTAATATTATATTCATTTTTCGGATGACATGAAATGACCCAAAATCACGAAAAATGCATAATGAGATTTAACCAAAAATAAATAAATCGGTTCGATTAAACCGGTTTAATCAAACCTATGAGAATTGTTAACGCTACTACGTAGCGTTTATTATTCAAACGGTAACTTGTAAACGCTACGGCATAGCGTTTACTATTCAAATGGTAACTTTTAAACGCTACGTCGTAGCATTTACAAATTACCGTTTGAATTATGAACGCTACTACGTAGCGTTTACAATTCCCCCTTTTTCCAACGGTCGAATTCCCTAACGGTCGAATTCCCCACACTTGTATATATTTGTTTCTTCCATATGCCTTCTTCACATGTACAAAATTTCAAAGCACAATAGTAAGAGAACGAATGTCATTCTTAAGCGTAGTCGATGGGCCCGGTCTTGAATCGATTAGTGAAAATAATGTACTGGTACGTATACTATAGATTTAATATTATTATATTAGTGTAGTAGTTGTACATTATATTTTGTAGATATTATATGTATGTTAGTGCACACTATTAGTGATAAGTTATATGTTAACATATTCTTATTAGTAATAATTCTATGCCAGAGATATTGTATGTATATTAGTATAGAATGTGATAAATTATATTAGTATAAAATGTGACATATTCTTATATTTCAAAGCACAAATTAAGTTATATGTTAACATATTCTTATATTGACTATGTTATTTACATTAGAACATCATGTTACTGTAGAAATGTGATAAATTATGTAATTAGCGTAGAATTGGAAACGCTCCGTATTTAAATTTAGGTAAATGAGGAGAACGGACAAATGTTTTAATTTTGTACGTGTTTCGTATTTGCACCATGATTTTTAGGGTAGAACATTAGGTTAGGTATAGAACACTTTGTTGGTGTAGATTTATAATGAATACCAGTGTTTGTGAAATAAATAGGGTGATTCTAGTGGCACACACTTTGTGAGTGACGATTTTTCTTCGCATTTTACTACGGATGAGGAATGGGATGATAGACAGATTATGATTCAATGGGTTCGTTCAGTGGGCAAGAAACTGAACATTTTGATTGTCATGCAAAAATCATGGGATCGAAAGATGATACTATCATGTGAGAAGTCTGGATCATATAGACCGGTGAAGAAGAAGGCGGTCGAAGGTTGCAAGTCAACCCCTAAATCAAACCGGTCAACGAGGACAAAGAAGAGCGAGTGTCTGTTTCAGATGCACGGGTTGTTATCAAAAGAGAGTAAGTGGAGCTTAAAGGTCATCTGTGGATGGCACACCCATGACATTCCAACATCCTTAATAGGGCATGCTTTTGCTGGACGCTTTGATGCGGATCAAATCGAGGCGGTGAAATTGTTGTCTGCCACCGACTCGACGCCGAGGAACATTATTTCTCTTTTTGTCAGAGTAGACCCGAAATGCTTGACATCAAGGAGTCAAGTGTACACTTGCAAGGCTAGGAAGAGGAAGAAATCCAGGGGCCATTTGACGGTGACGCAATTCACGTTGTAATTTCTAAGGTTTAAAGGATATTATACAAACGTTGAAAGGGTTAAGGTTAAGATGAAAGAAAAGGGAAAGTATGTGGTGAAGGAGGTTGTGAGTGATCTTTTTATTAGTCACCCGACTCGAAGCACTTGTTGGGTTTGTTCCCCCACGTCGTCATTATGGATACAACCTACAAGACCAACAGGTAATCTTTAGTTTTAACTTTTCACTACATTTGCACTATATAATTGCATCTTATTTTCTTTTTTAATGTACATGTATAGGTACGGTATGCCGTGTTTGGAGTTTATTGGGTTCACTTGCACAAACCTTAACTATTGTATTGCCATCGTATTCATGCGAAATAAGACAACGGAGCACTACGTATGGGCCCTGCGGCGTTTGAAATCCTTGTTCGGTAAAAAAGAACCTACGGCGATCATGTCAGACCGAGATTTGGCCGTTGTGAAGGCTATACCAATAGTCTTTCCCAATGCACACCATTTGTTGTGTAGGGTCCATGTGAACCGCAATGTTGAAGCAAGGGTCACCGGGAATATGTGCAACAAAAGTGTTAAGCATTTTACGGGGAATATTCGTTGGTTGTTGAGGTCACCCACGGAGGATGTGTACGAGTCACGGCTTAAGTATTCGAGGGACAAGTGGAAGAAAGGTATGTTTATGAAGTACATCGAGGAAGTTTGGCTTAACGAGCACAAAAAGAAGTTAGTTGATGCATGGTCTAATCATATTCTTCATTTCGCCACAAGGTCATCAAACAGGTAAATTATATAGCATATTTTCTCGTTAGATACGTAATATTTTTTATGAAGTATAACATGAATATTATTTGTCAGGGTCGAGTCTCAGCACTCTATGCTCAAGGGCACCCTAAAATCATCTGTTGGAGGGTTTGACACGATCGTAGTACACATCGACAATATGTTCACGGATCAGGTGTGTGTAATCTTTTGGGCTCGTTGTATTATTTTCATTTGTACTAATTTGTGCCTATGGGGAAAATAATATGAATTAGCATTTTATGAATGATCACATACGTGTCATTAAGGGGTCTATGGAGCAGAACAATTTTAAGTTGGCCACTGTCATAAAGGATGGGCCCCAATGGGTGAAGATTTTGTTCAGTCGCCTTGAGTACAAGATATCGGACGAGTGCATAAGATTACTATACAAACAAGCTAATTTAATAAAGCTAATTTAGAAAAAAAATTAATTTAATAAAGCTAATATTAAAAATTAAGATAAGATCAATTTAGTTATGTTTTTTTAATTAATTTAATAAAGCTAATTTTTTCCGCTATTTTAATTTATTATTTAATTATTTTTCTTTGATTTATATATTTTGTTTCATTACATTTTTTTTCTTTGATTTTAATTATAATAAATCTATATTTCCAACTTTAATATGTTTTGCTTATTAATATTAGGGGTGTTCAAAATCGGCCCGGACCGTTTTTTTTTTTTTTTTTAAATTTATATGTTTTTTTTTGGAGATTTATATGTATTTTTTTATAGATTTTTTTTTAAAATTTAATAAGTTAAGAGTATATATGTTTTATAGATTTTTTTTTAGATTTTAAATAAGAATTTAATTATTTTTTTTTAAATAAAGTCCGGTCCAATCCGGTCTTAGACTGGACCGGACCTATTCGGTCCGGTCTCCGGTCCATCATTTTCAAAAAATCCGGTCCATCGGACCGGATCGAAAATTCCGGTCCGGTCCGATCTGGACCGGATGAACACCCCTAATTAATATCATTTCTTACGTTCATAAGCAATTTATACCTAAAATCCCTCTAATATTTGGACGTCAAATTTTATTTCCCTATTATAATTTAATTACGAGTGCATTTCAATTATCATATATAAATAAATAATTAATATATTAAAAATATTTAAATGATATCTAAATATAAATAATTATTAATTCATAAAATACCTCACAAGTACGCCGTTTCGGCTTTAGAACCACCGAAACACTCTTCGATCCGCTCGCCTCGATCATAGACGCCATCGTCTCATCCCACGTCGACGACTGCCGCTCCGACTGCCGCCGCCACAGAGAGCGTTTTCCGACCCCACATCGTCTCTCCAGCCGACCTCGACCCGGGTCCGGCCCGACTCAGACCAACTTCCTCCACCGAACCAGACCCGACCTGGCACCAGAGCCACCTCCTTCGGCGTTGTCCCCGGAACAAGGTCCTCCGACGTCGTCCTCCTCGCCGCCGCCTCCTCCATCGGAACCTCTGCCGCCGCCTCCTCCTCCATCGGAATCTCTGTCGCCGCCTCCTCCTCCACCACCGTCTCGAATCCCGCCTCCTCCACCACCGTCTCTCCTCCCGCCTCCGCCACCGCCGTCTCTCCTCCCGCCCCCGTCATCAAATCTGGGACCACCTCCATCAGAGCCTCCGCCACCGCCGTCTCTCCTCCCTCCTCCGTCACACGATCGCCGTCGCCGTTAGACATTTTAGGGTTTTTGGAAATGGGGAAAGGGAAAGAAAGAGGAGGAAGAAGACGAAACGCGTTTAAATAGAGTTTCGGAACGCTACGATTTAAAAAACTTGGCGTTTTTGAACGCTACGTAGTAGCGTTTGCAAACGCTATTTAAACGCGTTCAAAAATGCTATTTTTTTCTTCTAATTTTACTTTCGTTTGTTTGAATTAAATTGAACTCCTAAAAAATGTAAACACTATCATATAGCATTTAACTTGAACCGGGTTTACTCAAACGCTATATGGTAGCGTTTTTTTGTGTGTGTGTGAACGCAACTATGTAGCGTTCTCGTCTTTCGGTACGAAACACAAAATTTCCTGGTGCAAACAAGACCCCGTGATTTAATTGGGTCTAGAAATTTTGGTTTCGTTTCTTACGGAAATGGATAAAAATAAACCCTAACTAGCCATGGCCCTTTCTCTCCTCTTTTGAGCAGCCGCTGCCCATTTTACTGTTGACGCTCTCCTCTTCCCAACTGATGCCCTACGGTCCCGACCACTGGCCCACTCCCGCTTCTGACGATCATCTTTACGTTCCTCCTGAGCTGCAAAAGCGCTCGCGCTTCTGTTGACCCCCCTCTGTTTCCGCGCTTGAGCTAGTTTACGCTTCAATTTTGGGGTTTTCGTCTCCATAACTAGCGATCGATTGTCAAATTCGCAGTCTCCAAGGTGGAATTTCGAACCCTAATTTGGCTTCCCAATTCGATTTTATTTTTATCTGTGTGAGATGCGGGAGTTTTTGCGCTTGTTGCTTGTAATATTAGTGGCGGGGTGAAGGGGATATAGAAGGACATCGAACTAGGTGCTTGATACATGTAATGAAACTTCAATTGTTGGTTCTATATAATAGGCTTCCGTGTAATCTTTTCTATTTTTTTCGAAATCATGTCCTTTTGTTCAGGACTGTACTCATTGATGTATTGAATGGCTTTATGTTGCGCAAATAGGATAAAGAAATGTCAAAAGAAGGTTCCATTATGGACATATCTGTTGAAGAGAAAGGTAAAGCTGAGGCTTCTGACTTCAGTGAAGTAGCTTCTGCGCCAGCAGATGTTAATGGAGAGGCCTCAGAGGCTTTAGATGACAATGAGGAAGCAGCTGACCCTTCTGTAGATCAGAAAGAAGGTGAGGGGAATACAATACTTTGATGTGAACCAGTTTAAGTAAGATTATTGTGGTTCTAGTTTACTCTCACAATTTGTCTAACAATACTCATTTACTTACTCCATCTGTCCCCAAAACCTTGTTATGATTTGGGGAGATCAAAACTTAAAGTCCGCTACTTTATTGCTTTGTCTACTGTTTAAGTTTATAAATATTTAAGTGTTAAATGACTGAGTATTTTAGGTAGACAGGCTTTTGAATTTCTCTTAGATGCCACACTATTATCGGTAGTTTCTAAAATAATGTATATGCTGTTTATCAGGGGCTGCGAAAAAGAAGAAGAAGAAAAACAAAAGCAAGTGAGTGAATGTCCTTGATTCATATATCATCCTACTCTTGAGATTTGTTTGGTGACTGAAGTTATAGTTTCAGCTGAATGCTTATTTGTCTGATCACATGAAGGAAAAAGAAAGAGGCACCAAAGCAGACAGATCCTCCAACGATTCCTGTTGCTGAGTTGTTTCCTTCCGGAGAATTTCCGGAGGGAGAAATTCAAAATTACAAGGATGAGTGAGTTTCTTTTTCATCGTCATTCTTATAGATTTGCTTTTGTCAGTAAGTAGTGATGAGAGTAGAACAGAATCTATTTACCTTTTACATCCATCTGATAATGAATGCTATTACATCCAAGAGGGACTATTTGTTTTTGTTTATGAAGCAGTAGGCTTCAAAGATTCTGTTTACCCCATTTGTATTTGATATTCTAGATCTTTTAGGTCTAAGCAACCACTTTCCTACCCTTAGCCTTAATTTATTCCCAAGGATGCTTTGGTCAATAAAAAAACATTAGGTGAAGTTGTAAAAATTATGTTAGTCCAAGAAATTTGCACACGGTGGTCGGTGCCTGATATAACTAGAATCAATATTTGTGATATAATCAACACTATTGTACAAGGAATTGCAATGCAGACCTGCTGTCTGGCACATGAAAGAAGTCATGAGTACACTTCAATCATAAAGGTGAACCCTTACAACTCTGATAAACACTGTGAAAGGAATGTTTTTAAGACATTTTATGCCATCTGGAGGAGAAAGATGAGCATATGTCCCTAAAAATGAGGCTAAAGAAGCTGAGCATATATATTGCCGCCTGATCTCCTGAAGCTCGATCTTTTTACTTCCTCTCTGGCCTCAACTCTGGGTCTAGTTATCGTCAAGTCTATATTGATCTCAATATGCCGCGTTGACTGTGTGTTTTTAACTGTTTTGTTCATAACTAATTGTTTGATCTTCTTGATTTCAAAAAAAATAAAAATGTTTGATCTTCTTCTATGACCTGCATATTTTGGAAAAGCTTCCACAATGTATTATGCTTCCGATTTTGACATTTGTGTGTGTTCTTAGATCCTTATTTCAAATAGTTTTAGCTATAGCTTTTTATGTGTTAGTTAACTTGGTTCTCTTTTATGTTAGCAATCTATGGCGAGTCACATCCGAAGAGAAGAGGGAGTTGGAGCGCCTTGAAAAGCCCATTTACAATGCTGTTCGACAAGCTGCTGAAGTTCATCGCCAGGTCTGTGATACTATACATAAAGCAGTGTCTGTTTGAATATATCCGTATATTCTCAAATTTACGCTGGTGTTATAGAGAAGTCCGTTTTGGTTGGTAAATTTTTTGAGCAAAACATTTTTCCAGGTTAGGAAATACATGAGAAGCATTATTAAGCCTGGCTTGCCAATGATTGAGATATGTGAAACCTTGGAAAATACTGTTCGTAAATTAATATCTGAAAATGGATTGCAAGCTGGCATTGCCTTCCCTACTGGGTGCTCTTTAAACTGGTAATACTTTTTCTGCTCTAGAGTTTTCAGTCTGGGGGTTCAAATTGTCAGTACTTTGTTTAATTTGACTGATTGGTTGTATGTCTTTCTTGACTAGGGTTGCTGCTCACTGGACACCAAATGCTGGAGATAAAACTGTACTTCAATATGATGATGTGATGAAGTTGGATTTTGGAACTCATATTGATGGTAGATCTATTGGACATCTTTTTAGGGCGATTTAGAAGATCTCATATTTTTGTTTCAATTACTAATATTTGCCACATTTGTTGCCAAGGTAGTTATTTTCTGCTCTGTCTTACTCTGCAGGACATATTGTGGATTGTGCATTCACAGTTGCATTTAATCCAATGTTTGATCCACTACTTGAGGCATCACGTGAAGCAACAAATACAGGAATCAAGGTATACTAGTGTAGAAATTTTACACTTTATCAGATTTAGAGCCTAGAGGCTCCTTTTGTGGATTATTTTTGTGAATTTTTTAAAATCGAAATTTTCATTTAACCATAACAAAGTGCCAGAATCTAAATCATTATCTTTCGAGGAAGCTGTTGAAATTTGCAACTGATTGGAATTTTTCTAGTGAGAAAAATTCATAACTAAAAGGAAACCTATCTAGATTTTCACCACTGAAAGTATTCTCATTGATTGACTATTGATTTCTTTTTGTCAGCCACATTTTGGGAAATGCCTAATGTATAATATATGTACCAAAATAAATACATGGGCTCTCTCTTGATATTACACTGTCCTATGAATGCTTCTACCTTGATCCATGGGTATCTAACATCCATCATGTTTTCTTTTCAACTAATTTCCTATTCCATAATTGTTTCATGTGAACTATTGGATTCATCAAAACTGTTTTGCTATATGAAAAGGAAGCAGGTATTGACGCACGCCTTTGTGATGTTGGTGCTGCAATACAAGAAGTCATGGAATCGTATGAAGTTGAAATTAATGGAAAAGTCTATCAAGGTAAGTTGTGAGTGGTAATCTCAAATCCCATTGGAATTTCTTTAATTCTGTTAGTTGCCTTTAAATGGAAAAGTCTACCAAGGTAAGTTCGCAGTTTCTTCAGGTTTATCAGTTCAACTTTATGTTTGTTTTTCTATTGCAAATATGCCCTCATTACTATTTGATAGACTTAAAATCAGGAAATCACACTGAATAGAATAAAAAGGCGCGCACACAGAAGAACACCAGAAATAAACCAGAGCCAAAGGTATAAACACTTGGAGTTTACTCCCCACAATCCAGTAGGAAAACCCTAGTTGTCCAATGGCATAAGCCAATACAAAATATGATTTCCGGATAATCTCTAACGTAAAGCTATCTCCCTACTTGTACTAGTTCTCCTCCTTATGTCACCCACATGTCACTATAATAAATCCAGTACATGGCCTTTTCTAGAATGAACTGCCTAAATCTCAATATGTTCTTCTAATTATTTTGTATCCTAACACTTTCTCATAACTTTTTGTGGGATCCTTGACTCTGCAAGATGTGAAGAGAAAATGCTAATAGTTTTATTTGTTTTTATTCATCGACAGTTAAAAGCATCAGAAATCTGAACGGGCATAGCATTGGACCTTATCAGATCCATGCTGGCAAGTCTGTCCCCATTGTGAAGGGCGGAGAACAGACAAAAATGGAAGAGGGCGAGTTTTATGCTATTGAAACATTTGGGTCGACAGGTATGATCTTCTCCTTACCGTTGAAGGGTGTCAGGGAGAAAGACATTGGGGTCAGAAAAGTTGTAATTCGTAATGCCATTCTCTGAAATCTGCAGGCAAAGGGCATGTTAGAGAAGACTTGGAATGCAGTCATTATATGAAGAACTTTGATGCTGGACATATACCACTGCGTTTGCCAAGAGCTAAGCAACTGCTGGCCACTATCAACAAGAACTTCTCCACCTTAGCTTTCTGCAGGCGATATTTGGATCGTCTTGGAGAGACCAAATACCTGATGGCACTAAAGAATTTGTGTGATTCGGGCATTGTTCAGGTACTTGTGTAAAGTGTTACTCATCCTGCTAAATCCCAAATGGAATAATTGGAACTTAACTGTGTGAGAAAAAGATAATTACAGATTTTCAAATCAGATTTACTTGCAACTCCAATGGGACTCAAAACTGCTCAGTTTTTGTTCCTATTTTTTTGCTTTATATATGTTGTGAGATAATCCAACACTCTGAACATTTGTGCAGCCGTATCCTCCTCTTTGTGACATTAAAGGAAGCTACGTGTCTCAGTTTGAACACACCATCCTCCTCCGCCCGACTTGCAAGGAGGTTATATCTAGAGGAGACGACTACTAATCACTATGAAATACCCGAGTTGCGGCTTTATATTGTCTTATAGATTAAGAGGCATGAGGCGTGCTCTTAGAACTGCTCTGTTTTGGTAAGCATTTTTGTTTTGTGCGTGAACTATTTATAATACATTTTGGTGGACAAATAAAATTTGCTGATGTTCAATGTTGCATAACGGTTTGTTGTACATGCACAGTGTGTATTGCTTTATAATGGCCAGCAACAGATCGATGAGATAGAAAATGGTACAAGGCTACTTGCTGTTATATTTATTTTTCTATCGACCAAGTTATTTGATCCGAAGAGCAGTCATATTTGTGACATTTGTAGTAACTCTGCGAGTGGTCGAAACGTACATGTTGGTTTTCATTTATAAAGCTACGAAAAAAGGAGTAGACTATCGTTGAATTCTCAAAACAAAATTAATCCCGTGCATGCGAAAAATTTGTGGCTCAAATTATACACAGACAACTAAAACCTGTAAAGATGACGATCGAATAAAGCAAATATATCACCTAATCAAAATTCACATTAAAGCGTTTCTTTCTACTGAGAAAGAAAAATCATGCAAAGTAAAAGAAATATATTTTCAATTGGTTTTGCCCTTTGGTGCTACGAACAACGAAGTTTCTCATGAGAAAGAGCATCGAAGCCACTTTATTCCTCACCTAAATTAAATCGATTCAGCATTGTACATACGATCATAGTATATTAAAATATGTTTAATTTGGCCCACATGCCATACACTTATATCTTTCTTATGTTAATTATTTGTTGCTTTATAATACCATCTAGCAAAAACCCTTTGAAATCCAACGCAAATATACTACTTCTCCATAGCTTAGCTTAGCTTAGAAGAATGTCGGGGGGCGAAGATGAAGAAGGAACCACCGTGGAGTTCACCCCGACGTGGGTGGTTGCGCTCGTATGCGCAGCCATCGTCGTCGTCTCTCTAGTGGCTGAGAGAATCATCCACTACATTGGCAAGGCACTCATCCATCTCTCTAGTTTGTAATTACTTTTTCCTACTTCTAAACTCTTGAACCACCGGTTCAGTTCAGGATTTGACCGAGTTTATCCCGGTCCGGTTCCGTGGTTCAGGTTTGGGTTTGGCCAACACTACCCTAATAAGTTAATAGAATTGACCAAACCCTAAAACGTTAGTTTACATTAAGTGTTAAGATTTTACCAGTAAAGTAAAATTACAACTCTATTTGAGCCAATCAATGTCAAAACTTTCTTGCAATGTAAGTGAAGTGGGGTGGTGATTTGCAAGTGAACTTTGATATTTTTTTTCCTTGTGATCTTCCCTATTCAATCCATGTTTTAATTTGTATAATATAATATTCACCCAAGGCAAATTAATACTAATCAAAGAAAGTCATCATATATATATATAGCTTATATATATGGGTTTTGAAATGTGCAGAATTAATGCTGCTGGGATTCATATCACTACTTCTAACGGTAACCCAAGACAAAATAGGGAGGTGGTGCATCCCTTCACACTTGGCTAACACTTGGCTTCCTTGTTACAAACATGATGCCACCTCTTCTTCTACTACTACTCCCCATTTCCACATTACTAACATCACACGACGTCGTTTTCTATCCGAGGACTCCGCTTCCGACTTCTGCGCCCAAAAGGTATATACAAACCTTCTCTTCTTTAATTGAGTCTTTGCAATTATATACAATGAAGCAGGAGAATAATCATTGATCCTGCTAAGTAGGTTTAAGTTAAGAGAAAATTGGATATAAATACCCATTTTTATTCGCTGAATAGATTCGAATCAAGCAATTAAATTTATGATCAAGAAGTGGTTTTTGTTTTTGGGTGCAGGGGAAAGTACCACTGTTATCAGTAACAGCAGTTCATCATCTGCACATCTTCATCTTTGTGTTGGCTGTTGTTCATGTCACTATTTGTGCTCTCACTGTTCTATTTGGTGGACTAAAGGTAGATAAATTAATATAGAAATCAATTTCATGTTCATTCTAATTTGATCTCCATTGAATATGATAACTTGTACAACCGTATATTTATACAATTGCAATTAATCTCCCTATGATTGTATAGATAAGACAGTGGAAACTTTGGGAAGATGCTATTCAGAGAAGAGATAATGATCCTGAAAGTGGTAAATTCTTAGCTTTCTTTATTTGTCCCTAATTTATTATGTTCAATATATGTAAATACCATGAACTTTTCTTCTTTGGATCATTTCAATAAAGAAAACTTTAATCTTCTAATGTTTTGGCTCAAATTGCAGATACTAGGAACAGATTCATACATGTTCAGCAACACAGTTTTGTCAAAAGCCGATTCCTTGGCATCGAATGCGCCCTGTTCGGTTGGATAGTAAGTGATCGAATAACATAACTCGTTCTATATCTATACTAGGAACATATTCATAGTACCATATGTACACAAAGTTAATCCATAGTACCATGAATACATAAAGTTGATTTTGGGAAGGGAAAAGAAACCTTTTAATTTAGTTTTTTTTGTTTATGTTGTAAATTTATATGCAGCATGCATTCTTCAAGCAATTTTACGGGTCAGTGACCAAACCGGATTACATCACAATGCGAACCGGATTCATCTCGGTATGTTAATTTCCATTTCTAACCACACTAAACAATATAATCAACTCTGGATGTTATTTACTTGGAATTGGATTTTTTGTTTGTGTTGATAAATGAAAAGACTCATTGCAAGACAAACCCAAAATTCAACTTTCACAAGTATATGGAGCGTGCATTCGAGGCTGATTTCAAGAAAGTCGTGGGGATAAGGTGCATCATTCCTTCTTTTTTCAGACACAAATTCCGCGTGGTAGTGGATATATGAGACTCATTATTTAGCTTCTTCTTGCAGCTGGTATCTCTGGTTGTTTGTGATAGTTTTCTTACTGCTTAATGTTGCTGGTAAGTTAATACTATAAATTTCCACTTAGAGAAGGAAGATTGAAAGTGCATTAGTACCTTTTTTTCTAACAATGCCTACTCGTTTTGTGCAGGTTATCATGCCTACTTTTGGATTGCGTTTATCCCGTTCGTTGTAAGTTGTTTCATAACTACAGTTTTTCTATCTTATCTTGCATATGTTAAGAAATCCGGTTTTAGAACCTAAATCCTTAAATGAAAATAATAAACCTTATGAAAAATCTTAGATAATCCTAAATATTAGAAAATGTTTTACCTATGTGGGGCATTGATCATGTGATAATGATTATTACCGTGTAAAATGAGAATGATGTGCATACAAGCAAAAACTTACACACATACAGGCAAACACTTATCATGCACATATAAGCAAAAATTAATGTATTTTTCGAATGTGTACAAATTCACGCTGACATAGTCAAATAATTATGCACATACAAACAAAAACTTATGCACTTAAAATTTTGCATATATATGCATGAGTTTCTAAAGTGCGTAAGTTTTTGCATGTATGTACATAAGTTTTTGTTTATATATGCGTCATTCTCATTTTACATGATAATAATCATTCTCACCTGATCAAACTCCTACATATGTGATATGTATAATGTTTCCTACTTTCGTGTATCTTTCTTAAAGTCCAGTGTGCCAATCACGGGGTATGTGTACGTACGAGCGCAACACGTGTACATAAGCTTATATTCTGATCTTGTTTAGTCCCAGCAGGATAGGTTATTTCCACAATCTTCAAGAATGTCACATGTCTACACAAATAAGTATCTTATGAGCATCAATACATGGGCCAAACAAATTTGTTGTAGACGTTTAGATATGATGCATGACTTGAGGGGGGAAATGATATATTAAGTTATTAACATACAAATGTGCATGGTTGCAGCTGTTGCTAGGCGTGGGGACGAAGCTACAGCACATAATCACGCAGCTAGCCGAAGAGGTTGCCTCGAAACACGGGGTTGTCGAGATCAAACTCTCCGACCACCACTTCTGGTTTCACAAGCCCAGGATTTTCCTCCTCCTCATTCACATCATCCTCTTCCAGAACTCCTTTGAAATCGCCTTTTTCTTCTGGATTTGGGTTAGTATGGTGGAATTTGTTGTGCAAATTTAAGTTATACCATGGTTGTCGATCGGTTGAAGTTGATTAATTTCATTTGCAGGTTCAATATGGTTTTGACTCTTGCATCATGGGGAAGATCGGTTATAATATCCCAAGGATTATCATCGCGTAAGTAAGATTTACTACGACACATGCTTATAATGAATCGGAATGTGTCGATCCAAATGTTCACATTTTGGCGCAGGTTGTTCGTCCAGTTCATATGCAGTTACAGCACTTTACCGCTGTATGCAATTGTCAGACAGGTAAAACATTAGATCTTAGTTGGAATTTCTATAAGATGACAATATAACTGTTTGTATTGGATTATGACATGTTAATTCAGATGTCAACAAGGCCATATTTGAAGACCACATTCAAGAAGGGCTTGTAGAGTGGGCTAACCAGGCGAAGAAGAAGGTCAAACGCGTCGTTGAATTGGGTGCAACAGCACGTGGCAGGGGACGAGGTTTACGGAGGCTCAGTACATTCTAGCAACCTTATCATGTATATGGCTGCAAAAGTGTATTGCAGGTTGAGAGTAATCCTCCGCACAAATTATCATCTGTTGGTTCATTTCACAAAATCATACAACTATTTAGTGTGTACCACGAGAATTATTGCAATTACATAGAGGAAAAGGAGGCATGTAAGTTCAAAGTTTTAACTATGCTAGGATAACCGTTAGCCATTAGGGGCATTGATGAAGTGAGAATGACGCACGTGCATGCAAACCCTTAGATACTAGATGTATATAATTATTCTCACCCCTAGATACTAGATGTATATAGACTCGATCAGATGATACTTTCGAGCTTTAACAATTGTTTATACACTTCAAAACAGGGAATAAGCCAGGTCGTACATGAGATGACCCAATCAAATATCAATGATATGTGTACCATACAAGGGTCCGTATGACTAAATTCAATGATCAACTATATATATATTTTGACTAAGAAAATCCATAAGAAGATCAATCTCATAAATGCCTACTTTTAAGAATCGAATCCCATCCAGAACTCGGAAGTATAAGATTCAAACTCAGGTTTCTTGTAAATAAAGATTAGCTTCATACTCTAAACAATAGGTGACTTATGTTATTGTGTTTTATTCAAAGGTGATCACATTTTTTGTCAAATTCATTCAACAAAAACTCAAAACTTCATATATAGAACATTTTTTTGGCAAAATTAGACTTGGGTTTCAGATGTTAAAATATTTCCAATCCGATGAATTGAGCGAGTCCAAATTATCACTGATGAATATTAACATAAGGTAGGGCAACCATCCCTGTAAACAAGACTGTCAAGAGCATAAGTTAATAACATCCATCCACCAAGAAGACATAGCTGTGCTCGTCGAGCACACCTGAAAAGAGCAAGTCCCACCCATATTCCAGAATTCAACAGAGCACTTGAAAGTTGAGACCACAAATCCAACACAAGTATGTGATTTTGCATGTTAGCAAGGACGATTATGAAAAGCACAAAGTAATGTTTTCAGAGTATGCACGAGAGGATAAACATTACAGATGCACTACAGGAGTATCCTTTCACTCTTCAGCAGCACTAGCAGCGCTCAGGTCCACGCTCAGGTCTAATTGCTGCAAATGAAGCAACAGACGAGTTGGATTTCATCACTAGTGTAATGGTTTTAACACGAAATACAATGGTGACTTTCTTCATCTTCCATTGATAGAATCCACCTTCATAACCTACCAATTTTATCGTTTTTTCTCCTAGATTTACAACACAGTTGGGAACTTTAATGTATAATAGGGAGATGGCACACATCTTGACGAAAAGATGAAGACAATATAAACCAAATCTAGAGACCATTAAGAGCAGGGTTCATGGCAGTCAAACACTGAAGTAATAAATACAGAGTTCTACAGTAAGAGATGAAATAAGGGGAAGAACAAAGGTCGAATTACCAGTTTTCTTTATTCCCTTTCTCTTAAACCAATCATAAAACAAGTATATGGTCAACATAGAGGGAAGAGTTCAGCTTAAATTAGGAATTGCAGTAGGCAGCTTACCTTCCCAGTTATCAGTGTATACATGTTCAGCACGTCCACTGTAGTAGACTCAAAGTGAGATGTAGCATCATAACTCTGCAAGACCAGAGCAATGTTTTAATAGTTGGAGAAATGAATGGTCAATGAGCTCCAGGAGGAACTGGAAGGTTTCAGTGAACTCACTGTTGAGATAAAACAATTGTCAAGAGTTGGTTCATTGACTGGTTCATATCTGTCGTACATATCGAAAAACATCTCATCAACTGGCCCCAGAAGGTCAAGTCCAGGTTTCAGTTCAGTCTGAGGATTATCAGTCTCTGCCTCGGCTGACACGAAAGCAATGAATTTACCCTTTGGGGCAACATTGTGTGAGTAGGAACAGCAGAACACATACCTAAAAAAATCATTAGATGGAAGACAATTATACACTATGGCAAGAATTTGGAGAAGCATCAAAATAACTGAAAGAATGCAGGACCACTATATAGTCTCTAGTAGTATCTAGTGTAGAGCTTTTCCCATGAGGGATGATTCAGTCAGACAGATCCAGCCCCATGACTAGAGGGAGCAAAAATTGATCCTTCTGAGGGACAGGTTTCACCACTAGTTGCTGAAGATAAGTTATCATTCAGATATTCTCATATTCTTTTTGTTTATTTCTTCAATATTGTTAGTTTAACTAAAATTCAATCCTACTTTCTCCTATCTGTTGGCAGTGGGTTAGTTCCTATTCTGTCCAAATCCAGGGTGGGTAGTGGATTAGCTACAATCACTGTTTAGTTTAGTTGAGAAAATATCAATAAGAGAATTCGGTGTCTGGCTTCTCCCTAACAAGCCCTCACCAGTTTGCAAACATAGGTACCATGAAGTAAGACCAAACACAAGATTTCCATCCTGAATTCTGCCAGACTCGATTTCAAGTTCAGTCACACGTTTCTACATCCTATGCACATGAAAGTAACAAGGTTTGTGAGTATTAGCTCAAGGGGTTGCAAGTATTACCAGTATAGACATTTAGCCTCATCACAAACACATGCAACACATCATAGTCACAGCATTTTCTTAAACAGCAACATGCAAATTAAATGCAATTCATAGTAGAATATTTATTATGGAAAGGAGAGCAGAGGGCAAGGTTATTACGAGTAGAAAACCCCTCACAACTGGCACTGCCTCTAACACCATCAACCCAACTTCATATGTCATCCCTCTTATATGTGCATGTGTATTTTGTTTTTATCTGCTGGACAACCATAGCCCCAGCCACGACTCTCTAATAAAAAATGCTGGATAACATGGTATACCCAAGTGTTTCTCCAAGCATATCAGGGTTTGAGCCAATCAAATCAAGTTTAGAGAAAGAGGTTTGGTGCCCGTGCTTGTCATTTAAACCATGATTTATTAGGATGAAGGAGGTGGAGAGGATATCAAACCAGGGAGATATATTAAAAACATAAAAAAAAAAGGATATCTAGTGAAGTATTATAACAACTAGTAAGTGTTACATTTGATGCTTTAAGGACTAGACAGAAAAGTCGATTATGCAGGAAAGCGGGTTAAAATTAAAAACATCAACAGAAGCTTCACAAGAAGTTGATGGAGCACAAGACCATACACTTGTATTCTCACAATCACAGACCAACATAATATGTTTAGGGAAAACGAGAGGTAATCCTGGGCCGAATATTTAACTAAACCACTAGCATAGGATGAAGTCTCTCCGCCCACAAAAGAGGCTAACACCCTTTGTTCTCCGATAACCCTAACGAGAGTCTAATGCCCTATTATATAGAAGATCAGAAGTTTAGGTGGTGACTTCAGCTAATTAGCTCAAAACCTGACAACCTGATGTTTCACCAAATAGTACACCCAGCCAACTCTTAATTTCCCTAGCCTCACACATCTTTCAAGCATATGCCCCTGCAGATATTTGTGGTCTATCAAAAGTCCATTTACCAATTAGAATCCAACTCTCATTCACATCTCATAAACATAAGTTCCCCTTATAGACAGATACCGAGACACGATACACAGGAAAAATAGACAAGAAAACAAATGTATGTATGTACGCATATGAATATGTTAAGCAGCCTTAGATTCAAGCACCATCTGTAAGCATGGAGGACTTACATGTCAGATTTACGACCCAACTGCTTTTGTGGGAGGATAATCTGCACTGAGTGGGAATCATTGGTATTAGGAATAGGGTGGCTCATGATGCAGATAGCCCGGGCAACCTTACCCACCTTTCTAACCTGTTGAACAATCAAAATTTCACGACAATGAGAAATACAGCTATGCTTTTCCATATTCAAATAGAGTCATTCTTTCATGGGCAAGCTTTTAACGGGTATGAGAATCAAGCAAACAGTCAAACAAACAAGAACTTATCTATATAATCTAGTTAAGTCAAGCATTTACTTCGTATGATTACCTTGTTTGGTAAGTATGAAGGATCACACACCACCTTTTTGCACTTGGCAGTTTCACCCTCTGAAGTTACACCTATAACTTTACCTTCAGCATCAAACTCCACCTACATTTTATTATGATCATCAAATTCAAAAAATTGACGTGGACTTCACCAAATAGAATGGAGGAAAACTACTAAAGATGTAATGATGAGCATACCTTGCATTCAGGCTTGTTCAACATGTAAGTGCCACCATAAACAGCACTAAGACGTGCAAATGCCTAGAGAAGAAAATGAGTCTCAAAATTTCTGCTACAATGAATAATAATTGAAAGACTCAAAATTTCTAAAGTTAAGTATAAAGCTAAAGGAAAGAGTCCAATGAGAGAAGAATCAACTAGAGAAAGAGTATAAATTATCAGAAAGTTAGAAAACAAACCTGCGGAAGTTCTCCCAATCCATACAAAGGATAAATATAAGGCGACCCCCCTTGGAAACGTGCAAGTGATTCGGAATACAGCTGTTACGACATGAGGTCAAAACATCAATATGCCATCAACACTCTTCTTATCCAAAGAAAAGTCGGTACAAGGATAAATAGGACGAATCACCTTCATTCTTTTCACAGTATCCAACGCAGGCTTTTCAAGGTAACGATCATCTCTATGGAGTGCCAAAGCATGACCTATGAAATCTATAGTGTTGTCGTCAAGACCATATTTCCTGCAGAAAATTTAATGCTTCCATTAGAACTCAAAAGGTATACCATGTGTACTTCCAAGATTGAGGATGGTTCACCCATATCCCAAACTGTTTGGCCTTGCTACAAATATGTATTCCAGCATTGAGATTCGATTCAATGACACTTTCCAAAAATGCAAAACCATACATATATCACTGAGACAATTATCAATAAATAGTAACGATGTCAAATATTCCACTGATGAGGTCTGTTGTTCTATGTGAATAACCAAACAATTTTAAATATTGCAACAGCTCTGTAAAATATCAGGAACATACACAATGAGCTCGCGAGTAGTTACTCTAGTCAAGTCCATCCCTTCATGTGTTCTAGGGTCGTTCTCAACATAATCTTGCACATAAATGAAAAATTTGCGAGCACGTCGCTTTTCAAACAGCCCCATGAGTGGAGATTTCAGTGCCTCCATGTCAGTTGCAGGAACCTTTTGAATCTATCAAGATTTAACATAAGAATAATCAGACTTAGCCTACCACAACTCTTAAGTAGCCACATACAAGATCTAGCACATAATCAAAAGAACAGGTCTACTCAAAGACCTGTTTTCTTCATACCTTTCCTTTATTGAAAACATAGCTCCCATCAACAGCTTTAAAGTAGAGATACTTTGTAACGTCCGTGTGGATCAGGACCCGCACAAGACTGCCATTTGCCATCAAAAACTGGCAAGACAAGAGGCTTTAAAGATCTTGTATCCGATTATAATCAAATTAACCACAACATAGACAACTTCTGTGTACTTCTCATAATACGAACCTTTGGAATCATATCCACATTATAGTCCCTGCTAGGACCCAATTCAGGAGGAGGCTGATCATTTCCTCTAAACTTCTTCCAGAGCTGTACTTGCACAAAATTGATAGGATATGAAGAAAATTATATTCATGATAAAATTGACTGAGATTTCAATCGTAAAAGTCCTACTGTTCATAGAGAACTTAGATATAAGACCTGAATGAGATTGTGTGAAGTTGATTCTCCTCCATAATAATCATTCCTGTCCATGTGTAGAACCTGGGTGCCAAGAATTGATCCATAAAAATCAAAGTAGAGACCAGAGATACTAAACAAAGATGCAATAGCCCAATCACATTGGAATCCAGTTTTAACTAATGAATCATCACCTACTGCTAGGCATGGAAGAACACAGAAGATATCCATTATTAGCTTTCAACCATTTTGGGCCAAGAATTCCAAATCTTATACAACCACATCCTTAATTTTCTATCAACTAATATGTCTTCCAATGCAAGAAAATTACAAATCTAGAAGTTCACAAACCCATCACAGCAAGCAAATATATCACTTCGATTGCTTACAGTGCACTATGCAGACTAGAATTATCAATTTACTCCTCTTCCTTTCCTCCATGTTCATTAGAGTGTATAGCAAGTATAAACACGAAACGGAACAAACACACAAAATCAAGAGCTCTCGAGGGTATGATTAGCCCCATGTGTATAAATTCAGTAGAGTAATCCTCCAATTGGCTCATGCATAAGGGAGAAATACCAGAATAGGTAAATTAATAGCATCAATTACTCTTTCATTAAACTCAAATCCGCTACTTCCAAAATTTCTCATCATGTGCCAACTCACTAAATTCAAACACGATCGAATAATTCAAGATATAAGCTCTCAGATTTACAGCAGATTTGCAGGTTGAAAAGCCAAAACGAATGAATCCCAAGCACAAGATCACGGAAATGATGGAAGAGAAAAGGGGAAGAAGAAAACCTTGAGGCCGTCAACGGAAAGAAGACCGCTGAGAATGCATTCCTTGAGACCAGTACCAAGGACTATGACATCGTACTCTTCATCCATGGCGATTTGAGCTGTGCCCCTAGCAGCAGATCCAACTGAGGAGGTGGAAGGTAGATTTGAGAAGAGAGAGAGAGAGTAGGAAGGCAGGCGCCGAGGGTTTCGTTGGCCAAAGTCAATATATAAAGAAAGAAATAATGTGAGACAGCGAGATGACGGCAATTACAAAAAAGAGTGAGGAAGAGGACGCCTGCCGATGCATGAGTGAGGACTGCTGTAAACTGTTTTACTAGGGGGGTTCGGTTTTGCACCGTGTTTTTTTGATTTCGTGCTCACAACCCGGTAGCGTTTATATATATTTTTTAAAACGTAACAATATGGTGTTTAACTGATTTTTTTTTAATAAGAATTAATGATATTTAAAAAAAATGGTTCGATTAAACCGGGTTTATTTTAAACGATATTCAATAGCGTTTAAAATGGACCCGGTTTTCGAACCCATGAGAATTGTAAACGCTACGTAGTAGCGTTTACAGTTCAAACGGTAACTTTAAACGCTACGTAGTAGCGTTTAACTTTACCGTTTACATTTCAAATGAAAAAATGACTGTTTTAAATGACTGTTTAAAGTTATCGTTTACTCTTAAACGCTACGACGTAGCGTTTAAATAACGGTCATTTTTCCAACGACTCTATTTCACCCTATAAATACAAACAATTTCACCATAACTTATACACCCTTCTCCTATCTTATTTTGTTTTAATTCTCCAAAAGTTAGTATGGCTTCGTCGTCTAGAAATGTGATAGTAATCAGCGATGACTCAAATTCATCTGTTGTCGAAGAAGACAGTAGCTACACATCGGACGGTACTGGAGATGATGATGATGCTGGAGATGCTGCAAATTCAGCATTAGAAAGAGCTGAAGCTATGCGACGTGATCCTCAGAAGAGTTTCATTGTTGTATTAAATCAAACGAATGTCTATCCAGAATATCGTCTGGTAGGCACCGCATTTTTCATAATGTAAATTTATTATTCGATTTTGATCATAATATCAACTTTAAATGCACTTACTAATATGCAGAGCATCCCGAGGGAGCATGCATTGAGATTCTTGAGTTCTGCAGCAACAACGGAAGTCACCCTGGATTGTCGTAATGCTAATTTGCATGTGTGTATCGCAACGAGTGGGAATCAATTCAGATTTGGCAACGGCTGGCGGGATTCTGTAAGATTCCATAGATTGGAAATTAACGATGTATTACTCTTTGAAATAATAGGTCGGCGTCCCCAAGTTATATACCACGTTAGAATATTCAAAGATTAGGGATATTTACTAGTACGCATTTAATAGGTCGGCTGGCGGGATTTTGTAAGATTTCATAGATTGTTATGTATGTATTTTTCGGATGACATGTACTAGTATGCATTTAATATTATATTCATATTTCGGATGACATGAAATGACCCAAAATCAAAAAAAAAATGCATATTGAGATTTAACCTAAAAAAAATAAAACTGGTTCGATAAAACGCTACTACGTAGCGTGTACAAGTTACCGTTTGAAAATGTGGGAATTGTACACGCTACTATGTAGCGTGTAAAAATCAAACAGTAACTTGCAAACACTACCATGTAGCGTTTTTAAATTACCGTTTGAATTGTACACGCTACGTAGTAGTGTGTACTATTCCCACTTTTCCCAACGGTCAAATTTCCCAACGGTCGAAGTTTTGAACTTGTATATATTTGTTTCTTCCATATGCCTTCTTCACATGTACAAAATTTCAAAGCACAATAGTAAGATAGAATGTCGTTCTCAAGCGTAGTCGATGGGCCCGGTCTTGAATCGATTAGTGAAAATACAGTACTGGTACGTATACTATGGATTTAATATTATTATGTTAGTGTAGTAGTTGTACATTATATCTTGTAGATATTATATGTATGTTACTCACATTATTAGTGATAAGTTATATGTTAACTTATTATTATTAGTAGTAATTCTATGCGAGAGATATTGTATGTATATTAGTATAGAATGTGATAAATTATATTAGTATAGAACGTGACATATTCTTATATTAGCGTAGAATTGTGATAAATTATCATGTTATTGTAGAAATGTGATAAATTATGTTAGTGCACATTATCATGTTACTGTAGAAATGTGATAAATTATGTAATTAGCGTAGAATTGGAAACGCTTCGTATTTAA
Organism: Rheum nobile; assembly: GCA_027886185.1. Classification (NCBI taxonomy): domain Eukaryota; kingdom Viridiplantae; phylum Streptophyta; class Magnoliopsida; order Caryophyllales; family Polygonaceae; genus Rheum; species Rheum nobile. The sequence continues at coordinate 3,595,855 of WOAB01000780.1, forward strand.
ATTTAGGTAAATGAGGAGAACAGACAAATATTTTAATTTTCTACGTGTTTCATATTTGCACCATGACTTTCAGGGTAGAACATTAGGTTAGGTATAGAACACTTTGTCGGTGTAGATTTATAATGAATACCAATGTTTGTGAAATAAATAGGATGATTCTAGTGGCACCAACTTTGTGAGTGGCGATTTTTCTTCGCATTTTACTACGGATGAGGAATGGGATGATAGACAGAGTATGATTCAATGGGTTCGTTCAGTGGGCAAGGAACTGAACATTTTGATTGTCATACAAAAATCATGGGATCGAAAGGTGATACTATCATGTGAGAAGTCTGGTTCATACAGACCGGTGAAGAAGAAGGTGGTGGAAGGTTGCGAGTCAACCCCTAAATCAAACCGGTCAACGAGGACAAAGAAGAGCGATTGTCCGTTTCAGATGCACGGGTTGTTATCAAAGAGAGTAAGTGGAGCTTAAAGGTCATCTGTGGATGGTACACCCATGACATCCCAACATCCTTAATAGGGCATGCTTTTACTGGACGCCTTGATGCGGATCAAATCGAGGCGGTGAAGTTGTTGTCTGCCACCGGCTCGACGCCGAAGAACATTATTTCTCTTTTTGTCAGAGTAGACCCAAAATGCTTGACATCAAGGAGTCAAGTGTACACTTGCAAGGCTAGGGAGAGGAAGAAATCCAGGGACCATTTGACGGTGACGCAATTCACATTGGAATTTCTAAGGTCTAAAGGATATTATGCGGACGTTGAAAGGGTTAAGGTTAAGATGAAAGAAAAGGGGAAGTATGTGGTGAAGGAGGTTGTGAGTGATCTTTTTATTAGTCACCCCGACTCGAAGCATTTGTTGGGTTTGTTCCCCCACGTGGTCATTATGGATACAACCTACAAGACCAACAGGTAATCTTTAGTTTTAACTTTTCACTACATTTGCACTATATAATTGCATCTTATTTTCTTTTTTAATGTACATGTATAGGTACGGTATGCCGTGTTTGGAGTTTGTTGGGTTCACTTGCACAAACCTTAACTTCTGTATTGCCATCGTATTCATGCGAAATGAGACAACGGAGCACTACGTATGGGCCCTGCGGCGTTTGAAATCCTTGTTCGGTAAAAAAGAACCTACGGCGATCATGTCAGACCGAGATTTGGCCGTTGTGAAGGCTGTACCAATAGTCTTTCCCAATGCACACCATTTGTTGTGTAGGGTCCATGTGAACCGCAATGTTGAAGCAAGGGTCACCGGGAATATGTGCAACAAAAGTGTTAAGCATTTTACGGGGAATATTCGTTGGTTGTTGAGGTCACCCACGGAGGATGTGTACGAGTCCCGACTTAAGTATTTGAGGGACAAGGGAAGAAATGTACGTTTATGAAGTACGTTGAGGAAGTTTGGCTTAACGAGCACAAACAGAAGTTAGTTGATGCATGGTCTAATCATATTCTTCATTTCGCCACAAGATCATCAAACAGGTAAATTATATAACATATTTTCTCGTTAGATACGTGACGGGGCTAAAGATGCACAAGCAAATGTCGTTGATTAGCCTTATCAAAGTAAATTATCCTAACCAACCTACTAAACAGAGTATAGCAGACAAGTAAGGGTCGATCCCACATAGAAGGTATGATGCAGTATGCAAACGTGAATGACGAGTAACAAGTAACAAGTAATTGGGGGGTTTTGTAATCAAAAGAACACTAAGCAAACAAAGCAAGTAGATTGAGTTGAGAGAATATTATGAGGGAAAGTAGTTCCACTAGACCGAAATCCACAGTACAGAGATAGAGTTTGATCACTGAAATCTATTTCTTCAAAGTTCGTTTATTTATCCTTATAGTCGTTCCCACCCTGATCGTAAGCACTATTGATTCTCACAGTTGTCAATAGACTTATTACTATGCCAATGATAAAGCACAACTGATTCTCACAGTTGTCAGCATACTTTATCACCAACACAGCAATAGCAATGCACACAAGGATATAGGATACATGCAAGTAGAAAGACGTACAAGTACTCACTCCCCTACTTAACATGCAATTGATTCTCACACACAATTGTACGCTCGGAACCCCTATACGCACAATTGTGTTTGCCACTAGATATGCACTCGGAACCCCTATATGCAATCCTAGCAATTGATAAAAAGCATTCAACCTAGTTGACCAGGCTAAGAAGAACAACAAGAAATCAATATCAATATAACCAAGAGAATCAATCCGATATAAATAAGGATAAGAATAAGGAATATAAATCTCACAAACACATCAACTGTACTGCTTCAATCGTCTAGCAGAACAAAGGGAAGTTAGTTCTCCATCAAAGGGGATGAAAAACTCTAATTAGAAATTAACGATGAAAACAACAGACGCGATGTTATTGATGATGATTCTAATTTTCTAACTCTCTCTCTCTCTCTCTCTCTCTCTCTCTCTCTCTCTCTCTCTCTCTCTCTCTCTCTCTCTCTCTCTCTCTCTCTCTCTCTCTCTGGTTTGGAGGCTGTGGGAATTAGGTTAAATAGAGTTAACCTAAAGCCCAAGATCACAAACCATATCATACAAGGAAATAAAATAATAAAACAAAGGAAATCCGACTAATGCATAAAAGGAAATAAAATAAAATAAAATAACTCTGGCCGCGAGGTCATTAAGCGCAACCACCGCGGGGCGGTGAAGATCCACCGCGGGGCGTCGAACTCTCCACCGCTGGGCGGTGGCTTCCTCTGGCGCGGGCTCCATTCTTCACTGAGAGTCATCGCCGGGTCGCGGCGAGAATCGCCGCGGGGCGGTGAACTCCAGTCCTCCAGCTCTCTTCTTCTTTTCTTCTTCTGCTGCTCTCCAATACTACCAAGTGTTGGTAGCCTTCTCCATAAATGCTCCAGCAGCTCCATCTAAGCTGCAAATCCTTGGATTTCTTCACTTCTCTCCATAACATCTGAATTGCAGACTTAGCACCAAAACTCCTCCAAATTATGCTAATAGTTGTTAGTAAAGGTGTATGAAATAACACCTATCAATACGTATTATTTTTTATGATGTATAACATGAGTATTATTTCTCAGGGTCGAGTCTCAGCACGCTATGCTCAAGGACACCCTAAAATCATCTGTTGGAGGGTTTGACACGATCGTAGTACACATCGACAATATGTTCACAGATCAGGTGCGTGTAATCTTTTGGGCTCGTTGTATTATTTCCATATGTACTAATTTGTGCCTATGGGGAAAATAATATGAATTATCATTTTATGAATGATCAGATACGTGTCATTAAGGGGTCTATGGAGCAGAGCAGTTTTAAGTTGGCCGCTGTCATAAAGGATGGGCCCCAATGGGTGAAGATTTTGTTCAGTCGCCTTGAGTACAAGATATCGAACGAGTGCATAAGATTACTATACAAACAAGCTATTCGGGAAAAGGAGGGAAAGATACCTGATGAAGAATGCCGCGATGTATGGTGGAGATCCCCATTTGGGTTGCCTTGCCCACACACGATCAAGAGATATGTAGAGGCCGATATCCCAATATTGCCAAGTGAAATCCATTTATTTTGGAAACAAATAAAGTGGGAAGGAGTAGGCCAAGAAGATCTCGGAAGTGATGATACTGAGCATATTTCAAGACAAGATGTCTTAATGAAGAAGTTGATCCAAGACTGGCAAGGAAAGGAAATGCCCGATGAGCTGTTATGCATTCTCACAACAAGGTACGATGACTTCCATAACCCGAGCACTTCCACCTTGGGAGAGCCCCCGTGCGCAGATACTAGTAAGGGGAGACCTAAGAAGGACTCGACCAAGAGGGACCTCACTTGGTTGGAGCACAAGGAGGAGGAGCAAAAGAAGAAGGAACAAAAAAAGGAGGAGGAAAAAAAGAAGAAGGATGAGGAAAAGAAGAGGAAGAAAAAGGAGGAAAAGAAGAAGAAGGATGAGGAAAAGAAGAGAAAGAAGGAGGAGGAAAATAAGAAGAAGGATGAGGAAAAGAAGAAGAGGAAGTCAGATAGCATTCAATCGTCTGTTGGATCAGAACCTTCTTCGATGCCTGATGGAGACACCAAAAGAGTTTCAGACGGCAAAGAGAGTGGCACTGGTACGATCCCGCCCAAAATTGAAGTTGATCCAAGAAACGGGAAAAATGTTTGTCACCTCGACTTTAATTGGGGCGTACGAAATGTCGACCCTTTCATGTTCAACTACATCACCCGAGTAGAAGACGTACAAGGTGACAGTCATTGTGGGTACCATTCCTTGTCTGTACTATTAGGGTTGGGGGAACAAAGTTACGACTACGTGCGACATGAGCTTTCAAAGGAACTGCAATTGCATCGAGATCTCTACCGACCAGCGAGTATGGTGACTGACATTGACCATCTTATCAAGATGGTTGATCATACAGGACCTTGCTGGGAGGATCACTGGATGGAAATGCCGATGGTTGGGTTAGCATTTGCAACCAGATTCCAGGTGGCTCTTGTCTTTCTCTCATGGAGTGGCCCTCATACATGTCTCCCCATGATTGCTCGTCCGGGTGCCCGGCCTTCCACAACGGTGCATACGGTAGCACTAGTAGGAAATCATGATCATATTGTCCAGGTAAGCATACTTATACTCGGAAGCTATACCTTGTGAATTATGTAATACTCATTTTAGGTCATTTTTTTACAGGTTTGGCTAGTTGATGACCGTTGCCCTATCCCACCCCCGCCCGCCGTTTGGAACAATTGGAAGCATCCTAGTGTTGAAGGGTGGGATGTACCATTTAGGGAAATGATGAATGAATATCTCGTCAAACGTGGAAACCAAGGTCGCGGCGGTTTGGTTATGTAGTTTCAGGAGGGAGATTGGATACATTAGGATCACATGTGAATCCACTCCTTTTCCACTTTGTAATATGAATTAGCAATATATGAATATTCAATTATCCTGGAATTAGCAATATATGAATATTCAATTGTGTCCAAAAACAAAACATTTATCCAACACTAAAAAAATTAAATATAAAATAATGATTTATATTCAATGGCGTACACCTTACCGTGCCGAAATAATGATTTATATTAAAAAAAACATTTATATGCATGCACGGTCTGTCGCAGACCGTGTACCTTACCGTGCCCAATAACAGAAGCTCTCACCCAGTGACGTTTACTAAACTTCACAATGTGGCGTTTAGTAAACGTCATTGTGTAAGGCTAACGCCATTTGATTGCGTGTATGGACCCTAAAATAATCTTGGGGTTTTTGGGTTTAAGGTTTAGGGTCTAAACGTTATATTGTATCGAGGTATGCATGTTTAGGAATTACTATTATGGCTTAGGGTCTATGTTAAAGCAAGGGTTTAAGGGATAAAGTGTAAGGGTTTAGGGATGTTTGATAGTATAAGCATTTATATTGTTGAGGGTTTATTCCATTTGATATGTGTTTAGTTTATCCTAAACCTCAAATCCAAACGTTATATTGTTTCGAGGTATGCATGTTTAGGAATTACTATTATGGCTTAGGGTCTATGTTAAAGCAAGGGTTTAAGGGTTACAATGTTAGGGTTTAGGGATCTTTGATAGTATAAGCATTTATATTGTTTAGGATTAGAATGGGTCTTTCTATAGTTTAGGGTTTAAGAACAATTTGCAAAGAAATGGGACGAATGCAGATTCCATAAAAAATAACGAAATTACCTAATAGATTTGATCATGAGAGGACAAAGCCACATGGGATACGTTGAGAGAGAGAGCTGCGAAGGAATGAAGCTACCCACTTATAGGGTTTGGAAGTTGTGATACAATAACCTATATATTCAGAAATAATATCTAAAAGGGAAAGAAGTAAATAAAATGAATTTAAAACCCTAACATCAAAGAAATTGGGTTCTCTATTCCATTACAACCCTAAACCCTAAGCCATACCCTAAACCCTACCCTAAACCCTCTCACATAACACTAAACGCTACAATACGGCATTTCAGATCTACACACCACATTGTAGCGTGTACATTTAGGGCGCCACAGTGTTGCGTTTAACTTGTAAACGCAACACTGTAGCGTTTACAATATTAGCTAGTTATTAGATGTATACAGCTGGTTATTAGGCTTTTGACAACTAATAACCAGCTGTATGACAGCTAATAACCAGCTGTATATTAGATGTATACAGCTGGATATTAGATATCAAACACATTGTCTGTTTTTTACACTATATAAAAAACATTAGGGTTGTTTGTTCACTACAACAAATCCATGCATCAACCCCAGCTGTCGCGACCCACTTCCTCACCTTCTTTGGGTCGTAGTCAAAAACCTCATGCCATAAATCGGCCAACTCTGCGTCATCTACTACCGCATTAACAACGTATCCCTCGATAGGCATCCCCATGATCCTCTCGACGTCATGAAGTGTGACAGTAATCTCGCCCCACGGAAAATGGAAGTTGTTGGTCTCTGGATGTCACCTCTCAACAAAAGCATAAATGAGGATGTGATCCACACTTTCAAACTGAAGCGCGTGGAGACCGGTCAGCCCACTCAGTGAAGCGTAATGCCACCAGCTACCCTCAACCACCTCCCCTCTAGGAATAAGGCGCTGCGCTCTCCAGAAATCGAGATAGCGTGGACGTGTATGAACACGTAGATGGCGAGGGGCCTCCCTGGGATGATGTCATATCCGGTGCACAATGTGATGATCGAAAGATGACAGAAGCTCACCGTTCCCCACACCGTAATGAGCTTGGGGACGGGCGGGCTGGGGAGCAGGAATGGGGTCGGGTATAGGATCGGGAATGGGGTCGGGTCTAGGTTCGGGAATGGGCTCGGGTATAGGCTCGGGAATGGGGTCCTGCTGGGGCGGGTCCTCCATGACGATATCAACGTCCTCCAATCCAAGGACGGGATCATCGCTATGGACGGGACGTCGACGCTGCTTCTTCTTCTTCTTCTGCCCGGAAACATCTGCCCTCGTTCGCTTGCGGGAAGAAGCAGTAACGCGACGATGCTCCGTATCCCGTCCATACGAGCCAAACCGCCGTCGAAAATCCTCCAATATATCCTATTTAATCAAAAATTACGGGGAATAATTTACTTAATAGATTATTTTTCGGGTTTCTTCATTTAAATTATAATACATATATAAATATTATAAGAAAAATGAGATGATAATTATAAGAAAAATGAGATTTTAAATAAGAAAATTGTTAGATAAATGAGTATTTAATCTTTATAAAACTACAGGGAATAATTTAATAAACCTAATATTATTCTTTCATTTTTTTAAATTAATTTAATAAACCTAATATTAAAAATTAAGATAACATTTCCCTAGTTATGTTTTTTTAATTAATTTAATAAAGCTAATTTTTACCGCTATTTTAAATCATTATTTAATTATTTGATTTTAATTATAATAAATCTATATTTCCAACTTTAATATTTTAACATGGTATTAAATTATTCTTTCATTTATTTTTTGCTTATGAATATATTTCTTACATTCATAAGTAATTTATACCTAACATCTCTCTAATATTTGGACGTTAAATTTTATTTCCCTATTATAATTTAATTACGAATATATTTCAATTATCATATATAAACAACTAATTAATATATTACAAATATTTAAATAATATCTAAATATAAATAATTATTAATTCATAAAATACCTCACAAGTATGTCGTTTCGACTTTAGAACCACCGAAACACTCTTCGATCCGCTCGCCTCGATCATAGACGCCACCGTCTCATCCCACGTTGACGACTGCCGCTCCGACTGCACCACCGCTGCCGCCACAGAGAGCGCGTTCTCTGCCACCGCCGCTGGCTCCACCGGACATGAAACCGGAGCCACCTCCACCTCCTCCGGCATCGTCCTCCTCGCAGCAGCCTCCTCAATCGGACACTCTCCCACCGTCGTCGTAGCCACCACCGCCTCCATGGGAAGCTCTGCCGCCGCCTCCTCCTCCACCACCATCTCGAATCCCGCCTCCTCCACCACCACCACCGCCTCCTCCACAGTCTTCTTCCTCCTCTCTCCTCCCGCCTCCGCCACCGGCGTCTCTCATCCCGCCTCCGCCACCGGCGTCTCTCCTCCAGCCTCCGCCACCGGCGTCTCTCCTCCAGCCTCCGCCACCGTTGTCGCTCCTCCAGCCTCTGCCACCGCCGTCACACCTCCCGCCAACAGATCTGGGACCATCGTCGTCACTCCTGCCTCGTCGCCGCCGCCGTTAGACATTAGGGTTTTGGAAATTAAATTTTGAAAGGGAAAGGAGGAGGAAGAAGAAGACGACGCGATTATATAGCGTTTTCGAACGTAGCATTCAAATGCAAATCGCTTTTGAACGCTACAACATAGCGTTCGAAAGCGATTTTTTTTCCTTCAGATTTCTCTATTGTCAAGCGATTTTTATTGAACCCTAAAAAATGTAAACGCTACCAAATTGCGTTTACCTTGAATCGGGTTTACTCAAACGCAATTTCATAGCATTTACCTTTTTTTTTGTGAACGCTACATCGTTGTGTTTATCTGACCCGGTGCGAAACACAAAATTTTCTGGTGCAAATAAGACCCCCGTTTACTAGGTGCACCTGCACGTAATTAAGTTTTGACTGTCATGTAATTTTCATTAGGGTATGATTGGATCGTTACATAATGTATTTTAATACATTAAATTATATTAAATAATAATATTAAATATAAAATAATATAATATAATGCATTAAAATGTATCTGGGCGGGAATCTAAACGTACTTTAATTTAAAAAAAAAAATCCAATTTTTAAGAACAAATGAAAGGAATTTAATTAAAAATAATTTCAACTTTTAAGTTAACTGAAAATACTCTTAAATAATTTTTTCAGTTGAAATTTCAACTAATTTGATGACAACATGACACCTTATAAAAGATCTTGTACAAAAGAAGAATCATTTACCACATCCAACTACGAAGAGACCTAGCTCGAGTACACGTCATTGAATTAGTTGGAATCTTAACCAAAAAAATCATTTGTATTTTTTTTTTGTTCATGTGTTGAAAGTTGAAATTATTTTTAGTTGACTTAAAACTCGATTTTAGCTTTAATCTACTAATGGAAATTAGGATTATTTTTGGTGATTTTTCTTTAATATATTTTGAAAAAGTGACATTTTTTAATTATTCCATTATTAATTGTTATTTTATGTAGTATTATAATAAGGGAAAAGATCATGTTCGAATGGTCGCTCATGTGCGAACGTGAAACTATGTGTTCATATGAACACATATGTATAAAGCATATGCACACATAAGGAACATACGAATACATGGATGTGCTCATATGTTTCTTAGGACGTGTTCGTATGAAACCATATATTTACTGACAATGTGTGTTCATATATGTTTTAGTATGTGTTCATATGCTTTTTTAGCATGTGTTCATTTGCTTTTTTTAGTATGTGTTCATATACTCCTAACTAGTGTTGGCCAAAGCTGGACCAAAGTCGTGGAACCAAACCGAAACCGGCCCGTGTCAAATCTGGAACCGGACCGACGGTTCAAGGCTTGACAAGGTTCATGTTCAACCTAGGCTTGAACCGGTTCACCGAAACGGTTCAACACATTAAATAAATAAAAACTAAACCCTTCAAAGTTCAAACCATATACCCTAAATCCTTCAAACCCTAAAAATATATAAACCCTTCAAACCCTAAAAAATACTAAACCCTTCAAACCTCAAAAAATACACTAGACCATACAAACCCTTTAAAACTTATACCCTAAACCCTTCAAAACCTAAAAAACCCTAAATTCTTCAAACCATGTACCCTAAATCCTTCAAACCCTTTAGTCTTATATATTAAGGGGTTTCCACATTTATAAATTACAAATATAAATAGTTATTAATATTAATTTGGCATGATAAGCAATATAAAGAAGAATATAAATTGGCACATATAGTTGTTGTAGGAGATTGCGAAACACTAACCTTATAGTTTATATATACGTAATTCAACATTTTACTAATTTGGCTTTACAAAGTTATTACATAAGAAATGAGATTCATATATATCTATTAAACATAGACAAACTTAATAGTTTTTTATTACCAATATAGAACCAATGCTTATTTATAAAATAAAGTATATATGTCACAATGTTCAAATTTCATCATCGCATTAAACTTATGTGAGATTTGTATTTGAACTCAATGATTTTAGTTTACAACGAATATTATAATTATCTACACTCGTAATGATTATGAAGACGAAGTCCATCATGTTTATAATAGTAATTTTTCATGACAAAGAACTAACTTTATAGTTGATCTTGGAATTATATTGGTTATTTATAATATTTTAGTCTCATAAAATTAATACATGTAATAAATGTTGAATATAAAAAAAAATATTTTCACTAAAATACGCTCCACAAGACTTAATTACTTGTTTTTACCATTTAATTAGTTGTTTTATTATATTAAATTTGCTATTACATTTTTTCTATTTGTTTTATTTTTTGAAATATGAATAATGTTAGGAAGAATAATTTGTTTCGATATCTTTAGGATTCATTTAGGAAAGGTGAACCCCAAGCTAACAACAAAATTGACGTGTATCAAATGTAAGACGGTAAGTGGCGTTCATACACTAAAGGTAAGAGAACTAAGTTGGGTCCGATTCAAGGTCCCATTGAACCTTGAACCGACAATTCATGAGGTTCTGGTTCATGAACCATGTAGAACACTACTCCTATGTAGCTCTTGAGTGTGCATATGTTCTCTTCGTGGGTGTGCATGCGTTTCTTATGTGTGCATTTGTTTTTGTAATGAGTGTGTGCATGTATTCACTATGTATAAATACACTTCCTTACTTTGTGTATACAATTTTTACATGTGTGTTCATGTGAATGGACCGTTTTCAAGTCCGCACCCGAGCGGTCGTCCACACCCGAGCGGTCGTCCACACCTAAACTTGATCCTTAAAATAATTATAAATTAATTAATAATATATAAACTTAGGGATCAAACTAGTAACTTATATTTCAAATCACATGAATTATTAATGTTAAATAGTTTATTAATTAAATTATTATATGTTTAGTTTTAAGTTTAAATTACAGAAAATATCTTATTTTAAAACAGAAATGTAGTGAGTGTTGATCAAGAAAGTCTAGCTTAAGGGTTAATTTTACCAAACTAATATAATCATATAAAACAAAGACACATAAATTACTCAAAACTAATCAAAATAAAAAGAGAAAATATTCCTATTTTATTATCAGGAATTTTCTTTTAAATTTTATAGTATACTAGCTAGCTACTTATTTCGTGGCGGGGATCTGAATTCATAGGAACCAAGTAATTTTTAAAACATACACCAATAATAAGATTAAAGATCTTGGGCAGTAAATTAAAACCCTTATTAAAAATTGGGACATAACGTAAATCATTCATACAGATGAAAAAATCATACCTAAATTTAACCCATCTTAAATCAGGAAACTCGTAACATTAAATGGATAAAACCAAAACCAGACTTCTACAAAATAACTTGGTTGAGCTATCTAATGGTGATGCCGGGATATGCTTTATTCTTAGAAATGACAATATTTATGGATAGCCATTAGCCATAGATGTGGCAAAAATTATGTCTTAAGAACCAAAGCCATTGTTTTAAGGATTAGCCTCATTGTAGCTAAACTGCTAAATCTATCAAAACTTGAAATTCAATATGATAATTTGTGCCTCATTAATGTTATTCAAGGCACTTGGGTTTTTTTACCAAAAAAAAGGCACTTGGGTTTGCCCTTGAGAAATTAAAATGATTGTCGCTAATATCTTAACGAATCTTCTTTTCTTACTAGAAGTCCTTATTAAACATGTTTTTCGGAAAGTGAACCGTCCTACTAATAGACTTGCTCACATGAGCTTTTCACCACCAATGTCTAACTTAGAAAATAATCTAAAACTTCGTGCTTTCATTCACAAAGATGCTCTAGGTTGGTTTTTAAAGAGATTATGAAGCCAATCTAATTATTTCCTCGTCTAAAAAAATAGTATACTCGCTACTTGTTTTGTTTAATAATAAACTCAATATATTATATTGTTTTTACTTAAACTTAATACCATTCATTACCAAAATAAACAACAATCAAATTGTAACACCCCCAAATCGTAACCCATTTGGAAATGTATTACCGCCAGTGACCTCGGTCTTCACACCGAAACCACCCCGGGCTTTACCATTTAAACACAAATCATAAACGGCAATTATGATTTAAACGCCAAAATCTTTGGTTAAAACATATGTCTGGGGATTACATCCCAATCCCCATAGGACAAAACAGAGTAATCAGCGGAAGTCTTTGTAAAACATAAATACAAGGGTCTTGATCGTAATGATCACCCGCCAAGGATCGCAACCTGATACATCCATTAAAACACCGTTTGCTTTTATAGTCGTTCTAGCCTTTGTTTCTCAGATTCCTATCTGATGTGCCGAATCGAACGGATGACACCAACCAACCATGCAGAGAACAACTACGGTTGGTTAGTCTAATGAAAGACTATGCAAGGGTACAAAGCAGAGTGGTTCGAAGTAGTTGTATTAGGTTAGACTCATCATTTTTCGAATTAAAACCGATGACGATAGTCAACCACCATACTCCTACTGGAATATATCAAGCAGCATGATCAAGATAAGATTCTGAAAGACCGAGTCTTACAGCAATCAACCCAAAAGAAGACTCCAATGAATTGAGTCTTATCGGAATTATGACAAATGTTGGGGAACATTAATTAATCATACAAGCGTTCACAAACGACTTGATGTTTCGGTTCACGACCAACCTCACCGCTTAATGCGAATCCAGATTGGAAAGAGAACGGTACTCTGATCAAAGTCAAGACGAGCTTTCCTAACTGCACTACACTTAGCTGCACTACTCGCCCAAGGTATATTAATCGTGTGCTACGACGGCACTTATCTTATTTAATTCCAAAACGCGCATCATGTTATAGGCTTTTAAAATATATGTTTCTCCATGAGGGACATATATTGAGTATATGTTTCGCCATGAGGGACATATAGGACATATGTTTCGCCATGAGGGACATACTCCTGAATGGGACAAATCCCAAGATTTGTAGCATCAGTTAAGTGCCACCATCTCTATACCCGAGTATAGAGATCGGTCATGACCCACCAAATGGTTTTTTGGGTTTATCACCCTTTGCACCATTAATCATTATTAAGAAACGACTGGACCTCGAATAGTCCATCGCTCCTACGAATACTCGTTCTAACTAAACAGTTCAACACAGTAATAATCATATCAAATCCCTCCGGGCCATTATCATAATAATATAGATATTCATAATAGCGTTGTTCTAACAGATATACAACCTATTATAATATCATATTCTTTTCACATCCTTGCCCTCCCGGCAATTATCATAAAATATATATCTATAATAGCGTTGCTCTAACAGATATACAACCTATTATAATATCATATTTTAATCCATATCATTTATCAAAACTGTTCCCAACAAAACAGTAAATCATTTCAAATTAATTAACAATCAAACCATTGATAATTAATGGAAATATGGAATGATAAGCAAGAGCGAACCGCTACTTGCCTTAGATCAGCCGAAAGCTTGAACGAAGCTTAGGAACAAGAGGTTTCCGGGTCTGGAACTGGGACGGATCCTGGATGTTAAATCCTTCTGGAACGACCCATAATGAGACCCTAAGTTAGATTCGATAATAGCTAGTACGAATCTAAAGAATAACGAAAGGAATCGAAGGGAACAGAGCCCGATCAAAAGCCACAGAAGCCAAGGCCAAAACATGCCAAGGTCCTGTCGACGGCGGTCGCCGCCTGTTCGTGGCGGCGGTCGCCGCTACGAACAGGTCAGAAACTTTCGAGAAGAAGAAATCTCACCGACGTCGATCGGTTTGCTTCTCCTTTGGTTTGGTTTGGATTCTAAGCTTCCTAAGGCCACCAAAGCTTTACTTTGAGATCAACCAAACTCAAGAACGAAGCTTCGATGAAGCTTCGAATATTTCCGACGAGATGATGGGTTTTCCGACGAGATTTTGGAAGAGAAAATGTGAGTTCAGACGGGCTCGAATTCCTCTTCATTCTCTGTATATATAACCCAAGCAAGAAGGAGAAGCAGCCAGCTACGTTGCCCGACCAACTGGACGTCCTCCGAGGCGTTAACGGCGCGAGTTTCCAGCTCCGGCGATGTCAGAGATATTGGCGGCGGTCGTCGCTCGATTTGTGCCTGGCGGCGGTCGCCGCTTTCGCCGCTTCCTGGCGGCGGTCGCCGCTTTCGCCGCTTTGGCCAATTCTTATCCGATTTGTCGTCCGGATTAATAATATTCGTACACGAATGACTTTTTAACCCAAAAAAATACATTAACTGTATTTTATGTTACTCAAAAAATTATTACAGAGATCAAACATCTTACAAAATGTTCGTACTTCTCTGAATTTAATCTGACTTGTAATATAGGCATTAGAAAGTTCAAAATTTACCCTTATAAAATGAGGGATATTACATTACCTCCCCTTAAAAGAAGTTTCGACCCCGAAACTTAGGTCGTAAACATCTTGGGAAAGCGTCTACGTATATCCTCTTCAGTCTCCCAAGTCTCCGAGGTAACTTCCTCGGTTCCTGACTGGGACCACATAATTCGTACCAACGATACGATCTTGTTGCGCAAGTGCTTCTCACGGCGCTCGAGAATACGCACATGTATCTCTTCATAAGTCCATTTGCTTGAATCTCGATGTCTTCATAGCTCAGCACATGAGACTCATCTGGTACGTACTTCCTCAACAAGGATACGTGGAACACATTATGCACTGGGTGTGCCGATGGCGGCAATGCCAAATGGTACGCTAGAGATCCCACTCTATCAAGGATCTCAAATGGCCCCACGTAGCGAGGGTTGAGCTTCCCACACTTACCAAATCTGAACACGCCTTTCGATGGTGATATTTTGACAAAGACCTTGTCACCAATCTCAAATTCAACCTTCCTACGCTTCGAATCAGCATAAGGCTTTTTGTCGATTTTGAGTTGTCAACATCCTTTGTTTTATCAAGGCAATGCCCAAGGCAGTCCTTTCGACTAGCTCTAGTCCGAGCAATAAGCAAAGCCACTACAGTCTCATATAGTATCTTTCGGTTCGATGCATCGGCTACTATATTAGCCTTACCCGGATGATACAGTAATTCGAGATCATAGTCCTTGAGTAGTTCTAGCCAACGACGTTGTCTCATGTTCAACTCTTTCTGAGTGAATACATACTTGAGACTCTTGTGGTCGGTGAAGACTTGGCATCTCACGCCATAGAGATAATGTCTCCAAATCTTCAGGGCAAACACTACCGCCGCTAACTCCAGATCATGCGTCAGATAGTTTTTCTTCATAAGTTTTCAGCTGCCTTGACGCGTAAGCAATAACCTTGCCTCTTTGCATCAACACGCATCCTAAACCACTTTTCGAAGCATCACTATAGACCGCATAATCATCAGTTCCGTCGGGTAGCGTTAGTACTGGTGCGGAGGTCAGACATTGCTTTAATTTCTGAAAACTGGCCTCGCACTTGTCATTCCAGACAAACTTCTTGTGGACCTTGCGAAGCAGACCAGTCATAAGTAGAGCGATCTTAGAAAATCCCTCTACAAACCGTCTATAATATTCGGCAAGTCCAAGGGAACTGCGCACCTCCTTCACATTCTGAGGCCGCTTCCAGTTAGCTATTGCTTCAATCTTTTGGGGATCAACCATTACCCCCTTCTCATTGATCACATGGCCTAAGAAAGCCACTTCCTTGATCCAAAATCGCACTTAGACAATTTAGCGTATAGCTTATTTTGTCTAAGGATTGACAACACAATCTGAAGGTGTTCCTCGTAAACTTCCTCATTCGGAGAATAAATCAAAATATCATCGATGAAAACCACCACGAACTTATCCAAGTACTGGTGAAAGCATCGATTCATCAGGTCCATAAAGACCGCTGGAGCATTGGTAAGTCCGAATGACATAACTACGAACTCGTAGTGACCATACCTTGTCCGGAATGCAGTCCTCAGAATATCTTCCTCACGAATTCTGAGTTGATGATAACCAGATCTCAGATCGATCTTGGAAAAGACTTTAGCTCTCTGCAACTGATCTAACAGATCATCAATCCTTGGCAAAGGATACTTATCCTTGATCGTGACTTTGTTCAACTCTCTATAGTCGATAAAAAGTCGGAATGATCCATCTTTCTTTTTGACAAACAAGACCGGAGCACCCCAAGGCGATGCACTCAGCCTTATATAACCCTCGTCGAGAAGATCCTCTAGTTGCTTCTTCAACTCTTGCATCTCAGCAGGAGCCATCCGGTACGGTGCCTCCGTAATCGGCATAGTACCAGGCTTGAGGTCAATTGTGAACTCCACGTCACGATACGGGGTAATCGGGAATGTCTTCTGAAAAGACATCCGAAAATTCACTAATCACTAAAATATCAAGAATTGATGGTTCATCTTTCATGGACGGATCCAGGTAGCAAAGATACCCGACACAACCTTATCGAAGTAGCTTAAACGCAACCATCACATTGATAAGCCTGCCGTTATCAGCATCATTCAGACCCTTAAATCTGCATACACACTGGCCCCCAGATGACACCGTCACAGTCCTTGAACTAAATCGATGACCGTCCCATGACGCGTCAGCTAATCCATACCGAGAAATTATCGTATGGAGCCATGGCTAATCAGATTAAATCTTCCTCAAACTCCTTACCCTAAATGGTAATCAGGAAGTCTAACAGATGCTTGGTTCCAACTAAATGGTCACCATTTTGGACCAGCCCATTACATGGTTCACAGACGGTCCACTAATGACTCCGAGCCCAGGCCCAACCATTACCAGCGTCCACTGTTGCCATGAACCACTGTCCATACATCTCAACCCATCCTTGGTAGCTCCACTTAATTAATAGGCAACCATCTCCTAAGAGGTTGTTGATGAGTCTCGAACACGAGACCTCATCCCATACCAAGCAACGAAACACTAACTTGGTATAAACCAAATGTATGAAGTACTTTGAGCAATTGGAGCATTCGGTCCTTCAGCCTCACGCATCTCGTACAGGCGTTGACCTTGACCTCCAATCGTTCCTCTAGTACTTGGGGCCTTGGCCTGACTGGGTGAGTCGGGACCACAACTGGTGTACCCATTGACTCCCATGGCCTTGCCCTCCAACGAGCACGCTCAACCGTCTCATCCACCTGGCGATGCGCTTCAACACTAATCGTCTTCCAAGTGGCAGGAGACAATGGCGAGTACTCCCGCTCAGGTGACAACACCGGACTCGGATAGATAAACTCCACTCCCGGGTCCTCGTTGTCCACCAATAAGCGCTCCAAGTCATCAGACTTGTGGCCCTGCCCCTCGAGGTCTTCCTCGGGGTCCTTCTTCTCAGGATCTTCCTCAAGATCCTCCTGGAGATTTTCCTCCAGATCTTCCTCAGGATCCTCTTCCTCAGGGTCCTCTTCGAAAATCATTTCGATCATGAAGTCATCGTTATAGTACTCTCTAGCGTACCTTGACAACTTTTCTTCATCCTCAGTGTCCTCCCCTGGCTCCTCTGTAGGCTCTACCACAGGAACCACGGCCTCGTCGGACACTAGCACTACCGACTCAGGGAGTACAGTCTTCACTTCTTCGGGTGGACTACTAGATTTGCCGACCTCACAACACGACGAGGGAACCGGGAACTCAAGCCTATCTAGAGATGGTGGAGCCACCTCGGCTTCTTCCGAGTCCCTCTAAAGAGAAAGAAAAGCACTCAGAATCCACGAGTGACGAACAAAGAATTAGTCTTTCTAGATATAAAAGTTAGCTTTCCATATCAGACTAAAGAGAAGGCACGACTATAAACGGTATTCAACAATTTTATTTTAAAAGTTCAGAGCCTCTAAAACATTTTCGAAAACGAGTAAATGGTTCATGAAATTCCAAACCCGTTTTAAAAACTTTCGGCTCTGATATCAGATCTGTAACACCCCCAAATCGTAACCCATTTGGAAATGTATTACCGCCAGTGACCTCGGTCTCCACACCGAAACCACCCTAGGCTTTACCATTTAAACACAAATCATAAACGGCAATTATGATTTAAACACCAAAATCTTTGGTTAAAACATATGTCTGGGGATTACATCCCAATCCCCATAGGACAAAACAGAGTAATCAGCGGAAGTCTTTGTAAAACATAAATACAAGGGTCTTGATCGTAATGATCACCCGCCAAGGATCGCAATCTGATACATCTATTAAAACACCGTTTGCTTTTATAGTCGTTCTAGCCTTTGTTTCTCGGATTCCTATCTGATGTGCCGAATCGAACGGATGACACCAGCCAACCATGTAGAGAACAACTACGGTTGGTTAGTCTAATGAAAGACTACGCAAGGGTACAAAGCAGAGTGGTTCGAAGTAGTTGTATTAGGTTAGACTCATCGTTTCTCGAATTAAAACCGATGACGACAGTCAACCACCATACTCCTACTGGAATATATCAAGCAGCATGATCAAGAGAAGATTCTGAAAGACCGAGTCTTACAACAATCAATCCAAAAGAAGACTCCAATGAATTGAGTCTTATCGGAATTATGACAAATGTTGGGGAACATTAACTAATCATACAAGCGTTCACAAACGACTTGATGTTTCGGTTCACGACCAACCTCACCGCTTAATACGAATCCAGATTGGAAAGAGAACGGTACTCTGATCAAAGTCAAGATGAGCTTTCCTAACTGCACTACACTTAGCTGCACTACTCTCCCAAGGTATATTAATCATGTGCTACGACGGCACTTATCTTATTTAATTCCAAAACGCGCATCACGTTATAGGCTTTTAAAATATATGTTTCTCCATGAGGGACATATATTGAGTATATGTTTCGCCATGAGGGACATATAGGACATATGTTTCGCCATGAGGGACATACTCCTGAATGGGACAAATCCCAAGATTTGTAGCATCAGTTAAGTGCCACCATCTCTATACCCGAGTATAGAGATCGGTCATGACCCACCAAATGGTTTTTTGGGTTTATCACCCTTTGCACCATTAATCATTATTAAGAAACGACTGGACCTCGAATAGTCCATCGCTCCTACGAATACTCGTGCTAACTAAACAGTTCAACACAGTAATAATCATATCAAATCCCTCCGGGCCATTATCATAATAATATAGATATTCATAATAGCGTTGTTCTAACAGATATACAACCTATTATAATATCATATTATTTTCACATCCTTGCCCTCCCGGCAATTATCATAAAATATATATCTATAATAGCGTTGCTCTAATAGATATACAACCTATTATAATATCATATTTTAATCCATATCATTTATCAAAACTGTTCCCAACAAAACAGTAAATCATTCCA
Source organism: Rheum nobile (assembly GCA_027886185.1). Classification (NCBI taxonomy): domain Eukaryota; kingdom Viridiplantae; phylum Streptophyta; class Magnoliopsida; order Caryophyllales; family Polygonaceae; genus Rheum; species Rheum nobile. The sequence continues at coordinate 3,615,327 of WOAB01000780.1, forward strand.
AATTAATTAACAATCAAACCATTGATAATTAATGGAAGTATGGAATGATAAGCAAGAGCGAACCGCCACTTGCCTTAGATCAGCCGAAAGCTTGAACGAAGCTTAGGAGCAAGAGGTTTCCGGGTCTGGAACTGGGACGGATCCTGGATGTTAAATCCTTCTGGAACGACCCATAATGAGACCCTAAGTTAGATTCGACAATAGCTAGTACGAATCTAAAGAATAACGAAAGGAATCGAAGGGAACGAAGCCCGATCAAAAGCCACAGAAGCCAAGGCCAAAACATGCCAAGGTCCTGTCGGCGGCGGTCGCCGCCTGCCTTACGGCGGGCGCCGCCTGTTCGTGGCGGCGGTCGCCGCTACGAACAGGTCAGAAACTTTCGAGAAGAAGAAATCTCACCGACGTCGATCGATTTGCTTCTCCTTTGATTTGCTTTGATTCTAAGCTTCCTAAGGCCACCAAAGCTTTACTTTGAGATCAACCAAACTCAAGAACGAAGCTTCGACGAAGCTTCGAATATTTCCGACGAGATGGTGGGTTTTCCGGCGAGATTTTGGAAGAGAAAGGGCGAGTTCAGACGGGCTCGAATTCCTCTTCATTCTTTGTATATATAACCCAAGCAAGGAGGAGAAGCAGCCAGCTGCGTTGCCCGACCAACTGGACGTCCTCCGAGGCGTTAACGGCGCGAGTTTCCAGCTCCGGCGATGTCAGAGATATTGGCGGCGGTCGCCGCCGACGACAGAAGGTCGCCACCCGATTTGTGCGTGGCGGGGGTCGCTGCTTTCGCCGCTTTGGCCAATTCTTATTCGATTTGTCGTCCGGGTTAATAATACTCGTACACGAACAACTTTTTAACCCAAAAAAATACATTAACGGTATTTTATATTACTCAAAAAAAATATTACAGAGATCAAACATCTTGCAAAATGTCCGTACTTCTCTGAATTTAATCTGACTTGTAATATAGGCATTAGAAAATTCAAAATTTACCCTTATAAAATGAGGGATATTACACAAATCTCTCTCTCTCTCTCTCTCTATTAACAGAGAGGCCTAAATCTTATGTGTCAACACCATATTTAGTTTATCTATATGACATTACCTATCAAACCATCATCATCCAGTGTTAAAAAAATATAATAGTGAGTCCGATTTGACTATATGTAAAAATATATATAATTAAATAAAAAATAATGTGGAATTAAAAAACATTAGGTTATTTTGAAAAAATAATAATGTGTTGGGTTTCGTCTAATTATTTTAAATAAGTTAAAAGATTACCAGAGTAAGTTATATCATCTAATTCCATTGATTTGTTGAGCATATCCATCGGTTGAGATTAATGCATATGTATATCCATCTAAATAAATTCATTGGTTTTTTATTCAAAAATCTTTTAGATTGTGTATATGAATTAAAAGTATTTATGTTTTATCTAATTAAATTTAATGTTTTTGTTTAAAAATTATCACAAACCGATGCAATTTATCTATCTATACTATATATAAAAGCGCGATGGACTCAAATAAATAGTCAATTTCCTATATTGTCCTTCAATATTTGCACTCGTTTTTCTTTTCAATTACACTTTTGCCATGCTTTCCTTCTCCCTTTTCACGCGTCTTCTAACCTGGCTTGTTTGTATTGAGCCATTGAGGGCTTTCACCTGTAACTTCTCCAGCTTTTAGCCTCTCTTCCTCCTACCTCGATCTTGAGCTCAATCTCATCTATCTTTTCCCCTTCTCCCCCTCACGATTTAATTTCTGAGGTCGGCCTATCTATTCTACTCCCTATAAATTCCACCTTGCAGATCTCTTTCCCTTCCTCTCATGGCCGCCAATTGCTGCTCCCTCACCCACACACCGCCACCACCGTCGTCGTCATCCCACACCGCCAATCACCTTCTGCCGCACCCGAACTGCACCGTCTCCGCCTCCTTTGTGCACAGGTAATCGTCCTTCAACGCCCTAAGGCTTCAGGTTTGATGTCTACTCCTTTTGTTTTCCTTATCACTTTGATTGGAATTGGGCGCTCTCTTTGTAGATTTCGCTTGTTGATCGTCATGATTTGTTATAATTTAGGCGTTAATTCTATGTGTATGTGTAGTCGGATTTATGGGAGCCATTGTAATTTCATTCGTTAGTTTCGAGCCTTTTTCCCCTTATTTTTTTTAACTTTAACTGAAGATGTTTCAGTGAGCCTTTAAATAATTCTAATTATCATTACAAACTTTCTGATGAAGTTTGTAGTGGAAATTTTTGTTGACATTTTCACGTACTAGAGAATTTGTTTTTCAATTGTTATATCAAAGAAGCAGTTTCCTAAAAGTTATTCAATGGGAACTCCCATGTGCAACAATTTTGACTTTATCTATTGGATCTTATCTTATTATGCCACAACTGAAAAAGTGAAACCAATATTTATAAAGCTAAGGTACTGGTAGAAAAATAAGACATAAGACAGTATGTGTATGTGGTAGGCGTAGGCCCTCTTTTGGATTATGGAATGATGAGTTGATTTTGTGTTATAATGCTCTCTTGTTTGAATGTTGTGTTGTAAACTTGGACCTATGGTATGCCTTTCATTTTTGTCTGAAGGATAACTAAATGGAAAAATATGTGCTTATTCTTCGGGATTAGATAAACTGTCTCCTTCACACATCTATGGTATCTTATCATTTTACATCATCTACACAGATAGAGTTGTATAATAGCATTGTTGACAAGGAAGGAATGGAAAGTAAAGGAGAAGCTGAGGCAGCATATAGAGATGCAAGAGAGGTCACGAAAGAAGCTACTGAGATGGCTTCTGGTGACAAGGTTTCATTGGCACTCATAGATAGGGTAATGACTTTCTCCACAATCATTGATATATAGCTTTGCATGCATTGTCCTATTGTGCTTGTAGATGGACGCAATAAGATGAATTATATCCTTCCAATTCTAATTTATTAGGTGGATGCAATGCTTCATAAGTTGGAAAAGGAAATTGATGGCGTGGATGCAAAGATTGGAGAACACTGGCGGTTGCTAGACAGGTAACACCTCCTTCGCTCTTACATTTGAAGATTGTGTCGTGTCTATGGAAAATATAATAACCAGTCCCATATGCCACAACTTTCATTTTTCCAAGACATCGATGTATACATTTCCATAATAAATAGGCCGCATTTTGGTCTGAAATATACATACATAATGTATTAAATGAGAGGTACTGGATGGTTGGTGGCAAATTGGGCAAAGAATCAGTATCGAACATCGTTTAAGCATGTGTTAACATTTGAGAGTATTTGTAAAGAAGAACCATTATGCTAAACTAATTCCTCTGAGTAATTTAAGATGTTGAAACATGGTTTAAGATGTATCAGTGCATGAAGATTGCAGCTTAGGCAGTAATCAATATCAAAGACATAAACGACTTTCCACTGGATCACTACCTATCTCAAAATTTAGTCCCTCTATGCCTGACTGCCATTAGTGGGTTTTCAAGTCTCATATCTTTACATGTTACTTTGTGGACTTTTTTGTCTAACATTGTAATAAAATTTCAAGCTCAAATAATCAAATGGTTGATGTTATTGAATTTTTGGGGATCCTATAAATTCACCAATGAAGTTAATATGTGTTAGCTTGAACATTTAGGGATTATGATGGCAAGGTGACACCTGAGGAAGTGGCTTCTGCAGCTACCTACCTCAAGGATACTTTGGGTAAAGATGGTATCCAAGAACTTGTCAGCAAGCTTCCCAAAGACGAAGGTAAATGACAGTTTGCTCTCTTTTCGTGGTCTTTGATGGGTACTTTGAAATTTTTAGATGTTTGGTTTTCTATGTCGTGGAAAGTGGATGGGATTAAGTTTAGGTTGATTTAGAGTTTAGTTAATTTATGGCTATTAGTTCAAAGATAGTTTATAGTAATTTTCTAAGGGAATTTTAATATAGATATTTTATTGGCTTTCCGATAATAATTTAACAGTAACGTAATTATTTTGTAAAGGCTTCAAGGCAGTACGGAGGATCATAGAAGTTTCAATTCAATGATTATTACACAATCCTAAAAGAAAGGTCTCTTGTTCTTTCTCTCAATCTTTTTATTTGGTTAATTGTATACTGTTTGTCTGGTCATGCTTTTATAAGCTAATTTTAAATGCATGTTGGTTAATGGTTAATTCAATTTGAGAGGGTGGAGGGTCAGTTTCTGGCAAGAAGTAGGTTTGTTTGATTTGGATTGTCATATATGATGTACCTTCTATCATCATCTCAGTTTTATAGTTTTATTTGGAATTGTATAATAATTACTTATCTTCTTATTCCATAACTGGGGTTGATTGATTTGATTTTAGGGTCGTCGACACTTAGCTAGAAACTGCTACCGACGCTCAATTGTTGATTAAATCTCTATCATTACAGGCCATGAATTTCTATTCAAATTCATGAAGTTGCTTATGGTCAAAGACCTGCAATTTGTGTTTTTCAGCCTCTGCTTTCATCTTCAATAAACAAAACTATTCGAACATAAACTCCCAGGAAAGATTTTAAGGTACAAAATCAAACAATTCGCTCGCTCCTCTTTTTGGCAATATATGTTTAGCTTGAAATCAAATCGAGTACTTTGATTTCCATAATTTATGTATATAATGTTGTTTTCAGTTTCATTTACAGCGAATTCCATAGTTTCTTGGGATCCTCTTGCAGCAGCGGGAAATTGTGTGGAGTTTGAGGGAACGAATCTTCGTTCGCCGTGATTCGAAATTCTTCTCCGATCAGCTGGTTCTGTGCTACAGGTCTTCTCTTCAACTCTTCATCCTTTCTTTTTACTGCTTTTCTCATAAATTTACATTTGGGGAGGGAGGCCGTACAAGTGTAGAAATGTTTGATTTTGTTATTCGTCTCGATCTTTGCTACCTGGATTTCTATTATTTTTATTTGCTTTCGTTGACTTTCATTAGGTTTCTGATTTTGAATGATTGATTTTCTTTGCTGCGATTCTTTCTTTTGGCAAGCTTAGTAGGATAATCATCATGTAACATTTTACATGATGTTGATTTTTTTTGGCACTTACTATTTACTTTTTAATTGATAATCAAGTAAACTATGGGTCCATGATGCTCTCTGTATCCAATACTTTTTCTGCTTATGGGAGTCATGTCCACAAACCACTTTACCTTTTCTTTCTTTCTCTAAATTAATCTAATACTGTTTACTAATGAAGTGGAAACCTAATTGCTGCTTTCCCCTTCTTTCAACTTCAGCTCCTAGGAACCTAAATATGACTCTTCTCAGTATTTGTGTCAGTAATCAGTATTGAGCTATGCAGTCTTATGCTTTTCAATACAATATGAGTGAGTTTGTTTTCTGTTATTGTAGAATATTGTATTCGTACAATGTTTACAAATTTAGGAAGGTTTTGCAGCTTCACTTTGTATTAATGGTATGCATTGGTGAGGGTACAAATATCCTGTTCGTGTGGACTTTGATATTATTTGCAGAATCGAGCAATTGATTACCATGTTCCTGTGTGCACATATCTAAGTTGCATATGAAATTTATTGTGCAATGCAGAAAAAAGTGCGACATAGGATGGACATTGTGTCTGACAGTTCAAGACAGAAGTGATCTCGTAGTCGGATTCCCGTTTCTCCGATTTACAAGGGTCTAGGTATGGATCATATATCGACATCACCTCTTACTTTGCCTCCATCAACAACTTGCACACTGATCATATTCTTCTTTTTGTGACTACATCAGCTTCACAATCTTTGTGTCCTAGCTCTATACTCCACTCGAACACGTCGTCATAAGGTATTATTTGGTTCAATTCAAATCATATGCATACAAACAAAATAGTATGTAGGTTGGGTTAGACTGTAGCCGCCCTTGAGATAATTGGATAGGTAATGTTAAGATTCTCGTGAATGAATATGAGTACATAGAATTGCTTTTCTTGATTTCAGTAAAAACACTCCCACGTACAGGTGGTTCAGTGATTAGATCAATCATTATAGTTTTCTGATGATTTGGGTTTAAATTTCAGCTTGTGAATGATGTGTGAGAAAGGGCCAGCTCTCCGAGAATGGCGTTGGTGAGTGCATGGTTTCTATTTTTTCAGCTTACAGTGGTTGTTTCACATGATCCGATCACACATTTAGATCTATGGTTCTCTTTTGATCTGTTGTTGGCAATGGAGTTGCTTGAATTAGCTGACTTGACAAGGGTGAATTAATTTTTTCATACTCATCCATTTTGGTATGGATTATGGAATTTTTGTTGTTTACTTCATAAAGAATTTCAGATTTTGAAATTTATACTATTTTACCAAAATTTTCCCTCTATTGGTTTTGTTTGTTGATTTGGTTTTCTTTTGGGGTTTGCATGTGTGTTTGATATGTATGCATCGTTTATACTATTCAATTGTAAATTTTGTGGTTGTTGCTATAGTGGTAATGACTTGTTTTTCCTCCAATTCCTTTCTCTGATGTAGCTTCCTTCTCTGTTCAATTTTTTGCAGTTGTAAATGATGTGCTTTGCATTACATAAATCTTGTTTGGTTTGTTGACTCCTATTGTTTGGTTATCTTTTTTTGACTTCAACCTCTTTGAATTGAAAGCATACTTATTTGAAAAATGATCTCATTATCACGACTGCGAAAGTTATTTTGTTAATATTAGTGGTTCTTAATTTTTTGTGCACCTCATGCTTGGTATCTCATCTTTCTTAAGCAAGATTGTCGCTGCAGAACCAAGAACCTGCAAAGAAAACTTATAATAATCATATTAGAAAGAAGAGGAGAAATGTGCCCTAGGATGGGCACATATAGTGGGTATATGTAGGGATGGCAACGGGGCGGGGATTCCCCATTCCCCGTGGGGAATCCCCGCTACGGGGACGGAGAATTTAAACGGGGATTAACGGGGATGGAGACGGGAGCGGGGGCGGGGGAAATTTTAAACCCCGAGCGTGGACGGGGAGCGGGGCGGGGATAGAGGTCCCCACCCCGTTCCCCGCCCCGTCCCCGGCGGGGAAACCTGCGGGAATCTGTCCCCGCCCCGTTCTCCGCCCCGTCCCCGGCGGGGAAACCTGCGGGGATTCCCGCCGTATAGAATATTTTTGTAATTTTCTTAACCTTATATCCTAAATTTTATATTGTTTAGTCCCTAAACCTTGTATCCTTTAGACGTTAAACCATAAATCTCAAATCATTTATATCCAAAATCGTAATAATATATAAATTTAGACAAAATTTAAAAAAATTATGTGTAGTGAAACGGGGACGGGGATCCCCGACGGGGAGCGGGGCTCCGGCGGGGACAGGGAAAGATTTTGATTCCCGTTCGGGGACGGGGACTGGGGCCAAAAACGGGGACGGGGACGGGGAGAGTACTCCCCGCCCCGAACCCGTCCCGTTGCCATCCCTAGGTATGTGAGTCGAAATTTCTCGGCGCCATTGGGAATGGGATTCGGATTCGAACCAGGTCGTGAGTTCACACTAGATGCATTTTAAAGATATGCCTATCAATTATAAGCTCATTATTTTAGAACTTTGGAGACTAATGTAAATACAAAGGCTTCCATGTCTTATGCTCCTCGAAAGTTGGATCCATTGATTGAGGTTATAGCGGGTGAATATTGGCGATTAGTGGAGAACCCTACTGAAGAAATCATTTACAAGGTATATTACCAACAGAACGTTGCAATTTATTTCTATAACTTTGCCACTTTTTATATTTTAGTTTCATGCTCTAATGATACATTTTGCGTATTGTCGTTGTAATATTTTGTGTTTGTCTGGAATCTGGATTCATGGGTTCTTAATAGGGCAAATATGAAACTGTCGAGTTTGAAAGTGGCTTTCCAAGGACCATAGAACAAGCTTCTTCAGATCAGAAGTATGTCAAATAAGAATTACAAAAACGACAGGCATGCACGCGGACCCTTAATAGTACTATATATAAAAGTGTGGTGACCTTGAATGAATATTACATTTCCCTTTTTATCCCTCACTTCTTCTTCTTTTGTAAATTTACGAAATTGCCATTGTTATTTGTACTTCTGTCTTCAGCCAATCACCCCATTCACTTCCTTACCGCCTTTTCGTTTGCATCCACCTCTATATATCTATCAAGCTATTAATATTATGCAATTGGTCCTCTCCAATTTCAACTTATACAAACACCATCAACACCGTCGTCGGTGATTTCTCCGATTAGCAGATACGTCGTGGTTTTCTTCAATAATCTCTATCTCTCTTTCTCGATCGACTTGTGGAGATTCGATTTTATGGAGTTGTTGTCAGTTTTTCTGTAAGATGTTGTAATTAGATTTGGTCTATGCTTTGTTGGATTGTTTTTGCGGTTGGATATTGATTATGATTCGGATAAGCATGAGTTCTAGGTCGAGCATAGAGATTGATTTTTTATTTTAGATGCTCTCTTGGGGTTTGTTTTAGGTGGTTCAATCAATTGCTTGTTGGTTTGTGATTGCAGATCCAACTTCACTTTTTTCTTCCTAATATTTTTTCTGAATTTTGTATTTATTTCCATCATTTGGTAGACTTATGTGCAGAGTGGGAATGTTTGATTATAGAGCCTAAAATTTCCTGCATATTTTGTCATGTTCACTTGTCGTCATGACAATTGAAGCCTTGTTTTTTGGGAATTACTTATCTTACCAGTGTTGTGCTTCACCCCTTCGTGTGTCGTTTGGTCTTTAATTTTTTAACTAGTACAACGCCCGTGCCATGCACGGGTAAATATAACTCATTAGTTAACAAATTACGTCTTCTTTGACCATCTATTTATAAATTCTTTATTTATAGAAAATATTTTTTTCCTCCTTACACAATTCCCCATACCACCTAAATTTCAAAAACTATTTTTCCCAAAAAAGTACTTTTTAATAAAAAAAAGTCTGTATAAATACACTAAACAAACAAACCCTTAGTTAGTTGTTACATAGTTTTAAGTATAATTCATGACAAACGTATTCACTTAAATGGTGAAGTCAAAAACATAAATAAAGTGTAATACGTCTTATACATCAACTACATGCTCACACGTACACGTACACAAAAATGAAAGGCACGAAAGCGTTTGAGAGCAAATGTCACACTAAAATCCTGCAAACCAACAAATGTCGCACTAAAATCCTGCAAGCCAACAAATAAGAAATTCAATTGCGTTACTCTAAGGAATACAATATAATCTATAGAAGCAACATAATTGAACATAAAAATAAAAAAAGTTGACTTACATACATAAATATAGAAGGAACATCAAATACATTTGTAGCACTAATTTTCTGATCACAAATACCTATGAAGTCTTTGTCCAATTATCACTTTCGCTTCCTTAACGCTAAAAGGGAAATTCCGCGTGGTAGCCACGAGGTATTGTGAATTCCGCGTGGTGTCCAAAGTTTTTAAAAAATTCACGTGATAACTACGATGTTTCACAAATTTTGTCTAATACCCTTAAGCATTATAAAACAAAAATTCATTATAAGTTATCTATATATTAAATATAATTTAATAAAATTATAATACTTTTGTGGCATTGAAAAAAACACCTCATCTTTAGTTTTTAATAAGACCACCGAATTTTATATTTTTTACAAGGAAATATTAAAAGCTACTCTTATTTACATATTCTTCATTACACCATAAGTTTTTTTATTTTTAAAGAATTAATAATTTATTTATTTGTATAAAAACTAAAAATACACCCTTATTCAAATATCTTTTTCAATAATACCTTTTTTTCAACAATCAAAAGTACATGGTATTTTGATTAAATTCTTTTTTATTTTGAAAAATATTTGAAATTTGGGATTTTTGTAAAAGTTACTCGATAACGTTTTATGGGAGAACAAAAAAAATCATAAAAGTAGTTTTTTAATAAAAAAATATAATGTTGGGTGATTTTTTAAATAATAATAATTATGATGTCATAAAATGTATAAATAAGAGAAGGTTTCTTAAATTTACCTCAAAAAATTGGTTTTATAAAAGATAAAGATTAAGTGTTTCCTTAAATACCACAAGGATATGATGTTTTTATTAAATTAAATTTAAAATATGGGTAATTTGTAATTATTTTTTGTTTTTTATAATGTTTGAAGGCACCAAGCGAAATCTGTGAAATCTCAAGGCTACCACGCAGACTTTTTTAAAACTTTGGATACCACGCGGAGTTCGCAATACCTCGTGGTACCATGCAGAATTTCTCATGTTAAAATCTTATGCTTGTATAAGTTGTAACTGAACTATCTACCGCATTGTTGTAAAAAGATGATTAATGTTGGGCTTATGATCAAGTGAAAACAATTGGTGAAATGATATTGTTTAGTGACATCTATATTGTGTTTGACCCGTTAAGTTATTTTCCCTTATTTTATACTCCCTTCGTCCCACAATGTTTGTCCTGTTTGACTTTTGAGCATTGTTCATCGTTGCGGAGAATCTTCAAGATTTCTCCCAATATATAAGAAAAAACATAGTCATGTGGGGTCTTGTTTGATTCGTCTCAACGAGTACTTTGATAATATCAAAAAATTATAATTTTTAGAGTTATGTAATTAGAGATATTAACGATACAAAACTCGCATCGGCAAGTGTGTCCGGTCAAAACAGGACAAACATTTCGGGACGGAGGGAGTATATAATAAATTAGTTTAATTTATGCTATAATGTTTTATATTGCAAAAGAAAGCATTGTTAATTTGTTATAATGTAGTATAAAAACTGTAGGATGTCATAATCTTCTGTGTGGTTGAGAATTAAATGCAATCAAATACGGAGTAATATGCGAGCAGAAGAAGGCAAGGCTAAACGATAAGCGACAGTGCCGACCTTCTGAAGAACTTGATAAGGGCCATAAAACTTAGCACTAAGCTTCAAATTCTTCCTCAAAGCTAATGAAGATTGGCGATAAGGTTGAAGTTTAAGGTACACCCAATCACCTTTCTCAAACGACCTATCTGACCTCTTCTTATCAACAAACTACTTCATATGACTCTGAGCTTGTTGTAGATGCAATTTACATTGTTGTAGGAGATGATCACGTTCAACAAGCCACTCTTCCACTGAAGCCGTAGTCACTCCATCATGAAACACACCTAACTGAGGAGTAGTATAACCATAGACAATTTGAAAGGGAGTCATACCAAGAGAGGAGTGATAATTTGTGTTATAACCACCATTCAACCAAATGTAGCCAACACAACCAATGTGAGGGCCTGTCGGAAGTCATGCATGTAACACCCCTAATTTACACCAGAGATATTACATGCCAGTGACCTCAGACTTTACCGTCCAAAGTCATCCCAGGCTTTTCCAGAACAGACATGCTTAAATACATACACAAATACATATTAATTGAAAGATTAAACAGCGGAAGACTTTAAATAGCCAACTTATAACATGGCTTAAATTATGAAGATACATCAAGGTAACACTTAACCAACTTAAAACACTTAACAACTTAAATACTGACTTTAAATCTTCGTCTGCAAGCTTCTTATCCTTCAATCGGTTACTTAAACTCCGGGAATCAACTCCTGATGTGCCGAATCGAACGGATGACACCAGCCCACATGCAGAGAACAAAGTTCGTGGGTTAGTCTACTGAATAGACTAGCAAGAGTACAAAGCAGAGTGGTTCGAGTGATCGTGACCGTTTACTATCATTGCCCCTTGAATAAAAACCGAAGGAACGATATATAACCCGACACTTTCACGGAATGATTTAACAAATAGATATGCACTGAAGAGAAGACTCCAAAGGAATTTGAGTCTTAAAGGAAATTATGACAACTGCTAGAGAACATTAAAGTTACACACACAAATGATTTAAAAGTTGACTGAGATGCTTCAGTTCACAACCAACCTCATCGATACAGCGAATCCAGATTGAAAAGAGAACGTACTATGATCAAAGTCGAGACGAGTTTTCCTAGCTGCACTATAACTTAGTTGCACTACTCGCCGAAGGTTTATTAATCATGTGCACTCGGGCACATATCTTATTTAATTACCAAACACACTTTACTGACACACGTTAATGTTATTAAGAGCGGCACAAAGCTTAAATCTCAGGGTGACAATCATGTCGACCCAAATTAACACAACACACAAACACACACACGAGACTTAACATTATTCCGAGAACAACAGAGTTATTATTACACAGGGTGATCTTACGTTCACCCAGATTGCACTGTCACATTGCTTACACTTTAATTTACAGGGTGACAGTACGTCCACCCTAATTGCACTAGCTAAGTGCTTAATACACAGGACTATAATTATGCTCATCCAATGGAGCTTGCAAGGCGCTTAAAACACTTCAGATCCTTAACGGTGGATAAGAAGCATAGGTCATGACCCTTAAATTATTATCCGGAAATTAACCCGAGGAGTATTACGATTTAAAGAAACGACAAATCCTTACTTGAATTAGCGTTCCTACGAACATTAAGTTATAAAGAAACGACTAATCCTTACTTGGATTAGCGTTCCTACGAACACTCGTGTTAACTAAACAGTCTAACACATCAATTATTCACATTAAAGCCATCCAGGCAATCAACTTAAACATAGAGATAATAAAAACGGTTAATCCTTACTTGGATTAGTTTTCCTATTAACCCACATGCTATTCTAGCATTAAGATTAAATTCACAATAATACCATCACGGTAATTATCACATATAATAGCGTTGTTCTAACAGATATACAACCTATCATAACATTACTTTAATCACGTTTATTTATGAAATTAGTTCCCAAACAAAACAACAGTTCACTCCAATTTAATTAACAATTAAATAATTGATAATTAATGAAACATGGAATGATTAAGCAAGAGCGAACCGCCACTTGCCTTAATCCGCAGAGTTGGAACAAGCCTAACGACGACGGAATTCCGGGTTCGACACGGGTATAGCTCCGACAACACAACAACCTCCGAGTCGACCCACAAGAGAAACCCTAAGTTAGATCCGACATAAACACAGTACGAATCTAAAAACGACGAAAGAAACAACGCCTCGACGACAACCACCAAAGCCAAAGAGGCATTCTGGGCTCTGGCGGCGGTCGCCGCAGTTCATCACGGCGGGCGCCGTGAAGAACACGACGGTCGTCATGAAGAACTCCGACGACAGAAACGACGAGAAAACTCACCCAAAACACGAGCGACTTGGCCTCCTTCGACTTGCTTTGGTTTCTAACCACCAAGGGCTACCAAAAGCTTCACAAAAGGCACACTGGAACACCACCAAACGACACCGGCGAAAGCTCCAGAATCCGGCGAGGCACAATTTCGGAAGAGTTTGGGCTATGGAATGAGCTCCAATCCGACCTCCAAGCCTGACCTCCAAGCCTCTCCTTAAATAGCCAAGCAAAGGAGACACCATGATGGCCCTAGGACGAGACGCCACAGGCCTACTTCGGCGCTGCCAGAGGCTCGCCGGCAACCATCGGGCAAAGACCTCCGGACAACGACGGCGGGCGCCGCGAAGAGCAAGGGTCGCCGCCTCACAAATTGCCTACGGCGGGCGAATTACGGCGGGCGCCGTACTGCACGGCGGTCGCCGCCACTAGGCCTGGCGCACAGCTAGGAAGACGACCACGCCAGTCCTCGAGCCTGGCGACGGCGGGCGCCGCCATAAATGCGGCGGTCGCCGCCCCTGTGGCTTCGCGCCCATTCTGGTTTTGAACGACAACAACTTTAACCCGGGATAGAAATTATCGTACGCGAAGGAGTATTAAAATCCAAAGCACGTCGTCTGTATATTATTTCACTGAGAAAAATATTATAGATACAGAGGACATTACAGAATGTCCTAAACTCTCTGAATTAAATCCGACGTACAAAACGGGTACTCGGAAAAATTCTCAAAATTTCCAAAATATAACCTTACAGAATTACGGGGTATCACAATGCATCTCATGTAGCTTTCCAAGCATTGATTCACCCTCTCAGTTTGTCCATTGAGGGTGCACTAGTACAAAATGGCAAGTTTACTACGGTTCTAAATGCATATATTACTACGGTTGTGAACCGTAGTAAATGTGGCCGTTATAAACTTGTTTACTACGGTTACAAATTTACTACCGTAGTAAATATGTAACCGTAGTAAATATACTATGATCGTCGTTTAACCACAGTCGTTGTTTTACTACGATTACAGATTTACTACGGTTACCTATTTACTACGATTGTCTCGAACCGTAATAAATTGGTAACCGTAGTAAAAAAAACACATTTTTCACTCCCATTAAGACCCATAGTAATAGTGACAACCGTGGTAATTTGACATGTCAAGTTGTTTCAACCAAAGCAACCGTGGCAATTTTACATGTAGTTAAATTATTTCAACCGTAATAAAAGACAATGAACCGTGTTAAATGTGCACGTAATATATTTGTTTAAACCGTAGTAAAAAGGATTGATTCACCCGTAATAAAATGTTTACAACCGTATTAAAATGTCATCGTCGTTAGTTTGTTACAACCGTAGTTATATTGTATGTCCCATTTATTGGCTCACTATTATAAACAATATGATGGATATATGAATCTGATCGAATTTTATATCATTTACCTACAACAAACAATTCCAATGCGCATCCAACAACCATCCAAATATAATCAAACATCGTTCACAATACCGATCATGTAACAACGTACCTAGCTTGAATTAGTCATCAATTCAAAATCGATCAGTAATGAACAAATCACTAATATCCTGTAAACTAAATAGTGTTTCCTAATAATATCACTTGCACAATTTGACCAATTAAAAGATGAACCTTTGCACAAAAGTAATCTATTGATCTCGAACCTCATCTATCTTGTCCTTTGACAGTGGCTTCGACCCAATCGGTTCTGGATAGCACTGCGCATATCAAAAGTATATATTTTACTTCGATTAAAATCTAATTAAATATGAATCCTAGCGTGTAAATATTAGTTTAACATATATCTCTCCAGGAGTAGAGTCTTGTTCTATTCTCATAATACTCTACAAAAAGAAGCTAGATTTGTCAACTACCTTTTATTGAAACAACAAATTAACCATGTAAAGAACTTCACCAAGACTCCTTACCGAGACATCTATTCATATGGCTTCTTTAATATGCATTGGAACTTGATCCCAACGTGGAACAGAATACAAAATGTTTTCTAGTAATGAAGTTCTGGTTACCTGTTTCTTGTTCAATATGTTTCCTAGATTACAAACAGTTGATGAGCATGTATCAGATCCCTATCCGTCATTATATGAAAAAGATGTGTTTAATAAGAATAATATACATGTTTATCTTGTAACCATAAAGAATCTAAAGCAATTGCATGTTACATAAATCTCTATGTGCTCAATTGCTCACCCTAAAAAACATAAGCTCTCTTGATTCTTTTTTAACCATGATATCAAGTTCACAGGTATTGTTCTCAGAGCAAGTGAAGATGCGGGCAGTAATGCAGGGAAAGGAACAAACAAATAGTGATGGTTGTGACCAGGATGAAAGTTGGTCGACCACAAAGAATGAAGTCAAATCTCTTAAAGTAGAGCTTGAAAAGGTTAAAACAGAGATGGCAGAGCTGTAGAGAGATTATACTGAGCTACAAAGAGAATATGAGAAGCTTACTAGCAAAAGAGGCAACTCAGGCTGGAGCTCGAAAAAAATCAGAACCTCCTCTCTTTTTAACAGAAAAATAGATGTTGAAGAAAATGGACGGCAGCAAACATCAAACCAAGACGGTAACAGGCTAACCCTCAGAAGAAGGTTAACCATCTCCTAGTGCCTCAAATCAGCAACAGAAAAACCTTCTGGGCAACACCTAGCAGTATAAACTGGTATAGATTTTACTGATGAAAAACCCACCTCTTTTATTTCCATTTCATATCTCTAAGCAAGTCTGTTGAGAATTTCATGTACAAAAGGTGTGAATAGGGCATATAACTACACCTGCTCACACGCAAGCTCATGTGTGATATTCTTGAAAAAATAGTTCTTTTGGTTCAGCTTGAAGTTTCCAAAATATTATTTAGGTTTGGTCATTATGCATATAGTAGTACAATTATGTTCATATGCATTAAGGTATCTGAGTAATTTCATGAGCAAAGTCAATGCTACATATGTGTTTGTAATGGAGAGCTCTGACCATCTGGGAAATTTTGAATACAAATTCTGAAAACCGGCCCAAATTCACTTCATAACTTATTTGTACTTTGAGAAACATTTCAAGAAACATTTTGAGCAATCACTGCATACAAATTCTGATTTTGTCGCTCAAATGGTAGTATATATAATCTGATATCACCCTCCCTGCAATATAAATTTTGAGCAATCATTGCATTATGTCACTCTTTACATTTGCATGCAAGTATGTAACTCTTTACAAGCCTCTGATATTCCCGTTAGTGCAAAAATGACTAGTTCAGTAATAGTCCCTTTTTAAAAAAAAAAATACAAATCTCTTGTACAGAGCATACAAAATCTCATTTTATTGAGGCTTCAATATTCATTTTCTTACAGAAAAACATTCTACGCTTTACTTTTTTTGTCACAAACGATTTCTCCTTATAATTCTGGATATCATTTTCCCTTGTGGTCAAAGCTTTAAGTTGCTGAACATAAATCTTGAAGCTACAACGTTGCAAATTGTTTTATATTCTTCTCTCAACTCAAAAGTGTTTAGTTCTTTTTTTTATATACGTTAAACTTGTTCACTTTGTTTGTGTTGCTTCATTTATTCATTATACTGTTCTTCAAATAAATGTAGTTAAGATCTGATGCATTATCTGTCACTCAATGTGTATGGCTTCAAAGTTTGAGCATATAATAGACTAATTTGATTTTAATTTATACGACTACATAAATTGTACTTATAATTCCTTGAATTGATATTTAGATGCCAATCTTATTCTCTTGTATGTGAAGTTGTTTTTCCTTCCTAAGGTGTTATCATCTATCTAAATTCAAGAAACATTTCAAGTAAACAATTCCAATCTAAGGACAGCAGACAGTAAATTCAGTAAGTTCAGCAGCAAAACATAGGAAAACAAGACCGATCTCAAGGAGACGAGAAGATGACAACTCTAGAACACCATCAACACATTAACAAGAAGACAGAAATTCAGCAGCAAGAAGGCGGAAATTCTGTAATTTCAGCAGCAAGAAGGCAAGAGAAGATGATCATTTAACAAGCGATAAAAATAAAAAAATGCAGCAAGTTCAGCAACAAGAAGGCAGTTATGCAGTAACGAGGTCTTTAGAAGACAAGACACCCCAAAATAGTCTGACGATTCAGCCAACAAATCCATTTTAAAACTGAAGGACAAGAGAGGACAGAAATCACCTAAGGTTTTCGTTTGCTTTAGGGAAACACTTGGTGCCAACCATGTCAACCTGCATCAATACAACATTTACATTAGAAAGTGAATGAAATCAGATAAACAACGTTATATATGACATCTGTGGCAAAATCAGATAAACAATGTTTTATAGGCCAATAGACCTTAACTAATACCACAAATAATATATAAGACGATTATATAGAAATTGAACATCTCCTTGTAACAATTTCAGAGAGCAAGTTAAATTTAGATGATACTTACTTATTCATTGCTCTTTTTCTGGATTAATGCATCATTTTGCAAGAAGGGGTGATTTCAGTACGGTGCAGCGACTTTGTCTAAGGAGCAAAGATTACATTATTAAGCAACCCCTAGAAATTCTTTGATACTGTTAAACATCAGACTAAGGTCTGCAGCAACATTATGTTGCATCAAATAATTTCAGAAGACCAACATAAAATCCAAATTTCCATTTTTTAGCAGCAAATCATACTTCTAGCATAAAACAAACTAGATGTTCCATCATCAGGGCATAGTAGATCTTGCTTCACATTATTCTCTCCAATATGTAAAAGATGAAGGAATAAACCCGATCAGTGGCTTTTGTAAATAACATACAGTAATGAAATTCATGGATACTCTCCAGGGAACCTTCACTACATAATTAACTTTTTCTACTTCAAAATCATATCCTCAAGGAAATACGCCAAAAGACAAAGAACATGAGTCATCACATGCAAGCAAGTAGACCAACACCAGCAAAAATTTCAAGACCCTGGGAAATATAAATGAATGAGAGAATAAACATGCAAATTGTCCTCATACCAGCATTTAATTAGGTTCGAATTATACAAGAGCATACTTGAAATTAGCAACGCTATATTGCTAAAATATATCTTTTAACTCTTGAAAGTCACCATTAAAATAGACATTATTGAAAGTAACAATAACCTGGAAAGACTATTAGAGTAAAATCAGTAACAGAATGATGCAATGCATAGCATTTGCATTTACCTGCCAAGAAGGTTTCCAACTCTCGGCAACATGATACTTCCATTGAAGGCCATATTCAACAGTGGACTTAGAAAGCTAATCAAAGAAAGTACACTAGTCTTACCATTTGACGAATATATATTGCTAAAATATGTCTTTTAACTCTTGCGTATCCATCAACCTTTCTTTTGTGTAATTGGATACATTAGTAGTTTGTCAGAATATATCCGTCCTGTGGCAAGTCAAGTTTTCTCTTCCCATGATCAGGTTTAAACTCTTTGAACTAATAAAAGTAAAGGAAAATTATAGCAACATTGATATTCTTATCAACATCATTAAACGAAAATTTATCAAACATTTGATTAAACATCAGCTAAATGCCTGCAGAACCAAAATCGATCGAGACGCAACCAATGCAAAATTGAAAATTAGAAAGAGAATTACCAACCTGCAGCGCACGAACTTGATCGACCTGATGCCAACCCAACCACAGCCGCAGAACGACGAGCTCGATCTGGTGAACGATGGAGAGCTCTTGGAAGCAGAAAACGAGAGCTCTTGAGACGCGCCTAGCAAAAACACGATCGGATACCAACCCAAATCACTGACACGGCAGCAGAACACCGAACCTGGTGAACGATGGAAGCAACACACGAGATTTTCGACGGCTTAATTAGGGCTTAAGGGCATCTTTAATGGGTCTTATAAGATTTGTATTGAGAGAATAATTTTTATGGGAGTTATGGTGTATTGATGGCTTTTATTGAGGTATTTTAGATGGGGCTTTTAGATAAGTTTTATGTACAATCATATCATTTGTTTGGATTGAAATTATAAAAATGTCATTTACTAAATTATGGATAAAATCATACATTAAACTTAATATTTATATTTTATTTTAATTATATAATTATAATATTTATTTAAAATTAAGGGAAAAAACATACATTGATGGAAAATCAACAAAAAGGGGATGCATACATTCAAGAAAACAAAACAAATGAAGTGATTCCAATTGAAGAGTAGAAGAACAATATGCTGAATTCAAATGGTTCGTTCTCTCTACTCAGATGTCCAAATGAAGTGATTCTAATTCGAGGAGCTAGATCTTGAAGTCTACTGCAAGTCCTCAAAATATGAGCGCAATCCGAGTTGGAAATCAAAAGTTATGGCGTTTTTACGGAAGTGTCGCAGAAGCTGAAGAAGACACCGATGACGCCCCGCGCCAGAAGCCACCGCGACCCGGCGGTGGGTCTCAGACAGGTCACCGCCCCGCGGTGGGAGTCACTGCCCCGCGGTGGATTTGTTAAGCGCCTCGCGTCCGGAAAACGACACTCATTAGTAGGTGAATTAGGATTTCTTTGACAGAAAAACGACACCGATTTCCGGCCTTGTCAACTATCCTAAAATATATTAAAAATATCCTAAATTCATGTATAAAATATATTAAAAAAATATTTTATAAAAAAAGCATGCATAAAATATATTAAAACTATCCTAAATAATAATAACATGATTTATTTGGACTTAATTATATTAAAATTTGTAAAAAAATACATAAAATTTCAAAAATGTATTTACAATATAATTTTAATATAAAGAAATTAAATTGGTATTTATTTTATTTTAAACCACCAATAATAATAATAAAATGATTTATTTTTACTTAATAATACCTATAATACAAAAAATATTAAAATCTACCAAATATATCCAAAATGGATGTCTATGGATAGAGAAAAATGTAATTAGAATTATGGTAATTTTTTTATTTTTTTTAACCAGCCATTTTTTATTTAAATCAATTTTAAAAAACAAATTCGAAATGTGTTTTGGCTTGACGCAATGGGGCGCGTTTGGTGGGGCTACTCCGGGATGTGTTTTGGCTTGAATTTTAGACACATTTTTTTAAGTAACCAAACATGCCTCCATTTTTATATGTATGGGACGGTCCCAATTTTGAGCCCAAATTCGAGACCCATGTTAGGGCTTTTAGTTGAATTCAAATATTTTAATATTAATGTTCTAAAAGCCCCTCTAAGGGACTACCGTTAAAGATGCTCTGAGAGCAAAAAAACGATAGCTTTTGGAAGCAGAAATCAATCGATCTAATTTCTACCACGATCGACCGATAATTCGTTTAATTTTGTAAAGTAAATTTACTTCAAGTTTTTCCGGCTAATAAAAATTACAATATTATTACGGTTGATAAAAACATAGTAAATATGTTAATTAAAAAATATAAAAAATTGATATAAGTAATTAAATTATGATAATATATATTATCAATTTTAAATAAATAAAGTCCAATGGTAAACATATACGTATAATTTACAATAGTTGTGATTAATAATGTTAATTATGTATATATTAATTAAAGTCGTGTTAGAACCGTGATAATATAGCTTACGTAACACATTTACTACGGTTAATAAATGAGCCGTGGTACTTTAATCAACATTTTTACTACGGTTGTCAAAATACCGTAGTAAAAAATCTGCATAAACACAATGGACCGTAATTTTATGCGCTTGGTTTATCACGGTTGTGTTACAACTGTGATAATATAGCTTATGTAACTCATTTACTACGGTTGATAATGTAACACCCCCAAAACTTAACCTTTTTGGAAAGGTATTACCGCCAGTGACCCCAGTGTTCCTTACCGAGATCACCCAATGCTTTACCATTTAAATACAATTTATGAAATACAAATGATACATAATGATCAAAGCATTCAATTCCAAAACATAACATTGTCAAAGAAACATGAGTTACGGGATTACAACCCAATCCCGAATAGGCTAACACATAGTTTAAACCAAATACAGCGGAAGTCTTATTAAGTAGGATACATCGGAAGTCTTATAAAAACATGTTACAACCAAAGTCATTGTCCAAAAGATCTCAACCTGATTAACAAAATAACTAAAACATTCGAAAACCACCGTCGACTCCATAGTCCTTCTGTTCTTCTGAACTACTTTCTATCTGATGTGCCGAATCGAACGGATGACACCAACCCACATGCAGAGAACAAAGTTCGTGGGTTAGTCTACTTGAATAGACTAGCAAGGGTACAAAGCAGAAGGTTCGATGTAGTTGTATTAGGTTAGACTTATCGTTTCTCGAATGATAACCGACAACGATAATCAACCTTCACACTTCTACAGAATAACAACAAGAGGTATGCACAAGAGAAGACTCTGGAAGACTGAATCTTCACAGAGATCGACTCGAAAGAAGACTCCAACGGAAATGAGTCTTAGGGAAATATGAAAAATCTGGAATGTTTACAGAATCATACAACAATGATTTAAAAGTTGACTGAGATGCTTCGGTTCACGACCAACCTCATCGCATACAGCGAATCCAGATTGGAAAGAGAACGTACTATGATCAAAGTCGAGACGAGTTTTCCTAGCTGCACTATAACTTAGCTGCACTACTCGCCGAAGGTTTATTAATTATGTGCGTCGAGTAGCACTTATCTGATTTATATTACAAACCACACATCACATTATTAGACTTTTACATGTGTACCCCACCATTGGGACGACACATCTTAGTATACGTTTCGTCGAGAGTGACGCACACCGGAAGGTTTGTGACACCAGCTAAGTGTCCTGCCTCTACACACTTGTGAAAAAGACCGATCATGATCTTAGAATAGTACCAGATGGAGACGAGCCACCACGATACCAAATTATAAAGAAATGACCGGACGAAGTCCGAGTACATTCCTGACTAACAGTGCTAACCACACAGATACAGCACAATCACAGTTACAGAATAAATCCACATAAAGGCCCGAAAGACGATCACAGATAATAGCGCTGTTCTAACAGATATACAACCTATTATATGATTTTCAAAACAGTTTATAAATCACTTCCAGAAGAACACAGTAATAATCGTTCCAAATTAATTAATCAATTGAAATAACTGATAATCAATGTAAATATGGAAACGATGAGCAAGAGCAAACCGCCACTTGCCTTAATCCGCAGAATAGAAACAAGCCTAACGACAACGACGGGATTCCGGGCTCGACACGGGTATAGCTCCGACAGTACAACGACCTTCGAGTCGACCCATAAAAGGAACCCTAAGTTAGATCCGACATAACCACAGTACGAATCTAAAAACGACGAAAGAAAACGAAAGGAACGACGACTACCAAAGCCAAAAGCCAAAGAGGCATTCTGGGCTCTGGCGGCGGTCGCTGTTCTTGGCGGCGGTCGCCATTCTTGGCGGCGGTCGCCGCAGTTCATCACGGCGGGCGCCGTGAAGAACGCGGCGGTCGCCGTGAAGAACTCAGACGACAGAAACAGTTAGAAAACTCACCCAAAACACGAGCGACTCGGCCTCCTTCGACTTGCTTTGGTTTCTAACCTCCAAGGCTACCAAAAGCTTCACAAAGGCACTCAGGAAACACCACCAAACGACACCGGCGAAAGCACCATAAATCCGATGAGGCAAGAACTCCGGTGAGGCAAGAATTTGGGAGAGCTTGGGCTGTGGATTGAGCTCCAAAACCCCTCCAAAACACCTTCTTTTATAGTCAAATGCCAGGAAACACCATCATTGCTTTACGAAGAGCTACTCCGGCGCTGCTAGAGCCACGCCGGCGACCTCTAGGCAAGGACCTCCGGACAACGACGACGGCGGGCGCCGCAATAGGCCTGGCGTCCCCAGCTAGGAGAAGACCCAGCCTGCTCCTCGAGCATTGCGACGGCGGGCGCCGCCACTTCACGGCGGGCGCCGCCCTTGGCTTTGCCGCCTCCTCAGCTCTTAGATGAAAACGATATTAACCCGGGATAAAATTATCGTACGCGAACGAGTATTAAAATCCAAAGCACGTCGTCTGTATATTATTTCACTGAGAAAAATATTACAAATACAGAGCACATTACAGAATGTCTCCAACTTTCTGAATTAAATCCGACGTACATAACGGTTACTCGGGAAAAATCCCGGAACTCCAGAAATAGCTTACAAAAATACGGGGTATCACATCTCCTCCCCCTTAAAAGAAGTTTTGACCCCGAAACTTAGGTCGAGAATAACTCGGGAAAACGCCTGAGCATATCTAACTCGGTTTCCCACGTTTCCCAAGTAACTTCCTCCGATCCAGACTTGGACCACTGAATCCGTACCAACGGTACGATCTTGCTACGCAGCTGCTTCTCACGACGCTCCAAAATGCGCACGGGCATCTCCTCATAAGTACCATTAGCTTGAATCTCGATGTCCTCATAACTCAGCACATGAGACTCATCTGGCACATACTTCCTGAGCAAAGAGACGTGGAACACATTATGCACTGGAAGAGCCGATGGCGGCAACGCCAAGCGGTACGCTAGAGATCCCACTCTATCCAGAATCTCGAATGGTCCCACGTAGCGAGGGTTAAGCTTTCCACGCTTACCAAACCTGAAAACTCCCTTCGAGGGTGACACCTTGACAAACACCTTGTCACCGACCTCGAACTCGATATTCCTACGCTTCTTGTCTGCATACGACTTCTGTCGACTCTGAGCGGTCAACATCCTTTGTCGAATCAAGGCAATGTCAGAAGATGTCCTCTCGACTAACTCTGGCCCAAGCAGAATCTTGTCGGCGTTATCGTCCCAACAAATCGGAGATCTGCATCGGCGACTATACAAAGCTTCAAACGGAGCCATCTTGATCGTAGCATGCCAGTTGTTGTTGTATGTGAACTCAATCAGACTCAAGTTGTCCTCCCAGCTAGTCGGACGATCGAGTACACAAGCTCTAAGCATATCCTCCAGAGTCTGGATGGTCCTTTCAGACTGGCCATATGTCTGAGGATGAAATGATGTGCTGAACCTTAACTCGGTCCCCATAGCCTTATGAAGTTCTTTCCAGAACCTTGACATGAAACGACCATCTCGATCCGATACGATTGTTTTAGGGATACCATGTAAGCGGATAATCTCTTTCTGGTAGACCTCTGCTAACTTCTGGGGTTCCCAAGTGGTCTTAATGGCTAGGAAATGAGCACTCTTCGTAAGCCGATCCATAATTACCCAGATAGCATCTTTCTGACTTCGAGTCTTTGGCAGCCTCGTGACGAAGTCCATGGCAATGTCTTCCTATTTCCATTCTGGCACAGGGAGAGGTAGCAACTCACCACCTGGCCTGCGGTGTTCAATCTTGATCTTCTGGCAAGTCAAGCACTTTTACACGAAGTCTGCCACGTCCCACTTCATGTTTGGCCACCAAAACTTCTTCTTGAGATCCTTGTACATCTTGCTAGAGCCAGGATGCACAGAATAAGCAGATGAATGAGCTTCTCTCATCACCAACTGACGAAGGCCTTTTGTGTCTGGCACACAGATTCGGTCTTGAAACCAAAGTGATCCGTCATCCTGAATCACAAAACTGGGAGCTTTCCCATCCATCACTTCATTGCTTAGCTTCACCAAGACGATGTCATCAACTTGCTTTTTCTTGATCTGATCCAACAATATAGCCTGAATTTCCAGCATACTCAGGAAACATCTACGCTGATCATACAGAACTTCAATGTCGCATGACTCTTGGTTTAGCTTGGTCTGAGCAGTAAGTAGAGCAACTACCTTCTCGTGCATTGTCTTTCGGCTCAGTGCATCAACTACTACATTAGCCTTGCCCGGATGATACAACAACTCCATGTCGTAGTCCTTGAGCAACTCTAGCCAGCGGCGTTATCTCATATTTAGCTCCTTTTGAGTAAATATATACTTGAGACTTTTGTGGTCAGTGAAGACTTGGCATCTTATACCGTAGAGGTAATGCCTCCAAATCTTCAGCGCAAAGACAACCACTGCTAGCTCAAGATCATGTGTCGGATAGTTTTCTTCGTACGTCTTGAGTTGCCTGGATGCATAAGCAATGACTATGCCCCTCTGCATCAAAACACAACCAAGACCACACTTTGAAGCATCACTATAGACCACATAATCGTCGTTCCCCTCTGGGAGTGCTAACACGAGTGTCGAGGTCAGTCGTTGCTTCAACTCCTGGAAACTGGCCTCGCACTTGTCATTCCAGACAAACTTATTGTGGACCTTGCGGAGTAGATTGGTCATAGGTAGAGCGATCTTTGAAAATCCTTCTACGAACCTTCTGTAATACCCGGCAAGTCCAAGAAAACTGCACACTTCTTTCACATTCTGGGGCTGCTTCCAATTAGCCACCGCTTCAATCTTTTGGGGATTAACCATAACCTCATTTTTATTGATCACGTGGCCTAAGAAAGCCACTTCCTTCAACCAGAATTCACATTTAGACAATTTAGCAAAAAGCTGATGTTGTCTAAGGATTGACAAAGCAATCCGCAGATGTTCCTCGTGGACTTCTTCACTCGGAGAGTAGATCAGAATGTCGTCTATGAAGACCACTACGAACTTGTCCAAGTACTGGTGAAAACATCGATTCATCAGATCCATAAAGACAGCTGGAGCATTTGTAAGCCCAAAAGGCATCACTACGAACTCGTAATGACCATATCTGGTCCTAAACGCAGTTCTAGGAATGTCCTGCTCACGAATTCTGAGTTGATGATATCCAGATCTCAGGTCGATCTTGGAGAAAACCTTTGCTCACTGCAACTGGTCCAACATGTCGTCAATCCTAGGCAATGGGTACTTGTTCTTGATCGTCACCTTGTTCAACTCTCGGTAGTCGATACAAAGTCGGAACGATCCGTCCTTCTTTTTGACGAACAATACCGGAGCACCCCACGGCGATGCACTCGGCCTGACATAACCTTTGTCAAGAAGATCTTCAAGTTGATTCTTCAATTCTTGCATCTCAGTTGGAGCCATCCGATACAGTGATTTGGAAATCGGCGCCGTACCAGGCTCAAGATCAATTGAAAACTCTACGTCACGGTTCGGGGGTAATCCAAGAATTTCTTCCGGAAAGACATCCGAAAACTCTCTAACCACAGGAATATCAAGAACCTCAGGTCCATCCTTTGCGGGCGAATCCAAGTAGCAAAGGTACCCGACACATCCTTGTCGTAGTAGCTTAAACGCAGCCATCGCATTGATCAGCTTGCCGTTATCAGCGTCATTCCGACCATTGAACTTGCACACGAACTGGCCCCCAGATGACACCGTCACCGTTCTTGAATTGAAGTCGATCACCGCCTTGTGACGCGTCAGCCAATCCATACCGAGAATAATGTCGTATGGAGCCATGGCTATACAGATCAGGTTTGCCTCAAACTCCTTATCCTGAATGGTAATCGGAAAATCGGACAGATGTTTGGTTCCCACCAAATGTTCTCCATTAGGAAGACTAACGACGAAAGGGTCGCACGAATCGTTGCACACTAAGTCTAACTTGCTAACGCAGCTATTCGAAATAAAGGAATGCGTAGCACCAGAATCAAATAGAATGCACACTGAAGTAGAGTGAAGGTATAAAGTACCTTGAGCAATTGGAGCATTGGGTCCATCTGCTTCACGCATCTCGTACAAGCGTTGACCCTGACTTCCAGAAACAGCTGGGGTCTTTTCCCTGTTCTGAGCAGTCGTCTGAACTGACGGGCTAGGAGTCTCGGCATGCTTGAACCTAGGTCGGTTGCTCTGATGAACTGACTCTTGCTGCGACTCTACTCCCTTCTGCTTCCCCTGCTTGCAGAACTTCTGCAGATGAACATCACGTCCACACCCAAAGCACGATCTCTTCTCCTTCTGACACTCATTGCTCTTGTGCCCAACAACACCACAGTTATAACACTGAACTGAACTTCTGCTCTAACTGGACTGCTGCGTTGACCCTCCATGAGTCATGTCCGTCTTTGCTCGGCCAGACTTGGCAAAGCTAGACGGTGGCGCAGGTCGCTTGAATCCACCACCCTGATTCTGATTCTGCATCGACCTCTGTCGGATGCGTCTCTTTGTTGACTCCTCCAGAGTCACTTCCAGCTTGTAGGCAACATCCATATACTGCTCCAGAGTAGAGCATGTGTGGTGCACCATCAACGGCTTGATATATGGACTCATCCACTCGTGGAAGTACCAGATCTTTTGTGCCTCGCTGGTTATCTCAGCTGGGGCGTACTGCAGAAGATGATTGAACTTGGTTGCCAGCTCAGCTACCTTCAATCCATCGGTCTTGGGGTACAGAAACTCCTTGTGTTTCTCCTCTCTCATAGCACGAGAGAAGAAACGGTCAATCATTTTGGTCTTAAACATCGACCAGATCAATACAGGGCTATTAGCTAAGCATGTACCCTCTCACCATTCACTAGCATCCTCCTTTAGCTGCAGAGAAGCTATGTGGACCTTTTCAGCCTCAGTACAGTCCATATTACGGAACAGCCATTCCATGTGAGAGAACCAATGGGTCACCTTGACTGGCTCCCCTTTTCCGTTGAAGCTGTCAGGCCTCATAGAACTGATGGTCTTCAGAGCACGACCATAGTTGTCCCTAGTCCTGACTGCATTCTGCTGGACATCATGGTTTCTTGGCTCCTCAAATCTAGGAACCGGTGGGGGAATCGGCACGCCTTGTGCCTGTGGCACATTTGGTCGCATAACATCAGCGATAGCTTGCATGACAATTCCTCGAATTGTCTCCACTGCTGCAGCATTAAACACCACTGGTGCATTACTTTGATCCTGATCATTGTCCCTGGATTGATTATGGGATTCAGATACATGCTCACCTTGACCAACATCTCTTATGATTGGTCTGGGATCCCGACTAGTCCCAACACCAGCTCGAACCGTGTTCCTTGTGTTCACCATCTGTTTACCGATCAAATTCCAAGTTATTTATACATTAATATCATTCAAACATGATTAATGTAGTAAAATTACTCAAAATAGATCAACTAGGTATTTTATAGATGAACTGGAACTGTTACACAAGCTACACATAAGTCTATCATCCGAGCGCTAGGACAAAAATTGCTCGAAGATAAAAGTGTTTCACAGAGTACTTGCCGCAATACTGAAATATTACACAAAGTACATACTGAAATACTAAGAAAGGAAACGACTACGATAGGCAACGCCAATCCTCATCAAGGCGTTCCAAAACGTCTCCTATAAGACTGGCTACTCGTGCAAGGTCTCTTCGGACTAGGCTCACCATCGAGCTCTGGCGATGAGTTTCGCACCCTGCTCGGTCCTGGGTCACATGGCTCTGGTGACTCAGACCCAATCTCAGTCGTGGAAAAGAAAGGATCGTCCATAAGAGGTCCTCCTATTCCAGCCCTTCTCTGAGCGCTAGCGATTGCCTGATCCATCTGTTGTTGCTGCTCCATATGAGAGCTCATTTCGCTCTGGCGAAGGATCTCTCTCAACTCAGCCTCTGATCTCCTCCTAATACCGTGCTCAGTGTACAGTGCCTCCCAATCAACATCAGTCATGAGTGCATAAGCCAACACTGGTGATAGTTCTGGGCTGGGGGGAATAAACTGCACCCCCGGCTCCTGACTGTCCACTAGCAAGTGCCTCAAGTTGTCTGGCTCCTGGCTCTGCTCTTCCAGGTCCATCTCGAGGTCCTCCTCAGGATCATCTTCGATGGGATCCTCATCCTCGGGATCAATCTCGATCATATCCTCATCCTCGACAGGATCTATCTCTATCTGGTAATCGTCATCGTAATGCCCTAAGGCGTATCTAGACGACTCACCCACTTCCTGCACTGCTTCCTCCCTGAGTGGCTCTACAGATGCAGCTACAGTGAGCACTGCATCCCTAGGCGTAAGGACAACAGACTCGGGAATCACATACTTGATGTCCTCGGGCGGGCTACTCGGGCCTCCAACCTCGAAACATCGCTGAGGGATCGGAAAATCTAGCCTGCCTGGAGACGGCGGGTCCGTCTTGGCGTCCTCCGACCCCCTATCAAGAGAAAAGCACGCACCCATTCTACAGGATAACGAGAAAGGAGTTAGTCTTTCTAGACATAGAAGCAAGCTTACTACATCAGACTATATAGAAGACACGACTATGAACGGTGTTTTGAAATTCTTTTTACTTTGAAAATTCAGAGCTCTTTAAAAGCATTTTCAAAAACGGAAAATGGTTTGTAAAATCCCCAAACCCGTTTTAAAACCTTAGGCTCTGATACCACAACTGTAACACCCCCAAAACTTAACCCTTTTGGAAATGTATTACCGCCAGTGACCCCAGTGTTCCTTACCGAGATCACCCAAGGCTTTACCATTTAAGTACAATTTATAAAATACAAATGATACATAATGATCAAAGCATTCAATTCCAAAACATAACATTGTCAAAGAAACATGAGTTACGGGATTACAACCCAATCCCGAATAGGCTAACACAGAGTTTAAACCAAATACAGCGGAAGTCTTATAAAGTAGGGTACATCGGAAGTCTTATAAAAACATGTTACAACCAAAGTCATTGTCCAAAAGATCTCAACCTGATTAACAAAATAACTAAAACATTCGAAAACCACCGTCGACTCCATAGTCCTTCTGTTCTTCTGAACTACTTTATATCTGATGTGCTGAATCGAACGGATGACACCAACCCACATGCAGAGAACAAAGTTCGTGGGTTAGTCTACTTGAATAGACTAGCAAGGGTACAAAGCAGAAGGTTCGATGTAGTTGTATTAGGTTAGACTTATCGTTTCTCGAATGATAATCGACAACGATAATCAACCTTCATACTTCTACAGAATAACAACAAGAGGTATGCACAAGAGAAGACTCTGGAAGACTGAATCTTCACAGAGATCAACTCGAAAGAAGACTCCAATGGAAATGAGTCTTAGGGAAATATGACAAATCTGGAATGTTTACAGAATCATACAACAATGATTTAAAAGTTGACTGAGATGCTTCGGTTCACGACCAACCTCATCGCATACAGCGAATCCAGATTGGAAAGAGAACGTACTATGATCAAAGTCGAGACTAGTTTTCCTAGCTGCACTATAACTTAGCTGCACTACTCGCCGAAGGTTTATTAATTATGTGCGTCGAGTAGCACTTATCTGATTTATATTACAAACCACACATCACATTATTAGACTTTTACATGTGTACCCCACCATTGGGACGACACATCTTAGTATACGTTTCGTCGAGAGTGACGCACACCGGAAGGTTTGTGACACCAGCTAAGTGTCATGCCTCTACACACTTGTGAAAGAGACCGATCATGATATTAGAATAGTACCAGATGGAGACGAGCCACCACGATACCAAATTATAAAGAAACGATCGGACGAAGTCCGAGTACATTCCTGACTAACAGTGCTAACCACACAGATACAACACAATCACAATTACAGAATAAATCCACATAAAGGCCCGAAATGCGATCACAGATAATAGCGTTGTTCTAACAGATATACAACCTATTATATGATTTTCAAAACAGTTTATAAATCACTTCCAGAAGAACACAGTAATAATCGTTTCAAATTAATTAATCAATTGAAATAACTGATAAGCAATGTAAATATGGAAACGATGAGCAAGAGCGAACCGCCACTTGCCTTAATCCGCAGAATAGAAACAAGCCTAACGACAACGACGGGATTCTGGGCTCGACACGGGTATAGCTCCGACAGCACAATGACCTTTCGATTCGACCCATAAAAGAAACCCTAAGTTAGATCCGACATAACCACAGTACGAATCTAAAAATGATGAAAGAAAACGAAAGGAACGACGCCACAACGACGACTACCAAAGCCAAAATCCAAAGAGGCATTCTGGGCTCTGGCGGCGGTCGTTGTTCTTGGCGACGGTCGCCGTTCTTGGCGGCGGTCGCCGCAGTTCATCATGTCGGGCACCGTGAAGAACTCAGACGACAGAAATGGCGAGAAAACTCACCCAAAACACGAGCGACTCGGCCTCCTTCGACTTGCTTTGGTTTTTAACCTCCAAGGCTACCAAAAGCTTCACAAAGACACTCAGGAAACACCACCAAACGACACCGGCGAAAGCACCAGAAATCCGGCGAGGCAAGAACTCCGGTGTCGGCAAGAATTTGGGAGAGCTTGGGTTGTGGATTGAGCTCCAAAACCCCTCCCAAACACCTTCTTTTATAGCCAAATGCCAGGAAACACCATCATTGCCCTACGAAGAGCTACTCCGGCGCTGCCAGAGCCACGCCGGCGACCTCCGGGCAAGGACCTCCGGACAATGATGACGGCGGGCGCCGCAATAGGCATGGCGTCCCCAGCTAGGAGAAGACCCAGCCTGCTCCTTGAGCATTGCGACGGCGGGCGCCGCCACTTCACGGCGGGCGCCGCCCTTGGCTTTGCCGCCTCCTCAGCTCTTAGATGAAAATGATATTAACCCGGGATGAAATTATCGTACGCGAACAAGTATTAAAATCCAAAGTACGTCGTCTGTATATTATTTCACTGAGAAAAATATTACAGATACAGAGCACATTACAGAATGTCTCCAACTTTCTGAATTAAATCCGACGTACATAACGGTTACTCGGGAAAAATCCCGGAACTCCAGAAATAGCTTACAAAAATACGGGGTATCACAGATAAATGAACCGTAGTCTTTTAAACAACATTTGTACTACGGTTGTCAAACAACCGTGGTAAAATATCTGCAAAAACACAGTTTTTATGCGCTTGGTTTACTACGGTTGTGTTACAACTGTGATAATATAGCTTATGTAACTTATTTACTACAGTTGATAATTGAGCTGTGATATTTTTAACAACATTTTTACCACGGTTGGGACGTAAAATATATGCAAAAACACAGTTTTTATGCGCTTGGTTTACTACGGTTGTGTTACAACTGTGATAATATAGCTTATGTAACTTATTTACTACAGTTGATAATTGAGCTGTGATATTTTTAACAACATTTTTACCACGGTTGTCCCAACCGTGGTAAATAATCTGCATAAACACAACGGATCGTAGTTTTTATAAGCCTGGTTTACTACGGTTGTGTTACAACCGTGATAATATAGCTTATGTAACTTATTTACTACGGGTGATAAATGAGCCATAGTATTTTTTAACAACATTTTTACTACAGTTGTCCAAAACCGTGGTAACTTATCTGCATAAACACAACGAACTGTAGTTTTATGCGCCTAATTTACTACGGTTGTGTCACAACCGTGATAGTATAGCTTATGTAACCCATTTACTACGGGTGATAAATGAGCCTAAACAGCATTTTTACTAAAGACGCCAAAAAAACCACGGTTCTACTTGCAACCGTGGTAATTTAACTATGATAACAGAATTACTACAAAAAAACACGGAACCGTAGTAAATGTGTCTGTAGGGGAAGCCCCTTTTTGTACTAGTGTGATAGGCAGTTGACAAATGCAAAGAAGTACCTAATGCTTTAAACAACTCTTGCCAAAAATGGCTAAGAAACACCCTGTCTCTGTCAGAGACAATACTAGCAGGTAATCCATGGAGTTTGTAAATATTGCACATAAATTCTTGTGCCACTTTAGCCGTTGTAAAGGGGTGAGTCAAAGGAATAAAGTGAGCATATTTAGTCAATTGATCCACCACCCTAAAATACAATCCTTGCCACCAGACTTGGAAAGTCCTTCAACAAAATCCATGGAAATGTGACTCCATGCCTGATGTGGAATTGGTAAGGGTTGAAGGAAATCAGGAGAAGGAAGATTCTCATGTTTGTGCCTTTGACACACATCACAAGTTTGGACAAAGAGTTCCACTAAGCTTCTCATACTAGGCCAATAAAAGATAGCTTCCAATCTCTGGTAAGTGGCTTGAATGCCAGAGTGACCTCCCATATGAGCAGAATGTAAAGCTTCAATCAACTGATGCTGCAACTTTGGATCATGGCCAATATAATTTCTTCCTTTATATCTCAATAAACCATGTTGAAATGAGAAAGCAGAATTACTGTCTAGCACACTTTGAGCAATAATATCAGCTAACTGACTGTCACCCTCATAACTTGATGCAACATGCTTGACCCAAGTAGGTTCCACTGTCACTGCCATAGAACAAGACCCATGCTCAAACTGTCGTGATAAAGCATCAGCACCCAATAAGTTTCCTAACAACTTTCTTCTGCAAATGAGTAGTAAGGTTTTGGTCTAGGAGATGTTTCAATGGTTGATGATCAGTGTGTATATAAAAATGAGAAGGTTCAAGGTAATGTCTCCATTTTTCAACAGCCAACAAGATTGCCAACAACGCTTTCTCATATGTAGAAAGGAGAAGGTGTCTACCATGAAGAGCCTTACTCATGTATGCTAGTGGTCTTCCCTGTTGCATCAATATTGTACCCATACCAGAGTCACAAGCATCTATTTCAATTTCAAATGGCAAAGAGAAGTCAGGTAGACCCAAAATAGGAGCAGTAGTCAACATGGATTTGAGAGTCTGAAAGGCAGTATCACACTGAGCAGTCCACACAAACCCATCCTTCTTCAATAACTCAGTAAGAGGTCTGCTAACAGTAACATATCCGTGGATAAATCTTTTGTAATAACCAGTCAAGCCAGAAAACCTCTCAACTCCTTCACTGATTTAGGTGTAGGCAAATTCATCATTGTAGAAATCTTTGAAGGATCAATAACCACTCCTTTTCCTAAAATAATATGCCCCAAATACTCCACTTGAGGTTGACCAAAAACACATTTAGACTGCTTGACAAATAGACTATGTTTTCTCAAACAATCAAACACAATAGTCAAATGAGACACATGCTCTTGCAAATCCTTGTTGTAAACTAAAATATCATCAAAGAACACCAAAACAAATAACCTGAGAAAATCACCAAAGACATCATTCATCAATGCCTGAAATGTAGTTGGAGCATTAGTCAATCCAAAAGGCATCACTCCAAACTCAAAATGTCCATGATGAGTTCTAAATGCAGTCTTAGAAATATCAGCCTCTACCATACGAATTTGGTGATATCCAACTCTCAAATCCAACTTAGAGAAAATACAAGCACCATACAATTCATCTAGTAAATCCTCTATATGTGGAATTTGAAACTTATCTTTGATTGTGATGTCATTGAGATGTCTATAATAAATGCAGAATCTCCATGTTCCATCCTTCTTTTTTACCAGTAAAGTATGTGAAGCAAAAGGGCTTTGGCTAGGTCGAATGGTGGCCTTTTGAAGCATGTCAGTGACTTGCTTCTCTATCTCATTCTTTTGGAAATAAGGGTATCTGTAAGGCTTAGCACATACATGTTGGGCAACAGGACTTAGGTGTATGTGATGTTCATGTCCTCTAGCTGGAGGAAGCTCTGTAGGCTCAACAAAGACATCCTTATAGGATAGCAATAAAGTACTAATCACATGTGGAATAGGTTGTTGATGTTCCTCTACACTGAAGCAATGAGCAAGCTGAGTCACAAAGAGAGGAATTCTCTTCCTGAGCAATTTCTGTAGCTTGTTGCCACTCATCATCCTTACTGAAGCCTGCTCTCTGAAGCCTACCAATTCTACATGTCTACCATCCTTCACAAATGCTAACTTCAACTGCTTGAAATCAAAGGTCAAGGGACTGAATTCCCTTAACCAATCCACTCCCAATATCATATCATAACCACCCAACTTGAGAATTCTAATGTCAAACTGGAAAGTATTACCTTGCATCACCCATTTGAATCCCTTACAAACCTGATGACTGAACATTTTGTTACCATTTGCCACTACTACTGCCATAACACTGGATTCTTGTAATTCAAATGCAGATTCTCTAGCAATTCTTGGGTCCAGGAAACTGTGTGTACTCCCGCTATCCACCAAAATCACTAGATTTTGACTCCTAACTTTTCCTTGAATCTTGATAGTGTTCAATGGATCAATTCCAGTTAAAGAATGAACATACACTTCATTCTCCTCTACAGTGTCATCTGTATCCTGATGTTGTTGAGACAACTCAAGCTCCCCTAAATCACCCTGTTGCACATCCTCAATCTCAGCTATCACCAAACTGTGCAAAGTTTGAGTTCAACACTTATGTCCCACAAAATATTTGTCTCCACATCTATAACACAAGCCAGGTGTTCTTCTTGGTTCAACTAGCTGACTTGAGGAAGGATTAGAAGAGGTAGTAGTGGTATTCTTTGAAGTCTGGTTGGATTGTGTATTAGGTGGAGGATTGTAAGGTCTGTAATTTGGTTGAGGAATGTAAGGATTGGGTTTAAACTGATTGGCATTCGAAGTATATGTGTTGTTTTTCCAAAGTGGTGTACTCAACTTCAAAGTGGCTTGCACAACTCCACTATGTAACCTAGCCTGCTCTTAGGCCACATCCAAGGTAGTTGGTTGACTCAACTTAACCAAGGATCTAATTTCTTCCCTTAACCCACCGATATAGCTGGATACAAAGTAAGGTTCGGGTAAATGAGGATTATAAGCAATCATTCATGCTTTTAACTCCTCAAATTTCTCAATGTAACTCTCAATATCATCTTCCTAATTCAACTTATTGAACTCACCAACCATTTCAGAACTTATTTTCTCACCAAACCTCACACACAGATTCACTAAATTCAGTCCAACTTACTTGCTTATGTTGAAGCATATATCCATGCGCCTATACACCTGCCTTACCATTCATATACATGACATCAATTTCAACTTTTTGTTCCTCTGGAATTCCAAAGATTCCAAAACATTTCTCGCTTTTTCTTATCCAACTTCTAGGCCTCAAGCCTTCAAACACTAGAAATTCAAGCTTAGGAAGTCGATTCATACCTCTCAACGTTTCTGTTCCGCTTGATTGACTTCTTATTCCAGCCTCACGCAATCCACTTTCTGTAGAAGAACTCAAGATTCCTCGATCTTGGAAATTTCCCTTTGTAGTGCCTTGGCTACCCGCATTCTCATTCTCAATGGAATGATTAGATATATTTCCAAGATTTGCATCTCGACCTTGCAAAACTGAATCTTGATGTCACCCCATGTTACGAATCATCTAAGTTAGAGATTCGAAACGCTGAGTTGAGATCAATTGTAAATTGATCATATTCTAATCGGTTTCCTGCTGCTTCTTGTCAATTCGAATACGCTCCTCGTCAACGTGCCTCTGAAACGCCTCAAATCACAATTGTGTGTCATCTTCAACTTGCCTGGTCATGGCTATATGCTGAAGCAACTGCGCCTCCAATTTGCAAAAAAAATCCTCCATCGATTTCATCCCCGTGCCGTTTGCCATGGCCGGAGAATTGCAAACTCTGATACCAGTTGTGATGTCCCGATAGTCACCGGATATAAGCTTCCATGGAAGCTTTGATCGGAAAGGATAAAGGAGAGAAGATAAGGAAGGGAAAGAGAGGAAAGAGAAGAAGAATTATGTTTTGTAAATTGGATGCCGCCAATTTCTGTTACACACCCTCTTTGAAGGGTCGTTACAACTCCAGCTAGCTCAAAGACGCAAATGCCCTTACATTTGCTACATATTACAAACGTGACAAGTTTTGTATAAATTTGCAAGATGTGTGCATTAAATTGAATTTTTGTCTAGTGAGAACAATGTTTCTTTCATCCGTGAGTGTTTTGCATTTCTCTTGCTTATCTGCTGTGGTTTATCGGACATCACATGTTTTATGCTCACTTTTTCTATTAGCACTTAATGCTCAATTAGTATTTGTAAGCATTTCGATGGAAATCAATGGTTTTTGCTAACCAGAATTGAATCATGAGACTAAGATCCGTTGTTTCATTGCTTTGGAATTGGTTGAATGGTCAATTATTATATTACATTTCGTAATATCTCCTCAAAACTATGTCTAAGGTTCAATAAGACCAACAAACATCACATGACCTTAATTGTTGGTAAGAGCATTTGTTAGTGGTGTTTATTAGCATATATCATTTACTACAATGCTTGCAAAGGTTATATAAAGTGATTCTGACAGCCAAGTTAAGTGGTTAAACTTTAAATTAGCTTTAATAGACCATGGCATACTGAGTGAAGTTTGGAACTCTGTTTTTGTTTAGTTATACTTTACGGTATAATGTCATGTTTGTGTAGAACTAGAGAGGTGATATTCTTGTTACTAGCTTTTATGGATATGGATGTGGAGAATCTTTTCATTTTCTCCCAAGGTAATACTTGTAATTATAATATAAAGGGAAGACAATTTGCATATGCTTATCTGTTAACTAGCAATGTGTGTGAAATAACTGCTTTCTGTCTGTCTACCTGTAATGTCTTTTTCAATAGTATTGTTTGATCCTAAATTCATGATGAAAGAAATGAGTCTCTCGGGAGCGTATTAAACGTCATGAACACTTCCTTGCTTTACAACTAAGGATTAAACCAGGACATAAGGTCTGTTTCACCTATACATTCTGATGCTTCATTTTATATCATGTGTTTTAGTTCCTCAAAACTCTTATTCAGGGTTTACTGTGATACATAGGTGATGTATGTGCTATTGGTGGGCCATTAAGGGAATTGCTCAGTTTAGGTGACTCTTTTTGTTTTTAAAAATTTATTCTTCCTAATTTTTTGGTTTGAATTGTATGGATATATGGTCTGTTTTATCATTTTAGAAGAAAAAAAAACATAGTCCTTTTTTCACTATGAAAGGTCTTATTGCTTGTTCTGTTGAACTTCATGCATTAGACAACTCAACATTTGATGGTTTAGATTGGACTTGTTCTGTTGAATTTCGCTCTGCTTAATCATTATATGTTTCATTTGCTATGATTGGCTTCAACAACAAAGTCATTGGAAACCCCACAAAAAGTTTGGTTAAGAACATTTTACTAATAAGATCTATTATTCTGTATGTGTTGTTTAATATGGGAATTAACAGCTACATATATAATCTGCTAAGAGCCTAAGACAACTACTTTCAAAATTTTAAATTTTGCTTTGCTATTTGGATCAAACGGTCCTTTAATCAACACGCACACGAGTCCTTACTAGTACATACAAATCTTTGATCTATAGATCTGATGTATATATTAACTAATCAAATCAACCATAACCAGTGAGCACCAACTGCGGTTTTATCACTTACTTACTTAACATTATATAAAATTAACTCAAAATTATAAAATTTTAAATCTCTTCTTGCCAAAAGTTAAATTACAAAATTTGATAATAAAATTATGATGATGTTGAATCTCCTCTTTTCAAAATTTAACTTCAAGTTCATACTAATCGATCATAAACATAAAGATATGATAATTTTATATAAAATTAATCAAATAATGTTGATAATTTTGCCTTAATTGAATTAACTACTAACCTTTGAAGATTATATTTCTTTAAAAAAATATTTATATTGTTTTTATAATATTTTTGTCCCATATCCTAATAAATCTATCGTAACAATTTAACAACAATTAGTTGTTCTTTTCTATGAAAATATTGAGAATCTGGTTTTGGTTGAAAGATATAGGTGAAATAAATCAAAATTTTAGATCCACTCCTATATAAAGTAAAACTAAACAAATGCAGATTTGTTTGACGCATGATGCAAATTTGTTAATATTTTATGGGTGCTACTTTACGCACTCCACTAATTTCTTTATACACCCCGATATAGACAATTATACCCTTATTAGATTTAGAAATTATCCTAGATCTACCTTAATTTTCATTTACAAATAAAAAAGGATTTCTCTTCCCCTTAATCTCTAATGGATACCAAACACCGTCGACCGTTAACCGTATCTCTATTGTCTTCCCTCCTACAACCTTTACTTTTGCTATCTATATACAAACTGCTAGTTTTTAGACAACAATTTTTTAATATAAATGATACAAATAGTTTTAAAAAATAAAAATGAATTTATATAAGAAATGAGGTGAAGTGGTACTATATAAGAAATTAGAAGATTGTAAAACAGATGAAGTTATATTGTATAAGAAATTGGAAGGTTTGAGATTTTGGCATATAAAAATGTGAATATTTTAATAAAAGGATAAATCTGTCATATTTCTAAAAATAGAGGTGTATAAAAAAATTGTAGAGGTGCACCGAGATTGTCCTTATTTTATGCACTCTACATTTTCAACAATGTAAATTAATTTTTAAGATTTTATTTATGAATGTGTTTGTTTAGTTTGTTTATTTAGAAAAAAGAGAGTACCTCATCTATTATCATATAAGCTGCTAATACATAATCATTATAAAAAGATATTGTTTTTTTGGTTAGTTGGATATGTAAAGTTGTTTATATATTAAACAATATAATTTAAACTAATTTGACTATCTAATTTTAGTTTAATTATAGACTTAAGCTTAAAAAATTATTATTTAATATTTTTTCCTAAGATAAGTTAATATAATTTCTATTTAATATCCAACTTTGCCTTAAACAATTATAGGTTGTGAATTTTATCTATCTTCACTTATTATTATCATTTTATAGGACGACCTTTACTATGAATACTAATGCAAAAAGTTAATTGTATTTTTATTTAAAAAATAAGAATTATTATCTTTTAATAACACGAAACGTTTTTGATTTTATAAACTTAATATCACATTATTAAAATATTAAATAAATTCAATTCCGTGTTTGACACGGATACTATGCTAACATTAAACTAATTAAAATAAAAATTTATAAATTTTGTCATATCCGAGTTACTATAATTTTTAATTTTTTTTATATATTTCATGACTCACGATTAAAAAAATGAAAAATAGATCTCTTAATTTGAATTTAAAAATTTATCAATATATTTCATTTATTTTAAATACACACAAGAAGATAACATTTTTTTTAAAATCTTTTAAAAATTGTGTAATTACTAAATTACTATACACTCTATACATTCTACATTTAACTCTAGAAAAAAATAATACTACACACTTGTAAAGTTATACTTCGTAAAACCTAATCATGGCACTACGTAGAATGCCAATAATAAAATGACCGACCATTATATTTTCTATCGTGAGTCATGACATAACAAAAATAACCTTTTTGTTATGAAAAAAATAAACCAAAAACATTTGAATTTTGTAGGAGCTAATTGAAGGTTACAAATCCCATTTTAACCCGAAAGAAACCTTCAATAAACTTTTTTTATAACATTATAAGAGCAGAAATAGAATAAAAAGATAGACACCCATTTCCCAAAATTCTCCGGGGTTTTGTCCCCTCCCTAAGCCAACCATCTCTCTCCCCCCTCTTCTCTCTTCCCTGCCCAATTATTGAGGTACGTAACCAGAAACCCGTTTTTCCCCATTTGAGGAGAAATGGAAGCTTTTTCTCTCTCCTCTTAATTCCGTTTTCCTCTTCCTTTTCTTTCGCCTAAACCCCGTCCCATCTTCAATTTTGTTTCAGATTGCCTAATTCACTGATTGGATGATTTTGTTTTCCATCTCTTGAATTGCTAGCTTTGTTGTTTCAGGATACCGCTGGATCTTTCGGATTTAGGTTGCAATTTGTGTTCTAGGGGCTCTTATTTCAACAGGAAACGGTGGAGAACGATCTTCAGTTGTTTTTACTGGCCTTACTGCTAAGATGAGGATATGCCTTGTTGGTACCGGTTTCTCTTATCTATGAATTTTTACTAGGGTTTCAAAAGGACTGCGAAGGACGACCTAATTTCAAATCCTATTATCTTCGGTTGTTTTGGATCGTATCCGGGTGATGTCTGCTCAATTAAAGTTCCCGATCATTGAAGGCTAAAGGAGGTTTTCTGATTTGAGATTAGATTTGTTTGCAGTTTGTCCTTCTTTTACTTTTTGCCAATAGTTGTCGATTGTGGATTTGGTTAGATGTTCTTGTCTAGAACAGTGGCCTGAAAGGGAACCGAAAGACAATAGGGAAAGAGACAGTGGGAGAAGAAAGAGCTTTTTTTGTTCTTCTTTTATAGGGTTTACTGGAACTGATCGGCTAAAAATCTGAACTTTTTTCAAGGGGTAGAAGGTTTTTCTACTTTGTACTGTTTAAGATTCGTGATTGGTTGGTTTGGAGTATGAACATGGAGGAGGAACTGCAAAGTTTAATGACAAGGGGAGGTTTGGATTTGAAAATTGAAAACAACGTTGAAGACCAGATGTATTCTGAAATGGAAGTTGATGGAAACGGAGTTGAGAGTCCCAAGTTTGATGATGAAGGTAAGATCTCAGAGCATGGTGAGAGAAGCAATGTTGTGTTTGCAAGAGAAGGACCATTGTCAGGAGTGTCTAAGATTGGGTGCCACGTTGCTGACACACATCAATCAAAGCTAGTTAAAGATTCCAAGTTAGGGAAGAAGGATGAAGCAACAAATGAGAAGAAACTCAGTAGACAAGATAGGATCGAGTTGGGTAAGTTGTTCCAGGGTGCTGTGAGCTCCCATGACTGGGAGCTTGCTGAGAGCTTCATATTCTTGGCAGATCCACCAACTCTCAATGATTTTCTATGCATTTCGTTAGATTCTATCTGGTTCCTGTGTACACAACTTGAGCTATATGGGATAACAGGATTGATTAGAAAGATAATATCGAATGGCGCTTATGACTTTACAAGGGCAGCTCTTAGGACCTCGTTTCTGGCATCCTGTGTTTCTGCCTGTCAGAGCCAAACCATGAGTCTAGCTGATACAGTCACTATCATGGCTCAAAGGTGCGGTTCCTCATTTCTCTTATGATTAATTTCTTCCTGCACAGTGTTGAGGTCCAGCACTTGTGATTAGACTTGTCTTTCTTTTCTTTTGGTAACATTTGCCAACTATGGTTTGCTAATTTGTTTTCTCAGAGGCTGAGTTTACTTTGTTAGACCTATGTCTGCACACAATAATCCAGATTCTATTTGAAAGATAAATAACTTGTTTTTAGTTCATTTTTTGTCTGCTATTGCTGCCATGAACTATCAAGGTAATGTTCTATGGAGCTTTTTCTTGTACATATGATATGCTTGTATTTTCCATGTGGTTAACTTGTTTGGAGATGCATTTTGAAGGTTGCATGAGCGGCTTCAAGAATGCAACGGTGATGATGTTTTGAAGGCAGAGGCCAGTGCCAAAGTCCAGAAGTTCACTGAATGGGCCTTAAAATGCATTGGCTTCCATTCCCGATCCCATGGAAATAATGAAAGAGAAAATCAGGATGCAACTCTAGAAATTCAGCTTCAGTTATCTGCATTCAAGACATTTCTTGATCTTGCTGGAAACAGTCTTACAGGGAAAGACTTTACAGAGGCCTTTGATGCTGCTTGCTTTCCTCTCACTCTCTTTAG
Organism: Rheum nobile; assembly: GCA_027886185.1. Taxonomy (NCBI): domain Eukaryota; kingdom Viridiplantae; phylum Streptophyta; class Magnoliopsida; order Caryophyllales; family Polygonaceae; genus Rheum; species Rheum nobile. Next base: position 3,657,827 of record WOAB01000780.1, read on the forward strand.
TAGTTCATTTGATCCTGGATGGTCTTGTGGGGCATCTGCTAATGTCATACAGGGATTACTAGACATGTTGGTTGAGGGTGGTGCAGATAATGTGAATCAGTGTTTTCTTGAAGCCTCGCGTTTTGGTAGCACAGAACTAGTTCGAATCTTGCTGCAGGTAGTTGTATGCTCTTTTTGCCTTTCCATTATGTTTTCCTGGCATGCTCTTTTTCATTCCTATGATTTTTGGGTTTCACTTGACTTTTAAGGTTGAAGTTTCAGGATGCAGGCTTTTCCTTCTGCAGATCTGTTCCTTTTCTGTTTTTTTTTTTCTGTTAGTCATCCAATTCTTCTGGTGTTAGTTTAGTAGTGGATTTGCTGCACTCCTGGAAATATTCTTTGATTTGCTGCATAATATTTAGCTTTTCACGGTTATTCATGTTCAAATATGCAAATCTTGAACTCATGTATATTAGATCATGGTCATCCAGATCCTATCTTTTATTTCTGTGGTCCTTGGATCAGGCAATATGGTTAGAAGGTTTCAACAGATAACGAATAGGCCACCCCTTGAATCACACAAAATGGCGGATTTTCTTTTCTTTAGATGCAAAGTTTGAGTATAATTACTGAATAATGGAAGATAATGATTGTGGGTTTTAGGATCATAGAACGCTGAAAATAAATTTGACTTAATGTGCTATTTTAGGGTGAATATACTGGCCAAAGCGGTGGAGGCTTTCTTGTATTTTTTATTTTGCAAAAAGTTAAGACAACTAGTTTTATTGAATAGGGAGGAAATGATATCATGAAGCACTATTGTACTATCCCTTTACGATGTGAAAATAAACTTTATAGTCTACTCTATCATTATTCAAACATGTTAATAGAGATTCTTTGTCCTTGTTTTGGGCACTTGATATATATATATTTTTAAATACATGCAATGATATTGCTGTCCTTGTTTTCTGTATGGTTGTTGTGGATTTAATAGCAGTTCTCTATCATACAACTGAAGCAATAAGTAATGGCATGCGTCTCTTCAGCATTTTTTACTCTGTTTTGTGGAAGTATATGTAGCAATTATCCTCGCTGAAAGTATTTATGTGATGACACATTATTGTCCTTGTTTTCTATATGACTGTTGAACATATAATATTGTTCTTTCTGAGATATGGATGACAGTCTTCTGGAATTGATTTATAGATTGAAACGATCACAGTTCAACTTGGATCATATAGTCTTGTACTGGACAAGACAACAATCCATTGCTAATTGCAATGAATTGAGCAGACTTGCAACTCATTTAGAATATACGACATTATGCATAGAGAATTAGTTATACACGTATACATGATTTTTTGTTTTCATAGATGTTGCTAAATGATTTTCATAGTTTAAAATATCACTTTAACTCTGCCTCATTCATCATATTCGAAAGTAGTCCTACCTAGTGCATGTTTATGTCAGCCTTTCAAAGTGATCTCATGTAGATTAGATATATTCATTAAAAATGTATTGGTTTTATTAAATATGTTCTTGTTCAGTGATTCTAGTGCATATTTATGTCAACCTTTCAATGTTATGTCAGTCCTACCTTGGGCATTCATCATCTCCAAAAGTAGTCTTACCTAGTGCATGTTTATGTCAGCCTTTCGATGTTATGTGAGTCCTACCTGGTGCATTCATCATCTTCAAAAGTAATCCTACCTAGTGCATGTTTATGTCAGCCTTTTCATATTATTTCATGTGGATTAGATTCAATTATAAAAAAATGTATTGGTTATATTAAATTTGTTCTTGTTCAATGGGCTCTATCTGAATTTAGCTTCCATTGATATTCTCTACAGATTGCTCAGAGAAACAGCCTGGATGTAGACGTCGATCTCGCCTTGGGGTTTGCCTCTCACTATGGCAAGATAGGTACAATGGAATGCCTTGTTGAAGAGGGCAATGCAATGGCCTTCTTGGGACCTCTTATGAGAGCAGCTGAGAGGGGCAACCTCGTCGTGGTAGAGTGGTTCGTTAGAAGGGGCTGCCAAGACATGGAGCTCTGCCTAGCCCTAACCGCCGCCACCTCAAGCAGCCAAGTGGAGGTAGCAGCCTACCTCCTCCCACAGGTGCCCCAACACGTCCTCTCGGCCCTCAGCATCGAGATACTCAAGGCTGCAGGCGAGAGGAGCGGAGGCTCGTTGGAGGGCGTCTCGTTCCTCCTCCGCTCCGACTTCCTGGGGGACCCAGCAGCCACCTACGCCGTGGCCGACAGCATTGCCAGGTCAGAGGACGAGTCCGTGGCCCCGGAGCTCAGATCTTTCCTCCAAGAGCACTGGTCAGAGGGGGCATACTACAAAGGGTTGAAACAAGGAAGAGACCATTTTGTGAACATGGTAAAGATCATAAAAAGAGGAGAGTCTCCCCTCCAGCTAAGGGACCTTCCCGCGGCTTTGAGGGTGGCGATTGCGTACCTGCCCGTGTACAGAACGAGCGTGGCGGTCGGTGGATGCTTGTTGTCACAGCGGCTGCGGGGCCAGCTCGTGGAGGCCGCGTGGAGGCTCGGGGACGTGCTCCTGGTGGAGGTGAACCAGAGCAAACAGCTTCTGGCTGTAATGGAGCATCATCTCCACCCATTTTTGCGGTAATTCCCACAGTGAAGGCGATAGGGATCTTTTTTCCAGGCACTTGAAAAAAAGAAGAAGCGTTCTTGTTCCTTGTTTGTTGCCATATCCCAGCTTTGGTTTGGTTTATGAGGCAAATGAAAGGAACAAGATGCTTTACCAAGAAATAAACTGTGTCTAGCCCTGAAATCATCAGAGCTGTTAACATGATATTCCTGTCTCTACAGTCTACCCCTTCCATATCATATGAGCATGGTTTCTGGTGGTCTACTTTTTATATGTTGTTTGTTGATACGTTTTCTAACTTCCCCATTTGCGGAGAAGAAAATAGGGCTCCTAATTGTGATAAGAATGATGGATGCCTGTTTATATTATATAGTGAATAGGGGCCACAGAACTCAAAAACTTCAGAATAAGTAACTCATAAATAATTTCATTAATTGGGTATTAACTGACAATAATACAATCTTTAGTAATTAACTTGAGGGATCTTCCAATTGAAGGAGAGAAAGTACTTCCATCAAAGGGGAACGAATCTAAGTTTAGAAATGCTAGATTTGGGGATTTTATGGGAGGAAATGGAATAGGAAATGAGAAATCAAATAAAATTATGAAAACCTATATGCACACGAATTAGTGTCAAATATACACTATTTTGTGCGCTTAAGTTACCAATACACGCCGGTGCGCTTAACTTATCAGTATAAGGGGTAAAATCGGGAAAAAAGAAAAAAAATACTCAGTCCAAGCTGTGCGCTTAACTTAAACGCAAACGCTGTGCGTTTAATTTTAATGCACAGAAAAAAAATGTACTGCTAATGTTAGCGCACAATAATAATAAAAAAATTGCGTTAACATTAGCAGTACAACTATATAATATAACCAAATTGGATATAACTATAAGGATATAACCAATTAGGTTATATCTTATGGTTATATTCTATAGTTATATACTATGGTTATATCACATATTATATTTTATAGTTATATACTATTCTTATATCCTATAGTTATATTCTAAAGTTATATACTATGGTTATATCCAATTTGGTTATATCATATCGTTATAACCTATAGTTGTATATTATGGTTATATCCTATATTATATTCTATAGTTATATACTATGGTTATATCATATAGTATATATACTATGGTTATAACCATAGTATATAACTATAAAATATAATATATGATATAACCAAATTGGATATAACTATAAGGATATATATATAACCAAATTGGATATAACTATAAGATATAATCATAGTATATAACTATATGATATAACCATAGTATATAACTATAGGATGTAATATAGGATATAACCATAGTATATAACGATGATATAACCAAATTGGATATAACCATAGTATATAACTATAGGATATAACAATAGTATATAACTATAAAATATAACTATAGGATATAACCATAGTATATAACTATAGAATATAACCATAAGATATAGCCAAATTGGATATAACTATAAAATATAATCATAGTATATAACTATATGATATAACCATAGTATATAACTATAGAATATAGTATATGATATAATCATAGTATACAACTATAGGTTATAACGATATGATATAACCAAATCGGATATAACCATAGTATATAACTTTATAATATAACTATAGGATATAATAATAGTATTTAACTATAAAATATAATATATGATATAACCATAGTATATAACAATAATAGTATTTAACTATAAAATATAATATATGATATAATTATAGTATATAACTATATTCTATAGTTAGAATATAACTATAGGATATAGCAAAATCCCAAGGGATTCTTGAAAGAAAAGAAGATGACTTAGAATCACAGATTTTTCATGTTGACTCATGCCAACTTTCAGATTTTACTGGTCAATACTAGGATAAATGTGTGTCTTGCAAGTTTCTCTTTCAAATTTATAAACTTCTCTCTACCTACATTACAAACATAAACATGATGTATGGGCTATTCTTATCTTCACATTCAAGGTAAATAAGTTGTATGAAATACTTATCGTATTCGTATAGCTAAAACGATTATTTATTATGATCTAACATACAAAAACATGATTAAGATATATAAGATATGTCAAATTCCACATTTTCAATGGATTACACTTAACATGTTAGTTTTTAAAATACTATAACTTTAAGATTTATGTTTCCCCGTGCCGTCAACTAGTAAAAAAAAAGCAACAAACCACTTAAAGCAAAATTGCAATTCAAATAAGACAAAAAACTTACTGTTCGTAAGGCAACTTCAAGTTTTATAGTATGATAGATATGGGATTGCAATACATCCTTCAAAAAATAGCAATTCATAAAATTTATACGTGTATCGCAACAAACCCACAATTTCATATACACTTTACCCTTTAAAGTTAAAAAATTATTTTAACCTGCACTTGTTTGAGATGGGCCCAACAATATAAGGTAGCGATTTTTCCTAAATTAATTGGAGATTGACGAGTTAAATAGTCTAGGGGCCGGTGGTAGGCGTTAGCATAAATGGTGGTTTGTTATAATGTGTAGCATAGTGGGCGGTCTTAGGAAAACCAGTGGCTTTTCTCTAATTTATATTTATTCCGTATTACTTATGACTTTATATGGATTAAGCATGACACATTATGATATGAAAAGACATATGCTAATGAAGCTTGCACTTGCCTGAAATTAATGTGGTGTCTCCTAATAATGGATGTAACATACTCCCTCCGTCCCTGAAAGTTTATCCTATGGTCAATCTTTACATTATTCACAGTTAAAGAGAATTTTTAAGATTTTTTTCAATATATGAGAAAAAACATAGTCATGTGAATCTTGTTTGATTCGTCTCAATGAATACTCTGATAATATCAAAAAAATTTATTTTTTATTAATATATAATTAGAGATATTAACGATACAAAATGTACATCGACAAATGTATCCTCTCCCATGAAACAAATTTTCAGGGACGGAGGGAGTACTATAGCAGAGTATATAACTTTCAATGATTATTGTTAATAAACCATCAGCTGTCATTTTCTAACCAAATCAGATGGAACACCTCTACTTACTCCCACTACCACATCCTTCTCATCATACGTGTCTATCTGCAATTGACTCTATTGTGTTAATTCTTTAGATAAATTACACAACATCGCCCTTAAATTTAGGGGTGAGCAAAAATATCTGATTCGGTTGACTCAATTTGATAATCCGCCAATTTACACCCTAAAAGTTTGTATCCGAAAACATTCGTTTAATTTTTATCCGAATCCGATCCGGGTGATTTTTCCGAATACTTCGACCGGATACGGATCGGGATATTTTGCTTACCGGAAATCCGATACTATTAATATATAATATATATGTTTTTATAACTAGTATACAATGTTTATTTAGTTTAGATTATCTCAAAATGGTGCTTGCATATTTGTAAGTAATTAAACCCACTTCAATTATCCAATACAACATTTCTTATTTTATTTCTTTTAATAAAAAAAAACAACCTTGATTATTATTCTTATAAAACTAACACCCTAAATCAATAATTTATGTACTAATTGTCGCCTAACTAATCAGAGCAAATATGTTTTTTTTTGTCAAGACTGAGTGTTCATCATTGAATTGAATTTTGATTATATAAGTTAAAGTTACAAATTTATATATACTTGTCAATTCCTCTTATTATATAATATATACGTTTATGGTTCTCAATTTGAAAAGATTGATAAGTTTAATTGTTTGAAAAAATTACAGGGACTTGTAAATGGTGTTGATGTTTGACATTTAGTTTGCACTTTACACATTGTTAGTTTTGATTGAATTAGAAAAAATATCATTTTGATTTAATTTTTAATAGGTTTTCTAGTAACCGGATGATTTGGATATCCGATCCGATCCGGATAATATTTATCGGATATCCGGCCCGTTTCAGACCGGATACGGATAAGAGTTTTGTGAATATTTTTTACCGAATATCCGATATACCGGATCAGACCGGATCAGATATATCCGTTTGCTCACCCCTACTTAAATTATTAGTATTTTCATTAAACTTACTCATATAAATGTAAACTCCTTATGATTGGGTAGATATAACAAAGGAGTCAAACATTTTCTCCTATATTTTTGAAGTTGTTTTCGTTCGCAATACTCAAAATCTCTAGTTAAGATTATGAGTTTTCACTAATTTCACTCATTTCTTATGGAGTCGGGAGTTGAGTTGTTATGAATTTAATTTTATATAATTTCAATAATTGTATGGATTTATTTAACTTTAAACAATTTTTTAACTTATGTCCTTAAAATATATGTTAAGATTTCATGTTTTAGAAACTGTTTTCTAAAAATCAATGTTTAAACTTGTCTAAAAAAGAAATTAAATCCCTAAATAATTGAAATATATCAAATATTTGCATAATAACATGCTTTGCATATGTCCTTAGGACATACGTTTGAAAAATCAAACTTTAAAACCATACATCAATATATAAGTTGAATCACTAAATATAGTAAGAAAATTAAAACATTTTTTCTCTTTCAATTTGTTTGATAAACTAATTAATATAATATATTAACAAAGTATTTTTTAAAAGGGAAAGTAGTTATTATCTGTTGTTTTATTCTTAATAATACAATAGTTTAACTATATCTACAGTTTAGATTTTAAAAATATAGATAAAAATGGGCCTGTGCGTGCATAGCATGGGCTGACTACCCTATAACAATCCCTAAAAGACGTGGATCAAGTGAGAACGGTCGCTCAGGTGCGGATGTGAGAACAAATTTTTCATATGCACACATAGGGAGTGTATACATCAAAGAAAGCATATGAAAACATACTAAAAAATTGTATACACATACTACAAGGTATATGAACACACGATTTCAATAAACAACACACAAATGTTACTTCATACGCTTTCTACCTATGTGTTCATATGAGCACAACGTTCTCATGTGCGCACTTGAGCGGCCGTCCACACAACATCTTTCACATCCTTAAAATAATGAAAAGATACCACCACATATAATATATTAATATGATAGTTTTTTTTTTCATACAAGGTAAACAATAGGGCTCACCTAAACAGGTGGCTACCCTAAATCACCCAATTGGATGATCTTTACAAGTTGAGTTTCAAAAGACTGAAACGTAGAGTTCAACTGTAAAAACTCATATCTATCGCTTGTGATCGAATTGTGCTGACTTTCATTAGGACATAGAAGATCGTGAAACCTGTGCAGAGCGTGCATCGGGTGGGTGGCAAGGAAGTCTGTTGCTTGGTTCGCTTCACGGAAGTAATGAAACACGTGCAAAGAAGAAAAAGAGGAAAAAATAGCCCAAATATCCATGATGATGGAGTGTATTTCCCATGGAACTCTCCATGCATGTGCGTCGTATGGAACTAACGACAACTAAATTATCGCCTTCGATAATTAATTGTGTGACATTATGCCTAGCAGCAAACTGAACACTAGAAAGAGCTGCTAGGGCTTCAGTGCGCAGAACTGTGGTTGGTGGGATTTGTTCACGATGGAAAGATAGTAGTTTTGCGTTGTGGTCACGCAGAGTAAATGCAATATGTGATGTGTTGTCCTGTTTTTTAGAACCATCAAAATTAAGTTTAAGCCACCTTTGTGGTGATATTTTTCAAATTTTATTAGTTGTGAGTTCACGGTTCCTTCTGATTTTGGCAGGCTTTGTGGACATAGTTGATTGAACCCATTCATGATGCAGAATCCAAGCTTGTTTTGAGGGGTTATAATTATTAGATTGAGTAGATTGTCGGAAGATAAGGTTATTACGGTAATTCCAAATGCACCACTAAAGAAATAATAACAGAGCAGGGTTGGCATTAGAGTGGCGGAAGTAGTCAAAGTTATATTGGAAATCTGGCATGAATTGTAGAGAGAATGTGTTTCAGAGTTTATTTTAGAGGTTAGATATCATTAGTTGAGTGAAAGGGCACATGAAGAATAAATGGTTAGTGTCTTCGTCAGTGTCTTAGCATAGCTGACAAGTAGAATACACTGAATGAAAATGACGGTTAAGACGTTCTGTAGTCGGGAGGCCATCGTGGATGGTCTTCCAGAGGAAAGTTTTAATTTTAGGCGGAATCTTAAGCTTCCGGATCCAGGCATATGGAAGATGGCGTTGGGTAAAAATGGCATCATGGTTAAGTTGGTAGGTGGATGCGACGAAGAAATTGCCATATGTATTAAACCTCCAAATAAGTCTGTCGTCCATGGGTGTGGATGGAATATGGATGTTGAGAATCTTGTCAACGATATACGGAGGTAATATGTGTTGCAGAGCAGGGAGATCCCATGTTCGCGAGGAGGTAATAAAGTGAGAAACTGGAATATCATGCGCAGTGTTATTGTGGAAGAAAGGAAACAGGTCACAATTTGGAATCCAAAAATCCGACCAGAATTTAATGGTGTGTCCATTTCCGAGTTCTCATGCCAGTCCTTTTTTGAAATCATTGCAGAGATGGAGTAAATGGGAAAATTGCCAGGATTGTTTGAGTTTCTTACGATAGGAAAATATATTTGTAGAGGTAAGATACTTTTCAGTTACAATACGAACCCAAAGATTATTATTATCAGTGAGTAATTTCCATAGGAGTTTCATTTGGAAGGCATATTAATATGATAGTCTCCGCAAATGATGGAGTAAACAGGAATTTAATGGTGTGTTACTTTGAAATATGAGCTTTGCTTGACTCATAGCTTGATTCTCAAATATGAGCTTTTTTTTTGGTTATTTTGTTGTTTGATCCTGTTTGGTTGTGATTCTGGTTTGCAAGCTTGAGTGTTAGTACTTCTTTGCTTTTGTTGAGTTGTTCTAGGTGAAGACCGAGTTGTTCCGATTGTGGTCATGGTTGTGTTTGAGACTCCTGAAGATCCATTGTAGGCAACGTCAGGGTGGTCGAAACTCCTGAAGATCTTTCATCTAGGTGAGGGTAACGTCATGATAGTCCATTCAACACCTGCCCAGGATTCATCCTGTTTGACCCTTGTTCTGGTGACACTGTCTGTTGATTTGTGCTTGACTCACCTTTCTCCCTAGTTCGTTTAGCTCGCTTTTGGTTGTTGTATTTTCCTTTGTTTGCTTTGTTGTTCTTAACCGGTTTTCCGGTTGCCGATTTATCGGCCTCTCGAGTTTTCCGACGTTGTCAGTACTCGAATTTTTACCTTATTAAAAAAATATATATATATGATAGTCTAAATTATAAACAATAAGTAACAACACATCATTAATGAGCAACGGTGTAGTGTTTTACCAATCCACATGACCTTAAAATTGTTATCTGACTTATCTCCCCTGCGTTTGATCAACACCAAACACAAAATTCACAAGCAGTAAGAAACAGAACACAACTAAAAAGAGGTCCATTTGAAAGCCAAATTCCAGCTGAATATAGATGCATAGATATACATAATGTGATCTCTTTTTGATACTTGATACAATCCTCTTCCCTACTACAACTGAACCAACGCCAAATCTTTTCCTCTACTGCACGCGACACCAAAGAAAACAATACATAAAAGAGCAAAAAAAAATCAGTGTGTGCTGCAAAGATTCTTAAGCGAATGAAGCCCATTTACATGTAAGTATATGTCATGTCCCTAACATTACAAGGCATAAAGACTATCATCATAAGAAGGCCAAGGATTCCTATGGGGAGCAGAAGAAGCAAGAAAGGCGGGGGCGGCAATGGAGGCAGCACCAGCGGCAGGATCAGCAGAGACGCCGTCAGACATACGAGCAAAAGCAAGGATTCAATGCTGAAGTAGCTCGGTTTAAACTGTGCTTTCCCGTTTGCTGAGAACGAACGTCGCAATCTGTTCTCTTGTAACGAACGAGGGCCGTGGTTGGGGTTAGGGATTGTGTTCATCACATTGTTCCTCATTCTTGATTCCATTTTTGAGGTATGTTTAGATCAGTTTGGACAGGGGTTTGTGCTAAGTTTTCCTATATCAGTATGAGATGAAGACAGCTTATGGATTGGATTCTGTATATGCAGCAAATGGTCTAAAATTTGTGATGAAACTGATCCCTGAGCATAATAATAAACCAAAAGGAATCAGTGAAATGGTCCAAGAATCTCTATGAAACCACCTTACATAGAAAAAATCCACACTTCATTAACAAAATAATAGCCAAAAGTTAAGAATAATCATGAAGGGTCTAAGTACAAACCCATATTCATACCAGATAAGTATTTTCACTTCACCCACAAGAATTTGCTAATGCAAGTACCCATTAGTCTAAAAGAGGCAAATCAGATTTCAAAGTAACACAAAATCAAGCTATGAGTCAAGCAAAGCTCATATTTGAGAATCACCAAAACACAAGAAGACAGCTTATGGATCTACACCAAATAACAGGCCAAGACCCAAATCAGATGTCCAAATTAGACCCTAATATCCACATGAACAGCTATATCTACACTAGAAAAAAAATCACCATTCAAGAAGAACAGATTAAAAGGAGGGATTTGCTGGGCACCTGTAATCTACAGAAGTTCCCCAAGACAGGCTATTTGACAGAAGATTCCTCCCTACAAACAACTGGTGCATCTCAAAGCCCTTCTCACCTCTCCTAGAAAGATTGTTTGAAGAAGATATCAGAGATTTGAGAATGTTTTTTGATGTGGGTATGATTAGAATATAAAAGCTAAAGGAAAGATTGATTCTTGGGTGTTTGCTTAGGTTGAAGGCTTTTTGCAAATAGTGATGTGAAATTGTGAAATAAAAAGAGGGTTGGAATGGGAAATGGGGTTGGATTCAGTGAATTAAATGGAGAAAAGCCCAAGTTGGGAGAAAGAAAAGAATTACAGAGAGACATCTCAAGTTGATGAATTTGGCAAATAAAATTCATGTGTCCCCCGAGGTTCTTCCCCCCTAGACAATCAACTTGCATCAACTATTTCCAATTCTTTGCGTACCCGATAGATTTCTCAATTGGATCATGTGATGGGTCGGATTATTCACTACCCAATTCAAATCGTTTTAGACCGTGTTTGGGTCATGTATTCGTTAAGAATTATAGTTTTAAGGACATGTTTAGTAGAAATTGGGTATTGAGTTGGGATACGAAATCAAATTGGAGATGTATAGGATTAGAAATGATTGATTTTAGTTGAGTGTTTGCTTTTATATATGAAAATGATAGTTACTAACAAATCATTTTTTACTTTTTATACCCACTCAAACTCATAAAAATTGGAAGGGTTAGAAAACCCATACCTTGAAGGTTTGGAGAATGGATATCATACCCAAATATCTTTAACCAAATAAAATGTATGTGATTAGAATTTCTCAATCCCAAATCTCATTTCTCAACCCTCCTTATCAAACACCCCCTAAAAACTAAATTCTAGAAATGAGATGATCAACCCTATAAAAAATATCAAATTACTCTAACCAAATAAAATAACTTACTTTTAATTTTGAAATTATGAAGGCATATGTTAAAAAAGAGTTAATATAATATATTATATTGCATGAGAACTGATCATATTTGATGACCGACGTAAACTTGTAAATATGCACTACAGATGATCGATGTTAACCGACGTAAACTAGTTACAAGTAAATGTGCATTGTTCGCATAATCCAAGTGAGATGTACTATTCACATCTGAAGAGTATTCTATGCGATGCAATCTAAACGTATTATGGAGGTAATTTTTCTTTATCTTCTATCGCGCTGTTTTTCCACACCAGTATTATTCATTGTATTGCTCAAGTTTTTTTTTTTTGGAAAACAAATATTCCTTTATCACTTGTTGGATCTTTCTCTTGCTTTTTGTTTGTAGTGTGAGTGATGCCACACCCTAAGTAATGCTAGCTTCACATAGTAAAAGGAGAATCTAGATTTGCTCTTTGTGAAGACATCCCATATTGAGAGTTTGAGAAATTTTAGTATTTCATATATATGTGCTTTCCCTTTGGCTTATAGTGAGTTGGGAGAAGAGAGGCTCCCATACGCGCTGCCGCCGCCCGTTTTGTGGCACATGCGCGAAGGGATGTGGTATCTATTTATGAGTTTGCTAATTATTTTGTGAATAAAAGGCCCAACGGATTTGTATCAGCATTAACGATTGCTCTTCCGTAACTTCTGATCTTTGATAAAATATTTTGAATTCAGATTCCCTTTCTAAAACCTTTGACTAATTTACATATTTTAATGGTAATTTAATCTTGTCATCAAGAGGAGATTATGGTTTTAATGGTGATTTGATCATGTACTCAATAGCATATTTGCTTGATTTTGTGATTAATGGCAAAGGAGAAAATGGTGGGATTTTGTCTGTCCTCACTCCCCTATTAAAAAAAGAGATGCTTCTCTTCTCTATGAACGCACATAAAAAAACATTATCTTCTCTCTGTTTTCTAAAACACAACTAATTTCCCTTCTTACTGGTTCGAATTCTATCGATCTCTTCTCTTCTTACCTGAAATGCACAAGTTTGAGGAGAGTTGTGTTAACTTTAGTGGGCTTACACCATCTCTGACTTACGAGTGTCAGGACGATTTGCTTTTGAAACAATGGCTTGTACCACAACACAACTATGAGTCTACACCAATTAATTATTGGCCCACATTTCAATCTCTATTCGAGGTTCTTATCCCTGCGATGACAATAGATGAATAACTAGCATATATCCCCGTGCTTTGCACGGGCTTGTTTAATAAAACTTGAGATTTAAATATTTATGAAAACTAATATGGTAAATTATAAGGTTAATCTCTTGACACATATGGTGATAATGTTTTTGTATGATTAGAATTGAAAGTATATAAGCGGATTTGTATATAAAAAAAAGAAAAAAAAAAAAGGAATTTCATACAATTAACTGAATAAGAAAACATATAAATTAGATTTAAGTGATGTGAATGTTAAATATGTATAATTAATTAAAATGAAAAAAATTAGTTAAATTATATAACATATTTATTTCAAATATTTTTACATATATTACCACTTTTGCATCATGAATCATATATTCCCAATTATGTTTAATTGTTTATTACCAATTATATAAATTTCAATATTAAAACTATAAGTAATGTAACTAATAAGGTAAAATTATATTATATATAAGATTAATCTAATAAGGCAAATAAATATAAATAATCTTTGCGATGATACTATTAATATAATTAAAGTAAATTATTTTAGAAAAAATAAATAAAAAATACAATATTTAAATATCAAACTCAAGAAAGGATAATTTTGTAACCTCTACTTTGAGACTTGCTTATATGACATAGTTCACCGACTAACACGTATAAGAGATAACCAATCATAAACCACTTTGCCTCAGTTGTATGTAAATTAGGACTTTAATAAGGTATATTGATCAGTAAAGTTATAAAACTTATATATTAACGATTAACACAACTATGATCTTAGTTAATAATAGACTTAATAAAAGTGTAACATATAAGAATTGGCCCACTTATTGTTTTTTGGTTGACTAATTTCGAAAAAATAAAATTTAAAAAATTACCCATTTCAAGTTTCTTGGTTGTAGGAACTTTTTTTTGTCATTCATTAATTTTATATGTAGTCTTAAATTAAAATTGTAAGGTGTTAGGTGTTCAAACCTAACCGATTAAATTTAAGATTTAAGCCACGCCTTATCAATTATCATAGTATATCTCTTTGGAAATTGTAAGCATATTCACACAAGATACAAAACATATACGTATAAACAAATAACGGAAATTTCGTGTAGTACCCTCAAAGTTAAGCCACGCCTTATCAATTATCATGGTAGAGCTACGTGCTTAAGCACGTGGGTGTGGGTTCGATTCCCACATAAGCTAATCTTTTTATCAATACTAGTACGATCCTAGTTATACCACAGTCTGATATAGTTGCTTTCTTCCACTACCATACCGATGTACATGATGCTATTAATTTACGAATCCTAATATATAGACAAGAAAAGTCATTCTAACATATCTTTATATTAGCCTATGTGGGAGTCGAACCCACATCTCATGCCTAAGCACATGCTCTACCATTTGAGCTAATAGGCTTTAGAACAAGCTTGCATCAAAGTTATAACTTCAAGGTATGCACATTCCTCCTTATATCATAATTATCCTCAAGACAAATTGTTATTCAACCACAATGCAAGTGTGCAAGCAAAATGTAATATAAACCTGCAATGAAGTTTAATTTACATGGAAACTCATATCCAACCAGACAAATTGTTATTCAGTCTTTATGGTAGTGCTTGAACAATTAGTAGGATAAATAGAGACAGCAATCAAAAGCACCCCATGAATCCTACTAGAAGCATCATAAAGACTGATATGTGTTGCTTTACGCCTATGGATTCCACAAGAGAAGACCTCCTAAATTCAACCATGGAACTCATGGAACTCATAGGGACACCGGACTATCTAAGTGAAAAGGTCAAGTCAAGCAAGTGTACAGTCTATATATACTTACACAACACCTCCAATTCACAAGCAATATATCAAATTACATTCAAATTTGAACAAAATTTTAAGAATTTGGGCCAATTATATCCAAGAAGGGAAGTACATGATGCAATTTATCCATCTATCTCATAATTTTGCTCTACAATGTTACCATTGAAAGTGTGAAAAGATTTCATATGTACCTGCATAGTGTAGGTTTTTCCATTGCCAGTAGCTCCACATGTAAAACAGTGGCAGTAAAACCCCATAATTTCAGTCAATTCTCTTATAACAAAAACTAGACTTCGTAAACCTAAAATCCAGAAAATGTACCTGGAATCCAAGCAGGTTGTCAACATCCAGCCTCATCGTCGTCCAAGTGTGACGAACTCTTCCAGCCCCGTTGTCGTCTTGGTCATTTGTCCCTGTCACCAACCGTCGACGAACTCTTCCGACGCCCGGCTATCGACGGCCTCCTCCTCAAGTCTCTTCAACACAAGGACGTGTTCCTCGGTTATGGAATATGAAGACGATGAATCTGCTCTTTAAGTCAGTGAAGTGAGAAATCAAACTCCATTGAAGGAGAGAAACTTGGAGGAAAAGAAAATCGGAATCCTATTTCACTCAAAATATCTAAAAATCTGTTACAAGCTTATAAAGGCAAATAACGAGCTAAAACAATAGTAATGGGCCAAGTAAAGTAAGTGGGCCGAAATAATAATCACATAGCCCAATAACCTATATTCCAGATCCCCTCCTCAAGCTGGAACTGGTGGCATGGATAACAGTCCCAACTTGGAAACAAGAAAGCGATGCTGTGTCTCCCCTAAGGGCTTGGTAAACAAATCAGCAGGCTGCAATGCGGACTTGAGATGAGTGGGACGAACAAAGCCTTCTTGAAGCTTATCACGCACATAATGGCAGTCCAAGCGAAGATGTTTGGTTCGTTCATGGAAGACCGGATTCTCAGCAATATGAAGCGCAACCTTGTTATCACAATGAAGGGGAATTGGCAAAGGAATGTGCAGCTTGAAGTCTTCAAGCAAACTACCCAACCAGACCAACTCACTAGTAGTCTTGGACATACTCCGATATTCGGCTTCCGCGGAAGACTTCGATACAGTATTCTGTTTCTTGGTTTTCCATGAAATCAAGGAATGCCCAAAGAAGATGCAAAAACCAGTCAAGGATCGACCACTGTAAAGACAAGAGCCCCAATCTGCATCAAAAAAGGCAGTGAGTGCCGGAAAATTAGCTGTGGGAAAGTATAGGCCAACATCAACTGTCCCAGACAAATACTTGACAACATGGACAACAGCCTTATAATGGGGATCGCGTGGTTGACTCATGAATTGGCTGAGATGTTGCACTGCATAAGAGATGTCGGTTCTGGTCATATTAAGATAGAGCAGACGGCCGACAAGCCTTCGATAAGCCTCAGGGTCAATCATTAAGTCACCTTGATCAATCGACAAATTCAAGCCTTTCGACATAGGAAAGGGAGGTGGCTTACAATCCTGGAGACCAATATCCTTAATCAAATCAGAAATATACTTCCTCTGATTAACTAAAGTCCCACGAGCGGTTCTGGAGACTTCAAGACCGAGAAAAAATCGAACAAGGCCGAGATCCTTTATAGTAAAGGCTTTGTGGAGCTCTGCTTTAACAAAAGCAATCATACTGTCATCGGCGCCTGTGACCAAGAGATCATCAACATAGACAACTGTGATGATAAACCCCTTAGGAGAATCCCACAAGAAGAGGGAATGATCAAACTGGGAGCGAACAAAACCAAGTTGAAGCAAGAATTTGGAGAGCTCTAAGTTCCACTGCCGAGATGCCTGTTTAAGGCCATATAAAGATTTAGACAGCTTGCATACCTGGCCAGGAGTAGCAGATTTGTAACCATCCGGAGGGACCATATATAATTCTTCCTCAATATAACCGTGAAGAAACGCATTGTTGATATCCAGCTGATGTAGTGGCCAACATTTCATAGTAGCAATGGCCAATAACAACCGAACCGTGGTGAACTTGGCAACCGGAGAAAACGTATGCTTATAGTCTTTGCCTTTAATATGAGTATACCCTTTAGCGACAAGCCTCGCCTTATATCGCTCAACTGTCCCATCAGCCTTGAACTTAATCTTATAAACCCATTTACAACCAATGGGTTTATGCCCTGCAGGGAGATCTGTCATATGCCATGTCTGATTAGAATCCAAGGCCTCTAATTCCTTGTTCATGGCTGCAACCCATAAAGGATCTGTGCAAGCCTCTGCATATGTAGCTGGTTCCCTGATGATCATAACATTGGCTAAAGAAGCCACATAATCGGAGGAATAAAATGTGGGATTATAGACTTCAGTGGCCAAAAGTGAAGAGGGAAGTGTGGGCATATGTATAATGGTGGGACATTCATAATCCTGTAGATGAGCAGGTGGTCGTACTGTCCTTGAAGGTCGTATTGAAGCTGCAGGTTTAGCAGTATCAATGAGGGTAATAGGGGGAGCTGAGGAGGTTTCAGGTGAAGTAGAGGCTGGTTCAGAAGACCCGTGAGAGGTAATGATAGGTGGCAAAGGCAATGAAGGCTGTGAAGAAGCATCAGCTGGATTTACTAGAGGTAAAGAAGATAAGGGCTGAGATACTTCCTGATCTGAGCACTTAAAGGGAAATACGGTCTCTTGAAAAACAACATCTCTACTCACAAACACTGTTTTGGTCTCCCAATCAAGTAGCTTATAAGCCTTTTGCCCATGCGGATATCCAAGAAACACACATTTCTTGGCTTTCATCCCCAGCTTATCCTTAACAGCTCCCCTGATGAGAGCAAAGCATTGACAACCAAGAACCTTCAAATGATCATATTTTGGTGAATGACCATGTAGTCGAGCATAAGGTGTATCCCAATTTAATACAGCTGAAGGGAGCAGATTAATAAGGTAAGTAGCTGTAAGAATGCAATCCCCCCAGAATTTGATTGGTAATCCAGCATGCAATCTGATAGCCCTTGCTGTTTCAACAAGGTGTCTATGTTTTCTCTCTGCTCTGCCATTCTGCTGTGGAATATATGGCACTGTTCTCTGATGTAAAATCCCCTTAGATGCAAACATATCTGAGCAAAATTTCTGGACAAATTCAGTTCCATTGTCTGTCTTACTTTCTTAACTGAAACACCAAACTGATTCTTTACAAGTGCCAAAAAATTCTTGATCACTTCACCAACTTGATCTTTCCTCTGTATCAAGTGTGTCCAGGTGGCCCTGCTGTAATCGTCCAAAATTGTAAGGAAATAAGAAGCTCCTGTGTAAGTAACAGACTTATATGCCCCCATAGGTCCATATGCACCAACTCAAACAAGGAACTAGCAAGAGAATCACTTCTAGAAAAAGGCAAGGCATGAAATTTAGACATGATACAAATATCACAATCAGTGCTGTCAGCAGAAATTCCATTAAAATCAACAATGTGTCTCAACTTAGAAGTTGATACATGACCAAGCCTTGCATGTATAAGTTCTTTGCTAGCTTTATTTTTACTAGAATGGCTCACAAAGGCCCTAGAGTTTTCAACAGTAAGGGAACTAGAAATATAAGGAGAAGTGCTATCAAAAGGAAGCAACTCTGCCTTGTATAAGCCTCCTCTATGTCTCTGAGCTGTCAGCAGCAACCTCCCATCTCTATGGTCCTGAAAAGAACACATATCTGACTTAATAGAAATATCAACCATAGTATCATCAAGCAACTTCCCAACTCAAAGCAAATTCTGTTTGAACTCTGGCACCAGAAAAACTCCCTTCAATGTCAAACCAGAATCCAGTACAACCTCACCAATATCTGTTACTTGTTTCATAGAGCCATCAGGTAAAGAAATAGAAATGGCTTTACTAAGCTTCCTCTTGTTTGTCAATAAGGAAGCACAGCAAGTCATATGATCAGAGGCCCCTGTATCAATAATCCAAGTAGCCAAACTAGAGAAATCTGATTTAGAAGAATTCATAGCAAGGACCATACCTGAAAATTCTGCAAGACTCTTTCCTTTCATAACCTTCATCATTTCCTGACATAGTGCATTCAACATTGCTGGATCAAAGCCTCCAGAAGTGCTAGAGCTTCCACTCCCAAAATCATCCAAGGGACTTCCTGCAGTTTCAGTGACATTGGCTGTAGATTTTTCACCATTTTTAGCCTTGAGTTCCTTATACCAGTCTGGATACCCATGTATTTTGAAGCATTCATCCACCGAATGCCCTCTCATGTTGCAACCAGTGCATAATTTCTCCCTCTTTGCCCTCTTAGCAGCCTCCTTCCTTTCTAAATAAGATCCTGAAGTTGCAAAACTTCCTTTCCCATTTCCTGAGCTAGTTGTCAGACCTTTCCCACTAAAATTAGATCCATTAGACCTGCTATTTTCACCAGGACGTTGAGTGCTCAAAGCACTAGATTCAGCCACCTTAGCCCCACCAAAACTAACCAATTTCTGCCTCTCTGACTGCTGCACAAGCTGATATGCCTTGTTCAAAGAAGGCTCAGGATCCATGGACAATATGTTCCCTCTAATATTGTCATGGATCTCGTTTAATCCCATAAGAAACTGAGTCAACTTAGCACTCTCCTCTCTCTCAGATATTTTCCTATTCACATCACATGTGCATTTCTTACACACACAACCTGTAAATTCCTCCAAATTTACAATATCATCACAGATCTTAGTCAGCTTAGTAAAATAATCAACCAAGGCATCTGATCCTTGCACATAAGTTAACAATTCCTTTCTCAGTTGAAACAACAAAGGTCTATTCGATTCTCCAAAGCGTTCATTCAACTCTTGCCATAGTTGTCCAGCAGAAACAACATTCATAAAAGAATTTTTGATCGATTCCTTCATAGAGTTAAGAATCCAGCATCTTACCATATAATCAGCACGCAACCATTGATCGTAAGTCTCAGATTCTTCATCCGGCTGCTTGATCGTCCCGAATATGAACCCTAGCTTATTCTTTGCTCCAAGAGCAAATTTGACAGCCTTGCTCCAGCTGAGGAAGTTGTCTCCATTGAAAGCTCCAGACACCAGCTGGGCGCCTGGATGATCAGAGTTCGACAAATCCAACGGGTTGCTCTTTGAACCATTCTTGCTCCGCTCGCGAAGCTCTTCAATCAACGCATCCATGGTTTAAATAGGATTCCAGAATCGTTCCTATGGCTCTGATACCATATGAAGACGATGAATCTGCTCTTTAAGTCAGTGAAGTGAGAAATCAAACTCCATTGAAGGAGAGAAACTTGGAGGAAAAGAAAATCGGAATCCTATTTCACTCAAAATATCTGAAAATCTGTTACAAGCTTATAAAGGCAAATAACGAGCTAAAACAATAGTAATGGGCCAAGTAAAGTAAGTGGGCCGAAATAATAATCACATAGCCCAATAACCTATATTCCAGATGGAATCTTGTCTCAACACAGCGTTTCATATTTTTTTCCCCTTAAACTAAAGCGTAACGTTTTCATTAACGGAATAGAGACGGGAGGACATTTCACGAAATATGTAGAAACTGTGAGGGTACTACGCGAAATTAACCAGACTTCTGGGTATTTCGCGAAATTTACTTAACTTTGAGGGTACTATACGAAATTTCCGAACAAATAAAGTTAATAAACTATAAAAATTATAAATGCTAAACCGATAATCTCAATGAAAAGAGAACAAAACCCTTTCCATACCTTATCACATGTCAGAGTCTTTCTCTCTGATATATATAGAACGCCGTTTAAGTTATCGCACTTATACATGGCAGTATCACGTATATGACGTTATTATTGATAGTGATGACATCATTTTTTTTAATGTTTATTTATTTATTTTGGACAATTTTGTTTTCCAAACACTTTTTTAGTTTGTTTTATTTTTTAGGGTCAAATATCGAAAATCACCCGTCTCATAGGCCATATTGCCATAACTACCCAACGTTTTTATATTTACCGAAAACCACCCCGATAATAGTCTTCGTTAGCTAAATAACACCCATCGTCAAATTTCCGTCTTCCTTTCGTTAAAAATGTCATTATTTTAATATTTTTTACTAATTGTTTTTCTAAATTGACAAAAATAGCCCTGCTTGTATATCAAAATTTTAAAAAATGCCATTGTATTAGAACTTCAACCCAAAACAGATATGGATTCTGTAACTAAGACAATACCCTAACAATCAACCTAACCATCAGTTTTAAGTAGGGGTGAGCAAACGATATATCCGATCTGGTCCGGTATGTCGGATATCCAGTAAAAAATATTTACAAAACTCCTATCCGTATTCGGTCCATTTCAGACCGAATATCCGATATATATTATCCGGATCAGATCAGATATTCGACTCGGATATCCAAATTCTCCGGTTACTAAAAAACCTATTAAAAATAAAATCAAAATATTACTTTTTTCAATTCCATCAAAATTAACAATGTGCAAAGTGCAAACTAAATGTCAAACATCAGCGCCATTTGCAAGTCCCTGTAATTTTTTCAAACAATTAAACTTGTCAACCTTTACAGATTGAGAGCCATAAACGTATATATTATATAATAAGAGGAATTGACAAGTATATATAAAGTTTTAACTTTAATATATATAATCAAAATTCAATTTAATGATGAACACTCAGTCTTGAAAAAAAAACACATTTGCTCTGTTTAGTGAGGCGACAATTAGTACATGATTTAGGGTTTTAATTTTATAAGAATAATAATCAAGGTTGTTTTTTATTAGAAGGAATAAAATAAGGAATGTTGTATTGGAGAATGAAGTGGTTTAATTACTTAAAAATGTACAAACATCATTTTGAGATCATCTAAACTAATTAAACATTGTATATTAGTTATAAAAACACACACACATATATATATATATGGTCGGGTTCTGGTGAGGAGACTCAATACGGTAAATAGTGAGGAGTATTATTCAACGTTGATTTTTTTATCCTACGGATGATATACTAGAGAACATATAGATTTAGTGTAGGAGTTGTTCATGGGATAAAAATTCAAAAAACACGGCATAGAGTAAAAGCGTAGTTAATAAATAAATAAATTAGATTGATATCTTTTTCTCTCCTAAAATCCCATTAATCTCTCCTTTTTTGAAATTTTACCCATCGACATACATCTAACCCTATCATTTATAAGTAATTTTTGAGATTCTTAATTGTTTTTGTCATCGTTGAATCCTGTGACAATCAATAATGGTTACTTGTTCAATTATTTATCACATAGTTGTTCAAGAGAACAACATAGTTACATTAATGCTGAGTTGTTCTTTCTATCTTAGTTATTTGTTCATAGAGTAGTTTTCTTGTTCATTTAATAACACGTAGTTATTCAATTGAATAAAATGGAGTTGTTCAATTGAACAATTAGGTTACATGTTGAAAATATTAAGATAATTATAAAATTGAACAACTAGGTTACATGCTAATTAATGTTGAATTGTATTTTTAGATTATTTGTTCATAGCCTAGTCTATTTTGATCAGTTATGAATACGTAGTTGTTCAAGTGAATGAAATAAAATTCTTTATTGTTCATCTTGTTCGATCAGTGCAATGTAGTTGTTTCTTTATTGTTCATTTCGGATTTTGAAGTTGTTCATTATGTCAGTGGTTAAATGAATGAGAGACGTGTAAAATTTATATATACTTCATCTTGTTCATTATTCACCTCAAAGTTGTTCATTAGGTATCTGGGTGTATGTATTTTTTTCTTTGTTCAGTACAATGCGGTTTGTTCTTGGTTGCTTGTATTGTTCATTTCGAATTTTGAAGTTGTTCATTAGGTCATTGGTTATATGAAGTTGTTCATCTTGTTTAGTACAATGCATTTTTTTTTCTTTTGTTATTCGTTTTGTTAATTTTGAATTTTAAAGTTGTTCATTAGGTCAGTGGTTAAAATTTCCATCTAAATCATAGTGTTAATTATATCTATATCTTGTTAATTTCGCAATTAAAAATGAACAACTTTATGGAGCGTTGATCTTTTTGATCCTAAGGATAATATAGTAGCGTTCATTAAGATTCTAATAGAACTTGTTCACACAATAAAACCTATAACAAAATAAAAAGAAACTTATTAGGAAAGTAAATAAGAGGTTCCTAAAATCTCTCCCCTAAATTTTTACTCAAAAGATTTTTACCAGAAAGTAAAAAGTCTCTTATCGTCTTCTCCCGGCCTCTTCAGTTGAACAACTCTCTCTCTCTCTCTCTCTCTCTCTCTCTCTCTCTCTCTCTCTCTCTCTCTCTCTCTCTCTCTCTCTCTCTCTCTCTCTCTCTCTCTCTCTCTCTCTCTCTCTCTCTCTCTCTCTCTCTCTCTCTCTCTCTCTCTCTCTCTCTCTCTCTCTCTCTCTCTCAATTTCTCCATCGTGTTACACAACGTTGATCCACCGTGGTTCGCCGGAATTGTTCTCCCTTTCAATCTTGATCGTCTTCTCCCTCTTAATGAACAACTTCAAATTCTACCTTATCAAGATGAACAACAAGAAAATTCTAATGAACAAGATGAACAACGTTATATAACTACTTAATGAACAACTTCAAATTCGAAATGAACAAGAAAAAACACACATTGCATTGTACTGCCAATTCGAAATAGACAACTTCAAATTCGACCTAATGAACAAGAGAAAAAAGAAAAATCTATTGCTCGTATGAACAAGATGAACAAATTCATAAAACGGTCCAATGAACAACTACCAATTCGAAATGAACAAGATGAAGAACACACAACATTTTGAACAAAGAATAGTTAGAATCAAAGGTACATGATTCAAACTCGAAATAGACAACTTCAAATTCGAAATAGACAATATGAACAACAAAGAAAACACTATTGTCATGAACAAGATGAACAAATTCATATAACGACCTAATTAATGAACAACTACTAATTCGAAATGAACAAGATGAAGAACACATGGCAATTTGAACAAAGAATATTTAGAATCAAAGATACATGATTCAAATTCGAAATAGACAACTTCAAATTCGAAATAGACAATATGAACAACAAAGAAAACACTATTGTCATGAACAAGATGAACAAATTCATATAACGACCTAATTAATGAACAACTACTAATTCGAAATGAACAAGATGAAGAACACACGTCAATTTGAACAAAGAATATTTAGAATCAAAGATACATGATTCAAATTCGAAATAGACAACTTCAAATTCGAAATAGACAATATGAACAACAAAGAAAACACTATTGTCATGAAAAAGATGAACAAATTCATATAACGACCTAATGAACAACTACCAATTCGAAATGAACAAGATGAAGAACACACAACAGTTTGAACAAAGAAAATTTAGAATCAAAGATACATGATTGTTACATCCATTCTTGGTGCATTATGAACAAAAAAAATTGCATACACCTACATGATTGTAAACTGAATTGTTCGTATATCTTGTGATCTAATGAACAACTATAAAATTCAAAATGAACAAGAATAACATTCGCGATGAACAAGAAGAAGAACAACGTAGAAATTGCAGTAGTGAGTCTTGTGACCTAATGAGCAACAATAACATTCGCGATGAACAAGAAGAAGAACAACGTAGAAATTGCGGTTCGCATATAGGAACAACCGAACAAGTATATGAACACCTTTAATTTCGACTTATTGAACAAGAAAACAACAAAAAATCTAATGAAATTGAAAGAAAACATAAAGGACGTGACCAAACCTTTGTCCATTAAAATTACAGGCGTTGAAACATTACCCTCATCTTGTTGTTCATGATTGTATAATTCATCGTTGGTTTCTTCTGAAGCTTCCGTTTCCATATTAAAATCACCACACAAACCCAAACCATTAAGATTTTGAAAATCACTCATGAAGGTTTGTAAGAGATGGCAGAAAACGATGAAGCAAAATATATTGAAGGAAACGTCTAAATGCAAATCAGCATAACCATAATATCCAAAACAAAAAGCTATAATTAAGGAAGTTGGGTGTGGTGTGAGTTGTGATTCCCTACTTCACAAAACATGTTAATTTATTTGGTTAAATTTCTACCGTTGAATTAGTTTAATCTAATGGATAATAACACTCCCCACTATTTACCCTATCACCTATATGCACTTGAACTTACTTCTATATATATATATATTATATATTAATAGTATCAGATTTCTGGTAAGCAAAATATTCCGATCCGTATCCGGTCCAAGTATCCGGAAAAATCACCCGGATCGGATCGGATTCGGATAAAAAATTAAACGGATATTTTCGGATACAGACTTTTAGGGTTTAGATTGGCGGGTTATCGGATCGGGTCGGCCGGATCAGATACTTTTGCTCACCCCTAGTTTTAAGTATAGATTGTTAACTAGTGTAGTACCCTCGCCTTGCACGGGATTTGTTTATTTTTTCTTACATTTGTAAAAATAGTATATTAAAATTATATATTTCATTCATATAGAAATATTTAGTTAATGATTGTTATAGAAGTAGAGAAATTCTTATATAAAAAATGACTAACTGAATACAAATATTGAAGATATTAAAAAGTTATATTATATAAAAAGAGGCGAAACTCTCCATAACTTTATTAATAATAAAATTTGGCTAAATAGTTTTTCATATGGGGATAGACAAAATAAATAAATATACAAACTAATCATTTATTTTAAGTTTATAACAATATATAAACACTTTTAAATAATACAACTTTGTACATACTAAATATTTATTTTAATATTAAAAATAAAATTTATAAATAATAAATGGACATATGGGCCAAAATAATATTGAAATAGGCTGAAAATAATAACACATATATCGAATTGGGTTAATAATAGGCTTCGTATTTTTAAATCAAGCCCAATTACATGTCCGACTTCAATTAGCCCATTTAAATAATAAATGAACTTAAAGCCCAATTAGTTTCAGTCGGTTATTGCAGATCAAGTCTAGTTCTTTAGCCCATTTTCCATTTATTTTGTATTTAAAAAAACAAAACAAAAGCCACCGATCGGACAAATCCTAACCATTTCTCTTCCGTATCCTTTCCGTTTCGGTGTCCCTCTCTCTCTCTTATGTTCAACAGGGAAGAACATTCTTTCCTTTTTGCTTCTTTCAAATTCCATCTCCATTTCTCATTACAAATTAAAACTTTTGGAATTTTCTTCATATTTTCTTTTCTGGAAATTTCGTCCACAATCTGCTTCTCTTTCTTTTTGTAAATCTTCCAGATCCAAGTTTTTTTCTCCAAAAACACTCTGATCTAAAGATTATGGATCCGAGTTTTTTGTGACCCAATGATGGATATCTACCCTAAACAAACTCCAGAAGGAGATCTAGAGCTCACAGATCCGGAAAAAAGAGAGCTTAATCTCCTTTGCATGTTCAGATCCACCGATTATCTTTGTCAGATCCAAAGAAAAACATCTCTTCTACTTTTTTTTCTGTAACATTCAAAGGAAAAAAATGGCTTGATGAGTAGATCCGGAGTTGCTACTGGAAGGTTCCCAAAACCCTAATTTTCTCGGAGAAAGAAGATATGGATCGCAAGTTCCAAAGCCCATTTGGAGTTTTTCTCTGAACTCAAAGTCCAAAGTTGTCCGAACCAAGCATGGTTTATTTTCGTGAGTCTCTCTCTCAATCTGTCTCCATGTTTATATATTTATCTATAACTCTGGTAATCCTTTCCGTTTGAAATCATCGAATGAATTTATTCAATAAAACGTGAACAAACAATAATCAGGGGGAGTTTGGATATAACTGGGTGCTAATTCTTAAGTAAACATTGATATTTCGGTTTTTTATATGAATCACTTGTATTCTGTGATTTAATTGTTCAACAATATTATACATTTAGCTACATAAATTTGAGAAGTATAGTATGATTGCTTGGCTATAATGAAAATATGATTCGTATAAAAAATTGATTGAAAGTAGACAGATTAAAAAGTTGCATAGTCAAAAAATTTAACATTTCAGATTACTAAAAAATCAATGGGCTATTTGGTCCATAAAATAAGTATGTATATTTATGATGCTAACATTTAATGGGCTAATTGGCCCAATAGGTATATTTACAATTTCATAAAACCAAATCGACATATTTAAAAATATGAATACAAAAAAGGGGTTTTTGCAGGAAACCATCCGCTATATGTCACTTTTTGCAGGAAACCACCCGTATTTAACCTATTGATTTTAAACCACCCAAAAGTGACACTTTTGTTACAAAATCACACCCAAAGACGGATTTCGTTAAAATAGCCGTCCAAATGTGTGAAAAGACTATTTTGCCCCTTGTTTTTTTTGTGAAATTACAGGAATAGTTTTGGGGAAATTGCAATCTGGCCCTCTAGTTTTTGGTTTGTGGCAGAATAGTCCTCAAACAACTTTTCATAATTACAAAAATTGCCCAAACTTATTATTTTTAATATTATGAGTTGATAGTATATTTTAACCCCAAATTAAAGTGTAGAAAAATTAACTTAGGTTAAAATAGGCTTAAGTTATTATTCTTATGAATTTGACCATATTTAAATATGTAACAAAAATGTAAAATTTGATTTAAATATTTCAAGTCAAAATTTATAAGTTTTATATAAATTATAATTAATATAAGGTTAATCATAAAATTTGAATTAAAGATTAACCTTATATTAATTATAATTAATATAACGTTATAAGTTTAATATAAGGTTATAAGTTTAATTATTCTTATGAATTTATAAGTTATAAGTTTTATATAAATTATAGTTAATATAAGGTTAAATTCATAAGAATAATATTTAAAGTTATATTAATTATAATTAATATAAGGTTAATCTTTAATTATAATTAATTATAACGTTAAATATTATTCTTAAATTATAATTAATTTATAAGTTATAAGTTTTATATAAATTATAATTAATATAAGGTTAAATTCATAAGAATAACTTATAACGTTATATTAATTATAATTAATATAAGGTTAATCTTTAATTCAAATTTTATGATTAACCTTATATTAAATATAATTTATATAAAACTTATAAATTTTGACTTGAAATATTTAAATCAAATTTTACATTTTTGTTACATATTTAAATATGGTCAAATTCATAAGAATAATAACTTAATCCTATTTTAACCTAAGTTAATTTTTCTACACTTTAATTTGGGGTTAAAATATACTATCAACTCAGAATATTAAAAATAAGTTTGGGCAATTTTTGTAATTATGAAAAGTTGTTTGAGGACTATTCTGTCACAAACCAAAAACTAGAGGGGCCAGATTGCAATTTCCCCAAAACTATTCCTGTAATTTCACAAAAAACCAAGGGGCAAAATAGTCTTTTCACACATTTGGACGGCAATTTTAACGGAATCCGTCTTTGGGTGTGATTTTTTAACAAAAGTGTCACTTTTGGGTGGTTTAAAATCAATAGGTTAAATACGGGTGGTTTCCTGCAAAAAGTGACATATAGCGGGTGGTTTCCTGCAAAAAACCCTACAAAAAATAGATATTAATTGTAACGTGCTTTTCTAGATAAACTTACTATATATATCCCATATTCTTTGCAATTGTTTACTCTCTCTGATTCCATGTGAGCACACGAGCTGTCCTTGATAACAAAAAAATATTACATTGAGAATGTCATGTTCAATATGATCATAGTATGCAATGTAATCCTTCTGTCATTTCAATTTAGATTATTTATTTTTGCTTCTTAACTTATAATATAATTACTGACTTTCAAACTGTTCCTTTCAGATTTGAAAATATACCTACACTTTTAAATGGTTCTGAATTGGAAATCAGATTGCCAGAATATGAAGTTCACTTTGAATCATATTCTACAAGGTAGTGCTTGTACCATATAAATTTAGCCTATCTTTATCATAATTAACTGGTAGTGTGATTACTGATTT
Organism: Rheum nobile; assembly: GCA_027886185.1. Lineage (NCBI taxonomy): Eukaryota > Viridiplantae > Streptophyta > Magnoliopsida > Caryophyllales > Polygonaceae > Rheum > Rheum nobile. The sequence continues at coordinate 3,686,804 of WOAB01000780.1, forward strand.
TAAATAATTTCCAATTACAGGTTTCAACATATGAAATCCAAGATACATCTCTTATTCTGATTCAAGATATACTTCCATGTCATGGTTATTTATCTTTAAAATTAACATCATACTATGTTAATTTAAATTTTAAATCTATTATGTACTTAACTTATTTATTTTGTTATAGGAATTCCATGTGGGATTGGACTCGACACATAAGCCAAGAGCTAAACCCTAACCTAAACTGAAAGATCTAAAGGTATGCCTCTTATACTAAATGAAGACTATCTTTTATTACTCATTAACTTGTATTCTAATTATTAAATTATAAAAATTTGCAATTACAGGTTTGAGCATTTTTCCTCCAAGATACACCTCTTACTCTAATTGAAGATATACAATAAGGTCATGTTTCTATCTATTTACACTTAACATGACTATTGTAATATATTTTGTAACTCTATTCACTAATTAAAATGATTTATTCATGGTATAGGAATGCCATGTGGGAGCTCGGATTGGACTCAGAAATTACAAATTTTGGATTGGTATTGCTTAAGCTGTTTGAAAGACATAAAGGTATGTCTAGAAGTTAGTAGTTTAGCTTTAAACTCTGATTAATTTTTGCATAGAGTAGTCAGTAGATTAGCTTTATTACGTAGTTTCAATAACCTGGAACTAAATCCGTAGAAGTTAAGTATACACAATAGGGTTTTATTGAAATACCCCAAATAAGATAATGATAATGGCATAATGGTAAATTAATTATGGGATTACTTAAATTTGGGAAAATGGGAAATTTGGGGATAAATCCCTCAAAGTGGTCGGTTGCCTCTTCCTCGCGTGAACACTCCCGCTGAACAACCCTGCTCCCTTCTCCTCCGATGAACTTCTTCCCCTGTGCCCAGCCGAGTTGTTCTTCTCCGGCGAGCCGACTTGGACCGCGCTGCTGCTCCTCCTTCCCTGCTGTGCGAGCTGCGGTCATTGTTGCTGCTGCTGTTCGCCGTTGCTGTTGTTGCCGATGTGTTCCATTGCTGCTGTTGTTGTCGAGGGAGGTGCTGCTGTTCGTTCCGGCGAGGAGCCAGTCCCGGCGACGACAGCTCGGTGGATGACGAGGTAAGTGTAGGGTTGCTTTGATCTAAAATTTTTTGGGTTCGGTATTGATGATTTTTGGGTAACAAATCTTGCTGAAATTGGGCTGGTGTTTAGCAAATTGAAATCTGTTATGGGTTGATTTCGTGGTCCTTGTGCAGTGCAGCGGGCAGCTGAAGTTTTGGGTTGATTTGTGTTGGATTTTGCTGAATTGTAATTTGGAGGTATGAAATTAGGGTTTGAATTTGGGGTTTTTTTATTCGTAGTGGATTTGTATGAGTTAATTAATGCCAGAGATTTGTTCGGATTGTTGTCTCAGGTTCGTTCGAGTTGATTGGAGGTCTCTGAGGTCGTGGTTGTCGAGTTTGAGGCAAGATGATTCTTGCTAACCCTTCATTTATTTTTATAAAATTACTTTTCATCCTATTTTGTTTAGTAATTGATTTTCCCCCCTTGTCTGAGTAAGTTGATTTGGATTATTGGTTGTGGAATTTCATGGTTGGATGTGTGTGTGTGTTGGTAATTGTCTTGTGTTGAAGATCGGTTGTGTGCTTGATTAGTGGTTTTGTTGATAGATATTGGTTTTGTTATTTGAAATGGTTGAATGTGTGGATATTGGTTTAGTTGTTTGACATTGGTTGTTTGCTTGGATATTGGGTTCGTGTTGAATGTTGATTGTGTGAATAATTATTGGTCGTGCATTGGATATTGGTTGTGTACTTGATTAAGTGGTTGTGTGATGATATTGGTTGTGTGCTTGGTTATTGGTTTTGTGTTGGATGTTGATTGTTGGCTAGTTATTGACTTGTTGTCAAATATTGGTTTTTGTAGCTAGTTGTGATGTGAATTTCTGTTGGTGTGGTTGTTGGTGGCAGCTAGTTGAGGAAATATGGTTATGTTGATTGATTATGAAGGTTTTTTATGTGGATGTTTGTGAAGGTTGGTTTCCCATCTTGAGGGTGTGGGCCAATATGGGTTGGGTTGAGGTGTATGGGTTGCGGCCTATGTTAACGAACAGGCGGCACTGGAAGGGTGGCTGGCCTGGGTTGTTATAATTATATAAGGTGATGATTGTCTTGCTTGTGCTTATGTGTTCGTTGATGCGAAGGTTGGTTGGAAGGTGTTAGTACAATAGTGAGTTCGATATGTTTGGTTAGCCTTAGTTACGTGTTGACCGTAATATATGTATATATGTTTTGTAAAGTTGATAATTGAGGTGTTAGTAGTAGAGAGAAAGATGGATTGTATGTGTTAGTAAAGTTGGATTGGATCGTCTTATCCGTTTTTACTTGTGGTGAGGTTGAGATTAGATTGAATGAGGTTAGCATATCGAAGAGTTGGTCAGAAGTGGTTAAGTAGTTGTTATGATATAGTATATATATTTTGTGGCATGTTGTTGTTTGGTGTTAGTTGGTTGTTGTGATAAATCTCTATGTTTTAAATTGTTTTGGCTTGATGAGTCTTGCTAGTCTTTCAGTAGACTAACCAACCTCGGTTTTTGTTCCGTGGTTGGCTGGTGTATCGGGTCCACCAGTCAACTAGTCTTTGCAGGTTGGCGGCAGCAAGGGAGTTCTTGATCACAGATTCGTATTCACAGTTAAGGATTTAGTTTTGCAACGGATTTGAAAAGGTTGTATTAACTACCGTTGTTTTGGTGTAAATTGAGATATTGAACTTGATGCAAGGTTTAAAGGTTGTTCCAAACTTGAACAGGGATTTTAATGTTGCTAACTTTTGTATATTTGGAAGTGTTTGGGGTTTTTTTTTCTTTCTAAAATCGCCTTATAGTTCTTCGGGACTATGGCACTGTGACACCTCTGGCCCGGGGTGTTACAGAAATTGGTATCAGAACATTTACATTTGAAAATGGTTTTCAAAAGTTTGACGTGGAGAAGCCACTCGCTAAAACTGTGAAACAATCGTGTGATCGGAGACCCTTGTTGTTACTCGTAGGTAAGTTGTGTTTTAAATTTTATATGTGATGTTTAGTATTGATGAGTAGTTGCATGATGTATGCCCGAAAGTGGGTCGTGTTAGAAGTCGCAGGTGTGGGTGTGATAGAGGACGAGGCCCTCGGGCTTATCGTCAAGCGGTATATGTTGGTGGTTTAGTAACTGATGATTCTGTAGCAAGTTGATGTATTTTACTGTTATTGTTAAGAATGAGAAGGACCAGATTAAGCAATTTCATAAATGGTTGTGTTCAGAGATGAAACCTTGATGGTGAGGTATAGTTGTACGACCCTTGAGCAGTATGTTGATGCGTGATTGATTGTGGAGACTGCTATAGATGATTCTAATCAGACTATTGATGTTGGAGGCAGTAAGAAACAGAGGACTCAGTCTGCACCGGAAAAAAAGGGGATTTCACGACTATGGGTTCGGCTGAGTTGAGAAGTAGAATGCATAGGTTACTACAGGCGGATTGTGGCAGGGTACGTAAGACTTAAGAATTTTGAATGGGACGGGAGATGTCAGGAGAGAGTTTTGAAGAACTCAGGAAGTGTTTGATTAGTGCGTCAGTGTTGGTTTTATCGCAGGGAACATAAAGGTTGTCATCTACAGTGATGTGTCTAAGCGAGGTCTGGGTTGCATTTTAATGCAGAATGGGAAGGTCATTGCATATACTTTTCATCAGCTCAGATTGTATGAGAGAGAGTTGAACATGAGACAAAGATGGTGGCTAGGATTGATTACGGATTGTGATGTAGATATTGTTTATCATCCAGAAAAGGCTAATGAGGTAGCTGATGCTTTAAGTAGGAAATCGACTCTCGAGCATATGGTTGTTTGTCTGACAGTTTAGCCAGGATTGCAACAAGAGGGTGAAGAATGAAATTGAAATTGGTTTGGGAAGGAACGGACGCAGCTGAATGCGATGGAATGTTGAGTAAGATATGCAGTGAGATTGCTCAGGGAAGAGTGCCTGGATTTTTGTTCAGGAGGATGGAGTAATGTGATTTCAGATCGGTTATGTGTGCCGCTGATAAAGAGATTAGAGAGTTGATTCTCAAGGAAGGTCATTCTTCGGCAAGTCCTGTACATTCTGGAGTCAGTCATGCGAGACAGATATCCGAACCTGTTTGATCTTAGTTTCGAGGACGAAACTGTTGTAAGGGGGGGAGAATGAAATACCCCAAATAAGATAAGGATAATGGCATAATGGTAAATTAATTATGGGATTACTTAAATTTGGGAAAATGGGAAATTTGGGGATAAATCCCTCAAAGTGGTCGGTTGCCTCTTCCTCGCGTGAACACTCCCGCTGAACAGCCCTGCTCCCTTCTCCTCCGACGAACTCCTTCCCCTGTGCCCAGCCGAGTTGTTCTTCTCCGGCGAGCCGACTTGGACCGTGTTGCTGCTGCTCCTCCTCCTTACTTGCTGTGCGAGCTGCGGTCGTTGTTGCTGCTGCTGTTCGCCGTTGCTGTTGTTGCCGATGTGTTCCATTGCTGCTGTTGTTGTCGAGGGAGGTGCTGCTGTTCGTTCCGGCGAGGAGCCAGTCCCGGCGACGACATCTCGGTGGATGACGAGGTAAGTGTAGGGTTGCTTTGATCTGAAATTTTTTGGGTTCGGTATTGATGATTTTTGGGTAACAAATCTTGCTGAAATTGGGCTGGTGTTTAGCAAATTGAAATCTGTTGTGGGTTGATTTCGTGGTCCTTGTGCAGTGCAGCGGGCAGCTGAAGTTTTGGGTTGATTTGTGTTGGATTTTGCTGAATTGGAATTTGGAGGTATGAAATTAGGGTTTGAATTTGGGGGTTTGTTCGTAGTGGATTTGTATGAGTTAATTAATGCCAGGGATTTGTTCGGATTGTTGTCTCAGGTTCGTTCGAGTTGATTGGAGGTCTCTGAGGTCGTGGTTGTCGAGTTTGAGGCAAGATGATTCTTGCTAACCCTTCGTTTATTTTTATAAAATTACTTTTCATCCTATTTTGTTTAGTAATTGATTTTTTCCCCTTGTCTGAGTAAGTTGATTTGGATTATTGGTTGTGGAATTTCATGGTTGGATGTGTGTGTGTGTGTATTGGTAATTGTCTTGTGTTGAAGATCGGTTGTGTGCTTGATTAGTGGTTTTGTTGATAGATATTGGTTTTGTTATTTGAAATGGTTGAATGTGTGGATATTGGTTTAGTTGTTTGACATTGGTTGTTTGCTTGGATATTGGGTTCGTGTTGAATGTTGATTGTGTGAATAATTATTGGTCGTGCATTGGATATTGGTTGTGTACTTGATTAAATGGTTGTGTGATGATATTGGTTGTGTGCTTGGTTATTGGTTTTGTGTTGGATGTTGATTGTTGATTGTTGATTGTTGGCTAGTTATTGACTTGTTGTCAAATATTGGTTTTTGTAGCTAGTTGTGATGTGAATTTCTGTTGGTGTGATTGTTGGTGGCAGCTAGTTGAGGAAAGATGGTTATGTTGATTGATTATGAAGGTTTTTTATGTGGATGTTTGTGAAGGTTGATTTCCCATCTTGAGGGTGTGGGTCAATATGGGTTGGGTTGAGGTGTATGGGTTGCGGCCCATGTTAACGAACAAGCGGCACCGGAAGGGTGGCTGGCCTGGGTTGTTATAATTATATAAGGTGATGATTGTCTTGCTTGTGCTTATGTGTTCGTTGATGCGAAAGTTGGTTGGAAGGTGTTAGTACAGTAGTGAGTACGGTATGTTTGGTTAGCCTTGGTTACGTGTTGACCGTAATATATGTATATATGTTTTGTAAAGTTGATAATTGAGGTGTTAGTAGTAGAGAGAAAGATGGATTGTATGTGTTAGTAAAGTTGGATTGGATCGTCTTATCCGTTTTTACTTGTGGTGAGGTTGAGATTGGATTGAATGAGGTTAGCATATCGAAGAGTTGGTCAGAAGTGGTTAAGTAGTTGTTATGATATAGTATATATATTTTGTGGCATGTTGTTGTTTGGTGTTAGTTGGTTGTTGTGATAAATCTCTATGTTTTAAATTGTTTTGGCTTGATGAGTCTTGCTAGTCTTTCAGTAGACTAACCAACCTCGGTTTTTGTTCCATGGTTGGCTGGTGTATCGGGTCTACCAGTCAACTAGTCTTTGCAGGTGTAACACCCCCAGGTCAGTGGGCTACAGTGCCACAGTCCCGAAGGACTATAAGGTGGGTGAAATAAAAATTTGCGAAACATAACCCATATATATATATCAAAAGCAGCACAACGGAAAACCTGTACAACCTGTCCAGGGTTTGAAACTACAATCAAACTTAACCTACAGAAAATACAACACTTTACAAACCAAAAACCAATACAACAAGTTCGACCCATACAAGGTCCAAAACCAAAACGACACGCACAACCAAGTCAAAGTCCAAACCAAAAGAGTAAAGCCTTCGACTCCAAACCGACAGTGATCAGGATCCTCCTTGTTGGCGCTAAATCTGTAAAGCCTGATTGACTGGGGGACCCGATACCCCAGCCAACCACGTCACGTAAACCGAGGTTGGTCAGTCTTTTGAAAGACTATGGCAAGAATAGCCGAGCCAAAATAGTTTCAAACAATATACAATCATATAATATCATCAATTCAACCAATAACAATCGCATAACAATTATAGATCATTCGCACAATATCCGACCAAAACAACTAAATAAGGTACACATAACCGTCACACAATCCGACCAAATCAACCCAAGAAGGTACACATAACAATCACACAATCCGACCAATCCAACCAAGGAAGGTACACATGACAATCACACAATCCAACCAAATCAACCAAGTAAGGTACACATAACAATCACACAATCCGACCAATCAACCAAGTAAGGTACACATAACAATCACACAATCCGACCAATCCAACCAAGGAAGGCACACATGACAATCACACAATCCAACCAAATCAACCAAGTAAGGTACACATAACAATCACACAATATCTCCTCCTTCTTCATCACTATTTCCGACCTTCCGACCATCGGGGGTTCATACCCACCGAGACCCTCACATATAAGGACTTTCACCATTCACCTCCTGACCATCGGGGTTCACACCCACCGAGGCCCTCACATATAAGGAATTTCACCATTTGCCTCCTGACCATCGGGGTTCACACCCACCGAGGCCCTCACATATAAGAAATTTCACCATTTGCCTCCTGACCATCGGGGTTCACACCCACCGAGGCCCTCACATATAAGGAATTTCACCATTTTCCTCCTGACCATCGGGGTTCACACCCACCGAGGCCCTCACATATAAGGAATTTCACCATTTGCCTCCTGACCATCGGGGTTCACACCCACCGAGGCCCTCACATATAAGGAATTTCACCATTGAACAACATTCCACCACCACACCGATACCAATCAAATAAAATCATATACGACAATCAATCAAATATCACATACGGCAAAGGCTAACACATATTCACATACACACACAATCCAACACACACACTCACACATTCAATCCAACACACACATACGATCCACCACACACACACACATTCAATCCAATACACATACACGTGTCAACAAACACTCACACTCAAGCCAACACACACACACACACGTGTCAACATACACTATCAACAACAATCACAAACACATAATCACACCTTAACACACCTCATCACACATCATCACACATCAACACATTTCACCACATATCAACACATTATCACACACCAACACATATTATCACACATCACAACCAAGCAATTATAGTCAATTCAAACCAATTTAAAAATAGCTCAAGCAACCATAATTTAATTATGACATAAGCTAAGCATAAATCAATTATAAAAATATATAAGTTAGGCAAGGATCCTCTTGCCTCAAGTCGAACCACAACGACCCCCAGAGACCTCCAATCAATCCGAACGAACCTGCGAAATCAATCCGAGCAAATCTCTGACATTAATTACTCATCCAATCCACAACCAAATAAAACCTCAATTCAAACCCTAAATTAATTAGGCCAAATTACCCTAAATCAATCCAATCTCAAATATTCCAAATTCATGAATTTGTTGTACAAACCATATATAACCAAATTCAGCCCAATTACTTCAAAATAATCAACTCAGCAAAAACCCCCAAATTCAAACCCTAACTCAATACCTTCCAAAAATTCAGCAAACACACACAAAAATCAGCCCAACAACTCACAAATTTGCTCCTCAATTGTCCACAAAGAACAATTCAACATCAATTCGGACCACACACAATATCAATTCGAACATATACCAATATCAATTCGAACATATACCAATATCAATTCGAACCCTAAAAAAAAATCAGCAAAGCTTTTGAACCTCAGGCAGCAACAACAGCACAAACTACTCGGCTCTCCTATTTGCTGGACCTCGCCGGAACCGGAGACGACCACGACGGAGATGACCGGACAGCGGCGGCTCGAACCAGCTGCAGCAGCTCGGAGACAGCGAACTCAGCACCACCACACAGCAAACAACGAACCGCAGCAACCACGAAGGCAGCAGCAACGACTTGGCTCCACAACAGCGAAGGCGGACCACTGCAAGCTCGGACGACCGCTGCTCGAACCAGCTGCACGCAGGCCGCACAACAGCAGAACGAAGGCAGCTCGCAGCAGCAAATACGAACAGCAGGGAGGAGGACGCCGGATGGACGGGCTCGCCGGAGAAGAAGAGCTCGGCTGGGGCTCAGGGAAGGTCGGATTCGTCGGGGAAGAGAAGGGGCTTGGCTGGGCACCGGTGAATCGATCGGGAGAGAGAGACAACCGAGAATGTTTAGGGATTTAATCCCCAAAAATTTTATTTCCCCCAATTTAACAAAATCCCATAATTAATTTACACTTATGCCATTATCCACTTATTTGGGGTATTTCAGCAGGTTGACGGCAGCAAGGGAGTTCTTGATCACAGATTCGTATTCATAGTTAAGGATTTAGTTTTGCAACGGATTTGAAAAGGTTGTATTAACTACCGTTGTTTTGGTGTAAATTGAGATATTGAACTTGATGCAAGGTTTAAAGGTTGTTCCAAACTTGAACAAGGATTTTAATGTTGCTAACTTTTGTATATTTGGAAGTGTTTGGGTTTTTTTTCCTTCTAAAATCGCCTTGTAGTTCTTCGGGACTATGGCACTGTGACACCTCTGGCCCGGGGTGTTACATTTATTAAATCAGTTAGAGAGTTAACCTAAATCATACAACTGAAGACTAATGATTTAGTTGTAAATAAACACAATCAAACATTACAAATTGAACCAGATAAACATAAACAATACCTTTTAGTTTCGATGCCTCCTAGGATTGAACAACTTCTTAGTTTTTTCTCTGCTATCATAACCATCAACTTAATCAAAAAATGAGAAAGTACAATCAAAGAGATACCATTATTACAATATTTGTGCCTTATCCAGTGTAGTAAGTATTAGAATGTCAAACATTATTTCATGCTAAAGAATCTTTTGTAACCGTAGTTTTGTCAAACATTAGAATCTTTCAGTTTATTCTAATATTTGTGCCTTATCCAGTGTAGTAAATAAATTCAGTTTAGTAGCTTTAATAAACTGTTATTACATGCTAAAGAATAGCTAAAGTGACCAGAATAATAATTATATAAACTTATTATTACATGCTAAAGAGTAACTAAAGTGACCAAAAGACGTCAATCACTCTGAAAGGCACAACACTTAACTATCTAGCAATTATCAAACTAAATCAATAAGTAATGAGATTATGCTAGAAATGGGGACATCATTTAACAGATCCTTGGTCATTTAAAAATATGTGTTCATAAACTCATCTATGTGCATTTCAGACTTAGAAAATAAAATTAGTTTGTAATCAGTTTTCTAATAACTACTTAATATTGACACACACCTAAATCGTATAGAGTGTATACATAATATTATAATCAGTATTCAGTTTGGCTATTTTCATCAATCAGTGCATAATAATCAGTATATAATATCTCTGCAAACAAATAAGTTTAGTTCTTTACACATACCTGCTAAATGATGAACAACCGATTGTGTAACCGTAATTTTGATATGGTTCAACTATTTTGTACTGATATTGTGGGAGGAGCTGTAGTTTTATAACCCCTAAAAGCATTGAATTTATGCTGCAAGATCGTGCTGAAAGGATCAAAATATTTGGTTCTACACTTATGGAAAACATGGATATGTAGTATATTGCTGACTTTAGGGTATCCTTTATTACATTTTTGAAATCTACAGTATATTTGGAATATCATTTATTAATGTTGACTTTAGGGTTTTGATTTTATTGTGCAGATATTGCAGTTGGATTTTTTGTAATCAAATATGCACGGTTGTTTTTGGAAATTGCAGATTTGTTATACTTTTGAGGCATTTAATAAAGTGTATTGTTATTTTTTGGACAATCCAGTTTATTTGGTTAGGAAAGTGTAGCAGGTTTATTTTTTAGGACATGTTCATTTGTGGTTCAATCAGCAGCCTTTTTTTGGTTCAATCCAGCAGATTTAAATTTGTCAGAATTTTCTTGGTTTAGAAATGTGTATCAGGCAAAGTTTTTGCAGCAGGTTCATTCCAGCGGGTTAAATTTTGCAGTATTTGTTTTGGTTACAAAAGTGTATTTGTCACCAATTTTAGTTTGTGTGCTATTTGTCATAGCACAACAGGTTGATTTTTTTATGCTAAATCTGCAAATATTAGGTACATTGCATCTGTTTCAAGGTTTTGTAACCAGCCGTGCATATGCAAATCTCCATATATTAGGTACATTACACATTTGTGTTGGTTTTGTATGAGATATGCATGTTTAGTATTTTTGCACAAAATCATACAGTTGGTCAGTATTTTTATTTCATATCAAATCTGCATATATTAGCTTACCGAGAATAAAGTGAGAATATATTAAGTAAGGAAATAAAGTAATATAAATTTATTCCGACTGATTTTTAATTTAAGGTAACTGTAGGATACTCCAAATTTGTGATTTTTAATTTAAATCTAAAAAAACTACATATTGCCATGTGTCAAAATTAATACCGTGACGCCACATGGCGAATTTTTTTTTTGAGTTATTGTAGGAGTGCCACGTGGCTTAACAAATATTTACGTTTAGTAGTTATATAGTAGATTGATGAATCCATCTTCAACTTCTCCGACCCCATCCAGTTGTACTATCCGACCATCAATTTCAAGTCAAAGATCTCGTCATGAAAGAATTTGTCGGCGGATTTGCCAACCCTAAACCAACATTAACATCACAACCCTAAACCAACCTAAAATCATAATCTCGATCGAATGCGAAAACCAGAATCATGTTGTCCAACAACACTTTGGAAGCCATGAATGCTCATAAAACAAGCAGCAACGAGATCATCACAAAGGTGTTTCGTGATAATTTCAAGGAAGAAGAAAAGCGGATGCTTTCGGCGCTCTCCCAATACAACATTGTCGCCTTTGACACCGAGTACCGCGGTGCTCATCCCCACAATCTTCGGCGCCTTCGTCTCCTCCAACACCACGACTCCCCTTTCCACCGCCCTCTTAGACCCCTTCTTCCTCGCCAACACCGCCCTCGACCGTGCTGCCTCCTTCGAGAGCTCTCACCTTCCTTTGCCTCTGTTCTCCATACCAAAATGAATCGGGTTCAAGTAATGAACCCGAATCTCAGTTACACCCTAATTTTCCCAATGCAACCTAAAAAATCTTGGGTTTTGCAAGCATCAAATTTCCCTAAATCTCAGTGATGCTATGTTCACGGATATGGCATTTGAGCTACCATGGGAGAGGTACAAGGATGTGAATAATAAGGGGTATTTTGATCATTTTAAGTTTTTTTTTTAACAAGGACTTAACGAAATCTCACGATGGGTGTTATTTAGCTAATGGAGGCTATTATCGGGGTGGTTATAGATAAATATGAAAATGTCGGGTTATTATGGGCAATATGGCCTATTGGACGAGTGGTTTTCGGTATTTGACCCATTTTTGTATTAGGATATGCATTTGCATGTAACAAGATGTACATTTATATAGTTTTTTTTAGATTGTGCATTCGTATATAACAAGATGTGCATGTATATATAACTAAATCGTTTATGGACGTCACTCCCTCTCCTAAAGTATTAATTGGAATAGGATGTGGATTTGCATTTTTAGGGTGTCGCGGGAACAATGGTTCTCGTGAGAACCACTTCCTATATATATATATATCAGACCATTTTTTACCATAATCTACTATATAATAACTAAAGCAGAATCGCGTCTGCACAGGCACGTGCCCCGAGATTGATCCCGCTTTTGTCGCTGCCACGTGTCACATTGAAATTAATTTGCCACGTGTCACCCGTCCAGTAAATGTTGCTATTTTTGGGAAAACTCTATGATTCTGATACTATATTTGTACGTTTATTATTGGCTATATAATTTTGCCAAATTAGATTTTCCATAAAAAAAAGCTAACCTGTAATACAATCAGAAACAATCTAATTTTTAGTATAATCGATTAATTAAACCTGTAATACAATAAATTTTGCTTCTAAAATACCCTACAACATTCAGAAAAAATATGAAAAAACTTGCATAAAACTTCAAAAAAAAAACCACATATATAACAACACAATGCAACAAAGCCTGCACATATATTACAAAACCACACACACATTAACCTAAATATGAAGCATAAAAAAATTACAAGCATTACACAAAATATTGCACAAAACTTATAAAACCTGCATATACATTAAAAAATTGCATAAAAACTGAAACAAAAATGTGTCATTTCTCTGTTTCCCCATGTCAAAAATTCTGCAAATAACATCTCCATAAATAGCAAAACTGATTACAAGATCTGAACAAAAAAGTCAAAAAATAATATAGAATCATTATCATCAGTGCAGAATAGTTTATGTACAAAATTAAAAAGATTACTAGGAAGATCTGATATTGAAAAATATGTGCATTCCAAAAATAAAAATATGAACATGAATTTTCTACCGAAACTTGTAATAGAAGACTCTACATCTCTTCCACATATTTGTCTATAAATCTCGAGCTTCTCAGTTTTTTTCAGCAGATAAACTCCAGCAGAATACAGACACATTTAAGAGGTAATGCTTATATCATTTCAAACAGAACTTCAGTTTTGTTTTGTAGGGATTGAGATTTAACATTTCAAACAACAATTAATGTATGATTTATTTTCTTTGTTTCATTTTTATTCAAGAAATCCAGAACTCAATTACAAGGTAATAATTCAGAACCTATATAATTCAGAACCTGTAGCAAGAGGTTAGGGCATGAATAATGTTCGATTTATTATGCTTCATTATATGCATTTAGAACTAGAAATAGATGTGTTCACTTTTTTGATTTAGGGATACTCGATGTTTGTGATACAACTATAATACTAAATACTATATGCAAAATATCATTACAAACTTATCTGTTAAATACTATTATGTATTTATAGAATCGTTGTTGTACAGGACATATTTTAACAAGTGAGACAAAGCAATCGAGAAAAATCAGTTTTAAACTAATCTAAAGAAACATGTAATGTATTTATAATGAAAAATGTTCAATTGATTATGTTTCACTCTATTCATTTAGAACTAGATATAGATGTGTTCATTTATTTGATTATACATGTGATACAACTATAATACTAATTACTCCATGCAAAACATCATTCAGGTCTTGGTGAAGGGTTCATATGCAATCAGACAATGGAAAACAATTGCAATTTTAGTCTCCAAATTTCTATTACAACATAGCTAATAGCTACAAGGAAGGTACCTTAGTCAATAAACGTGTCTTTGCCCCTACATATGGCTGAAAACACACATTTGCCAACGTTGCCTCAAAACACATATTCTGCAGATCTGAACCTGTCCATAAACAATACGAGTATCTTATTAAAAAAAATTCTGATTGCAAGATATGCACAATAAAGGCAAAAATATTATAGGCTATTCACCCATGCATACTATGTTTAAAAAGATTACAATTGGAAGATTACAATTGGGAGATATGCTACAAAATTAAAAAGATTACTACGAAGATATGTTATTCAAAAATCTATGCATTCCAAAAATAAAATAAAAACATGATTTGTTCTACCGAAACTTGTAATAGAAGACTCTACATCTCTTTCACATATTCGTCTATAAATCTAGAGCTTTTCAGTTATTCAGTATATAAACTACAACAAAATCCAAACATTTAAGAGGTAATGCTTATATCATTTGTAATGCCTTATATCGTTTGTAATGCCTTATATCATTTCAAATAGAACTTCAGTTTCTGTTTTGTAGGGATTCAGAGTAAACATTAAGCAAAACTGATATTGATTTATTTTCTTTGTTTCAGTTTTATTCAGGAAATCGATAACTCAGTTATAAGGTAATAATTCAGAACCTATATGCAACATCGAATATCTATTTTTCATCATTTCATTCACTCTACTCTATGCAGCATTGAATATCTATTTGTCATTTTCATCTAAATGTTAATATAGTATCCATACCTTTAGGTTTTCATTTTTATATCTTGGAAATCCATGAGTTGCTTGAGACTCCAGTCAGATTTCCCACACGCATTCCTACAACAACAATAAAGGAATCTGTCACACATGTGAGAGAGAGAGAGAGAGAGAGAGAGAGAGAGAGAGAGAGAGAGAGAGAGAGAGAGAGAGAGACTAAATAGAAAGTTAAAATTTTGTCAATTATCGATCAGTTACTTCAAAAAATATGATTAATTTATATAATAATTCTTTTTTAGAAGAAAGTAGGATATCAAGCTAAAACTATTGTCTTAAATTTCATATATTGTAATGTACGGTAGTATTTTTGTTTGTTTTTCCAGCACTCATAATAATTTGTGAAAGTTCAGTGTTAAGGATTTTTTAAAGGCTATTGGAATTGATGAAAATGTGTAGTTAAACACTCAGTTATCACTAAGAGGAAAGAAAGGAATTGAAAAGAAATGAACTCCATAGCTCAAAGTTCTGTATTACAGAGAGAAAGGAAAGGAATCTGTCACACATAAGAGAGAGAGAGAGAGAGAGAGAGAGAGAGAGAGAGAGAGAGAGAGAGAGAGAGAGAGAGAGAGAGAGATAGAGAGAGAGAGAGAGTTATAATTTTGTCAATTATAGATAAGTTCTTCAAAAAATATGATTAATTTATATAATAATACTTTTTAAAAGAAAGTAGGATATGAAGCTAAAACTATTGTCTTAATTTTAATATATTGTAATGTACAATAGTATTTTTTTTTGTTTTTCCAGCACTCATAATAATTTGTGAAAGTTCAGTGTTAAGGATTTTTTAAAGGCTATTGGAATTGATGAAAATGTGTAGTTAAAACACTTAGTTATCACTAAGAGGAAAGAAAGGAATTGAAAAGAAACTAACTCCATAGCTCAAAGTTCTGTATTACAGAGAGAAAGGAAAGGAATCTGTCACACACAGAGAGAGAGAGAGAGAGAGAGAGAGAGAGAGAGAGAGAGAGCCTAGCTAAAGAGATGTGGATGTGGAACCCCTCAGTGGTGGATCTGATGAAGACCAAGGGGGGGGGGGGAGAGGGAGAGAGAGAGAGAGTTAAGAACTACAACAAAATGGATGTGGATCTGATGAAGACCAAGGAGGGAGGGAGGGAGAGAGAGAGAGAGAGAGATTACTTGGAGTTCCAGGGAGTCTTCTCTTCCTCCTTGGTGATGAGGTCGGTTATTGTTGATGTGGAACCCCTCGGTGGTGGATCTGGATCTGATGAAGACCAAGGAAAGAGAAAGTGTTGGCATGAATATATATATATATAGAGAGAAATAGAAACAACGAAGTCACAGAAAAGGAGAGAGAGAAGTGATAGGGTTATATTTATAGATGAATATGGAACATTTTAAGTTTTTTTAAAAAAATACAAATACCTTCTAATTACATAAACACATTTGAAGCCCATTAAAGCAATTGTAATTGTGATTCTATTTCATTTCCGGTTCTTTTGTAATTGGGCCTATAAATCCATTTAATTTGACTAACATCATTAATATTAATAAACATGTAATGGGCCAAGAATCCCATTACATGTTTACTTTTAGCTTGAAAGGCCGAAGATAAGCTGTCATATTTACACACTTATTTACATATTCTTCATTACACCATAAGTGTGCTACACATCAACAATTGTTTTCCCTTGCGTGTAACAGAAAATAAGTAAGAGTGATGTGTATTAATCTAGATCTGAGAGAGAAAGTAGATGCATATTAAAGAGATATGAGATTAACATGTTTTTTTCCGCTTCTATGATCTGTAGATCGTCTTCTGGAGTTTCTTTAGGGTAGATATCGATCGTCTTCTGGAGTTTCCGCTTCTATTATTTATATATTACTTAATCAGTAATTAAAATTGAAATATTTACAAAAAAAGTACAAATAATAGAAGAAACTTACATTTTTTCGGCCATTGACGAAGGTAGGAAGAGCTATCAAGGTTTATTCTTGAAAGTGGGCTCACGACAACGTTCAGATTCGAACATGTACAAAAAAAGTGAAGTATTTCAATTTAATCAGTCATTAAAATAGGAATATTAACAGAGAAAGAAAAAGAATTAGAGGAACTTACATTTTTTCGGCAAGGATGAGCTCTTGAACACCGGATCTGGTTTGTGACATAAGCTCCCTTTTGTTAAGAAGATCCAGATCTGCATTTTCCCCTTGCATGTTTTAGAAAAACAAATTTTTTCGTTAATTAGTATCTAAAATACAAAGTAGATGAAAATCTAAAAAAATCAGAAATTTACCTTTCGAACAGAGACTGAGAGCTTTCTCCTTTTTCCTCCAAATCTCATGAAGACGACGACGTTTAACCTCCAAAACTCCTTTTTTCCGTTTTGGTATACAGATTTGAAGTGCGGTGGTGGATTATCAGCGGAAGTGAAAGTCGAAGATCTAGATCTGTTTATTTTGGAAAATTATAGATCCAGATCTGGAGATTCATTGTTTTGGCTTAGGAAAGGGAAATTGGAGATGAAGGTTTTTGGTGATGTAGCGAAAGAGGAAGACGTTTCTTTGATTTGTTCAAAGAATCTGCCATTGTTGTTTAGTTTGAGTGAAAAGAAGAGTGAAACCCTAAAATGGAGAAAGCAAAGAGGGAGAGTGAACAGAGACGACGGAAATGGAAAGCAGAGAGAGAGTGAACAGAGAAGGAAAGCTTTCTAAATAGGTAGGGTTTCCACTTTATATTCGTTCTATTTGTTTTTATTGGATTTGGGCCAATCAGATATATGTCAAGCCCAGTCCAATTGAATCAAACAGATAAGAATGCTTTAATCTGGGTCCGAATTAATGAATCAAATTCAAAGCCCACAAATGGGCCCTGAAGCCCATTACGAATATGGCTTTATGTTGCAACACAAATTTAAATTGGCCTATAAGTCCATTTATATGTAAATATTTATTTCGTTTTACTAATACTAATAAATAATTGATATGTACATTTATAATAGAAGGTTGTGTAATTTCTATGTAATATTTGGGCCTATTAGGCCAGTACATTTATCAGGCCAATAAGTCCATTCAAATTTAAATAGGAGGCTTCATAATTGCTAAGCAGTACTTGTGCTAACAAATATTACCATGTATTTCTTCATTGCAACTTATGTTGGATATCTAGATATTAGGACTAATTGCTGATTGAAATTTGAAAAAATGTGTTTCGTGGTATGAAATGAATCACTTACTTTGTTACAGCTAGGAACAAGTTCTTGCAGTGCCTTCACTCTTTCTGTTATTCTTTCCCTACGCAACTGAAGAAAAGAAACAACGTTATTTGAGAAGCTTAATAGCATATAGTAATAAAGCACATGTGCATGACAAGTTATTGTTATATTTTTCCCATAAGTAAAGATGCTCTTCATTCTAATCTTGATAAAGAAGCTACACAAATTTTATATTTAGCACCATAAATGAAAGGCATACTATTAGGTGCAATACCAATTTTTTTTTCCGATCTAAAGCTCATTCTTGCTAGAATATGGGAAGACTGCCATATAAAAAAACAAATTTTAGATTCTCTAAATTATGCTGAAAAACTTGCTATTGACACTTGATTTGTTGCTTCCGTCACTGTTGAAATGACCCTATATATCATTTTAGATGAATCAAGACATTGGAGAGTATTTTCCGAGAAAATTGAGGGTCAGACAACACCAATATCAGCTCGGTTGTAGTACAAGTAAGATTACCCTCTCAGCAATGCTGTGGGGATCTGTTGCTTGTCCTCTTCTAGCACGCACTTTTGGACGAATTGAAGGTGGATTTTGTATAGAACCTGGGGTACCAGTAGTTTGTCCATGGATTCATGGAAAACCTGCAGAAAAGTAGGAAAGCAGGAAGGATATTGAATTATTGATGTACAAAAAAACTGCAAGCGGAATATATAGCTCTACTCACCATTTCTATACGCATTAACACTTCATATGCAAAGCCACTCTCAGAACATTTTTTATAATATTGATCATTGATTGTGTCACATAAAAACCTCTACATCAATGATTATATATCTCTAAGGGTAACTTAGGAAACCATTCATAAAGTAGAATTTACAGTTTGATTTTTAACTTCCCAAGCACAACAAGAAACTAACTTATCAAAATATTTCTTTCAAGTTTTACTCTTCATTGTACATCATTTGACTGGCTCTTTGATAACATGTGTCCACAACACTATGATCATTTTATATATCAAATGGTTGTTTAAAATGTAAAAAAATATAAACAAATCCCGTGCAAACCATCAACCTCTCTCTCTCTCTCTCTCTCTCTCTCTCTCTCTCTCTCTCTCTCTCTCTCTCTCTCTGTCTCTCTCTCTCTCTCTCTCTCTCTCTCTCTCTCTTATGAGTGTGTGACATATTCCTTTCCTTCCTCTCTGTAATACAGAGCTTTGAGCTATGGAGTTCGTTTCTTTTCAATTCCTTTCTTTCCTCTTAGTGATAACTGAGTGTTTAACTACATATTTTCATCAATTCCAATAGCCTTAAAAAAATGTATAACACAATCTGTATGATCTAAGGCTTCCTCTTAGTGATAACTGAGTGTTTAACTACACATTTTCATCAATTCCAATAGCCTTAAAAAAATCTATAAAAAATTAAAACAGTGAACATCGAAAAATCATTCAACACCGAATCAAAAATCCCACCTGCAAATTGTTACTTGCAGTTTTATTGAACACAAGGCAAACAAGCATTTCAAAAAGGAATTGGTCTCTAGAGATGGAGAGAAATAGATATAGAGAGCTTACATTATAATTAATAAGGGAAATCGACAGAACATCCTTCGTGAAGGTGCAGTCCATAGCAAACTCCAGATTTCCTCATATAAAATTCAAAAAATGTTATTAGAGAGCAATTAAGCAGGAAAATAAAATGAAAGAAATTATTCGGGATCGCCAGAGTCATAGATAAACATAGAGAGAGAGACTCACGACTCATGATTGTTGCTGAGAACTCCAGTCGTTACAGTCAATGTTGCTTTATAATAAGTAGCTGCCATAGGCATCATGTTCCTGCACATAAATGGTCCTTGATGTTGAGAATTTTGTATAGAAAAACTTTTCTGAACAATGCAGCATAAGCAACGAGATTATCAGGGAAATAAGGAGGGAAGGAATCACCATTCCATATAGATATTTCCAAGGTTGGTTAAAGCTTGCGGATGATTCGGTTGTAACGCCAAGCATTGCTTCGAGACATTAAAGGATACGTATTAATAAAGTCAGAAATACACTATAGAATTGGATAGCTTCATCTACTTTATAAAGAAAATGCAAAACTAATGATTCGGTTGTAATTACCATTCTAGCTTCATCTACTTTGCCCACCTCTTTCAGTGCATTACCCTTTGAACATCAGAGTGATTTTAGGGGGAGGCTCTTTGTCGGCGACATTGGCCCGCTCCTCCGCTTCAGTCAGGAGCTGCTGAACCTGCGAAAGTCGCGCCGACGCCTTCAGATTAAGCCAAAAATTCATCAAATGCTCGACCCCTAAATTTTGAACCCCTAATTCGAACCCTAATAGAAACCCTAACTCAGATTTCAGGATAAATTGAGAGTAACAAGAGTAAATTAGATGAATCAAATCCTAATTCTCCCTAATTGCACCCAAGTTCGCAAAGAATACAAAACAAATTTGAGCAAAATCACACGTACCGGTTCGCGTCGGGTCGCTCGTGTTCGTCCACCGCCGAGTATCTCTCCGCCGCCGGGTCTGCGCGTCCTTCGCCGTCCGTCTTTGATCTTGCGCCACCGGCCGGGTGTTCCTCATCAACGAGTCTTCAGCATCAAGTGCACAGGAGGAGATCGGGGTGAGTTGGGTGGGGGTTGAAGAAGATGAATGGAAAATGGTTTCTATTAGGTCACGGGGTAAGTTGGGTGGGGGTTAAACATCGAGTGCACAGATTTTACTAAATTAATGATTTGTTTCTTTTTTCTGTTTTTCTTTTTCTTTTTTTCTTTTTCTTTTTTAAATAAACTAATAGAAAAATCAGTAATTTTAACCTTAAGGTCACGGACCAAACTTATTATAAACTTCGGGGGTACCAATAAGAAACTTTTTAAATCCGGGACATCATCAAGAATAACCTTAACCACAGGGGTATCAAACGGAATTTCCCAATATTATTTAGCCAAATTTTATTATTAATAAAGTTATGTAGAGTTCGTCTCTCTTAATATAATGTATTTTTTTGTATATCTTGAATATTTGTAGTCGATTAGTCATTTTTTATTTAAATAACTAATCAAATATATATTGAACAACTGACTCATCGACAATTAAAATATAAAAATTTTCAAATATAAAAAAAATTAACAAATTCCGTGCAATGCACAAAATTTGTTATATATTGGGCCTGAAATACATTTTTTGAAATTTGCATTCGAGTCTATAAGCCCATTACAGTTTTTAAAGCTCATTAGTATCATTAATTATATAATGGCCCAATAAGCCCTATAATTAAATTAGTTTAGTTTATATATATAATATTTACTAAAACATATTGTCTGTTGTGAGCGAAGGCGGAGAATCAATTTAAACAAGAGCTGTTTTGCTATGACCATAAACAAGAGCTAGGGCCAATTTCTTGCAAATGCCGGTTTGTATCTTCCACGCCCTGTTTTTAGTCATGGTCAGTTTTATATTGCATCATCAAGGGTGATTAGCAAAAAATGTTTGAAGATATTGATATGCGACAAAGACAAGAAGAGATATAATATTACAACCAATGTAGTATACAATGAAGTTTTTGATAATTTATAGCAATTTTGAAAATCGTGCCATATTTTATGTTTAGGATTTCATGTTCATGTATTAGATAAACATTTTTATTATGTTTGATGGTTTTAGTAATATTGATGTAAGGGGTGTGTCTATCCATGTTTGAAAGACAACGTAGTCATTTTTATTATTAATAAAGTTATGGAGAGTTCTGCATCTCTTTATATAATGTAATTTTTTGTATATCTTGAATAGTTTTAATCGATTAATCATTTTTTATTTAAATAACTAATCGAATATATATTGAACAAGTGACTCATCGATAATTAAAATATACTATTTTTACAAATGTAAAAAAAAAACAAATCCCGTGCAAGGTACGAGTATAAGCCCATTCACTTACATTTTCAGGTTGTTTAAAGAGTAATTACATTCTTTATTATAGCCCATTCACTTATATTCTTTATTCGGCGGCCCAATAAGCCCATTCACTTACATTTGTCATAAATGTATTTATTGTATTTGAGTATTACATCTGATTACATTGTAATAAATATTTAAGTTTGAATTTGAATAGATATATGATTTTGCAGGGTGACTTTGTTATAGACGAATTAACTCGACATAACAAAGCGTTGAGATTGGATGTTATTAGAGATAAACGACAACGGATAATTTCAAATCTATCAAGTAAACCAATGACTCATCGATAATTTAAAAAATACTTTTTTTACAAATGTAAAAACAATATAAACAAATCCCGTGCAAGGCACGGGTATTACACTAGTTAAACCTAAAGTATTAATTGGATTATGTTTAATCTTAATAATATGAGCGTTGAAATGAGATTTCATCCTTAGAGTATGTGTAAGATATACATAGGGAAAGTGCAAGGTTTTGATTGGAACAATTTAGGAGCATGAATATGGATCTGCTATATATAAAGTATTGATTGTTATGAGTTAAAAGAAGGAAAAAATAAATAAATTTAACTTGTTAATCTTCAATAATTTTAGGGTATGTTTTAAAAAATTGTCTAACTTAAGCTATATTCATGTATTATAAAACTTTTAAACTATATGATTTTTTTATTGAACATACACTAAATAGAAACAAAATTAAGCTATGTTAATTAAAAAAAGGTTTTCGGACGAAGCCTTTATATTGGTTGATCATATCATGTAGAGGTAATCAAAATTTTGGGTTTGATGATATATATAAATTGTGAATACATATCATGATAAGTCTTATTAAAGGCTCTATTCGTCAAGCCTTATATGGGACTTATTTGAATCTTATAAAAATTAAAGCTCTAATTGTAATCGAACAACACTTTCTCAAGCTAAGACTGAAATGGAAGCTTAAGCTGAAATTGGACCTTATTTGAGCAGATTTTCAGCTAGAAAAATAATGGTGGGGGTGAATGGAACATTATCAGTTAGCATAACAAATTGTTTCCAAAGAATACCCCTCTTCCTTTTCCCATCTTCTCCTCCTTCTCCCATCACCACCTCCCGCTGCTTCCGCCGCCGCCGCTCTCGCTTTTGTCCCCTCCTTCCCCTGCAATCTCTCCCCATCCACGACACCTCGATCCCAGAGGCTCGAACGCATCGCCGACGAGCTCTTATCCCTTAACAAGCTCGAGCGCTACGACTACTCCATTCACTTCCGCCTCAGATTAGGTCTCAATAACTTCGCGCCTGCTCTCTCCGGCCTCGATCCGTCCGCCGCGGCGCAGCAGGCCGGCGCAAGAGAAGACGGTGTTCGATGTGAAGCAGGACAAGTTCGACGCCACTGCCAAGATCAAGGTTATCAAGGAGGTTCGAATCTTCACGGAGTTGGGGTTGAAGGAGGCCAAGGATTTGGTGGGGAAGGCACCTATTGTGGTGAAGAAAGGAGTTTCTAAGGAGGAAGGAGAATCAATTATCGAGAAATTGAAGGCCTTGGGCGCTACTGTGGTATTGGAATGATGTTTTCTTTCAAGTTTTATCTTGCTCCTTGATGTAGAATAGCTCCGTTTTGGCTTCAAATGTGCGCCATATATGAAATTTTGTGAGCTTTTTTTGGCTCAAAGGTGTTATGAAGTGCAATGCGGTTGTTTGATTGTGAAATTGGAACAAAGAAGAGGCCATTCTTCTACTTTCCTTACTACTGAAATAAGATAGAAAGAATCAATTCGGTGTTCCACTGTCTACTGTATCTACACTGGCCTCATCTTCATTTTAGGTGGATTTTGTCCATCTGCACAGTGCACTTGGCTAGTTGTTTGGTTAATCACGTAGATATCATATATATGTTCATATTCACCAAACATTTTCTTTTATTTTCATCGATATCCTTTCATCCTTTATCCATATTTTTCACACCCTTTTTGTAATTTTACCATTCACTTTTATAAAATAAGCTTCATTTTACCAAACACATAATAAACTTATTTAAAAATGTCAGTTACTAATCATCCTCAGCTTCAACTACATATTTCAGCCCCAATCATCTTCATCTTTTAAATCATCTTCAACTTCAGCTAGAATAAGTTTGTGTTTGTCGAACAGAGCCTTAGTCAGTAAGTGATGACATGACTAATATATTTTAGGTCACAAATTTTGAAATCCTCTATATATAATATTGATTTTTCTAATTTATGTCATTAGGGTATAGATTAAGCATTTTATTATATGAAAAGTTGTTAGATTATTTGTTTAGGAATTTTATTTTATTTGTAAAAGGGTTTAAATATTTCTGTTAAGGATAACAGTTTTCAATACAAGAATGTTTAATTTTTGGGAAAAAGCATAAAACCACCCTTTATCCACTTGTGTTGGCAAAAAATCACCCTAAAAAATTAACTTGCAATAAATCACCCTTTATTTGAATTCATTTGCAAGGAACCATTCATAGTTGCAATCACCCTAATATCTTTATATAGTTTACAACAATGTAAAGATACCTTCTATTTGTTTAGTCCTTTTTATAGTCCATAGTTGTAAACTAAACAAATATTTTAAAAGGATTGAGATATTTTTGTTGGAGAATAGAAGAATCTTAAAGTAGAATGAACCACTTTTAGAGGTGAAAATAATGTGTCATTATATGGTCAAGTCAAAATATTTTTCTTACACTTTGTATTCTTACGGTCTTAGAGCTCATTTTCTCATTTTTAGACCACAAACTCATTTTTTTTTCGCCTGGCTTCACAACTCCTTCTGGCAAGGTATGCCGTATGCACGCTTCAAAAATCGCTTTATGGCTTGCAACATGCACTTTGAAATTGGTTTGTAAAACTCGCTTCTGCCCTTACTACATTCGTTTTTAAGTAATCACATGTCGATTATTCCCTTTTTTCCTATAATTTGGCCTCACACTATTCTTCACGTGCTAGTGTATATCGACGATCTTATAATTGCAGACATCAATTCAGCAGATATTTCACGGTTCAAACACTACTTGAACTTAGTGTTTCACATGAAGGATCACGACCTTTTGAAATATATTATGGGCATTGAAATTGCCCAAGGATATGTTGGTTTATATCTCAGTCAACGCAAATTCTTTTTTGAAGCCGACCTCTTGGGAGCTAAACCCGCGGAGTTCCCGTTACCACAAAACCATGATCTCAACTTAGCCTCTGGTGCTGATTATGCTCATCATGACCATTACCAGCGACTCAGTTACTGTAACACCCCGGGCCAGAGGTGCTACAGTGCCATAGTCCCGAAGGACTATAAGACGGTTTTAAAAGAAAAGAAATCCAAAACTCTTCCAATTACATAAAAATCATCAACAATAATCCCTGCTCAAGATTGAATCAATACTAAAACCTGTCATCCAGTTAATGCAACAATTTATATCCAAAACACGGAAGCGAATACAACATTTTCAAATCCGATGCAAAACAAAATCTTTAACTGTGAAGACCAATCTGTGATCCAAAACCCGCTTGTTACTACAAACCTGCAAATACCAGTTGACTGGGGGACTCGAAACTCCAGCCAACCGCGGCACGTAAATCGAAGCTGGTCAGTCTTTTGAAAGACTGACAAGACTCCTCAAGCCAAAACAGTTAAAAACACAACTTTAACATATCAACAACTCATACCAAGCAACAACATGTCACACAATATATATACCTATATCATAATATCAACTATACTTAATCATTCTCATACCAACCAACCAATCACACGTCAAAACACAAAACATAAACACACACTATCACATAACCGATCAAGTATCCATACTTATCCAACTCTACACTATACTAACCTCTTTCAATCCAACCTCAATCTCATCACAAGCATAAACGAATAAAACGATCCAATCTAATTTTCTTCTCTACTATTAACACCTCAATTCTCAACTTACAAAACATATATACATATCTTACTACCAACATGTAACCAAGGCTAACCAAACATACCGAACTCACTACTGTCACTACACGCAAATGTCAACACACACAACTATCAACGCCCACAACTGTCAACACACAATCCAACTCACACAACTGCCAACACAACAAAGGTCAATACACACAACAACCAATCACACACAACAGCCAATCACACACACAACCAACCACACACAACAACCAATTACACACAACTGTCAACACACATCATCCAACACACACAACTGTCAACACACACACAAAAGTCAACACACACAATCCAACACATATACAATTTGCCAACACACACACAACAACCAATCACACACAACAGCCAACCACACACAACAGCCAATTACACACAACTGTCAAGCAAACGGGTGAGACGATCAACGCCCCGGCCTATCCCATGTTGCCCCGCACCCGCAAGGTGGGAAAACAACCATGGAGGACCTGGACCAGCCACCCCGTGCCCCGCACCCTCAAGGTGGGAAAGCAACCGGCGCCGCCCAGTCCCAACCTATCCCGTGTTGGCCCGCACCCTTAAAGTGGGAAACCAACCATGGAGGACCTGGACCAGTCACCCCTTCCGGTGCCGCCCAGTCCCAACCTATTCCATGTTGGCCCGCACCCTTAAAGTGGGAAACCAAGCTCACAATTAGTTACAATCAACTATCACACCAACATCCAATCAAACACGACACAAGGCAACCAACCAACACCTCCAATCCAACCCACCACCGGATGGAACTTTCAACCATCCACCCTAGCCTTAACCAACGGAGGTCACACCCTCACGCGGTCAGATGAGGTCACACCCTCACCCCGGCTCCATAACCAACCATCACCACACCGACACCCAATCAATTATTACACACGACAACGATTAACACATATCACACATATATATACATATTCAACCAAGAAACTTTAAAATCAATAATCCAATCAATCCACGACAATCAATCCACAACACCAATCCATAACAATCAATCCGCCACAATCAAACAACAACAATCAATCCACATCAGTCAATCCCAGCATACACACATTCACACACAAACATTCACACACAAACGCACAATCCCAGCATACAACTGCCAGCACGCACACAATTTAACACACAACCGCCAACACACACAGGTGTCGACATACACAACCCAACACACACACACAAGTGTCAACAAACACTATCAACAACAATCAATCACATTTAGTCATAATTGACTACCACGTCAACATTTATTCAACACAATACGAGACAAACTACTAACACACGCACACACACCCATTTTCAACCAAGTATCTATATAGTCAATTAATCCAATTTAAATCGCTCAAGAAATGATAAAATTAATTATGAAACACTAGGCATAAATCAATTTATAAAAAAATTATATAAGGTTAGCAAGAATCCTCTTGCCTCAAGTCGAACCACAACGACCCCAGAGATCTCCAATCAACCCGAACGAACCTGCGAAATCAATCCGAGCAAATCCCTGGAATTAATTACTCATACAAATCCACTACGAACAAACCCCCAAATCAAACCCTAAAATCATACCTAATTAATTAGGCCAAATCACACCCAAATTCAACCCCAAATTCCATCTCTTAATTAATCCAAAGTTGCTGCACAATTACCCACCGAATCCAGCCAAACACTTCATAGTCGAGCGCCATCCTTGCCATTCTCCACATCTGTCCACGAATAGTCCATCATATACAACATTCAGCAAAATTTCTGAACTCCAAACAAACCTAATTGAAGAACCTCATCTTACCTCGTCGACAACCACTACGTAGCCGCCAGAACTGTCCTTCTCGTCGCCGGAATTTGCAGCAAAGCCCCGGCAGAACCCAACAGCAACTGAAGCGACCGAACGCAACAACAGAAACAGCACATCAGCGGCGTCTTCTTGCCTCAGGGAAAGGAAGTGGTGGCAACAGCGGTGGCCGGGTCGAGCTCCTCGTCGCCGGAACTCAGCAAAACTTCAGCAGCAGCGAACGCACAGCAGTGGCTCGCACATGAGCTGGTCGCGGCTCGCACAGCAGCGGTTCGAAGGCAGTGGCTCAGCAGCGACTTGGGGTCTGGCTTACCGGCGGGATGGAGTGGCTGAGCAGCTGAGGGAGAAACCGAAGGCAGGAAGGCGGGGCTCCACAGTGAAATTCTCACGAGGAAGACAATGTTTTGCCCATTTCTGATTTTCTAAAATCCCCAAATTTCAGATTTCTGATTTTTTGTTCCCAAATTCTGATTTTAGAAGTCCAAAAATTTTATTTACCATTTTGCCATTTCTATAACCTTTGGGGTATTTCATTTACTCTGTGCGCATCCTTTCCCAGTTCATGCAGACTCTGAAGGATGCTTGTTAGCAATCTGCCCTGAGTGTTTTTCATTACATCAAAGGCCACCCTAGCCAAGCAAGGGCTCGTTCTCTCTCGTGATAACTCTTTGCATCTTACTGCTTATTGTGACTCTAATTGCGTCGCCTGCCCTTTTAACTGCCACTCTTTGATTGTGTATTTTGTGCATTTGGGATCTTCTCCTATCTATTAGAAGGCCAAGAAGCAACCTACCGCCTCTTGTTCCTCTGTTGGGGCCGAGTATCGCTCCATGGCTGCCGCTTGTTATGAGCTATTGTGGCTCAAGGTGTTTATCGGATATCGCCATTCTTCACCCATGAAGCTTGTTTGTGATAGTTACGCCGATCTCCATATTTCTGCTAATCTAGTCTTACATGAAAGAACGAAACATATCGAGATTGACTGGCATTTTGTTCGTGATCTCATTTAGTCCGAATGTATTTCCATGTCCTATGTTCGTTCTTTTGATTAACTGGTTGACATGTTTACCAAGACTTTGGGTAAACAACAATTCTTATATCTTCTTGACAAGTTGGACATTCTTTCTTTGCATGCTCCAACTTAAGAGAAAATATTGATAAATCTTATATCTAGTAAATCTTTTGTAAAATGTTTGTTTTTAGATAGATTTATCTTGAAAAACAAATTTATTTTTCAGCGTATATTGTAATGTTTATCCATCAATAGGATCATACAAAAATTTCCCAAAAAAGGCTCTTTGAAATTCTATATTCTCGTTGGATGGTGTTAATTTGGGCATCATTGATCAACAATACTTTTTTTTCCGATGAGGAAAGGCTTAGGTTGGACTAGAAGCGATGAGAAGCCCAACCTAGAGCATTCTTGCGGATGAGAACACTAAGTTCTGAATCAAGACTAAGGTTAGACACATTTGGTGAAAAGCTGAGTTTAGCAATGCGATCAGCAGAACGATTCACCTCCCTCTCCGTTAAACTTTAATTAATCTTTTAAACTCAATATCTTGTTTAAATTTAATTTTCCTTTTAGACAATTTGGACAAAGCTTACCATATTTAATCCTTATATTCATTGATTTCTTTTACTATTTCTTTCTCTAATATATATTATTTAATGCATACTCTAATTCTCAATATAATTAAATAAGGGTGTTTTTATAAAGAGCAAAATTTATTTAATATGTGTGTAAATTACTAAAACGATAACTAAAGTTTAATGAATAGATGCTTTTCCTTGTTTTTTTCTAGCATAACTTTTCCATATTTAGCAATAATCTTTTTAAGTCTTTAATTTATTTATTTTAATAGAATTTATCATTTCTACTTTAGGATATAGTTTGAAAATAATTTTCAAATTTAACTTTATTAGCATGTAACGAAAAAGCTATAAAATGAGTTACGGAAAAGCTATAAAATGAGTTATAAGTAGGGATGTCAATGGGGCGGGGATTCCCCGCTATGGGGGCGGGGATAGAGATTTTAAATGGGAACGGGGGTGGAGATGGGGCAAAAAACACATATCCGCGTGGGGATGGAGACATGGACGAGGATAGAGCCCCCCACCCCACTCCCCGCCCCGTCCCCGTCGGGGATCCTCGCGAGTATCTCCATTGGTAATCCCCGTGGTATCGTCCATTGAGTTTTTCCACGGGATTACTCATTGAATATCCCCATTTGGAAACTCGATGAGATTTCCCACGAGAAATTTTCATGGGTGAAGTCGGGAGCTTGCGGTATTTTTTTCATATTTATAATTTATAGTTGATAATTGATTTTTTTATTTGAAAAAATGGTGTAATATACATTTATAAGTATTAGTACGTATGTACTATGAAATGTTAAAGACTTGTTTTTTATTGAATTCAACTCACTTATTATATTGTTGTATTTTGTTTGACAATGTAGATTAATTGGAGAATCATAACAGGAAAACGAGTAAGAAAAATTTCATGGAAGTTAAACGGGGATATTTATGTGGAACTTGTTTGACTATAAATGGAGAAATCGCATGAATTTCCACGGAAAGACCTGAACAAATGTAATTGAGAAAAATTAACGGGGACGAAGATTTGGTGGGGACGAAGACAACTTTAGCTCCCAACGTGGGGGATGGGGACGGGGACAGGGAATGCTTTTCTAAACGGGGATGGGAACGGGGATACTACTCCCCATCCCGAACCCGCCCCATTGACATGCCTAGTTATAAGTGTGAATTATATACTCCCTACATTGAAATCCATGAATTACGGAAAAGCTATAAAATGAGTTATAAGTTTTGATGTCAAAATAACCCCCGATCAAAATAAAAGAACAAAAAGCCCTCATAGTATAAAACATCATAAAACTATTTATAATATTTTTCAACGTTCACATATATTATTTCAAAAATAGACAAAATAAAAACTCAAAAATATATTATCTGTAGTTTTACTAATTTGTTGGCGACTATAAATATAATTTAGTTTGTTATAGTACTAAGTATATCGTTGAGTCTTCTACCAAAAAAAAAGTATATCGTTAAATCTAAGGGTCTGTTCGGCTTTTCCCTTTTTTTTACTCTTTCACACTTCTTGTACTCCCGTGTCCTTTTTATACAAATAAGTATGCAGATGTATGTTCGGCTCCTTCCTCCTCGCAGATGCTTTATCATACTCCCATGTCCTCCATTCCACTCCAACCTGCTCAAAAATGAAGGAAAAAAAAAGATGGTCTCCAATGCTTTTGGTACTTATTTTGTACATTTGGTTCGATATTGCCCCGACTCTCCTCAGTGCCCCGACCTCTCCTCCCTCCTCTGACCATGCCTTTCCTACCTACCACCAGCCTTCTCTGAACTCTCGCCAGTACTCTTCCGGCTAGATTATCGTGGGTCTGGGTCAACCCGAGAAGAAATCGGACCGATTCGACCCACGACCATTGAGCGGCGATGTTGCCGGAGCTACGGGTGTTTATCGTCGTGAAATGGAGGAGATGCAAGATATGTTCTCGAAGCTCAATCCCTTGGTCAAAGAGTTTGTGCCCCCTTCATTGACAAGCCCTAGCCATGGCTTTGAAAACGGGCTCTACATTAACAGGTTTGGGGCGGATCAGAGCTTGAGGCTCGTCAATGGCGGGTTTTTCCCGGGTTTTAACAGCAGGTAAACAGATTATCACCTTCTCCCTTTTGTTCGATTCTTTTGAATTTGCTTGGATTATGAAATTAGTTTGCTTGATTGTGCTGGGAATCTGTATAAGAAAGTGGGTGTTAACCAGTGGAAGAGGAGGAGTTGGCAGCTCTGTTTATCAACAGTGGACAAGTAATAGAATTTGTTTCATGAGGTGGGTGGGAGGAAGACAACACACATCAGGGAAACTAGGTGGATGGGAGGAAGACAACACACATCAGCCAACACACATCAGGGACGTGCAAATCATGTGTAATAGATTTTTAACACATCACGTGCAAATCACGTGAAATTTTAAGCAAGTTTAATTTGTCCATTTTTGGTAATTTTGCTACTTTTATTTTAACATTTCAGTATTAATAAGTATTATTTACCGAACATGCCAGTACGAAATAAAACATAAGTATCAACATTTCAGTTAAGTACAAAATTCGACATCAGCATCAGCATAAGCATAAGTATCATCATCGTGTTACTGAACATACCCTAAGCTTATCCAAATTTCAAAGCCAAATAAAAACATCACCCCTAATGTAAAACCTAATTTGCTCTCTTCTTCCCCCTTCCTCCCCCAATACCAATGCCTCCAACAAGCTTCTACCAAAACTCATATCACCGATTCTCAAATCATCCTCTCCCTCCCCAAACCCAACAACGCCGACAAGGCCTAAACAAAAAAAAATTGACGCTTCTCGCTTCAATTCCTACCAAAAACTTGAAGATTCTCACTTCAATCCTTACAAAAAATGGTGTATGCGCCTTCCTCTGAATCCATGGAGCATAGCACTGATCTTGTGTGTGAGGTTTCTCCTCTGTAAATACACGATCTGCCGTCTTAACCTAATAGACCATTTCTGGATCCCTGTATGGGTTTCTAGGCCCCAAATCCCTCTTTCGTCCTTGATTTGGATAATCTCTCACTTTTCCCGGTATGATTGTAAGGCTCTCGCCCTTGCTCAGACAGATTACCTTTCGATTCGCGGTGTTGGGACAATTTTTGACTCTGTGCTCCGTCGTCTGGTGTATCTGAGTCAGTCGAGACTTTTTACCTCCACTTGCTGCTCTCGGCGTCCAGCGTGGTGGCATGTGCAGAAGGCTCATGGTGTTGAGCTATGGTGATGGCGGGCTCGTCCTCTCCTGTGCAAATATCCCATTACCTCCGTATCAGGTGTCTTCTTCCAACTATAAAATTTATTTCCTTCTTTCAACATTCTTGGTTCATCAATTGCATTCATAAACTCTGGCAAAACTTCTGTGTTAATGGAAAACTAGACCAACTGGGGTTATACAGCCCTGTCTCAAGATATGAGAGTCTTCTTATCTTACTTACTGATATGCGTGGTAGACTTACTAATGTTGCAATATTCACTATATGTTGTTCTACATTAAGGTTTTTTATTGGTGAAACTGTTGATGGAAACTTCTCTTATTTCTCTGTTTTATACTCTGAATTCCCTTAAAGGAAAGCTTCACAAGCTAACCCTTCTATCAACCTTAACGTTGGCTTCAACAATGTTTATACCAAACACGTTCTGAATGGTGGCTATGCTATTACAAATCCTATGGAACCTAAACCCCCTACTACTGACCTGATAGCCTACATAACCATCTCATTTAACTACCAGTATCCTAATAATACCATTGATAGTGATTATTCCAGAGGTTATTTGTTTTACAATGATCTAGTCTGGCCTAAAACTAGTTGGATAATATTCTCATGCTTCTTATGTGATTTTAACCATCAAGAACATTATCTGATCCACCTCATGATCTTAACCCCTAGTCTGAGCTGGTTCTTCTCTGTGAAGCTTACTGAATGCTCTAAAAACAACTCTAGAATTAACAAAAGTAAGGTATTTTTCTATGGCCTCTTATCCTGCTTCTGGATTACCACCATAACCTTTTATCCTCAAGGGCTCTTTCATAATTTATACCATACTTTATACTCTAACCTTAATATCTGGTCTAACAACACCTCTTGCTGTCTAGTTATTTCTCTACTTGTTAAAGTGATATTTCTCTAGACTGTTAGATCAATTCTCATAAGAAACTGCCTTATAAGCCTACTGGTTATCCTAGTCTCCACTAGTAATGATGATTACTTTCGTTATCATAACTGTTACCTTGCTAGGTATTTCAGGATAAAAAACATTAGTCTTTTCATTCACAATGCCTTCATATCCATTAATTTTGATATACTGCTGTGTGTCTGTGACGAAGGCTAAAGTCGTATCGCCTTATCAAAATAAAATCCTTAACAACCTAAACTAGTAAAATAGGCAAGCAATGGTCGAATCCCACATGGAGGAGTTGTCTTTCTTTATGTAAGGTTGCATGCAAAAGTAACAAAGGGGGGTTTTGGTTGGTTGTTTGTAAACAAATAAACAAAAGCAAAGGTTTGTAATCAAATTGGGAAAAACACTTAGCCAAAAAAATATCCACCTTTAGTTTGGTTGATTGATCATTGATTATTCCTAGTCCTCAATCCTCAAGAATGTCCTAATCTCTGTTATAAATTAGTTATCAGTCCAACTAGTCCTGATAACCCTAACTATTAAACAATCAAGAAACTATCAAGATAAATCTAACAACAACAGTAGGCTCAGGAATAGATAGGCTCATGCAATACTTAACAACTCGTCAGTACTCGACATGCAATCAATTCTCTTCACAATAAACATTCACAACTCGTTCCAGTAAATCGTGTTTGCTACTCTAAATTAGGTATGAATAATATTAATCTCAACAAGTTGACCAAATTAAGGTAACTAGCACTCTAGATAATATCAATCTCAACTAGTTTGTCAGGCTAGGGAAACTAATATTAATAATACTAATCATAACAATTGATGAACTATATCAACCAATAGAATTCAAAACCCTAATCCTGCAATATGAATAATATCAATAAAACTAGGTAGCTAATCTAGAGAAATCAATATAACTCAATGGAATGAAGCATAAGAGAATCAATAACATTCAAAGATAGAGTAAAAGAATAATCTCACAATCAAATTCAAACCAAGGCTTCAATTGTCGGACTAAGCAAAGGGTGCTTAGTTCTTCATAACTCAAAGGGAAAATAATACTGAATGTAAAACTCAATCTGAATGATAAACTATGATAAAAACTGAATAATGAAAAGCTGCTAGAGAAACTAGGTTAAATAACCTAACCCAAAATCTAATGTAAAAAGATAACAAACAAAGTCTTAAAAGGAAATAAAATAAAGAAACCGGAATAAAGAATTAAAAGAAAAACGGAAAATAAAATAAAAGTAAACTTCGAACGAAAACAACCGGACGCGCCGAGCAGGTTTCCGCGACCGCGGAAGAATATCCGCGATCGCGGAAAATTCAATTCCTGACTCCTTTGCTCTCGACTTATCCGCGACCAGAATTCTTGCTCGTCCGCGATCACGGTTTTGTCGCGTTCTTCTTCTCTTCTGAACTTTGACCTCTCTTCGATCTTCTTAAGTGGTTTTCTTCTCATCTTCTTGATGTCTTCTTTTAAGCTCCTCCAAACCACCATATCTGCATTTCTACTTCTCAACTCCAATCTTCACAATTGTGCTCTAAACATCTCCAAATGGTACCCAAAACACCGGTAACAACTCCTAGATATGCACTACAAAGTAGCGCTGATCAGTCTGTTTCAATTTGCTTACAGATAGATCTCATTGCTTTTATATACTACCATATTTTATCTACTGGGTACTCTCCCTTGTATGGGATAGCCACTACAATTTCAAGCATACAAATTGCTTTGCTCACTATAGTGCTTGCCTATCAGGTTCTCTGAAGGTTGCCACCATCCTCAACCGGATAGCCTCAATTCAGCATCATGTCTATCAGGAATCTGTCGATCATAACCACCCTTATCACTTCTCTTGGAAGAACATTGATCTTCCTCACCATACATGGTTTCTCTGTTGTTTTAATTTTTACATTAGATGCCAAGCCAAATTTAACAAGAAATTCAGAGTTTATCCTCCAAACTGTTCTAGTTCTTTTATGAACCAAGTTTCTTTTCTTCTTACTGGATACCATGCTCACTACAACTATTTTATTTTCCTTAAGTGTATATACCTCAATTATGATCTGACCCTTGTAATGATGATAATGCAGGGTTATGCTCTTCTGCTTTTAGCATGTCAACAACAAATCAAAACAATCTCCTACAACAACAGTCCACACACATCATTAACAAAATGTGACTATGCCTTTAACGGCTTGTATAAACATATGACCCCATTTGCCCTTAACGACATGTATAATTGTATGATCCTTCCCCTCTACAAAACAATATGTAACAAGAACTCTTCAACTCGACCAATTAGTCTTTGCTCAACCATCTATAAGGTCATCTCCAAAATCATAGCAGAAAGGCTAAAACCTATCTTAAATAAACTCATTCATCCCTTACAAGGTGCTTTCGTTGCTGATCGCGCCATTCAAGATAATATCCAGATAGCTCATAAAATCTTTCACTCCTTTCGAGCTAAAAAGACAAAGAAGGATGGATCGCTATCAAACTAGATATGGAAAAAACATATGACAAAATTGAATGAGAATTCATTCTAACTGTCCTTATAAAATTCAGTTTCTCACTAAAGTTCATTGATTGGATCAAAGAGTGTATTGAAACTGTCTCCTTCTCAGTGCTTGTAAATAACGGCCCAATCGACATTTTCTGTCCAAAGAGGGGGCTTCGTGAGGGTGACCCCCTATCCCCCTATCTATTTATCCTTGGAGCAGAAGTACTTGATAGGAAACTACAACATGAAGCAAACATTAATACCAAACAATTAGGGTTTAAAATCAACCGAATAGGATCAAACATCCCCTTTATGGCCTTTGCAGATGATATCCTCATTTTTGCTAAAGCAAACCAAACATCCTGCAATAAGGTTAAATCAATAATTGAAGATTACTGCTCCATATCAGGACAATGTGTTAATTATCACAAATCTGCCTTTCAGACAACACCCAACACACCAAATAATACCAATACTTTGATCCAGTCAATCCTCAACATTCCTAGCTCCGTGTCCTTAGATAAATACCTAGGATGTCCAATCATTAATGGGAAAGTTAACCAAAATACCTTCCAAGATACTATTCACACAACTACTATATAGTTATCAAAATGAAAAGCTAGCTCTCTTTCCCTTGAAGGAAGAGCAACCCTCATTAAAGCAAATCTGGCTGCCAAACCAAATTACATTATACAATGCTTTATGCTACCAGCATCTTTACACAACAAATTAGATAAAGTAAATAGAAATTTCTTATGGAATAAAGAATGAACGTATAAACCCTTAATCGGTTGGGATAAAATTTGCAAGAACAAATCAAATGGAGGGATTGGCATCCGGAAAACAGAAGACATGAATAAAGCGCTCCAAATGAAACTCATCTGGAAAATTTTTGCTGAACCAAACAACATCTGGGTTAAAATCATAAATGAAAAATATCTAAAGAACTCAAATATTCTTAACTTATACCAAAAAAACTAACCACTCATTCATCCCTTACAAGGTGCTTTCGTTGCTGATCGCGCCATTCAAGATAATATCCAGATAGCTCATAAAATCTTTCACTCCTTTCGAGCTAAAAAGACAAAGAAGGATGGATCGCTATCAAACTAGATATGGAAAAAACATATGACAAAATTGAATGAGAATTCATTCTAACTGTCCTTATAAAATTCAGTTTCTCACTAAAGTTCATTGATTGGATCAAAGAGTGTATTGAAACTGTCTCCTTCTCAGTGCTTGTAAATAACGGCCCAATCGACATTTTCTGTCCAAAGAGGGGGCTTCGTGAGGGTGACCCCCTATCCCCCTATCTATTTATCCTTGGAGCAGAAGTACTTGATAGGAAACTACAACATGAAGCAAACATTAATACCAAACAATTAGGGTTTAAAATCAACCGAATAGGATCAAACATCCCCTTTATGGCCTTTGCAGATGATATCCTCATTTTTGCTAAAGCAAACCAAACATCCTGCAATAAGGTTAAATCAATAATTGAAGATTACTGCTCCATATCAGGACAATGTGTTAATTATCACAAATCTGCCTTTCAGACAACACCCAACACACCAAATAATACCAATACTTTGATCCAGTCAATCCTCAACATTCCTAGCTCCGTGTCCTTAGATAAATACCTAGGATGTCCAATCATTAATGGGAAAGTTAACCAAAATACCTTCCAAGATACTATTCACACAACTACTATATAGTTATCAAAATGAAAAGCTAGCTCTCTTTCCCTTGAAGGAAGAGCAACCCTCATTAAAGCAAATCTGGCTGCCAAACCAAATTACATTATACAATGCTTTATGCTACCAGCATCTTTACACAACAAATTAGATAAAGTAAATAGAAATTTCTTATGGAATAAAGAATGAACGTATAAACCCTTAATCGGTTGGGATAAAATTTGCAAGAACAAATCAAATGGAGGGATTGGCATCCGGAAAACAGAAGACATGAATAAAGCGCTCCAAATGAAACTCATCTGGAAAATTTTTGCTGAACCAAACAACATCTGGGTTAAAATCATAAATGAAAAATATCTAAAGAACTCAAATATTCTTAACTTATACCAAAAAAACTAACCACTCATTCATCCCTTACAAGGTGCTTTCGTTGCTGATCGCGCCATTCAAGATAATATCCAGATAGCTCATAAAATCTTTCACTCCTTTCGAGCTAAAAAGACAAAGAAGGATGGATCGCTATCAAACTAGATATGGAAAAAACATATGACAAAATTGAATGAGAATTCATTCTAACTGTCCTTATAAAATTCAGTTTCTCACTAAAGTTCATTGATTGGATCAAAGAGTGTATTGAAACTGTCTCCTTCTCAGTGCTTGTAAATAACGGCCCAATCGACATTTTCTGTCCAAAGAGGGGGCTTCGTGAGGGTGACCCCCTATCCCCCTATCTATTTATCCTTGGAGCAGAAGTACTTGATAGGAAACTACAACATGAAGCAAACATTAATACCAAACAATTAGGGTTTAAAATCAACCGAATAGGATCAAACATCCCCTTTATGGCCTTTGCAGATGATATCCTCATTTTTGCTAAAGCAAACCAAACATCCTGCAATAAGGTTAAATCAATAATTGAAGATTACTGCTCCATATCAGGACAATGTGTTAATTATCACAAATCTGCCTTTCAGACAACACCCAACACACCAAATAATACCAATACTTTGATCCAGTCAATCCTCAACATTCCTAGCTCCGTGTCCTTAGATAAATACCTAGGATGTCCAATCATTAATGGGAAAGTTAACCAAAATACCTTCCAAGATACTATTCACACAACTACTATATAGTTATCA
This sequence comes from Rheum nobile, assembly GCA_027886185.1. Lineage (NCBI taxonomy): Eukaryota > Viridiplantae > Streptophyta > Magnoliopsida > Caryophyllales > Polygonaceae > Rheum > Rheum nobile. Next base: position 3,725,366 of record WOAB01000780.1, read on the forward strand.
AAATGAAAAGCTAGCTCTCTTTCCCTTGAAGGAAGAGCAACCCTCATTAAAGCAAATCTGGCTGCCAAACCAAATTACATTATACAATGCTTTATGCTACCAGCATCTTTACACAACAAATTAGATAAAGTAAATAGAAATTTCTTATGGAATAAAGAATGAACGTATAAACCCTTAATCGGTTGGGATAAAATTTGCAAGAACAAATCAAATGGAGGGATTGGCATCCGGAAAACAGAAGACATGAATAAAGCGCTCCAAATGAAACTCATCTGGAAAATTTTTGCTGAACCAAACAACATCTGGGTTAAAATCATAAATGAAAAATATCTAAAGAACTCAAATATTCTTAACTTATACCAAAAAAACTAACCACTCATTCATCCCTTACAAGGTGCTTTCGTTGCTGATCGCGCCATTCAAGATAATATCCAGATAGCTCATAAAATCTTTCACTCCTTTCGAGCTAAAAAGACAAAGAAGGATGGATCGCTATCAAACTAGATATGGAAAAAACATATGACAAAATTGAATGAGAATTTATTCTAACTGTCCTTATAAAATTCAGTTTCTCACTAAAGTTCATTGATTGGATCAAAGAGTGTATTGAAACTGTCTCCTTCTCAGTGCTTGTAAATAACGGCCCAATCGACATTTTCTGTCCAAAGAGGGGGCTTCGTGAGGGTGACCCCCTATCCCCCTATCTATTTATCCTTGGAGCAGAAGTACTTGATAGGAAACTACAACATGAAGCAAACATTAATACCAAACAATTAGGGTTTAAAATCAACCGAATAGGATCAAACATCCCCTTTATGGCCTTTGCAGATGATATCCTCATTTTTGCTAAAGCAAACCAAACATCCTGCAATAAGGTTAAATCAATAATTGAAGATTACTGCTCCATATCAGGACAATGTGTTAATTATCACAAATCTGCCTTTCAGACAACACCCAACACACCAAATAATACCAATACTTTGATCCAGTCAATCCTCAACATTCCTAGCTCCGTGTCCTTAGATAAATACCTAGGATGTCCAATCATTAATGGGAAAGTTAACCAAAATACCTTCCAAGATACTATTCACACAACTACTATATAGTTATCAAAATGAAAAGCTAGCTCTCTTTCCCTTGAAGGAAGAGCAACCCTCATTAAAGCAAATCTGGCTGCCAAACCAAATTACATTATACAATGCTTTATGCTACCAGCATCTTTACACAACAAATTAGATAAAGTAAATAGAAATTTCTTATGGAATAAAGAATGAACGTATAAACCCTTAATCGGTTGGGATAAAATTTGCAAGAACAAATCAAATGGAGGGATTGGCATCCGGAAAACAGAAGACATGAATAAAGCGCTCCAAATGAAACTCATCTGGAAAATTTTTGCTGAACCAAACAACATCTGGGTTAAAATCATAAATGAAAAATATCTAAAGAACTCAAATATTCTTAACTTATACCAAAAAAACTAACCACTCATTCATCCCTTACAAGGTGCTTTCGTTGCTGATCGCGCCATTCAAGATAATATCCAGATAGCTCATAAAATCTTTCACTCCTTTCGAGCTAAAAAGACAAAGAAGGATGGATCGCTATCAAACTAGATATGGAAAAAACATATGACAAAATTGAATGAGAATTCATTCTAACTGTCCTTATAAAATTCAGTTTCTCACTAAAGTTCATTGATTGGATCAAAGAGTGTATTGAAACTGTCTCCTTCTCAGTGCTTGTAAATAACGGCCCAATCGACATTTTCTGTCCAAAGAGGGGGCTTCGTGAGGGTGACCCCCTATCCCCCTATCTATTTATCCTTGGAGCAGAAGTACTTGATAGGAAACTACAACATGAAGCAAACATTAATACCAAACAATTAGGGTTTAAAATCAACCGAATAGGATCAAACATCCCCTTTATGGCCTTTGCAGATGATATCCTCATTTTTGCTAAAGCAAACCAAACATCCTGCAATAAGGTTAAATCAATAATTGAAGATTACTGCTCCATATCAGGACAATGTGTTAATTATCACAAATCTGCCTTTCAGACAACACCCAACACACCAAATAATACCAATACTTTGATCCAGTCAATCCTCAACATTCCTAGCTCCGTGTCCTTAGATAAATACCTAGGATGTCCAATCATTAATGAGAAAGTTAACCAAAATACTTTCCAAGATACTATTCACATAACTACTATATAGTTATCAAAATGAAAAGCTAGCTCTCTTTCCCTTGAAGGAAGAGCAACCCTCATTAAAGCAAATCTGGCTGCCAAACCAAATTACATTATGCAATGCTTTATGCTACCAGCATCTTTACACAACAAATTAGATAAAGTAAATAGAAATTTCTTATGGAATAAAGAACGAACGTATAAACCCTTAATCGATTGGGATAAAATTTGCAAGAACAAATCAAATGGAGCGATTGGCATCCGGAAAACAAAAGACATGAATAAAGCGCTCCAAATGAAACTCATCTGGAAAATTTTTGCTGAACCAAACAACATCTGGGTTAAAATCATAAATGAAAAATATCTAAAGAACTCAAATATTCTTAACTTATACCAAAAAAACTAACCACTCATGGAAATAGGGACAACTGCTTAAACTCCGTAATGAGTTCAAAACTGGCCTGCAATGGCTCATTGGAAATGGCTGCTCTATCAACTTTTGGGAGGATAACTAGACTCTTAACCTCAAACTCAAAGACTACATCCTCCCACACACCATCATCAACCAGAGGTCAAAGTCAGTGATTTTATCACAAACAAAGAATGGAACTCAACTAAGCTTAAAGGCTTGCTTCAAGATGAGGCTGTTGATATTATTACCAATATTCGGTTACCACAAAATAATATCCTTGACCCACTCTATTGGGCTCCCAATAGGAATGGTTGGTTTTCCACTAAAACAACGTTCGAACTTATCACCAAACAAACTAACCCCACAACTAACAATCTCTCATGGTTGTGGAAACTAGATACCTATCCAAAAGTCAAAATATTCTTGTGGAAAATTTGTCATGACGGACTACCCACTAAAGCTAGATTAGCCCAAAAACATGTCGCGGTTCCCTTTGCATGTGATTCTTTCAATAACCCTCATGAAAACTTAACCCACTTCCTATTCAGGTGCCCTAATACACTAAAACAAATCAAAAACCAAAGTCAACCTATTGAAAACTACATTAAAAGTTTAAATATTAACAATAAAAAACCAATCGAACTAATTTGTGAACTACAATCCTTACTTACCAAAAGTGAATGGGTATGCCTTGCTACCACTTGGTGGGGCACCTGGATAAATAGAAACCAAATAATTTTCCGAACACAAAACCCGGACAAAATAAAAGATCTTAACTTATACATCAAAACCCTTGTTCAGAATTGGAACAAAACTAAACAACTAGAAGCAGAAGAGACTAAACAACAAAAACCCAATCCATCTCAAAGACGTAAAGTCAAAAACATCAAATGGGATAAACCTCGCCTATGGTTTTGTAAAATAAACTTTGACGGTACTAAAATACCAAATGGAAAAACAGGAACGAGATTTATTATCAGAAATGAAAATGCTGAGATAATCCATATGTACAATCAACAATACAAATGCCATACTATTCTCATGGTGGAGACCATGGCTTTAGAGGACAGTATCAAAAAAGCCATATCACTAAACCTCAACAAAATCAAAATTGAATGAGATAACATATGCCTTATTAACTCAGTTTTAGGCATTTGGACTTGCCCTTGGAAAATTGAAATGGTAATCGCTGATATTCTTATCGATCTTCGTTCTTTTCAAGAAGTCCTCATTAGGCACGTTTTTCAGGAGGTGAACCGTTCTGCTGACCAAATTGCTAAACTCAGCTTCTCACCTTCGAGATTTGCCTTGAATTCCAATCCAGAACTCCGAGTTCTCATCCGCAAGGATGCTCTAGGCCGGACCTTGCATTGTTGCTAGGTCCCGTCTAATTCTTTCCTCGTAAAAAAAAATTCAAAGCCAAAAGTCAAAGGATTGTTGTACAGAGTACCGACCTTAACACGAGAAAAGGAATATTGATATTAAATATATGGAAAATATATCTAAGATAAGGATTTTGGATTATATGGGGAGTGTGGTTGGGCTGTAAAGTGGGGAGAGAGGAGAGCCCTTGGATTTAGATGATCGGACGACTGTGGTTTATTTTTCCTTATAAAGGTGCAGTGAAAATTTTGTGATTTCCTTTCATTTATTATTTTGTTTCCTTTTTTACCCCTTATTGCTCTAACATCTCTCTTGCACTTTTGAGGTGAAGTTCCCGAGCTTCTCTGCCATCTTCAGCCTTCAATCTAGGTTTATTCTTTCCTAATTTCTGATTTTGAAAATCTGGAGCTTTCTTCCGCCATAATATCGTCAATGGAGATAGGTATGCTAGTTTCCTCTTCATTTCATCTTATTGTTTCTTTCATTTTTTTATATTCATTTTTTATATTAGTGATCTTTTCGTGAATCGATTGCTTTATTCGCGATTTTTGTGTGAATTATTAATTAGCGCATCAACGTTTTCATCTATGTTCTATATCATCATTTTTTTGACTGATAACATCTGTAATTAAATGAAGCTTTTGAGTATTTGTACGTTCTTCAATTTCTCAATTTTGATTTATGTGATTTTAGCCTTTTTAGGGTTAGATTGTTGTTCATATCAATCTTTAATTGCAATTTTCTAAAAATGTTGCTCCAAAATTGGATTTTTAATTAGGGTTATTTATCGGAAACCACCCGTTGAAAGGGCCATATTACCCCAAACCACCCCTTTAATTCGATATTACCGGAAACCACTCGGATATCACATGCCGTTAAAGAGTCGCCACCCCACCCCAGGATCCGTCAAAAGAGACGTGAAACGCGTGTAGAGACGCACTTGATTTTTTTTTTCTTTATTCTCTTTTTTCTCCCTTTTTCTCCGTATTCTTTTATTTTTCTTCCTTTTTCTCCTTATTTTTTTTATTTTTCTTTATTCTGATTTGGGGTAATTTATTCTCATTTGGGTTAAATTCATTTAACAACCATTTATTCCCTAAAGTCGAATTGGAGCAATTCTAATTCGGGGAACTTGTTTGCACCCGAAAATTTTGTGTTTCGCACCGCTTTTAAACGCAACGTTGTAGCGTTTAAAAAAATAAAAATAAAATTGAACGCTACGTCGTTGCGTTTAAACTGAACCAGTTCAACTTTCTAAAGCGGTTCAGTTTAAACGCAACGACGTAGCGTTTAAGCTTTTATATAAAAAAAAGTAAACCGGTTAAAAAAAACGGTTCAGTTTAAACGCAACGGCGTAGCGTTTAAAAAAAATATTTTTCTTCTCCAAAATTGCACTTTTTTTCCATAATCATGTAGAGAATTTTAATATGAGTCCGTACATATAAAATTTGTCCAAAGCGGACATCGTTTGCCTCTCCAAAAGCCCCAAAAATGAAGTCTTCCTACCTTTTTTTTTTACAATTTAGTGCCCAGCATATAGCGCATTGTAGTGAAAATTTTTGGTATTTTCGGTATTTTTCTACTATAATTTTCTATAAAATTTTAATACGAGTATATAACTATACGTTAGAACCATAATATATAATTATAGTATATAGCAATAGTATATAACTATACAATATAACAATAGTATATAATTATACGATATAACAATAGCATATAACTATAGTATGTAACAATAGTATAAAACTATACGATATAACCATAGTATATAACTATACGATATAAAATTTGTATATAACCATAGTAAGTTAGAACCATAATATATAACAATAGTATATAACTATACGATATAACCATAATATATAGCCATAGTATATAACTATACGATATAAAATTTGTATATAACCATAGTACATTAGAACCATAATATATAATTATAGTATATAACTATACGATATAACCATAGTATATATATAACTATACGATATAACAATAGTATATAACTATACGATATAACCATATTATATAACTATAGGATATAACCATAAGATATAACCATAGTATATAACTATAGGATATAACCATAGTATATAATTATACGATATAACAATAGTATATAACTATACGATATAACAATAGTATATAACTATACGATATAACCATAATATATAATTATACGATATAACCATAGTATATATATAACTATACGATACAACCATAGTATATATATAACTATACGATATAACAATAGTATATAACTATACGATATAACCATAGTATATAACTATAGGATATAAAACCAAATTTGATATAACTATAAGATATAACCATAGTATATAACTATAGGATATAACCATAGTATATAATTATACGATATAACAATAGTATATAACTATACGATATAACAATAGTATATAGCTATACGATATAACCATAGTATATAACTATAGGATATAACCATAGTATATAATTATACGATATAACAATAGTATATAACTATACGATATAACAATAGTATATAGCTATACGATATAACCATAGTATATAATTATACGATATAACAATAGTATATAACTATACGATATAACCATAGTATATAATTATACGAAATACCAAAAATTTCTACTACCATGCGCTATATGCTGGGCACCAAATAAATAAAAAAATGGGTAGGAAGGCTTTGTTTTTTAGGCTTTTGGAGGGGTAAACGATGTCCGTTTTGGACGAATTTTATATGTACGGACTCGTATTGAAATTCTCTACATGATTATGGCAAAAAATACAATTTTGAAAAAAAAATTAAACGTTTTTTTTTAACGCAACGATGTAGCGTTTAAAACTTAATCGGCTCGATTAAACCGAGTTCATTTTAAACGCTACGACGTAGCGTTTAACTCCGACCCGGTTTAATCGAGCCGATTTCGTTTTTTTTTTAATCTCAATAAATCAAAAAAAAAACTCTCACGCCATATAATAGCGTTTAAAAAAAAGAAAAAAAAGTTAAACGCTACCTCGTAGCGTTTAACTTGCGGTGCGAAATCAAAAAAGAGTGGTGCAAAGGAGAACCCCCTTCTAATTTGGGGAAATCCGACGAACTCACGCAATTCCGGTTACGGGAGGATATGGCGGACGACAACATGGTGGTGGAGCTGCTCCTTCGCCTCAAGGAATCAAACCCGCACCCCTCCGCTTTTTCCTGGCAGGCAAAAGCCGTGATGGCGGCATTGCTTGCCTCGCTCCCGCAGTTCGATTAGGGGACGCGACATCCGCAGTCGAAGAACGCCGCCGCTCCGTCAATTATAGCAATTGGTTTATCATTTTAATCTGTTGTTGAAGCTCTTTTATCCAGTAAAGTTGGTGTTGGTCGTGTTGATGGTTTCTTATTGATCGTGAGAACTTAGAAAAGTTTACTATTGTTTTTGAAATTTTTCGCTATGTGTGTTCGATGTTTTATCTTTTTCTGGACGTTGATTATATCATATGATTCTTTGTGCACTTTGTCTAACCTTTTGTGCACTCTCATATTTGTTTGTAGTAGTTGGAACGTCGTTTTATTGTTGTTGATGCTCCTTTGTCTAATGAAGTCAATTTTGATGTTGTGGATGTTTTCTCATTGGATAATGAGTCAAACAACATTGATAACTATGTCATTAAAGTTTCTAAGGACAAACAATGGTGATAACAATATTTTCTTGTTTAGGAAAGTTATTTGTGTACTTTTATTTAGTCTTGTGCATTCTCCTCTGTTGTGGAAGATGATACATCGTTTTCATTTGTTGTTGATGCTCCTTTATCTAACGAAGTGACTGTAGAGGGTGTTGATGTTTTTTCATTGGATCATGAGTTCAACAATGGTGATAACTATGTCATTGAAGTCTCCCAAGGACAAACAACGACAATAACAATATTTTTCTTTTATGAATGTTATGTCAAATGGAATCCGGACTTTTTATGCTTGTAATGAGAATTAACTATTTTGATTATAGCTTTAAATTATTTTAGTACTTGTAACTGTGGGTTACAGGTTTCTAATAAATGGCATGTGTTAATCTTAAGAAGTTTATTACTTGATTTATTGAGATTGTCAAACTCTCTAAGTTGTTGGTTTGACAATATGGTTCAATAAATTTATCCTTTGTGTTTTGTTTCAGGTATAAAGCTTATTTTTGATCTAATGTTTAAAAGTTGCAAAATCACTAAAAAGCCTATTAGCTCAAAATGAAGAGCAATGTATTTATTGCACATGATGTGGGTCTGAATTCCACATAGGCTACGAGAGTAAAAATCATGTTTCTTCCGTTGCAATAGTCTCCATAATTATAATGCTTACATGATTCTTGTTTTCATGTCTGCTTTAGAAAAAAAAATCATTAATCAATATCGTGACCAAGCAATTCTGATCAGTAACATCTAAAAGAACATCAATTTTGTGTCTTTTTTTTTTACATTGTAGATGTTTTTGTGATCATGCATGTGAAAAACAGTATAACACTAGTACAAAAATATTAAACCTTTTATCTAAATTAGATTGTTATAGCTTTAACATACTATTGACTGTAAAGTGAGACATGATTTAATATTTTTGATATTAATTACTAGATGATGTGTAGCCAATGGGGGATTCGAACCCACATCCATGTATATCAACACATTGCTCTACCATTTGAACTAATATGCTATAGAAAAATCAAATATTTAGACTACACCACTTTATAAAAAGCACATTCTAGAGAGTGACAATTGTTTAATTGATTATGTATGAACTTTAAATTATTAAATATGAATTTAATAGCAAGCCAATAATATGCACTTCAGACACTTAATTGTGTGCTTTTGTACATTTATTGATGCACTTTTTATACATTTAGACTTTTTAGTGATGCACTTTTATGAATGTGGCGTGCACTATTAGGCACTTAAGTATGCACACTTACTAACAAGACATGTACTTTCTTAATTAATTGACTCGTGCACTTTGAGTGATAAAGACATGCACTAAAGTTACTTAGTTATGCACTTTTACTAACAAAACATGTACCTTTTGCATTTAGTGATGTCCTTTTTATACATTTAGTGATACACTTTTAGTTAGAAAACATACATTTATATACATTTATTATGTACGTTTAATAATAAAACATGCACTTTTAGGTACTTAGTTGTGCACTAACATTTTATAATGTTGAATCGTAGGAAAACAATTCAACCAATTACGAAGGAGTTAAGGTAAATCACACCAGGATCAATCCAAAATTGAAAATGAAAAAGTAGAACATGAACCTAAGAATCTCTATTTCACACAAATAGAAGCAAGTTCGCCTAAAATCGCATCATATGAATATCAAATCGAAATGAACCCTAAATCTCAACACATGAACCTAAATCGCAAGATAAGAACCTCCAATCGCAGTATATGAACCCTACACTGCAACGTCAAATGAACATGAATAAAATTTAATTAGGAGTTGATTGAAGTTTTTATTATGGTTTTGATTTCCTTTTGTCTTTAGAAGTACCTTCTTTCCTCACCATTTTCATCTCTATTTCTTCAAATCCGAGAGAAGTTCACACGAGTTGTGGATCTGGAAGGAAGTCTATATGTTAAGAAAAGCAAGGAAGAGACAGGGAGAAGTGCAAGGATCATGAATAATTTTTCGATTGAAGAAGTTCGCATGAGGTTTTGGAGAAAGAAGCAATCGAATAATTTCATATCTAGAACGGTGAGGGCGTTTGGATTGTGGCAGAATTTTGCCTAATATTAGGGGTACAAAGTTGGCATTATTTACACCATTTGCCACCGTTTATGAAAAGTGTATCTTATTCCCTTTATTTTAAATGAACTTCAACTTCTAATCATGGCCCTTAAAACGCTCAATCCGACAGCCCAAATTACTACTCATTTTCACCCTCAACCTACTATGTACAGGAACCGGACTCCTAAGATAAGTATGAAAATATATACGTGCAATCTCTACTAATAATCAATGTGATTTCGTACATACGTAATATCTTAAATTAAGTCATATACCTAGAAATAAATGTATTGAAAGGAAATTTGAATAAAATGTGAATAATTAAAAGAAAATATTCAAAAAATATCTAATATATTCTATCTAATATGAAAATTAGGATCAAATGTGAATAATCTATATGTTTAAAAGGAATTGAGAATCATATCTAAAGTATTTTATATAATAATAATAATCGAAGAAAGGTAATTTAGTAATGTGACACAAGTTGAAGTAGACACGTGACAATAAATGACATAGCGCAACATCAAAGCTACAAGTGGTCTTAAGTAGGTCTTACTTTAGTATTATATAGTAGATAGTAGATTAAACATCAAAGCTTCAAACCAATCATATAAATGGGTATCCTTGTAAATTTAGAAATATAAAGGTGTGACAAGTTAGTTAAAAAATATGTTAATATGCAGTCCCTTAAAACTTTTTAAATTAATTTTGAAATAATGTTGTTCCACAAACAATAAATATCTACTTCAATTTTATGAGATATTTGAATACTATTAATTAAAGCAACATTTATATTATCCTAGTATGTATATATATTTATGATTAGATTGAATTTTAAATCTAGAATAAAAGACATAAAAACAAGAATAAATTTTGATTTAGATATTGTGCTGACAAAAAAATTTTAATTTATAAAATGCATGAATTTTGATAAGAGTATTATGCTGACAACCATCCGTTTAAACTCAATTCTCATTATAGAAATAATTTTGTTATGACAATTTTATTTTCTTAGTTCAATTCAATAATTTTTATGAACCTAATATCGAGTCGGTCTATAGATTATAACTTGAGAATGGTCTAAACAAAATAAATTATAATTTTGAGAAAAAATAGTTCTTCAATCATAAATTTTGAAATTTAACAGAACAATATGCTACTTGCTTTGTTGTTGACGTGTGTTTCATCAGTTTTGTTGTTGTGTTTGATATGTTGAGAATCAGATTTGATTGTCCATTTTGATCTATACAAAATTGATTGTTATTAATCATTCAAGGGAATGTGCAGTCTATAGTTCGATAGATTTGGCTTCTTTGCATAATCAAATATTGTGTACCTTATAAAAGCTAACCCTAATTCTCAACTTCTGCAGATAAGGTTCTAAGACCCATGGAGTCTCCATAGGAAGAAAACTCAAATGGAATTCCGCATATTTTGTTGTTGAAGAAGACACATGTTGTTTATTCCATTTTTTTTGGATTTGTAATATTTTTTAAATTATTTGTAATATTTATAATTGTTTTTGGTTTGCAAGAGGGCATTGTCCTTAGTTCTTTATTGATTAGCTAAAGTTAATCTCAAAAGTGGGTACATCAGGCAAGCTTACAGAGGTTGCCATAGGCATGGAAGAAAACATAGGGATGATGCACCCTGGAGGCGTAGACAAATCGACAAAAGAAATAGCTAAGGAAAGCGCCCAATTGGCTAATGTATCAGCCATTACATTACTAGCATGCGGAACATGAAGTACCTTGACTTCTCAATTACGGTCCCGCAGCAGACGGCGACATTGAAGAAGAAGATGATAATCAGAATGAGTCTGCAAGTCATGTTGTTGCAAGAGCGAACATACCATCAGAGAATCACATTCTAGCACCAGACAAGGCACATCCAAAATGACATACAACTTGCTGTAGACCATACCAAACAACCCATAATTCAGCCCGGAGGGCCGAGCAGTGACCACAACGGAACGCGAAAGCCCGCATAAACCCACCTTGATGATCCCGAAAAATTCCGCCACCTCCCGCAACCCCCAAATTTCCTTTTGAGACGCAATCAGTACTTAATTTCAACCATGAGGAAGGAGAAGGAGTCCAAGTACCTTCACTTGATCGCACCACCGTTGGCAAACTCCCCAAACAGAGAACATTGCCCTTTGCAGTCCAGTAGGCATCAACAAGTGAGAGAACTCGGGCAAGAAGACCATCCAAGTCTTCAGTTCCATTGAAGACCAGTAAATTCCGTGATTTCCAGACGTGCCACACCAGATAAGCAAAAATCGTACACCAAGAGCTCCCGACAGACAAATTTTGAAGCAGCCAAGGCTTCATCGGGACAAAAGAAAAGTTAGGACAATAGGACAAATCCCCAACAACAGTCCAGATCCGTCGAACCGGTGCACAATCACGTAGAACATGTAAACAAGTCTCATTTTCCAAACAACGAGGGCATGCAATTGACGTTGCTAATCGACGATGAACACAATTACTATTACAAAGAAAACAATGATGAGCAGCCAAGAACATGAATTGACGAATACGTTGTTGGGCCGGAGACTTCTGGATAATCTTCCATAACGGATCCGGAGGAGAAAAGAGGGGTTGTCGAAGGAGCCGAGGCGCCGACTTGGTGGAAAGCAAACCACCTGAAGAGTGATTCCAAAAAACACGATTAGAAGCATCAGGATCATCAATAATCATCATGGAAGCAAGTTTATGAAGAAAATCCATAGGAAACAGAGTAGCTAACGCAGTCCAATTCCAGCAAGAGTCCGACCAATAATCCGCGACACAAGAAAGGAGGTGGCTTGCCGGAACCGGTTGAAGAGCATTGTGAACCAGGGGACGATCACAAAGCCAAGCATGGCGCCAGAAGTTGGTACTCATACCATTCCCCACTGCTCATCGAACACCCTTAGTGAGTAGTTGTGCACCATGTACCACACCCCGCCACATAAGAGAACAACCAACATTAACTCGAAACATGTCCATATCACAACGGTCGCGACAATATTTGCCTTGTAGAATTCGAGCTCATAAAGTATCCGGTTCTTGCAATACACGCCACCCAAGTTTCGCCAACAAAGCGGAATTGGAACTACGCATAGAACGAACAACCAAGCCACCTTCAGCGTGGGGGCGAGTGATCATCTCCCAAGAGAGCAAGTGAGTTCGACGATGCCCTGGAGATGACCCCCAAATGAAGCTTCGCACCTTCTGATCAACAGCATCACAAACACCCCTAGGAATAAGAGTTGATTGCATAACATGGAGAGGAAGACTTGTTAAACAGAGTTCACCAATGTAACACGGCCAGCAAGTGAAAGAGTCTTAGACTGCCAACCACTCAATCGCTTGGACAACTTATCTAGCAGAGAAGCGTATTTGTTTCGAGACATGCGGCCACAAATGGTCGCCACTCCCAAATAAGTTCCTAGCTCATAAGTAATAGGCACCCCAAGAGAGCACTAATACAAGCTTGATCAGGCTGTGAAACCGTAGGAGAGAACAAAACCGAGCTCTTTGCATAATTCACTTTCTCGCCCGAAACCACACAAAACTGATCAAGACATTCCTTCATAATAGATTCTTGTGAATCAGTAGCCTCACCAAAAAGAAGTTGGTCATCGGCTTAGAAACGATGTGAAACCGGCACACCGCCAATAAAGAAAGGCTACCAACTCCCATTGTTAACCGTAGATTGAATCAAATGACAAAGACGCTCCATGCAGAGAACGAAAAGATATGGCGACAACGGATCACCCTGACAAACACCACGAGATGGGTGAAAAGAGCCAACCAATCCTCCATTCCATAATAAACGAACAGACCCCTTAGTTTGGCACAACATAATCACGTCGATCAGGTGTTGTGGTAGTCCAGCTCCCCAAGAATGTGTCGCAAAAAGCTCCATTGAACCCTATCATAAGCTTTCTCCAAGTCCACCTTCATTATCATACAACGCTTGTGTTCCTGTCGGGATTGCATCGAATGAAGAGCTTCATGAATACCACAACAATATCCATGATTTGTCTTCCTGGAATAAAACTGGACTGAGTAGGCGAGATCAGACTAGGCATTACAGGTTTCAAACGATGAACAGTGGCCTTGGTGGCGACCTTGAATATCACATTTAACAACGAAATTGGGCGATGTTGTGCCGGGCGTGCTGGGTTATCAACCTTAGGAAGCAGGACCATAAGCGAATCACCCAATCTTGGAGGAAAAAACCCATCATTGAGGAGTCGAAGTACCATATCAGTAACTTGAGACCCCACTCGTCCCCAGCATTTCTGAAAGAAGATGGCATGAAACCCGTCAAGGCCACCTAACTTATAAGGATTCATCGATTGAAGAGCATCCCAAACATCCGAAGAAAAAAACCGCTAGGCAAGGAGAGCCACATCAGTTGACCCTAACGGCGGAAACGAACAAGAAGGGGGTGCCATGTGGGAAAGATTAGTAATAGGTTTAGGATAAAAATCTGTAATATATAATAAAATTTATTTTTTTTAAAATAAAAGAGAATGACATATGGCAAATTGAATGTGGGGACGCCATGTGACATTGGGATATTTTGCTTTAGTATATATATATGGATTTTGCTATTTCTCGCCTCCGGGGCAACGAATAAGATGTCAAAAATAGAAACATTTTCTGTAACGGGTTTATAATTTCCATTCTAGGGTTTTAGTTTCTAAATTTTTTTACCAATATTTAGATATAGTGAGTTATTTGTTAAGGAAAGATATATTTATATTAGCTAAAAAAGAAATATAATATAGTTTATAATTTTTAATTAGATAAATTCATATATTTAACATCTTATTCATTGCCCCGGGGACGACAAATTGCAAAACCCTATATATATAGAGTAGTTTAATTTCACGAAATGTGTTTAAGATATCGAAGTTTAATTTGTACCTTTTTAGTTCTACAAGGAAAGTTACAAGAAACACCCTCAAATAATAGATTTTACATAAAATCACAAAAATAGATATTTCTGATAAAAAAACACATATAATATAAGTTTTTTTTCTTTCTTCAACCAACCGATTTAATATGATTTTGAACAGTTGACGGTGAAGGCATGCCCCTCCCAATTCACACTTCATACAAATTGTTGAAAAGACGCTATCTGAAATCTCTAGCTAAAGCGCTAAAAAGCTCAATACTGATATACCACTGGATCAAAGAAACTTTAATACCTATTATACAAACATTGTAAGCGAAATAAACCCAAGGTTGGCCCGAAATAGTTTATAAATGGTAAACAACTTTTTTTGACACCCATATATATTCAAATATAAACCATGAATTATAAAATTGATAAATATATATTGGAGGAATTGGGCTGATTTCCATTTTTTTGAGCTACTTTCATCTTCTTTATTCCCCGGCCGAACTCAACTCGTAAGTTGACACTAGCTAGAATTTCGTTTTTTCATCTATTTCCATCTAACCCGAATGCAGCCTAGTCGGTATGTTTGTCCTATTCATTTACCTATACTTTTGTATTTCATCTATTTTTTTTGATAAGGTAAAAATTAGATTGAAAATTACAGAAGAGACGATTTTTCAGCCTATAGCATCCTTTATGATGAAAGCTAAAAGTTCTAGATTTTCCTGTAAGTCTTCCAAGGCACACTGTTTGTCCAACTTTGCAATGTAGTCGGCCACAACATTTATTTCTCGGAAGACATGACAAATATGCACTATAGAAAAGAGTTGTAGAAGACAAATGATATCAGAAATCATAATTTCAATATCCCATGGATAGTGTAAGATCTTATTCAGAACATTCACCACAATGAGGTTATCACATTCGATTTCAATGTTGGTAATACCTAGTTCGTAAGCTTTAACTAAAGCATTTCTAACCGCTAAAGTTTCTGTTTTCAATGGTGTAGAAATTCCACATTTATCACCACATAAGAAAGTGCATGGGTTCCCCTTTATTATTTCTAAAGATAATTTCGTATCTTGATTCACCATTTGGTTTTGTAGAGCCGTCAGTATTAATTTTGATTACTTGATCCAGTGGTTTTTCCCATTTTTTAATAGGTCTTTTATATTTCCTACTTTTATTTTTAACATTATTACGTTCAGCGAGACAATCTGGACTCCATGATTTCGTTTTGTTACAATACTCAATCTGATTTTTAATGTAAGTTGGTAAATCCTTGATATTGTCTTTGTCGTTGTTTGGTGTTGCAAAGCTTTTTTGGTTTCTGTAAAACCAGATACTCCACCAAGAAACTGTTAATTCCACAAATTGTAGTTGATCAGTTATACTTTTGATTTCCTCCAGTAATTCATTTGTTTTTTTTGCCTATGTTTAAGGATTGGATAGTTCTATATGTTTGGATATTGATTTTTTCTATTGTTTTCATAGTGTGGTTACACTGGAAAAGTAGATGATTAGTATCCTCAGTTTGTGCATTGCAGCAAATGCAGCCTTGAGGTATCGCAATTCCTTTTTTTGCCAGCCTTGTTTTGGTGGGAAGCCCATTTTTTTTTATGATTTTCCAGAGAAAGTTTTTAACTTTAGGGTAGGTGTCCAATTTCCAAACCCATGAAGAGTCATAAGCTGTATACATTTTTTCGTATTGATCATATTCATAACACAATTTGTGGAAAACCAGCCATTCTTGCTAGTTTTCCAGTACATTCTGTCATGTATCTCATTCAAAGGTATAGGAACTGATATAATTCAATTTGAGAGGTCTGGTGGTAGCAATTGTTCGATCATATCCTTATTCCATGCTTTATTTGGTAGGAAAAAATCCGCCACTTTCGCATTTTTGTTAATATTTGGTTGAATAGTTATTATGTCACACAGGGGATCATGCAACATCCATTTAACAGTCCATAATTTTATTGTTCTGTCATTTCCTACTTGCCAGATAAGTGCCTTTTTAAATTCGTCTATGAATTCAACCATTTTGGACCATTGCCAAGAACAACCTCCTTTTTTCTCAAAGTGAAGAAGATGCTCTGTTTTGAGATATTTTCAGTTATAATCTTAACCCAGAAATTATTTGGTTCCGCCAAAATCTTCCAAAGTAATTTAAATTGTAAAGTTTTGTTCATGTCCTTAGATTTCCTCAAACCAAGGCCACCTTGATCCGTAGGTTTACAGATTTTGTCCTATCTAATAAGTGGTTTGAAAGAGGAATCTTTATTCCAGAAAAAAGGATCGATTTATCTTATCTAGTTCATTATGAGTTTGCGTTGGTAGCATAAAACTTTGCATAAGAAAAGTAGGTTTAGACGCTAGATTTGCCTTTATTAGTGTTTAACTACCAGCTTGTGATAAAGAGTTTGCTTTCCATTTTGTTAATTGTTGTTGTGTGCTAACTATTAAGTCGGTATTCATGTTTACTCTCCCATTAATAATGGGATAACCAAGATATTTTTCAAGGAAGATCAAATTTGTGATTGTAAGGATACCCTAGATAGCGGCTTTCCTAGCGCTTGTCACTTTTTTCATAACTTGGAAAGCCGATTTATGAAAATTTACTTTTTGTACTGAAATTTTTTGTCGTGAAATTTTACAATATACATCTATGATATCCTTAATCATCTATTTAACATCGATTATACCAGTCTCTTTGATTTACTAATTTATTTAGTGTATCAAATTGTTTTCTTGTATATAAAAAAATTAAGAAGAAGATTTAGATGCGTTTTATAAGTATTCACATTTAGCATTTGACTTAAATTAGTTATAAATAGCCCCCTCTTTCTATGGACAGATTAATTTGTGTAACTCTTCACCTCCAACATATGCTTAATGTAGCTTGTAATCAGGGTCGTTCAATGAAATTTAAAGGCCCTGTTCTTATATTAACTAGAAATCAAAGCTCGTGCGGGCCTTTTGTGTATATGTAGTGTCACGGTTTAAATGTGAGTTTGTAATATATGGATTGTTGCTGCATGTTTTATCTTAGACGATATATTGTTTGATATGTATTTAAATATAATATCTAAGTATTTTAGGTATAAAATGCTATGATTGTACGAAGTATAATTTTATTTATTTATTTTGGTCAGAAGTTCATTTTAAATTTTAAATTAGGTGGTAGTTGTTTTTTTGTAGGGATGCATTTTTTTTTGTTTGAAAATATTTGGGGAATATTTTAGAAATACCTATCTAATTATATGTTATGCTTGAACTGAAGTATTTGTAAGAAACTTGCTACAACAACTCTCATTTCTTACATGCTCCACTACCCTCCACATTTCTATATTTTTGCCTTTATCTTACAAATTTATTGCCTTTTACTAATGTTTTTTTTGTTATGCTTTAGTTATTAATATATCGTTTTATTGGTCTGGAATATATATCGTTTTATTAGTCACATTGACTTTACATATTCTTAGACATTAATATCATTTTAATTAAAATATATTAGTCATTACTTCCTATTCTTATTAAATACGGAGTAATAGAAATAATTGGTGACTCTGCATATTCTTAAACCTTGTTACATTTTATATAAAAGTACATTAGTTATTTTATCGGTACATGCTTACTCTTCTTAGCGAAATTATAATTCATAACTTCTTCCTTGTACATTTCATATGTGAGAGTGAGTACATGTCTACTATTTCGGCTTCCATCCTTGATTAATTTCTCTAGACCAAGACAAATGAGGATAAATTTAGTATATATACACGATGAGTGTAAAATGAATATGTATAAAATAGAACAATAAAAATCATCCTTAACCAAAATAACAACACACTTACCTAAATTGATTTAGTACAAAAAAGGAACTAAAAATACAAACCTAATTGAATTTATGCTACCAATAGTTGAAGGGTTTACATCGTCCATAAAATAGTTTGCTTTATTCGTTACTAACAATCAGTCGTTCTAAATCGATTGTCTTTGTCCTCCTTCTAGTGAAAGCTACCCGTGCATGATGTAAACAATCGATGCCTCAATAATGCTATTGATTATCCAATTCTCTGACATCTTTACATAAAATTAACATATCTCAATCAAAAGACAATTATATTAATAAATTTAAACCGATATATGTAAGTATTTAGTGCAGGTGTAGACTATAAAAGAGATCCAAATACATATAATCAAGGATAGTTTACCGTGAGGTGGATATATACTTGCATCCTCGACAATCGGGAATCCTCATTCACATCTTTAACATAATAATTATGCTTACTTCAGCGACCATGTCTCTTTAAGGTGTTGCCACTATCTCCCAAGATTCACTATATAGCTTTCCAAAGTTAATTTCCATGTAGAAGAATGAGATGATGGATGCCTAGAGCAAATGAACGGAATACCACCGTTTTCGCCCTTTTATAGATGAAAATGTTACTTGGAAAGTGAAGTCATTTTGGCATATAATCGTTTAGACATCTTGACTATAATTTGTTTACAACCATTCATTGTGTACTAAATACGGGAGTTACGTGTAGTAATTGGATAATATTAAAACATGAGTAAATGAGAGCAAAATATAACATATACACCATGTAGTAATTATTACTAATTGAGATTTAGGTGAAAAATTGAGTCATAACCTAAAGAGTAGTCCGTACATAGAGGCAAAATTTAACTGAAAAAGTGTGTGTGGGGAGGGAATAATTACTTACAAATAGTGCTCATTTTTATATATACACATAATTATGCTATGGTATATTAAAATAAAGAAAGAAAAATTAATTACTTAAATTATAAAGTAGCCTATAATTATACTTATGTATTTTATATTGTTTTATAAACCCTATAGTAAAAATCGATCGAATAAGCTAGTATATTATATACTAAGGGTGATAAACTAACACTACATGCAAACTATACCTTTGGGCCCATTTAAGCCTTTGATTTTGTCTTTAAAAGTTAGCATTCAATGACCTAGAATGCTAACTTTTAAATATATATAGATAGTAAATTTATTATGATGAAAACATTATAATGAAATAACATAATGGATTCTTTCATTTCCACTCGACAACATGAAATATTATCCAACTTCAAAACATAACACATTAGATTATAAAGTTCAACATTATAAACAATTAAATATCAGTAAAATCATTCAGTTATTCTTATATAAAATATAACTATGTTTTGTACTATAAATATATAACACATTAATATACTTAGTATGTGAATGAAAGTCCAGTGTTCTGATGAAATAAAGCTGTGCCTCATAGTATTTCTAAATAATTTGGACAACCATTTTCTAGTAGGTTGACCCCGTACGTCGCACGAGCAATATAGTGTTTTAGTAAATTAGGTTTAAAATTTACTTGTTGATGTAACACCCCCAAATTTAACCCCATTTGGAAGCGCTACTGCCGATGACCCCGGACGTAAACCCCGAAGTCACCCCAGGCTTTTCCGACGTCATAACTGACTTAAAACACAGTTACGATACTAAAATCATAACTTTTATTAAACCACATGGTCGCGGAATTACACGATTCCTAAAACGACCCAAATACATCATCAATACAAAAATAGAACATCGGAAATCGTTTTAAACACAAAGCGACAAGACAAGTTGTCGAAAACAAAACACCGTTCATCTTCATAGTCGCTTTAGCCTTCTCTGAACAGCAACATATCTGCATGTGCCGAAACGGACGGACGACACCCCCATGACGTTACAGATAAATAAAATACAAGCGTTAGTCTAATGAATAGACTAAGCAAGGACGGAAAACATACTCCAGTAATTCACACAAATGCTAAACAAGCAGTTTCACATATCACAAATCATATCAAATCCTCAAGCGTTAACTTAACAGTTAAACATATTAACATATCACATCAGACATTGCATACGAGCGATCTACAACTAAGACGAGCTTTTCCTAGCTGCACTACTCGCCCAAGGTATGTTTAATTATGTGCGACAACGGCACTTATCTTATTTAAATGACCACACACGCACATCACGTTATAAGCCTTTAACATCTCTCTACAAGAGATAACACGGGGAATAAATCCCAGGGAATAAATCCCAACCGGTTGTACTTTAACAAAATAACGGGGAATAAATCCCAGGGAATAAATCCCAACAAGTTGCATTTCTGCGTGCACGTATCCTTTATTAGGATAGGGTCATGATGACCTAACAAAACTAACGGGGAATAAATCCCAGGGAATAATCCCAACAATTTGCATTTCTGCGTGTACGTATCCTTTATTAGGATAGAGTCATGATGACCTAACAAAACTAACGGGGAATAAATCCCAGGGAATAATCCCAACAATTTACATTTCTGCGTGTACGTATCCTTTATTAGGATATGGTCATGATGACCTAACAAAACTAACGGGGAATAAATCCCAGGGAATAATCCCAACAATTTGCATTTCTGCGTGTACGTATCCTTTATTAGGATAGGGTCATGATGACCTAACAAAACTAACGGGGAATAAATCCCAGGGAATAATCCCAACAATTTCGTTCTACTCAAGGACTGTACTAGCAGTCAAACACACAATCACAACACAGAGAACCATCACGGCTCACCCTGAACAACTATCATCCTAGATTTAATAATCTAAACACACACGATAAATCACATCAAAGACCCTTACGGTCTTCACCTGCACAAGTCTAGAATAGACTAGCGTCGGTTCTAGCAAAATATACAACCTAGTATAATATCTTCTTTTAAACACATAATGTTATCAAAACAATTCCCAACATAATTAACAACAAAACAATTGATAATTAATGAAACATGGTTAAGCAAGAGAGAACCGCCACTTGCCTTAAATCCGACAAGCTCGAACCAAGCAGAGCAACGTCTAGTTCCTGGATCTGAAACTGGAGCAAATCTTGGATAATAAATCCTTAAGAAATGGCCCATAACAAGACCCTAAGTTAGATTCAATATACTTATATATGAATCTAAAAGAATACAAGAAGAAATCAAAGGAAACGAGCAAAGCCCAAAGCCAAACCACAAAACACACAACTCGGACACACAATACCGCGATCGCGGCAGGTCGCGGTCGGTCGCGGTTTTGTGCTGTGACAGTGGCCAGCTCGCGAGACGACAATGGAGAATTTCTTACCCAAACCGATTTGTTTGCCTTCGATTTGTCTATGGTTCGATCTCCAAACACCACAAAGCTTCACACAACACTCAAGAGCACCTTCTCAACTCAAGAGACACTCGAAATCTCCCATACACGAAGCTCAAAACTGCTCAACAATGGTGGACAGAAAAACAGAGGAAGAAAGAAGAGGATGAAGAAGAGCTTCTTAGCTCCGGGTTTCACCTCCTTTTATAGCCCCAATTCGACCACCTCCAAGGGAACAAGGGGACAAAGGCGAAGGGCCAGTTGGCTGCCCACTTGGCCTGCCCAAAAATATCCCAAAAATAGAGCTACAGTAACCGCCACGCGAGGAAGACGACACTGCTCAGCAAAAGACATTACCGCGATCGGCCGCGATCGCGTCAGGTCGCGGTTCATCGCGGTCAATCGCGGTTTCTGGCCGACTTCACTTATTTTTATCCGAACTTGGTTTGGATTAAATTTCTTAACTCCGGGTTAAATATATTCGTATATTAACGATACATTAACCCCGTAAACACCTCAACTGTATTATATAATGCTCGGAAAATTCTACAGAGCTTAGACCCCTCTTCAGAAGGTCCGAGACTCACTGAATTAAATCCGTCTAGCAAAACGGGCATAAGAAAAATTTAAAAATAATTCAAAATACCCTTAAAAATTACGGGGTGTTACATTACTACCCCCTTATTTTAAGTTTCGACCCCGAAACTTGCATTATCAAGGCCGACAACAAGTAGGGAAAGTATCTAAGTACACCCGTCTCAGTCTCCCAAGTAACCTCTCCGGTTTCTAACTTGGAGCACATAACTCGTACCAAAGGTACCACCTTGCTACGCAGCTGTCTCAAACTTCACCCTGAATGGTAATCGAGACATCTGACAAACGCTTGGTTTAAACCAAATATTTATATTAGCAAGAATATTTACAACAAAAGTTTTACAACCTTGCTGCATACTTAAACTTACTAACACAACCATTCAAATCAAAAGACTGGGTAACACCCAAATCTACAACCTACAACAAAAGTAGAAAGCTTTAAGCAAATGGAAAATCAGATCCATCCGCCTCACGCATCACGTAAAGACGTTGACCTTGACTTCCAGAAGCTATTGGAGCCTTCCCTTTATTCTGTGCAGTCGTCTGCATCGTAGGACTAGGAGCCTCCACCGGTTTAAACTCCGGCCGGTTGCTCTGAATAGCAGACCCTTGCTGAAACTCAAATCTTATTTGCTTTCTCTGCAGGCAAAACCTCTGCATGTGACCTGCTCTTCCACAGTCATAACATGTCCTTATCTCTCTTTGACACGCAAAGATTTTGTGTCCAATGGCACCACAATTAAAACACTGGATTAGACCCTGGTCTTGACCCGATCGTTGTGTCGACCCTTCTTGAGTCATCTCGGTCTTTGCCTTGCTTGACTTAGCAAGTTTAGACGGTGGAGCCGGACGTTTAAATCCGCTCGTCTGAGACTGATCTTGCATCAACTTCTGCTGATCATGCTTCTTCGCTGACTCCTCTAGAGTCACTTCTACCTGATAAGCTGCATCCACGTACTGCTCCAAAGTAGAGCATCCGTGACGCACCATCCATGGTTTAATGTCTGGGCCCATTCACTCATGGAAGTGCCAGATCTTCTGCTCCTCGCTGGTTACATCTGACCCAGCGTATTGCAACAAATGATTGAACTTAGTGGCAAGCTCTGTCACCTTCAATCCTTCCGTCTTCGGATACATGAACTCCTTGTGCTTCTCATCCCTCATAGCCCGGGAAAAGAAACGGTCGGTCATCTTGGCTTTGAACATTCCCCAGTTCAGCCCTGGATGATCTGCCAACCTGGTGCCTTCCCACCATTCACTGGCTTCCTCTTTCAGATGGAGAGAAGCAATATGCACCTTCTCAGCTTCAGTGCACTCAATATTGCGGAATAACCGCTCCAGGTGTGAGAACCAATAGGCCACTCTGACCGGTTCTCCCTTTCCGTCATAGCTGTCAGGCCTCATAGAATTTATAGCCTTCAGTGCACGGATATAATTACCTCCATTCCTGATCACTTCTTCCTGATGTACCAGGACATTTGGTTCCACAACTCTAGGAACCACTTGATAAATTGGCACCTCTTGTGCCTGAGGCGCAACTGGTCGCAGTATCTCAGCCACTGCTTGCACAATCATTTCTCGAAATACTTCCATTGCAGCAGCATCTAAATTCATCGGAGCGTTAGCCTGAACTTGGACACCGCCTTCGGAATTATTGTGAGCAACAGACTCGTGCTCCTCCACAGGGTTTGGAACAACCCTTACATCCGGTCTCGGGTCATTGCTCGGCCCAGTACCAGCATGAATAATATCTCTTGGGTCCACCATCTGATTACCGATCAAAGTCCAAGTACTTTACACATTAATATCTATTCATAATGTAATAAAAAGTCAACTTGGATTTAGATCAACTTGGTAAACTTTCCTAGATGAACACCAAACCGGAATACTTAGGTTCTACAACCTCAAATTCTGACAAGAGAACTAAACTCGAGTCTAACTGGAGATGGCGAAACCATCTCGACTTCTTCCGAGTCCCTCTGAAGAGAACAGAATGCACCCTCAACTATGGGTGACAAACAGAGAATCTTAGTCTTTCTAGACACAGAAGCAAACTTCCGTATCAGACTGTAGAAGGCACGACTATGAACGGCTTTTTATTTGAAAAATTCAGAGCTCTTGGAAAACATTTTAGCTCTAATACCATTTCTGTAACACCCCCAAATTTAACCCCATTTGGAAGCGCTACTGCCGATGACCCCGGACGTAAACCCCGAAGTCACCCCAGGCTTTTCCGACGTCATAACTGACTTAAAACACAGTTACGATACTAAAATCATAACTTTTATTAAACCACATGGTCGCGGAATTACACGATTCCTAAAACGACCCAAATACATCATCAATACAAAAATAGCACAGCGGAAATCGTTTTAAACACAAAGCGACAAGACAAATTGTCGAAAACAAAACACCGTTCATCTTCATAGTCGCTTTAGCCTTCTCTGAACAACAACATATCTGCATGTGCCGAAACGGACGGACGACACCCCCATGACGTTACAGATAAATAAAATACAAGCGTTAGTCTAATGAATAGACTAAGCAAGGACGGAAAACATACTCCAGTAATTCACACAAATGCTAAACAAGCAGTTTCACATATCACAAATCATATCAAATCCTCAAGCGTTAACTTAACAGTTAAACATATTAACATATCACATCAGACATTGCATACGAGCGATCTACAACTAAGACGAGCTTTTCCTAGCTGCACTACTCGCCCAAGGTATGTTTAATTATGTGCGACAACGGCACTTATCTTATTTAAATGACCACACACGCACATCACGTTATAAGCCTTTAACATCTCTCTACAAGAGATAACACGGGGAATAAATCCCAGGGAATAAATCCCAACCGGTTGTACTTTAACAAAATAACGGGGAATAAATCCCAGGGAATAAATCCCAACAAGTTGCATTTCTGCGTGCACGTATCCTTTATTAGGATAGGGTCATGATGACCTAACAAAACTAACGGGGAATAAATCCCAGGGAATAATCCCAACAATTTGCATTTCTGCGTGTACGTATCCTTTATTAGGATAGAGTCATGATGACCTAACAAAACTAACGGGGAATAAATCCCAGGGAATAATCCCAACAATTTGCATTTCTGCGTGTACGTATCCTTTATTAGGATAGGGTCATGATGACCTAACAAAACTAACGGGGAATAAATCCCAGGGAATAATCCCAACAATTTGCATTTCTGCGTGTACGTATCCTTTATTAAGATAGGGTCATGATGACCTAACAAAACTAACGGGGAATAAATCCCAGGGAATAATCCCAACAATTTCGTTCTACTCAAGGACTGTACTAGCAGTCAAACACACAATCACAACACAGAGAACCATCACGGCTCACCCTGAACAACTATCATCCTAGATTTAATAATCTAAACACACACGATAAATCACATCAAAGACCCTTACGGTCTTCACCTGCACAAGTCTAGAATAGACTAGCGTCGGTTCTAGCAAAATATACAACCTAGTATAATATCTTCTTTTAAACACATAATGTTATCAAAATAATTCCCAACATAATTAACAACAAAACAATTGATAATTAATGAAACATGGTTAAGCAAGAGCGAACCGCCACTTGCCTTAAATCCGACAAGCTCGAACCAAGCAGAGCAACGTCTAGTTCCTGGATCTGAAACTGGAGCAAATCTTGGATAATAAATCCTTAAGAAATGGCCCATAACAAGACCCTAAGTTAGATTCAATATACTTATATATGAATCTAAAAGAATACAAGAAGAAATCAAAGGAAACGAGCAAAGCCCAAAGCCAAACCACAAAACACACAACTCGGACACACAATACCGCGATCGCGGCAGGTCGCGGTCGGTCGCGGTTTTGTGATGTGACAGTGGCCAGCTCGCGAGACGACAATGGAGAATTTCTTACCCAAACCAATTTGTTTGCCTTCGATTTGTCTATGGTTCGATCTCCAAACACCACAAAGCTTCACACAACACTCAAGAGCACCTTCTCAACTCAAGAGACACTCGAAATCTCCCATACACGAAGCTCAAAACTGCTCAACAATGGTGGACAGAAAAACAGAGGAAGAAAGAAGAGGATGAAGAAGAGCTTCTTAGCTCCGGGTTTCACCTCCTTTTATAGCCCCAATCCGACCACCTCCAAGGGAACAAGGGGACAAAGGCGAAGGGCCAGTTGGCTGCCCACTTGGCCTGCCCAAAAATATCCCAAAAACAGAGCTACAGTAACCGCCACGCGAGGAAGACGACACTGCTCAGCAAAAGACATTACCGCGATCGGCCGCGATCGCGTCAGGTCGCGGTTCATCGCGGTCAATCGCGGTTGATCGCGGTTTCTGGCCGACTTCACTTATTTTTATCCGAACTTGGTTTGGATTAAATTTCTTAACTCCGGGTTAAATATATTCGTATATTAACGATACATTAACCCCGTAAACACCTCAACTGTATTATATAATGCTCGGAAAATTCTACAGAGCTTAGACCCCTCTTCAGAAGGTCCGAGACTCACTGAATTAAATCCGTCTAGCAAAACGGGCATAAGAAAAATTTAAAAATAATTCAAAATACCCTTAAAAATTACGGGGTGTTACAGTTGAAGAGAACATAAATTATGTAGTTTATTTGCAAATATAAGATTATAAATAATAAATTAAGAGTAAAATATAATTAAGTCTAGAAAAGTATAAATTGTAATGAAGAGAATAACGAATCAATGATATAGCTCTTTTTGGTATTATAAACTTGTATAATTATTAGTATAATATCTGCACTTAAAATTGTACATACCTCAATTCATTATAAATTAAAAAATATGTTTATAAATTATTTATTTTTCTTGACTTAATTGCTAAAATCATCATACTTTTAATATACCTTAAGAAACAACATTTTTTAATTGTTTAGCACCACCTAATTTTATATAGAAATTACCACATATTTCAAAAATATTATAATTTATTATTTTAGAAACATCTAATGTTGTATTTTTTGTGTAAGACAACTACCCAAAGTATCCTGACAGTTTCCAAATTTTTTTCCCCTCTTTTCCCCTTTTTCCGTTCTTTCCCTTGCTGGATGTTGTTAGGTCTATGCTGGAGTAGGAGACCGAAGGCTCCTCCAACCTACAAATATGTAAGAACATGTTCCAATTCAACGATTCCTAACCTCCTTTTCAAAAAGAGCTTGCAAATCCACTGTAGAGCCCCCTTTTAAAAACCCCTCTCCTATCTCAAAGCAAACGATTTTTCCTGTTTTCAAGTCCTTCAATTGAAGAATCCCCTTTTCTTGATTTCTGGGTTCATTCGATCTTTGGAGGTTGGATTTCAGATTTAGGGGCAGGAGCATGGAGAGCTTCAAAATCTAGCTCGGATGAAGGTGGGATTGGTAGTGTCCTGACATTCGAGGATTCCAAGCTCTAACCATTATGCTCACTGGTTTGCTTTTGGGATTTTTCACTCTGGCATTGAAGGTTATTCTCTCGTGTTCTTCTTCTTCTTTCTGTTTGGAATTTTAGTATTCTGTTGTTATTTTGGCATTTTTTTGTTCTTGATTGCCCTTCTGTTTGTGGTAGATTTGTGTTTTTTGATGAATCTATTGGCAATCTTCTTGTTTCTGGGTTTTTATTTATTTTTATTGTGATTTTTAACTTGTGTGCTAAATTGTTTTGGTTTTTCTTTTATTATGTTGCAAATTTGCAATGGAAGAGGGAATTAGGGTACTGGAACTTACTAATGCTTGGTTTAATGCTTTGAAATATGCAATCTCATGCTTAAAACCCCTAGGAATTGGATTATCATACCTTATACCAAACCTCCGTTTGGCTAATTCCAAACCACAAGAAATCATGGAAAAAAAAATCAATCCTAGAGCTAATTAAACATTATGATATGCAGTATGGAGTTCCAAGTACCTGATGGCGAAATGTAAGCCAAATTTCACATATTATATTTTGCTTGTCTCATGATAACTTGGATGTTATTTGGAGGTTGTTATACTTGTTGCATTTCCTTCTTCGTAGAGTTTTGTTGACTGAATTAAGGTATCTTTAATCATGGATGCCTTGAAAGATGGGTTTTTGGTGTATGCACTTTGCTAATTTGCTTATGTAAGGGAGAAAAGGAAATTGGTTCGTGTCGTAGTGGAGGTTCAATTCCGTGCAAAGTGGTAATTGCTTGATGGATGAGGTATGGTGATCCTCGAATAAATGTGATTCTAGTGGTTTGCTCCATGCTTCATTTTACATCTCATTTTCTACTTCTCTATTCACTGTTTTTTCAAGTGGTGAGAAGATTATATTCTATGTTGTTAACTATTAGTATATACATGAAATAAGGTGCATATGTTAGAGTCCAATATTATCATTTGTGTATATTAAATTGAGTACAGTTTATTATGTTGAATTATCATTTGAGTCTTTTTTTGGCTGGAGAAAAGAAATAACAAAGTATTGGTTGTATACCTTGTGATCGCCAACAATGTATTCGGTGCCGATGTATTTCCCAAATGAGTTTGGTGCATCCCATTTCCAACACTCCGTGACTTTCATTGTAGCCACAACCCCTTCACACAATTGATCGAGATATAAATATGTTTCTTCATTTGCATTGTCTTTTGGCTTCAAATTGAGTCGGTGGATTCTGTTAAATCCGTGATGGCCTTCCCCTTGCTTGTGTTTATGGATTATGTGTTTTTGGATAATGTTGTGGGTGCTGGGAATCTGGTTTTAAATTTGTGTAAGAGGTACTGCATGAAGAGTTCACTACTTGATGCTTGTGCCTCGCTATATTTGCTTCATTGCTTGTTGTTTGTTTGTTTTATTGGTTGATTGTCTTTATCTCCTTGTTCATCTGCACATGTTAAGAATGTCCAAGTTTCAGGTAAGTGCAGATTGAAAGCCATGGATTGTTAGTTTGAAATGATTGCACACATAACTTCAAATTACCTTTCGTTTATAAGGTGGCATTCTACGAATTGAGATCCATCCTTGGTGGGCCTGATCTTCCCGTCATTGATTGCAGAACCTATGACATCTTTCAAATGAAATTGGGGTAAGTTGGCATGAATTTCTGTTTTCACGGTAATAGCAATTTTGGGAGCTAGGTAAGTTTCTACCTCTTGTAAACCCATGCCATCAGATGTCTTTTTTGCTTGTTTGGAATTACATGAATTGACTGGGCCTGCTATGGGTGCCTTTCAGTCCTTGTTTTTTGTGCAAAGGCGACTGCGGAGCGGGTTGTATGGAAGCACATGAATCCATTTTATTTGTGGGTGGTAATTTATTGTGGAAGCTGGTATGCGGTTATACATGCGAGTTCAATATGAAGGACTATTTAAATGGGTATATGGGGTCTTCCCAATTGATTTGCAGTTAAGGTGAGGGCAACCCAAAGAATGAGGAGTTGAGGCTTAGAAATTAAACTGTAACAGCCGTTTTGATGTTGTATAGCCTTTGAACTTCTTTCTATTTAAATATAGGTGTAGTGTTGTGCAACTTTTGATGTTGTACAACCGTTTGACTTGACTTTTTTTTTTCTTTTTTTGTTAAAAAGTTTAATTGTTTTTTTTTATTTTTAAAAAAAATGTTTAATTGTTGCATGGGAATTAATGGTTAAATTTTTTTATAGACCTAAAATTGGGTTTAATTTCTTTCAACAAACACATTCACACGTGCAGTAGGAGTCCGCACATGCATGTATGACCCAATATTTGATTGCAATTTTTTTGTCTTCTCAAATCATTTGTTGGCCCAATATGTGAAGGTAAAACATATTGTTCAGCTCTATTGTGAAGCAGAACAACTGTAGAGATTGAAGTGTATCATTAATGAAGGTAAAAAAACTTAACTTTTATATAACAAAATAATTGTAGAAAATTGAAGTGGAGCATTAATGAGGGTAAGAAAGCCAACTTTTAAGTAGATATATGATCAGCTCTACTTTGTAGGGTTTAACTAGGAGTTGTTACCGATGTTTTGGGTACCATTTGGAGATGTTTAGAGCGTATTGTAGAGATTGGAGTTGAGAAGTAGAAGTGTGACTTTAGTGGTTTGGAGAAGCTTAAAATGAAGACATCTAGAAGATGAGGAGAAGACCACTTGAGGAGACTGAGAAGAGTCGAAGAAAGAAGGCGAAGAAGCGAAGAAGGAAGCTGCCGCGACCGCGGATGAGCACGGAGGTTGATTGCGGCAAATTCGAGAACAACGAGAAGAAAACTGCATTTTCCGCGACCGCGGAATTCCATCCGCGATCGCGGAAATATCCCTCAGCGAAGCGGCCAAGTCCAGAGCACAAGTCTGGAAGTTGAATTTTCCGCGACCGCGGAATTCCATCCGCGATCGCGGAAGCACACGGTAGCGAGGCGCGAGAATTCTCCGAAGCTCTTTATTTTTACTTTTTTTTTCGGTTTTCTTTTCTTTTCTTATTTCGTACTTTATATTATTTTCTTTTTAGTATTAGGTTTGTTATCTTTTTACTTTAGGTTTTGGTTTCTAGGTTATTTAAACCTAGTTCCATAGCCTCCATTCATCATCTAGACTATTATTCAGTTTTCCATTCAGTACTATTTTCCCTTTGAGTAATGAAGAACTAAGCACCATTGCTTAGTCCGATAATTGAAGCCTTCGTTTGAATAATGGTTGTGAGGTTATAATTCTCTTTCTTTTCCTTTGAATGTATTGATTCTCTTGTGCTTCATCCCATTGATTCTTACTGATTTCGCTTGTTGGACGCAACTAGTTGTTATTAGTAATTGTCTATTGCTAGGGTTTGGTAATTACTGTTTGAATTACCCAATTCATGTGTAGCAACTGCAATATTCTAAAATTTGTTTGGACTGGTTTATTGTAGAGAGAATTAATTGCATGCAATAGTATGACTGTTTGCTACTCTTGCATATATCTATCGAAATTCATGTGCTCATTGCTGCTGTTGAATTGAATTGTGAGGTTTTCATGGTTATTTAATAGTTAGTATTCTCAGGGTCTGTTTGTCCTGTTTATAAACTTACGAAAATGAATAATAACATTCATAGGAAAGAATTAGAGAGAATCTAGGATCAACCAATCAAATGAATGGTGGATATCTGTCTGGCTAAGTACTTTTTCCCAATTGATTACAACCTTTGTTTTGATTTACTGTTATTTACTTTTGTACTTAAAACCAAACCAACAAACCCCCCTTGTTACTTTGACATACATTTGTGCACTTAGAAAGATTACTTCCTCCCTGTGGGATTCGACCCTTGCTTGCCTATTCTACTAGTTTAGGTTGTTAAGGATTATTTTGATTAGGCGATACGACTTTATCCTTCTATCAATATAGATATGAGGCCTTAACAATAAATGGAAATTATAAAAGTTACCGACTAATATATGCCTTCATATATTACAAATTTACAATTTCAATTAAATTGTTTGTTAATTTTCTAAAATTAATCATTTTATAAATTACAAAAAATAAAATAATATATTAAATACTCAATATAAAAATAATGTATTGGCAAGTGATATTTGATGTCACATACATTAAATTAGGCAAATTTTACATAAAGTTGATTCAAAATATCATACATATATTTATATATATATATATATATATCTATATAAATATATATATAGGATTAGCTTCATGTGAGGAACACCCTTAGGGTGAAAAGTGAGGAGCATTCTAGGCCATTCATTTTAATATTATCATATACCCTACCACACTCAATCCTAGTCAACGATCAACATTGATCGGTCAACGGTCAACGTTGATCGACCGTTGACCAGTAAACTCCCAGATATATATATATATATTATTTTTTTTTATTTTTTTATTTTTTACTTACTTTGGTTTTTTATTTTTGTTTTCCTACATGTTTCCATTATAAACTATTGATGAAAAAAATTGAACAATTATATGTTAAAAGTTGAACAATTAAAACTTGAACAATATTAAAATTGAACAATCGTATCTGAAAAGTTGAACAATTGTATCTTAAAGTTGAACAATTTCATTTTTATAGTTAGACAACTGTGTTCGCTATGTATATAAATTTGAACAATTGTATCTTAATGTTGAACAATTACATTTTTTTAATAATTTTTTTGGGCTGGCCGTTTTTTCCGTCTTTACTATTCTTATTTTCCTACACATTTAGGATTTAGGGTTTATGTTTTGAACATTTTGAGTTGTATTATGTTTATAGTACATTATAAACAAAACTTCTAATTTATTGGACAATTGTTACAATTTTAATGAAGTATTGTTCAATCTATCTTTTATTATAAGTTTGAATTTTCATGCAATTTAAATTGTTCAACTTTTCTGGTTCATTTGTTCACCTTTATATATTGTTAAAAAGGTTGTTCAGCTTGTAAGATACAATTGTTCAAATTCAAGAGAGAATTGTTCATTTTTTTAGAAATAATTTTATGAGGAAAGTGTGTAGGAAAACAAGAATAAAAATATATATTTTATCTTGAAAAGAAAATTGGCCAAAAAAAAAAACTGACCGTTGCATAGTGAAAACAGATGTCTAACTATAAAAATAAAATTGTTCAACTTTAAGATACAATTGTTCAACTTTTTTGGTATAATTGTTCAACTTTATATATTGTTTAAAAAACATTGTTCAACTTTTAACATACAATTGTTCAAGTTTAATAGGGAACTGTTCAACTTTTTTAATTACAATTTTATGATAAAAACGTGTAGGAAAACTAGAAAAAAGGAAGAAAAAAATTTGCCCGGAAAAAAAAATTTGCCCGGAAAAAAAAATTTGCTCGATAAAAAAAAACAACTAATGTTTACTTAGTGAAATAGTCGTCTAACATTAAAAATGAAATTGTTCAACTTTAAGATACAATTGTTCAACTTTTCAGATACAATTGTTCAACTTTATGTATTGTTCAAAAAAATTTGTTCAAATTTTAATATACAATTGTTCAAATTTAATAGGAAATTGTTCATTTTCTTAGAAACACTTTGATGATGAAAATATGTATAAAAACAAGAATAAAAAATTATATTTTTTAAAATAAAAAAAAACCTGGACAAAAAGTCAGTTTGACCGGTCAACGGTCAACGTTGACCTTTGACTGTTGATCGGTCAATGGTCAGATATTGACCATAGGGTGTGATTGAGTGCGAGAGGGTGTATGTTTGTTATGATGGATGTTTCATCATAGCCTTTCATTGTCCCCAAATGGTTGGCTCTTATTCCTCCTCACGTTTAACCGTAACCATCCGTTTCACCGGAGCCTGACTATATATATATATATATATATAAATGAGTTTAGTAAGTCTGATAAGAAGCATGGGCATAAACAAAATTATAAAAGCTCAATACAAAAATTGGAGAAGAGGAAGAACATAAAATATCCAACTTGTTCAATTAGTTAGTATTTAGATTAGATGGGCTCCTAAATTTTATGTATAGATTGAAAAGGCTAAACATATTTTTTCAAAAAATAATATGTATCACATAAATGTTCGTTTGCCTCAAAAAAATAAAAGCTTAGTACTAGAGTAATGGGAGGCTCGAACTTGGGTTGGTTGTTGCTTTAATAAATACTTCTCCCACTAGGATATATAGTCAATTATAACCATAAGAGCACTTGTTTCTTTTTATTAGTTGAAATGTTTGGGCCAGGGGGCCAATTTTGATGGAGGCCATGTGCAGGTGCTCACCTTACACCTGCCCAGAGCCGGGCCTGCTTATAATTTAGCGCCAAAGAAGGCAACATATGCAATTGTATAAAACATATTGATGAAGTGATTTATGTTAATTTTTTAAACAAATATATTAGTAAATTCCTAATATATTGTGATAATATTTATATTTGATAAATGGTATAATATGAAATTTTATTTTGGAGAGAATCAATATATATATATATAAATTTATCCCTTTTCGATCCATTAGAATGATTATGAGCCTACTTTGCTTACGTGTAATTTTCTGAATTAATCATCTTTATAATATTGTTTCAATTTTTGAATTAACTAACTTAAACTTTAAAATCTTATCAAATCTTCCCCAAAAATCTAAACAAGCAAACTAATTTTAAACAATATATTTAAACATATTATCTCATTTTTAGTTTTGAAATTAAATGACTTTTTAACCTTCGTTTTGAAATATACATCATTAGGTTATTTAAATATAATATTTAATTGATATAATACAAAATATATCATACATACTCAATCTATATTTATTCGTTTTAAAAAAGTCTCTAATATTTTGCTTCATTTAGAGTAAACTTGTGAAATTCATTATTATTTAGTATTTATTCAAATTAACAAATAGTTAAATTATATAAATTACTACTTATTACATCACATAATTATTTCATATAAAACTCGTACATGACACGGGATATAAACTAGTATTACATATATCGAGCACGCTATACTGTCATTTGCGAAATCCCGAACTATGCTGAAAGCAATTCTATTTGCCACAATACTTTGCTTTATAAAATTTTCAAAGAAGCTTCATAAAAAAAGATGATTTTTCAAGAAGTGCAAAAACGAGTTTCATTTTTCGTGATGTTAGGTTTTTATTTTCTTTCGCCTGGTTTGACCGATCGAAACCGTTTTATATTTAAATTAGTGTTTGATTAACATACAAAGTGATAGACCTTTTTCAAACATCAATATCTCTATACACGCCTCTAACAGGAGTCGAACTCGAGAGTTTTGGATAGAACACTTAAAAGAGTTTAGCGTCAATCCATTAGATAAATTGAAAAGATTTTGATAAAGGGGAGTAAACTTGCCATCTTTACGCCTGAAATGGGGTTCAATTAGGTATTTTTTATCTAACAAACAAGCAAGGACATTTCAAATCGCTATTGCCCACCTTCCTTTTGTTAATTCACAACCATCTTGATAATTGAGGGACAAGCATTTGCTAGCTATCAACGTCGATCTTCATATATATACAAAGTAACTGAAATTAAAGTTTCCATTTATTAAATTTTAAAGCACAACAATCTACTAATTTATCTGATATCTATATCTATATTCTGTATACATATACTAAAGTCGTAATTATCTCTCATACGTGTTGTTCATCCAAATATGACACGTCATTAAATAATTATGTACATTTACCTATTCACCCTTATTCTATTTATAATTTATTTAATTTTTTATTTATACAAATTTCATAAATTACCATCCTAATTTTTTTTTCTATTATACATGATAATATATTGCTTATTCTTATACATATTCCAACTTTAAAATATGTTAATTTCCTTAATTATAACTAGACGAATACTCTACCACCATATTTCCTATTTGTCCACAAATAGGAAATATGTTATGTTGTTGCTTGGGTTATTTGTTAAATTTCGTTACTATAAGTTTTCAAGATTTTCAAAACAATTAATACAAACAACAACCAAATTATACTTATACACACGGATATGGATTAGGTAAGGGTGAATAGGTACTTTTTATTTATGATGCAATACTCTACAACCATACTAAATATACATACTTTTATTTACACTACTAAAAAAATTAAAATACATAAATTATTTTTGAAATGTTTATTCCTCTTTAAAAATGATAATAAGTCTTGCAACAAAAATAATATTAATAATACTAATAACTATATGATTTAAATTGCAAACAAATAATATATATTTTATTCATAACAATTGTAAAGATAGGTATTGATTATAAATCCCAAATTATATTTTCTTATAAAGCCTTAAAAATTAATACCATATTTTAACTATTTTAATTTTAATATAGTTATTAAATCTTATCTGATATCTTTTTCGATCTATCGTAATCTATTATGGTTGATTTAGATATTCCTACAATTTATATAACCTAGATACTTAAATACTTTTAATAAAAATCCTCCATATATAACACCACATTTTTAAAAAGACATATATTTATGATAAGATTGTCATTATAATAACCAAATAATGTAAAAATAATATTATAATGGTCTTGAAGTTTTTCTTGATTGCAAATATCAAGCCGATCAATTTCCAATCTGGTACAATTATTATGCAATATTCTTTACTTGATTTGAATAGTGGTTTGGCCTGGATTGATTGAAAAGGGGAATATATTGAAAATATAATATTACATAAGATTTTTAATATTTAACTATATAAATTAGGCAAAAAATTGTACCATTAGTTACCAAATAAATATCATACATTGCCAATCCTACATGAATTTTTATAATTTTTATATATGATAATTAATCTATATCATTAATTACAAAATATATAATTAGCATATGAAATTAACGTACCTTATTGGTGGTTAAATATATGTAGATTATGGATGATATTTTTTTCAACATGTAGACTTTCATACAAATTAGGCAAAAATAGATAAGGATGATACTGTATTCAAACGGTATACTTTTATAGTTTACATTATTTTTTATTACCCAAAATACATAAACTAGGATACTAAATATACATACATTATGGATGATGTTAGGATTGTAATGTGTACGATAATTTATTAATATATACATTGTCTAAGTTAACATAGTTTTTAGTTCAAATAATATATATATTCAACCGATATTATAGATTATGGATGATATTTACATTGCATATATCTACCGTAGACTTCTATATAAATTACGCAAAACTATAAGGATGATATTTTGTTCTACTAAATATATATAGATTATGGATGGTATTAGGATCACCTAATGCAACAAACATAGCTTTTGGATAAAATAATATGTATGCACTCATTAAGCAAACATAGTTTTTTATTAATTCTAGAAATCAAGGTTTGTAAATCGTTAATTCCTATTAGCTTCAAGTAATCAATTTTAGAAAACAACATAAAATTCTCCCATGCGCTAGATCATTTTAAGATACAAAAAATATTTTTGAAATGCTTTTACATATTTAAAAATAATTATTAGTATTACAACAAATATAATAATAATAATACTAATAACTATATTATTAAAATTGCAAATAATTAATACTTATTTTTTTTTGATAACAATTGTAAAGATAGTTATTGTTTAAAAACCCCAATTTATATTTCATTATAAAATCTTACAAAAATCATTCTTTATCTATTTTAATTTTAATATAGTTAAAAATGTTATTAAATATATTTCCTTATATATCTTAATTTGTAATGGTTGATTTTTATATTCCTACAATTTATATAACCTAGATAATCAAATACTTTTAATATAATCCACCGTATGTAATTCATAACACCACATTTTTACATACACACATATTTGTGATAAGATTATCATTATAATAACCAAATAATGTAAAAATAAAATTATAATGGTCTTGACCTTTTTCTTGATTTTAAATATCAATCCGGACAATTTTCAATCCGATATAATCATAATGAAATGATCTTTACTTAATTTTAGATGGTGGTTTGTCTTGGTTTGGTTAAGAAGGTGATATATATTTATCCAAACTTAGTAATTATATTTCTTAATATATTTGAAAATACAAATAAAAAAATCACAACAAATTTGTTTATGGATTTGTTTTCAATTTTAAAATATTTCTCTCAAACTGTAAACAAATCTGTTAAGAAGGAAATAAGAAAATGATTAGCGTGTCAAAAGAAGATGAAGACATGTAATATATAGTGAATGTGCGTATTTCCAGAGGGACATATAATCTTATGAGGTTCAAATTAAGTAATTACATAGTATATTGAACTCATTTTAAAAATTGGCCATATTTTGTTGTGGTCATTTATTATTTGGTATTTGCGGTTAGTTTATATGACATAATTGATATCAAGCTTTGTTTGTTTTATTGTTATAAAATGATGATTTTATGCTCACTTGATAATATTGAAGAAAATTAACTTTCAGATTTAGAACAATAAATAAAAACTTAGAAATTATAAATTGGTAGTCAAACGATTGCGTATGTACCTTAATTGATCCACTTTTTTGTTACAATTTCTATAAAAGTGGTAAAGTGAACGTTAGAGGTTTGACTAGACTGATGACATGACGAAATAATATATGTCGTGCTATAAACCTATAAAATCTAATTTTCTTTTACAATATCATAAGTCTGATCAAATTTCTAAAGTTCACATCATTACTTTCACTGAAGTCACTTGAAAAATTGAATAATATCATTTTTCGGTATATATATATATATATAGATGGATAGATAGGTGTCTATAATTTGACAACTAATATATAATATATAAAGTTCATACTATATCTTTGTTGATATGCAATAGTTTGTATTATTTAAAGGTATTAGTCTAATATCAATGAATTGAAATGGATAACTAATTCATACTTGAAAATGAAATAAAATTTAATAAAAAAAGCCCCGTGCAAGGCACGGGTAAATCAACTAGTTAGAACGTAATTACGTCACATGACACTCCCTCATTAAAACCGCCACATGGCACTCCATTATTTAAACCGTCATATGTCATTTTATGTTTTTTTTCATTTTTTAAAAATAAATCTAATTATAAATCAAAGATTATTATCCTAAACATATCACTCATTTTTTTCTAGTTTAAATACAAATCAAGCACAAAAATTACAAGCTAATCACAAAGATTAAAAATTAAAAATTTCTTAATTATATACAAATCTAAAATTTCCTAAATATATGGATGATTAGATACGAAATTATTGATTCGAAATTGATTTTAATATCAATATTATCTAGATCTATTTTTTAATACATATATTAATTTTAATAATTAATTAGTATTTTTTATTCAATATATATGATGTAAGAACCTCGTAATTGGTACATAAATTACACTAGTTTATGGACAATACAAGAACGTCGATCAAGCGGTAGCTCTAGCCTATTGATCAATTTCCTTTATAATGGTGACAAAAGCACCATTTCACCCGTTTTTCCATCGATTTATGTCCAGATCTAATATTACGTACCTGGCCTATTAAGAGTTAAACTCTTTGTTTGAAAAATACATTATCTGGTATTATAATGCCAGATAATGCATAATCCGAACAAACCCTTAGGTGGCGTTTGGTTGTCATGGAAAAATGGAAAGGGAAAGGTAACAATTAAGAAGAGGGAAATGAATTAAATTACGTTACATTCCATATATGTTTGGTCCATTTTAGCAATGGAATCAACTAGTTGAATCAACCCCAATATGAAAATTCTCAGATATTCTTCAATTCCATTTCTACGTTCATCCTCCAGTGTGCTCGTTCAATTTTCCATACCCCTTCAAACGCCTCATCTGTCTCAGGTGATGAATGAAGCATAGACTTTCAATGGCGTAAGTGTAAAATCACGAGGATAGCGAGTGGCATACGAATCAAACTCTTCTCCGACGACTACGAATTCGAAAAATATCTAGAACCGTTGAAGGGGGTTGGGGGGGGGGGGGGGGGGGGGGGAGAGAAATGAGCGTTGTTCGCTGCGAAACTCGTCGGAGGAATATCGGCGACCACACTAGTGATTGCGAGATATAAACAAAAGGATTCACTTCGTATTTAATTGAATGAATGTACAGAGATTACATCAATGGATTATATAGAGACTACACAACTGAATTCCTAATTACATGGCACTACACCAACTACACTCACACGATCAGGGAGAATCTTTGAATAGTTCAAAGTCTTCATTTGCAGTAGCTTGATTTCAGGAGCTGATTTAATTGACCGTTATTACCCCCCGGCAAGCTCAAGAGCGGGACGAACTTGCAGCTTGTGGCGAAGAAAAATCACACGATTCTTGCTGAGAAGTTTGGTGAAGATATCTGCTAACTGATCCACTGAAGAGACATGACTGATTTTAAGATCCCCAGACTCAACTTGTTCTCTGATGAAGTGAAAATCCAGTGCAATGTGCTTAGATCTTGTGCTGATAACTCGATTTTTGCTCATGAAAATTGCACCAACATTATCACATAGCAGCAGCGGAGGATGAGTGATAGGAGCATGAAGTTCAGACACAAGTTGTTTAAGCCAAAGCAACTCAGCAGCAGTGTATGCCAATGACCTATACTCAGCTTCTGTACTTGATCGAGCAACAACCCGCTGCTTGCGAGAAGTCCAACTGATGAGATTGGAACCATGGAAAATTGCAAAGCCATACTGTGAACGACTGTCATCTTTATCCGAGACCCATCCTGCATCCGAAAAAGCAAGCAGAGAAGTGGCTGTGGTTGGTGTAAATTGCAAGCAATGATCCAGTGTCCCATTCAGATACCGAAGAATCCGTTTGACGGCCTGCCAATGAAGAATAGTAGGAGAATGCATGTATTGACATACCCTATTGACAACATATGCAATGTCTGGACGGGTGATAGTTGCATATTGCAGAGAACCAACTACTTGTCGATAAAGCTTCGGATCATGAAAGGGATCGCCATTGAGAGTAAGGCGAGAATGAGGGTCCGCTGGTGTTGAAATTGGTGTAGAAGCAGACATGTTGCTGCGAGCCAGAATGTCCTGAATGTAGCCTTGCTGACTGAGAGTAAGGCCAGAGGTGTGTAACACCCCGTAATTTTAAGGGTATTTTGAATTATTTTTAAATTTTTCTTATGCCCGAATTGCTAGACGGATTTAATTCAGTGAGTCTCGGACCTTCTGAAGAGGGGTCTAAGCTCTGTAGAATTTTCCGAGCATTATATAATACAGTTGAGGTGTTTTCGGGGTTAATATATCGTTAAAGTATGAATATATTTAACCCGGAGTTAAGAAATTTAATCCAAACTAAGTTCGGATAAGAATAAATGAAGTCGGCCAGAAACCGCGATCAACCGCGATTGACCGCGATGAACCGCGATCGGCCGCGATCGCGGTAATGCCTTTTGCTGAGCAGTGTCGTCTTCCTCGCGTGGCGGTTACTGTAGCTCTGTTTTTGGGATATTTTTTGGGCAGGCCAAGTGGTCCTTCGCCTTTGTCCCCTTGTTCCCTTGGAGGTGGTCGGATTGGGCTATAAAAGGAGGTGAAGACCGAAGCAAGAGCTCTATTCTTCTTTCTTCTTCTTCCTCCTCTGTTTCTCCTCTGTTTTTCACCATTGTTGAGCAGTTTTGGAGCTTCGTGTGTGGGAGATTTTGAGTGTCTCTTGAGTTGAGAAGGTGCTCTTGAGTGTTGTGTGAAGCTTTGTGGTGTTGAGAGATCGAACCATAGACAAATCGAAGGCAAACAAATCGGTTTGGGTAAGAAATTCTCCATTGTCGTCTCGCGAGCTAGCCACTGTCACAGCACAAAACCGCGACCGACCGCGACCTGCCGCGATCGCGGTATTGTGTCCGGGTTGTGTGTTTTGTGGTTTGGCTTTGGGCTTTGCTCGTTTCCTTTGATTTCTTCTTGTATTCTTTTAGATTCATATATAAGTATATTGAATCTAACTTAGGGTC
This sequence comes from Rheum nobile, assembly GCA_027886185.1. Classification (NCBI taxonomy): domain Eukaryota; kingdom Viridiplantae; phylum Streptophyta; class Magnoliopsida; order Caryophyllales; family Polygonaceae; genus Rheum; species Rheum nobile. The sequence continues at coordinate 3,767,161 of WOAB01000780.1, forward strand.
TTGTTATGGGCCATTTCTTAGGGATTTAATATCCAAGATCTGCTCCAGTTTCAGACCCAGGAACTAGACGTTGCTCTGCTTGGTTCGAGCTTGTCGGATTTAAGGCAAGTGGTTTTTAATTAATTTGAGATAATTAAAATCTGATATTATACTAGGTTGTATATTTTGCTAGAACCGACGCTAGTCTATTCTAGATTTGTGCAGGTGAAGGCCGTAAGGGACTTTGATATGATTTATTGTGTGTGGCTTAGATTATTAAATCTAGGGTGATAGTTGTTCAGGTTGAGCCGTGATGGTTCTCTGTGTGATGTGTTTGCGTGTTTAACTGTTAGTTAGCACGAGTATTCATAGGAGCGCCTGGATCCGGTGTGTTCCATGGGCGTTTCTTTATAACTGTTAAGGGTAATTAAAAAACCCAATGCGATAGTAGAAAGTTTGGACTCTGTGAGGTTCATTCTTTATAAGGGCAATCAAGACCCAATGCGATAGTGAAAGTTTGGACTCTGCGAGGTTCATTCTTTATAAGGGCAATTAAGACCCAATGCGATAGTGAAAGTTTGGACTCTGTGAGGTTCATTCTTTATAAGGGCAATCAAGACCCAATGCGATAGTGAAAGTTTGGACTCTGTGAGGTTCATTCTTTATAAGGGCAATTAAGACCCAATGCGATAGTTAGAGAATTGGATCCTGTAAGGTCCAGTTAAAAGTTTATAACGTGATATGTGTGTGTGTGGTCATTTAATACAGATAAGTGCTTGTCGCACCTAATTAATGAACGTTGGCAAGTGATTTTTAATTAATTTGAGATAATTGAAATTTGATATTATATTAGGTTGTATTTCTGCTAGAATCAACGCTAATATAAAAGATATACTGTAATCATGTGACTTGAGATTGTGATGTGATTTGTGATATGTTGAACTGTTTGTGATGTGTTTGTGTGAATTGTATGCCATGAGCCTTTGCTTAGTCTATTTATTAGACTAACGCTTGTATTTTATTTATTGGTAACGTCATGGGGGTGTCGTCCGTCCGTTTCGGCACATGCGGATATGTTGCTGTTCAGAGAAGGCTAGAGCGACTATGAATATGAACGGTGTTTTGTTTTCGACAAGTTGTTTTGTCGCTTTGTGTTTAAAATGATTTCCGCTGTGCTATTTTGTATTTTGTTTATAATTCTTCCGTTGCAAATTGCTATTTTGTATTGATGATGAAATTGGGTCGTTTTAGGAATCGTGTAATTCCGCGACCATGTGGTTTAATAAAAGTTACGATTTTAGTATTGTAACTGTGTTTTAAGTCAGTTATGACGTCGGAAAAGCCTGGGGTGACTTCGGGGTTTACGCTCGGGGTCATCGGCAGTAACGCTTCCAAATGGGGTTAAATTTGGGGGTGTTACAGAAATGGTATCAGAGCTAAAATATTTTCCAAGAGCTCTGATTTTTTTTCAAAAGCCGTTCATAGTCGTGCCTTCTTGAGTCTGATACGGAAGTTGCTTCTGTATCTAGAAAGACTAAGACTTTCTGTTTGTCACCCATAGTTGAGGGTGCATTTTGTTCTCTTCTGAAGGACTCGGAAGAAGTCGAGGTGGTTTTGCCATCTCCAGTTAGACTTGAGTTTTCAGTTCTCTTGTCAGGATTTGAGGTTGTAGAACCTAAGTATTCCAGTTTGGTATTCACCTAGGAACGTTACCAAGTTGATCTATTCCAAGTGACTTTATCATGATAAGTATTATGGAAAAGATATTAATACTTGGGATTTGATCGGTAAACAGATGGTGAATACAAGGAATACTATACGCGCTGGTGCTGGGCCAAGCAATCCAAGGCCAATCATAAGGGATGACCTGAACCGTGTAGGAGAACACGAGTCAATGTCACAGAATAACCCTGGAGGCAATGGCCAAGCTTCGGCCAACGCTCCAATGGTTTTTGATGCAGCAGCTGTTGCAGCTATTCGGGAGATAATGATGCAAGTACTCGCCGAGGCTAGGCAACCTGCCGCACCACATGCACAAGCTGTGCCAAATCCCCCAATGGTTCCTAGATTTGAGGAGCCAGTTGTTTATGTACACCAAGATGAGGCGGTCAGGAAGAGAGGTGATTATGGTCGAGTGTTGAAGACCATTAACTCTTTGAGACCTGACCATTATGATGGAAAAGGAGAGCCAGTTAGAGCTGCTCATTGGTTTTCCCATATGGAGCGGTTGTTCCGCAACGTGGATTGCACCGAGGCAGAGAAAGTGCAAATAGCCTCTCTTCAGCTGAAGGAAGAAGCCAGTGAATGGTGGGAGAGTACCGGCTTAGCTGATAGCCCGGTATTGACTTGGTCAATGTTTAAGACCAAGATGACGGACCGTTTCTTCTCTCGAGCTATGAGGGAGGAGAAGCATAAAGAGTTTTTATATCCAAAGACAGAAGGATTAAAGGTGACAGAGCTCGCCACTAAGTTCAATCATTTGCTGCAGTATGCAGAACCGCAGATAATCAATGAGGCTCAGAAGATCTGGTACTTTCATGAATGGATGAGCCCAGATATTAAGCCATGGATGGTGCACCACTCATGCTCTACTCTGGAGCAGTACGTGGATGCGGCCTACAAGTTGGAGGCAACTCTGGAGGAGTCTGCCCGTAAGCGGAAGAAACAGGTTAAGGAAAAAGGTGGGCAGCAGGATTGCCAAGCTGGTTCGTTCAAACGACCGGCATCGCCTACTAAGTTTGAGAAGTCTGGTCGTGCTAAGACCGAGACAACTCATTTTGGCTCTGCCAGGGGCTCAGGTTGGAGCAACAGACCATATCAGTGTTTCAATTGTGGTGCTTTTGGGCACAGGAATTTTGATTGTCAGAGTAAGAAGAGTTTATGCTTTGGCTGTGGAAAGGAAGGTCACATGCAAAAGTTTTGTCGTCAGGGAGAGCAGAAAGGAACGGAGTCGCAGCAAAGGTCTGCTAATCAGAACAACCGGCTTGAGTATAAACCGGTTGAGGCTCCGAGTCCTTCGATGCAGACCACTGCACAGAATAAAGGGAAGGCCCCAGTAGCTTCTGGAAGTCAAGGTCAATGCCTTTACGTGATGCGTGAGGCGGATGGATCTGATTTTCCATTTGCTTAAAGCTTTCTACTTTTGTTGTAGGTTGTAGATTTGGGTGTTACCCAGTCTTTTGTTATGGATAATTGTGTTAGTAAGTTTAAGTATGCAGCAAGGTTGTAAACCTTTTGTTGTAAATATTCTTGCTAATATAAATATTTGGTTGAAGCCAAACAGTTGTGTAGTAAGGGTGTACCTTTGGTACAAGTTTTGTGCTCCAAGTTAGAAACCGAAGAGGTTACTTGGGAGACTGAGACGGGTGTACTTAGATACTTTCCCTACTTGTTATCGGCCTTGATAATGCAAGTTTCGGGGTCGAAACTTAAAATAAGGGGGTAGTAATGTAACACCCCGTAATTTTAAGGGTATTTTGAATTATTTTTAAATTTTTCTTATGCCCGAATTGCTAGACGGATTTAATCCAGTGAGTCTCGGACCTTCTGAAGAGGGGTCTAAGCTCTGTAGAATTTTTCGAGCATTATATAATACAGTTGAGGTGTTTTCGGGGTTAATATATCGTTAAAGTATGAATATATTTAACCCGGAGTTAAGAAATTTAATCCAAACTAAGTTCGGATAAGAATAAATGAAGTCGGCCAGAAACCGTGATCAACCGCGATTGACCGCGATGAACCACGACCTGACGCGATCGGCCGCGATCGCGGTAATGCCTTTTGCTGAGCAGTGTCGTCTTCCTCGCGTGGCGGTTACTGTAGCTCTGTTTTTGGGATATTTTTTGGGCAGGCCAAGTGGTCCTTCGCCTTTGTCCCCTTGTTCCCTTGGAGGTGGTCGGATTGGGCTATAAAAGGAGGTGAAGACCGAAGCAAGAGCTCTCTTCTTCTTTCTTCTTCTTCCTCCTCTGTTTCTCCTCTGTTTTTCACCATTGTTGAGCAGTTTTGGAGCTTCGTGTGTGGGAGATTTTGAGTGTCTCTTGAGTTGAGAAGGTGCTCTTGAGTGTTGTGTGAAGCTTTGTGGTGTTGAGAGATCGAACCATAGACAAATCGAAGGCAAAAAAATCGGTTTGGGTAAGAAATTCTCCATTGTCGTCTCGCGAGCTAGCCACTGTCACAGCACAAAACCGCGACCGACCGCGACCTGCCGCGATCGCGGTATTGTGTCCGGGTTGTGTGTTTTGTGGTTTGGCTTTGGGCTTTGCTCGTTTCCTTTGATTTCTTCTTGTATTCTTTTAGATTCATATATAAGTATATTGAATCTAACTTAGGGTCTTGTTATGGGCCATTTCTTAGGGATTTAATATCCAAGATCTGCTCCAGTTTTAGACCCAGGAACTAGACGTTGCTCTGCTTGGTTCGAGCTTGTCGGATTTAAGGCAAGTGGTTTTTAATTAATTTGAGATAATTAAAATCTGATATTATACTAGGTTGTATATTTTGCTAGAACCGACGCTAGTCTATTCTAGATTTGTGCAGGTGAAGGCCGTAAGGGACTTTGATATGATTTATTGTGTGTGGCTTAGATTATTAAATCTAGGGTGATAGTTGTTCAGGTTGAGCCGTGATGGTTCTCTGTGTGATGTGTTTGCGTGTTTAACTGTTAGTTAGCACGAGTATTCGTAGGAGCGCCTGGATCCGGTGTGTTCCATGGGCGTTTCTTTATAACTGTTAAGGGTAATTAAAAAACCCAATGCGATAGTAGAAAGTTTGGACTCTGTGAGGTTCATTCTTTATAAGGGCAATCAAGACCCAATGCGATAGTGAAAGTTTGGACTCTGCGAGGTTCATTCTTTATAAGGGCAATTAAGACCCAATGCGATAGTGAAAGTTTGGACTCTGTGAGGTTCATTCTTTATAAGGGCAATCAAGACCCAATGCGATAGTGAAAGTTTGGACTCTGTGAGGTTCATTCTTTATAAGGGCAATTAAGACCCAATGCGATAGTTAGAGAATTGGATCCTGTAAGGTCCAGTTAAAAGTTTATAACGTGATATGTGTGTGTGTGGTCATTTAATACAAATAAGTGCTTGTCGCACCTAATTAATGAACGTTGGCAAGTGATTTTTAATTAATTTGAGATAATTGAAATTTGATATTATATTAGGTTGTATTTCTGCTAGAATCAACGCTAATATAAAAGATATACTGTAATCATGTGACTTGAGATTGTGATGTGATTTGTGATATGTTGAACTGTTTGTGATGTGTTTGTGTGAATTGTATGCCATGAGCCTTTGCTTAGTCTATTTATTAGACTAACGCTTGTATTTTATTTATTGGTAACGTCATGGGGGTATCGTCCGTCCGTTTCGGCACATGCGGATATGTTGCTGTTCAGAGAAGGCTAGAGCGACTATGAATATGAACGGTGTTTTGTTTTCGACAAGTTGTTTTGTCGCTTTGTGTTTAAAACGATTTCCGCTGTGCTATTTTGTATTTTGTTTATAAGTCTTCCGTTGCAAATTGCTATTTTGTATTGATGATGAAATTGGGTCGTTTTAGGAATCGTGTAATTCCGCGACCATGTGGTTTAATAAAAGTTACGATTTTAGTATTGTAACTGTGTTTTAAGTCAGTTATGACGTCGGAAAAGCCTGGGGTGACTTCGGGGTTTACGCTCGGGGTCATCGGCAGTAACGCTTCCAAATGGGGTTAAATTTGGGGGTGTTACAAGGTGGTTCTCCCGATTCGAATGCCAAGAAAAAATTGTAATGCACCCAGATCCTTGAGAGCAAATACATGATGAAGCTGCTTGATGAAGCGCTGAATAAGATCCTCACTTGTCCCTGTTATTATTAAGTCATCGACATAGACAAGAATATATATGATAGCAGAGGAGGAGATGTGAACAAACAAGGATGTGTCGGACTGACAAGCATGGAATCCCTGGGTGATAAGATAATGTTTGAGCTTGTTGAACCAAGCCCGGGGAGCTTGTTTGAGACCGTAGATGGCTTTATGCAGACGACACACATGATTCGGATGAGTAGAATCCTCAAATCCTCGGGGTTGCTTCATGTAAACCTCTTCTGTCAAATCACCATTGAGGAAAGCATTGTTGATATCTAGTTGTCGAATGCACCATCCTTTGGAGAGAGCAATAGAAAGCACCAGGCGAATGGTTGTCGGTTTGATGACGGGGCTGAATGTCTCAAAAAAAAGCAATGCCCTCCTCTTGGCTGAATCCTTGGGCCACCAATCGAGCTTTGTGACGCTCAATTGTACCATCCGAGCGCCGTTTTATCCTGAAAATCCACTTACACCCAACAAGATTCACATTAGTAGGATATGAAACAAGTGACCAAGTGTTATTCCTCACGAGGGCATCATATTCAACTGTCATCGCATCTTGCCAACATTGGTGCTTAAGGGCTTGGGTAAATGTTCTAGGTTCGACTGTGGAATCAGAGGAGAGAGTGGTAGAAACGGATTTTGGTTTTAGGGAATTTGTACTAGCACGTGTGACCATGGTATGTTGGTTATTGTCGGCTGGCCTGTAGTGGGATGGTATATGTTGTTTGGCTCTAGAACTAGCAGTAGGCTGTTGGTAACGAGGGCTGTGAGGCGGCAGAGGGGTGGCTGGAGTTGGGGGAGGTGTTGGTGGCTGGGCAGCGATGATGGTGGACTGCTCAGGCTGAGGTGTGCACGGGGTCGGCATGACAGCGACTTGCTCAAGAAGGCTGGGAGATATATTTGGTGAAGATGGGATAGGCAGAGGTGCAGGACTTGGAAACTGAGGAGTGGAATATGGATATATATCTTCATTAAAAACCACATGTCTAGAGACATAAATTCGAGACGAAGGTTTGTGAAAACAGAGGTAACCTTTGTGAGATGCACTATAGCCTATAAACACACAAGGAAGAGATCGAAAATCAATTTTATGGTGATTATAAGGCCTAAGGAATGGATAACAAAGACACCCAAATGTTTTAAAGAAACCATAATCCGGAATTTTTGTGTAGAGTTTTTGGTACGGAGATTGATACCCAAGAGATGGGGTAATGGTTCGATTATGAAGATATGTGGCTGTTTTAAATGCATGTTCCCAAAATTCTTGTGGAAGAGATGATTGAGCTAGAAGGGTAAGACCTTTTTCAATGATGATGCGATTTCGTCTTTCAACCGCACCGTTTTGTTCTTGTGTATAAGGGCAAGAAATACGATGATTGATACCGTTATGGTGGAGATAAGTGGATACATTTCGAAATTCCCCTCCCCAATCCGATTGAAGGCTTTTGATATCGCATTCAAATTGAGTTTTGATCATCATACGAAATTGCACAAAGGTGGAAAACACTTGAGATTTTTGAGATAAGAAATAAATCCACACAAATTTAGTGCAATCATCAATGAACAACACAAAATAGCGATGACCATTCATAGAAAATTGAGGAGAAGGACCCCAAACATCCGAATACACCAATTCAAAAGGTTTAGCAGAAGCAATATGAGAAGTAGCTAGAGGAAAACGATGACTTTTTCCAAGTTGACAAGAGTCGCAAACATTTGGAAATTTATTTGATGAAATGGGAAGCTGGAAAGAAGAAACAAGACGCCTCAAGAGAGGTTCATGTGGATGAGCAAGCCGCTTGTGCCAACTGTGGATAGATGTACGAACACCGGTGAGAGCCATGGTGGAGACTGGCTTATTTGTGGTGGAAGGCAGTCGGTAAAGGCCATGTTTAACGTCCCCTTGAAGGATTGTTTTGCCCTAAAAATTCTTGACAAGACAGTGAGTAGGCCAAAATTCCATGAAAACATCATTATCTTTAGTTAATTTTGAGACACTGAGAAGATGTTTTGTGAGTGTGGGTACAATAAGCACATTAGGCAATTTGAGATTAGGCAAAATAGAGGAACCAACATGAGAAATAGACAGATGGTTACCGTTTCCTACTTGAAGCTTGTCATCTCCATGATAGTCTTCAGCAATGGTCAGTTTGTGAATATCCGGAGAGACATGATCGGTGGCGCCGGTGTCAAAGTACCAGGAGGGATCAACAACCGTGGATGGACTGTGGTGCTGAGGCAAATTTGCTTGCCTCTGTTGATCTCGTGGATTGGGACGACGAGACGGGAAATCGGTTTGATTTGAGCGTTGCCAACAATCCACTGCTTCATGTCCTAGTTTAGTGCACAGTTGACATTGAGTGCGGCGACGACGCTGATCAGAGGACCGAGGGCCAGAACCCGATCCAGAGGATGATCCCGAGCCTTGAGAGTTGTGGGATCTGTTGTTGTGGCGGTTGACATTGAGCGCCGAGGGACCCGAAGTAGGCTGCGCAGGTGGCATCATTGGAGGGATTAGAGCAACAGATTGACGAAGATGCTCCTGTTCAAGGCGAGCTTCTTCCTGGAGGAGCATGCCGACAAGATCATCAATGGTGGCAGTGTCATCCTTGATCATGAATGCTGTAGTAAAGGCGCCATAGGAGGAATCGAGACCACTTAGAATATGACCAATGAGATCCTCGTCGGAGATAGGATGAAGGTTTTCAGCCAAAAAATCCGCAATGGATCGTTTGCGTTCGACGTACTCGAGCATAGACATCGATCCTTTGGATAAAGTTTGGAGCTGAACCTTCATAGCCATTCGTCGAGCCCGGGTTTGGGCCTGAAAAGTCTTCTCGATTGCTGTCCAAGCCATGTGAGAAGAAGTTGCACGAGCTACAATTGCTAGAGCTCTTTCGGACAATGTGGATTTGATCCACAAGAGAACGAAGCGATCTCGCTTCTTCCAGATGGAAAAGTCGGGATTGGACTCAGTAGAAACTGTGCCATCAGCAGCCGTAACGGATCGGGTCTCCGATGGTGGGGCAGGAGCCAGAATGAAGGCCTCGAGATCAAAGGTTTCGAGTGCCGAAATGATTGTGGTGCGCCATAAAGAGTAATTTTCCCTTTCAAGTTTGATACTGATGGAAGGAATTTGGAAGTTGAGGTTGGGAGAATTGGCGTTGGCGAGGGCCAGAATTTGTTGTTGTGTAGCCATTGAGCGAGAGAAGGTGGTAGGGAAAAAAAATTAACAGGCTCTGGATACCATATAAACAAAGGGATTCACTTCGTATTTAATTGAATGAATGTACAGAGATTACAGCAATGGATTATATAGAGACTACACAACTGAATTCCTAATTACATGGCACTACACCAACTACACTCACACGATCAGGGAGAATCTTTGAATAGTTCAAAGTCTTCATTTGCAGTAGCTTGATTTCAGGAGCTGATTTAATTGACCGTTATTACGAGAAAGGTTGCATGGAAGAGGCGTGTGGAAGACAACTCATCAACGGGTAAAGAAACGGAAGTAGGGTGTATTTTCAGGAAACAATCGGGCTTAACAGTTAGAGGCCCAAAACGTAAACAATCCATTGAGGTTGGTAAACAAGCACCTATAATGGGCTGGAACGTTAATAATCCGTTTCCAACCCGTTATTTTTACATAACAAACATGCCCTTAGTCACAAACAAGTCCATGCCATCAAAAGGATTCTTACATTGATTCGTTTATTCAAAAAGCTACTCCATCCGTCTAAAAATTGTAGAATAGAGTGTGTTAGATCAAGGAACGGTAATTCGTTCCTTGGGCAGCGGAAAATAACAACAGAATTATGAAGTAACGAGCTCAGTTCCTTAGAGAGGAAAGCTTAATCAACCAACTAGTTGACTAAGAAAAACCTCTACCTCTAGGTTTCCCTAATAGGATTTTGAATGTCTACTTATGTTATTAATCCTGGAATTACAAACAAGCAAGTCTTATCTCAATCTAGTTTACTCCTAGATATCTAGACTTCTCAATGTAACGTTCCTAATAACACCTAAGACAAACAAAACCCTAACAAGTACTCAACTCACCAAAGTCTCGTCCATTGTAAGTGTTCTTCTTCTTCCTTCGAATACTCTTCTCTTCTTTCAAATGTTATTCTCTTGTTCCGAATGCTCTACTCACTGAATATCTCTGTGTTTTTTCGTTGTAGAAATTCGCAACTCTCTAATATATAGTCTAGGAAATTCTCATATTTTACCCTAGTTTTACTTAAGGAAAATAAGATAATAAAATCCTATACAATCTTTTCTAACAATATTCTACCCAAAATCTCTTCACCGAGATCTTCCTTGAGGCCCAAGTTGCAACTTCCAAATCTGTTTTCCATAACAGATATTCGGCGGCTCTCTAGGGTTTCAGCGCGCGCGTCCTCCGTTCCTTGCGCTGTTCCCTTTCTCTGTTTTGTTCAACATCACGCATCTCTTCTCTTCTTTCGTTCCAGCGTGTTGTTTTTGGCTTCTCTGTTCCTTTGCTTCTCTGTTTTGACTCTTCATTGGTTTTCATCGTTCCATTGATCCTTTGTCTCAATCGTTTCCTGAAACTCATAGTCACACTAAAAACCATCAAAAGCATTTGAGTTTATCATCATCAAAACTAAAGGGAACGTTATCGTTCCAACAAAAATACTTATCTTTCTACCATTTTACACACTTATTAAGAAGAGTATTAAAAATACAAATATATCCCTATTTATAATAGTACTTTTTTACTTTCTTGAAAATCACTACTAATAATATATTATTAATTATAAAGATAAATTTATAAAATAAGGATCAAAATAACTAAAAGGACAAGTATTTATAAACAAAAATAAAAGCTAAAAAGACAAATATTCTTAGACGAAATAAGTAAATGCTAACGCATGCATAAAACATAGCTTAATGCTATCTAATAACTACTCGCGCCAACGAAGGGAGTAATGGCTAACGCATGGAGGTGTACGCATTCACCAAATGCATATACATGTAGCAAAATAAGCACATACGAATAACATTATTGTACACTAATATTATATGTATGTGCTTTATTAATTTCTAACACTCAACTGTTTATGTAGACTGATGTTATATGTATGTGCTTAATTTCTAACACCCAACGGTATATATGAGGCAAAAAACGCACAAAACTCCCTATACGTACGTACTCATTTCAGTGTTACCTTTGTGTTAACCCTCTTGCACATGAGGACATTTTGAACATTTTATTTCTAACACAAAGCGTTAAATTGTTGGTGAAATTAATATAAAGAATCACGAATGACTAAGGTATTGGAATTCGACTAAATCAATGCAATTTGATAATACATGATTTTGTGGAGTACGTTTTCCCAGTGACGGAACCAGAAAAATTTAAAAGGGGGCACATTGTGTGTGACGGATTGGCAGAGTTAGGATGTTCGATTGGATATAATCATCATTAATAAAAGAATATGAACTATGTAATTATTTTTATATATAGTCTTTAACATAACACATTAAAGTTATCTTATATATATTTACAAGATTTATTCTATTTTTTAGATATAGATATAGTCCAATATTTAACGTTATAAAAGCATACTAAAACTAATCATGCTAATAATTTAGAGGGTATTGTTATATGTAGATGAGGCGTTATCCATAATATATATTTCACATTGATTTTTATAAATTGATACTTATTTGTAAATATGGATTTTGAGAGAGACCATTACATCTTTGTTAAGAAACAAACTATTTTAAGTTCGTTCCTTGGGCAGCGGAAAATAACAACAGAATTATGAAGTAACGAGCTCAGTTCCTTAGAGAGGAAAATTTAATCAACCAACTAGTTGACTAAGAAAAACCTCTACCTCTAGGTTTCCCTAGTAGGATTTCGAATGTCTACTTATGTTATTAATCCTGGAATTACAAACAAGCAAGTCTTATCTCAATCTAGTTTACTCTTAGATATCTAGACTTTTCAATGTAACGTTCCTAACAACACCTAAGACAAACAAAACCCTAACAAGTACTCAACTCACCAAAGTCTCGTCCCTTGTAAGTGTTCTTCTTCTTCCTTAGAATACTCTTCTCTTCTTTCAAATGCAATTCTCTTGTTCCGAATGCTCTACTCACTGAATATCTATGTGTTTTTTCGTTGTAGAAATTCGCAACTCTCTAATATATAGTCTAGGAAATTCTCATATTTTACCCTAGTTTTACTTAAGGAAAATAAGATAATAAAATCCTATACAATCTTTTCTAACAATATTCTACCCAAAATCTCTTCACCGAGATCTTCCTTGAGGCCCAAGTTGCAACTTCCAAATCTGTTTTCCATAACAGATATTCGGCAGCTCTCTAGGGTTTCAGCGCGCGCGTCCTCCGTTCCTTGCGCTGTTCCCTTTCTCTGTTCTGTTCAACATCATGCGTCTCTTCTTTCGTTCCAGCGTGTTGTTTTTGGCTTCTCTGTTCCTTTGCTTCTCTGTTTTGACTCTTCACTGGTTTTCATCGTTCCATTGATCCTTTGTCTCAATCATTTCCTGAAACTCATAGTCACACTAAAAACCATCAAAAGCATTTGAGTTTATTATCATCAAAACTAGAGGGAACGTTATCGTTCCAACAATTTTCCCCTTTTTGGTGATGACAAACTCCTTCAAAACGTGCAAGTCAAAATACACCGTTTAAAACAGACAGGTAGGAAGACAAATTCACATGTAATCACACAAATACTATGTTCAGAATATTGACAATGTTTCCCCTCAGAAAGTTCATCGAGGAATTACCTTCAAGCAGTGTTGTCGTTCCCCTTAGCACTAGCTTATGTCATCAACTCTTCCTTGGCTTTCACATTTTCCATACTTCCCCCTTTTGACATCATCAAAAGTTCCACAAGAAACAGAAAGACTTGACACACATGCAACTCATAAACAAGATAATTCATTCATAAAGTCATGCGAGGTACAAAGCATAGGGACATAGACAGCTAAGATCAGAAGATAAGGAACAATCACAAAAAGAACATAAAAACATAAGAAAAACAAGAACAGAGGGTCAGACGGGCAGGGAAAAGAACATAGAGCACTCAGATCTCAGGGTCTTCAGCAGAGTCATCGGCTTTGCTCGAGAAATGATCCAAGAGAAATGACATGGTTGTGTTCAGTTGCTGAATTGAGCTTCCCTTAGACGTTCCTTCACCAACCGCTTTCTTTGCAGCGACAGTGCCCGTTCCCTTGGTATTGCCCTTAATTTGTCGGTGATGATCTTCTTGCTTGGGGAATCCATGGAAGGCAGAGAGCTTTAGAGATTTGAGAGTATTTGAATTCTAAGAGATATCAGAGAGAGAGGAGTGGCGGTGCAGGAACTTGTGAAGATATGCCGTATATAGAGGAACAAGATAAAATCTTTTTTAAGATAAAATCTTTTCCAAATAAAATCTTTCGGATCTCAACCGTCTCTAAGTTTCCTTCTTTCAAAAGTTTCCTTCAATAACTCTTCTCTCTCCTGATGCAACGGTCACTTTTTGCTCGGTTGCCGCATCACTGTTCCAGTCGCAGAGCGGTCAAATCGCACAGGGAGCCGTTCCAACGGATACCTGTAACTCAATTAATGCCAGCCTCTGATTCAAATTCAGCGTTTCACAACTATCAGTTCCCCCTTAATCTGAGCAATGGTCTTCGTCCCCCCTGAGACCAAGAGTGCTTGCGAGGCTAGTCTGGATATTTCAATGTTGGGTTCACACAAAATATAGTATATCCAAACTCATGGTAGGGAGAAAAACAACTCAAATAATTATTCCCAGTAAAAAGTATAGCAAAGAGGGATCATAGGGAACGTTTACCTGAATCGCGGCTAAGGTAGGCTGTACAACCAATTATCATGTGGGCTTGTAATGAGGGTTCAATCATCAAATTGGTTGTTTTGGGTCTTTAAGAAGATGTTAGCATGCAATCAAGTAATTCAACACAAATCAAAAGACAAAGTATCTAAATCCTAATACAAAGCAATTCGAATAAGCTAAAGTCATGAAAGTCAAGTCATGAAAGGCACACAGACAAGGAACTTCATGAAAATTATGGAACGAATTAGCCAAGCATTGAGGGAATAATGGATGTGAAGGTCCTCAATTCAGAGAGATCGTGCCAAGGAGTAATCGAAGATACTCGAATGGACCTTTGTCTAGTTCTTTGGTGAAGATGTCTGCCACTTGATTTTCAGTCCTGCAATGTTCCATTCTAATAAAGCCCATGTCAACATTATCACGTAGAAAATGATGACGAATGTCAATATGCTTAGTATGTGAATGATGCACTGGATTTTTTGAAATGTTGATGGCACTAGTATTATCACACATAATAGGAACGGTGCCAAGAGACATACCAAAGTGCTCCAGTTGTTGCTTAAGCCACAATACCTGAGCACAATAACTTGCCGCGGCGACGTATTCAGCTTCTGTAGTGGAAAGGGCCACAGAGTTTTGTTTCTTGGAGCCCCATGAAATGAGACAGGGCCCAAGGAACTGTGCCGTTCCAGAGGTGCTTTTGCGATCTACTACGTGCCCAACAAAGTCGGCGTCTTGTTATTCCCTTGGTCGCAAAGTTGTGCAACACTCAACAAACTAAACCAAGTTCATGAACTAAACTAACTTCTTTTATCGTGATACTGGAGTTTAGTTTTGTTTCGCCTGTTCCAATGATTTCTCTGCATCTCTTGTCTCCAAGAGCAACACTCCCTCTTGAGTGTTTGTGAAGTGAGGTGAGTTGATCTTCCTTTCCAGTCATGTGGCACGAACAAGCGTTGTCAATGTACCATCTCTCGTTCCCCCTCACTTCAACCTGCACAGAAAAGGTTAAGGTTTGGCGACCTAGGCAAGCTTAGCCTTACCTGGTCGAGACACATAATGCAATTGTTCCATAGGAATAGTTCTAACAGTAGCAACATTTTTCTTCCTAGATCTAGCATGATTATGATTATGCACATGTGAATCATCATAGAAGTCATTCAAGTTCACATTGTTACTCCTACTGTTCCTTCTCTTTGTGTGATCTTCAGAGAACTTCTTTTTCTTTTCACATTCTCTTTGCACATGCTTGTTGTCTCCACAATACCAACATAGCTTGAATTGTTCCAATTGAACATACTTTCTATTAGGAACAGTACTCTTGCGTTGTTTCGCACGTTCCGGACATGGAACGTTTGGTTGCATTCCCTGAGACTGCTTGAGAAAAATCTTATGGGCAGGTTGTCCAGTGTACCAGGACTGAGTTTCATCCAGACCACTCTCAAGGACCTTGACGTGTTCCTCAAGATTGCGATTCTTCTCTCTAGCATCTTGAAGTTCCCTATCTCTTGCTTCACGTAGTTCCAGTATAGAGGTATCATCTTCTGTTTGCTTAGAACTTGTATAGCCAATACCATACCTTGCTTCGACGAACTTGACGCTTTCAGCTTCAGCTTTCTGTTCCATCAGAACAGAATGAATCTTGTGCACATAGGACTTCATCTCGGATATCTGTGCTTCAAGCTTACTTGGACTAGCTATACTCCTTGCATCAGTATTGTTAGAAACTTCATTCATAAGCAAAGAGACTTTTTCATTTCTCAATCTCTGAAGTTCCTCATGATTAGCCTCACATGAAGAACAAGGAACAGTTGAGCTACTAGCAGTTTTAGACAGATTCTCTTTTAAACTACTACATTCATCTTCAGAATTTGCAAGTTCCTCTTGTGTTTTCAAATTTTCAGTGTACATTTCCCTTATGAGAGCAATCAATGATTTTTTGTCATAATTCACAAGAGATTTCAGAAAGGTTTCGGGATTTACCTCGAGTTCCTCAGAAGAGTCGTTGATGGCCATAGCACACATTTTGCCACTCCAAGCTTCAGGATCTTCACTGTCTGAGTCATCTTCATTGCCCCACACAACAACGAAGGCTTTCTTCTCATCGTTCCCAGACGGTTTGCTTGGTTTCTTCGGTTTTGGGCAAGAGCTAGCGTAGTGACCCTTTTCGTTGCAGTTGTAGCATGTGATATCCTTGATGTCACGAGTCTCACCGTTCCCTCCTCTGTTGTTTCTTCCTTTATTGTAGAGGAAACGCATGACTTTGGTTAGCAGCACCACCTCAGGATCATCGGAGCCATCATTATCATCGAGGTCATTCTCAATCCTGTCAACAGCCTTTCCAACCATCAAAGCGATTCCCTTTTCTTTGGAATCCTTGTTTCTTGCAGCCTTCTCTTCATTGTCATACTTCTGAATCTTGCTGAACACCTCATGGAACGTCAGTTTGACAGTGTTGGGGTTCTCCTTCAGGATGGCTTTAGTCATTGCATGACGATGAGGAAGCCCATCAATGATTATAAGGATTTTCTTGTCAGGAAGGATTTCTTCATCCGTGACTGAGTGAGCAGTCAGATTTGCAGTGATCTTCTCAAATCTAGCTTGGTAGGAACTCACATCTTCCTTGTCATCCATTTTGAAGTTGTAGAAGTCCTTCTTGGCAGTGAAACGATCAACTTCACGCAGATCCTTGCTTCCCATGTACATCTGTTCCAAGGCAAGCCATTTAGCATTGGCCGACTCACAAGATTGGAGTTTTTGCGATCCCATTTCTTCAGTTTCTTTTTCTTCTCCAGATCGACAATGTCAATATCACCAAGGGAAATCACCAACCATCATTGGTAATCGTTACTTTGCACCCATTTGATGAAAAGCGTCTTCCAATGTTGATATTAGCCAGCGAGCAAGAGAGGGGGCCTTGATGAGTTCAAACCGACTCCGACAGTACTAGGAGCCATTGTTACCTGAAAAATATGTAAGTAACACACAATCTAGAGCAAACCTGCTCTGATACCAATTGTAGAATCGAGTGTGTTAAATCAAGGAACGGTAAGTTCGTTCCTTGGGCAACGGAATAACAACAAAATTATGAAGTAACGAGCTCAGTTCCTTAGAGAGGAAAACTTAATCAACCAACTAGTTGACTAAGAAAAACCTCTACCTCTAGGTTTCCCTAGTAGGATTTCGAATGTCTACTTATGTTATTAATCCTGGAATTACAAACAAGCAAGTCTTATCTCAATCTAGTTTACTCCTAGATATCTAGACTTTTCAATATAACGTTCCTAATAACACCTAAGACAAACAAAACCCTAACAAGTACTCAACTCACCAAAGTCTCGTCCCTTGTAAGTGTTCTTCTTCTTCCTTAGAATACTCTTCTCTTCTTTCAAATGCAATTCTCTTGTTCCGAATGCTCTACTCACTGAATATCTATGTGTTTTTTCGTTGTAGAAATTCGCAACTCTCTAATATATAGTCTAGGAAATTCTCATATTTTACCCTAGTTTTACTTAAGGAAAATAAGATAATAAAATCCTATACAATCTTTTCTAACAATATTCTACCCAAAATCTCTTCACCGAGATCTTCCTTGAGGCCCAAGTTGCAACTTCCAAATCTGTTTTCCATAACAGATATTCGGCGGCTCTCTAGGGTTTCAGCGCGCGCGTCCTCCGTTCCTTGCGCTGTTCCCTTTCTCTGTTTTGTTCAACATCACGCGTCTCTTCTCTTCTTTCGTTTCAGCGTGTTGTTTTTGGCTTCTCTGTTCTTTTGCTTCTCTGTTTTGACTCTTCATTGGTTTTCATCGTTCCATTGATCCTTTGTCTCAATCGTTTCCTGAAACTCATAGTCACACTAAAAACCATCAAAAGCATTTGAGTTTATCATCATCAAAACTAGAGGGAACGTTATC
Organism: Rheum nobile; assembly: GCA_027886185.1. Classification (NCBI taxonomy): domain Eukaryota; kingdom Viridiplantae; phylum Streptophyta; class Magnoliopsida; order Caryophyllales; family Polygonaceae; genus Rheum; species Rheum nobile. Next base: position 3,784,746 of record WOAB01000780.1, read on the forward strand.
GTTCCAATAAAAATACTTATCTTTCTACCATTTTACACACTTATTAAGAAGAGTATTAAAAATACAAATATATCCCTATTTATAATAGTACTTTTTTACTTTCTTGAAAATCACTACTAATAATATATTATTAATTATAAAGATAAATTTATAAAATAAGGATCAAAATAACTAAAAGGACAATTATTTATAAACAAAAATAAAAGCTAAAAAGACAAGTATTCTTAGACGAAATAAGTAAATGCTAACGCATGCATAAAACATAGCTTAATGCTATCTAATAACTAGTCGCGCCAACGAAGGGAGTAAATGCTAACGCATGGAGGTGTACGCATTCACCAAATGCATATACATGTAGCAAAATAAGCACATATGAATAACATTATTGTACACTAATATTATATGTATGTGCTTTATTAATTTCTAACACTCAACTGTTTATGTAGACTGATGTTATATGTATGTGCTTAATTTCTAACACCCAACGGTATATATGAGGCAAAAAACGCACAAAACTCCCTATACGTACGTACTCATTTCAGTGTTACCTTTGTGTTAACCCTCTTGCACATGAGGGTATTTTGAACATTTTATTTCTAACACAAAGCGTTAAATTGTTAGTGAAATTAATATAAAGAATCACGAATGACTAAGGTATTGGAATTCGACTAAATCAATGCAATTTGATAATACATGATTTTGTGGAGTACGTTTTCCCAGTGACGGAACCAGAAAAATTTAAAAGAGGGCACATTGTGTGTGACGGATTGAGAGAGTTAGGATGTTCGATTGGATATAATCATCATTAATAAAAGAATATGAACTATGTAATTATTTTTATATATAGTCTTTAACATAACACATTAAAATTATCTTATATATATTTACAAGATTTATTCTATTTTTTAGATATAGATATAGTCCAATATTTAACGTTATAAAGGCATACTAAAACTAATCATGCTAATAATTTAGAGGGTATTGTTACATGTAGATGAGGCGTTATTCATAATATATATTTCACATTGATTTTTATAAATTGATACTTATTTGTAAATAGGGATTTTGAGAGAGACCATTACATCTTTGTTAAGAAACAAACTATTTTAATGCCAACCAATAATAACAAAACATTATAATTAATATATATTATTATAATGTATTAATTAATGATATACTTAATTATTGTATATTTAATAACAAATTATATATCTACACACCAGCTTAACATTTCATAAAAGAAGTAATGATGATAGATTGATAGCAAAAAACGTAAGGGATAAAAGTGAAGCTATGAAGTAGGAAAAGAAAATTAAAGATGTTGGGCTTGAGGTTCGAACACGAAACTCATAGACCAAACAACAGAGATAAGACCACTGAGCTAACTCTTTTTTGCAGAATATGAAAACTACAATAAACACACATACTCAACACTAAAGGTAAAGAGGGGGCACGAGCCCCCCTCAGTTCCGCCTCTGCGTTTGCCTACTTGTTTGGAAACTCTTCTTTTAATTGTGAGATGCATTTTATATGGGGCCAAGTTGGAAATAGCAAAGAAGTTTCACAATTGTTTGAAAATATTCTTTTTTTCTTTTTGTGTTTGAAGAAGAGCAAGCACATGAGAATCATGAATGGTATGTTTTGTGTGCGCTATTATGAATTTGGTGGTGTGTCCAGTCCACCACGTGAGCCTTACCGGCCACCAGGTTGTTGGGATTTAGATGCATACAGCAGAATTTCAGGAAACCTTTTCCTAACATCTAACCAATGATCTCATGCATAAACCGAATAGATCATAGATAAGAAGAATTAATTACCTCTTGATGCGTGTTTGAATCTTCCTGGAACGGGGAGATTAAAGCCTCAAGTGTGACTTCTCTACTTGGTCCACACGAGTCTGGAAACTGGATCGCCTTTGATCTCGTCTACTAGAACGACGAACGAAGGAGGACGAACGAAGCTTTCTCTTGGAGTGGTTCGGTCGTGCTGTTGAATTGGAGGAGGAAAGAGTTCTATATCTTTTCCATGTTCTGTACGTGCCTTTTCCAAAGGGAACAATTACTTATGTAAGATCATTATCTTATCATAATTGAATATCTTTATATATTTCGATATATCTTCTAATAAGATACCTCCTTATCAAGTAATTATTAATGGTAAATTTTATCCATTAATAATAAAAGCCAATCTCCTAATTAAAGCCAATGGGCCGAAATCCATGTCCCACATGGGCTTTCGGTTCGGTTTGATCCAGCCCGATAACTCTATGTGTGTGACCTCATAGGACCCGGTTATTATATCCATGGGCCTAACCCGATTAAGCCCATTGATCGTAGTTGGCTTCTAGCAAAGCACTACGACCCCTAAAATTCCCGGATTATAAATCTCCATTAATAGTCTGATTCCATGTTCGGTAATTGCACAGTTGATTAAAGGACACAATTCCTTCAATCTCTCACTTGTCCTTAAAACAAGTGTGCAATGTAAAATTCCTTTGTCTCTTAGTGTCTTATTTGATGATATGCTGACATTCATATCTCTCATCAAATGTGTTTCTTGAACTCCTGAGTTTGAACTGTCAAATAACGGATGATTACATATAATCCATCCGAGCATGGCCATGCATTTTTCGATTCTCGCTCTTCAAGTGGCCGAGACACCATTCCTGTCATAGTATACATGAAGCAGGAGGACTTCTCCAGTCTTGCATGACTATAGCTCCCTGATGAGGGGTTTGTCGTAGACTCCTATCAAATAACCTCAAAAACCTAACTAACGTAGTAGGGTAAATAAGGATCGATCCCACAGGGAGGTAAGCAATCTTCATAAATGCAAAACTTGTATGTCAATAGTAACAAAGGGGAGATTTTGGTTTGTATCAAGTAACAAAGTAAATCAAAGCAAAAGATGTAATCAATGGATGAGAAGTAACTTAGCCAGACAAATATCCACACTTCAGTTTGATTGGTTGATCCTAGATTATCTCCAATTCCTACCAATGAATATTCCTATTCCGGTCTTATGTATATAGACAGGTCAACTAGCCCTGGAAATACTTACCATTAAACAATCAAGAAACTATCAAGATTCAATCTAACGGCAGCAGTAAGCATAGGAATTAAGCATGATACATGCAATACTTAACAACTAGTCAGTACTCGACATGTAATCAATTCTCTTCACAATAAACATTCACAACTTGTAGAATCGAGTGTGTTAGATCAAGGAACGATAAGTTCGTTCCTTGGGCAGCGGAAAATAACTACAGATTAATAAGTAGCAAGCTCAGTTCCTTAGAGAGGAAAACTCAATCAACCAACTAGTTGACTGAGAAAAACCTTTACCTCTAGGTTTCCCTAGTAGGATTTCAAATGTCTACTTATGTTATTATTCCAGGAATTACAACAAGCAAGTCTTCTCTCAATCTAGTTTACTCCTAGATATCTAGACCTCTTAGAAGTAACGTTCCTAACAACACACTAGACAGACGAAACCCTAACAAATACTCAACTCACCAAAGTCTCGTACTTGTAAGTGTTCTTCTTTTTCCTTCGAATACTCTTCTCTTCTTTCGAATGCTCTTCTCTTCTTTCGAATGCTCTTCTCTTGTTCCGAATGCTCTGCTCACTGAGGATGCTCTCTGTTCCGTGTTCTGTTTCTCTTGTTGAATGAAGTTCACAGCTTTCTAATATATAGTTTAGGAAATTCTCATATTTTACCCTAGTTTTACTTAAGGAAAATAAGATAATAAAATCTCATACAATCTTTTCTAAAATCATTCTAACCACAATATCTCTCTACCGAGATCTTCCTTGAGGCCCAAGTTGCAACTTCATAATCTGTTTTCCATAACAGATATTCGGCGGCTCTCTAGGGTTTCAGCGCACGTCCTCCGTTCCTTGCACTGTTCCCTTTCTCTGTTCTATTCAACATCACGCGTCTCTTCTCTTCTTTCGTTCCAGCGTGTTGTTTTGTCATTGTTGGCTTCTCTGTTCCTTTGCTTCTCTGTTTTGACTCTTCATTGGTTTTCATCGTTCCTTTGACACGATCGTCTCCTGAAACTCATGGTCACACTAAAAACCATCAAAAGCATTTGAGTTTATCATCATCAAAACTAGAGGGAACGTCATCGTTCCAACAATTTCCCCCTTTTTGGTGATGACAAACTCCTTCAAAATGTACAAGTCAAAATACACAGTTCAAAACAGACAAGTAAAAGGCATTTTCACATTAAATCACACATATACTATGTTCAAAATATTAACACTGTTCCCCCTCAGAAAGTTCATTGAGAATTTACCTTCAAGCAGCATTGTCGTTTCCCTTAGCACTAGCTTCTGTTATCAACTCTTCCTTGGATTTCACATTTTCCATACTTCCTCCTTTTGGCATCATCAAAAGTTCCACAAGACACAGAAGGACTTGACACACATGCAACTCATAAACAAGATAGTTCATTCATAAAGTCATACGAAGTATAGAGCATAGGGACATAGACAACTAAGATCAGAAGATAAGGAACAATCACAAAAGAACATAAAAACATTAAAAATCAAGAACAAAGGGTCAGACGGGCTAGAATAGGAACGGAGAGCACTCAGATCTCAGGGTCTTCAGCAGAGTCATCGGCATTGCTCAAGAAGTGATCCAAGAGCAATGACATGGTTGTGTTCAACTGCTTGAGCTCAGCAAGTATCTGATGCTGAATAGAGCTCCCTTTGGACGTTCCTTCGCCGGTTGCTTTCTTTGCAGCAGCAGTGCCCGTTCCTTTGTTGTCGCCAACGAATTTCATTTTTTCAATTGTAGCAGAATCCAACTCGCTACGAAGAAACACTTCATTCTCCGCCACATATGCCTCCTCCTTTTGCAGCAACAGTTTCACCAGGCTGGGATAGGCTAGAGAATGGGACTTGGCCTTGCAGCGATCCATATGGCACATAATAACTCTGGGGAGATCAATTTTCTCCCTTCTCAGGAAACGATCGAGCAAGAACAGGTCGCACAGAGTGATGGTTGTTCTGCGCTCTTGTCGTGGTGCAACAACCCTGGATATGATATGGAACACAATACGCTGAAGCAGATTCAGCCGCTCTGTGTGCAGTTCACCCTCAGTAGAACCAAACAAACGTTCCATACAAGCCAACTTTTCCTCAGTTTGATCAGACACCGGAATCTCATAAAAGCCTCCTAATGAAACAGATAGGAGCTGGGAGATAACTTTAGGAGTGAAGGAAAGTTCTTCACCACTGACCTTGGAAGAACCAGTCAAGACGTCTCCTTTGGAGAGATAGAAATAGTGGTAGAATTCGCGGACCTGGACTTCATTGACTGTGACGCTGTCGGAACAGAGCCGTTCCCAACCCTGGAATTTTAGTAACTCCAAAACTTCCTCAACATAGTGCTCAGAGTATAAGCTTGTACGGATTATGAGAGGAGGGAGGATCTTTTTACCCTCGTAGAAGGTTGGGGTGGTAGTGGTGGAGAGGGAGATTTCCAACTTGGCCTTCCTAGTGGATTTGGCCTTCTTCGCCGTTGTTTTAGCAGCGGAACGGAGCCGTGCCTTGATAGGGCGAGGGGCATGCTCATCACCACCAGATTTGGAGGGAGTGGAGTGAGCAGTGGTGGCTGGGCGGTGTTCCATGATTTGGACTTCGCCTTATTCCTCAGATTCCTGGGCGGTGAGGGCTAGATCAGCGTGCTTCCGCTTGCGAGGTGGAGGCGGCGCCAAAGGTATAGCCTTTACACCCAAGTTCTTCTCTAGCAGTCTCATCGATTCCTCTTCGGCTTCTGCTTTGCCCTCGGAAGGAGAGGAAACAGAGTGCTCCTCTTCCATTGGCACCAGGGCAAGTGTAGGATTTAGGTCTTGGGCCTTGAGAGGGGACGGAGCAGGGGAGGATGTTGTGGGGGTGGGAGTCGATGTAGAGGCATAGGGGTCCATCGATTGTTGAACGGCAGCCTTAGCAATATCAAGAACAGACACAGGGGCGCCAACGGAGCTGGGAGTAGCCCTGGCGGCCTTGGCCTGCTGAAGTTGGAGGATGTAGGCGTCCATCTCAGCGTCGGTGAGTTTGTCGGTGATGATCTTGCTTGGGGAATCCATGGAAGCAGCAAGTTCCTTTGAACATGATAAAATCTTTTCCAAATAAATCCATGGCATATATATAGGAACAAGATAAAATCTTTTCCAAGATAAAATCTTTTCCAAATAAATCTTTTCGGATCTCAACCGTCTCCAAGTTTCCTTCAGTCAAATCACACAGGGAGCCGTTCCAATGGGCACCTGCAACTGAAGTAATGCGAGCCTCTGATTCAAATTCAACGTTCCACACTTATCAGTTCCCCCTTAATCTGAGCAACAGTCTTCGTTCCCCCTGAGACCAAGAGTGCTTGCGAGGCTTGTCTGGATATTTCAATGTTGGGTTCACACAAAATATAGTATATCCAAACATATGGTAGGGAGAAAAATAACTCAAGTAATTATTCCCAGTAAAGAGTGTAGCAAAGAAGGATCATAGGGAACGTTTACCTGAATCACGGCTAAGGTAGGCTGTACAACCAATTATCATGTGGGCATGTAGTGAGGGTTCAATCATCAAATTGGTTGTTTTGGGTATTTAAATAAGATGTTAGCATGCAATCAAGTAATTCAACACAAATCAAAAGACAAAGTATCTACATCCTAACACAAGGCAATTCGAATAAGCTAAAGTCATGAAAATCAAGTCATGAAAGGCACGCAGAAAAGGAACTTCATGAGAAATATGGAACGAATTAGCCAAGCATTGAGGGAATAATGGGTGTGAAGGTCCTCAATTCAGAGAGATCATGCCAAGGAGTAATCTAAGATACTCGAATGGACCTTTGTCTAGTGCTTTGGTGAAGATGTCTGCCACTTGATTTTCAGTCCTGCAATGTTCCATTCTAATAAAGCCCATGTCAACATTATCACGTAGAAAAGGATGACGAATGTCAAAATTCTTAGTACATGAATGATGAACTGGATTTTTGAAATATTAAAGGCACTAGTATTATCACACATAATAGGAACGGTGCCAAGAGACATACCATAGTCTTCCAGTTGTTGTTTAAGCCACAATACCTGAGCACAACAGCTTGCCGCGGCAACGTATTCAACTTCTGCAGTGGAGAGGGCCACAGAGTTTTGTTTCTTGGAACCCCATGAAACGAGACAGGGCCCAAGGAACTGTGCCGTTCCAGAAGTGCTTTTGCGGTCTACTACGTGCCGTTTTGTTGTTCCCTTGGTCGCAAAGCTGTACAACACTCAACAAACTGAAACCAAGTTCATGAACTAAACTAACTTATTTTACCGTGATGTTGGAGTTTAGTTTAGTTTCGCCTGTTCCAATGATTTCTCTGCGTCTCTTGTCTCCAAGAGCAACACTCCCTCGTGAGTGTTTGTGAAGTGAGGTAAGTTGATCTTCTTTTCCAGTCATATGGTACGAACAAGCGCTGTCAATGTACCATCTCTCGGTCCCCCTCACTTCAGCCTGCACAGAGAAGGTTAGTTTTTGGCGATCCAGGCAAGTTTAGTCTTACCTGGTCGAGACACATAATGCAATTGTTCCATAGGAATAGTTCTAACAGTAGCAACATTTTTCTTCCTAGATCTAGCAAGATTATGACTATGCACATGTGAATCATCATAGAAATCATTCAAGTCCATATTGTTACTCCTACTGTTCCTTCTCTTTGTGTGCTCTTCAGAGAACTTCTTTTTCTTTTTGCAGTCTCTTTGCACATGTCTATTGTCTCCACAAAACCAACACAGCTTGAACTGTTCCATCTGAACATACTTCCTGTTGGGCACGATGCTTTTGCGTTGCTTCGCACGTTCAGGACATGGAACATTGGATTGTGTTCCCTGAGATTGCTTGAGGAAGATCTTGTGAGCGGGTTGTCCAGTGTACCATAACTGGGATTCATCCAAGCCGCTTTCAAGTACTTTGATACGTTCCTCGAGATGTTGATTCTTCTCTTTAGTATCTTGAAGTTCTCTATCTCTTGCTTCACGTAGTTCCATGATGGATGAGTCCTCTTCCTTTTGGTTGGGACCTATATAGCCAATTCCATGCTTTGCTTTGACAAACTTGACGCTTTCAACTTCAAGCTTCTGTTCCATCATGACAGAATGAATTTTGTGCACATAGGACTTTATCTCGGACACCTGTGCTTTAAGCTTACTTGGAATAGCTATACTCCTTGCATTAGTATTGTTAGAGACTTCATTCATAAGCAAAGAGACTTTTTCATTTCTCAAACTCTGAAGTTCCTCATGATTAGCCTCACATGAAGAACAAGGAACAGTCGAGGTACTAGCAGTTCTAGAATATTTTCTTTTAGACTACTACATTCATCTTCAAAATTAGCTAGTTCCTCTTGAGTTTTCATGTTCTCAGCATACATATTTCTTATGAGAGCAATTAAAGATTTTTTATCAAAATTCACAAGAGATTTTAAGAAATCTTCGGGATTTACCTCGGTTTCTTCAGACGAGTTGTTGATGGCCATGGCACACATCGTTCCACTCCATGCTTCAGGATCTTCACCATCTGAGTCATCATCATTGCCCCACACAGCAACGAGAGCTCTCTTCTCATCGTTCCCAGAAGGTGTGCTTGGTTTCTTGGGCTTTGGGCATGAACTAGAGTAGTGACCCTTTTCATTGCAGTTGTAGCATGTGATATCCTTGATGTCACGAGTCTCACCATTCCCACCTCTATTGTTTCTTCCTTTGTTGTAGAGGGAACGCATGGCTTTAGTGAGCAATACCACCTCAGGGTCATCGGAGCCATCATTGTCATCGAGGTTGTTCTCAATTCTGTCGACAGCCTTTCCAACCATCAAGGCAATTCCCTTTTCTTTGGAATCCTTGTTTCTTGCAGCCTTTTCTTCGTTGTCATACTTTTGTATCTTGCTGAATACCTCATGGAACGTCAGTTTGACGGTGTTGGGATTCTCCTTCAGAATAGCTTTGGTCATTGCATGACGATGAGGGAGACCATCAATGATTATGAGGATTTTCTCATCGGGGAGAATTTCCTTATCGGTGACGGAGTGAGCAGTGAGATTTGCTGTGATCTTCTCAAATCGTGCTTGGTAGGAACTCACATCTTCCTTGTCATCCATTTTGAAGTTGTAAAAGTCCTTCTTCGCAGTGAAACGATCAACTTCACGCAGATCCTTGCTTCCCATATACATCTGTTCCAAGGCAAGCCATTTAGCATTGGCCGACTCACAAGATTGGAGTTTTTGCACATCTTGTTGATTGAGAGCGTTGTTGATGAGCATGGCTGCTTTGCAATTTTTCTCCATGATCTGGAGATCGTCTTGATCCCATTTCTTCAGTTTCAACTTCTTTTCTAGATCTGCAATGTCAATATCACCAAGAGAGATCACCAACCAGCATTGGTAGTCATGGCTTTGCACCCACTTGATGAAAAGTGTTTTCCAATATTGATATTATCCAGCGAGCAAGAGAGGAGGCCTTGAGGAGTTCAAATCGACTTCGACAGTACTGGGAGCCATTGTTACCTGTAAAATCTGGAAGTAACACACAATCTAGAGCACCTGCTCTGATACCAATTGTAGAATCGAGTGTGTTAGATCAAGGAACGATAAGTTCGTTCCTTGGGCAGCGGAAAATAACGACAGATTAATAAGTAGCAAGCTCAGTTCCTTAGAGAGGAAAACTCAATCAACCAACTAGTTGACTGAGAAAAACCTCTACCTCTAGGTTTCCCTAGTAGGATTTCAAATGTCTACTTATGTTATTATTCCAGGAATTACAACAAGCAAGTCTTCTCTCAATCTAGTTTACTCCTAGATATCTAGACCTCTTAGAAGTAACGTTCCTAACAACACACTAGACAGACGAAACCCTAACAAATACTCAACTCACCAAAGTCTCGTACTTGTAAGTGTTCTTCTTTTTCCTTCGAATACTCTTCTCTTCTTTCGAATGCTCTTCTCTTCTTTCGAATGCTCTTCTCTTGTTCCGAATGCTCTGCTCACTGAGGATGCTCTCTGTTCCGTGTTCTGTTTCTCTTATTGAATGAAGTTCGCAACTTTCTAATATATAGTCTAGGAAATTCTCATATTTTACCCTAGTTTTACTTAAGGAAAATAAGATAATAAAATCTCATACAATCTTTTCTAAAATCATTCTAACCACAATATCTCTCTACCGAGATCTTCCTTGAGGCCCAAGTTGCAACTTCATAATCTGTTTTCCATAACAGATATTCGGCGGCTCTCTAGGGTTTCAGCGTGCGTCCTCCGTTCCTTGCACTGTTCCCTTTCTCTGTTCTATTCAACATCACGCGTCTCTTCTTTCGTTCCAGCGTGTTGTTTTGTCATTGTTGGCTTCTCTGTTCCTTTGCTTCTCTGTTTTGACTCTTCATTGGTTTTCATCGTTCCTTTGACACGATCGTCTCCTGAAACTCATGGTCACACTAAAAACCATCAAAAGCATTTGAGTTTATCATCATCAAAACTAGAGGGAACGTCATCGTTCCAACACAACTAGTTCTTGTAAATCGTGGTTGCTACACAAGATAAGGGATTTCAACCAGAAATATTCAAACCCTAGCAATAGAAAATCACTAATATCAACTAGATGATCAGACTAGTCAAATCAGTAAGAATCAATGTGATGAAGCACAAAGAGAATCAATATAATCAAAGGAAAGGAAATAGAGTTATAATCTCACAACCAAATACAAACGAAGGGTTCAATCGTCGGACTAAGCAAAGGTTGCTTAGTTCTTCATAGTCTTCAAAGCATAAAAACTCTAAGGGAAAAACTGAACGATAAAAGTGTTGAATGTGATAATGAAAAGGCTGCTATGAAAAGAGATAAATAACCTAGCTAAACCTAATTCCTAAGATAAGAAATAATATCTTCCTAAAAGGAAATTAAACGAAACAATAAAGAAATAAAATAAAAAGAAATAAAGTAAACAAGTCTCTGACGAAATCCCGAACGCGCTTTTCGCTCCGCGTATGAACAGTATCCGCGACCGCAAAAATGCTTGACAGCTTCATATGCTTCTGTCGTACAGCCGCGACTGCGGCCCTCCCTTCTGCGCCCGCAGATTGCCTCTGTAGCGTCTTCAGCTTCTCGCTTGCGGTCTTCTCTTGTGGTGGCTTCGCCTTATCTTCAATGTCTTCACAATATGCACTAAAATCCACCATATCACTACTTCTTCTCCACAACTCCATTCTCCTCAATTGTGTTCTAAATCCATACAAATGGTACCTAATATACAGTAACAACTCCTAGTTACACACTGCAAAGTAGAGCGTATCAAATTCCCCCATGCTTAGACCTTGCTCGTCCTCAAGTAAGCTAATAGAAACCTACTCCTCTAATGAAATACCCAAGGTCTCAGGAAGCACATCAAAACTATCCACTAAGAACCGTACCTACTCATGAATCTCCATGGCACCAACACAATCAACACAACACACAAGCTTAAAGGAAAGCAGAGTACTTCCCCCAAGCTTATCCCGAACACCATAGAGTGAATAAAAATATATAATCCTAGCTCCAGTCTATCTTCTTATAACTCCCAAAGTGGCCTACCCGAATCCTTCTTATAGCTCCAACACTTATGTCACCACGCCAGGAAAAATGAGGAATCCTAATAATCACTCTTCTTCTTTTCACTCATTTTGTCAAGGCGCCCTTTCGGGTTTTCACCAAGCCACTCATTTAATTTTTCTATAGATACGCTCACAAAACTCACATCACTCTTGGCCTCTTATTACCCCAGCCTAATGCTGGTCCGTGCCACCTGCTTATTGCCTAAGCCGCCCTTTCGGGTTTTCAACTTAGCCCAGGATTTCTTCTTTTGTCTTTTTTCATATTTTTGACTTTTTCAATTTTTTTTTGTTTTTTCTTTCTCAGACGACTAGCAAGTATAGATCACTCCCCCATGCTTAAATATTGCATTGTACTCAATGTAATGAAAGACTAAAAGATGAAGCACAGGGGAAGGCAAAAAAGTACTCACGACCGTCGCCGAGGTGGCCTGGACTTGGATGTTGGTGCTGGCGGTAAATCATTGAAAACACAAGTCGCTGGTGTTGCGGCAGTCCTACTAAAGCAAATTCCACGTGCAACCAAATAGATCCACTGTAAGGTGAAGTGTCACATCAAAGGAACGGGGTTGCACGAGCCTTCTATGAACACAGAGTTGGAGCCCTAGTGTAATCGTGTAGCGGGCTCTGTCGCTCCATATCGGTAATCATATCTGCAGTTGACTCTGGAGCTCCTCCTCATCAGTTGTCGAATGTCGGGCCATCATCGGTGCCAAATAAAAATGTTGGGCGAATGTCTCCTCCTTGGCAGCATGATGCGCATCGTCTCTCAAAGTAAAACTCGGACAGCTGGGCCGCGATCGCGGTATTAAGGCCGCGGTCGCGGTGTCTTCAGAATTATTATTTTATTTTTTCAATTTTTTTTCTAGATAAGGGGACTTACAGTGGACAAACCGCGGTCGCGGAAAATTTTCCGCGGTCGTGGTTTCGCGTATGTTGCGAGACGAACACCGTCTTCGAATTTTGTCTTCGAGTCTCCTACCTGCAGGTTAATCTAAACACGAAACAACACAAATAAAAACTTGAAATGAAAGGACATGAAAAGAATTACATACCTCGGGTTGCCTCCCGAGCAGCGCCTTGGTTATTGTCATGGCTCGACATAGTGCCCTTCGGATCAACTTGGGTTGCTCACATCAACCGAACACTTGGGATCACAATCAGGAGGGTGTCTCTTTGCATCATCAATGTTGTATTCAACCCTCACTCCATCAAACTCCATGGTGAGTGAACCACTACTCACATCGATCTTTGTGTTCACCGTTTTCATAAACGGCCTACCCAACATCACATGGGCTGCATGCTTGTCTTGCCCCGTATCCATCATAAAGAAATCATCAGGGAAAATCAACTTATCGACCTCTACTAGAACATCCTGCACGACTCCTTTGGGATACACATATGACATATCCGCCAATTGAATCATTGTCCCTGTCGCATGCAATGGTCCAAGCCCCAAAGATTCATACAGCGAGAGAGGCAACACATTTATGGATGCACCCAAATCCAGCATGGCTTTATCGAACGTGGTGCCGCCTATCTTGCAAGGAATACTGAACATGCCTGGGTCACTGCACTTCTTGGGCATCCGCTTTTGCAGCATAGCGGATACATTCTCACTCGCATGGACCTTCTTCTTCGTTTTCTCTTTTGTCTTCCTCTTAATCTTGCATAATTCCTTCAAAAATTTTGCATAACGAGGAAAACTCTTAACCAGCGTGATCAACGGAATGTTTACCTCGCAATTGCTGAAGGTTTCGAAGATTTCCTTGTCGTTCTCTGGCCTTCTAGTATCCTTCAGTGCCTCAGGGAAGGGTGCGGGTGGCTTCAGCGAACCGAGCGGAGGAAAGTATGGACAAACATAATCGTCGTGGATATCAACGGGTAATCCGCGATCGCGGTTTGGGACCCGCGGTCGCGGTTCAGCATCGAAAAGTTTTGGATCGCCAGTGACGAATCCGCGGTCGCGGCTGTCAATCCGCGGTCACAAATTATCTTCAGAACTTTCTGTCGTCTCTGGGGGGAATTCCGCAGTCGCGGAAATTCTTCGGAAATTTCTTCGCCTTCAGAGACGTTTCCGCGGTCGCAGAAATCGGGCCGCGGTCGCAGTTCTTCTTCAGCCTCTGTCACTTCATTCAATTTTGGCCCACTCCTTAGCGTCATCACACATACATTCTCTCTCGGGTTTGCTACCGTTTGAGATGGTAGTTTTCCCGAATCCCGGGCCTCCAGTTTGCTCACTGCTAGAGAAATCTGCCCCACCTGCTTCTCCAGGTTCTGAATACTAGACTTCATCTCTTGATTCTGTTGGACCATAGTGTTTGCCAACGTCAATACACTCTGAGCGAGAGATTTGATCATGTCATCACCGGACATAGACGAACTTGCGCTCTGGCCTTGAGGTCTAGGGTCATATTGTGCTCTAAATTGTTGTTGTCGACCTCCAGGCCACTGAAATTGATGTTGCTGATGTAGGAACAGTGGCGGCCTTTGATGGAACTCCTGATCATCCCGGCCCTGTGGACGGTTCTGCTGGTTCCCGTACCTCAAATTGGGGTGATCTCTCCACCCTGGATTGTAGGTGTTGGAGTACGGGTCATATCTTGGCCTAGGAGGGCCGAAACCTCCTATAGCGTTCACTTCAGCAGTGGGTTCCTGTAGTTTTGGACACGCATATGTAGGGTGCATCGTGTCATAGCAGATTCCACGGGACTTAACTTGCTGCTGGTTGCCTTTCATCATAAACCGCCTCATTATCTCTTTCATCTCAGCCATCTCAGAAAGTAGTGAGGCTGATGGCTGAGAATCGGCGGCCTTAACTGCTTGAGCGCTTTCTCTCTTGCTGAATTGCCTTGAGCCCTCAGATAGCTCAAAGAATATCTCGAATGCTGCAGCTGGCATCTTGTTTAGAATGTTACCGCCACAGGCTGCGTTCACCATCCTGCGCTCATCATCAAGAAGTCCACCATACAAATATAGAACGAGTTCTTGGTCTGAATAACCATGGTATGGACAGCTGGATATCAATCTCTTGAATCTCTCATAGTACTCGTACAACGTCTCAGTAGCGTGTTGTTTGATGTTACTAATATTCCTCTTCAAGCTATTGAGCTTCGTTGCAGGGAAGTATTTCTCCAGGAAGACTTTCTTCATCTTCGCCTATGTATCTATGCTTCCTGGGGCCAAATAATAGAACCAGTCATTGGCTGAATCCTTCAGAGAGAAAGGAAAGGCACTCAGCTTGATCTGGTCCTCAATAATGTTCTTTGGCTTCATGCTGCTGCAGACAGCGTTGAATTCAGAGAGATGCTTGTTGGGGTCTTCTCCACTCATCCCATGGAAGTGGGTAGTAAGTGAATCAACCCGGATTTAAGCTCAAAGTTCACGCCATCAGCCAACTCTGAAACTGCACAGCAAGCGGCTGATGTTCTAGATTCGGCGCAGTCAACTGCCTCAAAGTCTGTTCCTCAGCCATCTCGAGTTGCTCACGAACGTCTCTATGGTTCCTGGAAAGTGTTCGCTCGATTTCTGGATCAAGATCTAAAGTAGGAGAGTTAGTAGCACGGGTGTGGACCATAAGATAGGTCCACACAATAGTTGGCACACAAACAAACAATAAGAAAAATTGAAACTTTGCCTCCCCGGCAATGACGCCAAATTTGATGAGGCTAAAGTCGTTGTAGTATAGTGGTAAGTATTCCCGCCTGTCACGCGGGTGACCCGGGTTCGATCCCCGACAACGGCGCCAAATTTGATGAGGGGTTTGTCGTAGACTCCTATCAAATAACCTCAAAAACCTAACTAACGTAGTAGGGTAAATAAAAATCGATC
Organism: Rheum nobile; assembly: GCA_027886185.1. Lineage (NCBI taxonomy): Eukaryota > Viridiplantae > Streptophyta > Magnoliopsida > Caryophyllales > Polygonaceae > Rheum > Rheum nobile. Next base: position 3,800,199 of record WOAB01000780.1, read on the forward strand.
CCACAGGGAGGTAAGCAATCTTCCTAAATGCAAAACTTGTATGCCAATAGTAACAAAGGGGGGATTTTGGTTTGTATTAAGTAACAAAGTAAATCAAAGCAAAAGATGTAATCAATGGATGAGAAGTAACTTAGCCAGACAAATATCCACACTTCAGTTTGATTGGCTGATCCTAGATTATCTCCAATTCCTACCAATGAATATTCATATTCCGATCTTATGTATATAGACAGGTCAACTAGCCCTGAAAATACTTACCATTAAACAATCAAGAAACTATCAAGATTCAATCTAACGGCATCAGTAAGCATAGGAAATAAGCAGGATATATACATGCAATACTTAACAACTAGTCAGTACTCGACATTAAATCAATTCTCTTCACAATAAACATTCACAACTAGTTCCTGTAAATCGTGGTTGCTACACAAGATAAGGGATTTCAACCAGAAATATCCAAACCCTAGCAATAGAAAATCACTAATATCAACTAGATGATCAGACTAGTCAAATCAGTAAGAATCAATGGGATGAAGCACAAAGAGAATCAATATAATCAAAGGAAAGGAACTAGAGTTATAATCTCACAACCAAATACAAACGAATGCTTCAATCATCGGACTAAGCAAAGGTTGCTTAGTTCTTCATAGTCTTCAAAGCGTAAAAACTCTAAGGGAAAAACTGAACGATAAAAGTGTTGAATGTGATAATGAAAAGGCTGCTATGAAAAGAGATAAATAACCTAGCTAAACCTAATTCCTAAGATAAGAAATAATATCTTCCTAAAAGGAAATTAAACGAAACAATAAAAAAATAAAATAAAAAGAAATAAAGTAAACAAGTCTCGGACGAAATCCCGAACGCGTTTTTCGCTCCGCGTATGAACACTATCTGCGACTGCGGAAATGTTTGACAGCTTCATATGCTTCTGTCGTACAGCCGCGACCGCGGCCCTTCCTTCCGCGCCCACGGATTGCCTCTGCAGCGTCTTCAGTTTCTCGCTTGCGGTCTTCTCTTGTGGTGGCTTCGCCTTATCTTCAATGTCTTCACAATATGCACTAAAATCCACCATATCACTACTTCTTCTCCACAACTCCATTCTCCTCAATTGTGTTCTAAACCCATACAAATTGTACCTAATATCCAGTAACAACTCCTAGTTACGCACTACAAAGTAGAGCGTATCACTCCCACTCAACTTTTGGCAATTCCAATCACTGCCTTTATAACTGCCTGTTACGGTCAGCGTTTAACAGCGTCAAAGACATACCAATCATCAAGAGAAACCATATCACACTCATGTCTGAGGAATCTACTAATCATGGTTTGACTTAAGACTCTTCAATCCTTTTGGAGAGTCTTAAGGTGGGTCAGTCCTATATGCATTATCCATACATATCCATGTAATCGACTAGACATCTCTATGTCCCTATAGCCCATGAAACTTAGTGCTATCAGTCAACTTACAATATAGTCTTTAAATAAGTCATTTATGTCCTGGTTAATGACTTAGACTACGGACTTCGAATAATTCATAACTTCAGTTCACTTAATGGGGTTTCATTCACCAAAACACTTATGATGAGCCCATTTGCGAATTATAAATTATTTGGACATTTTATTCAATTCCAAGCAATAATCAAATAAGAATGAAAACTGTATATCATATAATCAAGCATAAATTGTGTCTAACATCCATAAAACAAAGTTCATAATGTAAGACAATACAATCTCAAAGTCATTCTCCAATGTGCTTGAGGCCCTTAGCCCTAATGTGACTCTCATGCTTGGGCCTAGGCATAGGCTTGGTCAACGGATGTGCAATGTTGTCATCTATGTGCACTTTGCACATTCTGATGTCTCCTCTATCAACGATGTGTCGAATAAGGTGATACTTCCTCAGTATGTGTCTGGACTTGGAGCTTGAACTCGGTTCCTTGGCTTGGGCTATGGCGCCATTGTTGTCACAATAGACGTCAATTGCCCCTGATATGCTAGGAACAACGCCGAGCTCATCAATGAATTGCCTAATCTAGACAGCCTCCTTCGCCGCTTCACTAGCGGCGATGTACTATGCCTCTGTCGTAGAATCAGCCACTGTGTCCTGCTTGGAGCTTTTCCAGCTCACGGCTCCTCCATTCAGGATGAAGACATATCCTGACTGGGACTCAAAGTCATCTCGGTCTGTCTGGAAGCTTGCATCAGTGTATCCTCGAACGACTAACTCATCATCACCCCCAAATACCAAGAAGTCATCCTTAGTTATTCTCAAGTACTTTAGGATGTTCTTGGCTGCACACCAATGTGCCTCTCCGGGATTCGATTGGTATCTGCTACACATGCTCAGAGCAAATGCAACATCAGGGTGTGTACATATCATGGCATACATGATAGATCCTATAGCTGAAGCATAAGGGACTTTGCTCATCTTCTCTAACTCAGCAAGTGTCTTAGGACACTGCTTCTTGTTGAGGTATATGCCATGTTGCATGGGTAGAAATCATTTCTTGGACTCTTGTATTTTGAACCTATCAAGAATTTTATCTATATAAGTTCCTTGACTTAGTCCAAGCAGCCTCTTAGATCTATCTCTATAGATCTTGATACCCAATATGTACTCTGCTTCTCCTAAGTCCTTCATTGAAAAACATTTCTTCAGCCATCCCTTAACAGACTCTAGCATCGGAATGTCATTTACAATGAGCAGTATGTCATCCACATACAAGACTAGGAATACCACTTTGCTCCCACTAAACTTCTTGTAAACACAAGGCTCTTCTTCACATCTGATGAAGTCAAACTCTTTGACAACTTCATCAAATCGAATGTTCTAACTCCTGGATGCTTGTTTAAGTCCATAAATGGACTTCTTAAGCTTGCATACTTTCCTAGGGTCTATTGGATCTTCAAAACCCTCTGGTTGTGTCATGTACACATCCTCTTCCAAATATCCATTTAGAAAAACGGACTTGACATGCCAAATCTCATAATCATAATAAGCGGCAATAGCTAGGAGTATCCTAATGGACCTGTCATTACGACCGGTGAAAATGTCTCGTCATAGTCACTACCATGATTCTGTTTAAAACCCTTGACAACTAGCCTTGCCTTGTAAACAAATACATTTCCATCTTTGTCTGTCTTGAGTTTAAAAACTCATTTGCATCCAATGGGTTTTACCCCATCTGGCAAATCTATCAAGTCCCAGACTTGATTTTCAGACATAGAATCCATTTCAGATTTCATGGCTCTAAGCCATTTCTCGAAGTCTGGACCCGTCGATGATTGCTTATAGGTGGCAGGTTCTCCGCTTTCTAAAAGCAGAACATCAAGGCTTGCAGTCAAGATGAAATCATCATATCGTCTTGGCTGTACCCTTGAAATGTTTGATCTACGTGTGGGTTCAACAACTAGAGCAATTTCCACAATTGTTTGTGGGACCTCATTTGACTCTGGTTCTTGAGGTAATTGTTCCGGTATCTGAACGACTTCCCTTTGGGAATTTATGCCTCCAGGTACTACCATCTCTTCGTCGACATCGTCCATGTCAACTTGTTGTTGGGTTTGTTGCATATCTTGAACTTCTTCAAGATGAACATATATCTCACTTGACTTCTTGGAAATAAATTCATTTTTCAAAAAAACACTATTCCTTACAACAAACACTTTGATTAAATGACATAATTCATTCACAGGTACCTATAGCCCATTAATTATTCTTTAAATAATTTCCAACAAAAATGTATATATCAAAAGAATAACATATAATAGCAAATAATAATCACGCCCATAGTCTTAATTGATAGTACTACTACAATACGTGTGGCTTAAAAAGAATTTCTCACATGGTTTTGTGTAGCTTGCATGGCACCACACACCTGGCAATATCCCAACCTCTTCTTGGAATATCTAACGTGCAACTCAATTTCATTCCTAAGTTTGCCCCTTTAAAATAAAATTATATTAAATTATTACATTTTATTCATACGATGTTATAAGAAGACATTGTAGAAACGTTTCTAAAGTCAACGGACTCGTATCGATACCAAGAGTATCAAATTCTGTCATGAGTCACACACTCACATTCAGATTTACTTTTTTGGGTTGTGCATTCATATTTACTCTAGGATATCTTGATATCTAGGGGTATATTATATATTTATTTATTTATTATGATGAGGGAACCCACCACTTGCGGGGTGGTAAACCCCCGGAATCGTGACCCAGCCGGCAAGCGCCACGATCCAGGTAAACCGGCTTGCGCCGACCGGCTCGACCCAGCGGCAAGGGACATAGTAAACCTCTGGGGATTGCACCCAAGGGAAAGGGGGCAGGTAGGGATAGAACTCGGGACCTGCCCTTTAGGGGTATATTATATTGATACCTAGCGTTTGGTTAAAAATTGATACTGGTATGGTATTGAAGAAAGTGATACTAAAATGTTACTTTAATATATTCAAAGAACAATGATTATGAAAAATATTTCTTATATATATACTTATATAGATTTAGTATCTCGTACAATAGTCTTCTACTGTATGAAATGCGAAGCATTTTTCGCGGTTGAATCTTTATTCATCTACGGCTCAGATTATATCCTTATATTTTAACCATATAACTAGTGCGGGGACATTTTTGTCATTTTGACTTCTAGGTCTTTCTTCCCCATATCTCACCAAGCATGTTTTCTCCATGGTTGGGGCTGCGCGCTCCAATGCTTTGCTCTTTGTCGGTGTTGATTCGTCTATGATGAAATTGAAGATTCGTAGTCGAAATTGAAAATTCGTAGTCGAAATCGAATTATTTCATATGTTGTGTTTATTAGTTCATCTATGCCTCAAATTATACTCGTTTTTTCTTCTTCTATTCATAAACTTCATGGATGTTGGTGTTTTTTTTTTCAAACACTTCAAATTGAATCAACTTGTGGTTTCTGATTGATTTTTGGTTGCTTACATGTTGCAATGTCATGTTTTTGCTCTAGCCTCTCAAAATTGATTGATATTTTGCATCAAAATTTTAGTTTTTATGTATTTCGTTGTAAATGAGTTTCTCTACATTTTTCTTTAAATCTGTACATGGTTACCATAGGCTTTTGTCTGTTGAATGTTTGTATCAAGGATTTTTTATAATTGAATAATTTGAACGAATACTTAATACCTTAGTTGATTTTCAAATATGCACAAATTATGAACCTCAAGCGCTTAATAATTAACATTTTGGTATTATTGATGAACTCGATATGCTTTTCGGGCTGAATCATGTGTACCAACACATTGCTCTACTATTTGAGCTAATAGGCTTTGACAAAATCAGTTATTTAAACATTTTTCAAATGACTAATAATGAACCTTAGAGGATTATATACGAACATAGCGGTGTGTAGATTCGGACCGGACCGGGCGAATTACGGTCCGGTCCCCAGTCCACATATTTCTAAAATTCTGGTTTTTCATCCGGTCCGGTCCAAACCCGGCCGGTTTCTGATCCGGACCGGATGGATCGGTTTTTTATTGTTTTTAATTTAATTTTATATATTAATATCTCATAACACTATTAAAAATTAGTTTCTACTATAAATTAATAACAAAATTTATTGTCTAATATTATACACATTAGTTATAAAAATAGAAAAAATAATTAAATTTTAATTTATATAAAACTAAAAAATACGTTTATCGGTCCATTCTGGTCTAAGACATGACCGGACCGGAACCGGAACCGGACCGGACCGAATCATACCGGTCCGGTCTGGTCCGGTCTCCGGTCCAAGGATTGTAAAAATTTCGGTCCATCGGACCGGAAAAAGCGATCTGGTATGGTTTGGACCGGATGCACAACGCTATATGAACATATAAACTTAGTACATAAACCCAATTATCTGCGGAGTCTATTATCTTTCATATGAACCCTAGAATGTATTGAATCTAGAAAATGGGAAAGTTTGTACAAGAAATTAGAGTCAATGTACTTATGAACTATAAAAACACTACATTTCACACTTTATGTTTCCACAATAGTTCATTACAAGTTTTTTGATTTTTCATTTTGAGAATAAACCCCAAAAGTATCTATGTTCACATAAATTTCAAGTTGTTTCAAGAAAGAAACCATTAAAAGTAAAAACGAAGTAATAAAAGGCGATTTTTTACCTTTGTTGTGTGTTGTTGTTAATCGAGCACTCCATTAGTTTCCATGTTGAAGCTTTAGGTAGATGTTTAATGGAGATTTCGAATGAGAATATAAAAATGGGGATTTGAGTTTTGGAAGGAAAAGGAAGAGAGACTGTGTGGTGGGTGGGTACAAAATTCAAGGTCTGCTTTTTAAAAAGAAATGAACTTTTTTGGGAGAATGTGTGAGTTTTTATCATATTTACAAAAATGCCATCCAAATTTGCACAAAGACACGCGGATGAGTTTTTTATTTTTATTTTTTTGGCTTCTAATCTTGTTAGTCCATTCCGACAATCGAACGGATGTGATAACTTCGTATTTTGTACGTTAAGATCAAATTGTACCCAAATCTCCCTCTACTTATATAAGTTATATTTGATGTCTTCTAATCCTTTTGTTTTTGGTAAGTTGGAGGGCTAGGGCCCAAGATTGTTATAAATCAAATAGAGCCCTCACAGGCGGCAAAGTCTACAACGAGTAAATTAACGATATTAGAAGGAGGAGAATTATAAAGGACAACACCATGGTCATGTGATAAAGCAAGTTTAGCCAAACTGTCAGCAACGCAGTTATTCCGGCGGGGAGTATGCAGCAATTTAGACACGCAACCAGGAAGGTTCAACAACGCCTCACAATCCTCAAACAGCGTATAATCGGGGTGGTGAGAGGCAAACCATTGGAGAAGAGCTTGACAGCCTCAAGACAGTCGGACTCAACCTCAAAGAGAAGGTGATTACGGGCACGAAGAATCTCCAAATCCTTAAGTATTGAAAGGAGTTCAGCACGAAGTACTGAGCATGTCCCAAAATTGGTCGAGAATGCACAGAGAAAAGCACAGGAATGAGAGAGAAGGACGCCTCCGCCACCAGCTCTGTTTGAGGCACCACAAGCCCCATCAGTGTTCAACTTGACCCAGCCAATGTGTGGGGGGTCCAGTGTAATGGTCGTGGCACATGGGGGGAGAGAGAATTATGGGATCTCTCCTAAATCGTTATTCGTACTTGACCGTTTATATGTTCAATATTAGTGTCTTTGAAATATTCACTTTTAGAAAATAAAAAAACAAATACTAAATATATTGGAATAAAGGGTGTTTTTGGAAATATCCATCTAATTAACAGACAATTACAAGACACACCCTCGATTTTTAAGGGGTGTGACTCGTGACTCGTGAGCAGTCCACCTTGAATTTGCGAGTGTGAATATATATCTTATACTATATAATTAGAGGCGTAGCAGAGGGAGTCCGATGACCCCCTCTCCCTAGAGTTTTTTTTAATAAATATATTATTATTATTAAGTTAAGAACAAAGTTCCAATAGGAAAATGCATCTGAAAGGGATATTCATATTAGTAGTAACAAGATGGGATATAACTTTCTCACTCATTGTTTGGTATAATTGTTTAATTTGTTATATCGAGAGATGTTTTAAAAAACATTGATAAACTTCTTATGTCTTTATTAGTTTTGTATCATGAATTTTATTATTTGAATTGAATGTTGGGCTATTAAATCTCTTTTATTATTCACATTTGTTATTATTTTTGTAATTTTTTCCTTTTTTGACAAAGAAGCTCAATACATAAATGATGTGGAATGACAGAATATGTCGGACAAAGTGGTTAAACACACATGGTCACTTACATTCAAATTCAAGAAATTAAGAAAATCGGGACCTAAATATTTTTAATGCAAAATAACTTTTTAAGTCAGTGTACCTAATTTTCATTTCAACAAAATAACTAACCTTTATATAAAGTAATCTTAAAAAATTTATAAATTTGTCAAAAGGTAAAAATATTAATTGAAGCAACATATACATCATAAAAATTTGAGCATGTAATATTATATATCGTAAATAGCCACTTTAACTATTGATTCTAAATCCTTAAAAAGAAACTATTGATTATAAATAGGATAAAATTAAATAAATAAATAAACATAGATTTTATATCTAGATTTTTATACAACCTAACATTATTAATAGAAAATGGTATATCTATAGATAAAAATAGAATTTTAAAATGTTTTGATAAAGGAATTTAGTCCATATGTATATTAGTATATGTCTTAAGTCTTAGCACATACATGGGTTCAAATCATCAAAGTAAATGTTAATACAAAAGAAAATAACATGATCCTATTTGACATTTCTTCTGCAATGTTATTTTTATATTCAAAAAAACAAAATAATTAATATTAATCTGGTTTTTTTTCAATTTATAGTTGTTTTTTCTCTTTGGTTTATGTTTACTAATTTTAAATTTTCTATTTAATTGATCTTTATCTAATGAAACATTAATAAAAATATATGAGTTGAAAATCATTTTATTACTCGTATGTAAAACTTTACTATGTTTTGTACTATAAAGAATATAATACTTTACAAAACTTCAGTATTGAAACTGCAATCCGGTGCTATGATAAAATGAAGTTTGTACCCATTTTATTCTACATTTAGTATTTCTAAATCATTTCATATTTTATTGTCAAATTTAGAGATTTTAACATGGTGTGAATTCAATAATTATACATTCATGATGTCATTGTTTATTTATTCGAATATTAACATAATTAAGCATATTCTTAGGCACTATATTTACTGAAGTATTTATTAGTTACATGTTTGCACAATTAAGTAGCATATATATGCTAATTCAATGTTTTTTAGTTATTTTTCCATAATTTAATGTACGTTAGATTTTTTAATTTTATTAATAGGTTGACATGTTAATGTTATTTTTATATTCGATGAAATCAAAATAATGATAACACATCCGGTAATTCTATAATGTTATTGTGTACCTACTCTCAATGTGTTTGTTAGTTTTGTTAAAGAATTAATACTTTCTTATCAGGTTTTTACATTTATAGTATTTTTTTACATTTCTCGCAATTAATAAATTTTATGAGTAAGAAAATTGAGGTATTTGGAGTCTGGTTGGCCTTATGATTATTTATATCAATATAATAAGGATTTCGATGATACTTCCCTAGAATTCGGACAATTTTTTCATATGTTCGTAGTATCATAAAAGAATTGATTTTTATTTTTTTCCTAAGAAAAAGGGAGAATGAAAATTTCCATTGTTAAGATGATCAATGATCTTTTCGATTTATTGGGAATAAAAATGAACAAAAAAAGGGTTATTTTTTAAAATAATAATTTTGTAGTCAATTTTACTATTTTATATTGTGATTTGTGATATTGTAAGCTAAAATGTATTATATCAATCAAAAACAATATTTCAAAATGCAAGTCTTAATATATATAAAGATTGTTTTGTCAAAAGCAAATAAAAGAATATAAGCATACATTTTTTGCATAGCAATGCGTACAATAATATAAGAAAAACTGAACAAAAAAGTATAGATAAAGAGATTGAGGACATTAAAATTAAAAAATCTCATATTACGGTGATATGTTGCACGAAGTCAATGTCAAGTCAAGTCAATGTCAAATGGGATTGCAATTTCACTTCGATACTAATTGACGATGATAATAGTAATAGAAAGTTGATTGTGCGTGCCATGTTTGTTGCTTGTGTTTTACCCCTTCCTATGCAATACCAATTATATAGATAAGTGTTATGTTCGAAATATTAATAGACGTTTGATTTAGTATAGTTTTGGAATATGAATGTGTAGGTATTGTGATTGAAATTAACATATGACCGACAAAATAAGTAACGTAAAAAACTAGTAACGTAATTTGAGTATTAATTGGTAATCAAAATTGAGTTTAAATAAAATATAATTTGATTAAAGGCCAAACAATCAAGCATACAACCGTCAGAGATTAGATGAAAAATATTTTAATTGTCAAAATTGATGGAAGGTAAAAGGTGAAACGCAATTAAGATTGAAGGGTAAAAAAATGAACATTGATTGTTCAAAAAGTCTTCTTTATGTTTTTATAGATAGATATAGATTGATCGTGTATATTAGAATTTGAAAGATTTAACAGATGGGTTGTAATTGAGAAATTGTTTAATTTGGAGACTAAATAATGATTTTTTAATTGGACAATAACTTTTATAACACTAAGTTTTATGATTGAACGTGTACATTAGAATTTGAAAGATTTAACAAATGAATTGTAATTGAAAATTTATTTATTTAGAGGCTAAATTAATGAGTCATTAATTGGACAAAAGCTCTATTTTATATGTAGAAGATAGATAGATAAATAAATAGATATAAAGATTTGAGTAACTAGTTAATATAAACAAAAAAAAAGATAAAATAATAAAACTAAGTTGTTAAGAAGAGGGATTGAACCCTAGACCTTTTTGTATTATGAGAGTGTTTTTAATCATTGAGCTATATTAGAAGATATAGATTGTAATGAAAGGTTAAGAAAAAAATAAGAGATAATTTCTCATATTTATTAGGCATTAATTGCACCCTTAGTCTATTTTATATATTTATAGATTATATATATATGTTTATAGATAGATAGATATAAAGATTTGAGTAACAAATTAATATAAACAAAAAATAATGAAAGATAAAATAGTAAAACAAATTTGTTAAAAAGGGATTTGAACCCTAGATCTCTTTTATTATGAGAGTGTCTTTAACCATTGAGCTATATTAGAAAATTTAGTTTGTAATGAAAGATCAACAAAAAAAATATGAGATAATTTCTCATATTTATTGGGCATTAATTGTACCCTCAGTCTACTTTATATATTTATAGATAAATAGATAGATAAATAGATATATAATTAGATATAAAGATTTGAGTAACTAATTAGTATAAACAAAAAATAATAAAAGATAAAATAGTAAAATAAAGTTGTTAAAAATAGGATTGAATCCTAGACATCTTGTATTATAAGAATGTCTTTAACCATTGAGATATATTAGATGACTTAGTTTGTAATGAAAGATTAACAAAAAATAAGAGATAATTTCTCATATTTATTGGGCATTAATTGCACCCTTAGTCTATTTTATATATTTATAGATAGATAGATGCTAAAAGGAAATCTGCGTAACATATCTCCCTAAAATGCTAATAAAATATCTTGAATTTTTTTGGGCCAATTTTCTTTAAATGGAGGCAGATAGGATTTAATGTTGGCTGCGTAACATGTGTCTCATATTGGCCAATATTTTGGGCCAATTTAAATATATTATATAAGGCCTTTGGGCCCATTTAGGGTTTGTTTGTACAACCCATTTATAATATAATTTTAATTTATACCTACTTTATGTATGAAAATGGTATTTGGTATAAAAATTACTTTAATTAAATAATGGCATGTTTTGTTATAGCACACTTTTCAATGAGGAGTATATGTAAGAGGGGGGAAAATTAAAAAAAACTTTTAACACATTTTCCAAAGTTTCAAAAATACTTATTTCACAAAAAGCCTTTATAAATGAAAATGTTTGTCTTCTAAACAAACCCTTAAGCATGAGGTCTAAACAAACCCTTAAGCATAAGGTTGGTTTTGTCTTAATTTTGTATTTAAAAGTTAGCATTCAATACCCTAGAACGCTAACTTTTAAATATACTAGAAATTGAAGTTCGTGCTTCGCACGAACCTTTTATGTATATATAGTGTCACGATTTAAATTTGAGTTTCTAATATATGGATTGTTGTTTCATGTTTTATCTTAGACGATATATTGTTTGATATGTATTTAAATGTAATATCCAAGTCTTGACAAAAAATGTAATATCTAAGTCTTTTAGGTATAAAATGCTATGATTGTATGAAGTACAATTTTATTTATTTATTTATTTTGGTCAGAAGTTCAATTTAAATTTTGAAATAAAGTGGTAGTTGTTTTTTGTAAGGATGCATTTTTTTCTTTGAAAATATTTGGGAAATATTTTAGAAATGCCTATCTAATTATATGTTGTGCTTGAACTCGAGTATTTGTAAGAAACTTGCTACAACAACTCTCATTTCTTACATGCTCCACTACCCTCCACATTTCTAATTTTTTGCCTTTATCTTACAAATTTATTGCATTTTAATAATGTCTTTTTTTATGTTTTAGTTATTAATATTCATTAATGAATCAATTTATTTATTTGGTCTAGAATATATATCATTTTATTAGTCACATTGACTTTATATATTCCTAGACATTAATATCATTTTAATTAAAATATATTAGTCATTAATTCCTATTCTTATTAAATACGGAGTAATATAAATAATTGGTAACTCTGCATTTTCTTAAACTTTGTTACATTTTATATAAAAGTACATTAGTTATTTTATCGGTACTTGCTTACTCTTGTTAGCGAAATTATAATTCATAACTTCTTCCTTGTACATTTCATATGTGAGAGTGAGTACATGTCTATTATTTCGGCTTCCATCCTTGATTAATTCATCTAGACCAACACCAATGAGGCCAAATTTAGTATATAAACATGATGAGTGTAAAATGAATATGTATAAAATAGAACAATAAAAATCATCCTTAACCAAAATAACAACACACCTACCTAAAACGATTTAGTATAAAAAAGAAACTAAAAATACAAACCTAATTAAATTTATGCTACCAATAGTTGAAGGGTTTACATCGTCCATATAATAGTTTGCTTTATTCTTTACTAACAATCAGTCGTCCTAAATCGATTGTCTTTGTCCTCCTTCTAGTGAAAGCTACTAGTGCATGATGTAAACAATCGATGCCTCAATAGTGCTATTAGATTATCCAATTCTCTGAGATCTTCACATTAAATTAACCTATCTCGATCAAAAGACAATTATATTAATAAATTTAAACCGATATATGTAAGTATTGTAGACTACAAAAGAGATCCAAATACATATAATCAAGGATAGTTTACCGTGAGGTGGATATATACTTGCATCATCGACAATCGGGAATCCTCATTCACATCTTTAACTTAATAATTATGCTTACTTCAGTGACCATGTCTTTTTAAGGTGTTGCCCACTATCTCTCAAGCTTCACTATATGGCTTTCTAAAGCTAATTTCCATGTAGAAGAATGAGATGATGGATGCCCAGAGCAAATAAACGGAATACTACCGTTTTCGCCCTTTTATAGATGAAAATGTTTCTTGGAAAGTGAATCCATTTTGACATATAACCGTTTAGACATCTTGACTATAATTTGTTTTCAACCATTCACTGTGTACTAAATACGGGAGTTACGTGTGGTAATTGGATAATATTAAAATAGGAGTAAATGAGAGCAAAATATAACGTATACAGTATGTAGTAACTATCACTAATTGAGATTTAGGTTAAAAAATGAGTCATAACCTAAAAAGTAGTCCGTACGTAGAGGCAAGATTTAGGCTATGTTCGGTAAATAATGCTGATGTTTATGCTTATGCTTATACTGATGCTGATGCTCATGCTGAATTACGTACTCAATCTGATGTTGAATCGAATACTTATTTTTAAAATGTATGTTCGGTAAATAATACTTATGGATACTTATAATTTTAGTGAAATTAAAAACAAGGCCAAAATTAAAATTTTCATTGTGGTTCGACTTACGTACTCGGATTGATTTCGCAGGTTCGTTCGGATTGATTGGAGGTCTCTGGGGGTCGTTGTGGTTCGACTTGAGGCAAGAGGATCCTTGCCTAACTTATATTTATTTATAAATTGATTTATGCTTAGCTTATGTCATAATTAAATTTATGGTTGCTTGAGCTATTTTAAATTGGTTTGAATTGACTATATAATTTATTGGTTGTGATGTGTGATAATATGTGTTGGTGTGTGATAATGTATTGATATGTGGTGAAATGTGTTGATATGTGATAATGTGTGATGTGTGTATGAGGATATGTGATAATGTGAGATGATGTGTGTGTGATGATATGTGATGATGTGTGTGTGCGGATGTGATAATGTGAGATGATGTGTGTGTGATGATATGTGTGTGATGATATGTGATGATGTGTGTGTGATGATATGTGATAATGTGTGATGGTGTATGATAAGGTGTGGTTATGTGATTTTGATTGTCGTTGTGTTGTTGATTGGTTGGTTTGGTGATGGATAGTTGGTTTGGATGTTGTGAATTGTCTCACCTTGGTGATGTGGGGGTGGAGACGGAGATGTTGTGAATTGTCTCACCTTGGTGATGTGGGGGTGGAGACGGAGATGTTGTGAATTGTCTCACCTTGGTGATGTGGGGGTGGAGACGGAGATGTTGTGAATTGTCTCACCTAGGTGATGTGGGGGTGGAGACGGAGAGGTTGAGAAGTGGTAATTGTGAGAAAGGGTAATTGTTGTAATTGGTTGAAAATGAGTTGAGTTACCTTCTTGGTTGATTGGTCGGATATGGTGATGACTAGTATATGTTGATTATTGATTGTATTGATTGAACGTTATGATGATTAAATATTGGTTGTATGTTTGGTAATGGGTTTATGTTGGATGTTAATTGTTATTAGTTGTGGTTGTGGGCCATTGTTGGCCATTGGTTGTTTAATTACGTGTGTTTTAGTGGTTGATTGTAACTGGTCAAGGTGGTGAATTTCTGTTGGTATGGTTGTTGTTGGTAGCTGGTGGTTTATGAAGGTTGGTTGTGCTGATTGAGTGTATAGATTGGTTTCCCATCTTGAGGGTGTGGGCCAATTCGAGTTGAGTTTGAATGTATGAGTTGCAGTCGAGGTTGATAAACCGGCGGCACCAGAAGGGTGGCTGGCCTGGATCGTTAATTTGGTTATGATTTTATTATGTGATGATTATATCGTTGATGCGTTTGTGTTTGTTGATGTGAAGGTTAATTGAATTTGTTGTGTTAGTACAATAGTGAGTTCTGTATTATGGGTTAGCTTTGGTTGTAAGTCAGTAGTAAGATATGTGTATGTGCATAGAGTTGTTGTTTGAGGTATTAGTATTGGAGAGGAAGTTGGATTGGATCTTTCTATTCGTTTATGCTTGAGTACTGATGAGTTTGAGGTTGGATTGAAAGAGGTTAATATCGTGCAGAATTGGATAAGAATGGATAATTGATCGGTTATGTGATAGCGTGTTATGTTTGTGTTTTGACGTGTGGTTGGATAGTTGGTTTAAGGTGTGATTGTGTATTATTGATGGTTATATGTGATTGTTGTTGAGTGTCGGTGTGGTAGTTGGTTTGTTTGATTGAGTATGGGTCTGGTGTTTGGATTATCGTTGATTGGGTTAGAATGGATTATGTTGGAGTTATGTTGGAGTTATTTGCGTTTGAGAGTTGAGTACTCTCTTGGTTGTTTTGGCTGGATTTTGTGACGTTATATATATCTTATATGATTGTATGTTGTTTGAACTGTTTTGGCTTGGCTAATCTTGCCATAGTCTTTCACGAGACTGACCAACTGCGGTTTACGTGCCGTGGTTGGCTGGGGTATCGGGTCCCTCAGTCAATCAGGCTTTTCAGGTTTAGCGCCAGCAAGGAGGATTCTGATCATCGTCGGTTTTGGAGTCGAAGGCTACTCTTTTGGTTTTTGGACTTTGACTTGGTTGTATGTGTCGTTTTGGTTTTGGACCATGAAGTGGTCGAACTTGTTGTATTGGTTTTTTGATTTGTGGTTGTTGGTCTTTGGGTTGTAAAGTGTTGTATTTTATGTATGTTAGGTTTGATTGTGGTTTCAAACTCTGGGCAGGTTGTTTTCCGCTGTGCCGTTTTTGGTATATATTATATATGGGTTAGGTTTTGCATAAATTTTTATTTCACCCGCCTTATAATCCTTCGGGATTATGGCACTGTAGCACCACTGGCCCGGGGGTGTTACAGAAGTTGGTATCAGAGCTTTATTTTCAAAAATGTGTTCTTTCCGAGTTTTCAACTTGAGAATTTTTATTCGCTGTGGTTGTGAACGATCGGGTGATCAGGAATCCTTGCTGTCAACCGTAGTGAGTTGTGTTGGTAAGTAAGTATTGGTTGTTTGTGATGTTTTATGCTAATGTTTATATGTTGAGTATTGATGATTAATTTCATATGTGATGTTTAATGTTGTTAAGTAAAATTTATGATGTGTTCCCTGGTAAGTGGGACGTGTTAGAGGTTTAAAGAGTATGAGTATGGTAGAGGATGAGGCCGTTGGGCTTGTCGTCAAGAGGTTGATGCAGCTAGTCTGGTAGTTGATGATTTGGTGTGAAGTTGTATGCTGCTATTATTGGCATGAATGAGAATGACAGATTGAGCAGTATGTTGATAGGTGATTGATTATAGAGACTGCTACAGTTGATTTTGATCAGACTGCTGATGTTGGAAACAGTAAGAAACAGAGGATTCAGAATGCATCTGAAAAAGTAGGATCTCACGACTATGGGTTCAGCTGAGTTGAGAAATAGAATGTGTCTTCGACTTTCGGAAGATGACAGTTATCGTAACAGCAGATAAAGGTTTAGTGCATGTGTGGGAGTCGTGATCCCAGAGACTCTGACAGAATTATTAGTGCGATGACAGCTGTAAAACTGCTAAAAAAGGGTGTGTCGGTTATGTGAGTCTGCTGAGAATGAAGGAACAGATAGAGGGACTTTTGAAGTTATGCTTCTTAAGCCAAGTGCTTCTCTTTGGAATGCACTTGTACGGTTGGCTAAAAGGAAGGATGGTTCCTTTTTGACTTTGCCTCGATGATTATGAGTTGAATAAGATGATAGTCAAGTATAAGTATCCGCTTCCTCGTATTGTTGATCCGTTGGATCAATTACAAAGTTGTTGTGTTTTCAAAGGCTGATTTGAGATCAGAGTATCCTCAGTTTAGGATTTGAGAGGCATATATTCATGATACTGACTTCAGAACTAAGTATGATTACTATGAGTTGGTTGTGATGTCTTATGGGTTGACTAATGCTTCTGCAGATTTCAAGGGTTTAAGGAATTAATATTTTTAGAAAGTACTTGGATTGTTGTAGTGAGTTTCATTGATGATATTTTAATATGCTCTCGGAGTAAGAGGGAGTAAGAGAACAACCTTGGAATGTTAAAGAAATTGGAAGTATTCTCGGACTGACAAATTACTACAAGCGACTGGGAATAATTTTCTAAGGTTGAGTATGACTAAGAATTTGAATGAAACAGGAGATGTCGAGAGAGTTTCAAAGGAACTCAAGAAGTGTTTAGCTAGTGTGTCCGTGTTGGCTTTACTGCAGAGAACAGAAAAGGTTTGTCATCCACAGTGAGGTGTCTGAGCAAGGTCTGGGTTGTGTTCTAATACAAAATGGGAAGGTCAATACATATGATTCTCGTCAGCTCAAATTGTATAAAAGAGAGTTGAACAAGAGATACAGATGGTTGCTAGAATTGATTAAGTGTTATGAAAAGATATTGTTTATCAATCAGAAAAGGGCTACGGTGGTAGCTGATGTTTTGAGCAGGAAGTTGACGCTCGAGTATGTGATTGCTTGTCTGACAGTTCTGCCGGATTGCAACAAGAGTTGGTGAAAGTGAAATTGGTACGGGAAAAAGCGGACGCATCTGAATGCGAGGGAAAGTTTAAGATATGCTGTGAGATTGCTCAGGGAAGAGTTTCAGATTCCTTGTTCATTGAGATGGAGTATTGTGATTTCAGAATCGGTTATGTGTATTATCTGATAAGAGATTAGAGAGTTGCTTCTCAAGGAAGGTTATTCTTTGGCAAGTCCTGTATATGAACTAGAGTCAGTGATGCGAAACAGATACCAGAACTTGTTTGATCTTAGTTTCGAGGACGAAACTCCTATAAGGAGGGGAGAATGAAATACCCCAAATAAGTGGATAATGGCATTTTGGTAAATTAATTATGGGGTTTACTTAAAAGGGGGGGAAATGGGAAATTGGGGATAAAATCCCTAATTTGGTTCGGTCTCTCTCTCTCTCTCTCTCATATCACCTCCCGCTGTCCGTTCTGTATCACCTTCCTCCCGATCCGGCTCTCTCCTGTGCCCAGCGAGTCATCCCTCCGGCGAGCCGACCGGACCAACCCGCCGCTGCTCTTCCTCCTCCCCCCTTGGCTGCGCGCTGTCCGTGCTAGGTCAAGCTGTTGTCGCCGTCGTTTGCTGAGATGTTGTTGTTCGTGGCTGCTTCGTTCGCCACTATTGCTTGCCGGAGCTGCTGAGCGAGGAGCTGCGACCTGTTGCAGAGAAGGCCGCCATCACTGCTGCTAGTGTTGCTGTTGTGCCGCCCCCGTTGTTGTCGTCTTCTCCGGCGACGAGGAGCTCTTCCCAGCGGCGTAGGCGCGATCGACAGCGAGGTAAGGCAGTCTTGCTTGGTTGAGGTTTCACGGCTGATGTGATTATGGAATTTTATGGCTAAATTGAATGAATAAATGCCAGCTGAACTTTAGACTAAATTCGGATGTGTACAGGGCTGAGGGCATGTTGTAAATTGTATTTGGCCACTTGGGTTGTTTGTGTGCAGACGCCAGCTGTTGGAGAGGATTAATTTTGGGTGTTGTTGTTGAATTGGGAATTTGAAGGTGTGAATTTAGGGATTTGATTTGGGGGTTTTCTCTAGTTGTGGTTTGGTATGAATTAACGCCAGGGATTTGCTCGGATTGATTTCCCAGGTTCGTTCGGATTGATTGGAGGTCTCTGGGGGTCGTTGTGGTTCGACTTGAGGCAAGAGGATCCTTGCCTAACTTATATTTTTTATAAATTGATTTATGCTTAGCTTATGTCATAATTAAATTTATGGTTGCTTGAGCTATTTTAAATTGGTTTGAATTGACTATATAATTGCTTGGTTGTGATGTGTGATAATATGTGTTGGTGTGTGATAATGTGTTGATATGTGGTGAAATGTGTTGATATGTGATAATGTGTGATGTGTGTGTGAGGATATGTGATAATGTGAGATGATGTGTGTGTGATGATATGTGATGATGTGTGTGTGCGGATGTGATAATGTGAGATGATGTGTGTGTGATGATATGTGTGTGATGATATGTGATGATGTGTGTGTGATGATATGTGATAATGTGTGATGGTGTGTGATAAGGTGTGGTTATGTGATTTTGATTGTCGTTGTGTTGTTGATTGGTTGGTTTGGTGATGGATAGTTGGTTTGGATGTTGTGAATTGTCTCACCTTGGTGATGTGGGGGTGGAGACGGAGATGTTGTGAATTGTCTCACCTTGGTGATGTGGGGGTGGAGACGGAGATGTTGTGAATTGTCTCACCTTGGTGATGTGGGGGTGGAGACGGAGATGTTGTGAATTGTCTCACCTTGGTGATGTGGGGGTGGAGACGGAGATGTTGTGAATTGTCTCACCTAGGTGATGTGGGGGTGGAGACGGAGAGGTTGAGAAGTGGTAATTGTGAAAAAGGGTAATTGTTATGATTGGTTGAAAATGAGTTGAGTTACCTTCTTGGTTGATTGGTCGGATATGGTGATGACTAGTATATGTTGATTATTGATTGTATTGATTGAACGTTATGATGATTAAATATTGGTTGTATGTTTGGTAATGGGTTTATGTTGGATGTTAATTGCTATTAGTTGTGGTTGTGGGCCATTGTTGGCCATTGGTTGTTTAATTACGTGTGTTTTAGTGGTTGATTGTAACTGGTCAAGGTGGTGAATTTCTGTTGGTATGGTTGTTGTTGGTAGCTGGTGGTTTATGAAGGTTGGTTGTGCTGATTGAGTGTATAGATTGGTTTCCCATCTTGAGGGTGTGGGCCAATTCGAGTTGAGTTTGAATGTATGAGTTGCAGTCGAGGTTGACAAACCGGCGGCACCAGAAGGGTGGCTGGCCTGGATCATTAATTTGGTTATGATTGTATTATGTGATGATTATATCGTTGATGCGTTTGTGTTGTTGATGTGAAGGTTAATTGAATTTGTTGTGTTAGTACAGTAGTGAGTTCTGTATTATCGGTTAGCTTTGGTTGTAAGTCAGTAGTAAGATATGTGTATGTGCATAGAGTTGTTGTTTGAGGTATTAGTATTGGAGAGGAAGTTGGATTGGATCTTTCTATTCGTTTATGCTTGAGTACTGATGAGTTTGAGGTTGGATTGAAAGAGGTTAATATCGTGCAGAATTGGATAAGAATGGATAATTGATCGGTTATGTGATAGCGTGTTATGTTTGTGTTTTGACGTGTGGTTGGATAGTTGGTTTAAGGTGTGATTGTGTATTATTGATGGTTATATGTGATTGTTGTTGAGTGTCGGTGTGGTAGTTGGTTTGTTTGATTGAGTATGGGTCTGGTGTTTGGATTATCGTTGATTGGGTTAGAATGGATTATGTTGGAGTTATGTTGGAGTTATTTGCGTTTGAGAGTTGAGTACTCTCTTGGTTGTTTTGGCTGGATTTTGTGACGTTATATATATCTTATATGATTGTATGTTGTTTGAACTGTTTTGGCTTGGCTAATCTTGCCATAGTCTTTCACGAGACTGACCAACTGCGGTTTACGTGCCGTGGTTGGCTGGGGTATCGGGTCCCTCAGTCAATCAGGCTTTTCAGGTTTAGCGCCAGCAAGGAGGATTCTGATCATCGTCGGTTTTGGAGTCGAAGGCTACTCTTTTGGTTTTTGGACTTTGACTTGGTTGTATGTGTCGTTTTGGTTTTGGACCATGAAGTGGTCGAACTTGTTGTATTGGTTTTTTGATTTGTGGTTGTTGGTCTTTGGGTTGTAAAGTGTTGTATTTTATGTATGTTAGGTTTGATTGTGGTTTCAAACTCTGGGCAGGTTGTTTTCCGCTGTGCCGTTTTTGGTATATATTATATATGGGTTAGGTTTTGCATAAATTTTTATTTCACCCGCCTTATAATCCTTCGGGATTATGGCACTGTAGCACCACTGGCCCGGGGGTGTTACAGAAGTTGGTATCAGAGCTTTATTTTCAAAAATGTGTTCTTTCCGAGTTTTCAACTTGAGAATTTTTATTCGCTGTGGTTGTGAACGATCGGGTGATCAGGAATCCTTGCTGTCAACCGTAGTGAGTTGTGTTGGTAAGTAAGTATTGGTTGTTTGTGATGTTTTATGCTAATGTTTATATGTTGAGTATTGATGATTAATTTCATATGTGATGTTTAATGTTGTTAAGTAAAATTTATGATGTGTTCCCTGGTAAGTGGGACGTGTTAGAGGTTTAAAGAGTATGAGTATGGTAGAGGATGAGGCCGTTGGGCTTGTCGTCAAGAGGTTGATGCAGCTAGTCTGGTAGTTGATGATTTGGTGTGAAGTTGTATGCTGCTATTATTGGCATGAATGAGAATGACAGATTGAGCAGTATGTTGATAGGTGATTGATTATAGAGACTGCTACAGTTGATTTTGATCAGACTGATGATGTTGGAAACAGTAAGAAACAGAGGATTCAGAATGCATCTGAAAAAGTAGGATCTCACGACTATGGGTTCAGCTGAGTTGAGAAATAGAATGTGTCTTCGACTTTCGGAAGATGACAGTTATCGTAACAGCAGATAAAGGTTTAGTGCATGTGTGGGAGTCGTGATCCCAGAGACTCTGACAGAATTATTAGTGCGATGACAGCTGTAAAACTGCTAAAAAGGGTGTGTCGGTTATGTGAGTCTGCTGAGAATGAAGGAACAGATAGAGGGACTTTTGAAGTTATGCTTCTTAAGCCAAGTGCTTCTCTTTGGAATGCACTTGTACGGTTGGCTAAAAGGAAGGATGGTTCCTTTTTGACTTTGCCTCGATGATTATGAGTTGAATAAGATGATAGTCAAGTATAAGTATCCGCTTCCTCGTATTGTTGATCCGTTGGATCAATTAC
Source organism: Rheum nobile (assembly GCA_027886185.1). NCBI lineage: Eukaryota > Viridiplantae > Streptophyta > Magnoliopsida > Caryophyllales > Polygonaceae > Rheum > Rheum nobile. The sequence continues at coordinate 3,822,050 of WOAB01000780.1, forward strand.
AAAGTTGTTGTGTTTTCAAAGGCTGATTTGAGATCAGAGTATCCTCAGTTTAGGATTTGAGAGGCATATATTCATGATACTGACTTCAGAACTAAGTATGATTACTATGAGTTGGTTGTGATGTCTTATGGGTTGACTAATGCTTCTGCAGATTTCAAGGGTTTAAGGAATTAATATTTTTAGAAAGTACTTGGATTGTTGTAGTGAGTTTCATTGATGATATTTTAATATGCTCTCGGAGTAAGAGGGAGTAAGAGAACAACCTTGGAATGTTAAAGAAATTGGAAGTATTCTCGGACTGACAAATTACTACAAGCGACTGGGAATAATTTTCTAAGGTTGAGTATGACTAAGAATTTGAATGAAACAGGAGATGTCGAGAGAGTTTCAAAGGAACTCAAGAAGTGTTTAGCTAGTGTGTCCGTGTTGGCTTTACTGCAGAGAACAGAAAAGGTTTGTCATCCACAGTGAGGTGTCTGAGCAAGGTCTGGGTTGTGTTCTAATACAAAATGGGAAGGTCAATACATATGATTCTCGTCAGCTCAAATTGTATAAAAGAGAGTTGAACAAGAGATACAGATGGTTGCTAGAATTGATTAAGTGTTATGAAAAGATATTGTTTATCAATCAGAAAAGGGCTACGGTGGTAGCTGATGTTTTGAGCAGGAAGTTGACGCTCGAGTATGTGATTGCTTGTCTGACAGTTCTGCCGGATTGCAACAAGAGTTGGTGAAAGTGAAATTGGTACGGGAAAAAGCGGACGCATCTGAATGCGAGGGAAAGTTTAAGATATGCTGTGAGATTGCTCAGGGAAGAGTTTCAGATTCCTTGTTCATTGAGATGGAGTATTGTGATTTCAGAATCGGTTATGTGTATTATCTGATAAGAGATTAGAGAGTTGCTTCTCAAGGAAGGTTATTCTTTGGCAAGTCCTGTATATGAACTAGAGTCAGTGATGCGAAACAGATACCAGAACTTGTTTGATCTTAGTTTCGAGGACGAAACTCCTATAAGGAGGGGAGAATGAAATACCCCAAATAAGTGGATAATGGCATTTTGGTAAATTAATTATGGGGTTTACTTAAAAGGGGGGGAAATGGGAAATTGGGGATAAAATCCCTAATTTGGTTCGGTCTCTCTCTCTCTCTCTCTCATATCACCTCCCGCTGTCCGTTCTGTATCACCTTCCTCCCGATCCGGCTCTCTCCTGTGCCCAGCGAGTCATCCCTCCGGCGAGCCGACCGGACCAACCCGCCGCTGCTCTTCCTCCTCCCCCCTTGGCTGCGCGCTGTCCGTGCTAGGTCAAGCTGTTGTCGCCGTCGTTTGCTGAGATGTTGTTGTTCGTGGCTGCTTCGTTCGCCACTATTGCTTGCCGGAGCTGCTGAGCGAGGAGCTGCGACCTGTTGCAGAGAAGGCCGCCATCACTGCTGCTAGTGTTTGCTGTTGTGCCGCCCCCGTTGTTGTCGTCTTCTCCGGCGACGAGGAGCTCTTCCCAGCGGCGTAGGCGCGATCGACAGCGAGGTAAGGCAGTCTTGCTTGGTTGAGGTTTCACGGCTGATGTGATTATGGAATTTTATGGCTAAATTGAATGAATAAATGCCAGCTGAACTTTAGACTAAATTCGGATGTGTACAGGGCTGAGGGCATGTTGTAAATTGTATTTGGCCACTTGGGTTGTTTGTGTGCAGACGCCAGCTGTTGGAGAGGATTAATTTTGGGTGTTGTTGTTGAATTGGGAATTTGAAGGTGTGAATTTAGGGATTTGATTTGGGGGTTTTTCTCTAGTTGTGGTTTGGTATGAATTAACGCCAGGGATTTGCTCGGATTGATTTCCCAGGTTCGTTCGGATTGATTGGAGGTCTCTGGGGGTCGTTGTGGTTCGACTTGAGGCAAGAGGATCCTTGCCTAACTTATATTTTTTATAAATTGATTTATGCTTAGCTTATGTCATAATTAAATTTATGGTTGCTTGAGCTATTTTAAATTGGTTTGAATTGACTATATAATTGCTTGGTTGTGATGTGTGATAATATGTGTTGGTGTGTGATAATGTGTTGATATGTGGTGAAATGTGTTGATATGTGATAATGTGTGATGTGTGTGTGAGGATATGTGATAATGTGAGATGATGTGTGTGTGATGATATGTGATGATGTGTGTGTGCGGATGTGATAATGTGAGATGATGTGTGTGTGATGATATGTGTGTGATGATATGTGATGATGTGTGTGTGATGATATGTGATAATGTGTGATGGTGTGTGATAAGGTGTGGTTATGTGATTTTGATTGTCGTTGTGTTGTTGATTGGTTGGTTTGGTGATGGATAGTTGGTTTGGATGTTGTGAATTGTCTCACCTTGGTGATGTGGGGGTGGAGACGGAGATGTTGTGAATTGTCTCACCTTGGTGATGTGGGGGTGGAGACGGAGATGTTGTGAATTGTCTCACCTTGGTGATGTGGGGGTGGAGACGGAGATGTTGTGAATTGTCTCACCTTGGTGATGTGGGGGTGGAGACGGAGATGTTGTGAATTGTCTCACCTAGGTGATGTGGGGGTGGAGACGGAGAGGTTGAGAAGTGGTAATTGTGAAAAAGGGTAATTGTTATGATTGGTTGAAAATGAGTTGAGTTACCTTCTTGGTTGATTGGTCGGATATGGTGATGACTAGTATATGTTGATTATTGATTGTATTGATTGAACGTTATGATGATTAAATATTGGTTGTATGTTTGGTAATGGGTTTATGTTGGATGTTAATTGCTATTAGTTGTGGTTGTGGGCCATTGTTGGCCATTGGTTGTTTAATTACGTGTGTTTTAGTGGTTGATTGTAACTGGTCAAGGTGGTGAATTTCTGTTGGTATGGTTGTTGTTGGTAGCTGGTGGTTTATGAAGGTTGGTTGTGCTGATTGAGTGTATAGATTGGTTTCCCATCTTGAGGGTGTGGGCCAATTCGAGTTGAGTTTGAATGTATGAGTTGCAGTCGAGGTTGACAAACCGGCGGCACCAGAAGGGTGGCTGGCCTGGATCATTAATTTGGTTATGATTGTATTATGTGATGATTATATCGTTGATGCGTTTGTGTTTGTTGATGTGAAGGTTAATTGAATTTGTTGTGTTAGTACAGTAGTGAGTTCTGTATTATCGGTTAGCTTTGGTTGTAAGTCAGTAGTAAGATATGTGTATGTGCATAGAGTTGTTGTTGAGGTATTAGTATTGGAGAGGAAGTTGGATTGGATCTTTCTATTCGTTTATGCTTGAGTACTGATGAGTTTGAGGTTGGATTGAAAGAGGTTAATATCGTGCAGAATTGGATAAGAATGGATAATTGATCGGTTATGTGATAGCGTGTTATGTTTGTGTTTTGACGTGTGGTTGGATAGTTGGTTTAAGGTGTGATTGTGTATTATTGATGGTTATATGTGATTGTTGTTGAGTGTCGGTGTGGTAGTTGGTTTGTTTGATTGAGTATGGGTCTGGTGTTTGGATTATCGTTGATTGGGTTAGAATGGATTATGTTGGAGTTATGTTGGAGTTATTTGCGTTTGAGAGTTGAGTACTCTCTTGGTTGTTTTGGCTGGATTTTGTGACGTTATATATATCTTATATGATTGTATGTTGTTTGAACTGTTTTGGCTTGGCTAATCTTGCCATAGTCTTTCACGAGACTGACCAACTGCGGTTTACGTGCCGTGGTTGGCTGGGGTATCGGGTCCCTCAGTCAATCAGGCTTTTCAGGTTTAGCGCCAGCAAGGAGGATTCTGATCATCGTCGGTTTTTGGAGTCGAAGGCTACTCTTTTGGTTTTTGGACTTTGACTTGGTTGTATGTGTCGTTTTGGTTTTGGACCATGAAGTGGTCGAACTTGTTGTATTGGTTTTTTGATTTGTGGTTGTTGGTCTTTGGGTTGTAAAGTGTTGTATTTTATGTATGTTAGGTTTGATTGTGGTTTCAAACTCTGGGCAGGTTGTTTTCCGCTGTGCCGTTTTTGGTATATATTATATATGGGTTAGGTTTGCATAAATTTTTATTTCACCCGCCTTATAATCCTTCGGGATTATGGCACTGTAGCACCACTGGCCCGGGGTGTTACAGAAGTTGGTATCAGA